>OZ020613.1:62655042-65566701 GCA_963971575.1 Liopterus haemorrhoidalis
CCCGCAGTGTTGCCAGGTCTGGATTTGAATGATATTTGTGCAACTACACAAAAAAAAAAAACAACAAAAATCTATATGTATCTCCCTTATTATTGACTTAACAGCAAAACTATATTTGACAGAAATAGTTTATAATAAGAAACTAAATCATTTATTTTTATGCATTTTTTCATTTAGATGAATATTTGGAGAGCTACGGGAGACACCGAAAAACTAAAATCTAGAAATATCTCCCTTATTATTCACTTATAATACAATAATAAATTTATTAAATTCTACCTTTTGGCATGAATTCTACATTTTTTTAGCACACAATATTTTGATATATTTTCATTTCATTTCTTTATATTTTTTTCCGCCACTGTGTCTTTGTTGAATGTAGGTTCTTATCTGTGAAATTTCATTTATCAATGTCCATCCTGATCCTGTGTCTGTTAAAACTTTTCGTGTTCCTCCTCAGGGTTGGACTTTTTAACAATTGTGAAGTAGGTGCTCGATGGTTTCCCTTTCTCTCCGACACATCCTGCATACTCTTTCTTCATCTTTTCTCCAGAATTGGTTGTCTCTCTCCTCGCTTCCACATCTAAATCTTGCTACCGTCCGTTTCTTATCTCTATTTCCTTTTTCCATTAGGTACTTCGATATTTGCGTTAACCAAATTTCGGCATACATATTGTTATATCTGGATTATTTAATTCTTCACTGTCTTTCTTGGCCTTGTATATGTTTTATTCTCTGTGCTACTTCGTCAATGACACTTTGTAGTCTAGCTATCTTCCATCCTACTTCCTTTAGCGAAAGGCCGCAATATTGGTACCTGCTTTTCCTTTTCTCTTCCCATCTCGAGAGAATACTACACTCTTCCCCATTCCTTTCCAGTTTTTTCCAGCACTGGTTTAGGATCTCTTTCTCCGGATACCTTTTTAAGTACTCCTCAAACTTTATAACCCATCGTGTTGCCTCCATCTTTAAGTGGTCAGTTTTAATTTCTTCTATCACAATGTATGATGGCGTGTCTCTGTTTAAACCAAGCTTCCACCTTATCTACTTTTCTTGCACTGTCTCTAGTTTATCTTGATCCTCCCATCTCCAAATCTCGGCTCCGTACATCATGATGCTGTTTATTATGCTGTTGAACATCATCATTCTTATCTGGATATCATTTCCGAACTTTCTTTCCCCTATCCCCCAAATTTGAGGTAGAACCAACATCGTTTTTTTTTTGCTAAATTTTTAGTACACTTATTATTTACTTTACATCGCAATGAAAAAATAGGCTGTTTGGATTTAAAAGGTTAAAATTTAAAAAAATTTATGTGAAGTGTGAATATTCACACATTTCAGGGTTTCGCAGGTATATAATAAGTGAAGGCGGTATGCTGAGTGTGTAGGACAAATTTTACTTTGTAGTAATCACGGCAAAATGAACGATATTTTTAAAGTAATTTATCGTCTGTTAATCATATAATAAGATAATTATTAAATTTACGCTCTTAAAAAATAAATACAACATTTGTCAAAATATAACTAGAATTTTGACACAATAATTTCAACATAAAAAAAAAAAACAGAAAAAATAAAATTCACTCAGTGTACTCGAACTCGAAACCCTTCGTTTACCAGCGAGTATTAGCTTACGACACCAGTGCTCTAACCAATAACGCCATCGTACGCCTTGCATGTGAGTGTCGTACATTGGTATAACTTTTGTACTTTGTGAACCAAAAACCACAAAAAATGCGTTATTTTCCGAAAACATAATCTGATCAAAAATTCCTGTTGTACTATTCCGGTTTACACCAATGTATATTACTTAGAATTTTTTCAGATTTTTAGTTTAAACCATCTGGGCTACAGGGTGTGGGACAAAAAATTTTTTGCACAATTTTGGCAAATATCGCTTCAAAATAATTTATTTTGCAAAAATAAAAATTTGATCGTTAATCCACGTACCAAGGGCTTTCATTTGATACCCTACTCAGAATTTTAAAAAAATATTTTTTTTTTCGATGAGCACATATTTGTTTATATTTTTAGGGGGGTATGTTTTTTAGATGTTTTAGTATTTTTCCTATGTGCGGGTCAAAGAGTTGTATAAGCATACCAAATTTCAACTCTCTAGGTTTAGCCGTTTGGCTACAATTTTTACCGAACAGACAGACAGACAGACAGACAGACAGACGACAAAATGACGGTATAAGGGTTTTTTGGTCATACCTACAAAACCCTAATAAAATAAGGACCTATAAGGATATATCTTTGGAATTATAATAAATGGGTTCTTATTATTTAAAAAAATAATAATATTAAGATTTAAAACTTAAAAAGAAACATTTTTCTTGGGGGCATTGTCCATTTGCTCTTACATAAAAGCCGCCCTTGCCTTTGAGGTTACCTCTGTGACAATATGTAAATTTATTAAAAGTCAATTAATTACATTTGTAATGTGTGTAAATTTTAATTAAACAACATAGAGATAAACAGTGTAAAGTTAGGCAAAACTACTAATGAACAAACCTAAGTTGAGAGTGATGTCGTCAAGTGTGGGAGTACATAATAATGTGTGTAGATTTGTGTATCCAGCCTACTGCTAACACACACCACACAAGAATCACAGTTGTTTAAGGCATTTAAATTTAAACTTAACAAACTCGGCATTAACACAGGATATACTGCATAAAATGGAACTATTCCAAAACTCCACTGACATCTACATTTACAAATTTTAACTTTTCGTAATTAAAATAGAGATTTGCGATAAATTTTAGATACAAATTAAGTTTGTTTCAGAGTTCTAGAGTTAATTTCCTTCCCATGCTTATCTTATGTTGGTATTACTGTTGAAATACTTGATGACTTTTGTTACTGACTTCGGACTATAAGTTTTAGGGACAAATTTAATTATTTCACTGCAAATGTATTTACCTAATTTTATCCTAGTGTTTTAAATGAAACTTAATAATGTTTCATTATTATGTTAAGGCTAGAAAATGGAGTCAAGTCATATTATAATGTGTTGTTCAATCATGTGAAATTAGGAACAAGATTCTGCAGTTGGGGAGAAATTACATACGAATCTAATTAGGTATGGGGGAAAAGTTAATTAACAAATTAAAGAGGGTTCGATTTAGTAAATTAATTAACAAATTAATTAAATTACTATTTTATCTGCTGTTAACGGGATATCCAGTAATCGTTCAATTGTTTCACATGATTAAATTATCAAATTTACAACAAAAATATTTATACACAGCTAATGTGACATGCAAATTGAAAACAGGGGGTAACAGGTCAATGATCAACAATACGCGGACTGATCGAAAAAAATCAGGAATTCTTTCGTTTAACAAACGGATATCGGACGTCATAGAACCAACGACGAGGAACTAGAGTTTCTTGGGAGAACATTTTAACGTAATATTTGGCGAAGTATTGAGAACTGACACGGTCGAATACGCACTCTGGTGGTCAAATATTGTACTAGACGCTCTAGTACTGTTTGAACTTATTACATACATTCTAGTGTTGAATTTTTGTTAGAATGTCGATAGCAGTTGTGATAAACGATATCGATATCGATAAGATTGATAGAAGCTGTCATTCAAGACAGGACAAAGATAGGCATCTTAGTTTTTTTCTTCTCTTAAGAAAAATGGAGGGAAAGTTAATATTAAAGTTAGATAAAGTTAAGTCCATATTGGGAAAATATTTGGTTATGGACAGGAAGAAGGCTTGGGAATATACTTTGAGTTAAAAAGTAACTGATACTATGCGAGTTTGTTTATTACATTTGTCACAGAAAAACAAAACTGCACTAATACAAGGTGTCTCAAAAGAAATTTTATATTTAGTGGATCGATTAAAAAAAAAGTAAGCCGTATATAGAAAAAATGTTTATTAATTATTAAAATACACTTTTTGGGGATTTATTTCTTAAAAATAATATCGTCTAAATGTAGACCCTCGCGTTCTCGGCACTCATTTAATCGAACAGTAAAATTACTTATGACGTCTCGGCAGGTGGACTCAGTGATGGCTGCCATTTCGTGACGGATATTTTCTTTCAAATGCGCCAGTGAAGTCGGTTTATTGGCGTAAACTTTAGATTTAAGATAACCCCATAGGAAAAAGTCCATAGGGGTTAAATCTGGACTGCGTGGAGGCCAATTTATGTCACCTCTCCGGGAGATCAATTTGCCTGAGAAAATTTCACGAACACGTGGCAGAGACATATTGGACGTGTGTGAAGTTGCTCCGTCCTGTTGGAACCATGTTCTTTGGTTATAGCCAGGAAAGTTTTGCAGTTCAGGTACCAAGAAGTTGTCTAACATCTCCACATAACGCTCTGAATTCACTGTAACTGCACGCCTCCTTTCGTCTTCAAAAAAGTAAGGGCCGATAATTCCTCGCGCCGACATCGCAGTCCATACGGTCACTTTAGGCGAATGTAGGGGTTTCTGATGTTTGCGTTTCGGATTCGTTGCACTCCAGTAGCGGCAGTTCTGCTTATTTACGTGGCCATTAAGATGAAAATGAGCTTCATCCGAAAACAAAATGTTGGTAAACGTTGAAAATCGCTCAATCACCTGATTTACGAAATTAAGCCTCTGACTGGCATCTTGGGGCTTTAATTCTTGCACCAATGGAGTTTTGTAGGGGTGCAGCTTTAGGTCTTTGTGCATAATGCGATGTAATAATGATCTATGCACATTTAAAGCACTTGCGCGCTTCCGAATTGAAAGGTTCGGGTCGTCACGAACAGACTGATTAACATTCTCCACGATTTCTACCGTTCTTGATGACCTAGGTCGCCCGGAGTTTGATTTATCCAGCGTTGTACCAGTCTCTTCAAACTTTTTAACTCAATGTCGAATGAGAAGAATGCTTGGCGCATCATTTAAGTGGCGAAAACCTCGAGTACTGCGGAATTTTCTACGCTACAGTCGCCGAATCACCGTTTTTGTAAAACTATAGCTCGCATAACGCGCGGTCTGCTCCCGAGAAACGCTCCATAGTGATTGAATTCCCAAGAGCCAGGCTACCGATTGACATAACCCCCGCGCCCCTCGGATACGTTGCGTTCACGCAGTAAGCTAAATAAATATAAAATTTCTTTTGAGACACCTTGTATGTTTGCACTTGCAAGTTAAATATTTAACTTATAGCTGCTTCTGTTCAACTAAAACTAATTTTATTTCATGAGGCAATGAACATAATGCACTTGTTTGCAAACAGAATTCATATATTGTAAATTCAGATGACCGACACTCATTTAATACCTGCTCAACTACAAATTACACTTCAATAATTCTACTGAAATTAAACTTTAAATACTGTAATTTGATGCCCACCTTCGGTTATACAACTCGATACATGTGTAACGCTTAAAAAATAAAAAATTTCGCCATTATTTACTCGTATTTTCATAAAATAAAAATGTACTCTGCTTAAATTAACCTGTTCGTTATTAGCATATTGACAGCTGAGTACTAGAGACGACAGCCATATTGCTTTGGAGCACAGCGCCGCCACCGGTAATGTCACTTCTCAGTAGTCTGTTTCTATGGTTTAAGCGGAACCAGATTTTGAAATTTAGGTATATTTACAAGAGTACTCGAGCGAAGAATTAGAAATGAACTGGAAGCAACTCTAGAAGACTCGCAATATGGATTTAGGCGAAAGAAAATATCCTTCAAATAATCAATTGTTTGACGTGCTGTGTGGGCGCTTGCATTGTCATGATGAAGAATGATGCGACGTTTTTGGTTGTTTCTCCTGATTTTGTCGAAGACTTCTGGCAAACAAATGGATGTATACTATTCAGTATTAACTGTTCTCTGATCTACTAAAGGAATGGTTCCGACATGTCCAGTACAACCGAAGAAACAACCATTTTCTTGGAAGTGCTTCGTGAATGAACAACTTTTGTGGGTATCGGTTGCTTATTGTTGCTTAGTTTTCGGTTCATATGAATAAATCCAATTTTCGTCACCTGTAACGATGTTGTATACGAATTTTGCAGTACCTAGGTTGATTTTTTTTAGCATTCCCTTACACAAATCAACACGAGCCTTTTTTTTGAGCTTCGCTCAAATTATGCGGAATCCATCGGGAACATATCTTTTTCACATCTAAATGTGCAAAATTGAATGTATTGCAGTCTGCGATATGCCAAAGTATGCCTCTATCTCACGGTAAGTCACATGCCAATCTTCTTCAATAATTTTGCGCACAGCATCGATGTTTTTTTGAATCACAACTTATTTTGGTCGACCTTCACAAGATTCATCACTGACGGACGCACGACCACGACGAAATTCTGCAAACCAATTATAAACAATCTTTTCTGATGGTGCTTCATTACCAAAAGTTGAACGAAGCGAATCTATGCATTGTTGTTGAGTTAGGCCTTTACTAAAATCGTAAATTATCATTCAGCGAAAACCTTCACGAGTAATATCCATTTTTTCACAAAACTTTTTTAAATGCTCACTCAACCATTAATCTACTCGGTCAATTTATAAGCTGCCACTGATTTCACAATAACAAAATTTTACGAATAAAGGTAATGACTAGGGATGGGAATTTATTTTTGAATATCGATATATATGCGATTCGATATATCGTAGGTGTGGTATCGATATTCGATATATATTGAAGTAAAAATATCGATATTTTCGATATATCGAAATAACTAACACGTAACATGTAAGATATATAAATTAGTTTTTTTTTTTTGTTGGCTTGGCGGGAAATGAAGTTGCCACTTAACAGACAATCACTTTACAGTTGGTACTCATCCAGCTACCAACCAACTTCCTAATATTTTCCTAGTTAATTGCTCTCATAATTAAATATATATATATGCTGTTCACTTTTGTAAGGACAAACCATATCTTTTTGGTTACTTTTATAGTGTATTACGGACTTAATTAAAAATATTCTAAAGCTGTAAAACCGACTTTAGATTTATTGGTTATGATCATTATTAAGAAAGTGACATTTTCTATAATTTATTAATACCAACATGACATACAAATTCAAAGGTGCAAATTATCGAAATCAAAATTTCGTCTTACATGTTATTCCAAACGATTAGGCGGAGCAAAATGGAAATTTTGTTATTTTAGTTTGTCACGAAAAGAGAGACCTTGCTTGGGTTATTTCATGTTTCAGGTTTGGCATGTGAAAATTTAAAATTCTAACAGTCAAACCATGGAAACGAATGACATATGTCAATGATTTTAATACATCTTTCATATTTTGAAGACAAAAAAAATAAATAAATGGGAAATTTTTATTAAGAATGACAAAAAAGACAAACAATTTAATCTAGAAATTGCAATGTGAGAATGATTTACAAAGCTTAAAAAAATGAGCAAAAGTCCGAATTAATAGATTTTTAAATCTAGTTCCGCCTAAACTTTTGGAATTGCCCTTTGTTTTTACAAAAGTGAACAGCATATATTTAAATGTAAAAAAGATACAAGAATACCGATATTTTGTGCGAATATCGATATTTTGCGGGATATATCGCATTTAAAATATCGATATAAAAATATCGATATATTTTTCTAAAGTATCGATATTTTCGAAATATCGATATATCGTTCCCATCCCTAGTAATGACACATTTCAATATTGTCGTCTAGTGGTCGTTTGTAGAAACATAAAAAGTAACCACCGCAATGTACCTATTTCCACGCATGAATTTTATAACTTTTTGTTTTATTCTATGAAAATGTATCAAATATCTGGGTTTTTTTAGGAAGTTCGCCGTATACATAAATCTAGTGAATTTCAGAGAGATAACATACAATCTCCATTACCAAACTACATTATTTTTATTTGATTGCTGTCTAATGTAAGCTCAGAATATTAAAGAAGCTTAGTAAATCATTATTATGGGGGAAAATACGAAATGTTACTTGTTGCTCACTCTTCGCGAAACTGCTGTAAAAAATAATGATTACAAAAAAATTCACTTTATGTGTTGTTAGCGAAGATATTTATACATAATTTTTACTGCCCCCTTATTAAATAGATATTATCAACGAACTTCTTTAGAGCAGTGTTTCTCAAAGTGGGTGATATCGCTACCTCGATATATATATATATATATATATATACCCAGCACGGAGAATTTTTGATCTACTGTTGAGGCACTATCATAGGAAATTATTTGGGAAAAAGAAGAGAAGCGAAGGATAATGCAATTATTTCATAATTGATCCAATATTTCGTTTATTCTTCATAAACTTTATCAAGGATTTCTATAACAAAAGGTACCGGTCATAAAAGCAAACACAAACTGTACAATTTCTTACCAAAATAGTTAAGCATGTCGCCAAGATGTTACAAAAGTATGAGAACGTAGATCCATGGTATGAAAAACAGTAATTGAGTTGTTAAGAAACACTTAAATACATCAGAATTTGAAGAAAACAACTTAAAGATGTTAAGGCAGTTATGACGCCATTTTACTAACTGAGTCAAATGACTCTAACGCAAGGCATTGTGGTAATGCCGGTAACAAAAAGAAAACTTCCTACTTCTAGCCCCGGGAAAATATGAATTGTTTGACATCCAGTAGATGTAAACAAGTAAAACTCCTACGAGGAGAAAAGTATAAAGTGTAAAAAGGTACAGTTAGAAAAATATTTTAAAGGAAGGTAATAAAAAAAGGATGGAGACAACCCACTAAATGTATAAATGGAAGAACTGAACCAAAAATTCACCTGACAGTTTTAAAAGTTAACAGGTAGGAGTAAATGTCATGTAAGCTTTCCGTATCAGTTCTGGCATTTAATACATTATGAAAGTGGTTAATATAGCACATTTCATAATATATATATATATATAAAATAAGTTTATTGTCATAATTTAATGTTACATTTTATGATACATATATTTGCAATATAGAGTCCCTGTTATTTTTAAGTACAATAACCTCTTACAAACTAAAATTACCTAAATCTAATTTTTTATTTTCGAAAAAAGATTGAACGTTTTTTAAAGCATAGGGTAAAAATTTGAATAAAAAACCCTATTCATTCCAAAATTATATAAATATATATTTTGAATATTATATCGATAATTTTGGATTATTAAAGAGCTCGTTTTAAAAATAATAATTTTCTGTATGAGGGTTGCTTTTTATATTTCGGGATTGCACTAAGCTAGTGCTACTATCTGGCCACTAACGCTTCTATCGTAAAGTTTGACCTTTTTTACGGTAAACGTACTTAGAACGTTTTGACGTACGAGTGCTATTTGTGTTGTTTACAGTAATTTGAAATAAAATCATCTTGGCTAAACATGGAATTAAATCGTGAACATTTTCGAGCGATTATTTTTAACAACTTTCGACGTGGATTAACCCAATAACAGTGCATTGATGAAATTAATTCGACTTTTGGCGCTGAAGCACCATCAAGTACTACTGTTTATCGATGGTTTGCCGACTTCAATTGTGGCCGTAGTTCGCTTAAGGACGAATTTCGTGAAGATCGTCCAAGATCGGTTGTTGTTCCGGAAAACATTGATGCTGTGCGTGAACTGATACTGCAAGATCGTCATGTGACTTATCTTGAGATTGAGGTATATTTGGACATTACTGGGACCAGCATATATACAGTATTGCATGAAAATTTGGCTGTAAAAAGATTTGTTCGCGTTGGATCCTATATAATTTGCCGCTACTGGTTTGGGACAATATGAAGACAGTCTTCCCTAACTTATATAAAATTGCTCAGAAATTGTTGTCTGTATGCTACTACAGATAACAATTTCTGATTAGTTCGTTAGTTCGTTAGTTTCTGATTAGCGACGTTAGTTCCTTCAGAGCGCTTATTTTCGAAAACAGGAGCCACTGTAAGCAGAGACAAGGCTTACTAAACTGTTTTTTCTCGGTGCTTGCAATGAAGAAGAGTGGAGTGTTTAATTATATTGTAAACAATCACTCAGACCTATAGGCGCCATTACATTTTTTACCAGTTTTTAATATCAACCTGACATACAATTTCAATGACGCAAACTACTGAAATCAAGATTTCCTCCCAGTTTGTTTTTTCAAAAGTGAACAGCGTATATAGGCTATTCCAAACGTTTAGGAGGAACTAGATTTTGAAATCTAGTAATTTTTGTCTATTAATTCGGACTTTGCAAATTTTATATTAAATTGATTGTCATTATAAAATGTCCTTTTCATTGCATTTTAATATTTTGTCATTCTTAATAAAAATGTCCCATTTATTTATTTGTTTTATCTTAAAAATATGTAAAAAAGTATTAAATTTTTTTAACAAATGTCATTCGCTTCCATGGTTTCACTAATAGAACAGTTTCGCTGTTGGAATTTTAAATTTTCACAAACCAACCTGAAAAACGAAATAACCCAAGCAAGGTCCGTTCTCATGACTCGTGACAACCTAAAAGAACGAAATTCCCATTTAGTTACACCAAGAATGAAGGTTATGCCAAACGTTTAGTTTGGCATAACCTTTATTCTTTAACCAATTTATTTATGTAAAGTATTAAATTGTTATTATAAGAATAAAATGTTTTTTACGTTTTATACAAAATATATTCATTTTTCCTTTCAATATACTTGATACTTGAAAACATCGATATTTTGTTTCGATACGATACCGGTATCGATACTTTTTATTCAATATTATCGTAACCCAAATATCGATACTTTCTCAGTATCGCATAACCCTACATATGCAATATCAGTGTGATGAGCGTTTCCGCCTTACACAATACATTACAGGATAGGTTCGCTAATGTCGACCTAGGTTCAAGTTTCCTGTCTTACAGTGTTTAGAATTATTAGCGATATATTTCATTGGTTAAAATGTTGATAAGTCTTAAAAATCTTTTAAAAATTAATCTTAATTATTTTCGTAAAGGTTATAAAGCGGAAGTGGCTGTAAGCTTAGTACAGTAATATTTTCAGTAAAATCACAATGTATTCTCCATTACATGAAATATACATTAATTATCTTGTATAATAACTTACATGATTAAACACAATATGAAGTAGATTAACACGGGAAATTAGTCAGTTTAGATCTTTAGGATTAAAGTAGTTTGTCATCATTACATCACGAATATATCTGTTAGTATTAATCTAGATACAGCTTATACTATTTATCTGCCTAGTGTAACAGCGGCTGCCGCGATAATGGACAAAGAAAACACTGCAGCCTCCTTCTCTAACGGCCTTAATGGCCAGCAAATTAACTCAATGGGCGAATCTCTGTATACGGGAATACTGCGCTACCAACAACACAAGCGCTAACCGTTATGCTGCTAAAACATACTACTATATTAACTTCTAATTAGTGCACAATAGACTAGATCAGTAAAAAAGGGTCATTGCGAATTCATTGCTAATTCTAACAACTAAATGGGGTTAACTGATTTTTTTTAATGCTCCGGAAATTCAATTGAGCTATTGGATATGCTACTCATATATACGAAAGTTACCTTTTGTGTTTTTACAATCGACCACTAGATGGCAATATTGAAATGTGAAATTAATATATTCGTAAAATTTGATATTGTCAAATCAGTGACAGCTTATAAATTGACCAAGTAGTTTGTTGATAGTCAGCGTTAAAAAAAAACAAGTTTATGAAAAAATGGAGATTACTCATGAAAGTTTTCGTTGGATAATTTTTACGATTTTAGTAAAGGCCTAACTCAACAACAATGCATAGATTAGCTTCGTTCAATTTCTGGTAATGAAGCACCATCAGAAAAGACTGTTTACAATTCGTTTTCAAAATTTCGTCGTGGTCGTGCGTCCGTCAGTGATGAATCTCGTGAAGGTCAACCAAAATCGGTTGTGATTCAAAAAAACATCGATGCTGTGCGCATAATGATTGAAGACGATCGACATGTGACTTACCGTGAGATAGAGGTATCTTTTGGCATATAGAAGACTGCAATACATTCGATTTTGCATGAAGATTTAGCTGTGAAAAAGATCTGTTCCCGATGGATTCCGCATAATTTGACCGAAGCTCAAAAAAGGCTCGTGTTGATTGGTATAAGGGAATGCTAAAAAAATTCAACCCAGGCACTGCAAAATCCGTATACATCATCGTTACAGGTGACGAAACTTGGATTTATTCATATGAACCGGTAACTAAGCCACAATCCACTGTTTGGGTCTTCCAAGCTCGTGTTAGTTATTGTAAGGGAATGCTAAAAATATTCAACCTAGACACTGCAAAATCCGTATACAACAACGTTACAGGTGATGAAACTTGGGAAACTTTGGGTCTTCCAAGATGAACCGAAACCCACAAAAGTTGTTCATTCACGAAGCACGTCCTTTTTATATTTAAAACCTATATTTCTTAAAATCTTCCAAAGGGAAGTTTTTCCACCATCATACAGTCCCCTTTCATGTAATTTTATATTAATAGTGTAAACAGTAACAAGCTCTCCTAAAATCAAATGTATTTATTAAGAGGCCTCACAGATGTTGTGTCCTTACTATTACGGTACATCTCATAAATTACATTACGTATCCCAACTGTTGTAAAATTGTATAATTCTACAACAGATTTAGTACGTGTTCGTTTCTTTTTCGGACTACTGACAGCTTCACCTCTCGCTTGTTGTGCAGCGATTTTATTTACTTTAGAAATGCTGATATCAATGCAGCAGCAACTTTCTAAAAAGTTAATTAACAATTATTTGTAGAAAAATATTCAAGTGAAAAGAACATACATATAAACAATATTTAATATTTACTCACATCTCTGACATTTCAAATCCATTAAAGGTCCACCATTATCTCGCTCTCTTTCAAAATAATTAATAAGAGACAAAACCATCTTTCGAGCACGGCTACTAAGAGCTTTCGGCATTTTTATTACAATAATATGTTGTTCAATGACAAATAAAATTTAACCTCACAAAATGTAGCGTAACATGTAAAAGTCAAACCTGACTAAAAACGACTGACCAATACAATCTCAAGCTGGCAACGCGTAAAAACCTTACCAACATTAAATAAATAAATGTACTAGCTGAGTTATGGATTGATGTTGGTTAAATTACATCATGCCATTGGTACTTAAATTAACCAAGTGTGACGTCATCTCATATTTACTGTGAATGGAGTTTACTGTTCCACACCCTGTAATTGAAAAGTTATCAAAATTTATGATTTTTAATATGTAGCTACAATTTGTTATCACTTACATACCTACAAAACCCTGAAATGTGTAAAAAATTACTCGTAAATTTTTTGTATTTAGAGAGGAGTTTTATTTCATTATGTTTCGTGTGAAAATATGTACTGTTGTATATCGTTTATTAATAACGGCTTATAAATAAACATAGAGATGTATTATACTCATATACATTTCTCATTCATTACTAGGATAAACCGCTAATCTCTGCAATATGAACAAGTTTACCAAAAACGGAAAAAAACTATTCTCCAGGTAACGCTCGAATGAGCTCGGGCTTGTCTCATGTGATTTTCATACACTGCATTTTTCACAGAAATTTTAAAATGCAAAATGAAAATAAAAATGCAAAAGTGAACTAAAAAACATATTTTATTATTTACAATGTAAATTTTTTATGAACTAACAAAAAAATTTACACTTCTAAAAATATAGACACAGAATAAATGTAAAAAAATTGGAATATATAAACAATTAAAGCTATTTGCGCTTGTGCATGTTATTTATGGATTTCTTAAAAAATTGGAAAATTAGTGCTTAAATAATTGCTGATATGTAACGTGTTACATATTATAAATTCTTTCAAAATTTTGTTTAATTGTTGACAGCTAAATTCTATATGGGAATGGCATCCAACTAACTTCTGTATTATGTTTTTGTGGCAGCATACAGCGAAAATACACTTTCACTCAAATGGCACTAAAGAGAAACAAATCACGAAGTGTCTTTTTAAATAAATTTGGATATTCCTCTTTTAAGACCAAATGAAACTTCATTTAATTTCACTTCTTTTGCTGTTTGAAGTGAAATTGATGTTATTTTCATAATCTGAAAAAGACAGCTTTCTTTATATATCAGGTCTACAAGTATGAAATGCGGATTTTTTCAAACTTGCCGCGCAAACAGAGTGTATAGTTCAAAGTTTCAACACATATGGCATTTTCTTAAGTTATCATTAAGTGTCAAATGCGTATAGGTTATAATTTGAAAAGTGATCATATAGTTTTGTTTTACTGTGTTAAAAATGTCAAATTTTGTGCCAAATAAAGAGCATTCGCGGACAGTACTACTGTTTTGTTTTAATTTGAAAAAAACTGCTGCCGAATCATACCGACTGCTTCGAGAAGCTTATGGTGAATATGCTCCATCGCAAGATACGTGTGAACGATGGTTTCGGCGTTTCAAAAGTGGTGACTTTGATCTTACAGACAAAGAACATGGAAAACCTCCAAAAAAATATGAAGATACAAAATTGGAAACATTGCTACAGGAAGACGATAGTCAATCACAAAAACAACTAGCAGAGCAGTTAGGCGTTAGTCAACAAGCTGTTTCCAATCGTCTACGAGAGATGAGTAAGATCCAGAAAGTCGGCAGATGGGTTCCACATGCATTGAATGAGAGGCAGATGGAAAAACGCAAAAACACTTATGAAATTTTGCTTGCACGATACAAAAGAAAGTCTTTTTTGCATCGTATCATTACTGGCGATGAAAACTGGATTTATTTTGAAAATCCCAAACGCAAAAAATCATGGGTACACCCAGGCTCACCATCCACATCAACTGCAAGACCGAATCGCTTTGGCAAAAAGACAATGCTCTGTACTTGGTGGGACCAAAGGGGTGTGGTCTACTATGAATTGTTAAAACATGGTGAAACAGTTAATACCCAACGATACCAACAACAATTGATCGAAAAAAACGTCCAGAATACGAAAGAAGACAGCACAAGGTAATCTTTCTTCACAATAACGCTCCATCACATAAGGCAAAAGCAGTTTGCAACACATTGGAGGCACTCAAGTGGGAAGTGCTACCCCATGCCGCTTACTGACCAGACTTGGCCCCTTCAGATTACCACTTGTTCGCATCGATGGGTCACGCACTTGCCGAACAGCACTTTTGTTCATATGAAAATGTGAAAGAATGGCTAGATGAATGGTTTGCGGGGAAAGAGGAAGAGTTCTACTGGCGAGGTATTCACAAATTGCTTGAAAGATGGGAAAAATGTATAACTTCTAATGGAGCATACTTTGAATAAATGAACTTTTACTGTTCTTTTGAGTTTAATGTGTTTTAATTTTTAAAAAAATCCGCATTTTATACTTGTAGACCTGGTATATGAGGCAGAGGTAGCAGTAATTTGGAATATGCTTAAATATGGTAATGATACATAAATGATGTATAAATATAGCCGAGGCCATAGGAATCCTACGAAGTGTAGAAATCATCGCTCAAAAAGATCAAAGAAGCTCCAAATACATCATCTACTCAGACTCCCTGAGCGTTTTAACCACTATAGGCAAAATATATATTAGCAATAGAATCATCCAAGAAATACAAGAAAAAATACACAGCTTACAAGAACAAAACACAATAATCAGCTTGGTTTGGGTACCTTCACATATAGGCATAAAAGGTATCGAAAAAGCAGATGCCACAGCCAAAGAAGCCACCAGAACAGATCTAATGAACAACTCGACCGTACAAGACTATGACATGAAAAATGAAATAACACGTAAATTCCTAGACCTAGTAGACAACATATGGCAAAATATACAACTTGATAAACTAAGAACAATAAAATCTGACAAGAAAAAATGGCCATTCTTGGGAACAAGAAGTGAACAAACTTCCACTACCAGACTACGAATTGGACACACAAGAATTACACACAGCTACAAAATGAAGAAAAAAGATCCCCCATTGTGTAATGGATGCAACACAACTATTACAGTACAACACCTTATTACAGAATGCACCAAATATGACACAATAAGACAGATAAACCAAATACCTAACACCCTACAAGAAGCAATTAACGACAATAACAAAAAAATCCTTCATAAATTTCTAACAGACACAAAACTATACAGACAAATATAGACTAACACCAACATACATAATACCCACACAATGAAATATAATCAACAATATCTTATAAAATACAATACAGGGTACTAATAACTCAAGATATTGATGTACCTTTAATTACTTTTAAAAAATATATAACAATGACAGACTGTCATTACTTGTAAAATTAATAATACCAGGTCTACAAGTATGAAATGCGGATTTTTTTCAAACTTGCCGCGCAAACAGAGTGTGTAGGTTAAAGTTTCAACACATATGGCGTTTTGTTAAGTTGTCAAATATTGTGCCAAATGAAGAGCATTCGCGGACAGTACTACTGTTTTGTTTTCATTTGAAAAAAACTGCTGCTGAATCATACTGACTGCTTCGAGAAGCTTATGGTGAATATGCTCCATCGCAAGATACGTCTGAACGATGGTTTCGGCGTTTCAAAAGTGGTTAATTTTATCTTACAGACAAAGAACATGGAAAACCTCCAAAAAAATATGAAGATACAAAATTGGAAACATTGTTACAGGAAGACGATAGTCAATCACAAAAACAACTAGCAGAGCAGTTAGGCGTTAGTCAACAAGCTGTTTCCAATCGCCTACGAGAGATGGGTAAGATCCAGAAAGTCGGCAGATGGGTTCCACATGCATTGAATGAGAGGCAGATGGAAAAACGCAAAAACACTTGTGAAATTTTGCTTGCACGATACAAAAGAAAGTCTTTTTTGCATCGTATCATTACTGGCGATGAAAAATGGATTCATTTTGAAAATCCCAAACGCAAAAAATCATGGGTGAACCCAGGCTCACCATCCACATCAACTGCAAGACTGAATCGCTTTGGCAAAAATACAATGTTCTGTACTTGGTGGGACCAAAAAGGTGTGGTCTACTATGAATTGTTAAAACCTGGTGAAACAGTTAATACCCAACGCTACCAAGAATAACTGATCGAATTGAACCATTCGCTGCTCATAAAACGACCAGAATACGAAAGAAGACAGCACAAGGTAAACTTTCTTCACAATAATGCTCCATCACATAAGGCAAAAGCAGTTTGCAACACATTGGAAGCACTCAAGTGGGAAGTGCTACCCCATGCCGCTTACTGACCAGACTTGGCCCCTTCAGATTACCACTTGTTCGCATCGATGGGCCACGCACTTGCCGACCAGCACTTTTGTTCATATGAAAATGTGAAAGAATGGCTAGATGAATGGTTTGCGGGGAAAGGGGAAGAGTTCTACTGGCGAGGTATTCATAAATTGCCTGAAAGATGGGAAAAATGTATAACTTCTAATGGAGCATACTTTGAATAAATGAACTTTTACTGTTCTCTTGAGTTTAATGTGTTTTAATTTTTAAAAAAATCCGCATTTCATACTTGTAGACCTGGTATATGAGGCAGAGGTAGCAGTAATTTGGAATATGCTTAAATATGGTAACGATACATAAATGATGTATAAATATCGCCGAGGCCATAGGAATCCTACGAAGTGTAGAAATCATCGCTCAAAAAGATCAAAGAAGCTCCAAATACATCATCTACTCAGACTCCCTGAGCGTTTTAACCACTATAGGCAAAATATATATTAGCAATAGAATCATACAAGAAATACAAGAAAAAATACACAGCTTACAAGAACAAAACACAATAATCAACTTGGTTTGGGTACCTTCACATATAGGCATAAAAGGTAACGAAAAAGCAGATGCCACAGCCAAAGAAGCCACTAGAAAAGATCCAATGAACAACTCGACCGTACAAGACTATGACATGAAAAATGAAATAACACGTAAATTCCGAGAACTAGTAGACAACATATGGCAAAATATATAACTTGATAAACTAAGAACAATAAAATCTGACAAGAAAAAATGGCCATTCTCGGGAACAAGAAGTGAACAAACTTCCACTACCAGACTACGAATTGGACACACAAGAATTACACACAGCTACAAAATGAAGAAAAAAGATCCCCCATTGTGTAATGGATGCAACACAACTATTACAGTACAACACCTTATTACAGAATGCACCAAATATGACACAATAAGACAGATAAACCAAATACCTGACACCCTACAAGAAGCAATTAACGACAATAACCAAAAAAATCCTTCATAAATTTCTAACAGACACAAAACTATACAGACAAATATAGACTAACACCAACATACATAATACCCACACAATGAAATATAATCAACAATATTTTATAAAATACAATACTGGGTACTAATAACTCAAGATGTTGATGTACCTTTAATTACTTTTAAAAAATATATAACAATGACAGACTGTCATTACTTGTAAAATTAATAATAGTTATACAAATTCGAGAATTTTGTGTGTTTTCAATGATATTTTTACAAGCGCTAAAAATCGCTTACATCAGAAGTGGGATTATCTCACATTTTTATCATTTACTTTACATTTTTAAAATGATTGAAATTACACATGCTCTGTCTTGCGTAGTCCTTTATTGCAGCTATAGCAGCTTTCAAGCATTTTAGTGCCAAGAGATAAATTCATTTAATGTGTTCTTTGTTATTTGCAGAACTCTGACTTGGATTAAAACAGTGGGAAGAGTTCAATAAAAAGACCCAGGCAGGAGACTAAACTCAATTTTGAAGGGAACTAGACAGTTCTTAGTAGTGGGGGAAATTTGAACAACAACCAATCATTTTAAAATATTTAACCCACTCCTTCAATATAAAAACAAGTGCTTTTACATCCGTCAACAAGACAAATGTTGTTGCTAGGGGTAACAAATTTTAATGCTATCTGTGATAAGAACAATAAATACTTTATATCCCTCGTATCTACAAAATCTTGAAGAGTATGAAAATTTACATTTATAAAATCAAATTTTCTGATCGTTATTTTCCCCTGTTTCTACGTCACTGTTTTACAGGGAACCGCACTTGGCGTAACTAAGCGCTGACTTTTCTGCCAAACTGAAACAAGTGTTACCTCTGTCTGTGCGACCAAATGTTGCATTGAAATAATTGATTTAATTTTCGAGAGATGATAATAAAAACGATATAAAAAAGTTACGAGAATTTTTGTTCATTTTTAGTTAGCAAAAAAACTCTTTTAAAAACGTTGAAATAATTTTTGACATTAACGAACTTTCATATATTTCAACAATATTGTATATATTAGTTTTTCAACATATATTAAAGTTATAGGTTTAGATAGGTACGTTTTGATAGGTTTATTCTAGAACATTAATTTGCAATTTTAACATAAATATGCTTAGTGAATAGCATCTACTTTTGGAATGGTGTTAATAAAGTCAGTTTTTGACGTTCAGACTTTACCGTTTGGTTAAGAAAATAGCCCAGCAACGTCGTTAATAATCGCTTTGCGGGAAAAAAGAGAACGTGGATTAGCGATGTGTTTAAGCCACAACTGCAAGTATTTTAGGCGTTGAATACGTTGTGTAGTTGTTGGGAGGGTGTAACAAATGTGTTTGGATTTAGAGAGTTTTGTTTTTATTTATTATTATTATTTTTTTCTATCTAATCTAGTTTTCTCATAAATATAAATAAAGATATCGATAGATGTAGCGTAGTTAACTCGAGTAAAACCGAGAGGTACATGATATCAGGTTGCTGCCCCGAGTTATACTAATAAGCATGCGCGTCGAGCCAGTGTTGCCATAACTGCATAAGAGAATGTTGTTTCCATCATAACAAAATTCCGCTACCAGCTACCAACCGAAAAATATATCAATGGAAGCAGTGAGATGGATTTATAGAAATGTAATAAACACATTATAAAATTTGAAAAGTTTAATTTATATTTTACACATATTATATTAATACTAGGGCGACCATTCGTCCCGCATTAAGATGCGTCCCGCAAAAGTCCCGCATTTTAACATTTTGGATTTGTGAGGTGAGGACCTTTTTTTTGCTCCGTCTCGCATTGCCTTCTTAAAAAAATGGTCACCCTATAATAATACTGACTGTATATAATATTTTCACTTATGTTAAAACAAACTAAGAAGAAATTTTGATTTATTAAAACATTTTTAATTCAATTATTTCAGTCGGAAACTTTTGAATTTGACTTTTTTGATTCACATTTAAAACTTACACACGTAAAAAATTGGGTATAGTAAAATAAAATTGACGTGAAGTGTGAATTTTCACACATTGCAGGGTTTCGCAGGTATATAATAAGTGAAGGCGGCATGCTGAGTGTGTAGGACAAATTTTACTTTGTAGTAATCACGGCAAAATGAATGATATTTTTAAAATAATTTATCGTCTGTTAATCTCAGAGCTTTAAAAACAAATTTTATGTTAAAATATTTTTTTGTTAATTTGAATTCGAATACCTAATACCATTATTTAGGATTCTAAATATGTGCTGTATATTTTTTATATAGCAAGGTTCATTAATATTTTGAAAATTGCGCCTATGGCTTCCATTGGTTGTTTTATGACTTAATGCATGTTCCGCCCCTCTGGTTTCGTATACATGACACATAGAATGAAAATATAATTCCAACAATTCCAATTGGTTTAAAATTTACGCTTTTAAAAATTAAATGCATCATTTGCCTAAATATAACTAGGATTTTGACATAATAATTTAAACAAAATAAAAATGGAAGAAAAAAAAAACAAAAAATAAAATTGTCTCTTTTGCACGGGAGCTAACCCTAGTTTGCTGCGTAGCAAGCGAGCAAGCTAACCATTAGACCAGGATACGCATTCTAGTATAGTGTGTTACATAACTATAACTTTTGTACATCGTCAACCAAAAAGCACAAAAAACGCTTTTACCGAAAACATAATCGAATCAAAAATGACCTGTTGTACTATTCCGGTTCACACCAATGTACATTACTTAAATTTTTTTCAGATTTTTAGTTTGAATCGTCTGGGCTAAAGGGTGTGGGACAAATTTTTTTTGCACAATTTTGGCAAAAATCGCATCTAAATAATTTATTTTGAAAAAATAAAATTTTGATTGTTAATCCACGCCTTAGTCCGTGGATTAACGATCAAATTTTTTTTTGATACCCTACTTAGAATTTTAAAAAAATATTTTTTTTTTTGATGAGCACATATTTGTTTATATTTTTAGGGATATGTTTTTCAGATGTTTTAGTATTTTTATATATGCGGGTCACAAAGTTGTTATAAGCATGCCAAATTTCAACTCTCTAGGTTTAGCCGTTTGGCTACAATTTTTACAGAACAGACAGAGAGACAGACAGACAGACAAACGGACAGACAGACGACAAAATGACGGTATTAGGGTATTTTGGTCATACATACAAAACCCTAAAAATTTCTTTTCGGACTAATTTGTGTATTTAGTCGCTATTTAGTCAAAAAGTCGCACCGGGTACCGGAATTTCGCTATGTCTGGCAACACTGCGCCGAGCCCTAAATTCACCACAAAATGGCTGACACACGTTCCTTATTCGCGACTCCAAATAACAGTGAGACATCTGGTGGCGGCTTGGTAAATTAAACAGAAGCGTATATTTGTATAATATTTGTAGTGTGTTCAACTGCGGTTTATGTGAAGACGTATTTTTAAATATAGTGACTTAAATACATTGCGTTTTTGCCGAAATATTGTTTGAACAGATAAATATTAAGAAAAATCTTCTGACATATACACTTCTCGTCGGCAATCAACTGTTTTACGCAGCGCCGCCAACGTTAGTTTGAGTCGCGAACTGCGTCATTTAACCTTGAACGCTATTTCCTCTCTTCCTCTTCATCTCAGTTATTATATTGTTGCTAGCTCTTATAGTTTTGAAATTATTGAAGGAAGTTTATACTTATTTGGGACAAACGGATTTTTACCGACGGACCCAGTACTGGCACGAAAGAATATAGGCATTCTACGTAAAAAAAAGTGTAACAACCAGTTCACGCGAACCGTTCTCAGTCCAGCTCTGAATTTACGTAACAGTATTTATTAAACCAATGTCTCCTAAATTATTCAAAAGCCACAACTCTGTCCACGAATGTCTGTGAGTGACGAATGAAGTTCTGAGTGACTTGAAACCCTCAAAACTAGAGTCGCCTTTGTACAATCATAAGAACAGTGGTAGGAAAATCATATTAAAGTTTGATGTAAGTAAGAGAGAGCCAGGTAGAATAATATAGGGAGAATATAACGTACGTAAGCTCCGAGTTACGGCGCAGACCTACGGGAATCCAGAACACATATAGAGAACTGGAACATCAGACTTGCTAGAGTTATGTGAACACATACTCACGTCCAAAGTTATGTGTGCAATTAAGAGGTAATGGAATCTTCAACTATTTCAACTCAAATATTCATCTATACGTTTATTTTGAATCTAAATTAATACAGAATCACTGACCTATTTATTACATTAATCCAACAAAAAATTTCATGTGGTCTGCAGAATTTAACTTCATTTAAACTTGGTTTTACAAGATGTATGCTCCGATTCATAAACGAATGTTAAATTTTAGAAGTGTTAAATTTTAACACTGTTACGGGTCTATTCTGTATATTTTGTGGTTAAAAAGATGAAGTTAAAAATGATGGTTAAAAAGTAACATTTTAACTAAGCGTTAAAATTTTAACCTTGTTTCTTATTCTGTATCTCAGGTTATAACCCAAGCGTTGATGGTTAAAATTGTGAAATTATCTACAAGGTGTCTCAAAAGAAATTTTATATTTAGTGGATCGATTAAAAAAAAACTAAGCCGTATATAGAAAAAATGTTTATTAATTATTAAAATACACTTTTTGGGGATTTATTTCTTAAAAATAATATAGTCTAAATGTAGACCCTCGCGTTCTCGGCACTCATTTAATCGAACAGTAAAATTACTTATGACGTCTCGGCAGGTGGACTCAGGGATGGCTGCCATTTCGTGACGGATATTTTCTTTCAAATGCGCCAGTGAAGTCGGTTTATTGGCGTAAACTTTAGATTTAAGATAACCCCATAGGAAAAAGTCCATAGGGGTTAAATCTGGACTGCGTGGAGGCCAATTTATGTCACCTCTCCGGGAGATCAATTTGCCTGAGAAATTTTGACGAACACGTGGCAGAGACATATTGGACGTGTGTGAAGTTGCTCCGTCCTGTTGGAACCATGTTCTTTGGTTATAGCCAGGAAAGTTTTGCAGTTCAGGTACCAAGAAGTTGTCTAACATCTCCACATAACGCTCTGAATTCACTGTAACTGCACGCCCCCTTTCGTCTTCAAAAAAGTAAAGG
Source organism: Liopterus haemorrhoidalis (assembly GCA_963971575.1). Classification (NCBI taxonomy): domain Eukaryota; kingdom Metazoa; phylum Arthropoda; class Insecta; order Coleoptera; family Dytiscidae; genus Liopterus; species Liopterus haemorrhoidalis. The sequence goes on from OZ020613.1 coordinate 62,678,363, forward strand.
CCGATAATTCCTCGCGCCGACATCGCAGCCCATACGGTCACTTTAGGCGAATGTAGGGGTTTCTGATGTTTGCGTTTCGGATTCGTTGCACTCCAGTAGCGGCAATTCTGCTTATTTACGTGGCCATTAAGATGAAAATGAGCTTCATCCGAAAACAAAATGTTGGTAAACGTTGAAAATCGCTCAATCACCTGATTTACGAAATTAAGCGTCTGACTGGCATCTTGGGGCTTTAATTCTTGCACCAATTGAATTTTGTAGGGGTGCAGCTTTAGGTCTTAATGCGTCTTAATGTGCATAATGCGATGTAATGATGATCTATGCACATTTAAAGCACTTGCGCGCTTCCGAATTGAAAGGTTCGGGTCGTCACGAACAGACTGATTAACATTCTCCACGTTTTCTACCGTACTTGATGGCCTAGGTCGCCCGGATTTTGATTTATCCAGCGTTGTACCAGTCTCTTCAAACTTTTTAACCCAATTTCGAATGAGAGGAATGCTTGGCGCACCTTTTTGAGTGGCGAAAACCTCGAATACTGCAGAATTTTCTACGCGCTACAGTCGCCGAATCACCGTTTTTGTAAAACTCTCGCACGCATAACGCGCGGTCTGCTCCCGAGAAACGCTCCATAGCGGCTGAATTCCCAAGAGCCAGGCTACCGATTGACATAACCCCCGCGCCCCTCGGATACGTTGCGTTCACGCAGTAAGCTAAATAAATATAAAATTTCTTTTGAGACACCTTGTATAAAGCGTGTTCTACATTATACTTTATTCATCAATTTTCTAAACTTTTTTCTTTGAACTAGAAGTTGTCAAAGTTTTAATACAATTTATTTTTCAATTTTTTGGTCGAGAATGAAATTCTTACACGTGTTTCAGTTCATTTAAAGTACCAACATAAAAATATAATTCATATCTTGTTAAGTGTTTATAACCTTGCTATTAGATTTGTAAAATTACTGATTTACGTACAAAACACAATTTATATATTCGCTTATTCAAACCAATGATCAACAAAACACGTTTAAACACGTGGTAATACAAAATATTTACAAGCGTAATTTTAATGTTGGTACTATTGTTAAAAGTGTCTACTGCGCATGCACCGAGTTCCAAGTTGGATGTGTTTTCAAGAAAAGTTTGATCAAATCTAGTTTTGAATAAAGTTGACCTTGACTATATAAAGTGTTCTACACTATACAATTTCACTGATTTATTTCTAGTACAAGTTCTAGTCAAAGAAATAAGTATGAAAATTTGATGAGAATTGTATAATGTAGAACACGCTTAAGGGAAGGTATTTGGCTTGTGTAAGTTTGGATTTAATGTAAACATGTGTTATGGTTGAATCGTGAATCAACAACGATCAAATATAATAAATCTGTATTGCCGAAATGTACAATATTTGCGCGTTTTTATTTTTTTTATACATAAATAATTATGGGTGTACAAAGTAAATAATATAATATTATCATAACATGCAAATATATCAATATTTTTTATCTCTTTTCTTTCTTCTGTATTAAGATACTTTTATTGTCAGGTTATCTTATTTTTATTTTTAAACAAACAGAGAAATCAAAATTTATAAATGTATCACAATTTTAAAGTTTTAAATATTTACTTGCAATATATTGGGAAATCTTTTGGTTCTTTCGGATTTTCAAACAACATTTGTAAAACGAGATATTACGTACAAGTTTTAGACAAATGAAAATATTTTAAAATGTTTCTTCAGGTAAATTAAAAGGGTCACTCATATCAGGCAGTTGCCTTTGTTTAATTCGAACTGATCTCCTAAAAAGCATTTTTATATTTTTTTTGTTCACCTACCAGGTCTACAAATATGAAATGCGGATTTTTTTCAAATTTGCCGCGCAAACGGAGTGTATAGTTCAAAGTTTCAACACATATGGCGTTTTGTTAAGTTATCATTAAGTGTCAAATGCGTATAGGTTATAATTTGAAAAGTGATCATATAGTTTTGTTTTGCTGTGTTAAAAATGTCAAATTTTGTGCCAAATAAAGAGCATTCCCGGACAGTACTACTGTTTTGTTTTCATTTGAAAAAAACTGCTGCTGAATCATACCGACTGCTTCGAGAAGCTTATGGTGAATATGCTCCATCGCAAGATACGTGTGAACGATGGTTTCGGCGTTTCAAAAGTGGTGACTTTGATCTTACAGACAAAGAACATGGGAAACCTCCAAAAAAATATGAAGATACAAAATTGGAAACATTGCTACAGGAAGACGATAGTCAATCACAAAAACAACTAACAGAGCAGTTAGGCGTTAGTCAACAAGCTGTTTCCAATTGCCTACGAGAGATGGGTAAGATCCAGGAAGTCGGCAGATGGGTTCCACATGCATTGAATGAGAGGCAGATGGAAAAACACAAAAACACTTGTGAAATTTTGCTTGCACGATACAAAAGAAAGTCTTTTTTGCATCGTATCATTACTGGCGATGAAAAATGGATTTATTTTGAAAATCCCAAACGCAAAAATCATGGGTGAACCCAGGCTCACCATCCACATCAACTGCAAGACCGAATCGCTTTGGCAAAAAGACAATGCTCTGTACTTGGTGGGACCAAAAGGGTATGGTCTATTATGAATTGTTAAAACCTGGTGAAACAGTTAATACCCAACGCTACCAACAACAACTGGTCGAATTGAACCATTCGCTACTCATAAAACGACCAGAATACGAAAGAAGACAGCACAAGGTAATCTTTCTTCACGAAAACTCTCCATCACATAAGGCAAAAGCAGTTTGCAACACATTAGAGGCACTCAAGTGGGAAGTGCTACCCCATGCCGCTTATTTACCAGACTTGGCCCCTTCAGATTACCACTTGTTCGCATCGATGGGTTACGCACTTGCCGAGCAGCACTTTTGTTCATATGAAAATGTGAAAGAATGGCTAGATGAATGGTTTGCGGGGAAAGGGGAAGAGTTCTACTGGCGAGGTATTAAAAAATTGCCTGAAAGATGGGAAAAATGTATAACTTCTAATGGAGCATACTTTGAATAAATAAACTTTTACTGTTCTTTGGAGTTTAATGTGTTTTATTTAAAAAAAAAAAAATCCGCATTTCATACTTGTAGACCTGGTATATTAATTTTTTACTTATTAACCTCGATCAATTTGTTCTAGTAATAATTGGTTTAAAATAAAAAGACTTGCTATGATTAATCCTAAAAATGATTTTTTTCTGGCTATTTGACGTTTAGAGGTTAAAATTACAGCTGGTTAAAAGTTAAGGCCATGTATTTGGCTGGAGTTAAAATTCCGATTATAACCTATTGAATTAACCACATCCAGGTTAAAATTTAAACGTCATAGAGTTACAAAATAACAAAATATTGTAAAGCGTGGTTAAAATTTTTTAACTTCGACCTTGAGGTTAATTTTTAACTTTTTAAGATACAGAATAGACCCGTTAAAATACTGTTTTTGTTCCATGAAGCTATGATAAATTTAACAGAGAGCTAGTCTGATGCTATTTTAACAAAGGTCTGAACTTTTATAGTTAAATATTAAACATTGCATTACTGACTATTCTCTTACTAATATTGTCACGGGGTGAATTCAAGAACGGAATCTCTACAAAATTTATTATATAATATTAATTTACGTCAGAATACAATTGTTGGTCAAAATGGCTGCTGGTGTTGTCCGTTAGATGCTGATGTTCGTCTCGTTCTTGCCCCGGCTTCTCCAGGATCGGTCGAACCACCCCAGGTATCCGCACGAGGCCAACACGTGTAGAAGCCCTGTAGAAAAAAAAGTCGTTAGGGGATAAATCAGGTGAATACGGGCCATGAGACATGAATTCGATGTTATTCTTCTTCAAATAATCAATTGTTTGACATGCTGTGCGGGAGCTTGCATTGTCATTATAAAGAATTATGCATTTTTGGTTGTTTTTCCTGATTTTGTTGATGACTTCTGACAAACAAATTGTTGTATACCATTCAGCATTAACTATTCTCCGAACCTCTAAAGGAATGGTTGCGACATGTCCAATACAACCGAAGAAACAGGCGAACATTTTCTTGGAAGTGCTTCGTGAACGAACAACTTTTGTGGGTTTCGATTCATCTTGGAAAATCCAAACAGTGGATTGTTGCATAGTTTCTGGTTCATATGAATAAATCCAAGTTTCGTCACTTGTAACGATGTTGTATACGGATTTGGCAGTGTCTAGGTTGAATTTTTTTTAACATTCCATTACATTAATCAACATGAGCCTCTTTTTCACGAGCTTCGGTCAATTTATGCGGATTCCATTGGGAGCAGATCTTTTTCACAGCTAAATGTTCATGCAAAATCGAATGTATTGCAGTCTGCGATTTGGCAAAGGATGCCTCTATCTCACGGTGTCACATGCCGATCTTCTTCAATTATTTTGCACATAGCATCGATGTTTCTTTGAATAACAACCGATTTTGGTCGACCTTCACGAGATTCATCACTGACGGACGCATGACCACGACGCAATTCTGCAAACCAATTGTAAACAGTCTTTTCTGATGGTGCTTCATTACCAAAAATTGAAAGAAGCGAATCTATGCATTGTTGTTGAGTTAGATCTTTACTAAAATCGTAAGAAATCATCCAACGAAAACCTTCACGAATAATATCCATTTTTTCACAAACTTGTTTTTAAACGCTCATTGTCAACCAACTTCTCGGTCAATTTATAAGTTGCCACTAATTTCACAATAAAAAATGTTGAATTTTAAGACCCATTTCAATATTGGCATCTAGTGGTCGTTTGTAAAAACATAAAAGGTAATCCTCGTAAAAAAATAAAAATTCGCTGCAAATTTCTACTACTAATTTTATTTCAGATTGTTAGTTTTGTATAAGAAACTATATGGTTGTGCGCCTACTTAAGCTAGTGCGCTCTAGATCAGTGATTCTCAAAGTGGACGATACCGCCCCTTGGGGGGCGATAGTAGCCTCGGGTGCATTTGGGTGACATTGAAAATGATGAAGACTTGCTTAATTATTGTAAGCACTTGAATGCTCTGACTTCAACGATTTGAAGATATTTTTAAAATGAACATACTCGATTGGATTTGGATCCTTTTTCAAGTGCAAACACTTAAAAATTACAAGAAGAACTGATGGAAGTAACAACAAATTACGAATTGAAATTTAAATTCAAAGACGGCTACCAACAGTTCTGGCTGCAAAAGCAGATTACTACAGCCTCAAATGAACATTCAGCGTCAAACAAAACAACGACCATTTTAGGTCCAACAACTCCTAGAGGTCCCTGGCCGTCCAGAGTTCCTCTGAACTCCTTGAGGTCCCTGAACACCTAGAGCCAAACAAAACAAACACAATTCCTTGAGGTCCCTGACCATCCAGAGTTCCCCTGAACGCCTTGAGGTTCCTGACCTTCCAGAGCCAAACAAACAAACACAACTCCTTGAGGTCTCAGACCATCCAGAGTTCCTCTGAACTCCTTGAGGTCCCAGACCATCCAGAGTTCCTCTGAACTCCTTGAGGCCCGTACCATCTAGAGTTCCTCTGAACACCTTGAAATCCCTGGCCATCAAGAGTCAAACAAAACAAACACAATTCCTTGATATCCCTGACCACACAGAGTTTTTCTGAACTCCTTTAGGTCCCTGACCATCCAAACTTCCTCTGAACTCCTTGAGGTCCCTGGCCATCAAGAGTCAAACAAAACAAACACAACTCCTTGATGTCCCTGACCACACGGAGTTCTTCTGAACTCCTTGAGGTCCCGGCCATCCAGAGTTCCTCTGAACTCCTTCAGGTCCCAGACCATCCAGAGTTCCTCTGAACTCCTTGAGGTCCCGGACCATCCAGAGTTCCTCTGAACTTCTTGAGGTCCCTGACCATCCAGAGTCAAACAAAACAAACACAATTCCATGAGGTCCCAGACCATCCAGAGTTCCTCTGAACTCCTTGAGGTCCCTGACCATCCAGAGTCAAACAAAACAAACACAACCCCTTGATGTCTCTGACCATCCAGAGTCAAACAAAACAAACACAATTCCATGAGGTCCCAGACCATCCAGAGTTCCTCTGAACTCCTTGAGGTCCCTGACCATCCAGAGTCAAACAAAACAAACACAATTCCATGAGGTCCCAGACCATCCAGAGTTCCTCTGAACTCCTTGAGGTCCCTGACCATCCAGAGTCAAACAAAACAAACACAACCCCTTGATGTCTCTGACCATCCAGAGTCAAACAAAACAAACACAATTCCATGAGGTCCCAGACCATCCAGAGTTCCTCTGAACTCCTTGAGGTCCCTGACCATCCAGAGTCAAACAAAACAAACACAATTCCATGAGGTCCCAGACCATCCAGAGTTCCTCTGAACTCCTTGAGGTCCCTGACCATCCAGAGTCAAACAAAACAAACACAACCCCTTGATGTCTCTGACCATCCAGAGTCAAACAAAACAAACACAATTCCATGAGGTCCCAGACCATCCAGAGTTCCTCTGAACTCCTTGAGGTCCCTGACCATCCAGAGTCAAACAAAACAAACACAACCCCTTGGTGTCTCTGACCATCCAGAGTCAACCAAACAAAAACGAACAGTGTGTCTTGTGGTACGCAATAAGTTATTAATTCTCAACTAAACTATCTATCAGTTTATTTCATTAGTTCAGATTCTTTTAAAATTAAATTATTAAAAAAAAAAATTAAACAGAAGATATAACAAATGCAAAAATAAGAATGGAGAATATCGCATGTTCTGTACAGCACTTAAAAAGTAAATTTTCTTCTACATATTGTACTACACGTGCTTTTCCACAATTTAATTTTAGAAGGGGCCAAAAAAATCTTGAATACATCTTTAAAAATTCGAAAAACGTACAAATAGAAAATCTCAATTATAATGCTAATTGCAGCACCTCGTTTCAAGGTTAGCACGAGCTGCCACTGATTCGGAGCAATAAAAAAGAGCATGCTCTCTTTAAAATAGACCTTCTGGCCACCCTACTCTGAACTGACCCACTGGAACTAGCTCTAATATATGCAATTTTATGTGCCGGGTAAAATTAAAATGACCTTTATAACCGGATCGTTTTAATTTGTGTGGTGTTTTTCTGTAATGGGCCGGACGTGATTACACTCTAGGTTATAAGATTACAATAGTATCATTTTATTGGAATACAAATTGCCTTGTTGACCACAATTGTGAAGGGTTTGTTTAATATAAATGCTATACATTGAACACCACTTGTTTTCCTGTCACGGAAAAAAATGTTACATACGCTCTGTTACAGATAATTTGTACTATACCACCATTTTGATAAATAAAATATATGGGGTAATGGGAAAATTGCTTTTATTCACGAGACACAAAAAAATAAATATGTAAAATTATTTAACAATATTAACATTTATGTTATAACTGAATATGATTTTACGGGAAAACTAGTCAACCGATTTTTACCAAAAGTTGATCAACTCGTGCCATTTATGGCAGAAGCTTAAATATGAAATTTCATATAAATCCTTTTAGCCGAATTTTCTCTGCACGTGCACACAGACAGACAGACGGACGGACAGACGAACAGACGGACAGACTAACGGACAGACAGACCGACAGATATCATGCTAAAAATAGTCAAAACGTTATGTAGGTACCTCAATTCGTGGAGATCCATCGAAATCTCGAAATGTCAAAATCGGTACGAGATTACTCGTGGTGGGTAAACTGACCGTGGGCACCCACTATGAGTTATACACAGGAATTCTGTGGGTTGGGTATGTGTGGAAGGTATATTAGGCGTCAATGAAAGATTTATTACAGAATCATCAAAATATGAAAAAAAAAAAAAATACAAAACAATCAAAATATCAAAAAAAAAAAATGTAAACAAGCAAATTTTAATTATGAAATGTGTTAAAACATTCTTCTATGCATAGTGGAGGGTTTTCTGGACACAATGGGCAAAAATATCGTGTTTCTCGACGTTTTTCTGTGTTGTACATATACGGCAGGCCCTTGTTGCTCGCACTTACTTTCAAACTAAGAGCGTAAGGAGATAATCCTGAAGGGTTAAGAAAATTCAGGAATTCGATCGTATAGTGAGTGGAGTTACTTACTCATCTACAACCGTATCGACAGACATGTAAGGGAGAGAAATTCAAACTAACTCAAGAATACTTTGCCAGTAAAAATGATTGTAACTTTGATAAAACTGAACTTTTAATGCTGATTAGTGTATAATTCGAATACCAAATCTGCTATTGAAGAAATATATGTTGCTTCTGATAATTTCAAGAAAAAATATTAATATAAACCAATAACTTCGAGTAAGAGTGGGTTCTTGTTACTCAGAACATCAAATAGCTACTATAGTGCGTTCAAAGATGAGTATAGCTCTTATGGCAAATGGGAGCCAGTGTTACCAAATGTTGTAAAAGTGTCAAATGTGTCAATTATAATAATATAAAAAACTCTATGATTTACAAAAATCAGTTCTTATAAAACTCAAAATAACACTCAACAAAAACAAATGGCCGTTTGTAGAATACTGCGTCTTCACAGATCAGCGCGTTTTGGAGCTGGCAACGTCGACAATCAAGAAAAAAACCATTAGAGAGTATGAAAAAGAACTACTCCATATGCCCTGTACTGCAAACTCACCTTTAAACGCACTATAGTGGAGTTCCTCGAGAAAGCGTCATTGGTCCAATTTTATTAATTATTTTTATCATCGACCTCATAGACCTGCTTTCATCTGAAAAGTAAATGTACGCTGATGACCTTAAAATCTACAACACATCACTAAATCACTCCTTCCTTCAAAGTGATCTAGATAAAATTGTAAAGTGGTGTGCAGACTGGCTATTGCCACTTAATTCAGCGAAATGCCAGGTTCTTCACCTTGCAAATAAGAACTCCAAGTTTCACTACTTCATACAAGGTAAGACCTTAGAATGTGTCTTCTCAGTTACTGCTCTGGGGGTAGTTATTACCTCAAATCTCGAATGGCCCTTGCACACTCATCAATCAGTCAAAGAAGCAACTAAAATTATATATTTAGTCCGAAGGTCCTTTCCGAATTTAACTCCCTCTCTTTTCCATAGAGTGTATCTCCCCTACATTCGCCCACTCCTTGAATTTGCAGTCGTTGTCTGGGAGCCATATCTCCAAAGAGACATCCAGCTACTAGAATCTGTCCAAAGACGAGCCACAAAAATACCCAGAGGTCTAGAGCAACTATCTTATGAGGAGAGACTTTAAGCTCTCAACATTCCCAAGTTAGTTACAAGACGAGCACGCGGAGACCTGATTCAATTATACACGGTGTCTCAAAATAAATTTTATATTTAGTGGATCGATTAAAAAAAAAGTAAGCCGTATATAGAAAAAATGTTTATTAATTCAAAGACAATTTTTGGGGATTTATTTCTTAAAAATAATATCGTCTAAATGTAGACCCTCGCGTTCTCGGCACTCATTTAATCGAACAGTAAAATTACTTATGACGTCTCGGCAGGTGGACTCAGAGATGGCTGCCATTTCGTGACGGATATTTTCTTTCAAATGCGCCAGTGAAGTCGGTTTATTGGCGTAAACTTTAGATTTAAGATAACCCCATAGGAAAAAGTTCATAGGGGTTAAATCTGGACTGCGTGGAGGCCAATTTATGTCACCTCTCCGGGAGATCAATTTGCCTGAGAAAATTTCACGAACACGTGGCAGAGACATATTGGACGTGTGTGAAGTTGCTCCGTCCTGTTGGAACCATGTTCTTTGGTTATAGCCAGGAAAGTTTTGCAGTTCAGGTACCAAGAAGTTGTGTAACATCTCCACATAACGCTCTGAATTCACTGTAACTGCACGCCCCCTTTCGTCTTCAAAAAAGTAAGGGCCGATAATTCCTCGCGCCGACATCGCAGCCCATACGGTCACTTTAGGCGAATGTAGGGGTTTCTGATGTTTGCGTTTCGGATTTGTTGCACTCCAGTAGCGGCAGTTCTGCTTATTTACGTGGCCATTAAGATGAAAATGAGCTTCATCCGAAAACAAAATGTTGGTAAACGTTGAAAATCGCTCAATCACCTGATTTACGAAATTAAGCCTCTGACTGGCATCTTGGGGCTTTAATTCTTGCACCAATTGAATTTTGTAGGGGTGCAGCTTTAGATCTTTGTGCATAATGCGATGTAATGATGATCTATGCACATTTAAAGCACTTGCGCGCTTCCGAATTGAAAGGTTCGGGTCGTCACGAACAGACTGATTAACATTCTCCACGTTTTCTACCGTTCTTAATGACCTAGGTCGCCCGGATTTTGATTTATCCAGCGTTGTACCAGTCTCTTCAAATTTTTTAACCCAATGTCGAATGAGAGGAATGCTTGGCGCATCATTTAAGTGGCGAAAACCTCGAATACTGCAGAATTTTCTACGCGCTACAGTCGCCGAATCACCGTTTTTGTAAAACTCTCGCACGCATAACGCGCGGTCTGTTGCCGAGAAACGCTCCATAGCGATTGAATCCCCAAGAGCCAGGCTACCGATTGACATAATCCCCGCGCCCCTCGGATACGTTGCGTTCACGCAGTAAGTTAAATAAATATAAAATTTCTTTTGAGACACCTTGTATCGCATCATCACCGGAAACTTTTCAACCGACATGTCTGCGCTGTACCAGCTTAATTCTGACGAGCGTCGTCGTGATCATCAACTGAAGCTCTCACACGAAATTATCCATCGGCCCCAACATCAGCACTTCCTAACAAACAAAGCATTTAGCACCTGGAACTCACTCCCAGAGACAGCAATCCTAGCTACAAATATCAACACCTTCAAGAATCGAATCACCCATCTGTTTCAATAATAATGTTAATCTGTATCTTAAATGTATAATGTAGTTTATGGTGCGATTATGGTCATTTCAGTTATATATTGAAGCTCTTTAAATGTGAAGGTCACAGGCTTTAGCGTGAAGTGCAATTACGGTCACCATTTAACGTTAAATAAATCCTAAAATTTTTCTTTAAGCTACAGCCAGATATATTTCTCCATAGCGCTAAATTTGAGGTTGTGTTTGACACTGGATCAGACTGTAACGTTTCCCGAAATTGTATTTAAAGTTAAACATTTTTATTTACAAGAAAATGGAATTGATCCATGTTTTAGTTCATTTAATTGCCGAAGAAGATGACAACAGGTAATAAAAGATAAATTTATAAACATTATAAATTATCAAAAATATGTACTATGTATTTTTAGGAACGATCTTCACATAGAACGAAGATTTATAAGAGACACAGAAAATTTATTTGAAATGGCTAATGAGAGTTTTAGAAATTTTTTTCGGCTGTCAAAAAAATGATTTTCTACGAAATTTTCCAACCACTAAAAAGACAACCTACAAGGCAAGACGAACTTCCACTACATCTCAAAGTGTTAGAAACTATCAACTTTTTGGCAACTGGTTCTGACCAAAAAGCTGTGGGGAACTTCATTTTTAATTGCATGAGCCAGAGTAGTTTAAGCAAAGCTATAAATCAAGTATGCAGGTTCATTACGAATTGCTTAAGCCATGTGTGTTATTTTGTATGAAAATTATCTATGAACATTCATTTTTATCTTAAAATTATACTTTTACTATTTATTATTTTTGGGTAAATATTGTAAACATGGTATAATAAATCATGTACTTTGAATTCATTTTGGTATGTATTTTTTTGTTTTTTCTTCAATAAATAAAGATTTTAAGTTTTTGGTTATATCAGAGACAGACAATGCTCATTTGAACGTTACTTAATTAGCCTCTAAGAAGGTCACAATTCTGTAGCTGAAGTATTTAAATTTAGTTGACCATAATAGCAAAATTTTAAATAATTTAACAGTCGAAGTTAAGTATTCATTTAGCCTTAAATTCTGTAAGATTTACATGTTGGACCATAATCGCACCATTAGTATTGTTTGTAAACTTTTACTGTATTAGAGCATAACAAGCCAAATGGCTTCTGCTCTCTCACCATGTAATAATAGTAACTTTATAGACTTTACAATAGAAAAGAATATCTGTGGATAGCTTCAATTTTTAAATTGAGAACCACAGGTTTAATAAATCGTTAATAATTCATAATTGCAATTCCGCGTCTGGAAAGTCCGCTAATAGTATTCATAAGGATAAGTAAAACGTCTGAAGTAGATCTTTTCGTATAGACTAAAAGTTAGAGTCCAAGTAATATGATATCTAGAGCTTATTTAGCATTAGTTAGTGGGTTGATTAAAGGCAATGTTTATTCATGAATATAAATTATACAATTAACATTTAACAGACATGCATCTGAAATTAACTATCCGTTATAATTCACTATTGCATCTTAACATTGTCTGAATTACTCTTGAATAATTCTAATTATTTTCCGTATTGCGCTTTGAACCTTTGACGATGTACATTGTTTGCATAAAACTTCAACATAAACAACATTTGTAAATAAATTATAATTAAATGTGAGTACACAAATAATGTAGCAAACTACAAAATAGGAGCTTTTACCTAATGCTATTACTCCTCGTTTCGTGTTATGTTTATTTTTGTAAGCATACTATTATATATATGAAGAAAATAGAAGAGTTGCTGGAAGAGCAAAAACATTTACATTATTTTTGCAGGAGAGGAACTGAGCTTTTCTGATGATATGCAGTTCATATGTGTCTTTATTAAGTTGGCACCAGTGGAGAGGAAAAGTTAACAGTCGCTTGAGTCGCTCATAATAGAGATGCATTTACTAAAGTGCTTAAAATGCAGAAATCTATCCGTGAAAATCTTAACAAATTGTAAGTTTGTAACCTGCGCAAATATAGAAAATAATGGAGTGATGTGATTGACTGAAATGGAAAGAGTTGATTTTGCACCAGACTCGCTTGTGGATTAAGTTGGTTCTGTTTTGTCTTGCACAATTCGATGCGACATTATAAAGGAATTTCGTTGATTTTGTATATTTTTTTCTGTTTTCTGAATAGCTTTCAAGGTAAGAAATAATAATCACGTGATATCTCGATTTTGAAAAAAAAATTGAAAAAGTTGGTTTTGCATTGTGCCTCCTCATATACTTAGTTAGTTAGTTAGTTAAAAATTTTTACGCACAGCAACAAAGGCTATTTTCGCCTAACGCAGTCCATCTAAATGACTAGACAATAAATAAATAAATAAATTCATTAAAAAATACGCATACTCAATAAAAGAAATATTGCACTGACAAACACAAATAAATAATATAAAAGGTCTGTTCGAAAAATTGAACAGACTCAGGGTGATGGTAAGATGCTGTAAAGGGGCCAATTACCATCGAATATCACAGTCAATAACTAGAAACACATTAAAATAAGGTGCAAGACTTCACACATAAAACAGTAAGTTCGATTCTCTCAGGAAGAGTATCAGCCTGTCCATGAGTACCCTGTCGTCACCTAAAGCAACTGACAGGTCATAGCACAGGCCTAACCTCTCCCTGACATCCTCGAACTGTATACACTCAGTTAAAAAGTATAACACAGACAAATCTGTGTTACACGTCTCACAGATAGGGGACTCTTCACCTCGAAGAAGGTGTCCATGGGTCCACCAACAGAGAACTATACGGAGGCGTGTGATGGCGGTTTCCTCCTTGCGGTTAATCCTGCAGGAAGAGCCCCATGGTTTAACGTCTCCCTTAATCTGTCGTAACTTAACGTTCTGTGTGCGGCTCCACTCATGATGCCACATGTCTAAAACTAGGTGTTTCAGATGACTCTTTGTGTCATCTGGAAAAATGAAACTCACCTCAATGTCTGTGAGAGGCGGCTTTTGCAGCTGCATCTGCCGCTTCGTTGCCTTTAATACCAACATGTCCCGGTATCCAAAACAGCTCTACCCTCACATTCTGAGCATTCAAATTGTGGAGTAGCAACCGGATCTTTAGTACAAGAGGATGCACTGGATCTGGATTCTGTATACTGTTCAGAGCGCTCAGCGAGTCCGTCAAGATAACACTTGACCGACTTTGCTCTGACGAAACAAAACACACGGCCTTGAAAATAGCGTACAGCTCAGCAGTGTACACACTCGTTATCCTCCTCATAACGAATACGCCTTAAGGAGAACACTTCTTTTAACACCGTGTATAAAGAATATGACTCGATTTAGTACTCATTTTGTATAAAAAAATCAGCAATTTCATTTTAATTTCGGAGCAGTGCTATCACAACCTAATCGAAAATTCATATTCTAGTCATATCAATATATTAGAAACTAAAATTAATGTAGTTTGATAAAGTAAATCTTAAAATATGCAAATACAAGTAATATTTTGTCGAAATCTCACCTCAGCATAATTTTAATATTAATTTAATGTGTGTTGTTGCATATAAATGAAGATGGAAATTGCAATTAGTAAAGTTATGCTCTTGCGCAAGAAAATGTTAATTCAGAAAATTCAAACTAACGTTATTGTTTATGACAAGCTTTGCATCTTTGGATTAAGTTTTATTGTAGCGTAAAAACTAAAATACAAAATAAATAATATACCCAGTCTGGTATAAAATTACAGCTTGCAGCGTTTTATTCTTTAGGTCGTTAAACAGAACAGTGAATTCCACTGGACACTTTTTGGGGTTAGAGGAAACAATTTTCACTCTAAATTACACTTTAAATATTAAAGATACTTTCAGTTTAACAAATATATTTATTTAAGAAAATGAGTTTACTTCCTAAAAGATTTCTTGTAATTTTGTCATCTTTAAGAAAATAACTTTTAATATCTCTTTGAGTTTAAATATTAGAAATAAGCAAAGATTAGCTAATATTTGTTAACAAGAAGAAAGTAAATGGATAAAATATTCCTTAATCAGGGAAAGATCTAAGGGGAGAATTGTAAGAGTTATTACCCATTTCTTAAGATTTGTTTTGTGAAATAAAATTATATAAATAAAACTGAATCAATATATCGGTACCAGGGCTAACTTTTAAGTTTTTACGAAAACTAATGCTGCGTTCAGAACCTCGAAATTAGGAATTAGAATTAGTACTTAGAATTAACGTACAGTCCATCTATTTAAGCCTGGCAGATGACCTTGGGTGCGCAGTAGCAATCACTAGAAATTGGAGTGGGGACGTCAGTTGACTTCAGACTGTCTTGCTGCAAGCATCAGTGAAAGTACATTCGGATGAAAAAGTATAATGGAATTTAAGACGAAATTATGCGGGCGCGAAAACCATAGTCAGTGTAAGGAGATTATTAGTAATGTGATTGACTTTATGACTAAGTAAGTTGCAGCAGGGAACGTGATTATACCTTTGAAGAATATTTTGGATCGAGTTTCAGCGTGCACAGGCGTTTCTGCAAGAAGTTTAAGTAGATTTAACAAGAAAAAAAAGTGTCTGCAGGTTAGACAAGTTAAAAGTTGTAATACAATATAACTTTAATACAAAGATGAGACACGGACGGAACAAATATTTTGAACAAAAGAATCCGAAATTTCACGTTCTAAATTAACAATCATAATAAATATCTTTGTTATAAGACGCAACAAAGCTGTTCAACAAAAACATTTATTTTGTTTGGTAAACTTAGTTCAGTTCTTAACAGGCTTTTCATTTTTATTTCATTGTTATATTATTTATATATTATTATTTTCTAAATTCAGGTGAATGTTCCACATTTTCGTCACCTAGAAAACAGAAAGAAAGAAGTGAACAGAAAACATGAAATATAAAAAGTAATCTCTTAAATTGTGGAAAAAATTAATATTTTGATGAAAACTTGTGTCTCGTACTGTCAGTCCAAGCGCTCGACCCTCTCTTTCTTTTTGAATGCGTTCTTCCTCTGCGCGAAACTGATTTCCCACACGCCAGTACTAAATAGATTTGCTGTAAATGTTTGTTATACGTAACTGTACGTTATCGTTCACAACCTTCAAAATTAATAATTATACTTATAAATTAAAATTAGATGTTTGTAGACTTCAAATCCTTACGTTAATTTATAATTGACACATGCGCAGTAAGCACTTGTCAACCTAAAAATTTCTATGACCATATTTTTTTGCTTCTATCCACATCTTTATGTTTTCTATGAGCATAAATATAAATATTTCCTCTATTTTAATTCTTTTCAGAACTATGAAACACTCAAAAACTCATTAGCAAATGTAAATAGCTGCCAAATATCTATCGATAAAGTAAAAATCGATAAAAATATCTGTCAGTGGCTTAATTTCTTAATTTTTATTGTGAATGCTGCTTAATTTCTACGTACAAATTTTATGTTAAGTACTAATTTCACGTCAATTCTAATTTATAATTTGGAGGTTCTGAGAGAAGCATAAGAAAGAAAAATATTTTTTTTGAACAAACTGTTTTATTGCTTTTCAAAATACTCGCCTTTAAGATTTATATACTTTTGCATGCGTTCAAACCAATTCTCGAAACATTTTTCCACTCTGAATTTGGTATCTCTAAAACAGTGTTTCTCAATCTTTTTACTCTCGTGGCACATTTTTTAAACAAGAAAAATTTCGCAGCACACCTACGTAGTTATAGAAGAAGAAATTTTGAATACAGACGCCGCTGTATGCAGGAAAAAAGGGATATGCTAATTTCAATTCGTCATAAAATGATCCTTCGTGTACTTTATTCTTATTAATGGTATTGTACGTATATTCGGACAAAAATGTTAAAATAAAAACAAGGCTAGTTTTTTTTTGTTTTATTTTTCTTTAAAATTTTGCTGCGCACTTTGAAAATATTGCGGCACATCCTTTGAGAAACACTGCTCTAAAACATGAGTGATGAAAATCGCTGTCCACGCATTTTTTGTTTGACATTGGGGACCAAAAAAAAAGTCTTTGGGGGATAAATCAGGTGAATACAGGCAATGAGACATTAATTCGATGTTTTTCTCCTTCAAATAATAAATCAATTGTTCTTGTTCGACTGCATATGTTAATTTGACATCTCCAAGAAACTTCTTCAGCATCTGGGTACCCAGAGAATCATCTGTCCATCAGCACAAAGGTTAGTAACATATGTCTGTTGAATAAACGCTTAGACACTGTAGTCAAACGTCGGTCGTGTCTACGGTATTATCCGATAGCTCTGTGTGGTGCGCTCGAAATTCCACACCAGTTAGCGGTTTTCCTAGAGCCGCTACAGATATTTTTGTATTTTTAATATTTCATTTTTGTTTAGTGATGTTGTCAAATCCAATAAGAATTTCAAAAACAGAAGATGGATATAACAAATATAAAAATAAGAATGCAGGATATCGCATGTTCTGTACAACACATAAAAAGTTTTTTTTTCTAAATACTTGACTAATGCATATTAAATCAGGGATGGGGAGTCGACAGAAAAATTATCGACTCCCGACTCTCGACTCCGGAGTCGGTATTTTCGAAAATCGACTCCGACTCCGACTCTGACTCCCGACTCCTTTCACTGGTAAATTGTAAAGTCTATTCCAAATGTTTAAGCGGAACTAAATGGAATTTTTATTTTCTTAATTTATCACGAGTTCACTTTTTAACTATCAAACAAAAGCCCACTTGTAAAACAAAATGATACAAAGCTTCATTCAATCCTTAAAAGTTAGTAGATTTCGATATCTAATTCCGCTTAAACCAAAGAAACAGACTATACTTACATTAAATATCTTGGGTTTGGGTGAGCTGTTTTTATAAAATGTCATTTTCATTTCATCTTGACTATTGAGTCATTTTTAATACAAATTTTCAAATATATTAGTTTAAAAAAAATTATTTTGTATTTTATATAAAGTTTGTTCCTTTGGATTAGGCGGAACTAGATTTTCGGTTAGTCTGATTTTCGGTTAGTCTGATCCAGACGATTAGGCGGAACTAACCGAAAATCTAGTTCCGCCTAATCGTTTGGAACAGACTATACTTTATTTTTCATAACATGTCACTTTTTTCTTTTGACAAATAAATTTTAGCTGCCAACATGAAACATAAAATAATCACAAAGCCCGTTACAACTTGAGAAAATAAAAATCCAGTTTAGTTTCGTTTTAACATAATAAACAAAGTATACAGAAAAAGAAAAATTAGATATGACTAAAAATTAATTAAATTTTTAACTGGAAAGTGTGAAGGAAACCGGAATTGAATATTTTTAATTTCATTTTCGTTCATGAACAGAGAAAAAATGTCGTTCCTGTTTCCGTACTTTAAAAAATTCTGGTAGTATGGTATTTTACTTTCGTTTTCGGATTGTTCTCATCCTTGATAAATATGTAATCAAAGAGTCGGGAGTCGATAACTTTTTCCGACTCCCGACTCCGACTCCTCCAAAAAGCTTCGACTCCTCGACTCCCGACTCCCGACTCCGACTCCGACTCCCCATCCCTGTATTAAATCATAAATTGTAATATTTATATATTTTATAATGGTATAATATCTCAGTTATACTTCTGGTTGTAGCACCTCTTTTAGAGCTTCCCACGAGCTTCCTCTCCTGTGAATAAATGACTAAGAGTATTCTTTTTTATTGAAACAAACTCTAGTGTTTACATTGTCAAACATTTAATATTCACACGATAATTTTTAAATAAATATTTAATGAAACAAAAATGTGATAAAATCATTTAAATGTCATAACCAATAATACATACACATATATAAAAATAAAATAGTATAAAATTAATGTTAATATCTGATAAAAAAAATTAAATTAACTAATTCATGTAAATGTCAAAACCAGAAATTTCACCAAAAAACAATTTGAAAAGCGTCATTAACAGGTGCTGCGTTCTTCCGGACAATTTGTGTAATAATTGTAACATAATGACCTGTAATTATAATACAAATAGTTGAAATAGTTGTATTAGGGTCACCTCTGGTATTCTACACCGTAATCTAAAACATATTCACGGAACTCAGGGGTTGAACATTATTTCTTTGGGTCAGTTATTTATGTCCCTTATTTTAGTTTTAATGATCCAGAAATTTAATTTAAATACTGTTTAAATTAATGGAATGTTATGCATTTAATTTAATATAAAATTTAATTTGAAATTAGAACTGGCGTGGCTTAGTGGGAAAACGGTTACTTATATGTCAGATGGATACGGGTTTAATACACGTTGTCTTCGGAATTATCACTTTCTGATACTGTGAAATCAACTCAGGGACCAACTCATCTTCATGTAATCTCTTATGGTAGAATTAGGAAATAATTTCATTCAGCTTTTTGGACAAGAAGCGTTTATTTTAAACAACACAACGTTTCACCAACAACATTGTTGGCTTCTTCAGGGGCTATTTATTTATTTATTTAGTTTATATCCCAGAAAAAAAAATAATACATGTGATAGTTATTAAATTATATAACATGGTAATATAAATATTAATACTTATATAATGGGTGTTTTTTGGTATAGAACTTTAAATTGCAATAAAACAACGATGGATTATTCGATTGACATGAATTATTTTTTATTCGAAAGATAATCTTGTGGCATTACATTTTAAATATGATTTCTGGCATATGACCGCCACGGCTGGCTCGGATGTAGTCCAATCTGGACGTCCAATTTTCGATGACTTTTTCCAACATTTGTGGCCGTATATCGGCAATAACACGGCGAATGTTGTCTTCCAAATGGTCAAGCGTTTGTGGCTTATCCGCATAGACCAATGACTTTACATAGCCCCACAGAAAGTAGTCCAGCGGTGTTAAATCACAAGATCTTGGAGGCCAATTCACAGGTCCAAAACGTGAAATTAGGCGCTCACCAAACGTGTCTTTCAATAAATCGATTGTGGCACGAGCTGTGTGACATGTTGCGCCGTCTTGTTGGAACCACAGCTCCTGGACATCATGGCTGTTCAATTCAGGAATGAAAAAGTTAGTAATCATGGCTCTATACCGATCACCATTGACTGTAACGTTCTGGCCATCATCGTTTTTGAAGAAGTACGGACCAATGATTCCACCAGCCCATAAAGCGCACCAAACAGTCAGTTTTTCTGGATGTAACGGTGTTTTGACATACACTTGAGGATTAGCTTCACTCCAAATGCGGCAGTTTTGTTTGTTGACGTAGCCATTCAACCAGAAGTGCGCTTCATCGCTAAACAAAATTCGCTTATGAAAATCGGGAACAACGGCAATCTCGTTTTGAGCCCATTCGACGAATCTACGCCTTGCTTGATGATCGTTTGGCTTCAATTCTTGCACGAGTTGGATTTTGTAAGCACGCAAACCAAGATCCTTCCGCAAAATCTTCCATAAAGTGGATGGACACAGATCCAATTCCTGTGCTCGATGGCGGATGGACTCATTCGGGTCTTCCTCAATGCTACGCTCTACAGTACCAATAGCTTCTTCTGTACGCACCGTACGGCGTCTCTGGGGATGCGAGTTATCAATAAGAGTAAACGTGGTGCGAAAACGTTCCATGGTTAATCGAATTAACTGCTCTGATGGACGATTTTGTCGACGATAAAATGGACGTAGTGCGCGATACGTATTCCGCACAGAACCATTATTTTCGAAATAAAATTGCACTATTTGCAAGCGTTGTTCAGGCGTGAGTCTATTCATGATGAATTGCCAAACCAAACTGAGAATAAATCACTTGACAGCTGTTAAATCGGTCGCCATCTTGAACAGTAATGCCAACTTAAAGTTCTATACCTCTAAAAAAAACACCCGTTACTAGGTTTCCTTATTGTTATAAAACATTTTGATGGGGCTGTGCTCTCCTAAGATAATAATCTTGTCATGAGGCACAGACTAATATTTTAGGTCTAATTTATTAGTTTGTGTATCAGCTGAGTTAATACTTTTTACTTTATTTGTTTGTATATTTATTTTATTACTATTATTATTATTATTTTATTCACAGTGAAATTATTATTTATTAATTTAGTTATTATCAATTATTCTATGAATCTGTACTCTGTTAGTTTGTGTTAACCACTTTTTAATTTTATATTTATAATTTTTATAATTTTTTATTTGTTTAGTATCAAGAGGTAATTCATTATATAGTTTCGGTCCGAGATAGGCGATATTTTGCTTTAATATATATTTCTTGACTTTAGGCATTTTTATTTTCATGCTATTGGCGTATCTAGTATTTGATTCATGTGTTATTCATTCTTTTTTGTTATTTTTATGTATGTAAAATAAAGCAGCTTTAGCATAGAGTTTTCTTAAGTCAAAGATTTTTGTTTCTGCATATAATTTTTCAGTTGGATATGTTTTTGGTTTAAAAAAAAAAAAAATTTAATATGGTTTTTTGAGCCAAGGTTAGTTGTTTTATTATTGTTTTCAGGGTGCCCCCTCAACCAATAATACCGTATTGGATTACGGATTGGAGTCCAAAATATACTTTTCTCACTGTCGGGTCTATTCTGTATCTTTTGTGGTTAAAAAGATTTGGTTAAAAATTATGGTTAAAAAGTAACATTTTAACTAGGCGTTAAAATTTTAACCTTGTTTCTTATTCTGTATCTCAGGTTATAACCCAAGCGTTAAGTTCTAACTTTTTAACCTTATGGTTAAAAGTATGTTGTGAAATTATTTACAAGAGAAGGTATTTTGTTTGTGTAATTGTGGATTTAATGTAAACAAGTATTATGGTTGAATCGTGAATGAACAACGATGAACTATAATAAATCTATATTGCGGAAATGTACAATATTTATACATAAATAATTATGGGTGCAGAAAGTAAATAATATAATAATATTACCATAACATGCAAATGTATTAATATTTTCTTTCTTTCTTCTATATTAAGATACTTTTATTTTCAGGTTATATTTACCTTATTTTTATTTTTAAACGGAGAACTTAAAATTTATAAATATATCACAGTTTCAAAGTTTTCAATATTTACTTGCAATTTATCGGGAAACGGGAAATCTTTTGATTCTTCCCGGATTAAAAAAAAAAAAAAAAACGACATATGTAAAACGAAATATTTCGTAAGTTTTAGAAAAATGAAAATATTCCATTAAAAGGGTCTCTCATATCACTCAGTTGCTTTTGTTTAATTCGAACTGATCTCCTAAAAAGCATTTGTATATATTTTTTATTCACCTATAGTAATTTTTCACTTATTAACCTCTTTTTGCTCAATTTGTTTTATTAATAATTGGTTTAAAATAAACATACTTGCCATAATTAATTCTAAAAATGGATTTTTCCTGGCTATTTGACGTTTAGAGGTTAGAACTATAGGTGGTTAAAAGTTAACACTATGTATTTGGCTGGAGTTAAAATTCCAAATATAACCTACTGAATTAACCACATCGAAGTTTAAATTTTAACGCCATAGAGTTACAGAATAACACAATATTGTAAAGCGTGGTTAAAATTTTTTAACTTCGACCTTGGGGTTAATTTTTAACTTTTTAAGATACAGAATAGACCCGTATGTGTGTTGGAAGAGTATTAGTTAATTTTATGAAGGCATAAAACATTTTTCTTATCTTCTTAGTGGTGTTTCCAATATGTTCTTTCCAATTTAGTTGTTTGTCAATTTGAAGACCTAAATATTTAACTGAGTCGCTCTTTCCTATTTTCTGCCATTTGTGGTTTCGTCCGGTATAAGAATATTTTCAAAGTTGGGCTGGTTAGCGTTTTTTAATGAGAAAGTTAAAAATTTGTTTTTTTCGGTGTTAAGCGTTAAACAGTTATTATTGAGCCAGTACTTTTCATTATGTCTTGTGCTGTTTCAAATGATTTTTTCCAGCTTGGTTCAGTGATTATTACTGCTGTATCATCAGCGTACGCTATTATTTTTATGGACGTGCTCATACTTAACAAGTTGTTAATGTATATGTTGAACAGTGTACATCCTAGGACCGACCCTTGGGGTATACCGTATACGACTTCTTGTCTATCGCTGACATTCTCCCCTATTTTCGTGCATTGAGTTCTACCGGTTAGATAACTTATTAGTAAGTTTAGCGCAACGCCTCTTACTCCTATTACTTCCAGTTTTTTAGCTAATATGCTATGTTCGACAGTATCATAGGCTTTGGCCAGATCTAAAAAAATAACTAATGGCTTTAAGTTGTTATTTATTGCTTTATAAACAGTGCTAGTGAGTTCTGCTATAGCATCCTCGGAGTTGCAGTTTTGTTTAAAGCCATACTGGTTCATATGTATTATGTTATGTTTTGTTAGAAAACTGTTTAGGCGAACATTTATACATTTTTCTATTATCTTACCGACAGAGCTCAGCAAAGAAATAGGTCGATAATTGCTTAGCTCGTTTTTATTTCCGGTCTTAAATATTGGTGTAACTATTGCTGATTTAAATATAGTAGGGAAGGTGCCATTTTTTAAGATATTATTTATATAACTATTTGCTATAACAATAACATAACAATAAAGTAACAATCTTATATAGTTATAAATTAATTTACCTATGTTAGTTAAACGTAACTCTAACAAACTGTACATCAGTCATCTCCAAGGATGGTGAAATTGCAGAATAGCATTGAAAAAAATATTTTAAACTTGAAGAATACAGAAAATAGGAAAAACAGGAATTAATTTTTTTTTTAAATATTATACTAATAGAGGTGTTGATCTAAAAATTTTAATAAATTCTCAATAATGTACAATGATAGGAACTGGAATAATTCAACAGGAATTTTTGATCGGATTAGTTTTTCGAAAAATATCTATTTTTTGTATTAATGAAATGGATATTTGTGTACCATGGCCAAAAAGCAAATCTTTTTCGGCCGCATCTGAATTTGAAGGCCGAGGCCCAGCCGAGGACTGCAAACAGATAAGGATGAAAAGATCTTTTTGGCAAAGGTGCACATTAAATTTTTTGTGCAACCAAAAGTAATTTTTATTACAAAAATTAACTTTATTTATTTACATTGGATAATTTATAGTTACTGAACAATTATTGCAATTATAAATGTTTGACTGTCAATTGTTTCAGTGTAACCATGGAGATCTTGTAACTTAAGAAATGACACATAGATGGCTCTAGCATCCAGCGGCCAAAAAAATAAGTGAATCGGCCCAGGCCGAAAAAGTTTTACTTTTTGGCCGGTATTAGATCATAAAAGGAAGGAAGATTGAATACCCGTCGACCAGTGGGAAGAACTCGCAACAGATGGAGAGATCAGCTAACCGAAGATCTGACAAGTATTGGTATACAGGGTACTTGGCAAGACTTGACAATGAATAGATCGAGATGGAGGGCTTATTTGAGTGAGGCCAAAAGTCAACCTGATTTATAGTGCCCAAAGAAGAAGAAGAAGAAGAAGAAGAAGAAGAAGAAGAAGAAGAAGAAGAAGAAGAAGACTAGATCATAAAAAAGAACTGTTTTTGATATGGTCGCCAATAAATATTTTTATTTACAAATGTTTAAAGTACCTTCCATTTTGATCTAAATATTTTTGCATCTTGAGCTATCTAGCTCGCAGCACAATGACAGAAAAGAAGAAAATATTTAAGAGTAGTATTTCTTTTCAAAAGCTCTATCCAAAGATACCCAATTTGACATAACTTACCATTTAAAATAGCAAAGTTGTCCTTGGTTCCATTCAAATGAATGGTAAATTCAGATTCCTCAAAAACAAAGATATCCGAGAACGGTATCCAAGACCAAGTATCACACAAAAATTGAGAGGTAGACGATTACCGTGTATGAGACACGTGATAAGGATGAGAATAAATGGTCGTTGGTACTAAAGCTCTTTCTAAATCCAGTCGGTTCTACAGGCTAAATGAAGTTTCATTTCGCTGGTACTATTCTCGTGAATAGTTTGTAAATTTGTAACAATTGGGTACAACAATGCCCGATGGCGGCACTACGAGCGCTGTGAACAGCTGATTGAAACGAGTAATGTGAAAGTTGTCCATATTTGTTTACATGTTAAATCATCGATTTGCAATGGATAATAAACAGCTATCTTTATTAAATTATTTTAATTTTTTAAGTGCAACACATTCTTCTAGGTGTGTAGTTGAAGGAGACGAGTTGTTAAACGCCGGAAATCTTATGTTGTGCGGAATTTTGGACAAAAATGATGAGCATGTCGACATATGTGGGTTATGTTTACAAACAAGCAGTTTGAGAACACCACCTCACGAAGTCACTGGGAAATTAAAATTTAGTAATTTAGCAGGAACTACATGCAAACACATTTCAGCTATCCTATTATTTTGTGCCAGGTGGTTAACAAACCAAAATGAAAGAAGCCAAGATCAGGGCATTGATTGATTGTAATATTTGATTTTTCTTTTTTTTTTGTGGTTTCTGTTAGTTTTTCTATTTGTTCCAGAAACAATATATTGAGTTTGGAAATATTAACCAGCACAGATTTAAAATGCCTGTGGTCTACTTTTAAAAAAACCTGTCTTACAACGGTATGAACCGCAACCTCTGTTAGAAACTCCTTGCCTAAATAAATTGACTAAAAACAAAAGCAGGCACTGAAGGTTCAGTGAAAATGTATTAGAAAAGCTGCGTACAGAATTTGAGACCGCTTGCCCTAATTCTGCATTAAAATTACACGGGTAGATATTTAATTATGTTCGAGAAGGATTTTTATAATTTAGTGTTTGTTTTTTATTTAATTTGTTTAATAAATACTAGTTTGTTATTATCTCTTCCACAACACCAAATTTATTAACAGTTCACAAATTGTTTCTCATTTGGAAAATAGTGGAAGTAAATATTTTTTTTACTTCCTTTTCTAAAGTGACAGCCAAACACACACCAATTTGTGTTATAATAATTCATTATAACATAAAGTAGTATAAAAAGAATAATAATTGCTATCAAAAGTTAATATAACAAACAAACTGCAACACTAACTTTTAAAAGCAATACAAACTACACGAGAAAACACATGTAAACCAGATTTAAACAATAAACTATTACTCGTTTCGCCTAGTTCAGTTTTAATCCGCTTGGCGTCACTTCATAGCGCTGTTGAGCCCAATAGGTTTATAGATCTATAGTTTTCCTGCTTCGATTTGTCTTCTTTTTTAGGCAGCAAGACCATTTCTGCTCTATTCCACTGCTCTTGTGTTGTCCCTCCGTCTAAAGATTTGTTGAAAAAAATTGCAGCGCTTTTAATATTGCTTCACATCCTTTTTTTAGAGCTTCTGTTGTTCTATTGTTTTTGAGCTCTTTAATCGCTGCTTCTATATTATTTAGTTATCTCTAGAAAATCTTCTGATCCTTCATTCACTAAATTGTGTTGACTAGGGAATAGGCTAGTGATTCTGGCTTTTCTTTGTACTTTTATATAGATGTTGGTAAAAGTCTTTAGTAGTTTCTAATATCTCTTCTATTGTTTCCATAGTCTCAATTATAATTATTGGATGGTTCAATTAACGGAGTATTTACTTAACCGCATACTGTAAATTGTAAATCTACGTATGTTTGCGAATTACTGCTCTAATCAATAATATTGTCACGTGGGTGGTTTGATTGAGACACAACTCCTGGTTTCAACATAACAAATTTATTAAATATATATCACATTTACAATATATGGTTTGAATTTGTCCATGGAGTTGAGGAAGTCTTCGGTCCACCCCGTGTTGGCCAGGATCGGCTTGGGCCTATCTCCGAGGCGGGGGCTACCCATCCGGGAGTCGAGGAGCCTGGAGAAGTCTTCTTCCACTCACATGGTGACTGCTTGCTTGGCTTCACCAGCGGTACAAGTATTTGGCGTCGATGTCTTGGTCGTCACCGTGTGGACTAGTACGTGTAGCGGAGTTGGCTATGTTCCACTGCCTCAATATTCTGTTTCATCCATCTTTTTTGTAACGAAAGTTTAACCCAGTTCCAATATTCATTCGTCATGACAAATATTTCCTCATTACGAAAATGCAGTGTATGCATATCGTAATCAGGCCACATACGTCAGACGCTGAAGAATAGTTTTTAATCAGACAGCTGACCGTCACAGTGTCTAGATGTCGTAATCCTGACCTAAGATTACCTATGTGACAATAGGTGTAAGAAAATGAGCTTGGACGTTTGTTTCTGTTAAAATCTTACCAGCGCGTAAAGTTAATGTAAGAAATTAAGTATACGATCCACAAATCACATTTATGTAATGCAATTTAGTGTCCGGACACGCAAGAGAGTGGACCCACCCTTGGGTCTTATTGTATTACCCTAATAAACTAATTATTCCTGACCTACACCGGGGAATCATAATGTTATTATACGCAGTTATCACCACTTACTGAGGGTGTAACGTCTATGTGTGTTCTGCTATTCCACGCCGACTCGCACTATTGTTGGATTAGTCAAGTGCTCTTATGTGTACTTGATGTTTCCGTGTTATATTATTACTCACACCATAAAAATAACAATGTTTGTTTAAGCTGGTTCTCGCAATATCCAAATAGATATATTTTGGCAAATTATATTCGAAATTTTAACCTTTTATTAATGTGTAATTTAAACTGTCGATTATGTTTCCAGTATTTAATACTTCAGTGAGAACCTGTTTATACAGGATTAATTAGATTCCTAGCTTCTTTTTTTTAAATTTAATTAATTAAAGGTACATCATGGTACAGTTTGGTTTTAGAAGTGATAAGAGCACTATAGATGCAGTTTTGGACTTTGTCGCGTATGTTTCGGATGCATTAGAATCAGGGAAATACTGTCTTAGTGTTTTTCTTGATTTAAGCAAGGCTTTTGACTGCATATCTCATGATATTTTATTAACCAAACTATCTTTTTATGGTTTTGACGACAAGAGCCGTGCCATGCTTAAATCATACTTATCTAACCGGAAACAGTTTACCCAATTTAAAAGTAGCGTTTCTGAGTATCTTCCTTTACATTTTGGTATTCCCCAAGGTTCAGTTCTCGGACCGCTACTATTCTTAATATATGTTAACGACTTGCCTCTCGCTATGACATCTAAATCAATTCTTTACGCTGACGATACAACATTACTAAATTGCAACCATGATCTAGAATCCCTTATTACGGAAAATGTTTCTCTGGTGAACAGTGCAAACTCTTGGTTGTCTAGCAATAAACTAATTTTAAATACAGATAAAACCCAGACCTTGCTACTGAGCACCAGAAAACATGATTTTGCCAATCCCCCTTTCGTTAAATTTCTTGGTATCCACGTTGATCCTTACCTTCGTTGGGATCAGCACGTGGATGTACTCAGTCGTAAACTGCGATCGACCGTGTATCTAGTAAGGAATCTGAAGCATGAAGTCAGCATAGATGTTGTATTGAAAGCCTATTTCTCCCTCTTTCAGTCCCACCTAACCTATGGGTTAATAATCTGGGGACATTCACCTGCAGCCAAAAGAATTTTCAGCTTACAACGTAAAGTTGTAAGAATAATTGCCAGTGCTCCTTTTAGAGCGAATTGTCGAGATCTTTTTGTAAAGCTGAAAATAATGTCATTGCCTTCACTATTTATTTATTTGTGTCTATTGTTTGTACGCAAAAACTTGCACAATTATATCACTTTTAGTGAAACGCACGAGCACAACACGCGTTGTAAAAATAATATTCGTGGTAAGTTTTTGCGCTTAAATAAATCCAGGAATTGTTCAAATTACTTTGCTGTGAAATTTTATAATCTTTTACCAGAGACTATTACTACACTACCACTAGACAAATTCAAACTTAAACTTAAACACTTATTTATAAATAACCCATTGTACACAATTGACGAATTTAACAACGTTAATTTTGATGAATTTTTATGACTTTGTCTCTTAATATTGTATTGACTGACTGAAAGCAGTTCTTTGTATTTGTAATTTAGTCAATAAAACTATTATTATTATTATTATTATTATTATTATTATCAACATCTTGGGTTATTAGCAGGGCTCGGACGTTTTTAGGCGGCTTTTTTAGGCGACGTTTTTAGGCGACTGCACTAACGACATTATTAATGAGATGTCCATAAACGTAGAAAAATTCACATCATAATATCAATAAATGGGTACTCGTTATCTAAAAACATTCCTGTCTTATTAATGCAAATGCTGTCTTATTATGGAAAAACATATGCAGTAACATATGTTTTTCCATAATGTGCATTGTTGCATGCAATATCATTGTGAGATATCATTGTTAAGAAATGTTATTAAAGAAAAACATTTCTTTTAATGCAAACGTCAAATACATTCAAACCTGGAATATTTTGAACAGTTATTTAATCTGTATAAACTTTTTATTTTGTCCTGTCAACTATTTATTTTTCTTCTGAACTGTGAACAGAACTGAACAATAATTCTTATAGGTATTTAGATTTAAAGCATATACTTTCAAACACTTGAATCTATCTACTAATATTTACTTTTTTACAATAATAATAATTATAGCATTTTTAAAATATATTTCTTTCTGAAACAAAAATTTGTAGACATATTTGTTGAATGTTGAATTAAATTTTTTACAACATATTATGGATTTACTGATCATTTTCAAGTTATTAACGGAAAATAACTGTTTTGTATACTTTGTAAAAGATATATAATATGCACAAAAATAAATCATTTAACTCAACACGTCAAGTGCTCTCTGTATTTACTAAGGTCTCGGGTTCGAATCCCGTTCAGGCATTAGACCGGGAGCTCATGACAGTTTTTGTTCTCCGATTTCATACAGCATGCCTTTTGGAGGAGAGAATATTTACCCTGTGACAACAAAAAAGGGATACTAAACCCCTGCACGCTTTCCGGTCATAGGGAAAATTGCATTTCCACTTAAACACAACATTTTTGTGCTTTTCTCTGATTTCATATTGCTTGATCTTTTGTCAAAAGAAAGTTATAACAAATTTAAAGTCTTTTAAATATATGCATGCGATTCGGAGGGTCCCAAAGGGCTCAAACGGTCATGTGATCTTGTAATAAAAAAATATGATTTTCCGCGTTTTCATACAGCATGCTCTATAATTAAAAGACTTTAAATTTGTTATAACTTTCTTTTGACAAAAGGGCAAGCAATATTAAGTCAGAAAAAAAAAAAAAAAAAAAATGCAATTTTCCCTATGACCGGAAAGCATGCAGGGGTTTAGTACCATCCCTTTTTTGTTGTCACAGGGTAAATATTCTCTCCTCCAAAAAGCATGCTGTACGAAATCGGAGATCAAAAATGTCATGAGCTCCCGGTCTACATGGAATGTTTCAAAAAATAAGAATTGGTCTGGTTAATTGCCGAAGCAGCAAAGGCCATAAAAAAATAAAACAAGTATCTCGTGACTTCGGCTTTTATTTAAATAATAAAATTGACGCAGTTCTTCAGAGAAATCCAGACCTTCGTATATTAACACAAATTTATTCCGATGACTGCATCGATTTTTTAAAACCATATTTTAATCAATATCGAAATTATTTTTGCAGAGCCCCCGTCATTACTTGTCAAGTCGAAAACACTTTTTCAAGATTTAAAAATATTCGTACGCCAAGCAGAAATATTTTTTTTAACGAAAAATTAGAAAAACTCCGCATTATAACTTTTAATTCTGACAAATTCATGTAAGCTAATACCTTTTTTATTAGGTTTTTTTTTTTTATATTTATCCTAACATTTTCTTTTTGATCTTCTATTTTTATTAATATTTTCAAGTTGAAAACTAAATATGATAAACCTCAATACGGTGACTATGGTCGATGTCTAACACAGTAATTAGGGTCTTCACAGTTAAATTTAATTGTAATACAAGAGATTAGACTCATTATGAACGTATAAAAAATTGATAAAGTACGAGTTTCGGTTTCGACAAGTTCGGCACATGAATAAAATTAATAGGTTTTATTGAAAAAAAATTGCCGCTCGCATGCGACAGTGACGGCTTAGGCATAGCTATGTCCTAGCTCTGCAGAGTGATCCAAAATGATTGAGGAAAGTTTAAATTTCCCGGCACGTTAAATTATTGTCATGTTGGCAACACTAATACATACCTACATTTAAACAGCGGCGTCTCAAAAATAAGTTTGTATACATATGTAGGTAAAAATTATCTATATTTAATAATAATTATTATTTTTAAAAATTCAGGGATAAATACAAGAAAACATAAACATAATTTTTAAAGATGTTTATTTTATTATTTACACAAATTTATACAAACTTTAAAAAAATTGTAAGTAGTCTTACATTTGTACATTCAAAAATAAATAAAAGTTACAATAAATGTTCAAAATGTCTTCCATTGGCATCTAAACATAAATTTACTCTTCTTTTAACATTATCAAATATTCGCTGCAAAGTTTGCTCCGATATGTTTTCTATTTCCCTTTTTATTGCTGCTTGTAATTCCTCTAGCGTATGCAGCCTTGTTTGAAATATTTTATTTTTTAGGGTCAAACACCCCTACTAATCACTCGTTCACCAAAAAATTCCTCTAGATACTGCAATGTCTCACGAGCCACATGCGGAGGTGCACCGTCCTGCTGAAAATAACCATTTTGCAGCTCATCGTCATGTAGTTCATTTATGAAAGATTCTAATATGTTATCACGGTACCTCTGCCCATCAATCGTACCGTGAAAAAATATAGGACCAATTATTCTACGCCTTGAAATCGCCACCTAGACCCCCAATTTTTGTGGGTATAAAGGGCTCTCTACAAAATTATGAGGATTCTCCGATGCCCAGGTTCTGCAATTCTGGCTGTTGATATAGCCAGAAAGGTGAAACCAAGCCTCATCTCTCATAAATGTTACATTTAAAATATTTTCATCGTTAATAGTGTCGTTAAACCAGTTGCAATATTGCAGTCTTTGTTCGTAATCTATCGGTAATAATTGATGAACAGCTGTAACCTTGTAGGGATGCAGGTCCAACTTATGAATTAAAGCTCTTCTAGCTGTACCATATGATAAAACTACAACAGTGATTACACTTTTTAATAAAAAAGAGAGATGTTTACAGGGTAAGTTTCATACCTGATTGTGCCGATAGTTTACGAATAGATTTGTTTGGACTTGCTTCCATTCTATTTTGAACATCCTCAACCACTTCGTCGGTTAAAACAGATGGTCGTCCAGGTGATTTTTCTTTACAAATGCAATCCTTTCCTTGTGTTCAGCGAAAACTTTGTACGAGACATTATGCTCTGGATACTGTTGATTGTACTGCTCTCGACAAAGTTGCAAAGAATACTTCCAAGAACCATCTTCCTGTCGAATACCACTGCGATAATAAGCTTTCAAAATAAAAGCATTTTGTTCATTTGAAAAAACCATGATATTGGTATAACCTATAAATATAAATAATACTTACAGATTATGAACTTCATTACATTTAAATAATAAACTTACCTCACAACAAAACTATCCAAAACTGTAGCTCTGAAAAGAACTGTTTTATTTATGTTTGGAGAAATATAAATACACGTCAACGAGTCACCCTTTGAACAACCATTATGATTTTATGCAAATCACTAACAACTGTCAACCTAATATCGTGAAATGCACTCAAATCTATGCCGGGAAATTTAAACTGTCATTTTGGATCACTCTGTAGTTATTAGTACAAGGTGTTGTCTTTTATAAGATATTGTTGATTATATTTCATTGTGTGGGTATTATGTATGTTGGTGGTTGTCTATATTTTTCTGTATAGTTTTGTGTCTGTTAGAAATTTATGTAGGATTTTTTTGTTATTGTCGTTAAGTGCTTCTTGTAGGGTGCCAGGTATTTGGTGTGTCTGTCTTATTGTGTCATATTTGGTGCATTCTGTAATAAGGTGTTGTATTCGTAGAAAATCACGGAACTGAAGATGCTATCGCGCAGTTGTCTAAATACGTTTATTCTGCGTTGGATGGCTCAATGTCGTGCTGCGCTCTGTTTCTAGATCTCGCTAAGGCGTTCGACACAGTTCAACACACGCTATTGTTAAAAAAACTGGAAATATATGGTATACACGGACTACCATTGAATCTCTTTGAAAATTATTTAAAAAATAGACAGCAAAAGGTGATAATAGGGAATGTGAGTAGTGGGGATGAATTTATTAAATGTGGCGTACCCCAGGGAACAGTTATTGGGCCAATCCTTTTTCTTATTTATATTAATGATTTACTGAATAATATTAATATCAAAAGTAAATTAATAACTTATGCTGACGATATGGCCCTATTTACCGAAGCGCGGAGCTGGGAGGAGATCAAATGCGTGGCGGAACATGATCTAAAAGAAATCAAAACCTGGCTCGATCTAAATGTGCTTTATTTAAATTACAGCAAAACATATTTTATGCCATTCTCAATCTATAAAAATACGCAACCCGAATTCGATCACATTCTATTGCATGAAAATATTTGCTCAATGGACGATAATTGCAATTGTAACATTAGAATAAATAAAACTATTACCACAAAATATCTCGGACTAATAATAGACAATCACTTTCGGTGGGACGCACATACAGAAAAATTAGGCTGCAACTTGAGGAAAACATTTTATTTATTTAAAAAATTAAGAGAATTTTTACCAATAAAAGTTCTCTATCAATTTTATTACGCGCTGGTGCAGTCGATTGTTTCTTACGGAATAATAGCATGGGGAGGAGCAGCAGAAACTTACTTGAATAAAATTAAAACCAACAAAAAGATAATAATAAAAATAATGCTTAAAAAAAATGCTCTCTACCGAATGGTTAAACTCTATGAAGAGGCAAATTTAAGTACCCCAATTATATATTTTGTCAATACTCAGATATATAAAAAAAAATCCAACAGATCTTACTAACTTAAATCATACATATAACACAAGAAATAGGTTACAAGCGAATGTAAAAAAGGTATCTAAAACTACCGGACAACGTTGCTTTTTATATCACATACCTAATATATACAATGCATTTCAAAAATTTATTAATGAGAATACTGAAAATATAACTTTTAACTACAACTACTCCGTCTGGACAAAGAAATTTTGTAAAAAATTAACTAGAATTGAATTCACTAATATTTTAAATAAGCTATAATTTCAATTAACTCTTAAAGAGAAATACATAAATACAGTTTTAAAAGTAACTGATACGCCTTTTTAACAATAAAAATTATATATAAAGCCACACACAGACTGTTACAGTTCTATGTGGCAGAAGCCCTGTACCGACATGCCACTGATTCAATCACATATTAATTTTAAATAGGGCATTAATTGTAAATTTTCTCTAAAATATATGTATATGTAAGTATGTATATGCGAATTTGTTTATACACATGTGCGTATGTATGCAAGTGTATACAGGTTTACATGTTATTTATGTGTATATAATTGTGTATAATTATGTTTTTTATTTGTATTGGAAAATTAACAATAAATTTCAATTTCAATTTCAATTATAATAATTGCGTTGCAGTCATTACACAACGGGGGACCTTCTTTCTTCATTTTGTAGCTGTGTAATTCTTGTGTGTCCAATTCGTAGTCTGGTAGTGGAAGTTTGCTCTCTTCTTGTTCCCGAGAATGGCAATTTCTTCACGTCGGATTTAATTGTTCTTAGTTTATTAACAGCTAGCTCATTTAAATAGCTACTATAGGCTATTCCAAATGTTTAAACGGAACTAATCGGAATTTTTGTTTTTCTAAGTTGTCATGAGATCTCTTTTTCAGGTTTGAAGTTGGCTTTTGCTTAACAAAACGATCAAAAGGCTCAAATCCAACGGTCCCGCTGGCCGTATTCGGCTCGTAGTTCATAGGTTGATGACCGTTGAAATCGTTGATTCTTTTTATTGAATAATTCTATTATTTCATCATCAGAATGAAAATTGTATAAAATCTTCCAACATATTTTTGTAGTAGAGAAAAATTTGAAATTCAAGTAGAGAAAAGAGCGTTGTTTTGTCTAGTAATAATGTAAAGCTGGAAAAGTTTGTAGGGATGTGTGAAAAGCATTGTCTATGCTGAAAATTCGTGACTAGTGCCATCTAGGAGAGAGAATATCCTCAGCTGAAACAACAATCACGCTGGACATGCCGAGTCGTGCTGACGGATACAAAGTGCCGCTTGAATCTTGCAGAGATACAAATGGCACTTGCATCGATATTTTATACTCATCTCTGAATCTTGTTTCAGATTTTATAGAAAACCGCACGTAATTGACAATTTGCACAGACTTGAATATTTGTGCGGTTCAAGTTTCATATATATATAAATAGGAAATTTGAGTTGGCTAATCTATCAACGGAAAGCTTCAATGGCAATTTTTTTAATATAAATAACTTTCTGAGCTACCAAACTTCAGAGAAGACGCAAAGGAGGATTCAAGATGTGCCCCAGAGTCCGGCCCCGCAATTTAAGCGGCCCCACAGTCGTTTAAATACGAGGGTCATTTTTAAATAAGAACCGTTTGCGAATCCAATCTGCGCATAGCGTTCCCCGCAGTCGTTTTACCAACTAATGCCTTTTCTGATTGTTTGGACAACGCTATTTCTAGCAACTCCATGGCTACCTTATTAATTATTATTATATATTGTTTTTTGTTTTTTAAGGTAGCCATGCAATATTGTGTTTTTGTTGTTACTCTTGTCACTTTTTTGTAATAAAATATTGTAAACAATCATCTTAATTTTTGTTCTGGCAATAAATAAATATATATTACATTTTTGGGTCTCTGTATCTACATTTGTGTGTTTCTACATTTACTTGTGATTTCAGCATCGTTTCTGAACTTCGCTCTTCTAGACATTAACAAAGATAAGTATTAGCTTTAAGTCTCCCAGCAGCATCTAATACTTATTCTTTTGAAACATTTTTCAACAGTCACGTCTCTGCGTGTTTTTATTGCCAGGCAGACCTCATCTAGAGTTATTTACAGCTGAGCTTCGTGGTATTTGCTGCGGTGTACCAAGATCATCCACCAGCACCAATCCTTCATCAACAGTCCATTCGCTCTGTGCCCGGCGACCATCCCAGGGGCACTGGTCCTTCGAGTTGGCCGGCCGAACATCTAGCCGGTACGGGCGCACCATTTGGCCACACGGGCCATACCACTCGCCGCCCCAACAATGATCATTTGCCAACGTTGTCAGTCAATTTGAAGTTGCTAGAGGAGGTAGACGATATTGTGTGGCAATTTAATACCAATTATGTCCATTACTAATCCCGCCGATTGCGAAGTACGAGCTGTTATTCGGTTTATAAATGCAAAAAACACCCATCACTGTTCCTAGTTCCCAGTTCCCAGTTACTGTTTTTAGCGTTTTCTAGATATCGTCGGGTCAGATGTTTAATGAATGTTGTGAGGGGTGGTACTAATAATTCACTATTCAATTGTTCATTACGGATGGTGGTAAGTACTAATACATATCATTTAATTCACATATCATAATGATGAACTCACCGAACTCCTTTAGTCATTTAGGAATCTCATTTCAGCTCGAGATAATTGCTTGCATTATATCACAGGCTCGCTACCAGTTAAAGGTACGATTTAAATTTAACATACCAGTGGCCACTACACAATTTTGAAAACAGGCGTCTATGCTTAGGACCCAATATAACTATACAGTTGAAAAACATACCTTTACTTTCTTTGATAATAATTTCACTTTTGTTTCTGTTTTGTTGTTGTGCATTGTAACAATAACTAGGGCAATAACTAGAAATGTCAGAAACATTGTACAGCAGTTATTACTTCCGGAAGGTAGGAGCAAGGATATAATAGAATATTTCATTATTAAAAGCTCTGCCATTTCACGTAGATACAGGAGCAAATTCCGCATCCGAGTGCTGCCTACAACCGCTACTCCACTATCTCATGTAATCTGTATGATGCGGTACCAAAGCTGCTTTATTTTGATTCTTTGACCCACCTACACTTTATACCACTCCACATAATCATTATTGTAAAAAATTGACACGTCACTCATTTAATCTTCTTCATAATAACACGTCTTTAGGGTTTTGTAGGTATGACCAAAAAATCCTTATACCGTCATTTTGTCGTCTGTCTGTCTGTCTGTCTGTCTGTCTGTCTGTCTGTCTGTCTGACTGTCTGACTGTCTGTCTGTCTGTCTGACTGTCTGACTGTCTGTCTGTCTGTCTGTCTGTCTGTCTGTTCGGTAAAAATTGTAGCCAAACGGCGAAACCTAGAGAGTTGAAATTTGGCATGCTTATACAACTCTTTGACCCGCACATAGGAAAAATACTAAAACATCTAAAAAACATACCCCCCTAAAAAAAAAAACAAATCTGTGCTCATCGAAAACAAAAATATTTTTTTTAATTTATGAGTAGGGTATCAAATGAAAGCCCTTAGTACGTGAATTAACGATCAAATTTTTATTTTTAAAAAATAAATGATTTTGATGCGATTTTTGCCAAAATTGTGCAAAAAAAAATTTGTCCCACACCCTGTAGCCCAGATGGTTTAAACTAAAAATCTAAAAAAATTCTAAGTAATGTATATTGGTGTGAACCGAAATAGTACAACAGGAATTTTTGATCAGATTATGTTTTCGGAAAATAACGCATTTTTTGTGGTTTTTGGTTCACAAAGTACAAAAGTTATACCAATGTAAGACACTCACATGCAAGGCATACGATGGCGTTATTGGTTAGAGCACTGGTGTCGTAAGCTAAAACTCGCTGGTAAACGAAGGGTTTCGAGTTCGAGTACTGAGTGAATTTTATTTTTTCTGTTTTTTTTTTGCATTTTTATTATGTTGAAATTATTTTGTCAAAATTCTAGTTATATTTTGACAAATGTTGTATTTAATTTTTAAGATCGTAAATTTAATAATTATCTTATTATATGATTAACAGACGATAAATTATTTTAAAAATATCGTTCATTTTGCCGTGATTACTACAAAGTAAAATTTGTCCTACACACTCAGCATACCGCCTTCACTTATTATATACCTGCGAAATCCTGAAATGTGTGAATATTCACACTTCACATCAATTTTTTATATGTACTTATATTGAGGTGGAGGTGCAAACATACACATTAAAAAAATAATAACTTTTGCAAAAGAGAATTATTAAAACAATGTATAATAAAAGTATTACTTATCCATCTAATATATTATTCTGTGAATCCAAAATAAACCAAATATCACAATTATATTCGCTATCTATCTTAAAATATTTAGGAAAGAACTCTAATGCTATCAATTACCCTAACCATACCCAGCAAACATTTTTATACGGGCCAGTACTGGTAAAGCACATACTCCCCGGCATTGAAAGTAATGGGCCAGTACCCCGGTGTCCCCGGGGCCGTTACTGGCCCATTGATGTATCAGTTGCTGGCCCAGCAGCGGTAAAGTGCAAAATAATCGCATTAGTTGCAAGATTTATTTCTGATGGTTTTAAGTAAAAAGTATGAGTGAAGAATAGTGCTTATAAAATGCTGGTAAAGTACTTCGTATAGGCGGAATGCGAAATACAAATGTGAAGTACATTATTAATACTGGCGTTGCACTTACTTTTGGTGCTAGTAATTTACCAGCATAAAAGCAGTTTGCCAGCATTCGGCGGTTAGTTGAATGTGTGCTGGGTAGTTACAGTATCAGACAAAAGGAACAAGCTGTACAAAAAAAATTAAATAAAAATATTGGTCAAAAATGCTTTTTATATAGTAGGGCTAAAATTTGATTGAAAGGAACATCCTCTTAAGAAAATACCTGCGTATCTATAAGACTATTGATCGCAAGTCGTACCTTAGCACATGGCTAACATAATACATACGTTATTTAGTACAAATTTATTCCGTAGAATAGTGTTTTACCTTGAATTTAGTGGGCTTTTTGTGACGTCATGGTCATTTTGGAACAGCATGTATAATACTGAACAACATGCACTGTTTGGTAAAAAATATGGTATTTTCATTTTCAGTGTTTTTTCAAAAGTATCTAGCTGTATCTAGATACAAATTTTTTTTGCATGTATCTGTATCTGCATCTAGATACAATTTTTCTTAGGTATCTGTATCTGTATCTAGATATTTTTTGTATCTATTAAAATACTGGGTAAGTACTAATATAAATGTGGGATTTTCCTATATTCCTACATATAAGTCTCAACCAGAGCCAACTAATAGAGACAGAGACAGACACAGACCAGAGACAAATGAAAAGAGTAACTAGGGACGCTGTTGATAATGGCAACTATTATTGTTGATTGAGGGTACATTCGATTTGACGCTCCGAGCGTTCCGAGCACGTTCTGTACACTCAAACGTGTTCGATTTGACGCTCGGAGTACACTCAATTGCATTCGTTTTGCGATCGAGCGAGCATTTAGAGTGCGCTCTATGTGTTCGGGGTTTTAAAACCGAGCATATGGAGTCTGACGTAAAAAAGTGGGGGAACGGCAAAAGTTTAAAATTAAATTATAAATAAAATAAAAATTATAGCCTTAGACAAATAACAATAGACAAATAATATTGTTATTTGTCTATGGCTACAGAGTACGGCCATTTTATGTATTTGTGACGTTCTGTAAACAGCAAACAAATTATTAAAATGCACCGTACATAAAATTAAAATGGAAAAAATTCATTAAATTAATTCATTAATTATTATTTAATTTTTAATTAATTTTATTTCTTCATCGTTGAAAAAAAATCAAGGAAAAACTGAGGTATATAATTTTGATTCATGACTGACGTGAACTAATCTGACAGTAAAAACGCCGCCTAAAATTGTAGGGTGAGATTTTATAAACATTACGTCACAAGAACGCTCGCTCCGTTAGTGCTCTATTCATGACGTCACCATCAACTGTTCGCTCAGAGCTCGCTCTACTCTGTACAACTCGAATGCACCCAGAGTTGATAATTTTAAATTCACTTCTGTCATTATATTTTGTAACTTTTAACTGATTTTTCAATATCATTTGTGTGTTAAAGACGTGTAGTTTTCCATTTTGAAGACGGAAATCCTACTTAAATTCAAATTAACTGCAACTAATTAACTAACATTAGCTAGAGCCTAAACTGCAGCCTGTGGAATTAAAAAATCAGTAAAATATAACAAAATATTCTCATTTAATAACTTTTTATTTCGCAGAACTATTTCGTTTGGATTTAATATAGATTTCCACACACTTCTTTAATCTCCGTATACGAGAATACGCCTTTTCTGAATCTATACATGCGTCAGAAGTCAGTAGCAGTTGGTCAGTCAGAAAAGCAATAGAGTGAACAAACTAACGACGTCTGTCAATATCAAAACTGATGAAAAGCAACATACAATATTCCCAGAACAAACAAATCCTTGAATAGCTGCAGCATTCATTTCTAAGAAAAGCTCCAGGGGTGTAGAGGGATACCAATATCAAACTTATTACGGTTCACTGCTAACAATTTAATCAATTATGTATTAACAAAATTACACGTATTCAAATCGCAATTCACAACAAGCTTTTGTACTTAATACATTTCAAATTACTCGAGCTCATAGTTATTTCAAAATGGAAAAATATAATACAACTTATGCTATACATGAAATTCTACGTAATATAATTGAATACTGGTTCTGATCAAATATTTAGTGTGCTTGAAAGGGTTATACCTTATAAACGCCTACACAACATAAGATGTTTAATTATTTTCATCAATCAAGACATTGTATTCACAATAACAATCTAGAACAGTGGTTCTCAAACTTCTCTGGCCTACCGCCCCCTTTTCAGAAAAAAATTACTTAACGCCCCCTGGAAATTTACATTCTTTAAACAAACAGAAAGATATATGTATCTATATTTCTACTTACGTTCTAAAATATAGTAAAGAAAGATGTTGTACATAAAACTCCTTGAAGCTTGAAATTAAAAATTATTTATTAAAATCATATTCTCATCTAATGAGAATGATGAACCTGGTGCTCTGCTATCAATGTATCAATTTTCGGCTCTATTTTTCAGCAGTATTCTTAAATCACCGCGATTAGCTATTTGCAGTCGGTTTCTTTTTTTTTGTTAATAGATTTGTGACCGCACTGAACCCACGTTCCACTAAATATGACGAAGAAAATGCAATTAACAACTTTTGTATTATAGCCCATAACCCAGGATAGGACCTCAAGGAGTTCAGAGGAACTCTGGATGGTCAGGAACCTCAAAGAGACGGACAAAACTAACATTATGTTTTCGTTTTCTCTGTTTTAATTTGCAGTTGTTAAATTCTGAAGATACCGCGAGGACATGGTAGGAGCAGGACGGCCGTGTTAGGATAGCTAGTTTTATTTTCCAGTTAAATTAAGACGGCCGTGTTAAGATCAGGACTAGTTCTTGATCAACATGATGCACAACTAGTTATTTTTTTAAATAATTTTCAAAATATTTTTTGTATGGAACAACAAAAACTGGCCAAAATCAGATGTGGCTGTAGGTATCCCACTTCTGATGATAAACGCTTTATAGCGTTTGTAATAATATCAATTAAAACACACAGATTAAAGCTCAGACAAGCATATGTTAAAACGTCTATTTACAATCAGTCACATATATTTGTAATATATTACAAAGGACGTCCAAGAACTAGTCCTCATCCATGTATTTTTTTTAAATAACTTGTTTACTGGATGTTCAATAGCTTTTCTAATTCAATGTTCTTATTTGTTGAGTACAATATTTCATATTTCCTTATTTAGAGTTCAGTCAGTGAAGGTGAATGGTTCAATTGGTTTATCTAGAACTGTAAGATGTGGTGTACCGCAAGGTACAGTATTAGACCCTCTTCTATTTATTACTTACATTAACGATATGCTAAAGATGTGTCCTACATCAGTACTACTCTCGTTCGCTGACGATACAGTTATATACACTACAGGAACCACATGGAATGAAGTTACTGCTAAAACATCAAATGAATTGTCCGTTCTAAAATACTGGTTTGATAATAACGCATTAACTCTTAACAATAATAAAACTAAATTTATCACCTTCACCTCATACATTAGTGGTCTTCCCAATGTGAACCAAATCTTAATTCATGATAAACTCTGTAATAAGATAAACTGTAGCTGTAAATTTTTAGTCTCAAGAGTTGATTCTTTAAAATATTTGGGAATATACATTGACACACATCTTCGGTGGGACGTTCATTTGCTGAAACTTCAAAGTAAAGTACGAACCTTTATTTACCTCTTCAAAACTCTTCGTCATATTTTTGACATAAAATCTTTGAAAATATTTTATTTTGGATTCATTCAATCAATATTAAGTTATGGTATCTTAGTATGTGGAAAAGCTTCACCATCACATTTGAAAAAACTAGAAATTGTTCAAAAATTAATTTTAAAGATCATATATGCTGAAGACCGTTTTCCTAGTGACAAATTATTTATCGAGGCTCAAGTTTAGAATTTAAATCAACTTTATTTTCTTTCTGTTGCTAAATATATGTTTAAAAATAAATTTCAAATTCTATTAAATTTTCCTTGCCATGAATATTCAACCAGATTACAAAGCGCTAATGTAAGCTATTCACTGCAATCAAAAAAATCTGTTGGGCAATCAAGCTTTATATATAATATTCCTCTAGTTTATAACACTATTTCACAGTATAAGAAATTTGAAGAAATCTCTTCTGGCAGTTACCATGCCTATGTTAAGAATATTAAGAATGTCATCAACCTCCTAGATTTTCAATGAATAAATTATTTACCTTATTTTCTATTGTATTTGTAGTTTTACTATGTAATAATTTGTAGTTATTATTATTATTATTATTTGTGTATGTTAATTTGTTTATTATTTTGTCCTGGCATTGCGACAAGCTTCAGCTTAGTGATGCTGGACAGAATGATGAAAAAGAGTTATGAATAAATTAATCAGTCTATAAGTTGTAAAAAAATTTATGTCTAATAATTTATAGTGGGTATTAGAATATATATTTTCTTATTTACATTTGTTAACATTTGTTAATAACTTATGTACAACACATCTATTTGTAAAAAATGTAAATAAAGTTATTATTCTTATTATTATTATTATATATTAACATCCTTTGTATCTCTTATAATATATGTTAGAACGCTTTATAGCGTTTATGATAATATCAATTAAAACACACAAATCCAAGCACATATAAGCGTTTATTACTACGTCTATTTACAATCTGTCACATATATGTTATTATGTTATGGTTACTAACGCAACATATTACAAAGGAGGTCCAAGAACTAGTTTTGACCCTAACACGGCCGTCCTGATCTTGCCGCGTCCTCGCGGCTTCATCTAAATTTAACTGAAAATAAAACAATTTATTATCCTAACACGGCCGTCCTGCTCCGGCCACGTCCTCGCGGCCTCTTCAGAATTTAATAACTGCAAAATAAAACAGAGTATACGAAAACATAATGTTTGTTTTGCCCGTCTCCTTGAGGTTCCTGACCATCCAGAGTTTCACTGAACTCCTTGAGGTCCTTGAACATTCAGCGTCGAACAAAACAAACACATCTCCTTGAGGTCCCTGACCATCCAGAGTTCCTCTGAACTCCT
Source organism: Liopterus haemorrhoidalis (assembly GCA_963971575.1). Classification (NCBI taxonomy): domain Eukaryota; kingdom Metazoa; phylum Arthropoda; class Insecta; order Coleoptera; family Dytiscidae; genus Liopterus; species Liopterus haemorrhoidalis. The sequence continues at coordinate 62,721,822 of OZ020613.1, forward strand.
TGAGGTCCCTGACCATCCAGAGTCAACAAAACAAACACGACCATTTTAGGTCCAACAACTCTTTGAGGTCCCTGACCATCCAGAGTTCCTCTGAACTCCTTGAGGTCCCTGACCATCCAGAGTCAAACAAAACAAACACATCTCCTTGAGGTCCCTGACCATCCGGAGCCAACAAAACAAAAACGACCAGTGTGTCTTGCGGTACTCAACAAGCTATCAATTCTCAAATCAACTATCAATCAGTTCATTTCATTACAGGTTGTCTACAGTACCCAACAAGCTCAGTGACTGTCGCTGCTTCCTACTCAGTACCTTATTATCCCACACGCAACGTGCCTTCTCATTTAATCAAAGCAATAATATATCTCTTACCACTTTAATCATCGTCACTTTTAATCATCATCATCTAACTTCGTACTATTTGTCTGTCAATAGACAAACGCTCGTCCATTCTGACATTTTTTTATTATTATTTCTCTTCAGATCATTACATTTGCCATTTCAAGTAAATTACACCTTGATCTGTTATCAATCGCATTGGTAAAACAAGTAAAATTAAGCAGAACCCTACGGTTCCCACTGTTTTAGTCCTGGTTGAAGATCTCCAAAGAACAAAGAATACATTAAATGAATTTATTTCCCGCCTCTAAAATATGTTCTAAACCTGCAATAGCTGTAACAAAAGATCTGTGCAAGCAATGTGCACAGTATTACATCGTTCACATTTAGTATTACATAGCTTGTGCATCAATTGTAAAATCTGTCATTTATATTAGCACATTCGTCCAATATGTACCATTAGTACAGACCTAAGAGCAAGACATCTTTGACACCTTACAAAACAACTTTGACACCTTTCGGCTGTCAATTTTTGTCTGTGTTTTCACAATTACCACATCAGTTAAAAACTTAACTTAGTACTTTTGTATTATTGAACTTGGGAGAACTAAAATTTTTACGTTCATTTTGATTTAATTTTTTTTAAATTTGCATTTCTGTAAAAGCTAGTTTTATGAAATTACAAAATCTTTTCATTTTATCATACTCGTAATAATAATAAAAACTGTTCGATTTGCGTATTTAAAATGTCACTACCCGTGATATTTCGAATACGCGCAGGTTTCAATATATTTCGTAAAGAAATAACACACTTTTATTGAGACCATAATTCTGTAATTCATTAATGCAAAATTTTGAAAAATTACACAAAAAAATTGGTAAAACTGTTTTACAAAATAAAAATCACAACTACTATTATCTGTCATTTGTCATCTGTCATCTGACATTTGTCATCTGTCATCTGCCAATGCAAAATATAATCTTATCTAATATGATTCCATACAAGGAATATAATTAGTCTCCAACAAAAACTCTTTGAATTACCTTGTTAAGTCTTTATACAAAATTTCTAAATTATCAAGAACAAATTAGAAATACCATACCTCATCATTCTCTTATTGTTTGGCGTCAAATTTCTACACTACCTTAAGCTTATTCTTTATTTAACATTTACAATGTTATCGGAAAATTTATTTCCATCTTTTAGGATGTTTTCCTGCCCTTGCTATTAGTTTTAACGTATTTTATCCAAATTCATTCTAGAACATTTCAACTTCTACGCATCACTGTGGCTCACCATAATATGGGTACGCAACGTTTTGGGGTTAATTATTTTTTTACAGTTTAATTATAATATAGCACTTGTGTTTTCCATTTTAAAAACTCTTGTCACCCAATTTTTGACATTTCAATTTGTTTTTACAACTGACAATTTCACTTTTTTCAATCATTTTCAAAATATTTTATATATGGAACAACAAAAACTGGCCAAAATTAGTTGTAGGTGTAGGCATCCCACTTCTGATGTTAGAACGCTTTATAGCGTTTATGATAATATCAATTAAAACACACAAATCCAAGCACATATAAGCGTTTATTACTACGTCTATTTACAATCTGTCACATATATGTTATTATGTTATGGTTACTAACGCAACATATTACAAAGGAGGTCCAAGAACTAGTTTTGACCCTAACATATATAAATAAGCAACGCTTAAACAGTTCTCAAAAACATCCTGTATAGCAACGAAATTCTGAAATATGTGAGAATTTACACTTCACATCAATTTTAAGATACATGATTAAGACGATAATGAGCTTGGTCCTGATCTAATTGTTTTTATTTATATTTTGCATTAATATTTCTGGTTTATTTAAAATGGAGTAGGATTTAAAATTCTTGTTCTATTTGTAAATCGTTTAAGATATAAATATGTTAAACAAACAACATCTCCAGTACATATTGCATGAATATGAACTAAATATTGAAGTTACTTGAGAAAATATTCATGCATAGCCTGGCATACTAAGCTGTCTTTTCTTCGGTGTTCCGTGCTCCCCGAAGCAGTTTCTCTTTGTACTTTTATTTTTCTTTCAAATCTAAAGTCAATGGACACTCCTGTTAGAGCTTCAAAAGCAAGTAAAGCCTACAAAGGAAACTTAACCATTAAGATTTTCATAAAAGTAAACCTTAATTAATGTTAATAAAAGGTAAATAATTATCCTCAAAATTTTAATAGCATATATTTTTATTATTCCACAAAGCAAAATCTTACCTCTTGCTTAATTATAAAAATTGTCGTTAGTTTTAGTGACTAAAGGACTACATAATTGGTCAGCGATTTTTTAATTAAATTTCGTCAAGTAGAAGAACAAAGCAGGGCATTTCCAAACGGAGGTCGGGAAACAAGACCTTAATGGAATTCTTTGTGCACGATGCAGTTCTCAACATAAGAGGATTCTTTTAATTTAAAATTATTATTGTTTTAATTTGTGGAATACTTACAAAGGTTATTTTATTTTATAAAAAAAATTATCTTCCATTCTGTAATAGGAGAATCAAAAACAAATCAGTGAATAAAGTGTCTTATTATCCAAGATTAAAAGTTTTCCACGTTTTCTTTCAAATCCATTTAATTAATTTTTGCTTTACAAAATTACCGGTTATTAGCGCAGGATGAAATAATATTCAGGTTTTTAATAGTATTTTATTTAACAAGCATTTAATGGAGGCTATATTTCACAAGAATGAGGTTTACCATCCGAGCCGTAAGCAATGTTTGTAATCTTGGCAAGACTAGGTATCAGTGGCGGCGCTAGCTCTTAAAATCTTGGTGGGCCAGGAAAATTTTGAGTAAAATTTGGGGGGGACTGGAAATATTTGAAATCATTGATAGCCTAAAAAAAGGGTCCTCAGTTCTAAAATAAATTTTTCTCCAAGAAATTCAGGGGGGGGGGCAACTGGGGGGGCAGAGCAATTGGGGGGGTGCCCCCCTCCGACCTCTCTCTAGCGCCGTCACTGCCAGGTAGAGTGGCTAAATTCTTTCCAGACCCTTCTCGCATTCGCTAATGGTCTCTAGAAAGTTCCACGGTTGGTACCCTGTCCCAAACGGATGGGGTTGTAGCTTACAACTTCGTTTTAGTAACAATATGAAAAATAAATAAAATTGGAGGCTACATCTGTTGTTTTTTAAATTTTTTTGGCCTCATATTTGGTATCTATACGTTTCAGATGATTATAAGTTTTTTCAAAATCTAAGAAAGAAAAAAAATTTTTTTTGGAAATTTTTTTTTTTGCTTTTTAAAATATTCGCATTTAAGATTTATACACTTTTGTATGCGTGGATGACAAAAATAGTAAAACAAGTTTTTGAATCAAGAACTGTGATGAAAGTCAGACCAGGAAGACCAAGAAAAACCTGGCACCAAGAAACAAAAGAAGCTGCAACGAAGAGAGGCGTAAAGTGGGAGGAGATACAAAAATATACAAAGAACAGAACACGATGGAAAGAAGTATGGAGAACAACACCAGAAAATAAGAAATTTGACTACAGCTTTACACCGCAAGGTAGAAAGGCTTCAGGATTAAGTAAAGTAAAGAAAGAAAATTTTTTTTGGAACAAATTGTTTTATTGCTTTTCAAAATATTCGCCTTTAAGATTTATACACTGCTGCATGCGTTCAAACCAATTCACGAAACCTTTTTTCCACTCTGAAGTTGGTATCTCAAAAACATGGTTTTCGAAGGCTTCAACAGCTTCTTGAGGTGATGAAAATCGCTGGCCACGAATTTTTTGTTTGACAAAAAAAAGTCGTTAAGGGATAAATCGGTAAAAAGGTGAATACGGACAATGAGACGTTAATTCGATGTTTTTCTCCTTTAAATAATCAATTGTTTGAAAGCTTGTATTGTCATAATGAAGAATTATGCGACGTTTTTGGTTGTTTTTCCTTATTTTGTCGATGACTCCTGGCAAACAAATTGTTGTATACCACTCAGCTTTAACTGTTCTCCGAACCTTTAAATGAATGATTGCGACATTTCCAGTACAACCGAAGAAACAAGCGATCATATTCTTGGAAGAGCTTCGTGAGCGAACAACTTTTGTGGGTTTCGGTTCACCTTGGCAGACCCAAACTGGATTGTTGCTTAGTTATCGGTTCATATGAATAAATCCAAGTTTCATCACCTGTAATGATGTATACGGATTTTGCAGTGCCTAAGTTGAATTTTTTAGCATTCCCTTATACCAATCAACATGAGCCTTTTTTTGAGCTTCGGGCAAATTATTCGGAATCCATCGGGAACAGATATTTTTCACAGCTAAATGTTTATACAAAATCGAATATATTGCAGTCTGCGATATGCCAAAGGATGCCTCTATCTCACGGTAAGTCACATGCCGATCTTCTTCAATCATTTTGGGCACAGCATAGTCTTTTTTTTTTAATTGCAGCTGATTTTGTTCGACCTTCACAAAATTCATCACTGACGGACGCACGAACACGACTAAATTCTGTAAACCAATTGTTAACAGTTTTTCTGATGGTGCTTCATTACCAAAAGTTGAACGAAGCAAATCTGTGAATTTTTGTTCAGTTAGGCCTTTACTAAAATCGTAGAAAATCATCGAACAAAAACTTTCAAGAGTAATATCCATTTTTTCACAAACTTGTTTTTTTTAACGCTCAGTGTCAACTAGTCGGTCAGTTTATAAGCTGCCACTGATTTCAAAATAACAAATGTCAAATTTTACGAATTTAGTAATGACACTTTTCAATATTACCATCTAGTGGTCGTTTGTAATAACACAAAAAGTAATAATAATAATAATAATATATATTTATTCATGAATTATACAGAGATAGTAGAATTTGTCATGTACATAAATAGTAAAATAATAATACTTAAATATACATATATGTAAAAGAAGATAAAAGAAAATAATACAAGAGAATGGAAAACATAATTTTTGACAATATTTTCACCGGGAGCAATAGCCCAAATAACCCTCATATCTTAATGCGATAAGTTCACCACTGATTTTATTATATTATTTTGGTGTCCAAAATAGTCCTTAAAAGAAAACGCACTAAGTAAGATCGTGTGAAGAGAAGTATGACTTAATCTCACATGTGCTATGACCTGTCAGTTGCTTTAGTGACGACAGAGTACTCATGGACAGGCCGATACTCTTCTTGAGAGAATCGAACTTACTGTTCTATATGTGAAGTCTTGCACCTTATTTTAATGTGTACTATTTATAGACTGTTATATTCAATGGTAATTGGCTCCTTTACAGCCTCTTACCATCACCCTGCGTCTGTTCATTTTTTCGAACAGACCTTTTATTTTATTTATTTGTACAAGGTGTCAGAAAAGAAATTTTATATTTATTTAGCTTACTGCGTGAACGCAACGTATCCGAGGGGCGCGGGGGTTATGTCAATCGGTAGCCTGGCCCTTGGGAATTCAGTCGCTATGGAGCGTTTCTCGGGAGCAGACCGCGCGTTATGCGTGCGAGAGTTTTACAAAAACGGTGATTCGGCGACTGTAGCGCGTAGAAAATTCTGCAGTATTAGAGGTTTTCGCCACTTAAATGATGCGCCAAACATTCCTCTCATTCGACATTGGGTTAAAAAGTTTGAAGAGACTGGAACAACGCTGGATAAATCAAAATCCGGGCGACCTAGGTCATCAAGAACGGTAGAAAACGTGGAGAATGTTAATCAGTCTGTTCGTGACGACCCGAACCTTTCAATTCGGAAGCGCGCAAGTGCTTTAATTGTGCATAGATCATCATTACATCGCATTATGCACAAAGACCTAAAGCTGCACCCCTACAAAATTCAATTGGTTCAAGAATTAAAGCCCCAAGATGCCAGTCAGAGGCTTTATTTCGTAAATCAGGTGATTGAGCGATTTTCAACGTTTACCAACATTTTGTTTTCGGATGAAGCTCATTTTCATCTTAATGGCCACGTAAATAAGCAGAACTGCCACTACTGGAGTGCAACGAATCCGAAACGCAAACATCAGAAACCACTACATTCACCTAAAGTGACCGTATGGGCTGCGATGTCGGCGCGAGGAATTATCGGCCCTTACTTTTTTGAAGACGAAAGGGGGCGTGCAGTTACAGTGAATTCAGAGCATTATGTGGAGATGTTAGACAACTTCTTGGTACCTGAACTGCAAAACTTTCCTGGCTATAACCAAAGAACATGGTTCCAACAGGACGGAGCAACTTCACACACGTCCAATATGTCTCTGCCACGTGTTCGTGAAATTTTCTCAAGCAATTTGATCTCCCGGAGAGGTGACATAAATTGGCCTCCACGCAGTCCAGATTTAACCCCTATGGACTTTTTCCTATGGGGTTATCTTAAATCTAAAGTTTACGCCAATAAACCGACTTCACTGGCGCATTTGAAAGAAAATATCCGTCACGAAATGGCAGCCATCCCTGAGTCCACCTGCCGAGACGTCAAAGTAATTTTACTGTTCGATTAAATGAGTGTCGAGAACGCGAGGGTCTACATTTAGACGATATTATTTTTAAGAAATAAATCCCCAAAAAGTGTATTTTAATAATTAATAAACACTTTTTCTATATACGACTTTTTTTTTAATCGATCCACTAAATATAAAATTTCTTTTGAGACACCTTGTATTTGTCCGTCCAAGATTTCTTTTATTGAATATGCGTAATTTTCTAATTCTAAAGTCTAATTTATTGTTTTTATTATGTAGCGTAGTCATTTAAATGGGCTGCGTTAGGCGCAAATAGCTTTTGTTGCTGGGCGCCAAAAATTTTAACTAACTAACTAACTTAATGTCACCCATTGATTTTCCTATAATACTTTTTTTGTGTCCAATTTATTTTACATTTGTAAATATAACCATGCAGTTGTCAAAACAACATACCTAAATGGTATCACGCAATATGATGAAACAGAATATTCCATGACGCTTCTGAATTATTACATGGCATGCACATATAACACCACATAAAATATTGCTCTTGTCGACCCGACATCTATTAAATATTTAGTGAACTAGATAAAGTATAAATTAACGTGATCCAAAATGTCTTCCATTTAATGTTAGCTGATCGCCTGTAAACAGAAAGACTTTATATCAGATGCATTTCAATTTGATGAAGACAAATGAAGTATTTGGCCTCGTTATCATAATTTTTATTTCCTTACATAGATTTCTGTTAAGATATACACCAGGATTATGACGAATATAATTATTAAGTGTAAACGATAAATGATTGATTTATTCATGCGAATTATTAATCACTTGTCAGGAATTTGCTATTCACAGAATTGTTCACTGAGAATTCAACCACATTTCTCTTCTTCGCTCTAAATGTAAACAATAAACAAGCGAATTCAGCCTGATGTTTTCTTTGAACGATTGCAACGTATGATTTTCTTGAAAATGAAAAGGGAAGAAAATGTATTGAATTACAATTATTGAAAAATCAGTTAACTGTAGGGATGCGAAAAAACATCGATGTATCGAAAACATCGATGTTTGTTTTAAAAACATTGATGTTTTTACCATCGATGGTCAGCTGGCGATAGTATCGATAAAACATCGATGTCTACTACCGATGTCGATGTTTAAACTTTGAAATTCAGAAACTACCGCTAGAGGCGCTGGAATCTTAAAAAAATAATTTTTATTAAAATTAGTATACAAAATATAAGCGCCATCTATTGTGATATAACAATAATAATAGTGTTAGTTCTTATTCTTCTTAGCAGTTAGCAGAATACGAAAAAATAAGAAGAAACTTCTAATTTTTGCAAACAATGCGAACGATCAACGACACTTTTTTTTTGAGTCTTGTTGACACGTTCCCAGTTGTTATTCCTCCAATCCCTGGATTTTTGTAAGTCATCAGCTATTTTTTTATATATTGTAGTTGGCTTTTCCTGAACAAAATGATTAAAAGCTTCAATTAATCGGTAAAAGTAACTAGAATTGAAAATCTAGTTCCTCCTAAACCAAAGGAACAGACTTTATTTCAACTTAAAAAAGTATAAAAATAATTGTGTATGACAGTGTTATTTTTATGTTAAATAATATAAAATTAACATTAAGATTACTATATTAGTATTTTAATAAAATCCAATATTTCATTTTAGAAATGTAAAAATAGTAAGGTCTGTTCCTTTGGTTTAGGTGGAACTAGATTTTTAATTCTAGTTACTTTTACCGATTGATTGAAGCTTTTGATCATTTTGTTCAGGAAGAGTCAACTTCAATATATAAAAAAACTCTAATGACAAATTAAAAAATGAAAATTGCGGTTAGTTTCGCGTAATCGTTTGGAATAGACTGTAGGTACAAATTAGGATTATTATATTGGGTATAATAATATGAATGTGAAATTAATTACCATTAAAAAGGAATATTTCTATTTCAAAATCTAATAAATGCTTTTTTTGTGTTACTTTTTTCGTATTTCATCTTTACATTATTAAATAAAACCTATATAATATAAATAAATAGCTTTTTTTAATATTAATAAAACATCGATGTTTCCGATACATCGATGTTTTTCCTTCGATGTTTTTTCAACATCGATAGTAAGCGCCGATGTTAACATCGATGTTAAACATCGATGTTTTGCCTTCGATGTACAACCCTAGTTAACTGGTGTGGGTGGCTAATTTAGAATATTAATATAAATATTATTTTATTTTGTCATTATTCTGTACATACCTTAAACTAAAGATCTCGATCTTCCATATAAGAGTTCACAGTCCGTGAGCGGCTTCGGACTTGAACTCCTCGTGTTCGCTAGTTGGTTGCAGTGATTCTTTAATACTAATTCTGACACTGATTTGTCTACCAAACACCAATCTCTAACCACTGTCTCTGAAATAACTACACTATTTTATACAGTACAATGAATGGATTCGTTGTTGAAAGGGAATTAGTGGCAGCAGGTACATAAGAGCTGCAGAACTGCAGCCATAAAAAATTAAATGATTTTAAACATTACAGACTGTGGTGCCCAATGCGCTCGTTCGAGAGAGAGAGGGGGGGAGAGAGAGAGAGAGACGCTAGCGTTGCGGCGCTACATTAGTCTACGACTGAGATCGTAGGACCCGTCACTCGCAATGGCTAATAAACAGTTCATGGTAAAAATGAATGTCGATTTGACCTACGGCAGAACTGCATGTAAATCGCTAAAATAAAGGCGCGTTACTCCAGGGAAGAGGTGTACTTATAAACAACAGATCGGTACCTCTTATGCTATATCTTTCAAGTTTTGCTAATAAACGCTCATGGTCGACTGTGCAGAACGCATTAGCTCAACTTAGCTCATGTCAACAATACATTTAAATGTATTATTGACTTAACTAACAACAAATATAGATCTCTAGATAAATCTCATAAATCTATGGCGATATTTCTAGATCTAGCTAAGTCGTTCTACACAGTCGACCATGAGCGTTTATTAGCGAAACTTGAAAGATATAGCACAAGAGGTACCGTTCTGTTGTTATTAAAAAATTACCATTCTTAAAATAGAAAACAGCAAACTAAAATATTGAATGCAATAAGTTCGGCAAAACAGGTCACCTGCGGAATTCCACAGGGAACAATAATGGGTTCATTACTATTTATTATTTACATAAATGACTTATTTACAGTAAAATTGAACTGCAATTTTTTTTTCATATGCCGATGATACTGCTTTGTACTATGAAGCTATATCATGGTCCAAGATAAAGAATGTAGCAATGGACGATTTAAAATTTATAAAATTCTGGTTAGATAAGAATGTTTTTCTGTTATATATGAGGTAATTTGCTTGACGTGGTCAGAAAATTCGAAAATCGTAAACTTGGCCACTTTTCCCGATATATTGTTTATAGAGCTATTTTCTGAATTTCGCGTCACACTGGTTGAAAACCACTGCTTTAAGAACAGAATCCAATTATATTTGTTATTTTACTGTAATTGTCTCTATTAATTTATTTCCAGTCCGTTTATAGAAGAAGATATTTTTTTATTTATTATGAAATGAATTGTAAAATACATCTAAATTTGATAACATAATTTTGAAAGTTTTTGACACTTTTATTGCATAAATTACTGATTTCCTGATCAAGATTTTTTAGATGCACGCAACGAAATTTACATCTAAATTATATATTTTACAAATTGGAACTTTTCAAAACTTTCTGCTTTACGTCGATAGGTGTTCTTCAAACAATATTAATACTCAAGGTACACGATAGGAGTTTCCTTTAAAAGTAGGGATGTCATTTAAATGTAGGATTGTTAGCAGGGACGTACCAAGGATGAAGTGAGTCAGGTACTCATCTCACCTTGGCAAAAAGAGGTACTATTTTTTCTTATCACTTGAATTTTCAATGTTTTACACAAGTGCTATATTATAATTAAACTGTAAAAAAGTAATTAACCCTAAAACGTTGCGTACGCATATTATGGTGAGCCACAGTGATGCATAGAAAATGGAATATTCTTGAATGAATTTGGATAAAGTACGTTAAAACTAATAGCAAAGGCTGGAAAACACTAAAAGATGCAAATAAATTTTCCGATAACATTGTAAAGGTTAAATAAAGAATAAGCTAAAGGGGTATGCAAATATGATACCAAATAATCCTATAATATAATACGCCTGTTTGTATGTTCGTATGTTCGACCGGTCGTTTCTTCATTCCCCGATAGAGGCGCACATATGTTAATTATTTATGTCAAAATTGTTTAAAATATATTGTTGATGCAATAATAGTGAATTTTCTACAAACACTTTTTATAATTGTTATAAGATGCAATAATAGTGAATATTCTACGAACACTTTTTATAATAATTGATAGAATTGTAAGAAATTATTGTTTATGTATTGGACAGTAGTGTGCTGTGAATTTTTGTTTTGAGTGTTGACATTAAATTAGTAAAAATGACAGTTGTGTTTTTCATTAAAAAATCACTTCACAATTATTAATTTAGTTGTGAAATACACGGATCGGTTTTTTTACGAAACAAAACACAGAAAAACGTTATCCTTCCGTGATATTCGACATTTTTGATTAAAATTATTATTAGCAGAAAAATAATTATTTTAAAAAATATTTGGTTTTGATGAAAGTAAGAAAAATGTGACTTTTTTTTCTTTATTATTATTTTTTCAATGCTTTATTATTTTTTTATTTCTACGATTTATAGGACAAGATTTACAATATCCCACTGCAAACTCTATACAGATGGCAGCACATAACGACTACACTAAATAATTCAAGAATTATCAGTGGCTCTAAAACAATGGTTTCTGTTTATTTATCACATTAAAATATCATTTACCTTTTAGTTTAGGTTAGATTCACCTTAAAAGCACTATCTTAGGTTATGGTTGATAACTGTTTTTTTTTTTTTTATAAACCACCTAAAAATAAATTGTATTTTAACTGTTCTGTGCAAGGCCAGGGACAGTGATTCACCTTAAAAGCACTATCTTAGGTTATGGTTGATAACTGTTTATATATATTTTTTTTATAAACCACCTAAAAATTGTTTTAAAAGTTCTGCACAGTCCCACCTGTTTAGAATCTCTGTATATTGAACAAATGACGTATGTGTGACGCATGCGCAGTGTTCAGTGGGATATTGTAAATCTACCCCCTTTGAGATTTGAGATATAGTGTAAGTACGCTTTTTTCCGTGTGCCCTTTTTGCCGTGTGTGTATTTTTTCATGTGTGCTTTTTTCCGTGTGCGTATTGATCCGTGTGCGTTTTTTCCGTGTGCGTATTTTTATATTATATAAGAAAATGGAAAATTAATTTTAATAAATATATTTTAAATTTAACGTCTCAAATCATTTTTAGTTTTAACATTATAAATATAATGCACTGAGTGAAAATGAATCGTTTTCCCATCTTAAAAAGTTAATGAATTAATAATTCGGATTAATGCTTATTATTTGTCCAGTTTTTAATAATGGGCGAAGAGTTGATTCAATTTGAATTGGATGAAGTTAGGCGTATGGCTAGAGAAAGAAGTCTGAGGTCTCGAGCAAGTTCCACATTAAGGTAATGATTTGTTTGCCAACACAGTTGGCAACGGGTGCACTAGTAAGAGAATAATGAGGTATGGTATTTCTAATTTGTTCTTGGTAATTTAGATATTTTGGATAAAGACATAACAAGGTAATTCAAAGAGTTTTATTATTATTGTGAGTATGCTAGAAAGAAAAGATTTTGAAATTTCAGAGAACTAGCTTTTACGGAATTGAAAATTTAAAAAAAATGTTTTAAATCAAAATGAACGTAAAAATTTTAGTTCTCATAAGTGCAATAATACAAAGTTTGTGAATATTTAGGTAATCGTAAAGACGCAGACAAAAATAGGTGGATGAAAGATATCAAAGATGTCTTGCCGTTAGGTCTGTATTGATTTGACATATTTGTACATATTTGGCGAGAATACCAATATAGATCACAAATTTTAAGATTGATGTACTTGCTGTATAATACTGTGCGTATTGCTTGCGCAGATCTTTTGTTACAACTATTGCAGGTTTAGAACATATTTTAGTGCTGGGAGATAAATTCATTAAATGCGTTCTTTGTTCTTTGGAGATCTTCAAAAAGAACTAAAACAGTGGGAACCATAGGGTTCTGCTTAATTTTACTTCTTTTACCAATTGAGTAGAGATTGATAGCTTGTTGAGTACCACAAGACACACTGTGCAATGCTGATGATGAGACACTGGTGTAGAGCAATGACAGTCACTGAGCTTCTTGGGTACTGTAGACAACCTGTAATGAAATAAACTGATAAAAAATTACTGAGTATTTGATCTTGTTGATCTAGTCACTGAGTTCGTGGTAGAGAAAAGGAATAATAACAAACAGAGTCAGCTTTCAGAGCTTTCAGATCACGATTATTGCATTTTTTCTGGAAGGTTCTATTTAAACAAATAAATATTTTTATTAATTGGTACTGGTTCATAGTTGATTTTGCGAAAGATCAATTTTGCGCCCAAATTGCTCTATTCACAGATTATGAATTAGGTAAAGACATCCAGGAGTTCGGTGGAACGAGCTTGATAAAACTCTGTATAGTCAGAGAGTTTGGTGAAACTCTAGATATTATTAAAATCTGAAGTTGCCGCGAGGACGTGGCAGGAGCAGGACGGCCGTTTTACGATAATAAGTTGTCTTATTTTGCAGTTAAAGTTAGATGATGCCGCGAGGACAGGGAAAGATCAGGACGGCCGTGTTAGGACCAGAAATAATTCTGGTCCTAACATATGTATATATAAAAAATTGATAAAACAAAAAAAACTGGATTGAATAAACCACCAGATAATCCAGTCAGAGACTCTAAGAATTCAACAATTCTATATATTTTCACGAATCGGATCCTGTTTTCAATGAGGTTGGTTTTTATCCACAACTGCGGACTATAATAAATTGCTACATAATAAGAAAATAAGTTACCATAGTAGTTTATACTTAAGGCCGACTGATGAGATAGAGATTGACAATATAATCAGGGGACTCAATAATAGTAAAAGCCTCGACATCTATGGTGTTAATGTCGAATTATTAAAACGTACATCTGTAGCCATTAGCGAGCCCTTGGCTATAATTGTCAATTCCTGTTTCCAGTCAGGAATTTACCCTCAAAAATTAAAAATCTCGAGAGTTACGCCAGTCTTTAAGAAAGGAGATGCTTCCGATCCTAACAATTATCGCCCTATATCAATAACGCCATCATTTTCTAAAATATTAGAAACAGCGATTCAAAGTAGGATGCTGGCATTCCTTGAAAGACACACGGTGCTTTCTGATAATCAGTTCGGCTTTCGAAAACTCAGATCTACATCTAAAGCAACTATCAAACTGATCGACGAATTATTAGAAAGCATCGAAAAGGGATTACACGTTGTTGGGACGTTTTGCGATCTGTGCAAAGCTTCCGACTGTGTCAGTCCCGACATACTTCGTGATAAATTTGACTATTACGGTATACGTGGCGAAGCACTCAACCTAGTTACAAGTTTCCTAAAAAATAGGAAACAATGTGTATTCCACAACAATGTTCTGTCGTCGACGAAGAACATAAACATGGGCGTCGGGCAAGGCACAATTTTGGGACCTTTAATTTTTATATTATACATCAATGATCTGCCAGACAATATGCAGGCCATAACTATGCTCTACGCCGACGACTCTTCATTTATAAACCATGGAGTCCACTGTGATGATGCTATGCTAGCCGCGAATGTAACCCAAGATCAAGCTTTACAATGGTTCACTAGTAACAAATTGTGTTTAAATACTACAAAAACCAAAACAATTATTTTCAGCTTAAATAGGATGTTAAATAACAATATTCTGTACAATAAAAATACTGTTAAGTTTCTTGGATTTCATTTGGACTGCCGGCTAACGTGGAAAGAGCATATCCACGCACTATCTATTAAACTGAATAGAATTACGTATATGCTAAAGAGAATGACCGAATGTTTTTCCGAAGACACCGTCAGAATGTTGTATTATGCCTACTTCCATAGTCTACTCTCTTACGGTGTCGAGCTATGGGGCAACTCCACTGAATGGACGCGTATATTTAAAGTCCAAAAAAAAGCTATACGCATTTTAGCGAAAGCTAAACGCTACGCACATTGTAGCGATCTGTTTAGGAAACTGAACATATTGACGCTTCCATCATTGTACATCTTAAATGTACTTTTGTACATTAAAGACAATGAAAGTGTTCTGGAAAAAAACCAGAACACTCACAATTAGAACACCAGGCAAAAGGAACATTTTCGGACGCCTCTGTGTAGATATACCACGACCAGACAGTTACCGTCGGTAATCGGAGTCAACCTGTATAATATGCTTCCGCTTCAGATCAAAAATCTTAATAGAAATATATTTAAAAAAAGAATGAAGATATTCCTTTCTAACCGCGCATTATACAGTGTTGACGAATTCCGTATGAGTATAACTGAACTGGCATGATGGGCTAAATTAGACTTAAGTAACTGTATATTTAATGTACAAAAAACTTGAATAAATTATTATTATTATTACTATATAAGGATTCTGATAGCAATTCCTGGAATGAGAGTCTAAAATTGTCAGTTTCTAAAATCTTAACTGTAATATAACTTAATGGCGTTATCTGGGTGGGTTAAGCGATTAGTTACATCAATTTACGTGTCAAACAATACCAAATTTATTTTATTTATATTAAAACAATCCGGGAATTAAAAATGTATTGTAAAAGTGAACTTAGGAATAAACTTATACCTCCGATAGTTATTCCTCTGTTAATCCAAAGTTTGTAAATGTGGCCTTTAATTGTTTTATTTAAATAACTATAGTTTTAGAAGCTCTGCTTTAAAACATACATATTTAAATAAAGTTCATTAAAAACAAACAAATTTGAAATACAGTATTGCATGTTTCAATATAACATATGGATAATGTAATCAATTTCGGATTAAAACGCGACACCGAAGAAAGATCTATACAATATACATACAGTATGTGTATATCGCAGTGCTATATTAAACCATATATACAAAACCAATACCGTCATCATGTATGACATGTGTACAATTGCTGTCAAAATAATATGAATATGTTTTCAGGGTTTATGAACCCCCATTAGCGACCGCATCGTACTAAATCAAGCGCGACTAAATTTGATTGAATGTAGAATAGGCACGCACGATTTTATACAAGTTTTGATATAATAAATTTTCATTTATGTACAATATATATATTATGGAAATGGTTGTAATAGATTAATACAGCACTCTATTGTGTTTTCTTCAAGGGATTTCATTATTTATTAATAAACAAACATGATTCAATTTTTTTGTTGTAAGAAACGATATAGATGTATGAAAGCGATTAGGATGAAATGTGGGCAGCGTTAGTGTAGCCTGAAAAAGGAGATCGAGTGATAGGAAAACCTTAAGGGGCTAGTTTACGGAACTATAAAACATGCTTCTAGCAAATATCACATTATTGTGAAATACGGGCCTGTATTGTATGATAGCATATTAACAAGCCGGAACATGATTGTTTATTCCATGGATGAAATTGGAAATCTATTTTCATGTATTCTAAAACAGTGTTTCTCAAAGTGCGGTCCGTGGCACGTCAGATTTTCTTGGTGGGTTGTGAGAGTTAATAATTATAATAATTTTTGGCGTCAGGGCTCGCATATTCCAAATGGCGGAGTCCACACTCTGTAGGTTGTGCCACCACCATCCTGAAACCATTATTTACATTCTGTCTGCTTGTCCATCTTTTGCAGCGTCGAGCACGTACGACATAATACTGCTCTCCGCGTGCTCTACTACCATTTTAGATGGTATTGGCCAAGTACCGGTTATACCGTACGTCCCTTTTGACATAGAATCGGTAGTGAAAAATTCCAAGTGCCGAATTTATTGGAATTACTCCTCACCTCGAGGTTACTGACAGCCACTTAGCCGGACATAACCCTCCTGGATATCGAGACCAAACAGATGTTTGTGATCGAAATCTCTTTTTTTTGATACATAATTTTTTTAAATTAATATTTTTTTTATTTTTTTAATTTTCCCGTTAAACTGAATTTATGTCGTATAAATAACGTAAGTGTATTATCTGCCTTGTTTATTTCAATATCTTATTAACCTTTTTTTTATTAAAAAAAAATCACTTGCTAACCCAGTTACGACGCCCATGCCCTAGTTGTAACTTATTTTAAATTTCCCGCTATACTGTATTTGTCCAGTGTAAATCGTAATCGGTTCGCAGCGCTATCTACTTTTTTCTAATTTGAAATAGGCCATAGTTATATTGTATCTTATTGAATGTTTGCTTATATTGTGTTTTATTCTTTATTTTATTCATTATTGGTATTTATATATTATTATTATTATTGTATTGTATTTTTTTCCCAGTACTATGTAACTTGACTTGTGCACTACTGTACAAATCTGTATAGTTATTGGTTAAATAAATAAATAAATAAATAAATAAATAAATAAATAAATAAATAAATAAATAAATAAATAAATAAATAAATAAATAAATAAATAAATAAATAAATAAATAAATAAATAAATAAATATATAAATAAATAAATAAATAAATAAATAAATAAATAAATAAATAAATAAATAAATAAATAAATAAATAAATAAATAAATAAATAAATAAATAAATAAATAAATAAATAAATAAATAAATAAACACGAGCTTGGACAAAATTTATATTTCAAGGAAATTGTTAACGAATTTGCACCCCGAAAAGTTCGAAAATCTCGTTTAAAATAAGGAATAGTTAAACTATTGTATTAATATAAGTCAAGTTATAGTACTTTAAATAAAATTAAAATTTATATTTAAAAATAACATTTTTCGTCAAATTTCTAGTAGGTAACGTGTTTAAAAAAAATCTATATAGGGGAAAGTGGGGCACATTCGGCCATTTTTTTATTAATTAATAATTTTGCCTCTTGTCTATTAAAATTAGACAATTTTAGACACTGGATGATTAGATACAACCTTATAACATCTTTTGCAATAGTTATTATCAAGTTGTTTATAATAACTAATTATCAATTAGTATTTAATTATATGCACTTTTTTGGATAAAACTGCCCCACGGGTGGGGCATAATTGCCTTAGGGATGGGGCAGTTTTACCAATGAAATATTTTATTACCAAAAATAATAATTTTGTTTATTTATGCAAGATACAAACAAAATATATCTAGTGCACATTATATAAATCAAATTTATAATAGAACCTATAGGCAGAAGGCGTTCTAGATTTTCCCGAAAAACTTGGAGTTGGCAATTTACATTTAATATACGTCTTGTCAACTATACTAATGTCATCCACTAATGGAAAACAAAATGTTCCTGTAGAAGCTTTCCTACGTAAACTTTACTGTAATCTTATCATCAATATTTAAAACTTGGCCAACATAAAATATTACTGATGATTTTCCTGCGAATTTAACCATAATGAAGTCATCTTTCTGTATTCAGTCATCTTCCTTATAATCATTAAAAAACTCGGTTAATGTTCCGTATAAGTCCACCACGTCAAATTAGAACTAGGCTGTATGTTTAGAATAGAATATATGTAAGAGTGGGGAACCAATAGTAATCATTCTTGCATATGTGCTCGGTGTAATCAGACACAACTTTTGTGCAATTTAGAATCAAGGGAGGACGGTGTCTACACAGGTGTTATTTACATAGTTAAGTAGTTCCTGAAACTTGGAAAATGGCTGATAATTATTTTAATTTTTTAAGTAATATGGAGAGTAAGGATATGAAAGAGGTGTTAAGGTGGTGTATGAATGAGGGTCTGATTGTGTCTGTGATTGTGAATGTAAATGTCCCAAAAAGTTCCCAGACCCCTGATTTATATAATTGCAATGTGATCTAAATGCTATCCAATTTTTCCCAAATTTAAACCCAAAATGTGATAGCTAAATTTTATCGCGTACAACTTCAAAGAGTTATAAAAAGGATGGATGATTTTATATAAAAAGGTATTCTGTATGCGATTTTCACGGCTCTGGATTTGCCTATTAGTTTTATCATTGTTTGTTTGCATATAGTGAAGATATAAAAATGCTTTATACATTTTTAATACATTTACATAATTTGGTATGTATGAATGCGATGAAAAACGGAATGTCCTATTTTAGACATAAAATTGGTAGGTCGGAATATATTGATAATTTGAGGATTCTCTCTTTTAATAAAGTTAGTGTTTTTCAACATATGTATACTATAAATCTCATTCAAACTATTTAAATATGACTTTAATCCTATAAATACTGAAATTTCGTTATTCAAGATTTTCTTTAAAAACCTTAATACGAGCTAAATGTTAACAAACACTTATTAAATAATTGCTTGGATTTCAGAACGTATAACTATCAAGTACTTATTTAGAGTTCAGAATCGTAAATGGTATGTTTTGAAAGAAAGGGGCGGCGCTTCGTCAAGACCAAATCTCATTCCAACTAGCATACACGTTCTGCCTGACGAGTTATGCCTGGTGGACTTATACGGAACATTAACCAAAAACTCATCTAAAACAAGATCACTATCACTTTCTTTTTCCTTTACCGAAATATCGGAATCACTGCTATCAAGCTCTAATTTCTTAGTTACCATCTTTATCTTTTTGCTGTCCATAACAATTTTCTTTATCACCTATCTTTTTTTTTGCATCCGCTAGTTTCTGTTTTTTATCTTTTCTTCCAGCTTCAATTCCAACAAGTCTGTTTTTTTTTCTGGGCTGTCTGTATAAATTCTGAACATTCCTTGGTTTATCTTAGATTTTCCTTTACTTAACCTTGCTTTTGGCAACGGACGAACATGTTCAGGTGTTAATTTATTGCTTAAAATTTTTCCTGAATTTTTCCCTGAAACAACTGGTGAACAAGTCGACAGACTTATATGTTCAGTTGATTCAGGGTTTAGATTCTGAACCACTTTTTCCTCAATTCTTAAATCAGTGGCGGTATAAGTAGATGCTTGAGGTTCAGTGTCATCCTCAATAGATGACTTTTCAGGATATGGCATATTTTGGCAATTTTCAGTAACGAATACTTCCGATTATTCAATATCTCGGTCGGTAACATAACTCGGTAAAAAATCCTCTTCTGAAAAAACTAACGTGTCCAATGACTAGAGTCCAGTATTTTTAAAAGAGTTTATTATGTTTGTTGGAGTATATGTTTGTAAAAATGGCTTGCTTATTAACGAAGCAATAGAACTTATAGTTAATGTTGTGTAAATCTGCCCCACCTGTAACTGGGTAAAAGTACCTCATCCAACACGCTAACATTAACTTTGCCATAAGTCATATATTTTTTGAGGTTATGTTAAAAGTAACCAGCCATGTAATGAACTGTCCTTCTAGTTACTAAATGGTGTTTCATATCTTTAATTAAATCAATATTTGACACATAATCTGATTTTAAGCGCATTTTTGCAGTCTGCGTTAACTTTGTTTTCAAAACATACTTAGTTATTAGTTTTTTGCCGTCATTATCAAGTAGACTATCATATAACTCAATAGCATCTATCAATTGCTTAACAGAATCTTCAGTCTTGTCCATCATTGGAAGCAAGGAAGAAGCCGTTCTTAAATCGAATTTATCCATTTCTAATTTTAATGTACAACCTAAATTATCAATATTATTTTCTACCGCTTTAACCCTTTCCAATCTATCTTCTAACGTATTTCTAATTTCTTTTACTAAATTTTCTATAGCGAGTACATATTCTCGAATTAATTTAACATCTTTCTCACCTAGTTCGTTTACCCTAACTTTTTGTCTTACCTCACTAAATTCATTATTAATTCTATCTAACTTTAACAATTTTTTATTTATTATCCTCAAATCTCGTCTACGTTCATTATTATCTTTCTTTAAATTCCTATAAAATACTTTTAACTCTTCAAAAACATATTTTAATGACTCTACATTATTTGACATTTCCAATAAAAAAAATTAAACTTTAAAGGACCATACTAATTTTAATAATAACTTTTTTTTTTACCATTTCACTGTTTCTCACACAATCTCCTGGCTTCTGGATATCTCTCTTCTTATTTTCTTGTTTAAGAGTTGATTTAGCTTAATCCCAATTAGAATTAACAGTCCAATGACACCAGCACCAAATGCCACCAAACCCAGGATATCTGGCACGTTAAGTTCACTAGCACTCACACCGCCACTATTACCCGCCTGTGCGATGATAATGTTTTCTTTTGATTCTGTTGAACCCATTTTTTAAAAATATATATTTTTCTTCTTATTTTCTTGTTGTACTTAACTTTTTTTTCTAGTTCTTAGCATCTTCTGATGCGAACTGGCAGGATCGCCATGTAATACATACGTATTTAGATAAAAGTATAAGAAAAATTTACCAACAATTGCCAATTGCGTCAAACTTATGACTAGAAAAACATATTATGATAAAATATACTTAAAATCTTAACTTATTGATAAAAATAAGAAAAACAAAAAAGTAACGACTATATTTGTATATGAATTAATTAAGTTTTATTCTAAACTAGTCAGAAACAAGGGTTTCAACTGTTTCTATCAAAATTTGACAGGAAATTCAATTATTCGTTTCAAAAATCGTAACGGATAATAGGGGATAGGCATGATTTTTTTTTTTTTTTTATTATATTCCTCTTGTTGTATATAAACATAAAAAACAGTTTTTAATTTTTTTTTTTTTAATTTGAAGGCTTTAAAAAATCAAAAATGTATGTAGCGCGCGAAAACGACGTGTGACGTCATAATCCTTTCTAACTGACGCATGAGACTACTAGCCAATCCAGCGAACGGTTGTTTATGCAGCGAACATAGTCTGTTGTGAATTATTTGTTTGTGTAACTTTTATAGGTTATGTAAAGGAGAGTGATTTTAATTAAAATAAAGTTTAATTCTATAAAAACAATTTATACATGTTTACCGAATTAAATTTTATATTAAAATATGGAATATCCAGGCCCCAGTACTTCGAAACATTATCGAAAATATTGTTCAGTACCGATGTGCACAATTAGTTCAACTAGAAATCCAAAAAAACTATTTATATCATTACCTAATGGCGAAAAACAACAGAAAAGGCGAAATTTGTGGCTGAAAACTATGAGGCGAAATAAAACCGATATTTCAGAAAAAAGTAAACTTTATGTTGTGTGCATAAATGCATCAATGTTGAGTAAATTATCACTCTGAGCCCTAACAAAATCTTTATCTGCCATTTTAATAGTAAATACGTGAAAAATTGTTTAAAAACAAATACAAAACTCTCGAACAATACAATACACACACGTGTGAAGATTATGTTGTAGCTGTCTGTATCTGTGATGTGAAAACCCTATCGTTTGACGTCATACTCAGTCGTTTCTACTCGGCAACCTTCGCCCCGTGCTCGGAATATTTCAAATTTACAATATTTTAATTAAAAAATTTGGCTATAATGTTAATTAAAATGTGATTTTTGTTTTGTTAGGTGACATAACTAACATTAACATATCAAAATAATGTAGTTTTAAGGAAATACAAATTTTATGCGTATCCCCTATTGTGCCCCACTGGCAAATGTGCCCCACTTTCCCCTAGGAGGGATATGGGGTGTCAAATACACGTTTTGCCCCGGGCGGCATAAACTCTAGCGACGACCCTGAATGATACACAAATGAAGGCACACTTTAGAAATTTAGCAGATTACTCCTGGAGTATCATGTACAAACTATTAGTCCCTTTAACAGTTTGTAACGTACGCCACTGTATACCCTATAAAACTCTACCTATTATTTTACATTTAAGGGGAAATTCTCTTTCGATTCTGTTACGAAATAAATTTTATTGAAAAGTGTTTGTGTGTTCAATGAAGTTTCTTTGTACAGTGCAACTGAATAGTTATATAAATTACTAGTTTCACGATCACGAATATTTGTTCGATTGAAAAAAAAAAAAAAAATGGTAGGAAAACAATGTTAAATTTTCTATTCTTCATGAAATGGATTTTGCTCTGTAGCACAAAGATGACCGTATTAAAACTCAGTATAAAAAATTAACGTGAAGTGTAAATTTTCAGACATTTCAGGGTTTTGTATGTATTTAGTCAGTGAATGATGATTATTAGAAGGCCAAACGATGTATGCCTGTCACTACATAACACAATTACAAGTGTTGGTTTTAAATCCTTTAAATCAATTGGCACGACAAGAAGGTTGCAGTGTGATTTTTTCTATCGTGTATCATATATCTCTAATAATACCACAATATATATTTTAACGCATTTTTTTACCGACCGCCAACATATATAAGGGAGGTATTGTGATTATACCGATTTTGCCATTTCGAGAGTTCGATGGATCTCCACGAATTGAGGTCCCTACATAACGTTTTGATTATTTTTAGCATGATGTCTGTCGGTCTGTCTGTCTGTCTGTATGTTTGTCTGTCTGTCTGTCTGTCTGTCGATCTGTCTGTCGGTCCGTGTACACGTGCAGAGTAAGTTCGGCTAAAAGTATTTTTATGAAACTTCATTTTTAAGCTTTTGACATCAATGGCACGAGTTGATCAACTTTTGGTAAAAATCGGTTAATTAGGAATGGGAGTCGGTTTTAAGACTTTTGCGAATATTACTGAATATTTTTGAAAAAAATTATTTAACAAAAATTGCTATAAAAGCAATAACTAACAGCTTTTATTTGAGACATTTTTTGATAAAGCAGCATAAATTAAACAAGTACTGTGATGGTGATCGGTCCTGAGGTGGTCACAGCTGATTTTTTTTTTGTATAGTTGCAAAAATTGCATTCAAATCTAGACCTGGCAACACTGCGGTCGATCTTTTGTCACGCAAGAGCATAACGCCTACAGAGACATTGTTTATATTGCGACTATATGTAAAACAGATTCTCTACTAGAGAAAATGAGACAATGAGAAAATGAGAAAATGAGACATTGTTTATATTGCGACTATATGAAAAACAGATTCTCTACTAGAATGTAACCGGCCAGTTATTTATTTATTTTCCTAGTCGATATTTGCAAAATAATTTTACGTACCTCTTCTCTACCCAAAACAAAATGTATCCATGTATACAAAAATATATTTTTTTAATTTTAGCTAAAATATTAAACGAAAATCTTAATACTTGGCAAAATTTAGTCAAAATGAAATGAATTTCAAAAATCGTTCCTTAATCTGCACTTAAAGAGCTTCCATTTAATATCCCCACAAATTTAAATTTAAAAAAAAATGTTTTTCAATAACTAATACTATATCAAAAAAAAAAAAAAATGCGGATAAACAATTGCCATCGTATGTTTCCGGTTTATAGCAATATACATTGATTCGATTTTTTTCAGATTTTTAATTTAACTACTTAGAGTTAAAAGATGCCGGAAACTGGTTTTTTAGTACTTTTTTGAAAATAATCGTATTAAAATTAAAAAAAGTAGAAAAGTTTCCCATTCCTTTATCTACGTTTTTCAAAAGAGTTATCAAAAGAGCCTTCTTTTGATACCACACAATAAATTTATTTATTTTTTTATCGACGACACTAAAAAACCTACATTTTGCGAAAAAAAAAAAAAAGATCAGAATTTCCTGTTGAACTATTCCAGTTCCCATCAACGTAATTAATGAGATTTTTTTCAGATTTTTAGTGCAACCCCTCTGAGAGATGGGTTGGGGGACAAAAGTTTTTTGTTATTATATTAACAAAAACACAATAAAAAAAAGATTTTTCAAAAATAAAAATTTATTTGTGTATCCACGCAGTAAGAGGTTTCATTTGATACCCTACTCAAAAATTTAAAAAATTATTTATTTTTTGATTAAATACATTTTTGTTTATATTTATCCCGCGCTGTATTTTTTGAACTCTCTATAGTTTTTCTATATGTGGATCAAAAAGTTGTACAAGTATGCCAAATTTCAAATTTCAATGTTCAGCCGTTTGGCTACAATTTCTACCGTACAGACAAACACATGAGTGATGTTATAAGGGTTTTATGTTGGTTATACTTCTGAAAAAAATCTCCATTATGAACATTGATGGGAACCGGATTAGTTCAACAGGAATTTTTGATCAGATTAGTTTTTCGAAAAATGTAATTTTTTTGTCATTTGTCAAAAAACCAAAAACTGCCATATTTTTCAAAAATACAATCTGATCAAAAATTCCTCTCGTACGTTTCTGGATCAGATCAATGTACATTACCTATAATTTTTTCACATTTTTAGTTTGACCTCTTGGGTAAAAGGGTACGGGACAAAAACTTCTTTTAGCACATGGCTAAAAACGCGTAAAAAGAAACGAATTTAAGACTATTTATCGTTCCTTAATCTATAATTTCTACCGTACAGACAGACACATGTGTGACGCAATAAGGGTTTTTTGATGGTCATACCTATAAAACCCTAAAAAATGAGTCTGAAGTACAGTCTTTCTCCTCAGATCCTCTTTCCAATTCCATTTAAAATATTTAACAAAACTGCTATCAAAAGTGAAATTTATGTAACTGTCTGTCATTAAAACGAAAACTAGCATTTCCTACCACAATCCAAATGCTGTATGAAACACGCGAAGTATATCATATTGAACGCTGTCACGTACTCCATTTTGAAAATACATCTTTTCAATTGAAATTTAATCCTAAATTTACATAGGTAACACCAGAGGAAATTGAAAAATATCAAACTACAAATTAAAAATAATTTACATATATGTTATCAGAGTATCAATGGTTGAAATGTCACCAAACGGAAACCGTATGAATATAAATGCAACTTAAATTTTATGCATATTTTCATTACTAACAGTTGTAAGACAAATTAAATAAAAAACTATTAGTTCCATGCATAAATTTACTGCATAAAACGTTGGATTAGCATAAGAAAAATGAAGGAATCAGAACTTCAGACAAACCGACAGTTTCCGGAGTCCGGATTTGTCTGGATAGTTCCGGGTTTTTGCATTTCCTTTACTATTTTATATTCTAAATAGCAATTTTATACAGTACCACCTTTAAAGATAAAATGGCTTCTGTCATTATGCGAGTCAAACGCATTTAGAATGCACATTGTTACGATGGAATATATATATAAATGAGAGTATGCTGCATAACATCACATTCTTAGACGTGCGAAGTAAAGTTTATTTTACTGTGTTTGTTTTATTTGTCTTTTATGGTTATTTATAAAACACATCTTTGGAAAAATATAGATGTGTGAATAAAACTACAGACTTTGTAAACAAACGTTATGAAATTGGCACTAATATAGTCGGATTGCTAATAGGTGTTCGTTGCTACAAGTATCGATATAGGGGAGATGTGGGGACGGTGGCACACATTTTGGCTTTCTGTACATAGCATATTCAATTTTGAATTTTTTAAATAAATCTTTTCGCCACTTAATTCTTATAATGTCGTTGTTTAAATAACCTGTTAAAAATTAATGTCCTTATCACGTGCCATTTATAATTAATATTTTTGTTGACCTCTGCAATTGTGCCACTGTACCTATACGTGAGGGTACAGTGAAACAGCATTAGGGATACAGTGGAACAGTAAATATAATAGGCATCTAAAAAATCTGTATATGTATCAATAATTTTTATTGAAACTTCAATTCAATGTCTTTAAAAATAAATCATCTGAAAGATACTGAAAAATTAATAATATTGTAAAAAAATCAAAGTTTTTGGAACAAACTACTAAGTAATTAAATAATGTATATAAATATATAAATGTAAATTTATTATTAATATAAAAAAATAAACTTTGGTAAGTTCCTCGGAAGCAGTATGTTTTGATAGTTTTTATTTTAATGTTAATTATATTTCATTAAATTTACTGTAATAATCAAATCGTCTAAACGGTGTTTTGTCCTACCAGACGGAGCAGGAGATGGTAAAACTTTTACCAGCTCTGATTTTTTAAATGTGTAATTTTCATTTGTTTTAATAAATTTAAAGAGTAGAGTCAGCCGTCGGAGATATGTTACAACAATATTGTCAGTCGTTATTTCTATGATTTCCCCTATAGAGTGGCTCTTCATTTTATTCTTTCTCTGAATCTGTATCACATTCAGAGTCAACATTATCATCTGAGTTTGAATTCTCATCAATATTGACATCAGTATAAGATGTGTCTGAACTTATAAGAATATCTTTTAATTTTCTGATCTTTTATATTTTGCCCCGCTTGGAATTGTTCTTCTAACTTGGACCCACGTACGTGGGTACAGTGGCTCACTGTACCACTGTATCCACATAACACGTGTGCCACTGTTAGCCTAACCCTATTTTCACGAACATTTTATCAAATATAATAAATGATATAGTTTAGAACATTAGTAATTGCTTTACACTGTAGACAAATGACCAATTTACAACATGTAATACAAAATTTCTTACTAATTTAGTTGTGTCTCGTTCAAATAAAAAATTTCTTGTTACGATAAACTTTAGTTTGTCAACCTCAAATCAACATTTTCATCATAAATGGCAGGACTTAAATTTATAGACTCAAAATGTGGATAGTATAATTTCTCAGTACCAGAGGAGCCTATATATACCCAAACAGACATGAAAATATTCTATATTTCAAAGATATTTCAAATGTTCCACTGTACCAATTGTGCCACCGTCCCCACATCTCCCCTACAATACTATATGCTTTCTCTGTCTATAGCGTTATAATTATTTGCATACCCATAGTAACGTATAATGACGCAAGTTGACAACTAATATTCCAAATAATTTTAATAAAAAACAAAGCATTAGAAAGAAACGGAATGATTCGTAGATATCTTTACTTATTAAAGCACGAAAATAAATTCACAGCAGTACTCAAACAAACAAAATTATTAATTTTAAGGTAATAATTATAAATAAGGAAAAACTTCCCAGCAAACATTTTGATACGGGCCAGTACTGGTAAAGCACATACTCCCCGGCATTTAAAGTAATGGGCCAGTGCTGGCATTTCGTACTGGACCAGTACCCCGGTGTCCCCGTGGTCGTTACAGGCCCATTGATGTAACAGTTGCCGGCCTAGCAACGGTAAATTGCAAAATAATCGCATTAGTTGCAAGATTTATTTCTGATGGACCAGTGCTTATGATATACCCACTCTCTAGTGTTTCAAATGTAACATATGTGTACTTACCCAGTATTAAAATAAATTAATGGTTAGGTGCAAAATAAATACTCATTTGGCCATTTTCACCATCGTTGAATAAATTTATTTAACAAATAAAGTTGACAATATCGCATCGGTTTTAAACTATTAATGAAGAAATTAACATTGCTGTCAATAGAATGATGCGATATTGTTAACTTGAGTTGTTAAATAAATTTATTCAACGATGGTAAAACTGGCCGATTGTAAATTGTATTAACAGTTATAATTTATTGATTTATCTATAAATATTAAATAAATATAATTTCAGGAATAACAGGAATTAGTTTATTTAATTTAATGAAGAATTTTAAGAAAATGGTTTTCTGCCATTTCGGCCAAACCAATTTCATCCTAAAGATAAGGGGTGACTAATAATTTTCGCCAATATTCGTCTTGTATTGTCTACCACATCTTTTCCCCCTGAATTGAAGAATGCCAACCTAAAGAAATCATACTTGTTAAAATAAATTCAATAATCAAATTTTATAAGCATTAATGCTATAAGCTGTTCACTTTTGTAAGAACAAACTAGATCTGGTTATTTTGGTGATTTTTATATTGTATTACGGACTTTTAGAAACTTGGTTATATTGTAAAAAAAGCTTTACAGTTTTGGATTAAGTTTGTATTATTTTAGGTTAGTATTATACTTACAAAATATTTAAGATGTCACTATTCAAAATGAAATATGACAAATTATATTTTTTAAATGACATATTTATAATCTTGTAACAGATTTATTAATAATTGAAAATTTTATTACATGAAAAAAACTATGATTGAACTAAACTAAAAATTAAACAATTTAACATGAAACAGTTTGTGTAAACTACGTCCTTAAATCTAATAAAACACACACAAATCACAATAAAAAACTGTATAATGTTCACAAAACAATAACTATTCAAATACACTTCTTGACAAACTGTCCACCAACACGTATCAACTTGTACTGGCCCTTGAAGGCCACACTGTTTTATGACTAAGAACAATCAGACTATTCAAATTATTACATTCAAAAAAAGTTTAGTTTTAAGTAAAAAGTATGAGTGAAGAAGAGTGCTTATAAAATGCTGGTAAAGTACTTCGTATAGGCGGAATGCGAAATACAAATGTGAAGTACATTATTAATACTGGCGTTGCACTTACTTTTGGTGCCAGCAATTTACCAGCAGTAAAAGCAGTTTGCCGGCATTCGGCCGTTAGTTGAATGTTTGCTGGGTTATACTCATACATTAATTTTGGATTATAATTTGTTGTTTAATTAAATTAAATTTTTATGTTTCCTAAGTACAAAGTAATAAAATATTAAGTAAAAATATATTTATTCATATAATATATTGCTACAAGTTGTATTTAAATGTTTATTTTTATTTAAAAAAAATTAGTCACTTTAATGCATGAATCGTCGTCATCTGAACTATCCCTGTCATTTCTTGTAATTATTATTATTGGATTAATATCATCAACAATCATTTCCCTTTCCCACCATTCATTTATTAAATTTTCGATTTTTTAACAGATTTTACCCAAGTTTCACAACTAATTTGATCACAGCCTACTTGCTACATTTTCAAAACTTCGTTATCACTACAATTTTAATTTAGGTGTCCTGTCTGACCTTCTCAAAACCATTAAAGCTTTACCAAAATCCTTCTGACGTTAAAAATTTTCCCATTTACTGTATGGAATATTTCTAATCTGTTATCACACAATTCCATAACATTTCTTATAATATACCTTTCAGCAATTCAATATGTTATCGACATACACACGCCCCCAGAACGTATAACGTATTGAAGTTAAAATACACTTATGGATTAAGAAAG
This sequence comes from Liopterus haemorrhoidalis, assembly GCA_963971575.1. Taxonomy (NCBI): domain Eukaryota; kingdom Metazoa; phylum Arthropoda; class Insecta; order Coleoptera; family Dytiscidae; genus Liopterus; species Liopterus haemorrhoidalis. Next base: position 62,751,776 of record OZ020613.1, read on the forward strand.
TAAATAGAAAAGATTGCAATCCCGCGGGGTGTACGTTCGCATTATATTTAAAGCATTCTAAAGAATATTGATATTTTATGTGGGCGCCTCAGCACAAAAGCTAACACAGAATAAACGAATTAATTTTGAAATGGACACGTTTTGGACAGATTTTTTGAGATTTACACTTGACGACAAAACAAAAATGAGAGAGTTTTATGATTGTTTTTTAATGGCTGATAAAAAATATTTAACCCTTTTAATAGGAAATTATAAGAATCGGAAAGTATACAACGTTTATGTAACAAGTCTGCATAAAAAACATTTTTTATTGCTAACTAAACAGGCTTTTTTAGGGTTTTGTAGGTATGACCAAAAAACCCTTATACCGTCATTTTGTCGTCTGTCTGTCTGTCGTCTGTCTGTCTGTCTGTCTGTCTGTCTGTCTGTCTGTTCGGTAAAAATTGTAGCCAAACGGCTAAACCTAGAGAGTTGAAATTTGGCATGCTTATACAACTCTTTGACCCGCACATAGGAAAAATACTAAAACATTTAAAAAACATATCCCCCTAAAAATATAAGCAAAAATGTGCTCATCGAAAAAAAAAATATTTTTTTTAAATTCTGAGTAGGGTATCAAATTAAAGCCCTTAGTACGTGGATTAACGATCAAAATTTTATTTTTGCATAATAAATTATTTTGAGGCTATTTTTGCCAAAATTGTGCAAAAAAAATTTTGTCCCACACCCTGTAGCCCAGATGGTTTAAACTAAAAATCTGAAAAAATTCTAAGTAATGTACATTGGTGTGAACCGGAATAGTACAACAGGAATTTTTGATCAGATTATGTTTTCGGAAAATAACGCATTTTTTTGTGTTTTTTTGGTTGACGATGTATATAGCTTATACTCATATAACACGCTAAGTTGTTAAGCGTGTGGTGGTCTAGAGGCTATGTTGCGCGCCAACTACACAGATTTGTTATTCACCACGCAGGTTCGTTCCTGGCTTGTGGAGTCAATTTTTGTTTTGTTTTTTTTTTAAATTTTTATTTTGTTTAAATTAATTTGTTAAAATTCTAGTTATATTTTAGCAAATTTTGAATTTAATTTTCAAGAGCGTAAATTTAATAACCAATTGGAATTATATTTTCATTCTATGTGTCATTTATACGAAACCAAAGGGGCGGAGCGTATGTTTAAGACAACCAATGAAAGCCATAGGCGCAATTTTCAAAATCTTAATGAACCTTGTTATATAAAAAAAATACTGCACTTATTTAGAAACCTAAATAATGATATTAGAGCTTTAAAAACATAAAATTTGTTTTTAAAGCTCTGAGATTAACAGACGATAAATTATTTTAAAAAGATCGTTCATTTTGCCGTGGTTACTACAAAGCAAAATTTGTCCTACACACTCAGCATGCCGCCTTCACTTATTATATACCTGCAAAACCCTGCAATGTGTGAAAATTCACACTTCACATCAATTTTTAAAATGTGTCACAGTTTTTCAAATGCAGAGATTCAGAGAATCCAGAAATTCCCATATCACTGAAAACGAAAGTTCATGATTCGTGCATCCTGCCTATTTGGTCTGGAAACTTTGAAGTTTACAATCAAAACTACTAATAGGCTGAGAACAACACAAAGGGCAATAGAGCGTATCTTCTTGGCGTAAGTTTGACAGACAGAATCAGAAATACTGTAATTCGGATACTTAGCAAAATTACAGACGTAATACACCGCATTATGCGCCGACGATATTATTGTACTATCAGATAATGTAGCAGACATGCTAGAAGAATTGAAAAGGGAAACTGAAAAAATTTGGTTGAATATAAATATCTCTAAGACACAATTGATGACGAAACTAGTATTGAGTAACCATCTATACCTTGGTGGCAAATAGATAAAACAGGTAGTCAGCTACAAATATCTAGGGCATGACATTAGCATTAGCTGAGACAATCAAACCCATGAAATGAAACGCTGTATCGGTCTAGGGTGGGCAGCTTTTGGCAAGTTGAGAGATAATAATATTAATATTTATTTCATACTAGACATCTTAGACGTTTACATTTGTCAGTACATATATGATAAATTCATTGAACAAAAGTAGAAAAACATTTGAAAACATTGAATTTGATAGATAAGATAAAAATATATATAAAATTAACAAAGGTAGAAAAAAAAAATTATGTGAAGTGTGAATTTTCACACATTTCAGGGTTTTGCAGGTATTTAGTAAGTGAATGATGATTATTTTGGATGCGAAAACAAATTTTATATTAAAATATTTTTTTTGTTAATTTTAATTCGAACGCCTAATACCATTATATAGATTTCTAAATATGTGCAGTATTTTTTTTTATATAGCAAGGTTCATTAAGAATTTCAAAATTGCGCCTATGGCTTCCATTGGTTGTTATAAGTTCCGCCCCTCTGATTTTGTGTACATTGAAACAGAATTAAATTATAATTTAAACAATTTCCACTGGCTATTAAATTTACGCTTTTAAAAATTAAATGCAATATTTGCCAAAATATAATTAGAATTTTGAAAAATTTAAACAACATAGAAATTAAAAAAAAAAAAAAATATAGTCTCTTCTCCAGAGTTCGATCCCTATCGAATCGGGTTACATGGGTGAAAAGTCAGCGTCAAATACCACAAGACCAGCACATACGTTAGAGTGTTGCTTGTTACAAAGCTATAACTTGTGTACATTATTAGCCAAAAATCACAAAAAATGCGTTTTTTTCCAAAAACCTAATCTGATCAAAAAATTCCTGTTGAACTATTCCGGTTCACACCAATGTACATTACTTAGAATTTTTTCAGATTTTTAGTTTAAACCATCTGGGCTACAGGGTGTGGGATAAAAAAATTTTTGCACAATTTTGGCAAAAATCGCTTCAAAATAATTTATTTTGCAAAAATAAAAATTTGATCGTTAATCCATGTACCAAGGGCTTTCATTTGATACCCTACTCAGAATTATAAAAAAATATTTTTTTTTTCGATGAGCACATATTTGTTTATATTTTTAGGGGGATATGTTTTTTAGACGTTTTAGTATTTTTCCTATGTGCGGGTCAAAAAGTTGTACAACATGCCAATTTTCAACTCTCTAGGTTTAGCCGTTTGGCTACAATTTTTACCGAACAGACAGACAGACAGACAGACAGACAGACAGACAGACAGACAGACAGACAGACAGACAGACAGACAGACAGACAGACAGACAGACAGACAGACAGACAGACAGACAGACAGACAGACAGACGACAAAATGACGGTATAAGGGTTTTTTGGTCATACCTACAAAACCCTAAAAACAGCATACATGTTAGGTGTACTTACTGAAATTAATTTTGAAAAATTCGTCCGAATTGTAGAGACAATTCTCAATAATTTTTTTTATGATTTTGAAGTTAAATAATCTAATTGACAAATTTTTTAAAGAAACTAGTAGGTAGTTAAAGAATGTGGCTGCCAAAGAAATACCATTCCTGGATTTAGACAATCTAAGTCTTGGTAGTCTGATGTTGCCAGCAGAGCGAACATTGTAAACATGTCTAGAGGATACGGTTACATATTTGTTCGGGTTTTCTTTAACATATACCAGACAAACATAAACAAATAAACTATAAAAAAACAAAATGCTGCATTTCCTAAATAGCTCTCGGCAGTGGTGCCTGTTAGGAACATTATTCAGGATTCTTACAGCACGTTAAAATGTTTTCAACCAATGCGTACTACCTGTTCTAACATACCGATCGGAAACTCTGACATTAACAGCTGTCAGCTGAAAAATTAAGAGTTGCCCAAAGATCGATGGAGAGATCAATACTAAGAATTATTCTAACTGATGGTCAAGTTAAAAGAGTGTGGTTCGCTCACAAGCTTTTGAACAGATTGGACGCAGATTAGGGCAGTATATTGTGCACAAATGAGTCTCGGTTGAGTATCAAATCTCCAGATGCTTCAGGACACACGTTTTCACCCACTTGGAATTTTATTACACTAATAAACACTTGCAAGAATTTAAAAACCCTTAAGATGGGTCTGCTCAAAATTTTATTTTAACAAAAAAGTTTGTTGGTGAAAACTTGCTATATACATAAACTATCCTAATAACCACGTACCAGTAGTTTCCTATTAATGTTATTAAGTAATTTTTTAAAAAAGAATAAACTCATTTGAAATGTAAGTCTACCGAAGAATTCTTAGAATCTCCTGAATAGATCGTATAACTAATGAAGTATTGCGAATAATGAATACATCTATAGAAATTATGTATACAATTAAAAAACGTAAATTAGAATATTTTATAGAATATAGACACGTGATGCGTAACAAAAATACGAATTATTACAATAATCCAAGGAAAAATTGTGGGAAAAAGAGTACCAGAAGAACTTCTCTGTTGAAAAATCTGAGGCAATGTTATGGCAAAAGCACCACATCGCAAAATACTTTTTTTTTAAGGGTTTTCGTCAAAATAATGTTGGGTCCAGAATGGAACCCTGGGGTACTCCATGTATGATAGTTTTGTAGGTAAATGATTTTACATCCGAAAAATTGCCTTCTTTACGTAAAGTACGAATGGATAATGATATGTAAAGAAAAAATCTAGTCCCGGGATTTGAAGGGTACAACTACAGGTGTACTGCTCTGTTAATTTGTGCTGATTTCCTTCGTTTCTCAAAGAACCTAACAATATTGTGACCATATTTTTTTCCCAGTGTTTATATAAATAATAAATTATTAATATATCCATGTGTATACAATTATAATTTGAAAGTAAACAGTGTTGGGTGTTTAGTTGACCGTGTAAACAAAGCGGATAGAGGATGGCGTGATAAGTTCCCTTACATTATCACCTCAGTAATGATGTCAAACATCATTAGTGCATACTTGTTGACAGATAAGCCAGTAGGTTAGTTGGGGTAAACGGCATGTAACGCTTAATTGGGGCGCCACCCTGTACTCCTTTGTCGTCAGCAAACATTGCCGCTGGAAACTGTATCAAGGTCCGTTCAAAAGAGATTAAATTACAGACAGACGCAAGTACACATTTACGCACTCAAACATGCAACAATACACAGACAAGTTTAAACCTGAACTTGACACAATCACGGTATAATGGAAAACTGATCGGAAATTATAGACAAGAGGCGTATCAAACAATATCTTCTTCAGATTACGCAACGTCTCTTCACCCGGATAGAGTTTGCAAACCTCTTTATATTCACGTGCCAAATAATATCAACTTTATGAAGAGTTACATTAATCGGTCCAATGAGGTTGTACGAGGGTTACCTTTTATGTTTTTACAAACGACCACTAGATGGCAATATTGAAATATGTCATTACTATATTAGCAAAATTTGACTTTTGTTATTGTGAAATCAGTGGCAGCTTATAAATTGACCGAGTAGTTTGTAAAAAAATGGATATTACTCGTGAAGGTTTTCCATGTTTTTTTACGATTTTAGTAAAGGCCTAACTCAACAACAATGCATAGATTCGCTTCGTTCAACTTTTGGTAATGAGAGTTTTGCAGAATTTTGCCGGGATCGTGCGTCAGTCAATGATGAATCACGTGAAAGTCGACCAAAATCGGTTGTGATTCAAAAAAACATCGATGCTGTGCGCAAAATGATTGAAGAAGTTCGGCATGTGACTTACTGTGAAAAAGAGGCATCTTTTGGTATATCGCAGACTGCAATACATTCGATTTTGTATGAATATTTAGTTGTGAAAAAGATCTGTTCCCGATGGATTCCGCATAGTTTGATCCAAGCTCAAAAAAAGGCTCCTGTTGATTGGTGTAAGGGAATGCTAAAAAAATTCAACGTAGGCACTGCAAATTCCGTATACAATGTCGTTACAAGTGCCGAAACTTGTATTTATTCAAATGAACCGGAGTAAGCAACAATCCACTGTTTGGGTCGTCCGAGATGAACCAAAACCCACAAAAGTTGTTCGTTTACGAATCTCTTCCAAGAAAATGATGGCTTGTTTCTTCGGTTGTACTGGACATATCGCAACCATTCCTTTAGAAGATCGGAGAACAGTTAATGCTGAATGGTATACAACAATTTGTTTGCCAAACAAAATCAGGAAAAACAACCAAAACAACCAAAAACACAATCTTGTTTAGTACCATTTTGTACACAAAAAGACGTAGATGACATATTTCCGACTGATATGTATGCTTCCATACCATTGTGCAGTTGTTTGATAAGATTGATAAACTTTGAAGTACAGCCATATTTATGTAGTACTTGCCATAAAGCTTCACGAGGCACGGAGTGAAAAGCTTTAGCAACGTCAACGAAGCAAATATATTGTCACGGGGTGAAGTCAAGAACGGAATCTTTTCTATAAAATTTATTGTATAATATTAATTTACATCAGAATATAATTGTTGGTCAAAATGGCTGCTGGTGTTGTCCGTTAGAAGTTGATGTAAGTCTCGTTCTTGGCCCGGCTTCTCCAGGATCGGTCGAACCACCCCAGGTATCCGCACGAGGCGAACACGTGGAGAAGCCCTGTAGACCAGGGCTTCTTAAACTGGGGGTCGTGATGGCACTGAAGGGGGGTCGCAAAGATCTGCTACTTTTGGGTAATAATAAATAAATTTTTAGAATCAAGATACAAGGTAGATTTTACCAGTGATGGGCGTTTACACGTAAACTTTAATTGTTTTCGTTTACGTGTAAACTTATGTAAACAATTGGTAAACTTGTCAACAATATAAACAATGTAAACTTTGTAAACTGTCAAATAATGAGGTTAGTTTTAGTTATTTAATACGAATAATATAGGGTTAATGAACAAGTATATTCAGTTCAAAACAATAAATTTATTAAAAAACTGGTGGGAAGAAACCGAAGGAATAGTTCTGAAGAACTAGGTTTTGTTTTAATTAAAGAAAATAAAAGAAAATATAGGGCGTTATGCAAAATTTGCAATGAATCTTTTCGTTATTAAAAAATATAGGCTGATTTTCTTAAAGGTGAAATTTAATGTATTTTGTTATTAAAAAAATTAGACTGATTTTTTTAAAGAAAGCAGTTTTTTATTTTTCGTATTCATATTTACTAATTTGTATGTGATACACCTGTATAATGATGCAAATTCGATTTTTATTAATATGTATATTGGCTTGTTCTAATTTTTATATACTTACTTTTTCATTTAAAATCGTTTCATTAAAATTTTATTATTTATAAAAATGTATTGAAAATGAGGTTCTGTAATTCAAAACAGGTGCGCATGTCTACACCATTGTTTACATTTTTTACGTTGTTTACATTGTTTCCAAGAGTTTTTGTGTTTACTTTACATCAATTGTTTACGCGTCAACAATGAGGTAACTTACATCATGTAACTTACGCGCCCATCACTGGATTCTACAATGTCGCGATATTACACCTACATCTACAGTCAATATTAATTTCATTACTTGGTGGGTCGTTTAAAATTTCCTAGGATTGAAGGGGGTCGCTATATGAAAAAGTTTAAGAAACTCTGCTGTAGACGGCACTCACATCTCATGTTGGCGACTTCAACAGCTGGGCTGGTCCTTGGGCAGCGTGCTCACAAAAATGACCACTATTTGACTACCAAGAATAACTAACCACGACTGTATTATCTAAGACCATTTCCAGGTCCTACCTCAATTGTTTTAGAAACATTATTCATTTGTGTAATTGTTGGCAGCAATTAAAGACCATAGTCATCACAATTGAATAATCTTTATCAACACATTAGAATGTAGTTCAAAACTTATGTTGACAAACACGCAACACGCTGCACATTCTTTAATTCCCCAAACCGTACGTCAGCAAACATGACCTACACAGCCTACAGGACGCTCAAGGAATTGGGACATTAGAACAGAATTATACCATAATTGTGACAATATAGAGGCATATTTTGTTCACGACTTTTCTCTAACAATTGACGGGTTACAAATATCAAGTCGTAGTACTTCTGTATGGGCGAATAGTGTGTAGTGTATAGCTAAAGAGATGGAGAGACAATATTCAAAGACAGGTGAGGCCTTATTTACCGGCCACCACTGGTTCCTTGAACGTGGGAGATGTAATGACGTCTGTATATGTTTTCAATAAAATCTTGTGTTGTGTAAGCAGTATATCACACTGTTTGCGTATATAAATATGTGGGTTGTACGACTTAGGTAAAATAAGTACCAGAACATAAAATTATTACGATATAAATAAAACAGACGTAAATTGAAGTTTTACAACATATTTTACAACCCCAAAATTGAAAATCTTATGTTTCAATTAGACAAAAGTATACTTAGATAATATTCCCATATGATTTTAGCATTCCTGAATGTTCTCAGGGAGATAAAATTAATCAGGGTGATTCTTCGAACAAAGGACTGAGGAAAGTATTCTTTAATTACCTTTTCATGAATGTACCGGCTGTTGGCGTAGATATCCAAGCACCCAGTCACAGTCTGAACCCTTACCACTGGAGAGATTTCATTAAAAACGCGGTTGGGAGATGACGTGAATTTATATCAGCTTTACTTTCATAGATAATTGCTTTAAAACCGCTAGCAGTCACATAACCCAGCGAGCTATGTCACCCTTGCCACACAGTATCACTTTAAGGCGATTTGTGTGGCCACCATACCACGTGACACCGTATAAAATACAAATCTTGCTCACACAATGCTTTAAATATTATGTGCTGGAGCCGAGGACTAACAGCTTTTCTATTTATTTTCTTCTGTGTATTTTAACTTTAATGCCTTGTTATTTTGTGAGCTTCGCGATATATTACATTTTCGCCGAGCTGGTTTTCAGAGCTAAATGTATTCCATATAAAGTTTATATTTCAAATTTTCTAGAATATTGTTTGGATATACAAAGAAAAATATTTCGTACGTAATTTATTAATACTATGGACAAGAAGAATGCATATACTGGGTGGTTGATGTTATACAAGGTGTCTCAAAAGAAATTTTATATTTATTTAGCTTACTGCGTGAACGCAACGTATCCGAGGGGCGCGGGGGTTATGTCAATCGGTAGCCTGGCCCTTGGGAATTCAGTCGCTTTGGAGCGTTTCTCGGGAGCAGACCGCGCGTTATGCGTGCGAGAGTTTTACAAAAACGGTGATTCGGTGACTGTAGCGCGTAGAAAATTCTGCAGTATTCGAGGTTTTCGCCACTTAAATGATGCGCCAAGCATTCCTCTCATTCGACATTGGGTTAAAAAGTTTGAAGAGACTGGTACAACGCTGGATAAATCAAAATCCGGGCGACCTAGGTCATCAAGAACGGTAGAAAACGTGGAGAATGTTAATCAGTCTGTTCGTGACGACCCGAAACTTTCGATTCGGAAGCGCGCAAGTGCTTTAAATGTGCATAGATCATCATTACATCGCATTATGCACAAAGACCTAAAGCTGCACCCCTACAAAATTCAATTGGTGCAAGAATTAAAGCCCCAAGATGCCAGTCAGAGGCAATTTTCTCAGGCAAATTGATCTCCCGGAGAGGTGACATAAATTGGCCTCCACGCAGTCCAGATTTAACCCCTATGGACTTTTTCCTATGGGGTTATCTTAAATCTAAAGTTTACGCCAATAAACCGACTTCACTGGCGCATTTGAAAGAAAATATCCGTCACGAAATGGCAGCCATCCCTGAGTCCACCTGCCGAGACGTCATAAGTAATTTTACTGTTCGATTAAATGAGTGCCGAGAACGCGAGGGTCTACATTTAGACGATATTATTTTTAAGAAATAAATCCCCAAAAAGTGTATTTTAATAATTAATAAACATTTTTTCTATATACGGCTTACTTTTTTTTTAATCGATCCACTAAATATAAAATTTCTTTTGAGACACCTTGTATATACATTTACAAAAAAAAATAATAATGAAAATATTTTCAGGTGAGAATCATAGATGAATCGAAATAACTAACTTGTTTCACTATGTATCTATAAAATGAACACTATTAAATAAAGGTAGATGAAAGTTAGATAAGAATCAATTACTAGATAATTTATGATAAAAATAACTGATGCTTGTATCTCTGTTTAAATTTATTCTGTGAGTAGGATTTCATATGCACGGGAACATTGTTGTAAACTGTCGGTGTACTGTATGAGAAGTATCGTTTAAAAAATTCAGATTTGTGCGGCGGTATATTAAGGATAGAAGTGTGACGTAAAGGAAGATTGTAGCACCTAGTTCTGGTAATTAATTTTTGAACTAAATATCTGGGGGACTGATCATTAAGCAACTTATGTACAAAGGTAGCATAATGTAATTTTCTACGTTTTTCCATATTCAACCATTGAAGAGTTTTCAGCCCTTCAGAAGTCGGAGATCTCCTTCGCAAAGATAAGACGAATCTAACACAACAGTTTTGGGTTTTTTGAATGCGCTGTTTGTCTATTGCGGAACGACATTATTATAGAGAACAGTCCTTCAGGGCTGGCGCGAGGAATGTGCGGTGGCACATGGCCCCGTGGTCAACAACAGGCCCCGCGATCAACAACAGGCCCCGCGGTCAACAACAGGCCCCGCGCATGGCTTTCACTTGGAAATGAGGACCTTTTTTTTTGCTCTTCACTTGGATCTGGGAGGTGAGGACCTTTTTTTTGCTCTTCAGTTGGATCTGGGAGGTGAGGACCTTTTTTTTTGCTCTGGACTTGGATATGGGAGGTGAGGACCTTTTTTTTGCTCTTCACTTGGATCTGGGAGGTGAGGACCTTTTTTTTGCTCTTCACTTGGATCTGGGAGTTGAGGACCTTTTTTTTGCTCTTCACTTGGACCTGGGAGGTGAGGACCTTTTTTTTGCTCTTCTCGCACATGGCCCCGCAAATCCTAGCGCCGGCCCTGCAGTCCTTAGTAAAGTTTTGTCTATAATAATAGTGGATAGTCCTTTATATTACGAGGAATACCTTGAAAGTTTTTACAAACACAAAAAAAAATCTTTTTTTTTTCGATACAATCTGTTTTATTGTTGTATACCATTTAGCCTTTACTGTTCTCCGATCCTCTGAAGTAATGGTTGCGACATGCTCAGCACAACCAAAGAAACAAGCGAATAAAAATCATTTTCTTGGAAGTGCTTCGTGAACGAATAACTTTTGTGGGTTTCGGTTCATCTTGGAAGACCCGAACAGTGGATTGTTGCCTAGTTTTCGGTTCATATAAATAAATCCAGGTTTCGTCACCTGTAATATTTTCCCTTACACCAATCAATACGAGCCTTTTTTTTAGCTTCGGTCAAATTATGCGGAAGCCATCGGGAACAGATCTTTTTTACAGCTAAATGTTCATGCAAAATCGAATGTATTGCAATCTGTGATATGCCAAAGGATGCCTATATCTCACGGTAAGTCACAAGCCGAATTTCTTCAATCATTTTGCGCACAGCATCGATTTTTTTTTAATCACAACAGTTTGATTGGCCTTCATGAGATTCATCACTGACGGACGCACGACCATGACGAAATTCTGCAAACCAATTGTTAACAGTCTTTTGGTGCTTCATTACAAATATTTATCAACAAAAGTGGCTTTATTGTTTTTCAAAATATTCTGCATGAAGGTCAATACATTTTTGCATACGTTTGAACCAATTTTCGAAGCACATTTCCACTCCGATTGAGGCTTTTGCCACTGCTATTTTCAAATTATGTGGGATCTAACGCTAACAAATCTTTTGACGGCCAAATGTTCATGCAATAGTGAATGTATGCTGGTCCTACTAATACCCAAGGATACCTCAACCTCACGATATGGCACATGACGATCTTGCAGTATCAATTCACGCACAGCTTCAATGTTTTCCGAAACAACTACCGATTTTGGACGATCTTCACGAACTTCGTCCTTAAGCGAACTACGGCCACGATTGAAGTCGGCAAACCGTCAATAAGCAGTAGTCCTTGATGATGCCTCATCGACAAACGTCGAATTAAATTCATCGACGCACTGTTGTTGGGTTAATCCACGTCGAAAGTTGTAAGAAATAATCTCTCGAAAATGTTCACGATTTAATTCAATTTTAAGCCGAGATAATTTTTATCAAGTTACTATAAACACAAATAGCGCTCGTACGTCAAAACATTCTGAGCACGTATACCTTCAAAAATGTCGAACTTTACGATAGAAGCGTCAGTTGCCAAATGGCAGCACTAGTTTAACGCAATCCCGAAATATAAGAGGCAACCCTCCAGTGGTGGTCGGTGAATCAATTCTGGGTAAGCAATTACAAAGAATGCACACGCTCGTGCTTTGTCGTTGCTATACTGCTGTTGAGCGATATAGTACGAGCTTGTCCGATCATACTAATTGCATACCTAAACATGTTTCACCGACCGCCAAAGCATTGCAGATGTATGGTACAATTCTGTGGTAAATCTATAAGCTTACAGACAAAATCTTTAAGAAACTGTCCATAAAAACACATAAAACAACTCCTTAGATCGTCCGTAGCTTATAGATTTGCTACAGAATTGCACCAGTAAATCGGGGGCTCTTCCACCGAGGGCCCTTGGGCGTTGCATACACTTGCTATGCTCTAGATACGTTCGTGGGAAGTTGGGTTTAAATTATTGTTCCATGTGATTTCTTTTTAAAATTCAACAAAACGAAGACTTAAAGCCACAAAATGAAATATATAAAGAGAAACTAAATTCAGTTTAACACACTGTATTATAAAGGTTAAACAAAAAGTTCTAAACTTTGTAAAATCCAAAGCTAGGAGTTATCTCGTGTTCCGTATTATTTATCTTTGTGTTAGGCCGTTCTGCCGTTCTGCTGGCCCAAGTTGCGTGTTCAGTCTAAGGGCTTCACTCTGAACTTTTCACGGAGATGATTGCAATGTGATTTCCGGATCATATCTCAACACTCAACTTTCCTCTTCTTAAATAAAAAGTCGAATTCATCTTTTACACGCTGACACTACTGTGATGCAGTAGACTTCGTTATATGTTCGCCGCACAACCAACGATAGAGCCAAGTATTTTATCGACCTGCGGAAAACAAAAAAAAAAATATATAATATAATTTTTATAAGGTTCAGGTTGATTATTTTTTATTATGAATAAAGGTAGTGACAGTTTTAACATCAAATTGAAGACAATATGCCCAGTTTCAGAAACAAATGATAAATTTTAGCCAAATTGTTTAATTTTAACACTCTGTTAAAATACTATTTTTTGTTCCATAAAGGTATTCTAAATTTAACAAAGAGCTAAATCAAATACTATTTTAACAGAGGTCTGAACTTATGTTAAATATTTAACATTGCACTGTTACCATAGTTTTACTATATTTTATATCAAATATTTAAAATAACTAAGGACCGCTTTTACAATCGTTGGATAGAGCTCGGACAACGCTATTCCCGGTATAAAGTCAAAAAATCGCTTTTACAATGCTCGGATAAAGCTTGGATAGGATAAACATCGGAATAAACACCAGCATATCTTATCTGGCCAACACCACTTCAGATAAGGGGCAGTATAAGTTATTCCCTTGCTCCGATTGGTGAATAACTATTTGTTACCCAACAATGGTAAAAAAATTAAATTGACATATGATAATTGTCACATTATACCGTTTTATTTGAATTTTTATAATAGTTATATAATTGTAGTTTCAGCAGCGTAGTGGTTGGCTCACTTTGAAAGTGTGGAATCGTTAGATCGATCTAGTAAAGGAAGAGATTAAAAAAAAAAAAAAAAATTGGCTGTTGCAACCATAGGCTCAGATTCTTTACATTTAGTATATCTGAATTAATTGTCGAAAATATGGGGCATGCTTCGCAGGGCACGGTGGTATCGGCTAATGTAATAAGTAATCGTTAGGTCATGTAAAAGGACGCTAGTCGCGACCTGAAAATCTCTAAAACCTAAACGTTGCTATACGAAATAATAATAGTACAATAATCCCTCGTTATCCATGTATTTGTTCAGAAGTTTTGATTACACACAGTTGTGAAATAATAATTTTATTTATTATTTAATAGCGAACCAGCCGATTACCGCAGGAATATGCTCCTAGCACTTTGAGCGCTTCGAATCTAACTGGCCACTATCACCCCTTCCACACAAGGTACACATAATGCCTGTTTTTGTATATGTATACTAGCTGAGTACCCGTGCTTCGCTACGGTTTATTGACGGTTTGCCATCATCGTGCAATTATTGTAAGTCATGATTCTTTATAGATCACATTGCTGACTCTCTCCTCAGGTGTAGATTCACCCCGTTAGAGGTTCATTTGTGTAAAATTCGTAGTATGTTTCTAAACATGTGCACGGGTAACTTTTAAGTTATAAAATGAATGTTATAACTTAATAAACACAGGAAATACGACGGGTTGTATAATTCATCCCGATTATAGATTTACCCCTTTAGGGGTTGATTAGGAAAGAATCCAGAAATAAAATTTTCGACATTTGTATGGTTAATCTTTATAAGCAGAAGCCAAGTCGATGTCTTATTGGGTCAATCGATATTAAGGAATTCTTGATATCACATTTCAGCCCTTAGGGGTTGAATTTCGAAAAATACCGTCTTAGTGGGAACTTACGTCATACAGGGAATATACTTTACGAATTTCATGTATCTTGTCCAGAGGACGTTCTATCGAGTAAAAAATACCCATTTACCCCTTTAGGGGTGAAATTTTTAAAAACTGTCAAAATCATTTCGAGATATTTTAAAAAGACACCGATATGCCAAAAAAGGATAAACACAGGAAATACGAAGGGTTGTATAATTCACCCCGACTGTAGACCCCTATAGGGGTTGATTCGGCCAACATCCTGAAATAAGTTTTTCGTATGGGTAATCTTTGTAAGCAAAATCCAAGACGATATCTTATTGGTCCTAAGAGGTATTGAGGAATCTTTGAAATCACATTTCACCCCTTTTCACTTCTTAGGGGTGGAATTTCGAAAAATCCCGTCTTAATGGCTGGTTACGTCATGGAGGGAATATACTTCACGAATTTTATTTTTCTATGTCCAAGGGATGTTCAATCGAATACAAAATTCCCATTTACCCCTTCAGGGTGAAATTTTAAAAACTGTCAATACCATTTCAAAATATTTTGAAGACACCTATATGCCAAAAGGAATTTTATAACTCAACAAAGACAGGGAATATGATGGGTTGTATAATGAACCCTGTTCGGAAATTCACCACTTTAGGGGTGGGTTAGAACAAAATCCTGAAATAAGTTTTTCAATATTTATATGGGTAATCTTTGTAAGAAAAACCAAGACGATATCTTATTAGTCTGTAGAGATATTTAAGAATCCATATTAAGGAATCCGTGAAAACACATTTCACCCCTTTTAACCCCTGAGAGGCCGAATTTCAAAAAATTATTTCTTAGGGGGTTCTTAAGTCATAAAAGGAATATACTCCCCGAATTTTATGTTTCTTTATCTAGACGAAATTCTATCGAATAAAAAATACCAATTTACCCCTTTAGGGGTGAAATTTAAAAAAACGGTCAAAACACTTTCTAAATTTTCTAAAAAGATACCTATATGCCAAAAAGGAATGTTATAACACAAAAAACACAGAAGATGCGAAGGGTTCTATAATTCACCCTGATTGTAGATTCACCCCTTTAGGGGTCAATTAGAACAAAATCCTGAAATAAGTTTTTTAATATTTACATGAGTAATCTTTGTAAGCAAAAACCAAGTCGATATCTTATTGGACCTAAGAGATATTAAGAAAACCGTGAAGCCACATTTTACCCCTTTTAACCCTCTTTTCACCCACTTAGAGGATGAGTTTCGAAAAATCCGTTCTTAGTGGGTGCTTACGTCATGGAGGGAATATACTCGCCGAATTTCATGATTGTAGGTTCAGTGGTTTGGGCTGGGCGTTGATTATGAGTAGGTAGCTTAGTTACGATTTTATATATATATAGATATGCAGTATTGGGCTGGAGTCGGTTCGAATAAACCGGTTGTTATTAATTTATATATTTTTCAAAATGTGAAGTGGTTGTTAATGTTGTTATGCAATGAAAAAATACTCCTGTTATTAACCAGTAAAATTTTCCTCCTGAGAGAATTGGTTGTTACAATTTTGGCAGTCAACCACTGCACATAATATGTATACGCTTAATCTTATTACTCACATTTTTTTGTCCACAGTATGTTAGTGGAACGTAAGCTCCGCGGTGACAAGGGATTACAGTACATAAATGAACCACAATCAAAGCCACCGCGTGTGGTTGTACATAGTATGCACCGCACACGAACGGATAATCAAAGGGACGCCATTTGATATAGATTCTAATAGAATTCTACTAGTAGAGGGTGATCTTATGCAAATTTATACATGGGCAGTATTTGGGCTCGATTCTATTAGAGGGCGGTTTATGAATATTTGCACACGAGAGGCTGACACTAACAAGGTAGTAATATTTCGACATCTCCCAATATTTCCCCAAACATGCTCAAAGATGTTGTTCACAGTGCCAATTTAAAATATGACTTTTCTAATATGTCAGTTTATGTGTCAAACAACATCAACTTTATTTTATTTACAATAAAACCATGAATAACTATCCGAGAATAAAAAATGCATTGTAAAAGCGAACGTTGGAATAAACATCGAAATAAACTTATACCTCAGATAGTTATATCGCTACTTACCCGAGGTTTGTAAAAGCGGCCTTAAATAAAAAAGGTTTAATAAAAAAATTTACATGCAAAATTTCGCGTGTATAAGTTTTATTAATATTTAATAATATGGTCTCGTGGGGGGTTAGATAGAAATACAATTCGTGGTTTTAACAATATATTTTGCTCGGATCGCTTCGCATTGTGCGGACGCTGGATCTGGTGTGAGCCCATCGGTCGCATATCGCCAGGGTTTGGGATGCGACCGATTGCTGGGAAACAGCTCTCTCGACCTTCTCGTGAAGGTTAGAGAAGAAGAGCGTCTTGTCTGTGCCGAACACGTTGCGGGCAAACCTGAACGGTACTGGCGAGACTACAAACCTCCCTTCAATAATAATAATAATAATAATAATAATAATAATAATAATAATAATAATAGTTTATTTATTTAGCTAATGCTAGTAAGATCCATATTACACTCTTAACATAAATATAAACATAATTACAAGTTATACAAAAATAACAATAACAATAATAATAATAATGGTTTTAACAAATACAATATGAAAAATAATTGTATTAAATTAATCACAATTTGATACATTTTATTAAATAATTATCAAATTTAAAATGTAATTGTATGATTGTATTCGTCCATGGAGTCTTCGGTCCACCCCGTGTTGGCCGGAATCGGTTGGGACCTATCTCCGAGGCGGGAGTTGTCCATCAGGGGGTCGAAGAGCCTGGAGAAGCCTTCTTCAACTCACAAAGTACTGCTGCTTGGCTCATCAAATGTATTGATATATGGCGTCGTTATCTTGGTCGTTACCGTGTTGACTAGAACTTGTATAGGAGTTAGCTAGGTTTTTCTGCCCGCATTCCATACGACATCCATGTACTTATACTACTGATTGACCTAGTTCCGATATTCATTTGTCATGATAAAATTTAACTAATTACATAAATGCAGAGTATGCATTACGTAATCAGGTAACATATGCTAGACGCTGACAGATAGTTTTTTAATGAAACAGCTGAACGCCACAATGTCTAGGTGTCGGAATCCTGACCTAGGATTACATTTGTGACAATATTGTCCTATGTTGCTCATAATGCAATAATTCGATACATTTTAATTTAATTTTCACCTATTTTGTGGTATAAACACGTAAATTTTGTAGTTAAATATATTGTGAAATAAATGTTGTTCTTTATTTGGTGGTTCGCGAGTGGTGTAGTGTTACTTGAAGGCGATTTGTGTGACCAGCCGACCACGCGACATCGCATAAAATACAAATCTTGCCATAGAATGCTTGAAATATTGCGTGCCGTTTTGGGAATAGAACCACCTTCTCTATTTATTCTCTTATTATATTTATTTATTTTAGATGTTTGTGTAGCTTGTATTTGTATAGAGCGATAATTTATTGAATCCATTAGGTAATTTTATACAAATCAATTCTAAACATGAGCGCCACACAGATTTATTTATAAAGCAGAAAGGAATTGAGATGAATATTACAATGAGGCACTGTGCCCTACTTTTAAAAACAAGATTTTTTCTAGAAATACCAAGGTTTAGAAAGCTTTACCAAAGTAAATTATATCCCATACTTACGAAAAACTCTAGATAATTGGCATTAAATACTCGCCAATTCTTATGAAAAAGCTAAATTCAGGTTTCCTTAATTATTACACACTTTTGTAGGTATTTAATAAGTGATAACAAATTTTGTGTACATATTACAAATCATAAGTAAAAAATAACGTCAATAATTATAGACCCATATCTATATTACCAGTTTTTGCTAAAATTTTCGAATTCCTTATAGTCGTTAATCTCAAATTTATTTTAAATCAAATAATTATTCCACAACAAAATGGTTTCTATAGTGGCAAATCAGTACTTACCAATTTAATACCTTTCACTGAATTTGTGAGCAATGCATTAGACAACAAGAAACAAGTTGATGTAATTTATACCGATTTTAGTAAGGCGTTTGATAGAATAAACCACTATTTACTTACATTAAAATTAACGAGTTACGGCATACATGGTTCCCTATTACGATGGCTTGATAGTTTCATTAGAAATAGGTCACAGTTTGTCGTATGTAATGGTTTCATATCTCGTAGAATTTCAGTTAAATCGGGAGTACCTCAGGGTTCGCACTTGGGGCCTATTTTGTTTATATTATATATAAATTCAATTTATAAATGTTTTGAATTTTCCTTCAATTTATTATTTGCTGACGATTTGAAGTTCTATAGAGTTATTGAAACGACAACAGATTGTTATAAAATGCAAGAAGATCTATTAAGACTTCATAATTGGTGCTTAGAAAATGATATGAGCTTAAATATTGATAAATGTTGTGTGGTCAACTTCACACGTAATAGAAATATATTGAAATTTAACTATAGTTTAAATGGTATAAATTTAATAACCAAGACAACAGTCAGAGATTTAGGCATACTTTTCGATTCTAAGCTATTGTTTAATGATCATATTGACAACATAAGAAAAAAGGCTTATAAACTCTTAGGTTTTGTAATTAGATCTACTAATCCCTTTCACACGAAGGAAACTTTAACATAGTTATTTAATTCCATAGTTAGATCTCAATTAGAATATTGCTCAGTCATTTGGAATCCAATGTATGATAAAAATATTAATTTAATAGAATCTGTTCAGAAAAAAATCATGTCTACAGTTTGTTACAAATTAAATATTGGCTACTCTACTTACTTAAATACCTTGCAATTACTTAATTACGAATCTTTACAAATCAGAAGATACCAGACCGATATGATATTTCTTTTTAAAATAGTTAATAATTTAACCGATTCCCAAACATTTATTTCAAATATCAACTTTTTAGCTCCCGTTAAATCTACCAGATCAAGCGCACTTTTTAAATTACCAAAATGTCACACTAACTGTTACAAAAACTCACCTATTAATAGACTTATGTCAACTTATAATAATAATTTTCTACATTTAGACTTATTTAGCTTACCTTTGCAACAATTTAAAAACAAAATAAAATCCAATATTTAATTTCTAAGAAACATACGTATTGTAGTTTATTTTTTCTTTTTTTTTAATATTATTGTTATTAATCTAAATTAATGTGTACAAATATGTAAAAAAATTGTAAGATATGTAACACAATTACAATAATTCGTGGAAGACAGTTATAGGGTCTACTGTTGGCTTTCCTAAAAAACTGTAAAGTAAAAAAATAAAAAAAATAAAATTTGGATCAATTCTAATAGGATAGCCACAAGTTTCCAACTAAAGACTTACGATCGTACTTGAGATGAAATCGCATCAAGACTTGAGAAGATATGAGAAAACATTTTAGGGTCGGTGTAAGGCGTTGTGAAGGAGAGTCATAGTACTTCTTCTGTTGGTCTTTTCCAGATTTCTTTTCCAGACATTCCTATTTGCCGAGAAGGATTTAATATCTGTCCATTTGACCCCTCGCCTCTCTGTTGCTTGTCTCACTTCGTCCTTCCAAATCTTTGGTTGTCCTCTTCTTCTTTTTCCTATTGGTCGTATTTCAAATGTTGTCTCAAATCTCGAACTTAAAGAGGTGAATGCTCTCAAATATCTCGGTAGCATAGTTACATCGAAAGGCACGATCGATGACAAAATTACTGAGATATTTTTAGCTATCGCAGCGTTTGGAAGATTGAGAAAATTGGTCTGGAATGTTAAAGGTCTACAATATCACACCAAGATACAGAGTTTACAGGGCGGTGGTCCTCTCAGTACTCCTATATAGTAGCGAATCTTGGTGTATCTATCGTAGACCCATCAGATTGTTGGAAAGATTTCATCAAAGATGTTTACGATCTATTCAGAAGATTATATACTGACATTCTAAAAAAAGCAGGCATGTTGAGCACTGAAGCTACCCTAATCCAGAAAAATCTTAAATGGACAGGACATGTAATTAGAATGCCAGATAACCGTATGCCTAAGCAGGTACTGTATTCAGAGCTATCACATGGCAGTAGAAACCCTGGAGCCACGTACAAAAGATATAAAGATATGGTCAAGAGTTCACTCAAATCATGCCATTCATCTTGGGAAAAGGTATGTACTGATCACTCCAAGTGGAAACACTTGGTGTCTTGTGCAGTGAACTAGTTTGAACAGCAGAGAATAACACTAGCTGAGACTGCTCGTGCTCGACGGAAAGAGAGACTTAATAGTATACCTGTGTCATCTGGAGAGTATTTGTGCTGTGTGAGCGGAAAAACTTTTGTGTTGCGTATTGGACTCTACAGTCATGAAAAGGCACATTCAAGAAGGAATGTGCAGATTTACAAAGCACCCATCGTCATTCGACGGGGTTGGATATATATCTTAAATGTTGATTTGTCTATTTTTCCATCTCCCATTATTTGGACTTGCTCTAGCCATCTCATTTGACTTTCTTGAATTAGGTGTAATTTCGTTTGTAATTCTTCCCTGAATGTCGCGTTTTTAATTCGGTCTATTTTTGTCTTTCCCGATATTTTTCTCATAAATCTAATTTCTATGAACTTTTGAACACTTTTTAGGGTTTTGTAGGTATGACCAAAATACCGTCATTTTATCGTCTGTCTGTCTGTCTATCTGTCTGTTCGGTAAAAATTGTAGCCAAACGGCTAAACCTAGAGAGTTGAAGTTTGGCATGCTTATACAACTCTTTGACCCGCACATAGGAAAAATACTAAAACATCTAATAAACATACCCCCCTAAAAATATAAACAAATATGTGCTCATCGAAAATAAAAATATTTTTTTTAAATTTTGAGTAGGGTATCAAATGAAAGCCTTTAGTACGTGGATTAACGATCAAATTTTTATTTTTGCAAAATAAATTATTTTGATGCGATTTTTGCCAAAATTGTGCAAAAAAAATTTTGTCCCACACCCTGTAGCCCAGATGGTTTAAACTAAAAATCTAAAAAAATTCTAAGTAATGTATATTGGTGTGAACCGAAATAGTACAACAGGAATTTTTGATCAGATTATGTTTTCGGAAAATAACGCATTTTATGTGGTTTTTGGTTCACAAAGTACAAAAGTTATACCAATGTAAGAAACTCACATGCAAGGCGCGCGATAGCGTAATGGGTTAGAGCACTGGTCTCGTAAGCTAAAATGCGTTGAAAACGAAGGGTTTCGAGTTCGAGTACGGAGTGAATTTTATTTTTTGTTTTTTTTTGCATTTTTATTATGTTGAAATTATTTTGTCAAAATTCTAGTTATATTTTGACAAATGTTGTATTTAATTTTTAAGTCTTATTATATGATTAACAAACGATAAATTATTTTAAAAATATCGTTCATTTTGCCGTGATTACTACAAAGTAAAATTTGTCCTACACACTCAGCATACCGCCTTCACTTATTATATACCTGCGAAACCCTGAAATGTGTGAATATTCACACTTCACATCAATTTTTTGAACACCTCTGCTTTCACCTCTGTGGGAATTTGTTTATTTCCCAGGAATTTACTTCTGATGACATTAAACAGCCTTCCAGTTCTTCTTATTCTTTCCATTATTTCATCATTTAGGTTGCCGCTAGTGTTAATTGATGCTCTTATTTATGGAAACTTTTATTTTTATACAGTGTGTTTTGTTCTTTCCATTTACCAAGTCTACAAGTATGAAATGCGGATTTTTTTCAAACTTGCCGCCCAAACAGAGTGTATAGTTTAAAGTTTCAACACATATGGCGTTTTGTTAAGTTATCATTAAGTGCCAAATGCGTATATGTTATAATTTGAAAAGTGATCATATAGTTTTGTTTTACTATGTTAAAAATGTCAAATTTTGTGCCAAATAAAGAGCATTCGCGGACAGTACTACTGTTTTGTTTTCATTTGAAAAAAACTGCTGCTGAATCATACCGACTGCTTCGAGAAGCTTATGGTGAATATTCTCCATCGCATGATACGTGTGAACGATGGTTTCGGCGTTTCAAAAGTGGTGACTTTGATCTTACAGACAAAGAACATGGAAAACCTCCAAAAAAATATGAAGACACAAAATTGGAAACATTGCTACAGGAAGACGATAGTTAATCACAAAAACAACTAGCAGAGCAGTTAGGCGTTAGTCAACAAGCTGTTTCCAATCGCCTACGAGAGATGGGTAAGATCCAGAAAGTCGGCAGATGGGTTCCACATGCATTGAATAAGAGGCAGATGGAAAAACGCGAAAACACTTCTGAAATTTTGCTTGCACGATACAAAAGAAAGTCTTTTTTGCATCGTATCATTACTGGCGATGAAAAATTGATTTATTTTGAAAATCCCAAACGCAAAAAATCATGGGTGAGCCCAGGATCACCATCCACATCAACTGCAAGACCGAATCGCTTTGGCAAAAAGACAATGCTCTGTATTTGCTGGAACCAAAAGGGTGTGGTCTATTATGAATTGTTAAAATCTGGTGAAACAGTTAATACCCAACGCTACCAACAACAACAGATCGAATTGAACCATTCGCTGCTCATAAAACGACCAGAATACGAAAGAAGACAGCGCAAGGTAATCTTTCTTAACGATACCGCTCCATCACATAAGGCGAAAGCAGTTTGCAACACATTGGAGGCACTTAAGTGGGAAGTGCTACCCCATGCCGCTTACTCACCAGACTTGGCCCCTTCAGATTACCACTTGTTCGCATCGATGGATCACGCACTTGTCAAGCAGCACTTTTGTTTATATGGAAATGTGAAAAAATGGCTAGATGAATGGTTTGCGGGGAAAGGGGAAGAGTTCTACTGGCGAGGTATTCACAAATTGCCTGAAAGATGGGAAAAATGTATAACTTCTAATGGAGCATACTTTGAATAAATAAACTTTTACTGTTCTTTTCAGTTTAATGTGTTTTATTTTTAAAAAAATCCGCATTTCAAACTTGTAGACCTGGTATTATCATTGTCTTTGTCTAATTTTTGTTTTTCACCATATTAATTTCTTTAAATCTTTATAGTACACTTCTATGTTATGCTGTAGTTCCTGTTCGTTTTCTGCCACTACGATCATGTCATCTGCATAACGTAAAGTTCGAATAAATTTCATTATTATATGGCAGAAATTTAAAAAGACTAGTTCAATTCTATACACCTCTCGTAAAGATCTTCTATTTCTCTTTCCCCTTGTTCGACGCCTATGGTTTAATTTATGATTATTCTATATAATGTGTCAAGCATGTTATTTGTTTTTCCTTGGCGACTATTTTTGGTGTTATTTTAAGTATAATGTGTGAATAGAGGTCGGATGTATAATGAAATGTCACTAATCTAATATATTTAATGGATTCACCAAACAAGGTTGTGTATTAATATGAATATAATTGATTTAATATATGGAATAGCCGACAAATTTCACCCTAATTTCCTCCAATACAAAAGGTAAAGAATATGTAAAATGAAAACATCATTAATAAGGAATAAAATAACATTTCTAAACCTTTAACAAATCTTATTATAATTAAATTATGAGGGCTACCTTTTAAGTTTTTACAAAACCTAAGAAAGAAAAAATTAGTTTTAGAACGATCCGTTTTATTGCTTTTCAGAATATTCGCTTTTAATATTTATACAATTTTGCATGCATTCAAACTAATTCTCGAAACATTTTTTCCACTCTGAAGTTGGTATCTCAAAACCATGGTTTTTGAAGGCTTTACAGTTCTTGAGGTGTTGAAAATCACTGTCACAAATTGTCGGGGAACAAATAAAGTCGTTAGGGGATAAATCAGGTGAATACGGGCAATAAGACATTATTTCGATGTTTTTCTCCTTCAAATAATCAATTGTTTGACGTGCTGTGTGGAAGTTTGCATTATTAAGATGAAGAATGATGCAACGTTTTTGGTTGTTTTTCCTGATTTTGTCGATGACTTCTGGCAAACAAATTGTTGTTTCATTCAGCATTAACTGTTCTCCGATCATCTAAAGGAATTGTTGCGACATGTCCAGTAAAACCGAAGAAACAAGCGATAATTTTTTTAGAAGTGCTTCATGAACGAACAACTTTTGTGGGTTTCGGTTCATTTTGAAAGACCCAAACAGTGGATTGTTGCTTAGTTTCCGGTTCATATGAATAAATCCTAGTTTCGTCACCTGTAACGATGTTGTATACGGATTTTGCAGTTCCTAGGTTGAATTTTTTTAGCATTCCCTTACACTAATCAACACGAGCCTTTTTCTTGAGTTTGTTTTATTTGTGAAGTCTTGCACCTTATTTTAATGTGTTCTATTTCGAGACTGTGATATTCGATGGTAATTGGCCTCTTTACAGCCTCTTACCATCACATTGAGCCTGTTCAATATTTCGAACTGACTTTTTATCTTATTTATTTGTGTTTGTCGGTGCAAGATTTCTTTTATTGAGTATGTGTATTTTTATTGATTTTATTTATTTATTTATTGTTTAATTTATTGATTTTAATCTGTAGTGTAGTCATTTAGATGGACTGCGTTAGGCACAAATAGCCTTTGTTGCGCCAAAAATTTTAACTAACTAACTAACCTTTTTTTTTGAGTTTCGGTCAAATTATGCGGAATCCATCGGGAACAGATCTTTTTCACAGCTAAATGCTCATGCAAAACCGAATGTATTGCAGTCTGCGATATGCCAAAGGGTGCCTCTATCTCACGGTAAGTCACATATCACACAGTCACTCGGAATGTTCCACTTGCATCGAATTTTCTCTTTCAACCGAATCGCAGACCTTACTTTCTCCACGACAACCAGACAAAAAAATTATGTGAAGTGTGAATCTTCACACATTTCTGGGTTTTGCAGGTATTTAGTAACTGAATGATGATTATTTGGGATGCCAAAACAAATTTAATGTCAAAATATTTTTTTATGAATTTTAATTCGAATGCCTAATACCATTATTTAAGTTTCTAAATATGTGCAGTATTTTATTTATGCAGCAAGGTTCAGTAAGATTTTTAAAATTGCGCCTATGGCTTGCACCATTGGTTGCTTATATCATAAGTCCCGCCTTCTGATTTCGTCAAACAGAATTAAATTATAATTTCAACACTTCCCACTGGTTATTAAATTTACGCTTTTAAAAAATAAATGCAACATTTACCAAAATATAACTAGAATTTTGACAAAATAATTTAAACAATATAAAAATGCAAAAAAAAAACTGAAAAAATAAAAATTGACGGGATTCGAACACAGTTTCTTACAGTAGTTTCAACTCACTAAGCGACAACATTACCACTGTGCTATGCAGGATCACTAGTTTAGTATGTTAAATAGCGGATTAAATATATTACATATTTTACTTAAAAACACAAAAAATGCGTTATTTTCCGAAAACATAATCTGATCAAAAATTCCTGTTGTACTATTCCGGTTCACACCAATGTACATTACTGAGAATTTTTTCAGATTTTTAGTTTAAACCATCTGGGCTACAGGGTGTGGGACAAATTTTTTTTGCACAATTTTGGCAAAAATCGCCTCAAAATAATTTATTTTGCAAAAATAAAATTTTGATCGTTAATCCACGTACCAAGGGCTTTCATTCGATACCCTACACAGAATTGTAAAAAAATATATTTTTTTTCGATGAGCATATATTTGTTTATATTTTTAGGGGGATATGTTTTTTAGATGTTTTAGTATTTTTCCTATGTGCGGGTCAAAGAGTTGTATAAGCATGCCAAATTTCAACTCTCTAGGTTTAGCCGTTTAGCTACAATTTTTACCGAACAGACAGACAGACAGACAGACAGACAGACAGACGACAAAATGACGGTATAAGGGTTTTTTGGTCATACCTACAAAACCCTAAAAAGAAATTTCACAAATAATTATTTTAACAAACATTTTATTTTAACAAATAATTTATATTACATAACAAATTAATTAATTAAACTTAATTTTTTATTTATTTTTTGTTTAATTTAGTTTAATTTGCCTCACATCTGCCACTATTTTAGTACTTTTTAGTAAGTTGTGTTATATTATTTTTTAAACAAACATTGCATTTATTTAAATTATTCATTTGTGCATAGATCATTGTGGACGATCCGCACTACTTTTCAGCGCGGAGGAATGCATATCTTAGAGTGAACAATAATATCTGACAAAGAACATGGAATAATTATTCCTTCACTAGTGAAGGAATAAAATACACGCAAAATGCATAAGAAGATAAGTGCTTTAGAATAATATTCCAACTCTTGTGTTAGAATATTAACTTTCTGTAGACAAAATTGGTTTTAGAATTAGTAAATTCTGTAGCAGTCCTGGAGAAATGTTCTTAAATTTGTTTTAATATTTTCAATAAAGTGCGTGGGAATATCTTTCAATAAATGTCTTGGCATTCGTATATACTTTATTTACAGCATTATCATTTTATTTTCCTTTTATTTTACCCATTTAACCGTTTCGTCTGAATCGATTCACGAAAAAGAACTTACCATCCTTTGTAAGACCTTTATTTGAAGTAAACAGAGCAACAAAATAAATAAAAAACGGTCTCCCCTTTTACAGAGAATGACACAGTTTTTCACTACTTCTAACAAATTCGATTTAAAGAAATTGCACTAAATAAATTATCAGTTCTTATACGGAACACATTTCAAATAAACATAATAAGAAAAATAAATCCTATTCCCGAAGTAGCACACGATATTTTATGCATTCCGTGGTAAGATTTGTATTTTATGCAGTGTCGTTTGGTCTGGCGGACACACAAATCGCCTTAAAAAAGGATTGCCTTCAGACATCTTGAAGATAAAAAAGGAAATTTTGGTAGCGCTGCTGTTGAAATACTTCTATCGCATACATACACGACTCGACAAGCTTCTTACATTTAAATCGGAGCAATTACAATGTTACAAACTTGTAAACTTTAGTTCTGTAATTAATTGTGGTGTGTACAATACAGTTTTGGTAAGAAACTATTGGTAACACTGCTTAAGTCTTGTTTAGTTGTAGAGTTGGTTCAGACTTTTTCTTTGTTTGCTATGGAACAGTGGAACCTCGATATAATGGACCAATGCGGGCGAGGGGGTGTCCGATATAGCCGAATGTCCGTTATATAAAAATAAATTTTCTGAATAAGCTATTTTTTAACTATCAAATAGAAATATATGTATTATAAATGAAAGTTTACATTCTAATTACACTTTAAAATTAATGTCATCCTGTACAGTCTGGAATTTATTTGAAAAATTGTAGATTTTGATGAACTGCAGATTAACTGCATAAATGCTGCAGGAAGAAGAGATACACGCTTTTAAGTCAGCTATATAAATTAAGAAAGGCAAGGGGCCAAACACAGATCCTTGTGGAACACTACTAATTACAGGCCGTTGTTCCTAAAACATGTTGACTTGAAAAAATAGGTCGGTTAAAAAGGCTTTGATCCAATGTAGAAGTTTTCCACATATACAATAATGTTTCAGTTTGTGTAACAATCTTCTAATTGGAATTTTGTCAAATGCTCTCGAGAAACCCAAATAAATAATACCCAGAGGCATAGATCGATCATGTGTCTTTGTCCAGAAGTCGGTTGAAGACAGCATATTTGACGTAACTGTGCGCCCAGGAAGAAAACCATGTTGCTCTTCAGGAAGAACTTGATTTTCGAATAAAAAGCTTGTAAGAGGCTCAGCAATAATTCGCTTCATAAATTTCCTAACATTAGAACCAACATTTATGAGTTCTTACAGATATGAACTAGAGATGGGTCGTTCATGAACGAACCGGCTCGCTGAGCCGGCTCAGTACACTGACCGAAGTGACACGGTTCACCAAATTGAAATGAGCCGGCTCACGGCTCACTGTATAGTTTCAAGTTTCAAGGATACGATTGATCGGGCGATTGTGAGCAGTGACCGGAGTGATCCGGATCTGGATCGATGTCATGTTGAACTTCGCGAGAACTCGGCTTGTAATGTATTATCATAAAGTGTATTTTGTCATCAATTTGTAGGGCAGTTTATTTGAAACTAATAAGCTTAGTCTGTATTTTCTTACAACCATACTATATAAAAATATTAAAAATATTGCCCAAATCCCAGATCTCCGATTGATAAGGGCAATAAACATCGCCATAAACTTAACACATCTGGTTTAAATTACAGTAGCTACATAAAGTTAATTGTTTGTTTCAAAAATGTTAGATAAGAACCGGGGCTAAGCGACGTTCTACCTACAAGCGAACGACTGACCGACCTGTGTCTCGCGATCATATTTACAGTTCATATATTGCAATAACCGGCTCTAAGCGATGTTCTACCTACGAACTAACGACCGACCTGTGTCTCGGAAACATGTTTACTTAACCGGATCACTGAGCCGGATCAATGAAGCGGCTCAACAAACTGAACGACCTCCACTGATCCGGTTCCTCAAACTGAGCCGAAATTCCCATCTCTAATATGAACCTCCATCTTGATCTGTTAATTGTCAGGTCTTTCCATATGTCCTATATACCAATATTTGTTAGATATTCGGTTAGCTGATCTCTCCATTTCTTTGGCGCAGTCTTTTTACTGGTTAACGGGCGTACAATTTTTCCATATCCTCCTTAATGAGACGCACAGCTGAATAGTTTTTTATACAAAACTAACAATCTGAAATAAAATTAGTATCAATACACACATTACTAATAACAATTACACATCGAATTTTGTACAGAATTTTTATCTATCTAATAGGATATTTATAATGTAGAAAAATTGTAGAACAACTGTCGAAGCACCTCTTAATAAATTTAGAAAATAAAAAAAAAAACTCGGCTACAGTCAATTTACAAATGATACCATCATCAAATCAATTTGCTTCTATTCTCTTTCTCCAAATTCTAGATATTCTAGTTCATCGGTCAAGTTTATTTTAAAAATAACCGAGTTAAAGAAAATATAATTACAAGAACCTCTATCAAATTTGAAAGAAATAAGTTACCAAAACAAACTTAAGGGTCAGTCAATTCACACTTCTTCGTATAGATTAGTATCTCCATTCTTCCACTCCTTTTTCACTTACTACGTACTGCGCAATGCATGCAGTTCGTGTATTTATTTATCAAGACTCGTATAACCATGAATTTCTTGAACCTTGTGACCATGTGTAATTATTTGTTTACTGCATCCATTGCAGCGCTCCTACATTTCAAGTCAGTAAAAAAGCTAATCCTTTTTACTTCTCTTATAAGACAGGATGCAAATTAACACTTTTAATTATATAAACATGAATAATTGTTTGTACATGCTTCATGACATGAAACAACATTAAAGCGCCTCTACGTATTATTTCAAGCATTAGAATATAAATGACAAAACAGAAACAATTGTGTGTACAAATATATATATATATGTTTAGGGTTTCGTAGGCATTAACAAGAAATTCTAGACAATCCTATATCCTTTGATCGATATAAACAATATTGCAGATTTATTTTCTAGGAATCTACGAATATAATTACATACATAAATGTCTAGGGTTTCATAGGCATAAACAAGAGATCCCTAAATCCTTTAACCAATATGAACAATATTTTGCAGATTTATTCTTTAAGGATCTACGAATATAATTATATATAGAAATATCTAGGGTTTCGTAGGCATAAACAAGAAACTCTAGATACTCCTATATGCTTTGGCCGATATGAACAATATTTTGCAGATTTATTCTCTAAGAAACTACGGATAAAATTACATATTGAAATGTTTAACGTTTAGTAGGCATAAACGAGAAACTTTAGACACGCCTGTATCCTTTAACCGATATGAACAATATTTTGCAGATTTATTTTCTAAGAATTTACGAATATAATTATATATAGAAATATCTAGGGTTTCGTAGGCATAAACTAGAAACTTTAGACACGCCTGTATCCTTTAACCGATATGAACAATATTTTGCAGATTTATTTTCTAAGAATTTACGAATATAATTATATATAGAAATATCTAGGGTTTCGTAGGCATAAAAAAGAAACTTTAGACACTGTTATATCCTTTGACCGATATGAACAATATTTTGCAGATTTATTTTCTAAGAATTTACGAATATAATTATATATAGAAATATCTAGGGTTTCGTAGGCATAAAAAAGAAACTTTAGACACTGTTATATCCTTTGACCGATATGAACAATATTTTGCAGATTTATTTTCTAAGAATTTACGAATATAATTATATATAGAAATATCTAGGGTTTCGTAGGCATAAAAAAGAAACTTTAGACACTGTTATATCCTTTGACCGATATGAACAATATTTTGCAGATTTATTTTCTAAGAATTTACGAATATAATTATATATAGAAATATCTAGGGTTTCGTAGGCATAAACTAGAAACTTTAGACACGCCTGTATCCTTTAACCGATATGAACAATATTTTGCAGATTTATTTTCTAAGAATTTAAGAATATAATTATATATAGAAATATCTAGGGTTTCGTAGGCATAAAAAAGAAACTTTAGACACTGTTATATCCTTTGACCGATATGAACAATATTTTGCAGATTTATTTTCTAAGAATTTACGAATATAATTATATATAGAAATATCTAGGGTTTTGTAGGCATAAAAAAGAAACTTTAGACACTGTTATATCCTTTGACCGATATGAACAATATTTTGCAGATATATTCTCTAAGAATCTACCAATATAATTACATACAGAAATGTCTAGGGTTTCGTAGGCATAAATAAACGTCCCAAATTATTTTTAGTTTTAAAAATATAAATGTAACACGTATTCTAGTAAAAATGAACCGTTTTAATCATAAAATGTTTATGAATAACTATATTAGCAAGTGCCTGTATGTAGTGTCCGTAACATTATGACGTCAATTTTTCCCAAGGTTCTCGTGATTGGCTAACTGGGGACACCCTGTCTCTTGATTGGCTGACAGGTGACACCCTCTCCCGTGATTGGCTAACTGGTGATATCCTGTCCCGCGATTAGCTGATCGGCGACAAAATTAACATACGTTAAAAAATAAAACCAAATACATATACAAACAATTGAAATTTTTGTATTATAAATCCGTCATTGTTGACGGGTAATAATCTAGTACATAAATAATTAGCAAGTATCAGTATAAAATCTGGATAACATTGTTACGTCGTTTTTTCCTAAGGTCACTTGTTAATCTTATAATCCCAGTGATAAGCGAAATTTTTTGGCTTAAACGAGCTAAAAATACTCTTTTTGTAAGAATTGAACATTTTTAAAATAAAAATTAATGAAACAGTGTTTAAAAATAGCATAAATAATTAAAAGTTAGTATTAAAATATTGTTAATTTAGTGTTTTGTGTTAAAACAGTGTGCAGAGGTTTTTAAAGAAGACAGTTCTAAATCTTCCAAAGTGAGTACATATTTTTTAATTTCAATATTATAACACTAGATTGTTTAATGTTTTTAACTGTTTTAACTTGGCATCTTTATCATTTTTGCATATTTTCTTTTAATATTAATTTCTTTACATAGTGAGTCATGTTGTTTTTCGAAAATACCTGACATTGTGGTATATTTTTTGGTTAATTATACAAAATTAAGATACGTTAAAATATAAAACCAAATACACATACAAACAAATTTTTATGTTATAAATTCGTCATTGTTGACGGGTAATAACCTAGTTATGAAAATAATTCTTTAAGCATTACCCTGTTTTTTAATATTTTCTTGTTCAAAATATTTCAACGACAGCCTTCAATAAATTTAATTAATAATAACAAAGCAATTAATTGGCCTAATTTAATAAAATGTCTTCGAATATAAGAAAAAAGAAACAAAAAAATTTTGATTTATTAAAATTTTAAACAACATATTTTCAGATGTTAATATTTTATACTTTATAATAAGAATTTTCAATTTGTATTTTAATATTGAAAGCAATAGAATTTTTCAATTTTGGAAAATGTTGATCCAAAGCTAAATTTACTAAAAGGAATTCTGTATTGGGAAAGGCAGGAGTCAAGCGGCAAGCAGCAGGCCGTATAGATATAAAATTTATATGGGGCATGGAGTTAAGATGGCAGAATTGAACTCAATTCGTTCAGTTGCTAAAAGATTACTACTTATCGACAAAAATAAATTTAATAATTTTATTGATACCTCTCTCCAAAATTGCAGCACGTAAATAAATATTATATATATACATTTCAAAGAAAGATGCACTGCCTCAAAAATTTATGGAAATAAAATTTCTTATTAGCTTAATTTAAAAATATTTGCCGGATGGCGTGTTTTCAAATTTATAGGAAATATTTTACTTTTTTGTTTTCTCTTTTTTCTTAAGCTTTATCGATCGGTTGCTGTCTTAAACAGGGCTTCGAACCGGAACTGAACCGAAAACCGAAAACCGAAAAAAAACGTTATTTTTGTCGGAACGAAAACCGGAACTGAACCGAAAAAAAAAATATCGGTTTATTTCGGTTCAGATAATGTTTATGTGAGTGAATATAAAATACATTTTATTTAAGATTATTTCTTAAACTGATGAGCAAAAAAAATAGTAATTCGTAATTTTTTTAATTGATAAGTAAAAAAAAAAGAATTGCGCTTCTATTATTTCGGGGGGGAGGACGCCCAGAACCCGCCCCCTGGCAGATACCTTGGTATAATTATCACAAAATAAGGAATAAAATGTTCTTCTAAATTATAGTAGAATAGTATATTCTGTAACAAGGTTGGAATGAGAAAATTCGATGCGAGTGGAACATTCCGAGCGCGAGCCGCAGGCGAGCGTGAGGAACCACGAGCAACGAATTTTCTCATTCCAACCGAGTCACAGACCCTACTTTCTCCACGACCACCAAAAAGAAAAAAAAATTAACAAATAATTATTTTAACAAACATTTTATCTTAACACATAATTTATATTACATAACAAATTAGTCAATTAATTAAACTATTTTTTTAAAATTTATTATTTGTTTAATTTTAATTTAATTTACCGCACATCGGCCACTATTTTAGGTTAGGAAGTTATGTTGCATTTATTTAATGTAAACGTTGCATATATCTTAATGTAACCCTACAAAAACAAAAGACAACAAGTATGGAATAGTTATTCCATAACAAGTGATGGAATTAAATACACGCAAAATGCATAAGAAGATAAGTGCTTTAGAATATCATTCCAACTCTTGTGTTAGAATATTAACTTTCTGTTGTCAAAATTGGTTTTAGAATTGGTAAATTCTATAGTGGTCGTGGAGAAAATAAATTTCTAATACACATAAAAGCATTTAAAAATTTATTACTCGGAACTGAACCGAAAACCGAAAAAAACCGTTATTTTTGCCGGAACGAAAACCGGAACCGAACTGATATATATATTTTTTAATTGAACCGGAATGAAAACCGAAACGAAAA
This sequence comes from Liopterus haemorrhoidalis, assembly GCA_963971575.1. Classification (NCBI taxonomy): domain Eukaryota; kingdom Metazoa; phylum Arthropoda; class Insecta; order Coleoptera; family Dytiscidae; genus Liopterus; species Liopterus haemorrhoidalis. The sequence continues at coordinate 62,785,837 of OZ020613.1, forward strand.
AAATAACGGTTCGAAGCCCTGGTCTTAAGGTACTTGGAATTTCCAAGTATTTTACACTGTGGGGTTTTTTATAGCATCGGTCGAAACGTCTCTATTGGCTAAATGAATTTAAATATTTTCATTGTAGTTCATGGTACTTACTTTGAAAGGCCCTTCCAGTGGGTTTCCCAACTTGCGAGCGGATCAAGTCTGAAACCCTAAAAGGTCCGCTGGTTGGTTGCTATGATTCTTCATGACATGAATAAGGGTGTTTGAATAAAAATCCGCATTTTACTTAATCTACGTTCAATGTTTAGTATAGATTAAAATAAAAAAATACACTAGAACAGCGATTCCCAAACTGTGCGCCGCAGTGCCCTGGGCCGCCGCGAAAATCTTACAATATTCCTCCAACTGCGTTAGTTAGACCAGTTTTTGCTTGGGGCACCGCGGAAAAATTCTGATACATTAAGGGAATCGGGAACCGAAAAAGTTTGGGCACCACTGAATTATAGGCATCTTAAAATCTCCGTAGTTTATTAAGTATAAAAAAAAAATTGTGGCTTTAATCGTTTAACCCTTACGTTACGGTGTTCTTTGGTTGCGGTGTGGGGTACAAATGTACCCCATTTTTATTTTATCGTAAATAAATAATTTATTAATAATTTGTATTGAGGTTTACTATGGAATATATTAAAAATGTTTTTTAGCTGAAATTATAATATTTTCAATTGCAATTTTTTCATACGTCCAACATTCATAAAATCCTGTTTCATACTAACCAACTAAATTTCTAGCAAAGCATAATATACGACCAACCTGGTACGTCCGTCCTGTCCGACGTCCAGATTCAGACTGAAGCGGTTGTTTAGGTGGTAGCTGCTTTGCAATAATCAGGGAATTCACCCGAATCGACTCCGCCCTTTACTTAAAAATAACCAATAAAATTCATGAAAAATAAGATAATTAATATTAGGTGTTTAAAATAAAAAATGAAAAGATATTTACCTACATTGTTTCATAAGTAGGTAAATAAAGTATTTATGGTATTTATAAAACTCAAGAACGATTATTTTATTCAATTTTGTGGGGTACATTTTAAGTAAGAGTTAACGCGTTTTGAGATTACAATAATTTTTTAATGGTATAATTTACATTATTTGTGAAAACTGTGAATTAAGAAAAGCACAACTCAAAAACGGTTTGAGACGGCGACCTCCGGTTAAAATTTTTGGATTCTCCGTAGTTTCTTTAATTTAGAAAAAATTTGGGGCTTTAATCATTTAACGCGTTATGAGATTATGACAAAAAAATTTAATGATATAATTTACATTATTTATGAAAATTGTGAATTGAAAAAGCAGAACTCAAAAACAGTTTGGGATAGCGATCTGCGGTTGAAATTTTTGTATTCTCCGTAATTTATAATTCTTTATTTTCCCCTAGGCCTTGCGGCGTATAGGGTTTTAACTATTACATTGAGAAAAAAATAATCATAATAATAATAAAATAAAATAATATAATATACATTTTATGATTTTCTTTCTTCTTCTTCTTCTTCTACTTTCTACCTCCGGTGTTCATCTCTTTCTTCGTAATCTCTTTTCGGCTTCCGTCTCCGGTCTCCTTCCTTCTTGACTCCAGTTCTTCTTCCCCGCTTTCTTCGCTTCTCTTCCCTCTTTTCTTTCCTCCTCCATTGCCTCTTTCTTCCTTCCTTCCTTCTTTCCTCGAGTACTCTCGCCCACCTTTCTCCCTTTCCTTCTTCACTCAACAGCTCCTTTATCTCTCCCTCCCATTTTGTCATCTTTCCACATCTTTTTGTAAGATGTTCCAAGGATTCTTCCTCCTCTTTACACATTCTGCATACCCTATCCTCCGGTTTTGCCCAATACCTACTACTCCGTTCTTCATTTCCGCATCTTAATCTGGCAATCCTTCTAACTCTGCCCCCTGCCTTTCCTCTCCTCCCTTTCAAATGTTTAGGTATTCCTACCGTCCTTATCTCCCTATACCTTTTCTCCGTAATTTATTTAGTCTGTAAATAATTTGGGGTTTTAATTGTTTAATGCGTTTTAAGATTATGACAAATATTTTTAATGGCATAATTCACATTATTTGTAAGAATTGTGAATTAAAAAAAAAAAAAAACTCAATTAACGGTTAGAAAAAATGACCTGAGGTTAGAATTTTTGGATTCCTCGTAGTTTATTTAGACTAGAAAAAAATTGAGGCTTAAATCGTTTAGCGAATTTTAAATCTATGACTAATTTTAATATGGCGTGATTTAAAGAAATTTTCATCTTCGCATGGACGTATCTGAAAAACGAAATGCGATAAAGACCTGCGGTTGAAATTTTTTAAATTTTGAGGTCCTAATTGAATTAAATTTTTTATAAATGCTAACTATAAAATAGTTAGGGATAGAAATCTGCGGATTGAATTTTTAAAATCCACCTAAATTGATTAGTCTGAAAAAAATTGGCTTTAATAAACCGATTATTAAGTTTTGTATGGGCAAAACCCTTGAAAATGGCCAAAAATCGAAAAAATCGTAAGGGGTAGACCTTAAAATAATCGTGAATTTTAAGCAAAACATTTTTGTCTTCGATTTTATTGAAAATTGGTATCAATATGTATTTTAGTCATAGATCAACAAAATTTGGTTTTATTTTTTGTGGTGTACCTGTAAGTGCACTTGTTAGCAAATATTTAAAGTTAATATTACGTTATTTTTCTCTAAAATTCCACATAAAATAATATGGCCAGCATTTATAACCTGTTCACCTAAAATAAATCGATTAAAACGGGAGAAATCCTAAGAAATATAACATATATATTTACTTACCTAACTGCAATTATAACTCTAGAAGTAATTTCAGCACTCGGCAATCTAAAAATTTCGCAATTAGCTACCCTCATCCCTATTTTTGTGAGAACTACCTCTCTTCGCATGTAATACAAATGGCAAATGTCAAAAGTATCCTATTCCAAGCACCATTTTGTAAGCGACATCAGCGCCTCTATAGGTAATGTTTATTCTCAATTCAGAAATTAATTCTTAACTCTGTCCTCAAAGGGATAAATACCTACAAAACCCTGAAATGTGTGAAAATTCACATTTCACAACAATTTTTGATTAGTAATCAGCTTGTTAGAAGGCCTGTAACAAAATATTTGGCTGTTGTGAGTGCCTAGGGTAACGTAAAAATAATTTTTATAACGTTTGATGTAAATCATCTTGTATCATAAGTAAGGAGGCACTGTTATAGATGAAAGTGTTAAAATAATGTCTTGTTTTTTGTGAGTTTCAATCAAAATGTCATTGGCCATTTATCACTGCGTTTTACTTATAGTAATTAGAAGAAGTAGATATATATTCTGGTAGCATTCCACCACCACAATACTTAATCAGACAATTGTAATCATTCTTTGCTAACTCGCTAACTTTTGTTGTAAAACAAAGTCTGCTTAAAAACAGAGTCTAACAAACTCATTGTTTTTGCAAGTCTCAACTTTTTATCTCGGCAAATACCAGAAAATATTGAAAATCCATAGATGTTATATAAAAATAACTTTCTCATCATAGACCTAATGCCACAACGTCTCCACAGACCTTGTGTTTGAATCAACTACTATATGCCAGTGGTTCTTAACCAGGGGAAAGCGAAATATTCTTAACCCTTTCTTAAACATTAATAATAATAATTTATTTAGCTCAGATGAACATTACAATGACATATGAGTTGTCAGTAACTTAAAATATATGTATAAAATACAAGGTGTCTCAAAAGAAATTTTATATTTAGTGGATCGATTAAAAAAAAAAGTAAGCCGTATATAGAAAAAATGTTTATTAATTATTAAAATACACTTTTTGGGGATTTATTCCTAAAAATAATATCGTCTAAATGTAGACCCTCGCGTTCTCGGCACTCATTTAATCGAACAGTAAAATTACTTATGACGTCTCGGCAGGTGGACTTAGGGGTGGCTGCCATTTCGTGACGGATATTTTCTTTCAAATGCGCCAGTGAAGTCGGTTTATTGGCGTAAACTTTAGATTTAAGATAACCCCATAGGAAAAAGTCCATAGGGGTTAAATCTGGACTGCGTGGAGGCCAATTTATGTCACCTCTCCGGGAGATCAATTTGCCTGAGAAAATTTCACGAACACGTGGCAGAGACATATTGGACGTGTGTGACGTTGCTCCGTCCTGTTGGAACCATGTTCTTTGGTTATAGCCAGGAAAGTTTTGCAGTTCAGGTACCAAGAAGTTGTCTAACATCTCCACATAACGCTCTGAATTCACTGTAACTGCACGCCCCCTTTCGTCTTCAAAAAAGTAAAGGCCGATAATTCCTCGCGCCGACATCGCAGCCCATACGGTCACTTTAGGCGAATGTAGGGGTTTCTGATGTTTGCGTTTCGGATTCGTTGCACTCCAGTAGCGGCAGTTCTGCTTATTTACGTGGCCATTAAGATGAAAATGAGCTTCATCCGAAAACAAAATGTTGGTAAACGTTGAAAATCGCTCAATCACCTGATTTACGAAATTAAGCCTCTGACTGGCATCTTGGGGCTTTAATTCTTGCACCAACTCAATGTCGAATGAGAGGAATGCTTGGCGCATCATTTAAGTGGCGAAAATCTCGAATACTGCAGAATTTTCTACGCGCTACAGTCGCCGAATCACCGTTTTTGTAAAACTCTAACGCGCGGTCTGCTCCCGAGAAACGCTCCATAGCGACTGAATTCCCAAAAGCCAGGCTACCGATTGACATAACCCCCGCGCCCCTCGGATACGTTGCGTTCACGCAGTAAGCTAAATAAATATAAAACTTCTTTTGAGACACCTTGTACTTATTAAAGTCACAAATCATTTAAAGAAACATTAATTAATGAATTGCCGACCGGCGTAGCGTAGTGGTAACACATGTGCTCTGCGTTGCGAAGGTCTCGGGTTCGAATCCCGTTAAGGCATGGAAATTTTCTCACATAAAAATCGTCCTGGCTAATTGCCACAGTAGCAAAGGCCATTAAATTAAAAAAAAAAAAAAAAATAATGAATTGTCACTAAAATAAAATAAAATAATAAAAATGATCAGTTCTTTAAAATAAATTGAGTTAAATGACATGATATAAAATTTTATAAAAAATTAAAGTGTGAATTTTCACACATTTCAGGGTTTCACAGGTATTTAGTAAGTGAATAATGATTATTTGGGATGCCAAAACAAATTTTATGTTAAAATATTTTTTTTGTTAAATTTAATTCGAATACCTAATACCATTATTTAGGTTTCTAAATATGTGCAGTATTTTATTTTATATGGCAAGGTTCATTAAGATTTTGCAAATTGCGCCTATGGCTTCAATAGGTTGTTTTAAGTCATAACCCCGCCCCTCTGATTTCGTGTATTCAATTTCAACAATTTCCACTGGTTATTAAATTTACGCTTTTAAAAATTAAATGCAATATTTGCCCAAATATAACTAGAATTTTGAAAAAATAATTTAAACAAAATAAAAATGCAAAAAAATAAAAAATAAAATTGCCTTGAGAGCTGAGCGATCCTTAGTTTGCAAATTAGAACGCGAACATGCTAGCCATTACACTATCAAAACATGTTTATTCACTGTGTCTGTCTGTCTGTATGTCTGTCTGTCTGTCTGTCTGTCTGTCTGTCTGTCTGTCTGTCTGTCTGTTCAGTAAAAATTGTAGCCAAACGGCTAAACCTAGAGAGTTGAAATTTGGCATGCTTAGACAACTCTTTGACCCGCATATAGGAAAAATAATAAAACATCTAAAAAACATATCCCACTAAAAATATAAACAAATATGTGCTCATCGAAAAAAAAATATATTTTTTTAGAATTATGAGTAGGGTATCAAATGAAAGCCCTTAGTACGTGGATTAACGATCAAAATTTTATTTTTGCAAAATAAATTATTTAGACACGATTTTTGCCAAAATTGTGCAAACAAATTTTTGTCCACGCCCTGTAGCCCAGATGGTTTAAACTAAAAATCTGAAAAAATTCTTAGTAATGTAAATTTGCGTGAATCGGAATAGTACAACACGTATTTTTGATCAGATTATGTTTTCGGAAAATAACGCATTTTTTGTGTTTATTGCTTGACTACGTAAAATATTTAAAACCTTATCTAAGACAGTTCAGTAGGCTTGATAGTGTAATGGCTAGCATGCTCGCGTTCTAATTTACAAACGTAAGTTCGCTCCGCTCTCAAGGCAATTTTATTATTTCTGTTTTTTTTTGCATTTTTATTTTGTTTAAATTATATTTTCAAAATTCTAGTTATATTTGGGCAAATGTTGCATTAAATTTTTAAAAGCATAAATTTAATAACCAGTGGAAATTGTTGAAATTGAATACACGAAATCAGAGGGTCTATGACTTAAAATAACCAATGGAAGCCATAGGCGCAATTTTCAAAAACTTAATGAACCTTGCTGTATAAAAAAAAAAATACTGCACATATTTAGAAACCTAAATAATGGTATTACGCATTCAAATTAAAATTAACAAAAAAAAAATATTTTAACAGAAAATTTGTTTTGGCATCCCAAAATATCATCATTCACTTTCTAAATACCTGCGAACAGAGCCGAAGTAAGGGGGGGGGCGGAGGGGGCGACGGCCCCTAGCGCACTAAGGAAAAGGGCGCCGATGAGTTTGACTAAGGGGCGCCACATTGCGAAAGTAAGGACCTTTTTTGGTTGCTCTTCACTTGGATTTTGGGAGGTGAGGACCTTTTTTTTGCTCTTCACTTGGATTTTGGGAGGTGAGGACCTTTTTTTTCTCTTCACTGGGAATTTGATTATCATTTACATTTATTTGCCAAAGGCGCCAAAACGCAGTTTTGCCCCTAGCGCAAGTTTTCCTTACTGCGGCTCTGCCTGCGAATCCTGAAATGTGTGAAAATTCACACTTCACATCGATTTTTTAATTTTTAAAGTTGACATTTGTTAAACAAAATGATTAAAAGTCTCACTTAAATAGTAAAAGACTTCAAAATCTAGTTCCACTAAAACCAAAGAAGCAAGCTATACGCCTATGAAGACTTCCCAGCAAACATTCAACTAACGGCCGAATGCTGGCAAACTGCTTTTATGCTGGTAAATTACTGGCACCAAAAGTAAGTGCAACGCCAGTATTAATAATGTACTTCAGATTTGTATTTCGCATTCCGCCTATACGAAGTACTTTACCAGCATTTTATAAGCACTCTTCTTCACTCATACTTTTTACTTAAAACCATCAGAAATAAATCTTGCAACTAATGCGATTATTTTGCACTTTACCGTTGCTGGGCCGGCAACTGATACATCAATGGGCCAGTAACAGCCACGGTGACACCGGGGTACTGGCCCATTACTTTCAATGCCGGGGAGTATGTGCTTTACCAGTACTGGCCCGTATAAAAATGTTTGCTGGGTTAGTTATGATCAATAAATAAAATAACTATTTTAAAATAAATCTTAATAATTATTAGATTACAACCAATTAAGGGTCCGGGAAAATATTTAGGTTATTTCTGTGGTCCGTTATTATTAAAAGGTTAAGTGCCACTGCTATATGTGATGATATAAAAGAGCTAAAGCAAAGGAAAAGATCCTTTTACTAGAGGAAAAACCCATGATTTTTTCATATCCTGCAAACTCTGTCATATCACAGAGAAATATTCTTTAATCAGGGTTTCATGACCGCAGCCGCGCACGATTTCATTAAGAACGCGACGGCATGAATTTATGGAAACGATTTTCTGAGAATAATTGCTTTCAGCAGCTGGGTTCTGACCACAGCTTCGCAAACCAAACACAAGAGGACGTCAATGGGCCACGTCCTCCTGGGAATCGCTCAAATTTTCTATTCGTAAAAAACGGTGATATTAGAAATAACAATTCCGCCTTAGTGAAAACTCAATTTGTAACACTTTTAAAATTTGTAAATAAACATATTCATGGGATATTTTATTATATTTTAGTACCCACTGATTATTAAAGGATGTAATTTAATACAAGATATGTCATCCTATGTACCGATTCATATTTTAAACTGAATTATTTTATATAGATCAACCTGTACAAATTTAGTACTTTACTCACATCGAGAGCTTTCGAGCAAGGTTTACAAACTGATGTAGTTTATAGCGATTTTAAAAAAGCCTTCGATCAAGTAAACCACAAAATATTACTAGCGAAATTAGAAATTTTTGGTATTAATGGTACAATGCTACTTTTGTTCAAATCTTATCTTGAATCAAGATTTCAAATAGTTAAAATTAAAAATTATTTCTCTAAAAAACTTTCAATAACTTCTGGAGTTCCGCAAGGCTCTCATTTAGCTCCATTACTTATTTCCATTTTTAGGGTTTTGTAGGTATGACCAAAAAACCCTTATACCGTCATTTTGTCGTCTGTCTGTCTGTCTGTCTGTTCGGTAAAAATTGTAGCCAAACGGCTAAACCTAGAGAGTTGAAATTTGGCATGCTTATACAACTAATTGACCCGCACATAGGAAAAATACTAAAACATCTAAAAAACATATCCCCCTAAAAATATAAACAAATATGTGCTCATCGAAAAAAAAAAAATATTTTTTTTATAATTCTGAGTAGGGTATCAAATGAAAGCCCTTGGTACGTGGATTAACGATCAAATTTTTATTTTTGCAAAATAAATTATTTTGAAGCGATTTTTGCCAAAATTGTGCAAAAAATTTTTTGTCCCACACCCTGGAGCCCAGATGGTTTAAACTAAAAATCTGAAAAAATTCTAAGTAATGTACATTGGTGTGAACCGGAATAGTTCAACAGGAATTTTTGATCAGATTAGGTTTTTGCAAAGAAACGCATTTTTTGTGATTTTTGACTAATAATGTACACAAGTTATAGCTTTGTAACAAGCAACACTCTAATGTGTGTGCTGGTCTAGTGGTATTTGACGCTGACTTTTCACCCATGTAACCCGATCCGATAGGGATCGAACCCTGGAGAAGAGACTATATATATATATATATATATTTAATTTCTATGTTTAAATTATTTTTTCAAAATTCTAATTATATTTTGGCAAATGTTGCATTTAATTTTTAAAAGCGTAAATTTAATAGCCAGTGGAAATTGTTTAAATTATAATTTAATTCTGTTTCAATGTACACGAAATCAGAGGGGCGGAACTTATAACAACCAATGGAAGCCATAGGCGCAATTTTTAAAATTCTTAATGAACTTTGTTATATAAAATAAAAATACTGCACATATTTAGAAACCTAAATAATGGTATTAGGTGTTCGAATTAAAATTAACAAAAAAAATATTTTAATATAAAATTTGTTTTCGCATCCAAAATAATCATCATTCACTTACTAAATACCTGCAAAACCCTGAAATGTGTGAAAATTCACACTTCACATCAATTTTTATAAATGATATATCGTCCATTTTTTATTCATTTAATTTGAAATTTTTATTTTCGCAGACGACTTGAAAATATTTACTACAATTAACAATTTGAACAACTCCTTAGTATTACAACAGTCTCTCGATGCTTTGAATAAATGGTGCTGTGATAATTCACTGGAATTGAACATTCAAAAATGTAAAGTAATGCATTTGCACGTAAAAGAGAAAATACAATATACAATTATACTATTAATAACATAATATTAGAAACTACAATTTCGCATCGAGATTTAGGAGTATTCTTTGATACGGCATTAAATTTCAATCTGCATATAGAGAATATTTTGAAAAAATCTTATAAAATGTGTGGTTTTGTCATAAACTAAAGAATTTACAAACATAAATACAATTATATATCTCTATAATTCACTTGTACGCAGTAACCTTGAATATTGCAGTATTGTATGGTCTCCACATCAGACATGTTATGTATATCGAATTGAGAGAGTCCAAAAAAAAATTGTAAATTATATATTTTTTAAATTAAAAATAAATAAAAATTAATATGTATATTTGGATAGATTGTGTATGTTAAACTTTGAAAGTCTCTGCAGCAGACGAAACAAGTCCCAACTTTGTTTTACACATAAAATCTTAACAGGTTATATTGATGCACCTGATGTACTGAAATTATTTAAATTTAGAATACCTGGATACAGTACCAGATTACATCAATTTTTACATCTAGATTCTAGTCACACTATGTATGGACAAAATTCAATATTAAATAGACTCACTAGAAGTTTTAATAAGCTACCTGAATTTGTTGATATATTTTGTCTAACACCTCAACAATTCAAATCACTTATTAAAAAAATATCATTATAATTGCTTCTTTTTTTTATTATTTTTTATTATTGTTGTTTATTTTTCATAGTTAATCGTAGAATTTAAAATATAATGATTTCATATTGAAATTTGGTCTTTTCTTTTTATTTGTATTTTATTATCTTGTACATAATATTTAAATTGTCATATTCACTAATTAATATATTTGTTTTATATAAGTGTCATGTATATAATATTTTGCATGTACCATTTAGGCATTGGCCTGTAGTGTACTTAAGCCAAATAAATAAATATATAGTTGATGGTGTAGGTCGTTACTTTGTGAAAATTCATATTAATAATAATACAATAATATTAAGTTTTTATTTCACTTTATTAAAATAATTATAACTTAACAACACGACTAGTTTCGTCTTATTAGGACATTTTCAAGTGTATTTACAAACTTACATCTACGTATATATACAGTTGTGGCGAACTAATTAAGAACGACAGGTGAAATTACAGAAAATGTTCTCTAGTTTTAACTATAGTTTTAATAAATCGCCAAATATGTACTAATTTTTATATGCCTTATACTATACCCCAAAGTAAATATTGCATCGTCCAAAAATCTTCTGTTGTAAATTTGTTTAGTTCAGTTCAAGCGTACATGTGCATGTTTCAATTGGCGATATAATTAGGAACGACATTGCAAAACATTATTTTGTGAAGTCTGAGCTGTGTCAACAAATAAAACACTGGTAAGAATAGGGGATAGGCATGATTTTATTTAAATTTTTTATTATATTCCTCTTGTTGCATATAAACATAAAAAACAGTTTTGCATTTTTTTTTTTTTAATTTGAAGGCTTAAAAAAATCATAAATGTATGTAGCGCGTGGAAACTACGTGTGACGTCATACCCCTTCTAAGTGACGCAGTACACTATCAGCCTACCCAGTGTACAGCGTGCAGCCTACATAGTCTGTTGTGAACTTATTTGCTTGTATAACTTTTATAGGTTATGTAAAGTTAGAGTGATTTTAATTAAAATAAAGTTTAATTCTATAAAAAATAAAAACAATTTATACTTATCGATTATGTTTATCGAATTAAATTTTATATTAAAGTATATAAAATATGGAAGATCCAGGCCCCAGTACTTCGAAGCATAGTCGAAAATATTGTTTAGTACCGATGTGCACAAATAGTTCAAATAGAAATCCAAAAAAACAATTTATATCATTACCTGATGGCGAAAAAAACAGAAAAGGCGAAATTTGTGGCTGAAAGCTATGAGGCGAAATAAAACCGATATTTCAGCAAAAAGTAAACTTTATGTTGTGTGCATAAATGAATCTATGTTGGGTAAATTATCACTCTGAGCCCTAACAAAATCTTTATCTGCCATTTTAATAATAAATGCGTAAAAAATTTTCTCTCGAACAATACAATATACACACGTAAAGATTATGTTGTAGCTGTATCTGTGACGTCAAACCCCAGTCGTTTGACGTCATATGCAGTCGTATTTACTCGGCAACCTTCGTGCCGTGGTCGGCTTATTTCAAATTTACAATATTTTAATTAAAAAATTTGGCTATATTATTAATTAAAATGTGATTTTTGTTTTGTTGGGTGACATAACTAACATTAACATATCAAAAAATTTAGTTTTAAGGAAATATAAATTTTATGCGTATACCCTATTATTAATACAAGGGTTATAGTGGTAAAATCAATTTCGTTTTTTGTATTGTAGTTTAAGCTTTTTTTTATTATGGGTAGAAAAAAAAGTTGCGCACCAGGCATGAGGGATGCTATAGTAAAACTGCATTTAAATGAAAATATGTGTTATGGCGTAATCGCAAATTAATTAAAATGTTCTAAAACTATGGTTTATAACGCGGTGCAACATTTTAATAAACATCACACCACAGAAAATGTAGCTAGACGTCGACGACCTCGAAAAACTTCAGAAGCGGTCGATCGACGAATAGTTCGATTAGCAAAAACTAATCCCTTTCTTAGCTCCAGAGAAATCCAAAAGGAGATATTTGCTGAAGAACTTAATGCACTAACAGCTCGTTCTATCAGAGAAAGATTGAATGAGAACCAACTATTTGGAAGAGCTGTAAGAAAGAAGCCACTACTTTCATCAAAAAACAGGAAGGACAGGCTAGCTTTTGCCAAGGAACATAAAGATCGGACTATTTCCCAATGGAAGCATATCGTTTGGAGCGATGAAACGAAGGTTAATCGATTGGAGTCAGATGGAAAAAAAAATATGTACGGCGCCCTTTTAACCAATCAAAATATATGAATACATGCATATCACAAGATCGTTCTTAATTAGTTCGCCACAACTGTAGGTAGTTTACTAGGATAAGGATGATAGTGGGTATTGGGGGTGTATTTTACAATTTAAAGTTCAATAAAGGGTAGGTATTTAAGTCTAATTGTTCATTTAATATATTTTCTGGCTTACAATGTTTAAATTTATTCATTTCTAGGGCTGCCAGTAATGATAGTTTTTTGCCCTTATTACAGAGATGTAGCACTTTCATATCTGTTAATTGGGGAGGAGTGTGGCCAGTGTCGACTAAATGTTAGCTAAAGTTTCTTCTTTTCGGGATTGAAATAATTTTAAATGTTCTTCGAATCTTGTGGCAAAACATCTTCCTGTCTGGCCTATGCACGAACTATTACACTCTAAACAATCGAGTTTATACACTCCGCTATTATTGTAAATATCTGATTTATCTTTGGCATTGACGAAGGTTTTTCCAAATGTCATCAGTTGTTTTGGAGGTGTTACAGGGAAACAGGGAGTCCGGAACGTGGTCGCTGTGCAACAGCAGGTCAAGACAGATTTTTGAACTTAAATTCTAGAAGACAACCTACAGCACCCAAATTGGTAAGGTAGTTACAGCGAGCGCATAACTTAACCGTTAGTCGCGATACTGTAAAGTGGGAAACAGAATGCACCGAGTTCTACGACGCGTTAACGCCGTTAACGCCGTACGGCGCTATCTGTCAGGAGAAAGTTAAACCCCAGCTGTCGTACGCAAGTGCACAGAATGAACAACGTCCTCCGGCGTTCGACCGCCGTTGATACTGAATGTTCGTCAACTTCCAACTTTTGACGCTGTTGAACGTTGACGCAGAACACCTAACCTCAGTTTTTACTGAATAATAAAGTGTTTGTATGTATAAATAACTTGCATACAACATAAATAACATCACGCACAAGTCTTCATCATCCATTATACTTTTAATAAAAGAAAGCGCACGTATAAACACAGATATAGGTTGTCAAGTGACACTTGACGGCGTTAAAAATTATAGCATTGTGTGCAGGCGAAAATTCTCAACGGCGTTAACGCAACGTTGTCGCAAATGACGCCGCGCTGACGCCGTAGCGCGCTGTGCATTCTGTTCCAGGCTTAAGAAATCGTCTCCGCGGAGCTAAAATTCTATCTCGACGACCAATCAGATGTCAACCCCTCTCTAGAGGCAATTGCAGAGCAAGATTAGTGTCACAATTTTCAATATTGGTGTGATAATGATTGGGCTACAGTTTTGTTTACTGATGAGTCCAGATTTGGAATTCATCCAGATTCCCGTCGAACAAGGGTATGGAGAAAATCCGGTAATTTGGAACATTTGAGGCACGTCCAGGAAGTTCACAGTTACAGAGGTGGTACTGTTATGGTATGGGGTGGAATATTCATTGGCGGTAGAACTGATCTCATTTTTCTCAATGGATTTTTAACAGCACAAAAATATTTGGATGATATTCTTTAACCTTGCGTCCATTTCTTGATGCTGTTGGTGATCTGTTTTATCTTGCTCAGCATAATGCTCGGCCACATTGTAACGAACTGGCTGCATAACGAAGGTTTTGGTGCGATACCATGGCCAACACAGTCACCGGATCTAAATCCGATTGAACATGTGTGGACATGCTTAAGATAAGAATTATTCCACATATGGATAACATCCACGATACTTTTAGATTCAGAGAGCTTCTAAGAGCAGAATGGGCACAGTTACCTCAAGAAGACATCGATAATGTTATTTTGTCCATGAATCGCAGATGTAGGGTTGTGATCAATCAACGTGGAGGTCATACTCTCTATTAGCATTTGTGTTTTTCTTTTAAATTTTTTACAATTCTGTACACAAATCTGTACATATATTTTTTTTTTTTTCAAATATTGATTTTTTATAGTTGATATTTAGCTTATTTTGTTGTAAACTATTCATTATTGAGTATTTTAATTGATAGAGTATAATAAACGTACAAAAGAATCATACGTTATTTATTTTCATACTAGTGGACCCATTGCCAACTGTGTTGGCAAACAAATCATTACCTTAATGTGGAACTTGCTCGACACCTCAGACTTCTTTCTCTATCCATACGCCTAACTTTATCCAATTCAAATTGAATCAACTCTTCGCGTATTATTAAAAACTGGACAAATAATGAGTATTATTCCGAATTATTTATTCATTAACTTTTTAAGATGGGAAAACGATTAATTTTCACTCAGTGCATTTTATTTGTAATGTTAAAACTAAAAATGATTTGAGACGTTAAATTTAAAATATATTTATTAAAATTAATTTTCCATTTTCTTATATAATATAAAAATATGCACACGGAAAAAACGCACACGGATTAATATGCACACGGAAAAAAGCACACATGAAAAAATACACACACGGAATAAAGCGTACTTACACTATATCTCAAATCAGTTTGAAATAAATCGTGAGAAACTATTGCACAGTAAAATTTAATTGTTTGCCCTCTTTAATATATTGCGTTCACATTTGGGGGTAGATATACAATATACCACTGAACACTGCGCATGTGTCACACACACGTCATTTGTTCAATATACAGAGATTCTAAACAGGTGGGACTGTGCAGAACTTTTAAAACACAATTTATTTTTAGGTGGTTTATAAAAAAATAAAAATAAACAGTTATCAACCATAACCTAAGATAGTGCTTTTAAAGTGAATCTAACCTAAACTAAAAGGTAAATGATATTTTAATGTGATAAATAAACAGAAACCATTGTTTTAGAGCCACTGATACCTCTTTAGTGTAGTCGTTATGCGCTGCCATCTGTATAGTTTGCAGTGGGATATTGTAAATCTTGTCCTAGAAATCGTAGAAACTGGGCCGGCTCAGAGGTCGGGACTTCGGAGATTTTTCCCGAGGCCCCGCGCTTATAAGTGGATAGTTTTAACAATTATTAGTAGCTAGGGCAAGTTTTTGACACCAAATGCATTTTTTTCTCAAGGCCCCGCAAAACCCACAGCCGGCACTGCGTAGAAATAAAAAAATTATAAAGCATTGAAAAAATAATAATAAAGAAAAAAAAGTCACATTTTTCTTACTTACTTTCATCAAATCCAAATATTTTTTAAAATAATAATTTTTTTGCTAATAATAATTTTAATCAAAAATGTCGAATATCACGGAAGGATAACGTTTTTCTGTGTTTTGTTTCGTAAAAAAATCGATCCGTGTATTTTACAACTAAATTAATAATTGTGAATTGATTTTTTAATGAAAAACACAACTGTCATTTTTACTAATTTATTGTCAACACTGAAAGCTAAAATTCACAGAACACTACTGTCCAATAAATAAATTAATACTACTATATAATAAGAACCTCGTTTCAATTGTTTTAGATTTCCACGCACCAAGACAGCCAGGGACACAGGTTGGGATATTATATTATAGATATTTTTTTATATCCCTAGACTTTTCAGTGTATTTTTCTTTGCCCTCCTATTAAAAAAATGTAAGAGCCACCACTGATTCGCAATATGAAATTAATTCTCGTTTTTCAGCACTAACTACTATTCTTATTTAAAATGGACTTTAGGTTGAAAATTTGTCAAGCATTCGTCCTTACTTCTATTTCATCCTGACATCAAACGGTCGAGTCCATCCAACCGTACACCGTTTGCTGACTTTGCTCGTTCAACGCCGCAGCCAAATTATTAATAACGACAGAAAACTTTCGGCCTATTGAGTTTACTAGTTGAATTTACATTGTGTGAACCGGCTCATATTACAGCGTTATTAAAACATAAGGCATTAGATTACACCATACGTAAGCCAGTACTAAGTTAATTAGTCTACGTATTATATCGGTAGATATAAAAAAATAAAAAGCCAATTTGCATGGCGTAGTGGTTGGATGTCTAGTCACGAAATAAGCGATCAAAGGCCATGTGTGTTAAGTATATAATTACCGTCAATAACCTTTGATGCTTTACGCCTGAAAATTATAGAACCAGTTTCAAGTATCAGAACTCTGGTTAATAAAAGGAACTTGCTTTTTACACAAGACACTACAAAATCCCTTTAAATTTATAATTAAAAAATTGATGGGAAGTGTCAGTTGTCTTATTTTTCAGAGTTTCGTAGGTATCTAGTAATGAGATCTATTTACATAACAAAATATATAAGAACGGAACGTACTATGAGAACTATTTAAGTTTTTTAAAACAAAGAAACATTTTTTCTTTTTTTGAACAAACTGTGAAGTAAAGTTTATTTTACTGTGTTTGTTTTATTTGTCTTTTATGGTTATTTATAAAACACATCTTTGAAAAAATATAGATGTGTGAATAAAACTACTAGAGATGGGTCGTACATGAACGAACCGGCTCACTGAGCCGGCTCAGTACACTGACCGAAGTGACACGGTTAACCAAATTGAAATGAGCCGACTCACGGCTCACTGTATAGTTTCAAGGATACAATTGGTCGAGCGATTGTGAGCAGTGACCGGAGTGATCCGGATCTGGATCGAGTCATGTTGAACTTCGCGAGAACTCGGCTTGTAATGTATTATCATAAAGTGTATTTTGTCATCAATTTGTAGGGCAGTTTATTTGAAACTAATAGGCTTAGTCTGTATTTTCATACAACCAAACTATATAAAAATATTAAAAATATTGCCCAAATCCCAGATGTCCGATTTATAAGGGCAATAAACATCGCCATAAACTTAACACATCTGGTTTAAAATACAGTAGCTACATAAAGTGAATTGTTTGTTTCAAAAATGTTAGATAAGATCCGGGGCTAAGCGACGTTCTACCTACGAGCGAACGACCGACAACTGATTGACCTGTGTCTCGGGATCATGTTTCATATATTGCAAGAATCGGCTCTAAGCAAGAGCGGGCTCTAAGCGACGTTCTACCTACGACCGAACGACCGACCGACCTGTGTCTCGGGATCATATTTACAATTCATATATTGCAAGAACCGGCTCTAAACAAGAGCCGGTTCTAAGCGACGTTCTACCTACGACCGAACGACCGACCGACCTGTGTCTCGGGATCATGTTTACAGTTCATATATTGCAAGAACCGGCTCTAAGCAAGAGCCGGCTCTAAGCGACGTTCTACCTACGAACTAACGACCGACCTGTGTCCCGGAAACATGTTTACTTAACCGGATCACTGAGCCGGATCAATGAACCGGCTCAACAAACTGAACGACCTCCACTGATCCGGTTCCGCAAACTGAGCCGAAATTCCCATCTCCAAAAACTACAGACTTTATAAACAAACGTTATAAAATTGGCACTAATAAGCTAAATATTTCTATGCATTTTCAATCATCTGGTATGTGTCTGTTGAAATATATATTAGAGGAACCAGAAAGAAATACATTATTTTAGAGCACAAAAACATTTTTTTGGGCGACCAAAAGAATTTTTTATTAGAAAATGTATATTTATTTACTTACATTTGATAATTTATGGTTAGTGAACAATTACTGCAATTATAAATGTTCGACTATCAATTGTTTCAATGTAACCATGGAGATCTTGTAACTTGAGAAATGACACATAGATGGCTCTAGCATCTATCTCTTTTACTAAAACTAAAAAGAAAAAATCTCTTCTTGGAACAAACTGTTTTATTGCTTTTCAAAATATTCGCCTTTAGATTTATACACTTTTGCATGCGTTCAAACCAATTCTCGAAACATTTTTTCCACTCTGAAGTTGGTATGCCAAAAACATGGTTTTCGAAGGCTTCAACTGCTTCTGATGATGAAAATCGCTGTCCACACATTTTTTGTTTGATATTGGGAAACAAAAAAAAGTTGTTTGGGGAACAATCAGGTGAATACGGGCAATGCGACATTAATTCGATGTTTTTTTTCAATCAATTGTTTGATGCTGTATGGAAGCTTGCATTGTCATGATGAAGAATGATGCGACATTTTTGATAGTTTTCCCTGCTTTGTCGATGATTTCTGGCAAACAATTGTATTCCATTCAGCATTAATTGTTCTTCGATCCTCTAAAGGAATGGTTGCAACATGTCCAGTGCAACCGAAGAAACAAACGATCATTTTCTTGGAAGTTTTTCATGAACGAAAAAATTCTGTGGGTTTTGGTTCATCTTGGAAGACCCAAGCTTAGATTCAGGTTCATATGAACAAATCCAAGTTTCGTCACCTGTAACGATGTTGTATACGAATTTTACAGTGCCCAAGTTGAATTTTTTTAGCGTTCCCTTGCACCAATCAACACGAGCATTTTTTGAGATTTGGTCAAATTATGCGGAATCCATCAGGGACAGATCTTTTTCACAGCTAAATGTTCATGCAAAATCGAAGGTATTGCAGTCTGCGATATGCCAAAGGATGTCTCTATCTCACGGTAAGTCACATGTCAATTTTCTTCAATCATTTTGCGCATAGCATCGATGTATTTTTGAATCACAACCGTTTTTGGTCGACCTTCACGAGATTCATCACTGACGGACGCACGACCACGACGAAATTCTGCAAACCAATTGTAAACAATCCTTTCTGATGGCGCTTCATTACCAAAGGTTGAACGAAGCGAATCTATGCATTGTTGTTGAGTTAGGCCTTTACTAAAATCATCCAACGAAAACTTTCACGAGTTATATTCATTTTTTCACAAACTTTTTTTTGCTCACTGTCAAAAAACTACTCGGTTAATTTATAAGCTGCCACTGATTTCACAATAACAAATGTCAAGTTTTACGAATATAGTAATGACACATTTCAATATTGCCATCTAGTGGTCGTTTGTTAAAACATAAAAGGTAACCCATGTAATGATGATGATGATGATGATGATGATTATGATCACAATTATATTATTATATTCCTGTATAACATTTCTCGACAAGCCTCCATTATTTTATTACTATATTACTATTGTATTAATATTATTTATATTAAAAATATTGAAAAACACAATATTGATATTTGAAAATATAAAACTAATATTTGTAAAATATTGTAATGCATATACCGGATTGTTTTCCACTACATCAAGATAGAAAATTATGCTTTGAAACGGCACGCATCACAATGCATGGAATATCGAATATCGTTTTGTAAATATTCGTAAAAAATTCAATGCATAAATAGTGATACCCCGATAATGCATTTCTGGTAAGTGCTTTTGAATGGGGTCATTACATTATGTGTTATATGACACCGGCCGAACTAGTACTCACATGTACATACATATGTATGTACTGAATGGATGAAAACATAGTGTACGCTCAAAATATGACCCACGACTAGCAGAAATTACAGAGATTATATTGATCCATTGAGGGAAAAATTTTTGCTAAGTAAAATTCTAAGAATAGTATTTTATTATTTCACGATCAGATCTAAAAATGAACAAAGCGGGAGTACCTCAAGGGTCTCTATTAGGCCCAATTCTCTACAGGTTATTTATTAACTAGTGGACCCGTTGCCAACTGTGTTGGCAAACAAATCATTACCTTAATGTGGAACTTGCTCGATACCTCAGACTTCTTTCTGTAGCCATACGCCTAACTTCATCCAATTCAAATTGAATCAACTCTTCGCACATTATTAAAAACTGGACAAATAATGAGTATTCCGAATTATTTACTCATTAACTTTTTAAGATGGGAAAACGATTCATTTTCACTCGTGCATTACCTTTATAATAATAAAACTGAAAATGATTTGAGACGTTAAATTAAAAATATATATATTAAAATAAAATTTCCAATTACTTATATAATATAAAAATACGTACACGGAAAAAAGCGCACATGAAAAAATACACACACGGAAAAAGGCGTACTTACACTATATCTCAAATCTGTTTGAAATATATCGTGAGAAACTATTACACAGTAAAATATAATTGTTTGTCCGATTTAATATATTGCGTTCACTTTTGTAAAGTCAAACCAGATCTGGTTATTTTGGTTACTTTTATATTGTAGTACTGACTTTTAAATGTAAATTTGTCATTTCAAAATATTCCTTACGCTATTACTTCAGATTTGTTGGTTAATTTTATGATTTAAAACGTTAATCTTAGAAATAAAATAATAATAAAGCATGGACAAAATAATAATAAAGAAAAGAAAGTCACATTTTTCTTACTTACTTTCATCAAAACCAAATATTTTTTAAAATAATTATTTTTCTGCAACTAATAATTGTAATTTATATTATTTTTGTATAAACAAATCAACTAACAACTATTATTATTACGCTTTATATATCGATATAAACTCGGTGAGCTTCGGAATATTTCGTTACATTTCGGAACCTCGCTTCAATTGTTTTAGATTTCAGACAACTTCCACGCACTCACGTACGCATGGACACACGTTGGCGTATTATATTGTAGATGATAATCCTAAATACAATAACACTGATATTGCTCGTTTTGCGGACGAGTCTGCCGTATATAGAGATAGCAAAGATTAATCGAATGATTGATATAATCTTTTATTTTGTTTCAGTTAATCGAATAAGCATATGATATTTTGGGTTTCAATTAATTAATAATTAATCGATTAATTTATTATTAATCGATAACTTTATTTTATTTTCAAGAAATTACTTAGTTGTATTGTTGAAACACTAGTCGGTAGATGACTTTGCTCTCTTCTTTTCAGTAAAGTCCCTAGATTACTAGGTCTTCAGGACACTCGTTTCTGCCTATCTGGAGAATTAAACTCAACTGCTACTCATTTCTGCACAATATACCGCAATAGTTTGCGTCCAGTCACTTCAAATGCTCACGAGAAAATCGCAATCTTCCAACTCGATAATTTGCGAGAAAAGCCTGGCAAGTTATAGGTCTTCTGGATACAAACCCCTTTTTCTTCTGCCGTCTTTGGATAGTTCGTGATGAAATTTCCAAATTTCGATCTTCTTCGAAATGACGAGCGAGAAAAGTTAAGGACAAGGCGATTGCGTAAAACAATTAGGGTAAGAAATCAGTCGTTTCGAGTGCTTGTGGCTCGTAAATGCTGATCACCGATGACACTTTATAGTGTAATTAATAGTTTTTATCTACATCCAAAACACCAGAGATATTCCAATACTGCGGCCATCTTCATATAATGGCGCAGCTCGTACAACGTCTTCCAGACATATTTTAATTTTATTGCACAAAAACAGACCTGTAAGAGTTTAGAAATCTCTAAGATGGGTAACTAATGGCAAAATTTTATTTCACAAATAGTTATTTGTGTTAAAACTTACGTACGAAATATGGGATATTATATAGTCTTCGTTCATCCGGGCATTATTTTTGTTACAGCCTGTTTAATTAGCAACAAAAAATATTTATTTATGCAGACATTGTATTAATATTTTTCCTCCCATTAATTATAGTTTCCTAATGAAAGTCCAGGAGACTTCAGAGTCTACGGCCCAAAGGCCAAGAAATGTTTTTGCAAAATGCCATGTTCAACATGCACTTGTTTTTGTTATATTTTTTATTGTTGTTGGGCATTTATGAATTAAGAACATTTAACAGCTCTTTCTATAATTGATAAATATATGATTTCACTAATCAAATTTTAATGTCAAAGTTTTTGAAATTTTTTGGCAAGAATAAACTAATATAATGGATTTTATTTTCAAGTAAGATTATTTATGAAACTGGTTTTTTAATTTTCTGTTATTTCCTAATAAAGGGAACAGAAAATGTATAACATATAGTATGTATATTATTTAAATAATTGCATTTGTTTTCGCCTGTAATATATCAGAAATCTTTTTTTATGATTATAGATCATTGATGCTAGACGTAGTGCTTTTATCGTCCAAATCCTGCTATTATATCAAAGTCTTCGTGCGGGTAGCGTGTATTATCGGAAACTAAATACTTATTAATTACACCTTACTTAAAATGGACTGATATTGAGTGCTAAGTCTGCAACTACAATACAGCGTTTCTAAACCTTGTCACTTAATACGACATTTGATTTCAATAACACAACCTCACATTCAGTATCTAGACAGTAATGATGGGCACGAACTGTGAACTGGCGAATGGCAAACAAATACGATCAAAAATTCATCTAAATATTGATACCTACAAAACCCTGAAATATATGATAATTCACACTTCATATCAATATTTAGGATTTTGCAGGTATGACCCAGAAATACTTATAACGTCAGTCATGTGTTTGTCTATCTGTCTGTCTGTCTTTTTGTCTACCTGTCCGTCTGTCCGTCCGTCTGTCACTCCGTCCATCCGTCCATCCGTCCGTCTGTCTGTATGTCTATCTATCTATCTGTCTGTCTGTCTGTCTGTCTATCTGACTGGTCGAAATTGTAGTTAAATAACTGAACATAGAAGTTGTATTTGGCCCGCTTGTACAGTTCTTTGTTCCACAATTAGGAAAAATATAAACAGTTCAAAAATATACTGTTGGGGCTAAATATATATTCAATGAAGAATTTATTTTTCTTTAATTTTGAGTGGGGTATCAAATATAATCTCTTAATGCATGGATAAAAAAAATCACATTTTTTGTTTTATGGTATTTTCGGCAAAAACGGGTGTTTTTTTTAGAGGTATAGAACTTTAAATTGCAATAAAACAACGATGGATTATTCGATTGACATGAATTTTTTTTTATTCGAAAGATAATCTTGTGGCATTACATTAAATCATACCAACAAGACGGCGCAACATGTCACACAGCTCGTGCCACAATCGATTTATTGAAAGACACGTTTGGTGACCGCCTAATTTCACGTTTTGGACCTGTGAATTGGCCTCCAAGATCTTGTGATTTAACACCGCTGGACTAGTTTCTGTGGGGCTATGTAAAGTTATTGGTCTATGCGGATAAGCCACAAACGCTTGACCATTTGGAAGACAACATTCGCCGTGTTATTGCCGATATACGGCCACAAATGTTGGATAAAGTCATCGAAAATTGGACGTCCAGATTGGATTACATCCGAGCCAGCCGTGGCGGTCATATGCCAGAAATCATATTTAAAATGTAATGCCACAAGATTATCTTTCGAATAAAAAAAAATTCATGTCAATCGAATAATCCATCGTTGTTTTATTGCAATTTAAAGTTCTATACCTCTAAAAAAAACACCCATTATATCAAATAACTTTGGTCCCCTACCCTTCACAGAAGGGTCGTTCTAAAAATCTGAAAAAAATCTGAGTAATGTCAATTGATGTGAACCTGAATAGAGAACAACTATTTTTGGTGAGATTAGTTTTTCGAAAAATATCGATTTTTTGTCGATAAAAAAAAATATTTATTTTTTTTTTAAATAAATTTTTTAGTGTGAAAAGAAAGTTCTGAAGACGTAGATTAAGGAACAAAAAGTAACTTTTTTTTTCAAAAATTTACAAGTTAATTTATAGTTTTTCGAAAAATATCGATTTTTTGTCAATAAAAAATCCTTTTTAAAAATTTATTATGTAGTATGGAAAGAAAGTTCTTAAGACGTAGATTAAGGAATAAAAAATAATTTTTTAAAATTAATTTATTTTGAACTTTTTCTTTTTTCAAAAATATATTAAAAAAATTACTGTCCCGCATCCTATAATACACAGGGATTAAACTAAAAATCTGAGAAAAGAAATCTAAATTATGTAAATATCTGAACTAGAAACGTACGAAAGGAATTTTTGATCAGATAAAGATTTTGAAAATATAGCAGCTTTTGTGTTTTTGACAAGATTAATTAATTTTTTTTAATTCAAATTAAATTATGTCTAAATTATGTCTAATAATGTTAAAGATTTTTTATATTTATGACTACCCAGCAAACATTGAACTAACGGCCGAATGCCGGCAAACTGCTTTTACGCTGGTACATTGCTGGCACCAAAAGTAAGTGCAACGCCAGTATTAATAATGTACTTCACATTTGTATTTCGCACTCCGACTATACGAAGTACTTTACCAGCATTTTATAAGCATTCCTTATTTGTATTAATCCAAGATTATTTCTAGCGGGCCAGTGCTTATGTGTATACCTTTTTTTGAATGTAATAATTTGAAAAGTCTGACCGTTCTTAGTCATAAAACACCCTAATGGCGTGGCCTTCGAGGGTCGGTACAAGTGATATTCTGTGAGTACAAGTTGGGACGTTTTGGTGAACAGTTTTTAAAGATGTTTATTTGAATAGTTATTGATTGTGAGCATTATACAGTTTTTTATTGTGATTTGTGTGTGTTTTGTTAGATTTAAGGACGTAGTTTACACAAACTATTTCATATTAAATTGTTTAATTTTTAGTTTAGTTCAATCATAGTTTTTTTCATGTAATAAAATTTTCAATTATTAATAAATCTGATACAAGATTATAAATATGTCATTTAAAAAATATAATTTGTCATATTTCATTTTGAATAGTGACATCTTAAATATTTTGTAAATATAATACTAACCTAAAATAATACAAACTTAATCCAAAACTGTAAAGCTTTTTTTACAATATAACCAAGTTTCTAAAAGTCAGTAATACACTATAAAAATCACCAAAATAACCAGATCTAGTTTGTTCTTACATTTTAACAAGTATGATTTCTTTAGGTTGGCACTCTTCAAGTCAGGGGGAAAAGATGTGGTAGATAATACAAGACGAATATTGGCGAAAATTATTAGTCACCCCTTATCTTTAGGATGAAATTGGTTTGACCGAAATGGCAGAAAACCATTTTCTTAAAATTCTTCATTAAATTAATAAATTAAATAAACTAATTCCTGTTATTCCTGAAATTATATTTATTTAATATTTATAAATAAATCAATAAATTATAACTGTTAATTCAATTTACAATCGGCTAGTTTTACCATCGTTGAATAAATTTATTTAACAACAAGTTAACAATATCGCATCATTCTATTGACAGCAATGTTAATTTCTTCATTAATAGTTTAAAACGGATGCGATATTGTCAACTTTACTTGTTAAATAAATTTATTCAACGATGGTGAAAATGGCCAAATGAGTATTTATTTTGCACCTAACCATTAATTTATTTTAATACTGGGTAAGTACACATATATTACATTTGAAACACTAGAGAGTGGGTATAATATAAGCACTAGTCTGTCAGAAATAAATCTTGCAACTAATGCGATTATTTTGCACTTTACCGTTGCTGGGCCAGCAACTGATACATCAATGGACCAGCTAACGGCCACGGGGACACCGGGGTACTGGCCCAGTGCAAAATGCCAGCACTGGACCAATGCGAAATGCCAGCACTGGCCCAGTGCGAAATGCCAGCACTGCCCCATTACTTTCAATGCACTTTACCGTTGCTGGGCCAGCAACTGATACATCAATGGACCAGCTAAGGGCCACGGGACACCGGGGTACTGGCCCAGTACGAAATGCCAGCACTGGCCCATTACTTTCAATGCCGGCGAGTATGTGCTTTACCAGTACTGGTCCGGATAAAAATGTTTGCTGGGTAGGGTATTGTGTTTCATTCCTTGAAGTTAAAAATTTAATAAAAAAATTTTAACAGCTGAGATTCGAGTTCATGTGTGTAAGATAGAATAAGTGTCTATTATTATACGTCCTAGACATCCAGCATACTGTTGACTACTTACACTTATAAAGTACATACCGTATCCGCGGCTATCCGCAAGAAAAACATATACGTGTACGAATCCATATCTGCTGGTTTTGTTGCTGATATCATACGGATATTTTATAATCTGGCACATCGCTATTAAATACCTACAAAATCCTGAAATGTGTGATAATTCACAGGTCACATCAATATTTTAACTGTTCATTAATGACGTGTTATAGCTGAATTTATATAGTACCCAAAGTAATAAACTGAAAAGCTATTATTCATTATCCATTACTGTGAATTTATGTATATCGTTAATAAAAATATCCGATGCGTAGTTAAACGTAAAATGTTGTCGAAGATAAGTATAAAAGCGTTATTAATTGCTAAGGGTTTTATAAATCCTGTTATTCTGAAAATTGATAGGCATTTGGTAATCTTCTTTAATTTTTAGCGCAAATCATCCGATCGAGCGGAAGATTTTTAATACCTTATAATCCTGTAGCAGTTTGTTTAGATGAGGAATTTACACCACCCTCTGAATATTAGGGCATCTTATGGTATGATATATTATTTTATACTGCTTCCAAAATCTGGGTCAATAAAAATTTAGGGTGATTATTCAAGTACAGTAATACCCCGCCACTCGACGTTAATTCGTTCTGAAAAAGCGTCGAATAGCGATCTCGTCGAGTGGCGAGTTGAATTTACCCATAAGAAATAAAGGGAATCATATGTACATATATATATATACATATAAGGAAATACATATATGCCTAATTTTGTAATACACTGTTTAAAATTTTAAGTAATGACAATATAAGCATACATAAAACAATAATGTACAGTAGCCATACACTATACCAGTGCTTCTCAACCTTTTATGGCCTGGGACCCCCCAAATTATATAAATATTGTCTGCGGCCCCCCTATATATATATATATATATATATCGCACATCATATTATATATTTTCTACTATTTTATTTACATAAAACAATGTGCTTAGCAACTATATAGCACACCATGATCGTTAATTAGGGTAAATGTTGCATAATTATATTTTCGCTAACATATATATATATATATATATTTAGGAAGCAGCTTCTCTTGTATGCAACACTGATTGAACACTACACTATATTCCGCGTCTATTAACTTTTTTGACACTTTTTCCAATTTTCGTATCGTCCTTTTTTGGGGATCACTAAGGTGATTAATAAAAAAGCCTATATTTTGAGACATATTTATTTATTATTGCAACGTTTCGATTGTTCTTACAATCATTATCAAGCTAAACTAAATAAAAACAATTGACAATGTTATTTATATACAATTTGTAACGGTAAATGAGTAAATGAGGTAATTGGGGAAAATCATGAATGGTTGCCATGCAGGTAGAGGGTCCGGGCTAATCCTGTGGATTGAAGGTTTATTTCGGGCTGGTTTTTCTTAATGATGAGTGCCTCTAGGATTTGTAGCCGATGGTAATCTGGGGATTTCTTCAGTATGGTTGTTTGATACGACAGCTGAGTTAAAAACAGCAGTGAACCGCCTCATCGCCGCGGCCAATAAGCAAGTGAAATCCCAAGTGTTAACACCCATCACTGGAGAATTCTCCCCAGGATATATCTACGGCAATGTGAAGACACATAAACGTGATAACCCTTTGCGTCCCATCATATCACAAATCCCAACACCAACATACAAGACTGCTAAAGAAATAAATAAAATAATCACGCCTTATCTACAAACTCGGTACCTACTATCTTCAACCGACCAGTTCTTAGACATTTTAAAGTGCACTGAAGCCAATGGTTTTGTGGCCTCCCTGGATGTGGAATCATTATTTACCAATGTTCCTGTTGAAGAAACGATCAATATCATATGCAAGACAGTCTACTCTCATCCGACGATCCCCCCTCCGGCATTTTCACAACAAATACTGGAAAAACTACTTAGAGCCTGCACGACAGAGGCCCCGTTTAAACATATAGACGGAGCTCTATACCATCAAATTGACGGAGTAGCAATGGGTTCACCCCTCGGAGTCACCTTCGCTAACTTCTACATGAGCCACATTGAGAACAAAGTGTTGGACGATATGGAAAAGAAACCTAACCTATACTGTAGGTACGTTGACGACTGTTTTATGGTAGTAAACAACAGAGAAGAAACTGAAGCTCTACGCCGACGTTTCGAAGTGTGTTCTGTGCTTAAGTTTACAATAGAAGAAAACAACAATAGAGCTATCAACTTCTTGGACGTTCACGTGGACTACAATTCAGACAGCTATGAAACATCTGTGTTCACTAAACCCACAAACAGTGGATGTTACATAAACGCGCTTAGTGAATGTCCAGAACGGTACAAAAATGGCACCATCACAGCCCTCATTCACCGTACATATAAGATATCATCGAATTGGGAAAACTTTCAGTCAGCTACAGAGCAGCTTAAGCAAACTCTAATTAACAACGGTTACAGCAACACAACCTTCGACTGTTTACTGAAAAGGTACCTAGATAGGCGAATGGAAACACAGAACGGAAATACGCAGTCCACCACGCACATACTATATTATAAAAACCAGTTTTCCAGCGCATACAGAACCGATGAGAGGACGTTACAAGAAATTGTACGCAGTAATGTGAAATGTAAAAACAGCGAAGAAAAACTCCAGCTGCGTATATATTATAAGAGCCTAAAAACCGCACAATTAATTTTGAAAAATAATTTAAACCCCAAGAAGACTGCCCTGAAGGAGACCAACGTAATCTACAAATTTTCATGCAAACACGAGGACTGTGAGCCACGTAATGTAGCCTATGTTGGATTAACCACAACAACCCTGTCAAGACGACTCACGATGCATCTACAAACCGGAGCCATCAAAAAACATTTCTTACTCGAACATGACATGCATTTAACCCGACAAGAATTAGTTAATCAAACAACCATACTGAAGAAATCCCCAGATTACCATCGGCTACAAATCCTAGAGGCACTCATCATTAAGAAAAACCAGCCCGAAATAAACCTTCAATCCACAGGATTAGCCCGGACCCTCTACCTGCATGGCAACTATTCATGATTTTCCCCAATTACCTCATTTACTCATTTACCGTTACAAATTGTATATAAATAACATTGTCAATTGTTTTTATTTAGTTTAGCTTGATAATGATTGTAAGAACAATCGAAACGTTGCAATAATAAATAAATATGTCTCAAAATATAGGCTTTTTTATTAATCACCTTAGTGATCCCCAAAAAAGGACGATACGAAAATTGGAAAAAGTGTCAAAAAAGTTAATAGACGCGGAATATAGTGTAGTGTTCAATCAGTGTTGCATATATATATATATATATATATATGGTGTATCAAGATAACATGGATGGGAACACAAGTTTTTTTAAAGAGGCGACGTTGATCACACGTCACTCACACATCAAAAATTTTGAACTAAAATTTATCCATAAAATTGAATGGTAGTATTGAAATTTTCCGGAAAAAAACGGAATTACAGGACATCAAGGACAATTTCGAATTTTTAAATGGGAACGTATGTCATATTGGATATCTTTGGATAGAGCTTTTCAACAACTTTTCCTTAAACATTTTTTTAATATCTTTTACGATTGACACAAAAAACTGTGATATTTTTAAAGGACGATTATAGTCCCTATAACGACTTGAAAGTAAAGTATTTTTATTTATAAATGCTCAAAGTGCCTTCCATTTTAATTTAAACAAATTCGCATCCTTACTCTTGAGTTACCTGTAGTTCGGAGAGCAATTAAAAAAATATATAATAACAAATATTGCACTTTCAAATCGTACCTACTTCAAAGCACAACTTAAAAACACTTGAAGTGCCTCCAACGCGAACCCATTAACCGACACATACAATTTATTTGACATTGATATAGTCTACTTATAGTCTGTTTCTTTTGTTAAAGCGGAACTAGATTTTCAAATCTAGTAACTTTTATCGATTAAATGAATATTTTGATCATTTTATTTAGTAAAAGCCCATTTACTCATTATAAAGTTAGCTAGTGACAACTTAAACATTTGAAATAACCTGTACTTTAAATTAGTTGTCAAAATAAGTATATTAAGTATAAAAATAAATAGAATATTTATTTTATTTATGTTGTGAAAGGTATATTTTTATGAATATCAATATAAGATACTCGTATTTATAAATATGAATAAAATTTATATCTTGTAAGATTGAGTGAATTATATTTGGAGTCGAAGAGCGTTTTACTGCAATGTTCCGCTATCCAAACTTTTACACGACTGAATAACAACGTTTATTTCTTTTTTTTGTTACTTTTATATTTTTTGGTTACCAAGTGACCGATGACCCGTCAACGCATTTAAACAATGTAAAATCTTCGCCTACTTAATCCCTCTGCAATTTAGAAACGTAACAGTATATGAGACACATCACCAAACCATCGGAGATGTTGGACGATGTGAATTCTGAACTCTGAGAATGACTTACGTCACCTCTCGCATACACCCGATCATTTTGTTCGAAAATTGTTTCATCGGAAAAAGTAATTTTGAGATGCATGCTGTGCGTATTGGTGAATCAGCTGTTTAGCTCTGGTCTCCCTGATGTCCCTTAGAGATGGGGTAAGCAAGTGGCCAGTGCTTCTTCGGTAATTTTAAAAAAATATTAATTTTTTCGTTAATAAATACCGTTTATACATGGTGTCTCAAAAAAAATTTTATATTTATTTAGCTTACTGCGTGAACGCAACGTATCCGAGGGGCGCGGGAGTTATGTCAATCGGTAGCCTGGCTCTTGGGAATTCAATCACTATGGAGCGTTTCTCGGGAGCAGACCGCGCGTAATGCGTGCGAGAGTTTTACAAAAACGGTGATTCGGCGACTGTAGCGCGTAGAAAATTCTGCAGTATTCGAGGTTTTCGCCACTTAAATGATGCGCCAAGCATTCCTCTCATTCGACATTGGGTTAAAAAGTTTGAAGAGACTGGTACAACGCTGGATAAATCAAAATCCGGGCGACCTAGGTCATCAAGAACGGTAGAAAACGTGGAGAATGTTAATCAGTCTGTTCGTGACGACCCGAACCTTTCAATTCGGAAGCGCGCAAGTGCTTTAAATGTGCATAGATCATCATTACATCGCATTATGCACAAAGACCTAAAGCTGCACCCCTACAAAATTCAATTGGTGCAAGAATTAAAGCCCCAAGATGCCAGTCAGAGGCTTAATTTCGTAAATCAGGTGATTGAGCGATTTTCAACGTTTACCAACATTTTGTTTTCGGATGAAGCTCATTTTCATCTTAATGGCCACGTAAATAAGCAGAACTGCAGCTACTGGAGTGCAACGAATCCGAAACGCAAACATCAGAAACCCCTACATTCGCCTAAAGTGACCGTATGGGCTGCGATGTCGGCCCTTACTTTTTTGAAGACGAAAGGGGGCGTGCAGTTACAGTGAATTCAGAGCGTTATGTGGAGATGTTAGACAACTTCTTGGTACCTGAACTGCAAAACTTTCCTGGCTATAACCAAAGAACATGGTTCCAACAGGACGGAGCAACTTCACACACGTCCAATATGTCTCTGCCACGTGTTCGTGAAATTTTCTCAGGCAAATTGATCTCCCGGAGAGGTGACATAAATTGGCCTCCACGCAGTCCAGATTTAACCCCTATGGACTTTTTCCTATGGGGTTATCTTAAATCTAAAGTTTACGCCAATAAACCGACTTCACTGGCGCATTTGAAAGAAAATATCCGTCACGAAATGGCAGCCATCCCTGAGTCCACCTGCCGAGACGTCATAAGTAATTTTACTGTTCGATTAAATGAGTGCCGAGAACGCGAGGGTCTACATTTAAACGATATTATTTTTAAGAAATAAATTCCCAAAAAGTGTATTTTAATAATTAATAAACATTTTTTCTATATACGGCTTACTTTTTTTTTAATCGATCCACTAAATATAAAATTTCTTTTGAGACACCTTGTAAATACCGTATTGTTCGGACCATAAGACGCACTTTTTTACACAGAAAAATCGACTCACGATTGGGGTGCGGCTTATGGTTCGAAGATACAGGTGCGTTGTTTTAAAAGTGTGCGATTTTAGTGTGGAATTAATTCGGAGCGCATAAAACAGAATTAACCAAGAAAATATAATAGAAATGAATACAGAATTAGGAATTTCTGGAGGCCTTACAAGTCAACGGCAACCCTTGGGTCGATTAATAAACCATTTAATAATTTTATGCGCTAAGAGTGGAACAAAAGAATGATAAAGCGAAATCGCGATGTTACAGCAACGGATGAAACGGACAATTTCAAAATTTCCTTGGTAAAAAAATCATGGGAAGCTGTAAAAGAAAAGATAATTATAAAGTCTTTTAAGAAATTCGGTATAAGCAACGCATTGGATAGTATCGAAGACCACATATCAAAACTTAAAAATCATCCGTGTTATTCCTCCACGACGTAAAATCACATGACCACTGACGTCAGTTTAGACTGATCTATATGAATCAAATATTGAAACTGTTTTATTTTTGTCATTATTTCATTATTTTTTAGGAATATAATTCACACTATTTATAATAATAATAATAATAATTTATTCAAGTTTTTTGTACATTAAATATACAGTAACTTAAGTCTAATTTAGCCCATCATGCCAGTTCAGTTATACTCATACAGAATTCGTCAACACTGTATAATGCGCGGTTAGAAAGGAATATCTTCATTCTTTTTTTAAATATATTTCTATTAAGATTTTTGGTCTGAAGCGGAAGCATATTATACAGGTTGACTCCGATTACCGACGGTAACTGTCTGGTCGTGGTATATCTACACAGAGGCGTCCGAAAATGTTCCTTTTGCCTGGTGTTCTAATTGTGAGTGTTCTGGTTTTTTTTCAGAACACTTTCATTGTCTTTAATGTACAAAAGTACATTTAAGATGTACAATGATGGAAGCGTCAACATGTTCAGTTTCCTGAAAAGATCTCTACAATGTGCATAGCGTTTAGCTTTCGCTAAAATGCGTATAGCTTTTTTTTGGACTTTAAATATACGCGTCCATTCAGTGGAGTTGCCCCATAGCTCGACACCGTAAGAGAGTAGACTATGGAAGTAGGCATAATACAACATTCTGACGGTGTCTTCGGAGACACATTCGGTCATTCTCTTTAGCATATACGTAATTCTATTCAGTTTAATCGATAACACGTGGATATGCTCTTTCCACGTTAGCCGGCAGTCCAAATGAAACCCAAGAAACTTAACGGTATTTTCATTGTACAGAGTATTGTTATTTAACATCCTATTTAAGCTAAAAATAATTGTTTTGGTTTTTGTAGTATAACACAGTTTGTTACTAGTGAACCATTGTAAAGCTTGATCTTGGGTTACATTCGCGGCTAGCATAGCATCATCACAGTGGACTCCATGGTTTATAAATGAAGAGTCGTCGGTGTAGAGCATAGTTATGGCCTGCATATTGTCTGGCAGATCATTAATGTATAATATAAAAATTAAAGGTCCCAAAATTGTGCCTTGCCCGACGCCTATGTTTATGCTCTTCGTCGACGACAGAACATTGTTGTGATAGACACATTGTTTCCTATTTTTTAGGAAACTTGTAACTAGGTTGAGTGCTTCGCCACGTATACCGTAATAGTCAAATTTATCACGAAGTATGTCGGGACTGACACAGTCGAAAGCTTTGCACAGAACGCAAAACGTCCCAACAACGTGTAGTCCCTTTTCAATGCTTTCTAATAATTCGTCGATCAGTTTGATAGGTGCTTTACATGTAGATCTGAGTTTTCGAAAGCCGAACTGATTATCAGAAAGCACCGTGTGTCTTTCAAGGAATGCCAGCATCCTACTTTGAATCGCTGTTTCTAATATTTTAGAAAATGATGGCGTTATTGATATAGGGCGATAATTGTTAGGATCGGAAGCATCTCCTTTCTTAAAGACTGGCGTAACTCTCGAGATTTTTAATTTTTGAGGGTAAATTCCTGATTGGAAACAGGAATTGACAATTATAGCCAAGGCCTCGCTAATGGCTACAGATGTACGTTTTAATAATTTGACATTAACACCATAGATGTCGAGGCTTTTACTATTATTGAGTCCCCTGATTATATTGTCAATCTCTATCTCATCAGTCGGCCTTAAGTATAAACTACTATGGTAACTTATTTTCTTATTATGTAGCAATGTATTATAGTCCGCAGTTGTGGAGGGGAGGTTAGATACAGTGTTCTCCGCCATAGTGACGAAGAAATTATTAAAATTATCAGGCGATATATTTTCGCTCTTTTTTGTATTCTTAACTCCCCCACACTCTTGCTTTTTATTTAGTTCCATAGTTAAAGATGACCAAGTAATCAATTGTTATGATCCATTTACCAGGTCTACAAGTATGAAATGCGGATTTTTTTAAAAAATAAAACACATTAAACTCAAAAGAACAGTAAAAGTTTATTTATTCAAAGTATGCTCCATTAGAAGTTATACATTTTTCCCATCTTTCAGGCAATTTGTGAATACCTCGCCAGTAGAACTCTTCCCCTTTCCCTGCAAACCATTCATCTAGCCATTCTTTCACGTTTTCATATGAACAAAAGTGCTGCTCGGCAAGTGCGTGACCCATCGATGCGAACAAGTGGTAATCTGAAGGGGCCAAGTCTGGTGAGTAAGCGGCATGAGGTAGCACTTCCCACTTGAGTGCCTCCAATGTTTTGCAACTGCTTTTGCCTTATGTGATGGAGCGTTATCGTGAAGAAAGATTACCTTGTGCTGTCTTCTTTCGTATTCTGGTCGTTTTATGAGCAGCGAATGGTTCAATTCGATCATTTGTTGTTGTTAGCGTTGGGTATTAACTGTTTCACCAGGTTTTAACAATTCATAATAGGCCACACCCTTTTGGTCCCACCAAGTACGGAACATTGTCTTTTTGCCAAAGCGATTCGGTCTTGCAGTTGATGTGGATGGTGAGTCTGGGTTCACCCATGATTTTTTGCGTTTGGGATTTTCAAAATAAATCAATTTTTCATCGCCAGTAATGATACGATGCAAAAAAGACTTTCTTTTGTATCGTGCAAGCAAAATTTCACAAGTGTTTTTGCGTTTTTCTATCTGCCTCTCATTCAATGCATGTGAAACCCATCTGCCGACTTTCTGAATTTTACCCATCTCTCGTAGGCGATTGGAAACAGCTTGTTGACTAACGCCTAACTGCTCTGCTAGTTATTTTTGTGATTGACTATCGTCTTCCTGTAACAATGTTTCCAATTTTGTATCTTCATATTTTTTTGGAGGTTTTCCATGTTCTTTGTCTGTAAGATCAAAGTCACCACTTTTGAAACGCCGAAACCATCGTTCACACGTGTCTTGCGATGGAGAATATTCACCATAAGCTTTTCAAAGCAGTCGGTATGATTCAGCAGCAGTTTTTTTTAAATGAAAACAAAACAGTAGTACTGTCCGTGAATGCTCTTTATTTGGCACAAAATTTGACATTTTTAATACAATAAAACAAAACTATATGATCACTTTTCAAATTATAACCTATACGCATTTGACACTTAATGATAACTTAACAAAATGCCATATGTGTTGAAACTTTGAACTATACACTCTGTTTGCGCGGCAAGTTTGAAAAAAATCCGCATTTCATATTTGTAGACCTGGTACATCTCTCGTAGGCGTGGATGTGTGATATACTTGCTTTACTGTTAGTGGAAAAAAGTAATTTTACTTTAAAAATGTCACATAAAATGATATTTTTCCTCGACCCTGTTTTCAAACATTAAATCAGTCTGGATAGAAAAGCAGGTAAAAAATTCAAGCAAAAAGTATCAGTAACAATGTTTTCGCATTCCTATTTGTGTTGAAAGTTTTTCTTTTGTAGAAACAAACATACTTTTCCAGTTAGAATATTTTCTTTAAAAGCCAGGTATATTAGGATTGTAAAAAATACAGGGATGTGCATTTTCAAATAACCGTATATTCTTTATTCGAGCTCGCGATATAAACTGCAGAGCTTAGGGAATTCTACTTGCGATAAATAAGAGTTAATAAAACTTTGGACGTCTCCGAACCACTTTTCACGTTAGGCTATTGTTCCCGCGGGACTAGACATTGACTTTGCCTGTCTTACTATATAATGTACTTAAATTTTAGTCGGAAATTTTCAGATTTACGTTGGTGATTTGTATCTTTCTCAGTGGCGCGCAGTCCATGACTTGTTTGCGACGCATCCCTTAAAATTTTGAAGTATTTCATATAATTATTATTAATTTTTATTCAATATAATTAAATTCACTTTAAGAACGTGGTTAAATTAGCCTGACGTTTTATAATCAGAGACCGGTAAATATATGCAACGGTACTTTTGCCATAGGCGTGCTATTTTAAACTTTATTTTGAACGAATAATTCTGTAATAATTTTTAACTTCTTTTTACTTAAAAAGCGCCCTCTCCGATATAAACTGTATTGGGTATATAAGCTGTTCACTTTTGTAAGAACAAACTAGATCTGATAATTTTGGTTACTTTTATAGTATATTACTGACTTTAAATTTCAATTAAAAATATTCCTTACACTGTTAAATCGACTTTAGGTTTCTAGGTTATGGTCATTATAATTAAGATATCATTTTTCATTATGACATATGTCAAATGGATCAACATTTTAAAAAGTGACATTTTTTAATACAAACATGACATACAATTTCAAAGATGAAAACTATTCAAAACAAAATTTCCTCTTAGTTTGTTCTTACAAAAGTGAAACGCTTATACCAGGTTCTTTTCTCAAAGCCTATTTGACATAGGAGATTGGTAAAAAAAGGTATTGCCATTATGAGTTTCCTTATATAAAAAATTATGTCCAAATTTACCCTTACCACCAAATCCGGTTGTGACACGTTGGGGAACTTGGCTTGAAGCGGCGTTATTTTATGTTAACAATTTTGAAGTTTTAATTTTTTTTATTTTCAATCTAACTCCGGATGCTCAAAGCATTATAATACCAAAAAAAATTATACAAAAACCAAATATTTATGAAGAGTTTAAGTTCATAAAGACTAATTTTGAATATCTTCCTTCAACCATAGTAAATTTAGAAAAACAACACCGGCCGTTGTCAGAATCTTTAAATATTATTTATTGGACAGTAAACAAACTGAAATCTGTTCCCGGCGAGTTTGGTTTGCACTTGTCTGCAAAAATTGATAGTATATTTAATAAAAATCCTGAACTACAAGTATTACTACAATTTTCTATCAATTTATTATCAAATCAGGATGTATAATAAATATAAAGAAATATATACTTTTTATAATTATGCACCAATAACAAGTTTTGATGTAGAGAGGTCTTTTTTCAATCGAAAAGAACTAATTTTACCTTTAATTTTGTTTCATTTGTATTTAATTTTAAGTTATTGAAGTTTAACCATTTTCCTACTTTTTCTAAATCATTATTTAATTTTAATTCTATTTCTTCTTTATCACTACCTTCAACATAAACCAAAGTATCATCTGCAGAAAGATGAAATTTGCAGTAAACTAAAACATTATTACAAACATTTATATATATGATAAACAATAACGATCCCAGGATGCTATCTTGCGGTACACCGTAATCTATTCCTCTAAAATTATACTGTCACATAAGACTGTTTGTTTCCTATTTTCTAAATAATTTTTAAATAATTTAGGGATATTTAATACTAAATTCAAAACCTAGAAACCGACTAATTTTTTAGATTTTCGACAGTACCTCTTCTAGTAAAACCCACTGCACGCCACTGATCTTCCTCGTTCTTCCTTTTACTTCACTGTTTTATCTCTCTCTTAAAAATGTCTGAAGCAAAGTATGAATAGGAGTTACATACTTGTTGCAAGAAGTTACTTCCTCTTCGCAAAGTAATCTTGTCTTTTAACAACCACGAAAACTGTTCAGACCTGTTTGACAGTTTTCCAAAGCTGATAAACCGCGGTTCTCACACCTCATTTTTAAGAGAATCTTATTAGAAAGTCATTTTAAAAATGTTATTCATATTTACGAATTGCATTTGCTTCAATAGGCCGCGTAATTAAGTTTATAACTGCGTTAAAAGTTTTTTTCTTTTGATAGACAGCTCTATTAGCAGGAAAAATAATAGACTGGGAAAATAAAATAAAAAACACATTAGTTTTAAACGACTTTACCATTATTTTTACTCTCATGTAAAACCATCACTATTGGCAGTGTCGGGCTTTGCATCCCTTACAGTGATAACAAAAACATCAATATAAAATTAAAGTAACATAAAAGACCAAAAAACACCTTATACCGTCATTTTGTCGTCTGTCTGTCTGTCTGTCTGACTGTTCGGTAAAAATTGTAGCCAAACGGCTAAACCTAGAGAGTTGAAATTTGGCATGCTTATACAACTATTTGACCCGCACATAGGAAAAATACTAAAACATCTAAAAAACATATCGCCCTAAAAATATAAACAAGTTTGTGCACATGCCCTAGTTAAACCATTGCATTATTTATTCAATATACAGTTCCGGTCAAAATAATAACTACATCTAATAGAGTAACCTTATTATTTGTAGTTCGAACACTAAATAAATTCATATTTTTATTTTAACTGGCATAACCAATAAAGCACTTATGAGCTATTAAATCCATAATATTTATCAAGAAATATTATTTGTTCATAGAAATATTTTGATTTTTGTGAAAACACTGCCTGACATGGTTGGTCAAAATAATAAATACATTTCCTAAAACTCATAAAAATAATTTGATAACGGGGTTAAGACAGGTTCAGACAAGTTCATAATGTATTTATAAGTATATGTTAAACAAAAAAAATTATTTAGTTTTGTTCAAACTATTGCAAAGATGGGTAAGAATAAGCATTGTGGTAGTGAAATGAGCAACTTAATTAAAAAATTAAAAATGATGGCAATTCTTTTAGAAGATTTGTTGATATTATGGGTTGCTCTTTGGGAATGGTACAAAATGCCATCAGTCACTCATTTAAAGAAGAAACCCGGGCAGACCACACAAAACTTTAAAGAACGAAGATAGACGCTTGGTAAAGGAAATGAAAAAAATCATTTCATGTCATCAACTAATTTACTAACCGAACTACAACCGAATATTTCTGCACGAACCATTAGAAGGAGGTTGGTAGAACATAACTTAAGATCATGTTCGCCTAGAAAAGTACCATTATTAAAACCAAGACACTTAAAAGCCCGTAAGGAATATGCTCAAGAACACATTTACTGGTATGGTGCAGAAGTTATTAAAAAATGGAGAAATATTTCGTTTAGTGACGAAAGTAAATTTATGTTGTTTGGAAATGATGGGAAAAAATTGTTAGGCGTCCTCCAAACCAGACGTTTAACCCTAAGTACACGAAAAAAACCGTTTAACATGGAGGAGGTAAGATTTTAGTTTGGGGTTGTTTTTCTGGGTATGGTATAGGTCCATTATTTCGCATAGATGAGATAATGACGAAAGAAATTTACATCTTAATTTTGGAAACTATGATGCTACCGTATGCGGAATGGAATATACCACTAATATGAATCTACCAGCAAGGTAACGACTCTAAACACACGGCTCGTGTAACAAAAACATGGTTCCTGAAAAACAATTTTCAAGTTTTACCTTGGCCTGCTCAAATACCCGAAATGAATCCAATAGAAAATCTTTGGAAACTAGTAAAGGATGGGGTTGAGCAGGAAAATCCAAGGAACAAAAATGCATTATGGACTGCTGTTCAAGAAGCTACGTACAGCACTCCTGTAGAGAGCTGTCAACGGCTTATCGAGTCGATACCCAAACGATGTCGGGCCGTTTTGGCAAATAAAAGGTATGCTATTGATTACTAAGATTATAAAAATTAGTATTAAGTAATTAGTAACAGTAAAATGAATAGTAAATTTTATATTTGACTAAATTTTCTCGATTGTATTTATTAGTTTGACCAACCGTTTCAGGTAGTGTTTTCACAAATATCAAAATATTTCTATCACCATATAATATTTCTTGATAAATATTATGGTTTTAATAGATCGTAAAGTGCTTTATTGGTTATGCCAGTTAGAATAAAAATATAAATTTATTTAGTGTTCCAACTACAAATAATAAGGTTAGTGTATTAGGTGTATTTATTATTTTGACCGTAACTGTATATATAGTACAAGTGTCTCAAAAGAAATTTTATATTTATTTAGCTTAGTGCGTGAACGCAACGTATCCGAGGGGCGCGGAGGTTATGTCAATCGGTAGCCTGGCTCTTGGGAATTCAGTCGCTATGGAGCGTTTCTCGGGAGCAGACCGCGCGTTATGCGTGGGAGAGTTTTACAAAAACGGTGATTCGGCGACTGTAGCGCGTAGAAAATTCTGCAGTATTCGAGGTTTTCGCCACTTAAATGATGCGCCAAGCATTCCTCTCATTCGACATTGGGTTAAAAAGTTTGAAGAGACTGGTACAACGCTGGATAAATCAAAATCCGGGCGACCTAGATCATCAAGAACGGTAGAAAACGTGGAGAATGTTAATTAGTCTGTTCGTGACGACCCGAACCTTTCAATTCGGAAGCGCGCAAGTGCTTTAAATGTGCATAGATCATCATTACATCGCATTATGCACAAAGACCTAAAGCTGCACCCCTACAAAATTCAATTGGTGCAAGAATTAAAGCCCCAAGATGCGAGTCAGAGGCTTAATTTCGTAAATCAGGTGATTGAGCGATTTTCAACGTTTACCAACATTTTGTTTTCGGATGAAGCTCATTTTCATCTTAATGGCCACGCAAATAAGCAGAACTGCCGCTACTGGAGTGCAACGAATCCGAAACGCAAACATCAGAAACCCCTACATTCGCCTAAAGTGACCGTATGGGCTGCGATGTCGGCGCGAGGAATTATCGGCCCTTACTTTTTTGAAGACGAAAGGGGGCGTGCAGTTACAGTGAATTCAGAGCGTTATGTGGAGATGTTAGACAACTTCTTGGTACCTGAACTGCAAAACTTTCCTGGCTATAACCAAAGAACATGGTTCCAACAGGACGGAGCAACTTCATACACATCCAATATGTCTCTGCCACGAGTTCGTAAAATTTTCCCAGGCAAATTGATCTCCCGGAGAGGTGGCCTCCACGCAGTCCAGATTTAACCCCTATGGACTTCTTCCTATGGGGTTATCTTAAATCTAAAGTTTACGCCAATAAACCGACTTCACTGGCGCATTTGAAAGAAAATAGCCGTCACGAAATGGCAGCCATCCCTGAGTCCACCTGCCGAGACGTCATAAGTAATTTTACTGTTCGATTACATGAGTGCCGAGAACGCGAGGGTCTACATTTAGACGATATTATTTTTAAGAAATAAATCCCCAAAAAGTGTATTTTAATAATTAATAAACATTTTTTCTATATACGGCTTACTTTTTTTTAATCGATCCACTAAATATAAAATTTCTTTTGAGACACCTTGTATATATTACTATATAATAACATGTAATTATTATCATTGAGTCTGTTCATTTGTTCAGTATTCTGTCCAGACATTGCGACCAGTTTCAGCTTAG
This sequence comes from Liopterus haemorrhoidalis, assembly GCA_963971575.1. Lineage (NCBI taxonomy): Eukaryota > Metazoa > Arthropoda > Insecta > Coleoptera > Dytiscidae > Liopterus > Liopterus haemorrhoidalis. The sequence goes on from OZ020613.1 coordinate 62,827,629, forward strand.
TGATGCTGGACAGAATGATAAAAAAATAGTATATATAAATAAAATTGTCAATAAGTTATAAAAATTATGTCTAAGAAATTATAATAGGTATTAGAATGTATATTTTCTTATTTACATTTGTAACATATGTCAATGTAAAAAATGTAAATAAAGTTATTATTATTATTATTATTATAATTTCTAGAAAAAAGGGTTTAAGCATTGTTCAAGGAGATGCTAGTGTTCAAATTTACTAAGCAATAACTCTGAACAAATTTCTCCTTGAACAATGAACCATTTAATAATATATTTCTAAAGTCACGTGGTGAAACGTAAGGTTTCTAATTTTATTTTATTATCTGAAATCTCACAAATGTTGACCGCAAAGTAACCTTTAAAATCCCTAAAAAACGCTCGAAGATATTCTCTTGACGGGTGGTTTGTGGAAGTTTGTCTTTATCTGGGCGGTCTAACCGATTCGTTACAATTCATTAATAGAGTGTTTATTTTTTCAATTATTTATCTTTTTATAACTTCCGTTAGTCGCGAAATTTCGGTTATCCTCTGCCATCATCCTGTATTTTAGCTAAAATTATAAAATCGCAATGAAATACAAAATAAAATTACACATCGACTTTATTGTTTCTTTTTACTGAAAATCCTACAAGTTCTGCTTAAAAATTCAGTAAAATATATAGTAATAGTTGTTTTCGGTCGATTGATTTTGCTACGCAAGTAAAAATTCCTCCTAAGGCGGGATCGTATAACGCTTTGCGGGATGTTCTCGTGGAACTATTGGCCTATAAATGCAGCGACGAACAACACGAGATAAAAAACATGTCGTTCCCAAACTATTTTATGTATATCCAAGGATCACACAGCTCTGATGTTATTTTATTCCTTCCCATATTCCACTGCGGCACATAAACAATAAGGTAATTCTCGGACAGCGACCCGGAAAATAGTAAAATATGTCGCAAAAAGATGGCGGATTTGAATGAAAGTTATGTCTTCTCCTCAATCCTATTTCATATGCAACTATTTTATTTTTATCTTATTTCATATTACGAAATAAAAACATTGTTATGATAGAAAAAATTTAAACAGTTTTTAAAGATATAAAATTGTTTATTAGCCAATTTTAAACTTTAAACAAATATAAATAATAAAATAATAGCATCCCAACGCCTAGATAATTTCTCCATTGCTAGACCGCCGGCTATAGATATAGGTACACTGAAAAATTGATGTGAAGTGTGAATTTTCATACATTTCAGTGTTTCGCAGGTATTTAGTAAGTGAATTATGATTATTTAGGATGCCAAACAAATTTTATGTTAACATATTTTTTTATTAATTTTTTTCGAATGCCTAATACCATATTTAGGTTTCTAAATAAGTGCAGTATTTTTTTTTATATAGCAGGGTTCATTACGATTTTGAAAATTGCGCCTATGGCTTCCATTGGTTGTTTTAAGTCATAAATTCCGCCCCTCTGATTTCGTACACATTAAATAATAGAATTAAATTATAATTTCAACACTTCCCACTGGTTATTAAATTTACGCTTTTAAAAATCAAATGCAACATTTTCCAAAATATAACTAGAATTTTGACAAAATAATTTAAACAAAATAAAAATGCAAAAAAAAATAAAAATAAAATTGTGACAGGAAGCGAACCACTACACCATGAAGGATAACTGCTTTACGGTCTTACATAACATATTAAATATTTACGTCGTCAACCAAAAAAACACAAAAAATGCGTTATTTTCCGAAAACATTATCTGATCAAAAATTTCTATATTTTTAGAGGTAATGTTTTTTAGATGTTTTAGTATTTTTCCTATGTGCGAGTCAAAGAGTTGTATAAGCATGCCAAATTTCAATTTTCTAGGTTTAGCCGTTTGGCTACAATTTTTACCGAACAGACAGACAGACAGACCACAAAATGATGGTATAAGGGTTTTTTGGTCATACCTACAAAACCCTAAAAAGAACCTTAAGTGTGCCATGAAGTCCCTCACTTTTCGTGTTAATTTTCTACAAGCTGCGGCATTGTACGAAGATGGCCGCAGTATTGGAATATCGCTAGAGTTTTGGGCGTACAGACCACACGCCACTTGTAGATTAAAACGATTTTTAAACAATACGGGTAAATTTCCCTATGCACAGACTGGCAAGACGTACATGTCTGAACACTCTAAAATAAGTAGTGTTAAAGGGACTTCATGGTACACAAAAAATGAACTTTTAATGTCCTGCTAAGTCCCTCGCTTTTTGTGTTAATTATTTACACTTCTTTTTAGGGTTTTGTAGGTATGACCAAAAAACCCTTATACCGTCATTTTGTCGTCTGTCTGTCTGTCTGTCTGTCTGTCTGTCTGTCTGTCTGTCTGTTTGTCTGTCTGTCTGTCTGTCTGTCTGTCTGTCTGTCTGTCTGTCTGTTCGGTAAAAATTGTAGCCAAACGGCTAAACCTAGAGAGTTGAAATTTGGCATACTTGTACAACTTTTTGACCCGCACATAGGAAAAATACTAAAACATCTAAAAAACATATCCCCCTAAAATTATAAACAAATATGTGCTCATCGAAAAAAAAAAATATTTTTTTAAAATTCTGAGTAGGGTATCAAAAGAAAGCCCTTAGTACGTGGATTAACGATCAAAATTTTATTTTTTCAAAATAAATTATATTGACGCGATTTTTGCCAAAATTGTGTAAAAAAATTTTTGTCCCACACCCTGTAGCCCAGATGGTTTAAACTAAAAATCTGAAAAAATTCGAAGTAATGTACATTGGTGTGAACCGGAATAGTACAACAGAAATTTTTGATCAGATTATGTTTTCGGAAAATAATGCATTTTTTGTGTTTTTTACCAAAATATGTTAAATATTTAATTCGCTATGTAACCCAGTAGATAAGCCAGTGCTCATAGCGATGTGCGTTTAGTCATTGGTTTTCTAATTTACTAAACAGGTAACTTGCGAACTAGAGTTCGAATCCTGTCAGTTATAAATTTTTTGTTTTTTTTTTTGCAGTTTTCATTTGTTTAAATTATTTTGTCAAAATTCTAGTTATATTTTGGTAAATGTTGCATTTAATTTTTAAAAGCGTAAATTTAAAAACCAGTGGGAAGTGTTGAAATTATAATTTAATGCTACGTTTGATGTATACGAAATCAGAGGACGGGGCTAATGATTTAAGCAACCAATAGAAGCCATAGGCGCAATTTTCAAAATCTTAATGAACCTTGCTATGTAAAAAAAATACTGCACATATTTAGAAACTTAAATAATGGTATTAGGCATTCGAATTAAAATTCATAAAAAAATATTTTTACATAAAATTTGTTTTGGCATCCCATATAATCATCATTCAGTTACTAAATACCTGCAAAACCCTGAAATGTGTGAAAATTCACACTTCACATCAATTTTTATATTAAAACGAGTCGCAAAGCGACGAGTTTTGTCAACGTAGGGGGAGAAGCAAACTGTTGGCTGTCCTATCTCAAATAAATAAATAAAAATAAAATAAAATACTGAAGCATGGCATTTAAGAACAATGCAATAAAAATGGAGGTAATACATAAGCTTCTTAGGTCTGTTGTTAAAAGCTGCCTATTTCCTACCATTATAAGCACCATTCGTCTCGATGTGGTCGTGTAAATTTCCCGTGCTATACATTATGAGTAATTATCGTGTAATATCCCAGAGTGATAAAAAATGTTCTCCTCATCAATATTGCAAAATATAATCAATGTAGAGCTGTTGTCCTCGCAAATACAAATTAATTATAAAAACGACACATGACAACGTCTGCAATTTGTTCATGAAACGAGCAGAAATTTTCTGGAATAAATTACACTAAAATAAATGTAAACATGCAAACAGTTTATTATCAATGATTAATTGAACATGTTTGATAATGGTTTTGATCAGTTATGTATTCTATCATACAATTTCAAATATATCATATCACTATATTATTTATTAATTAATTTTGTTATAGGAGATTTACAATAATTTATTAGAAAATGTTTTGATTAACACGAATTTTCCATACATTATTAATATCTAGTTGATTACAAAACTCATAAAATTGAATTCCAGTTTGAATTTGTGTTTTTGTGTTTCATATTTGATAATGAGGTTATGTTGCCTCGATCGAAAATAAATAATCAAATAACCAATACATGCATCAATCGAATAACTATTACCAGGGCAAAATCCCAGTCGCTCGGTTGCCAGTGGCGACGATAGTTTTAAAATAAAACCTTCTGAATATGTTGGATTAAAGGCCACTCAGATTTTGAGTCTAATCGAAGTCGATCTTCTAGCCAAAGAAGCAGCTGTAAATGGCTCCCCCTTAAATATTCCTCTAAACATTAATAATAATAATAATAATAATAATAAACTTTATTGTAGGCGAAGTTTCAGCCCGGGCTGGTCTTCCAACTTAACCTTTTTAATCGTGTAAATACAATAATACATTTTTTATATATAAATTACATTCTTACATTTTATATAAATTAGCATAAGAAGTTTAGCGAACTTTAATTCAGCGAAATTCAGTAGACGTTCTTGGTGTGATTTCTTGTCTGCAACCATGTTTTATATTTTACTTTGAAAGATTGCACAGAGATAGATTTTAGGCACTTGGGTATTTGATTATACATAGATGGGGCGCAATAAGAAAAGGAACGCTCGAAAAATGAACTTTTGTGGGCTGGAACTTCTAGGCTATAGAAGTCCCTAAGAGTAAGGCTATGAAGGGAAGTTCTCGAAACTAGTTTGCAGCTTAAATAGGTAGGCGTTTAATTGATTATTAATTTATGAATAAATGAAGCAAAGTATAAATTTCGACGCTGTTCCATAGTTAGCCAATTTAATGAACTCAACCCTTTGGACGTCGGAGTTCTACTACGAAGTGACAGTACAAATCTTACACAGTAATGGGATTATGTCAATCTTCAAATCTTCCATATACAACCAATGGCAACAAGAATACACAGATTCTCTACAGTTCAAATGATCATACTATGGTCAAATTCAACCTCTTCTTCCTAGAAAGCTTTGATTTTCTTCTCACCAAAGCAGATCTTTTATATCCACTCTTATCCGGCTTAGATTTAATCACACCTTCTCTCCATATCATCTGCATAGAATTAATATGGTTTCGTCTCCTTTCAGACAGACATCACACGGACAATGTCTGTCTGTCAGCGATTCGAACCATTTATTGTTTGAATGCCCAATTCATTTTCGCAATCGTAACTTATTCATACAAAATTTAGTTAAAAATATCCTTACCTACCAATATTCAGACGATTCTTGCTACTAACTCTCTAGATATTTATGAAATTATTTGTAACTATATTAAAGCAGAAAATATCAAATTATAAATGTAATTTTTAAAACATTGTAATCTCTTCATTTATACCTGGCTAATAGCCAAAGCAGCTAAAGCCAACAAATTAAAGGAAAAAAAAACTTTTTAACGAAATTCTTAGCAGAAATTTAAATAAATATTTTATAAACAATATTTTTTACTTCGCGCGTCTATCGATTGAAGGATAACAAAATCGCGTTACGAACGCAAAAGTTACACAGCAAAAAATTCCTAATTCTAAAAGTTCATTCTCAATTATGTTAAAATTTTAGTGTAAAAATTTTCTTTAAAAAATAGAAAATATTCACTATTTTTAACCAAATCACCGTATAAATCTTCATTTATTCAGATAGTGTTTTTTATGAAATATTACTTTTTCAGTGATAAATTGAACACTAGTTTAACACTATTTATTTTCTAACACTATAATTTAACCAGTATATAAGTGTAAACTTTACACTAAATTTAACCAAAAAATTTATGAGAAGTGTGAATCTTCACACATTTCTGGATTTTGCAGGTATTTAGTAACTGAATGATGATTATTTGGGATGCCAAAACAAATTTTATGTCAAAATATTTTTTTATGAATTTTAATTCGAATGCCTAATACCATTATTTAAGTTTCTAAATATGTACAGTATTTTATTTATACAGCAAGGTTCAGTAAGATTTTTAAAATTGCGCCTATGGCTTCCATTGGTTGCTTATATCATAAGTCCCGCCCTCTGATTTCGTCAAACAGAATTAAATTATAATTTCAACACTTCCCACTGGTTATTAAATTTACGCTTTTAAAAAATAAATGCAACATATACCAAAATATAACTAGAATTTTGACAAAATAATTTAAACAAAATAGAAATGCAAAAAAAAAACAGAAAAAAATAAAATTAACAGGATTCGAACTCTAGTTCGCAACTTACCTGTTTAGTAAATTAGAAAACCAATGACTAAACGCACATCGCTATGAGCACTGGCTTATCTACTGGGTTACATAGCGAATTAAATATTTAACATATTTTGGTAAAAAACACAAAAAATGCATTATTTGCCGAAAACATAATCTGATCAAAAATTCCTGTTGTACTATTCCGGTTCACATCAATGTACATTACTTAGAATTTTTTCAGATTTTTAGTTTAAACCATCTGGGCTACAGGGTGTGGGACAAAAAAATTTTTACACAATTTTGGCAAAAATCGCGTCAATATAATTTATTTTGAAAAAATAAAATTTTGATCGTTAATCCACGTACTAAGGGCTTTCTTTTGATACCCTACTCAGAATTTTAAAAAAATATTTTTTTTTTTCGATGAGCACATATTTGTTTATAATTTTAGGGGGATATGTTTTTTAGATGTTTTAGTATTTTTCCTATGTGCGGGTCAAAAAGTTGTACAAGCATGCCAAATTTCAACTCTCTAGGTTTAGCCGTTTGGCTACAATTTTTACCGAACAGACAGACAGACAGACAGACAGACAGACAGACAGACAGACAGACAAACAGACAGACAGACAGACAGACAGACGACAAAATGACGGTATAAGGGTTTTTTGGTCATACCTACAAAACCCTAAAAAGAAGTGTAAATAATTAACACAAAAAGCGAGGGACTTAGCAGGACATTAAAAGTTCATTTTTTGTGTACCATGAAGTCCCTTTAACACTACTTATTTTAGAGTGTTCAGACATGTACGTCTTGCCAGTCTGTGCATAGGGAAATTTACCCGTATTGTTTAAAAATCCTACTAGCATTTTTACTGCAAAAAAAAAACAGCGGAAGACCTTCATGATGATAAAAAAACACTTTCATCCTATAGTAATCAATTATATAAAGAAATAATATATTAAAATGACATCTGTGTATTTAATACTTCAAGATTTAACACAATTAATGTAACGCGATTATTAAATATCGAATATTATTCTGTCTTATCTATTCTCCTAATACATTGTACTTTATACTTTCGTTAATATAGTTAATAAAATAGTTAATAACATACATTTTACAGAATTAAAATAACAAAACTGCTTAACAGATCTATCCTCACCCTGTATCGGCCAACTCCCAGGATGTTAACTATACAAGACATACATTCGGCCTCATCTTGAGTTTGCGATACCAGTGTGGTCTCCGTTATCAGTGCGCGACATTCAGTTGCTGGATTCTGTTCAAAAACGCGCTACTCGTCTTCCTCTAGGCAAATATTTATAATTATACCTTAATATTTATTTAAAAAAATCTATTCATATAATTATAATATATAATTTAAAAAAAAACATTTAATGTAGAACTTGTGATTGGTGTTTTTTACATATTTCTTGTATGTTGGGACATAATCAAGAGAATGCCACCCTCATTTCTTCCCCCAAATTTGTTAATCTATCTCTTTTTTTAGTTTTTATGTTGGTTAATGTGAAAAACCCTACTTCACATAAATATGAAGTTAAAAAACACAGTAAAATTTTTATGGCTTTTTTTGATATTTGTGGGTATTCTTGTTGGACAGATATTCAGAATTCGTCAAGACTCATTTCAGCGTGTTTAATTTTCAAAGCGCGGTCACATGACAGGGATATATGCTCTTCTCCCTCACCTTAAATTCAAAATTATTAGGTAATTCTTTTGAAAAAGCACAATCGCTGATATTGCTGGACACACATGCTAAGATTATTTTCTTCTACTCTTGTTTTCCAAAGAATGATCTTCTTGTGGAAAGCTGATAGTTTGTCTGTTCATGTTAATTTGCACCCTGCATACTCGTATTGACAGTGTTCAAATAATTAAAATATCTGTTAAATAGCCCAATTTAGCGCACCACATATCATTCTTAAGGTCTTACGGGAAGTACATATTATCTTATTCGCAGAACACAAGCAATCTTATTTTAGTTGTAGTATACGAGAAAACACCTTTCCTCGAGAAAGCCACCTTATTATAAAGTAAGCCTTCATATTTTGCTCCCATTGCTAAACACTTTCCGGGGAACGCCAACTTCAGTAGTACATAATTATCGAGGAACACTTTTGAAATGCTTGCGGAACACCAGTGTTCCGCGGAACACTGGTTGGGAACCACTGCTCTAGGCTTTGGTTTTCTACCATATAAAGAACTTCTGAGATAGTTTAAGTTGACCACCCTGAAAGCGCGACTTTAACGTGGTGATTTAATTAATATGTTCTGTTTTGTGAGTGGTGCTTTTCAGTGCGATTTGTCCAACATATACAGTATTAACTGTGATACCAGACTTCGTGGTCACCAGTTTAAGTCATATGAACTTCTTCACTAATAGAATTTTTGATCGGTGGCATTCTCTCCCATGTGATGTTGTGTCTGCATCTAGTATTAATGTATTCAAAAATAGACTAGATCAATTTTTACTATGTAATTGATAAAATGTACAAAAGTTTTTTTCAGTGTCTGTTATTACCAAAGTTATTATTATTTTTTTTTTTTGTATTATTTTTTTGAATTATTTGTTTTATTTTTATTGATTGTCTTTTCGGTTCTCAAATTTATTTTTTGTATTTAATTTTTCTTTTTACGCCATAATTACAATACAATACAATACACCTTTATTTTCAAATACTGATACATTCATGATTCATTTTACATATAAAATACGAATTTAAATACAAATATTAACTAAAAGAAAGGTAAGCAGAATCTGCATTAAAATGTCACAGAAGATACAAGGCATCTTGTGGTGACACGATATTGTTACTATATTATTATACTAAATTCGGTCAGTAGATCATTATATACTAAAAATATGAAAAATTAAAAAATTAATAAATGGTGAAAAGTGAACGTCCTTTAATTTATTAAATTATTGAACTCTGAGTAAGGCATCTCCATTAACCATATTTTGAAACGTTTAATAAATTTATTTTTAATTGGGTGTAAAAGGTAAGATTTTAAATTGACAGGAAATTTATTATAAAATTTGGGTAATATTACTTCAAAATTTTTAGTAGCAACACGTTTTTTTACCATAGGTAAGTTACTAAAACTATTTTCTTTACTTCTTGTGTTATAGTTATGGGTAGGAAAAATTAGTTGATTAATAAGATATATTTTTGTTTTGTACAAGTAGTGACCTAAGGAAAGAAAATATAATTTAGATACATCAAATACTTTCGCTTCTTTAAATAGTTGTTCTGTGGAAAATCTGAATGGTTTATTAAATATAATTTTGAGGATAAGTTTTTGAGTAGATTTAAGTTTTACAGTAACCGATTTGGCAGCACCGCCCCAAGCTAAAATACCATACTTCAATAGCGATTGAGTTAGACCGAAGTAGATAATTTTAAGCGCGTTTAGTTTTAGACAATATTTAAGATTTTTAAACAAATAGATTAATTTTCTCAATTTATTATTTAAACAGTCCACTTGCAATTTCCAAGTCATGGTACTATCAAATATAATACCTAAATATTTAATAGAATTATTAATGCAAATTTTGTCACTGCAGTTACAGCCGTTTAAAGTACAGTTTGTTGAATGTAAACTAAGAAACTTATCTGGCGGTAATTTATCTTTACGGCAAGCGAAAGGAACTATAACTGTTTTATTTATATTTAAGGATAATAAGTTCGCATTTAACCACGCTTGTATTAATTTAAAGTTTTTAGATATATTACGAAATATATCATCCCAGGTATCACCTTCAACATAATATACTGTATCATCGGCAAAAGAAATTAAATTACCATCTACTTCCAGTGATAGTAGATCGTTGATATACAGTATAAACAGAAGGGGCCCGAGTACTGTGCCCTGCGGTATACCGCATGTCACAATTTCCGGATCACTCAGAGTGTCGTCTATGGAAGTATACTGCATCGTATTATTTAAATAACTATTTAAAAGTTTGAGAAAAATTCCTCTGAAACCATAAGATTCAAGCTTGTCTAGTAATCTCAAGTGGTTAACCGTATTGAATGCTTTGGCAAGATCTAAGAAAATAGCCGCACAAAGCTTAGATTTATCTAGGTTTCGATATATAGCTGAAGTTAATGTGGTAATAGCATTTTCAGTAGACATATTTTCTCGAAATCCAAACTGATTTTTAGATAATATGCTATGTTTTTCTATAAATGTATACATTCTTTTTTTAATAATTTTTTCAAATACTTTTGATATATCGGACAATAATGAGATTGGCCTATAGTTACCCATGGTGTCTTTAGGTCCAGCTTTATGTAGTATTTTGATAATTGCTACCTTCATTTTATTATGAAAATATCCTTCTGAGAGAATTATTATTGTTACTTTGAGTTTATGTATGTTTAATATTGTATTTTGTTATTTATACACAGCGTTACAAGCCTCGGCTTCTGCTGTGTCTCTTATATAAATAAATAAATAAATAAATATCATCATCCGAACTTTGTTGCCCTACTTCATCAACGTGCATGACTTCGTCAGCTGGACAAAATTGTTGAATATACCCTGGCATATAGACCACGCGGGAAGCCCATATTTCCAACATTGCACATGGTAATATAAATTAATGTTCGACTGTTTTAGATTAAGTGAGGCATTAGCTCCTAATAAAACAGCTCCAAGTATAAATCACAAGCAGATCGAATAAAAATCTTGCCCATTCTTATAACAACAACTTACATTAATAAAAGAATCAAAATTAAGCAAACACGTTTACTGTAAATCGTTTCTAACGGAAGAACTCAACTGCACTAAATTTGTAAAATTGTTGAACGAAAGGTAGGTGTGTATTGCCGAAAGATGGTGTTAGCTATATTAGTAGATTTTCTTTAGGGGCCCATATTAAATGCAAAGCCCATAGTAGGACCATATTCTCTACCAATTTAATCGATAATCGATTACATTTCGATTAATAAATTTTTATTGCTATCTCTAGTCATACCTACTAAAACCCCTAAAAATGACATGTAATCAAAGTTGATGATTACACCGGTCAACGGGAATTTTGAGTCTGGGTTCTGCATATCTGATTTTTATTTCTTCCACATTATTAATTAAAGAAAAAATAGTTTTACTCGAAAAGGTTGGCTTTTGTAGCTATCAGAATGAAATTACGGATTTTAAGAAAATTTCCCTTTTTTCAGACCTTTATTGTATGTCAAAATAATACAAACTTTTGTTATGAATTTGAATCAGTTTTATTTACAAGAAAAACAATTCGAAACAAACAACCAGAATATATAAAAAAGTTTAGAAATGATTATTTTTCGAATTTCTTCTGTGATTGTATGGACTTTCTCGTATTAGCCCCCAAATATAGTCCCCCATCATACTCTCATTGTACCCCTGATAACGACGTTCAAAGTCCATCACGTCTTGATGAAAACGTTCACCTTGTTCTTCCGAATAGGCTCCCATGTTATCCTTAAATTGGTCCAAGTACGCTTGTAACATATGCACTTTAAGGGACATTCTGCAAACCGTGAGTTTAAAGTTATCAAGCATAGTTGCAATAAGCTCTTTGTAATTGTCTGCTCTGTTGTTTCCGAGAAAACCATGAACCACTGCTTTCAGGCTTTCTTTTAATGAGTATTGAGTATCTGTGAAAATTCGTCACTAGCCATTGTTTTCTTTATTTGTGGTCCGAAAAAAATAAAGGTAGCAAGGATATTTAGTATAACCGCCTATGCAAGGCGGTCGGAATCTCATGCATTCCTTCTGACTGGCGTCTTTTCATAGACAGTTCTACAAAAAGTTTAAAAGCTGTCCTTCTTCACAATGTAAATAAATTTCCAACTCTTCCTTTGGCTCATTCCGTAATGCTCAAAGAAAATTTTGAAAGTGTGAAAATGGTGCTTGAGAGTTTAAAGTATGATGAGTATACCTGGCCAGTGATAAGGGATTTTAAGATGGTTGGATTTCTGATGGGATGCATTCCCATCAGAAATTCAATCATTTTTTTGTTTTGATAAATTCGCCGCAAATATAGCAGGATGAATCTACCCCGTGTTTACAACTTTTTGACGCCATTTTTAGGGTTTTGTAGGTATGACCAAAAAACCCTTATACCGTCATTTTGTCGTCTGTCTGTCTGTCTGTCTGTCTGTTCGGTAAAAATTGTAGCCAAACGGCTAAAGCTAGAGAGTTGAACATTGGAATGCTTATACAACTCTTTGACCCGCACATAGGAAAAATACTAAAACATCTAAAAAACATATCCCCCTAAAAATATAAACAAATATGTGCTCATCGAAAAAAAAAAAAATATTTTTTTAAAATTCTGAGTAGGGTATCAAATGAAAGCCCTTGGAACGTGGATTAATGATCAAATTTTTATTTTTGCAAAATAAATTATTTTGAAGCGATTTTTGCCAAAATTGTGCAAACAAAAGTAGCCCAGATGGTTTACACTAAAAATCTGAAAAAATTCTAAGTAATATACATTGGTGTGAACCGGAATAGTACAACAGGAATTTTTGATCAGATTATGTTTTTGGAAAAAAAAGCATTTTTTGTGTTTTTTTGCTAATAATGTTGAAAACTTATAGTTATATAACACACTAAACTGTAACTTGATTCTTGGTGCAATGGTTACGGTACTAGCGTTCTGCCCAAGAAAATAAGTTCGAATCCCACGAGAAGATATTATTTTTTATTTATTTTTTTTGCATTTTTATTTTGTTTATATTATTTTTTCAAAATTCTAGTTATATTTTGGCAAATGTTGCATTTAATTTTTAAAAGCGTAAATCTAATAACCAGTGGAAATTGTTGAAATTATAATTTAATTCTGTTTGAATGTACACGAAACCAAAGGGAGGAGCTATGACTAGAAACAACCAATGAAGCCATAGGCGCAATTTTCAAAATATTAATGAACCTTGCTATATAAAAAAAATACTGCACATATTAAGAAACCTAAATAATGGTATTAGGCACTCGAATTAAAATTAACATAAAAATATTTTAACATAAAATTTGTTTTTAAAGCTCTTAGATTAAGAGATGATAAATTATTTTTAAAATATTGTTCATTTTACAGTGAATACTACAAAGCAAAATATGTCCTCAGCATTCCGCCTTCACTTAATATTTTTAGATTATATATCTATCTAAGAGGAAATTTTTCAAAATTTTATTGAACCTTGCTATATAAAAAAAAAATACTTCATATATTGTTTTGGCACTCCAAATAATCATTATTCACTTACTAAATACCTGCGAAACCCTGAAATGTGTGAAAATTCACACTTCACATAAATTTTTGGATCTGCCGCCACACAAAATGCGTTGTATAGCTGCAATGCACATGTGCATACCGACTATGAACCACGTAAGTGAAATGCCACTTGCTTTCCACCCGCTCGTCCCCAACCTTACTTAATATAACGCGCTTCTCCTTATATAGTCTTAAAAATAAATAAATATATATTGATCTTTTTCAAATGTACAAAAAGTTTTTCAAAAATAAACGAAGGTTTTAGTCATTTTTCGATATAAAGAATCAGAAAATAGTCATTAAAATAAAGACTCAAAAATAAATTATTTTTTTTGTTGACCTGTGTTATTTTATAATTTTTCTATAAAATATAGATATAGAATGATTATTTTAATAGGTGGGTATGAGAGAGGGAACACGATTCCGAGATATGGCTAAGCACTGGAAGTGTCGGGCAATTAATCAGAGCTGCGATAATGATCCCTCTGTGCGTTTAAATAGTTCTCACTCTCTGGCCTTTAGCCGGAACTCCCGTCGAGTGTTTCCGCTGTTTTCTCTGCCCTCTATCACATACTTCCAACCTCTCTCACTCTCCGACAATCTATCTCTTTCTTTCTTATTGCAAACGGTGAACACCGTATTGATAAACATGTCTTTGTAATGTTGTGAAACAAATTGTTTCGAGTAATGCAAATATCATTTAGATAAGGGGTTGTCTGGCTCGTTTACTTCTTAAAAACCCTAACCTAGATAATGTAGAAAAGTTTATACACTAACTAGCTTTAATGTACTGTGTCTATTGTTTTGTTCGGACTACGTATTTCTTTTAAATCGCATTGGATTAAGGATTTAACGTACTAGATAATTTCTTGTGAAAGGGTGTTTGGACAAAATTTTATTGCTTTCAGCTTCAGGTATTTTAGATTTGTTAGTTGATAACCTTGGTTGGTTTACCAGATTTTGCAATAATAAAATACAGACATTGTTGTAAAAGAACATAGACGCAAATGAATAAGTATAGAATTTAGAATGTTTATTGCATTATTTATTTAATGCAATATTTATTATAATAGTTAATAATTGTTGCTTAACCCTTTTATATTGTTTGTGTAAACTTTCTTTAAGAAAGCTTTATCATTTTTAATCAGTTCATAAAACTCAAAATACGGACTGTCCTTACTAATAAAGGACGTTTGGTAACACTTGTTCTGGTGGCAGCATTGATATTTATGGTTTAGGAAAGCCCAGAATTTACAAAAGAATATTTTTGACTGAAATATTAGTACAATAGAGTCCAAGTTACCTAAGTCATGATTATCCGGGGTCGCGATTATCCGAATCCAAAATCGGCTAAATTGAGTTTATGCTAAATTCATATTATACGAGGGCGACTTTTTAAGTTTATACAAAAAAAAAGAAAGATTTTTTTTTTTGAATAAACTGGTTTGTTGCTTTTCAAAATATTCACCTTTAAGATTTATATACTTTTGCATGCGTTCAAACTAATTCTCGAAACATTTTTTCCACTCTGAAGTTGATATCTCATAAACATGGTTTTCGAAGGCTTCAACAACTTCTTGAGGTGATGAAAATCGCTGTCCGCACATTTTTTGTTCGAAACTTTTGTTTTGGGGATAAAAAAAAGTCGTTAGGAGATAAATCAGGTGAATACGGGCAATGAGACATTAATTCGATGTTTTCCTCCTTCAAATAGTCAATTGATTGATGTGTTGTGTGGGAGCTTGCATTGTCATGATGAAGAATGATGCGACGTTTTTGGTTGTTTTTCCTGATTTGGTCGATGACTTCTGGCCAAAAAAATGTTGTATATCGTTCAGCATTAACTGTTCTCCGATCCTCTAAAGAAATGGTTGCCACATGTCCAGTACAACCGAAGAAACAAGCAATCAAGTGCTTCGTGAACGAACAACTTTTGTGGGTTTCAGTTCATCTTAGAAGACCCAAACAGTGGATTGTTGCTTAGTTTCCGGTTCATATGAATAAATCCAAGTTTCGTCACCTGTAATGATGTTGTATATGGATTATGCAGTGCATTTTTTTAGCATTCCATTACACCAATCAAAACGAGCCTTTTTTTGAACATCGGTCAAATTATGCGGAATCCATCTGGAACAGATCTTTTTCACAGCTAAATGTTCATGCAAAATCGAATGTATTGCAGTCTGCGATATGCCAAAGGATGCCTCTATCTCACGGAAAGTCACATGCTGATCTTCTTCAATCATTTTGAGCAAAGCATCGATGTTTTTTTTTAATCACAACCGATTTTGGTCGACCTTCACGAGTTTCGTCACTGACGGACGCACGACCACGACCAAATTCTGCAAACCAATTGTAAACAATCTTTTCTGATGGTGCTTCATTATCAAAAGTTAAACAAAGCGAATCTATGCTTTGTTGTTGAGTTAGGCCTTTACTAAAATCGTAAAAAATCATCCAACGAAAACCTTGACGAGTAATATCCATTTTTACACAAACTTTTTTTTTAAACGCTCACTATCAACAAACTATTACAAAAATTAATCTAAAATCATCTATGAATACTTTATTTATAAAAGGTTGTAACGAATTTAACGCTCTACCATCGGATATTAAACAATCAAATAACAGTATTTAAACACAAAATTAAACAAAATTAAACAAAAAAAGTTCTTGAAAAAGTAGTTGGTAAACAGATCACAGAATTTTTCGAAGGTAATAAAATATTTCTTGAAAATCAGTATGGTTTTAGGAGTAACCACTCTTGTGAAACTGCGTTACACTGCATGATTTCTGAATGGAAGAATGTGTTAGATACTGATTACTTTATTGTTGCCGTGTCCTTAGATTTACGTAGAGCATTCGAAACAATTGATAGAAGTATTTTGATTACAAAATTATATGATTATGGAATTCGTGGAAATGCTTTATCTTGGTTTAAAAGTTACTTATCTGACAGGTTCCAAATTACGAAAATAGGTAATAGTTTTTCTTCTAAATTAAGTAACATTTGGGGTGTTCCACAAGGAAGTTGCCTTGGTCCGCTACTTTTTCTCATTTATGTAAATGATATAAAGAATTATGTAAATATCGATTTTATTAATATGTTTGCAGACGATACCTTGGTTGCAGTTTATGATAAAGATGTTTACAATGGAATACATAGAGTCAATACTGAACTTAATAAATTGTACAATTATTTTTGTAAAAATAAATTAAAAATTAATATTGATAAAACAAAAGCTATGATTATCACAAGTAAATATAAATATTCTAAAATCAATAACATAATTAATATCAAAATAGCTAATGAAAAAATTGAAGTTGTTAAAGAAATCAAATATCTTGGATTCATTGTTGATTGTCGTTTAAATTTTAATAGTCATTTAACTTACATAATAAATAAAATATCTAAAAAAATTTACTTTTTCTGCAGAATATCTAAAAAACTGTCTATTTCAACTCTTATTATGTTGTATAAATCATTAATTCAACCTCACTTTGATTTTTGTGGAACAGTTCTCTATTTGTTGAATAAAAACTCCATTGATCGTCTGCAAAAGTTACAAAATCGTGGCATGAGGGTAATTTTGAAGATGTCTAGGTACACACCTATTAAGGGTATGCTTAGTATACTTAACAAGCTTTCTGTAGAAAATTGTTTAAAATATGGCGCTATGGTCTTTATTTATAAACTTTTACTAGGTCGTTTACCGGGATATTTTCAGAAAAATATTGTTTATAATAAAGATGTGCATAATTATAATACCCGAGGTGCCAACGATCTCAGAATCATAAAAAACTAAATTATCTAAAACCGATAATCAAATTTTCTGTAAAGGATTTAAAGAATATAATGGTCTACCTGATCATTTAAAATATGAATGTTTAAATTTAGATAAGTTCAAGCGTGAATTATTTAATTATTTAATTAATAAGAGTTAGGATTTTTTGAGAAGTATTATTTAAGAAAAAATATTTTTTGCGATTGTTATTATTTAAGATGTACAATGTATGGAAACATTATTATTATTTTTTTTTGTAAAAAAAAAAAAAGAAAAAGTTTATGTATATTAGGCCCTGCCTATTTTGGTAAATAAAGTTATTATTATTATTAAGTTATTATATTTTTGTACGGAATTTATAAACTAGTATTTGACTGTTTATTAAGTATGTTTATGCATTATTTACTATATGTAATTAATTAATATTTCTATGATATGTTGTATATTATATGTAAGATCAATGTGATTACAATGTATCTTCATTCTTTTTTTGTATTATTAGAAGTATGTCTAGTTAAATAAAGTTATTATTTATTTAAACTACTCGGTCAATTTATAAGCTGCCATTGATTTCACAATAACGGATGTCTAATTTTACGAATATAGTAATCACACATTTCAGTATTTCCATCTAGTGGTCGTTTGTAAAAACATAAAAGTTAACCCTCGTATCTATTGCGGTAATAGTCCTTCCACCCCTTCCATTGCAGTATTTAGCGCACGCCGCTGCTGGACAATGGTGGATTATTTCGAAACGATGTTTCAAATAATTATTAAACTTACAATATAGAATAGAAGATAATTGTACAAACAGTGTTCAGAGTAATTTTACACGTAATCCTAAATAGTGATATGAATATAGATGAAACATCAACATTGTGCACAGAACAAACACCCGAACAAATAATAGTACAAATAATAATGTAATAACTCCACATTTAAACAATTAGTTCAGTAATTATCTTTGTCAAGCAACGCAACCGTTAAATATATTTACATTTTAATTCGTTTTTCAATTACGTATATATTCGCTTTAACCTATATGTTCGTACCTATGTTATGTTTAACAAATTATTTAAATTCATTCATTCAGAAAACTGATGTGTTTATTTTTATTCAAAAATGTCATACGCTTTTTTGTAATATTTATTTATTTATGTAGTGTTCGCTCTAATTTTATTTAATATTCTGTTGACGATTTACAGTAAATTTAGTAAATATGGAAATTATTTTTTATTAAATAACCAATTTTAAATAAAATGCTAACAGTTAAAACAGTTTTGGACAAAATGGATCAATGGAAATTGTGGTGGGGAAGATAGACCAAAGATTATCACTGGTCAACACAATTTTTGCTGACTTACATCTAATACTTGTTTCTTACTAATTTGGTGCTGCTGAACTCAAATATCACATCAGTTTTTGCGTATCACATCAGATTTTTGCTCTACAACAAATACATATTTTCGGCTAAATAATGCTTCTATCGTTTAATTTTAGACGTCGATACTGTAATTGGTACAAATTTGGCGAACAATAAGGACTAAATAATTAGAAAATATTCTTAAAATTTTATTTATAGTGAAAGAAAGAAAATGAGAACAGTTTTAATTACATTTTAATGCATCGGAGTGTTAAAATAAAAATACAAAATAATTTAAGGATTAAATGGTCGTTTGTAAGATCTTCTGGGGTGCACCATTCCCGATAAGTCTCTTTTAATACTCCAACAGTAGTCTGCCATCATGTGAGTATCCCACCTTCCTTGATAACGTCTCTCCATCTCTTTTAAATCCTGAACGTTTCCACGTTCACCCTGTTCATCACTAACATCTTCAAGATTGATAGGAAATTTGTCAAGATGACTTTAAAAAACGAAGTTTCACGCTCATGTTGCACCCCAGATGATGATAATTTCCAATCAAATTTTCAACGACCTCCACATAAGCAACTAAGCCTTTTCTGGGAAACTTATTAAACAACAAGTACCAACCTGAACATTTAATGGATGCAGCGGTCATACTAAGTACCTTACCATTGACTTTGCAACCCCCGCCGTTGTAAAAAGGCCTATAACAAGTACCTGCATGTAAGGCGTTCCTATGAAATATATTGGACAACAAGAACGAAGTTGAAATTAAAGTAGACGTATTTGAGAACGTGAAAAGGTCAAAATACGATAGAACAAAATTTGACGTGATAGGCAGAAACATAATCACTCCCATTTTACTATATAGGCCGTGTCTCCAACGCTATAGCTCTGAAATTTTAATAAATCCTCAATCAAAATGTATAACTATTTATATAAAGATACAAAGTAACAAAATATAAACTATTTTAGATCATGTAGTACCAAGTAACTTCCAAATTTAACGTTATACCTCATCTTCAATAATAAAAAAATATTGTATTGGGCCCGGTAGTACAATTTCAACCACCTGTATACTATTGATAAAATATTAATATATGTGTTTATTCTAATAAAGAATTATTTTAAGCAATTCTGTTCCTTATGTATTAATTGTTAATGACAATATTCCTTAATGAGCTTTATCAGGATTAACCATCTTGATATGTAGTGATACGTGATTTTTGCAAGTGGTGTCTTCATTTTTTTCTGACGTTTTTAGTTATTTTTAAGTGATAAAAGTGCAGAAAATACTTGAAATAGTATGTTATAGTGTGGACTTTAGTGTTTGGACTCCATGCAGACCAAAATTGGAGCGACTGGAAAGGTATTTGTAGAAATTTTTGTTAATTTTATAATGTAAGTCATTGTTAGTTAGAATGTGCTTCTATGGACAATATAGACATATACATACATACACTATCGGCTATAACTACAGAAACAAACAATTTTTTAAATCATTTTTATAAATCCCGATTATTGACTAAATGAATATTGAATTATATTGGTATATCAACAACAATTTATAAGTTAGAACCTGCTCTTAAAAATATTTGTTGTACTGGTACAACAAATAAAATAATTAACTTTCTGTTGCAGTAGACCATCTGCATATTTCTTTTGTAACACTTAATAATAAAACAATTTTTTGTGGTTACATTTCCTTTGCCCTAGCTTCCGTTCTTGTCCCGGTTTAGAGTTTCATAATTATGGTAAGCCTATACATATATATATATATAGGGGGGCCGCAGGGTCCCATGCCAGAAAACGTTGAGAAACACTGCTTTAGGAAACCCACCTACTTATCTTACTGATTTCAATTAGGAAATGAACTTAATAACCACACTAGCATGGCCGGCCTTTGGGTGAGACAGACTAGATCCAGGCCTTCAAGTGATGAAATGCCTCAAAAAAATTATTTAGGTTGATTTTTTTTGAGCATCGGTCAAATTATGCGGAAACCATCGGGAACAGATCTTTTCACAGCTAAATGTTTATGTAAAATCGAATGTATTGCAGTCTGCGATATGCCATAGGATGCCTCTATCTCACGGTAAGTCACATACCGATGTTCCTCAATCATTTTGCGCACAACATCTTTTTTTTTTTTTTTTTGAATCACAATCGATTTTGGTTGACCTTCACGAGATTCATCACTGATGGAATTCAGCAAACCAATTGTAAACAGTTTTTTCTGATGGTACTTCATTACCAAAAGTTGAATGAAGTGAATCTATGCATTGTTGTTGAGCTAGGCCTTTACTAAAATCGTAAAATATCATCCAAAGAAAACTTTCACGAGTAATATCCAGTTTTTCACAAACTTGTTTTTTTTTAAACGCTCACCATCAACGAGCTACTCGGTCAGTTTTTAATCTGCCACTGATTTCACAATAACAAATGTCAAATTTTACGAAAATAGTAAGGATATATTTCAATATTGCCATCTAGTGGTCGTTTGTAAAAATATAAAAGGTATAAATCGGTATCTCCTAATCTCCACTAACACTGAAGCAGGGCCGTTTTTATGCCTAGGCCAACGAGGCCATGGCCGCCCCGCTTATATAAGGGGCCCGGTCACCAGTCTTAATTTTATTTTGTAAAGTTACTGATTTTACAAAAAAATAAATAAATAAATAACAAAATGAATAACATTAACATTATAAATATACCAGGAAATTCATATTTCAGACGAACTTCCTGTTCGGCATTATAGAATTTATGTATGTAAAATGTATTAGATTGATGCAAAATTAACGACGATTTTTTTAAAATATATATATGTTTACACAACAAAAAAAAAATTGTTGTATGGAGACGATCTATTGCTGTATGGAGACGATCGATCTTGCCAGATAGACGTCGCTGTTGATGTTGAATTGCCGTTTGCCGTTTTTGTTCGCTGATAGATGATGTTCTTCTGTTAGATGATGACGCTCATCATCTTCGTTCCACCAAAAGCAAATGCCGTTTGTAATGATCTCCCAATGGATGATTTCGCTTCTATCCCACCATACGCACCACATTGCCTTCTTACTGTGGGCACCTTTTGCTATTCATTTCGGTGTTTCACCCGAAGATACACAAATTTTCTTTCTTTTGACGTTTTTGAAGAGCAACTACAATTCATCACCAGTGACAAAATTCTTCAAAAATGACGAATGCTATCTTAAATATAGTGGTAATGAATAATCAAGGTTAAAAATTTGGTCGCAAAATCGTTGTAATTGCTTAAATTGCTATATTTTTCTTAATTTGACTTGATTTCACCTGGGAAGAGGGCCCGTTAAATACCCATGGCCTAGGACCCTTACAATTCATAAGACGGTCCTGCACTGAAGGTCTAGAAACGGAGTAATTACTTTTTTGCCCTATGCACCACTTAGACGTTGGAGACCAATTTAATTGAAAATAAAAATTAAATTATTACTAATCTTATCCGTACTTGAATGTTTTATCTCTTTAAAATACCTATTTTATATTCAGAAATAAAAAATAAATCTTTTCCAAAATACTGACTTGACAGAAATATAATGAAAACATAATTGAGATGAACATAATCTTTCATAAAAAATGAAACTGTCCTGTAGTGTAACAGTGAATGTTTCATGTCCTCCCTTAGTTGTCGTCCCTTGGTTGTCCTCCCCTAAACATGCTGCTACAGGGTGTTATTTAAATGTATGATTACACAAGGTATGTACGATGCAACCGCAGGAAGTGAAATTTGCATGCATAATGTTTATTTTAATTTGTTTTTCAGATTTTTGTTCCGCCAATATAATGTACTGATCACGATGTGCTATTGTTCGAATCTTACTTTCTAAATCTTATTTATCACTAGCTGATGTACCCATACTTAGGGATATGCGATACTGAGAAAGTATTGATATATGGGTATCGATAATATCGAAGAAAAATTATCGATACCGGCAGGCCCGTAACTAAGTCGTAGCGAAAGAGGCGCCTGCCAGCTGCGCAGCTGTGTTGAGGGTGCAAAATTTTTAGTTGCTGTCCTTTTTTGTGTCATCAGAGGTGAGGACCTTTTTTATTTGTTCTTCACTTGTATGTTGGAGGTGAGGACCTTTTTTCGTTTTGCTCATCACTTGTATTTTGGAGATGAAGACCTTTTTAGTGTTTTGTAGGTATGACCAAAAAACCTTATACTGTCATTTTGTCGTCTGTCTGTCTGTCCGTCTGTCTGTCTGTCTATATGTCTGTCTGTCTGTCTATCTGTCTGTCTGTCTGTCTATATGTCTGTCTGTCTGTCTGTCTGTCTGTCTGTCTGTCTGTCTGTCTGTCTGTCTGTCTGTCTGTCTGTTCGGTACAAATTGTAGCCAAACGGCTAAACCTAGAGACTTGAAATTTGGCATGATTATACAACTCTTTGACCCGCATATAGGAAAAATACTAAAACATCTAAAAAACATATACCCCTGCAAATATAAACAAATATGTGCTCATCGAAAAAAAAATATGTTTTTAAAATTCTGAGTAGGGTATCAAATGAAAGCCTTTAGTACATGAATTAACGATCAAAATTTTATTTTTGCAAAATAAATTATTTTGACGCGATTTTTGCCAAAAATGTGCAAAAAAATTTTTGTCCCACACCTGTAGCCCAGATGGTTTAAACTAAAAATCTGAAAAAATTCTAAGTAATGTACATTTGTGTGAACCGGAATAGTACAACAGGAATTTTTGATCAGATTATGTTTTCGGAAAATAACGCATTTTTTTGTGTTTTTAACTAAAATATGTTAAATATTTAATTCACTATGTAACACAGTAGATAAATAAGCGCTCGTAGCGTAGTGCGTTTCGTCGTTTCTTTGTTATTTGCAAACTAAAGTTCGATTCCTGTCAATTTTATAAATAATGAGTATAAATAAAAATTTAGGATATTATATCAACAACAAAAAAAGTATCGGTACGATACTGGGTAAAATGTACTGATATTAATAAAGTATCGGAAGAATAGTATCGATACTAAAATCGCGATATCGAATGAAAAATATCGATACTGGTATCGTATCAATAGCATTGGAACATCCCTACCCATGCTTCGTACGGTTTTTTGTTGATTTAGGCCCGGTTTTTTCACCTTTCAGGTAAACCTCTAGGTAACTATCTGACAGAAAAGGTTATGTGATACTTTCTGTGCTGAATAAATGTCATATCTTTCACTACAAATTTATCTATCGGATAGTTATCTAATGGATAACACTGGTCAACACAATTTTTGCTGACTTACATCTAAGACTTGTTTCTTACTAATTTGGTGCTGCTGAACTCAAATATCACATCAGTTTTTGCGTATCACATCAGATTTTTGCTCGACAACAAATACATATTTTCGGCCAAATAATGCTTCTATCGTTTAATTTTAGACGTCGATACTGTAATTGGTATAAATTTGGCGAACAATAAGGACTAAATAATTAGAAAATATTCTTAAAATTTTATTTATAGTGAAAGAAAGAAAACTAGAACAGTTTTAATTTCATTTTAATGCATTGGAGTGTTAAAATAAAAATACAAAATAATTTAAGGATTAAATGGTCGTTTGTAAGATCTTCTGGAGTGCACCATTCCCGATAAGTCTTTAATACTCCAACAGTAGTCAGCCATCATGTGAGTATTCCACCTTCCTTGATAACGTCTCTCCATCTCTTTTAAATCCTGATGGAAACGTTCACCCTGTTCATTACTAACATCTCCAAGATTGACAGAAAATTTGTCAAGATGACTGTTTAAAAAATGAAGTTTCACGCTCATGTTGCACCCCAGATAATGATAATTTTCAATCAAATTTTCAACGACCTCCACATAGTTTTCAGCTTTTTTATTCCCAAGAAAATTTTTGATGAGCGCCAAGAAAGACTGCTATGCATTCTTCTCCATAACATCCATATGTACAGTGAAATGTGGATCATTCACTAATGAAAAAAGGTCTATAACAAGTACCTGCATGTAAGGCGTTCCTACGAAATATATTTGACAACAAGAACGAAGTTGAAATTAAAATAGACGTATATCAGAACGTGAAAAGGTGAAAAAAGTCAAAATACGATAGAACAAAAATTTAACGTGATAGGCAGAAACTGTTAACATTTTTAAAATCAGCACCCCAAAATTAGTTAAAAACAAGTATCAGATCGTCAGCAAAAAAAAGTTTAAATTTGTTGAGCAGTGTAATGAGACGTATTGAATTCACTGATTGTTTTTGATAATTCTTCAGCAGATGAAGTTCCAGATAACCTTATCTGTCAGATAGTTACGTAGAGGTTTACCTGAAGGTGGAAAGACCGGGCCTTATTAGAATTAGAATTAGAATTATAAATATATATGTATTTGAAAAATTCTAGCACAGTTTTTAATGGTTGGTTTATATACGGAACAAGAGGAATAGGAAATAAGAATAGTACACAAGAATAAAAAATATTAAACCGTTTATATAGGACATAACATTTAGTCGCTGCGCCAGCGTACTTGCGTTGGCCTGTGTTTAACGTTTGTCACTTGACAGGTTCTGATTCATAAAACCTTTTAAAAAAATTCGTTTATTACCGTTAAAAACATTTTATTGTTGTTTACAACCCTCTGATCACAACTGAAAAACATCTGTTGACCAAACTTTATTACGGCAGACATTTTGATTGCTGTGCGCAGGCTTATCGTGTCTTATTCTTGAAATAAGAATAAAAATGTTGAATGTTATGGTTGGTTTATATACGGAACAAGAATAGGGAATAGGAAATAAGAATAGTACACAAGAATAAAAAATATTAAACCATTTATATAGGACATAACATTTCGTCGCTGCGCCTGCGTACTTGCGTTGGTCTGTGTTTAACATTTGTCACTTGAAAGGTTCTGATTCATAAAACCTTTTAAAAAATTTCGTTTATTACCGTTAAAAACATTTTATTGTTGTTTACAACCCTCTGATCACATCTGTTGACCAAACTTTCGTGTCTTATTCTTGAAAAAAGAATAAAAATGTTGAATGTTACCAACTATTCTTATGTTTAAGTTAAATTTCATTCCTACATAAACCGATATACGGCGCAGCCATGTTTTAACATCTTGTGCACTATTCTTATTTCCTATTCCTTATTCTTGTTCCGTATATAAACCAACCATAAGTCACTGCTTTAAATCACTGATAGAAGAATAAAAAGTTTTAAAAATATGGATTGAAGGAAATTAAATTCATTAGTACGCTTAGCTGAACTTAAAATTTTGAATTCTTCTAATATTTTTTCATGAATAAATTTAATCTATATTGATGTATATGGCTGCAAAAATGTTTGAAATAGCGATCTTTGGAACATGCTCTTCCAATCATGAATACTAAACGGAGAGTCAATTCTAGATTTAGTAAAGATGGCCGGGATCCGTACTAAAGCTCTTGTTATCCGAATGTAAACATATCATCTTCGCCCTTTCCCTAAATCCATATGAATGGCATGACATTCAATTTATTGGTCACAGAATTTCAACGATATTCACACTTTTCGTATTAAAATTTAGTACTCAACAAATATATGATTTTGGTGACCGATTGCAAACACTTTTTCATACTTCTACGATTTCAAATATACTGTACCAATATGGGATATGAATGTGAGTGTAAAAATTTCAAATCAGATGGACACGAATTTTATAGAACAGTGCACAATAAATGTTTACGAGGTGTGTAAATTAAGTATCCAGACTGGCAACATAGCGTTTGTTCTGGCAACATTCGGGACGCGGGACTTGGAGGGGTGGCAGGTGAACATGTGATACGTCTTCAGTACGAGTTTGAACTCGCTAGAGTAATTTTATTGACCGTAGCGATTTTTTTCATGAAACAGTTTTTTCTTGCGCGTTCTAAAAATAAGTGACATTCATTTAGAACAACGGTGTGCTATCAGGTTTTGCTTCAGACTTGGGCACAGTGCAACGGAAACTTCAGCAAGCCTACGGAGACAGTATTTTGTCAAGGACCCAGGTTTTTTGTCAAGGAAGAGAGTTGATTGAAGATAAATCACGCAGTGGAAGGCCTCCATCTTAACGATGAAAGATACGATAAGAACCGATGAAAATGTTGACAGAATCCGGGATCTTGTGCGTTCAGATCGTCGGTTGACATTCAGAATGATAGGGGAAGAGTTGAATTTGACTCACACTACCGTTCATCAGATTTTGATCAATGTACTGGGGATGAGAAAAATGACAATGCGCCTTGTCACACAGCAATTTCAATAAACGAGTTTTTGGCCAGTAAAAACATTGCTGTGTCTCCTCAGCTTCCTTATTCGCCAGACTTGAGTTCTGGTGACTTTTTCCTCTTCCCAAGTTTGCAAAATCACCTCAAAGGACGTCATTTTGGGACATTCGAAAACATTTAAACGTCCGTAACCAACCAGCTTAAAGCTATTCCAGTATACATTGCTTAGAATTTTTTCAGATTTTTAATTTAATCGCTTAGGGTTAAAAGGTGCGGGTTATGTTTTAATACTTTTTTGGAAAAAATCGTATGAAAATAAGAAAATAAAATAAAAAACTACTTTCCGGTCCTTTAAATACGTCTTGAGAGCTTTCTTTTGCTACCACACAATAAATTTTTAAAACATATTTTTTTCGACGACAAAAAAATCAATATTTTGCAAAAAAACAATTTGATCAAAATTTCCTGTTGATATATTCAGTTCCCATCAATGTACATTATTGAGATTTTTTACAGATTTTTAGTTCAACCTGTCTGGGAGCAAGGGTGGGGGACAAAAGTTTTTGTCATTATTGTAATGAACTGTCTTTCTAGGTCATCATAAATAAAAGCGATGGGTTTTTACTACTTCTTTATTTTACCCTAAGTCTTCGTTACATCCAACATCAACGCTATCTTACTTATATCTAATGTCTTAATTACAAAAACCACAATTAATGTATGTTATTGCAATATGTAAACAATTACCATACGCAATATTCTAACTCAGCTAAATATTAGCAAAGGTAGCGTATTACGCATAACCTACATTTATACATTACAATTAGCAATACATTACACCTTCCCAGCGGGCTAAAATAAAAAGAAACTTAAGT
This sequence comes from Liopterus haemorrhoidalis, assembly GCA_963971575.1. Classification (NCBI taxonomy): domain Eukaryota; kingdom Metazoa; phylum Arthropoda; class Insecta; order Coleoptera; family Dytiscidae; genus Liopterus; species Liopterus haemorrhoidalis. The sequence goes on from OZ020613.1 coordinate 62,855,460, forward strand.
TTTTCTTTTTATTTTATTCACTGTCAAAATACACTATTTATTACTAATATTTTTTACTGCTAATTTTCTTAAACTACATCTCTTATATTTACACTGATTAAACTGTCATTCACTATTATTATCACTGTTAAAAAGTTTCACTCTATTTTTATGTACTTCTATTGTCTTATTGTCCTTTTTTATCACTATATTAGAATTATTGTCTTTTAACACATCGTATGGTCCTTCAAAAATACAAGTTGCCTTATTACCTAACATATTCCTTAGTAATACCTTATCTCCTATTTTATAATGAACATCTTCACTTGATGTATCGTATATTTCTTTCCTTTTATGTTTAGATGTTATTAAATTATTTCTAGCGTCTTCCCACGCTACTTGTAGTCTATATTTTAATTCTGACGGATAACTGTCGAAATTGTACAGTGGTTCAGTGGAACTAGTCACATTGGATGGCAATTTACACGTTTTTCCAAAAACTAATTCATAGGGTGTATATTTAGTTTCCGAATGAACTGTATTGTTGTAAGCAAAACACCAATATTGCACCCATGAGCTCCAATTTTGCTGCTGACTATAGGCATAAATTCTCAAATATGCTCCTAAATTTTTGTGTGAATTTTCTAACGCCCCCAACGTTTCATGATGGTATGCTGTTGAATTTAACTGCTTTATTTTTAACAGTTTACAAATTTCACTTAAAGTTGAATTTAAAAATTCAGTTCCTTGATCTGTTACAATTTCGTCAGGTATGCCAAATCTTAAAATAAAATTTTCTACAAAAGCCTTAGCTATTGTGCTGGCTTCTTTATTGGGTAATTGATAACCCTCAACATATTTTGTCAGTTCGCACTGCAATGTTAAAATATAACGATTTTCGTTACAATCTATCTCAAGTGGGCCTACCAAATCTAGAAAAATCTTTTGAAATGCTGATGTAGCTGTTGTTGTTATGGCCATTGGTTGTTTGTTTAAAATTCAATACTTGACAAAAACCCCATAAAAAAAAAGATTTTTCAAAATTAAAAATTTGTGTGTTCATCCACGCATTAAAAAATTTCATTTGATACCCCACTCAAAATTTTAAAAAAATATTTATTTTTCCGTTAAATACATATTTGTTTATATTTATCCCGCGCTGTATTTTTTTGAACTCTCTATTGAGAACTGACACGCTCGGATACGCAGTCTGGTGGTCAAATATTGTACTAGGCGATTGTAGTACTGTTTGAAATTATTACATATATTCTAGTGTTGATTTTTTGTTAGAATGTCGATAGATACATTTTCTTAAATTAACCTGTTCGCTGTTGGCATATTGACAGCTGAATACTAGACACGACAGCCATATTGCCTTGAAGTACAGCGCCGCCAACGGTAATGTCACTTATCAATAGTTTTCCTATATGTGGGTCAAAAAGTTGTACAAGTATGCCAAATTTCCGCTTTCTATGTTCAGCCGTTTGGCTACAATTTCTACCGTACAGGCAGACAGACAGACAGCAGGCAGACAGACAGACAGAGAGACAGAGAGACAGATAGACAGACACATGAGTGACGTTATAAGGGTTTTTTGGTGGTCATACCTACAAAGCCCTAAAAACCACTCAGAAATTATTTTTAGATATGCGGTTAGTAAGAGTAACCAGTTACAATATTTTTTTTTTTTAAATGTGAAACATATGTCTAATTCTGTGTGTAATTCTAAATATTTTTAGAGTGACTCTTGTACCATTTGTTGAATAAATAATTTGTAAAATGTGTATGTGAGGTGAATGCTGATGTCGATGTATCAGATTAACAAATTTAATACAATGCATTTGAGTGCAGTTCATGTGATTTTAATCTTGTCCAATCCTGAACGATTGCTCTTTCAGTTTTCATTTTCTAGCAATTTATGTGAGGATTAGAGAAAATGGATTTTTGAAATGGATGAGATATTACGGAAATTGAGAATAAAACCAGGCGCAGCAAGAACTAAAACCAGATCAATAACCGTTTAAAACTTTCAACACTAAATGAAAAAGTCAATGTGCATTTAATAAATTAGAAAATAGTTAAGTAAATATATCATTATTTTGACTGGTATCCAAGATTCATTAGGGCACGAATTCCTCATATTTTATCAGAGCATTCCACCGAAATTCCTGTTTTTTTCCTAACAGATTTTGTTCAGTGGTAGTGAAACAATGCCAGCTTTTCCAAAATAATAGTGTCGGATGTTTTGGCTGTAGGAATTTAAATAAAATATCAGTATAAATGTTTTTAGAGATTACATATTTGAATAATTTATTTGAGAAACCACCTCTCTTCAGGGTTTTACCCAGTGGCGGATCTAGCTTTTTGGGGCTCCAGGGCTTAAAAATACCAAGGGGCCCTACACATTTTTCAATAAAAAAATTTAAAAAAGGAAAGACAGTATTAAAGGTTAATTATTATTTATTACATTTTTATTAATGTTGGATATTATTTTTTTATTAGTTGCCGCTTCACTTATGTTGATTTTTAATAAATATTAGTAAATTTGTGTTTTTAATTTTTTTGTGTTGTTTTTTAAAGTACTATTTTTGTTTTGATATTTTATCTTATAAGCCATGCTTTGCATTATCTGCCTCATTTTGTAATACGTAACTAACAGGGAAAGTTGATTTTTTTATGTTGTATATTGACAATACATTTATAATATTATCATAGTATTGGTTCATACGGATACGCCAAAGTCTGTTTGCACCACAACAGGTACCAAAGTAACCAGATTTAGTTTCGTATTACAAATTGAGACGGATTATATATATAATATTATCTGTCTCATTTTGTAATACGAAACTAAGAGGGATTTTTTTTTAAATGTTGTATATTTAAAATATCATCTTAGGGTGGTAGTTCTGAAGTGGCACCTTTCAAAATATTTGACATGTCTATCACAATTTTGACATGTCAATCGCAATTTTGACATGTCAATTTGTTATCGGACATATGTAGTTTTTGAGTGAATATAACCTCGATATAATAAAACTCGGATTTGGAGGGGTGGCAGGTGAAAATATGATACGCTTTCAGTACGAGTTTGAACTCGCTAGAGTAATTTTTGATGTTCGTAGCGATTTTTTTCGTGAAACAGTTTTTTCTTGTGCGTTTTAAAAATGAGTGATATTCATTTCGAGCAACGATGTGCTATCAGGTTTTGCTTAAGACTTGGGCACAGTGCAATGGAAACTTTTGCAAAACTTCAGCGGGACTACGGAGACAGTGTTTTGTCAAGAACCCAGATTTTTTGGGGGTTTGAGGCATTTTCAGAAGGAAGAGAGTTGATTGAAGATGAATCACGCAACAGAAGGCCTTTATCTTCAAGAACCGATGAAAATATCGACAGAATCCGGGACCTTGTGCGTTCAGATCGTCGGTTGACAGTCAGAATATTTGTTACTAAGAGCTAGTTGCTAAAGAGCGAGTTAAATAACGAATCGCTAAAAACTACCAGATATAGACTCTAAGATTTCCGAACGCCACCCGTTGTTTTACATAGCATTTTGAGAGATTTGAAAGGATTTATTACATTTCAAAGATTTTATAATTCAGGTAATAGAAAAATAGAAGCCATAAATTACAAAACGTATTGCCTAATAAAGTTGAACACTGAAACATCCTTGGACAATTTTAGACTTTCATTCCAGGAAATGCTATAAGAACCCTTATATAAACACCCGTCTCTTTGTAGATGGGGGCAGAAGTATTCGGTCCGGTTCATGAAAATATCTAGAATTGTTAAATTCTTAGAGGCTCTGAGTTGATTATCTGGTGGTTTATTCAATCCTGTTTATTGTGTTTTATTTAATTTTTATTATATTTTTCACTAAACTTAAACTAATAATAAATATTAAATTGTAATAAATCTTTAAAGTTAATTTGGATACAGCCTCCTTTTACTTAACGTGTGTAATCTAACACCTCTAACAACTTAAGTGATCAGATACCCAGACTAACTACATTTTATAAAACAATAAAAATATTATAAACAAATTTTGTTGTTTTTCTCGTTATCCGCAAAACTTTATTAATTTATTTATTTATTTATTTATTTTTTTATTTATTTTTTTAACCAGTAACTATACAGATTTGCACAATAGTACACAAGTCTAGTTACACAATACTGGGAAGAAAATACAATACAATTATAATAACAATAATATAGAAATACTAATAATATAGAAGAATAAAACACAATATAAGCAAACATACAATAAAATACAATATTATTAACTAGTCTAATTTATTTTTATATTATCAAACTTTCTATAATTGTCGTTAAAGATATCTCCATCTCTATGAGAGACTTGCTTGTTTACTAGACTGAGCATTTTGTTCAGTGGTGACATAGATTTTGAAATTTTGAAAAAGTGATCATTTTTATTTCTCAATCTTATGTCAGGGACTCGAATATTTAAATTTTGAAGAAATTCTGGGGCATCTAGTTTATTGTTAAATAATTTAAACGCGAAATTTTAAGTGTGGATGTCGCGTCTCCATTCTAATGTTTGAAACTTCTTGCTATTATTGAGAGTTAGGTTTTTCAAATGGTTTGCATAAAAGATTCGAAAAGGATATGTTCCGGTTAATTTCAGGGTCAGGTTTCTTACAAATCTCTTTCGTACTTTTTTTTATCTGATTTATCTGATCTTGTTTTTGGGCCCCAGATTGTATTGGCTTACTCTAATTTAGGTCGAACTAGTACACTGTACAGTAACCAAGTTGTAGATATCTTAAAACTACCACTGTTTCTTATTATAAATCCTAAAGTTTTTAAGGCACTATTCACTATTATGTCTATGTGGTCACCAAAATTAAATGGAGTCTAAATAGTACACCTAATGCCGCATTCAGAGCTCTTAAATCAATAGATTAAGCACTGTAGCTTATGGACTGTTAACTGTCACCAGTAAGTTTGTCATATGATAAGACGTGAAACCGTTCAGACCTCCAAATTTAATACGCTGTTTCTTGTGGATTGTGCATAATTTTCTAAACTTATAGCTAATGAGATGTTTTAATGATTCAAACATATAAACACATTGTCTATCGCATTCTATCAGTGACACCATAGTTATCGAATGCCTTTACATAACCTAACATAATGTCATCATTAACAAATCTTGCTCAAAATTACAAAGACGGACAGTAAATATGATTAATTTAGGTAATTAGGTAGTTAATATCTAAAACAATAGAATTATAAGAACGATAGTACATATAAAATATTTTACGAAGGTAAATAGTTGGTTTCAAAATTCACAGATGGAGGGCTATTCGTAACGTACTAATTTATAACAGATGTGAACGGTACATGGAACGTTAAAAGAAAGCATTAAAGCATAACTCAGAGCGACACAACTAACAGTCTATAACTTATTAATTTAAAGGTCTGAATGCGGCTTTAGTCACTTTACTATCTCTAAGCAACGCTATATTGTCAATATGGTAAACGTAAGTTATTTTGTTTTTGTTGCGTGTAAAGGATATTACTTTGCATTTGTTGATATTCATTTTGAGTTTATTTGTTTTGCACTAGTTCGCACTATTTAAGTCTTTTTACAACAGCAGGCAAACCGACTTGTTGATTACACGAAACAGTTTAAGATCGTAAAACTTAAGTAGTTTTGTGGGCTTCTTTTAACGCAAAAAATATATATATGTTCCCATGGTTTTATGTTAAACTGTTTCGACTGTATATTATTTCGTGAAGTTAAATCAAAGTTAAAAATAAAAACAAAATCCTTTAAAGCGGTTTTATGGAAAAACAGAGTAACAAAGGTATTAGATCCAAGCAAAATATCCTTCTGATAGAACGGTATTAATCTGAGTGATCTCAAATAAAAGAGAAGTATGCATTCTTTAATTAGCTTTTCATGAATGTACCGGATGCTTGGTCGGTATCCCTTTCAAACCCTCACAGTGAAGATTCATTAAAAAGGCGGTCGGATGACGTGAATTTATATCAGCTTCACTTTTGTGAATAATTGTTGGAAAACCTTCCATCGTCATATTACCCAGCGCTAACTTACCACCACACCAGTACAATTTTAACTGCTTTGCAACAGATTTGTTGTATTTTAATCTGTTTATGGGAATAAGAAAAATTAATTTAGGCTTTAGTATAACGAATTTAGGCTCTAAAGAAGATGTATTGAATTATTTCGTTTTTTATGTAGGTATGTACAAGACAGTGGCGCCAAACTATTGGCGAGTTTTTCAACACTATATAAGTTTGTTTTCATAAGAGACAGCAGGTTGTAAGCTGAATGCAACTTAGTACGTAAACAATCGTGTAATATACGTTAACAGCGTTTTTATTTTCTAAATACAAATGTGCCAAATTTATAATGGGGTCATTTTTTAGTTGACCTTCTACCGATAAGGCTGAAGTAAAAAGATCTAGAACACCTACTCCAAATTTTAATCTATAATCCATTTTAATCCATAAAGGTCTCCATTAAAAACGAATCTTTATAGAACATTTAATCCGCATATTTTTGATAAGCATACTTAGATTTCTGGTCGTGATGTAAAAAATGCACTTGTTTCTCCTTTTTGTTGTTTTGAGAAAAGAAAAGGCTAATTTTAATTTCATTTCATAACACTTGTACAAAAAAAATAATCTAGATAACATGTATAGTTAGAAACTTTAACTTATAAAACCTATAATAACTTGTACCTATAAAAATTGCAACCTCTGCATCTCTACAGCACGAGTTGCCACTGGTATCGTTTATGTTAAAATTGGCCTGTTTTTATAACACTCAATCCAATTATTAAAATCAAGCAAAATCCTTAAAACCATATGGAAATAATTCCAGAAAAAAAAAAAGAAATGCTTAAAACTCTACTATTTTCCAAAAATGTAGTTAGTACCAACATGTTCAGAATTTTTTTCCACAAGCTGAGGTCCCTTTTTTATGCCTTAAGCTTCATAATTTTTATAGACAAACGTAAAAAACAACCAGGCATTTTGTAGACGCACTGTCAACAGTATGACTACATTGAAGACGTTGATATGCACGTGGAGTAAAACGGCAGAGGGATAGAAATGAAATGCGGGACAGAAAACGGGCGTGCTTAGTCTGAAATAAAATTATAATAGCATATTATTAACTGTCAAAAAAAAATGCTACGTAATTGTAAATCTTGTAAATCAATCGACGAATATTAACGTACTACACGGCAAAGTATAGATAAAGCCTGGAACAGAATGCACAGTGCGCTACGCCGTCAGCGCGCCGTCATTTGCGACGGCGTTGCTGAGAACGCCGTTGAATTTTCGCCTGCCCACAATGCAATCATTATTAACGCCGTCAAGTGTCCCGTGACAACCTATATCTGTGTTTATACGTGCGCTTTCTTTTATTAAAAGTATAATGGATGATGAAGACTTGTGTGTGATGTTATTTATGTTGTATGCAAGTTATTTATACATACAAACACTTTACCATTCAGTAAAAATTGAGGTTAGGTGTTCTGCGTCAACGTTCAACGGCGTCAAAAGTTGGAAGTTGACGAACATTCAGTATCAACGGCGTTCGAACACCGTAGGACGTTGTTCATTCTGTGCACTTGCGTAGTACAGCCTTGCTTTTAACTTTGCGCTGACAGTTTGCGCCGTCCAACGGCGTCAACGCGCCGTCAAACTCGTTGCATTCTGTTTCCCACTTAAAGATTTTTGCGACAAATTTGTTTGCAGCTATTTTGTTCTATTATGAAAAATACTTATAGTTATTGAAACTTTTCTAAAATTGAAAAATATAAAGTAATTTATCAATATACAGTGGTACCTCGGGTCATGAACGCCACTAGTTTCGAACAAATCGGCCCACGAACACAATATCCGAATAAATTTTTGCCAGGATACAAACATGAGAAAAAACACCAGAAATACCTACACAATTGCCCGACGTTATTATAGAATGGGACTCCCTCGAAGGAGTAGTCTTCCTCTTCCTCATCCTCTACATAGGTAAAGTTATATTTAGTACTGTATGTTTTATAGTATATATTTTTGTTACACATAAATCCATAAAAAAATCAACAAACAATATGTTTCTGGGGGCGGGCGAACGGATTAATTGTATTTAGACTTCAATGGGAAAAATTGTTTCGGTTCGCGAACATTTCGGCTCGCGTACAGAGTTAAAGAACGAATTAAGTTCGTGACCCGACGTACCACTGTATTTGATATTAAATTAATGAAGACTTAGTTACGAAGCAAATGCAGGAAAAAAAAACGCTGGGATTTTTTAATTTAAATTTGGTTGTGACGAAATTTTCGCAAGTTACAATATTTAAATTTTGAGCTTGGTGTGTCAAAATTCGGTAAAATCCTAGCTTAACTCGGATGCCGTATCACGTCCATTTGTAACCCTAGTAAAAAAATAGTTATATTTATTTATTTATTAAAAAAAAAAAAAAACAAAAATATATAATTATTTACATTAGTGACTTTTTGTTGCTGAATTGCATTTGTTAAATTTTCAGTTGAAGGTTGGAATTTCGTGCACTTCAAGTTCAAGCAAGCGCTACTAACTTCATCTGTCTGTCGAGTTCTTTTATTGGTTTTAATATTTTTAACGCCGAGAATGAGGTCTCCCAAAAGTACGTAGAGGGAAAAATTGTGAATAAAACCATCGCTAGATAAGTGCTAAAAGTGTCCGGTTATTGGTTCCAAGCACTCCAAATTTCTTGTTCGTAGTGGCACTCTTTTTGATTCTCCAAACGATTTCTTTTCCCTTTCTTGAGCCCAAATGCGTTCACTGTTGTTAGCCGAAGACCGTCCGTAAACAATATGTGTCACTCAAAGTTCCTTGGCGTGTCACGCGTGACACGCGTGTCATAAGTATGCCATAACTGTCCTAGACAGCTAGGATTCTATTACACTTATTAAATACCTACAAAACCCTGTAATGTATAAAAATCCACACTTCGCCAAATTGCGACGCTCCTACCTCGATACCCTTTTACTATCAGGCAGGTAGTGGAGTTCGGTCGCAAATGACGCTTACCTGTACTCGTTCAGTTATGGTTATTCGGGCGCCAACCGATTGCTCGGATTTCTCAGTGGAGCGAGGTCCGGGTTCCAAGATAACACACACACTCTCTCTCTCGCATAGGTACACACCAAAGAAAACAGCAGAAACTTTTAACCCGGATTTATTGTTTCTCAAACGTATTACAAAGAAAAAAACACAAAAATAAATACAATATAGTCCAATGGTGGGATTCTCCGGCCCTGGTCCTCTCTGTTGGGGCGTCCTTCGTGGGCGACGTCGACTCTACAAAGAAACAAATACCCCCCCCCCCCCTCTCGCGACACTTTATCCGCGTGAGAAGCGATACGTCTGGCGAAGCTGGAACAGACGCAAACTCTGCCAGCGCGCAACGCTTCCTAATGCTTGTAAAACCCCCACCCTTGGGCTAGAACAAGATCTCCCCACCCTGTTCTATCCGTGGTATGAAGTATTGCACCCGGCCTTAGCTGGAACGGACGCAAACCTTAGCAGGGCGCAACACTTCAAGACCAACACAAATGCTCCCCTTTCCCCGCAAAAAGAAAACAACAATCCCTTGCGGCACTCGAGCAGCGTGGGAAGTGATACGTCTGGCGAAGCTGGAACAGACGCAAACTCTGCCAGTACGCAACACTTCCAAATGCTAGTCAACTATCGTCCGTGATGAAGAAGCGGGACGTATGTCGATGCCGGAGCAAACGCAGCAGAGCCAGAACGCAACACTTCAAAATCACAAACAATATACAAAAAAATTGATGTGAAGTGTGAATATTCACACATTTCAGGGTTTCGCAGGTATATAATAAGTGAAGGCGGTATGCTGAGTGTGTAGGACAAATTTTACTTTGTAGTAATCACGGCAAAATGCACGATATTTTTAAAATAATTTATCGTCTGTTAATCATATAATAAGACTGGTTATTAAATTTACGCTTTTAAAAATTAAATACAACATTTATCAAAATATAACAAGAATTTTGACAAAATAATTTCAACATAATAAAAATGCAAAAAAAGAACAGAAAAAATAAAGTTTACTCCGTACTCGAACTCGAAACCCTTCGTTTTCCAGCTCATTTTAGCAGTGCTCTAACCCATTAAGCTATCGCACGCTTTGCATGTGAGTGTCTTACATTGGTATAACTTTTGTACTTTGTGAACCAAAAACCACAAAAAATGCGTTATTTTCCGAAAACATAATCTGATCAAAAATTCCTGTTGTACTATTTCGGTTCACACCAATATACATTACTTAGATACATTTTGGCAAAAATCGCATCAAAATAATTTATTTTGCAAAAATAAAAATTTGATCGTTAATCCACGTACTAAGGGCTTTCATTTGATACCCTACTCAGAATTTTTAAAAAATATTTTTGTTTTCGATGAGCACATATTTGTTTATATTTTTAGGGGGGTATGTTTTTTAGATGTTTTAGTATTTTTACTATGTGCGGGTCAAAGAATTGTATAAGCATGCCAAATTTCAACTCTCTAGGTGTAGCCGTTTGGCTACAATTTTCACCGAACAGACAGACAGACAGACGACAAAATGACGGTATAAGGGTTTTTTGGTCATACCTACAAAACCCTAAAAAACACAATCGAGAAAATCAGAATTAAAAAGCCACAAATTTACTTACTCTTATTTCACCAGTTGCAGAGGTTCACTACCTCTGCTAGAAAATTTTTATTTACATCATCTAATTTTATCGATGTTATCTTCTCTGCATATTGATTTTGATTATTGTTTTACGAAATCCTGAAAAATGTTAAAATCAATCACATCAATTTTCCATTAATTACATTTAATTTTGTTACAAAATTGTAGATTTGTAACACTGTGTTTAGAACACCTATATTGCATGTTAAACGAAGTCATTCCATTCACATTAAAAATGACAGTGTCCATTAACGTCACCATGTTGTCACAATTTTTTTATGAAGTCAGCAATGTGAATATGGTACGTATGACATGAAACATATTTATTCAGATCATGTCAGTGGATTAGGGGACTATTACGGTAATGATGTGATGTCGGTTTACTATACAACACCTCTCGTCCCAGCGACACACCAACATTCAGACGAACCTGTTAATATGCTAATTTCTAACAACTAACAAACGCTATTGGTACCTATCACACATGCACAACCATCATATCTCTGACACTGCAAATATTATCTGTGTCCTAGATATCACGCTCACTTCACCGATAAACGGGACGCGACACTACACATATCCCAATATACCTAGAGAGAACATATTAAATAAATTCAGAAAGCACAAGGTTAACGCTTCACTTGGCCGGAGTCTATTTGAGTGATGAGTGCTTCTCACATTAATTAGTATAGTAGAATACTTATTGCGCGTTTACATTAGGCAAGTAAACAGGATAGTAGCTACAGTCTGTTCCAAACGATTAAGCGGAACTAGATTTTGCAATCTAGTTACTTTCATCGTTTAAATCGTGCTTTTCGGCCGTTTTGTTTAAGCTTTGTAAATCATACTTACAATAAACATTTTTTGGTAATTTTTTTCATCATTTTAAAATGTCATTTTCTTTATATGTTAATTTTTTGTGTCATTCTTATTACAAATTTCCCAATTATTTATATTTTTGTCATTAAAATATATAAAAAAAATAATTGACATTGACATTAATCATTCGTTTCCATGGTTTCATTGTTGGAATTTTAAATTTTGACATTCCAACGTGAAAAATTAAATAACCCTAGCAAGGTCCCTTCTCGTGACAACCTAAAAGAACAAAATTCCCATTTAGTTCCGCCTAACCGTTTGAAACAGACTGTAGCTTGCTAGTGACAAAGATAGCTGGTATCCTAACGTAATGCCGGTTTTACATTGGTAGAGTAAAAGAGTTAGTAACTAGCGCAAGTACTACGCGTTTTACTCTACTATCTTATTTTCAGGATAGTAGGTGTTCATCCGCAATTGACAAACATATCTTATTTTCTGGATAGTAAGTGTCAAAACACATTTGACATCTTCACTGTGATTTTGTAGTGAAATTATCTTTTTGCAAAAAATAGTTTATGAATGTGGATATACATCGTCGCCGGCGTGATGCCATTAAAGAAGTGGTATTTTGAATTACATCATTTCTTGTGGAGGAAATAATTGATTGTCTTATTGAAGTATTCGGTACAGAATATAAGCCTAAACAAAAATGGGTTAAAAAATGGATTGATAGAAGAACTACCCATGGCGCATCAGTCCTTCTATTTCGTGAATTAGCCGTGGAAGATCAAAAAGAGTACATACTGTGTTTAAGAATGACACCAGATGATTTTAATAGGCTATTAAATTTAGTTAGTCCATTAATACAACGAACTGATGCACTCATAAGGGTAACCGACGAGTTCATCGAAAATCAATTCATCGAATATCAATTCATCGAAAATCAATTCATCGAAAATCAATTCATCGAAAATCAATTCATCGAAAATCAATTCATCGAAAATCAATTCATCGAAAATCAATTCATCGAAAATCAATTCATCGAATGATCAATTCATCGAATGATCAATTCATCGAAAAAAAATATTTTGTAAATATTTGAGAGGAATGCCGAGGGGATCGGAAAGTCAAAAGAGCAGTGGTCAATAAAAGTAGACAGACTAAGAAGTAATTGCGTAAATATTTTTATATGGTTTAAAAAAAGGTAAATAAAGTGACATAGTGTTTGAATATAAATAAAGAAATATAATAAGAAAACTTATATAATAAAACAAATAAATTTTTTGTTTTTAAGGTTTAATAAGACAGGTTATGGGCAATTGCACGCAACTAATTTTTATAAATTCATACACAATGATACGCATTTTAATTGGGCTAATATGGGGGAAAATAAAGTACTATGCGCCTAAAAACAAGGTAATTAGGTTAGGTTTAGTTAGTAAAAGTCTAAAACCGAGCGGAGCGAGTTACCCATCTTCTAGTTTAAGGACAAAGCACTATTTTAGGTTAGGTTAGGTTAGTAAGGGTTTGGTTAGAAGAAGCCGAGCGAAGCGAGCTACCCATCATCTAGTTTAATGACAAAACAAACTCACACTAACATAACAATGCCACCTGTTTAGAATCACCGTACATTGAACAAATCATGTGTGGTATAGTAAATATGAATAGTAAAACTATATGTACATAACACAAAACCCTTAATACTTAACAGATGGGGAAATACCATTTTTATAATCCTTTAAGAATGGGTGTATTAAGTACATTTATGATCCCATTAACCAGGTTTTTCTGATCTAAGGAGCCCTGTTTGATTTCAAAATAATCCAACAGGTATCTTTTACCTGGCGTATTTTCTGAATGTAAAATTTATAAATTATTAATAGACCAAGTTTGATAGTTATTTAATAAGTGTAGTCTGTCAACTTTTATTGACCACTGCTTTTTGGCTTTCCGATCCCCTCGGCATTCCTCTCAAATATTTACAAAATATTTTTTTTCGATGAATTGATCATTCGATGAATTGATCATTCGATGAATTGATTTTCGATGAATTGATTTTCGATGAATTGATTTTCGATGAATTGATTTTCGATGAATTGATATTCGATGAATTGATTTTCGATGAATTGATTTTCGATGAATTGATTTTCGATGAACTTACCGTGAATCACTAATAAGGGATGCGATTCCAGCAAAAATAAAATTGGAATTAACGCTTTATTTCCTAGCCACAGGAAATAGTTATTGTAGTATACAACATTGTTTCTCAACAGGTGGTCCGCGGACCCCCAGTGGTCCCCAGAAAAATTTTAGTGGTCCGCGAAAGTTTTTATATGTGTTTTTTGCAGTTTTATTTTTAATTTATTTTGCACATTTTTTATGTAAATAGTTTATATTTTGTTTATTTTCTGTAAACTTTCTGTGATTTTCTACAAATAAAATAAATGTGTTTAGTAGCACATTAAATATATTTGTTTTCATGCAAAAAATAAATCAACAATTATTATTAGTAGTCCGCGTTAGAAAATTATATATTATTCTGGTCCACGGTGCGTTTTTGGTCGAGAAACTCTAAAACATCTTTTTCGTGCATCAAAGGCAGTTATTTCACAGATGATTTCAAAAATCATCAATTAATAAATCAATGTTACGCAATTTATGTAAATAAATTGTAACTTAACCTGATATGGGTTTTTTTCTATTCGTTATGACAGGTTACCGCTTGCCGCCAATTTGAAATGAATCAATTTTGCGTAATGGGGGAAAAGACAGTAGCTAGTAAATACGTCGACGAGCTAGCTGCTATCCTAGCCCAACTACTGGCAGCTAGTACTCTACTAGTCATAATGTCAACTGTTTACACAGGGATAGTAACTAGTTGCTAGTTACTTGCGCTAGTTACTAGCTCTTTTACTCTACCAATGTAAACCCGGCATAGCTGCTATCCTAACGAGAACGCTTGAGATTGAACTAGAGCTAGTATTAGCGCTAGTAGTTGGAATAGGACAGTGGTTTTGCAGATAAAATAGTCACTATCTCACTATTCTGCCCCCACCACTTTCAATGTTTGGAATTCTCTCATGTGCATCAGACCAATATAAACAACAGGTGCAGAGGTTTTTGTAGTTATTTAAGTTTAAAAAATTAATATGAAGTGTGAATTTTCACACATTGCAGGGTTTCGCAGGTATATAAAAAGTGAAGGCGGCATGCTGAGTGTGTAGGACAAATTTTGCTTTGTAGTAACCACGGCAAAATGAACGATCTTTTTAAAATAATTTATCGTCTGTTAATCTCAGAGCTTTAAAAACAAATTTTATGTTAAAATATTTTTTTGTTAATTTTAATTCGAATACTTAATATCATTATTAAGGTCTCTAAATAAGTGCAGTATTTTTTTTATATAACAAGGTTCATTAAGATTTTGAAAATTGGGCCTATGGCTTTCATTGGTTGTCTTAAATCATACGCTCCGCCCCTCTGGCTTCGTATAAATGACACAGAATGAAAATATAATTGGAAATTGGTTATTAAATTTACGCTCTTGAAAATTAAATTCAAAATGTGCTAAAATATAACTAGAATTTTAACAAATTAATTTAAACATAATAAATATGAAAAAAAAAACAAAAAAAAATTGACTCCACAAGCCAGGAACGAACCTGTGTAGTGAATAACGATCCTGTGTGGTTGTCGAGCAACTGAGCCACTAGACCACCAAACGCTTATCAACTTAGTGTGTTATAAGAGTATAACACGTATGCATCGTCAACCAAAAAACACAAAAAATGCGTTATTTTCCGAAAACATAATCTGATCAAAAATTCCTGTTGTACTATTCCGGTTCACACCATTATACATTACTTAGAATTTTTTCACATTTTTAGTTTAAACCATCTGGGCTACAGGGTGTGGGACAAAAAATTTTTTGCACAATTTTGGCAAAAATCGCCTCAAAATAATTTATTTTGCAAAAATTAAATTTTGATCGTTAATCCACGTACTAAGGGCTTTCATTTGATACCCTACTCAGAATTTTAAAAAAATATTTTTTTTTTCGTTGAGCACATATTTGTTTATATTTTTAGGGGGATATGATTTTTAGATGTTTTAGTATTTTTCCTATGTGCGGGTCAAAAAGTTGTACAAGCATGCCAATTTTCAACTCTCTAGGTTTAGCCGTTTGGCTACAATTTTTACCGAACAGACAGACAGACAGACAGACAGACAGACGACAAAATGACGGTATAAGGGTTTTTTGGTCATACCTACAAAACCCTAAAAATGAAAATGGGCTTATTTTACCTTTGCAGAATTCACCCTTATGTGTAAGGATGGTTTTTAAGGATTACTTTTATACACAAATATAACTCTTATAATGATAGAGATATTTGAAACCGTAAGAAAATAGTAACCACAACTAGAAAAATTAAACTACCCTACTAGATACTGAAAATCCGGTTCAAAATGGTTCGTCTGCATTTTTCAAACTCGCTCCTAACTATGAGAGTGCATTTTGCTCGTTTTAACCACTATAAATAATGGAATATATCTCGTTTCTTGTGTTTTTCTATGCGATTGAGAAAAGAAGACCCTTTTGTGACCAGGCCAAAATTGTTAAAAAAAGGAAATTTAAAAAAAAATCCGATCCCCTAATAAAATAAAATTTAGCTCAAATACTGTATAAACACATTTAGCTATATATCGAGTTTGGTTTGCGAAAATTTATTGGAATGAAAAAAATCGCAAATAACACGTAATCGCGAAATCCAGGAAAAAGCAACCTTCGGTGGACTCTATTCCATCCCTAAGGATGTATTCTATATGTTTCTCTTCCTAAATATGGTAAAAATCGCATATCCCAGAAAATTCAAAACTATCCCAAAGCGGTAGGGAAAAAAAGTATTCTGGGACATTTGACAGCTTTCTTTTTATCCCTAAACATAGATTTTGCTCGTTGCAGCCCCTAAAAAATCATAAAAACTTAAAAATCACTATGTATCAGAAAATTTAAAACTAAACTTGTGCGGTAGAGAAAATCCGAAAAACTGGTCAGCCATCTTTAGATTATTTGTCTCCTACCCCTGAGAATAAATGCTTTGGCTGATTTTTTTTTGCTCTTATATTTTTGCGTCAGATAGCAGATATAGGGAAATCGGCGAAATAGTGCAGTTGCGTCACTTGATGAAAAAAATGTGACGTCAGGTTTAGTACGTTTACATTAATCTATTTAACGAATGTAATATTTGTACGCTGTCACTTGTATCGAAATGAAATGAAAATATAAGAATAAGAACAGAATAGAAACAAATAAACTATTCTAATAGGCAAAATAGTCCTACAAAAGACTGATGTGATCCAAAAATATGATCAAAGAAATGAAAATAAAAATAAGTTGAATATAACCTAAAAACTATACAGTACACACAAAATCAAATAAGAAAATCTATAAGAAAATATATAACTAAATACAAAACTGCTAAATAAACAATAAACTAAATAAAAAAGGTTTTTAGAAATTACTATAAGTTAGATATTTGAACACAAGTCAGTATCAAAACACAACAGAC
Source organism: Liopterus haemorrhoidalis (assembly GCA_963971575.1). Classification (NCBI taxonomy): domain Eukaryota; kingdom Metazoa; phylum Arthropoda; class Insecta; order Coleoptera; family Dytiscidae; genus Liopterus; species Liopterus haemorrhoidalis. The sequence goes on from OZ020613.1 coordinate 62,872,565, forward strand.
GTATTATTAAATGACAAATATAAAAATCGTTTTATTCAGGGATACCGATACAAATGTCCCTATATTAAATAAACACCTTTAAAATTTGTAAATCTTCAAAATGACTATCGAACACAAACTATATATGACTTCAAAAGGTATGTTTTAGTAAAATAAAAGAGTAAAGAGCAATATTAGTCTATAATTCACATGCAAAAAAGAATCGATTTAGTTATTTTTTCGCCACTAAGTTTGTCATTGAAGTTATGACGCAAAATAACGAACTGCGCTGTTTCAGCGACTGAGCTATACAAGCGGTTTAACGCTTGCAGCTACAGGCTTGACCTATTTATGATATTTATCCATAATTTTTAACTAGATACCCACAAAACTCTGAAATGGGTGAAAATTTACACCACATCAATTTTCCCATTGCTGAGGTCAATATTTTGAGATCTGCTAGCAAGTTTTTAAGTATACCGCGTGCTGCCAACCATTCAGAGTTCCAGTTTCAAATTATAGAGCTAAAATATTCAAGGAACCCATAAAAACCCTTATATATCAGACATGAAAAGTACTTTGACCCCCATAAAATCTCCATTTACTCCCAATTTCGGTAGATCTTCATTTAAATTTTTAATTAAACGAATTTAAAATGTAATTATTATTGTATCAATTTTAGTTATTTGTAATCATTTGTACATTTGAGATAACATATCAAACATAAAACAATGTTTTGTTTTAAAATATGAATAGTTTGTAACGATTTGACGTGATCACTTGATATTATAAATACGTTTTTGATTTAATTACATTTTTGCGTCATAATGTCCCATAAAATCAGTCATTTACGTGCCGTAAAAAATAGTAGCCAATTTATATGCAAGCGTTATGCTTAATTATATGATACATATAAATTGCTCAGCGATTAACATGGATATTTATCAAACTGCTCTTGGAAACATTTTAATGTGATGAAGACAGAAAGAAAAATTACAATTATGAAGTTTTTAAGCAAAAAATAGGCTCTGGAAATTATAAGTTGTAAATTATGCGGATAAGAACCTCTGTTACAATCGATGGATAAACATATGTGAAGTTTAAAGACATAGATTCAACACCCTTGCCTATTACCTGGGGAGTTCCACAAGGATCTATTGCAGGACCTCTTTTATTTTTATCAGGTCATCAAGGATGAAATTTGTAGAAAAATAGGCAAATTTGGTTGATAACTTACAGTCTGCGATATGTCAAAGGATGCCTCTATCTCACGGTATGTCACATGCCGATCTTCTTCAATCATTTTGCGCACAGCATCTATGTTTTTTTTTGAACCACAACCGATTTTGGTCAAATTTCACGAGAATCATCACTGACGGACGCACGACCACGACGAAATTCTGCAAACCAATTATAAACAGTCTTTTCTGATGGTGCTTCATTGCCAAAAGTCGAACGAAGCGAATCTATGCATTGCTGTTGAGTTAGGCCTTTACTAAAATTGTAAAAAATCATCCAACGAAAACCTTCGAGAATAATATCCATTTTTTCACAACCTCGTTTTTTTTAAACGCTCACTGTCTGCAAAGTACTCGGTCAATTTATAAGCTGCCAATGATTTCACAATAAGAAATGTTAAGTTTTACGAATATGGTAATGACACATTTCAATATTGCCATCTAATGGTTGTTGATGAAATTTGTAGAAAAAAAGGCAAAGTTGGTTGATAACTTACAAATATAAGGAATTATGTTATTCATCAAATTATGCACCCATATTGTCTATACACTTTTGCCATTTAAGCATCAGGTTGTTCAGGCCGGTGGTATAAAGCCCTGCCGGACGAGTGTCAATGAATTTCTGGAAGGCCAGTTTTACAGCATTGCCGGAATTATACTGTTTTCCTATTAAAAGGTTGTCCAAATTGCGGAAGAAGTGGTAGTCAGTGGGGGCCAGGTCTGGTGAATATGGAGGATGATGAAGAAATTCCAACTCCAATTCCTGTTGTTGTTCCTTAGTCATTTGTGCAGTGTGTGGTCTAGCGTTATCATGCAATAAGATAGGAGTCGAAGTAAAAAAAGTTTTTGATATTTTTTAGAGCATACAATGATTTCTTTAATCAGGCGAGACGTGTAACTTTCCAACAAAAAAAAAAAAAAAAACACTGCGGTAACATATTAAGCCAATGTCAAATAATAGCTGGCAATATTATTAACTACAAATTTCATCTTTGACGACCTAATAATTTTTGTCAACGACGCAATTCCCGCTATAAAGTCTAAAAATCGATTTTAAAATGCTCGGAAAAAGTTCGGATAGGATAGACATCGAAATAAACATCAGAAAACATTTGTACACTTTTGAGAATATCTCATCAACATAATGCAGTATTTTAAGTTTAAAGACATAGATTTAACATCCTTGCCATTAAATGTGGAGTTCCACAAGGATCTTTTTTAGGACCATTTTATTTTTTATTTTTGCCAATGGATTTCCTTCGTGTATTAAATACTGCTCCTATTTTATGTACGCTGATGATATCACGTTGTTGATCAGATCAAAATACATGATTCGCATTTCTGGTTTTCATCAAACAAACTATGCTTGAATATTGACCAAACTAAGAAATTATTAATTATTTTAAAGAATTCTGAGTTTATTAATTGGGGGTCAGTAAATTTTCGTTCATATAGACCCCAGGTTAACATGGAACCATTATGCTCAAAATCTGGCAACTAAGTTATGTAGAACCATATTTTTAATTCAAATTGTTTTTGATTGTGTATCTGTCAATGTTTTAGAAATGTCCTACTATGTTTTATTTCAGTCTCACATCTCTGACGCCCTGTTTGCTTGGGGACTTCGCCGATTGCGAAGTTCGTGGTGTTATTCGTTTCTTGACGGCAAAAAATAAAAATGCTACTGAAATTCAACACGAGTTGTGTAGTGATTATGGTGAAGACGTTATGTCAAGGCCAATGGTTTCTCGTTGGTGCTAATAATTCATTGAAGGGAGAACAACATTACACGATGAACAACGAAGTAGTCGCCCCTCCATTTCCCGCACCTCGACTGTTGTCGAAGATGTTCGAAGGGTCATTGACACCGTAGCATGTACATCAGTAGCATTTTTATTTTTTGCCATCAAAAAACGAATAACATCATGAACTTCTCAATCGGCGATAGGAGCAAATGGAGTCTCCATAGTGGCTGGAGCCTGACTGTCGGGTCGATCGATGCACCCACATAGAAATTTTACAGTGCTGCCACTACATCCAGACGCAAATTCCCTGAGACTCCCAGACTTTTCCCGCCAACCACACGGATTAAAAAAAAATAGTGTAACTTACTTTTGAGATGACCTTCGGATTTGGGTGAGTTGTGTCTTTTGGGTACTTAGTTAGATTGAGAATAATTTATGATGGGTGATTTTGTGCCCGACTTTAAATTGAAATATCATTTACGTTACAGCAAAATGCACATTCCTCCAGCAATAGTTAGTTATATTTAGAGCCTTGGAGATCCGCGGATATCCGCAACTTTTCTGCGGATGCGGATAAATTATCATTTAAACCATGCGGATGCGAATCGGATGCGGATAAAATTTCATATCTGCTTATCCGCAATATCCGCGTGAACATTAAATCATCGGTTACTTTCGGAGAAACACGCGATTGTGTTCTGACTACGCAGTCCTCGGCTACCTTCGGATGTCTGTATACACATGTGATATTTTGCAGCATTCTATTTCACTCTATATTATTGTTATTAAAATAATCGTTCATGATTGAGATTGTGTTGAGACAATCAACATAACTTTTTTTTTATTATTGTAAAGGTGTCTCAAAAGAAATTTTATATTTATTTAGCTTACTGCGTGAACGCAACGTATCCGAGGGGCGCGGGGGTTATGTCAATCGGTAGCCTGGCTCTTGGGAATTCAGTCGCTATGGAGCGTTTCTCGGGAGCAGACCGCGCGTTATGCGTGCGAGAGTTTTACAAAAACGGTGATTCGGCGACTGTAGCGCGTAGAAAATTCTGCAGTATTCGAGGTTTTCGCCACTCAAATGATGCGCCAAGCATTCCTCTCATTTGACATTGGGTTAAAAAGTTTGAAGAGACTGGTAGAACGCTGGATAAATCAAAATCCGGGCGACCTAGGTTATCAAGAACGGTAGAAAACGTGGAGAATGTTAATCAGTCTGTTCGTGACGACCCGAACCTTTCAATTCGGAAGCGCGCAAGTGCTTTAAATGTGCATAGATCATCATTACATCGCATTATGCACAAAGACCTAAAGCTGCACCCCTACAAAATTCAATTGGTGCAAGAATTAAAGCCCCAAGATGCCAGTCAGAGGCTTAATTTCGTAAATCAGGTGATTGAGCGATTTTCAACGTTTACCAACATTTTGTTTTCGGATGAAGCTCATTTTCATCTTAATGGCCACGTAAATAAGCAGAACTGCCGCTACTGGAGTGCAACGAATCCGAAACGCAAACATCAGAAACCCCTACATTCGCCTAAAGTGACCGTATGGGCTGCGATGTCGGCGCGAGGAATTATCGGCCCTTACTTTTTTGAAGACGAAAGGGGGCGTGCAGTTACAGTGAATTCAGAGCGTTATGTGGAGATGTTAGACAACTTCTTGGAACCTGAACTGCTAAACTTTCCTGGCTATAACCAAAGAACATGGTTCCAACAGGACGGAGCAACTTCACACACGTCCAATATGTCTCTGCCACGTGTTCGTGAAATTTTCTCAGGCAAATTGATCTCCCGGAGAGGTGACATAAATTGGCCTCCACGCAGTCCAGATTTAACCCCTATGGACTTTTTCCTATGGGGTTATCTTAAATCTAAAGTTTACGCCAATAAACCGACTTCACTGGCGCATTTGAAAGAAAATATCCGTCACGAAATGGCAGCCATCCCTGAGTCCACCTGCCGAGACGTCATAAGTAATTTTACTGTTCGATTAAATGAGTGCCGAGAACGCGAGGGTCTACATTTAGACGATATTATTTTTAAGAAATAAATCCCCAAAAAGTGTATTTTATATACGACTTACTTTTTTTTTAATCGATCCACTAAATATAAAATTTCTTTTGAGACACCTTGTATATAATCCGCATCCGCACGATTTAAATGATAATTTATCCGCATCCGCAGAAATGTGGTGGATATCTGCGGGTAATCCGCGGATATCCGCGGATTTGCAGGGCTCTAATCATTACAATGTTTTAAATGACAATTTTCACCCGACCGATATTGAATAAATGATTTTACTAATTTTGTTTTCTACTAACTATTGTTGATTTAATTTACAAGTTTCAATTATGTTAGGCGAACCTCAATATTTAATTTGAGTATAATGTTTGAAAATGAATTTTCATCTAAAAGTTACATATTGATATTCGGCATTGTCGCGGTCATAACCGAGTCGCTTTTCACGATATTGTAAAATCGCTGTCAGAATAATATGAAACTGTTTTCAGAGTTGGTGAACTTTTAACTACAGTGCACTGGATCAGGCAAAACTAAATTTGAATGAATGGCTAAATAACACGCATGGATTTTCATTCAAAATGGATTTTTCATGTAATAAATTTTGCTGTTCTGAATATGACTCACGTATTTTTTGAAACATAGATGTGTTTCAGTATTTGGTTTATCAAAATTTTCTATTTTTAGACAGATGTCATTATTTTTAATGTTAGAAATTCAACGCGACATTTTTCACAAACATAACCAAATTAAATTCGATCCAAAAATATATAGTACATTTGATTGCAAGTTTATACCCGATTTCACCATCGCTGAATAAATGTAATTAACTGAATAAAAACATTATTCAACGAATGAATAAAAAAAAAAAAAAAACATGTAATTACTTAGGGGGCAGTCGGGATCGTTCGTGGGTACAGTCACTGTATAAAGACAGTGTGGCCATATGAACTGTAGCCGCTATGTTTATTCCAGATTTGTATTGGGTTATATGAAATAAATGTTAATATATCCTAATATATTATAATATTTCTTAAATTTTTAATAGTTTTACGTATTTATGTTTCTATATATATATGTGAATATCAATTTATTGTTAAGAAAAAACATGTATATGATTCAACATTTATTAAGATAAATATTAAAATTGCCTACCAATGAAGGTATTTCATTGAAATGTTTGCAAAATAAAAATTCTTAAAAAAGGACATGAAAGGAAATAAAAGAGATATGTTTTTATTATTTTATAATTTTATTTGAGGACCTATAAAAACTAAAACATTTTTTTTATAAAAACGGGAGTTACATTTTAATTTGAATATTTTAAATTTAAGAAAACAAGTTCAAACAGGACATTAGAATTAAAATAAAAAGATAGGGAAAAAATGATGATAAGGTTCTATAAAAATTAGAGAACCCAACATTGCTCTAATTTTTGGGAAAACGCATGTTAAAAAAAAAATAGGATATTTTTATATTAAAAAAGAATAAGCAGAACATGTTATATACCCTGAGTTCAAAAAGAAATTACATAAGAGTTGGCTATGGAAAAATAAAGTAATGTATACTACAAGCTTTATGTAACAATAAATAACTTATGACAACAAGAGTGATTTAATAAATTCAGACAGTAAATTAATTCTAAAGCTTTCTGTTGACATTACTTTTATTTTCCATAGCCAATTATGATTATCAATTATGCATTTATTCAAATAAAATTATGGTCAGGTGAAAAATAAAATAAAATCAGCTTGGATTAATATTAAAATTAATTAAAGTAAATACTTCTTATAATTGTGAAGCCATCCATTGATTTACTGGCATGATGTTTTTTTATGTTCATTTAGCCTTTTTTTCCCAACAATTTTAAACCTAAACATAACAAAACGTTTCATTATTTTTAATTTTAATTTGTGACAATTTAATATATGTGCACAGTTTACATTATCTACATTACTCATTACTCATCACAAACACAACAATATTCACTATTAAACGTCTAAATATACGTATATTATTTGAAAATATCACTTAAATTGTTGAAACACAAGCTTAACACATGTAAACCATATATAATCTGTAACAAAGTTGGAAGAAATATGGCGGACTTCAGCTCGACCAATAGAAAATGAGACCATCTTATGGCCACACTGTCTTGTACTCTTGGGTTATTGGCCATATTTTTAAACAAAATTTAAATAATTTGCCAAACATCCCAGCGTTTTCTTTCTTCATTTGCTTTATATTCAAGACTTCATTAGATTAATACGAAATATATAGGAGGGACATTCAATAATTAAAGAGACAAATATTGATGTAGAAATAAAAAAAAATCTGTGTATATTTACAAAATTAGACTTTTACTACTTCTTAACATAACCCCACGAATATTAATACAAGATTAATTAATAAAGCACTCGGTAAGTTTCACAAATATAAATTTAATGTTAATCTATACGTATTTCAAACTTATTTTTAAACTTATTTTTTAACAGATACATTCACTAGGAACAAATATAAATGGTAGGGAATACAAGTGTCAACCATATTAGCAGATAAGGGAAAAAGTTTTTTTTACCGATTTATTAGGGGTGAGTTGTAAACGTCAATCTGGTCATTCATTAAGGGAATTCCAGAGTTAATATTTTTGTGAATTTCTCGGTATTTTAAAAGGTTCAGTTTAAAGCCTGGAACAGAATGCACAGCGCGCTACGCCGTCAGCGCGCCGTCATTTGCGACGGCGTTGCGTTAGCGCCATTGAGAATTTTCGCCTGCACACAATGCAATAATTTTTAACGCCATCAAAGTGTCACGTGACAACCTATATCTGTGTTTATACGGGCGCTTTCTTTTATTAAAAGTATAATGGATGATGAAGACTTGTGTGTGATGTTATTTATGTTGTATGCAAGTTATTTATACATACAAACACTTTACCATTCAGTAAAAACTGAAGCTAGGTGTTCTGCGTCAACGTTCAACGGCGTCAAAAGTTGGAAGTTGACGAACATTCAGTATCAACGGCGTTCGAATGCCGCTAGGACGTTACACATTCTGTGCACTTGCGTACGACAGTTTGGTTTTAACTTTCTTCTGACAGATAGCGCCGTCCGAACGCCGTCAACGCGCCGTAGAACTCGTTGCATTCTGTTCCCCACTTAAGGCTTTTATTGTGAATGTGTAGGATTTTAAAGTCATTAACGGAAAGGTTATGATTATTGGTGATCATATGTTCTGCTATGTTGGACTGTTCTACTTTTTTATTTTGGATGGCTTTCAAATGTTCACCAAATCTTGTAGCAAATTTTCGACCAGTTTGGCCTATATATATTGTTGAACAATCTTGGCACGATGCTTGATAGACACTTTTGTTGTGTAAATCAGTTTTATCTAGTTTATTATTAACGAGTAAATTTTTAATTTTATATTTATTATAAAAGGCTGGAGTTATACTAAAGAGTATTAATACACTTGTCCCAACGATGAACTAGTTTTTTTGTATACCTGATGCAAAGAAATCTTTGTCTTGTTGTTTGAGCCAGTTTCCCACAAATTCTTTGACTTTCTCGTTGTCACTGAACTTTTTTTCCACGTAATGCCTCCTTGAGTGGACCAAACAAATGAAAATCAGATGGAGCCAAATCTGGACTGTAGGGAGGATGAGGTAGCACCTCCCAACCCATTTTTTCAATGGTCAGCTTGGTATGAGGGCGAGCATTGTCGTGGAGCAATATCACGCCTTTTCTTTGAGATCCGCGACGTTTTTCTCTCATTGCTGGCTTTACTTTGTTCATCAGCATGTCTGAGTAATATGCACTGTTTATTGTACACTGATCTCTCAAATAATCACAAAAGACCACACCTTGGGCATCCCAAAATACGGTCAACATGACTTTTCCCGCGGATGCTTACGTTCTGAATTTCCTTCGGACAGGTGAGCTGGTGTGCTTCCATTCCATGCTTTGTCTTTTGGATTCTGGTTCAAAATGGTGAATCCAAGTTTCATCACACGTTAAAATCTTGTTTAGAAAAGGGTCACCTTCCCTTTCATAGGGTTCTTTTAAGTCTGTACACACTTTGAGTCTTGTTTCTTTGTGTTATTACATTAACTGTTTCGGGACCCACCTTGCACTTGTTTTGCTGTGCTTGAGCTTGTCAATGATAACGTAATGAACTGTGCCAACACTTACTGTAAATTTGTTTGCTATATCTTCAACACGAATAATGTCGTCAATGCTGGTTTCAAGCGAAGGAGTTGACACTTCAACTGGCCAGCCAGGACGTTACTCGTCAGTCACTGAGGTTCGACCATTTTTGAACTGTTCTACCCACTTATAAAAATTTCTGCGATTCATACAACTTTCACCATACTGTAAAATCATTCGAGAAAAGATTTGAGCCAGTTTTACACCTTCAGAAAGCAAAAATCGGATCATTGAACGTTGTTCAACTAATGTGGAAACTTCAAGCGGACATGCCATCGTTAAATGCAATTTTGAGGTTGTAAACCAAAAAATTTTTATTCGTCAAGTGTTCTCAGCTTATTCCAGTGATGCAAACCTAAAGTCATGAAAGTACCAAACTCCTCCAACAAACCGTTTTTTTTTTTTTTTCTACCTCAATTTGTCTCTTTAATTGTTGAATGTCCATCGTACTATTATTTACAAGTATTCAAAGTGCTTTCCAAAGATTTTTATTATTTGTTTCACGGCGCCCTTCTTGCACAACTTGCACTTACAGTGACTGTATAAAGACAGTGTGGCCATACGATGGTCTCATTTTCTATTGGTCGAGCTGAAGTCCGCCATATTTCTTCCAACTTTGTTACAGATTACTTATGCTTTACATGTGTTTAGCTTGTGTTTCAACAGATTTAAGTGATATTTTCAAATAATATACGTATATTTAGATGTTTAATAGTACATATTGTTGTGTTTGTGATGAGTAATGAGTAATGTAGATAATGTAAACTGTGCAGATATTTTAAATTGTCACAAATTAAAATTAAAAATAATGTAACGTGTTGTTATGTTTAGGTTTAAAATTGCTGGGAAAAAAAGGCTAAATGAACATAAAAAACATTATGCCAGTAAATCAATGGATGGCTTCACAATTATAAGAAGTATTTACTTTCATTAATTTTAATGTTATTCCATGCTGATTTCATTTTATTTTTCACCTGACCATAATTTTAGTTGAATAAATGCATAATTGATAATATATACATCAGTTTTCTTTATTAATATATCATTTATACCATGAGTTCAAAAAGAAATTGCATAAGGGTTGGCTATGAAAAATAAAAGTAATGTCAACAGAAAGCTTTAGAATTAATTTACTGTCTGAATTAATTAAATCACTCTTGTTGTCGTAAGTTATTTATTGTTACATAAAGCTTGTAGTATACATTATTTTATTTTTCCATAGCTAACTCTTATGTAATTGCTTTTTGAACTCAGGGTATATAACATGTTCTGCTTATTCTTTTTTAATATGAAAATATCCTATTTTTTTTTATATAAACATTCATTTTCCCAAATATTAAAGAAATGTTGGGTTCTATAATTTTTATAGAACCTTATCATCATTTTTCCCTATCTTTTTATTCTAATTCTAATGTCCTGAATGAACTTGTTTTCTTAAATTTAAAATATTCAAATTAAAATGTAACTCCCGTTTTTATAAAAAAATGTTTTAGTTTTTATAGGTCCTTAAATAAAATTATAAAATAATAAAAAAATATCTCTTTTATTTCTTTTCATGTCCTTTTTTAAGATTTTTTTCACTTGTTTTCTTTTTATGTGGCAAACTTTCAAAAAAATACCTTCATCGGTAGGCAATTTAAATATTTATCTTAATAAATGTTGAATCATATACAGGTTTTTTCTTAACAATAAATTGATATTTACATATATATAAACATAAATACGTAAAACTATTAAAAATTTAAGAAATATTATAGTATATTAGGATATATTAACATTTATTCCATATAACCCAATACAAATCTGGAATAAACATGGCGGCTACAGTTCATATGGCCACACTGTCTTTATACAGTCACTGTACTTGCGCTCTTCTTACAGCGCTCCTGGTGTCCTTTTTGTTTAACAAATTTTCAAGCAAATTAATATTCAACCAAATCAGCTGCAAGCAATATAATAATCTTTTGATCATGACTTTAACACATAAGGAAAATTTCTATTAATAATCAATTATATTTTGAGTTAACATGGTAAAAAATTCTTTAGCTTGTTATTATTCACCATTTTGCATTGTTATACAGTTGCTTGAAAATTTAATATCAGTTTTGAATAAGGGGTGATTTCAAGGGGTGAATATGACCTAAGGGTAGGTAAGTTAACTACTTTTCCGCTTGGTGGATATGGAATTATGAATTAGGTACTCAATAGTTTGGCAAATAGATTTCTAATGACTGGTTAGATGATTTGCTCAAGTCATCAATTATCCAAGTGCAGAGGAATTTGTTAGAATTTAAAAGGGTTCGTTAATTTAATTTCTTTCAAAAAAATTGATGAATTGTAAATAATTGCAGTCAAGTTTTCGAAATCAAGGATGACTTATACGTAAGGATAAATGTACAATGACCCTTCTCTAGAAAAATTAGAAAAAACATATGAAAATACACTATACAAAGTATTTGCCATCGCTTGCTATTATTTTTTTCCATCTGTCTGGCAGTTGTTGTATTCCGTGACGGAAAAACGACTCGTCCTTCGAAGCGATCCACTCATTGAGCCATTTCTCTATTTCTTCAAAATTGTTCAAGTGCTCACCCAAAAGCCCGTGTGCCATCGATCGGAACAAGTGATAATCTGATGGAGCAATGTCTGGTGAATACGTCGGTTGAGGTAAAATGTCCCAGCCAAGTACTTCTAAGGTGGCCTTCACAATCTTTCCAACATGTGGTCTAGCGTTATCATGCTGGAGGATCACTTTGTCGTGTCTCTTTGCATATTCCGGCCATTTATTCTTCAATGTGTTGCTTAAGGGGTATGGTATTTTTGATGATTTTTTTTTTCATTTTTTTTTATTGGCTTTTTCGATTGTATATACCTTCAAGAGTATCCCATTAAGTTAATCGGAGCAAAATTGACTGAGATATACACATTTTAATACTAGTACCTATTATTTGTTTTTTCGCGCCTATCGTATGTATGTGGCGTTGCATCGATTTTGTGCGCATGTGGCTTTAATATCGATATCAGCTGCTTTATACTCTTAGAGAGGGTGACGAATATCTTTGATACATATATTGAAATATACTTGTATATAAGCTATATATGTGTGTTGTACCGGTATATTATTTTTGAGCAGTTATACACGTGCATTTTTAAACGCGTTTTCTGAAAAATAGCTTTTTTTGATGTGGAGTACAACTCAAAAACTAATGAATGGATCTTTCTGAAATTTTGCACACTTCTTTATAAATCATTTTACTAGGTAGTGACGTTGAGTTTTTGCTTTTATTTTGAATATTTTTTTTTTTATAACCATTTTTCCGATTACCAAAGACGATTTATTAAGTTTTTTTTTCGATTTTTTGACTTTAAAGTCGTACCAAAAATTTAAAACTCAATTTAATAAAAAAAAGTCTCGACGTCACTACCTGAAGAAACTTTTAAACTAACCAAAACTTTTTGAATTATATGTTTCAGATGATTGTGTCACTAGATGATTGTGTCAAAAATGACGCCAATGGCTCATTTTTCAATATTTTTCAATAAAAATTTAACGCAATACTCTTCAAGTGTTGTTCTTTAAGATAGACTTTCACCCATTTAGCTTACCTTTACCAGATTTTCACAAATTGTTCTTAAAAATATGCGTAAAAAATGCAAAATTAACCCCCCCCCCCTAATGGAGTAATTGTTGTTGATAAAGTTCGGCAATGATGGTTTGGCTCTGCTTTAATAGCTCATGATACACTACACCCTTCTGATCCCACCATCTACAAATCATTATTTTCTTGCCGTGAAAATTCCGCTTTGGTCCCGATGCGGATGGTTTTCCTGGCTCACAAATGGATTTCCTTCATTTGGGATTATCGAAATATATCCACTTTTCATCTCCAGTCACAATACGATGCAAAAACCTTTTCTTTTTTGCCTGACAAGCAAGATTTCAGACATGGTTTTGCGCCTCTCGATGTCTCTTTCTTTCAGTTCGTACGGCACCCATCTTCCTTCTTTGTAAATCTTTCCCATGGCTGCCAAACGCACAGAAATTGTTCGATCAACATTTAACAATTGCGCGAGTGCGTTTTGCGATTGACACGGATCTTCATCGATTAGCGTCTGCAATTCCTCGTCCTCGAAATTCTTCGGCTGACTAGACGAAGTTTGTCATCTACACTGTAATAATCACTTTTGAAACGCCGAAACCATTCTCTGTATGATTTATCGATGGGGGTACTTTCACCATAAGCTTCTACTAGCATTCTATGAGCTTCAGCGGCTGATTTCTTCAAATGAAAACAGAAAATGAGAACTTTCAGGAAATGATGCTTTTTTGGCTCGAATTTCAAAATTTTCGAATCAGATAAAAAAGTTTATCAACTGTATATTATTGCCATATGTCAACACTAAAACAAAAAGCCAGTTACAGAAATTAGAGGTTAGAAAATTACATAGTACAGCAATTGACCACCAGATGGACCAAATTAATTCACACACCAATAGATTCAGAATGTATTGTTCATTTTTTTGTACTATTTAAATAAATTTAGTTATTTTGTAAACGTGTTTTTTACCGACCGCCAATATATAAGGGAGGTATTGTGATCGATTTTGACATTTCGAGATTTTGATGGATCTCCACGAATTGAGGTCCCTACATAACGTTTTGACTATTTTTAGCATGATATCGGTCTGTCTGTCTGTCTGTCTGACCTTCCGACACGTGCAGAGCAAATTCGGCTAAAAGAATTTTTATGAAACTTCATATTTAAGCTTTTGACATCAATGGTACGAGTTGATCAGCTTCTGGTAAAAATCGGTTGACTAAAAATGGGAGTTTACTCGTGTCGATTTTAAGATTTTTACGACTAATTCATAACAGAAAGATATTTCAAAAAAATTTATCTGACAAAAGTTGCTATAAAAGCAACAACTTTTATTTGACACATTTTTTGATAAAACGAAAAAAAATTGAAAAATTTTTTGAATTTTTTTCTGTCTTTTTTTTCATATTTATATGTAACGTTTCCATGGTCATGATAAATAATATCTCTGTTAGAAAATATTGGGCCAAGTTATTTCTAATCTGCTGCTAGAATGTATTTTATACAAGTACTTTGTGATGGCGGTCGGTCCTGTGGTGGCCACAGCTAATTTTTATCTTTGTTTATGCTTGTTTGGCTCATTTTTGTGCTTCTTTACTACATTTTTGCGCTTTTTTGCCATAATTTTTGTGCATTTTTTATTAGTTTTTTGTGCTTATTTATCCGGTCTCTAGTTATTGGTATAAGGTTTCTTGTTCAGACTTTTGAAATCCTAAAAAGGTATCTTAGTGTTTCCCATATTTCCTACCTATAAACAAAATTAAATTAAGTTTATAACTAAAATTGAAGTCATTTTTACGATCAAAATTTACTATCAGCTTCTGCTACAAAATAATAACTTTCTAGTTTTAAAACATTATCAGTTTTAAAGTTTATTTTATGAGTATCATATTTACCAAGTATTGATCTTTATAGCAAGGATCTGATTTATCGGTTTTAAGGACGCTATATCTAACTACGTATTGTATCCTGTAACTAGCACCATCACGTAAATCGTACATCGACCTGCGATCTGCCATCCCGCCATTCCGCCAACCCGCCAACCCACGAACCCAACAACCCGACAGCTTTCGACATATTTACAAAACGTGCTGTTTTCACAACGGTACACGAATTAAATGCATTTCAGATATTTTCACCAGGGTCGTACGGTAAATTTACTGACAGAATAATGAGTAAATTAGTTACTAATTAATTTCAATGGTATTTGGAGGTTAGAGCTACAAGGTAAACAGTAGCGTACTCAAGAGTTTGTTGGTAATTGGAACTAAAACTTTTGTATTACTACGTACCAAGAATTCCACCTAGCTAGTAGAAAGGAAATATTGATGCCCGGTTGGTTAAATCATTCTTATACCTAGTCAAGCCTTATTCTAAGATTTATTTCTTACTGCATAAATATCAGTTTTGTTCTGCATAAACCATTCAAGATAAGAATGAGATGACTTTATTATTCGAAATGATTTTATTTTTCGAATAGAAAATTTGAATTTTATAATTTCAAATGTTCGATTCAATTTTGCTTTGATTCGATTCAAATTTGACTAATGAATATTCAAGCATTATTACCAGTAGTTACCAGTAGGTAGACCGGTCCGCTCGAACTTCATTCATTATACATGTCTTTCAAATTTCGGCATCTTCTATCCTAAACTTTTACTAACTAAACCTAACCTTACTACCTAGTTTTCAGGTGCACTCTACTTTATTTTACCCCCACATTAGCCTAATTAAATTGTGTATCATTGTGAATTAGTTTATAATATAAATACACAAGCGGACCGGAGAGTAAAATTTATCCCAGTTCTTTTTTAGGGATTGTAAAATTCGAGTAATATCAATAAACTTGTTCGTAGAGTTAGTTCCAACAGTTGCTTACAGTCAGCCACAAACGCAGATTTCATATGAATCCGTTAAAATTACTTTGCGCTTGCATCTGATGATAATAAACCATTGTGACTCTACGAACAAACGTAATGTTAAAATTAGGAGAAATGATGAACGTAAAAAATTTAAATTGAATATTTTATTAAAAACAAAAATTTATTTGAAATATGTATTTTCTCACATTTCAGGGTTTTACAGGTATTTAGTAAGTGATAACAAATTGTGGGTACATTTTGACATAAGCAATTAAATTAATCAAGTATGACGTCATCTCATTCTTATCTTGAATGTACTTTATTCTAAAAGACATGAATGGAAAATAGAAACAACAATACAATTTTTATATCTGTATAGTTATTTATTAATCTGTTCCAATAGTATAAGCACTTTTGATTCAATTATTCACTGTTTGGTTATATAATGTTAATATATACATATGATGTGAATAGGACAAAGCACATAAATCAAATATCAGTAAACATGAAAATGGAAATTCAAATTTCTTTTTCAGCCTTTAGTGTACCACAGTTATTCTTTGCGTTTAATTGTTTACTTTATTTGACGATCTATTTTGTTGAGCCATAATTGTATGGCTGATTTAGAAGCCTAAACTCCATACACAATAAATATGAGATGGCGTCACACTTGGTTAATTTAAGTACCAACGTTATGATATGTTTTAATCAACATCAATCCATAACTCAATTAGTACATTTATTTATTTAATGTTGGTAAATTTTTCCAATGTTCTCAGTTTGTAATTGGATTGTTCACTCGTTATTTTTCAGGTTGACATTTAAGTGTTTATTTAGTGAGGTTATATTTTATTATTTTTAAATTTTACTGTAATAAAAATGCCCAAAGCTCTTAGTAGCCGTGCTCAAAGGATGGTTTTGTCTCTTATTAATTATTTTGAAAGATAATTAATTTGATTTTAGGAGAGCATGTTACTGTCGATACTATTAATATAAAATTACATGAAAGGGGTACCTTAGTAAACTACCATTTCTAACAGAGTGATTAAGACTAAAATTTAAGTTTTTTAGTCTTAAGAGTAGTAGAAATAAAATATAGCTTGATCGTATCAATAGTTTCCGAAATATTGGTCGCGTTAATTTTTAAAAACTGCAATGGTACATTTGTAAACTACCATATCTTACAGAGCGATTGAGACCAAAATTGTAGGGTTTTTTAAGACTCATAAAAGAGTATTAGATATCAAATTTTAGCTTGATCGAAGCGATAGTTTACGAGATATTGGTTGAGTTAATTTTTAAAAATTGCAATGGTACCTTTGTAAACTACCATTTCTAACAGAGCGATTGAAACCAAAATTTATATGTTTTTTAAAACTCATAAAAGAGTTGTAGATATCAAATTTTAGCTTGATCGTAGCAATAGTTTTCGAGATATTGGTAGAGTAAATTTTTAAAAATTGCAATGGTACCTCAGTAAACTACCATTTCTAACAGAGCGTTTGAGTCCAAAATTTAAGGATTTTTTAAAACTCATAAAAGAGTATTAGATATAAAATTTTAGCTTGATCGTAGCAATAGTTTTCGAGATATTGGTAGAGTTAATTTTTTAAAACTGCAATGGTACCTTAGTAAACTACCATTTCTTACATAGCGATTCAGACCAAACTTTAAGGGTTTTTTAAAAGAGTAATAGATATAAAATATGATGGGTGATATTTCCATAACGTACTTTTATCTGTATATTGTGTTTGTATATTTTAAAAGGTTTTATAATTTGTAATGTAAGTGAACAAAAACAATATTTAATTTTGTATCTTGGTCGATAAACAAATATTATATATGATTAATAAAATATGTTCTATTTACATTTGTTACGTTCTTTTTTTTGTAATTTTAACCTACAGGTCAGTTACGTAGAACGGTTTATTATCATCAGATGCAAACGAAAAGTAATTTTAGCATACTCATGAAATTTACACTTGCAGCTAGTGGCAATAAACTGTTTGACTGGAAAT
Organism: Liopterus haemorrhoidalis; assembly: GCA_963971575.1. NCBI lineage: Eukaryota > Metazoa > Arthropoda > Insecta > Coleoptera > Dytiscidae > Liopterus > Liopterus haemorrhoidalis. The sequence goes on from OZ020613.1 coordinate 62,890,234, forward strand.
AATATATGAATATTCATTATTCGAAACAAAATTGTATCTAATTGTAAACAATTGCTAATTGTATCTGAAATTCAAAAACAATATTTCTGATGATTCTTATACACTGAAATTTATTATTATTTTAATACTACATTACACACTTAATATAATATAAACCATAAATTTCGCGACAAATCGGTTAGAAAGAACTGTTGTGCATCATAATTTACATTAATTCCTTTCCTCCATAGGAAATATAGGTTTTCAATATATTTTTAGAAGTTGTTTGATATAACCTAACTTTTTTTGTCAGTTTACGAATTGGCAACAAGGTGAGTTTTTCAACTGTGACGTCATTTCAAAGTTACGGTAAATGGACTTTATTGGCCCAAAGGCGGCCAATTGTGAAATATACCCACAACAAACAATCACTTCAACATTAGTACAAACATACATATGTTCAACTTACCGCCATTTTCTTTTTTACCAATAAGTACCCAGCAAACATTTAACTAACGGCCGAATGCCGGCAAACTGCTTTTATTGCTGGCACCAAAAGTAAGTGCAACGCCAGTATTAATAATATACTTCACATTTGTATTTCGCATTCAGCCTATACGAAGTACTTTACCAGCATTTTATAAGCACTCCTTATTTGTATTAGTCCAAGCAAACATTTTTATACTTTTTACTTAAACTAACGGTCAGTACCCCCTCGAGGGCCAGTACAAGTTGATACGTGTTGGTGGACAGTTTGTCAAGATGTGTATTTGAATAGTTATTGTATTGTGAACATTATACAGTTTTTTATTGTGATTTGTGTGTGTTTTGTTAGATTTAAGGACGTAGTTTACACAAACTATTTCATTTTAAATTGTTTAATTTTTAGTTTAGTTCAATCATAGTTTTTTTCATGTAATAAAATTTTCAATTATTAATAAATCTGTTACAAGATTATAAATATGTCATTTAAAAAATATAATTTGTCATATTTCATTTTGAATAGTGACATCTTAAATATTTTGTAAATATAATACCAACCTAAAATAATACAAACTTAATCCAAAACTGTAAAGCTTTTTTACAATATAACCAAGTTTTTAAAAGTCAGTAATACACTATAAAAATCACCAAAATAACCAGATCTAGTTTGTTCAGTCAGGGGGAAAAGATGTAGTAGATAATACAAGACGAATATTGGCGAAAATTATTAGTCACCCCTTATCTTTAGGATGCAATTGGTTTGGCCGAAATGGCAGAAAACCATTTTCTTAAAATTCTTCATTAAATTAATAAATTAAATAAACTAATTCCTGTTATTCCTGAAATTATATTTATTTAATATTTATAAATAAATCAATAAATTATAACTGTTAATACAATTTACAATCGGCCAGTTTTACCATCGATGAATAAATTTATTTAACAACTTAAGTTAACAATATCGCATCATTCTATTGACAATAATGTTAATTTCTTCATTAATAGTTTAAAACCGATACGATATTGACAACTTTATTTGTTAAATAAATTTATTCAACGATGGTGAAAATGGCCAAAAGAGTATTTATTTTGCACCTAACCATTAATTTATTATAATACTGGGTAGGTACACATATGTTACATTTGAAACACTAGAGAGTGGGTATAATATAAGCACTGGTCCGACAGAAATAAATATTGCAACTAATGCGATTATTTTGCACTTTACCGTTGCTGGGCCAGCAACTGATACATCAATGGGCCAGCTAACGGCCACGGGGACACCGGGGTACTGGCCCAGTGCAAAATGCCAGCACTGGCCCAGTGCGAAATGCCAGCACTGGCCCAGTGCGAAATGCCAGCACTGGCCCATTACTTTCAATGCACTTTACCGTTGCTGGGCCAGCAACTGATACATCAATGGGCCAGCTAAGGGCCACGGGACACCGGGGTACTGGCCCAGTACGAAATGCCAGCACTGGCCCATTACTTTCAATGCCGGGGAGTATGTGCTTTACCAGTACTGGCCCGTGTCAAAATGTTTGCTGGGTATAGCTGTGAATCTATGTGAATTGTTATATTGATAATTTCACGTTAAAATCCATTGTAAATATATGGTTACATTTTACCTTACAAGGTTAATGGCTTCTTTAGGAGCTGCATCTACTATTTCGTTGCTCCATATATCGCAATAAGAAGAAATCCATAGGAAGGTGATCTCTCGACGGTCTTTATGAATGAATTTCGTGGATGCTGGCATCTGTGGAGTATAATTGTCTTACACTTTGTGTACAGCATAGGGGATAAAGAAGGGTTTAGTGTATTAGGACAATCCTTTTCCGACGACTCTGGTGCAGACAATGTGAGTAATGCTGAGATACAGAGGAATGTTACAAATTTGATAACAGAATTTAATTTAGAAATGCAAAAACAGTTAATTACATGAAATGTTTGTTTTGGAGTTAAGAAGGAACTGAATTAATTAGTATCATTAATACTTGTCTGATATAAATAACTATTTAGTGGAGGCATAACTCTTGAACTTAGCAACATTAAGAAAATATTTTAGTTACAATAGGAGTTTGTCTTCATTCATTACACCAATGGAGGGATAGCTTGACATATTGTTACGAGCTTTTTTTCTTTATATAAAGGGGGCGGCTGGCTAACTACAGTAATTGGCTGACTTTCAGCTCGATCTGTCTGCTAATATAGAGTCCCTGATGGCTGCATTGTTAACTTTGTTCTCTCTGACTTTTTTCTTCTGGTTATTGATAATTTTCTTTTAATTATTATTTAAGTATAGTCCTAATTTAAATGCAGTTGATCTTGGATATTTCGATACCCTTCTAATTTGAGGAGGGGGGGGTGTACACAACAGGGGTTGCAGAAAGATTCTAAGATGATGTTAGAACATCTTAGATTAATAAGGGCCGCTTTTGCAATCGTTGGATAAAGCTCGGATAACGCTATTCCCGGTATAAAGTCAAAAAATTGCTTTTACAATGCTCGGATAAAGCTCAGATAGGATAAACATCGGAATAAACACCAGAATATTTTATCTGGTCAACGACACTTCAGATAAAGGGCAATATAAGTTATTCCCTTACTCTGATTGGCGAATAAGTATTTATTACCCAGCAACGGTAAAAAAATTAAATTGACATATGATAAATGTCACATTATAACGTTTTATTTGATTTTTTATTACAGTTATATCATTGTGGTTGCAGCAGCGTAATGGTTAGCTCACTTGCTTTGAAAGTGTGGCATTATGAGATCGACTTAGTATGGGCAAAAAGATTTAAAAAAATAAATTGGCTGTTGCAAACATAGGCTCAGATTTTTTACAATGAGTGCCTGTATCTCTGAATTAATTTTCGGAAATATGGGGCATGTTTCACAGGGCACGGTGATCTCAGCTACTGTAAAAAGTAATCGTTAGGTCTTGCCAGAGGACGCTAGTCGCGACCTTAAAATCTCTAAAACCTAGACATTGCCATACGAAATAATAGTAGTACGTAATCCCTCGTTATCCATATATTTGTTCAGCAGTTTTGATTTATTTTATTTATTTTTTAAACGCGTAGTAATGAACAGTAGCAGCCGATTACCGCTGGAATATGCTCCTAGCACTTTAAGCGCTTCGAATCTAACTGGCCACTATCATCCCTTTCACACTATGTACACATAATGCCAGTTTTTGTATATGTATATATGCAGTATTGGGCTGGAGCCAATTCCAATGAACCGGTTGTTATTTATTTATATATTTATCAAAATGCGAACTGGTTCCAAATGTTGGTATACACTGAAAAAAAAAAAATACTCCTGTTATTAATCAGTGAAATTTTGCTCTTGAAAGAACTTGTTACAATATTGGCAGTCCACAACTGTACATAATGTTGGTTGAAATATGAATTATTATAATATGAATTCTACTAGTAGAGGAAGATCTTATGAGAATTTATGCGGTATTTGGGCTCGATTCTATTAGAGGGCGGTTTTATGAATATTTGCATACGAGAGGCTGACACTAACGCGGAAGATATAGCACAATAAAAGAATTATCGGAGTCGAATATTTCGACATCTCCCAATATTTCCACAAACATGCTCAAATGTGTTGTTAATAGTAATTCTTCTTCTTCTTCTTTGGGAACTACCACTCATGTTGACTTTTGGCCTCACTCACATAAGCCCTGCATCTCGATCTATTCATTGTTAATAGTAATGTCAATTTAAAATATGACATTTCTAATATGTCAGTTTATGTGTCAAACAATACCAACTTTATTTTATTTACAATAAAACCATGGATAACTATCCGAGAATAAAAACTGCATTGTAAAAGCGAACGTTGGAATAAACATTGGAATAAACTTATACCTTAGATAGTATTACCGCTACGTATCCGAGGTTTGTAAAAGCAGCCCTAAGATATCTACGATTTTTCAATGACATGTTTTTATTATTTGTACCTTTTGCATTTTTTTTATTTTAATATTAGGTGTACCGAAAAGTTTTTTCGTTTTTATTATTAGTGCAGTATGGGAAATAGTCACGACTTATTCGCTGAATTAAACAGACGTCTTTTGCGTTTTGATTAAACTCTGTAATCTTGAGTAGGTACCTAATTATTGTTTTCGTTTAATTTTAAACCATTGCATTTTAAAATGACGAAAGAATTTCCATCAAAACATTTTTTATGCTGTTTAATGTTGTATGAGTACCATAAAAATCTGCTACAGTGGCTACATTTGCACTGTTTATGGTGATGAACTAAGTGTACGCACATGTCAACAGTGGTTTAAAGAATTTAAATCAGAAAATTTATGCCTGGATGATTAACTTCGATCTGGAAGGCCCTATAAAGTAATAATTTATTATTAGATGTTAAAACCGGGGCAGAGTGTTAATTTTGATCTCTATTGTGAACAATTGGATCTACTGAATCAGAATTTCACCAGAAATCGGCCAGAAATTGTGAATAGAAGAGGAGTTATTCTTCAAGGCGACAATGCCTGACCTCATTCATCAAAAAAAGACACGTGAAAAAATTTCCGAGCTTGATTTGGAGGTTCTAACACACCCACCCTACTCACCAGATATTTCACCCTCCGACTATCACTTATTTCGGTCACTGGAACACTTTTTAAGAAACAAGGCACTTAAAATGAGCCTTGATCAATTTTTTCCTTCTAAAAATCATGAAAATTATAAATCGGGAATATTTTCTCTTCCTGATAAATGGCAAAGTGTTAAAGATCACAATGGTAACTATTTTACTGAACAAAGTATATTTTTTCTTTCGATTTGTTTCTATTTTAGTAACACCAAATAAACGAAAAAACTTTCCAGTACACCTATATATATATATATATATATATATATATAATTATAGTTGAAGGTAATGGGATTCGGACCAGTCAGAAAATAAAAACAACTTTATTAACTTCGCTAACGTTTCGATTTAATTTAAATCTTCATCAGAGCTACAAAGATATATAGAAATATAAAATTATTAAATTGGTAAGTTTACATGTATAAAATTATGATAGTGTTCAAATTTAACAAGTCAATTAGTTAAAATAAGCATTACAAAATTGTCGGAATTTAAAATATAACATAAAATAATTATTAAATAATAAAAACATATCAAATATGCGTTAAAGAATAAAAAATTTATGTGAAGTGTGAATTTTCACACATTTCAGGGTTTCGCAGGTATTTATTAACTGTGTGATGCCAAAACAAATTTTATGTCAAAATATATTTTTATGAATTTTAATTCGAATGCCTAATACCATTATTTAAGTTTCTAAATATGTACAGTATTTTTTTTATATAGCAAGGTTCATTAAGATTTTGAAAATTGTGCCTATGGCTTCCATTGGTTGCTTAAATCATAAGCCTCGCCCTCTGATACCTTCAAATATAGAATTAAATTATAATTTCAACACTTCCCACTGGTTATTAAATTTACGCTTTTAAAAATTAGATGCAACATTTACCAAAATATAACTAGAATTTTGACAAAATAAACAACACGTTTCTTACAGTAGTTTCATCTCACTAAGCGAGAACGTTACCACTGTGCTATACAGGATCACTCGTTTACTATGTTAAATAGCGGATTAAATATATTACATATTTTACTTAAAAACACAAAAAATACGTTATTTTCCGAAAACATAATCTGATCAAAAATTCCTGTTGTACTATTCCGGTTCACACCAATGTACATTACTGAGAATTTTTTCAGATTTTTAGTTTAAACCATCTGGGCTACAGGGTGTGGGACAACATTTTTTTGCACAATTTTGCAAAAATCGCCTCCAAAAAATTTATTTTGCAAAAATAAAATTTTGATCGTTAATCCACGTACCAAGGGCTTTCATTTGATACCCTACACAGAATTGTAAAAAAATATATTTTTTTTCGATGAGCATATATTTGTTTATATTTTTAGGGGGGTATGTTTTTTAGATGTTTTAGTATTTTTCCTATGTTCGGGTCAAAGAATTGTATAAGCATGCCAAATTTCAACTCTCTAGGTTTAGCCGTTTGGCTACAATTTTTACCGAACAGACAGACAGACAGACAGATAGACAGACAGACAGACAGACAGACAGACAGACAGACAGACAGACAGACAGACAGACGACAAAATGACGGTATAAGGGTTTTTTGGTCATACCTACAAAATCCTAAAAACAATGGTAAATTTACATTACCTAGTTAATAGTCACGATATAAAATAACAATTTTAAAATTAATAGAGAATACATCATATTGTCTGGTTATTGAACTCAGAGATAAGCATATGAATAAGCCACGTATGAATTTGAAAAAGGGTTTGAGATGGTTGAAACAAGTAAGTAACGCTATCTATTAATAAATTAGAATTTGATTATTAGTTGAAATATGTTAGATTTAGAATTTTTTTAATATATTACAATAGATGGCGCTTATATTATCACAGTCGGTTTTAAAGTTAACTAAGTTAGGGTTCTGAATTATATGTATGCTCTCAGTAATCAACCTTTTACTGAGATTGTCTACTTTATCTAAGATTTTAGTTTGTTCAAATTTAAAATTGTGGTTAGTGGTGAAGAAATGGGTACTGAGTGCCGTGTTTTCTAAAAATTCCGGAATAAAAAAGAAAACACGGCACTCAGTACCCATTTCTTCACCACTAACCACAATTTTAATTTTGAACAAACTAAAATCTTAGATTAAGTAGACAATCTCAGTAAAAGGTTGATTACTGAGAGCATACATATAATTCAGAACCCATATTGTTGTTTCCAACCTTCTGATCACAGCTGGAAAACATCTGTTGAACAAATTTTATTACGGCCGACATTTTGACCATTGTGCGCATGCTTATCGTCTCTTATTCTTGGAATAGGAATAAAAAGTTAAATGTTACCAACTTTTCTTGTGTTAAAGTTAAATTTCATTCCTACATAAACCGATATAAGCCATGTTTTAACATCTTGTGTACTATTCTTATTTCATATTCCTTATTTTTGTTCCGTATATAAACCAACCATAAAATTCACACTGTCTCGTGTATGAGTTTGAAATAAAACATTTAAAAGTGTTGACTGGGGAGGGGGGCACCCTCTTGCCTCTTACTCTGAGCGCCCATGTTGGGAGCAGTCGTACTTATAGTATAAAAGTTTGCGGATTCCTGGACTATAGTAAAGGACTCTTCCTGCACGATTCCATGCGAGCGAAAACTGTTATCCTTGCATACCGTGTCCTGCCTGCAATCCTACATGCGACTCTGAAAAAGACATTGTCTAATCTAGGATCAGGATAACATAAAGTATAAAATGAAACATAGTCATGATATAAATTAATTAATTAACTTGTACGGTACAAATAATAAATAAAACATCATTGCTTAAGTAAATTAATACAAATAATAACATTAGTATGCTGTAGTTGACTAAAATCTGCGACAATTATTCACAGTTGTTAAATTAACATTCAACATGTAAATTAATTTAGAAATTGCAATTATACAAGTTATGCAGCTGCACGTTAATGTTAATTTAATACTTGTATTACAGGAGAGTGATTTCGGAACAGAGCGAGGCCCTTGCAGCAACTAACAATCTATGAACTATTGTACAACTAGCTGCTGTTTACTGGAGGAAACCTTCTAAGACCGGGCTGCTTAGTGAACTGTTCACTAATATAAAGTTAAGAGCAGCCAGTGCCGTGCCAACTAGGGGGTCAGTCCGCCCTGGGTAATGGCCCGGTTACACGATGCCAGTAACTTGTGCAAGTACTAACACAAGTACTTGTGCCAGTACTTGCACAAGTCGTTTTGTCGTTTACACGTATTCCAGTATCTTATTTAAGTAACTTTACAAAGAACCCGAAACACACTGCAAAATGTAGATGCTTCCAATTATTTTTTATGCGTAAAACCGTCTTTTTAACGCGCCAATTTTCGATGTTTAACCTAATTTTATGTATTTTATGCGTACGTCTTTCTAAACAAAAATGAATCGGCGCCAAAAACTACATTTATTAAAAAAAGGTGTGAAAAAGGTTGTTTTTGTAACCGCTTGTTTGTAATACATCAGCTGTTCACGGTGGCCATTTTTAAGTCACTGGCACGGCTACTTGTGCCAGTAAATAGGAACGGCTTCTATTCACTTGACTTGCATGAGATACTTGTGCAAGTACTGGCACCAGTACTGCATGTACGTTTACACGATGCCAGTGGCTGGTGCAAGTACTTACTAGTGTAAGTTACTTGCATCGTGTAACTGAGCCATAACTTACAGTCAAGGAGGTATCATTATCGACTGTAGATTTAAACATTTTTTTAAGGATTTTTAATCTCTTTGTTAAATTAGAAATGAAAGATTTTACAGAAATTATTAGTTAAATTAATACTCTATTATGAAAATATGATATACGTTTACAAATTTAATTAATTAGAATGATTTTATTTATGAAATAGTTACAAATATCTAGTAAAACAAAGAATAAAACAAAAAGTTTTAATTTAACAAGGACGTGGCTATCTCCACAGCTTGTATGGAACATGATAATATTGTTTGTAATCGTCCCTTACGATGAAGTTTTGCCTTAATAATGTGCGGAATCTTATAGCAATTCCTTCCTTTTACTAACATTGTTGATTCTAGACCAGTTTACAATGTTAGAAAAACATTATCAAGGGTTTGTATATTTAATGCTTTAAATGCATTTTTTAGGTATTTAATCGTCGATTGTATTCGGTAAATCTGTATGTTGTAAGGATTGTTTGATACATATATATTTTAATAATATTTTTTAAATCATATTTTTTTTACTACTATTTAAAAATTGAGGTCTTATTATCTATGACACATATTTACATAGGATCGAATGTAAATATTGCAGTTGTCTTAAGCTTCATATAAATAAACAATGATTATAATACGTAAACACTTACACATCAAAAGTGTTGAGTGATTAAAATTACATTCATGTGGTAAAGTCAAAACAATCATGCATATGAATGCTTGAATGCATGATTTTTCTGCAGCACACAAGAAAAAGGTTATAAGATATGCTTTTTTTCCCTGAGTAATATTAATAGTATCGCACAATCGTCGTGATTGTGCGTCCGTCAGTGAAGAATCCGTCGTGAAGGTCGACCAAAATCGGCTGTGATTCAAAAAAACATCGATTCTGTGCGCAAAATGATTACAGAAGGTCGACATGTGACTTACGAAGAGATAGAGGCATCCGTTGGTACATCGCAGACTGCAATATATTCAATTTTGCATGAACATTTAGTTGTGAAAAAGATCTGTTCCAGATGGATTCCGCATAATTTGACCTAAGCTCATTAAAAGGCTCTTGTTGACTGGTGTAATGGAATGCTAAAAAATTCAACCTAGGCACTGCAAAATCTGTATACAACCTGTAACGGTGACGAAACATGGATTTATTCATATGAATCGAAAACTAAGCAACAATCCACTGTTTGAGTCTTCCAACCGAAACCCACAAAAGTTGTTCGTTAACGAAGCACTTCTAAGAAAATGATTGTATGTTTTTTCGGTTGTATTTGACATGTCGCAACCATTCCTTTAGGGGATCGTAGAACAGTTAATGCTGAATGGTATACAACAATTTGTTTGCCAGAAATCATCGACAAAATCAGGAAAAACAAACATAAAGTCGCATAATTCTTTAACATGACAATGTAAGCTCCCACACAGCATGTCAAACAATTGATTATTTGAAAGAGAAATACATCGAATTAATATCTCATTGCCCATATTCACCGGATTTATCATCTAACGACTTTTTTTCCACAATGTCAGACAAAAAATGCATGGACATCGATTTTCATCGTGTCAAGAAGCTGTTGAAGCATTCGAAAACCATGTTTTTGAGATACTAACTTCAGAGTGGAAAAAATGTTTCGAGAATTGGTTTCAACGCATGCAAAAGTGTATAAATCTTAAAGGCGAATATTTTGAAAAGCAATAAAACAGTTCGTTCCAGAAAACTTAAAAGGTAGCCCTCGTATCTGCTGAATTAACAAACTTTAAATTTTTTTTAGAAGAGTTGCCAAACCCTAGTTTCGTCCTGAGTATTACAAGCTTTAGCTGCGCCTTTGTATCGAACTCAAAACAATGTACATACATACGTTTCAAAGTGTATAGTTAAGCAGGTATTTAATTACTGTTTCATGGATAGCAACTACTTCAATACAAGTGTTTGCAACTATTGTTCATATGCAGAAGTTCAAGAAGTGCTGCATTATACCTTTAAATTCACTTAATACCTTTTTAGGGAATTAAGTTTTAATAGTATTTAATGTTGTATTAAGAAAATTGCTATGGCGTCATCTGTACTGAGTGCTTTTAACTTTACACCGTCAAGTACATTCTTGTGTTTATATTAAGTTTGAAGAATTAACTGGTCCATACTTGTTTTCTACAGCCATTTTGTTTGATGGTGCTGTTAAACTATCTAACTAAGGATGGTTTTTAATTGCCGAAAATTTAATTCAGCTTTTGATTGGTAAATTTTGTTCTTAGCTCGATAGTAAACTAGGGTTTGCCCTATTTTCAAATTGATGAAAAATAGTGAATGAACATTTTTGGCGCATAGCAACGATGGCTATTTGCACATCAAGTTTTATTTTTCATATTTTTTTAGGGAATCTAGATGCATTTTTAACTGTTTAGTTATTGCCAACTACTTAGTTGTACCATAAACAAGAAATGTATATAGGCTATTCCAAACGTTTAAGCGGAACTAAATAGAATATTTAATTTTGTAAATTGTCATGAGCTCACTTTTTAATCATTGAAGTAGGTTTTTGCTAAACAAAATGATTAACCACCTGTTTTAAACGTTAAAAGTTACTAGTTTTCCAGCTAGTAGTCAGGGCTGTATTGGAGTATACCCTCAGGGTATACGGCGTATACCTGTGGCGTATATCCTGTGGTTTGATCTTAACGAATAGCGTATACCCTGTGCTTATTGAAAAATCAAAACATGCGAAGATATTAAATTTTCAAATACTTGAAGACTCATATTATCAGTGTTGCAGGATGCTATAAAAGATGTACGTGGCATGAACCATTTTAAATCTTTTCTAGATTAACTATATACGTTATTTAGCCAGTCTCCTAAAAATTCTCATGCGTTAGAGTGTACCAGGTCTACAAGTATGAAATGCGGATTTTTTTCAAACTTGCCGCGCAAACAGAGTGTATAGTTCAAAGTTTCAACACATATGGCGTTTTGTTAAGTTATCCTTAAGTGTCAAATGCGTCTAGGTTATAATTTGAAAAGTGATCATATAGTTTTGTTTTACTGTGTTAAAAATGTCAAATTTTGTGCCAAATAAAGAGCATTCGTGGACAGTACTACTGTTTTGTTTTCAAAAACTGCTGCTGAATCATACCGACTGCTTCGAGAAGCTTATGGTGAATATGCTCCATCGCAAGATACGTGTGAACGATGGTTTCGGCGTTTCAAAAGTGGTGACTTTGATCTTACAGACAAAGAACATTGAAAACCTCCAAAAAAATATGAAGATACAAAATTGGAAACATTGCTACAGGAAGACGATAGTCAATCACAAAAACAACTAGCAGAGCAGTTAGGCGTTAGTCAAGAAGTTGTTTCCAATCGCCTACGAGAGATGGGTAAGATCCAGAAAGTCGGCAGATGGGTTCCTCAAGACAGCACAAGGTAATATTTCTTCACGATAACGCTCCATCACATAAGGCAAAAGCAGTTTGCAACGCATTGGAGGCACTCAAGTGGGAAGAGCTACCCCATGCCGCTTACTCACCAGACTTGGGCCAAGTCTGGTGAGGCCCTTCAGATTACCACTTGTTCGCATCGATGGGTCACGCACTTGCCGAGTAGCACTTTTATTCATATGAAAATGGGAAAGAATAGCTAGGATGAATGGTTTGCGGGGAAAGGGGAAGAGTTCTACTGGCGAGGTATTCACAAATTGCCTGAAAGATGGGGAAAATGTATAACTTCTAATGGAGCATACTTTGAATAAATAAACTTTTACTGTTCTTTTGAGTTTAATGTGAATTATTAAAAAAAAAAAAAATCCGCATTTCATACTTGTAGACCTGGTATATGCCATGAACTAGGACTAAAATTTAAAAAGGTAGGACGAATTCATGGAATTCGATGGGTAGCGAGTAGTTTTAAAACAGTGCAAGCTATATGGGATTCATATGAAGCGTTACACTGCCACATCAAAAACTCATGTAAAGATGAAAATTCTAAAACTACATTTCTGGGTTTAAAGAAAAAACTTGAAATTCCTGAATTTCTATTAGATTTAGGGCTCATGTATGACACCCTTCAACAATTGCCAATATTATCTACAGAACTACAGTCGCGAACAACAACACTACCAAGAGCTGAACATTTAAAAAAAGAACAATACGAATTATAGAGAGTTTCAAAGAAAATCCTGGCGAAAAAACACAACTAACTTTAATAGCAAACGCGGAATTAACATTTAAAAATATACCTTTGGTTCACAAGACCAAAATTATACCGATTAATAAAAAACAGTTTATTCAAAGCATGGTAGATAGGATGAAATCAAGACTTTGTTCTGATTCAAATACTGAAAATGTATAATTTCTTAAGGATATTTCTGCTTTAAATCCAATTAATATAAACACTGATAATATACGTTTTGGAGAATCAGAAGTAACGAGAATTTGTAGACGATTTAATATCGATGAGCTAGAAACCCTTATAGGATTGAGATTTTATAGAAAATACAGAATCTGTGCCAGAGAAATTAAAACCTTCTTTAACAGCAGTATCAACTTTACCTTCAGTTCGAGTAGGACTTTGAACCTGACAACATAATAGTGAAAATAGTTTTAAAAAATACCTGTGCTATTCTTCAAAATTATTAAGTCGGTGAGTTTTTTCCTCTCCTTTTAAATATAATATTCACTTTTTTCCACCTTTTACACAACAAAATACACACACAATAATATAACCTGTTCAAAACACATGTGTTCATTCACACTTATTATATAATATACACAAAAATAACTGATTTTACCAACAAAGCGAGAACGTGTTGAGACTAACCGACAGGTGGCGACCAGGGGCCAGAGTTTTTTAAACTCTGAGCCGGTATCGCACTTGCAGGTGACAGCGACATCTACCCAATATGGCACAAACTAGTCCGATTAGTTTTGCCAACGTGCTAAAAAAATCAGATGAAAAATATGTAACTGATGAACACGCAATTATAATAAAATCAATCGATGGTACAGCACTGGAGGAGTATGTCTATGCTCTCGGCAAGTGTACAGACCGCGAAAACATAGAATTTGCGTCAAAATTAGCCAACGACAGAATATGTATTCATTTTAAAACAAAAGAAACGGCAGAACAAATAATAAAAAACCACAAAACAATTGAAGTATGCGGTAAAGTAACTACGCTACGACGTTACAGCAACGCATCAAAAAGAATAATTATTTCAAATGCTAACCCCGCTATACCTCACCCCATAATTATTAGTAAGTTAGAAGAACTCGGCTTGCAAACAACCTCGGCAATGAACTTCATGCGCGCAGGTTTCAAAAAAGAACCGGGATTTGAACATGTTAAGTCGCCCCGTAGATATGTATACATAACCAACAACTTCCAAAAAATACCGGAAACGACTGAAATCATGTACAACAACACCAAACAAAGAATTTTTATGTCAGACGATTCGGAATTTTGTACATACTGCAAAAAACATGGTCACGTCATCACAGTCTGCAGATACAAACTGAAAGATACCCAACAACAAACAGATCAACAACAGCCACAACAACAGCAGGCACAACAACAACAACAACAACAACAGCCAGAACAACAACAACAACAGCCAGAACAACAACAACAGCCAGAACAACAACAACAACAACAACAACAACAGCCAGAACAACAACAACAACAACAACAACAACAACAACAACAACAGCCAGAACAACAACAACAACAACAAAAACAACAACAACAACCGCAGCAGCAGTCGCAACAACAGCAGCAGCAACCACAGCTGCAGCAGCAACAACAACAGCCACAAAAACAACCACAACAACAGCAGCAACAACAGCCACAAAAACAGCAACAACAACAACAGCCACAAAAACAGCAACAACAACAACAGCCACAACAACAGCCACAACAACAACCACAACAACAACAGCAGCAACAACCACAACAGCAGCAAAAACCACCACAACAACAACAACAACAGACAGCTCAAAAAACACAACAACAACAACAACAACCAGCACAAAAACCACAACAACAACAAAAACGAAGCTTAAGCAAAGCAGACAGCTCAGAAGAAATTGCTGAAAATCAAGTCGAAAATAGACTAATTGAACCAGAACAAGAGAACACAACTAGGATTCAAAAACCAGCAAAAAATAGAAGAACTAGATCCACGAGTCCAGGCACCTCTACAGAAGACTGGCTCTACCCCCTCGAAGAAACATTTGTAAATACACCAATCACCATGCACCAATTCCAAAACTTTATAGAACTAGCCCAAAACAACATCGATCTTCTGATTTTAAGCAAAAATTATACGGACGACCCGCAAACCTTAGTAGATATATTGGGAAAACTACGCAGCGAAGTAACCGGTAAAACAGTAAAATCACGTCTTACACGAATCACACACAAATTAGAACAACAAATACTAGACCAAGAGCAATAAAAACAAAAATGGCTGCAAAAATAATACAGTGGAACTGCCACGGCTACTTCGCGCACTTAGCAGAACTACAACTGATTATAGCACAACAACAGCCAAACTATATATGTCTCCAAGAAACTAACCTAAAACCAGACATACAAACAACATTACGTCAATATACAGTCTACAGAACAGACAGAAATACACAACAAAAGGCGAGCGGTGGAGTCGCTCTACTGGTGAAAAACACGAATTACGCAGAGCAAATAACACTTAACACTGAACTAGAAGCAGTCGCCGTTAAAACGTACATCCCGCTTGAAATCACACTGTGCAACATTTATCTCCCACCAGATCATATAGTAAACGAGGCCCAACTAGAGAACCTGACTAAACAGCTACCTAAGCCCTATATAGTTTGTGGAGACTTTAATGCCCACAACCCAGTATGGGGATCAACAGACACCAGTACTAGAGGAAAACTGATTGATAAGTTCTTCGAAAACGAAACTATATTAAATGACGGTTCACCAACTTACTTCTCCCAAGCAACAGGAAAATTCTCGACAATCGACTTAACCATATGTGATCCAAAGATAAACCCCAAAATCAACTGGGAAACACTTCCAAGCCTCTATGGCAGCGATCATTTCCCAATTAAAATCGAATATGGCAACAACCAAAGTCCGCCAACAAACATAAAGAAATGGAAGATAGAAGATGCAAATTGGGAAGAATACAGGGAAGCCATAAAAGACCACATACAAAGATTCAACCCAGAAAACGAACAAAATGTTACCACAATGATTGCAGATTTCACCAACATCCTAACAGAAGTAGCAGAGAAAATAATAGGCTACAAAAAAAACAGACAAAAAAAATCAGTTCCATGGTGGAACTCAGACTGTCAAGAAGCAGTAACAAACGCCAAAAAAGCTTTATACAATTTCAAGAAACACGACACCTTAGACAACTTAATAGAATTTAAAAAAACTAAGGCAACTGCAAGAAGGATAATAAAGGAAAGTAAAAAAAATGCCTGGGAGAAGTACGTAAATAACTTAAACAAAGATACACCTATAAATGAAATATGGAAAAAGATAAAGAGAATTTGTGGAACAAAACAAAGCTCTACAATACCTGCATTAAAAGAAGGAACCACTATCATAACAAAACCAGAAGAAATAGCCAATATATTAGCAGAATCCTTCTATGAACAGTCCAGCGATCAAAATTACAGCCACGAGTTCTTACAAAACAAATCCGATGCCGAACAAACGCCAATAGTCATAGAAAACACGGATCTGCATATTAATGAGCCCATCACAACATCAGAAATAGAAACAGCCTTGAAAGAGCTTAAAAATAACAAAAGCGCTGGCCCGGATAAAATCCCCTTTGAATTCCTCAAACAACTTCCAGTAGAAGCAGTCCACAAACTTAAATTTATTTTCAACTACATGTGGCTAAACAACCAATTTCCAGACTCTTGGCAAGAAATAGAAATCATACCCATACCAAAACCAAACAAAATCAAAACTAACGTAAGAAACTATAGACCAATCGCATTATCAAACACGCTAAGCAAATTATTTGAAAAAATAATAAATAAAAGACTAGTGTGGTACATGGAAAAAAATAATTTTCTTAATAAACATCAAGCGGGATTCAGAAGTGGCCGCTCCACTATAGACCAAATATTCACCCTGGTAAATGAAACCCAGGAAACTTTTCACAAGAAGCAACACCTTTGTGCAATATTTTTTGATATTCAGAACGCCTTTCCAACTGCTTGGAGAAGATACATTTTAAATGAATTATTAAACTACGGACTAAACGGACATATAATTCATTTTGTAAAAAATTTCCTCACAGATAAAATGTTCAAAGTCCGCGTCAATAATATCCTATCAAGAACAAAAATTCAAGAAAACGGGGTACCACAGGGTTCAGTGTTAAGTGTTACACTTTTTCTTATATGCATGAACAAAATTAATGCTCATATTAAAAAACCAGTCCAGACATTACTGTACGCAGATGACTTAGTCATATACTGCAAAGGAGCGAGCATAGAAAACATCAGACGCCTACTACAGGAAGCAATACAAGCTATCCAGACTTGGGCCGAATCTACTGGATTCACCTTCTCCAATGAAAAAACTAAAGCAATGCATTTCACCAGACTCCACAACCGCCAAAACCCAGTACTAACCTTAAATAACATCCAAATCAACTATACTGAAGACACCAAATTTCTTGGAATGACAATAGACAAAAAACTGACTTGGAAAAAACATATTAATCAACTTAAAACTGACTGTAATAGACGACTAAACATATTAAAAACATTGGGGCACCAAACCTGGGGAGCCGATAAACCAACACTGCTTAAGCTGTATAGAACAATAATTCTACCAAAAATAGATTACGGTTGCCTAATATACGCCACGGCTTGTAAGACGACATTAAAGCAACTGGACACAGTACACCATGCGGCCATAAGAATCGCATCCGGCGCTTACAGAACAAGTCCTACTGCAAGCACACTTAACGAAGCAGGAGAGCCAACACTGCAAGAAAGAAGACAGAAACTAACCATGATGTATGTCACCAATCTGGCTACGAAACCACACAATCCGGTTTACAATATCGTTTTCAAACACGCAGAACCAGAAAACAACTTACAACTTAAGCTCAATACACCAACTTTACAATACATACACAACATTCTAGCCACAATACACCTGCAAATACCAAAACCACAACCTTCCTCACTCCACAAAACTCCCCCCTGGAAACTCATCGAAATCGACACAAACACCGAACTACAACGACACAAAAAATCCAGCACACCAGCCCAAGAAATCGTAAATAAATTCAACGCAATAAGAAACAAGTACCGGCAACACAAATTCTACTACACAGATGCCTCCAAAACTGAAGATACCTGCAGAATCGCCATAGTATCAGAAGACAGCACTCGAACCTACCGTCTACCAAACACCGTTGGCATCTATCAAGCAGAAGCAGAGGCAATTTCTAAAACCCTGGACACTATACGTAGGAGCAACCACCGACGTACTGCCATCTGTTCCGACTCCCTCGGTACAATACAGGCGCTAAAAAACCATCAGTGCAACGATCCAACAATCCAAAAAATCCAGGACAAAACACACAACATCTCTATAAACGGCAAGAAAATCGTTTTCATCTGGACACCAGGCCACGTTGGCATAGAAGGCAATGAAGCAGCAAACGCAGCAGCTACAGAAAACCCCACAGAAGACGAAGTACTACAAATCGCTCCAAATATTACATACACAAAACAGTCCATCAAAAATAAACTCCACCAGTTCCGAGTGAATAAATGGACCACAACAACCGAAAATAAACTGAGACACATAAAAAACGACATCTACTCATGGACAACTGAGTCAAATCGAAGAGACCAAATTGTGATAACCAGGTTGAGAATTGGACACACGAAACTGACACATGAGCACATAATGGCCAGACTACACCAAAAGATATGTGAGACCTGCAACCAGCCCCTGACAGTCAGGCACGTATTAACAGACTGCCCACAATACCACCATGCACGCACCATGTACAACATACCACAGGACATACAACAAGCATTAAAACAAGAAACCGCAATGACAAGGCACATTCTAAAATACCTAAAAGCCATAAACTTATATAATAAAATATGAAATTCATTATAAAAAAAAAAAAAAATTTACTCATATAATTACTGTACAAAATAGTCTTTAGATTAGCATTAATAATTTGTATAACAAAATTGTAGCACAGACACTAATAGCCATTGACGCTGAAGTGTCTATAAATAATAAATAAAAAAAAAAAAAAAACTTTACCTTGTTCGACAGCCGAGTGTGAACGCGGTTTCAGCTTAATGAATAATATCAATATATTCAATATATTCAATATATCAATATATTATATATTCAATTGACAGAAGAATGTATTTTAACCGTTTTATGTTGCATAGAAGTCTTCAGATTGACCAACCTAAAGTTAATACTAAAGGAAACATTTGTCATTTGAATATTGAAACTAGGTCAACCACTAGTAAAAATGGATGGATGTCGCACGGTATCGGGGCAGAGGAACCTAGATACTCGTACCGCTGGTGAGCCAAGCAAGCAGTACCATGTGAGTGGGAGAAGGCTTCTCCAGGCTCCTCGACTCCCTATTGGGCAACCCCCGCCTCGGAGATAAGTCCAAGTCGATCCTGGCCAACACGGGGTGGACCAAGGAGTTCCCCAACTCCATGGAGAGATTAATACAATTCCATTGACAACAGTAAAACATTGGAAATGTGATATATATTTAATACATTGTATTGTTGAAACCAGAAGTTGTCTTTCAATCAAACCACCCACGTGACAATATTAATAAAAAATAGATGTGAGTAAAGTCATCAATAAATTGGTCAATTAATTGATAATGTTATTAAATGGTGTGGGAAATAGGTTTTTTTTTTATATTATTTTAGGCAAAAGTATAAATAACTACATTTAAAAAAAATAATTTCGTTCCTTAATCTACGCCTTACGAGCTTTCGTCTCAAAACATGAGTGTTTTCGGTGTTCAAAAAAAAAAAAATCAGATCATCAGCATAGATGAGGCAATTTGTAGCTATGATAAATGTCAGAGGTAAAAATTATGAACAATAAGGGCCCCAATGTTAATCCCTGCGGCACTCCACAAAAAAGCTGTTTCAATGTTGACAGAAATTTTCCAAACCGTGCTTGAAAATTTTGATTTGTTAGGAATTCCTGAATCCAGTTCATTACTTAGCCGAGTATGCCCAGATATTCTAATTTATGCAACAAAAGAGGAATAAGCACTATGACAAGATACACAACATCTATTGGCACACTATTGCCCTGGCCTATAACTGATTTACACAACAAAAGTGGAGTTTATCAAGCATCGTGCCAAGATTGTTCAATAATATATATAGACCAAACTGGTCGAAAATTTGCTACAAAATTTGGAGAGCATTTGAAAACCATCCAAAATAAAAAAGTAGAACTGTCCAACATAGCAGAACATATGATCTCCAATAATCATAACCTTTCCGTTAATGACTTTAAAATCCTACACATTCACAATAAAAGCCTTAAACTGAACCTTTGAGAATACCGAGAAATTCACCAAAATATTAACTCTGGAATTCCCTTAATGAATGACCAGATTGACGTTTACAACTCACCCCTAATAAATCGGTAAAAAAAAATTTCCCTTATCTGCTAATATGGTTTACACTTGTATTTCCTACCATTCATATTTGTTCCCACTGAATGTATCTGTTAAAAAATAAGTTTAGTTTGTAATTTGAACCTGTAGATGGCGTCACTGCCGAAATACCTATAGAGTAACATTAAACTTATATTTGTGAAACTTACCGAGTATTTTATTTATTAATCTTATATTAAATATGTTTCACCAAGAATACACGGACTCCTCTGTCAATTATATAAAATATATGCTTATTACCTATGTTTAACTTGCTTATTTCTGAGAACATTGTCGTAGTTTTAAGTGGAGATAATTTTAACTTAAAATTTTTACTTGATGGTTGGTAGAATCTTTTAAAATCCAGCGCTTTCTATCTCTTTGCCGTTTGTTTACCTGAAACTTTGAGACTAAATCATAAAATTCTTTATAAATCCAGTAATTTAAAAATTCTTTCTTATTTTATACGAGCGTACAAAAAGTTTATATATATAATATACACATTTTTTCTGTCATATAACGTGAAGAACAAGTGTCCAAGTTTTTACAGTGTATAGCAATGTTCCTGAATCGAGTTTTGCAACGAACAATAACATTTTCAAGTGCTATGACGATTTAAGTTTGGGGTGACATTTTATTTTATTGCTTAAAGCGAGATTTTTTATGTGGATTCCCTACTAAAAAGCCAACACTTTAATTTTATAACTCTAAGAAAAAGATTTAGTATGGGGAAATATTGACCAGATATAAAATTTCTGCATTGTGGAAAGGTATGGTCGTTATTTTTATGTTAAATAAATTCACTTAGAACAGTTTTTAAGAGGCCATAGAGGTTATATTGGTCGTAATGCTTGATTAAACGATTTTAACAAAAAAAGAATGGTTGGACTTAACGACCAGAAGACATGAACTTCTTGCAACAAAATTAAATAAAGAAACGACTGTAATTAAAGGTTATTTCAGATTAAATTAGAGTAATGTTTTAGTTTATTAGTATTATTATTTACTTACGGAATTAGGTTGAAAGGCTATTTAGACTATTTAGGAATGTTTAACGAATAAAATGAACTTTATAACTTATATTCACCACCATTTTCTTTAGATTTAATTCTGACAGTTCATATTTGATAATCCAGTAGTGACAGATTTGCTATGTAAAGTGGGGAACAGAATGCAACGAGTTCTACGGCACGTTGACGGCGTTGGGACGGCGCTATCTATCAGAAGAAAGTTAAAACCAAGCTGTCGTACGCAAGTGCACAGAATGTGTAACGTCCTAGCGGCGTTCGAACGCCGTTGATACTGAATGTTCGTCAACTTCCAACTTTTGACGCCGTTGAACGTTGACGCAGAACACCTAACCGCAGTTTTTACTGAATGGTAAAGTGTTTGTATGTATAAATAACTTGCATACAACATAAATAACATCACACACAAGTCTTCATCATCCATTATACTTTTAATAAAGGAAAGCGCACGTATAAACACAGATATAGGTTGTCACGTGACTCTTTGACGGCGTTAAAAATTATTGCATTGTGTGCAGGCGAAAATTCTCAACGGCGCTAACGCAACGCCGTCGCAAATGACGGTGCGCTGACGGCGTAGCGCGCTGTGCATTCTGTTCCAGGCTTAACCTTTTATTATAATAATAATAATAATTTTTATTTATATAGCTTTTAGCTAATAATAGAAATTTACAAAATATTAATTATGTATAAACAACTTTACAAAAAATATATTTACATGGTTAATGAAAAAATATAATTATAGCCTATATTAATTATTACTCTCTAAAAATATTCTTAAATTCTTCTTAAATATAGTTAGTGATCCTATTGATTTTAATTCCCCTGGTAAACTATTATATTCTAAAGCTCCTCTATGCATAATGTTTTTTTTTTGCTTACTTTCTTTGTACCCGTTATGTAAAATGACCCAGTCTGTCTCGTATTATACGAATGTATTTCCTCAATCCTTTTTAAATTTGACCCCAAATACTGTGGCAATAAACCTTTGTCCAATTTATACATAAAAATCATACCATTATATTTAATAAATTGTTTAATATTTAACCATTTTAAATCATTTAACATTTTTGTTATACTAGTGAATCTGTTACACTTTAGGATGATACGCATCGCTCTATTTTGTAGTAATTGTAATTTATTAATGTCACTGTTGTTAGCTAAATACAGAACAGTGTTACAATACTGAAAATGGGGCTTTACGATAGTGTTAAATATTTGTAAAGCACACCATTTTGATATTTTATTTCGGATTCTACGTAAATAGTTCAATTTTTTACTTATTTTTTTGATATAAAATTTATATGTTCTGTACCTGTTAAGTTTTTATCCACTATAATGCCTAAATATTTTATTTCGTTAACATATTCTATGTTTTCCCCACCTATATTTAACTTCGTTATATTTTGCATCAATTGATTTTTGTTATACAATAACATAGCTTTAGTTTTTTGAACGTTTAGCTTTAAGTCTAGAAAACGATGTTATTATGGTTGATTAGTGACTTCGAAAAATGAGCAATAAAATCCCAACATCTAGATAGGAGTACAAGCGGCAGAGTAGGTAAGTTCTTGGTTTCTTGACCGCCGGCCATGGATATTAAAGCCACGTGATCAGTGTGACTTCTCGACCAATCCTATTGTCCTTATATAAATAGGTACTCATTTCAAGTAATACTTTAGGCAGAGTCGAGGCCAGTACTGACTGCACAATTTCGGAAGATAAAAATCCAAAGAAGTTGGTGGGCTCCGAATTCAAAATGAAAGATTTTCTCTACCAAAACGCGAATTATTTTCCGCCATAGTCTACTTTTACCTCGATATATTTTGCCCAACGATATTCCAAGTTCTTTAAGCCTTCTAAAAAATAAGATTTCTAAAACTCTCCAAAATAAGCGTGTATTTCAGCGATGATCTCCTAGTTCGATACGAATATTTTCCAGCGAGTCATTTTTAGGGTTTTGTAAGTATAACTATCAAAAAACCCTAATAACGTTAATCATATGTCTGTCTGCCTGTACGGTAGAAATTGTAGCCAAACGGAAGAACATAGAAATCCGAAATTTGGAATGGGCGTATAATAGGGGATACGCATAAAATTTATATTTCTTTAAAACTACATTATTTTGATATGTTAATATTAGTTATGTCACCTAGCAAAACAAAAATCACATCTTAATTAATACGGGTGTTTTTTTTAGAGGTATAGAACTTTAAGTTGGCATTACTGTTCAAGATGGCGACCGATTTAACAGCTGTCAAGTGATTTATTCTCAGTTTGGTTTGGCAATTCATCATAAATAGACTCACGCCTGAACAACGCTTGCAAATAGTGCAATTTTATTTCGAAAATAATGGTTCTGTGCGGAATACGTATCGCGCACTACGTCCATTTTATCGTCGACAAAATCGTCCATCAGAGCAGTTAATTCGATTAACCATGGAACGTATTCGCACCACGTTTACTCTTATTGATAACTCGCATCCCCAGAGACGCCGTACGGTGCGTACAGAAGAAGCTATTGGTACTGTAGAGCGTAGCATTGAGGAAGACCCGAATGAGTCCATCCGCTATCGAGCACAGGAATTGGATCTGTGTCCATCCACTTTATGGACAGCCATGATGTCCAGGAGCTGTGGTTCCAACAAGACGGCGCAACATGTCACACAGCTCGTGCCACAATCGATTTATTGAAAGACACGTTTGGTGACCGCCTAATTTCACGTTTTGGACCTGTGAATTGGCCTCCAAGATCTTGTGATTTAACACCGCTGGACTACTTTCTGTGGGGCTATGTAAAGTCATTGGTCTATGCGGATAAGCCACAAACGCTTGACCATTTGGAAGACAACATTCGCCGTGTTATTGCCGATATACGGCCACAAATGTTGGAAAAAGTCATCGAAAATTGGACGTCCAGATTGGACTACATCCGAGCCAGCCGTGGCGCTCATATGCCAGAAATCATATTTAAAATGTAATGCCACAAGATTATCTTTCGAATAAAAAAAAATTCATGTCAATCGAATAATCCATCGTTGTTTTATTGCAATTTAAAGTTCTATACCTCTAAAAAAAACACCCTTTATTATAGCCAAATTTTTTAATTAAAGTATTGTAAATTTGAAATAAGCCGACCACGGCGCGAAGGTTGCCGAGTAAAAACGACTGAGTATGGGGTCAAACGACAGGGGTTTCACGTCACAGATACAGCTACAACATAATCTTTACACGTGTGTATATTGTATTGTTCGAGAGTTTTGTATTTGTTTTTAAACAATTTTTCACGCATTTATTATTAAAATGGCAGATAAAGATTTTGTTAGGGCTCAGAGTGATAATTTACCCAACATTGATGCATTTATGCTCACAAACATAAAATTTTCTTTTTTCTGAAATATCGGTTTTAGTTCGCCCCATAGCTTCCAGCCACAAATTTCGCCTTTTCTGTTGTTTTTCGCCATCAGGTAATGATATAAATTGTTTTTTTGGATTTCTAGTTGAACTAATTGTGCACATCGGTACTGAACAATATTTTCGATTATGTTTCGAAGTACTGGGGCCTGGATCTTCCATATTTTATATATTTTAATATAAAATTTAATTCGGTAAACATGTATAAATTGTTTTTATAGAATTAAACTTTATTTTAATTAAAATCACTCTAACTTTAAATAACCTATAAACGTTATACAAACAAATAAGTTCACAACAGACTATGTACGCTGGGTAGGCTAGTAGTGTCATGCGTCAGTTAGAAGGGGTATGACGTCACACGTCGTTTTCGCGCGCTACATACATTTATAATTTTTTTAAGCCTTCAAATTAAAAAAACAAAAAATTAAAAACTGTTTTTTATGTTTATATGCAACAAGAGGAATATAATAAAAAAAAATTAAAAAATCATGTCTATCCCCTATTCTTTGCTTCATATACAGGAAATATATAGAGAAGTCAAGAAAACACGTCACGAGATAAAAACAAATACCTATCTACGGCATAATGCACTGGGCAAAATCATCCGAGCTTCAGAGAGTTTTTGTGATTCAAAAACGGGCTATTCGAATTTTAGCTAACCCAGCAAACATTCAACCATCGGCCGAATGCCGGCAAACTGCTTTTTCTGTTGGTAAATTGCTGGCACCAAAAGTTTGTGCAACGCCAGTATTAATAATGTACTTCACATTTGTATTTCGCACTCCTCCTATACGAAGGACTTTACCAGCATTTTATAAGCACTCCTTATTTTTGTTAATAGGTTACATTTTACTTTTGTTTTAAATTTTTTTTAAGCAACTTTTCTATTTTTTTTATTCTAATAAAGTCGATAAATTATTGTTTTACACAGCTATCGTCTCTTCCTCACTCATACTTTTTACTTAAATCTAAACTTTTATTGAATACAATAATTTGTAAAGTCTGATTGTTCTTAGTCAGAAGACCCCTAACGGCTGGCTTTCAAGGGTTAGTCAGTACAATTTGAGACGTGTTTCTGGACAATTTGTCAAGAAGTGTATTTGAATAGCTATTGTTTTGTGAGCATTATACAGTTTTTTATTGTGATTTGTGTGTGTTTTGTTAGATTTAAGGACGCAGTTTACACTAACTATTTCATGTTAAATTGTTTAATTTTTAGTTTAGTTCATATCATAGTTTTTTTCATGTAATAAAATTTTCAATTATTAATAAATCTGTTACAAGATTATAAATATGTCATTTAAAAAAATATAATTTGTCATATTTCATTTTGAATAGTGACATCTTAAATATTTTGTAAATATAATAATAATATCTTTATTTAATAGCGCAGTGGCCAATCAAAATACAAAAAATATAAATTAAAACAGCATTTAAACTAAAATAAACTACTTCTAATAAGTATTAAAAATCAACAGAACAACTTTTTCAAAAGATGTTCACGTACTTTACTCTCAAATAATTTGTATCTTTCAATATCTTTAATTTCCTTAGGAAGTTGGTTATATAAAGTCAAACCTTTACAAAAAACACTGCTCTTAGTTGCTTCCTTTCTAACACAAGTTATTGAAAAATCTTCCTTATTTCTTGTGTTGTACACATGTACATCTTTATTTTGTTTTATTCTAATTCTTAGATAATCAGGTACCATATTTTTTAGTATTTTATAAATAAATGTTAATACTTTAAATTCAAGATAACTACTGATATCTAGCCAGTTCATCGCCTTTAACATAGACATAATACTTGCATACTTATCACATTTTAATATTACTCTTAGGGCCTTATTTTGACATTTCTGTAACTTATCTATATCTGTTTTATTGCACATAAAAGTGACAGTTGCACAGTAAGTAAAGTGTGGCAGTATAATTGTATTATATATTAATAATCTAGTGTATCTACTTAAACTATACCTATAAGAAACTCTGCTGAAAAAGCCTATTTTTTTGCCACTTTCTTAATTAAGTATTGCACGTGCTCTTTAAATTTCAACTTCCTATCTAGTACAACTCCTAAGTATTTATATTTATCAACCAATTCTAACACACAATTATTAACTTCTACTTTTTCTACACTATTGTCTTTTATATCCAAATCGTAATCACTATTTTTACATAATATCATATATTTACATTTATCTAAGTTAAGTTTCAGTCTGTTCATTTCAAAATACTCATTCATTATGTTTAGTTCATCTTTTAAACCACTAACTACCTCTTTATAACTATCTCCTTCAACATATATTAAAGTATCATCCGCGAACATATTTATTTTACACTTTTTTAATATTTTTGTGATGTCATTAATGTATACAATAAATAGCAGTGGTCCCAACACACTTCCCTGTGGCACTCCTATACAGTTTTCTAATTTCTCACCAAGCACACCATTCCATTTCACCTTTTGTTCTCTGTTCAGCATATAACTGTTGAACCATTTCAATAATGTGCCCCTTATACCATAGCAGTAAAGTTTCTGCAGCAGTATTGATCTATCAATAGTTTCGAAAGCTTTTCTTAGATCTAAGAAAACTAGTCCTACTTTTTGCTTATCTAAAGAGGCTTTCCATTCATTTATAACATGCTGTAACGCAGTTTCACATGAATGTTTACTTCTGAATCCCGACTGGAACTTTGATAAAGTATTATTTTTATCCAAATGTTGAATAATTTGTTGATATACAACTTTTTCCAGTATTTTTTCACAAGCAGGGAGCATGTTCAGTGGCCTGAACTCATTTGCCTTTTTGGTTTTTTCAATTTTTGGTATCGGCACAATTATAATACTAACCTAAAATAATACAAACTTAATCCAAAACTGTAAAGCTTTTTTTACAATATAACTAAGTTTCTAAAAGTCAGTAATACACTATAAAAATCACCAAAATAACCAAACCTAGTTTGTTCTTACAAAAGTGAACAGCTTATAGCATTAAGCTTATAAAATTTAATTATTGAATTTATTTTAACAAGTATGATTTCTTTAGGTTGGCACTCTTCAAGTCAGGGGGGAAAGATGTGGTAGACAATACAAGACGAATATTGGCGAAAATTATTAGTCACTTATCTTTAGGATGCAATTGGTTTGGCCGAAATGGCAGAAAACATTTTCTTAAAATTCTTCACTAAATTAATAAATTAAATAAACTAATTCCTGTTATTCCTGAAATTATATTTATTTAATATCTATACATAAATCAATAAATTATAACTGTTAATACAATTTACAATTGGCCAGTTTTACCATCGTTGCATAAATTTATTTAACAACTTAAGTTACCAATATCGCATCATTCTATTGACAGAAATGTTAATTTCTTCATTAATAGTTAAAACCGACGCGTTATTGTTAACTTTATTTGTTAAATAAATTTACTCAACGATGGTAAAAATGGCCAAGTGTGTATTTATTTTGCACCTAACCATTAATTTATTTTAATACTGGGTAAGTACACATATGTTACATTTGAAACACTAGAGAGTGGGTATAATATAAGCACTGGTCCGTCAGAAATAAATCTTGCAACTAATGCAGAATGCAATCGATTTTTCCTTTGCCAATTTTCTCTAAACCAGTGGCGAAGGGAAACCTCCGCTAGACTTGCCCTCCAAAAAAAAAAAAAAAAAATAATTAAATTTTTTTTTTTTTAAATATTTAGATAAATCATCATCAAATTATGTTCTATACAAATTTTTGTCCAAGGCTTGCTTGGTTTACTAGTTACGAATTAATTATCATGACCATGGAAACGTTACATATAAGTATGAAAAAATTGAGACTTAAATAATTTTACAAAAAATTTTCAAAATTTTTCGTTTTATCAAAAATCCTCTCAAATAAAAGTTATTAGTAATTGCATTTATAGTAACTTTTGTTCAATAAATTTTTTCGTAATATTTTTTTGTTGCTAAATATTCGCAAAAATCTTAAAATCGACACGAGTAAACTCCCATTTCTAGTCAACCGATCTTCACAAAAAACAATAGGGTTCTTCGCATTTAATAGGAGAAGTTTTTAGTATCAGAACGAATTCTCTAAGTTGAACCGTTCTTGAGTTATCGTGTATACACACAGACACACAGACACACACACACACACACACACACACACACACACACACATACGGACGGCACTTCGAAAATAGGTTTTTTGAAGTCCCTGGACCATGAAACGTGGTCATCAGTCAAAATCTCGACATCGAAAATTTTCGCGATTACAATACTTGCCCCTTATATATTAAGGTCGGGCAAGTAAAAACACGTACTTTGATATTCTATTATTGAACTACAATTAAAATATTTTTTTCTCTATAGCAACTACACAACTTCTGGATTAATATGAAAAATAAAAAAAGTCAGTGGTTTTCAAAATTTCTTTTTTTTGTTTATTTTTGGACGAAATTCACATTTTAGAGAAAATTGGCAATGGAAAAATCGATTGTATTCTACGTCACAATGCTGTATTTTAAATTGTGCCGGACATTTACCTAACACCCTGTATATGATTTTAATTTGTAATAAAATCTTGACAATGATATAACTGTCGAAATACTAGTCGAAATGGAGTGTGATCCGATTATTTTTATATATAAAAAAAATGTTAATAATGTTAAAATAACCTTAATGAAGTAGCATAAAAGTTTATCTGATATTATCTACAGTTAGTATAAGGTTGAATGTGCCTCTCTATGGCATTTCTTCAAAGATTGCTACTATAAAACAAAATTAAATGGCACAATACGAAATATTTCTACTTTTAATGATTATGGAGGCAACAACGTTTGGTGATTAGAACTATAACAATAGAAACCCAACAGAATTTATTTAGAAATAAATATATTTTTATACTTTCTAACCCAGGACACGTAGAACATTGGTTTCCAGCTCGATTATAGTGGATGAATTCTATCGTACCATTTCATATCTACCTATTTCGTTCTATTTCCTTCCACATTCCTTCATACGTAATTTTCGCTCATAATAATGTGAGAAAATTCTTCTGAAGTGTAAATTCCCACACATTTCCGGGTTTTATAAGTATCTCTTATCAAGTAAGTGAAGATGTTGAATAGAGAGAATGCTGGATGTTTGGGGAAATGGCTTTTGCTGTAATCGCATTAAAATATACAATATATATTTTTCTTCTTCTTTCTTTGGCCTTGGTAACTATAGACCATTGGCCAGGTGTTAAAATGTTATTTTGATCTCACATGTGTATTTTACTTGCTGTTAAAAATTTAAAAATATTTTGAAAGTAAAATGTAAAATTTTTTGTTAATCTGTTAATCAAAGTCAATGATTTCTAACCTTTTTGTCTACGTGACACAAAATTTCCATAGAAACGGTCCGTTTCTGTTTGATGTAACGAAGCGTTATACAGTTAACGTTTAGGAATAGGAAGACATTGATACTGAAGAATTGGACGAGAAACTATTGCAATTTATGTTAATTTGTAAAAGTCAAAATTTAAAGTTGCCATCTGATATGCTACAATTTGTAAAGACCACAAAAATTGTATCCACATTTCCAAATATAGAAATTTTATAGCGCATATATTTAATTTTGCCTGTATCAAATGCATCTGGTGAAAGGTCGTTTTCAGTATTAAAACGTGTAAAAAATTATTTACGAAACTCATTGAGCCAATCAAAATTAACTTCTTTAGCTGTACTACATATCGAACTAAATGCTTTGGAGAATATCAATTATGATGAAATAATTGATAATTTTGCAAAATTAAAAGCGAGGAAAAAGGATTTTTGAATTGTCGTTTTTCCCTATTGATTCTATTGGCATATAAACTAAAATTTATTTATTTTGTTTTGTATTGAAAATTCTTTTTTTAATAAAAACATATGCATTAGTTTTTTAACTACCCCAGGAACATTATTTATTTATTTATTTAATTTAATTTATTTTCTAATTTTTTGGAGAGTATTTTTTTTTTGTTGGTTTCTTGTGGGGGGCCGGCAGGGAAAAAATGTCTAGGGCCCCAAAGTAGGTTAATCCGGCTCTGGGGTCAGAGTTGTACAAGTATGCCAAATTTCAACTTTCTGTGTTCAACCATTTGGCTACAATTTCTACCGTACCGACAGACAGACACATGAGTAACGTTATAAGGGTTTTTTCGGTGGTCATCCTTACAAAACTCTAAACACAATTTTTTAATTGGTTTGCCGCTGTCAGCCTGGTACCTGTACAATATTTTCTCAATTTGATTTTCTTTACTTACTTTTATTAGTTTGGGCCTAATTTTCCAGATATTTCAGTAGGAATTTTTTCCAATATGGTATTATTTTAATATCTATGTCATCTTGCTACAGATGATGCGTTGGAAAAACTACAAAATTGCATGAAACGATGTACACTGAAAGCGCAATTTTTTTTATTCACATGGCTGATTTTGACACGAAAATATTGAATCGCTGTACAAGCACGTATAAATTTAAAAACGAAAATAATCATTTTAACCTAATAAAACGTTATGAGCAACAATATCGTGATGACCTTTGTATTTATTTGCATATTTGTCCTTTTATTTTTATTTAAAGCTGTATTTTGCATATGTTTTATGTATTACTTTTTGCATATGTACATTTTTTACTGTAATAATACTTAGTTTCTTTAACATTGATTTTTTGTGGTCATGATTTCAGACTTATGAAATATATATTAATGACATTTCACGAAATCACAGTAATCATGCCACCGTAAAAAACTGGTTTCTATTCGTGGATATGTCATTATATATTATTCAATTAATGCATTATTTGTTAGTTTCTCTGGTTCGTTTTAAATGCAAAAGTATTAATATTAATTTTTCTTATAAAAAAATTAATATTGTTTTGTAAAATTCATCAGTGTTTGACGGATCGTGTGAGTAAGATTTATAATTTAAATAAGATATACCAGGGTTACCTTTAATGTTTTTACATACGACCGCTAGAAGGCATTATTTAAATGTGTCTATATTTAAAATGTACATACGGGGCTACCTAAGTTTTTACAAAAATTAAGAAGAATTTTTTTTTTTTGAACCTATTGCTTTTCAAAATCTTCGCTTTTAAGATTTACACACTTTTGCATGTGTTCAAACAAATTCTCGAAACATTTTTTCCACTCTGAAGTTGGTATCTCAAAAAGATGGTTTTCTAAGGCTTCAACATTTCTTGAGGTGATGAAAATCGCTGTCCACGCATTTTTTGTTTGACATTGGGAAACAAGAAATATTTTTTTTAAATTTTATGTTTTTACAAATGACCACTAGAAGGCAATATTGAAATGTGTCATTACTATATTCCTAAAATTTGACATTTGTTATTGTGAAAACAGTGGCAGCTTATATATTGACCGAGTAGTTTGTCGACAGTATGCATTAAAAAAAAAGTTTGTGAAAAAATGGATATTAGATTAGATTAGATTAGATTAGACTTTATTTAGCATTATTTTGCTACATAACCAAATATTAAACATGAATATTTTCGATGGACGATTTTTTTTCAAATTTAGTAAAGGTCTCACAACAATGCATAGATTTGCTTCGTTCAACTTTTGGTAATGAAGCACCATCAGAAAAGAATGTTTACAATTGGTTTGCAGAATTTCGTCGTGGTCGTGCGTCCGTCATTGATGAATGTCGTGAAGGTCGACCAAAATCGGTTGTGATTCAAAAAAACATCGATGCTGTACACAAAATGATTGAAGAAGATCGGCATGTGACTTACCATGAGATTGAGGCATCCTTTGACATATCGCAGACTGCAATACATTCGATTTTGCATAAATATTTAGCTGTGAAAAATATCTGTTCCTGATGGATTCCGCATAATTTGAAGCTCAAAAAAAGACTCGTGCTGATTGATGTAAAGGAATGCTATAACAATTCATCCGCACTGCAAAATCCGTATACAACATCGTTACAGGTGACGAAACTTGGATTTATTCATATGAACCGGAAACTAAGAAACAATCCACTGTTTGGATCTTCCAAGATGCACCGAAACCCACAAAAGTTGTGCGTTCACGAAGCACTTCCAAGAAAATGGTCGCTTGTTTCTTCGGTTGTACTAGACATGTCGCAACCATTCCCTTAGAGGATCAGATAACAGTTAATGCTGAATGATATACAACAATTCGTTTGCTAGAAGTCATCGACAAAATCAGGAAAAACAACCAAAAACTTCGCATCATTCTTCATCATAACAATGTAAGCTCCCACACAGCACGTCAAACAATTGATTATTTGAAGGAGAAAAACATGGAATTTATGTCTCATTGTCCGTATTCACCTGATTTATTCCATAATGACTTTATTTTGTTTCCAATGTCAAACAAAAAATGCGTGGACAGCCATTTTCATCATCTCAAGAAACTGTTGAACCCTTCGAAAACCATGGTTTGAGATACCAACTTCAGAGTGGAAATTTTTTTTCGATAATTGGTTTGAACGCATACAAAAGTGTATAAATATTAAAGGCAAAAACAACAAAAATAACAACAGAATAGTTATAAATAAATAAATGTTAGTCATTATAGATAGCGAATGTTTTCTCATTTATTGTGAGCAATCTTGCTTCTGATTTTATCTACTCGAAATGTGAAAGGTGGTTATGACTGTATTTTATAATATAATTGAATATAAATCGAATTTAGTTGAGAATTGAAGCATGAGAAAGAGTTGTGATGCGAAAAATATTCAGAGGGGCGCAGTAACATGACAATATTCCAAATGCAGACAGGAATATATATGTAAATTATTTTGTACTTTATATTTTTATAGATGATCTGGTTGTATCAATTATATAATACTATGCTCCATATTCATCATATATAGTTCCAAAACATGGACGTTAGTAAGTCAACCACAACTTTTTTTCAAAAAAAGGTACATAAAAGGTAAACCTCGTAGACGAGTTGGATGGTAACATTTTATTGACAGTCTATGCACTTTTTAGAGACAGTCCAAATCATTCGTTGATGGATAAGGCTTGGTGATGATGTAGCGAGCCCGGTACGCTTCTTTACAACGTACCATTTATTGTCCACTAGGTAGCGAGCCTGTGATATACATATAAAGTCTGATCTCATACTGAAATGAGATTCCTGACTAAAGGAGTTCGAGTATTACGCGTGAGTGTTTTCCAGTTTTTTTTTTTATTTAATGGCCTTTACTGCTGTGGCAATTAGCCAGGACAATTTTTATTTGAGAAAATTTCCATGTTTGAACGGGATTCGAACCCGAGACCTTCGCAACGCAGAGCACATGTGTTACCACTACGCTACGCCGGTCGGCGTTTTCCAAGGTTCATCATTACGATATGTGAATTAAATTATATGTATTAGTGTACTTACCAACCGACTCAACAGGCATCTTGAAATAAATCTGGACTTAGCTGTTCACTTAAGTTCTTAAAGGTGAAGGTTTACACACGTTAAATAAGACGATTTAAAATTAATGAATTTGATTTATTAAAAGTAATATTTACAATAGATTAAAATATAGGTATTAAGATAATTAAAAGTTTAAAACAAATAGAATCGGATAGACCACCAGAATGCCGACACAGTGCCTCTAAGAATTCAACCAATCGAACTGTCTGCTATCGGACCGAATACTATCTGATCCCCTCTTCAGAGAGATAGGTGTTTATATAAGCAGTCTAGTCGCATTTCTATGATAAAGGGTTTAAGAATTGTTCAAGAAGATGCTAGTGTTTAAAGTTGTTAAGCAATAACTCTGAACAAATGTCTTCTTAAACAATGAACCATTTAAAAAATATATTTCTAAAGAAAGTGCTAGGTTTTTGCCTTTTTGCCCTAGCAACCAAAATTTGTTAGTCTTAACAAAATTGTACAAACGTTAATACAATATTAAACAATAATTTTAAGTATACAGAGTGATTATTTAATGGCGAGACGACGTCACCGAATTTTACGTGCCTCCTAGCAGAATACTAATAATAACCTTGAAGAAAATTTGATTATGTGGAAAAAAAGATTATGCGCATGCGCGAATAATCGCCTGCTACGATGTGTATAAAACGGCAAATTATTAAAACTTCCAGTGACGTCGTCTCGCCATTAAATAATCACTCCGTACATATTGTATTACAGGTATATTTAAATAAGAAATTTTCTTTTGTTTTTAAATTTTTACTGTAAATGCTTTTGTTTGGACAACGCTATTTCTAGCTATTCCATGGCTACCTTATTAATTATTATTATATATTGTTTTTTTTTGTTTTTTAAGCTAGTCGTGCAATTTTGTTTTGTTGTTACTCTTGTCACTTTTCTTGTAATAAAATGTTGTAAATAATTATCTTAATTCTGTTTTCTGGCAATAAATTTAATATATTACACACTTTTTGGGTCTCTGCATCTGAATTTGTGTATTTCTTCATTATATAAAGATTTCAGTATCTGATCTTCTAGACTTCTAGACAACAACAAAGATAAGTATTAGTTTTAAGACTCAGAGCAGCATCTAATGTTTATTGTTTTTGAAACCATTTTTCAACCGCCACGTCTCTACGTGGTTTTATTTCCAGGCAGACCTCGTCTAGAGAGTTATTTACATCTGAGCTGCGTGGTATTTGCTGCGGTGTGCCAAGATCATCAACCAGCACCGATCCTTCATCAACAGTCCATTCGCTCTGTGCCCGGCGATCCAAAGGGGCACTGGTTCTAATACCCTTTTCACACTAGATCTTTAAGATCGGATGTTTAAGTGAATGGATCTTTAAACGCTAATGTGAAACCGTACGGCCTCGTCTAAACACGACCGATGTTTAAGACAGAGATCTGCGTCATAAACTTCGCCCGCATTGCCAACTTAATTCCCATTATAAAAAAATACTCCTTGAATTTGTGCTTCTCTTCTTTTATCTATGTTCAGCTGTTATCATTTTATATATCGAGGTTATGAGAAGATTATTTGCGTTATTATTTAAATAAATATAAAAAATAAATTTCTCCTAACCTCGATATACAAAATAATGACAGAATAAATTCAAACGATATGAAATTATGTTGGCAATACATACTAGCTTTACATGGAGATTTCTTCTTCAAATTAAACATCAAGTGTGAAAGCAAACCGATATTAAACATCGATGAAGTTTAAGTTCAATCGTCTTAAAGGTCTAGTGTGAAAAGGGTATTAGAGTTGGCCGGCCGAACATCTAGCCGGTACGGACGCACCTTTTGGCCACACGGGCCATACCACTCGCCGCCCCAACAGCTTTGGCAAATAAATCATTTTAAATAATATTTCTAAAGACAGGTGCTGTAACGTAAAATTTTTAATTTTTGATTTTATTATCTGAATTTTTAAAAAATGTTATTTTAAAATACCCCTTGTAAAATCATGAAAAAAGCGATGGCAAACCCTTTCAAAGGAATTCACGCGACGGGTGATTTGTGAAAGTTTGGTCATTGTTGTTCTGGCGACTTACCTATTCGTAACAATGATAGATTCATTCTTAAAATGGACTGTTTAAGTTGTAGTGCAATGTAAGTTGGAAACTATTTGAATAATACGGTCATGGTGACCGCTCTACCGTGGTTAAGAGTTAATGAAAAAGTCAACTGTACTCCTACTCCTCCTTCCCTTAAATAACATTCTACTCAAATAAATGTTTGTGCACGCCAATGTTGCGAGCTTGTAATGCGTTTCCTGTTAGCACTCTTTCGGTAAACCAGGAATACCACAAACACGTACATACCATGCACCTCTGACAATACTCCAGGATTAAGTTGTCTCTAATATCCTGTCTGTCGTTCCACTCTGCAACACAACGCTGATTTCTCCGCTATCATTGATCTGATTATGTTATATATATGTGCATGTCTGCGTGTATATGTGCATGTATATACGTGTTTATATGTGTGTATGGGATTGTTCCTATGTGCCGGTGTTTGTGTTGTGTGTACATACCAACTGCATCCATTCACCCAAGTGATCAGCACTACGTGTTTTAGCATATAGAATTCAATATAAACAGTGGTCTGACAATTCTAAATACAATGTTTGCCCGGAAGTTTCAATTATATTTACAAATTTAATATCTAGATCAGGCATACCCAACTCGCGGGCCACTTGTAGCTCGCTAAACCTCTTGATATGGCTCGCGACTAATTTTTAATTTTCCACATATGTCAAATATAGATGTTGATATAGTATTTTTATGTCGCTAAGAACTATAGTCAATACTTGCTCAAAAACTTTGTGTGTTTTAATGCAGCCGAATAATGATGTTTCGGATTTGAAAATATGTGGTCTTTCTATCCGTGTCTTAAAGGTTTCTCTTTTAATTTTTCAATATACCTCTATCGCGGAGCCGAACTTATAATTATAAGTAATAATTATTGTCTTAGGATTAAAACATAAATCTTTTGTTTAACAAATTATATTTTTTATGCATTAAATATATTTAAAATTTATATTTCCAAAATGATAATATGTGGCTCGCCTAAAATTTTTAAATTCTAAACTGGCTTGAGCTAAGTTAGAGGTTGGACAAAATAGCGAACATGGGCCAACGTTTGTAAATTAGCATCTGGCAGTGAAAGTGAGGTTGTGGTCGCAACTTCGACCTTGCTTTTGTTATTTAAATTAGATTAAAAGTATAAAAAATTACTTTTTACTTTAAGTAGACTTCATAATTACGCAAAAATGGTTATAATCTTCCTTTTTATACTCGTAGCCTACTGTTTTTGCTAAATCTATAAATTAACGTCGCATGTTATCTCCACCACAAACTATCTCAGTTTTCAACATACTTGCACGCTTGTCTCGGACGCTTTGTGTTGCAAAAGTTAGTTCTATAGACAATACAAAAATTTGACCATATAAAAAAAAAATCAAAAGTTCATTCATTATCAAAAATTCTAAGCGTATTATTCCGCTTCACATTTATGAAAGTGGGGAACAGAATGCAACTAGTTCTACGGCGCGTTGACGGCGTTTTGACAGTGCTATCTGTCAGAGGAAAGGTAAAACCCAGCTATCGTACGCAAGTGCACAGAATGTGTAACGTCCTAGCGGCGTTCCAACGCCGTTGATACTGAATGTTCGTCAACTTCCAACTTTTGACGCCGTTGAACGTTGACGTAGAACACCTAACCTCAGTTTTTACTGAATGGTAAAGTGTTGGTATGTATAAATAATTTGCATACAACATAAATAACATCACACACAAGTCTTCATCTTCCATTATAATTTTAATAAAAGAAAGCGCACGTATAAACACAGATATAGGTTGTCACGTGACACTTTGACGGCGTTAAAAATGATTGCATTGTGTGCAGGCGAAAATTCAATGGCGTTCTCAACGGCGCTAACGCAACGCCGTCGCAAATGACGGCGTAGCGCGCTGTGCATTCTGTTCCAGGCTTTACCGTGGATTTGAAAATTTTCCTAGAATTAAACAATATCACTCTTTTATCTGATAACCAATGCATACAACATTTTCAAATACAGATTATGTTACTTTTGTAACGGGTGCTGTGTACTAACAATGTAAATTTATGTATTTTAAATATTTACCGAATAAACTTATTTATATATACCGTGGATTTATTTATATTTTTAAATGAGCCCCTCTGGGGAACAGAGTGGGCAACATTTCTTTAAATTTCTGGCAAAAATTTCTTGGTATTTTTTATTTTCAAAAAAAAAAAAAAAAAAATCACACGTTAATCACATGTCAAGAACTTTCATTTGATATCCGAGTCAAAATTATAAAATATGTTATATTTTTCGAAAAATACATATGGAAATATCTTTCTTATTTTGAAATGTTTATTCGAAGTCAGTTTTTTCCTACATGTGGGTCAAAGGTCTATTATATCGATAGAAAGACAGACAGATAGACACATGAATGACTGAATACGTACTATTTGAATATATTTCATATGTCTCCATTGAATAATATTTAGAGGGCGCCGAATTATCTCTTGCGTAGAGGCGCCAAAGACCCTCGTGTAGGCTTTGGAACTTCATAAAGAAAAACGTAAACTTACCTTATTCTGAGTGTCTTGTCTTGTGTAAAAAGAATGTTCTGCAACGAAGCCTTCTTCATAATTCATCCTAAATACTTACCATTATTAACCAGAACTAATAATAAGAAAATTAAATGGTTTTAATGAGAAATAATATAGTACAAGTTTTATAAAAAATGAAAAAAACATTTAGGAAATTACTTTATTCCATATATTTATTTAATAACATTTAAACGATTGAAACATAACAGATAACACACATTTTAATTTACACTTAATTGTAACATTTTTCATTACATTTAATTATTTGTATTAAATTTTTTTATATAAATACATTCAATATTTTACAGTTTTATTTATCAAATAATTTTTCTACTAATGATAAAGTTGCCGTCAGAGTCCGTTAGTCTATTCACAAGAGTCCGGTTTTCTTTCTATAAAAGAAAATAATTAATATTAAAATATTACACGTTCAGGGTTATCACAAAAAAATATCTTCTATAACTAGAATCTAAATCTAGGTTATGATGGATAAAAATGACAAGAAGTATGCCAGGCAGTAGAACTGTAGGTATATCTATTTTTTTAATGAATGATATCGAAGATAAAATTAAGCTTTTCTTACTAAAAAGTTTAAAATTATTATTGAACACAAAGCATAAGTTATTCCAAACTTCTAAGCGGAACTAACTGGAATTTTAATTTTTGTAAGTTGTCATGAGCTCTTCTTTTAAGGTTTGAAGTAGGCTTTTGCTAAACAAAATTATAAAACGCATCACTTAAACGGTAAAAGTTACTAAAATTCAAAATCTAGTTCCGCTTAAACCAAAGAAACATACTATAATTATTGTTAGCAATAAAATTATTAAACATTTATTGCAATCTTATAACTAGAGTCCGGCAAATATATGCAACGGTACTTTTGTTAGGTGTTTTTCGATAAAAAGCGGCACATGTGTTATATGTAGAAATAAAATGTAATTATATATGTAATGTGCCCTGCTGACAAATAGTGTAACGTATAAAAATTGAATATCTTATCAAAAACTGACCAATGGCAAAGGAGTGGCTGGAATAATCTCGGATATAATCCCAAAATAATGAGGTGTCGTTATTAACGCTACGTACTACCCCCAGAGATTATTAGTTTCTTATACAAAACTAACAATCTGAAATAAAATTAGTGGCAATCTATAAATCAAATTTTGCACATAATTTTTATCTATCTAATAGGATATTTTTGATTGTAGAAAAAATTATTGTAAAAATGTTGTTGCTCAATAACTTAATAATAGGTATCACACAACAATGTTCTGTAATTTTTTAAATATATTTTTGGTTTTCAAATATTTTTATATTTATATAGTTTTGTGTGGAAATGTTCAAATAATACGTCAACATTTTTTTCGACATGATTGTTTATAGTTTAGAGCCTTCGTCGAAAAATATTATACTTGATGATAATGAAATGCCACTTGGTACAAGTATTCTTTACATAAAATAAATCATTTTCATCAGCAGCACCTATATTAAGAACCGCGGCAGATTCGAGGTGGCGGCAAAAGTAGATTACCAAGTACAGTAACTATAAGTAATTTTCACAATAGAACAAATTATCTCCAAACATATTTGTAGAATGGAGCTTTAGCTACAATTTGCCGCATGGTACACAAATATGCGTCGAATGGTTTACAAGATGGCGTCTGTAACGCAATTTGTTTATTTACAATTACATGACAGTTCTTTTTACAATTAAAAATATCCTATTAGATAGATAAAAATTCGCTGAAAATTTTGATATATAGATTGTTACTAATTTTATTTCAGGTTGTTAGTCTTGTATAAGAAAGTGTACAGTTGTGCGCACCCTTAAGATAAGAATCCATTGCGGTACAAGTGTTTTATTCTTTTGTTTTTTGTTGGTCTTTAATACCAAATAGTAAATAATTGAAAAATGAAAAAGTTTATAAATGATATTATTTATTATTAATAAATAGTGTACACAAGCAAAATAAATGTAATTTTAGTATCAATAATAATAATAGTAAGAAATTTTTCGACTTGGTGTGTGTTGTAGTGATTTTTCTTTTCTTTCCTCAATAATAATAATAATTAATAATAATATTTATGAAAGTAATAAGTTTTTAATTGTTTAAAGAAATTATTATTTTTCTAAATTTTCATCAGAAAAATTAGTTCTTTTCGATTGAAAAAAGAAAAAGACCTCTCTACATCAAAACTTGTTATTGGTGCATAATTATAAAAAGTATATATTTCTTTATATTTATTAAATATATCCTGATTTGATAATAAATTGATATAAAATGGTAGTAATACTTGTAGGTCAGGATTTTTATTAAATATACTATCAATTTTTGCAGACAAGCGCAAACCAAACTCTCCGGGAACAGATTTCAGTTTGTTTACTCTCCAATAAATAATATTTAAAGATTCTGACAACGGTCGGTGTTGTTTTTCTAAATTTACTATGGTTGAAGGAAGAAATTCAAAATTAGTCTTTATGAACTTTAACTCTTCATAAATATTTGGTTTTTGTATAATATTTTTTGGTATTATAATGCTTTGAACATCCGGAGAAAAAATTTAAAACTTCAAAATTGTTAACATAAAATAACGCCACTTCAAGTCAAGTTCCCCAACGTGTCACAACAGGATTTGGTGGTAAGGGTAAATTTGGATATAATTCTTTATATAAGGATACTCTTAATGGCACTACCCTTTTTTACCAATCTCCTATGTCAAATAGGCTTTGAGAAAAGAACCTGGTATAAGCTTTTCACTTTTGTAAGAACAAATTAAGAGGAAATTTTGTTTTGAATAGTTTCCATCTTTGAAATTGTATGTCATGTTGGTATTAAAAAATGTCACTTTTTTAAAATGTCGATCAATTTGACATATGTCATAATGAAAAATGATATCTTAATTATAATGACCATAACCTAGAAACCTAAAGTCGGTTTTACAGTGTAAGGAATATTTTTAATTGACATTTGAAGTCAGTAATACCCTATAAAAGTAACCAAAATAACCAGATCTAGTTTGTTCTTACAAAAGTGAACAGCTTATATACCCAATACAGACTATACAGGGTGTTTGTTTGAAACGGGGCACCCCGAAAATCTCCTTTATTTGTAAAGATACAAAAAATCTTCAGAACAAAAGTTAAACTAGACAAAAAGGCCCATCTAAAGGTTACTATAAGAATTCTGAGGCAAATGATGTCAACTTTTGATCTAGCATAGAGAATTGATAATTTTATATTTTTTTCCTAAAAGTACATTAAATTAGCTTTACAATGCCACCAAAAAGTCATATTTTTATGATAACCATTTCAAAATGGCGACCATTTATTTACAAAATAATAATCAACATAAGTTTTACAAAGTTGAACGTGTAATCATAACCTTTCCGTTAAGGACTTTAAAATCCTACACATTCACAAAAAAAAAAGTCTTAAACTGAACCTTTTAGAATACCGAGAAATTCACAAAAATATTAACTCTGGAATTCCCTTAATGAATGACCAGATTGACGTTTACAACTCACCTCTAATAAATCGGTAAAAAAAAACTTTTTTCTCTTTTTTCCCTTATCTGCTAATATGGTTTACACTTGTATTCCCTACTATTAATATTTGTTCCCACTGAATGTATCTGTTAAAAAATAAGTTTAGTTTGTAATTTGAACTCCTGTAGATGGCGTCACTGCCGAAATACGTATAGAGTAATATTAAACTTATATTTGTGAAACTTACCGAGTGTTTTATTTATTAATCTTATATAATTTATGTCATTAAAATAGCCGGTGCTCTCTGGCCAAGGATCCCTCAAGACAGGACAAATTGGGAGGACATGGAAGAGACTTTTGCCCAAAGATTGGAATAGTTTTAGACTGATTACTATTATTATAATGTGATTCGCAAAGAGAAGAAAAAACAATAAACTCTTTTGTCGCATATTACAACATTATTTATTGGTCTTACTCGTGGTTTGTAACTGATATCAAAACAAAGTCATATTAAACCGATTAAACTCGATATTGTTTACAACAAATAGACTACCTACATAAAGTTTACCTATTTCGAAATTCAATATTTTGCATTATTTGTTGAACACTAGTATCGTTCATGTTTCAACCTCCGCAATTTAAAATTCGACGTTGTACGCCAGTTTTGGTCTGTATTCGCAAATGGTCTGTATTATTTTATGAAACCAAGTTCAATATTCGTAAATAACATGCAAACTCGATGTTGAAAACAAGCGTTTCACAAACTCTTTTGTCAGGATATCGTTAAAAAGTTTTGGAATCGTTATTTCCAAATGAATACGAATTGTGATTACCGTATATTTTGCTGTCAGTAAAAGGAAACAATTTGAAACATGCAATATATTCAAAGATATTCTTAGTTATAAAAATCAAATATAACTTAGGAATTATTTGTCAAAATTCTGCACGAGACAAATGTCAAGGAAATAATGATAGTAAATATGTAATCAATTGTGAAATATTGATAATTTTAATGATAAATTTCCTGGTTTTGTTAGAAAATAGCAAATGAATGATGAGAATTTAATAATTCTCAAACCAAGCTCAGGCATACAAAGAAGTAAACAACATGAGAAAAGGATTCAAACCAAAGAGCAAATTGTGCCTAGACAAGGAAGGGACACTAAAAGTAAATGACGAAGAGATTATGAAAATATGGCGAAAATACATCCTCGACTTGTTGAACAAAGAGGACGAAGAACCATTCTCCAGAGATCTACATGCTATTTCTGACAATGAAACAAGGAATACACGATCCAATACAACAGAAGAACCAACTTTTGAAGAAAAAGTCACTTGTATTAAAAAATTAAAACGCAATAAAGCTCCGGGGGAAGATGAAATCCCAGCTGAATTTCTGCTACAAGGAGGTGAACAACTTTGGAGGAAAATCTATGAACTAATACTCACATTTTGGCGGCTAGAGAGAATCCCTGAAGCTTGGAAAATAGGCCTCATGTACCCCATATATAAGAAAGGCGATAGAACAATCTGTAGCAACTACAGAGGCATATGCTTTCTTAACGCTACATATGAGGTTAGGGTGACCAAACGTACTCTTTTTTAGAGCATTATACTCTTTTTTGAGTAATATTTTCTATACTCTTACTTTTTATTCTGAGTATGGACTTTTATGGACTTCTGTTTTCTGAAAAGATTGTTTCAGAACTCCAGCAAACATGCTGGAACTGACAAAAAAATCACCCAAAACTGTTGGTATTAAATTATTTAATTCACTGCCATTTAATGTCAGAAATGAAACGCAGTTTGCTATATTTAAGAGGAAGATTAAGGTATTTCTTATAGAGCATTGTGTATACTCAATGAATGAATTTTTGAAAATTTGTAAGGACTGGTGTCATGCCAATGGGGAACATTAACATTAATTTTGGGTAATTTAATATATGATTTTGTTGTTTTATTAATTGCATAACTTGTATTACTGATCAAGATCTGTGTAAAATTGTACTGACATATCCTACATGCAGTCCTGCATTTAAAGGATTAATAAATATTATTATTATTATTATTATTATTATTATAAAAAAAAAAAACCCTGAATATACTCTTTTTTGCTGGGTACTTGTTTTTATCACTTCTATTTCGGAAGTGAAGACCTTTTTTTTGCTCGTTACTAGTATTTTTGAGTGAGACCCTCTGTTTTTTGCTCATCACTTGTATTTTTGGAGTGTAACCTTGTTTTTTTTAGTATACTCTTTTTGCAAACCTATTGTTACGGAAGCTACAGCCATATGCAGAAAAAAGTGTGCGTCAAGCGGGTTTTCGAGCAGGCAAATTAACCACCGACCAAATCTTCTGTTTTCAACAGTTGACGGAAAAGGCATT
Source organism: Liopterus haemorrhoidalis (assembly GCA_963971575.1). Lineage (NCBI taxonomy): Eukaryota > Metazoa > Arthropoda > Insecta > Coleoptera > Dytiscidae > Liopterus > Liopterus haemorrhoidalis. The sequence goes on from OZ020613.1 coordinate 62,935,121, forward strand.
CGAGTACGGAATTGATTTGCATAAGATATTCGTAGATTTCAAAACGGCAATGACAGTATCAGACACCCCTCGGTGTGGCAAGCGATAAATAACTGTAAAGTCCTAGAAAAACTAAGTATCCTGATCATGGAAACCATAATTGGCACCTCCTACAAAATTACAATAGGGTCATGCAAGGCTGATGCCATTTCCAGTAATATTGGTCTAAGACAAGGAGACGCACTTTCACCCACGCTCTTCAACATGGTGCTAGAAACCATCATGAGGAAAAATCTGATTCAACACGATCACTACCTACTCAGAAATCGAAGCCAAGTGCTGGGCTATGCAGATGATATCCTCAAAATAAGGACATCCAAAAGAATTGTTGTCGAATCGTATAACTCACTAAAGTAAACAGCAGAAGAAGAAGGGCTTGTGATAAACGCAGAAAATACGAAGTACCTCAGGTCAGTAGCGGATCAAGCCTTCGCCGGGCCCAAGAAATTTTTGATTTACGGGCCCTCAACCTATGTTTTACGGGCCTTTAACCTATGTTTTACGGACCCTCAACGTAGAGGCGTTCAAAGTGAAGAGCAAAAAAAAGGTCCTCACCTCCCAAAATCCAAGTGAAGAGCAAACAAAAAAAGGTCCTCACCTCCCAAAATCCAAGTGAAAAGCAAAATAAAAAAAAAGGACCTCACCTCCCAAATCCGGGCCCAAGACAAATGTCTTTTTTGTCTCGGGCGAAAGTCCGCCACTGCCTCAGGGCATCGAGAACATCTCAAAACAGATTCCCACCAGCAATCGCAGAACTGCAAATAGAATCCGTAGCATGCCATAAATACCTCGGAAGCACCGTGAACAGCAACAGCAACATCATATAACCTTAAGAATCCTTTCTGCGAACAAAGCCTACTATGCTCTTGACAGTCTGCTCAGATCACGCTTGTTATTTCGGCACACAAAAATAAGATTATTCAAGACCCTTCTTCGACCCATACTCACATATGGAAGTGAATCTTCTACACTTACACAAGAACAAGAACGGCTGAAAATCTTTGAAAGCAAAATTCTACGGAAAATTTTACGGTCCTGTCCAAGAGGATGGAATATGGAGAATCCGAAGAGATGAGCTGCGCGACCTTTGTATTGAACCGGATGTGATTGAATGCCCAACAATATGACAGTCAGAAGAATATTCAATAGCGTTCCAGGTACAATCAGACCAAGAGGAAGACCCCGAATGAGATTGGTAGAAAACATGTCAAGACCTGCAAAGAAGGCCATAACTGGAGAAGATTAACGCATGACCGCGGAAGATGGAAGAAGTTTGATGAAGCGGCAAAAACCCTCTAAGGGTTGTAAAAGTCAATATGTTGACTTGCTTGACTTTTTCAAAAGTGTACTGTTGGGTCATTCCACACCAAGGGATCTAGGGCTTCCCACCAATACGAATTTTGATGAATCTTTTTACTCTGAATCTTTCACTACCCAAGTGAATTCTGATAAATTTTAAGATCGTGCATCGTTTTTTTTTTGCCCACTTTCAGGCCTTTTATTTATGTCAGTTTAAAAAAAAAATTGATATGAAGTGTGAATTTTCACACATTTCAGGGTTTCACAAGTATTTAGTAAGTGAATAATGATTATTAGGGATGCCAAAACAAATTTTATGTTAAAATATTTTTTTTTAGTTAATTTTAATTCGAATGCCTAATACCATTATGTAGGTTTCTTTATATAGCAAGGTTCAATAAGATTTTGAAAATTGCGCCTATGGCTTCCATTGGTTGTTTTAGTCATAAACTCCGCCCTTCTGATTTCGTGTATTTATAAGAATATAAATAGCAGTATAGCAGTAATATATTTAGGCACTAATATGATACAGACATTATAACACATGACATAACATATATTTTAAATATTTCATTTTTTTTTTACTTATGGTATTATATATTTATAGTTACGTAAGTTACTTGGTTGTAAGTCAAATAGTATTCAATTTCAACAATATCCACTGGTTATTAAATTTACGCTTTTAAAAATTAAATGCAATATTTGTCCAAATATGACTAGAATTTTGAAAAAATAATTTAACAAAATAAAAATGCAAAAAAGAACAGAAAAAAATGAAATTGCCTCGAGCCCGGATTGAACTCGAGTTTGCAAATTAGAACGTCAGTATACTAAGCATTACACCATCGAAGCGCTCTGTTTAGTGTACTACATAATATCATTAAATATTTTACATGGTCAAGCAAAAAACACAAAAAATGCGTTATTTTCGAAAACATAATCTGATAAAAAATTCCTGTTGTACTATTCCGGTTCACACAAATGTACATTACTTAGAATTTTTTTAGATTTTTAGTTTAAACCATCTGGGCTACAGGGTGTGGGACAATTTTTTTTTTTGCACAATTTTGGCTAAAATCTCGTCAAAATAATTTATTTTGCAAAAATAAATTTTTGTTCGTTAATCCACGTGCTAAGGGTCATTTTCATTTGATACCCTACACAGAATTAAAAATATATATATATATATATTTTTTTTCGATGAGCACATATTTGTTTATATTTTTACAGGGATATGTTTTTTAGATGTTTTGGTATTTTTTCTATATGCGGGTCAAGGAGTTGTATAAGCATGCCAAATTTCAACTCTCTAGGTTTAGCCGTTTGGCTACAATTTTTATAGAACAGACAGACAGACAGACATACATACAGAAAGACAGACAGACAGACGACAAAATGACGGTATAAGGATTTTTTGGTCATACCTACAAAACCCTAAAAATAAATTTCCGCATCAGTTCCATTCAATAGATCATAAAAAGTTGTATTAGAACGCAAAGCTTCATTCGTTTTGCTTATATACCCAAGGAAATATTTTGACTGGAAGTTGCAAAAATTTCACGGGTACACCTTTACGTGTACATCTTTAAATATTTTATTAAAGGTTTTAAATAAAATTTATCTTCGATGTGCGTTTTTGAAGTCACAGTATTTTCCCTATATGTAGGTCAAAGAGTTGTACAAGCATGCCAAATTTCAACTTTCTATGTTCAGTCGTTTGGCTATAATTTCTACCGTACAAACAGACATGAGAGACATTATAAAGGTTTTTTGGTGGCCATACCTACATAATCCTAAAAAATATATATTATAATAATTAAACCGATTAAACATTAATTTGGATGTCTGAATGTCCTTTAATACATTCAGACGTTAAATTTTGAACGTATCTTCTAATTTATAAAAACTGTATCCAGGTATGTCACCCTCCGAAAACTATATAATGATTTCAGGGGCGTTGAAATATCGGAATTTGTTCAGCGATCTATACGCAGTTTATTTTGGGGCGGCGATACTGGTGTCAATTATTTAGAAATAGGGGTGTTTTTGAGAATTAGATTACGTATTTCTGAATCTATATGCAGTAGTCATATTCAAGTAGTAATGATGGCCTGAAGGGTTGTTATTAATTGATGTAATAGTAACACTTGACCCTTCCCCTCAAAACGGTTATTAGGGGAGGTGAAAATTTGATCAATTTGTTTTAATTAAGATTGATTAGGAATTAATCGGAATGATTGGTATTTAAGCTTTTTGCTTGAGTGCAATCAGTAGAAAAATCAGTAGCCACGAAAAAAATAGAATTTTTCCACCTAGAAAGTTAAAAAAAAGGTGTAAATTAATTCTAGAGCCACTAGCAAGGACAATAACAAATAATTCTGGAGAAACTAATAACCGTAGATGGCTTTTAGATGACATGACAAAATAAAAAATCAGCTGTGGCCACCACAGGACCGACCGCCATCGTAAAGTACTTATATAAAATACATTCTAGCAGCAGAGTAGAAATAACTTGGCCTAATATTTTCTAACAGAAATATTATTTATCATGACCATGGAAACGTTACATATAAGTAATTGAGACTTGGAAAAAATTTCGAAAAATTTTACAGAAATTATTCGAAATTTTTCGTTTTATCAAAAAACGTATCAAATAAAAGCTATTAGTTATTGGTTTTATAGCAACTTTTGTTCAATAATTTTTTTCGAAATATTTTTCTGTTGTGAAATATTCACAAAAATCTTAAAATCGACACGAGTATAGTCCCATTTTTAGTCAACCGATTTTTACCAAAAGTTGATCAACACGTGCCATTGAGGGCAGAAGCTTAAATGTGAAGTTTCATAAAAATCCTTTCAGCCGAATTTGCTCTGCACGTGTACACATACAGACGGACAGACGGACAGACAGACGGACAGTCGGACAGACGGACAGACGGACAGACGGACAGACGGACAGACGGACAGACGGACAGACGGACAGACAGAACGACAGACATCATGCTAAAAATAGTCAAAACGTTATGTAGGGACCTCAATTCGTGGAGATCCATCAAAATCTCGAAATGTCAAAATCGGTATGATCACAATACTTCCCTTATATAAGTTGGCGGTCGGTAAAAATAAAAAATAAAATGTGTATCATGACCGCTTGTGAGCAAGCGCTGACACTACCTTTTTTACGAGGGCTACCATTTAAGTTTTTACAAAAACTAAGAAAGAAATTTTTTTTGGAACAAATTGTTTTATTGCTTTTCCAAATATTCGCCTTTAAGATTTATACTCTTGCATGCGTTCAAACCAATTCTCGAAACATTTTTTCACTCTGAAATTGGTATCTAAAACATGGTTATCGAAGCCTTCAACAGCTTCTTGAGGTGATGAAATTCGCTGTCCACGCATTTTTTGTTTGACATTGGGGAACAAAAAAAAAAAAAGGTGAATACGGACAATGAGACATTAATTCGATGTTTTTCTCCTTCAACTAATCAATTGTTTGACGAGCTGTGTGAGACGTTTTTGGTTGTTTTCCCTGATTTTGTCGATGACTTCTGGTAAACAAATTGTTGTATACCATTCAGCATTAACTGTTCTCCGATCCTCTAAAGGAATGGTTGCGACATGTCTAATACAACCGAAAAAAACAAGCAATTATTTTCTTGAAAGTGCTTCGGGAACGAACAACTTGTGGGTTTCGGTTCATCTTAGAAAACCCAAACAGTGGATTGTTGCTTAGTTTCCAGTTCATCTGAATAAATCCAAGTTTCGTCACCTGTAACGATGTTGTATACGGATTTTGCAGTGCCTAGGTTGAATTTTTTTAGCATTCTCTTACACCAATTCACACGAGCCTTTTTTGAGCTTTGGTCAAATTATGCGGAAACCATCGGGAACAGATCTTTTTCACAGCTAAATGTTCAAGCAAAATCAAATGTATTGCAGTCTGCCATATGCCTCTATCTCACGGTAAGTCACATGCCGAACTTCGTCAATCATTTTGCGCACAGCAACGATGTTTTTTTGAATCACAACAGATTTTGGTCGACCATCACGAAATTCATCACTGACGGACGCACGACCACGACGAAATTCTGCAACCAATGATAAACATTCTTTTCTGATGGTGCTTCATTACCAAATGTTGAACGAAGCGAATCTATGCATTGTTTTTGAGTTAAGCCTTTACTAAAATCGTAAAAAATCATCCAACGAAAATCTTTACCAGTTATATCCATTTTTTCACAAACTTGTTTTTTTTTAAGTGGGGGGGTAAGGTCTGATACACACACATTTTAAGCATATTTTTGTGAATTTTTTCCAAATCTATGGTTAAATTTATTCATTATCAAACTAAGTACATATATAGTATGTTTTGAAGAAGATACAAAAAAAATTTGAAGGCAAAATATGGCGAAAAGAGCCAGCTGTGGCAAATTTTCTCAGACTCCGGGAAAAAAAAAATTAGATTTTGCGGTGACCAGCATAAATCGTCACTGGATCATCTGAAATCAAAAATCCAAAAAGATTTTGTTAATTTATGAGTTTGCCGAGGTAACGACGTTGAGATATTTTTTTTTCATGTTTTTTTTTTTCTCATTTAACAATCACAAATATACTCATTTTTAGGTTTTTTTTTAGTGGGAATAAATTTTTTTTGTCTTCTAAGTAACGCTAAAAACTGAAAAATCATTTCAAAAATAAAAACTCAACGTCATTACCTCGGCAAACTCATAAACTAACAAAATCTTTTTGGATTTTTGATTTCAGATGATCCAGTGACGAGTTATGCTGGTCACCGCAAAATCTAAATTTTTTCCCAAAGTCTGAGAAGATTTGCCACAGCTGGCTCATTTCGCCATATTTTGCCTTCAAAATTTTTTTGTATCTTCTTCAAAACATACTTTTTATATGTACTTAGTTTGAAAATGAATAAATTTAACCATATATTTGAAAAAAATTCACAAAAATATGCTTAAAATGTGGTTATCAGACCCTACCACCCCCCCTTAACGCTCACTTGGTCAATTTATAAGCTGCCACTGATTTCACAATAACAAATGTAAAATATTACGAATATAGTAATGACACGTTTCAATATTGCCATCTAGTGGTCGTTTGTAAAAACATAAAAGGTAACCCTCGTAGAAAATGTTCGTATGAGGAAGAGATTGATGTTGCAATTCATGATTATTTAGTATTCCGAAAGAAGACTGGTTGGGAGTCTAAAAGAAGTGGAAGGAAACAATGGCAAAGTGTATTGTTGTTGAAGGCAACTACTGTGAACTTGTTTAATGTCTTATTCTCGATAATTCTAACGTGATCGTCTTATCACAAAAGTACTTAAACTCAGACTAATAAATACTTGAGTTAACATCTTTATATTCACTGACCAGACTTAATAAAAATTGTAAATATTATCAGCTGTAAATCTTCAAATAAAAGGATTGCATTTGCAGGTGTTTAAAAAGGTCTACGACCTCTGTTCAATAAATAGCTAGTTTTCTAACAAACAGTCTTTATCGTCTACGTGCAAACAGCGATATATTGAAAAAGGTATTGCTCCCTAAGGTTCACTCTAATGAAGTTATAATAAAGCAATTCAAAAACTTCTAGACTTGTATAAAAAACACTTGTACACAAACAAGAAAATTACAGACTTGAAGTTGAAATAATATATTTCTTCTTAATTTCAATAAAGTATTTAAAAGTTATGTTGAAAACAAAGTGTTAAAAAACTAGAAAGTTGCATTAATCATTAAAGTTGATTTGTTTTCAAGTTTTGGAAGAAACTATCCAAGCATTTTCTTGTAATAACCCTGAGTTATATTTTTATTTACAAATACTATACCTTCAGTCACAAATAGAGAAGTACTGGGCAAAGAAGTGATATTTAGTAGTAATTTCCAGAGATCCAAAGTGCCTTCTGTAATAAAAACTTGTGTGTAACTTCGAGTAAAATATTACAAAGTTACTGTTTGTTCTACGGACTAATGGAATTAACTTCGTGCCATTCTTAGATTATATTTAAAAGCTATATTGCAAAACTTGTTAAAAACTTGCATTCTTTTAATTAAAAATTTGTTAAAATTTACAATGAGTTACAAAAAATTGTTATACCTAAGTGCTAGCTAAGCTTAGATATTTTTAAAAGTTTACTTTAAGAAGAAATTTGCCGGCATAAGGATCCTTTTGGGAATTGGTGTGAAAAAAGGTGTTCTTGCAAAGCATTTTCAATGATTCATGGAAACTGAATTCACAATAAACGTCAGATCACTTGTTCATTAAGACTGAATAGTAGTTTCATGCGTTCATTAAATAAGAAAGGACGTCTACTTTTATTCATTTATAAATTAAATAAATAAAAATATAATGTTTGAAACGCCTAGATAGGCGTTGTTGCGACCACTTGAGTCGCAAAACTATTCAAAATTACCGCTTTTGGTAATTTTTTATGAATTCCTATTTTTCATATACAATTCTAGCGTTCATTGTATGAACCTCTAGAATCTTGTATAATTCTGTCTGAGACGGTGACTACTCGATTGTCTTTCATCGAGAACAGACGTCTTTTGAGTTTTTTTTCATAATATCTAATATACTGTGTTTCGAGTTTACCAAGACGAGGCTGCGAGCTATTTGGTAAACTAGAATTTGTGCTTGACCACCTTCGGGATCTACGTTTTTTACAAGGAAAAAACCCCCGTTTTGGATCGCGTCAAGAAGAGTTATTTTGATATTTTTCACCAAAAGGATATCTACATATCTATAAAGTTCTCAAGTAGCGTCTATTTGGAACTACCAAATATCCAGACGAGAACCAGGAGAACCTAGACCACTCCAGAAGTTGGGCCAGTAATCAACCGACATCGGCGATTCCACCAGGATATTGTAGAGTCCGATTGTGGATAACTGAAGCCAACTTCTGTATCTGTACTCCACGCAAGTATTTTTCCGTATTTTCATACGGAACGCGTGAGTACACATTTCAATTCATATGTTTTCATTGTATTTTGACGCGCCGCACAGTTCAGCACCTGTGCGTGCGCACATTGTTAATTTTGCCACTTGTTAATTTAGATTCTGTAAATTGTAAATTGAATATTAATTTGTGTATAGTTTCTCACCCCAATGTATTTGGTTGTGTCGGGGAGAAACATATATTTGTAAAACTTTCATCACCCGTCTACCAGGTGATCCATTATTTATACAAATTTCCGCTACATTTTCCCCAATTAATTTTTGTTTGTTATAAAAATTATTCAAAATAATTTTTCGTGTTACTCAGAGCAGTTCTACGATATCAACGGCTGATTAGGGATTCAAGAGGACAGAATTGTGTTATTACTCCTCCAGAACCACTGTGTGGGCCCCTTCGAATACCTCTACTCCCAGGGAAAACCAAACCACATGTAATAAGTCTCCAAGCATAACCCCTTGGAGTGAAATACGTCTGAACCCTGCCTGTCCTTTTTTTTGTTTGTGAGTAGAACTCTGCTCTGAAGTAACGCGCCCTCCCTTTTTTCAACGATTTACCTGCAATTCTGCTGCAGGTTAAATCCGCACATCACAAATTTCTCAGCAGAACCGTTTATTGGTCACCACGTGTGGCGGGTCCTACGATCTTAGTCGTAGACCTATGTGACTCCGCAACGCCTGCGTCTCTCCTACGAAACCAGCGCAACGGGCGCCACAGGCGTATTGAGGCAAAGAAGGTAAGTTCTCCGTTTTTACCGACCGCCAAAATACAAAGGGTGATCCAAATTGAACTCCGGGATTTGAATTGCGCACCATTTTCGTTCAGTGAATGTTGGAAGTTCGCAATTTTACAGTTGGTATCTAAACACATTGCAAATTCATCAGGCGCTGTATACTGTGCAACAACCCATAAATATCGTATATATATCCCATATATATCGTATATCGAATAAGTTTATTATGAAAACAGGCGATCAGTCACGATTACGCGAAGAAAACTTCTTCCACTTTTTGGACGGAACAATGTTCCAAGTGAGCGTGCAATTCGTGAACTACTGCAAAAATTTGAAACAAGTGGTATGCTTATTAATACACCAAGAGTTCGCTATCAACGCAGAGGTCGTTCAGGTGAAAATATTGCTCGTATACGTGATAGTGTGTAAGAAGAAGCAAGCACGTCAATTCGCGTCCGTACACAGCAATTGAATCTTTCATATGGCACTACTCAACGAATTTAAAAAAAAGACCTGCATTTAAAGCCGTATAAAATTCAACTGACGCAAGAACTGAAAGCAGCGGACCACCAGAAACGCCGTACATTTGTGAACTGGGTTTTAGAAAACACAGAAGTTATGCTGATTTTTGCAAAAAAAATCATATGGAGCGGTGACGCTCATTTTCTTTGGAATGGGTTTGTTAATCGCCAAAATTGTCGCATCTGGGGTAGTGAAAATTCACATGCTATTCAAGAAAAACCAATGCATTCACAAAAATGCACTGTTTGGTGTGCATTATGGGCTGGAGGAATCATTATCCCGTACTTTTTTGAGGACGAAGCTGGTAACGCTGTTACTGTGAATGGTGAACGCTATCGGGAGATCCTAAACAACTTTTTTTTTCAATGAAACCAACGATTTATACTTAAGTGACATGTGGTTTCAACAGGATGGAGCCACATGTCACACAGCACGTGAAACACTCACTTTACTTCAAACCAAATTTCCTGGTCATGTTGTCTCTCAGAGGGGTGACATCAATTGGCCAGCGAGGTCTTGCGATCTAACCCCATTAGACTTTTTTCTCTGGGGCTATTTGAAGGAAAGGGTCTATGTCAACAAGCCTGCTACGATTCCAGAACTAAAAGAGAACATCAGACGTGCAAATGCTGAAATCGAACCGCATTTATTGGAAACGATTACGGAAAATTTCGTTAAAAGAATGGTATCACGTCAGCGGAGTCGTGGAGGGCATTTGGCCGACATCATATTTCATAAATAATTGCCAAGTCTGTACAATAAAATTCGGATTCTTCCAATATGTTCAACAAATCCTAGAGTCCAAATTGGATCACCTTTATAATGAAGGTATCGTGATCATACTGATTTTATTATCTACAGCTTATATGGCTCCCATAACTATTGGACCAATAATAAGGTCTTAGTGAATACGGCCACTAAAAATGTAAAAAATGTATAAAAATTTTAAAACTAAAGACGTTCTCTAAATTTATGTGGACCCCCGGTTAAGAACCACTGGAATATTTTACAGAAAATAAACTCTATTCAAAATGTATCTGAATGATTTATTTTATATGCTATTTCAACAAAATTTTCGAATATACCAATTTCAGTAATATGAAGAAAAATCTGACAAATTCCCCTAATACAAAATTCTCGCTTTCCTAATTTGTCTGTTTTTAATTAGGTTTCATGTAAAGATCTGTTAATGAAAATTCAAAAAAATGTAAATTTTTTAATCCAATATCCACAATAACGAATCAAAAATGTTTCCATACTAGGATTGAAATTCAAATTTCCTCGTCAAAGCTTCATGTAAAAGAGTAAAGAATTTTCGCACATATTTTTAATTAATTTTATGTGTAGCAAGCTACAGTTCAGTTCTACGAATCGAAACTTAAAAAGAACAAAATTTTGTTGATTAAAGATTTCATAATCTGCTTTTAAAGCTTGATACTGAAATAGCAGTCGGAAATATTGAAATGAGATTAAAAAACACACTGATATTCACAGAAATATTAGTTTGTATTGGAATTAACTTTTCCATGAACTTTATACAACAACTGATGTGGACATAGCAACTGGTCATAAGAGAAACTCTATCTGGTGGTATTGCGATGAACTAATTTAATAGATCAGGGGTTCTTAAACTTATGTAGTCCGAGGACCCCCTCTTGAACAACATTTTCTTTGCGGTCCTCTTCCCAGCCCTAGGCATTTTACGCCGTTCTTGAGACTTAATTTCTGACTCAATAATCTCATAGCACTACGTTATAATAAATATTGGTAAAAATGTATTGCTGGTTATTTTAATAAATGGTGTTGTGCATTTATAGAGATGAACATTTTTATTAGAAAACAGAATAAAAAATATAAAATGAATAAAAATCGTAATAAAAACAAATTAAAAAAGTTACAAATTATAATACGTTAAACTCATACAAATATTTCTTGGTCAAATATTGGTCAAAATAGATCTTATTATAATATGTTTTCTGTAAATAATTTGTAGTTGAATAAAAATAATTAAATTTTTACTGATTACACTGGTCAACATAATTTTTGCTGACTTACATCTAAGACTTGTTTCTTACTAATTTGGTGCTGCTGAACTCAAATATCACATCAGTATTTGCGTATCACATCAGATTTTTGCTCTACAACAAATACATATTTTCGGCCAAATAATGCTTCTATCGTTTAATTTTAGACGTTGATACTGTAAATGGTACAAATTTGGCGAACTATAAGGACTAAATAATTAGAAAATATTCTTAAAATTTTATTTATAGTGAAAGAAAGAAAATGAGAACAGTTTTAATTATATTTTAATGCATTGGAAAGTTAAAATAAAAATACAAAATAATTTAAGGATTAAATGGTCGTTTGTAAGATCTTCTGGAGTGCACCATTCCCGATAAGTCTCTTTTAATACTCCAACAGTAGTCAGCCATCATGTGAGTATTCCACCTTCCTTGATAACATCTCTCCATCTCTTTTAAATCCTGATGGAAACGTTCACCCTGTTCATCACTAACATCTCCAAGATTGACAGGAAATTTGTCAAGATGACTGTTTAAAAAATGAGTTTATCCAATGTTTATGAGTTATTCCAAATGAGTTTCACGCTCATGTTGCACCCCAGATGATGATAATTTTCAATCAAATTTTCAACGACCTCCACATAGTTTTCGGCTTTTTTATTCTCAAGAAAATTTTTGATGAGAGCCACGAAAGACTGCCATGCATGCTTCTCCATATCATCCATATGTACAGTGAAATGTGGATCATTCACTAATTTTCTAATTTGTGGTCCGTCAAAAATGCCAGCTTTTAGCTTCTCATTACTGAGACTTTGAAATGTTTCAGATATATATGTATTTGAAACAGTCACCATCTTTGTTCAACGCTTTACAACTGCTTCATTAGACCCAGTTTAATATGAAGAGACCCAGTTTAATATATAACAAGTACCTGCATGTAAGGCGTTCCTACGAAATACAAGGTGTCTCAAAAGAAATTTTATATTTATTTAGCTTACTGCGTGAACGCAACGTATCCGAGGGGCGCGGGGGTTATGTCAATCGGTAGCCTGGTTCTTGGGAATTCAGTCGCTATGGAGCGTTTCTCGGGAGCAGACCGCGCGTTATGCGTGCGAGAGTTTTACAAAAACGGTGATTCGGCGACTGTAGCGCGTAGAAAATTCTGCAGTATTCGAGGTTTTCGCCACTTAAATGATGCGCCAAGCATTCCTCTCATTCGACATTGGGTTAAAAATTTTGAAGAGACTGGTGCAACGCTGGATAAATCAAAATCCGGGCGACCTAGGTCATCAAGAACGGTAGAAAACGTGGAGAATGTTAATCAGTCTGTTCGTGACGACCCGAACCTTTCAATTCGAAAGCGCGCAAGTGCTTTAAATGTGCATAGATCATCATTACATCGCATTATGCACAATGAACTAAAGCTGCACCCCTACAAAATTCAATTGGTGCAAGAATTAAAGCCCCAAGATGCCAGTCAGAGGCTTAATTTCGTAAATCAGGTGATTGAGCGATTTTCAACGTTTACCAACATTTTGTTTTCGGATGAAGCTCATTTTCATCTTAATGGCCACGTAAATAAGCAGAACTGCCGCTACTGGAGTTCAACGAATCCGAAACGCAAACATCAGAAACCCCTACATTCGCCTAAAGTGACCGTATGGGCTGCGATGTCGGCGCGAGGAATTATCGGCCCTTACTTTTTTGAAGACGAAAGGGGGCGTGCAGTTACAATGAATTCAGAGCGTTATGTGGAGATGTTAGACAACTTCTTGGTACCTGAACTGCAAAACTTTCCTGGCTATAACCAAAGAACATGGTTCCAACAGGACGGAGCAACTTCACACACGTCCAATATATCTCTGCCACGTGTTCGTGAAATTTTCTCAGGCAAATTGATCTCCCGGAGAGGTGACATAAATTGGCTTCCACGCAGTCCAGATTTAACCCCTATGGACTTTTTCCTACGGGGTTATCTTAAATCTAAAGTTTACGCCAATAAACCGACTTCACTGGCGCATTTGAAAGAAAATATCCGTCACGAAATGGCAGCCATCCCTGAGTCCACCTGCCGAGACATCATAAGTAATTTTACTGTTCGATTAAATGAGTGCCGAGAACGCGAGGGTCTACATTTAGACGATATTATTTTTAAGAAATAAATCCCCAAAAAGTGTATTTTAATAATTAATAAACATTTTTTTTATATACGGCTTACTTTTTTTTTAATCGATCCACTAAATATAAAATTTCTTTTGAGACACATTGTACCTGCATGGAAGGCGTTTCTATGAAATATATTGGACAACAAGAACGAAGTTGAAATTAAAGTAGACGTATATCAGAACGTGAAAAGGTGAAAAAAGTCAAAATACGATAGAACAAAAATTTTACGTGATAGGCAAAAACATTTTTGAAATCAGCACCCCAAAATTAGTTAAAAACAAGTATCAGATCTAAGTCAGCAAAAAAAAAGTTTATATTTGTTGACCATTGTTTAGTTATGTGAATAACTAGTTAGGTAACAACAAATACAAAAAGTCTTGACCATGTAGGATTTTTATTAAATTAGTTATTTGAATAAAAGCGAAAATTTGGGGGATGTAAAAGTTAATGTCAAAATTGTTTCGCGAACCCCCGGTAATGGCTACGCGGCCCAACAAAGGTCCACTCATGTTATTCAATCGATAAATATCTAATAAAAATGTATGTAAAGATCATATATTATTTGTTGATTTTGTTTCCTAACCTTTTATGAATTACTAGAACCCGTCCTGCTTGAAACTCGAAAATTTTTGTTTTCTTATTTTAAATAACAGCATGTCAAGGGTTACCCTTTGTACCGTACGTTTCTCTTATCCAAGTACTTGTCTGTTCGAGTACAGACGAAGAGTTCCGAATATACACGATTGGTACATGAACAACAAGAACAACAGACAAAGGGGATTATTATATAAGATTTACAAATACAGTTATTTCCTTACGTGTAATGTAGGATCCTTTTAAGTTAAAAAAAAAATCTTTCGAATTAATTGTAAAAGTTTTGAAACCACTGGTCTAATCTGTAAATGGGTGTTGATAATGTGCATAAATTGATCAGAATTGTAACATTTTAGCTTTATTGGTAACGATATGTCTTTTTGTGGTTTCGCTGGACGTTTTCTAAAACCGCACACTTTGGTCAAAACCAAAATGTAATTAATGGTTTAACAATGTTCACACTGTGTAATGTTATTTACCTAGAACAACCAACACATTTAACAGGTTGGTAGAAGTATTTAGTATAAGTTTCCACGTATCTTTTACGATGGTCATGCTGGAATTATTGAGAATATGATTCATTCATTTTTTTAGATTATATTTTATTTTACCTGTTCAATATATTTCTTAATAAGATATATATTTGGGGTGCTATGGGGAAAGCTACCTATAAACGAAGTATCTCACTTATTATTTACTAAACATCAAAAATATATACAAAAGAGTGGGTTAGAATAAAGAAACGATTATTTTCTGTTCAACCTTAAACTGAAATTGAATCTCACTTAAAATTTACGTTACAGCTAAAATGTGCATTACAAAAATCATACGAAGTTTGGGTACACCCTAGTTCTTCAAATAATAGTGTTTATAGGTCCGGGCCAGACCCAATTTTATTACACACTGTGACGGTTGGGGAATTTATGTACTGGCCATTTTATTCGTCTTGCCTTACGTTGTGATTTTTAGGGATTATTAAGTCAATTCGTTCTTGGAGCGAGAAGCTATGTCTACAAATAAACGCTGGGAAACATTTACATCAAATAGTTTATTAACGGTCTAGTCAGTCACAAATAGTACAAACATGTTTATTAAGCGTCTGTTTGTCAGGGCTGGAAGGTAAATTCTGATTAACACATTTATAGTGATAACGTAAGTTTCTACTCAAATACTAATATCGAATCTACACTTCCAAACTAAGCATGCGGCCCATATCATGTCATACCATGATTAAGATCACTAGTGCTGTCTAGGATCTCATACCTAATTATTTGCAATCACTAATGTGTTGCTAGATCACCTAACAATGCGCATAACGGTGTCTTCGGTGAGATTCGACGGACGAGTCTGCTACCTGCAAACACAGTTTTGTTGGGTCTGTCAACCCTTCGGTGTGTTTGTGGCTTTCTACGGTTGTGAATCGTAGAGAACCGGTCAAGAGTCGCGGGTCTCTACGGTTGTGAGGCGCAGAACCTTGGATAACCTCACTGTGTGAGGAAAACAAGCATCGCCTTGGGGCATTGTTTCAACCTAAATTCCAGACGTAAAATGGCTAAATTCAGAGCCGACGGATTAAGTACGAACGGCGTGAATACGCGATGCGTTATGGTCGTTCCCGGAAACCTCACTGTGTTAGGAAAACAAGCATCGCTTTGGGGCATTGTTTCAACCTAAATTCCACAGAGAAATCCCAGATGGATTACGTACGGGCGGATTACGCGAAAGAGGTACGAATTTACCTACTAACAGCCAGTAATGAAAACCAACTGCCTCCTCGCTTTAAAGGCCTCGCTCTGCCTCACTGTAAGCCCTAACTCAGCCTTATATAGGCTCTCTCTCTCTCTACAGTTCTTATAAACACGTACATAATCCAGATCATACATATGGTTAATAATTTCTCATGATACAGACCCATTAATGACTATTTGACACGTCTAGGTCGTCACTCTTACAAATGAATATTTTCTTAGAATTTCAAGTTCAATTACCTATATACGAGGGATGTTTCCAAAGTTCTGGGAATTTAGCTATAATTTTTATTATTTTGTTAATTTTCGTCAATATTACAATGTAGTTTTTCAATATAATCTCCATTTAACTGAAAACATTTATCCCAACGATAAACTAATTTTTTTAAGCCGTCCTCAAAGAACTTTTTCGGTCTCTCCTCAATCCACCTATTCCAACAGCCTTGGCACCCAGCGCGGCGAAACCTTGCTAACGCCCAAACAATCATGCAAGATGTCATGAACTTGTCGTGTACCTATCCCTAGGCGCACACTAATTTGACGAATAGTCATTCGCCTGTCCTCTTTCAGTAGGTCTTCGACGGCAGTAATGTTTCTTTCATTTAACGACGTGCTTGGGCGTCCACTGCGTGAATAGTCTTCTAGTGATGTTCTACCAGTTTTAAAACGATCGATCCACCGATAAACAGTACTTTTGGATTCTGCAGACTCACCAAATACTCCTTGCAGACGCTGAATAATTTCTGATGTTTTCACACCTTCCACAAAAAGAAAATTATTGCTTATTGAGATTTTGCTGCGTCTTCCATGGTTTCAAAAACAGTGCTATGAAAACGCGTCTATATCAGTCGAACACCTAAATCAGACTGAACAATATTGCACTAGATAGTTGCATAAACATGTCAAGACTTGTCTGGCACCAATAACATTGCCTATAAGTTCTGCGTAATTTAATTATAGCACAATTTCCAGAATTTAGGAAACATCCCTCGTACAAATAAATTAAATATATCAATCGGTGAACAGATTTACGTGTTAGGTTTTGTTTAGATTTATGATGTTTACTTATGTAGTTTTTGTGTAGACCACTTGAATGACACCCGAGCTGGTAGCGAAAACGCCCTTGTAGTTTAAGCTGTTGCTCTTAATACTTTGGAATGCGTAAATAATATAAATGAAAAATTAAAAAATTAAATGGGATACCAGTGGCTGTACCATCACAACACTTTGTTTGTATAGTTAGCTGTTATCATTTATCAGTATTTGGGCCCCTTAGTGGAGTTTCTATAGTTTATTTATTATTTTTTGCATGTAAGAATATTTAAAAAACTCTTTTCAATCTCGTGCTACTATTCGCGATTGAAAAGGCACTAATTGCATAAATTAGTACAAGGTGTCTCAAAAGAAATTTTATATTTATTTAGCTTACTGCGTGAACGCAACGTATCCGAGGGGCGCGGGGGTTATGTCAATCGGTAGCCTGGCTCTTGGGAATTCAGTCGCTATGGAGCGTTTCTCGGGAGCAGACCGCGCGTTATGCGTGCGAGAGTTTTACAAAAACGGTGATTCGGCGACTGTAGCGTGTAGAAAATTCTGCAGTATTCGAGGTTTTCGCCACTTAAATGATGCGCCAAGCATTCCTCTCATTCGACATTGGGTTAAAAAGTTTGAACAGACTGGTACAACGCTGGATAAATCAAAATCCGGGCGAACTAGGTCATCAAGAACGGTAGAAAACGTGGATAATGTTAATCAGTCTGTTCATGACGACCCGAACCTTTCAATTCGGAAGCGCGCAAGTGCTTTAAATGTGCATAGATCATCATTACATCGCATTATGCACAAAGACCTAAAGCTGCACCCCTACAAAATTCAATTGGTGCAAGAATTAAAGCCCCAAGATGCCAGTCAGAGGCTTAATTTCGTAAATCAGGTGATTGAGCGATTTTCAACGTTTACCAACATTTTGTTTTCGGATGAAGCTCATTTTCATCTTAATGGCCACGTAAATAAGCAGAACTGCCGCTACTGAAGTGCAACGAATCCGAAACGCAAACATCAGAAACCCCTACATTCGCCTAATGTGACCGTATGGGCTGCGATGTCGGCGCGAGGAATTATCGGCCCTTACTTTTTTGAAGACGAAAGGAGGCGTGCAGTTACAGTGAATTCAAAGCGTTATGTGGAGATGTTAGACAACTTCTTTGTACCTGAACTGCAAAACTTTCCTGGCTATAACCAAAGAACATGGTTCCAACAGGACGGAGCAACTTCACACACGTCCAATATGTCTCTGCCACGTGTTCGTGAAATTTTCTCAGGCAAATTGATCTCCCGGAGAGGTGACATAAATTGGCCTCCACGCAGTCCAGATTTAACCCCTATGGGCTTTTTCCTATGGGGTTATCTTAAATCTAAAGTTTACGCCAATAAACCGACTTCACTGGTGCATTTGAAAGAAAATATCTGTCACGAAATGGCAGCCATCCCTGAGTCCACCTGCCGAGACGTCATAAGTAATTTGACTGTTCGATTAAATGAGTGCCGAGAACGCGTGAGTCTACATTTAGACGATATTATTTTTAAGAAATAAATCCCCAAAAAGTTTATTTTAATAATTAATAAACATTTTTTCTATATACGGCTTACTTTTTTTTTAATCGATCCACTAAATATAAAATTTCTTTTGAGACACCTTGTATTTTACGGACCCCTTAAAAACATTTCATGGAACCGCAGTTGTAGAATAATAACCCAATCTTAAGAGCAAAAAAGGAATAAAATGACATCCTTTTCTAGAATCTTATTATTCTACAAGTAATTCAAGGAAGAGATTACTTCCAATTTAATTTCTAAATGAAAACTTGCAATATTTTTTTTGTAACTCATTGTTATTACAGTTTTATAATTTTAATTAAAAACTAGTGTTGATAAATAGAATAGACAGGCTTACCAATTCATTATCAGGAGAGAAATAGTTTGGTGACTGTTAGAAGTTGTAACCAAAATGAAATGTTGGTAATGGAACTTCTGCTTGACGCTGGAAAGAACAAGAAAATATATGAAGACAGTAAATTTGTTTACATGAACAAGAGGCTGATGTCGAGAAATGTAAAGTAGAATAAATGTCTCGAGAATTGCTATGTTGCAAATGAAATATTATGTTTTTTATGTCTTGATTTATAAAATTATATATGTCAAAAACAAATTTCTATGAAACGCGAGGGAAATATTAAAAAGGAAAACTTGGAAACTTGACGATCACAAAAGATTAATTCTTAGAAATTTTCCAATTACATTTTATGTTCTACTGGATATTAAAATAATTAATATTACATACATTTAAGGGGAGGCACAACAGTATAGTTCCCACAAGTTTCTTATACAAAACTAATCAGAAATTACATAACTAACTATCTATACATAAAAATTTGCAGTGAATTTTTAGCTATCTAATAGGATATTTTTAATTGTAACAATCGTACATATATAATTAGCTACCGTGTGTTAGTGATTGTATAACACTGTGACGTCATTTTTCCTAAGGTTCTCGTGATTGGCTAACTGGGAAACAGGGTGTTCCCAGTTTGACTTGATTGACAGGTATTTTGCAGATTTATTCTCTAAGAATCTACGAATATAATTATATATAGAAATTTGTAGGATTTCGTAGGCATAAACAAGAAACTATATACACTGCTATATCCTTCGACCAATATGAATAATATTTTGTGATTTATTTTCTTAGAATCTACAAATATAATTATTTACAGAAATGTCTAGGGTTTCGTAGGCATAAACAAGAAACTCTAGATACTCCTATATCATTTGACTGATATCAACAATATTTTGCAGATTTATTCTCTAAGAATCTGCGGATAAAATAACATGCAGAAATATCTAGGGTTTCGTAGATATAAATAAAAAACTCTAGACACTTCTATATTCTTTGATCGATATGAAAAACATTTTGCAAATTTATTCTCTAAAAATCTGCGGATAAAACACCGTATAGAAATATCTAGAGTTTCGTAGGCATAAATAAGAAACTGTAGACACTTCTATATTCTTTAATCGATATGAAAAATATTTTGCAGATTTATTATTTAAAAATCTGCGGATAAAATAACCTATAGATATGTGTAGGGTTTCGTGGGCATAAACAAGAAACCCTAGGGTACTCCTATATCCTTTGACCGATATGAATAGTATTTTTCAGATTTATTTTCTAAGAATCTACAAATATAATTACATGCATAAATGTCTAGAGTTTTGTAGGCATAAACAAGAGACTCTAGATACTCCTGTTTCCTTTGACCGATATAAACAATATTTTGCAGATTTATTCTCTAAGAATCTACGAATATAATTACATATATAAATGTCTAGGGTTTCGTAGGCATAAATTAACGACTCAAATTATTTTTAGTTTTAACAATATAAATGTAATGTACTAAGTAAAAATGAATCGTTTTCTCATCTTAAAAAGATAATGAATAAATAATCTAACTATATAATTAGCAAGTGTTTGTATGTAGTGTCGGTAACATTATGACGTCAATTTTTCTAAAGTTCTCGTGATTGGCTAACTGCGGATACCCTGTTTCTTGATTGGCTGACAGGTGACGCCCTCTCCCGTGATTAGCTAACTGGTGATATCCTGTCCCATGATTCGCAGACTGGCGACGAAATTAGGATACGTTAAAAAATAAAACCAAATACACATACAAACAATTGAAATTTTTATATTATAAATCCGTCATTGTTGACGGGTAATAATCTAGTAGTATATTAAAACACAAGTTTCATAAGACATGATTTTGCTGCACACGTCGAGATAACGTTTTAGTTATGATTACTCTCAGCCTACGGCTCAGGTGGTAAGGTTCATCCTCGTGTAAAGCTGTGTCCAGTTAGAGAGTCGTTTCTGTAATGTACCGCTTAATGTAAAACTGCGTTCACAGTTCTAAAATTAGTTATCTATAGATTATGCATTGTAGATAAAATTAGTAGATAGTTTTAACGTTGAACGAAAGCGTTTGCAGCTATGGAAATTAATGCGTTACGAATATTGTGGCATCTATGTTTTTTTTAAACCAACTACGCTGGAATAAAAGCATTTGTGACTTTTTACGAACCCACCATCAGCGAGATCGTAATTTCTTACTAGAAATGGGAATTTCGGCTCAATTTGCGGAACCGGATCAGTGGAGGTCGGTCAGTTTGCTGAGCCGGCTCATTAATTCGGCTCAGTGATCCGGCTAAGTAAACATGTTTCCGAGACACAGGTCGGTCGTTCGTTCGTAGGTAGAACGTCGCTTAGCCCCGGCTCTTGCATTATATGAACTGTAAACATGATCCCGAGATACAGGTCGGTCAGTTGTCGGTCGTTCGTTTAATACGGTTGTTGGTTTGCAATATGTAGGTAGGTAAAACGTCGCACAGCTGGCTCTTGCATTATATGAACAAGTTAAATAAATAAAAATCTATAGAAGTGAATTATCTAACATTTTTGAAACAAACAATTCACTTTATGTAGCTACTGTATTTTAAACCAGATGTGTTAAGTTTATGGCGATGTTTATTGCCCTTATAAATCGGACATCTGGGATTTAAGCAATATTTTTAATATTTTTATACAGTATGGTTGTAAGAAAATACAGACTAATACCCTTTTCACACTAGAACTTTAAGACGAGTGAACTTAACCGATGTTTAACATCGGTATGCTTTCACACTTGATGTTTAAATCTCCGGTGCTGTCATCAGCTACAGTAATTTTGTCCTTAAGTTACCGTCATGAAATTACCAGTTTTGAACTGCCTGCGCAGACGCACATATTGAATTATTATAAACAAATATGGATATTTCATTTCATTCTACAATAAAGACACTACAATAAAGAATATATTACACCTGTATTAACATGTAAGTCGATACATTTTATCTCAATTATTGTAGCTCTGTATTTTATTAAATACATTATTAAAATAAATAATTGTATTATAACATTAAGTATAAACTTCTTATAACGTCGATATAATACAGTATTTTTCTTTATGATAATATAAAATGTTGACAGCACAAATTCAAAGAGTATTTTTTTATAATAGAAATTATGTTGGCAATGCGGACGATTTTTAAGACTCAGATCTCTGTCTTAAACATCGCTTGAATTTAGACGAGGCCATACGGTTTCACATTAGCGTTTAAAGACACATTCACTTTAACATCAGATCTTAAAGTTCTAGTGTGAAAAGGGTATTAGCCTATTAGTTTCAAATAAACTGCCCTACAAATTGTACAAGATGGCTACCGAATCATCAACTGATTGTAATCTACAACAATATTTAAAACACTATTATTTATAGTTTTATTTATTCTAATTTATAAATTATATTCTAATTATAAAAAGGTGCAAAAAGTCATCGTTGCTGAGCTCCAAATATTTTAACTAACTAAATAAAAACTTGCCTTTTACAGCATTATATTTTTAGAGTTGGACACACAATGCATTTAATATTTGATGGTGGTAGATAAACATATTTTTTCTGTCCTTTCCAGGCAACTCAATTGAGCGATTACAAAATGTTATTTTCAAGACTGAAGCATCTGTCAAAAGTTCGTAATGTTAATATGAGGTTGTATTAGTTAATCTTTACCTTTTTCATCACTAACTTTTTGATTAACTTTTCCCCATTACTATCTGACAAACGTGTCATAAGTTTTCCATCAGTGATGGGAATTATGAAAGTTATAGTTTGATTAAATGGCAAATAACTGTTTGCCGCACAGGGGACAATGACGATCAACTTCATTTTATTTTACTTCGGAACTTTTAACACTTGATAAACTAATTTCATAGACAATTACTTGCTATAGCTTTCTTTCTACACCATTGAAACATTGTACACATATTTGCTTTCTAGTAGTTTTATTTTATATTATAACAAAATCCCACGTTGGGCGCCAATTTTATATAAAACAATCAAAAAAGATGTGAAGTGTGAATTATCACACATTTTAAGGTTATGTACACAGGTATTTGGTTAGTAAAAGAGGTATCTCTGTGAAACAGTGGGAGGAAAGATGTACATAGATATTTGGTTAATAAAAGAGGCTTCTATGTGAAATAGTGGGTGGGACAGAGCTGAGATATACATTAAGTAACATACTGGAAAAAGTATTTCAAGTATTTTTAAGTATTTCAAGTACTTTTTGCATTTTGCAATTGTACTTGGCGTGTCAACCCATAGCAGTAGATATTAGTTTTTCACATTACGCACCTTACTTAAATGATTAAGAAAAACAAGTAGGGGAGATGTGGGGACGGTGGCACAATTGGTACAGTGGAACATTTGAAATATCTTTGAAATATAGAATATTTTCATGTCTGTTTGGGTATACATAGGCCCCTCTGGTACTGAGAAATTATACTATCCACATTTTGAGTCTATAAATTTAAGTCCCGCCATTTATGATGAAAATGTTGATTTGAAGTAGACAAACTAAAGTTTATCGTAACAAGAAATTTTTTATTTGAACGAGACACAACTAAATTAGTAAGAAATTTTGTATTACATGTTGTAAATTGGTCATTTGTCTACAGTGTAAAGCAATTACTAATGCTCTAAACTATATAATTTATTATATTTCATAAAATGTTCGTAAAAATAGGGTTAGGCTAACAGTGGCACACGTGTTATGTGGATACAGTGGTACAGTGAGCCACTGTACGTGGGTACGAGTTAGAAGAACAATTCCAAGCTGCACAAAATAAAAAAGATCAGAAAATTAAAAGATATTCTTGTAAGTTCAGACACATCTGATACTGATGTCAATATTGATCAGAATTCAAACTCAGATGATAATGTTGACTCTGCATGTGATACAGATTCGACAGATTACGTAAACAAGGATATTAAAGTAAGGCAATATGCCTTAATATTTGAAGGATACGGAAAGAATAAAATGAAGCGCCACTCTATAGGGGAAATCATAGAAATAACGACTGACAATATTGTTGTAACATTTCTCCGACGGCTGACTCTACTCTTTAAATTTATTAAAACAAATGAAAATTACACATTTAAAAAATTAGAGCTGATAAAAGTTTTACCATCTCCTGCTCCGTCTGGTAGCACAAAACACCGTTTAGACGTTTTGATTTTTACAGTAAATTTAATGAAATATAATTAACATTAAAATAAAAACTATTAAAACTTACTGCTTCCAAGGAACTTACCAAAGTTTATTTTTTTATATTAATAATAAATTTACATTTATATATTTATATACATTAATTAAACTTAGTAGTTTGTTCCAAAAAATTTGTTTCTTTTTACAATATTATTAATTTTTCAGTACCTTTCAGATGATTTATTTTTAAAGACATTGAATTGAAGTTTCAATAAAAATTATTGATACATATACAGATTTTTTAGATACCTATTATATTTACTGTTCCACTGTATCCCTAATGCTGTTTCACTGTACCCTCACGTATAGGTACAGTGGCACAATTGCAGAGGTCAACAAAAATATTAATTATAAATGGCACGTGATAAGGACATTAATTTTTAATAGGTTATTTAAACAACGACATAATAAGTATTAAGTGGCGAAAAGATTTATTTAAAAAATTCAAAATTGAAGATGTTATGTACAGAAAACCAAAATGTGTGCCACCGTCCCCACATCTCCCCTATATTTATTTATAGTTAGTACTTAAATAGTTGACTGTTTACAACGTGATTGTAAACATGAACCCTAGTTCTTTTGTAGTTTAACAATGTGATTATAGTTATACGGGATAATTGTTTTATGCCGATCTTCAAAAGTAATGTGGTATGCTCTATACTTAATAATTGGTTTCGAAAATAACTACTGCATCACTAGTAATTGTTTATAAATACTTGCAGTAGTTTACAAATATTTTCAGTTCGTCATAAATACTTGCAACAGTTTCGATAAGTATAACAAAGTATCTTAAGAACAAATAATTGTAAATACTTATATTAAAATTAAGTGTATATAAGTATGTTTTTAAAATTAATAATAACAGTTATGAGTTGTGTTTATAACTTTATATAAAATATAGTGTTTAGTGGCTAAAAAGTCAAGCCAGAAGACTAGGCCAAATCAAGGTTTGTTTTTACTATCGTTTTTTTTTTTATTACTTAGAAATGAAACGGCCCTCGCAAAGCTAATTTCGCCGACGTCCACTATTGGTCTAGCGTAGGGATTCTCAACGGGGTCCAGGTGGACCCCTTGAGGGTCTATGCAAGTTTAAAAAAGGTCTATATTATTCCAGGGATCTATCAGAGGTCTATTATTAGTCCACTTTAAATCGAAATGATTTTCGATACTTTGAACATTTGATGCAACTTTCTGTTGTTGGAAAAGATATGATTAATGTTGATGACATTCAAATCTACACTGACCACTTGAAACAATTAAAAGAAGATATCAATGCCCGTTATAAAGATTTGGAAAGTTTAGATATCCCGTCTTGGATTATAAATCCATTTGAAAGCGACACAAGCAATATTGATTTTTCGCTACAAGAAGAATTGATTGAATTGAAGGAGAATTTGGAAGAGAAAATCAATTTTCAAGCAAGTGGTTATGCCAAATTTTGGAATTGTAAAGATATTCGCAAAATATACGTCAAATTAATTCATATCACCGAACCATTATTTTTAGCTTTTCCTAGTTCTTACTTGGTTGAGGCAGGATTTAACACATCACACATTAACAATTTATTAAGAAAAACTAGAAATCGATTCAATATTCCAGAACGCGGTGATTTACGATTATTATTAACTAATCTTACACCTAACATAAAAAGTATTATGGAAAAGCATCAACCACAACCATCGCATTAAATTTAAAAAATATATATATTATAACTATAGTGCGTTCGAAGGTGAGTTTGCAGTACAGGGCATATGGAGTAGTTCTTTTTCATACTCTCTAATGGGTTTACACAATGACACTATCCTTTTCTTGCTTGTCGACGTTGCCAGCTCTAAAACGCGCTGATCTGTGAAGACGCAGTATTCTACGAATGGCCATTTGTTTTTGTTGACTGTTATTTTGAGTTTTATAAGAGTTGATTTTTGTAAATCATACGAGTTTTTCATATTATTATAATTGACACATTTTACACTTTTACAACATTTGGCAACAC
Source organism: Liopterus haemorrhoidalis (assembly GCA_963971575.1). NCBI lineage: Eukaryota > Metazoa > Arthropoda > Insecta > Coleoptera > Dytiscidae > Liopterus > Liopterus haemorrhoidalis. The sequence continues at coordinate 62,961,414 of OZ020613.1, forward strand.
CGCTCCTATTTTCCATAAGAGCTATACTACAAACTCACCTTCGAACGCACTATAGTTACATATTTCAGTAAAATTAAAAAATTGTTTAATAAAATATATATTTATATTTGTTATGTTACTTACTGGATTGTCATTACAACTTCAACTTGATGCATGGTGCTACATATTTATGAATTATAATAAAAAAATGTAGGGGGTCTATTTAAAAAAAAAAGTTGCTAAGGGGGTCTAAGTAGAAAAAAGGTTGGGAATCCCTGGTCTAGTGCATCCGCTGCTGTAGGGTTCCGCAGATGTAAAAAGTTTGAAGACCACTGATATAGAGTTATACAAGTCTTATGACTTCTGCTCTTACTTGTATTAATAATAATAATAATAAATGATAATAAAATTTTAAAATAATTATGGATCCTCTCTCATATTTCTCTTATGTTAGTTTGACACAAAAGTTCGAAAGTATTTGACGAACCTGCATTGCCACTATGTAGAGCCGATTTAAGGCGGCGCACAACCCTATAGTCCTCAATAGTTTCTTACAAAACTAATAATCGGAAATAAAATTAATAACAATCTATATATCAAAATTTGCAGCGAATTTTTATCTATCTAATTAGATATTTTTAATTGTAGAAAAAATCGTTAGGTAGTTGTAAATAAGCAATTTGCATTATAGACGCCATCTTGTAAACCAATCGACGCATATTTGCGTACGATGCGTCAAATTATACCTAAAGCTTCATTCTACAAATATGATTTTAGCTATTTTGTTGTATTGTGAAAATTACTTATAGTTATTGTACTTGGTAATCTATTTTTGCCGCCCTCTTGAATCTGCCGCGGTTTTCAAAATTGGTGTTACAGGTAAAAATGATTTATTTTTCGTGAAGAATACGTGTACCAAGTGGCATTCTATTATCTTTAAGTATAATATTTTTCGACGAAGGCTCTAAACTATAAGTAATCAAGTCGAAAAAAAATTGACGTATTATTTGAACATTTCTACACAAAACTATGTAAATATAAAAGTTATTCAAAACCCACAAATAGATTTAAAAAATTACAGAACAATATCGCTGATGTCTATTTTTAAGTTATTGAGCGATAATATTTTAACTATAAATGTTTCTACAATTAAAACTATCATATTAGACAGATACAAATTCGGTGCAAAATTTGATGTATAGGTTGATACTAATATTATTTCAGATTGTTAGTTTTGTATAAGAAACTAGTAACCTCCGGGGGTTATACGCAGCCTTAAACAGTTATGCCGAGAACGTTATAACGAGTTGAGCCGAGAACGACGTTATGTTTGAGGCATATTTCTAATCATGAACGATCCCCTTAATACGTTCGTGTGTAAGTGAATTTCAAGTCTGAACTATTTCTAATGTGCCCATTATCTTTCAACCTAAATGTATGCATTTACTTAATTAAATTCAGTACAAAATTAAGAAATGTTATTATCCTCAACATTTTCCATCTACATCTAGGTCATAACACATGAAAACAAATGTAAATATTTCAAACACAAAACATACAAACAAAAATTCAATATTAAAGTGTTTCTCTCAACTTGTGTAAACAGAAAAACCATCTAAAGTAAACAAAAGGAAAAAAACACATCTAATACATACCAGGATAATAGACAGATTCCCTTCGTGTAGTGTAGTTAGCGTCTGGAACTCTTAATTCACATGAGAATTCCTTGGGTTCATCCAGAGCTCCAGTCGGCAACTCTGCCACGGCTGAAATGTCAAATAATCCTGCCTTGTCTCTTCTTACGCTCTCCGTACTTTGCAGTTCCCTATACGACACGACAATCTATGTTAGTCATCATGAAGATATGCTGCCACAGATATCATGTAATTACATTTTCAATTTAAGGTTATTTTATTGGTATTACACATAGATCGATTAAATAAACTTTCCTTTAATTAATATTAATTAGATTAAGGGCTTGTTTAATGGTGATATGAGATTTTGCCTGTAATTAAAACCGTAAAAAGGTGGTTTGTTTGAACCAGCTAGGTCAGCAATGGTGTATTCAGGAGGGGGGGTATTGGCAGTGGCGTAAATAAAGGTTTGCAAGTTATGCCGTCGCATAGGGCCCCGGTGCTCTCGGATGGTGGCCTTAGACTGTAAAATTAGTGCTACATATTTAAATTTTAAATTAAAAATGAAAATAAAAACTGACTTCTGTTTGCATGTATCATAACATACACACATCGGAAAAGTCTAGGGATATAAAAGAATATCCCTATATCCCCGTAATATAAAAATCTTAATCCTGTTCGTTCGTCCGGTCGGAATAATTCGGAATGATTCGTCTGATTTCGGATACATAAACAAGAAATTCTAGACACTGCTATATACTTTCACCGACATTAATAATATTTTGTAGATTTCTTCTCTAAAAAAATGCGGCTAAATTAAAATATAGAAATGTCTAGGATTTCGTAGGCATAAACGAGAAACTCTAAACTCTCCTGTATTCTTTGACTGATATGAACAATATTTTCCAAATTTATTTTATAAGATTCTATAAATATAACTACGTACAGAAATGTCTAGGGTTTTGTAGGCATGAACAAAGAACTATTGACACTCCTATATGCTTTGACCGATATAAACAATATTTTGCAGATTTATTCTGTAAGAATCTACGAATATAATTACATATAGAAATGTCTAGAGTTTCGTAGGCATAAACAAGGAACTTTAGACACTCCTATATTCTTTGACCGATATGAAAAATATTACGCAGATTTATTCTGTAAGGATCTGTGAATATAATTAAATATAGACATGTCTAGGGTTTCGTAGGCATAAACAAGTAACTTTAGACACTTCCATATCCTTTGAGCGATATAAATATTTTGCAGAATTATTCTCTAATAAACTGCGGATAAAATAACATATAAAAATGTCTAGGGTTTCGTAGGCATAAATAAGAAACTCTAGTCACTCTTATATGCTTTGACCGATATGAACAATATTTTGCAGATTTATTCTGTAAGAATCTACGAATATATTTACATATACAGTAGTCTAGGGTTTCGTAAGCATAAACAAGAAAATCTAAACTTCTAATGCTTTGACCGATATGAACAATATTTTGCAGATTTATTCTCTAAGAAACTGCGGTTAAAATAACATAAAGAAATGTTTAGGGTTTCATAGGCATAAACAAGAAACTCTAGACACTCATATATCCTTTGACTAGTATGCACAATATTTTGCAGATTTAATCTGGGGATAAAATAACATAAAGAAATGTCTAAGGTTTCGTAGGCATAAACGAGAAATTCTAGACGATCTTATATCCTTTAACCGATGTGAATAATATTTTGCAGGTTTATCCCTATATTAATACTGACCTTATTTTTTATTTACACGATTATTTAAACTGATTTGAGATTTATTTATTTATTTTATTTATTTTAAAGGTAATGATGTGTTTGCCAACACAGTTGGTAACGAGTGCACTAGTATGAAAGTAAATAGCGCATGGTTCTGTACGTTTATTGTATTCTATCAATTAAAATTCTCAATAAAAAATAGTTAAAAAAATAGTTACAACAAAATAAGCTAAATGTCATTTATAAAAATAATCAATATTTAAAAAAAATAATAATAATGTACAGATTTATGTACAGAATTGTAAAAAAACAAAAAACCAATTGCTAATAGAGAGTTTGACCTCCACATTGGTTGATAACAGCCCTACATCTGCGATTAATGGACAAAATAACATTATCGATGTCTTCTTGAGGTAACTGTGCCCATTCTGCTCTTAGAAGCTCTCTGAATCTAAAATTATCATGGATGTTATCCATATGTGGAGTAATTCTTCTCTTAAGTATGTCCCACAAATGTTTAATCGGATTTAGATCCGATGACTGTGCTGGCCATGGTATCGCATCAATACCTTCGTTATCCAGCCAGTTCATTACAATTCACGCAACATGAGGCCGAGCGTTATCCTGGCCAAGATGAATGTGATCACCAACAGCACCACGAAATGGACGCACAATAGGTTGAAGAATATTATCTAAATATTGTTGTGTTGTTAAAAATCCATTGGGAAAAACGAGATCAGTTCTATCGCCAATTATCCCACCCCATGTCTTAACAGTACCACCTCTGTAACTGTGAACTTCCTGGACGTGCCTCAAACGTTCCAAATTACCGGATCTTCTCCATACGAGAATCTGGATGAATTCCAAATCTGGACTCATCAGTAAACAAAACTGTAGCTCAATCATTATCACACCAATATTGAAAATTGTGACACCAGTCTAATTTTGCTCTGCGATTGCCTCTAGAGAGGGGTTGACATCTGATTGGTCGTCGAAATAGAATATTAGCTTCGTGGAGACGATTTCTTACAGTCTCGCGATCAACGGTTAAGTTATGCGCTCGCTGTAACTCCCTTACCAATTCAGTTGGTGTAATAGTAGGTTGTCTTCTAGCATTTAAGACAAAAAATCTTTCTTGACTTGCTGTCGTACAGCAACTACATCCTGGATGTTATTCGGATGGACTACTTACTTCTCTATAACGCCTCCATAACCTACTGATTACACGATTATCATTAAAAACATTTAAAAACGATAAATCATTAGTTAATTAACTATAAGTTTATGGAATATGCGACTCAAGTTTAAGAATTTTTTATTAATGGAAGCTCTTTAAAATATTTATTTTATTTAGAAAGTTGTCATTCAATAAATTTTTAGTGATCATGTTCAAAACTTATTTTAAATACGTTTTGACATTTAAATCCTCTTTAAATATTTTATTAAAGGTTTTAACTAAAATTTATCTTCGAAATAAAACATAAAACAAGCCTAAAAACATGTTTAAATATTTATTTTATATTAAAATGTTAATTAAAACTTAAAAAAAATTGGAATCATCATTAGCCAAAATAAACCAAAAATCTACAACATTTTCTCATTTATTTTAATTAAACAGGAGTTTGTTCAATCGATCTTTTCCAATAAAATCTACTAATAAAATAACTTGAAATGTAATTACGTGATATGAAGCAATATATCGGGCTTTAAACTACGGATAATGTACGACCACATATTTTCCAACGAAGGAAATCGGTTTTAAAATACGGAATATTTATAGACGTATGGGTTTCAGGCAGGAAATACACTGTTTGCTACAAAAAGTTTGACCTATTCTTATTGTTATGTCTCAGGGAAGTATTCCACAAATTGTAGGCTACCACTGATCCGAAGTCAGCTCAGAAAGAGTCAGTGGTATGCAGAGCCGTAGCAACTAGAGATGGGAATTTCGGTTCAGTTTGCGGAACCGGATCAGTGGAGGTCGTTCAGTTTGTTGAGCCGGTTCATTGATCCGGCTCAGTTATCCGGTTAAGTAAACATGTTTCCGAGACACAGGTTGGTCGTTAGTTCGTAGGTAGAACGTCGCTTAAAGCCGGTTCTTGCTTAGAGCCGGTTCTTGCAATATATGAACTGCAAACATGATCCCGAGACACAGGTCGGTCGGTCGTTCGGTCGTAGGTAGAACGTCGCTTAGAGCCAGCTCTTGCTTAGAGCCGGTTCTTGCAATATATGAACTGTAAACATGATCCCGAGACACAGGTCGGTCGGTCGTTCGGTAGTAGGTAGAACGTTGCTTAGAGCCGGCTCTTGCTTAGAGCCGGTTCTTGCAATATATGAACTGTAAACATGGTCTCGAGACACAGGTCAGTCAATTGTCGGTCGTTCGCTAGTAGGTAGAACGTCGCTTAGCCCCAGCTATTATCTAACATTTTTGAAACAAACAATTCACTTTATGTAGCTACTGTATTTTAATGTGTTAAGTTTATGGCGATGGATATTGCCCTTATAAATCGGACATCTGGGATTTGGGCAATATTTTTAATATTTTTACATAGTATGGTTGTAAGAAAATACAGACTAAGCCTATTAGTTTCAAATAAAGTGCCCTACAAATTGATGACAAAATACACTTTATGATAAGACATTACAAGCCGAGTTCTCGCGAAGTTCAACATGACATCGATTCAGATCCGGATCACTCCGGTCACTACTCACAATCACCCGACCAATCGTATCCTTGAAACTTGAAACTATACAGTGAGCCGTGAGCCGGCTCATTTCAATTTGGTGAACCGTGTCACTTCGGCCAGTGTACTGAGCCGGCTCAGTGAGCCGGTTCGTTCATGAACGATCCATCTCTAGTAGCAACGACCTGGCATCGGGGCAAGTGAGGCCTGAGGCCTGTGTAGGTATGAACAAAAAACCCTTATACCGTCATTTTGTCGTCTGTCTGTCTGTTCGGTAAAAATTGTAGCCAAATGGCCAAACCTAGAAAGTTGAAATTTGGCATGCTTATACAACTCTTTGACCAGCATATAGGAAAAATACTAAAACATCTAAAAAACATACCACCCCTAAAAATATAAACAAATATGTGCTATTCGAAAATAAATATATATTTTTTAAATTTTGAGTGGGGTATCAAATGAAAGCCCTTAACGCCTACAGAGACATTGTTTATATTGCGACTATGGGTACATTCGATTTGACGCTCCGAGCGTTCCGAGCACGTTCTGTACACTCAAACGTGTTCGATTTGACGCTCGGAGTACACTCAATTGCATTCGTTTTGCGTTCGAGCGTGCATTTAGAGTGCGCTCTATGTGTTCGGGGTTTTAAGACCGAGCATATGGAGCATGACGTAAAAAAGTGGGGGAACTGCGGGAAAGAAATGAAAGTTTATAATTAAATTATAAATAAAATAAAAATAATAGCCTTAGACAAATAACAATAGACAAATAATGTTGTTATTTGTCTATGGCTACAGAGTACGGCCATTTTATGTATTTGTGACGCACTGTAAACAGCAAAAAAATTATACAAATACACCGTGCATAAAATTAAAATGGAAAAAATTCATTAAATTAATTCATTAATTATTATTTAATTTTTAATTAATTTTATTTCTTCATCATTGAAAAAAAAATCAAGAAAAAATCGAGGTATATAATTTTGATTCATGACTGACGTGAACTAATCTGACAGTAAAAACGCCGACTAAAATTGTAGGGTTAGATTTTATAAACATTACGTCACAAGAACGCTCGCTCCGTTAGTGCTCTATCGGATAAATAAACGGCTAAACCTAGAGAGTTGAAATTTTGCATGCTTATATAACTCTTTGACCCGTACATAGGAAAAATACTAAAACATCTAAAAAACATATCCCCCTAAAAATATAAACAAATGTGGTATTCGAAAATAAATATATTTTTTTTAAATTTTGAGTGGGGTATCAAATGAAAGCCCTTAGTACGTGGATTAACGATTGTATTTTTCAAAATAAATTATTTTGACGCGATTTTTTCCAAAATTGTGCCAAATTTTTTTTTTCCCACATCCTGTAGCCCAGATGGTTTAGACCAAAAATCTGAAAAAATTCTAAGTAATGTACATTGGTGTGAACCAGAATAGAACAACAGGAATTTTTGATCAGGTTATGTTTTCGGAAAATAACGCATTTTTTGTGTTTTTTTGGTTAACGATGCATAAAAATTATACTCATATAACACGTTAAGTTGACAAACGTATCGTGGTCTAGTGGCTACGTTGCGCGCTAAATACACAGATGTAGACTATACTGTGTGTAGTGAATAAGAATTCACTACACACAGGTTCGTTCCTTGCTCTAGGAGTAAATTTTATTTTTTGTTTTTTTTTTTTCATTATATTTTGTTTAAATTAATTTGTTAAAATTCTAGTTATATTTTATCAAATTTTGAATTTAATTTTTAAGAGCGTTACAGATAGACAGACAAACAGACAGACAGACAAACAGATCGACAGACAGACAGACAGACAGATAGACAGACGATAAAATGACGGTATAAGGGTTTTTTGGTCATACAAAACCCTAAAAATGATAAATAAATTGATGTGCGTAAAGTAATCCTTTTATTTTCAAGGTTACCAATAAATTGTTCAATTTAGGGCCGCTTTTACAATCGTTGGATAAAGCTCGGATAACGCTATTCCCGGTATAAAGTCAAAAAATCGCTTTTACAATGCTCGGATAAAGCTCAGATAGGATAAACATCGGAATAAACACCAGAATATCTTATCTGGCCAACGACACTTCAGATAAAGGGCAGTATAAGTTTATACCCTTGCTCTAATTGGCGAATAAGTATTTTTTACCCAGCAACGGTAAAAAAAATAAATTGACATATGATAAATGTCACATTAAAACGTTTTATTTGAATTTTTATTACAGTTATATAATTGTGGTTGCACTGCGTAGTGGTTGGCTCACTTTCTTTGAAAGTGTGGAATCATGAGATCGACCTAGTATGGGCAAAAAAATACTCCTGTTATTAATTAGTGAAATTTTACTCTTGAAAGAACTGGTTGTTACAATTTTGGCAGTCCACAATTGTACATAATATGTATATGCTTAATCTTATTACTCGCGTTATTTTGTCCACAGTATGTTAGTGGAACTTAAGCACCGCGGTGACAAGGAATTACAGTACATAAATAGTACAGTTTGCGCCGCACACGAGCGGCTGATCAAAGGGACGGTATTTGGTATAGATTCTAATAGAATTCTATTAGTAGAGGGTGATCTTATGAAAATTTACACATGGGCGGTATTTGAGCTCGATTCTATTAAAGGGCGTTTTTATGAATATTTGCACACGAAAGGCTGACACTAACGCGGTAGATATAGCACAATAAAATAATTATCTGTGTCGAATATTTCGACATCTCCCAATATTTCTCCAAACATGCTCAAATGTGTTGTTAATAATATGTCAATTTAAAATATGACTTTTCTAATATGTCAGTTTATGTGTCAAACAATACCAACTTTATTTTATTTACAATAAAACCATGGATAACTATCCGAGAATAAAAAATGCATTGTAAAAGCGAACGTTGGAATAAACATTGGAATAAACTTACAGTCTGTTTCAAACGCTTAGGCGGAACTAGATTTTGCAATTTAGTTACTTTCATCGCTTAAATCGTGCTTTTCGGCCGTTTTGTTTAAGCGTTGTAAATCATACTTACAATAAACATTTTTTGGTTAAGGTTAATATCATTTTAAAATGTCATTTTCTTTATATTTTGATTTTTTGTGTCATTCTTAATAGAAATTTCCCATTTATTTATTTTTTTGTCATTAAAAATAATTTAATTTTGACATAAGTCATTCGTTTCCATGGTTTCATTGTTGTAATATTGAATTTTGACATTCCAACGTGAAAAAATGAAATAACCCAAGCAAGGTCTCTTGTCGTGACAACCTAAAAGAACGAAATTCCCATTTAGTTCCGCCTAAGCGTTTGAAACAGACTGTATACCTTAGAAAGTTATACCGCTACGTATCCGAGGTTTGTAAAAGCGGCCCTAATTCACAAAAAACTTGATCAATAAATTGAACTGTGTTAAATAAACGCTGCTAAAAAGTTTTCAATGAAATTCACAGCAACCGGGTGTCTTTATTATTTGCTATTACACCATATTTCAATGAGAGCCTACTACGGATTCAATAAATATTATTAATTGTTCATTTTGACGTGATTACAGCAAAACCTACAATTTATAGATACCTGCAAAATCCTGAAATAGGTGAAAATTCACACTTCACATAAATTATTTATTTTGAAATATGTAGTATATTTCGAATGCAGTATTCTCTAATATCTTTTTGTTGGTGTGAAAAAGGAAAAAGGAAAGGAAGAGATGCGAATGTAGAGTTCATCGCATTATGGATGCTGCTGTACACGACATCATCTTGAAATAGCAAACAGCAATAAATTCTTATTTAGAGCCAGCGTGAATCTTCTTTAGCACGCACTCACAATCACTCTAAAAACTCCTCATTGATTGAAAAACTCGGTCACGGCCGTATACAGCTTCCAAAAAAATCAACAGAACACCGTTTTTCAAAATTTATACACGCTGGTTGAAATTGTATTACCCAATGCACAACTTGTTAGTGAAGATAGGATATAACATTAAATTTGGAAGTTTCTTGGATACTATATGATCTTTAATAGTCTATACCAGCGTTCTTCAACCTTTTTGCCCCCGCGGACCGGTGAAAATAGGATAAATATTCCGCGGACCGGCTGAAAGCTAGGACAAATAAAAACCAATATATATATATATAGTAGTTTTTTGTTGTTTTATTTCTCCTTATATATATATATATATATATATATATATATATATATATATATATATATATATATATATATATATATATAGGTAGTATTTTATTATTATATAGGTATATGTTATACAGTTATATGATTAGAATTTTTAGTGCGACAACTTCTGCTGCTTCTTTGTTAGAAAAATTGATATACGGGGCTGCAGAGTTGTTTCTGAGAGACGAAGCGCTGCGTTCAGAGCCGCAGTAAGGAAAACTTGCGCTAGGAGCAGAGCCGTGTTTTGGCGCCCTTGGCAAATAAAAAAAAAGGTTCTCACCTCTCAAAATTCAAGTGATGAGCAAAAAAAAAAAATGTATGTGAAGTGTGAATTTTCACACATTTCAGGGTTTTGCAGGTATTTAGTAAGTGAATGATGATTATTTGGGATGCGAAAACAAATTTTATATTAAAATATTTTTTTTGTTAATTTTAATTCGAACGCCTAATACCATTATTTAGGTTTCTAAATATGTGCAGTATTTTTTTTTTTTTATATGGCAAGGTACATTTAGAATTTTAAAAATTGCGCCTATGCTTCATAAACAGACTAACGAATCTACACGAAAACTAATAGTTAAATTATACGCCCGGGGTAATATAGTAAACCGAAGACATTCCACAATTCAAAAAATAATAAATAAATTTAAATATGAAGGTACTATCAAAAACAAAACGGGCAGAGGCAGAAAAAATTTGTTATCAACTGTGGATGAAAGATTTATTTTGCGAAAAACCAAGCAAGATCCTAAAATTAGTGTACCCCAGTTAACGTCAGAATTGTCACAAAGATTAAATAAACAAATTTCAGTAGAAACAGTCCGCCGAGTACTCCGGAAAAATAACTACAATGGTCGAATTGCACGCAAGAAACCTTTGTTTTCAAAAACGAATAAAAAGAAACGCTTAGAATTTGCAAAAATGTATGTAAACAAACCAATTAGCTTCTGTAATTAAGTTATTTTTTCTTACGAGAAGAAAATTAATTTTTTTGGGTCGGACGGTAGACAAATTGTTTGGCGGAAGCCCAATACAGAATTTAAAAAAATTAATACCGTTCCAACAGTACAACACGGAGGCGGATCAATTATGTTGTGGGGTGCTATGGGCTCAAACGGCCCAGGTAATATAGAATTTATAGAAGGAATCATGGATAAATGAAAATATCTAAACATCTTAAAAAATAATCTTACGGCTACTGTAGAAAAATTAGATATGCCACCAGTTTAGTATTTCCAACAAGATAACGATCCCAAACATACTGCGCTTATTGTAAAGGAATGGCTGTTATATAATGCACCAAAATTACTCAAAACACCGCCACAATCGCCTGATCTCAATCCAATTGAAAATTTATGGAGAGAAGTAAAAGTTCGGATAAAAATTCATTTTCTAATAAAAATTATTTTAAAACGAAACTTCAAGAAGAATGGAATAATATACCAGCAGAAGTTTGTGGAAAATTAGTGCAGTCTATGCCAAATCGCCTTCAAGCAGTAATAGAAGCAAAAGGTGACAGGACAAAATATTAATTTAAATTAACTGATTGTTTTCTAATTATTTTATTAGTATTTCTACTATGTGTACGCTCAATTCTGTGTCTGAAAATGTATATATTTTTTGTTTTCTTTAACAAATGTTTATTAAATATTATTTAATTTTATACCATTCATGATAGTTTTGTATCTCTAAAATGTATTTTAGAAATAAAAAATAATTGGTTCAAATAATCTGTTTTATAGGCATCTTTATCTAAGAGGTATATTTCTAAAACTTTTGTACGCTCAATTTTGTGAGTAACTGTATATGAACGCTGCCTATGAAGAATACATGGTTAACGTTCACCAAATATTTGTGATTGTTTAGTAAATAGTGTTTAGCAAATTCACGAGTTGACTCGATAGTTATATATTCAAAGACCGTCTGTCTGTTTGACTACTGACCTGTGTAACATTTGTAAAACATAACTATTTGTTTTGAAAGTACATCCAAGGAGGGGGGGGGGGCATTAGTCAGGAATATAGGCGAGCTATTACTTGTACCGTGAAGACGGACTTTCACGGAAGATGTAATTCTCTTCAACTCGAGTTCAATCTGAAATTTTAAGTTTGAATCCAAGTGGAACGTATATTCTAAAAGTTTGAACTTTTTCTTATGACTTTTTTCACTTAACTCAAGTTTTTAGTGACTTATGAAAGCACAAGATCAACAATCTTCGATAGGGATACATCAGATGCATACAACGAACTCACAACTTGAAAAGAAGGAACATTTTACAACTTGATCAAAGAATACGTAAACCGAACATCTGAGTACCGCATTCATAATTTTAACAAACTTCAGCGAATTTTTATATTTGCGAGAAAATAAAAATTTATGTGAAATGTGAATTTTCACACATTTAAAAGGTTTCACAGGTGTATATAATAGTAACTAATGGCCAACACTGAACAGCATGCTGAATATTACAGACCTTTTTTTATTGTAATCACATTAAAATTGATAACACAGGTCGACAAAAAAAAAATTATTTTGAGTCTTTATTTTAATGACTATTTTCTGATTCTTTATATCGAAAAATAACTAAAACATTCGTTTATTTTTGAAAAACTTTGCTTTTGTACATTTTACAACGATCAATATATATTTATTTATTTTGGGGTGGGGACGAGCGGGTGGAAAACAAGTGGCATTTCACTTACGTGGTTCATACTAAGTATGCGCATGCGCATTGCAGCGAAACAACGCATTTTGTGTGTCAACAGATCCAAAAATGGCGTCAAAAAGTTGTAAATACGAGGTAGACTCATCCTGCTATATTTGCGGCGAATTTATCAAAACAAGAGAATGGTTGGATTTCTGATGGGAATGGATCCCATCAGAAATGCAACCATCTTAAAATCCCAGATCACTGGCCAGGTATACTCATTATACTTTAAACTCTCAAGCACCATTTTCACACTTTCGTAATTTTCTTTGAGCATTACGGAATGAGCCAAAGGAAGAGATGGAAATTTATTTCCATTGTGAAGAAGGACAGCTTTTAAACTTTTTGTACAACTATCTATGAAAAGACGCCAGTCAGAAGGAATGCATGAGATTCCGACCGCCTTGCATAAGGCGGTTATACTAAATATTCTTGCTACCTATTTTTGTCGGACCACAAATAAACAAAATAATGACCAGTGACGAATTTTCACAGATACTCAATACTCATGAAAGGAAAGCCTGAAAGCAATGGTTCTTGGTTTTCTCGGAAACAACAGAGCAGACAATTACAAAGAGCTTATTGCAACTATGCTTGATAACTTTAAACTCATGGGTTGCAGAATGTCCCTTAAAGTGCATATGTTACATGCGTACTTGGACCAATAACATGGGAGCCTATTCGGAAGAACAAGGAGTTTTCACCAAGACGTGATGGACTTTGAACGTCGTTATCAGGGGCATACAATGAGAGTATGATGGGGGACTAAATTTGGGGGCTAATACGAGAAAGTCCATACAATCACAGAAGAAATACAAAAAATAATCATTTCTAAACTTTTTTATATATTCTGTTACAGTAGTTGTTTGTTTCGAATGGTTTTCTTGTAAATAAAACTGATTCAAATTCATAACAAAAGTTTGTATTATTTTTACATACAATAAAGGTCTGATAAAAGGGAAATTTTCTTAAAATCCGTAATTTCATTCTGATAGCTACAAAAGCAAACTTTTTCCGGTAAAACTATTTTTTCTTTAATTAATAATGTGGAAGAAATAAAAATCAGATATGCAGAACCCAGACTCAAAATTCCTGTTGACCGGTGTAATAAATAAAAAATCATGTACGAGGGTTACTTTTTATGTTTTTACAAACAAGTTTGTGAAAAAATGGATATTACTCGTGAAGGTTTTCGTTGGATGATTTTTTACGATTTTAGTAAAAGCTTAACTCAACAACAATGCATAGATTCGCTTCGTTCAACTTTTGGTAATGAAGCACCATCAGAAAAGACTGTTTACAATTAGTTTGCAACTCGTGAATGTCGACCAAAATCGGTTGAGATTCAAAAAAATCAGCTGTGGCCACCACAAGACCGACCGCCATCATAAAGTACTTGTATAAAATACATTCTAGCAGCATAGTAGAAATAACTTGGCCTAATATTTTCTAACAGAGATATTATTCATCATGACCATGGAAACGTTACATGTAAGTATAAAAAATTGAGACAGGCTGGGCGGGGTTATGCAATTTTCAAAATTTTAATGAACCTTGCTATATATATAAAAAAAAAAGAAAAAATACTGCACATATTTAGAAACCTAAATAATGGTATTAGCCATTCGAATTAAAATTAACAAATAAAATATTTTAACATAAAATTTATTTTGGCATCCCAAATAATCATCATTCACTTACTAAAACCTGCGAAACCCTGAAATGTGTGAAAATTCAAACTTCACATCAATTTTTTAATTTTCAATTTTTGGTACTTTTCGACAATTTTATTTGATGGCTTATTAATAAAGTTGTGTGCTAGCCACTAAATCTTCAATTTTTTTCTTAACTATTTAAAGTCTGAGGATTTTATAAACTCAAACCGCAGGTCTCTATCTCTTACCGTTTTTGAGATATGATTGTTTGGAAAATTAAAGTTGGCATTTCCATATTTAAAAAAATGATAAATACATAATAATATTAAAAAAATAATAAATAAAATAATGTAAACCTATGTTTGTTAATAATAATAATAATAATAGTTTATTTATTTATCTAATGCTAGTAAGATCCATATTAACAAACATAAACATATAAACATTATAATAAACATTCAAATCAAATTTAATCCTTATTTTGTCAATTTAAGCCATTATTTGTCCACTTAGTTCATGCAAAACGTGATTTTTGTCAAATTTAAATATCGATTGTACGTAATTTAGCGCTTTAAAATTTTAATAACATATTTGAATTAATTGTTTAGGACTTTAAAAATAAGTAGGTCGTAAAATTAGGTTCCAAACTTGTTGCAAATTGGTTTGTAATGTTTTCTACAATAATTTCAAAACTGTATTACTGTGATACATCATATTTTGAATGTTATCTTCTCAAATATTTTTAATATCAGCCCTGCCTACGAAATCCTGTAAACTATGAAAATTCACAGTTTATATATTTTTTCAGATAAACAGGTTTCGTTGCATAAATGTTTACGTATTCCTGCTAATGATATAAAAATAAAATTTCCTTATCAACTTATTTAAGAGGATTAATTATTTTTTTAATCCCATACTAATTCATTTGTGGGTAACAAAACATCGAGATAACATTAAAATGTCTTTCTTATAAATTCTATAAAAAGTTATTTTTTGTACGTATTTTAACATTGAATATATTGTGTCTCGTGAAAGTGTAGTTATTTTTGGAAATTTGGGTATTAAATCAAAAACTATATCTCAAAAATGGTAAGAAATAGAGACCTAAGGTTTAAATGTTTAAAAAATTTAGTTTTACGATGTTTTTTCTGTAATATTTGGTCCGTAATGACCTAAAACTAATTGGTAAAATTTTGATTTTATTTTGTAAATTTCAAAAATTCATATCTCAAAAATGGTAAAAGATAGTGACTTGAGATTTGAATTTTTGGAATCCTTACATCTTTTTTTGTCTAGAAAAAATTAATGTTTGGTCCGTACTGACCTAAAACTATTGAAAATTTTGATTTTTTTGTATTTTTAAAAATTCATATCTCAAAAAAGGTAAGACATAGAGATTTGAGGTTTGAATTTTTGGAATTTTCACACCTTTTTTTGTCTAGAAAAAATTAATGTTTGGTCCGTAATGACCTAAAACTATTAGGGAAAATTTTGAAACTTTTTGTAATTTTAAAAATTCTTATCTCATAAAAAGTAAGAAATAGAGACTTGAGGTTTGAATTTTTGGAATTCTCACACCTTGTTTTGTCTAGAAAAAATTAATGTTTGGTCCGTAATGACCTAAAACTATTGAAAATTTTGATTTTTTTGGAATTTTAAAAATTCATATTTCAAAAAAGGTAAGAAATAGATACTTGAGGTTTGAATTTTTGGAATTCTCACACCTTGTTTTGTCTAGAAAAATATAATGTTTGGTCCGTAATGACCTAAAACTAATAGGAAAATTTTGATTTTAATGGATTTAAAAAAAAATCTTATCTCAAAAGAGGTAAGAAATAGATACTTGAGGTATAAAATTTTGGAATTCTCACATCTTATTTTTTCTAGAAAAAATTAATGTTTGGTCCGTAATGACCTAAAACTATTAAGGAAAAATTTGGAAAACCTTTTCAATTTTTTTTTTTCGTTTTATCAAAAATTTTATCAATTAAAAGTTGTTAGTTATTGCTTTTATAGCAACTTTTGTTCAATATTTTTTTTCGACATATTTTTCTGTTGTGAAATATTCGCAAAAATCTTAAAATCGACACGAAACTCCCATTTTTAGTCAACCGATTTTTCCAAAACTTGATCAACTTGTGCCATTGATGGCAGAAGCTTAAATATGATGTTTCATAAAAATTCTTTCAGCCGAATTTGCTCTGCACGTGTACATAGACAGACAGACAGACGGACGGACGGACAGACAGACCGACAGACATCATGCTAAAAATAGTCAAAATGTTATGTAAGGACCTCAATTCGTGGAGATTCACCGAAATATCGAAACGTCAAAATCGGTATGATCACAATACCTCCCTTATATATGTTGGCGGTCGGTAAAAACATTGATGCTGTGCGCAAAATGATTAAAGAAGATCGGCATGTGACTTAACGTGAGATAGGGGCATCCTTTGGCATATCGAAGACTGCAATACATTCGATTTTGCATGAACATTGAGCTGTGAAAAAGATCTGTTCCCGATGGATTCCGCATAATTTGACCGAAGCTCAAAAAAAGGCTCGTGTTGATTGGTGTAAAGTCCATTCTACATTATACTTTTTTCAATACTATCCAACTCTGACGTCATTTCCACTTTTGATACTACAGAATATAGTGGGGAAAAAAAATTAGAGACAGCGATATATTTTATATCTTCCATCTCTTATTAGGGTTTTGTAGGTATGACCAAAAAACCCTTATACCGTCATTTTGTCGTCTGTCTGTCTGTCTGTCTGTCTGTCTGTGTGTTCGGTAAAAATTGTAGCCAAACGGCTAAACCTAGACAGTTGAAATTTGGCATGCTTATACAACTCTTTGACCCGCACATAGGAAAAATACTAAAACATCTAAAAAACATACCCCCCTAAAAATATAAACAAATATGTGCTCATCGAAAACAAAAATATTTTTTTTAAATTCTGAGTAGGGTATCAAATGAAAGCCCTTAGTACGTGGATTAATGATCAAATTTTTATTTTTGCAAAATAAATTATTTTGATTCGATTTTTGCCAAAAATGTGCAAAAAAAATTTTGTCCCACACCCTGTAGCCCAGATGGTTTAAACTAAAAATCTAAGTAATGTATATTGGTGTGAACCGAAATAGTACAACAGGAATTTTTGATCAGATTATGTTTTTGGAAAATAACGCATTTTTTGTGGTTTTTGGTTCACAAAGTACAAAAGTTATACCAATGTAAGACACTCACATGCATGGCGTGCGATGGCTACATGCGTTAGAGCACTCTTAAACTGGCTGGAAAACGAAGGGTTTCGAGTTCGAGTACGGAGTGAATTTAATTTTTTCTGTTTTTTTTCTGCATTTTTATTATGTTGAAATTATTTTGTCAAAATTCTAGTTATATTTTGACAAATGTTGTATTTAATTTTTATGAGCGTAAATTTAATAACCAGTCTTATTATATGATTAACAGACGATAAATTATTTTAAAAATATCGTTCATTTTGCCGTGATTACTACAAAGTAAAATTTGTCCTACACACTCAGCATACCGCCTTCACTTATTATATACCTGCGAAACCCTGAAATGTGTGAATATTCACACTTCACATTAATTTTTACTTTTCATTGCCAACTTAAAAATTTTTAGGTTCAGATGGCAGACAACAATTTGGTTATAGTAAACCAATTTCTAAATATTGTTTGATTGTGCTAAGTTTATATTTAATTATATGATCTAAATAAACTTGTTATCAACTTAATAAACTACTAAAAGATAAGTTGTAAACAAAAACTAAAAAGTTGGTGTTGGTACGACTGAAAAGTACAGAACTGTCATCCAAAACTACCTCCGGTCAAATTTTTGGTTGACAGTGAACACTACTTAACTTATATGTACAAATTTTATGTTAAGTACTAATTTCACGTTAATTCTAATTTTTAATTTGGAGGTTCTGAACGAAGCATTAAAACATTTTTTTTTAAATCTCTCAAGTCCTTCTTTGCTATATATATTACCCATCTAGAGAATTCGTACCTTCCAATAAATCGATTTTTCTATCAGGCTCTTCGGATCGTATGTAACAAAAACTAATTACTCCTCAGAGCAACGAACGTAACAAAACGAGTCTTGATGTTAAAGTGAGGTTCCGAGATAACTACGATATAATTGCCTTCTAGTTCATTCATTGTGCCGTGAAATTCTATCGTACAGAATACCTTTGGTAAAGTACGAATTTTACTCTTTGATCGAACAAATGCTAATATCCTAACTCTCTGTACAGTGGTTTTGTTTTCAACAAAAGCTAAATCGGATAAAATCTTAAATCCTCATAATTAGATTACGATTAAGTTTTAGCGCCAATTTTACAATTAGGCAACTAGAATTTTGGGTATTTTGGGTTATTAATACCCACCTGTCTAGTTTTTTACTATCTTATTAATGATATACAGTGAATCTATTTTTTAATGCAACATGTACTATGTCATTACCATGGATACAGTGTTTGACAGCAATATAAATCGTGTCCATTTCCATTTGCAACATAAACAATTAGTGTGTATACTTTTGCTCCTTGCTGATTTAAAAATTAATCAACATGTATACAGATGAAGAAAAAATAATTATGGTAACTTGGTATAACTCCCAAATGAGTTTAAGAGAAGTTTCTGCTGTATTTAGTGCAACTTATCCAGATCGGCCAATACCAAATACCTCTACAATTTCAAGACTAGTTAATAAATTTCATCGCGAAGGATGTTTTAAGTCAAAATATAATAAAAAAAAAAGAACAACATCCCACATGCTTACAGAAGAGAAGCAGTTGGAAATGTTATTACAAGTGGAAGAAAACAATCAAAATACTGTAAGATCAATTGCACAAACCGTTGGTGTCAGTATTGGATCTGTTTTTAACTTCTTAAAAATAGAAAAGTTTCGATCATACAAATTTCAAAATCATCAAGAATTGTTAGAAAGGGACGAAGCAGTACGTATGGATTTTTGTTTTGAAATGTTTGAAAAAATTAATTCCGACCCAACAATGTTTCAAAGAATTTTATTGACTGACGAAACAACGTTTACTCTAAATGGTGAAGTACACAGCCAAAATTTTAGGTACTGGAGTCGAGAAAATTTACATTTGTTGCATTCCTCCCGAATTCAAAGGCCGCAAAAATTAAATGTTTGGGCAGGGAAAATAGGAACCAATATTATAGGGCCTTTTTTTATTGACGGTAATCTTAATGCCGTAAAATATCTAGCCCTTTTCCAAAACCAAATATTACCTGCGTTGCGAAACCTGAATATTAATGAACAAGTATGGTTTCAACATGATGGCGCACAAGTCCATTATTCTAGAATAGTTAAAGAATATTTACATAGAACTTTCCCAAATAGCTGGATTCGAAGAGGAGGGTCGATGAATTGGCCAGCGAGATCTCCGGATTTGGCAATGATTTTTTTTATTGGGGATATTTAAAGGCCAAAGTATATAATGGAGAACTTAGGGATGTTGCTGAACTGCAAGACAAAATTGTTCAAGCATCCAACAATATACCTCAAGAATAATTGCTGAATGTTTTGAATCATTTTTATGATCGCTTAACATTTTGTATGCAAGTAAACGGAGAAACTTTTGAACATTTATCATAAATTTTTATTAGTTATTTATTTATTATTATTATTATTATTATTATTATTATTATTATTATTTATTTATTTATTTTTTTATTTGTATTTTTAACAAAATATTTTGATTTTGCTAGTAAATATGGTTTTTTCTATGTTGCAAATGAAAATGTACACGATTTAAGGATTCCACACACCAAAGCGGCCGCGGTGGCGGCCACGGTGGCGATAATGCAGCGGCCTAACGCAACCTATACAATACAATGAGACCACGCACATACAAGCGTTCCGCTATCTGAGAACGCCACCGACTGCAGCGTTCAGTCTGGCGATCACCAAACACTGGCGGCCAAACTCGACAAGTTGTACCACAGAGTGAATATATTTAAGAAAATAATGTCGAAAATAGATAATTTAACAGAAAAAATCATAGATCAGTAAAGGATCATTTAATTTTGTATGACTTAGCATATCCTGATTACAAGAATATTAGGAAAATAAATAAAGTGTGGGACGAAATAGGAAAAGTTTTGGAAATTGATAGTAAAGTTTGTTCCAAACGATTAGGCGGAACTAGATTTTGCAATCTAGTTACTTTCATCGTTTAAATAATGCTTTTCAGCCGTTTTGTTTAAGCTTTGTAAATCATACTTGCAACAAACATTTTTTGGTTAAGGTTAATATCATTTTAAAATGTCATTTTCTTTATATTTTGATTTTTTGTGTCATTCTTAATACAAATATCCCATTTATTTATTTTTTGTCATTAAAATATGTAAGAAAATTAATTTAAGTTTGACATATGTCATTCGTTTGCATGGTTTCATTGTTGGAATTTTAAATTCTAACATTCCAAAGTGGAAAAATGAAATAACCCAAGCAAGGTCCAATATTATCATACAACTATATACCGTAATTCACTAACTGATCGCTACCGCTACCGCCACTCCCACCGCGTTAGTGTGAGGAGACCTGATCGCTACCGTGGCCGCCACCGCGGCCGCTTTGGTGTGTGGAATCCTTTATATTGCTGTCAAAAACTGTATCCATGGTAATGACATAGTACATGTTTCATTAAAAAATATATTCACTGTATCTAAATAAGTATAATTAAACAAACATTGAGAATCGATGAAAAAAAAAAATCGGCCCAGAATACAACATTAGAAAAATTGATGTGAAGTGTGAATTTTCACACATTGCAGGATTCGCAGGTATATAATGAGTGAAGGCGGCATGCTGAGTGTGTAGGACAAATTTTGCTTTGTAGTAACCACGGCAAAATGAACGATATTTTTAAAATAATTTATCATCTGTTAATCTGAGATCTTTAAATCAAATTTTATGTTAAAATATTTTTTTGTTAATTTTAATTCGAATGTCTAATACCATTATTTAGGTTTCTAAATAAGTAGTTATTGGGGCAGTTGCGACAGACACCTCTTAGATCGGAGGTGGATACGAAAAAAGTTCATAGGCGTACTCAGAAAAAATTTAAAACTGTTCAATAGCTAACAAACCTGATATAAATAGCTGACATAGCTGTTCAATTGCCAACAGACCTGATATAAGCAGATCTGTTTTTATCAGGTCTGTTCGCAATCAGGTCTGTTTATATCAGGTCTGAAAATTATTTTGTTCTACCTACTTGAATAATACATATTAAATCATAACATGTAATATTTTTATTTTATATGACATTATTTGTAAATGTGGATGCAGTAAAATTGATATCCAACTTTTTCTTCCCCAAAATAAGATCTCAATTATACTTCTGGTTACAGCACCTCCATTAGAGGTTTCCATGAGTCACCATTGGTGGTTTGAACCCAGTTTATGAACAACCGGTCTTCATAGTGATAAGGAAGGATATAGGCGGTTTAAGGGATCCGCCATGAGAAATTTGATAGAACATGGTTTGGGAAGTTTTTTAAATATTTTCGGTTATTAATATTTTAAATCGCTCCTCCCCTCCGGGATTGCTAGATCCTTTTATTGGTGGTGTAAATAAATATAACTATAAATAAAAATACCTACGAAAATCAAATAGAACAAAATATTTTTTTGTTAGTGTTTTTTGGTGGGGGGGGGGCTCAAACAAGTGAGCGGTCCTCTGGGTGCGCGACTGGTCCTAATAATTTTGCTCTTTTTTTTGTGAAAATGTTGTGTCGCAAATACAAGGGTTGCATTTTATATTTCAGAATTTGAGATCAAAAATAATTATTTATCGACAAAAGTGGCTTTATTGTTTTCAAAATATTCTCCATGAAGATCAATACACATTTGAATGCGTTTGAACCAATTTTCGAAGCACTTTTTCCACTCCGATTGAGGCTTTTTCCACTGCGATTGTCAAATTATGTGGCGAACAAATCTTTTTGACGGCCAAATATTCATGCAATAGTGAATGTATGCTGGTTTCACTAATGCCCAAGAATACCTCAATCTCACGATAAGTCAAATAACGATCTTGCAGTATCAGTTCACGCACAGCATCAATGTTTTCCGAAACAACAACCGATTTTGGACGACCTTCACGTGCTAAGCGAACTACGGCCACGATTGAAGTCGGCAAACCATCGATAAACAGTAGTCCTTGATTGTGTTTCATCGCCAAAAGTCGAATTAAGTTCATCGATGCATTGTTGTTGGGTTAATCCACGTCGAAAGTTGTAAAAAATAATCGCTCGAAAATGTTCACGATTTAATTCAATTTTTAGCCGAGATGAAGTTTTTCAAGTTGCTGTAAACAACACAAATAGCGCTAGTACGTCAAAAAATTCTGAGTATACCGTCAAAATGTCAATACGATACTTATATCGTATCAGGTAATATCTGGCAATTGACGCTTAGTCAGTTGCCAGATGGCAGCACTAGTTTAGCGCAATCCCGCAACACAAGAGACAACCAGTTATTAAAACCAGTTATTTTGCATTGATTACTAGAACTATCGCAAAAAAAAAACAATAATGTCGATGACTGCAAACACACTGTAAGTCCATAAAGATTGAGGGCTGATGATTTACAAGCACTATTGATTAAAAATTTCGTTGAAAACGTAAGTGGACTATGCGGAACAGTTATTATATTATTTATTTTACATCGGCCTTTATTTCTGCAACGGGGCTAATCGCCGATGCCAGGGAGCGAGCTCCTACACCTGGATGAGGGGTGAATGATTGTGAAAATGAGTGTAATGTAAACATATTATTCTCGCCCGAATAATATCACCACCGAAGCAGGCTTGAACCACCGGCCGCTCAGTCACGCCTGTTTCTAACAGTCTAAAACCACACGACTTAATGCGCTCGGCCACTCCGTTGGCAACAGTTGGTAATTGATTGATCAACAGTTTCGAGACGATTTTATTAAATGGAAATATTCAGTTCGAAAAGTTGGACCACATGAGGTTTAGAAAAAGAGAGAAAAAGGGAGAAAAAGGGAGAAAAAGGGAAAAAAGGGAGACACCACTCCCTAGCTGATATCCACTGGTTTACGGAAACCGCTTAAATTGTTACCGATTGTTAAAATGGCATTATACAAGGTGTCTCAAAAGAAATTTTATATTTATTTAGCTTACTGCGTGAACGCAACGTATCCGATGGGCGCGGGGGTTATGTCAATCGGTAGCCTGGCTCTTGGGAATTCAGTCGCTATGGAGCGTTTCTCGGGAGCAGACCGCGCGTTATGCGTGCGAGAGTTTTACAAAAACGGTGATTCGGCGACTGTAGCGCGTAGAAAATTCTGCAGTATTCGAGGTTTTCGCCACTTAAATGATGCGCCAAGCATTCCTCTCATTCGACATTGGGTTAAAAAGTTTGAAGAGACTGGTACAACGCTGGATAAATCAAAATCCGGGCGACCTAGGTCATCAAGAACGGTAGAAAACGTGGAGAATGTTAATCAGTCTGTTCGTGACGACCCGAACCTTTCAATTCGGAAGCGCGCAAGTGCTTTAAATGTGCATCATCATTACATCGCATTATGCACAAAGACCTAAAGCTGCACCTCTACAAAATTCAATTGGTGCTTAATTTCGTAAATCAGGTGATTGAGCGATTTTCAACGTTTACCAACATTTTGTTTTCGGATGAAGCTCATTTTCATCTTAATGGCCACGTAAATAAGCAGAACTGCCGCTACTGGAGTGCAACGAATCCGAAACGCAAACATCAGAAACCCCTACATTCGCCTAAAGTGACCGTATGGGCTGCGATGTCGGCGCGAGGAATTATCGGCCCTTACTTTTTTGAAGACGAAAGGGGGCGTGCAGTTACAGTCAATTCAGAGCGTTATGTGGAGATGTTAGACAACTTCTTGGTACCTGAACTGCAAAACTTTCCTGGCTATAACCAAAGAACATGGTTCCAACAGGACGGAGCAACTTCACATACGTCCAATATGTCTCTACCACGAGTTCGTGAAATTTTCTCAGGCAAATTGATCTCCCGGAGAGGTGACATAAACTGGCCTCCACGCAGTCCAGATTTAACCCCTATGGACTTTTTCCTATGGGGTTATCTTAAATCTAAAGTTTACGCCAATAAACCGACTTCACTGGCGCATTTGAAAGAAAATATCCGTCACGAAATGGCAGCCATCCCTGAGTCCACCTGCCGAGACGTCATAAGTAATTTTACTGTTCGATTAAATGAGTGCCGAGAACGCGAGGGTCTGCATTTAGACGATATTATTTTTAAGAAATAAATCCCCAAAAAGTGTATTTTAATAATTAATAAACATTTTTTCTATATACGGCTTACTTTTTTTTTAATCGATCCACTAAATATAAAATTTCGTTTGAGACACCTTGTATTATAAACCGCCGTTATTTTTATCTGTAGTTATATATACGTATTTACCCCCTCCCCCATGTGGGCATACAATATTTTTTAGGGGTGAATTTTATAATCCTCTTACTTCAAAGTTTCCATGAGGGGTATTGCCTCCTTCCTGGATCCATTCATGCCCTGCTCCCTCAACATGGAAACCGGTTGTTCATAAATTGAGTTGACACCACTGGAAAAAGACTATGAAAACTATGCCTAACTTTGATGATTTATACTTACATTTGCTGCATTAAAATGACCATGTTAGGCCTAGGATATATTCTTTCTGCTATACACATGACTTTGGTCGTACCAGGTGAACTTCGAACTTGTTTTAACTGGAAATTCTTTTCTGGAACTGGAACAGAGAAAATAAAAAATAAAATTAATTAACGTATTTTTATAAATATATTTTTATAAAATAAAGTATCGTTTATATCAGGGGTTACCAAATTTTTTTGGCCATAGCACCCTTCGAAAAAAATTCGCGAAGTCTTTTTAAGGTTAGGATTATTTATTTGTTAGTTAGTTAAAATTTTTGGCGCACAGCAACGAAGGCTATTTGCACCTAACGCAGCCCATTTAAATGACTACACTACATATTAAAAACAATAAATTAAACATAATAAAAACACAAATAAAAAGATAAAATCAATAAAATTACGAATACTCAATAAAAGAAATCTGGCACAGACAAATACAAATAAATAGGATAAAAATTTGAACAGACTCAGGGTGATGGTAAGAGGCTGTAACGGGGCCAATAACCATCGAATATCACAGTTAAGAAATAGAACACATTAAAATAGGGTGCAAGACTTCACACATAAAACAGTAAGTAGTATCAGCCTGTCGTCACCTAAAGCAACTGACAGGTCATAGCACAAGCCTAACCTCTCCTCGAACTGTACACATTCAGTTAAAATGTGTTACACAGACAAATCTGTGTTACACGTCTCACAGATAGGGGACTCTTCACCTCGAAGGAGGTGTCCATGGGTCCACCAATAGTGACCTATACGGAGGCGTGTGATGGCAGTTTCCTCCCTGCGGTTAATCCTGCAGGAAGAACCCCATGGTTTAACGTCTGATTATTTATTTGGAATTCAGCAAATTGATGCCGATAGATTTTGTACATAGGATTGACTGACAAACTGGCAGACAGACAGACTGACTGACAGACAGACACATGATTGACGTTATAATGGTTTTTTGATCATACCTACAAAACCCTAAAGAAACACTTACGAAGTCGTGAGCTATACACAGTCCAACAAAATGAAATTTTTGTCTTGGTGCCGGAAAACTAAGAACTGATTTTGGATATTTTTGATGCACTGATTCCAAAAATACCTGGCTTTTTTTCGTAGCAGCTCTAATTTTTGAGATACAAACTAATTGATTTTAGAAATTATCTAAAAATTCTAAACTTCCTCCTTCGAAAGTAAAGTGGATATACAAAATATCCTTGTTTTTTATGTCTTTGGGGCAGCAGAGCTAAGGATCAGCCCTGGGTTAACAGAAATTGGTGTTTAAGAAACGTCATGATTCAAGAAAAACACAACGAAATCAAAGAACCTTTGGCTGCGAGAGAGAAAAACATATTTCCACCCTTGTATATCAAGTTGAGGCTGATGAAACAATTTGTGAAGGTTTTAAATCGAGATGGAATTTGTTTTGGCTACTTCACACGTAAATTTCCTGGTAGCACGGAAAACTGAAAGCAGGAATATCTTATGGTCCTCAGATAAGGCAGGTTATTAAAGATCCACAATTTACCTAATTGAATACCTAATGAGATTGAATCTAATGCTTGGTGTTCATTTCTTCAAGTAGTTCAAAATAGAGATGGGTCGTTCATGAACGAACCGGCTCACTGAGCCGACTCAGTACACTGACCGAAGTGATACGGTTCACCAAATTGAAATGAGCCGGCTCACTGTATAGTTTCAAGTTTCAAGGATACGATTGGTCGGGCGTTTGTGAGCAGTGACCGGAGTGATCCGGATCTGGATCGATGTCATGTTGAACTTCGCGAGAACTCGGCTTGTAATGTATTATCATAAAGTGTATTATTTATTGACATCAATTTGTAGGGCAGTTTATTTGAAACTAATAGGCTTAGTCTGTATTTTCTTACAACCATACTATATAAAAATATTAAAAATATTGCCCAAATCCCAGATGTCCGATTTATAAGAGCAATAAACATCGCCATAAACTTAACACATCTGGTTTAAAATACAGTAGCTACATAAAGTGAATTGTTTGTTTCAAAAATGTTAGATAAGAACCGGGGCTAAGCGACGTTCTACCTACGAGCGAACGACCGACAACTGACCGGGTCTAAGCGACCTTCTACCTACGAGCGAACGACCGACAACTGACCGGGTCTAAGCAAGAGCCGGTTCTAAGCGACGTTCTACCTACGAACGAACGACTGACCGACCAGTGTCTCGGGACCATGTTTACAGTTCATATATTGCAAGAACCGGCTCTAAGCGACGTTCTACCTACGAACTAACGACCGACCTGTGTCTCGAAAACATGTTTACTTAACCGGATCACTGAGCCAGATCAATGAACCGACTCTACAAACTGAACGACCTCCACTGATCCGGTTCCGCAAACTGAGCCGAAATTCCCATCTCTAGTTCAAAATATTCTTGGAAAACATAAGGCAGAGAATTACATAGAATTAATGGAAAATATGCTTTCCAACTTTAACATTCTCGGTTGTTAGATGAGTATAAAAGTTCATTATCTCCACAACTACTTAGATCGGTTATCAGAAAACCTCGGTGATTTTAGTGAAGAAAGGAGGAAAGATTCCTTCAGGACATTAGAACTATGGAAGATCGATATCAAGGAAGATGAGGTAGCCACATGATGGCCGACTACTGTTGGATTCTTCAGTGAGACTGTCCTGGTAAACTCCATGCTAGAAATTCGTATAAAAGAAATTTTTTGAGTGATAAATGATGAATGTATATTTACTACTTTGTGAAATATTATCTACTTTGTGAAATAAATACCTTACTTTGTATTTTTTGTTTTTAACTAGCAGTTGGAACAAATAGTAATAGCAATAAAGTGAAATGTTAAACAATAAGATGATTTTATTTTAAAAGAGGCCAATATAGCGTATATCACAAACAGTGATGGGCGTTTACACGTAAACTTTAATTGTTTAAGTTTACGTGTAAACGTTTGTAAACAATTGGTAAACTTGTCAACAATGTAAACAATGTAAACTGTCAAATAATGAGGTTAGTTTTAGTTATTTAATACGAATAATAGAGAGTTAATGAACAAGTATATTCAGTTCAAAACAATAAATTTATTAAAAAAATGGTGGGAAGAAACCGAAAGAATAGTTCTGAAGAACTAGGTTTTGTTTTAATTAAAGAAAATGAAAGAAAATATAGGGCGTTATGCAAAATTTGCAATGTATCTTTTAGTTATTAAAAAATATAGGCTGATTTTCTTAAAGGTGAAATTTAATGTATTTTGTTATTAAAAAAATTAGACTGAATTTTTTAAAGAATAAAGTTTTTTATTTTTCATATTCATACTTACTAATTTGTATGTAACACCTGTATAATGATGCAAATTCGATTTTTATTGATATGTATATTGGCTTGTTCTAACTTTATATACTTACTTTTTCATTTAAAATCGTTTCATTAAAATTTTATTATTTATAAAAATGTATTGAAAATGAGGTTCTGTAATACAAAACAAGAGCGCATGTCTAAATCATTGTTTACATTGTTTACGTTGTTTACATTGTTAACAAGAGTTTTTGTGTTTACTTTACATCATTTGTTTACGCGTCAACAATGAGGTAACTTACATCATGTAACTTACGCGCCCATCACTGATCACAAATTAGATCTGATAGACCAAATCTGACGGCTATTTTGGCTTTTGCACCCAAAAATTACCTAGAAACAGTTAAAAAATCACAGGCACCAAAATGCCTGTTGAGCTGTGTTATATATTTTAATCAGTTTATGTTGTTTCTTAAACACTCTAAGAACCCTTATGTACTAGTTGTATTTATCTTTTATTAAAATTTCTTAGACATAATGAAAATTTTAGTTATGTATATTACAAGAACTATATAAATATTTAAACAAGAAATTTTATACCTCGTTGTAAAATCTTCTTTAATAAGTTTTATTAAATTTTTTTAATGATATTCATAAAATTTATAATTTCTTAACATTATGAAATAGGCAACATAACAAAGAGGGACATAAAAACATAAGACTTAAGATTTAAGTAGATTTAAGAGGAAAATAAGGTTATGTGCACAAACTTTAGCAAACTTGAATTACTAAGGTTTGCACATATAAAATTTATTACGTTTCTAATATACAAAGTTCAAGATAACTTGTTATACATGGTTAACTTACAGAATAAAGAGTTACAAAGTCAGTTAAATTAAAAGAATCGTTAGAAAACTTTTGAGAAACAAGTAACATTTGAATTAATTAATTAAGACACAAGCTACGAGGGCCTGCCTTTTAAGTTTTTACAAAAACTAAGAAGAAAGCATTTTTTGTGTTTTATTGTATGTGTTAAGTGTTTTATTGCTTTTTAAAATATTCGAATTTAAGATTTATACAATTTTGAATGCGTTCAAACCAATTCTCGTAACATTTTTTCCACTCTGAAGTTGGTATCTCAAAAACATGGTTTTCGAAGGCTTCAACAACTTCTTGAGGTGATGAAATTCGCTGCCCACGCATTTCTTGTTTGACATTGGGGGGAAAAAAGTCGTTAGGGGATAAATCAGGTGAATACGGGCAATGAGACATTAATTCGATGTTTTTATCCTTCAAATAATCAATGAAGTTTTTGGTTAATTCTCTTTATTTTGTCGATGACTTCTGGCAAACAAATTGTTGTATACCCCTCAGCATGATGTTCTCCGATCCTCTAAAGCAGCGGTTCTCAAAGTGGGGTCCGCGAAGCGATTTCGGTAGGTCCGTGAAAAACGAACGCATATTTATTTATATTTTATAACAATACAAACAAGACAAAACCTCGAAATAGATTATGCGCGACAAATGACATGAGAGTTGCACTGGCCAAAACAAAGCCAAACATAGAAGAATTAGTTCAGGCAAAGCGAATGCATCCATTCCATTAAAATTGTTATTTGTTATTTAACGATTACATAGCATGTAATATTGTATGTAATATTCTGAATACATAATTGTTTGTAAAATAAATGTTTTATTCACTGTACTTTCCTTTTTTTTTTTTTATTAATAGGGGTCCGCGAACAATTTTTAAAGGGTCCGCCACGCCGGAAATTTTAAAAAATTTGAGAAACGCTGCTCTAAAGGAATGGTTGCGACATGTCCAGTACAACCGAAGAAACAAGCGATCATTTTCTTGGAAGTTCTTCGTGAACGAACAGCTTTTGTGGGTTTCGGTTCATCTTGGAAGATCCAAACAGTGGATTATTGCTTAGTTTCTGGTTCATATGAATAAATTCAAGATTCGTCACCTATAACGATGTTGTGTACGATTGTTGATTTTGCAGTGCCTAGGTTGATTTTTTTAGCATTCCCTTACACCAATCAACACGAGCCTTTTTGAAATTATGCGGAATCCGTCGTGGACAGATCTTTTTCACAGCTAAATGTTCATGCAAAATCGAATGTATTACAGTCTGCGATATGCCAAAGGATGTCTCTATCTCACGGTAAGTCACATTCCGATCTTCTTCAATTATTTTGCGCACAGCATCGATGTTTTTGGTCGACCTTCATGAGATTCATCACTGACGGACGCATGACCACGACGAAATTCTGCAAACCAATTGTAAACAGTATTTTCTGATGGTGCTTCATTACCAAAAGTTGAACGAAGCGAATCTGTGCATTGTGGTTGTAAGTAAGGCCTTTACTTAAATCGTAAAAAATTATCCAACGAAAACCTCCACGAGTATCCATTTTTTCACAAACATGTTTTTTTTAAACGCTCATTGTCAACAAACTACTCGGTCAATTTATAAACTACCACTGATTTCACAATAACAAATGTAAAAATGTCTAATTTTACGAATATATTGACACATTTTAATGTTGCCATCTAGAGGTCGTTGGTAAAAACATAAAAGGTAACCCTCGTATTAGAGCGTGTCACTTCTCAATCCAGTGCACTCTGCTACACTTAAATAAATAATAATAAGATCCCAACATCTAGATAGGCGTATATGGGTCAGAGAAAATAAGTTCGCCGTTTCTAGACCGCCGGCCATAAATATGAAAGCCACGTGGTCAGTGTGACGTTTTGACCGGTCCTATTATCCCTGTATAAACAGGTACACAATTTAAGCATGATATACTTTTGGCTGAGTCGACCCCAGAGCTGACTGCACATTTTCGGAAGATAAAAATCCGAAGGAGATGTGGGGTTTCGAACTCCGTAGACAACCGTCTTACCACTGAGCCACGGAAAGTCAGCTCACGTAATAACTTGTTTACATTTTCTCTATTGTCAACTGACAATAACTGAAGCACCTCTAGTGAGATTTTGAGAAACTGGCGGTTGTAGGATAATCGAGTTTGTTTATTGTTGTTTTCATAGCAAGTTTTTAAAAAAATGTCTTTAAAATTGCAAGAAAAAATTAAATGCAACGTGAATTGTTGTGTTTATCTTTGCAATGCAAAAGTAGGTCGTGATAGAGACCTAAGTTTTCATCGTGTTCCGAAACGTGGGGAAAAAAACGTGTTTATGAATTTACGTGGTGGTGCACGTGTAGTTATGGATAGAAGACAAGCATGGGAATATGTTCTTAGAAGTGGAAAGACAGTTAAAGACCAATTTAGAGTGTGTTCCCGTGTGTTTCAATAAATATCACATGAAGATACCATTGAACCTGTCCAAAATATCCTACCAAAGTCAGCCATGATGTACAATGCAGTGGCGCCTCTATCGGTAGTGTCAGATGTCAATATCTCTATGTGCGTACCACATCACACATTTAAAATCGCGGTTATGTTTCAAAGTTAAAAAAGCAAGTTTCTTAACTTGCTTTTAATTATTTGATTAAAGCTTAAAGAAAATTAAGAGCTTACTTTTCGCCACGCCTTTTCACAATATTATAAATCTAAAAAAGCCCATTTTATATATGATAAGAATAAAAAAAGGCACCTTAACCAAATAATCAAGAACAAGATAAGATTGTACCTGAACAAAAACATAAGAAAGTTGTATAACAAACGACTTACCACACGCACAAATTTATGTATCATTTGATCAAACATGAGACGAAGGCCAACATAAATGTTTCTAGTTGTTAGTAATGTCATTAATTAACAAGTGAACATCGATTACATGTCATCTAGACACACCTCTGTTGTTGTGTTAATTATAACTCGAGGCAACCCCAACGAAACTCAATCCGAAAAAAGAGGATTTTAATATTTTAACATATACACCGAGGAGTTAAATGATACTGGTCGTTAAGGGAAATGGATATTAAAAAATATTGAATGATATTTACCATTTGCGTGATTTTGTGTTATCAAAGTTAGCTGGTTACGAATCCAAGTTTGGACGTACAGTCAGATATTTTTATGAAGACAATGACGTTATAAGTAATTGCCTGTTACGTATATACCAGGGGTCGGCAACCTTTCAGTGGCAAAGAGCCAAATCTATATTGAAAACAAAAACAATAACATGGAAGAACCGCTGAAAAATATATGCTATATTTAAGAAAAAAACGTAAAAATTGTATAAATATATAAAAATTGTAGAAGCACAAAAAAGGCGTTCTACTCCGAGTGACATATACTATTTTTTCTTCAAGCGTAGTTATTAAAAATTTGCAACCATAAATACTTATGACTTTATAGTTTCAGATGCTATTGCTGCTAATTCCGGCGGTGTACAT
Organism: Liopterus haemorrhoidalis; assembly: GCA_963971575.1. NCBI lineage: Eukaryota > Metazoa > Arthropoda > Insecta > Coleoptera > Dytiscidae > Liopterus > Liopterus haemorrhoidalis. Next base: position 62,994,396 of record OZ020613.1, read on the forward strand.
TGAATTGGTTGAGACATTTTTAATTTTTAATCTTTATATTGTGTATTTTGTAACTAATCACAGAATGATCACAGAATAATAATAAAGTAACTAACTAATAACGTAACTAATTTCTGAATTCACTACAAACCACGCTACAAACATATTAAATTGACAGATGTTTTGTTTATGGCGACTGCTGCCATCAGTTCCATCTGTTGATAACTATATGAACTATCATTTTTTAATTTTTAATATTTATATTGTGTATTTTGTAACTAATCCCAGAATGATCACAGAATAATAATAAAGTAACTCACTAATAACGTAACTAATTTCTGAATTCACTACAACCACGCTACAAACATATTAAATTGACAGATGTTTTGTTTATGGCGACTGCTGCTATCAGTGCCATCTTTTGATAACTATATGAACTATTTACTAGTATAAAAATGTTCACATTCTGTTACTAGTAAAAAAATGTGTCATTTCTACCGAATGTATTGAACAATGTAATGTTAGCATTATAATCCGCTTGAAGAAAAATTAATATTTACTTATACATTTAGTTTGTGATACCTATTGCACTTGCCAGTATATTACAATATAATAATTTTTTTACTGGGACGATTGCTACTTGCATAGTGTTTGATAAGACTTTAATAATTGGTAAATATTCAGTAATCTTTAACTTAAGGCAGCACTCAAGTTTCAGGTCAGTAACATTACTTTTTAACTGACTATTAATTTAATATGTGAAAAGACTTGCTCACAGTAATGTGTGGATCTGAAAATTGTCAGTAGTAAAAGTATAATTTTTTAAATGATTGAACGATTCTGGAAGACGATTCCAATCTTCGAAAACAACTTTATCTACATCTTGATTGCGAATTTCGGTCCACTTATGCTGGATAAAATGAATTTTTCTCTTTCTAAACTTTCCAGTTCAGAATTAAGTTTTAAGAATATATTATTCCATAAATCTTTGGATTTCAAATCCAATAATTGAAGTTGAAATTGTACCTGATCAATCATTTGTATTTTTGTTTGTCTTTATAATCTTCATGTCATCAGCAATTAACAATTTTGTACATGATATTAGTTTAGTAAGATCGTTAATAAAAATTAGAATTAATAATGGGTCTAAATTGGAGCCTTGAGGCATTCCTGTTGTGGAACAGAATTCATAAGATCGATGTCCCAAATATTCAACATATTGTACCCGATTACTAAGATACAAATTTTAAAAAAATACACAAAGCAGGAGAAAACCCCATGAAGTGCATTTTTGACACAACCAGGTGGTGCGGAATTTGATCAAAAGCTTTCAAAAAATCTGTGTGTAAGACATGAGTTTGATAATGGTTGTTCAAGTTATGAGAAATATATAATAGATTGGAAGTGGTAGAGCGCTTGTGCATAAAACCTTGCTGATCAGGACAGATTATGTTTTTTATGTCAGGATAGTTAAGTTCATACAGCACTGACTCAAAAAGTTTAGCAAACACTGAGACAAATAAGATGTTAATCAATAGGATATAAAAGAGATGGATGGTACGCCGCTCATGGAAACGCATTATACTTGCACATGCCCAGAAGAGAAAATTAGCACAAAATTCAGTTCCTGAAATTTTGAAAAATTTTATACATAATGGAATAAAAATGGTACATTTTACGGTCAATCAATATCGATCACACCGTTAGTACCTAGAGAAAAATGGAACTTTACCGTATACTGTAAAAAATTTAGTCAAATACAGATAATATTTTTAATTCTCCACAAAAATATTGTGTTACCTGAACAAACAATTAATTTTTATACTCGTTGTTTACAAGAGATATTTTGTACAATAATTAAAACGCTACCTGCGGCTGAAAAACTCTTTTTTGTTACAAAATTTTACCGTTAAAATACCGAGGAAAAAAGCTCGTGTATAACTTTAAATATAAAAATTTTAATTCTGCAACATCAGTATTTAACATTTAAGAATTTATCTCGTAATCACGATCTAATGAACTTTAAGGACTTACAGAACTTTTAATTAGTCGTATTTGAAGCGTGGAAAAATGTTTTGTTTTCAACCTAACAACCAGGGGCGACTCGTTATAAGACAATATCCGCAAAATTAATCTATTTTTGTTTGTCTGTGTGTTTGTCCGTCTGTTTGTTTGTTTGTCTGTCTGTCCGAGATTCACGGATAATGTCTGGACGTATTTTTACGAAATTTGGTATGATGATAGAGCAAAACGAGGATTCAAACATAGGCTATAAGCAGTGTTGTAATAGATACATTTAAAAAAATATCTAGATACAGATACATGCCAGAAATGTTTGAATCTAGATACAGCTATATACTTTAAAAAAAAAAAATACTGAAAAATGATAATACCATATTTTTACCAAACAATCAGTGCATGTTAATCAGTATTATACAGGCTGTTCAAAAATAGCCGTGACGTCGCAAAAAGCCCACTAAATTCAAGGTAAAACACTATTCTACGGAATAAATTTGTACTTAATAACGTATGTATTATGTAAGTGCTAACGTATGAGCTGCGTATGAATAAAACTAATATTGGTCTTAGCCGCTATGTTCTTGTTAAGAGAATGTTCCTTTCAATCAAATTTTAGCCCTAATTGAAGTGGAATTCGTGTAATATCCAGAGCTTCGAACCGTTATTTTTTTAGTTTTGGTTTTCGTTGCGGTTCAATTAAAAATATATATATATCAGTTCGGTTCCGGTTTTCGTTCCAGCAAAAATAACGGTTTTTTCGGTTTTCGGTTCAGTTCCGAGTGATAAATTTGTAAATACTTTTATTTGTATAAGAAATTTATTTTCTACTATAATTTAGAAAAACATTTTATTCCTCATTTTGTAATAATAATACCAAGGCCGCTGCCAGGAGGGGGTTCTGGGCTTTCAACCTCCCCCTCCAAAATAATAGAAGCGCATTTTTTTTTTTTTTACTTATCATTAAAAATACTTACGATTTTTTTCTGCTCATCAGCTCAAAAAATAATCTTAAATAAAATGTATTTTATATTCACTCAAAAAATTATCTGAATCGAAATAAACCGATATTTTTTTTTCGGTTCAGCTCCGGTTTTCGTTCCGACAAAAATAACGGTATTTTTCGGTTTTCGGTTTTCGATTCAGTTCCGGTTCGAAGCTCTGGTAATATTTGATCACTAATAAAAAATTATTGATAAGAAATATGTGATTTTTTTTCTCATTCCATAAAAATTGGATACTTTTGAAGGGCCTTAATATGTCTTGCCCGAGGCTTCACAAAACCACGGTCCACTTCCATATCACTTGTGTGGATATAATTTTTTATATGTTTTTAGTAAATTGCTCATAAAACTAAAAATAGCAACAATAGTTATTCAAAAACTTAGTTTTCATTAATAATGACCCATTTTCCTTAAGTGTTGTACCTACTATTGTGGTACCTAAATACCTACTATTTTTACGACCGTTAAAAGCTACGTAAAACGAGTGAGAATATATATATATATATATATATATATATATAATTTAATTATGAATGTTTTTGGGAATAGCGGTGGAGAAAAGTAAACTCAAATTTTACTAGTACCCGATATTTCGGTCTAATTTTTTAGACCTTTTTCAAGGGCTGGAAAATTTATTAAATCAATAAATATAAATTACAGACAAAAATGTTTAGACTTACAGTAAATACTAAGAGTCTCCTCTGATGTGCATTAATAAAATAATTGAACAAATAGTTTTAAAATTAAACATTAAAATAAATAAATATCACATAAATCACAGTCTAAAATCGTTATCACAGCTCATAAAAAAAATTTTATTTAAAATTTAAGTAAATGGTTCTAATTGGTAGATTAAAAGGATTAGTACGTGTCTCTTCTTCGTTTAGTTTAAAATATGGCGGGATTGCTTCATGGGTGTTTTTTCATGGTCGGTAATGTAGAGTCCTTCTTTTATCCGTTGTCCGTGGAATGTATGTAAACAAACTTAACCTGTATCTTTTTTAGTAATGTATAGTAAATTATTAGTAAGCTATTCCCAAAAACATTCATAATTACATTATTGGAACGGAATAACCATAAATGCATATATATATATATATATATATATATTTGACATTCTATATAAATTTAATTCGTAAACGTCAGAATTTCAATTGTTTTCTGAATTTTGTTTATAGTAAAAATAAAATATTTAAAATGACAATTTAATTTTTTTTTTTTTCTTTTATATGTTGGCTTTAGCTGCTTTGGCTATTAGCCATGTATAAATACAGAGGTTACAATATTTTAAAAATTAAATTTATAATTTGATATTTTCTGCTTTAATATAATTATAAATAATTTCATAAATGTCTAGAGCATAGGTTCTCAAACTTTTTTTTTTTTGAGTACCCTTTATGTCAATTCCAGAACAGGCGCGTACCCCCAAAAAGGTAAAAAAAAAATCGGAACCATTTGAAAATTGTTAAACAAAGCAGACTTGACTGAAAAAAACATACATGAAAATACACTTACCAACTTTAGTGGGAAGGATGAAGCTGCATGCTTGAAATAAGTGATTCAATTTCGTGCTCTCGATTACTCAATTTTAACCGCATATTAGGATCGATATTTAATCTCGCGTACCCCCAATAGATGCTTCGCGTACCCCAGTTTGAGAACCTATGGTCTAGAGAATTAGTAGCAAGAAGCGTTTGAATATTGGTAGGTAAGGATATTTTTTGGACAACTAAATTTTGTATGAATAAGTTACGATTACGAAAATGAATTGGGCATTCAAACAATAAATGGTTCGAATCGCTGATAGACAAATTATCACACGGACAGAAAGGAGACGAAACCATGTTAATTTTATGCAGGTGATATGAAGAGAAGTTGTGATTAAATCTAAGCCGGATAAGAGTGGATATAAAAGATCTGCTTTGGTGAGAAGAAACCCAAAGTTTTCTAGGAAGAAGAGGTTCAATTTGACCGTAGTAGAGGATCCTTTGTGTTTTAGAGAATCTATGTATTCTAGTTACCATTGGTTGTATATGGAAGATTTGAAGATTGACATAATCTCATTACTGTTTGGAGGAATATTTAAGAGGGAGCCATTTACAGCTGCTTCTTTGGCTAGAAGATCGACTTCGATGTTGAACTCAAAATCTGAGTGGCCTTTATCCAGCATATTTACCGCTGATCGTAAGATCGTTAAGGCATTTAATAACATCATAAATTAATGAATAATTCTTTTTCTCAAATCCAGGGCAACTCAATTTTTGGACGGCGCTTTTACAATCAGAAAAAATTATAAATTCATTATGAAAGTGATTCTTTAAGTATTCTAAACTCAACTTTATTGCCACCATTCCGCATTGTAGATAAACACAATTTATAATTAAACTATTATATCAGCTCGGTATCATGGTATCAAAATAAATTAACGATCAAAGTATTTGAAATACAGATACAAGATACTTAAATTTAAATATCTATGTAGGTATTCAGAGTTTTCAGAACTGAAATATGGAAAGTGATGTGTGTACCACACAGAGTTAAACGTTATTTCTCCGCTAACAGCGGATATGAAATTCGAGAAATTCCTTTAATATTTAGTATTAATTTAAGCTTAATTTCGAGTAAAGCATTTCAACCACAATAGAAAGTTTGAAATTATAGTCTGAAATGTGAAGAATTTGAATGTATTAGAACTGGAATTACAATTTTCTTCAGGAATTAGAAATTTAGTTATTAAATTCAATTTGAGTTTATAATTAAATACATTACTAGGGCTAAGACATAGTAATGCATATGGGAATATCTTTCGAGCAAAGCGGCAAATATATATATCCTTCATTTATTTGCAAATAATACAAATTGAGTGTGTTTATATTGTCACATAGGTAATCCTAGGTCAGGATTACGACATCTAGACGTTGTGACGGTCAGCTGTCTGATTAAAAACTATTCGTCAGCGTCTGAAGTATGTGGCCTGATTACGAAAATGCAGACATCGCATTTTCATAATGAGGAAATATTTGTCATGACGAATGCATATTGGACCTGGGTTAATTTTTGTTACAAAAAAGCTGGAAGTCACAAAATATGGAGGCAAAGGAACATAGCCAACTCCGCTGCACGTATTAGTCCACAAGGTGACGACCAAGACACTGACGCCAGATTCTTGTAACGAAGGTGAAGCCAAGCAAGCAGTCACCATGTGAGTGGAAGAAGACTTCTCCAGGCTCCTCGACTCCCGGATGGGTAGCCCCCGCCTCAGAGATAGGTCCAAGCCGATCCTGGCCAACACGGGGTGGACCGAAAACTTCCTCAACTTCATGGACCAATTCAAACATATATTGTAAATGTGATATACATATTTAATAAATTTGTTATGTTGAAACCAGGAGTTGTGTCTCAATCAAACCACCCACGTGACAAGTGGTGAAAGCGCCGTGTTGCTTGGACCTCGAGGAGCCAGGATAAGTCATGGAGGCGTCGCGCTGCGTCGTCTACCAGGATCCAGGACTAGACATAAGGATTATAATAAGGAAGATATGGCGATCCAGCATGTCCGCAGCGAGAACAACTACGGGTTGTCCAGAACATCACGCATTCGCGCTACTCAAGAACAAGTAACGGCCATCCAAAGTGTTATGTGGCCGTGTAGGACATTTTAGGCGTCTCCGTATGGTCCGTATGGACAATATGACTCCGTAGCCTAATCTTAATTATAATAAATATTAATTCATATTTATTTACCTACTGAACTGCAGAAAACAGTGGACCTTTGTTATCCACTGTTTTCTTTCTCCCGTAAGAAATATTTATATAAGTTATAAAGCCAGTTCATAAGACTGCTTTCTTAACGTTTTGCCTTTTTTGCTAATCTTATTTTCAATAAACAAATTTATTATTTAAAAAAATAGTTTTGAAAAGGACAGATTTAACGAAAATCGCTATTAAATAAATAGTAAAACAGAGTTTTATACGCCACTGGTTTAGTACGAATGATACTAGAAAACATTAGTAATCAAAGACAAACATCGAGGTGGGATTACTTACGGTACACGTTTGTATGTATACGTACGATTGTCGTAGCTATACCGGACTTACAAACAATTTTTTTTTTGCATGCCTCATTTGTAATTCTCTTACTATTTTGCCAATTTGAATGAGAAAGAAACACATTTTTATGTGGATTTGGTGTGTAATATATATTTTAATGTGTAATACGTTACTAGATCTGGTGATTGGGGATTATTGTGTTCTAAATGGACATTTATAGAACTGGCTTATCAATTTTTAAACTTAACCAAGTTTAATTATACCATGTGATCATAATTTCTTGTCAGTTACATAACAGTAAACAATGAGCTTAAAAATATCAAAACTGTATTCTATCGCATATCTCAAAATTCCAATTTAACAAAGAACCAATCAGATTTCTTTGTTTGTTGATAACTTCATGTTATTCGTTAACTCATTGGCGTGTAGTGAAAAACTAGAGTTCATTTTATAATTAATTGGTTATTGTTAAGATATATTATTGTTTTTTTTTTCGTTATTATTGTTGTTGTTGATATTATTGTTATTAAGATTGTAATTGGAAGACGATTGTTGATCGGGGATAGCTCTTAGAGGTAAGTGAAATATTGAACATACATAACCCAATATAAAAATCGAATGTACGTCTAGGTGTGCATGGTCCTTGGAAATAAATTTGATAACAAAATGTTTCTGTCAACTATTGCATAACTGACAAGAAATTTGACCGCTCTGTATTAAGGTAATATTCATTCAAAATTTGCAAATGTCAGATTCCAAATTAACATGTCAAATTGTAAAACATAAACATAAATAAGAATAAATAATAAATAAATAATAGGTTCTCAAACGCCTAGATAAGTGCATAGGGGCAGAGAAGGTAAATTCTCCGTTTCCAGACCGCCGACCATACATGTAAAAGCCACGTGGTCGGTGTGACGTTTTGACCAGTCTTTTTATCCTTGAATAAACAGGTACTCATTTTATGTATTAAATACTAGAGACTGAGTCGACCCCAAAGCTGACTGTACAATATCGGAAGATGAAAATATTGTGAGTTTTGAAACCGGGTCCCTATGCTCCGTAGGCAACTGTCTTACCACCGAGCCACGGCAACTTTATAACAATAATAATAATAATTAAAGGTTATGAGAGTTCTACTTTTTTTTTCCATGAATTCTTTGCCCCTTCAAGATGTTATGCCGCAACCTGCGAAGCAAATTGCAGAAATGGTTGCATAAGCTATGTACAATCTTTTTAAATTTGAATTTTAAGCGTCATTTTGACAAATCGTCGGTTGAAAATAATAAGGTTGTATGTGACATTTTTTGTCAAATGCACTTTTCAATACTATAGAGTTGTATGTCACGTAACCTACTTGTTCCAATAATTTCCATAAGATAGCATTACCGGTGTCGGAGAAAAAAGCAGAAAACCATAGTTGTATGTCTTAAAAAATAAAAAACTTTTTTAACATAGTTGTATGTTAAAACATACACCCTTGTATTTTAATTGTTTTTTTTTTTCAATTCATAATTTATGGATGTATGTTTGACATACAACATCTTTTATGTTAAATATAAAACATCTTTTTCGGGCACCTGGGTTACAAAACATATTAAAAAGAATAAAACAAGGTCTTGAAGACTTATTAAATATATTTAGAGACATTAAGGTTTCTACAAATAAAAATCCGTTACCAGAAAACAAGGTAATCGTTTTAAAATCTATGCTGGATTGGATGCCTACTATGGATAAATCTTATTATGAAACAATATTGCCAAGAAAGTAAATCTCAAGAAAATAATAAAAATACAATTTATTTCGTTTAATTTTTTTTATTTCGAATGTTTCAGTTTCAGTGCAAATTATCTTATTTTTTTGTAAGATTAATGTTTAATTTGTTATTATTTTGCAAGCATATTGTTTAATTTGTGTTATTTAATCAAATAAAAATTTAATACGTGACTAACATTTCTTTTACCTTTTCTGGTACCTATTTAACAATTTTCAGAAACCTAAAAACTGAAGCTTTACCTATAAACTGAATTTCCCCCCGATATTACTTTGAACTACAAAGCTGTATGTAACGTTAAGGTACTAAGTTTCGTGTTTTTCTTAATCACAAAGTTGTATGTTCATTTTTCAAATTGTTAAAATGGTATTATTCAAAAATTTTTTTTTTCAAAATAATGCGTTAATGACAATAACTTATCAATATATAGTTATTAAAAAAAATTCTTCCTTGTATTGTAACCTTATATTGGTTTTTTCCATGTCAAAATTTTTGAAGCTTCCCAGCAAACATTCAACTAATGGCCGAATGCTGGCAAACTGCTTTTATGCTGGTAACTTACTGGCACCAAAAGTAAGTGCAATTGTTCAAAAGCATCAAGCTCATATTTCCCATTGGTATGCAATTAGTTTGATGTGCTATTATGAAATTTATACAATGAATACTTTCAACTTCTAAAGCAATTTCTAATTTCTTTTCTTCAGTCACTATAGTTGATGATCGTTGCCTTCTTGTATCATTCAAATTGAGGCATCCATGGAGTTTAAATTTGGTAACAAGCCTAGATATTGTAGAGGGATTCGGTATAGGATGATTTGGATAAGTAGCACTGAATATAGCAGAAACTTCTCTCAAACTCTTCTGAAAATTGTACCAACCCAGCAAACATTCAACTAACGGCCGAATGCCGGCTAACTGCTTTTATGCTGGTAAATTACTGGCACCAAAAGTAAGTGCAACGCCAGTATTAATAATGTACTTCACATTTGTATTTCGCATTCCGCCTATACGAAGTACTTTACCAGCATTTTATAAGCACTCTTCTTCACTCATACTTTTTACTTAAAACCATCAGAAATAAATCTTGCAACTAATGCGATTATTTTGCACTTTACCGTTGCTGGGCCGGCAACTGATACATCAATGGGCCAGTAACGGCCACGGGGACACCGGAGTACTGGCCCATTACTTTCAATGCCGGGGAGTATGTGCTTTACCAGTACTGGCCCGTATAAAAATGTTTGCTGGGTTGTCTTCTCAAATGTAATACACTTCGACATACAACCGTATTATTTTCAGCCGACGAAATGCTATTTGCTACATTGTGTAGAATAGTGTTTTATCTTGAATTTAGTGGGCTTTTTGTGACGTCACAGTCATTTTTGAATAGCCTGTACAATACTGATTAACATGCGCTGTTTGTTTGGTAAAAATATACTTTCATTTTTTAGTGATTTTTCAAAAGTATCTAGCTGTATCTAGATACAAACATTATTTGCATGTATCTGTATTTAGATATTTTTTATAATTTTGTATCTGTATCTGCATCTAGATACATTTTTTCTTAGGTATCTGTATTTGTATCTAGATATTTTTTTAAATGTATCTATTACAACACTGCATATAACGCATGGACGTTAAATGATTAAACACCTATTCATCTTTAATTTGGATGTCCAAAAAGGACTTCAGATAACCGTAATTGGAGAATTTACTGTACTTTACTTTGAACTTGTCTCGTAATGTGTTTAGGATAATTTTCAGCAACCTGGGAATACTATTCGAGTTTTGCCAAACAACATTAAATTGCAGGAAAAGTATAAATTTTGCACCTCGTACTGTTCGTAAATCTCAACGATGAAACGAAGGCGTAATTTCTTATTAGAAGATAAAAGTATCATAAAATTGTAATTAAAGTTGTAATCTCTCCATCTTTTATTGTGGAAAAACATTAGACTTTTATCTCCTCGATAAGGGTTAAACGATAAACTCAATTAATTAACATTACTGGCTGGGTTAAATACAAGCATTTTCTAATTAACTAACACAAAAGCCTAAAAGGCAACTTTAGGGTGAATCTACTTCACGATTTTTTACTTCATTTAAAACAAGAAATCGAAAAAATGTTTTAAAATTTTATATTAGGTCATCAAGGATGAAATTTATAGAAAAAAAAGGCAAAGTTGGTTGATAACTTACAAATATAATCAATTATATTATTCATCAAAGTATGCATCCATATTGTCTATACATTTTTGCCATTTAAGCAGCAGCTTGTTCAGGCCGGTGGTATAAAACCACGGCGGACAAGAGTCAATGAATTCCTGGAATGCCAGTTTACAGCATTGTCAGAATTAAACTGTTTTTCTATTAAAAAGTTGTCCAAATTGCGGAAGAAGTGGTAGTCAGTAGGGGCTAGGTCTGGTGAGTATGGAGGATGATAAAGAAGTTCCAACTCAAATTCCTGTAGTTTTGCCACAGTCATTTGTGCAATGTGTGGTCTAGCGTTATCATGCAATATGAGTCGATCTGTTGACCAATCTAGGCTGTTTTTCTTTAAGATTTTGCATCATTTCGTCCAGTTGGTTGCAGTATATTTCTACTGTGATCGATGAGCCAGGTTTTTTTTTGTTTGGTTTTTAAGTTACCTGTACGAAATTTGGCGAATCAATTTGATATTGTCTGCTGCGTAGTAACACTAGAGCCAAATACACAATTAATGTTTCGCGCGGTCTGCGATGTCGTAGTTCCACGTAAGAACTCATACTTCATAATAGTGCAAATTTCCGACCATTCTATTTTCAACAAAATTAATTCTTAAAAAATGTTTTTGATATTTTTTAGAGCATACAGTGAGCATGAATTTTTAGGGTTTTGTAGGTATTACCAAAAAACCCTTCTACCGTCATTTTGCCGTCTGTCTGTCTGTCTGTCTGTCTGTCTGTTCGGTAAAAATTGTAGCCAAACGGCTAAACCTAGAGAGTTGAAATTTTGCATGCTTATACAACTCTTTGACCAGCACATATGAAAAATACTAAAACATCTAAAAAACATATCCCGCTAGAAATATAAACAAATATATGCACATCGAAAACAAATATTTTTTTTTTACAATTCTGTGTAGTTTATCAAATGAAAACCCTTGGTACGTGGATTAACGATCAAAATTTTATTTTTACAAAATAAATTATTTTGATGCGATTTTTGCCAAAATTGTGCAAAAAAAAATGTTGTCCCACACCCTGTAGCCCAGATGGTTTAAACTAAAAATCTGAAAAAAATCTAAGTAATGTACATTGGTGTGAACCGGAATAGTACAACAGGAATTTTTGATCAGATTATGTTTTCGGAAAATAACGCATTTTTTGTGTTTTTAACTAAAATATGTAAAATATTTAATCCGCTATTTAAGACAGTGAACATCCGTAGTCCAGTGGCAACGTTCTCGCTTCGTAAGTTGCAAACTACTGTTCGATTCCCGTCAATTTTATTTTGTTTAAATTATTTTGTCAAAATTCTAGTTATATTTTGGCAAATGTTGCATTTAATTTTTAAAAGCGTAAATTTAATAATCAGTGGAAAGTGTTGAAATTATAATTTAATTCTATGTTTTATTATGACTTAAACAACTAATTGGCGCAATTTTCAAAATATTAATGAACCTTGCTATTTTTAAAAAATACTGCAAATATTTATAAACCCAAATATTGGTATTTTATTTGGGTTTAAAAATATTTTAACATAAAATTTGTTTTGGCATCCCAAATAATTATCATTCACGTACTAAACCCTGATATGTGTGCAAATTCACACTTCACATCAATTTTTTAAACAGACAAGATGTGTAACTGTAAAAAAAAACAACGGTAAAATATTAAGCCAATGTCAAATAATAAGCTGTTAAAGTTGGCAATATTATTAATTACAAATTTCATCGTTGACGACTGATAATTTAATAACAATAAATTCAAGTAAGCGTAAAGTAGCTCTTTATGGGAAGAGTAAAAAAAGCAAAAATTTCCATAACGTATTATTATTTCACTGTTGCCATAAGCACAAACAAATGTCAGCGATATATTTTTGGAGTTCTAAAAGCGTCGAACTGAAGATTTTATGTTCACGCGGATATTGCGGATAAGCGGATACGATATATAATCCGCATCCGATCCGCATCCGCACGATTTAAATGATAATTTATCCGCAACCACAAAAAAATGGCGGATATCGGCGCATTAGCAGGGCTCTAGTCATTCCTAAGTACGAGGAGAAAGTTAGAATAGAAACAGACAAAAGAATAATGAGGGAATGCTGGGAGGAAAGAGCCAGAGAGGAACAGAAAGGAAGATGGTACGCATGGGGGGAGATGAGAAAGGAGTATTACTGGAGATGCGGAGTGGATGCGACAGAGGTGGAAAGGAGAAGAAAATACGGGATAAGCCTGATTGAGGAGTTGTGGAGGAGGGATAAGGAAGTGGGGGAGCAAGAAAGGACATTCAGCATAGACAAATCAAGGAGCGCAGGGAGATATAAGGAGGTCAGAACTATAGGGGGTACCAAGATACTTAAAGGGAGAAAGAGGAAGGTCAGGAGGGAGAGTTAGGAGGATTGCGAGGCTAAGGTGCGGGAATGAAGAGAGAGGAAATAGATATTGGAGGAAACAGGAGGAAAAGATGTGCAGGATGTGCGGGGAGGAGGAGGAAGATATAGAGCACCTCGCGAAGAGGTGTAGAGAGATGGCAGTATGGTCGGGGAGCACATTAGACCTGCTGCACAAAGATGGAAGGGGGGATAGGTGGGCGAGGGAATTAGAGGCAAGAAGGATGGAGATTGGGGAAGGATAACGGGAAAGGGTAAAGGAAAGATGGAGGAGACCCGGTGGGAAGCAGAAGAGGAGAAATTGAAGGAAGGAAGGGGGATGAGGTTACCTAGAAATGAGGAGGAAGGAAGAGAGATAGGAGGAGGGGCGAAGAAATGGTTGGAAGGGAAGAGAATGAAATAAAATAAAATAAAATAAAGCAAAGATGGGCGAGAGAACAGGAAGCAAGAAGGAAGGAGATCGGAAAGGGGAACCAGAAGGGGAACAGGAAGAAGGAGAGGGACATTGGAGCAAGAAGATAGAAAAGGGAAAAACATTGTAAATTGTAAAGTGTAGTGGATTGTTTTTTATGTATTTTTGGATTGATTTTATTTGGTTTTATTTTTGTAATGTATAATAGACCGGGAGCTCATGACATTTTTGGTCTCCGATTTCATACAGCATGCCTTTTGAAGGAGAGAATATTTACCCTGTGACAACAAAAAAGGGATGATACTAAACCCCTGCACGCTTTCCGGTCATAGGGAAAATTGCATTTCCACTTGCACAAAATTTTTGTGTTTTTCTCTGACTTAATATTGCTTGCCCTTTTGTCAAAAGAAAGTTATAACAAATTTAAGTCTTTTAATTATAGGCATGCTGTATGAAAACGCGGAAAATCATATTTTTTTATTACAAGATCACATGACCGTTTGCGCCCTTTGGGACCCTCCGAATCGCATGCATATATTTAAAAGACTTTAAATTTGTTATAACTTTCTTGTGACAAAAGGGCAAGCAATATTAATCAGAGAAAAGCACAAAAATTTTGTGTTTAAATATTGGTATTGGCACAGGGTAAATATTCTCTCCTCCAAAAGGCATGCTGTATGAAATCGGAGACCAAAAACTGTCATGAGCTCCCGGTCTATAATACGCTGAACGCCGCAAGGCCTAGGGAAATAAAGAATATATATAATTCCTACAAAATCCTAAAAAAGATCTTCCAAATTTATTCAAAGACATACGTGAATTTTTCTCGGCCTACTCGGACGTACGTTACATTTTAATCACACGTAATAACTTCGAGCATTATACCTGGGATAATCCCCGTATTATTGATCGTTGGTAATATCTTCGGTTACACGGATTGTAGGTAAGGGATATAAATAATAAATGAATTTATCTTCTAATTAGGATCTAATAATGTTTAAGAAGTTAAAGGCTTGTACTTAATTGTTCTGCGAATCCAGCCATAATATTCTCGAATGGTTTTATTTGATATAAACCTATTTGATTGCCGGTTTCTGGCGAGATTTACTTAAATGTTATTGCTGAGGAGTCAAGGAAAATGTAATTAAATTACGGAATAAAATGAGAGTCACTCAGAAGTTAATTTAATTATTCATTTTTCTACAAATGTTCACTCAAGACATAAATTGAAACTCAGATACATCTTTCATGTCTCTTTTAATTATTTTATGTACAGAATTATAATTTAATAATTGGATTTGTTTCATTTCGTAATTAACGCTATATTAATAATTTCTTTTCATTGAATTCTCTTACAAACTGGATTAGAAGAAATAATTAACTTTCATTGTGTCCTCACTCAAATTATTCCAACAGTATTCCTGAAGGATCTCCTAAAAATAATGGATTCAACATAAATTCGGTTTATACCGTATGTCCTTTTTCGACTTGCATCAAAGAGATTTACCGTGTTAAATTTTCCATTGCATATTTTATCGCTATGACAGCATTGTACGTGAAAAACTCTGGGACATCATGGACGAATTTGCCTTCCCTAGTAAACTTATCAAGATGACTATGGTGTGTGTGTCGGGATCCATAAGCGGAGTGAAAGTAGAAAACCTTTTGCCACAGCTCTTTGAAATTTATACTGGAGTCAAACAAGGAGACGCCACCTCACCTTTACTGTTTAACCTCGTGCTGGAGATGGTGTTGAAGCCCAAGATACCAACCAACGTGGTCTAGAGCTCTATGGGTACCACAAGATTTTAGGGTAGGAGAATGATCCGTCTTCGACGGTTGGTTTTCCTTATTTCTTCGAATACTTGTGGCGAATAAATGGTTGTGTACCATTCAGAATTGACTGTTCTACGTTTCTAGAAAAATCTGTTTATAATGTTTCTACAAAAGAACGGAAAGGAATGGAAAAAACAGGCAACCATTTGCTTCGAAGTGCTTCATGCACGAGTAACTTTTGTTGGATTTGGCTCATCTTGAAAGACCCATACAGTCGACTGCTGTGTACTTTCAGGTTCATACGCGTAGATCCACGATTCGTTTTTTGAGAATTTCTTTCGACGAATCGACACAAGCCTGTTTTTTGAGCGATTGCCAAATTATGTAGGATCCAACGCGAAAAAATCTTTTTAACGGCCAAATGTTCATGCAATAGTGAATGTATGCTGGTCTCACTAATGCCCAAGGATACCTCAATCTCACGATAAGTCACATGACGCTCTTACAGTATCATTTCACGCACAGCATCAATGTTTTCCGGAACAACAATTTTGGACGACCTTCATGAAATTCATCGTTAAGCGAACTACGGCCACGATTGAAGTCGGCAAACCATTGATAAACAGTAGTCCTTGATGGTGCTTCATCGCCAAAAGTCGAATTAAGTTCATCGATGCACTGTTATTGGGTTAATCCACGTCGAAAGTTAAAAATAATCGCTCGAAAATGTTCACCATTTAATTCCATTTTTAGCCGAGATGAATTTTTTCAAGTTTTCAAAACGTTTTGGATACATATACCGTCAAAAATGTCAAACTTTACGATAGAAGCGTCAGTTGCCAGATGGCAACACTAATTTAGCGCAATCCCGAAATATAAGAGGCAATCCTCGAAATTTCAACTCTATAAGTCAAGTAGTTTATTCCAGTGTTTCTAAACCGGTGGTCCGCGGATCACTGGTGGTCCTTAGTAAAATTTTAGTGTTCCTCGAAAGACTTATAAATTATTAGTTTTGAGATTTTTTGTTAATTTTTTTATGAACTTTTGTCATTTTCTTTATATTTTGTTTATTTTTCAGTGATTTTTATTATTAAGATACGAGCCCTGTCCACTTTCAGTTGGCCCAGCTATGAAATTTTCAGTTTCTTTAGAAATTATTAAATAATGAGTAAAAGTAAATGCTGTTTGGTACATTTTTTGACAATATAATCATTGTAGAAGCAAAGGGGAAAAATGTATTCCGTAATATTTAATTTGTGATTATAATACGTATTTTTTGAGTTCATGTATTCTTGTACTGTATATAAAATAACTGGGTTTTTGCGGTAGCTATGCGTAGTAGGCGTTGGAAAACAAAGTTTGTTTATTGACTGTGATGTATTAAAAGTGTTAAGCCTAAATAATTTTAAAACATGGGCAGAGGCAAAGCTATTGATGAAAAAAATGGGTTAATCATTGTAAACTTAGCAAAAACAGGAAAAACCAATTCCGAAATCGGAAAATTATTAGGTTTGTCAAGATACAGTATTAGAAATATTGTAAAATTGTACAAAACAAGTGGTTCAGTTGCCCCAAAGTTCCAGTACGTGAAGAAAATTACACTGACGGACAATGACAAACGTGCATTGAAAAGAATTATTAAAGATAACAGACGTGCTGACTACAGTTAATTGAATGTACTGTGGAGCGATGTTGTTCGAAGACGTGTTTCATGTCATAAGGAAGCTAAAAAATTAGGATTTGGAACCTATAAGGTAATATTTTTTTAATCTTAAGTCTTAAATGTATATGTACCTACAGAAATTTATAAAACTTTCTAAGGTCAAGAAAAAACCATTGTTGACGTCTAAGCAAAAGAAAAACAGGCTGAAATTGGCAAGAGAACATAAAATATGGAATTGTGAAAAGTGGAACAGCGTGCAATGGAGCGATGAGTCTAGGTTTGAAGTCTGTGTAGGGGACAACCGGAGCAGAGTTGTTCGTCAGAAACATAAAGCATATCATCCCGATTGCTTGAAAAGGAATGTGAAATTTCCAGCATCTGTCATGGTGTGGGGTTCAATGTCTGCAAGAGGTGTAGAAAAACTTCACTTTATCGATGGCATTGTTGACACAGCCAAATATATAAGTATTTTAGAGGAGTCTCTGTTGCCAACTATGGAACATGCCTTAATCTCTGGGGAGGATTTTATTTTTCAACAAGATGGAATCGCTTGCCATACGTCAAAAAAAAAACTTTGAAATGGTTCAGTGATCATTCTATTCCAATTTTAGAGTGGGTTTCAAGTAGTCCAGACTTATCCCCCAGCGAGACACTTGGCACGAAATGAAAAAACGATTGCGTATAACACAGGCTAGAAAAATTCCGGAATTAAGACGAAAGCTTCAAGAAATATGAGATAATTTTACTCCGCGACAATGCCAAGACCTTGTAGATACTATGCCTAGAAGAATTAATGCCGTTATAAAAATGAAAGGTGACTTTACCCAGAGGTAACTTCTGAAATAGGTTTCAAAGTTAATGGCTTTCCAATGGAAATAGTATTTTTTCTCTTATTAATTTACTTTAATAGCTGTAAATATTAATCGTAAATCTCTAAAATGTTTAATTGAAAATAAAATATTACCTAGATTTCATAAGCTATTCGCATTCTGTTAATTGAACACCAATAAGTAATAATTTCGTAGCTGGGCCAACTGATAGTGGACAGGGCTCGTATATGTGGAGTCTACATATACAGTTTGTTTAATAGTACATTTATTCCGCGGTTAAAAATTTAATAATTTACTGCTCCGTGGTAGAAAATTAAATATTTTACTGGTCCGCGGTACGTTTTCGGTTGAGAAACACTGGTTTATACCATACAAATAGACACATGACTGACATTCTAAGAATTTCTTAATTATATCTATGAAATTCCATGGTTTACGTTTTTTCTACCACTCAATTATTTTTTTGTTGAAAATCAAATTTTTCATGTCTAAAATATGTGTATTGATTTTCGTCATGTTTTATTCGTTACTAATTATAAGTTTTCTAACAATTGTTTGGAATTTTAGTAATTAACTCGGTTGCTACTTTAATTATATACTATTGAAATAATAACATAGTGCAACATTATTAAAAATTGTTAACCTAGAAGTCATTTTCATAAACTAGTTATAATTTTTTATATTTTTATAGAAACATTCTGATTATTTTACAGAAAAGAATTAATAATTATTTCAGTATATTGATCGACAAAAAGTTACACAGATATTACATAGCAGGCACACACGGATGAGGTGGGGGGGGGGGGTTGATTCTCCCTTAAACGTTCAATTAGACATTTTTTTTTAAAGGTTTTGTAGGTATGACCAAAAAACCCTTTACCGTCATTTTGTCGTCTATCTGTCTGTTCGGTAAAAATTGTAGCCAAACGGCTAAACTTAGAGAGTTGAAATTTGGCATGCTTATACAACTCTTTGACCCGCACATAGGAAAAATAGTAAAACATCTAAAAAACATATCACCCTTAAAATATAAACAAAGATGTGCTCATCGAAAAAAAATTTTTTTTTTTAATTCTGAGTAGGGTGTCAAATGAAAGTCCTTAGTACGTTGATTAACAGTCAAAATTTTATTTTTGCAAAATAAATTATTTTCGTACGATTTTTGCCAAAATTGTGCAAAAAAAATTTTTTGCCTCACACCCTGTAGCCCAGATGGTTTTACCTACAAATCTAAAAAAATTCTAAGTAATGTACATTGGTGTGAACCGGATAGTTCAACAGGAATTTTTGATCAGATTATGTTTTTGGAAAATAACGCATTTTTTGTGTTTTTTTGGTTGACGATTTACAAAAGTTATAGTTATGTAACACACTAAACTAGAAGACGTATCATGATGTAATGGTTAGCATACTCGCTAGCTACCCAGAATTCTAGATTCGCTCCCGGTCAGAGGAGACAATTTTTTTTTTTGTTTTTTTTTTCATTTTTATTTTCTTTAAATTGTTTTGCCAAAATTCTAGTTATATTTTGGCAAATGTTGCATTTATTGTTTAAGAGCATAAATTTCATAACCAGTTGGAATGTTGGAATTATATTTTCATTCTATGTGTCATGTATACGAAACCAAAGGGGTGGAGCATATGACAACCAATGGAAGCCATAGGCGCAATTTTCAAAATCTTAATGAACCTTGCTATATAAAAAATACTGCACATATTTAGAAACCTAAATAATGGTATTAGGTATTCGAATTAAAATTAACAAAAAAAATATTTTAACATAAAATTTGTTTTTAAAATTCTTAGATTAACAGACGATAAATTATTTTAAAAATATCGTTCATTTTGCCGTGATTACTACAAAGCAAAATTTGTCCTACACACTCAGCATGCCTCCTTCACTTAATATATACCTGTCTGTCTGTCTGTCTGTCTGTCTGTCTGTCTTTCAGTCTGTCTGTCTGTCTGTCCGTCTGTCCGTCTGTGTACACGTACAGAGCAAATTCGGCTGAAAGGATTTTTATGAAACTTCATATTTAAGCTTCTGCCATCAATGACCACGAGTTGATCAACTTTTGGTAAAAATCGGTTGACTAAAAATGGGATTTTACTCGTGTCGATTTTAAGATTTTAACAGAAAAATATTTCGAAAAAAATTATTGAATAAAAGTTGCTACAAAAGCAATAACTAATAACTTTTATTTGAGACGTTTTTTGATAAAACGAAAAATTTCTGTAAAATTTTTCAAAATTCGAAAAGTCTCAATTTTTTCATACTTATATGTAACGTTTCCATGGTCATGATAAATAATATCTCTGTTAGAAAATATTAGGCCAAGTTATTTCTACTGTGCTGCTAGAATGTATTTTATATAAGTACTTTACGATGACGGTCGGTCCTGTGGTGGCCACAGCTGATTTTTTCATACTTGTATGTAACGTTTCCATGGTCATGATAAATATTATCTCTGTTAGAAAATATTAGGCCAAGTTATTTCTACTGTGCTGCTAGAATGTATTTTATATAAGTACTTTACGATGACGGTCGGTCCTGTGGTGGCCACAGCTGATTTTTTCATACTTGTATGTAACGTTTCCATGGTCATGATAAATATTATCTCTGTTAGAAAATATTAGGCCAAGTTATTTCTACTCTGCTGCTAGAATGTATTTTATATAAGTACTTAATGACGGCGGTCGGTCCTGTGGTGGCCACAGCTGATTTTTTTTTTTCATATGTTCGACGCAGCAGTATTATTTGGTATATTTACCTTCGTTTCAATTACAAAACGTGTAATAACAATAGTAATTAAAAAAACATCCGTCGTTGTTTATTATTGCTTTATTAAATTAAAACGATTGGTTCATTTTTGAATAACATCAATTATCATGGTTTCAATATCAGTGAAGGCGTAGTGCAGTTTTTCATAAGGTTATTAATTATTCACGTCAATTATGGCGGTATAAAAGGTAAAAACAATCTTTTTCACAATGAGAGTATTGTTCTTAAACAGACGTTTTATTATATTCCTCAGCAGTATCATTTTAAACCTTAACAATACATTTTAACAAAAAATATATGTAAAGGTTTCGCGGAAGAAACAATGAAGGAGGAAAGAAAAACGAGTATAAGAAATCTAATCTTTTGTAAAGTAAAGGGTGATTCAGTACAATAGGCTATTTGAAAATGTCAAACCAACAATGTTGGATAGTTTTAAACCTGGCTGAACTTGCGAGGTGGTGGGTTTGTTTCAGGTGGTTGGTTTGAAGAAGGACGGTAAGGGGGTAGAGGGTAATCTATAGGGTAACTAGGTACGACACGCGAAACCTTTCTCCAAGAATACTTCAATGCCGGAAAAACGATACGAGCTCTTTAGTAAGAATACATTTTAATATCAAAAGAAAGATACATTTTGAGATACTGAAATAACGTTATGTAAGCTGTTATGCTGTATTCTTTACCTTTAAATGCAAAGTAAAAGCATATGTGACTTCATCTTAATACTCAACAGAAGTACGTCGGACAAAGAAGATTACTTTTATTTCAACGTAAAAGTGTATGGATTTCCTCAGTGTCGTAGAAATTTTCATATTCATTTTTAATAAGATGTTAAGATTACTCTATTCTAGGACGGCCATAGGTTTCAGTTTTGTGGGACATCCAGTTTGCGGATTTTTATTTTATGCGGATCATCCGCGGATACGGATATGTGGCACAGTAGTAATATGCAACTACAAGCTGTCTCAAAAGAAATTTTATATTTATTTAGCTTACTGCGTGAACACAACGTATCCGAGGGGCGCGGGGGTTATGTCAATCGGTAGCCTGGCTCTTGGGAATTCAGTCGCTATGGAGCGTTTCTCGGCAGTTTCTCGGAGCAGACCGCGCGATATGCGTGCGAGAGTTTTACAAAAACGGTGATTCGGCGACTGTAGCGCGTAGAAAATTCTGCAGTATTCGAGGTTTTCGCCACTTAAATGATGCGCCAAGCATTCCTCTCATTCGACATTGGGTTAAAAAGTTTGAAGAGACTGGTACAACGCTGGATAAATCAAAATCCGGGCGACCTAGGTCATCAAGAACGGTAGAAAACGTGGAGAATGTTAATCAGTCTGTTCGTGACGACCTGAACCTTTCAATTCGGAAGCGCGCAAGTGCTTTAAATGTGCATAGATCATCATTACATCGCATTATGCACAAAGACCTAAAGCTGCACCACTACAAAATTTAATTGGTGCAAGAATTAAAGCCCCAAGATGCCAGTCAGAGGCTTAATTTCGTAAATCAGGTGATTGAGCGATTTTCAACGTTTACCAACATTTTGTTTTCGGATGAAGCTCATTTTCATCTTAATGGCCACGTAAATAAGCAGAACTGCCGCTATTGGAGTGCAACGAATCCGAAACGCAAACATCAGAAACCCCTACATTCGCCTAAAGTGACCGTATGGGCTGCGATGTCGGCGCGAGGAATTATCGGCCCTTACTTTTTTAAAGACGAAAGGGGGCGTGCAGTTACAGTGAATTCAGAGCGTTATGTGGAGATGTTAGACAACTTCTTGGTACCTGAACTGCAAAACTTTCGTGGCTATAACCAAAGAACATGGTTCCAACAGGACGGAGCAACTTCACACACGTCCAATATGTCTCTGCCACGTGTTCGTGAAATTTTCTCAGGCAAATTGATCTCCCGGAGAGGTGACATAAATTGGCCTCCACGCAGTCCAGATTTAACCCCTATGGACTTTTTCCTATGGGGTTATCTAAAATCTAAAGTTTACGCCAATAAACGGACTTCACTGGCGTATTTGAAAGAAAATATCCGTCACGAAATGGCAGCCATCCCTGAGTCCACCTGCCGAGACGTCATAAGTAATTTTACTGTTCGATTAAATGAGTGCCGAGAACGCGAGGGTCTACATTTAGACGATATTATTTTTAAGAAATAAATCCCCAAAAAGTGTATTTTAATAATTGATAAACATTTTTTCTATATACTGCTTACTTTTTTTTTAATCGATCCACTAAATATAAAATTTCTTTTAAGACACCTTGTATAACTATTGTTGTTTTTTTTTCAGATACGTATTTATCCAATTATGCCCTACCATGAGGTAGATTTTGTGGGAGAGGTAATTTCAGAATAGTATATTCTGTAACAAGGTTGGAATGAGAAAATTCGATGCGAGTGGAACATTCCGAGCGCGACCCGCAGGCGAGCGTGAGGAACCACGAGCATCGAATTTTCTCATACCAACCGAGTCACAGACCCTACTTTCTCCACGACCACCAGAAAGAAAAAAAAAATTAACAAATAATTATTTTAACAAACATTTTATTTTAACAAATAATTTATATTACATAACAAATTAATCAATTAATTAAACTATTTTTTTTATTTATTATTTGTTTAATTTTAATTTAATTTGCCGCAAATCGGCCACTATTTTAGGTTAGGAAGTTATATTGCATTTATTTAATGTAAACGTTGCATATATCTTAATGTAACCCTACAAAAACAAAAGACAACAGGCATGGAATAGTTATTCCATAACAAGTGATGGAATGAAATACACGTAAAATGCATAAGAAGATAAGTGCTTTAGAATATCATTCTAACTCTTGTGTTAGAATATTAACTTTCTGTAGTCAAAATTGATTTTAGAATAGGTATATTCTATAGTGGTCGTGGAGAAATAAAATTTCATTATTATTTAAAATTAAATTAATCAATTATCATGTCGTCAAGGATGAAATTCTTAGTTTATAATATTTCCAACTTTAACAGCTTATTATTTGACATTGGCTTAATATTTTACTGTTTTTTTGTTTTTTTTTTTTTTTTGTTGGAAAGTTACATATCTCGCCTGTTTAAAGAAATAATTGTTTACCCTAAAAATATCAAAAACTTTTTTTATAAATAAATTTTATTGAAAATGGAACGGTCGGAAATTCGCACTATAATGAAGTATGAGTTCTAACGTGGAACTACGGCATCGCAGACCGCGCGAATCTTTAATAGTGTATTTTGCTCTAGTGTTACTACGCAGCAGACAATATCAAATTGGTTCGGCAAATTTCGTAAAGGTAATTTAAAAAGTAAAAAAAAAAAAAAAACTGGCTCATCGATCACAGCAGAAATATACTGCAACCAACTGGACGAAATGATGCAAAAACTTAAAGAAAAACAGCCTAGATTGGTCAATAGATCGACTCCTATCTTATTGCATGATAACGCTAGACCACACATTGCGCAAATGACTGTGGCAAAACTACAGGAATTGGAGTTGGAACTTCTTCATCATCCTCCATACTCACTAGACCTAGCCCCCACTGACTACCACTTCTTCCGCAATTTAGACAACTTTTTAATAGGAAAACAGTTTAATTCCGACAATGCTGTAAAACTGGCCTTCCAGGAATTCATTGACTCTCGTCCGCCAGGTTTTTATACCACCGGCCTGAACAACCTGTCGCTTAAATGGCAAAAGTGTATAGACAATATGGGTGCATACTTTGATGAATAAAATAATTCCTTATATTTGTAAGATATCAACCAACTTTGCCTTTTTTTCTACAAATTTCATCCTTTACGACCTAATAGTTAAAAATATTAAAAATATTTAAATATAAAAACTAATCTATTTTAAGATAAACATCCTCAGAGATTAGCTTATTATCTTAACGACAGTGTTTTTTTTTTAGTTAAATGTTGAAAGACAAGGGTATAATTTATGATCGTATATTATATGATTTGTTTAAATGTTGTCTCCGTTTATTTCAAGTACTTGGTCGAATGTTTATACAGATGTTGATAGGCGACCATATATTTTCAGTGATATGGACTTCGTAGGTAATTAGAGTCAAAATTAATTATTTGGGTTCATAAATTATTGGGATTAGATCTACGAGCCTTCAAGATAAGTTAAAAGGTTTTTGTAGTTAATTGGAGAGCTGATTACTTTTACAACGACAAAAAATGGGGTTCAGAGATCAAATTATTAGTTTTAAAAAAGGGCTGGGAAAATCTTGTGACAGAAAAAGATTCGTGAGTAAACCGTCATGGTAGACAGACGAACCTCCCACACGTTTTGGTTGAGAAACCCAGTACCGTGTAGGGCAGTGTTTCTCAACAGGTGGTCCGCGGGTCAGTTCTTGGTGGCCCGCGCACACAAAATTTCATTAGTGTTAATAATGGGCCTTTACGCAAAAAAAATGTTTTTCTTGATGTTGGTGGTCCGCGGTTAGTGTGGAATTCTTAAAGTGGTCCGCAACTGTAGAAGGTTTGAGAAACACTGTTGTAGTGGGTGAACCAGAAGTAGTCTGGAAGTGTTGAGGACAGTTTTAATGAAATAAACGAATCTCGATAACGGGTTTAAACACTGTGAGTGTTGTGCGGTGTTTAATAAGCTTATGTGGTCTCTTTAATTTAAATCTTATCTAAAAATTAAACGTAGATTAAGTAAAATGTGGATTTTAATTCACACATCCTGTCATAAAGAATCATAGCAACCGACCAGCGGACATTTTATGGTTTCAGAGTTGCTCCGCTCGCAAGTTGGGAAACCCACTATGTAGAAGGAGCTTTCAAAGTAAGTACCATGAAGAACAATGAAAATATTTAAATTCATTAGGCAACCGTGATGTTTCCACATGCTAGAAATGCCCCCACAATTTGGAGGGGGGTGGAATACATTTGGACAACTGTATATTGATTTTATTGAAACCTTAATCTAT
Source organism: Liopterus haemorrhoidalis (assembly GCA_963971575.1). Classification (NCBI taxonomy): domain Eukaryota; kingdom Metazoa; phylum Arthropoda; class Insecta; order Coleoptera; family Dytiscidae; genus Liopterus; species Liopterus haemorrhoidalis. The sequence goes on from OZ020613.1 coordinate 63,020,233, forward strand.
AAACATTTATTAAACAACAAAAAACCTATGAATGATATTGTCACGGGGTGGATTCAAGAACGGACATCTTTTCTACAAAATTTATTATATTATAATAATTTTACAATACAATACAATTAATTGTCAGAATGGCTGCTGTGTTGACTGTTAGCGGCTGATGTCAGTCCCGTTCTTGCCCCGGCTTCTCCAGGATCGGTCGAACCACACCATGTATCCGCACGAGGCGGACACGTGGATAAGCCCTGTAGACGGCACTCACATCTCGGGTTGGTGACTTGACAGCTGGGCTGGTCCTCGGGTAGCGTGCTCACAAAAAATGGTCGAATGAATAACTAACTGATTCAATGAATCACTAACAGACTCAATGAATAATTGACTAACGACTCTATTCCCTAAGACCATTTTATAACTGTTAACCAGGACACTATGACGTCAAGTCCTACCTCAATTGTTTTGGAAACATTATTCATTTGTGTAATTGTGGGCACAATTGAATAATGTTTATCAACACATCAGAAAGTAGTTCAAAACTTATGTTGACAAACACGCAACACTTTGCACATTCTTTAATTCCCAAAACCGCAAGTCAACCGCGACCTACACGGCCCAAAGGCCGCTCAAGGAATTGGGACATTAGCATACAATTATATCATAATTGTGACAATATTTTTTGGTAAGAATACTTTTGTATTCCTCTCTCCATTTTATAATTCTCAATAATTCTAGAGAGACGCTCCTACCTTTATATATATTTTCCATAAGTATATTTTTAGGAATTCTAACTTGTCTTTTAAAGTTTTAATTTAAGCTTTGTGTGATTAAAATCTTCCATTTTCAATACTTCTAAAAACAACTGTTGATGTACAAACAAAGTAACTGTTTTTGACGTTGTCGAATTTTGGGTGTGTCCACGTCAGGTAACAAAGGATTGGATATTAACTTTTTCCACCTAAATGTGCACTATGATATTGACGTTTCGAACTTGCTTTGAAGTCGTGTTAAATTGAAAAAATTCTGATGGAGTTAATGCACAACCTTAGGACAAAAATTTCAATCACTTGTATGTTTTTTGGGAAGTCAGAAAAAACATTAAATACGACAGTTATAAATGTTATCAAAGAGCAACAGTAGATATTGTCATTGTGGTCATGGGCGCCCCATAGTAAGGGGCAATACGAATATTCACTTTCAAGTGTTTTATTGCAAACCCTTACGTTTTTTTGTTCTCAAATTTATATATTTTTATATTTGTCTATTTCATATTATAACAATTTTTTTATATTTGCTATCAAAGCTTAAACAAATTTTAGTTCATGTGTATTTATTCGATTCAAGTTTGCATTAGTATAGTTTGTAATTGGTAATAATAAAAGCTCCAGTGAAATTATGAACTGTGGGGTTCCTCAAGGTACTGTACTTGGTCCGATCTTGTTTTTAATATATATTAACGATTTATTAAATATTTCACATCTAAACGGTAAACTAATAGCATACGCGGATGATACAGTTTTATGTATAGAGGCCAATACCTGGAACGATGTTAGAAAAATGGCGGAACATGATTTGCGTTTAATAAAAATTTGGTTAAATAATAATGTGCTGACACTAAATGAAAAGAAAACATTGTTTGTACCATTTTCTATATATAACAATACCCAACCAAATTTTGATTATTTAACTTTGCATATAGCTAGTTGTATAGTAGATAATAATTGTACATGTGATTGTAAAATATTTAAAACTTAAAAAACCAAATATCTTGGAATATATATAGATAAAAATATGAGATGGGATGAGCATATATCGTACCTTTGCAAAAATGCTAGAAAAACTTTTCATTTATTTAAAAAACTCAGGGATTTTATGCCACTTAAAATTTTATATACATTTTATTACGGACTAGTACAATCTCTTCTTTCATACGGGCTGATAGCTTGGGGTGGCGCTGCTGAAACGCATTTACAAAAAATCAAAATAATACAGAAAATTATCTTAAAATTAATACATAAAAAATCTCTGCGTTACCCCACTGAAAGATTGTTCAAAGATTCACCGGTTTTAAATATAAATCAACTATATGCCTTAACAATATTGAAATACATTAAAAAATATCCTCAAGAGATTACATATTTCACACATGATTACAGAACCAGAAATAAATTAGTGGCCAAGGCACCTAAAATGTATAAAAATATTGGTCAGAAGTACTTTGTATATTTAATTCCCACACTACATAATAATTTTCAAGCATTCTTGCAAAGTGTAGGTATAGAATTGGACAGAACGAACATCAGGTATAATAAATGGGCGACACGCTTTTGCAAAAGTAATTTGTAAATGTGACACATTAATTATATAAATTGTATATGTATTGTATAAAAAATTAATTATATAATTGTATTGTAATTGTATAAAAAAAAATCAATCAATTGTATTCAGAAATTATTATATATTGTTGTATCAATGAGCCACGCACAGACTGGCAACAGTCTAATGTGGTATTTTTCAATAAATTTCAATTAAAGGGCCTCAGAACACTGGAGCACCTAGGGCCTCGGATAGGGTAAGCAGGGGCACTGAAAGAGAGTCAAGTCTTGGTAATACCAGGCCTACCTTGGATTTTTTTTTTTGAACAAATTGTTTTATTGCTTTTCAAAATATTCGCCTTTAAGATTTATACACTTTTGCATGCGTTCAAATCAATTCTCGAAACATTTTTTCCACTCTGAAGTTGGTTTCTCAAAAACATAGTTTTCGAAGGCTTCAACAGATTCTTGACGTGATGAATATCGCTGCCAACGCATTTTTTGTTTGACATTGGGGAACAAAAAAATTCATTAGGGGATAAATCAGGTGAATACGGTCAATGAGACATTAATTCGATGTTTTTCTTCAAATAATCAATTGTTTAAAGTGCTGTGTGGGAGCTTGCATTGGCACGATGAAGAATGATAAAAAAAAAACTTAAAAAATGTATGTGAAGTGTGAATTTTCACACATTTCAGGGTTTTGCAGGTATTTAGTAAGTGAATGATGATTATTTGGGATGCGAAAATAAATTTTATATTATTTATTTATTTTTTTTTTGTTAATTTTAATTCGAACGCCTAATACCATTATTTAGGTATCTAAATATGTGCAGTATTTTTTTTATATAGCAAGGTTCATTAAGAATTTTAAAAATTGCGCCTATGGCTCCATTGGTTGTTATAAGTTCCGCCCATCAGATTTCGTGTACATTGAAACATAATTAAATTATAATTTAAACAATTTCCACTGGTTATTAAATTTACGCTTTTAAGAATTAAATGCAACATTTACCAAAATATAACTAGAATTTTGAAAAAATAATTTAAACAATATATAAAAAAAAAAAAAAAACAAAATAATATTGTCTCTTCTCGCAGGGTTCGATCCCTTTCGGATCGAGTTACTTGGGTAATAAACTAGCGTCAAAAACCACTACACCAGCGTACACGTTCCAGTGTAGCGTGTTACAAAGCTATAACTTGTGTACATCATTAGCCAAAAATCACAAAAAATGCGTTTTTTTCCAAAAACATAATCTGATCAAAAATTCCTGTTGAACTATTTCGGTTCACACCAATGTACATTACTTAGAATTTTTTCAGATTTTTAGTTTAAACCATCTGGCCTACAGGTTGTGGGACAAAAAGTTTTTTGCACAATTTTGGCAAAAATCGCTTCAAAATAATTTATTTTGCAAAAATAAAAATTTGATCGTTAATCCACGTACCCAGGGTTTTCATTTGATACCCTACTCAGAATTATAATTTAAATATGTTTTTTAGATGTTTTAGTATTTTTCCTATGTGCGGGTCAAAGAGTTGTATAAGCATGCCAAATTTCAACTCTCTAGGTTTAGCCGTTTGGCTACAATTTTTACCGAACAGACAGACAGACAGACAGACAGACAGACAGACAGACAGACATACAGACAGACAGACAGACAGACAGACAGACGACAAAATGACGGTATAAGGGTTTTTTGGTCATACCTACAAAACCCTAAAAATGGTAACATGTAAATGGTAAAATGATGATAAATAAACATGAAATATAAATAAAAAATTTAATTCAATAAAATAATAGAGTGAAATTCTTTTATCCTGCAATATAGGTATTATCGTTACTATGGTAATTAAAATCTGACAGCAATTGAAAATTCCGTTTCTTTAAATTTGCAACATAGGCGATTTAAGTGCATCTTTTCATTCAAAAAAAAAAAATTCACAAGTGACGAAAAAATTATGCTTGTAACTTCCCAGCAAACATTTTTATACGGACCAGTACTGGTAAAGCACATACTCCCCGGCATTGAAAGTAATGGGCCAGTACCCCGGTGCCCCCGTAGCCGTTACTGGCCCATTGATGTATCAGTTGCCGGCCCAGCAACGGTAAAGTGCAAAATAATCGCATTAGTTGCAAGATTTATTTCTGATGGCTTTAAGTAAAAAGTATGAGTGAAGAAGAGTGCTTATAAAATACTGGTAAAGTACTTCGTATAGGCGGAATGCGAAATACAAATGTGAAGTACATTATTAATACTGGCGTTGCACTTACTTTTGGTGCCAGTAATTTACCAGCATAAAAGCAGTTAGCCGGCATTCGGCCGTTAGTTGAATGTTTGCTGGGTTGGTACAATTTTCAGAAGAGTTTGAGAGAAATTTCTGCTATATTCAGTGCTACTTATCCAAATCATCCTATACCAAATCCCTCTACAATATCTAGGCTTGTTACCAAATTTAAACTCCATGGATGCCTCAATTTGAATGATACAAGAAGGCAACGATCATCAACTATAGTGACTGAAGAAAAGAAATTAGAAATTGTTTTAGAATTTGAAAGTATTCATTGTATAAATTTCATAATAGCACAGCAAACTAATTGCATATCAATGGAAAATATGAGCTTGATGCTTTTGAACAATTTCACTTATATTTGGTCGGAGAGGGGACAATGCAACTCTCATGTCATGTTCCACATTTACAAGTCTTGATCTTTTTTTTGGATTTTATATTGGTTAAAGCCGAAAATCCAAATTCACATAAATACGACGTTGCAAATTGTATTAAGACATTTAATGCTTTTCTTGATATGGCTGGAAAATCTTTTTGAAGAGAAATCCAAAAAAGTATTCAACGATATTTCTGAATGTTTTAATTTTAATATTCTTTCCCTAGAGACAAAAATAAGTTCTTCCTCTTCATCCATTGTCAATACGAAAATTGATGTATCGTATGTTAAAAATGAATTTCTGACCCAGTCAAATTTTTCCATTTGTAAAGTTTTTTTCAATATTTTTCTCCAATAAATTCAAATGCTCAATAATTGTTGGTTTAATTTTCTCATAGCAATGTTTTTCAATAGATTCAAATTTTTCTAAGTTACCTTTCTGTCAACGAGTATTTTAGTTATTCTACAAAATCTGGCGGTACACTAAAGTGCCGCGGCACAGTAATTGAGAACCACTGGTCTAGAGCCATCTATCTACACGTGAACATTGCATTGGAGGCTACAACCACCTATTACATTATTTTTGTATTTGTACCTAGCTCTGATGTTAAATTTTAGTAGCAAAGTCATGTGTGGATCAAATAAATGTTATTACCGACCGCCAAAATATATAAGGGAGGTATTGTGATCATACCAATTTTGACGTTTCGAGATTTCGATGGATCTCCACGAATTGAGCTCCCTACATAACGTTTTGACTATTTTTAGTACAATGTCTGTCGACCTGTCTGTCTGTCCGTCTGTCTGTCCGTCTGACTGTCCGTCTGTCTGTCCTTCTGTCTGTGCACGTACACGTGCAGACCAAATTCGGCTGAAAGGATTTTTATTGATTTCTTCTTCGTATCCCCCTTTGCTCTCTAATATAACTCCTAAATACTTAAAGCTGCTGACCTGTTCAATTTTAACTGCGTCCAGAGTTAAATTTATCTCAACTTCCTCTTTACCAATGACCATTACCTTGGTGAAATTTCCTCCTTGACGACCTGATAATTACCAGTTTTGACAAAACTATCAGAGTAATCCCCGTATTGATTATAAAATTTGTTCACCTCTACATTCAAGATATACTAGCAATTTCTTGCTTATTTTTTCTCAATTCTTCAGCAAAGCCATATCCAATTGTCTGCAATCGATTTGAATTCTATTATAAATTTAGTGACATTAATTTTCGATGGTTTCTGCAAGTAAAACCAGAGGCAAATGGTTCAATAAACATTTCAGTGTCATACAACAGGCTACGTCAGCACTGTGACTTTCTCCCTAACATGGTAGAAAACAAATAATGCATGACATTGTCACGTTAACTATTTAGAGCATTTACAGAACCCCAACCGAACATGTTTTAAAAAAACTCCAACCGCATATTAAAAATTAACACAAAAGAATCTACCTCATGTCGATTGGAAAAAAAATTTAATTGGTGTCCTTTGACACAAAGCTTTATTAAATTTAACATGTTTTGGAAAAAAAAAAATGATAAAAGCTATATATGATTAATTATATGTAAAGGTTCTTTTATAATATTATAAAAAAAATCAGCTGTGGCCACCACAGGACCGACCGCCATCATAAAGTACTTATATAAATTACATTCTACCAGCACAGTAGAAATAACTTGACCTAATATTTTCTAACAGAGATATTATTTATCATGACCATGGAAACGTTATACAAGCTGTCTCAAAAGAAATTTTATATTTAGTGGATCGATTAAAAAAAAGTAAGCCGTATATAGAAAAAATGTTTATTAATTATTAAAATACACTTTTTGGGGATTTATTTCTTAAAACTAATATCGTCTAAATGTAGACCCTCGCGTTCTCGGCACTCATTTAATCGAACAGTAAAATTACTTATGACGTCTCGGCAGGTGGACTCAGGGATGTCTGCCATTTCGTGACGGATATTTTCTTTCAAATGCGCCAGTGAAGTCGGTTTATTGGCGTAAACTTTAGATTTAAGATAACCCCATAGGAAAAAGTCCATAGGGGTTAAATCTGGACTGCGTGGAGGCCAATTTATGTCACCTCTCCAGGAGATCAATTTTCCTGAGAATTAAGCCTCTGACTGGCATCTTGGGGCTTTAATTCTTGCACCAATTGAATTTTGTAGGGGTGCAGCTTAAGGTCTTGGTGCATAATGCGATGTAATGATGATCTATGCACATTTAAAGCACTTGCGCGCTTCCGAATTGAAAGGTTCGGGTCGTCACGAACAGACTGATTAACATTCTCCACGTTTTCTACCGTTCTTGATGACATAGGTCGCCCGGATTTTGATTTATCCAGCGTTGTACCAGTCTCTTCAAACTTTTTAACCCAATGTCGAATGAGAGGAATGCTTGGCGCATCATTTAAGTGGCGAAAACCTCGAATACTGCAGAATTTTCTACGCGCTACAGTCGCCGAATCACCGTTTTTGTAAAACTCTCGCACGCATAACGCGCGGTCTGCTCCCGAGAAACGCTCCATAGCGACTTGATTCCCAAGAGCCAGGCTACCGATTGACATAACCCCTGCGCCCCTCGGATACGTTGCGTTTACGCAGTAAGCTAAATAAATATAAAATTTCTTTTGAGACACCTTGTATATAAATATAAAAAAATTGAGACTTGGAAAAAATTTCGAAAAATTGTACAGAAATTATTCGAAATTTTTCGTTTTATCAAAAAACGTCTCAAAAAAAAGTTATTAGTTATTGCTTTTATAGCGACTTTTGTTCAATAAATTTTTTCGAAATATTTTTCTGTTGTGAAATATTCACAAAAATCTTAAAATCGACACGAGGTAACTCCAATTTTAGTCAACCAATTTTTACCAAAAGTTGATCAACTCGTGCCATTGATGGCAGAAGCTTAAATATGAAGTTTCATAAAAATCCTTCCAGCCGAATTTGCTCTGCACGTGTACACAGACAGATGGACAGACGGACAGACAGACAGACAGACAGACAGACAGACAGACAGACAGACAGACGGACGGACAGACATACCGACAGACATCATGCTAAAAATAGTCAAAACGTTATGTAGGGACCTCAATTCGTGGAGATCCATCGAAATATCGAAATGTCAAAATCGGTATGATCACAATACCTCCCTTATGTTGGCGGTCGGGAAAAAGAAACTACATGTTTATACATGTTTATTATATATATATATATATATATACAGTATTGGCCATAAAGATTGCAACTTTTAACATCTTTCAATTTTTCAAATTTAAATAATAATCTTGGAAAATAAATACTCTTAATTCTATAATTTAATCATATTTTGTTTGTTACATCAATCAATAATCAAATAATCTGACTTACAGATTAATAATAAATTATTTCTTCATTTTTGCTTGGACAAAAATATTGCAACTACTTTGTTTCAATTTTCAACAACTTTGCTACAATTTTCTTGTTATATGCAGATTTTATCCATAAATAATATGTTGTGCACAAGTAATATTTCAGTTTATATTTGTCAATCATGAGTCGTACTAAAACTGTTTCAAATGACATTAGAAACTTCATAATTTCTGGTTTGAAAGACTGCTGCAAAATGTGATTTCACAAAATTTAAATGTTCATAAATCTACTGTGTCGCGAATTATAAAACGATTTTGAGAAGAAGGTACGTTTGAAGTTTCAAAAATTCCAGAACGGCCACGAAAAACTACAAAACGAACTGATAAAAAAATTATTTATTTATCTAACAATAACCCCTTTCTGTCATCGGAGAAAATTTTGGGCCTTTTGCCACAAATGGATCAAGAAAACATCTCAACAAGAACTATTCGCAGAAGATTAGTTAGTGAGGATCTTTTTAGTCGCCTTCCTGCTAAAAAACCACTTCTATCCAAAAAGAATGTGAAGGCCCGATTAAAATTTGCTAAAAATCATATTGACTGGACTGTGGATCAATGGAAAAAAGTTATTTTTAGTGATGAATCTAAGTTCAATTCGTTTAAAAGTGATGGTGTAAGTTACGATAGGAGGCCTGCTAATAAAAGATTTGTCAAAAATACACCTTGCCAACAGTTAAACATGGCGTAGGCGGTGTGATGGTATGGGGCTGTTTTTCGGGATATGGTATGGGTCCTCTATACCACATTGAAGGAATAATGGATCGATTTAAATATATAGACATCCTTCAAAATGTTATGAAACCTTATTCTGATGAGTTCATGGCCTTTAAAACATATTTTTCAGCATGATAATGACACAAAACATTCTTCGAAGTTGGTAAAAAAATGGTTCGAGGATTCAAAAATTAACGTAATGACTTGGCCGTCACAGTCACCCGATTTAAATCCAATATAAAACCTTTGGGAGATTGTCAACAGAAAGATTAGAAACAAAACGCATTCAAATATTGAAGAATTGTTTAAAGCTTTGCAGGGTGCCTGGTCTAATATTGATAATGAAATGATCACGAAATTATTAGATACAATGGCGAAAAGATGTCGGGAAGTTATAAATACTGGTGGTTACTATACAAAATATTAAAAATGATCTGTTAATAATAATTCATTTTCTTAATTAATAAAAAAAAATTTTTTTTAAGAGTAGTTGCTATCCTTATGTCCAAGTAAAAACATTAAATACTATAAAAAAAAAATAGAATTTACTATTAAAATTTAATTTTTTACTATAATATATGTAGAGGATTGTTAAAGGTAAGAATTACATTTTTTTAATTTTAAAAATATTGAATAAAATAAAAATAAAATAGGATTATCAAAAGTTGATATCTTTATGGCCAATACTGTATATATAATTTATTAATTGTTTTTAGCGAAACATTTTTTACAAAAAAATATTTCAGTTGAGCAAGAGTCACTGGAAGTGTGTATATTTACACATTTTAGGATTTCATTGACATATTTTTTTAACAAACCTCGTATTGTACAGTAAAACTCTTTTGTTCTAAAACGAATTATTAAAAATCTAAATGTGAAGGGCCTTTTAACTGGACAGCCAATAAAAGACATACTTTCAGTTTAATATTTGAAATATTGTTCGAGTAAAAGCTTTGATTTACAAAGTTTCCAAAGTTTAAACATACAATATACATTATTACGCATGAAATATTCTATTAACAGTAGTATTACGATCGCATATATTTCATTTGAGCAGCGTTATTAAACATGTCCTGCTAAATTCAAAAGTAAATCTCAACAATAATACCTTCTTGTGTCTGCTTTGCAGAATAATCTAATATATAGCAAAGCCAGGCTTTGTTAATCTTTATTCTGCAGTTTCTATTGTAGTACGCTTTACGTTGCTTTGTAAATTCATTTGAAGATCTTTCTTTGATGATAAAGGTATTAAACTTGAATAACAGTGATATTACCTGTTATGTATTGTTCTTAAAATACGTGTACTCCTCGATCTATATTACATTAAATGAAAAAGTGCTAACTGAAAAAATCTTGAATGCTTAATAGGGAAACAATGAAGGGGAAAAGTGTAAGAAACCCTTCGAATAAAGGACGTTTTAGGACAAAGGCCTGTTTGAAAATGTCAAACTGTCGTTCTTTGAAATAGTTTTAAAAGGGTGATTTAAATAAATTAAATGAGAGGCATTTAATTAAGAAAATTGTGTTGGAGTTTCTTAAATTTCTTCTTGCTATAGGTGTAGTTTATCAAGTTTAGATTGAATGCTTCTAGAATAGTTTTTCTTAACGTTATTGCCTTACAGAACGGTGAAATATCAGACGTTTTTCGCGGACCAGAAAAATAAATAAATATTTTTTATAGTCTCGCAGTATACGAGGGTTACCTTTTATGTTTTATAAACGACCACTAGATGGCAATATTGAAATGTGTCGTTTCTATATTCGTAAAATTTGACATTTGTTATTATTAAATCAGTGGCAGCTTATAAATTGACCGACTAGTTTGTTGACAGTGAGCGTTTAAGAAAAACAAGTTTGTAAAAAAATGGATTTTACCCATGAAGGTTTTAGTTGGATGTTATTTTATTTTATGTATTATTATTATATGTTATTTTATATTATGTAATTATTCGTAGATATCTTTGCTAATTGGAGCACGAAAATAAATTCACAGCAGTACTCAAACAAACAAAATGATTAATTTTAAGGTAATAATTATAAATAAGGAAAAACTTATACGTAAATTTTGGATTATAATTTGTTGTTTATTTAAATTAAATTTTTATGTTTCCCCTAAGTACAAAGTAATAAAATATTAAGTAAAAATATATTTATTCATATAATATATGGCTACAAGTTGTATTTAAATGTTTATTTTAATTTTAAAACAATTAGTCACTGTAATGCAATGATATCGTCGTCATCTGAACTATCCCTGTCATTTCTTGTATTTATTATTATTGGATTAATATCATCAACAACCCTTTCCCACCATTCATTTATTAAATTTTCGATTTTTTTAACATATTTTGCCCAAGTTTCACAACTTATTTGATCACAGGCTACTACACTGCTACATTTTCAAAACTTCATTATCACTATATCCGTTTTGACCAATATGTCTATCATAATCATTTTTTGTTATACCCCAAATTAGTTCAATGGGGTTAAACTGGCAGTGATAAGGAGGTAATCTTAGTACTTCATGACCATACGTTTGTGCCAATGTATCAATAAAATAAACTGGTTCAGATTTTAATTTCCTTCGTTTTTTCGTGATTTTGTTAGTGAGAAATTCAGATTTATTACATTTTATAATTTTACGAATTGTTGATTCCGAATTCTTTAAGGCAGCTGCTACTATTTGATGGACACAAGATAGAGAAATAAATGGCCCATTGTTCTCTTTTTCGGAATTAAAATATTCTAGCAGATTTAAAATTAAAGTTTGTGAATTAAATAATTGGCCGCAAGATCTATTAATTAATGTTATTAACAGACACTGACAGCTAAGACAAATAACAAAAAACATTTTTAAAATCGCTGAAAAATGGTAACTAGATTATCATATGATTGCAATTCTTGATACATACATGTAATAGTCACCTATCAGCAATCCGACTATATATATGTTAATGTTTCTAGTGGTTAATATAATATTCATGTTGGTTGGTAGTACAATTTTGTTTTTAATTAGGGATTATAGGTAGAAGTAGGAAATAATATCACTCAGCTTTTTGGACAAGAAGCGTTTATTTTAACAAAACACAACGTTTCGCCAACAACATTGTTGGCTTCTTCAGGTGCTATAACAATAACATCATGATAGAAAACAATATTGTACAATTAATAACAAAATTTACCTATGTTAGTTAAACATAGTCATAACAGACTGTACATCAATCATCTCCAAGGATGGTGAAATTGCAGAATACATAGACATTAATGTGTACTTGAAGAAAACAGACCATAGGAAAAAACAGGAGTAAATTTCAGTTAAATATTGAAATATAGTGATCAAAAATTAGAAACTATTGTTTAAATTTAACAGTGCAAAATGAGACAAATAAACTATATAACTGTCCAATATTAACTTATACATAAATACAATGATATCAAGTTTTATCGATGCATCAATATGACAGGCTGCGACACTATCCCCCCTAACTACCTGGTACGCACAAATCGACAGAGTTGACAGTGTCCCACCCTGTACAACATAATGCAAAGATAACCCCCGGAATCATGAAATTTTCACCAACACCAACTCAGTGGAAAGAACCAGAATGAATTAATTGAGTCTTGGAGCAATCATACAATTCATTTGTTATTGTTATAGCACCTGAAGAAGCCAACAATGTTGTTGGCGAAACGTTGTGTTTTGTTAAAATAAACGCTTCTTGTCCAAAAAGCTGAGTGATATTATTTCCTACTTCTACCTATATTCAAAATTTGGACGTTAAATTACTTTCTACTATTAGGGATTATATAAACTGTACTTGTTATGCCTGGAAATTTGGGCAGGCCTTGAAGGTCCATCTTTTAAAAAATCAACGTTGCAATATACACTGATGATTTTACGACTATAGCACGTCCTGTATCCACACACCTCAAGTTGTGTCCGAAAGGAAGTCAGGAGAGATGATATATGAGGGGGTATTGGTATTCACACTATGCCTGTCTGTGTGCGTGTATATATCCAGAGATGTGCACATGTACCTGCGTGTGTGTATTTACGACAGCCATGTGTCTGGGTGCGTTCATACATGTATGCGTGTTCGTCTGTCGGTGTATTATATGTATTTCCGTACGTGTGAGTATATGTGTGAATATGCGGATGTTTCTCACCATATTTATGTATTTTGTTGCGTGTTAAAATGGTGTAAACCGAGAGTAATAGATCTTCGTTTAGCAACAATAAATCAATTTACTTGACCGAACCTTATCATATTTTTTCATCGCGCAAATTACAGTACAGTTATAATTTCCACTTCACACTTAATTTTTGAATGAATTATAGTATTTTGACAATAACAACATGTGGAAAAGGAAATTATATTTAAAATAGAATTGCTTGAGTGAGAATAGAAATTCACAAAAATATATTTAGATTTTAGAATAGATGGTGTTTCGGAGTTACAACTATTTAATTAAAAACATGAATTATCTCTATTTCAAGAAACCGGATTATTATTATAAACGTAAATTAGATGTTACAAAAACTAAACTTTTGAAATATCTGCCCAATTATTGATATCAGCAAAAACGTGTATTACAAAAGTATTTTATACTATGTTAAGAAAAAAAAAAACAACCTTTTTTGTTGTATCCATTATTTAATTGGATGAATATGTGGGGAGTTGTGGGGGAACAACCTGGAACTAAAGTTTTGAATTATCTGCACTATTATTGACATCAGCAAAAACGTGTATTATAAAAATTGTTTATACTAAAAAAACAATTCTGTTTTGTTGGATAAATTTTCAATTGGATGAATATTTTGGGAGATACGGGGGGGGGGCTAGAATATGGAGTTACGGGGGGAGACCCTAAAACTAAACTTTTGAAATATCTGCACAATTATTGACAGCAGCAAAAACGTGAATTACAAACATTGTTTATACTAAAAAAAATTATGTGAAGTGTGAATATTCACACATTTCAGGGTTTCGCAGGTATATAATAAGTGAAGGCGGAATGCTGAGTCTGTAAGACAAATTTTACTTTGTAGTAATCACGGTAAAATAAACGATATTTTTAAAATAATTTATCGTCTGTTAATCATATAATAAGAGTGGTTATTAAATTTACGCTCTTAAAAATGAAATACAACATTTGTCAAAATATAACTAGAATTTTGACAAAATAATTTCAACATAATAAAAATGCAAAAAAAAAAAACAGAAAAAATAAAATTCACTCCGTGCTCGAACTCGAAACCCTTCGTTTTCCAGCGCATTTTAGCTTACGGCACCATTGCTCTAACCCATTACGCTATCGCACGCCTTGCGTGAGAGTGTCTTACATTGGTATAACTTTTGTACTTTGTGAACAAAAAACCACAAAAAATGCGTTATTTTCCGAAAACATAATCTGATCAAAAATTCCTGTTGCACTATTTCGGTTCACACCAATATTACATTACTTAGAAATTTTTTAGATTTTTAGTTTAAACCATCTGGGCCTATTATAGGGTGTGGGACAAAATTTTTTTTGCACAATTTTGGCAAAAATCGCATCTTAATAATTTATTTTGCAAAAATAAAAATTTGATCGTTAATCCACGTAGTAATTGCTTTCATTTGAGACCCGACTCAGAATTTTAAAAAAATATTTATTTTTTCGATGAGCACATATTTGTTTATATTTTTAGGGGGATATGTTTTTTAGATGTATTAGTATTTTTCCTATGTGCGGGTCAAAGAGTTGTATAAGCATTCCAAATTTAAACTCTCTAGGTTTGGCCGTTTGGATACAATTTTTGGCGACAGACAGACAGACAGACAGACAGACAGACGACAAAATGACGGTATAAGGGTTTTTTGGTCATACCTACAAAACCCTAAAAATGTGTTAAGAATTAGGAAATATTTCTTTTCTGTGCAATGCAGTCTTTGCAGGGAAGTGTTAAAACTACGCCCAAGAAAATTTATTAAATTTAGTTCAGAGCCTAATTACGTCCTAACACTTCTGATTATCATCATGAATAAACATGTTGAATATGTATGTGAAGTATATAAGTGTCACTCAAAAAAGGAAGCAAAAGACTCAAACAGAGGCAGGTACAACAAAAAATTTCTAAAAATAAGTACACAGCTCCTTCTCAGTTTGGTTAAAATTTTAGTATTAAAACGTTTCATTAAAAAAAAAATAATAATAATAATAAAAATAAAAAGTTCACTATTTTTAACTAAATCACAATGTAAATCTTCATTTATTCAGATAGTGTTATTTTTATGAAATATTACTTTTTCAGTGTTAAAATTAACACTACTTTAACACTATTAATTTTCTAAAACAATAATTTAACCAGTATATAAGTGTAAACTATACATTAAATTTAAACAAAAAAGAAGTGTAATTAACACGAAAAGCGAGGGACTTCATAGTTCACTAAAAGTTTATCATGATTTACATTTTTTAGTGTATCATGATTGTGGCACCTAATCCTAGCCTAAGTAAGGTAGGGTGGCTAGACAGTCACACAAATGGTCTTCGCGGCGGCGACTACGAAGAACCATCAGCAGAAGGCTGGAATATAAAATGAAAAACAGAGATGTGACACGGAGACGCATCGAGTTGAGCACCTGGGGAAGACACGAACGACCTAGAGGAAAGGGAAGGAAATATAAACTCTTCTGCTCCTAGGGGCTGCTCTAGGAGACTAACACAAGGGAATGTTAGTCCTAGCTGGGATGTAAACGAGTAAAATCCTAGGCCCACAAGTAATGGCTATGGAGGAACCAAACCTAGAACAATCCCACGATGTCTCTGAAAACCCTAGCCAAGCGACAAACAATGCGGAAGACGTTGCTCAACACGATTTGTGTATCACATAAGAAAATAAAGTACCACAAAAATAAACTATTATATAAACAACTGACAATTTATAGCAAAATTATTAATATTAAATACAAATACAGAATTACAAAATTTAAATTCAAATAAAACAGCAGACGTGATCAATAGACCAGCGTGTGCGAACCAAAATCTACAAGTTACGAAGATGCGATAACTTGCAGAATAGAAATATATGTTATAAATATATTAAATTAACAATGAAATCGAACTGATGTAAAATTGGAATGGACTTACAATAGATGTTTGCCGTCAAAAATACATAGAATATTTATATGTTGACGAATTATGTCCGTAGATAATATAATAGTTAAGTTTATGGGAGTCGGACAGGTGTAGAAATAAATAAAAAAGTTTATTTAACTAAGCTTACGTTTCGATTTTAATCAAATCTTCCTCAGAGCTAAAAAGATTTAGAATCAGTTAGAAATTATCTAATTATTAGTATTAAATCTTTTTAGCTCTGAGGAAGATTTGATTAAAATCGAAACGTAAGCTTAGTTAAATAAACTTTTTTATTTATTTCTACACCTGTCCGACTCCCATAAACTTAACTATTATAGAATATTTATCCCCAACTTTACAATGTGGTACTGGTGTCCCAAAAAACAGGTTCCTGGGTCCTCGGATGGTTTCTTCAACAGGTGTTGATGCACAAAAAATTAAATGAAGACACCAAGAGGGTGAAATATCATTTAACTCGCGATAGAGACGCGTGAATTTATTTAGAAACGTTTAATAATCCATTCGACAGGCGAAGTACACACTGATCTGGTCAGTATATGAGTGATTTAGTGAAAATAATGTTGAGACCGGCACGTAGCGCTTCTCAACATTTTTTCAAAGCACAAAAAGTTTTTGTGAAATAAATTAAATTAATTTAATAGTAATACGCGACTTGTGGGCGCGACAATGATGTTCTTTTAACATAGGGTGACCACTTTCTTAAGAAGGCAATGCGGGACAAAGCAAAAAAAAGGTCGTCACTTTTCAAATATAAGTGAAAAGCAAAAAAAAAGGTTCTCACCTCCCAAATACAAGTGAAGAGCAAAAAAAGGTCCTCATCTTCCAAATCTAAGTAAAGGGCAAAAAAGGGCCTTACCTCCCAAATCCAATTGAAGAGCAAAAAAAAGGTCTTCACCTCCCAAATCCAAATGAGAAGCAAAGAAAAAGGTCGTCATCATATCCTCAAATACAAGTCAAGAAATCAAATATTAGAATGCGGGACTTTTGAGGGACGTGTCTCAATGTGGAACACACAATCAAAATGCGGGACAGTTCCGCAAAAAGCGGGACGAATGGTCACCCTATTTTAACACTCCTTTTTTAGGATTTTGTAGGTATGACCAAAAAACACTTATACCGTCATTTTGTCGTCTGTCTGTCTGTCTGTCTGTCTGTCTGTCTGTTCGGTAAAAATTGTAGCCAAACGGCTAAACTTAGAGAGTTGAAATTTGGCATGCTTATACAACTCTTTGACCCGCATATAGGAAAAATACTAAAACATCTAAAAAACATACCCCCCTAAAAATATAAACAAATATGTGCTCATCGAAAACAAAAATTTTTTTTTTAAATTTTGAGTAGGGTATCAAATGAAAGCCCTTAGTACGTGGATTAACGATCAAAATTTTATTTTTGCAAAATAAATTATTTTGAGGCGATTTTTGCCAAAATTATGCAAAAAAATTTTTGTCCCACACCCTTTAGCCCAGATGGTTTAAACTAAAAATGTGAAAAAATTCTCAGTAATGTATATTGGTGTGAACCGGAATAGTACAACAGGAATTTTTGATCAGATTATGTTTTCGGAAAATAACGCATTTTTTGTGTTTTTTGGTTGACGATGCATACATGTTATACTCTTATAACACACTAAGTTGATAAGCGATTGGTGGTCTAGTGGCTCAGTTGCGCGACAACTACACAGGATCGTTATTCACTACACAGGTTCGTTCCTGGCTTGTGAAGTCAATTTTATTTTTTGTTTTTTTTTTCATATTTATTTTGTTTAAATTAATTTGTTAAAATTCTAGTTATATTTTAGCACATTTTGAATTTAATTTTCAAGAGCGTAAATTTAATAACCAATTGAAATTATATTTTCATTCTATGTGTCATTTATACGAAGCCAGAGGGGCGGAGCGTATGATTTAAGACAACCAATGAAAGCCATAGGCCCAATTTTCAAAATCTTAATGAACCTTGTTATATAAAAAAAATACTGCACTTATTTAGAAACCTAAATAATGATATTAGGTATTCGAATTAAAATTAACAAAAAAATATTTTAACATAAAATTTGTTTTTAAAGTTCTGAGATTAACAGACGATAAATTATTTTAAAAAGATCGTTCATTTTGCCGTGGTTACTACAAAGCAAAATTTGTCCTACACACTCAGCATGCCGCCTTCACTTATTATATACCTGCGAAACCCTGCAATGTGTGAAAATTCACACTTCACATCAATTTTTATGGTGTAAGATTCAAAATAAGGAATTGTAGTAGGAAGTGTTGTAGTTACATCACTGGACGAACCTCTAAAATAAAGGACTTTTCTCCTATATTATCTCCGCTATATTAAAGGACGAATGGTCACCGTAACTACAGTAGGAGAGAAAAATGTATTATTGCCTTAGGTAAAGAAAATTAATCTTTCAGATTAAAAACAAGATAAATAATACTACGTTCTAAAGCTTGTAGTGAAAAATGTTATTATTACCCCAAAAACAGTGCTTCAACCTAGATCTCATACTCGATAAAATCCTTTCAGTGAAAAGCTAAAATTATTCTGTTATATACCACTTAAGAAATTCGTTCAATATTCTATTTATTCATAAAAGATTTTCTCTGACATTTCCCGAAACATATTTTTCACATTTGCTCCTAAATTTAATATGTAATTCATTCGCTTTCAATAACAGTTGGTTGGGAAAAGTACATTTCAACTTGCATATGAAAATTTAATAGGTTCAACCCACACTTGGAGCTGTGTTAGACCAAAAGGAAATGAAATATCGGAGGATTTACGTTTTTACAATATGTCTACTCGACTGTTTGTGTGGTTGTTTATACTTCCGAAATTCTGAATAACAGAATCGTTGGAAATGTGTTTATATACGGTTCAAATTTCAAAACAACCATTACGCTGCAAAATTCTGCCAAAAACTTGATGGTCTAACATAAATAACACATACGCTGGTATTTAGAAATGAATACTGCTTATTACAAGCGATAGGTTCTTAAATGAAACACTTTGTAAGTTTCACTAATACGATGGTTACCTTTTATGTTTTTACAAACGACCACTAGATGGCAATATGTCACTGGCAATAAAATATGTTACTACTAAAGGGTGATCCAATTTGGACTCTAGGATTTGTTTTTTGATTAAATTCAACATATTGGAAAAATCCGAATTTTATTGTTATTAGCGTACAGTACAGACTTGGCAATTATTTATAAAATATGATGTCGGCCCAATGCCCTCCACGACTCCGCTGACATGATACCATTCTTTTAGCGAAGTTTTCCGTAATCGTTTCCAATAAATGCGGTTCGATTTCAGCAATTGCACGTCTGATGTTCTCTTTTAGTTCTTGAATCGTAGCAGGCTTGTTGACATAGACCCTTTCATTCAAATAGCCCCAGAGAAAAAAGTCTAATGGGGTTAGATCGCAAGACCTTGCTGGCCAATTGATGTCGCCCCTCTGAGAGACAACTTGACCAGAAAATTTGGTTTGAAGTAAAGTGAGTGTTTCACGTGCTGTGTGACATGTGGTTCCATCCTGTTGAAACCACATGTCATTTAAGTTCAAATCGTTGGTTTCATTGAAAAAAAAAGTTGTTTAGCATCTCCCGATAGCGTACACTATTGACAGTAACAGCGTTACCAGCTTCGTCCCCAAAAAAGTAGGGGCCAATGATTCGTCCAGCCCATAATGCACACCAAACAGTACATTTTTGTGGATGCATTTTGTGGAGGTTTTTCTTGAATAGCATGTGGATTTTCACTACCCCAGATGCGACAATTTTGGCAATTAACAAACCAATTCAAAAGAAAATGAGCTTCATCGCTCCATATGATTTTTTTGCAAAAATCAGCATCAACTTCTGTGTTGTCTAAAACCCAGTTCACAAATGTACGGCGCTTTTGGTGGTCCGCTGCTTTCAGTTCTTACGTCAGTTGAATTTTATACGCCTTTAAATGCAGGTCTTTTTTTAAAATTCGTTAAGTAGTGCCATATGAAAAATTCAATTGCTGTGAACGGTGACGTGCTTGGTTCTTCTTGCACACTATGACATATACGAGCAATATTTTCACCTGAACGACCTCTGCGTTGATAGCAAACTCTTGGTGTATCAATAAGCATACCACTTGGTTCAAATTTTTTTAGTAGTTCACGAATTGCACGCTCACTTGGAACATTATTCCGTCCAAAAAGTGGTCGAAGTTTTCTTCGCGTAATCGTAACTGATCGCCTGTTTTCATAATAAACTTGCACGATATTTATGGGTTGCTGCACAGTATACGGCGTCATGATGAATTTGCAATGTGTTTAGATACCAACTGTAAAAACTTCCAACATTCACTGAACTAAATGGGCGCGCAATTCAAATCCCGGAGTCCAATTTGGATCACCCTTTATATTCGTAAAATTTGACATTTCTTATTGTGAAATCAGTGGTAGCTTATAAATTGACCGAGTAGTTTGTTGACGGTAAGCGTTTAAAAAAAAAAAAAAAACAAGTTTGTGAAAAAATGAATATTACTCGTGAAGGTTTTCGTTGGATGATTTTTAAAAGGCCAGCCTTTTTAGTAAAGGCCTAACTCAACAACAATGCATAGATTCACTTCGTTCAACTTTTGGTAATGAAGCACCATCAGTAAAGACTATTTACAATTGCTTTGCAGAATTTCGTCGTGATCGTCTGTCCGTCAGTGATGAATCTCATGAAGCTGGACCAAAATCGGTTGTGATTCAATAAACCATCCATGCTGTGCGCAAAATGATTGAAGAAAATCGGCATGTAACTTACCGAGAGATAGAAGCATCCTTTGGCAAATCGCAGACTGCAATACATTTGTTTTTGCATGAACATTTAGCTGTTTCCATAAATTAAATTTTGATGATTAAATGAAAATTGTGTGCTTTATTTAACAATTCCCGCCACTTTTCTGACAGAATATATTAACAAAGTTCTATAACGTTTGTCCGCAATTTTTTATGAAACCTAGTAAATTATAAGAAAAATTAAAAGTTGTTGTAAGTTTAATTAAAACAATTAATAGAAAATTTTCAAAGCACAAACTGTATATGTAAACAAGAGAAAAAGTCAATATTTCTTTATAACCAAAGTTTTCTTGCGATGCTATCATTATAAAAAGTTTCTAAACCTCTGATCTAAGTTTTATTAGGTTGAACTTTTTTTTCTGCAACGTAAGCATTTCCATGTTATTTTAAGGAATGTTGATTTTTATATCCCTGTTTACCTTAGGTCTTAATAAAACAAAAATTTGTCGACCAAATGGAATAAATTAGGTTTGCAAAAACGTCCTAAAAACGTTTCCGAAGAACAAACAAATCTTAGTATCCAGCATAGTAATCACTGGTTTCTGAAGTGTTAATTTATTCTAACGAAACACCCGGTATTATTGAGACCCGGGACAATTTATACATTGGTTACTCTCATTACATATACAGGGAGCTTAAAAAGAAATGTATTCCACAATGGTTGATGAAATTCATTCCAACAAAAATATAAAATCGATAGCTACAATTGAAGCACTGGATTAAAAAAAAAAAAAACAAAATGTTATGTTCATAACGCAGTGTTATGTATTTTTCGTAACAGCACAGGTATATAAAATGTGGTGCCTCATTTCAATAGAAGTTTCGGTGAATTTTAAAAACGCACCGCAAGAAGGCTGTTTTTTCATATTTTTAATAAAATTTATTGACCTCATATCTCATATATTTTCTGCTCATTAATGTGCTAATAGGAATCCTTCAAGGTTCAGTATTAGGGCCGATACTGTTTGTTTTATACATGAATGATCTCTCTAAGTACCTCTACATTTTTATGACATACTTGCGTGTAAAAATGTAAAAAACAATCTCTATTTTGACTACACTGAACCCAGGTTCGTCAAAAATCTGGTTCTTTAGCTTCCAATCAAAGGCAGTTTTTTCCATAAAGAGTTCTGGTTGTAAGTAATTTTTTGGGACCTAAACAATCCCTCAACATAAAAAACTTTTCACGAAAAAAATCACTCTCGGAGAACACTTGGAGGTCTCGAGAAATTTCTATATAGCCCAAATTCCTTGTACTTTATGCTTCCTCCATCTGACTATCTTAAAATAACGTCCTGTATAATGTAAATTCATTCAACTGACAGAATTGCCAGAATCAAAAAACTAACTTTACTTTTTCAATTGTTTACCTATTATTTATGCGTAAATGTTTCTTTATACCTTCAATAATAACTTTCTAAAATATTAAATCAAAATTCTTACGAATACGCGATCAAAAAAGATATCGAGCGAGTTTCCTTAGCAGAAAAATGCACCAACGCGGCAACGAAAAGCGGTCGCTGGAGTAGAAGCAAGACCTACTGGAGCAACATCAGGCACTTGAGGACGAAGGTCTACTTCTGTACGGTCCAGGCATTGCCGATTAATTAATTGTAAGTCATAAAAATCAATTTTAAAAACAATATTTACAAAAAAATGTAAAAAAAACTTTAAACGCGTTTTTCTCGAATATATATTTTTTAACTGGCGGACAGTTAATCTCCGGATCTACTGGGCCGATTTTAATAAACTTTGAAGCATTTTGTTTGTTTTTATATCCTGTATGATAGTTTACCACAATTTGACCACAAAAAAAATAAATAAAATTTTTGAGTCTCAA
Source organism: Liopterus haemorrhoidalis (assembly GCA_963971575.1). NCBI lineage: Eukaryota > Metazoa > Arthropoda > Insecta > Coleoptera > Dytiscidae > Liopterus > Liopterus haemorrhoidalis. The sequence goes on from OZ020613.1 coordinate 63,043,154, forward strand.
AAAAGGTCGGAAAAAAAGTCGATTTTTGAAAAAAATTTTAAAATGTCCGCCATTTTTTTATTTTTAATGATTTTTCAATTTTTCTGGTAAAATATCACGTAAGAACACTTCCTTTTTGTAACGCATTTTGAATTTTATGTTTCATACTTACCGTTCCAGAGATTAACTGTCCGCCATGCAGTATTGTTTCTTTAAGAAGAAAATTTGAGCGCCCTCTACAAAATGTAAAATTAATAGAAAATAAAAATAATTTTTTTTTTCGTAATCTTTAAGAATTGTTTTATATTTTAAAATAAAATTTGATAACCATATATAGTAAAGAAAGTGAAAAAAAAAAATGTTGAATATATGCCATTTTTTAGCATTCTAGACGGTAATAGTACCTTAAGTTCTAACTTTTTAACCTTATGATTAAAAGTATGTTGTGAAATTATCTACAAAGGACGTATTTTGCTAGTGTAAGTGTGGATTTAATGTAAACATGTATTATGGTTGAATCGTGAATGAACAACGTTTAAATATAATAAATCTATATTGCGGAAATGTACAATATTTATATATAAATAATTATGGGCGCAGAAAGTAAATAATATAATATTATTTACTTTCTCATGTAACATGCAAATGTATTAATATTTTTTATGTCTTTTCTTTCTTCTATATTAAGATACTTTTATTTTCAGGTTATATTTGCCTTATTTTTATTTTTAAACAAACAGAAAAATCAAAATTTATAAGTGTAACATAATTTTAAAGTTTTAAAAATTTACTTGCAATATCGGGAAATCTTTTAGTTTTTCTCGGATTTTCAAAATAAACAACATTTGTAAAACGTGATATTTTGTTTTTACAAATGAAAATATTTTAAAATGTTTTTTTAGGTAATTTAAAAGGATCACTCATATCACGCAGTTGCTTTTGTTTAATTCGAACTGATCTCCTGAAAAGCATTTATATATATATTTTTTATTCACCCATATTAATTTTTCGCTTATTAACTTCTTTATGTTCAATTGTTGTAGTAATAATTGGTTTAAAATAAACAGACTTGCCATGATTAATTCTAAAAATTGATTTTTTCTGGCAATTTGACGTTTAGAGGTTAGAATTACAGCTAGTTAAAAGTTAACACCATGTGTTGCATAAGGATACTACTGTAATAACATATCCAGGGCAATACATCCAAAAAATATATAAAATAATAACTGAATTATGTCAGCTGGATGTAAAACTGTTAATAGAAATAAAGAACATTAAAACATGGCGCAGTCGGTAGGATTAATATATTTATACCAATAATAATAAATGAAAATGGATTTTAACAAACCAAATATCCTAAATTTGGATAGTAATGTTTGTGACAATTTTCTAAATTTTAAAGAGGAAATTGAAATTTACTTTGAAGCAATCGAATCTTATAAAAAACCACAAAAGGTACAAGTAGCAAGATTAAAAAATTTATTGGGGACAGAGGCGTTGAAATTATATAATACACTTAAAGATTTAGATGGCAATACAGAAACAGTGTCTTATATTTTGGAAACACTTGAAAAATATTGTGTTCCAAAAAAGAATTGATATTTTTAAATTCTTTAGTAGAAAACAAGAACTTTTTGATAAATATTATGCAGACTTAAAAAGTTTAATCAAAAAATGTAATTTTGGAGATCAAGAAGAAAAACTATTAAAAGCCTGAACTGAATTATGTCAGCTGGATGTAAAACTGTTAATAGAAATAAAGAACATTAAAACACCATGTATTTGGCTGGAGTTAAAATTCCAAATATAACCTACTGAATTAACCACATCGAGGTTTAATTTTTAACGCCATAGAGTTACAGAATAACAAAATATTGTAAAGCGTGGTTAATTTTTTTTAACTTCGACCTTGAGGTTAATTTTTAACTTTTTAAGATACAGAATAGACCCGAATAGGCAGAGAATGAATCACGATTAGAAGTTCTGGAAGGGAACGATGTTATATGAAAAATTAAGCAACAGCGAGTAAGATGGCTTCGGCATGTATGGCGAGGAGAAGAAACGTCTATAGCATATTCGTCGTTGCAGTGGGAACCAGGGAGGAAAATAAAACGGGAAAGACCTAAGCTAACATGGATGCAAGAAGTAGAAGAAGATCTGAAAAGGGCTGGAATTACGAGATGGAGAAATAAACTTAGAAAGAGACAACTTTGGAGAGAGATCACAAAGAAGATTTAATGCGAGATATAGGAATTGATCCATCCTGAAAAAGGATTTAGAAAGCCCAAAGGGCGGCGTAACCCCGTAGGGGTGTTTAGCCATTTATTATTATATAGACCCGAGTACGAGTCAACGAGTCAACGAGTACTAAGTCAAATAAAATAGCGTTATAGATAGGGTGACCAGATTTCAGTGAAGGGAAACCGGGACACAGGGAAAAAAAAAGAAGGACTTCACCTCCCAGATCCAAGTGAAGAACAAAAAAAAGGTCCTCAGCTCCCAAATCCAAGTGAAGAGCAAAAAAAGAAAAAAGGTCTTCGCCTCCCCAAGTGAAGAGCAAAACAAAAAAAAGGTCCTCACTTCCCAGATCCAAGTGAAGAGCAAAAAAAAGATCCTCACCTCCCAGATCCAAGTGAAGAGCAAAAATAAAAGGTCCTCACCTCAAAAACCGGGACAATCGACCTAAAACCGGAACGGATGGTCACCCTAATTATAGATACCCTTTATGTCTATTGTTTATTTAGTTGGAACCTAACCCTATACCCTCATTATAAGTTAGGTTCATTTTACGCCAGTTCGGTTAACGCCGGTTCTCCTAGGAACAAAACAGCGCCGTATATCAAGTTCTACCTGTATATTAAAAAATATCTCAGATATCTTGTATTCCGTTGGTCCCTCTCACTTATTAAATAACTACGAAACTCTGTTTTGCATTAAAATTCACATGTCACTTCAAATTTCTTATTAATAAAGTTTTATCACACTAGTCCAGATATTTTCTGAATAAATCTCATAATACTAAATACAAAATGAACTTCGTTGTTTATCTGGTCCACTCTCTTCACTTAAAATGGAATACATGTTATATATTTTACATATGGCTGAAAGACACAATGTAATTAAGTATAAAATTGTGGGATAAAGGGGGGATAATTTAGTTGAGGGGGTCAAAAGTCCTTCATTCTAAATTTACTACTTCATTTGCTGTTTGATAACCGTACACAAAGCTAACCAAGCGCATTCAATTTAGTAAAATGAGGGAGGGTTCAGTTTTACCTCTATCTTTTGGAACACATCCATTGACTAACGACACTCCATAAATTTGATCACGCTGCATACTTGTTTTCATATATTACATAGCTCGGTTTATCTATATTGACCATGACGTCATACCCTATTGTACATCATGGACTTAAAGGTTAAATAAAGGTTTAGATAACACGAGGATTCTTTTAAATAAAAGAATGAAAAATGATAAAGCAAGAACAAGAGCTCCTCATGGTGGTATAATTGAGAACTAAATGTATACATTTCAACGAAACAAAAATAAGTATCTTTGGTTCAGACCATTACTAGTATTGTCAACTGACAATAACTGAAGCGCCTCTAGTGAGATTTTTAGAAACTGACGGTTGTAGGATAGTCTAGTTTATTTACTGTTGTTTTCATAGCAAGTTTTTAAAAAAATGTCTTTAAAATTGCAAGAAAAAATTAAATGCAACGTGAATTGTTGTGTTTATCTTTGCAATGCAAAAGTAGGTCGTGATAGAGACCTAAGTTTTCATCGTGTTCCGAAACGTGGCAAAAAAAAACGTGTTTCTGAATTTACGTGGTGGTGCACGTGTAGTTATGGATAGAAGACAAGCATGTGAATATGTTCGTGGAAAGACAGTTAAAGACCATTTTAGAGTGTGTTCCCGTGTGTTTCAATAAATATCACATGAAGATACCATTGAACCTGTCAAAAATATCCTACCAAAGTCAGCCATGATGTAAAATGCATTAGCGCCTCTATCGTAGTGTCAGATGTCAATATGTAACATCTGTTTAGTTAAATATCTATATTTAGTTTTCTGAATCTCTGTTTATCACCAATTATATTAAAAATTGCTTCCGAGTTCGTTATCAGGTGTGCTTATTAAATAATCTTAATAAAATGTTAAAATCTACATACACTATCGGCCATAAATAGAGAAATCAAAACTATTTTTTAAATTATTTTCATAAATCCCGATTTCCCAATCATCATTTTGGATTTCGTAAAAATTTATCAGCGATTCAGCAAGCCCATAGAATAGTAAATCAAATAACCAAGAGCCTTGAAGAGAAGAAATATTATGCTGCCGTATTTCTTGACGTTTCGCAAGCATTTGATAAAGTGTGGCATACAGGTCTGCTTTATAAACTAAAACATCTCCTATCCAGCAATTATTACTTTATTTTTAAGTCCTACTTGACAGATAGAAACTTCTCAGTTAAATACAATGATTCCCTATTCATTTACTATCCCATAACATCTGGTGTTCCCCAAGGTAGTGTACTTGGGCCATTCCTTTATCTACTTTATACTGCAGATATACTTGAAACACACGACAATATAATAGCTGCATTTGCTTATGACGTTGCTATACTATCAACAAGCGATGATCTTAACGAAGCGTCTACAATTCTTCAAAGTCATCTAAATCTTATAAACGATTAGAAATAGCGAACTAAAGTAAATCAGTCTAAATATGTCCCAGTCACGTTTATAACCAGACTCAGTACTTGCCCACAAGTAACAATCAGTAACATTTCAGTTCTCATAAAAACTGAAGAAAAATACCTTGGACTGCATTTGGACCAACGACTGACCTGGAGTAAACACATACAAGCCAAACGTAAGCAATTAGACCTAAAATTTCGCCTAATGTATTGACTTCTTGGTAGAAAATCAAAATTATCGGTTTCAAATAAAATTTTGCTCTATAAGACCATACTCAAGCCCATATGGTCGTATGGACTTCAATTATGGGGATGTGTAGTAATTTGAAAAAAATCATCTTGGCTAAAAATTGAATTAAATCGAGAACATTTTCGAACGATTATTTTTTACAACTTTCGACGTGGTTTAACAGTGCATCGATGAACTTAATTTGACTTTTGGGGATGAAGCACTATCAAGGACTACTGTTTATCGATGGTTTGCCGACTTCAATTGTAATTCTCTTAAGGACGAATTTCGTGAAGGTCGTCCAAAATCGGTTTTTGTTCCGGAAAACATTGATGCTGTGCGTGAACTGATACTGCAAGATCGTCTTGTAACTTATCGTGAGATTGAGGTATCCTTGGGCATTAGTGGAACCAGCATACATTCACTATTTCATGAACATTTGACCATCAAAAAGATTGGTTCATCTTCACTGACGGGGCCAACATTCAAGGTAGTATTGGTGCCACGCTAGTTACAATAAACGAAATTAAAAAATTCCACCTACCAGATCAAACAAGCGTTTTCACTGCTGAAGCATTTGCTATTCTGCAGGCGACGAAATACATAAGACTCCACCCAGGCCAAAAGTTCATAATACAGACAGACTCTCTAAGTACCATCACCAGCATACAGCAAACATTCAACAGAAACACCGTAATCCAAAAAATCCAGGACAATCTACACGACTCCATATCAGAAGGAAAAGAAATCACAATCTTATGGGTTCCAAAAAATCCCAGGAAATGAGAGAGCAGACATAGCGGCAAAAGAAGCAATACACGAAGAAATCTACCCCTATCCACCTCAAACATACGACACAAAAAGCCACTACAAAAATAAAACAAAAGAAACATGGTACAACACTCGCATCCACATACACCGAAGCCAACCCCAAAACAACATTACTAGAAGAGAACAGATAGTATTAACCAGGCTAAGAATCGGGCACACTCTATTGACCCACATACACCTGTTCCGACGAGAAGACCCCCCAAACTGCCAGACCTGCAACACCAGACTAACAGTAAGGCATATTATAATAGAATGCCCTCAATATCACATGGAAAGAAGCTCCACCCAACTACCAACAGACCCAGACGAAATCCTGTCAAACCAAAATGAAAGCAAGATCATCAAATTCCTAAAAGAAGCCAATTTATTTGATAAAGTCTAACATATATTACCATAAAATATAACTACAAATATATCACAAATTATTGTAAAATATATAAATGTAACTAAACAAATAAGTACAATATCAAATGTCAAATAATGTAAACCAATGTCCCGAGGTGCTAATAACCTAGCTGTTGGAGCACCCCTAAATAAACGTATTTAAAAAAAAAAAAAGATCGGTTCGTGTTAGATCACACATAATTTTACAATCGCAGTGAAACAAGTCTCAATAGAGTGGAAAAAGTGCTTCGAGAATTGGTTCAAAAGCATGCAGAAATGTATTGATCTTCATGGGGAATATTTTGAAAAACAATAAGTCACTTTTATTGATAAATAATTGTTTTTGATCTCAAAATCCGAAATATAAAAGGCAAGCCTGATAGCATACTGGAATATATGGACTTTGATTTAAAACGCGTATATTTTGTACCTCAATTTAAATAAAATATTATTATTATTATTATGTGAGACACAATTGATTTTCGGAGACGGTAGTGATCGATTTAGTGTCACATCCACGTGCCTTTTTCAAAGCAATGATCAAGAATATTATCAGAGAGAGAAGCTTTTGGAGCTCTTATGCTCACATAGAAGTTGTAAAGATACTTAAAATTAACATTTATTTTACCGGTAAATTTTGCTAATTGTTTATCGCATTTGTTAACCGGTTAAAACAGTAGATTCGTACATTCTCACCGAAAACCAGCATATTCTTGGTTTGTTTATCCTCGTTGTGAAATGTCGACACGACACAGGTGTACTTCCCGGAGAGATCTGCACTTGGCTTTAGTATATGGAGCGCTCGGTGCATCGTATTGTTATCGGCGCTCGCCTTGTAGTCTAGATTGAGCTTGTTCTTGAGTATGCCGAGCCCCTGTGGTCGCATTGAGCCTGGAATCCACTGGTAAACAGGTCGAGGTTGATCGTTGAAGAACCATTTAACAACTAATCCGGTGTGGTCGACGCTGTCTTCGAGGCTATAGTCACAGTCTAAGACAACTGAATTTCCTTGTTTTGTTATTTCTGGTACTTTCAATTCATGAATTTTCACTGTCAGTCCCACTCGCATTGTTACTGAAACAATTTGAATACATTAGTTGTGTAATAAAAGGGTTGATAGAGTATACAGTCAATAAAGGAGATACGCTCTAGTACTTCTCTACTTATCTTATTTCGTGAACTGGTAATACATTTAATTTAACGCAGAAGCGAACATATTTAAATTGACTAAATTTATTCTGTCATTTAAATGAACTTTCAAATACATTTATAAATCTCTCCAGGGTACGCAATCGACTTGTATATTTAATGATATTTGGTTATTGGATGGTTATTCTACTATTAATAAACTAAGCGGTATTGGGAAACTATTTAATGGCAAAAAACTGTAAGATCAAATTTACGGGGTGAGTATCAAGAACATGCTTTTTTAGGGTTTTGTAGGTATGACCAAAAAACCTTTATACCGTCATTTTGTCGTTCGTCTGTCTGTCTGTCTGTGTGTCTGTCTGTCTGTCTGTTTTTCTTTCTGTCTGTCTGTCTGTCTGTCTGTCTGTCTGTCTGTCTGTCTGTCTGTCTGTCTGTCTGTCTGTCTGTCTGTCTGTCTGTCTGTCTGTCTGTCTGTCTGTCTGTCTGTCTGTCAGTCTGTCTGTTCGGTAAAAATTATAGCCAAACGGCTAAATCTAGAGGTTGAAATTTGGCATGCTTATACAACTCTTTGACCAGCACATAGGAAAAATACTAAAACATCTAAAAAACATATCCCCCTAAAAATATAAACAAATATGTGCTCATCGAAAAAAAAATATATTTTTTTATAATTCTGAGTAGGGTATCAAATGAAAGCCCTTAGTACGTGGATTAACGATCAAAATTTTATTTTTGCAAAATAAATTATTTTGAGGCGATTTTTGCCAAAATTTTGCAAAAAATTTGTCCCACTCCCTGTAGCCCAGATGGTTTAAATAAAAATCTGAAACAATTCTAAGTAATGTACATTGGTGTGAACCGGAATAGTACAACAGGAATTTTTGATCAGATTATGTTTTCGGAAAATAACGCATTTTTTGTGTTTTTAACTAAAATATGTAAAATATTTAATCCGCTATTTAACACAGTAAACGAGTGAACGTCCGTAGTCCAGTGGTAATGTTCTCGCTTCGTAAGTTGCAAACTACTGTTCGATTCCCCTCAATTTTTATTTTTATTGTTTTTTTTTGCATTTTTATTTTGTTTAAATTATTTTGTCAAAATTCTAGTTATATTTTGGCAAATGCTGCATTTAATTTTTAAAAGCGTAAATTTAGATTTTTTTCAGATTTTTAGTTTAAACCATCTGGGCTACAGGGTGTGGGACAATTTTTTTTTTACAGTTTTGGCAAAAATCGCATCAAAATAATTTATCTTGCAAAAATAAAATTTTGATCGTTAATCTACGTACTAAGCTTTCATTTGATATAAAAAAATATATTTCTTTTTTTCGATGAGCAGATATTTGTTTATATTTTTAGGGGGATATGGTTTTTAGATGATTTAGTATTTTTTCTATATGCTGGTCAAAGAGTTATATAAGCATGCCAAATTTCAACTCACTAGGTTTAGCCGTTTGGCTACAATTTTTACCCAACAGACAGACAGACAGACAGACAGACACACAGATAGACAGACAGACTGACGACAAAATGACGGTATAAGGGTTTTTTGGTCATACCTACAAAACCCTAAAAAGTAAAAAGAAGTTAAATTTTTAAATTTCGAAAATGTTTCAATTTTTTTTTGTTTTATCCAAAAATGTCTCAAATAAAAGTTGTTAGTTATTACTTTTATAGCAACTTTTGTTCAATAAATTTTTTCGATATATTTTTCTGTTGTGAAATATTCACAAAAATCTTAAAATCGACACGAGTAAACTCCCATTGTCGGTAAATTTTTACCAAAAGTTGATCAACTCGTGGTATTGATGCCGCAAGTTTAAATATGAAGTTTCATAAAAATCCTTTCAGCCAAATTTGCATGTGTACACAGACAGACAGACGGACAGACAGACCGACAGACATCATGCTAAAAATAGTCAAAACGTTATGTACGGACCTTAATTCGTGGAGATCCATCGAAATCTCGAAATGTCAAAATCGGTATGATCACAATACCTCCCTTAAATATATTGGCGGTCGGTAAAAATATGATATTATTTAGCTAAAATTCTGTTGTTTTGAATTTTCAGTTTGTTTTTAAATTCCTGCTGTATTTATATAAATAAAACTTTCTTTTATAAAAAACAAATAATATCCCTGGGCCGTATTCGTTCTCCAGGCCCCCTGGGGACTGCTGACGTAGACTGATTTGTGTGTTAAAGACTGTCCACATCGTGTTTTCTATTTTAATGTGACAGATGTCTTCCCTTATGGTTACTTGAATTTATTTATTATTTCAGGAAACTTAAATTCCCTCCTAGTTTGTCATCTACCTATTTTCAGTGAAATCGATTAACCAGAAATATATAACAATTGTACCTAGTAATTTTCTTTTAAGTTAATATATAGAATTTCCCGAACAAAAACTAGAATGGACAGTTAGAAATTCTTTGCAATACGATGATTATATACTTGTATAACTGGCCGTCCTTTCTACCTTCAGTAATTGGTTCAGAATATTAAATTATTAAATGCTGAATGTACGCCATACCTCCCATTAATTGGCTTAACCGATTCCGGTGAAATTTAATATTTATGACCAAATATTATCGAAAATTTACCACAACGGATACTTTACTGATGTACCTCAAAGCGTATTGAGTTTCAACCTTTTACTCTCATGTGGCTTTTAAACATAAAAACAATATGGAAGGAGATTTATTGATAAATAAATAATGTTTATTTTAAATTTGTACTTGACCTTTGTGCTAAAAAAATTCAGGTGGGGCAGCAGTGGCGGCTCTAGGGCTAAGCAAATGGAGAGGCAATCAAAATTTAATAAAAAAATCATGTGCAGTGTGAATTTTCACGTTTTAGGGTTTTGTAGGTATTATTAAGTGTAAGAATCCAACATAATGCTAGATGTCTAGGAATATTTGTTCTATAATCACATCAGAATTAACAGTTTTTTGATAATCATTTTTAGGGTTTTGTAGGTATGACCAAAAAACCCTTATACCGTCATTTTGTCGTCTGTCAGTCTGTCTGTCTGTCTGTCTGTTCGGTAAAAATTATAGCCAAACGGCTAAACCTAGAGAGTTGAAATTTAGCATGCTTGTACAACTTTTTGACCCGCACATAGTAAAAATACTAAAACATCTAAAAAGCATATCCCCCTAAAAATATAAACAAATATGTGAACAACAAAAATAAAATATTTTTTTTAAATTCTAAGTAGGGTATCAAATGAAAGCCCTTAGTACGTGGATTAACGATCAAAATTTTATTTTTGCAAAATAAATTATTTTGACGCGATTTTTGTCAAAATTGTGCAAAAACATTTTTGTCCCACACCCTGTAGCCCAGATGGTTTAAACTAAAAATCTGAAAAAATTCTAAGTAATGTATATTGGTGTGAACCGGAATAGTACAACAGGAATTTTTGATCAGATTATGTTTTCGGAAAATAATGCATTTTTTGTGTTTTTAACCAAAATATGTTAAATATTTAATTCGCTATGTAACCAAGTTGATACATCAACGCTCATAACGATATACGTTTAGTCATTGGTTTTCTAATTTGTCAAGCAGGTAACTTGCAAACTAGAGTTCGAATCCTGTCAATTTTATTTTTTTTGTTTTTTTTTTCGCATTTTATTTTGTTTAAATTATTTTGTTAAAATTCTAGTTATATTTTGGTAAATGTTGCATTTAATTTTTAAAAGCGTAAATTTAATAACCAGTGGGAAGTGTTGAAATTATAATTTAATTCTGTTTGATGTATACGAAATCAGAGGGCGGGCCTAATGATTTAAGCAACCAATAGAAGCCATAGGCGCAATTTTCAAAATCTTAATGAACCTTGCTATGTAAAAAAAATACTGCACATATTTAGAAACTTTAATAATGGTATTAGGCATTCGAATTAAAAGTCATAAAAAAATATTTTAACATAAAATTTGTTTTGGCACCTCAAATAATCATCATTCAGTTATTAAATACCTGCAAAACCCTGAAATGTGTGAAAATTCACACTTCACATCAATTTTTTTTTTTCTTAATTTATGTCTTAAGAGCTTTTTTTTTCTACCACACAATAAATTTAAAAAAAAAATTCAAGGACACATATAATGATATTTTTCGTAAAAGTAATTTGGTAAAAAATTCCTGTTGAACTATTTCGGTTCCCAACAATGAACATTATGAAGATTTTTTCAGAGTTTTAGATCACCCCCTCTGAAAGATGGTGGGTGGACAAAAGTCTTTTACAATAGTTTTAGAAAAAAATCCCATAAAAAAAATGATTTAACAAAAATAAAAATTTGTTTATTTATCAAAGAAAGCCTTTGAATACGAAATTAATACAAAATAATAGATACACACGCAATAACCCAAAGAATATATCTACCGGCGCGCTGCTATATCTCGTTGTACTTAGGTTTGAGTAACTTTTGATGGTTATTTTACGTCTCCACACACACAGGTCTAACTAAATATACAAAATCAGAACCAACAATATTAAAAACCAAGTTTGCGGAACTTCAGCGCCAACTGCACGAATTTCAGTTTTATTACACAGACGCGTCAAAAACTGATAACAACTGTACTATAGCTACTGTACATAACGAAGAGAGTAAAACGTACCAGTTACCAACAACCAGTAGTGTGTTCGAAGCAGAAGCTCTAGCAATTCTGAAAGCACTCGCAATGGCATCAGATACCACCTACCGAAACATAGCCGTCTGCACTGACTCTCTCAGTGTACTACAAGCCCTCAGCAACACCTACTCAAAAGAAACGGTTATACAACAAATTCAAGACCAACTGCACCAGATGACAGCGGAACCAACGAAGACAGTTCACCTCATCTGGGTTCCTGCCCACATTGGCATAGAAGGCAACGAACGTGCCAACACAGCCGCCCGAGATTCCACCTGTCATGAAGATATACTCTACCTACCCCCTAACAAAACCTACATAAGACAGATCATCAAGACGAAACTCCACACGAACAGACTGACTAAGTGGCGCGAAACTACCAACAACAAACTACGAACAGTTAAGGACGACATACAAAACTGGAACTCAGGCACTAACAGACGAGAACAAGTAATAATGACAAGACTCAGAATCGGACACACCAGACACACACACGAACACCTCATGGCAAGACTAGACAACAAAATATGTGAGACATGCAACGAACAACTCACCGTCAACCACATACTAATTAACTGCCAACTCTACACTAACTTACGTACAAACTACAATTTACAACAAGACCTTAAAGACAACTTAAGACTAGACTCAACAATGACTAATAACGTACTGAACTTCTTACAGGCAACCAATATTCAGCATCTAATATAAGTTTAAAATTAATAATGTATCAATAAACTAATTATGTATCAATCATGTAACCTTAGTAATTTCAGACACTAATAGCCAAGCAGCTGAAGTGTCTTAAAATATATATATATAAAAAAAAAAAAAAAAATTTTACGTCTCAAATGATAATGGTTAGAACTACGTGATCTCGAAAAACAAATTAACAAATATCACAGCTACGAAAAAAAAGTATGTTTATCGAAATTTTGTTTTGCGCCCTAAACTTACTTGCGCCTGTGGCGGGTGCCTCATTCGCCACGCCCTCGTTACGGGCCTGGTCATAAGTAGAAATTATCCGTGTGCCAAAAAATTAAATTGTCAAAAGTTTCAATTCTGACCTATTAAAACGATTCGGTTACCTTGTGGTGGAGTTCTGAAGTTAAAATTGTTGTGAATCACTGATCTATTGATCGAACCTCTTGAACTGCATTAGCGAGGGAGTGAGGAAAAACTTCTAACTAAATAGTTCGAGCCAGATATCCCAATCATTACATGCAAAGTACTTGTGCCGTTGGTAAATTAGATTTTCTTGAAATAAGTTTTGAAACGCGATATTGATATTCCAGGCATACCTTTTTTAAAGTTTATATCTTAAGTGGATTTAGACCGCGGTAGAATTTTGCAGAAAAGGTGATTTTTAATCTGCTTTAATATAGTCAGATAGAAAATGGAAGGTGCTTCACTTTTTATGCCTTAGTTATTTAAATTCTTTCAGTAATTATTTTGTCTTGCAACTACAGTTATCTCAAGTGGAAATGCAATTAAAGTGCACGAGCAAAACTTGCGCTTCTAGTCCTCTAAGAATATTCTCGCGGATCTATTTTTTTAAATATTGCAGCAGATATAGTCTAACAAATAAAATGTCACTTCAAGGCCATTTATAAACTTAATAAAATACAGTAGTATGGCAATCATTTCAGATTGCAGTAACCTAGTGCTTACCTCACAAACTTGTGTTCCTTAGATAGATCCCCGGAACAAGGAAAAACAATTCTAAATAATTCTTGACAATTGCAACCGGATTCCATTTATTTCTGGAATAGCCTATGTGTAAATATAAGTGTTTCAATTAAATTTTTTATAGACTCCCTGTATATTTGAAACTCAAATGTTTTGTTTCTTTAAATACGAGGTGTGTAAATTAAATAACCGGCAGGTTAAAGGGTTTTGTAGGTATGACCAAAAAACCCTTATACCGTCATTTTGTCGTCTGTCTGTCTGTCTGTCTGTCTGTCTGTCTGTCTGTCTGTCTGTCTGTCTGTCTGTCTGTCTGTCTGTCTGTCTGTCTGTCTGTCTGTCTGTCTGTCTGTTCGGTAAAAATTGTAGCCAAACTGCTAAACCTAGAGAGTTGAAATTTGGCATGCTTATACAACTCTTTGACCCGCACATAGGAAAAATACTAAAACATCTAAAAAACATACCCCCCCTAAAAATATAAGCAAATATGTGCTCATCGAAAACAAAAATATTTTTTTTAAATTATGAGTAGGGTATCAAATGAAAGCCCTTAGTACGTGGATTAACGATCAAATTTTTATTTTTGCAAAATAAATTATTTTGATGCGATTTTTGTCAAAATTGTGCAAAAAAAATTTTGTCCCACACCCTGTAGCCCAGATGGTTTAAACTAAAAATCTAAAAAAATTCTAAGTAATTTATATTGGTGTGAACCGAAATAGTACAACAGGAATTTTTGATCAGAATATCTTTTCGGAAAATAACGCATTTTTTGTGGTTTTTGGTTCACAAAATACAAAAGTTATACCAATGTAAGACACTCACATGCAAGGCGTACGATAGTGTAATGGGTTAGAGCACTGGTGTCGTAAGCTAAAACTCTCTGGTCAACGAAGGGTTTCGAGTTCGAGTACGGAGTGAATTTTATTTTTTCTGTTTTTTTTGCATTTTTATTATGTTGAAATTATTTTGTCAAAATTCTAGTTATATTTTGACAAATGTTGTATTTAATTTTTTAGAGCGTAAATTTAATAATTATCCTATTATATGATTAACAGACGATAAATTATTTTAAAAATAGCGTTCATTTTGCCGTGATTACTGCAAAGTAAAATTTGTCCTACACACTCAGCATACCGCCTTCACTTATTATATACCTGCGAAACCCTGAAATGTGTGAATATTCACACTTCACATCAAATTTTTTATTCAAATTGAATTACAATTTAATATTGTCTTCCTCAAAATAACTTCCTTGGGAAGTCACGCAGCGCTGGGGACCATTCTTCCAATCCTCATAGCAGTGTTGGAACTCAAATACTGGAATAGCTTTCAGTTGATCGGTTACAGACAATTAAATTTTTTCGAGTGTCCTAAAATGACGTCCCATGAGGTGATTTTTCAATTTTGGGAAGAGGGAAATACAACAAAGACTCAAGTCAGGCGAATAAGGAGGATGAAGAGGTACAGAAATATTTTTACTGGCCAAAAACTCGTTTATTGAAATTGCTATCTGACAAGGCGCATTTTTTTAATCCCCAATTCCTTGGCCAAAATCTGATGACCGGTAGTGTGAGTCAAATTCAAGTCTTTCCCAATCATTCGGACTATCAACCGACGATCTAAACGCACAAGATCTCGGATTCGTTCAAAACATTTTCATCTGTTCTTGAAGATGAAAACCTTCCGCTGCGTGATTCATCTCCAATCAACTCTCTTCCTTCTGAAAATGCCTTAAACCACCAAAAAACTGGGGTTGCTCATTCATACGTTGACGAACATCATCAACTGTATTTTGAGTACGAACTCTTGGCCTTCCAGTTCTATCTCTATGAGTAATGTTCCTTGTATCTCGGAATAAATCAACACATCTTCTAAGTGCGCTGTAAAAATCTCCTTCGAGGAAAGCAATATCTGGAAATTGTAGCCGAAATTCTTTTAAACATGACTCCGCACTGCAAATCCATTCGTCGTTCTCTCGAACACTATTTCGAAAATATGATTCAATCATACATTTTTTGTGTTCTGTTGTATAAGCCATTATAATTGTAGCTTAATTGAATTTTCAATATAAACATATGGGATCAACAACAGTGATGACAATTAATAAATTCTAAAGCTTTCTGGCGACAATACTTTTATTTTCCATAGCCAACCCTTATGTAATTTTTTTTAACTCACGGTATAACATCTGCTAGCCTGTATAATGTAAATTCAAAATTTGTATTGACCAGAAAAAATATGTATTAGTTCGTCAAGGATGAAATTTGTAGAGAAAAAGGCAAAGTTGGTTGATAACTTACAAATATAAGGAATTATTTTATTCATCAAAGTATGCACCCATATTGTCTATACACTTTTGCCATTTAGGCGGCAGGTTGTTCAGGTCGGTATAAAACCCTGGCGGACGAGAGTCAATGAATTACTGGAAGGCCAATTATACAGCATTGTCGGAATTAAACTATTTTCCTATTAAAAAGTTATCCAAATTGCGGAAGAAGTGGTAGTCAGTGGGGGCTAGGTCTGGTGAGTATGGAGGATGATGAAGAAGTTCCAACTCCAATTCCTGTAGTTTTGTCACAGTCATTTGTGCAGTGTGTGGTCTAGCGTTATCATGCAAAAAGATAGAAAAACGATCTGTGGACCAATCTAGGCTGTTTTTCTTTAAGTTTTTGCATCATTTCGTCCAGTTGGTTGCAGTATATTTCTGCTGTGATCGATGAGCCAGTTTTTTTTTTTTTATTTGGTTTTTAATGTACCTGTACGAAATTTGCCGAACCAATTTGATATTGTCTGCTGCGTAATAACACTTGAGCCAAATACACTATTAATGTATCACGCGGTCTGCGATGCCGTAGTTCCACGTACGAACTCATACTTCATAATAGTGCGAATTTTCGACCGTTCCATTTTCAACCAAATTAATTTAAAAAAAAGTTTTTGATAATTTTTAGAGCATACAATGATTTCTTTAAATAGGCGAGATGTGTAACTCTCCAACAAAAAAAAAAAAACAAAACGGTAAAATATTAAGCTTATGTTAAAGAATAAGCTGTTAAAGTTGGCAATATTATTAACTACAAATTTCATCCTTGACGACCTGATATATATATAATTCTGGTCAAATTTCATCCCTCGTATATTCACAAACTTTATGCAACTTCTTAACCGGAAATATTTTCTGCTATCAACCCCTTTCAGCCCTTACTGTTTAGATGCCTTAATTTCCCCCATAATTCGAAAGTATTCGTAAAATTTTTAATATATTCGTCAGTGTCCATAAAAAGTAATTATGAGTTAATTTTGAGTTTTCAAAAATATTTTAAATTTTCTAGTTAATTTATTCACTTAACATAATAATCGTGCAGAGTCTTAAATTGTTTCTGGAGTCTAATTAGTAAGTTTTGTTCCGGAGCATTTGCCACTCTTACTCAACTGTTAATAACGAATTCAAACTGCGTAAAATTCCTATTAAAATGATTAATGGATCTTTTTTCAATCTAGCTTTTTAATTACTTAATAATAGATGAAAAAGGGAATGGAAGTGGACTGATATCAATTTTATAAAAATACGGAAGATGGAGAAATAAAAGGAAAATATGTTTTTGATGGCATTGTTTGCAAATTTACCGGACATTTAAATATACTGAAAATAAACCACGTGATTTGAAAGGCTTTAAGGGATAGTATGTATTGAAAACAATTTGGAAACAATCATTACAACATGTGAATATTTGGGAAAAAAACTTTCAGTTGACAATGGAAATGTGTTATATTATGCCATAAATTTTGAAGTTTGAAAGTACTGTTTGTTTTAAATCAAATGATTAGGCTATTCATTTGCTTATCTCTGAGTACAATGACCGGACAATATGATGTGTTTTTATTAATTTGTAATTTGTTATTTTATATCGTGACTATTAACTAAGCTCTGATGAAGACTTAGATTAAATCGAAACGTAAGCGAAGTTAATAAAATTGTTTTCTTTTCTGACTGGTCCGAATCCCATTACCTTCAACTATAATTAATAACTTACGGACGTTACTCATCTAATCAAGTCTTTTTTAGGTTATGTAAAGTAAGATAGCTAATGTATGTTTACATGTCTGTCTCATTAAAACAATGCACTATATATAAGTTTGGAAAACAGACCACTATCGACAACGCATATTCTATTAAATTTAGAGCTGTGAACGGTCGCTTGCGTTACCATATAACAAACCTGTAGTGACAATCAACAGTGCACAACTCATAGCGTGTTGTCCATTAATTTTAGAGTTATGAACGTAGCTTAAGAGTTACTAACTCTAGTTTGTTAACTTCTCTGTGTTAAATATCAAGTCAGATAACATTGTGTATTTCCAATACGCTACATTACAAACTGTAACTCGACACGGACAAATATTTTGTTTACGAGTTGGTAGTCCTGGCTAAAATCCAGAGTGAGATATATGTATACTAAGTTAAATATGTGAAAGAAGGATAAGACGCACCAACTATTTGCAGAAGTTTGTTTACAGCCATACTTTTATCTTACTTTGCTTCAGTTTTCTTAATAGTTTCACGCAAAAAGTAGTTATACACGGAATTTTTTACGTTGTAGCAAATAATTACAACTTTAACCGCTTCCGAATAGGGTTGTACATCGAAAGCAAAACATCGATGTTTAAGATCGATGTTAACATCGGCGCTTACTATCAATGTTGAAAAAACATCGAAGGAAAAACATCGATGTATCGGAAACATCGATGTTTTATTAATATTAAAAAAAAACTATTTATTTATACTATAATAGGTTTTATTTAATAATGTAAAGATAAAATACGAAAAAAGTAACATATAATACACAAAAAGCATTTATTAGATTTTGAAATAGAAATATTCCTTTTTAATAGTAATTAATTTCACATTAACATTATTATACCCAATATAATAATCCAAATTTGTACCTACAGTATATTCCAAACGATTAGGCGGAACTAACCGCAATTTTCATTTTTGTAATTTGTCATTAGATATTTTTTTATATATTGAAGTTGACTTTTCCTGAATAAAATGATCAAAAAAAATCAATCAAAAATAACTAGAATTGAAAATCTAGTTCCGCCTAAACCAAAGGAACAGACCTTACTATTTTAACATTTCTAAAATGAAATATTGGATTTTATTACAATACTAATATAGTAATCTTAATGTTAATTTTATATTATTTAACATAAAAATAACACAGTCATACACAATTATTTTTATACTTTTTTAAGTTGAAATAAAGTCTGTTCCTTTGGTTTAGGCGGAACTAGATTTTCAATTCTAGTTACTTTTACCGATTAATTGAAGCTTTTGATCATTTTGTTCAGGAAAAGCCAACTTCAATATATACAAAAATAGCTAATGACAACTTAAAAAAATCCAGGGAATGGAGGAATAACAACTGGGAAAGTGTCAACAAGACTCAAAAAGAAAAAGTGTGTTGGCGTCGTTGGTCGTTCGCATTGTTTGCAAAAATTAGAAGTTTCTTCTTATTTTTTCGTATTCTGCTAACTGCTAAGAAGAATAAGAACTAACACTATTAGTATTGTTATATCAAAATAGATGGCGCTTATATTTTGTGTACTAATTTTAATAAAAATTAAATTTTTAAGATTCCAGTGCCTCTAGCGGTAGTTTCTGAATTTCAAAGTTTAAACATCGACATCGGTAGTAGACATCGATGTTTTATCGATACTATCGCCAGCTGACCATCGATGGTAAAAACATCGATGTTTTTAAAACAAACATCGATGTGTTCGATACATCGATGTTTTTTTCCCATCCCTACTTCTGAACGCTGTTAAAAATGCACTATTTGCCAGATCTGCTTGAAATTTAGTGTGTTTGTTTACAAAGAAGGGCAAATGTCAGAAATAATATCAAACTTGCGATCTCTTACCAAAGTTACAGACTTATAATACACCCCTCATATATCTTTAAATATTTTAAAGTTATCCTACAGATTAACTTAATATCCATGTGCGCATTTACTTAAATATGAGGCTGAGGAAAACGTTTTAAGAATTTTGCTTCAGAAATTTACAAGATATTAATATTTACGTCTACATAAAGTCGACAAGCAATTGCTTTCTAAATATTTTAAATTGAAAAATCATTCACTATAAATTCGAAAAGAATATTTCATACACCAGTAACCACGCGTGAGCCAAACAAAAACCCTGTTTATAACACACAATTGATGCGCAAAAAAACAAAATAAAAACATATTTCATTAAAATAACAAACACAATTTGAACTATAAATAAATTCGTTATATTTTTGATTCATAATTTTCCCATATATATTTATAAAATTGGCTTCTACACGTTTCAGATGATTATAAAACGATATCCGTAAAAAAAAATTGACGAGTAGTGTGAAGTCCACATATTTCAGGATTTTGTAGGTATTTAGTCAGTGAATGATGATTATTAGAAGGCCAAACGATGAATGCCTGTCACTACATAACACAATTACAAGTGTTGGTTTTAAATCCTTTAAACCAATAGGCACGACAAGAAGGTTGTAGTTAGATTTTTTCTACCGTGTATCATATATCTATATATAATTATATCTATTATAATATCTATGTAAAATTGCAAAAATATCTTTCAAATCCAGACCTGACACTGCGGGCGATCTTTTGTCACGCCAGAGCATAACGCCTGCAGAGACATTGTTTATATTGCGACTATATGAAAAACTAACAGATTCTCTACTAGAAATGGAATCCCAGCAACCGGCCAGTTATTTATTTATTTTCCTAGTCGATATTTACAAAATAAATTTACGTACCACTTCTGTACCCATAACAAAATTTATCCATGTATATACAAATATATGTTTTTAATATTAGCTAAGTATTTAAACGAAAATCTCAATACTTGGCAAAATTTAGTCAAAATGAAATGTATTTCCAAAATCAATTACCGTTCTTTATCTGCACTAAAAGAGCTTCCATTTAATATGCCCACAATAAAATTTAAATATGTTTTTTTTTTTCAATAACACAAAACTGTAATATTTTCCAAAATGAAATTTCACGTAAATTCTACGAAATCGGATAAAAAAAATCCTCTCGTACGTTCCCCAAATATACATTGCATATAATTTTTTTTTAGTTTGAATGCAACCCCTTAGGGTTAAAATGTGCGGGACACTGAATTTTTAGTAATTTTTGGAAAAAATCGTATTAAAATTTAAAAAAAACTACTTCCCGTTTCTTTATCTACGTCTTAAGAGTTTTCTTTTGATACCACACAATAAATTTTAATAAAATATTTATTTTTTTCTATGACACAAAAAATCTAAATTTTGCAAAACTAATTTGATCAAAATATCCTGTTGAACTATTCCGGTTCCTATCAATGCACATTATTGAGATTTTTTTCAGATTTTTAGTTCAAACCCTTTGGAAGATAGGGTGGGGGACAAAAGTTTTTTGCCATTATATTGTCAAAAAAAAAGAAAAAAAAAAGATTACTCAAAAATAAAAATTTGTTTGTGCATCCACGTATTAAGAGGTTTCATTTGATACCCGACTCAAAATTTTAAAAAAATATTAGTTTTCCCTTAAATACATATTTGTTTACATTTATCCCGCGCTGTATTTTATTGAACTCTCTATAGTTTTCCTATATGTGGGTCAAAAAGTTGTACAAGTATACCAAATTTCAACTTTTATATTTAATTTTTTTTATATTTTATATTATTTTTTTTTTTTCGGTGAGCACATATTTGTTTATAGTTCTATTGGGATATGTTTTTAGCTGTTTTAGTATTTTTCCTAGGTGCGGGTCATAGAGTTGTATAAGCATGCCAAATTTCAACTCTCTAGGTTTAGCCGTTTGGCTACAATTTTTACCGAACAGACAGACAGACAGACAGGCAGACAGGCAAGCAGACAGACAGACAGACAGACAGACAGACAGACAGAGAGACAGACAGACAGACAGACAGACAACAAAATGACGGTATAAGGGTGTTTTGGTCATACCTACAAAACCCTAAAAATTGATGATTCTAAAAAAACAGAACCTTAAAAAATTCTGGCCCGCGTATGTATTTCAGATCGCTATCCGGCCCTCGGTCTTTTGGAAATTGCACATGCCTGATCTAACTACTTAAACCACATTAGGCCCTAACGTGATGTAGAAAAGTTCAATACCCCATCAGATTTTTAATAAATAATAATAATACAGAGTTAAAATAAATACATAACAAAATGAATTAGTTTTTTTCTTCTTTTATCCTTTTAACAATGTCCATTATTTTCTTTACCTCAAAAGAATTGTAATCATTATTTTTATATAATTGAAAATAAATATCCGTCTAAGCAATCCCAAACCACCATTTTGCACGGTTAAACAAAAATTATCTTTGCGTGATGCTAACAAATGTAGTATACATTGTGAAGCCAGGCTAAGGGCTCTTACCCTAATTTGATATATAGGATAACTTACTACAACATTTCTTCCAGATACCCTTTGATGCACTACATAAATTTCGCTTCGCTAAAAAAAACAAACAGCAATCCATTTGGATATTTTTGCTGATTTTTCACTTTGGCTTCTGCCGCTTTAGCTCCGCGTCATCTGTTCGGAAGTTATAAATTATCTTTAATTGAATAAACATTTCTATTGATTTTTTTTTTCTTTTTCACAACGTTCGATATTGAATTGCATGGAGTTTTTTGCTGAATGCATTATTTAGGTACAATTTATTTCTGTTTCTACTTGTTTCGTTTTGTTTTTTTTTTTTATTTGTTCCAGTTTTGTTTACGAGAATTTCATTATGGAACATTGTAATTTAATTATTGTTTTTATCCAATAATAATTGCTTTAATTGAATAAAATATTTACCCTCATATATACTTCTACATGAAAAATTATTTTAATTTTCGCTATAGAATTTTTATACCTGGGTATCACCAGAAATGTAAGAAAAGATTTTATATCGTCGTATACTTGGACTCTTATAAGCAAAAGAGAATCAGCAAAGAACGATATAAATTCAGCTAAAAGTGTCGACGAAAGGAAAGATGCACAAGCCAGATATAGTGCTCTCGATAAAAGAGTAAAAAGAGAAATTCGGGATGACAAACGTCTGTGTATGAATACATTAGCTCAACAAGCAGAAGACGCGGCTACCTCTCGTAACATGAAGGACCTTTATGACATTACGCGGAGGATTGCCAATACCGTTCAATACAAGAATATGCCTGTAAAAGACAAGAGCGGTGTGCTATTGACTAATGTAGAAAAACAAATGCAAAGATGGAGAGAACATTTCTCAGAGATTCTAAACTTACAGCGTTGTAATTTAGAACCAACGATACAAACGGAAATATGTCCTCTTCCAATTCGAACTTCCCCGCCCTCTAAGAGAGAAATTACTGTCGCCATCAAGAGTTTGAAGAACAACAAGGCTGCGGGCTGTGATAATATCACAGCTGAGGTACTTAAAACAGACGTCAACTTGTTTGCTGAGTGTCTTCATCCACTCTTCACCAAGGTGTGGGAACAAGAGTCATTTCCTTCGAACTGGCAAGAAGGCATTGTGAATAAAATTGCCAAGAAAGGGGACCTGACGGACTGCAATAATTGGCGTGGCATTAACATCTTATGCTCAGTTATGAAGATTTTTTGCAAGATAATCCTTGAAAGAATGGTCACAGCTATCGACAAGAAATTGCGACCTGAACAGGCTGGTTTCAGAACAGGCAGGTCTTGTATAGATCAAATTAATACCCTCAGGATTATCATCGAACAAGCAGTCGAGTTCCGTTCCCCCTTGTATCTTCTTTTCGTCGATTATGAAAAAGCATTCGACTCTGTCGATAGAGAATGCATTTGGGCTGAAATGCAGAATATGGGAGTGCCTGACAAAATAATATCTCTGGTTAGAAATAGCTACAACGGCTTCACGTGTAGAGTTCTACACAATGGTAGCTTGTCAGAACCCTTTCCAACCATTACAGGTGTTAGACAAGGTTGTGTGATGTCACCGCTTCTTTTTTTGATAGTTTTAGACGCCGTGGCTAGACGATCAACAGCTAACAAACCCAGAGGAATCATTTGGAATCCGCTAACACCAACAGTCAGACTGGAGTCACTGGATTTTGCAGACGATAAATGTGAGTTGTCGCATAAGCATGGAGACATGCAGCAAAAACTAAATGACCTCACGATTGAATCTGCCAAAGTTGGATTGAAAATCAATAGCTCCAAGACAAAAGAAATGCGGATAAATGCAGAAACCGATAGACCTTTACTGCTCGGTAACCATCAAATCGAGCGTGTGGATGATTTCCAGTACTTGGGGAGTGTTGTGTCTGTTGACGGTGGCGCGGATTTAGATGTGGAAAGCAGAATACGCAAAGCGAGAGGCGCATTTATCCAACTTAGCCGTGTATGGAATTCTGCGATCTACAGTACTTCCACGAAAACTACAATATTCAGGGCATGTGTGACGTCAGTTCTTCTGTACGGCTGCGAGACTTGGTTCGTAACAGAAGCTATCAAGAGAAGAGTGCGAGTATTTGTAAATCGATGTCTTCGAAGAATTCTTCGCATTTATTGGCCACGTAGAATATCAAACGTAGAATTGGGGGAAAGAACTGGTCAAATGGACATTAATTTGCAAATAAAAAGAAGAAAGTATGGTTGGTTAGGGCACACTCTACGAAGGGCTCCTAGCGAAGTGTGTCGATATGCACTAGCATACAACCCTCAGGGCAGTAGGCGTAGAGGGCGACCCAAGAACACCTGGCATCGCTCAACCCTGCTAGAAATAAATGCATGGAGCTCTCAAAACCAAGACAAAAGACTTTATAACAACATCACCGACTTGAAGCCTATGGCAGATAGACGAGTTAGATGGAGAAATTTTATTGACAGCCTATGCTCTTTTTAGAGGCAGTCCAAAATCACCCGATGATGGACAAGGCTTGATGATGATGATGTAGGGGAGACATTTTACATTTTCTAAATTTTTTACTGTAGATATTTATTTTTAAAATATACAAATGTAAAATAAACTTTGATTTTCTCTATCAACTACTGCACTTTTTATATTATTATTTATTTATAAAATTATTTTTTTAAAATTATTTTCTAAACCCTGTCTATTTGTATGTCCATTTGTCTATCTGTCCACCCGTCTGTCCATGCGTCCGTCCGTTCATTCATCTGTCCGTCTGTCTTGTTAAATATTTCAATAAATACGAGGGTTACCTTTTATGTTTTTACAAACGACCACTAGATGGCAATATTGAAATGTGTCATTACTTTATTAGTAAAATTTTACATTTTTTATTGTGAAATCAGTGGCAGCTTAGACCGAGAATTAGTGACTTGAGGATTAAAAGGATTGTTTTGAACAATGGAAAGCCAGAGTTGAGGAAATTCTATGCTGACTTGGCTGACAGCATCTCCAGAGTTTTCGATCAAAGCAGACTCTTTCAATTTTCTCTTGAACTTGTTTTCCTCATACATTAAGGGTTTAGCATCTTTCCATTGGAAATGGTGTTCATTTTCCCAAGCATGTTCAGCCAGTTTGGAACTGTAAATTTCGCCCTGCTGAACTTTCTTCTTATGCTCTTTTACCCTAAAAACTCGGAGCATTTTGTTAGTGTTATAAAGAATTTACAACTAAAACGTAATGAGATTCTGGTAAGTTTTGACGTTGAGAGTCTATTTACTAATGTGCCTGTAGATGAAGCTCTAGTAGTTGTTAGAGAAAGGCTAGAGTGTGATCAGACGTTATCTACTCAAACACATCATTCAGTTGACTGCATTATGAAGTTATTAACACTTTGTGTGAAAACTACCTATTTTCAACTGGAAACCGATTATTACCAACAAAAGGATGGCATGGCTATGGGTTCTCCACTGTCACCTATTATTGTTAAGATATACATGGAACATTTTGAAGCGAAAGCCTTAAAAGAAGCCAAGTACAAACCGAATAAATGGTTAAGATACGTCGATGATACTTTTGTCATATGGCCACATGGTAAAGATAAACTCCACGAATTCCATCAATACCTAAATTCAGTACACAGTAACATTAAATTTACTGTTGAACTGGAAGTTAGCAATCAACTGCCTTTCCTTGATGTATTGATAATCAGAAATGGCAAGGGGGTTCTAGCAACCACGGTCTACAGAAAACCAACACACACAGGTCTATATCTTAATTTCAACTCATTTCACCATACTAGCACTATGAGTGCTGTTGCACTGAGTCTAGTTAATAGAGTCAAAGTAATTTGTTCTTCTAAAAGGCTTCTAAAAGTTGAATTGAAGAACATCCGTTCCACCTTACAGGATAATGGCTACAGTCATAAAATTATTACTGATGCTATCAATCATAAGAAAAATGACGCACCTAGAACTGACGAAGTGAGATATGTCTCTATGCCCTATTATAAAGAAGTATCTGTGAAAATTGGTAAGATACTAAAGAAGCATAATATCCAAGTAGCCTTCAAATCGAGTTCGACTTTAAGATCTATCCTATCATGTACAAAACCCAAAACTGTGTCTACTCTATTCCCTGCCAGTGCGGGAAACAATATATTGGCGAGACTTGCAGACCTCTACATGTTAGGGTAAACGAGCATAAGAAGAAAGTTCAGCAGGGCGAAATTTACAGTTCCAAACTGGCTGAACATGCTTGGGAAAATGAACACCATTTCCAATGGAAAGATGCTAAACCCTTAATGTATGAGGAAAACAAGTTCATGAGAAAATTGAAAGAATCTGCTTTGATCGAAAACTCTGGAGATGCTGTCAGCCAAGCCAGCATAGAATTTCCTCAACTCTGGCTTTCCATTATTCAAAACAATCCTTTTAATCCTCAAGTCACTAATCCGGTAACAAACAACTCATTGCCACACAATAATGTGACAAACAACCTTAATCCGGTCGTTAATCCTCAGCAGGTAGTCCCGTCCGTACCCATACCTGATCCAAACCACCCAACCAATAGCAATGCACCTATAACCTGCTCCCACTCTTACAATACTCGGTATAAAAACTCGAAGAAAACTGAAATGTTTATCACTTCTCGTGATCGCTGAAGACGGAAACAATTGTTGAGCAGTTTCCGAAACGTCCGAATTTATTTTTCATATTACTCTTGAAGTATTATATCTTTTTGATACTAATACTCATTATATTGTACTATTCGAGCCTAGTACTATCAGCAATGGCAAACGTCCAAAATAAAGGTGTCCGCATTAATACTGGACCATTGCAAAATAATTTCAAAGATATTAATATTATTGCTGGCAGCAATACCAACTGTAGACGTGTTATTAAGAAGTTATTAAGCAGCCCTCACATATTTTATGATATTTTATGACTACAGCCCTAAAAAATTATTCTAATTATAAAAGTACCTAATTCCAGTTTTACATCAAATAAAATTCTTGTTTTATATCTTGATTATGCATAGAGAATGAAGAGCAGAGTTGAAAAATATCCAACATTTTTCAGTACTGAGAAAAAAAATCCGAGTTTGTTTAGAGTATAGTATTCGCAACATATATCAAAGAAGTACAAGTGTTCATTAACAACTTACACTCGTAGAAATGTTGTAGAATTGAAGAGAGTTACAAAAAGTCCTCCTCGGAACTTGTTTTGTTCCTTGCATACTTCTAAAGGTGTTTACAACACTTCCGCCGTATTTATAGGTACAAGGCGAATGGCGAATGGCGAATAGCGAATAGCTTAATTTCAAAGAGAATATGCGAATGCACGATATTCCTTTGAGTAATGATACCGAGTAATTTAATTGCTTATTTATGAAATGTTCAAATTTAATTGGGAATTTCAACCCCAGTCGTTAACTGGAAAAGTGCTGACCTTTCTAAAAGCAGAATTTAATAATATGCAACGAGTTATGCAATTAAGGCTATAATTTCATGTAAATTGACGATTAATTAGCAATAATTTAACAATGATAATAACGGAAGGGTAAACACTACAAATTACAAGTGTCTTATATACGAAACTAACTAAACCAGAGGTTCTTAAACTTAGGTAGTCCGCGGACCCCCCTTGAACAACATTTTTTTTGCGGACCCCATCCCAACCATAGGCATTTTACGTCGTTCTTGAGACATAATTTCTGGCTCAATAATCTCATAGGCACTACATTATAATAAATATTGGTAAAAATGTATCGCTGGTTATTTTAATAAATTGTCTTGCGCATTTATTAGCATATAGAATAAACCAGTGGCGAAGGGACACCTCCGCTAGACTTGCCCTCCCATAAAAAAAAAAGTAATAATAAAAACAATACATAAAAAAAAAAAAAAAAAATTTAAAAGAAGATTTAAGTAAATCTTCAAAAATCCATCAAATTATGTCCTATACAAATTGTCCAAGGTTTGGTTTACTAGTTACGAATTTTTTAAAATTTTAATGTTTAATAACTTCCTTTTCCGGTTTCGGATTTTAATAAAAAATAATTCTTCCCAATTATTAGGAGAATTTTTTAGTACCAGAACGAACTCTTTAAGTTGAACCGTTTTTGAGTTATCGTGTATACACACAGGCACACAGACACACAGGCACACAGACACGCACACACACAGACACACACACAGACACACACACAGACACACACACAGACACACACACATACGGACGGCACTTCGAAAATAGGTTTTTTGGATTCCCTGGACCATGAAACGTGGTCATCAGTCAAAATCTCGACATCGAAAATTTTCGCGATTACAATACTTGCCCCTTATATATTAAGGTCGGGCAAGTAAAAACATAAAATAAATAAAAATAGTAGTAAAAAAAATTAAAAAAAGTTAAAAATTATAATACGTTAAACTCATGCAAACATTTCTTGGTCAAATATTAGTCAAAATAGATCTTATTATAATATGTTTTCTGTAAATAATTTGCAGTTGAATAAGAATAATTAAATTTTTCCTAATTATTGTTTAGTTATGTCAATAAGTAGTTAGATAACAACAAATACAAAAAGTCTTGACCATGTAGGATTTTTATTAAATAAGTTTTTTGAATAAAAGCAAAAAATTGGGGGATGTAAAGTTAATGTCAACATTGTTTCGCGAATCCTCAGGGGTCCGCGTACCACAGTTTAAGAACCGCTGAACTAAACAATAAAATTAGTAACAACATTTACGAGGGCTAACTTTTAAATTTTTACAAAAACTAAGAAAGAAAAAACAGTTTTGTTTTGAATAAACTATTTTATTACTTTTCAAAATATTCGCTTTTAAGATTTATACACTTTTGCATGCGTTAAAACCAATTCTCGAAACATTTTTTCCACTCCGAAGTTGGTATCTCAAAAACATGGTTTTCGAAGGCTTCAACAGCTTCTTGAGGTGATGAAAATCGCTGTTTTTGGTTGAAATTGGGAAACAAAAAAAATCGTTCGGGGATAAATCAGGTAAATACGGGCAATGAGACATTAATTCTATGTTTTAGTCCTTCAAATAATCAATTTAAGGTGCTGTGTGGGACCTTGCATTATCATGATGAAGAATGATGCGATGTTTTTAGTTATGTTTCCTGATTTTGTAGATGACTTCTGGCAAACGAATTGTTGTATACCATTCAGCATTAACTGTTTTCCGATCCTCTAAAGGAATGGTTCCGACATGTCCAGTACAACCGAAGAAACAAGAGATCATTTTCTTGGAAGTGCTTCGTGAACGAACAATTTTTGTGAGTTTCGGTTCATCAAGACCCAAACAGTGGACTGTTGCTTAGTTTCCGGTTTATATGAATAAATCCAAGTTTCGTCACCTGTAACTATGTTGTATACGGATTTTACAGTGCCTAAGTTGAATATTTTTAGCATTCCCTTACACCAATCAACACGTGCCTTTTTTTGAGCTTCGGTCAAATTATGCGGAATCCATCGGGAACAGATCTTTTTCACAGCTAAATGTTCATGCAAAATTGAATGTATTACAGTCTGCGATATGCTAAAGTCATTGATGTGATTAAATAATAATTTTTGATAATTTTTATTCGTTATTTGAGTACTATGTGTTACCATTTAATTTTTTGTAAGTATTTCATTACTATAAATTATTTATTCCTCTTTAATACCTTTAAAACAAAAGGTTGAATCACAACGAATAATAGTATGATAAAATAATTGAACACTACAAACTACACACTACACTCTACGATGTAGAGTGTAAAATCTAATAAAATACCTATATATTTAATTGACTAAACTCTAAAACTCATTAGATTTTGAACACCCTGTATTACGTCAAACAAATTTGGTAACGGTTTTGGGGGTTTGTGAATTATTTCGTAAAATAATAATAAAAAAGTTTTCCATTTGTATTCAATTTCTTGGATCACACTGTATATCATTTGTAAAAGTGTTGCCTTTGAATTTTTCTGAAAAATCGGCGCGAACTTTCCGGGCAGTACATATATTTGTGGGTTTCAAATATTACTTTAGTTAATTATTTAGCCAGTACTCGGGTCTATTCTCTAAGCATGATGTTAAAATCTTAGCGTCAGAAACTGACGTTAATTTTTTTAACACCATTTTTAACCTAAATGCTATTCGCTAAACATATATGTGTTAAAATTATAGCGCGGCGGCGTTAAAATAGCCAGTTAACGTTCTACAATAAGCGCCTGCCGAACGGTGGCTTTAAAAGTTAACGCTAGTGTTTAGTTTGCAAAAATGGCTGATCCTATTTAAGTAAATGTCATCTTATTTAAAAAAAATGAATAAAACACAAGACGGTAGGAATATTAATCAATTTTCTATTACTTTTTAAAGTGAATTCTTTACAGTAGAGATAAGAAGGACGCTTCATATTTTTTGTGATACAAGTAACCCAGACGCAAGTTCTAGTAATTGTATAGAAAGGAGTAAATGGAGTATTGGAGAGCAGTTTTGGTTTTTGTTGAGACACAGAACTTTTAATTATAATCCTCTGAAAGCTACAAAACTTCACTTATGCCTCCGCCGTGTTTCAAAATATCGCAGTACATTTTAATGGTGAAATTGATGAAACAATTGATGAGATTGATAATGACGATCACAACAGTGTTATTCCAGGGTAGAAATAGCGTAATAAATCAAATTTAATAATTAATATCACCGAACACCTTTTTAGGGTTTTGTAGGTATGACCAAAAAACCCTTATACCGTCATTTTGTCGTCTGTCTGTCTGTCTGTCTGTTCGGTAAAAATTGTAGCCAAACGGCTAAACCTAGAGAGTTGAAAATTGGCATGCTTGTACAACTTTTTGACCCGCACATAGGAAAAATACTAAAACATCTAAAAAACATATCCCCCTAAAAATATAAACAAATATGTGCTCATCGAAAAAAAAAATATTTTTTTAAAATTCTGAGTAGGGTATCAAATGAAAGCCCTTAGTACGTGGATTAACGATCAAAATTTAATTTTTCCAAAATAAATTATTTTGAGGCGATTTTTGCCAAAATTGTGCAAAAAAATTTTTGTCCCACACCCTGTAATCCAGATGGTTTAAACTAAAAATGTGAAAAAATTCTAAGTAATGTATAATGGTGTGAACCGGAATAGTACAACAGGAATTTTTGATCAGATTATGTTTTCGGAAAATAACGCATTTTTTGTGTTTTTTGGTTGACGATGCATACATGTTATACTCTTATAACACACTGAGTTGATAAGCGTTTGTTCTAGTTATATTTTAGCACATTTTGAATTTAATTTTCAAGAGCGTAAATTTAATAACCAATTGGAATTATATTTTCATTCTGTGTCATTTATACGAAGCCAGAGGGGCGGAGCGTATGATTTAAGATAACCAATGAAAGCCATAGGCCCAATTTTCAAAATCTTAATGAACCTTGTTATATAAAAAAAAATACTGCACTTATTTAGAAACCTAAATAATGATATTAGGTATTCGAATTAAAAATAACAAAAAAATATTTTAACATAAAATTTGTTTTTAAAGCTCTGAGATTAACAGACGATAAATTATTTTAAAAAGATCGTTCATTTTGCCGTGGTTACTACAAAGCAAAATTTGTCCTACACACTCAGCATGCCGTCTTCACTTATTATATACCTGTGAAACCCTGCAATGTGTGAAAATTCACACTTCACATCAATTTTTAAAAATAGAATGAACATATAATTCACATAATATTAAAAAATTAGATAAACTGTTATAATACAATGTAGTATATAAATTGACGTAACAAAAGTTGAATAAAGTTATATTTTTATTTAATACACTGTGGAAACCAGTTATAAAGAGTATCACAGGACCAAACATTTCTGTTCCATTTTTAAAATAAATTTCGCCACTGAATATTTAATTCAACACCGAAATATTAGGTTAAGATTCTCTTGGCATTTGACTAAATAAATACTCCTGTTAAAATTCAACGTAACAGCGCATGCGCGTGCTGTTAATATTAGCCTCTCTACAAGGTGAGTTAGCGCCTCGCGTTAACAATTATTGTATTAACGTTTACCTTAACAAATGCTCTTACAGAATAGCATTTTTGGATAATGACATTAGACATGGAGTTAAAATAAAAATATTTACCTGACGCTAATTTTAACGCATTTCTTACAGAATACACCCGACTGAAAGTTAGACTTTACAGGACGAATAGGCAATTTCCAGGACAAGTCTACGACTCGTTAGAACGAGTTGGCTGGGAACGAGATCTCGCCCTAAGAAAAATGTTAGCTTCTGAGCCCACCAATATAAAATTCTGGGTGCGAAAATCTTGTGAGAACTCTACTCCACTGCAAAAGATATAAAGTAACAGTGGAAGTAGCTAAATATCTTTATCTTTATATCATATATTTCTTTACATTTTATTTTCAGAATTTGATATGAAACAGGAAAGCATTAAAACTGAAGTCGAGGATCTTCGTAGAACGAACGGTCATAGCGCGCAAAACCGTAAAAGAATTTTATATTACCATTTCAGTAGAAAGCCGCAAAACAATGCTACCAACATAAATACTTAAGGTCCGTACTTAGGTACTTTTTTATTTTACTCTAACATTTCTACCATTTGTTCTGGAAATTAATTTCGACAATGTTTAATTCTTACTAAAAGTGTTTGTGTTTATGTAAATTTGTAAATTTGTGTGAAATTTTAGAATTAATTTACCTTGTTTTGTGAGTTTAGAAAGTATTTTTTAAATGCATAAAAGAGCAATCTTTATGGTTTAAAGGTTGGTTGATTTTATAAATACATACCCTTTTCACACTAGAACTTTAAGACGAGTGAACTTAAAGTTCACCGATGTTTAACATTGGTTTGCTTTCACACTTGATGTTTTAATCTCCGATGCTGTCATCAGCTACAGTAATTTTGTCCTTAGTTACCGTCATGAAATTACCAGTTTTGAACTGTCTGCGCAGACGCATATTTTGAATTATTATAAACAAATATGGTTATTTCATTTCATTCTACAATAAAGACACTACAATAAAGAATATATTACACCTGTATTAACATGTAAGTCGATAAATTTTATCTCAATTATTGTAGCTCTGTATTTTATTAAACACATTATTAAAATAAATAATTTTATTATAACAATAAGTATAAACTTCTTATAACGTCGATATTGTACAGTATTCTTGTTTATGATAATATAAAATGTTGACAGCACAAATTCAAGGAGTATTTTTTATAATAGAAATTAAGTTGGCAATGCGGACGAAGTTCAAGACGCAGATCTCTGTCTTAAACATCGCTTGTATTTAGACGAGGCCATACGGTTTCACATTAGCGTTTAAAGATACATTCACTTTAACATCCGATCTTAAAGTTCTAGTGTGGAAAGGGTATTACTGATTTCGAATTCAAATATAAACGAATTACTTCAACAGATACTTTTGTATAACAAACTACAGTATGATTGTATGATAAATTAATGTGAACTGTGAATGTTCACACATTTCAGGGTTTTGTTGGTACATAATTGGTAAAATAGTCAAATCAATACAAATATTAAAATAAATAATGAATATCTAAAATCAGAAAATGAAACAAAATTTTTAGGCCTGTACATAGATGAACATTTAAGTTGGAAATCCCACTGTCAAAAACTACTAAAATCATTAAATTCAGCTCACTTTCAAATAAAAAAATTTAAAAATATTGTAGGTCATGAGACTATTATTAAATTTTATTATGCCCAATTTTATAGTAGGCTAATACCCTTTTTACACTAGAACTTTAAGACGAGTGAACTTAAAGTTCACCAATGTTTAACATCGGTATGCTTTCACACTTGATGTTTAAATCTCCGGTGCTGTCATCAGCTACAGTAATTTTGTCCTTAAGTTACCGTCATGAAATTACCAGTTTTGAACTGTCTGCGCAGACGCACATTTTGACTTATTATAAACAAATATGGATATTTCATTTCATTCTACAATAAAGACACTACAATAAAGAATATATTACATCTGTATTAACATGTAAGTCGATACATTTTATCTCAATTATTGTAGCTCTGTATTTTATTAAACACATTATTAAAATATATAATTTTATTATAACAATAAGTATAAACTTCTTATAACGTCGATATAATACAGTATTCTTGTTTATGATAATATAAAATGTTGACAGCACAAATTCAAAGAGTATTTTTTTAGACGCAGATCTCTGTCTTAAACATCGCTTGTATTTAGACGAGGCCGTACGGTTTCACATTAGCGTTTAAAGACACATTCACTTTAACATCCGATCTTAAAGTTCTAGTGTGAAAAGGGTATTAAGTATGGAATATGCTTCTGGGGATCATCAACTATTTACTGGGGACAGATGACATATTTATTTCCCAGAAAAGACTAATACGTTGTATAGCAAACAAAAGACACACTGAATCATGCAGACCTCTTTTTGTAAAATACAAATTATTAACAGTTCCTGGTATTTACATCCTAGAGTTGCTGGTCTATGTATTTAAAAATCAAATAAACTTTGCTCGCAATTTGAACCAGCATTCATATAACACCAGAGGAAAAGATTGTTTCAGAACTCCAGCAAATATGCTGGAACTGACAAAAAAATCACCAAAAACTGTTGGTATTAAATTATTTAACTCACTGCCATTCCATGTCAGAAATGAAACGCAGTTTTCTGTATTTAAGCGGAAGATTAAGGTATTTCTTATAGAGCATTGTGTATACTCAATTAATGAATTCTTAAAATCTTGTAAGGACTGGTGTAGTCATGCCAATCAGGGGTATGAAACTCATATACAAGGTCTTGAAACTCATATACAAGGTCTTGAAACGGTTTTAAGTTATATTCCATCCACCGACAACGCTAAAAGCGTTTTTTTTTTTAACCAACATTTTGAGAACACTTCACTATCGGTAATTTGCGGCAATTGTTTTTGACGTTGTAATTGTATTTCAGTGATGAATTTTATAAGAAATTTTAAATATTAGCACCATTTTTTTATTTTCAAATGGTGTAGTGTAATTAATAATATTTTAAATGGTAAATACAAAAGAAATATAAATAGTGTAATAAAAAAAAATGGCAGAGACTAAATTTAATATGTACAATAAAAGTAAATATAAAAGTAAAAAATAAATACTTGTTTATTTATTTCATATGCTTGCTTGCAAATAAAATAATAAAACTTAATGCTTACTGAAGTATTAACTTTTAACAATTTTAATTAATTTTAATTTTAGGAAATTAATTAGGAGAGTTGTAAATAAATTAATCATATTTTTTTTTTCTAGGCAATCTTTAATTTTCTACCAAAATTATATTTTATTTTTCAATTTTGGTAGAAAATTAATGATCGCGCGATTCATACCAATTTAAAATATAAAAATATATTTGTGTGAACTGCGGGTTGCATACAATCTAGTCCTAGTTCATATTACAACCACGAATGTCGCAACTATCGCTGTCCAAAGCCATAACGTGGGAGTCCGCTATCTTTTTTGTTTTATAATTTGTGATGCCAATAGGGAACATTGATTTTGGGTAATTTAATGTATGATTTTATTGTTTTAGCAATTGTATAACTTGTTTTACTTATCAAAATCTGTGTAATATTATAAATTCATGTACTGACATATCCTAGATGCAGTCCTGTATTTAATGGATTAATAAATATTATTATTATTATTATTATTATTGAGGCAGTGAATTAGTGAATTAGGGAGTGGTTTAATTATTTGAATACCTGGACTAGTCTGGACTACATGCTCACTCATGCGCATCCCTTCAAATAATCACTCCATTCTACGATCTTTTTTATCTCTTCTCGAATTAGTCTCTCCCTGAATGAATTTATTATAAAATCAATGTATTCTAAGTATTAGAACCTTTTAGGAGCAAATCTTTAGACGATTTCATAGCCTATAATATTAGTATTCCTGTGGAGATTGCAGTATTGTATAGAAATTAATTTGAAAAAAAATTCAAGATATGAATAATGGAAAATGCATAGGAGTGCAAAAATATGTTCTCTCCATTTATGCTTACATTTATTTTCCATTTATATCAACATATTTTTTTACCGATATTTTTTATTTTACATTCAGGATGGTAACATAATGTTACTTCTAAGTAAAATATTTATTTTTATTATTTCTTTTTTGCATAGATCTGAGATATATTTTTAACACGTGACATTTAGAAATCTATTGTTAGTTTTATTATTTACTAAATAATATATTAAACTAGCTGGTGTACCCGTGCTTCGCAATGGCATGTAACTACTTTAAATACAAAAAATTAAATATAACGCTCACAACATTAAAATTAAATATATAAAACGATCATATAATTTGCAAATAAATAGTTATTGAAGGCGATGAGAAATAAAGAATTCTCCAGCAGTGCCATCTATTGGTAAGTTCAGCACCAAATAGCGACATACATGCACATTTCAACTTTCAACATTTCTGTGCAGGCGTACACTTTACAATGTGATAACTTCGTTATTATCAATCTTGGATGTATAGTGTAAAATACTTTATGATTATGCGTGAATTGCTTTAATTTATTATTCTAAAATAATTGATACATCACTACAACACTCCAATGTTATGCACTCACAAACTTTATAATACAAAAACTATTACTTTAAAAAACAGAAAATTGAGCAATGCACGATATCGGTGCATGATAGGTATATGGTCTCGCTGAAAAAATGTCAAAAACTTTTTTAAAAATAAATTTTGATGAAAATGGATCGTGAGTTCTTACGTGGAACTACGGCATTGCATACCGCGCGAAGCATAGTGTATATGGCTCTAATGTTACTACGCAGCAGACTATCAGACCAATTCTGTAACTCTGTTACTATGATAATTGTAACTAAATTTGTCACTATGAGCAAGGTCAGTTACTATCATGAATGAAAGCCATTACGTTATTACACAGTAACTTTTTACAGAATTGATCTGAATATCAAATTGGTTCGCCAAATTTCGTACAAGTAATTTAAAAAAAAACCTGAAAAATCGATCACAGCAGAAATATACTGCAACCAACTGGACGAAATGATGCAAAAACTTAAAGAAAAACAGCCTAGATTGGTCAACCTATCTTATTTCATGATAACGCTAGACCACACACTGCACAAATGACTGTGACAAAACTACAGAAATTGGAGTTGGAACTTCTTTCTCATCCTCCATACTCACCAGACCTAGCCCCCACTGACTACCACTCCGTAATTTGGACAACTTTTTAAAAGGAAAACAGTTTAATTCCGACAATGCTGTAAAACTGGCCTTCCAGGAATTCATTGACTCTCGTCCGCCAGGGTTTTATGCCACCGGTCTGAAAAACCTGCCGCTTAAATGACAAAAGTATAAAAACCAGTGTTTCTCAACCAAAATCGCAAAATATAATTTTCTAACGCGGACCATTATTAATAATTGTTGGTTCATTTTTTGCAAGAAAACAAATATATTTAATATGCTACTAAATACATTTATTTTATTTGTAGAAAATCACAGAAAGTTTACAGAAAATAAACAAAATATAAATTATTTAGGTACATAAAAAAAGTGCATATATTTTTTTTTTAAACTGCATATACATTTCGCGGACCACTAAAATTTTTCTGGGAACCACCTGTTGAGAAACACTGATATAGACAATATGGGTGCATACTTTGATGAATAAAATACTTCTTTATATTTGTAAATTATCAACCAACTTTGCCTTTTTGTCTACAAATTTCATTAAGGTTTTATTTATTTATTTATTTATGTATTTATTTATTTATTTATTTATTTATTTATTTATTTATTTATTTATTTATTTATTTATTTATTTATTTATTTATTTATTTATTTATTTATTTATTTATTTATTTATTTATTTATTTATTTATTTAAAGTTTTGGCCACACCAACAGGATACTAAAGATCCCAATAATAAGGTGGCACTACATAAATTATATAATTATTTTATATTGTTTAACATACAGAAGCACATAGCACAACAATGATTTAAATAAACTTTTAAAACATCAAATATATAACTAATTGTAAGTATACGTTAGGTTCAATATTATTATAATAAGCAGCGTAATATAGATTTTTTTAAATTTGTCAAATTTGTATTGAAATGATCTGGAAAAACTAGTTTAGTCAATGTAATCAATTCAAACTGCACGGAGAGTGCGAAACTGATGGTTTACCCCCCAAACGCCCCCTAGGGGGGACATGGACGAAGTTATAACCCTCAAAACAAAAAACAAATATAACCTCCAATTGTATTCTGATAGATAGATACTTTAAATGTTAATTTTTGTTTCGGTAAATATATGGTGCGGTCATGTTTAAGTTGGGTCCTTGAAGGCACCGAGCACCGGTAGTAACTTCTCACTCTCTTCCTTTTGCAGAGGTTGAGCTGTTAATAGTCCCTTTGAAACTTAATACATTAAATGCCATCCTAAATGCAGCAGGAAGACACAAGAGATACGATGCAACACACAACATAATAACCAGATAAGCACTAGTAGTTATTGTACATAAAGAGGCGACAAACCGCCCTTTCAGATATATTCACGCTATAATGTATAACATAAGTTTAACACACAACAACAACCGAACTTCTTACCACTTCACACTTAAAATCATTCGTATAACATCAAATTCAATTACACTGAGAAAATCGGGAATTTTAAAAGAAATCTGAAATAATTATTATTGCCAACGACACAGAGGTTATGAAAATGTCAATGGTTCTTAGATAGGATGTCTCCAGATCGAGTTTACAATATGTATAATAAAAAATTGATGTGAAGTGTGAATTTTCACACATTGCAGGGTTTCGCAGGTATATAATAAGTGAAGGCGGCATGCTGAGTGTGTAGGACAAATTTTGCTTTGTAGTAACCACGGCAAAATGAACGATCTTTTTAAAATAATTTATCGTCTGTTAATCTCAGAGGTTTAAAAACAAATTTTATGTTAAAATATTTTTTTGTTAATTTTAATTCGAATACCTAATATCATTATTTAGGTTTCTAAATAAGTGCAGTATTTTTTTTATATAACAAAGTTCATTAAGATTCTGAAAATTGGGCCTATGGCTTTCATTGGTTGTCTTAAATCATACGCTCCGCCCCTCTTCGTATAAATGACACAGAATGAAAATATAAGTCCAATTGGTTATTAAATTTACGCTCTTGAAAATTAAATTCAAAATGTGCTAAAATATAACTAGAATTTTAACAAATTAATTTAAACATAATAAATATGAAAAAAAAAAAACAAAAAATAAAATTGACTCCACAAGCCAGGAACGAACCTGTGTAGTGAATAACGAACCTGTGTGGTTGTCGAGCAACTGAGGCACTAGACCACCAAACGCTTATCAACTAAGTGTGTTATAAGAGTATAACATGTATGCATCGTCAACCAAAAAACACAAAAAATGCGTTATTTTCCGAAAACATAATCTGATCAAAAATTCCTGT
This sequence comes from Liopterus haemorrhoidalis, assembly GCA_963971575.1. Taxonomy (NCBI): domain Eukaryota; kingdom Metazoa; phylum Arthropoda; class Insecta; order Coleoptera; family Dytiscidae; genus Liopterus; species Liopterus haemorrhoidalis. Next base: position 63,082,771 of record OZ020613.1, read on the forward strand.
TGTACTATTCCGATATACATTACTTAGAATTTTTTCACATTTTTAGTTTAAACCATCTGGGCTACAGGGTGTGGGACAAAAATTTTTTTGCACAATTTGGTCAAAAATCGCCTCAAAATAATTTATTTTGCAAAAATTAAATTTTGATCGTTAATCCACGTACTAAGGGCTTTCATTTGATACCCTACTCAGAATTTTAAAAAAATATTTTTTTTTTCGATGAGCACATATTTGTTTATATTTTTAGGGGTATATGTTTTTTAGATGTTTTAGTATTTTTCCTATGTGCGGGTCAAAAAGTTGTACAAGCATGCCAATTTTCAACTCTCTAGGTTTAGCCGTTTGTCTACAATTTTTACCGAACAGACAGACAGACAGACAGACAGACAGACAGACAGACAGACAGACAGACAGACAGACAGACAGACAGACAGACAGACAGACAGACAGACAGACAGACAGACAGACAGACAGACAGACAGACAGACGACAAAATGACGGTATAAGGGTTTTTTGGTCATACCTACAAAACCCTAAAAATTGATCTGAAGTGTGAATTTTCACACAATTCAGGGTTTTGCAGGTATTTAGTAAGTGAATGATGATTATTTGGGATGCCAAAACAAATTTTATATCAAAATATTTTTTTTTGTTAATTTTAATTCGAACGCCCAATACTATTATTTAGGTTTCTAAATATGTGCAGTATTTTTTTTTTATAAGGTTCATTAAGAATTTTAAAAATTGCGCCTATGGCTTCCATTGGTTATTATAAGTTCCGCCCCTCTGATTTCGTGTACATTGAAACAGAATTAAATTATAATTTAAACAATTTCCACTGGTTATTAAATTTACGCTTTTAAAAATTAAATGCAACATTTGCCAAAATATAACTAGAATTTTGAAAAAATAATTTAAACAATATAAAAATTTAAAAAAAAAACATAAAATAATATTGTCTCTTCTCGCAGGGTCGATCCCTTTGTATTACTTGGGTGAAAGCCAGCATCAAAACCACTACACCAGCATACACGTTCCAGTGTAGCGTGTTACAAAGCTATAACTTGTGTACATTATTAGCCAAAAATCACAAAAAATGCGTTTTTTTTCCAAAAACGTAACCTGATCAAAAATTCCTGTTGTACTATTCCGGTTCACACAAATGTATATTACTTAGAATTTTGTCAGATTTTTAATTTAAAACATCTGGGCTACAGGTGTGGGACAAAAATTTTTTTGCACAATTTTGACAAAAATCGCTTCAAAATAATTTATTTTGCAAAAATAAAATTTTGATCGTTAATCCACGTACTAAAGGCTTTCATTTGATACCCTACTTAGAATTTTAGAAAATGTTTTTTTTTCGATGAGCAGATATTTGTTTATATTTTTAGGGGGATATATTTTTTAGATGTTTTGTTATTTTTCAACTCTCTAGGTTTAGCCGTTTGGCTACAATTTTTACCGAACAGACAGACATACAGATAGACAGACAGACGATAAAATGACAGTATAAAGTTTTTTGGTCATACCTACAAACCGTAAAAACACAGAACTTTGTTGCTTTTCAACTAATTTTAAATTTAATAACATATTTTGATTTTACCATGTGAAGATTTATAAAAGTGGGTAATTTTCCGTGTGAGCATTTTTCAGTGTGAGCAATTTATTTGTGAACATTTGTAACTATGCGTTATTTTCGGTGTGGGGAATTTTCTAGGTAAGCATAATTCTGTTATTATTAATAGTATAGCTGAAGCTGAACAAATTAAAGAAAGTAAATAAATATTAATAATAATTTATTAATGACATTTTTATCTTTTAGAAATATTTACACGTCACTTATTACATATATTTTATATTTCCATGGATACATGTATAAAACCTCTATCTCTTGCCATAGTGGTGTATCCATGGTATTATTGAGATCATCAGAGTCTCGATATTTCAATAAATTTCGCGTGAGGAGTTTTCATGTGAGCACTTATGACTGTGCGTACTTTTCTGCGGGCATTTTTGCGTGAGTATTCTTCTTGTGCTGGTATGTCTGGTCTAGGCCACCTCGTGATAAAAATTAGCTGTGAGCGCCTATGCATCCTGTATAGATAATACATTTGAAACTAAATAATTTTGTTTGCATAAATGCGCACGTGCTTAAACAATGATATATGAAAATGGTCCCACTAAATAATTCTATTAAAATATGATACAACTGTGCGACATTGTATTTGAATCCCAAATGTCCATTTTGTGCGCAAATAATAGCAAATACCATTCATTATTGATTGTCTATTAGTTATAATGTATTAAATATTAACATCATTTAAATACAAGCTCATAGTTAATAATTCTAACATAATCATTATAAATTGTTACGAGATTTAAGTATTATTACCGAAATTAATATAAATTATAATGGTACATTGTTGTTGTCGCTGATAATGTTACATTAATGTACTTTCGGGCAATGTATTTCATTTGAAAAACGTGATCGTGATTATTAATTATTTAAATAGCGTATGGTTTAGTAATAACAATTTCAAGCACGCTATATCGTATTGTACATATGGATGATGCTTTCAAACTGTTTATTTAATTAAAATCCATTTTTTAAATTACGATTTTTAATGGATTGTACAATTTAATTTGCTGAGTTGGAAATGAAATGAAGTCTTCTTTAAAGCTACATTTTCTAGATTAATTTTTATATAGTTTTTGATAGGTACCATTTGTAACACGCACGTTGTTATTTGAAGAAGGTACCAAGATAATAATAATAATAATAATACATCTTTATTTATGAAATGTAGTACATTTATCATAGCGTCACATAAATTAACTTAATCCTAAGATGAAGGAAACAAAGATATTAACACAGAAATATATTATCCCTATTTGGGAACTGGACGAAAAATCTATTGAATACACTTTCCATTTTGGGCTATTTTATACATATATTTCTATTTAAATCCTTCTCAAACTCTTCTATATTATAGTATGCCTTTTTTATTAGGATATTTTTTAATGTTGATTTAAATTTTGTACTGGTTAGGCTTTTAATTTCCTCAGGCAACTTGTTAAATAATTTTATTCCAACTATATTTAGTCCAGTTAGCTTGTCATGATTATGGGGCAAAAGTTGCATCAAGTGGGGGTAGTTAGTTTCGTCTTTTTTTCTTGTATGGGATATGCCTGAGATGCAAAATCCAAGTTTTCGACCTCGGCAGCCCTCCGGAACACTTTTGAATTTCTCAAAAACTACTAAATTTTCGAACTTTTTTCGTTTTCTTACCATTATGACCATAAAGGAACACGTTTTTGACAAACATTATTCAATGCATTTTTAAACTAGATTAAATTTGCTACAAGTTAAGACCAGAATGGGTTCAGTAGCTTCAATACTTTCTGAGATACAGCTTTTCAAATTTTGAAAAAATCTCCAAACTTGAAAATTTTATGCTAATTTTCATGTTTCATCATATACAATTGCCTTTATATCTTCAACAACCTGTCTAACATGAGTCAGTGAAGTAAACATTAATAAATAGAAGTAATGGTATCTATAGCATGTGGGTAAGAATTAATTATTATAAATAATGGTAACTTTCAACTACAATACGAGTGTAACAGTTTTTCGACGAAAAAATCGATGTTTTTAAAAAGTTTTTTGCGAATAACTCGAAAAATATGCATTTTATCAAAAAAACTGTAGAAAGCAAAATTGTAGCTTTTTAAAAAACAAACAAAATACTTTTTTTATTATTTTTCTACGACCAATACGAACCGAGATACGGCATGTTAATGGTTAACTTTTTTTCGCCAAATGCATAATTTGAAAAATTCAAAGTCAAATAACAGGAAAAATTTGCATTTTTCGAAGAAAACTCATTGAATCTTTTTTAAAGTATTTGATTAGACCTTTCAAACAAAAAAAAAAAGTCTCTAGTATAAAAATTAAGCGACTTATGATCAAAATAACCCCCCTAATTAAAATTGATCCTCACCCTTCTGCGGTTGTCTTCATATATGTATTTTCAGTACACCCAAGAAGTTTGACCAATTTAAAATGCCTAATTTTAGAAAAATTGGAGTTTAAAGAAAAAACGATTTTTTGCGATTTTGTATTTTTCACCCTTTTCTTCAAAATATCTCCGAAATCACTGGAGATACGAAAAAAATGATAGAGCACTAAATTGTAGCTTTTTTAATGACTTAAATTTCTCTGTGCATATATTTTCTGTACAGTGAATATTTGGCGAGATATAGCCGTTTAAAACCTCTATTTACAAGCGAACACCACCTTATTCGAGCCCTTCAAACTCACCCCATTTAAAAACTAAGGGATCTTAAGGAATTTAATTTTGATCTCAAATTGTAGAAAATTTAATCTAGTTTAAAAATGCATATAATGGTGTTTGTCGAAAACGTGCTCCTTTATGGTCAAAATGGGCAGAAACCGAAAAGAGTGCGAAAATTTTGCAGTTTTTGCGAAATTCAAAAGTGTTCCGGAAGGCTGCCGAGGTCGAAAACTTGGATTTTGCATCTCAGGCACAACCCATACAAGAAAAAAAAACGAAACTAACTACCCCCACTCGATGCAACTTATGATGTACTAGGTTACTGGACTAATTTATTTGATTTCTAAAGTTATATTTAGTAAAAGGCACCTTGATATCATGTTTCTTTCTAGTATTGTATCCAGGAGTGTCACTATAAGTATGAAAGCTTGTGATGTTTTCTTTAATGTGCGTCAGTAAATTTAAAATATAGAGCGATGGGAGTGTCAATATCTCATGATGTATGAAAAGCTCCCTGCAAGAGGTACTCCACTTAACTTTGCTTAAGATTCGAATAGATCGTTTCTGCAACCGAAACAATCTTAATGAATCTACAGAGTTGCCCCACAGAATAATGCCATATGCTAAGGTGGACTGTACATATGATAAGTAGATTATTTTACAGGTCAAGTAGCTTGTAACCTTGATCAATTGTAAAAGAGCAAAATTGAATTTATTTATTTTCCCAGCTACTGACTCAATATGAGTCTTCCAATTAATTTTGGAATCTAGTTGGAACCCCAAAAATCTTGCTTCCGTGCTATAATCAGCTGTTATATTTATTCTCGGATTGAATGAGAAGAGTATGTTAATTGTTTTACTGGCATTCAAACTTAGTTTATTAGCACGGAACCAATCTTGGGCGTCTCTAATATTATTCTCCAAGCATCTACCTGCTTCCGAGATACTCCTCCCTTGGTTAATGAAAGTTGTGTCGTCAGCGAATATCACAGTTTTAGAATTAATATGCAAAGGCAAGTCATTTTTATAAAATAGAAATAAGATAGGCCCCAAAATCGAACCTTGTGGTACGCCCGAATTAATAACAATGCTATTTGATTGAATATTGTTAAATAATACTATTTGTTTGCGATCTTTAAGATAGCTCATTAACAGTTGAAGTACATTACCTCTTAGACCGTAGTGGAATAGTTTTTCCTCTAATTTATTTTACAGAAATAGCAGAAAAACTTATTAATAAAATACCTAATATTAAAATCTCAAGTGAAGAAATACTTTATAACCACACAGACAGCTGTAGTCAGAGCCTATTTCTATTCCCAACAGATAATTTAGAAGTTAAACGAGCAATATTCCAACTCTCCAACAGTACTGCTAGAGACTCTTTTGGTATTAACAGCAAACTTGTTAAACTATCTGCAGAAATAATCACGCCAGTTCTTTGTGCTATAATAAATAATAGTTTTGAAACTGGAGTATTTCCGAAAAAACTTAAACTTACTAGAGTTGTGCCAATACACAAACAAAATGACATTGATTGCGTCTCGAATTATAGGTCCATTGCAATTGTGCCAATATTTTCAAAAATCTTTGAAATCATATTGAAGGATAGAATAACAAGTTTTTTGGATTCCAACAAATTATTTTCAATCAAACAATACGGCTTTAGACCGAATTTGAATACAATCAAAGCTGCATCTGCAGTCATAGACTTTATTGTTAATGGTTTTGAAAAACATAGACATTCAAAAGTAACGCTATGCGATCTGTCAAAAGCTTTTGACTGTGTATCGCACAAAATTTTGCTTCAGAAACTACATCACTACGGCATACGCGGCACTGCAAACCATCTTATCCAGTCGTATTTATCCGATAGATATCAATATGTCACCTATAATAACATCAACTCAGACCTGCGTAAACAGAATCATGGCATTGGGCAGGGAACAGTCATTGGGCCTCTGCTGTTCATCATTTTTATAAATGATCTTCCTTCATATGTATGTGATAAAGATACAGACGTGGTATTATATGCAGATAACACAAACGTGCTAAACAATCATACAAGAGTTGGTGAACTTGATATTTTATCTGAATTAGCTATGTCAAAGACAAAAGACTGGTTTTGCAGCAAATTATTGACATTAAATGCAAGCAAAAATCAACAATTAATACTCTCACTCAATAGAAATGAAATTGTAAACAATGCCTTCAGCAAGCCTGTAAAATTTCTTGGTCTTAAAATAGACAATCAGTTGAATTGGCATACACATGTAAAAGATGTAGCTACAAGTTTGTGTAAGGCCACTTATGCACTAAGAAAATTACAAAGCTGTGTCACAACTGAAACAATTCGGACAGCATATTTCGCATCTATTCACTCTAGGCTCGCTTACGGCATTTTGCTATGGGGAACATGCAAATCTGCTAAAAGAGTTTTTTTGATACAGAAACAAGCTATTAGAATAATCAGTAATGCTCATTACCGAGCGCACTGCAAGCCACTATTTATAAAACTAAATATTATGTCTTTTTATAGTTTATTTATATACACATGTTTGCTTTATGCCAAGGAAAATTTAAACAATGTCTTTAAAAAATCAGTACATAGCCATAACGTAAGAAGTAAAGAAAATTTAGTTATTCCGTATATTAGGCTTGAGAAATCTAAAACTGGTCCTTATTTGGCTGCAATATTCTACAACCATATACCTCAGTCGATAAGAATTCGCGACATTAAGAATTTCAAACTAAAATTGAAAAATATACTAATAAAAAATTGCTTGTATTCTGTAGAAGATTTTTTTGATATAGATTTTACAGATCATGTCTGATCATACAGATATAATGTTTTTAGTTTTTTTTAAATTAAGATGTTATAATTTGTATTATCTTTTTGTACTGTTGTATTGACTTGTGTAAACAATCCTTTGTAATTGTATTAGCACCAATAAAACATTATTATTATTATTATTATTATTATTATTATTATTATTATTATTATTATTATTAATACAGGATGATAAACGCAATCAAAGACCTTGGACAGATCACATTGCGAAGCAGTTACAAATTCTCCTTCGTTGTTTTCGGTCTATGTTCAAATGGTGATAGAAATAAAATGACGTTTTCAATATAGTCTCCTTATAATTCAACACATTTCTTACTAGTGGGTCCTTCCCAGCATTTTTCGTAATCCTGTCTCCCGGGATTCATGTTTTAAATCACGAGTATTTGAAGTAAAGAGTAAAAAAAACACTTTCATCGGTGGTTGAAGCACTAAGTGTAAATCAATGTAATTTAGTTACTTCGGAAGGAATTCTTAAATTTCTCCTCGATTCTCTTCATAATATATCTTTCAAATCTTTTAGCAACAGCAAAAAAATCATAAGTGTAAAAGTTCATTCTGTTTGGTTAAAATTTTAGTGCTAAAAGTAAAAAGTTCACTATTTTTAACCAAATCACCATGTAAAACTTCATTTATTCAGATAGTGTTATTTTTATGAAATATTAAGCTGCATTCACACCTCTGTAAATCAACACGTTGTACGCTATGGATAATTTTAAAACGAGGTCATTTGGTATGATCGGACATGCTCGTGCTTTGTCGTTGCTATACTACTGTTGAGCGATATAGTACGAGCTTTTCCGATCATACCAATTGCACTCGTTTAAAAACTATCCATAACGCACAGAGTGTTAATTTACTGAGCTCTGAATGCAGCTTTACTTTTTCAGTATTGAATTGATTAACACTACCTTAATACTATTTATTTTATAAAATTGATAAATAAATAAAGCACTCGGTAAGTTTCACAAATATAAGTTTAATATTATCTTATACTTATTTCGGCAGTGACGCCATCTACAGGAGTTTAAATTACTAACTAAACTTATTTTTAACAGATACATTCCGTGGGAACAAATATTAATGGTAGGGAATACAAGTGTAAACTAATTAGCAGATAAGGGAAATAGTTACCGATTTATTAGGGGTGAGTTGTAAACATCAATCTGGTCATTCATTAAGGGAAATCCAGAGTTGATATTTTTGTAAATTTCTGGGTATTCTAAAAGGTTCAGTTTATAACTTTTATTATAGACCGGGAAGCTCATGACAGTTTTTGGTCTCCGATTTCATACAGCATGCCTTTTGGAGGGGAGAATATTTACCCTGTGACAACAAAAAAGGGATGGTACTAAACCCCTGCACGCTTTCCGTTCATAGGGAAAATTGCATTTCCACTTAAACACAAAATTTTTGTGCTTTTCTCTGATTAATATTGCTTGCCCTTTTGTCAAAAGAAAGTTATAACAAATTTAAAGTCTTTTAAATATATGCATGCGATTCGGAGGGTCCCAAAGGGTTCAAACGGTCATGTGATCTTGTAATAAAAAAATATGATTTTCCGCGATTTCATACAGCATGCCTATAATTAAAAGACAAAGACAAATTATAAAACAAGGAAGATAGCGGACTCCCACGTTACGGCTTTGGACAGCGATACTTGCGACATTCGTGGTTGTAATATGAACTAGGATTAGGTAGTATGCAACCCGGAATGCACACAAATATATTTTTATATTTTCAATTGCTATGAATCGGGCGATCATTAATTTTCTACCAAAATTAAAAAATAAAATGTAATTTTGGTAGAAAATAAAAGATTACCTTGAACAGAAAATTATGATTAATTTATTTACAACCCTCCTAATTAATTTCCTAAAATTAAAATTAATTACAATTGTTAAAAGTTAATACTTCAGTAAGCATTAAGTTTTATTATTTTATTTGCAAGCAAGCATATGAAATAAATAAACAAGTATTTATTTTTTACTTTTATCTTTATTGTACATATTAAATTTAGTCTGTGCCATTTTTTTTATTACACTATTTATATTTTTTTGCATTCACCATTTAAAATATTATTAATTACACTACACCATTTGAAAATAAAAAATGTGGCGCTAATATTTAAAAAATTCTTATAAAATTCATCGCTGACACAATCACAATTTACTGTTACCTGTCGTTACAACGTCAAAAACAATTGCCGCAAATTGCCGATAATGAAGTGTTCTCAAAATGTTGGTAAAAAAAACGCTTTTAGCGCTGTCGGTGGATGGAATATAACTTAAAACCGTTTCAAGGCCGTGTATATAAGTTTCATACCCCTGAAGTCAACATAACTAAACGTAAAATTTTTACGTTGAGATGTTTAATAAACTGTTGACTGGCAATGGTAACGTTCAGAAGGTAAACGTAGTGAACGTACTAAACTGTTAAGGGCGCTGAACGCGCTGTAACTATCATCAATACAGTAATCTTTTTATGTTATCCATTTTATCCACTTTGCATTAGCAGAAGTAAATATGCAGTTTTAATACCACTGTAGCAGACTGACTGTCAGAGAATGTTGTGGATGAAAAAGCTTTCGATTATTTAAAAACGAAAATGTATATAATAATTAGTAAAAAGCCATTAAGGTATGCCCGACATCATTCAGATACCTTTTACATTTCAGACTATTTCAAAAATTAAAATACATTTTAGTAAAGCGAAAGTGTATTTAATGTACTATAATTTGTATAAAACCTTTTCTGTCTAGCACTTTACAAAAGTCAGGTGCGCATCTAGAATTTAAAAAATTTTGAAAATTGATGTGAAATGAGTGAATTTTTACACATTTTAGGATTTCGAAGATATTTTAGAAGTGAACATATTTTTGCGCACATTATTGATAAGGACAGGGCCGCATTTACCGTAAAGGGCATGAGACGATAGCTGGAGGTCCTTCTGGACAGGAAGGCCCGTATTGGATAATCTACGTAGGGGAGGGTGGGGCAAGTGAGTCATACGGGGCAAGTGCATTTTCGCCCACAACTTTTAAGTTTGGCAACCTAGCAACTTCCAACGATTCTGGAATATGTGAAATGACAAACGTCAACTATCGGAGCAGTTTTGTAAGGTTCTAGTTTGAAATAAGGTAATTAACCTGATTTAATTATTTTCACAGACTTTGTTGTAGTAAGCTATTAGTATATAATAAAATAGTATGATATATTCGCTTGGTTTCTAAATTTTTAAAAGTATATAGGACAAATTATATGATGTTTTTCTAACCTCCACTAAGAATTACGGTGTTGTCAGCATGACTAGTTTTGGTCTACGAATTTTTTATTTTATTTACGCTAGATGGGGCAAATGAGTCATGCAAAGTAGCTCACCTATCGTCTGAAACATAGCCTTTGCCTAAGTCACATCAACCTAGCAAAAGAAAAAGAACAAGGAAGGAAGGGTCTAAAATTATAAGTTGCTCTTCATATAAAAATGAATTACAGATAAAACAGGAATTGAAAGAAGCAAGTAAAAAGACAACATTGATAAAGGAGAAACACAAAAATAATTCCAAGAAATTAAAAGCAAAAAGAGAACTAGTAGCTGAAAGTGAAAAAATATTCCTTGCCTTTATTGTATTGAAATATGTGCAAATGCGGCAGTGGATGCATGAGGATTGAACTGACAATGAAAAAGGGTGCAAAACCTATATTTGTGAACTTTGTTTTTAATTTTTCTGTAATGACTCACTTACCCCGTAGGGTGGAGCAAGCGAGTCATTTGCAGCATTATAAGTAACTAGCTGAGTACCCGTGCTTCGCTACGTTATATTGACGGTCTGCTATCATCGTGCAATTATTATAAGTCATGGTTCCTCTATAGATTACATAGCTTACTCTCTCCTCAAGTGTAGATTCACCCCGTTGGAGGCTCATTAGTGTAACATTTTCAGTTTGTTTCTAAACATGTGCACGGGTAACTTTTATAAGCAAAAACCTAGTCGATATCTCATTTGTCCTAAGAGATATATAGGAATCCGTGAAAAACCATTTTACTCCTTTTCACCCCGTAGGGGTCGAAATATCTTTTCTTAGTAGGTTCTTACGTCATATCGAGAAATGTACTCTTGGAATTTCTTATTTCTAATAAAAAATACTAATTTACCCCTTTAGGAATGAAATTTAAAAAACTGTCAGAATACTATCGAAAGTTTTAAAAAGTCACCTATATGCCAGAAAGGAATGCAAAAACCAAGTAGATAACTCATTTAAGAGATATTGTATGCTTACCTCATGGAGGGAATATACTTTGCGAATATCATGTATCTATGTCCAAGGGATGTTCTATTAAATAAAAAATATCCTTTTACCCCTTTAGGGGTGAAATTTTGAAAAACTGTCAAAACCATTTCGAGATATTTTAAAAAGACATCTATATGCCAAATAGGAATTTTATAACTCAACCAACACAGAAAATACGGCGGGTTCTATAATTGTCCCTGATTGTACATTCACCCTTTTAGGGGATGATTAGGACAAAATCTTGAAATAGGTTTTTTAACATTTATAAGCATAATCTTTATAAGCAAAAACCAAGGCGATATATTATTGACCTAAAAGAAATTGAGGAATCCGTGTAAACACATTTCACCCCTTGTCACCCCTGAGAGGTCGAATTTCGAAAAATCATTTCTTAGGGGGTTCTTAAGTCATAAAAGTGATATACTCCCCGAATTTTATGTTTCTTTGTCTAGACGAAATGCTATCGAATAAAAAATACCAATTTACCCCTTTAGGGGTGAAAATTAAAAAAACGGTCAAAACACTTTCTAAATATTTTAAAAAGGCACCTATATGCCAAAAAGGAATTTTATAACACAATAAACACAGAAGATGCGAAGGGTTCTATAATTCACCCTGATTATAGATTCACCCCTTTAGGGGCCGATTAGAACAAAATCCTGAAATAAGTTTTTTAATATTTACATGAGTAATCATTGTGAGCAAAAACCAAGTCGATATCTTATTGGACCTAAGAGATATTAAGAAAACCGTGAAGCCACATTTTACCCCTTTTAACCCTCTTTTCACCCACTTAGAGGATGAGTTTCGAAAAATCCGTTCTTAGTGGGTGCTTACGTCATGGAGGGAATATACTTGCCAAATTTCATGATTGTAGGTCCAGTGGTTTGGGCTGGGCGTTGATTATGAGTAGGTAGCTTAGTTACGATTTTATATATATAGATTTCATATTTTTTGTTAATGATTATATTTTTTATTAATTGTTTTATGTTTATTGTAAAGACCAAAGATTAAAGTTTATTTTGATTCAAGTATTTTTGCTTAATCTTTTGAAACTGTATTTAAAAAAAATAAAATTCCCTTAAGGTGGCTCACTTGCCCCACCCTCCCCTACAGTTTATTATATCTTAAAATACGAGGGTTACCTTTTTTGTTTCTACAAACGACCACTAGATGGCAATATTTAAATATGTGAAATCAGTCCTTATAAATTGACCGAGTAATTTTTTGACAGTGAGCGTTTAAAAAACAAATACAGTCTGTTTCAAACGCTTAGGCGGAACTAAATGGGAATTTCGTTCTTTTAGGTTGTCACGACAAGGGACCTTTCTTGGGTTATTTCATTTTTCATGTTGGAATGTCAAAATTTAAAATTACAACAATGAAACCATGGAAACGAATGACCTATGTCAAAATTAAATTATTTTTTTATATATTTTAATGACAAAAAAATAAATAAATGGGAAATTTGTATTAAGAATTACACAAAAAATCAAAATATAAAGAAAATGACATTTTAAAATGATATTAACCTTAACCAAAAATGTTTATTGTAAGTATGATTTACAAAGCTTAAACAAAACGGCCGAAAAGCACGATTTAAGCGATGAAAGTAACTAAATTGCAAAATCTAGTTCCGCCTAAGCGTTTGAAACAGACTGTATGTGAAAAAATTGATATTACTCGTGAATGTTTTCGTTGGATGATTTTTTACGATTTTAGTAGAGTCAACAATGCATAGATTCGCTTCGTTCAACTTTTGGTAATGAAGCACCATCAGAAAAGACTGTTTACAATAGACCATATTAGTAACTACGTCACAAAATGGGATTCAGTGCTGCCGTCTCGCGGTTGGATTCCTTTTATTTGAATTTAGCATGTTGTTTGTTTGTTAAATTGTATTTTGGAAATATAAATTAAGTTTTCAAAGTAAGAGAGTGCTTCACATCAAAACTACAAGTCAATATTTATTTATTAAAATTCTTATTTTATACATTATAATTTAATATGTCATTATTTTTGCAAAACAATATTATTTTGCAGGTTAATTTTGAAAAATTTACGTTAATAATCGTTATTATGGCAAGTAACATAGCAATTAGTGTGTGTGCTATATCTAAATGGTTTAAAGGAATAATATGGTGTTTTTAATTTTCCATTATTGTTTTTCATTTTCATCTGTCAAAAAACGAAAAAATTTGCAATTAATAATGTAGATGTAATTGTTACAATTTGGAGCAAAACAATACACCAATATGCATTCTAAAACAAAATATTAATGATTACTTAGTGTTAATTAAATAAATACTAAAGATATTCCGATTTTCATATTATTTAAAAACGTAACCTATAAATATATCTTCGAATCCTTATTTATATATTTATAAAATCATTATTCTATAATATAAAGTATCTGGACTGTATATATTAGTATATATTTATCAAAAATACATATTTTATGCTCCAAAATTGAAAATATTTAAAAAATTAAGGTAACAAAAATAATGTCCCATGTATTTTAAACTTCAAGAGGACTCAGCTCTCAGATGGCAGCACATGTATGTGACGACACACTAATATGGTCTATTGGTTTGCAGAATTTCGTCTTGCTCGTACGTCCGTCAGTGTTGTGACGGACGTAAAATCGGTTGTGATACAAAACAACATCCATGCTGTGCGCAAAATGATTGAAGAAGATCGGCATGCGACTTGCCGTGAGATAGAAGTTTCCTTTGGCAGATCGTAGACTGCAATACCTTCGATTTTGCACCAACATTTAGCTGTGAAAAAGATCTGTTCCCGATGGATTTGACTGGAGCACTAAAAAGGCTCGTGTTGATTGGTGTAAGGGAATGCTAAAAAAATCAACCTAGGCACTGCAAAATCCGCTTACAACATCGGTACAGGTGACGAAACTTGGATTTATTCATATGAACCGGAAACTAGGCAACAATCCACTGTTTGGGTCTGCCAAGATGAACCGAAACCCACAAGAGTTTTTTTTTCGGTTGTTCAGAGTGGAAAAAATGTTTCGAGAATTGGTTTGAACGCATATAGATCTTAAAGGCGAATATTTTAAACAGCAATATAACAGTTGGTTCAAAACATTTTTTTCTTTCTTAGTTTTTGTAAAAACTAAGAAGGCTACCTATAAAGTCTACCTTTTAGCCTTCGTTTTCTCGCCAATATACCGAATCAAATTAATAAATAAGTCGATTGAATAATAAAATTAAATAATAAATCTATATTATTAAAATTGTAGGTTATATCTGTTTTTACTATTTATTTTTTCTGCCTCATATTTAGTTTCTACACGTATCTGATTATAAGACAAATTCCGCATAAAAATTGTATGAAAAAAAAAATTGAAATTTTTTTGGCCCACATATGTTTGGGGTTAAATATTAAAAATTTAAATTACTCCCTTATTATTGACATCACAACAAAAATTTGCATTACAAATATTGTTAAGAATAAGAAGACAAATCTTTTATCTAAATGCATTTTTTTAAATGGATATACAGTATTGGCCATAAAGATTGCAACTTTTAACATTTTTCAATTTTTCAAATTTTAATAATAATATTGGAAAATAAATACTCTTAGTTCTATAATTTCATCATATTTTGTCTGTTACATCAATCAATAGTCAAATAAACTGACTTACAGATTAATAATAAATTATTTCTTCATTTTTGCTTTGACAAAAATATTGCAACTACTTGAATTTTTTTGTTATATGCAGGTTTTATCCATAAATAATATGTAGTGCACAAGTAATATTTCAGATTACATTTGCCAATCATGGGTCGTAGTAAAACTGTTTCAAGTGAAATTAGAGACTTAATAATTTCTGGTTTTAAAGACGGGCTTTAAAGCAAAATGTGATTTCACAAAATTTAAATGTTCATAAATCTACTGTGTCGCGAATTATAAAACGATTTCGAGAAGAAGGTACGTTTGAAGTTACAAAAATCCCAGGACGGCCACGAAAAACTGCTTACAAAAATTATTTATTTATCTACCAATAACCCCTTTCTGTCATCGGAGAAATTTTTGGGCCTTTTGCCACAAAGGGATCAAGCAAACATCTCAACAAGAACTATTCGCAGAAGATTAGTTAGTGAGGGTCTTTTTAGTCGCCGTCCTGCTAAAAAACCACTTCTATCCAAAAAGAATGTGAAGGCCCGATTAGAATTTGCTAAAAATCATATTGACTGGACTGTGGATCAATGGAAAAAAGTAATTTTTAGTGATGAATCTAAGTTCAATTTGTTTAAAAGTGATGGTGTAAGTTACGTTAGGAGGCTTGCTAATAAAAGATTAGTTCTAAAATACACCTTGCCAACAGTAAAACATGGCGGAGGTGGTGTGATGGTATGGGGCTGTTTCTCGGGATATGGTATGGGTCCTCTATACCACATTGAAGGAATAATGGATCGATTTAAATTTAAAGACATCCTTCAGAATGTTATGGAACCTTATTCTGATGAGTTCATGCCTTTAAAACATATTTTTCAGCATGATAATGACCCAAAACATTCTTCGAAGTTGGTCAAAAAATGGTTCGAGGATTCAAAAATTAACGTAATGACTTGGCCGTCACAGTCACCCGATTTAAATCCAATAGAAAACTTTTGGGAGATTGTCCACAGAAAGATTAGAAACAAAACGCATTCAAATATTGAAGATTTGTTGCAGGGTGCCTGGTCTAATATTGATAATGAAATGATCACGAAATTATTAGAATCAATGCCGAAAAGATGTCGGGAAGTTATAAATACTGGTGGTTACTATACAAAATATTAAAAATTATCTGTTAATAATAATTCATTTTCTTAATTAATAAAAAAAAAAGATTTTTTAAGAGTAGTTGCTATCTTTATGTCCAGGTAAAAATGGCCAATATTGTATATTTGGAGAGTTATGGCGGAAAATCCTCAAAAATTCCAAATTTAAAAAATTAATATCTCTATTATTATAAAACTTTTACTAAGGTGTTTTAAAGTTATACGTTTTAAAGTTAAGAAATAAGAAGACCGTAAACAGCCTGTATAGTTTATAAAATATTGTATTACGCTCTCATATATTAGCTATATTTCACTCGGATGATTACAATCCTCGCCTATGGGCCGGGTACCTTTTTTGCCACAATTTCTATCGTACAGACAGATAGACACATGAGTTTTTTTGTCATACCTACAAAACCCTAAAAAACAAATCTTTAATTCTGGGGCCGAAAATTTATTGGGTAACCTATTTAAAATTTAACTCTTAATGCGTCTCTGATTTCTGTTCACTCAAATATTCCAAGGATAGAAATATTGAAACATTCGGCTTTTACAGTATTTATATATGAAAACCAACAGTCATACTCCCGTGAATACGAAAAGCTATTATCTAAATGAATAAATTCATAAATAAGCAAGCCAACACATCAATACTTTTTTTCAAATTCCTATCTTTTATCTGTCGGACAAAACAGCTCCAATAAAAAATATATAGCATCTGACGGAAGTATTTTTCAAATGTTAATTATTTTAGTCCACGCGTGTTTTTGTAACATATAGCTGAGTTATTCGAGTTATCCATTCTCTCCCAGTAATTTCCATTTAATTTCACATTTCATTTAACAAAAGCAACGCTATTTTCTCTCGACGAACAAGCTTTAAATGTTGGTTATTTAGGAGTACAACGCATTCCGAGTATGGGAGGGCTACGATGTAGAATGTTGTTTACTATACAGAATAACTGGATATTGCATTAGAGAACAACAATGACATTTTGCCAATGGCGTCCGGCCAATTTTACCTACTGATTCAACCTACAAATTCAACCTACTCTTGAATTTTAATAAAAATACATCACAGAGCAATCGTAAACATTTGGTATTTTTACGTAGTTACAAAAAAATTTATATGAAGTACGAATTTTCACACATTTCAGGGTTTGTAGGTATTTAATAACTGTAAGGCCCAGTATTTCGAACCATAGATAAAATTGACTATCTATGGGATAAGTTGTTATCAAGGGAATAACGATTTTTTGCGTATTTCCAATTATTTATCTATAGAGTAACTAAGTTATCTATAGGATAAGTTATATCCACCATGTAGGTACTGATAAATGTTATCCATTGGATAAAAATGACAGATCTTGACAGTTAGGTGTCAAAAAACATTTTATTGATAAATATATGTACATAATATAAGCATATATACGTAAAATATATATTATAACAGGTACTATGTACATATTAGGACATACCTACACTTTATATACATATTACATACACCTGTTTCCATTATTATGTGTACTATTTTATTGTGTAATTACCTATATCAAAATAAATTTAAAATAATTTAGTAATCTACCTTAATTTATACTGAAATAAAAAAATATTGTCGATTATTTTTCGATAATTTACATTTATTTTTAAAGAAAGAAATTATGGATGCTGATTTAGAAGATTTGCAAGCAGACGATGATGAAGAAATTGTAGAGTATTTAGAACGTCCATATATAGTTCGTGTTAGACCAAATCATATGAACCATTGGGATGAGAAATAAACGGTCGTATTTAATTTTCAGTGTTTTTGCGTTTCTATTCTGTATGCAGGATGAATTGAACATAATACAATTTTTTATCCCAGGCCCCTTGTTTATCTTTTAGATTTACAGCGTCCGTAGCTTTATTTTCTATAACATTTTTACATTTTAACACAAGATTTACAAATTACCTTGTTTCGGAAATATTGATATTTGCGCTTCTTGGGCGTTTATCGCACATTTTTTTGTACAAAATTTTGACAGTTGTCATTTATTTTGACAGTTGTATCTATCTCTCTTTTATTCGTGCGAGTCGCGTATATGTCTCTCTTTGTTTAAGATAGCGCTACTAATACCAACATAAAAAAACATTCGAAAATATTATTATCAATCAGAATAGCTATCTACGGTATAACTTGAGTTGGAAATACAGAAAGCAATTTATCCTAGCGACTATCAAATGGATAATATTATCCCATTGATAGTTATTCTTATAGATAACAATAAGGTGGAAATTTAGAGCCAAACAGCTCTAAAATTAGTCGTCTGTGCACTGTACGTTGTGGATAAATTTACTAGATAGTATTAATGTCTCACAACAGCAGTCACAGGTATGAAAATTAATGCGTAACAAATGGTGTGACATCTATGTTTTTTCAAACCAACAACGAAGGAATAAATTTATTTATTGGACTTTTTACGAACCCGCCTTCAGCGAAATTGTTTCCTTTGAGGACAGAATTAAAAATCAATTCCTAAATACATTTTTATTGATAAAAATTATTTACTATTATTAGCTACGCAAAATGATCTTCAAGAATATGCAATTATAATTTCATTTTCATTCTTGAGCAAAATTTCGTTCCCGTTTCCGTGCTATAAAAAATTCTGCTTATACCCATTCCGATTCCGCATCCATTATTGCTTCGAATTTTAACTTACTCTTACTCGCGCCTCCAGATTTGAAAATCCAGTTCCGGTAACTATCCTTATTGCAGCATACCACTCTTTATTTAAGTATTTTAGTAGAGTAACTGGGAGGGTTCTGGACCACAAGTTCAAGTTTTGTCCACTAGAGTGTGGTGGCGCCACCTGTCGCATGGATATGCGCCTAGCATGTCAGGCAACCCGCAATACCGGCCCATATACTTGGCAGTATCAAGTGTACAAGTAATTTTACTTGTTATATTTACTTTTTATAACTGTTATAATTGTTATACCGCGACCGCGCTTGTTACGAAATGTTGGGTAACATTGCGCAAATCCCGTACTCAGTATAGTCAACGCCGTAACTTATGCAGCCAAGCATACGGTTCGGTATTGCGGCTTGCCTGACATGTTAGCGCCATACTCTAGCGGACAAAAGATGAACTAGTGGTCCAAAACCCGTCCTGTACCTCTACTTATTATATTTACAGTCTTGTCTTCCATGTATTTCTTTCTCGTCTCTTTCAGTTTTTGCTGATTTAATTGTCTTCTGTGAACTAGCCTCACTGTTCTTTTTCAACCCATATTCAATGTACGCCACTGGATTGTACATTTACAGTGTACAACATTGGAATTATTATTCTAAGCCCTCTTCAATCATGCAAATCCATTGAAATTTTATGTTTACAACTTTTATTTTCCATTTTTAAAAGTTGCTTATTTGTTTTGAATATTCCATTTCTGCATACGAATTACATACGATTGATTCCTTTGTCTTATAAAAATGGAAATATCTATCTGCAGTTTGATGAAAAATAGATTTTTACATAAATACAAATTGATGATTATTTTTTCCAAAATTAAGTCCAAGAAGCAGAAGCCAAAGGTTTGTAGAGCTTCGATATAAGTACATTCATTTATACATCGGTGCTACAAACAAGAGTGGACATAAAATGTAACAAAATGTAACTAATATTAAATCAAACTTAAACTATATATGTATTTAATAAGTAAGAAACCAACAGAATTCTAGAAGTCTAGGAATATTTGTTCTATAATACAAAATTTAAATAATTAAAATTACGTCACAATGTTGTAAAAATCTTATCCCCAATATAGGCGTGCACCCAAATAATTTTCTTGGGGGGGGGCTCAGATAATTATTAAAAAAGGTTCTCCACTTCTAAATTACAAGTGATGACAAAAAAAAGGTCCTTACTTATATTTTGACAAAAACACGTAAAAACCACATGTTTTTAGATCTCGGGGGGGGGGCTCAGGCTCGTGCGACTCGCCCCTGGGTGAACGCCTGTCTCAGTAACTTAATATAGATATCAGACAACACTTTGCTACACTAATAATAAAAAAAATTCTCAGTGCTGGATGTCTAAGACAAAAAAAAATTATAATTACATCAACATGAATAGTTTTTTGATGATCATTTTTATTCGTTATTTGAGTACTAAGAGCTTTTAGTAATCAATTAGTATACTAGGTACTAAATTTTTAACTAAATTTAAATAAATTGTGAAAATTTTGTCACAATAAATTTAATTAAAAATCGAATTTGCGTTTTTGATTGGTAAGTCCTTATAAAATTAATAAGAAATATATTGATAAATATCTTCATTTTTTCAATTTCAGAAACATTTCTTATTATTAACAATGTGTTATTTGATTTATAAATATTGCAATACTATAGATTATTTATTACTCTTTGATACCTTGAAAACAAAAATTAAAATAATTCAAACAATAGGTTGAATCATGGCGTATAACAGTGGACGGAGCCTACTAAACAGTACTCACTACACTCTACACACATGAAGTCGATTCTCGGCTGATACATTTTTTTTATTATATTTTTAATTTCAAAAAAATACACACACTACCTAAGCCGTAAATATAAAAATCCATAACATTATTAGCCATGAATAAGACGATGATTAATTTTTTTCCAAAATATAAAAACTGCATATTTCAGAAACGAAATCTTATCAAAAATTCCTCTCTTACTTTTCTGGTTTAGATTAATACATTACCTAGAATTTTTTAAATTTTTAGTTTAACCCATTTGTTAAAGTGTGCGGAATGGTAATTTTTTTTAGTTTATTTTTGGAAAACATTGTGTTAAAATTAAAACATTCTAATAAACTACTTTTAGTTATTTAATCTACGTTTTAAGAGCTCTCTTTTGATATTTCTATTAAACTATACCGGTTCGCATCAATGTAGATTATTGAATTTTTTTTTAGATTTTTGTATCAACCAATTTGGAAAATAGAATGGTGTAGTAAGTTTCAAATTCCAAAAAAAAAAAAAAGTAACTTGGTAGATATCATCTTACAATCACTTGAAACGTGTAGAAACTAAGAATAGGAACGAAAAAATAAATATAGATAAAACATTCAATTTTATTTATATAGATTAATTTTGTTCCAAGTACGTGTATTGAATTTTCTTGGAATATTCTATCTATATTTAGATATATTACAATATTTCCTTTTACTAGAAAATTTGTGGTTATATCGAAATAGAATAAAGTTTCAATTTCTTATAAAATGATTGAAAAGAGTAAACATTTGGGAAACCACTATCCTGACTGACATATTATATTTGAAACTAATATTTGTACATGTGAACCAATATGAATGATGTCCATTTTATGTAATTTCACAGCTAGGTGAAAAATGAAAAGTAAATATCATTTTGAAGATATTTACGTACCCTAGAAACACATTTTTAGTTTACTTTTGGTTTAATTACAACCGAAGAGCTAAAAGTAATTACTGGTACTTTCCACCAGAGTTATATTTTAAAAACTTATATGAAGTTTCTTAAAAAAATAAGTGGACTGCTCGTTGCGCAATACCTAATACGGAATACAAGAAACATACTACTCCTTCCGCCCGAAAATATGGTATACATTAATTAAAAAAATGTGGAATTAACGAAAGTAATATTATCTTGATCTTTTTTTATTTTTCGATACATTCGATTTTGAATGAACATCTGTAAAGACCTTTTCCCGATGGATTCTGCAAAATTTGACCAAAGCTCAAAAAAAGACTCGTGTTGATTGGTGTAAGGGAATATTTAAAAAAACCTAGGCTCAACCTAGGCACTGTAAAATCTGTAAACAACATCGTTACAGGTGACGAAACTTGGTTTAATTCATATGAACTGGAAACTAAGCAACTAATTGATATTACTCGTGAAGGTTTTCGTTGGATTTTTTGTCAGTGATGAATCTCGTGAAAGTCGTCCAAAATCGGTTGTGATTCAAAAAACATCGATGCTGTGCGCAAAATGATTGAAGAAGATTGGCATGTGACTTACCGTGAGTTAGAGGCATCCTTTGGCATATCCCAGACTGCAATACATTCGATATTCCACATTTAGCTGTGATAAAGATCTGTTCCCGATGGATTCCGCATAATTTGACCGAAACTCAAAAAAAAGGCTCGTGTTGATTGGTATAAGGGAATGCTAAAAAAATTCAACCTAGGCACTGCAAAATCCATATATAACATCGTTACAGGTGACGAAATGTGCATTTATTCATATGAACCGGTAACAAAGCAACAATCCACTGTTTGGGTCTTCCTAGCTGAACCGAAACCTACAAAAGTTGTTCGTTCACGAAGCACCTCCAAAAAAATGATGGCTTGTTTCTTCGGTTATACTGGACATGTCGCAACCATGTCGCAACCTTTAGAGGATTGAAGAACAATTAATGCTGAATGGTATACAACAATTTGTGTGCCAGAAGTTATCGACAAAATCATGAAAAACAACCAAAAACGTTGTATCATTCTTCATGACAATGCAAGCTACTACACAGCACGTCAAACAATTGATAATTTGAAAGAGAAAAACATCGAATTAATTTCTCATTGCCCGTATTCACCTGATTTATCCCCTAACGACTTGTTTTGTTCCCCAATGTCAAACAAAAAATGCGTGGACAACAATTTTTATCACCTCAAGAAGTTGTTGAAGCCTTCGAAAACCATGTTTTTGAGACCAACTTCTGAGTGGAAAAAATGTTACGAGAATTGGTTTGAACGCATGCAAAAGTGTATAAATCTTAAAGGCGAATATTTTGAAAAGCAATAAAACTGTTTATCCAAAAAAAATTTTTCTTTAATAGTTTTTGTAAAAACTTAAAAGGTAGCCCTCTTATCTCCACTTGAGTTCAATCATTTGTCTCCAACTCCAAGCTGATGTTGAATACATGAAACTGACTTATTGACGACCTTAGCTTGACTTACTGTTCTTAAAGACTCGATGAGCTATCTGAATAAAACTGCCCCCCTTCTGGCTGCAGGTACCGCGTATTATATAGAGAACCTTATTTCCTTCTATACAAGTCGAGAATCTTCGGGTAACTCAATGTTCAAGGTCCGCCATCCGCGTCAAGGCTACGTTTTTTTTTTTGCAGGACTGTTAGAATTTTAAGCCTTTTAATCAATCAATTGGCTTTTACTACCCTTATGTATCATTTTCATTCTGGTGTTGAAAGCGTGGAACAAGAAATTCAACCAATAGGATCGTTCTATTTTGAAAAAAACCCGTACCATGGTGTTGTAGGCGCGGTGTTACAAGCCCGATGTCGCAAGTTCAGAAATTTCAACTCTAGCGTTGGCCGCACCGTCGAAACTATAGAAACAAATATATTTTTTCGGAATGGTGAGATCTTTAGCAAGACACTTATTAATTTCCTAAAAAAAAATTAAAAAACGTAAATTGATGTAGCGAAATAGCGACTTTTACAATGTTGTCAGCAGTCATAAAGTTTATTATTATGGATTCGGTTTCAAATATCTGGTCTGCAGAAATGTCATGTAGTGGGTATACTAATAATACACCCCCCAAGCAGGGACCAACAGAATCTTCATTCTGAACTGTGATGTCAAGTAAAAAAGATTGTGTATTAAATTCATTTCTTGTAATTGAAGTAACTGTCTGTGTTTATAGAGTCTCATTTCTTGCAAAAAAATAAAATAATCTCCCTGTTGCCTTCTGTTTCTATGTATATATGGGACGTACCCACCATCGCTTTTCTTCATATCACAATAAGTCTAAATATGCATAAAAAAGAGCTAGACGTCTCCTTCGATTTGACGACATATTTAATGAAATTGAATAACCGTTTACTCAAAAATTTTGTATAAACTTTTAGGTTAGATTTGGGTTAGATACAAATGTTGTCAAAACCGAAAACGCGCACTTATCACGCCTCCAACCCCACCATGAAATTCGAACTTGTAAATATAACACCACGCCTCTCACCCCTGTCGCGCCTTTGACACTACCATGAAAATGGTGCATTAGAGGGTTTTTACTTCTTCCACAAACTTTTTCCATCTTCCGCGGTCACGCGCTACTTTTCTCCTCCAGGTAGCCCTCGTACAAGAGCCTATAAATATCGATATTTAAAAAGAATCGAAGATCAATACTCATTCCTAATGAAACTGCAAACAGCATACCAGAAATATAGAGTAATGTACCTTAAATAAATAAATTAATCCGTCAAGAATTCCTTAAAATATTACAAATCTGTCATTAGCAGATGTAATTTAACCAATCACTTCCATTATACTTTTAATCTAAATATCCCAAAATGTCAGCAACACAAATCGGAGTAAAAAAACTTATAAAACTGATTTATCAGCTATTCACCATTTACGAGAGAAAATGAAAATAAAATAAGAACGAAATGTAATGTCAAATAAAAAATGATGAATCAAAAATGTGCTATGGCGAGCAGAATATTGAAATGTTGAGATTGACAGTAAAGTCTACGTCACTTTAAAAACCACGGTAGATCGTTCGCGTTCAGGGAAAGCACGGGCATAGCACGGGCATAGCATGTGAACCTCGCATGGCTGATTTTGACAGATCGTAACATACTTCCTTTGTGTGTTTTAGCGATATATAGTGAAAGCACAAATATAAAACATCATTTTTAATGGAACATATATTTTTTTGATTTTTATCAAAAGACTGTCTTTAAAAGTTCTTTTACAGATATTTAGCTTTTCAAAAGATATCTACTAAAAGGTGACATTACTTCTATACACGTTTTGTCAACTGATTAATGTATTTTTATTGTAATTATAATGTCAAAGTTTACTATGATATTTAGACGGTGTGTTCATTTTAAATTTATCCACTATTTCTATCTCCAATAGAGATTTCGGCTCATTTCACACAATGACGTACGTAAGGGGAGGATTAGGGGGATCATTCCTCCCCCACCAAAAAAATTCGAAAGGAACTAAAATTACGAGGTGTGTAAAATAAGTAACCGGACTGTAGCAGTAGAAGCTATCCTGGCCATATTGAATCTTAAAACCTTTATTAAGAAAAACCATTACGTTTTGTTAATTATATAACTGTAATGTTTCTGACGTCATTTCTTGTTTTCGCAAATCATTATAATTATACTTAAATAAATTTGATAATAACGTTTAAGAATTCTATTCCTAAATTTTGTTATCACTCAATAATAACTTGGTACTTTCACCCTGAGTGTTCATGAGTCACCCTCGTGAACCTTAGTGTTAACACTAGAACTACCGACCGGTCAAAATGACCGGTTGCGTCAATTGTTCACAAGACTTTCTCATTAAATTTCATTTAATATTTTATGATAGTATTATGACTTTTTTCTAAATTTATGTATTTAATAATATTATAATTTTTTTGTTCCCCCACTTCCATTTTTCTGATATACGTATGTGGTATACCTAAATATACAAGATGTCTCAAAAGAAATTTTATATTTATTTAGCTTACTGCGTGAACGCAAAGTATCCGAGGGGCGCGGGGGTTATGTCAATCGGTAGCCTGGCTCTTGGGAATTCAGTCGCTATGGAGCGTTCTCGGGAGCAGACCGCGCGTTATGCGTGCGAGAGTTTTACAAAAACGGTGATTCGGCGACTGTAGCGCGTAGAAAATTCTGCAGTATTCGAGGTTTTCGCTAGTTAAATGATGCGCCAAGCATTCCTCTCATTCGACATTGGGTTAAAAAGTTTGAAGAGACTGGTACAACGCTGGATAAATCAAAATCCGGGCGACCTAGGTCATCAAGAACGGTAGAAAACGTGGAGAATGTTAATCAGTCTGTTCGTGACGACCCGAACCTTTCAATTCGGAAGCGCGCAAGTGCTTTAAATGTGCATAGATCATCATTACATCGCATTATGCACAAAGACCTAAAGCTGCACCCCTACAAAATTCAATTGGTGCAAGAATGAAAGCACCAAGATGCCAGTCAGAGGCTTAATTTCGTAAATCAGGTGATTGAGAGATTTTCAACGTTTACCAACATTTTGTTTTCGGATGAAGCTCACTTTCATCTTAATGGCCACATAAATATGCAGAACTGCCGCTACAGGAGTGCAACGAATCCGAAACGCAAACATCAGAAACCCCTACATTCGCCTAAAGTGACCGTATGGGCTGCGATGTTGGCGCGAGGAATTATCGGCCCTTACTTTTTTGAAGACGAAAGGGGGCGTGCAGTTACAGTGAATTCAGAGCGTTATGTGGAGATGTTAGACAACTTCTTGGTACCTGAACTGCAAAACTTTCCTGGCTATAACCAAAGAACATGGTTCCAACAGGACGGAGCAACTTCACACACGTCCAATATGTCTCTGCCACGTGTTCGTGAAATTTTCTCAGGCAAATTGATCTCCCGGAGAGGTGACATAAATTGGCCTCCACGTAGTCCAGATTTAACCCCTATGGACTTTTTCCTATGGGGTTATCTTAAATCAAAAGTTTACGCCAATAAACCGACTTCACTGGATCATTTGAAATAAAATATCCGTCACGAAATGGCAGCCATCCCTGAGTCCACCTGCCGAGGCATCATAAGTAATTTTACTGGTCGATTAAATGAGGGGTCTACAATTAGACGATATTATTTTTAAGAAATAAATCCCCAAAAAGTGTATTTTAATAATTAATAAACATTTTTTCTATATACGGCTTACTTTTTTTTTAATCGATCCACTAAATATAAAATTTCTTTTGAGACACCTCGAGGTGTCTCAAAAGAAATTTTATATTTATTTAGCTTACTGCGTGAACGCAACGTATCCGAGGGGCGCAGGGGTTATGTCAATCGATAGCCTGGCTCTTGGGAATTCACTCGCTATGGAGCGTTTTTCGGGAGCAGACCGCGCGCTATGCGTGCGAGAGTTTTACAAAAACGGTGATTCGGCGACTGTAGCGCGTAGAAAATTCTGCAGTATTCGAGGTTTTCGCCACTTAAATGATGCGCCAAGCATTCCTCTCATTCGACATTGGGTTAAAAAGTTTGAAGAGACTGATACAACGCTGGATAAATCAAAATCCGGGCGACCTAGGTCATCAAGAACGGTAGAAAACGTGGAGAATGTTAATCAGTCTGTTCGTGACGACCCGAACCTTTCAATTCGGAAGCGCGCAAGTGCTTTAAATGTGCATAGATCATCATTACATCGCATTATGCACAAAGACCTAAAGCTGCACCCCTACAAAATTCAATTGGTGCAAGAATTAAAGCCCCAAGATGCCAGTCAGAGGCTTCATTTCGTGAATCAGGTGATTGAGCGATTTTCAACGTTTACCAACATTTTGTTTTCGGATGAAGCTCATTTTCATCTTAATGGCCACGCAGATAAATAATAAATAAGCAGAACTGCCGCTACTGGAGTGCAACGAATCCGAAACGCAAACATCAGAAACCCCTACAATCGCCTAAAGTGACCGTGTGGGCTGCGATGTTGGCGCGAGGAATTATCGGCCCTTACTTTTTTGAAGACGAAATGGGGCGTGCAGTTACAGTGAATTCAGAACGTTATGTGGAGATGTTAGACAACTTCTTGGTACCTAAACTGCAAAACTTTCCTGGCTATAACCAAAGAACATGGTTCCAACAGGACGGAGCAACTTCACACACGTCCAATATGTCTCTGCCACGTGTTCGTGAAATTTTCTCATGCAAATTGATCTCCCGGAAAGGTGACATAAATTGGCCTCCACGCAGTCCAGATTTAACCCCTATGGACTTTTTCCTATGGGGTTATCTTAAATCTAAAGTTTACGCCAATAAACCGACTTCACTGGCGCATTTGAAAGAAAATATCCGTCACGAAATGGCAGCCATCCCTGAGTCCACCTGCCAAGACGTCATAAGTAATTTTACTGTTCGATTAAATGAGTACCGAGAACGCGAGGGTCTACATTTAGACGATATTATTTTTAAGAAATAAATCCCCAAAAAGTGTATTTTAATAATTAATAAACATTTTTTCTATATACGGCTTACTTTTTTTTTAATCGATCCACTAAATATAAAATTTCTTTTGAGACACCTTGTACCTACAAAATCCGGAAATGTGTAAAAATTCACACTTCACATTTTTAATATCGATATTTCGAAACTGACTGAAAAATAAGATCTTGCTCGATCTTTATGCATATTTGCCCTTTAATCCTTAAAACCACTATAATATAATATATTTGATATCGTTGAAAGCAAAAGATACTTTTTTTCAGTTTCATAGTTTTATTATACAGTAAAAACATTATTATGGAAATGCAATGTGAGGTTTTATTTCTGTTATGCAAACCTACCTGGACTATAAACTCAGATTTACGAAGGAACAATGTTAATTTTTTACAAGTAAAGCCTATGGAGAATAAATATCCTCGTTCTCAACATGCTGGTTCGTTGTAAAGTTTTAGAACTTTGAGAGACAAATCTCTGTAATCAGGTTTTCGTCTGTTTACTTAGTTTATTATGAAAGGACACTTGAATTACAAAGAACAATTAATTAAAGTTAACATAAAGTTAATCAAAACAGCTAATGTGTTCAGTACATGCTTTTCCAATTATAGTTTTCATTTTATATACATTTACGTCACTATGCTTAACTATTAACTGTCCGAAAAATTATAGTCAATTTCATTAGTTCTACAATATTGTTTCACATTACACGCTTGCTTGCAGAGGTGTGCTGTGTATAGATACAAGTTGCGAGACAATCAGTTTTAACAATATATTAACACAAATAACATAAATAAGGGAAACAAAGGCGAACCTACGATTTTTTAGGTCTAAGCGAAAATGTTTTAAGGGTCCACATAAACTTTTAGTTTAGTTTATTGTTTATCTATCACAAATTCAATACATATAATAATCATTTATGATAGTATGTCATACAGTTTAAATAAAAATGCAATATAAACAAGCAAAAAAAAAAAAAAACAATAAATACAATAAAATGAAAATACAATAAAAATGAAAATAAAAATAATACACTGCAATACATTTATATAAAAAGATCGTTTACATTGTACAGAGATTTTTCTAACAGGTGGCTTTTTAACAATTTTTTAAATTTACTGACTGATTGTGCTAGGCAGCGCTTTAAAAAATTTACAGCAATTAAAATATGCCCCTTTTTAGTAGCTAGTCGTTTTATGTGCCTAATACCCTTTTCACACTAGATCTTGAAGACGAGTGAACTTAAAGTTCACCGATGTTTAAGATCGGTATACTTTCACACTTGATGTTTAAATCTCTGGTGTTGTCATCAGCTACAGTAATTTTGTCCTTAAGTTACCGTCATGAAATTACCAGTTTTGAACTGTCTGCGCAGACGCACATTTTGAATTATTATAAACAAATATGGATATTTCATTTCATTCTACAATAAAGACACGACAATAAAGAATATATTATACCTGTATTAACATGTAAGTCGATACATTTTATCTCAATTATTGTAGCTCTGTATTTTATTAAACACATTATTAAAATATGTTGAATTCTTTTAGCATTCCCTTACACCAATCAACACGAGCCTTTTTTTGAGTTTCGATCAAATTATGCTGAATCCATTGGGAACAGGTCTTTTTCACAGCTAAATGTTCATGGAAAATCGAATGTACTGCAGTCTGCGATATGCCAAAGGATGCCTCTATCTCACGGTAAGTCACATGCCGATCTTCTTCAATCATTTTGCGCACAGCATTGATGTTTTTTTAAATCACAACCAATTCTGGTCGACCTTCTTAAAAGTCATCACTGACGAACGCACGACCACGACGAAATTCTGCAAACCAATTGTAAACAGTCTTTTCTGATGGTACTTCACTACCAAAAGTTGAACGAAGCGAATCTATGTATTGTTGTTGAGTTAGGCCTTTATTAAAATCGTAAAAAATCATCCAACGAAAACATTTACAAGTATCCATTTTTTCACAAACTTTTTTTTTTTAACGCTCACTGTCAACAAGCTTTTCGATTTATAAGCTGCCATTTACTTCACAATAACAAATGTCAAATTTTACGAATATACAGTCTATTCCAAACGATTAGGTGGAATTAACCGGAATTTTCATTTTTATAAGTTGTTATTAGCTATTTTTTACCGACCGCCAACATATATAAGGGAGGTATTGTGATCATACCGATTTTGACATTTCGAGAATTCGATGGATCTCCACGAATTGAGGTCCCTACATAACGTTTTGACTATTTTTAGCATGATGTCTGTCGGTCTGTCTGTCCGTCCGTCTGTTTGTCTGTCCGTCTGTCTGTCCGTCTGTCTGTCCGTCTGTCCGTCTGTCCGTCTGTCCGTCTGTGTACAGGTGTAGAGCAAATTCGGCTGAAAGGATTTTTAGGAAACTTCATATTTAAGCACGAGTTGATCAACTTTTGGTAAAAATCAGTTGACTAAAAATGGGAGTTTACTCGTATCGATTTTAAGAATTTTGTGAATAATTCACAACAGAAAAATATTTCGAAAAAATTTATTGAACAAAAGTTGCTATAAAAGCCATAACTAATAACTTTTATTTGAGACGTTTTTTGATAAAACGAAAAATTTCGAATAATTTCTGAAAAATTTTTCGAAATTTTTTCATATTTATATGTAACGTTTCCATGGTCATGATAAATAATATCTCTGTTAGAAAATATTAGGCCAAGTTATTTCTACTCTGCTGCTAGAATGAAATTTATATAAGTACTTTATGATGGCGGTCGGTACTGTGGTGGCCACAGCTGATTTTTTTTTATATTTTGAAGTTAGCTTTTCCTGAATAAAATGATCAAGAGCTTCAATCAATCGATAAAAGTAACTAGAATTGAAAATCTAGTTCCGCCTAAACCAAAGGAACAGACTTTATTAATGACACATTTCAATATTGCCATCTAGTGGTCGTTCGTAGAAACATAAAAGGTAACCCTCGTACTTGTTTGGTACCTCTGTTGTAGAGTTATGACTTTTATTTTCCCAGCAATATACCTAAGAAAGAGAACTTTTATTGAATAAAGTAATAAAAAGCTTATTGAAGTATATAAAATATCCGGACCCCACATATTTCTTCTTAACTGTGTATATTCATATCAAAAACTACAGTATTGAATAATAGTAAATAAAATCATAACCAACCACAGACGATATTAGCAGGCTGTTACCTCAAAACTAGAGGAAATTACCTACAAACTCGTTTATGTCGTTTATGCTCGAAGTTAAACTTAAAACCATTTGGTTTACGGATATTTCATAAACTGTAACTTCCGAAAATCATCTTTAAAAAGAAATAATCTTAATCTTTACGAAACACGTAAAGCCTCTAGAAAAACAGTTGACAGCTTATACAGAAAAAAATACAATAAAACTTTAGTTCCAAATCTCATTGTTGCTAAAAGTTAGGAAAACTCTCCAATAATTCGATTTAAAAAAAACTTTAATTTCTCTCCGCTTTTCAACATTTCCTACCGACAAATATCTCGGAACTGTAGACATGGACAGACGTGCGATAGATTGATAGATTGGCTAACAGAATGGTGGTTATCTAGAAGACAAACTGATGGATATTCCGACATAAAGATTGACGGACAAACCGATTTACAGGGAAATGAGCGCACGGACAAACAGACGGTAGCAGAGTAAATTGACACAAGACAAACTCACACATGCAACGGGTATTTGTTTTGTTGGACAGGGTGTTGGGCCGAAAACTGAATTACCGGCCGAGTTCAATGTTTCACTAAACTTCAGGGACGTACCAGGAGTATTAAAAAATTGATGTGGAAAGCTAATTTTCACACAATTCAGGATTTACTAGGTTAGAAGGTTGTTTAATGATATCGTTTTGTTATTTTCCACATATTTATTTAATATTAACGCAGTGGCGTGGCATCCCTGGAGCAATGAATGCACTGCATCCTTTGCTCAATCAGTTGGAAATATTTTTTTGTGAAAAAACTAAAAAATAATTTATTCATTTATTTCTTATTTGTTGTAGTTAAGTGTGTTTATTTAGAGGTTTGTTTTTCGAATTGGCAATACTGTTTCAAGGGACGGCCATTTTCATAGCTGACAGCTAATTTGTGCTCAATTTGGTTTGCCATTTGACCATGAATAGACTTACGTAAGAACAACGGCTGCAAATTGTGCAAATTTATTTCGAAAATCGTTGTTAAATTCGCGAAACTTACCGTGCGCTACGTCCATTTTACGGTAGACATAATCGTCCATCCGAGCAAGTATTTCGAATAACCATGGATCGTTTTCGCATCACGCATACTCTAATTGATAAAAGGCATCCGCAGAGACGACGTACAGTGCGCACCGAAGAAGCTGTTGCTGCTGTGGAGCGTCATATTGAGGAGGACCCGAATGAGTGGATTCGCCACAGCAATTGGGGCTGTGTCCATCCACTTTATGGAAGATTTTGTATAAAGATCTTGGTTTACGAGCTTACAAGATCCAGCTCGTGCAAGATTTGAAGCCGCGTGACCATCGTGTGCGTCGTACATTTGGTGTAGAGCCGAAAACGAAATTGCTCTTGATCCTCATTTTTACCACAAAATTTTATTCAGCGATGAGGCTCATTTTTGGTTGACTAGCTACGTCAACAAGCAAAATTTCATTTGGAGTGAAGGAAATCCACAAACCATTATTGAGACGCCGTTACATCCACAAAAAGTCACTGTTTGGTGTGCTTTATGGGCTGGTGAAATCATTGGCCCTTATTTCTTCAAAAATGATGCCGGCCAGAACGTTAGAGTCAATGGAGACCGCTATAGAGCCATGATTACTGACTTTTTCTTTCCCCAATTGAATAGCATTAATGTGGAAGATCTGTGGTATCAACAAGACGGCGCAACATGCCTCAAAGCGTACGCCTCAATCGATAAATTGAATAAAACATTGGATGAGTGCATAATTTCGAGTAATGGACCGGTGAATTGGTCTCCAAGATCGTGCGGTTTAACACATTTGGATTATTTTCTGTGGGGATATGTGAAGTCGCTAATCAACGCCGATAAACCAGAGACGATGGACGACTTGGAAGCCAACATTCACCGCGTTATTGCCGATATACGGCCCCAGCTGCTTCAAAAAGTAGTCGAAAATTATACTTCCAGATTGCGCTTTATTCCAGCCAGCCGCGGCTTTTGTGCCCATATGTCCAAAATTATATTTAAACACTAATGGCATAAAATTATCTTTCCAAAAAGCCAATACCAAAAAGTATATAACTTTGATCCATGTAACTGGTCACTTATCAAATCATATATAAGCAATCAGAAACAATTTTTTATTTTTAAAAATAAATCTTCGAAGTTGCTGGATGTTGAACGAGGTGTTCCACAAGGATCCATTTTAGGACCACTTCTATTTCTAATCTACGTAAATGATTTCTCAATTTGCATTGAAAATGTTTCTATTTTATATGAAGATGATACCATCATAATCGCTCATTCATAATCATTAAATTTAATAAATGAAAAAAATATAATAATTGAAAAAGCAAATGACAGGTTTCTTTCGAACGAATTATCCCTCAATAATTCGAAAACTCAAAACCTTTTCATTAGTTGTAAAAACCATAATGTTTCAAATCCTTCTTCTGTTGCTTTTCTGGGTGTTTATGTTGACCCTCCATTTAAGTGGGATCAGCACGTAGAGATTCTTGCCAAAAAAATCTACAAAACTATATTTCTTTTTCGCAATCTAGCTAATACTGTCTCAAAAAAAATAATGTTAATATCATATTATACCCTATTTCAGTCACATATTTCTTATGCCCTTCTAGCTTGGGGACATTCTACTACAGCTAATAGAATTTTTTCCCTTCAATGACGTGCTATTCGAATTTTATCAAAAATTAACTATAAAACTGATTGTAAGAATGCATTTAAAGAATTAGAAATAATGACATTACCTTCTCCTGCGTTTTCTGAATTTCAAGAAAACTGTAAAGGAATTTTTAATTAGAAACCCATTCTATTCGACTGATGAATTTTTTTATAAAATGTTAAATTTTAAATATATTTATGTCCATATATTAACACCATATATTATTGTACTACCCTAATAATTATTGCTTATTATCTTGCTCCATATTAACATGTATTTGTACTTTGTATTGTATTACATGGATGACTGACTAAAACAATGTTTTATTTTGTATTATGGTCAATAAATAAATATTATTATTATTATATTATTATATTATTAATTTTGGGGTTCCAAAAATGACTTATTGATAATAAATTCACACGTAATTTATGAATTAACAAAAACCTCTTTTGCTACTTTAAATTTTGCAAACAAAAAATTACTTATTGTCAAAAGTAGACCTTTATATAATAAAATTATTTAAAAATAAGATTTTTTTAAGATAAATTAACTGTTTAAAGCAAAACTTAAATTTGTACAACAGCTTTTGTAGTGTCAAAGGTTAGATGAGTAGTTCTGAAGTACAAATTTACTCAAAGATTTACGTGATTTTTTCTCGGCCTACTCTAACGTTTTTATCTTTTTTAGGGTCTTGTAGGTATGACCAAAAAACCCTTATACCGTCATTTTGTCGTCTATCTGTCTGTCTGTCTGTCTGTATGTCTGTCTGTCTGTCTGTCTGACTATCTCTCTGTCTGTCTGTCTGTCTGTCTGTCTGTCTGTCTGTCTATCTCTCTGTCTATCTGTCTGTCTGTCTGTCTGTCTCTCTCTCTCTCTCTCTCTCTCTCTCTCTCTCTCTCTCTCTCTCTCTCTCTCTCTCTCTCTCTCTCTCTCTCTCTCTCTCTCTCTCTCTCTGTCTGTTCGGTAAAAATTGTAGCCAAACGGTTAAACATAAAAAGTTT
Organism: Liopterus haemorrhoidalis; assembly: GCA_963971575.1. Classification (NCBI taxonomy): domain Eukaryota; kingdom Metazoa; phylum Arthropoda; class Insecta; order Coleoptera; family Dytiscidae; genus Liopterus; species Liopterus haemorrhoidalis. Next base: position 63,117,853 of record OZ020613.1, read on the forward strand.
GAAATTTGACATGCTTATACAACTCTTTGACCCGCACATAGGAAATATACTAAAAATTCTAAAAAAAATTTCCCCCTAAATCCTTTTTTTTTAATTCTGTGTAGGGTATCAAATGAAAGCCCTTGGTACGTGGATTAACGATAAAAAAATTATTTTTGCATAATAAATAATTCTGAAGCGATTTTGGCCAAAACTGTGCAAAAAAATTTTTTTCCTGTAGCCCAGATGGTTTATACTAAAAATCTGAAAAAATGTACATTGATGTGAACCGGAAGTGTACAACAGGAATTTTTGATCAGAATATGTTTTCGGAAAATAACGCATTTTTTTGTGTTTTTAACTAAAATATGTAAACTATTTAAACCGCTATTTAACACAGTAAACGAGTGAACGTCCGTAGTCCAGTGGTAACGTTCTCGCTTCGTAAGTTACAAACTACTATTCGATTCCCGTAAATTTTTACTTTTTCTGCATTTTTATTTTGTCAAAATTCTAGTTATATTTTGACAAATATAGCATTTAATTTTTAAAAGCGTAAATTTAATAACCAGTGGGAAGGGTTGAAATTATAATTTATTTTTCAAAATATAAATGAACCTTGCTATATGAAAAAAAAAATACTGCAAATATTTAGAAACCCAAATAATGGTATTAGGCATTCGAATTAAAATTAATAAAAAAATATTTTAACATAAAATTTGTTTTGGCATCCGAAATAATCATCATTCACTTACTAAATACCTGCGAAACCCTGAAATGTGTGAAAATTCACACTTCACATTAATTTTTTAATCACAAGTTTGCAACATTACAGAGCCCATGAACTCGATACTCGTTAAGTTTTCAAATTAAAATGTTTCATTTTTCTGTCTGTAGTAAAGATCCTTTGGATTTAGCAAAGTAATTTAGTTTTGAGAAAGTAATTTACACAAAATCATTTAGGAAATCGGATTGTGTAAACTGTTGAGACCATAAAAATAAGTCTTTAAATGGAATACCAGACGTTGCTCTTGCCAATTCCTTTCAATGTTAAAATCTACTAAATTGCTTTCCCGGACATATTCTTTTCGACAATGTCCCTGTTTATGGATATTGGTCGGTAGTAAAATTTAATAACATGTTTGTTTACGTTTTCGATATATGAGATTTTGATCCTTTCTAAATTACGGCGACAAAGAACAATGAACTCTTGAACTCTACTATTCTGGAGTGTTTTAGCAAAATTTTATAAGCCTGGATAACACTTAGACGCTATTATATCTTTTTGTGGTAATTAGACTTTAATTGAAAATAATAAAATAATATTGTGACGTCGTAGCACCCAGACTTATATAAATTTTAGTTGCCGGCGGTTTTGACCAAATGTCCGGCTAAACAAAGGTAACCGAACCGTGTATAGTTTGTTAAGGCGGGTGAAATAAAACTAGACAACTTCTAGTATTAATTATTTACGGCTCTGGTGCCGTATATTCACACTCAATTAACATTATTTTCATGATTTTTTGTAGGGACATCTTTCTTAGATAATAATAAATTATATTATGTATGGAAATTGTTAGTTTTCTTCACAGTTTTAATTATTTTTCACTTTTTAACTTGCAATTTTAGGTTAGATTTCTTCATATATCAACGTAAATTTGACGCTTACCACAGCGCTAGGTTCAGCTAGGTTGCAGAATGCGAGCGGAGCGGAGCGAAGCGAGCTACCTACCTACCTTTTAGTTTAATGACTAAACACTATCTTCTAGTTTAATGACAAAACACTATCTTAGGTTAGGTTAGTAAGAGGTTTGATTAGAAGAAGCCGAGCGAAGCGAGCTTCCTACTTTCTAGATTAATACTACACGACACACTATTTTACACTATTTTAGGTTAGGGTAGGTAACAATGCATTTTACAAAACTTTTACCTTCGTAACTCGCGATAACCCGCAATGACTTACTTGAATGACCTACTTTCAGACACCGTTTGAAAAATTTGAAAAGTCGTGTGTATATATATGACACCGGACCCATTATTTACTAAATCAAAACAATCACTAACGTGTAAGTACACGTTATTCAACAGTTATATAACAATCTACAAGTCTGTTTCAAACGGTTAGGCGGAACTAAATGGGAATTTAGTTCTTTTAGGTTGTCACGAAAAGGAACCTTGCTTGGGTTATTTCATTTTTCACGATGGAATGTCAAAATTTAAAATTCCAACAATGAAACCATGGAAACGAATGACATATGTCAAAATTAAATTATTTTTCTTACATATTTTAATGACAAAAAAATAAATAAATGGGATATTAATATTAAGAATGACACAAAAAATCAAAATATAAAGAAAATGACATTTTAAAATGATATAACCTTAACCAAAAAATATTTGTTGCAAGTATGATTTACAAAGCTTAAACAAAACGGCCGAAAAGCATGATTTAAACGATGAAAGTAACTAGATTGCAAAATCTAGTTCCGCCTAACCGTTTGGAACAGACTTTAAGTATAAAATTATCTTTTAGAAAAGTTTTATAGTACAGAACATATTTTATCGGACATTTGACAAAACACAATCATTATTGGGTTGCTAAGTAACAGCCTGGTGGTAAAATCTACGTAAAATCTACCGACCACCAACATATATAAAGGAGGTATTGTGATCATATCGATTTCGACAATTCGAGATTTCGATGAATCTCCACGAATTGAGGTTCCTACATAACGTTTTGACTATTTTTAGCATGATGTCTGTTGATCTCTCTGTCCGTCTGTCAGTCTGTCTGTCTGTCAGTCTGTCTGTCTGTCCGTCCGTCTGTCTGTGTACACGTGCAGAGCAAATTCGGCTAAAAGTATTTTTATGAAACTTCATTTCCATTTAAGCTTTTGACATCAATGGCACGAGTTGATCAACTTTTGGTAAAAATCGGTTGACTAAAAAGGGGAGTTTACTCGTGTCGATTTTAAGATTTTTGCGAATATTTCATAACAGAAAAATATTCAGAAAAAAATTATTGAATAAAAGTTGATAAAAAGGTAATAACTAACAACTTTTATTTGAGATATTTTTTGATAAAACAAAAAAAAATTGAAAAATTATCTATTTTTTCATACTTATATGTAACGTTTCCATGGTTATGATAAATAATATCTCTGTTAGAAAATATTAGGCCAAGTTATTTCAACTCCGCTGCTAGAATGTATTTTATACAAGTACTTTGTGATGGCGGTTGGTTCTGTGGTGGCCACAGCTGATTTTTTTAATTGCTGAACACGAGGGTTACATTATATGTTTTTACAAACGACCACTAGATGGCAATATTGAAATGTGTCATTACCATATTCGTAAAAATTGACATTTGTTATTGTGAAATCAGTGGCAGCTTATAAATTGACCAAGTCTTTGTTGAAAGTGAGCGTTTAAAAAAAACAAGTTTGTGAAAAAATGGATATTACCCGTTAAGGTTTTCGTTGGATGATTTTTTACGATTTTAGTAAATGCTTAACTCAACAACAATGCATAGATTCGATTCGTTCAACTTTTGGTAATGAAGCACCATCAGAAAAAAATGTTTACAATACGAATTTCGTCGGGGTCGTACGTCCATCAATGATGAATCTCGTGAAGGTCACCAAAATTGGTTGTGTTTCAAAAAAAAATAGATGCTGTGCGCAAAATGATTGAAGAAGATCGGCATGTGACTTACCGTGAGATAGAGGCATCCTTTGGCATATCGTAGACTGTAATACATTCGATATTGCATGAACATTTAGCTGTGAAAAAGATCTGTTCCCGATGGATTCATAATTTGACCGAAGCTCAAAAAAAAAAAAAAAAAGCTAGTGTTGATTGTTGTAAGAGAATGTTTAAAAAATTCAAGATAGGCACTGCAAAATCCGTATATAACATCATTACAGGTGACGAAACTTGGATTTATTCATATGAACCGGAAACTAAGCAACAATCCACGGGGTCTTCCAAGATGAACCGAAACGTACAAAGGTTGTTCACGAAGTGCTTCCAAATGCTTGAAAATGATCACAACCATTCCTTTAGAAGATCGGAGAACAGTTAATGCTGAATGGTATACAACAATTTGTTTGCCAGTAGTCATCGACAAAATCAGGAAAAACAACTAAAAACGTCGCATCATTCTTAATGATGGCAATGCCAGCTCTCACGCAGCACGTCAAACATTTGATTATTTAGGAGAAAAACATCTAATTAATGTCTCATTGCACGTATTCACTTGATTTATCCCCCGAATTTTTTTGTTTCCCAATGTCAAACAAAAAATGCGTGGACAGCGATTTTCATCACCTCAAGAAATTGAAGCCTTCGAAAACCATGTTTTTGAAATAGTGGAAAAAATGTTTCGAGAATTGGTTTGAACACATGCAAAAATGTATAAATCTTAAAGGCGAACATTTTGAAAAGCAATAAAATAGTTTGTTACAAAAAAATTGTTTTCTTAGTTTTTGTAAAATCTTAATGGGTAGCCTTCGTATTAGGCAACTTTCAAATTTAACGTTATACCCTATCAAAAGTAATAACAAAAATGGCGCATTTGGTAATATAACTTCAACCACCATGTCTACCACAAAATTTTTAATGTAATTTTTTCCTAAATATTCCATTCTTGGCAGTCTTATGATATAAGGTAGATATATAAAGGTCTTTATACTATTTTAAAAATTCTACGTTGCGTTGGGTTTAAAAAATTACAAAACGTATCAAAAATTCCACGGTTATTTTGCATTTCTCCGTGTCCCGTTTCATTATGTATGCTGATATATACACCGAGAATTACTAAAAAAAAAAAAAAAACAGTATAAGATATTCGTTGATAAGCGGAATCTTTTATAACAATGGCGGTCGGTGCCTTCCTGGGGCGACAAGCCGGGAATGGCGTTCGTTTGCATAAGATTTGAGCTTATATTGTAAAAAAGGTATAAGTTCTGAAACGAGAAGACTCGCATACTGAACGTAGAATATTGTAAATTCGTTCGAACTTCATTTAATGTGCCTCTTTCATGTTTCAATTTACTGTCAAAATTTAAATTTAAACTTCAACATCAGGAAATATTAAAAGATATTTGAATTTTCCCGCCAATAATAACGTTTTCGCATCGAATATGTGTTCATATACAGTATAACAAACGATACGCCAGCAAACTAATAGAATGTACCGTAAATACCATGAGTTCAAAAAGTAATTACCTAAGGATTGGCTATGGAAAAATGAAATAATGTCTACTGCAAGCTTTAAAATTAATTAACTGTCATCACTGTTGTTTTATGTCATACGTTCATATTGTTATAGAAAGATTGCAGTAGACATTATTTTATTTTTCCATAGCCAACCCTGTAATATCTATCTGTAATTACTTTTTGAACTCATGGTACAAGGGAGTAAGCAGATATTTGGTTACGATTTTTGTTGGTATTTGATTATTTAAGGCGGAGCGCTCAGCTAATTGATACGAGGGTTACCTTTTATGTTTTTACAAACGACCAAGAGATGGCAATATTTAAATTCTGTAGTCATTACTATATTCGTAAAATTTGACATTTGTTATTGTGAAATCAGTGGCATCTTCTAAATTGACCAGGTAGTTTCTTTACAGTGAACGTTTTAAAAAAAATTTGTGAAAAAATAGGTATTACTCGCAAGGGATATCGTTGCATAATTTTTTTACGATTTTAGTAAAGGCCTAACTCAACAACAATGCATAGATTCGCTTCGTTCAACTTTTGGTAATGAAGCACCATCAAAAAAGACTGTTTACAATTGGTTTGCAGAATTTCGTCATGGTCGTGCCTCCGTCAGCGATGAATCTCGTGAAGGTCGACCAAAATCGGTTGTAACTCAAAAAAAACATCGATGCTGTGTGCAAAATGATTGAAGAAGATCGGCATATGACTTACAGTGAGATAGATGCATCTTTTGGCATATCGCAGTCGATTTTGCTTGAACATTTAGCTGTGAAAAAGATCTGTTCCCGATGGATTCGGCATAATTTGACCGAAGCTCAAAAAAAGGCCCGTATTGATTGGTGTAAGGGAATGCTAAAATGATTCAACCTAGGCACTGCAAAACCCGCAAATGTTGTTCGTTCGTTATTGAAATGTACAAAGGTTGTTTACGAAGCACTTCCAAGAAAGTGATCGCTGTTTCTTCGATTGTAATGGACATGTCGCAACCATTCCTTTAGAGGATCGGAGAACATTTAATGACGAATGATAAACAACAATTTGTTTGCCAGAAGTCATCGACAAAATCAGGAAAAACAATCAAAAAAGTCGCTTCATTCTTTATCATGACAATGCAAGCTCCCACACAGCATGTCAAACAATTGATTATTTGAAGGAAAAAAACATCGAATTAATGTCTCATTGCCCGTATTCACCTGATTTATCTCCTAATGACTTTTTTTGTTCACCAAAGTCAAGCAAAAAATGCGTTGAAACCTTTTAAACCCATGTTTTTGAGATACCAACTTCAGAGTGGAAAAAATGTTTCGAAAATTGACTTGAACGCATGGAAAAATGTATAAAACTTAAGGCGAATATTTTCAAAACCAATAAAACGGCTAAAAAGGCTTCGAACCGATATTTTTTTCGTTTCGGTTTTTGTTCTGGTTCAATTAAAAAAAATATATCAGTTCGGTTCCGGTTTTCGTTCCGGCAAAAATGACGTTTTTTTTTCGATTTTCGGTTCTATTCCGAGCGATAAATTTTTAAATACTTTTATTTGTATTTTGACAATTTTGACTACAGAAAGTTAATATTGTAACACAAGAGTTGGAATTTTATTCTAAAGTACTTATCATCTTATGCATTTTGCGTGTATTTCATTCCTTCACTTGTTATGGAATACCTATTCCATGCTTGTTGTCTTTTGTTTTTGTAGGGTTACATTAAGATATATGCAACGTTTAAATTAAATAAATGCAACATAACTTCCTAACCTAAAATAGTGGATGATGTACGGCAAATTAAATTTAAATTAAACAAATAATAAATAAAAAAATTAGTTTAATTAATTGATTAATTTGTTATGTAATATAAATTATTTGTTAAGATAAAATGTTTTTTAAAATAATTATTTGTTAAATTTTCTTTCTTTCTGGTGGTCGTGGAGAAAGTAGGGTCTGTGACTCGTGGTTCCTCTCGCTCGCCTGCGGCTCGCGCTCAGAGTGTTCCACTCGCATCGAATTTTCTCATTCCAACCTTGTTACAGAATATACTATTCTACTATAATTTAGAAGAACATTTTATTCCTTATTTTGTAATAATCATACCAAGGCCGCTGCCAGGTAGGGAGATTCTGGACACCCCTTTCCTGAAATGATAGAAGCGCATTTTTTTTTCTGCTCATCAGTTATAATAATCTTAAGCGTCAAAATAATCTTAAATAAAATGTATCTTATATTTTGGTGCAAAAAATAACGTTTTTTTCGGTTTTCGGTTCAGTTCCGGTTCGAAACCCTACCAATAAAACAGTTTGTTCAAAAAAAAAATCTTTTTTCTTTCTTAGTTTTTGTAAAAACTTAAAAAGTAGTCCTCGTATTACAATTTTATATTGGTTCAAGTCGGTTTTAGATGAATATATTAGACCGTAAGAACGTTTAGAACGTAAAGAACGAAAAAGGTATTTTTCGTTGTCGTTTTCAGACCCTATACATTATACCTCGTTGGTTGACCACTGATTTCCGAGGGAGAAACGATCGGAAAAATGTTAAGATATTTTTGTTGGTACCGAGGATTGAACCGTGGTCCGATGCTCAGTAGTTCATCTCTTATTAGCCTTTTTTTATATTAGCCGTATTTTATTAATACAGACAAACACAGATAAACACATTGGACAGATGTAGGTAGGCATGTAAAGCAGTACTTAGATGGCTAATACTATAGGCTCTAATCCTCCTAATACTCCTTTGTATATGTCACTGGGCTTGAATATTACCAGTCTGATGAATAATCAATCATGGTACCTCGGCCATATAAAGCATGGTAATATGCTTTGACCTATTTTAAAATATATTCTGCATATTGTTAATATGCAATTCTAACTTCCAACAACATAATAAAAAGTAACAACATGTTCATACATGTATATTTCGAAAAAATATCAAATTCATTTTTAAATTTAGGTAAAAAGTGTTCTTAAATGAACGGTTTTGATACATAGATTGCTATACAAAATTTGGTTTATAAAAATATATATTGTCATGTATTTTGCCAAATAAAATAATAACTAGTGCACCCGTTGCCAACTGTGTTGGCAAACAAATCATTACGTTAATGTGGAACTTGCTCGACACCTCAGACTTCTTTCTCTAGCCATACGCCTAACTTCATACGCATAAATTCAAATTGAATCAACTCTTCGCCCATTATTAAAAACTGGACAAATAATGAGCATTATTCCGAATTATTAATTCATTAACTTTTTAAGATGATGCATTATATTTATAATGTTAAAACTAAAAATGATTTGAGACGTTAAATTTAAAATATATTTATTAAAATTAATTTTCCATTTTCTTATATAATATAAAAATACGCACACGGAAAAAAGCACACATGAAAAAATACACACACGGCAAAAAGGGCACACGGAAAAAAGCGTACTTACACTATATCTCAAATCAGGGGGTAGATTTACAATATCCCACTGAACACTGCGCATGCGTCACACACACGTCATTTGTTCAATATACAGAGATTCTAAACAGGTGGGACTGTGCAGAACTTTTAAAACACAATTTATTTTTAGGTGGTTTGTAAAAAAAAAAAAACAGTTATCAACCATAACCTAAGATAGTGCTTTTAAGGTGAATCACTGTCCCTGGCCCTGCACAGAACAGTTAAAATACAATTTATTTTTACGTGGTTTATAAAATAAAAATAAACAGTTATCAACCATAACCTAAGATAGTGCTTTTAAGGTGAATCACTGTCCCCAGCCCTGCACAGAACAGTTAAAATACAATTTATTTTTAGGTGGTTTATAAAAAAAATAAATAAAATAAACAGTTATCAACCATAACCTAAGATAGTGCTTTTGAGGTGATCTAACCTAAACTAAAAGGTAACTGATATTTTAATGTGATAAATAAACTGAAACCATTGTTTTAGAGCCACTGATAATTCTTGAATTATTTAGTGTAGTCGTTATGTGCTGCCATCTGTATAGAGTTTGCAGTGGGATATTGTAAATCTTGTCCTATAAATCGTAGAAATAAAAAAATAATAAAGCATTGAAAAAATAATAATAAAGAAAAAAAGTCACATTTTTCTTACTTTCATCAAAACCAAATATTTTTTAAAATAATTATTTTTCTGCTAATAATAATTTTAATCAAAAATGTCGAATATCACGGAAGGATAACGTTTTTCTGTGTTTTGTTTCGTAAAAAAATCTATCCGTGTATTTCACAACTAAATTAATAATTATGAAGTGATTTTTAATGAAAAACACAACTGTCATTTTTACTAATTTATTGTCAACACTCAAAACAAAAATTCACAGCACACTACTGTCCAATACATAAACAATAATTTCTTACAATTCTATCAATTATTATAAAAAGTGTTCGTAGAATTTTCACTATTATTGCATCAACAATATATTTTAAACAATTTTGACATAAATAATTAACATATGCGCGCCTCTATCGGGGAATGAAGAAACGACCGGTCGAACATACAAACAGGCGTCCGGTCGAACATACGAACATACAAACAGGCGTATTATATTATAGGATAACAGATTGATAGATGGACTAAATGACTTTTCAAGTGGAAACCATGGGTAGATAAAAGTAGCCGAAGAAGACTGAAGTGAATCTTGGACTCTTACACAAGAACAAGAACGCCGGCTGAGAATCTTTGAACGCAATATTCTACAGAAAGTTTTCTGTCCTGTCCAAAAGGATAGAATATGGAGAATCAGAAAAAATTAAGAGCTGAGCGTATAATGAGTTTATCCTTGAATCGATCATCACAGATATAATTTTTTCTTGCTACAAGAATACTATTATACCACAACAACACGGCTTCTTCATGGGGCGTTCCACAACAACAAATTTAATATCATTCAAGGACTACATTCTATCTTACTTGGAAACCGGGTACGAAGTTCACGCTGTATATACGGATTTCCGAAACACATTTGACCGAATTAATCATGACGTCCTTTTAGCCAAACTGAAAGCACATAGAATCCAGCCTCCCCTGTCACTGTGGCTTAAGTCTTATCTACAGGGACGAGCCCAGCACGTTACAATTAACAACTGTACATCCCGAGTCATGAATGTGACTTCAGGGGTTCCACAAGGCTCACACCTAGGACCAGTGCTTTTCACCTTGTTCATCAACGACATCGGTGTAGGAATCTTACATAGCAGATATCTATTGTTTGCTGATGACCTGAAACTTTATTCTGCAGTCAAATCATCCGCAGATTCTCACAGCTTGCAAAATGATCTGGATGTCGTAGCAGCATGGTGTACAAGTAATTGCCTCTCTCTGAATATAGGTAAATGCTCTTCGATATGTTTTTCGAAAAAACGTAACCCCTCATCGTTCAGCTATGTGGCTAACGGAGTCCCACTCAAGCAAGTGGATGAAGTGCGAGATCTGGGAGTCATCTTTACTAGCAACCTTTCCTTCGAAAAACATATTGATTCTGCTTGTAAAAAGGCAACGAGGATGTTAGGCTTCGTTAGGAGGACCACTACGGAATTCACGAACTACACTGCTATCAAAACTTTTTATTTTGCTCTAATCAGAAGCCACCTCGAATATGCTAGTGTGGTATGGAGCCCATACCAGTCCACGCACTGCTATCGCTTAGAGAATGTACAGGACAAATTTATTAAAATATTTCTCTACAAAGTGGGAATCAAATACACTTTGTTATCTCGCGACCAGAGAAGACAATTAGCAGGAATCGACACATTAAGAAAGAGGCGTGATATCAGTGGGTTATGTCTACTCCACAAAATTATAAATGGTGCGATACCATCACCTGAAATCTTAGAAAATATTCTAATACAAGTTCCTGCACGCTCTACTAGAAACCAAGATGAAATCTTCGTGACCCAACACAAGACCAACTATGGGAAGGATGTAACTATTGACAGAATCTTCCACCTGTACAATTCCATTTGTTGCAGAGACCTCAATACTGTTGATATCTTTGACTCAGTTTTTAGCTGTTTTAAAACTTCACTGACGGCCGCTTATGAAAATTTTTAATTCTCTGTTATATTTATGTATTATTTTGAAATGTTTTTCTTGTATTTTTGTTTCTTTTGTAATGTATTATGTATTATTTGGGGCTTACCCGTAAATACGTTGTTTGTTAAATAAATAAATTAATTAAATAAATAAATAAATCAAGAGTTCCAGAATACGTTGGATCGTACGCGTCCTCAAAATGTCCAACAACATGCCAGTGACAAGAGTATTCGATAGGAAGAGCTCGAATAAGATGGGTGGACAATGTGCACAAAGACCTGCAACGAATCGATGCCCATAATTGGAAAAGATTAACGCGTGACCACGGAGGATGGAAGAAATTTGTGGAAGCGGTAAAGACCCTCTAAGAGTTATAAAAGAAGATATTCGATTCACTGGACTGATGATCTAGAGCGTATATCTAGGGGAAACCGGGGCATAACGGGTACCTTAAGAATTATCTTTAATAAAATCTTAAGGAATACTTTTATTCGTATAATGATTTATTTTTTAATTATTACAGACAGTAAAAAAACTTAAAAAAGTTATGACGATGTAAAAAAAGCTTTCTTGTGCTCATTTTACCCCGGTGTCGGGGTAGAATGAGCACGGGCGTGGTATAATGGGCAATCAGCTAAAATCTGGCGCAAAATGAACACACGTGAGTGTATTCCTCATCGTTATCATCTTCTCCAGCGCAAGAACAATATGCCCACTTGCCACATGCTCTGCACTGGAGCAGTCAACGTCTGGATATGTGTGAAAAATATATAAACACAGCGAAAAACACGTTTCACCAATTTACAAAATGTAAACGCCAGCTCTCAGTCATATAACTACTCTCGGAAGACACTAGCGAAATACTATACGTGATTGGAATGCACCCAAACATGGCGGCATGCTGTGACAGCGAAAAATGGGAGAGCTCGTTATATCCCGGGAGCCCGTTATGCCCCAGCTTCCCCTACGAACTGGCTACAAGAAGCTCAAGACAAAGAAAACTGAAAATATTTTAAGAAAGCCTATATGCAGCAGTGGATTCGAACGGATGCAGAATGGTGATGTTGATAGTGATAATTTTGCCCATTTTAATCGTATATCCTGTAGTTTTCAAAATTCCCGTACATTTGCAGTTAAATGAAACACCCGGTATATCCAATAATATCGCAATACAAAATAAAAATGATTTATTAATTTTAATAAAACAAAATCAAATAATTGTTTGTTTCGTTTTATGTATTTGTCTTTGACTTTTTACTTTTGAACTTTTGAACTTTTCTAATTTCATTGTGGGGAGAGCGGTTCATCTCGTGGATTGTCGCCTTTACAAAGCTCTCTTTTGTTTGCTAACAATTCCCTCAGGTAATGTTTATTGTTAAATTTTATAAACAGCCTTTTGTTACTGAATTTTTGTTTTGTAATATATGAATTTTATTAAAAATAAAATTAAAATATTATACCTTTTATCAACATATGAATATTTATGAAATATTTATAATACTATGTTGGTGGTAATCTTAATTGTCGGCTTTAAATACCGATAAAAAAACTTTTTCGATCTTGAAATATATAGGATTAGCGTGGAATGAATGGTAGAAAAATAACTCTTGTTCATTAAAAAAAAATCGCAGCATGCCATGGCAACAAAAGTTAGTTAATTTCAATATCTAGTTCCGCTGAAACTAAAGAAACATACTATGCTTATATTAAATATCTTGGGTTGGGGTGAGCTGTTTTTATAAATAAGTCATTTTCATTTCATTTTGACTTTTTGTCATAAAATACAAATATTCGAATATATTAGTTTTCAGAAACTTTTATTGTATTTTATATACTTTATTTTTCATAATATGTCACTTTTTCTTTTGACATTTAGATTTAGGCAGCCAACATAAAACATGAAATAATCACGAAGGCCATTACAACTTGAGAAACTAAAAATCTAGTTCAGTTCCACTTAAACATAATGAACAGAGTATACAGAAAAAAATAAAATGGATATGAATAAAGACAAATATCTTTACTGCACCGTATTAATCTGTTATTCAGAGCCGTAGCAATGTTTTTGGCACCCCTGGCAAATAAAGTAAAGTGATAAAATTTACCTCCCCAAATCACAGTGATGACCAAAATAAAAAAGGTCCTCGCTCCACAAATAAAACTGATGAGCAAAACAAAGTCCTCAAAAGGGCCTCAAAAAGGTCCTCAAAGGTCCACAAATAAAATACAAGTGATGAGAGAAAAAAAAAGGTTTCAAATGATAGCCCTTAGTACGTGGATTAACGATCAAAATTTTATTTTTGCATAATACATTATTTTGACGCGATTTTTGCCAAATTTGTGCAAAAAAAAAATTTCGTCCCACACCCTGTAGCCCAGATTGCTTAAACTTAAAATCTGAAAAAATTCTAAGTAATGTACATTTGTGTGAAGCCGAATAGTACAACAGGAATTTTTGATCAGATTATGTTTTCGGAAAATAACGCATTTTTTGTGTTTTTTGCTTGACCACGTAAAATATTTAATAACTTATCTAACACACTGAACCAGTATGCTTTGATAGTGTAATGGCTAGCATGCTCGCGTTCTAATTTGCAAACTAAAGTTCCCTCCGCTCTCCAGGCAATTTTATTTTTTCTGTATTTTTTTGCTATTTTATTTTGTTTAAATTATTTTTTCAAAATTCTAGTTATATTTGGGCAAATATTGCATTTTTAAAAGCATAAATTTAATAATCAGTGGAAATTGTTGAAATTGAATACACGAAATCAGAGGGGTGGGATTATGACTTAAAACAAAGAATGGAAGCCATAGGCGCAATTTTCAAAATCTTAATGAACCTTGCTATATATATATATATATATATATATATATATATATATATATATATATATATATATATATATAGTCGGATTGCTGATAAGTGACTGTTCGTTGCTACAAGTATCGATATTCAATACTATATGCTTTCTCTGTCTATATCATTATAATTATTTGCATACCCATAGTAACGTATAGTGACGCAAGTTGACAACTAACCTTCCAAATTATTTGAATAAAAAACAAAACATTAGAAAGAAATGGCAAGATTCGTAGATATCTTTACTAATTAGAGCGCGAAAATAAATTTACAGCAGTACTCAAACAAACAAAATTATTAATTTTAAGGTTATAATTATAAATAAGGAAAAATTTATACTCATACGTAAATTTTGGATTATAATTTATTGTTTATTCCAGCAGATTTAAAATTAATGTTTGTGAATTTAATAATTGTCCGCAAGCCGTATTTTAATTAATATTTATTACCAGACACTGACAGTTAACACAAATAACAAAAAACATTTTTAAAATCGCTGAAAAATGGTAACTAGATTATTATATGAATGCATTACTTGATACATACATGTAACAGTCACCTATCAGCAATCCGACTATATATATATATATATATATATATATATAAATACTGCACAAATTTAGAACCCTAAATAATGGTACTAGACATTCGAATTAAAATTAACAAAAAAAAATATTTAAACATAAAATTTGTTTTGTCATCCCGAATAATCATCATTCACTTACTAAATACCTGCGAAACTCTGAAATGTGTTAAAATTCACACTTCACGTCAATTTTTTAAAATATTATATTCGAAAATAGCAATTGCACAACAAACTAATGTCAACGTAAACTCACGCTTTTTGAAAAACCTGGACAAAAAGACAGAGGAATTGATTCATGTTCCATTTGCCTAGTCTTTAAAAGCTATTTTTTATTCCATACTATCACACAAAAATGACCTCGATTCGAATGCAAAAACTTTAAATTAACCTAGTCTAGGCGTGTAAGGCCCTTGCGGAATCCTAAAAATGTTGAAAGCCACTGATTCAAACGATAATAAATAACTTAAATTGAAAGTTGAGTATTGCATTATTAATTTTATAGGTTTTATTGCATTTATTCTCAATCTATAATGCCATTTTTAAATTGGCTTTCAATTGAAAATATTTTAATTATGCTATATATTTTAATATTTATATAAGCAAGTCAATTTTTGATGAAAACTGCATTTTTCCTCCACAATTTACATACATTTAGGAAAGTTTTTTAAATTACGTCAAGTTGAAATTAAATAAAGTTTCCACTACGAAAAGTTTAAAATATTAAAGCAAAGCAATCGATTAGTTCCGAGCTAAAGTTACTGAACCACAAGAGGTATTAAATATTATAAAATAAAATATGCAAATATATTTACGACTTCCTTGCAATTTTCCTTATTCTATTTTTGCTTTTAAATTTTTCATCACTTTACAATTTTATTACTATTACTTATGAATTTATTATTTATTTTATTAGGTGTTGTGGTGTATTTATCGAACAACTAAAAAGAGTACATGTAGATTTATATTTTTATAACATGACGTCAGAGAACAATCAGACGTAAGCATATATTTTTTTTTTTGAAATTGAAATTTATTGTTAATTTTCCAATACAAATAAAAAACATAATTATACACAATTATATACACATAAATAACATGTAAACCTGTATACACTTGCATACATACGCACATGTGTATAAACAAATTCGCATGTACATACTTACATATACATATATTTTAGAGAAAATTTACAATTAATGCCCTATTTAAAATTAATATGTGATTGAATCAGTGGCATGTCGGTACAGGGCTACTGCCACATAGAACTGTAACAGTCTGTGTGTGGCTTTATATATAATTTTTATTGTTAAAAGGGCGTATCAGTTACTTTTAAAACTGTTTTTATGTATTGGTCTTTAATAGTTAATTGAAATTATAGCTTATTTAAAATATTAGTGAATTCAATTGTAGTTAATTTTTTACAAAATTTCTTTGTCCAGACGGAGTAGTTGTAGTTAAAAGTTATATTTTCAGTATTCTCATTAATAAATTTTTGAAATGCATTGTATATATTAGGTATGTGATATAAAAAGCAACGTTGTCCGGTAGTTTTAGATACCTTTTTTACATTCGCTTGTAACCTATTTCTTGTGTTATATGTATGATTTAAGTTAGTAACATCTGTTGATTTTTTTTTATATATCTGAGTATTGACAAAATATATAATTGGGGTACTTCCATTAAATTTGCCTCTTCATAGAGTTTAACCGTTCGGTAGAGAGCATTTTTTTTAAGCATTATTTTTATTATTATCTTTTTGTTGGTTTTAATTTTGTTCAAGTAAGTTTCTGCTGCTCCTCCCCATGCTATTATTCCGTAAGAAACAATCGACTGAACCAGCGCGTAATAAAATTGATAGAGAACTTGGTACTATTCTACTTTAGCAAACCCACCAGGCGATGTTGCCAACTATAGTAAAATTAAAACAAGTAAATTTAAACTAAAATCACAATATAAGCTGTTCATTTTTGTAAGAACACACTATATCTGGTTATTTTGGTTACTTTTGTGGTGTGTTACTGACTTTAAATGTCAATTAAAAATAATCCTTACGCTGTAAAACCGACTTTAGGTTGATAAGGTTATGATCACTATAATTAAGATATCATTTTTCATTATGACATATGACAAACGGATCGACATTTTAAAAAAGTGACATTTTTTAATACCAACATGACATACAGCTTCAAAGGTGCAAACTATTGAAAACAAAATTCCCTCTTAGTTTGTTCTTACAAAAGTGAACCGCTTATAGAATTAAAATTATTTATATAATAATGCTTAACTTTCAGTTAAATAAATCTAATTAAATAAATATGGCGGTATTTAATAATAAATAATAATAATACTTTCACAGCTGATTAAAGAGTAAAAAAAGGGGGTCCATAATTTGGCATCCTACACCACTTCTTTATTATAAATGCATGAACAATGATACACAATTTTAATTGGACTAATATGGAGGAAAATAAAGTACTGTGCACCTAAAAACTTGGTAATTAGGTTAGGTTTAATTAGTAAAAGTCTAGGACAGCAGAAGTCGAAAAGTTCGAAATAAGCTTAAAGGAATTTGTAAAAATGGTGGTATAGGATGTAATTCTGTACTTTTATTTTGTAAAATAAGCTTACTTTGAGCCTTTCGGCTTTTGCTGTCCTAGATTTTTACTAACTAAACCTAACCTAATTACCTTGTATTTTGATGCATAGTACTTTTTTTTCCCTCATATTAGCCCAGTTAAAATTGTGTATCATTGTGCATGCGTTTATAAAATAGTGGTGTAGGGTGCCAGTTCACTGTCCACCTAAATTAAAATTTAAAAAAATATCCATTCAATAGATGATAACTACAACAGAAAAAAATTGAAATAAATAATATTATACTAAATTTAAACTTCATTTATATGTTAAAACTATAATTACAGTAGAAAATAAATTAATATTACTTATTTCTTTATATCTTATAAATAAACTCATTTAATAAATTGATATATATTAAATTTAAATTATTAAAATTGAAACATAACATTTTACTATTGCCAACACTGTACGCATGCGCAGTAAGGTGGGTTTGCTAAAGTAGAATAGTACCGAGAACTTTTATTGGTAAAAATTCTCTAGAAATTCTCTATATGTACAATATGTTCATTTAATTTGTCCGTTTTTGCTTTCTCGAGAACTACACTAAAAAAAAAGTGTTAAAGGAACTTCATGGTGCACTCAAAAATTTACTTTTAGTGTACCATGAAGTCCCTCTTCAACTTGTATATCCTTACATAACAAAAATTTTGAGAAAATCGCATTTTATGACCGTCAAAATTACGACTTATTTGTTGGTAAATAATGGAGATAAATGCATTCCAACATGATTTGGCACCGTCCCCTAATGTATCATTTTCATTCTGGTGTTGGAAGCGTGGAACAAGAAATTCAACCAATAGGATCGCTCTATTTTGAAAAAAACCCGTACCATGGTGTTGTAGGCGCGGTGTTACAAGCGCGGTGTCGCAAGTTCAGAAATTTCAACTCTAGCGCTGGCCGCACCATCAAAACCATAGAAACAGATACATTTTTTCGGAATGGTGAGATCTTTAGCAAGACACTTATATTAATTTCCTAAAAAAAAATAATAAAACGTAAATTGATGTAGCGAAATAGCGATTTTTACAATGTTGTCGGCAGTCATAAAGTTTATAATCATGGATTCAGTTTCAAATATCTGGTCTGCAGAAATGTCATGCAGTGGGTATACTAATAATACACCCCCAAGCAGGGGCAAACAGAATCTTCTTTCTAAACTATGATGTCAAGAAAAAAGATTGTGTATTAAATTCTTTTCTTGTAATTGAAGTAACTGTCTGTGTTTTTTGTCTCATTTTTTGCAACAAGTTAAAATAATCTCCCTGTTGCCTTCTGTTTCTATGTATATATGGGACGTACCCACCATCGCTTTTCTTCATATCGCAATAAGTCTAAATATGCATAAAAAAGAGCTAGACGTCTCCTTCGATTTGACGACATATTTAATGAAATTGAATAACCGTTTACCCCAAATACTTGTATAAACTTTTAGGTTAGATTTGGGTTAGATACAAATGTTGTCAAAATCAAAAACGCGCACTTATCACGCCTCCAACCCCATCATGAGATTCGAACTTGTAAATATAACACCACGCCTCTCACTCCTGTCGCGCCTTTGACACTACCATGAAAATGACGCATAAAGCTCATTTGACAAAACAATTTTTACAAAATCACGTTCCACAGTTCATTTCTTGGCAAAAGTGGCCTCCTTATCACTCTAAAAAAGGTAGTGTTAAAGGTACTTCATGGTACATTAAAAAATTGATGTGAAGTGTGAATTTTCACACATTTCAGGGTTTTGCAGGTATTTAGTAAGTGAATGATGATTATTTGGGATGGGAAAATAAATTTTATATTAATTTTTTTTTTTTTTGTTAATTTTAATTCGAACGCCTAATACCATTATTTAGGTATCTAAATATGTGCAGTATTTTTTTTATATAGCAAGGTTCATTAAGAATTTTAAAAATTGCGCCTATGGCTTCCATTGGTTGTTATAAGTTCCGCCCCTCAGATTTCGTGTACATTGAAACATAATTAAATTATAATTTAAACAATTTCCACTGGTTATTAAATTTACGCTTTTAAGAATTAAATGCAACATTTACCAAAATATAACTAGAATTTTGAAAAAATAATTTAAACAATATATAAAAAAAAAAGAAAATAATATTGTCTCTTCTCGCAGGGTTCGATCCCTTTCGGATCGAGTTACTTGGGTAATAAACTAGCGTCAAAAACCACTACACCAGCATACACGTTCCAGCGTAGCGTGTTACAAAGCTATAACTTGTGTACATTATTAGCCAAAAATCACAAAAAATGCGTTTTTTTCCAAAAACATAATCTGATCAAAAATTCCTGTTGTACTATTCCGGTTCACATCAATGTACATTACTTAGAATTTTTTCAGATTTTTAGTTTAAACCAGGTTGTGAGACAAAAAATTTTTTGCACAATTTTGGCAAAAATCGCTTCAAAATAATTTATTTTGCAAAAATAAAAATTTGATCGTTAATCCACGTACCCAGGGTTTTCATTTGATACCCAACTCAGAATTATAAAAAATTATTTTTTTTTTCGATGATCATATATTTGTTTATATTTTTAGGGGGATATGTTTTTTAGATGTTTTAGTATTTTTCCTATGTGCGGGTCAAAGAGTTGTATAAGCATGCCAAATTTCAACTCTCTAGGTTTAGCCGTTTGGCTACAATTTTTACCGAACAGACAAACAGACAGATAGACAGACGACAAAATGACGGTATAAGGGTTTTTTGGTCATACCTACAAAACCCTAAAAATGAATTTTTAATCTACCATAAAGTCCCTCGCTTTTCGTGTTAATTATTTACACTTATTTTTTGGTTATATTTAGTGTAAAGTTTACACTTACATACTGGTTAAATTATAGAAAATAAATAGTGTTAAAGTAGTGTTGATTTTAACACTGAAAAAGTATAACACTAAGAATAAATGAAGATTTACACGGTGATTTGTTTAAATATAGTGAACTTTTTCCTTTTTTGAAATTAAAAATTTTAATTCTTAAATTTTAACCAAACTGAGAATGAACTTTTGCGCTTATGAATTTATTGCTGTGTAGTGGTCTTCCCTGTCTGATTTCGCTCGGGGATAATTTGTTAAATTTTGGGACTTGCAACATACCTACTCCTAATTAGGTGAACAGACAGAAGACAATACTATTCGCGACTCCAAATAACAGTGAGACATCTGGTGGCGACTTGGTAAATTAAACAGAAACGTATATTTGTATAATATTTTTAGTGTGTTATGCTGCAGTTTATGTGAATTAAGACGTATTTTTAAATATAGTGACTTAAATACAGTGCTTTTTTACCGAAACATTGTTTGAACAGATAAATATTAAGAAAAAACTTTTGACATATACGCTTCTCGTCAACCATTAACTGTTGTACGCAGCGCCGCCAACGTTAGTTTCAGTCGCGAATAGACACGTGACAGACCAGGATTAATCGAAACAGGATTACTTATCTGAGAGCCTCTTTATAAATATTGTTTTCAAGTTTGCCATTTGGCGCTAGCAAGTAAATGTTGTCGTTAGAACTAACATGTGAACAGGTTGCGTATAAGACTTCGCAAATCAACGACATATAGCTTAAGGGTTTAGCCCTATGACTTATGAACAGTCATAACAAACCCTGGTAGAAAATTTGAGACGTTTGAACTGAAATAGTAAATTGTAGGAATCATCGGTATTCTGGGGATTACCACCTTTTATCCTCTACTGCAATCAGTCATAGTAGTTCTCTACAACATATAGTCTCTTAGACTGTTCACCTGTAAACGTATTCCATTACATAATTTTGACAGGTTTATGTTCCTCAGCAATATTATTGGTGCACCTACTTATGTAAGAGCGTGAGGAGGTAATCCTGATGGGTTAAAAAAATTCATGAATTCGACTGGATAGTGAATAGCATCTTGCTCATCTACAACCATGTCGACAGACATGTAAGTACGAGAGAGAGATTCAAAATTACCCAAGATTAGGGTGACCATTTTCTTAAGAACGCAATGCGGGACGGAGCAAAAAATAGGTCATCACCTCCCAAATCTAAGTGAAGAGCAAAAAAAAGGTCTTCACCTCCCAATTCCAAGTGAAGAGCAACAAAATCCTTATTTCCTCAAATACAAGTTACAAAATGCGGGACAATGCGGGACAAAATGTTAAAATGTTGGACTTTTGCGGGACGCATCTTAATGCGGGACAAAATGTTAGAATGCGGGACAGTCCCGCAAAATGCGGGACGAATGGTCACCCTACCCAAGATTACTTTCACAGTAAAAATTGTCCTAACTTTGGAACAACTGAAATGATTTTTAAAATTCTGATTAGTTTATAAATCGTATACCAAGTTTGATACTAAAGTTATTCATAAAGATTACGTAACAATTGGGGTGTTCCACAGGGAAGTTGTTTAGGACCAATTTATTTCTCATTTATATTAACGATATTGCAAATAATGTAAATTTTCATTATATGAATTTATTTGCAGACAATACCTTGGTTGCCGTATAATATCCAGTAAAACTATAAATACAGTAAATGCAAAATTAAATAAATTGCAAAATTATTTTTGTTTGAATAAATTAAAAATTAATGTAGAAAGAAACCAAATGCATGATCCTTACTTACAAATATAAATATTAAGTGTAAAAATTCATTCACAGTTTGGTTTAAATTTTAGTGCCAAAATTTTCATTTAAAAAAAGTAAAAAGTTCACTATTTTTAACCAAATCAGCGTGTAAATCTTCATTTATTCAGTGTTATTTTTATGAAATATTACTTTTTCAGTGTTAAAATTAACACTACTTTAACCATTAATTAATTAATTTGGTCAAAAACACAAAAACTGCTCTAAAAATTCCTCTCGTACGTTTCCGGCTCAGATCAATGTATATTGCCCAAAATTTTTTCAGATTTTTAGTTTAACCACTTTGGGTAAAAAGGGGTGGGACAAGAACTTTTTTGGCACATTTTTGGCTAAAATTGTAATAAAAGAAACGAATTTTAAACTACTTTTGATTCCTTATTTTACCATTTAAGAGCTTTCTTCTGATCAACACAATAATTTTTTTTAAATATTATTGTTTTCAACGATACAAAAAAATCGATATTTTTCGAAAAACTAAACTGACCAAAAATTCATGTTGAACTATTTCTGGTCCCATCAATGTACATTAAGCAGATTTTTTTGAGATTTTTAAATCAACCCCTCTGAAAAATAGAGTGGGGGACAAAAGTTTTTTTTACATATTTTTGGCGAAAATCCCATAAAAAACAAATTTCTTTTACAAAAATAAAAATTTTCTTGTTTATCCACACGTTAAGAGGTTTCATATAATAACCGACTCAAAATTTAAAAAAAAATTTTTTTTTCATTAGTACCTATTTGTTTATATTTATCTGAGGAAGTGTTTTCTTGAACTCTCAGTATTTTTCCTATATGTGGGTCAAAGCGTTGTATAAACATGCCAAATTTCAACATTCTGTGTTCAGCCGGTTGGCTACAATTTCTACCGTACAGAGGGACAAAGTCAGACAGACAGACACATGAGTGACGTTATAAGGGTTTTTTGGTGGCCATACCTACAAAACCCTAAAAAACATCTTGTATATTGCCTGCTTTTGGTTTGTTATAATTTTTTATATTCCGTAACATTTTTTTGAATGTTATAAATTTGAACAATAATCTAAGACTCTTCTTTGAGATGTTTTGACATTTTATAAAGTTCTTTTAAACACCTCATACACCGTCTTTTGTTCTATAGAATAGACACTCGTGAAGACACTTAGTCGCTTCACTGGACACCTGATATTAAAGCCTCTCGTCATAGTTCTGATGCATAAAATCGATCCTGAACATCTCACAACCTCATACTGTAACAGATATTCGGATCTCAAGAATGACTTTATTTGCGATATTGTTAAACTGTACTTAACATACTCGAAACTAGGATAATAGTATAACTCCAACTGTAGTTAGCAAAACGTTGAAACAAAGTTTGCTGCGTTATCGGATAATTGGAATATAAAGAAAACACAAAGTGGACCGACAGAGCTTGGTTGCATTGGAAATCGCTGGTTTCTTATGATCTTTGAGTATTTATTTCAATAACAAAATGCGTGAATTTATTAATCAAAGTAGTTGCCCTCGGATACTATGACTTTTTCCCATTTTTCTGGCAGAAGTTCCATGACGAAAGAATGGTCTGTCTTTTGAGCCAATCCATTCAGCAACCCAATTTTCGACTGCTCCATAGTTATAGAAATGTGAATCTTTCGATATATTTTTCTAAATTTTTCCATAGAAAAATATAAATAAAACCAGTATGCACGAAAATTAATGTAGTTGATATAAAAATTAGTTAATCTAAATATTTTCACAGTTGTTTTTTTTTGCTTCTTATTTGTTTTCTTATTATAAACAATTTGTGTCGCACATGTTTTTCTGTCAAAAATAAGGAAGATTTTTAGTAAATAGTTTTAACCCCCACCCGCCAATTATTTATTTTATTTATTTATTTATTTATTTATTTATTTATTTATTTATTTATTTATTTATTTATTTATTTATTTATTTATTTAACCAATAACTATACCTACAGATTTGTACAGTAGTACACAAGTCCAGCTATATAGTACTGGGGAAAAAATACAACACAATTATAATATCAATAATATAGAAATACAAATAATGAATAAATTTTGAGATTCGATATAGCCTATGTTGGAATCTGATTTTACTCATTTATTTATTTAATAACAAAAATAGGCTACACAAATTACGGCATCTCGGAGACAAAAATGATTTTTTTTAGATATTGCCGTACAATCATCTTAAATGAATAGAAACCAAATATGAAGCCGAAAAAAAATTGATGTAAAGTGTGAATTTTCCCACATTTCAGGGTTTCGCAAGTATTTAGTAAGTGAATAATGATTATTTGGGATGCCAAAATAAATTTTATGTTAAAATATTTTTTTTTGTTAATTTTAATTCGAATGCCTAAATTTTTTAAATATGTGCAGTATTTTTTTTATATAGCAAGGTTCAATAAAATTTTGAAAATTGCGCTTATGGCTTACATTGGTTGTTTTAGTCATAAGCTCCACCCTTCTGATTTCGTGTATTTATAGGAATATAAATAGTAGTATAGCAGTAATATATTTAGGCACTAATATGATGTAACATATATTTTATATATTTTATTTTTTTACTTGTTTCCATGGTATTATATATAAGTTACTTGGTTGTAAGCCCAAGAGTATTCAATTTCAACCACTGGTTATTAAATTTACGCTTTTAAAAATTAAATGCAATATTTACCCAAATATAAATAGAATTTCAAAAAATAATTTGAACAAAATAAAAATACAAAAAAAACAGAAGAAATGAAATTGCCTCGAGGCCGGATTGAACTCGAGTTTGCAAATTAGAATGCCAGTATTCTAATCATTACACCATCGAAGCGCTCTGTTTACTGTACTACATAATATCATTAAATATTTTACATGGTCAAGCAAAAAACACAAAATTGCGTTATTTTCCGAAAACATAATCTGATCAAAAATTCCTGTTGTACTATTCCGGTTCACACAAATGTACATTACTTAGAATTTTTTCAGATTTTTAGTTTAAATCATCTGGACTACAGGGTGTGTGACAAAAAATTTTTAGTACAATTTTGGCAAAAATCGCGTCAAAATAATTAATTTTGCAAAAATAAAATTTTGATCGTTAATCTACGTACTAAGGTCTTTCATTTGATACCCTACACAGAATTTAAAAAAAAAATTTTTTTCGGTGAGCACATAATTGTTTATATTTTAAGGGGGATATGTTTTTTAGATGTTTTGGTATTTTTCCTATGTGCGGGTCAACGAGTTGTATAAGCATGCCAAATTTCAATTCTCTAGGTTTAGCCGTTTGGCTACAATTTTTACCGAACAGACAGACAGACAGACAGACAGTCGACAAAATAACGGTATAAGGGTTTTTTGGTAATACCTACAAAACTCTAAAACTATATAGCCTACCATTTTATTGACATAGATTCGTTTTACTGGCGAAAACATTTTAAGTTATTTTTTTTTTTTTTTTTTTTTTTCATTATTATTATTATTATTTTTTTTTAGGAAACCAATTGTAGTAACCCAGCGTCTCCCTTATTATTGACTTAACAGCAAAATTATATATAACATAAATAGTTTAAAATAAAAAATACTTTTTTATTTTTGTGAATTTTTTCATTTAGATGAATATTTGAATTATTTGAATATCTGAGTTACGGGGGGTCACCCTAAACTAAAGTCTCCATATTTCTGTCAAGTAAATGACAAATGAGATATTTTAACCTTAATTCCTTAATAAATTCCGGCCGGGTATTTTTTTTTTTTTTTTTTCTTATAAACTATTTTTGTCTTATATGATTTTGCTGTTAACACAATAATAATGGAGATATATGTAGATATCAGTTTTAGGGTGTCCCCCCGTAACTCCCCAAATATCAATATAATTGAAAAAATGCATTGAATAAAAAAAATGTTTTTTATTTTTTTATTATAAGTAATTTTTGTTCTATATATTTTTGCTGTTAAGCCAATAATAAGCGAGATATTTTAAGTTTTTTAATAAACAGTTTTAACCCCGAAACACCCTCCTAGAATAAAATGTTTGAAAGGCCTTATAGCCTATGTTCGAATTCTGGTTTTACTCCATCATCGTACCAAATTTCGTAGAAATATGTCCAGGCGTTTTTTCGTTCATCTTAGACTGACAGACAGAGAGACGGACAAACAGACAAAAAAATATGATTTTTTTGCGGATATTGTCTTGAAATTATCTAAAACGTGTAGAAACGTGTCAAAAAAATAAAAGGCTGGTTAAAACAATCTGAATTGTGAGTTTTCTGGTTCGATTCCCTTGGCGATATTATTCGGGCAAGAATAATATGTTTACATTACTCCCATTTTCACAATCATTCACCCCTCATCCAGGTGTAGGAGCTCGCCCCCTGGCATCGGCGATTAGCATCGTTGCAAAAATAAGCCGATTTATATTATTTTAATAATTAAAATAGTAAATAAATAAAAAATAGATAAACAAAATAGGCCAAAGTGAGAACCTTGGGGTACACCTGATTTGAATGAAATTCTACGAGACATAAAATCATTACATACTACGAATTGTGACCTATTCCTAATATTACTATCCAGCCAACATAATAGGGATCCATCTATGCTGTAACTCATTAATTTTGATGTAAGAAAAAGAAAGTGTAAGTAAAATTGGTTAAACCACATCAACTTGTTATAATAAATGTGTATATGATTTAAATAAACATTTTAAAGATAGGCCAACACAGGGGGTCCGTATCATTAGGGCCCCCCAGTTGTCACCTAATGCGCCTAACGGTAAAAACGGCCCTATTTAAAGTAACTTAACAAACATTGTTATATTAATATGAAGTTAGAAATAAAATAAACAGTTGTAATAATAAACTAAACAAAACAACTTTCAAATCAATATTAAATAGTTATAAACAAGTTTAAACAAGTTGGTACCTACCTAACATATATAAACACGGAAAAATTTGCAAAGGATATAATTTATACATATTGTAAAACTTGAAATTTACACTTCAACCACAAATTAATTCACATAACCATAATGTATCTTTACACCACAAATTTTATACGAATAATAAAACAATCTCCGACAATTTACGATAAAATTCTTTGAAAGTTTTCAAAGTTGTCGCGCGAAAGGACAGGAATATACTGACGGCACGATCTCGTTGCATTTCATATCAACCCTTAGAAGGGTTAAATCAACGCGCATGCGTATAAAATCCGTATTAAAGGAGATATAATCCAGAAAATCTCAAAGTCAAAATTCTTTAGCAAAATAATTGAAGAGGTTTTCTGTATGAGATTTTTTTATGTGATAAAAAGAAATTTTTTCCCGGAAAAGTTCTAAGAAAAGTTGTCATTAAATTCTATATTCAAATGATGAATTGTGATGGGAATTTTCTGTTAGGAGATTTGATTGATCTTTTTGTAAATGATATATATTGTGATATAAGAAGGAAATAAATATAAAATATGGTGGGCGTCCTTTTTACAGTATATAGTGATATTACTAAGAGATATTACAAGGGTATGATTTATTGAGGCTTATATTAAAAGTGTAGTTTCAAAATGAAAGAAAAATTGATATTTCTTTAATTAAGATCTTGTTTTCAAGTTAAGTGCTGCCATATTTCTCTTCCCCTACAGTTATGCTCTATTTGTTATAATTAGTGGATGGTTTAACATCTTTTGTAATAGATTCTTTAGAAAAATTTATAGAAACTACGAGCCCTGTCCACTTTCAGTTGGCCCAGCTATGAAATTTTCAGTTTCTTTAGAAATTATTAAATAATAAGTAAAAGTGAATGCTTCTTCGTACATTTTTTGACAATATAATCATATTAGAAGCAAAGGGGTCAAAATTTATTCCGTAATATTTAATTTGTGATTATAAAAATAACATTCGTAAAACAAACGTATTTTTAGAGTTCATGTATTCTTGTACTGTATATAAAATAACTGGGTTTTTGCGGTAGCTATGCGTAGTAGGCGTTGGAAAACAAAGTTTGTTTATTGACTGTGATGTATTAAAAGTGTTGTCTAAATAATTGTTAAACATGGGCAGAGGCAAAGCAATTGATGAAAAAATTTGGTTAATCATTGTGAACTTAGCAAAAACAGGAAAAACTAATTCCGAAATCGGAAAATTATTAGGTTTGTCAAGATACAGTATTAGAAATATTGTAAAATTGTACAAAACAAGTCGTTCAATTGCCCCAAAGCCCCAGTACGTGAAGAAAACTACACTGACGGACAATGACAAACGTGCATTGAACAGAATTATTAAGGATAACAGACGTGCTTATACAGTCAATTGCGTGTACTGTAGAGCCATGTTGTTGGAAGACGTGTTTCAAGGTCTACATGTCATAAGGAAGCTAAAAAATTAGGATTTGGAACCTATAAGGTAATATTTTTTTAATCGAACTCTTAAATGTATATTTACAGAAATTTATAAAACTCTCTTAGGCCAAGGAAAAACCATTGGTGACAACAAAGCAAAAAAAAAAAAAAAAAACAGGTTGAAATGGGCAAGAGAACATAAAATATGGAATTGTGAAAAGTGTAACAGCGTGCAATGGAGCAATGAGTCTAGGTTTGAAGTCTGTGTAGAGGACAACCGGAGCAGAGTTGTTCGTCAGAAACATGAAGCATATCATCCCGATTGCTTGAAAATGAAGGTGAAATTTCCAGCATCTGTCATGGTGTGGGGTTCAATGTCTGCAAGAGGTGTAGGAAAACTTCACTTTATCGATGGCATTGTTAACACAGCCAAATATTTAAGTATTTTGGAGAAGTCTCTGTTGCCAACTATGGAACATGCATTAATCTCTGGGGAGGATTTTATTTTTCAACAAGATCGACCCACTTGCCATACGTCAAAAAAATCTTTGAAATGGTTCCGTGATCATTCTATTCCACTTTTAGAGTGGGTTTCAAGTAGCCCAGACTTATCCCCCATCGAGACACTTTGACACGATGAAAAAACGATTGCGTATAACACCGGCTAGAACAATTCCAGAATTAAGACTAAAGCTTCAAGAAATATGGGATAATTTTATTCCTCGACAATGCCAAGACCTTATAGATACTATGCCTAGAAGAATTAATAAATAAGTTATAAAAATGAAAGGTGTTACCCAGTGGTAACTTCTGAAAGAGGTTGCCAAGTTAATGGATTTCCAATGGAAATATTATTATTTTTTTCTTATTAATTTACTTTAATAGTTGTAAATATTAATCGTAAATCTCTAAAATGTTTAATTGAAAATAAAATATTACCTAGATTTCATAAGCTATTCGCATTCTGTTAATTGAACATCAATAAGTAAAAATTTCGTAGCTGGGCCAACTGATAGTGGACAGGGCTCGTACTGGATAAAAACTAAGTTTCGGATATTTTTGAAACATGGAGAAATGAGACTGGAATATAGCTTTTCCCGGGAATTTCGGAAAGTATTATTTTTATTTAATTTTCGTAGAACAACAATAATAATGACTGTAAAGCCTAATTTTTAATAGATCCATAGTACAAGCATGACATCATAATCATGGGACTATCTTTGTTCTGTTTATTATACTTACTCTTATCATAATTAATGTCATAAGGTTTTCAGTGATTTTTTTTAAATTTATTTATTTTACATTGGCTTATTTCTGCAACGAGGCTAATCGCCGATGCCAGGGGGCGAGCTCCTATACCAGGATGAAGGGTGAATGATTGTGAAAATGGGAATAATGTAAACATATTATTCTCGCCCGAATAATATCAACAACGATGGAGGCTCGAACCATCGACAGCACAGTCCAGTCTGTTTCCACCAGTCCAAACCAAACGACTTAATGCGATCGGCCACTCCGTTGGAGGTTTTCAGTGAAATTCCACAAGATGTTTAAAGATATTTATTCTACTTCTGTTTAAAAAAAACGGTACTGAGAGGGACATTCAATAATTAAAGAGACAAATTGAAGTAGAAAAAAAAGTGGTTTCTAGGAGGAGTTTGGTACTTTCATGACTTTAGGTTGGCATCACTGGGATTAGCTGAGAACACCTGACGGATAAAAATTGTTTTGTTTATAACCTCAAAATTGCATTTAACGATGGCGTGTCCGCTTGAAGTTTCCACATTAGTTGAAAAACGTTCAGTGATCCAGTTTTTGCTTTCTGAAGGTGAAGAACCGGCTAAAATCTTTTGTCGAATGATTTTACAGAATGGTGAAATAAAAATAAAAAAAAAAAAACAAAAAGTCTCCTCTGCCCGGGAGCGAACTCTAGTTTGCTGCGCAGCAAGCGAGCAAGATGACCATTAGACCAGGACACGTCTTCTAGTATAGTGTGTTACATAACTATAACTTTTGTAGATCGTCAAACAAAAAACACAAAAAATGCGTTATTTTCCGAAAACATAATCTGATCAAAAATTCCTGTTGTACTATTCCGGTTCACACCAATGTACATTACTTTATTTTTTCAGATTTTTAGTTTAAACCATCTGGGCTACAGGTTGTGGGACAAAATTTTTATTTTGGCAAAAATCGCATCCAGTAATTCATTTTGCAAAAATAAAATTTTGATCGTTAATCCAAGTACTGAGGGCTTTCATTTGATACCCTACAAAGAATTTTTAAAAAATATTTTTTTTTTCGATGACTACATATTTATGTATATTTTTATGGGGATATGTTTTTTAGATGTTTTAGTATTTTTCCTATGTGCGGGTCAAAGAGTTGTATAAGCATGCCAAATTTCAACTCTTTAGGATTAGCCGTTTGGCTACAATTTTTACCGAACAGACAGACAGACAGACAGATGACAAAATGAGGGTTTTTTGGTCATACCTACAAAACCCTAAAAATGTTCCAACTGATTAATGGTCTGATGTTGGTGAAATCAGTGTTTCTCAACCAAAAACGCACCGCGGACCAGTATGATACATAATTTTCTAACGCGGACCACTGATAATAATCGTTGGTTCATTTTTTGCAAGAAAACCAATATATTTAATGTGCCACTAAATACATTTATTGTATTTGTAGAAAATCACAGAAAGTTTACAGAAAATAAACAAAATATAATTTATTTACATAAAAAATGTGCATAACATTTTTTAATAAACCGCAAAAAACACATATAAAAACTTTCGCGGACCACTAAATTTTTCTGGGGACGACTGGTGGTCTGCGGACCACCTGTTGAGAAACACTGGGTTAAATCATATTATGTATATATTATTATGACATTGGTACTTAAAATCAGAGCATCGAAACGGAACTGAACCGAAAACCGAAAACCGAAAAAAACCGTTATTTTTGTCGGAAAGAAAACAGGAGCTGAAGCGAAAAAAAATATCGGTTTATTTCGGTTCTGATAATGTTTATGGGAGTGAACCAAAATATACAATACATTGTATTAAAAATTATTTTTTAAACTGATGAGCAGTAAAAAATCGATTTTTTTAACTGATAAGAAAAAATCCGTTTCTATTATTTCGGAGGAGGTGAACGCCCAGAACACCGCCTTGGCAGCGGCCTTTGTATGATTATTACAAAATAAGGAATAAAATGTTCTGCTAAATCTAAATTATAGTAGAAAATAAATTTCTAATACAAATAAACGGGTGTATTCTGTAAGAAATGCGTTAAAATTAGCGTCAGGTTAATATTTTTATTTTAACTCCATGTCTAACGTCATTATACAAAAATGCTATTCTGTAAGAGCATTTGTTAAGGTAAACGTTAATACAATATTTGTTAACGCGAGGCGCTAACTTACCCTGTAGAGAGGCTAATATTAACTACACGCGCATGCGCTGTTACGTTGAATTTTAACAGGACTATTTATTTAGTCAAATGCCAAGAGAATCTTAACCTAATATTTCGGTGTTGAATTAAATATTCAGTGGCGAAATTTATTTTAAAAATGGAACAGAAATGTTTGGTCCGGTGATACTCATTATAACTGGTTTCCACAGTGCATTAAATAAAAATATAACTTATATTAAAAAAATATCATGAAATATTCAACTTTTATTTAGTCAATTTATATACTACATTGTATTATAACAGTTTATCTAATTTTTTAATAATATGTGAATTATATGTTCATTCTATTTTTAAAAAGGTGTTCGGTGATATTAATTATTAAATTTGATTTATTACGCTATTTCTACCCTGGAATAACACTGTTGTGATCGTCATTATCAATCTCATCAATTGTTTCTTCAAATAATATACCATTAGAATGTACTGCGATATTTTGAAACACGGCGGAGGCATAAGTGAAGTTTTGTAGCTTTCAGAGGATTATAATTTTAAGTTCTGTGCCTCAACAAAAACCAAAACTGCTCTCCAATACTCCATTTACTTCCTTTCTATACAATTACTTGAACTTGCGTCTGGGTTACTTGTATAACAAAAATTATGAAGCGTCATTCTTATCTCTACTGTAAAGAATTCACTTTAAAAAGTAATAGAAAGTTGATTAATATTCCTACCGTCTTGTGTTTTATTAATTTTTTTTTTAAATACTTGACATTTACTTAAATAGGATCAGCCATTTTTGCAAACTAAACACTAGCGTTAACTTTTAAGCCACCGTTTCGGTAGGCGCTTATTGTAGAACGTTAACTGGCTATTTAACGCCGCCGCGCTATAATATTAACACATATATGTTTAGCGAATAGCATTTAGGTTAAAAATGGTGTTAAAAAAATTAACGTCAGTTTCTGACGCTAAGATTTTAACATCATGCTTAGAGAATAGATCCGAATAGCATTTAAAAATTTATCACTTGGAACCAGTGGCGTAGCGAAGGGGGGGGGGGCTACGGGCGACAAAAATTCACAATAAATAATATCTTGTAATCTGAACTACAAATTTGATCCATTTCTTTTCATATTTTTGTCGCACCCACAATTCGGACCGATTAAAATGAGCACGGAACTTTTTAATATTTAATCTGTGACGGAACCGGAGAATACCCTTTCTTTCGGTAATTCCCCGTGTTTTATTTTGTACTCGGATTGTTCACGACGAATATTCAGCGAGAATTATTTCTTTCATATAAAGAATAGATTTCAATATTGTCTAAAAACACCTGCAACATCAGTCGTCCAATTCACATTGACTCAATTATGCTTGGTTTATATACGGAACAAGAATAAGGAATAGGAAATAAGAATAGTGCACAAGATGTTAAAACATGGCATTCCTACATGGCCGTATATCGGTTTATGTAGGAATGAAATTTAACTTAAACATAAGAATAGTTGGTAACATTCAACATTTTTATTCTTATTTCAAGAATAAGACACGATAAGCCTGCGCACAGCAATCAAAATGTCTGCCGTAATAAAGTTTGGTCAACAGATGTTTTTCAGTTGTG
The DNA here is from genome assembly GCA_963971575.1 of Liopterus haemorrhoidalis. Taxonomy (NCBI): domain Eukaryota; kingdom Metazoa; phylum Arthropoda; class Insecta; order Coleoptera; family Dytiscidae; genus Liopterus; species Liopterus haemorrhoidalis. The sequence continues at coordinate 63,151,182 of OZ020613.1, forward strand.
ATCAGAGGGTTGTAAACAACAATAAAATGTTTTTAACGGTAATAAACGAAATTTTTTAAAAGGTTTTATGAATCAGAACCTGTCAAGTGACAAATGTTAAACACAGGCCAACGCAAGTACGCAGGCGCAGCGACGAAATGTTATGTCCTATATAAACGGTTTAATATTTTTCATTCTTGTGTACTATTCTTATTTCCTATTCCTTATTCTTGTTCCGTATATAAACCAACCATTAACTGGCGAAAAAAATAACGGTTCGAAGCCCTGCTTAAAATAACCAAGTATGACGTCAAGTCATATTTACTGTGAATGGAGTTTTGTGCCTCATTTCCCCTACGTTCTGAATGATACTTTAATTCGTAACTATTAACTGAAGTGTTTTAAATCATTTTAACAATAAATTATAAGTCTGTTATCGCTGAGTCAGGTTCCAATTAAAAACAACACTAGTATAGACTTGTTTTGTGGCGTTTGACAATTATAAGTTTGACATTCTTGACAAGGCGAACCACCCAGACCGATTTTATTTAAAATTCAGATTGCCTTTAAAGTGATTGCTACTCAGACTTGATTAAGTTTACATTAATAGTGTTGTTTTTTCAAATGAAATATTTGATTGACACGCAACGTACTTTATCGTTGACGTGCATCACGAAATTCAAAACAGACTACTTTATTACCGACCGATATTTGATTTTTGACTCTGTTCGATTTTATTGTAATTTTTATAGGTTGAAATGTCAACTGCAGCGATCATAGACTATATTTATTTCGTTTTAATTTAGGTTTTGAATGAATATCGCATGTTGTTTTTACGTTATAATAAAAGCCAGTTCCATTTACATTTTTATTTTGTGTTAATTTTAATGAAAAAATTGAACATTTATTGCTAGTTTTATGTTCGGTTTAATTGATTTTTACTGTTGGGTTAATCATCGTTTAACTCTTTGTTTAAATTGTTTAATTTTCAATTAAATTACTAATGAATATAGGGATAATAACACTACCCAAAAATTATTCACTACAGAAATAATTGATGTAAAGTGTTATATTTATAACACCAATCTATTTAATAATTATTACACATTTTTGGGTTTCGTGTGTATTTACCAGAGCTGGTAATATTTGAAATAAAGTATTTATCAGTGGCGGCTCGTGACAATATTGAGTGGTAGGGCCAATCCCCTACACCCATTGTATCCAAAGTTTTGAATCAGCTCAGCTTGCAGTAATTTATTACTTCGTTTATTACCAATTAAAAAAATTGATGTGTCAAAAACGCGCACTTATCACGCCTCCAACCCCATCATGAGATTCGAACTTTCAAATATAACACCACGCCTCTCACCCCTGTCGCGCCTTTGACACTACCATGAAAATGACACATAAAGCTCATTTAACAGAACAGTTTTTACAATATCACGTTCCACAGTTCATTTCTTGGCAGCAGTGGCCTCCTTATCACTCTAAAAAAAAGTAGTGTTAAAGGTACTTCATGGTACATTAAAAAATTGATGTGAAGTGTGAATTTTCACTGATGATTGAATGATGATTATTTGGGATGCCAAAACAAATTTTATATTAATTTTTTTTTTTTTTGTTAATTTAAATTCGAACGCTTAATACCATTATTTAGGTTTCTAAATATGTGCAGTATTTTTTTTTATATATAGCAAGGTTCTTTAAGATTTTGAAAATTGCACTTATGGCTTTCATTGGTTGCTATAAGCTCCGCCCCTCTGATTTCGTGTACATTGAAACAGAATTTAATTATAATTTCAACAATTTCCACTGGTTTCAATTTACGCTTTTAAACATTAAATGCAATATTTGCCAAAATATAACTATAATTTTGAAAAAATAATTTAAACATAAAAATGCAAAAAAAAATATTGTCTCTTCTCGTGGGGATCGAACTGACTTACTTGGGTGAAAAAGCCAGCGCAAGTACCACTACACCAAGATAAGCCTTCCATTCGAGCGTGTTACAAAGCTATAACTTATGTACATTATTAGCCAGAAAACACAAAAAATGCGTTTTTTTCCAAAAACATAATCTGATCAAAAATTCCTGTTGTACTATTCCGGTTCACACCAATGTACATTACTTAGAATTTTTTCAGATTTTTAGTTTAAACCATCTGGGCTACAGGGTGTGGGACAAAATTTTTTTTGCACAAATTTGGCAAAAATCGCTTCACAATAATTTATTTTGCAAAAATTAAAATTTGATCATTAATCCACGTACCAAGGGCTTTCATTTGATACCCTACTCAGAATTATAAAAAAATATTTTTATTTTCGATGAGCACATATTTATTTATATTTTTAGGGGGATATGTTTTTTAGATGTTTTAGTATTTTTCCTATGTGCGGGTCAAAGAGCATGAGAGTTGAAATTTGGCATAAGCATGCCAAATTTCAACTCCCTAGGTTTAGCCGTTTGGCTACAATTTTTACCGAACAGACAGGCAGACAGACAGACAGACAGACAGACAGACAGACGGACAGACAGACAGACAGACAGACAGACAGACAGACAGACAGACGACAAAATGACGGAATAAGGGTTTTTTGGTCATACCTACAAAACCCTAAAAAGGTCCTCACTTCTAAACTAGAAGTAATAAAAACAAGTGACCATCAAAAAAGAGTATATTCAGGTTTTTTTTTTTTAAGTAAGTGTATAGAAAATATTACTCAAAAAAGAGTATAATACTCTTAAAAAGAGTACGTCTGGTCACCCTATTCGGCCAAACGGCTAAACGTTTGGCTACAATTTTTACCGAACAGACAGACAGACAGACAGACAGACAGACAGACAGACAGACAGACAGACAGACAGACAGACAGTATAAGGGTTTTTTGGTCATACCTACAAAACCCTAAAAACACCGACACAAAAAATTTTAAAATGAAAAATGCATTAAGTACTTATCGCGGGTACTTGTCTACCTAAATATGGATACTTAAATTAAATAGAAGTGACTTACCAAAATCTCAGGTAGCAGGTTGTCTTGTAAATCAAATACAATTTATGATTATGTTTAAGACATAACTATTTTTGTCAACTCTTTCGTTGTGTTTTACTATGAGGGCTACCTTCTAAGGTTTTACAAACTAAGAAACCGGGCTTCGAACCAGAACTGAACCGAAAACCGAAAAAAACCGTTATTTTCGTCGGAACGAAAATCGGAGCTGAACCGAAAAAAAAATATCGGTTTATTTCGGTTCAGATAGGATGGGAGTGAACCAAAATAAAAAATACATGTTATTTAAGATTATTTTTACCGACCGTCAACATATACAAGGTGTCTCAAAAGAAATTTTATATTTATTTAGCTTACTGTGTGAACGCAACGTATCCGAGGGGCGCGGGGTTATGTCCATCAGTAGCCTGGCTCTTGGGAATTCAGTCGCTATGGAGCGTTTCTCGGGAGCAGACCGCGCGTTATGCGTGCGAGATTTTTACAAAAACGGTGATTCGGCGACTGTAGCGCGTATAAAATTCTGCAGTATTCGAGGTTTTCGCCACTTAAATGATGCGCCAAGCATTCCTCTCATTCGACATTGGGTTAAAAAGTTTGAAGAGACTGGTACAACGCTGGATAAATCAAAATCCGGGCGACCTAGGTCATCAAGAACGGTAGAAAACGTGAAGAATGTTAATCAGTCTGTTCGTGACGACCCGAACCTTTCAATTCGGAAGCGCGCAAGTGCTTTAAATGTGCATAGATCATCATTACATCGCATTATGCACAAATACCTAAAGCTGCACCCCTACAAAATTCAATTGGTGCAAGAATTAAAGCCCCAAGATGCCAGTCAGAGGTTAATTTCGTAAATCAGGTGATTGAGCGATTTTCAACGTTTACCAACATTTTGTTTTCGGATGAAGCTCATTTTCATCTTAATGGCCACGTAAATAAGCAGAACTGCCGCTACTGGAGTGCAACGAATCCGAAACGCAAACATCAGAAACCCCTACATTCGCCTAAAGTGACCGTATGGGCTGCGATGTCGGCGCGAGGAATTATCGGCCCTTACTTTTTTGAAGACGAAAGGGGGCGTGCAGTTACAGTGAATTCAGAGCGTTATGTGGAGATGTTAGACAACTTCTTGGTACCTGAACTGCAAAACTTTCCTGGCTATAACCAAAGAACATGGTTCCAACAGGAAGGAGCAACTTCACACACGTCCAATATGTCTCTGCCACGTGTTCGTGAAATTTTCTCAAGCAAATTGATCTCCCGGAGAGGTGACATAAATTGGCCTCCACGCAGTCCAGATTTAACCCCTATGGACTTTTTCCTATGGGGTTATCTTAAATCTAAAGTTTACGCCAATAAACCGACTTCACTGGCGCATTTGAAAGAAAATATCCGTCACGAAATGGCAGCCATCCCTGAGTCCACCTGCCGAGACGTCATAAGTCATTTTGCTGTTCGATTAAATGAGTGCCGAGAACGCGAGGGTCTACATTTAGACGATATTATTTTTAAGAAATAAATCCCCAAAAAGTGTATTTTAATAATTAATAAACATTTTTTCTATTTACGGCTTACTTTTTTTTTAATCGATCCACTAAATATAAAATTTCTTTTGAGACACCTTGTATAAGGGAGGTATTGTGATCATACCGATTTTGACATTTCGAGATTTCGATGGATCTCCACGAATTGAGATCCCTACATAACGTTTTGACTATTTTTAGCATGACGTATGTTGGTCTGTCTGTCTGTCTGTCTGTCTGTCTGTCCGTCTGTCTGTCTGTCTGTCTGTCTGTCTGTCTGTCCGTCTGTGTACACGTGCAGAGCAAATTCGGCTGAAAGGATTTTTATGGAACTTTATATTTAAGCTTCCGCTATCAATGGCACGAGTTGATCAACTTTTGGTAAAAATCGGTTGACTAAAAATGGGTGATTACTCGTGTCGATTTTAAGATTTTTGTGAATATTTCCCAACAGAAAAATATTTCGAAAAAAAGTATTGAACAAAAGTTGCTATAAAAGCAATAATTAATAACTTTTATTTGAGACGTTTTTTGATAAAACAAAAAATTTCGAATAATTACTGTAAATTTTTCGAAATTTTTTTTAAGTCTCAATTTTTTCATACTTATAAGTAACGTTTCCATGGACATGATAAATAATATCTCTGTTAGAAAATATTGGGCCAAGTTATTTCTACTCTGCTGCTAGAATGTATTTTATATAAGTACTTTACGACGGCAGTCGGTCCTGTGGTGGCCACAGCTGATTTTTTAAATTGATGAGCAGAAAAACATCGTAATTTTTTTAACTGATAAAAAAAAAATCCGCTTCTATTATTTCGGGGGTGGAGGTGAACGCCCAGAACCATCCCCCCTGGTAGCGGCCATGGTATGATTATTACAAAATAAGGAATAAAATGTTCTTCTAGATTATTGTAGAAAATAAATTTCTAATACAAATAAAAGCATTTAAAAATTTATCACTCGGAACTGAACCAAAAACCGAAATTGAATTTTTTGATTGATTCAAATGAACCGGGACGAAAACAGAAACGAAAATAATAATTCGAAGCCCTGCTAAGATAGAAAAAAAAATTTTTTTTTTTGGAACAATTTTATTGCTTTTCAAAATATTCGCCTTTAAGATTTATATACTTTTGCATGAGTTTAAACCAATTCTAGAACCATTTTCTCCACTCTGAAGTTGATCTCAAAAACATGGTTTTCGAAGACTTCAACAGCTTCTTGAGGTGATGAAAATCGCTGTCCACGCATTTTTTGTTTGACATTGAGGAACAAAAAAAAGTAGTTAGGGGATAAATCAGGTGAATACGGGCTGAGACATTAATTCGATGTTTTTCTCCTTCAATTAATCAATTGTTTGACGTGCTGTGTAGAAGCTTGCATTGTCATGATGCAGAATGATGCGAAGTTTTTGGTTATTTTTCCTAATTTTGTCGATGACTTCTGCCAAACAAATTATTGTATACCATTCAGCATTAACTGTTCTCCGATCCTCTAAAGGAATAGTTGCGACATGTCTGGTACAACCGAAGAAACAAGCGATCATTTTCTTGGTGTACTTCGTGAACGAACAACTTTTGTGGGTTTCGGTTCATCTTGGATGACCCAAACAGTGGACTGTTGATTAGTTTCCGGTTCATATGAATAAATCCAAGTTTAATCACCTGTAATGATCTTATATACGGATTTTGCAGTCCCTAGGTTGAATTTTTTTAGCATTCCTTTACACCAATCAACACGAGCCTTTTTTTGAGCTTCGGTCAAATTATGCGGAATCCATCGGGAACAGATCTTTTTCACAGCTAAATATTTATGCAAAATCAAATGTATTACAGTCTGCGATATGTCAAAGGACGTTTCTATCTCACGGTAAGTCACATGCCGATCTTCTTCAATCATTTTGCGCACAGGATCGATGTTTTTTTGAATCACAACCGATTATGGTCGACCTTCACGAAATTCATCATTGACGGACGCACGACCACGACGAAATTCTGCAAACCAATTGTAAACAGTTTTTCTGATGGTGCTTCATTACCAAAAGTTGAACGAAGGGAATCTATGCAGTATGGTTGTTAGGCCTTTACTAAAATCGTAAAAAATCATCCAACGAAAACCAACGTAACCACTATTTTAGCCCCGTCTATTATTTATGATTTATAAATTATGAATACACTTTAAATTATCAAAATTTCTATATCTCGAATTTTTTCAGGGAACTATGATGATTCGACTTAGGGAAGTTCGACTGTAATTCAAATATTGGAGGACTATTTTAATAAGGCCAAAAGTCAACTCGACAGACACTGCTCAAAGATGAAGAAGATTTATTCAATTTTTATTTCAGACTAGCTGAGCACCCGTGCTTCGCTACGGTATATTGACGATCTCATTAGTGTCATTAGTGTAAAATAGTCAGTTTGTTTTTAAACATGTGTATGGGTAACCTTTGTAAGCAAAAACCTAGTCGATATCTCATTTGTCCTAAGAGATATTGAGGAATCCGTGAAAAACATTTGACTCTTTTTCACTACATAGAGGTCGAACTTCAAAAACTCCTTTCTTAGTGGGTTCTTACGTCAAACTGAGTAAAAAAACTGTAAAACTTTTGAAATATTTTAAAAAGACATGTATGCCAAAAAGGAATATTATAACTCAACAAATGAATGAAATACGAAGAGTTCTAGACCCTGAATGCAGATCATTTTAGGGGTTTGTTAGGGTACAATTTTAAATTAAGTTTAAGTTTAACTAAGTATGGGTAACTTTTGTATGCAAAAACCAAGTCAATATCTCAATAGGCCTAAGAGATATTGAGGAATCCGTGAAATCACATTTCAGCCCTTTTCACCCCCTTAGGGATCGAATTTTGAAAATTTCCATTTTAGTGGGTGCTTACGTCATGGGGGGAATATATTTCCCGAATTTCATGTTTCTATGTCAAGGGACGTTCTATCGAATAAAAAATACCAGTTGACTCCGTTAGGGATGAAACTTTAAAAAACTGTAAAAACGCTTACTAAATATTTTAAATAGAAAGCTATGTAGGTTTCTATTTAATATAAACCTATGTAAGGTTTCTATAATTCACCCCGCATGTAGATTCATCCCTTTAGGGGTTGATTAGGACAAAATCCTGAAATAGATTTTTTGGCCTTTGTATTGGTAATCTTTATAAGCAAAAACCAAATCGATATTTTATTGGTCTTCACAGATATTTGAGTATCATTGAAATCACATTTCACCTCTTTTAACACTTTAGGGGGAAATTAAAAGAACTGTCAAAGCTATTTCGAGATATTTATTAAAGACACCTATGTGCCAAAAAGGTATGTTATAAGTCAACAAACACAGAAAATACGACTGCATGTATAATTCACCCCGAATGCAGATTCACTCCTTTAGGGGTTGATTAGAACAAAATCCTGAAATAGGTTTTTCGGCATTTGCATGAGTAATCTTTGTAAGAAAAAATCAAGTCGATATTTTATTGGTCCTAAGAGATATTAAGAAATCCTTGAATTCACATTTCACCCCTTTTCACCCTTAAGGGATGCAATTTTAAAACACTGTCAATATTATTTCGAGATATTTTAAAAACACACTTATGTGCCAAAGAGAAATTTTATAACTCAACAAACTCAGGAAATACGACGGCATGTTTAATTCACCCAGATTTTATATTCACCCCTTTACGGGTTGATTAGGACAAAAATCTGAAATAAGTTTTACAGCATTTGTATGAGTAATCTTTGTAAGCAAAAATTGGTCCTAAGAGATATTAAGGAATCCTTGAATTCACATTTCACCCCTTTTCACCCTTAAGGGACGTAATTTAAAAAAACTATCAATACTATTTCGAGATATTTTAAAAAGATTGTTGGTTTTGTATAAGAGACTTATAGTCTATGGGGGCTATGTACCGTGTGATCACAATTTCTTGTCAGTTACATAACAGTAAATAATGAGCTTAAAAATATCAATACTGTATTCTATCTCATATCTAAAAATTCCAATTTAACAAAGAACCAATCAGTAACGATATTGTATTGATAACTTGTTGTTCGTTAACTCATTGGCGTGTAGAGAAAAAGTAGTATTCATTTCATTATTAATTGGTTTTTGTTAAGATATATTATTGTTTTTTTCGTTATTATTGTGTTGTTGATATTATTGTTATTAAGATTGTAATTGAAAGACGATTGTTGATCGAGGTTAGCTCTTAGAGGTAAGTGAAATATTGAACATACATAACCCAATATAAATATCGAATCTACGTCTATGTGCGCATGTCCTTGGAAATAAATTTGATAACAAAATGTTTCTGTCAACTATTGCATAACTGACAAGAAATTATGAACGCTCTGTACTAACATCAACTAACTAAAAATTTTCAAGTTGATGGTGTGAAAAGATTACATTTATAAGCAGGGTCATGAAACCATTTAATGCGTTGTTAAATTTTTATATTTGTACCTGGTATTAGTTTTACGATATATTAATAATGGCCATTTAAAATAAAGTGACTTTTTACATGAATATTATAAAAAGATGGCGCATTTAAGCTTTCGTAAAAATTGTTGGAATATTTTTGTGAAATTTATAATATTTTTATGTAGATTATGTCCACAGATTAACAGAATTATGAGCAATGAAAAAAGAAACCTTTTTTAAAACATTTTTGCTTGACCTGAAACTCCCGTAAATTAAGTTTCTTTTTTATTTTTAAATGTCTTCGAAAAAATTATGTTCGTTACGTTATTCAGAAATGCTTTTGTAAGAGCAATGCGAAGTCTTTTTTATAAAACACTGTCGGAATTTGAACAGATTCTGTTTTAAATCAAAAATAAAAATTTAGATGTAGTGTTAATTTTCATTCTCTTCCGAATTTCGTAGGTATTTAGTAAGTAATAAGTACCAGCAAGTGCCTAACGTTCATTATATATATTGTTACAAATACGGATCTGCCAAAAAAAAAAAAAAAATACAGTAGCCTTGAAGCGGACGGCGAACCTTAAACTTTGAGTTACTCGAATGTTCTCGACTTTTATAGAAGGAAATAAGTTTTTTTCATATAAGACGCGGTACCTGGCGCCGGGACGGGCAGTTTTATGCAGAGAGCGAGTCTTTAAGAACAGTTACTTAAGTTAATATGGTAAAAAGGTTGCTGAAGTTTGAGATTAGTGGACGCTTGTCAAGACCTGACAAACCCCAATAATAATGATGCAGTCGTGTGTATTTAGCTCCACTAGTCTCTAGTATGACGCGGATCAAAAGGTTGCTGAAGTTTGAGATTAGTGGACGCTTGTCAAGACCTGACAAACCCCATCATAATAATAATATTTATTAGTGTTTTAAAATTTACATTTTTACACACGTCTTTAAAAAATGGTTACATAAATACTTATTTCTAAAAACTTACATTCCTGAAATTGTTTGTAAGGAACTCATCATAATTGTAAAACGCATTTTCCTTAAATGACTTTAAAATATTTCTAAATGAGTGGAGAGGCAAACCTTTCATATTCTCAGGTAAGATATTATAAAATTTAGTGCAATAATAATTAATTGAGTATCTTGCACAACCTACTCTAATGTATGCTGGTCTTATTAAGTGTTTCCCTCTCGTCTCATATTTATTAATTTGTTCCTGCATTTTGAAATTATCTTTGGTTTGATGCATGTAAACAAGGCAGTAGAATATATACAAGGACGGTAATGTCATCAGACCTAGTTCAACAAAATGTTGTCTACAGTCTTGTCTGTAATTCAGACCACAAATCACTCTACCAACTCACCGTTGTAATCGAAAAATTCTTTGGGTATGTGTGGAGTGTCCCCAAGCTAGCAAAGCATACCTATGTGATGTGCGACTCAACCATGGCATGATATGCAGTCACCAGGACATTTCTGGGTACCTTAGATTTTAGATTTCTTATACAATAGATTGCCTTGCATAATTTTTCCGCTGTTGTTTCCGCATGTTTTTCGCAACTGAGATTTATACCAATGGTTACTCCTAGGAACTTAACATGATCTTGACTAATATTCTCTGTTGTTGGTCTTAGAAAAATAATAGGTGTTGTGTTTTAGATTCGTTTCTGCTTAATCTGTTCGCCACAAACTAATCTTGCGCAGCATCTTTTATTAAGGCGTTATTGGATTTCATTTCTTGGTAGGTTTCGGACTGATTAAGCAGCGTGGTATCGTCTGCATATAAAACAGACTTTGCATCCTCTATAAAAGTTGGTAAGTCATTAATGTAAATCAGAAACAACAGCGGGGCCGATATTGAATCTTGCGTACTCCAAAATGAAATTTTTCTCATCATATTGAGTATCATTTGCCCAAACATATTGTTTCTGGTTTGTTACAAAGGAATTTAAAAGTTGGCAACTCTCTGGACTAATGTGTAGCACGACATTTTCTTTATTAACAAATCATGTGGCACACAGTCAAAACCCTTTGTTAAGTCATGCAATCAACTCCAAGCTGCCGGTCACCATGGCGTAGTGGTTAGCATAGCGATGCTCTAACTTCTAGACCATGAGGGCTCGGGTTCAAATCCCGGTTATGGCATGGATTTTTCAAAAAATAAAATGCATCATCTGGATAATGGCCATAGTAGCTAAGTCCAAAAAAAAAAAAAAAATTAAAAAAAAAACTCCAAGCTAATGCATGGAGTTAGATAAGTGATTGAACTTAAGTGGAGATACTAAGTTAGTTGGATTCAGTACAGTGACTGAGTTAGTTAATCAAATAACTGAACTAGTCTGGACTGCATGGTGATGTATCTGGAATAGTTACCTATAAATTAAATGAAGTAAACGCATTAAATTATACAACAAACTAACCTCAACGTAAACAAAAGACAAAGAAGCAACAGCTGAGAACGAGAGAACCAAAAGGCAGAGGAATTGAATCATGTTCCATTTGCCTAGTCTTTAAAACTTAAGTGTTTTTGATACTATTACACACAAATGACTTCGATTCGAATGCAAAAACTTTAATTTTCTAGACGTTAATAGTAACTCTAGTGTGATAAGGCCCTAAGTAGCAGCACTTGTATATATGACTGATATCTGTGTCATTTAATTGGAGTGGTTGGTTACTGGTGGTACATACTATCATCTCCTTTTTTTTCATCAGGGGAAATCTTTTTAAAGACACCATATTCAGGTAGTGTCGGATTCTCCACACGTGGCATACCAACAAAAATCCCTGCTTGCCTCAAATCCGTCATGAAATTGTCGTAATGGACCATTCTTCCTGACGGATTGGCTAGTTCTCCATGTGTCCCTTGTTTTTTCCTTTTCTTTTTGCTTTCTTCTTCCTACTGATACTCCTGAGTTGTTCCGGTATTTCTTGAGTCTGAGACAAGGTTCTGACGAGTCTCTCCGCCGAATCTCTCACTGAGCCCGCTCCTTCGGTCGTCCGACTGTAGGCGTCCGTCTCGACTTTTCGGACCAGATTATCCAGTCCGAATGCAAAGAATACCCGTTGAAGACTCGCATGGTATTACGCACGGATCCCCGAGGTATTGCTAGGTGACTAAATGGCGTACCCACACTCTTTGGATGCGGGTGTCTATAACCCGACTTTTGAAGCTGCCTTAGATTTTCGCGAGCGATCTCGAAATATAATCGAGCGTGGGTAAATTGGCGACCAGAGACTCCGGCCTTGTTCCCTGCGGCTCTATACATGTCTCTTCCATCTACTCTGCTACTGCCTGACAAGGATCTCTGTGATCTTTCTTCTTGAGTCTGGGCTCCCAGGTCTGACGTACTAGACTCCGCAGCCAGATTCCCTCAAAAACACTCCAAGAAGACACCGGGCTTAGGGCATCTGTCCCGTAATTTCCAACCTCGACCTATTTAACCAGTCCGAGTACAAGGCGTCCCCATCAATGATTCAAAGGAATCATCTCTTTAGTTTTTCCAATATTGATGTTTAACCCCATCTTCATCATATTGCACTGAATTTTTCTAGGCATCGTGGATAGTTTTGGCAAGTAGCAGTCTGCGTAATCAAAGTCTCCTAATCGGTAAGTCCTCATTGTTGTCCTCGGTTGCAGTTAAAGTTCATTGGTGTTGTTATATATTGTTTATCTTGTCAAACATTTGATTAGAAAGTGTTTTTATGTCACATTAAGTTAACTGTGCGTTGATGCAACTCACCCTTGATAATGAAGGGTGAGTGACCACATAGGGTCATAAATTTTAGGGGATGTAATTAAATTTATTTGTCAGTTTTGTTAATTTATCTTTATTCATTAAACAATCTTCTCCAATGTTTCTAATTTAGTTTTTTAAGGAAAAGATGAATTAGGTTTTAGTTGATGTGAGAAAGTAATAGCCACATATTGGACGTAAGTTGACGGAAATAAAATAGGGAATGAATACTGACCTTTGAGTAGATGGTAGCCGCATATTATCTATGTATTACAAGTTCTTATACAAAACTAATTATCTAAATTATAATTACAATCAAATAATACATGAAATTTTGCAGCGATTTTTTATCTTATAGGATATTTTAATTGTAAAAAAATATTGTGGATTTAATGGAAACAAAAAATAACAATTGAATTAGCAGTAAACCAATCGATACGTATTTGCATACGACACGGCTAGCTAATTCCTCATTCTACAAATATGTTTTGTAATTATTTTATTCGATTGTAAAAATTATATTGTATAAAATAACTTATAGTTATTGTACTTGGTGGTCGATTTTTGCCACCATCTTGAATCTACTACAGTTCAACAGCCTCAGAACCAGCTCCACTCTAAGTCTACACGTAGAGACTGGTGAAATGCCATTAAATTATAGAAAACAGCAATTAATCTTTTCATACATAATAAATGCTACCACACCCTAATATCCCATCCAATACCAATCTCATTACAAATCCGACCAGCACGTCCACCACCATAACCTCAGCAATACAAACAATAGCCACAGATTCTTTAAAAAACTGGAATCCCCATCCCCAATATAAGCAAGAAGTCACAGCATACGGTTGCCCCTTGGACTGTACTATCGCCTGCATACAATCTTCAATTCAGCTTTTTCAAAAAGATCGACACCCTGTATAAGCAAAAATGCTTAGAACTTGAGGACAAATACAACTAATGGAATACAACAATGAGAACAACAAAACAAGAACCGCTTACATCTGCGAGAAAAAACTCACCGATCCAGTAATTAACTATACCGCTTAAGCACATAGAACAAATCTTAAAAGCACCAAAATATGTTATCTTCACAGATTCCCTCAGCTTAGTTCAAGCACTTCAGGATATTTCCCCAGCATGTTCCTTCCACCAGACTACGCAACAAAATTTTCACCAGACCATTTCATCAGGATAAGCCATTTCCATAGTATGGGTTCCATCACACGTAGGTCTGTCAGGGAACGATCAGGCAGATAAAGTAGCCAAAGATGCCACAAACCTATCACCAATTACTCTCCCAATCTCGCCAAAAGATATAAAATCTAAAATCAAACAATTCATAAAAGAGGACTGGAATCTAGAATGGGTCAATACCAGCAAAAATAAGTTGAGAAGATTAAAACCCGACGCCAATAATACTTCCTTCAGCCTTAACAAGTGGCCATCACAAGGTTGCGAATCGGTCACACGAACCTTTCACACTAACATCTTTTTGAGCGACGAGAACAAACCCTATGTGACACTCCTATTACGATCGACCACTTGTTTTGATGTTGGAAATTCTCCTTACACAGATAGAAACATAACATTAGCGACTACCAATAGCCCTAGGAAATTATCTTCAGGGTGTCTCCTCCATCTAACTGCCATCTGAATACCTTATCTCATACGTTTTGCTCTTCCCGCTCCGCACTCTCCTTTTTCTGTAATACCTTTTCGTTGTAGGTCTCAACTGCTGACCAGCTATTTTCCCCTGGCAGCATTTTAACGACTAGAGTCTCTGATGTGACGCTTCCTAGTACTTTGGTCATCTCACCCCTGTCCTGTCCTTCGTCGGGCACCGAAAAATGGTGTGTTCAGCGTTGTCCTCTTCTGTTCCACAAAAAACACATGTGCTGTCTTTTGCCTTCTAAATCCTTTTGAAGTAGGACTGGAAATATCCATGTCCATTAAGCCATTACAATTGATGTGCCTTATATTCGTTTAAGAAAAAAACACACAAGCATATTTAAAAAGTAGAGTTGCAGAATCCATTTTTATCACTCGATAAAGTAAAGAGATGGGTTAACTTTTAGTTAACATCGGTGGTCATGACGTAGGATGAAATAAAAACTATTCGGTGGTATGGGCTACTAGTTTCGCTGTTTTATTAGCCAGCATTATCAGGTCTATAATGCAATACATAGAGCATGTATAAAAGTATGAAAATTGTTGGCTGGTCTCTATTATTAATTTATTGAGCAATTTTATCTACAATTAACAATATCCAATTAGCTAGATAAAAATTCTCTGCAAATTTTGATGTATAGGTTATTTTTAAAACCAGTGGAGACTATAATAGAAGAAGTACAGCTAAGATAGCTGGGACATATACACAGAATGAGTGAACATAAAATAGTAAAAAGAGTTTTTGAAGCAAGAACAGTGAACAAAGTTAGACCAGGAAGACGGAGAAAAACTTGGCGCCAAGAAACAAAAGAAGCTGCAACGAAGAAAAGCGTAAAGTGGGAGAAGATAAGAAAATATACAAAGGACAGAATACGATGGACAGAAGTATGGAGAACAACACCAGAAAATAAGTAAATCGACTATAGCCTTAAACCACAAGGTAGAAAGGCTTCAGGATTAAGTAAGTAAGGTTATTTCTAATTTTATTTTAGATTGTTTGTTTTGTATAAGATAATTTGTGGGGGTTATACGAGGGATGTTTCCAAAGTTCTGGGAGTTTAGCTATAATTTTTATTATTTTGTTAATTTTCGTCAATATTACAATGTAGTTTTTCAACATAATCTCCATTTAACTGAATACATTCATCACCGTAACGAGCTAAAAGCTCTTGAAGTTGACGAGAAGTATCAGACCTATTGAGTTTCTGTTCTGGTCCCAACAGCCTTGGCACCCAGCGCGGCGAAACCTGGCTGACGCCCAAAGAATCATGCAAGATGTCATGAACTTGTCGTGTACTTATCCCTAGGCGCACACTAATATGACGAATAGTTATTCGCCTGTCCTCTTTCAGTAGGTCTTCGACGGCAGTAATGTTTCTTTCATTTACCTACGTGCTTGGGCGCCCACTGCGTGGATCGTCTTCTAGTGATGTTCTACCAGTTTTAAAACGATCGATCCACCGATAAACAGTACTTTTGGATTCTGCAGACTCACCAAATACTCCTTGCAGACGCTGAATAATTTCTGATGTTTTCACACCTTCTTTCCACAAAAAGAAAATTATTGCTCTTTGAGATTTTGCTGCGTCTTCCATGGTTACAAAAACAGTGCTATGAAAACGCGTCTATATCTGTTGAACACCTAAATCAGACTGAACAATATTGCACTACATAGTTGCATAAACATGTCAAGACTTGTTTGGCACCAATAACATTGCCTATAAGTTCTGCGTAATTTAATTATAGCACAATTCCCAGAATTTAGGAAACATCCCTCGTATGTATCGTTATACAAACCAATTCGAGAGCAGCGAAATGTTAATTTTATGTTCTCATCTGCTGGAAAATAATTTTAATAATGATCATTGGTAAAAATAAATTTTATCGTCATGATAGTATTACTTTGTTTGTAACCACAGAATAGTTTAACATTTCCCGTGTATCGATAGTAGCATATTTACAAATTTCCAGACGATTTACGAGAGGGGTTTTTGAAAATGGTAGTATGGCAGCACGGTTACCTGAACATTGAATAATCCAGATACTGAATGTTTGCGGAAATTGTCCGTTAGGTATTTAGACAACATTATTCAGAGGGTATTTTGTTTACGTTTTAGCGGTACAAAACATGAGAGATAAATAAACAGTACGGGGTACCAGTGTATTCTCTATAAGTAATGAAATCGATAAATTTTGTTTTGTTCTACATAAGCTTCTACAACCGCTTTAATAAGAGATGTTTGGTTCGTTTGAAAAACATACCGCGTGGATTATGACAAAACTACAGTACGGAAAACGAAATAAAAGCTAACAGAATACTGTCCGCATACAGTCATCATCAGCATGCAGGCGTGCACACAGCTAATTGATCTGGGAGAGGTCCATTTCGGAAAAAATCCGTAAAATAATACAAATATATTATTATTTTTTTTAAGAGGAGTGGGCTTATACAAGGGTTGCCTCTTATATTTCGGCAATGCGCTAAACTAGTGCTGCCATCTGGCAACTAACGGTTATATCGTAAAGTATGGCACTTTTTACTGTATACGTACTGAGAACGTTTTGACGTACGAGCGCTATTTGTGTTATTGACAGTAACTTAAAAAAATTCATCTCTGCTAAAAATGGAATTAAATCGTAAACATTTTCGAGCGATTATTATTTACAACTTTCGGCGTGAATTAACCCAACAACAGTGGCACGGAATCGAATTCCTTTTTCCCTACATCTGGCGTACCTCAAGGAACAATTCTAGGTTCCTTCCTGTTCCTCCTACTCAATAATGATTTACCTATGGAACTAGAAACCAGTGAGTCACTTCTTTATGCAGACGATCTTAAGCTGTTTCGGGTAATCAACTAGTCGGAGGACTGCCTACTGTTGCAGAATGACTTAAACAGTGTAGCGAACTGGTGCGAAAAAACTAAACTTAAAATGAACATCAACAAATGTAAAGTAATATCCTTTACACGTAATATAAACAAAATAACCTACGATTACCACATTGACAATACAGTGCTGCTTAGATATAGTAAAGTAAAAGACTTGGGTGTACTATTTAGAAACGATTTTAATTTTAGTGACCACATAGACAATATAGTGAATAGTGCCCTAAAAACTTTAGGATTCCAGCTTTTGCCGCATATGGCCCCTAGTTAGTCGTGTAAGTTTCCCCTATAACAGCATTTCCCAAACTGTGCGCCGCGGCGCCCTGGGGCGCCGTGGCTAGGCTACAGGGGCACCGCGAACACCCAGGACCTTTTTTTGTGTGATCCCCCAGCAAACATTCAACTAACGGCCGAATGCCGGCAAACTGCTTTTATGCTGGTAAAGTACTGGCACCAAAAGTAAGTGCAACGCCAGTATTAATAATGTACTTCACATTTGTATTTCGCATTCCGCCTATACGAAATACTTTACCAACATTTTATAAGCACTCTTCTTCACTCATACTTTTTACTTAAAACCATCAGAAATAAATCTTGCAACTAATGCGATTATTTTGCGCTTTACCGTTGCTGGGCCGGCAACTGATACATCAATGGGCCAGTAACGGCCACGGGGACACCGGGGTACTGGCCCATTACTTTCAATGCCGGGGAGTATGTGCTTTACCAGTACTGGCCCGTATAAAAATGTTTGCTGGGCCCTTTGTAGTTTAGAAGTGAGGATCTTTTTAGGGTTTTCTAGACATGAACAAAAAACCCATATACCGTCATTTTGTCGTCTGTCTGTCTGTTCGGTAAAAATTGTAGCCAAACGACTAAACCTGGAGTTGAAATGTGGCATACTTATACAATTTTGTGACCCACACATATGAAAAATATGAAAACGTCTAAAAAAGATATCTCCCTAAAAATATAAACAAATACGTGCTCATCAAAAAAAATATATATTTTTTTAAATTCTGACTAGGGTATCAAATGAAATCCCGAATAATTTATTTTTGCAAAATAAATTATTTTTACCCGATTTTTGCCAAAATTGTGCAAAAAAATTGTTCCACACCCTTTAGCTCAGATGATTTAAACTAAAAATCTGAAAAAAATTCTACGTAATGTACATTGGTGTGAACCGCAATAGCACAACAGGAATTTTTGATCAGATTATGTTTTCGGAAAATAAAGTTACAGTTATGTAACACTCTATACTAGTAGGTGTTTCCTGGTCTAATGGTTAGCTTGATACGCAGCAAACTAGGGTGCGCTCCCAGGCAGAGGAGACAATTTTATTTTTTATTTTTTTCCTTTTTTATTTTGTTTAAATTATTTTGTCAAAATTCCAGTTATATTTTGGCAAATGTTGCATTTAAATTTTAAGAGCGTAAATTTAATAATCACTTGGAATTATATTTTCATTCTATGTGTCATGTATACGAAACCAGAGGGGTGGAACTTATGACTTAAAACAACCAATGGAAGCCATAGGCGCAATTTTCAAAATCTTAATGAACCTTGCTATATAAAAAGAACTGCACATATTTAGAAACCTATATAATGGTATTCGAATTAAAATTAATAAAAAATATTTTAACATAAAATTGGTTTTTAAAGCTCTTAGATTAATGAACGATAAATTATTTTAAAAATATCGTTCATTTTGCCGTGCTTACTACAAAGCAAAATTTGTCCAACACACTCATGCTGCCTTCACTTATTATATACCTGCGAAACCCTGTAATGTGTGAATGGTCACACTTCTCATCAATTTCTTTTTTTTTGTCATCAATTTGTAGTTTAGAAATGAGGAAGTGAAGATGTAAAGAAGTGAAGACCTTTTTTTTGCCATCACTTTGTAGTTTAGAAGGGAAGACCTTTTTTTATGTATTGAATGGGCCCCGCAGGAAAATTGTAATACATAAAGGGCGCCCGGAACCGAAAAAGTTTGGGAACCACTGCCCAAACATAAGATATGTTTACATGAATGTTCATTTTTCACGCGGAAGCTACCGATAGAATCGCCACAAAGAGGTCCAAATACTGATAACTGTTAACTGATAACTGAGAACAGCTAACTACGTAAACAAAGTGTGCAGTCAAATCAGTTCTGGCTCGGACCTATAAACACTATTATATCAACAGAGTAGATTTCATAGAAAAAGTCATTAATGCCAATTTGAAAAAAAATTCTGCGGGCGCCCTTGATAAATGTGATTGATAATTTCATCCATGGCCAATAATGATGATGATAATCACATTATCATCCAAAAAAAACCTCAAATTCAATTCTACACCTTTATTTGTTAAACAAAATCAAATTTGAAATCACAAAAATGAAATAAAAAAAATTTAATATCATGTAATTAAAACAGAAATTAAAAAGCTTTTTCATGCAAAAACCCACTTTTTTAAAAATGTTATCCAATATTTAAGTCGCTTATTTTAGTCGAGCTATATAAAAATAGTATTTAATTAAAAATTCATTAGAGTTTTAAAGTGTCGCACACAATGCCATCTAGTTTTTCCCTCACAAACTAAAAACATTGAATAGAAATGTAATGTGTTTTTAAACACAAAACCCCTAAATAAAGACATTTCATCCCCATTATTTAATCTTTTTAAACATCTACGTTTTTTTACTATGTATGTTATCTTCATTTTATCGTTTGTATGTTGCTATATATTTTCGTTAGCGTGTTAGACCAACTCGCAAACATGTCTGTATGTACTGCATTGACACTATCTAGATTTTCTGCATGCTATTAAATGCATCGTTAAATAGAATTTAAAAATTATAGCTAACATAAAATGTACGTGAAAGTTTTTATAATAATGCGACCTTATTGCGACAATTTTATTTTTCTTAAAAGATTTTCACGCGAATTTTCTACTTCTTGTTAGAAAATATAATTTATATTGAGGTTTTATATGGATTATTCAAATTTTTGCTAAAGAGATTATCAAACTGTTGACAGTTTTAATCGAATTAATAAACGAGTTTTTCTTGATTCTTAAGAGACAAGGAATTGGAATAGGGGATAGGCATGATTTTTTTTTATTTTTTATTATATTCCTCTTGTTGCATATAAACATAAAAAACAGTTTTTTTTTGTAATTTGAAGGCTTAAAAAAATCATAAATGTATGTAGCGCGCGAAAACGACGTGTGACGTCATACCCCTTCAACTGACGTATGACACTACTAGCTTACCGGCGTACATAGTCTGTTGTGAACTTATTTGTTTGTATAACTTTCATAGGTTATGTAAAGTTAGGGTGATTTTAGTTAAAATAAAGTTTAATTCTATAAAAACAATTTATACATGTTTACCGAATTAAATTTTATATTAAAATAGATAACTTATATTGCAGTATTTCAATTATGCCTCTAACGTTTTGTAACTTCATGTAAACAATGTAGTAAAATTCTGACATCTAAATTACATAAATATTTACATTTTACAGAGTTGCAGCGTTTGTTTACATAAAGTTATAGAATATAAAATAAAAATTACTTTGACACCACGTATTTCCTCAGCACTGTAGCATTCATTATTTTTAATATATTCCATGAGCATAAATGCATCAATGTTGGGTAAATTATCACTCTGAGCCCTAACAAAATCTTTATCTACCATTTTAATAATAAATGCGTGAAAAATTGCTTAAAAACAAATACAAAACTCTCGAACAATACAATACACACACGTGTAAAGATTATGTTGTAGCTGTATCTGTGATGTGAAACCCCTATCGTTTGACGTCATACTCAGTCGTTTTACTCGGCAACCTTCGCGGCGTGGTCGGCTTATTTCAAATTTACAATATTTTCATTAAAAAATTTGGCTATAATATTAATTAAAATGTGATTTTTGTTGTGTTAGGTGACATAACTAACATTAAAATATCAAAAAAATGTAGTTTTAAGGAAATATAAATTTTATGCGTATCCCCTATTGTGAACGGCCCGAATTGTCTTACGGCCCCAGTTGTCTGTTTACCGTACGTCGCATATACATAGGGTGACCATTCGTCCCGCTTTTTGCGGGACTGTCCCGCAGTTTGATTGGGTGTCCCGCATTAAGATGCGTCTCGCAAAATTCCCGCATTCTAACATTTTGTACCGCATTGTAACTTGTATTTGAGGACCTTTTTTTTTGCTTGTCACTTGGATTTTGGGAGGTGAGGACCTGTTTTTTGCTCTTTACTTGGATTTGGGAGGTGAGAACCTTTTTTTTTTTTGCTCTTCACTTATATTTGAGTGACGACCTTTTTTGCTCCGTCCCGCATTGTCTTCTTAAGAAAATGGTCACCCTACATATACAAGGTGTCTCAAAAGAATTTTTATATTTAGTGGATCGATTAAAAAACAAGTAAGCCGTATATAGGAAAAATGTTTATTAATTATTAAAATACACTTTTTGGGGATTTATTTCTTAAAAATAATATCGTCTAAGTGTAGACCCTCGCGTTCTCGGCACTCATTTAATCGAACAGTAAAATTACTTATGACGTCTCGGCAGGTGGACTCAGGGATGGCTGCCATTTCGTGACGGATATTTTCTTTCAAATGCGCCAGTGAAGTCGGTTTATTGGCGTAAACTTTAGATTTAAGATAACCCCATAGGAAAAAGTCCATAGGGGTTAAATCTGGACTGCGTGGAGGCCAATTTATGTCACCTCTCCGGGAGATCAATTTGCCTGAGAAAATTTCACGAACACGTGGCAGAGACATATTGGACGTGTGTGAAGTTGCTCCTCCCTGTTGGAACCATGTTCTTTGGTTATAGCCAGGAAAGTTTTGCAGTTCAGGTACCAAGAAGTTGTCTAACATCTCCACATAACGCTCTGAATTCACTGTAACTGCACGCCCCCTTTCGTCTTCAAAAAAGTAAGGCCGATAATTCCTCGCGCCGACATCGCAGCCCATACGGTCACTTTAGGCGAATGTAGGGGTTTCTGATGTTTGCGTTTCGGATTCGTTGCACTCCAGTAGCGACAGTTCTGCTTATTTACGTGGCCATTAAGATGAAAATAAACTTCATCCGAAAACAAAATGTTGGTAAACGTTGAAAATCGCTCAATCACCTGATTTACGAAATTAAGCCTCTGACTGGCATCTTGGGGCTTTAATTCTTGCACCAATTGAATTTTGTAGGGGTGCAGCTTTAGGTTGTTGTGCATAATGCGATGTAATGATGATCTATGCACATTTAAAGCACTTGCGCGCTTCCGAATTGAAAGGTTCGGGTCGTCACGAACAGACTGATTAACATTCTCCATGTTTTCTACCATTCTTGATGACTAGTTCTAGGTCGCCCGGATTTTGATTTATCCAGCGTTGTACCAGTCTCTTCAAACTTTTTAACCCAATGTCGAATGAGAGGAATGCTTGGCGCATCATTTAAGTGGCGAAAACCTCGAATACTGCAGAATTTTCTACGCGCTACAGTCGTCGAATCACCGTTTTTGTAAAACTCTCGCACGTATAACGCGCAGTCTGCTCCCGAGAAACGCTCCATAGCGACTGAATTCCCAAGAGCCAGGCTACCGATTGACATAACCCCCGCGCCCCTCGGATACGTTGCGTTCACGTAGTAAGCTAAATAAATATAAAATTTCTTTTGAGACACCTTGTACATCGTATCTACGTCTACGAACGCCTTATCTACGGTGTATCTATGTGGTATCTACGTCGTATCTACGTCGTATCTACGTCGCACTTACGTCGTATCTACGTCCAATCGTATCTATGACCCTAAAAATATATTGATAACTTCAACATTTGATTAAAAATCATATATCAACACAATGAAACATTTTCAAACGAAACTTTGTTAAGCTCCTTTTAAAAAAAAAAACTATTACATAAATCCCTTTGACATCAAATCTCATTTTAGTTAAAACATACTTCGTACATATTCACCAGAAATAGTTATGAGTTATAAATATTATTCAAGATATATAATGATTCAGTTCGTAGAAAAATGTATAAAGGTATTATCCATGTACTGTAAATTTTAATTCTATTTATATTTTGCACAAAATGAAATTTAATGCCCGTAGGTAGTATTAAAAACAAGCTATAATGGATTTTTTTTATGAATGTATACAGTAGCGACGCTCCACGGGAAACTGTTAGATTAAAAAATTATGTGAAGTGTGAATCTTCACACATTTCAGGGTTTCGCAGGTATTTAGTAAGTGAATGATGATTATTTGGAATGCCATAACAAATTTTATGTTAAAATATTTTTTTATTAATTTAATTCGAATGTCTAATACCATTATTTGGGTTTCTAAATATTTGCAGTATTTCTTTTATATAGCAAGATTCATTAATATTTTGAAAATTGCGCCTACGGCTTCCATTGGTTGTTTAAGTCATTAACACGGCCCCTCTGATTTCGTATACATTCAAACATATTAAATTAAAATTTCAACTGTTCCCATTGGTTATTTAATTTACGCTTTTAAAAATTAAATGCAACATTTGCCAAAATATAACTAGAATTTTGACAAAATAATTTAAACAAAATAAAAATGCAAAAAAAAAAACAGAAAAAATAAAAATTGACGGGATTCGAACAGTAGTTTCTTACAGAAGTTTCAACTCGCGAAGCGACAACGTTACCACTATACTACGCAGGTTCACTCGTTTACTATGTTAAATAGCGGATTAAATATTTTACATATTTTAGTTAAACACACAAAAAATGCGTTATTTTCCGAAAACATAATCTGATCAAAAATTCCTGTTGTACTATTCCGGTTCACACCAATGTACATTACTTAGAATTTTTTCAGATTTTTAGTTTAAACCTTCTGGGCTACAAGTTGTGGGACAAAAAAATTTTTGCACAGTTTTGGCAAAAATCGCCACAAAATAATTTAATTTGCAAAAATTTTGATCGTTAATCCACGTACCAAGGGCTTTCATTTGATACCCTACACAGACTTGTAAAAAAAAAAATTTTTTTTCGATGTGCA
Source organism: Liopterus haemorrhoidalis (assembly GCA_963971575.1). Classification (NCBI taxonomy): domain Eukaryota; kingdom Metazoa; phylum Arthropoda; class Insecta; order Coleoptera; family Dytiscidae; genus Liopterus; species Liopterus haemorrhoidalis. Next base: position 63,175,471 of record OZ020613.1, read on the forward strand.
TATATTTGTTTATATTTTTAGGGGGATATGTTTTTTAGATGTTTTAGTATTTTTCCTATGTGCGGGTCAAAGAGTTGTATAAGCATGCCAAATTTCAACTCTCTAGGTTTAGCCGTTTGGCTACAATTTTTACCGAACAGACAGACAGACTGACACAGACAGACAGACAGACAAACAGACAGACAGACAGACAGACAGACAGACAGATAGACAGACAGACAGACGGACAGACAGACGACAAAATGACGGTATAAGGTTTTTTTGGTCATACCTACAAAACCCTAAAAATTAACAGCAATATCTCGATTTAGATATAGAACATACCATATTATTTTTGAAGATGGGCATAAAACAATTATTCTGTATAACTATAATCACATTGTTAAACTACAAAAGAACTAGGGTTCATGTTCACAACCACGTTGTAAACATTCAACGGTCAGTGGCGCATACATACGTTTAAGTACTAACTATAAATAAGTATACTGATTTTTGTTAATCCTTTAAGTAAGATGCGTAATGTGAAAAACTAATCCCTGCAGCTATGGGTTGAAACGCCTAGTTATATCACTTCTATTCTAATTTTATGAGTTCCCTAACTTTTATTATATTATTGCGATCTTCAAAACTAATTTGGTACGGACTATAACTAGTTGTGAAAAGAGTGTTCGATACATCCAAATTGGTGTAAAATAACTGCAATGCTAGGAGGGCTATCTTTTAAGTTTTTACAAAAACTAAGAAATAAAAAATTTACTTTTGAACAAACTGTTTTATTGCTTTTCAAAATATTCGCCTAGAAGATTTATACACTTTCGCATGCGTTCAAACCCATTCTTGAAAAAAAAAATTTCCCTCTGAAGTTGGTATCTCAAAAACATGGTTTTCGAAGGCTTCAACAGTTCTTGAGGTGATGAAAATCGTGGTCGACGCATTTTTTGTTTGACTTAGCGGTACAAAAAAAGTCGTTAGGGCATACATCAGGTGAATACGGGCAATGATACATTAATTCTATGTTTTTTTCCTTCAAATAATCAATTTTTTGACATGCTGTGTGGGAGCTTGCATTGTCACGATGAAGAATAATGCTACGTTTTTGGTTGTTTTTTCTGATTGTGACTTCTGGCAAACAAATTGTTGTATATCATTCAGCATTAACTGTTCTCCGATCCTCTAAAGCAGCCGTTCGGAACCTTTTATACTCGGGACCTCCCAACTAGCCTAAAATATTTTCTGGACCCCCTAAGAAAATGTTTGAAATAATATTTTAAATGTTCTTAATAATTTACTTTTTAATAATCAAGTTTATTGTAATTTTAAAAGCAAAAACTGGTAAAAATTAAATTTTTTATTTTAATTTCGGGACCCCCTAAGGTCTTTTCGCCCCCACCTGGGGGTCGGGACCCCGCGTTTAGAACCGCTGCTATAAAAGAATGGTTGCGACATGTCCAGTACAATCGAAGAAACAAGCCATCATTGTGCTTCCTGAACGAACAACTTTTGTGGGTTTCGGTTCATCTCGGAAGACCCAAACAGTGGATTGTTGCCTAGTTTCCGATTCATATGAATAAATCCAAGTTTCGTCACCTGTAACGATGTTGCACACGGATTTTGCAGTGCTTAGGTAGATTTTTTTTTAGCATTCCCTTACACCAATCAACACGAACCTTTTTTTGAGCTTTGGTCAAATTATGTGGAATCCATCGGGAACAGATCTATTTCACAGGTCATGCAAAATCGAATATATTACAATCTGCGATATGTCAAAGTATGTCTCTATCTCACGGTAAGTCACATGCCGGTCTTCTTCAATCATTTTGCGCACAGAATCGATGTTTTTTTTTGAATCGCAACTGCATTTGGTCGACCTTCACGAGATTTATCACTGACGGACGCACGACCACGACGAAATTCCGCAAACCAATTGTAAACAGTCTTTTCTGATTGTGCTTCATTACCAAAAGTTGAACGAAGCGAATCTATGCATTGTTGTTGAGTTAGGCCTTTACTAAAATCGTAAAAAATCATCCAACGAAAACCTTCACGAATAATATACATTTTTTCACAAACTTGTTTATTTTTAAACGCTTGCTGTCAACAAACTAGTCATCAATTTATAAGCTGCCACTGATTTCGATCGTATCTAGTGGTTAGCTTGATGGTTGGTCTCAATTGTATTGGTTTTGTTTAGTTTTGTTTATTTTATTCTAAGAACTTGTCTTCAACTACTTGAATAATTTATTTTTAATCCATTTAAAATTAATATACAAATCGATTTTTATTAAACGTTGTTGAATATTTCCAATTTAAAAAAAATATAGAACGAGAGTACTTCCAAGATGGCAAAACATGTCGGTTGGTACCAAGGGCATATAATTTCACTTATCATAATGGACCCTGGGTAAAACTGACGTCTCAAGACGCAGAACAAACAACGTCCCATATCTTTCAATATTTTTTATTTGCGTCGCTTACTCTGCTAAAATGCACTCAAAATATTTTTTCACTTCAAAATTTTTCGCCGACTGACAATAAAATTTGCATTTTACGAACAATTTACAGGCAGTGAAGTTTTTATTTACTATACTCTATGTCAAATTATAAAAGAGTAGATACCGCTGCGAATCGAGTACGATTTTCACTGGAATACAGTATAGCGGGAAATTTAAAATAAGTTACAACTAGGGCATGAGTAAGTTACAGCGTAGTGACTGAGTTTGAAAGTGATTTTTTTTTAAATAAAAAAGGAATTGTTTAATAAGATATTGAAATAAACAAGGCCGATAATAATAGCTGTTCACTTTTGTAAGAACAAACTAAAAGAAAATTTTGTATTCAATAGTTTGTACCTTTGAAACAACATGTCATGTTGGTATTACAAAATGTCACTTTTTTAAAATGTCGATCCATTTGACATACGTCATAATGAAAAATGATCTTAATTATAATGACCATAACCTGTAAACCTAAAGTCAGTTTTATAGCGTAGGGAATATTTTCAATTGACATTTTCAATCAAGTCAGTAATAAACTATACAAGTAACCAAAATGACTAGATCTAGTTTGTCCTTACAAAGGTGAACCGCTTATACACTTACTTTATTTATACGACATATATTAAGTATAATGGGAAATTTGAAAAAGTTAAAAAATATTAATTTTTAATAATTATGTATTATATATAAAAAGAGATATTTGGCTAAAAGAGTTTAAATAAAACAATAACACAAACAATATATCTTCAGAACTAAAGTTTCTTATTTAAATAATTTTCTTGTAATTTATTATATTAATTAATTTATTGTAAATAAAAATTAAAAATATATGTAAATACGAAGGTCTAAAAATTATATCAATAACTTCTTCTTTGGGCACAATCAGCTCACATTACTCATCTATCTTGATCGGTTAATTGTCAAGTGTCAAAATATATTTATGTTAGATATAAACTGTTCACTTTTGTAAGAACAAACTAACAGGAAATTTTGTTTTCAATAGTTTGCACCTTTGAAGCTGTATGTCATGTTGGTATTAAAAAATGTCACTTTTTTAAAATGTCAATCCATTTGACATATGTCATAATGAAAAATGTTATCTTAATTATAATGATCATAACCTTATCAACCTAAAGTCGGTTTTACAACGTAAGGAATATTTTTAATTGACATTTAAAGTCAGTAATACACTATAAAAGTAACCAAATTAACCAGATTTTGTTTGTTCTTACAAAAGTGAACAGCTTATAACCTAAAAATATATAACTGCGTAAAAAAAATTACATGGAGAATTTTCTCCATAAAATCTACTTCAAGAATATAAATAAAAGTCTCAATATGTAAATAGTAACAAAATATACAAAAAAAAAAATAAATAAATAAATAAAATAAAATAATATAAATAATATATATTTCTAATGTACGACACTGAACATCTGTCAACTTGGACTAAAAATAATATTTTAACATTATAATAGGAATGGTGTTCTAAACCAATCAGAAACAAGGACAAACAGCTCCTATCTTCTTACACACATTTTTCTAAGCTGACATAGAGCATAGACACTAAAAGTAACAGTTCAGTGATTCTCAACCACTGTGCCGCGAAATTCTAGAAGTGAGCCGCCAAATTTTAGAAATGCATACAATAAAAAAACTTTGTATGTACTTTTATACAGCAATTTATTGGAACCGGAACGCGAAGTTTGAGTCAGTTCCAAAAGACTCCTATAAAACTATTCATAAAATTGTTATTGACCATTTGACAACACTAGAGGAGAGAATTATTCATTACTTCCCAAATTTAGATATAAAAAAATTTGATTCGGTTCGTAATCCATTTGTGATAACGGATACATCTGTGTATGAATTATCTTTGAATGAAGAGGAAGAACTAATTTCGGTTTGTAATAATCGAGATTTAATTTCAAAAAAATTGGACCGTGTACCGCGATAAAAAAAAAGGTTGAGAATCACTTGTCTAGACAGTAAACGTAATTTCTTTGGACATAACACGTATTGGAATAAATTTAAAATATGATGTTTATTTATAAAATGCAAATAAATTTTTAAATTTATTACTATATTTCTTGTTGCATTCATAATTTTGAGTGGACTATAAAAATGTACATGTTTAACAAATGTAGAATTCTTTCTAAGAATAAAAAGTACCTGATGATGCATTCAAATTTCGCGGTTCCACGGTTTTAGTTCCGGATGTTTTGGCAGAGAGCAGGTCGTATGGTCAAAATTTTTAACATGGGTATGTCGCTTCTTAAGTCTATTATTCTGTGGTCACCATAGTATAGCGGTTAAGTACGCCGCGATGCCCCAGGGGGTCTATTCTGTAAGCATTTCGACAATCGCTTTTACAGTATCGTGTTGAAAGTACCAATTTTCAACACGTCGCGTTGGAATTCTGTAACTTATCGATAGTGCACTTATTGTGTGATAGTGCAGTATTGTGTTGATTTTGGGACGACACGTACGAACGTGTCGTTTTTGGAAAGAGATATTGTTTTTAGACTTTTGAAAATTGTTTACGTTTAGTTTGAATATATTGATTTACTTATTTTGAGGTTAGTATGATTTAATATGTGTTTTATATATGGAAATATGTATATTTTTGTTGTTTTTTATCTTAAATGTTGTAGGTATGGCCGAAGGACTTATTATATTTGAAGTATTGGATGAATTGGAAGAGGAAGAGACAAGAGGATATGTCAATGAATATTATAATTTATAAAATAAAAATAAAATACATGTCATAAAATATATTATAAAATAAAAATCCTAATAAAACCATAACAACAAAAACAAAATTAATCTAAATATACCGTCGTGCGGTTTTGCACAATTTTTTGTAAGGGGTAGAGTATGTATTCATTGAGTAAATGTTATTTAGGGGATTTATTTTGGGGGTTATTTATGGAAATTCCAAATTTCTATGAAGGATTAGCATGACGTCATGAATTAAGAGAAACAAGTCAACCTTTTGAATAATACCTGCTGGAAGGGAAGTTTGCACAAAATCCTGCTACAATAATTATTATTAGAGTTATTTTAAACAAATTATATTAACTGTAACGGGGCAGAAAAAATTCAGGTCAGAATATGTCCATCTTTTAGTAGGTATACCTGGCCAGATTTGTAACATGACAATATTAACTAATATCAATGTATATAATGTGTTATGTACATATATGTTCATTGTATATACTGTCTAATAACCTCAAAGTTTATTCTGTGACAGTACGTCAAAATTTCAAAATGGCCACATTTACTTTCGACACTTTCAAACACAAAGTAACACTATACGATGACAGTGTAATATGCATAGGCAACACGATACTGTGCATGTGACTGTCGAGAAGTTACAGAATAGACCCCCTGGTAGACTTTTCATCGTAGAAGTTGTCATGGTCTCACTTTTTATAGTTTGAAGTGGGATTTTCCTAAACAAAATTATCAAAAACCTCACTTAATCGGTAGAAGTTACTAACATTTAAAATCTAGTTCCGCCTAAACCAAAAAAAGAAGCTATGTTATTTTTTTAAATAATTGTCACTCAAAAATAACAATATTTTTATTTATTTGCCATCTGAAAAAACAAACCCCCTTCTCTGCGCTAGGGATTGAATGTTTCTAATATTTTATTAGTGCAATATATCAGCCCCTTTGCCTCTTTGCCAAAAGTCTAATAAAAGTCGTATCTTTTAAAATAAGAAAATTATTGGTTATCTATTTTTTTTTTTCATGGGGATCTTTTGTATTTTTTCTGTTTTTTCAATAAATAAGTGTAAAGTAATTTGGTATTGAAATAATTTGAAAGTATTAATTAGGCCAAGTAAGGTTGAAAAGTGGAAAAAAATAATAGTAATTAAAAACAAACACTTTTTAATTACAACGTTGTACAGAGTAAACTATGTTAGTTTACATTTCAAATATTATGACTAGAAGGGAAATTTGCTAGCTGGCAGGTGTAGGTGTGTATGTGGATATATTGTAAAGATTATATTAAAGATTTAAATGGCTTTAAATGCCATGGCTTTAAATTTTAAAGATTAGTAGAAATTACAGTCAATATGGACTGAAAATATTATAAAAATCGTGTTCAAAGAACTTATAATCATACTCTCAAATTTTTCTGCCAGATAATGCAACCTCTACATCGCCTTTTAATCGGCTCTAATTTCAAATAAGGATTAGGGATGTACCAGATCATAAAAATTTCATATTCGCGATTACGAATACGGATAAAAATGTTCTGTTAACATTTTTTGATAAATTTTGTTGGAAAATAATCGTTTACAAAATGAATACTTTTTCATATAAAGTTGAATTTAAATAATATATATTTTTTTTATTTATTTTTTTTTTATTTTTATTTATTTTTTTTTTTTACTTAGCTACTGAGGCCATTATCCAGATGCATTTTTTATTGATTGAAATATTCCATGCCATAACCGGGATTCGAACCCGAGCCCTCATGGCCTAGAAGTTAGTGCACTAACCACTACGCCATGGTGAATATTTAAATTATTTCGGAAAAAGTTTTAGGATTAAAAATAAGATAAGCAATAATATGTTTATAAAATAAAAGTAAATCAAACAATTTTTAGAACGGTTTTTATTGAAAATTTAATAATTTTCATTTTTTTTTAAATTATTGACGTAGGTATATTATACCATGAGTTCGAAACGAAATTACATAAAGGTTGACTATGGAAAATTAAAATTATGTCAACAGCAAGCTTTAGAATTAATTAACTGTCATCACTGTTGTTGTTGTTATAAGTTTATATTGTTATATAAAGCTTGCAGTAGACATTATTTTATTTAGTTTTTTGTGTTTTTAACCAAAATATGTTAAATATTTAATTCGATATGTAACCAAGTTGATACGTCAGCGCTCATAGCTATGTGCGTTTAGTCATTGGTTTTCTAATTTTTCAAACAGATAACTTGCAAACTAGAGTTCGAATCCTGTCAATTTTAATTTTTTTTGTTTTTTTTTTTGCAGTTTTCTTTTGTTAAAATTATTTTGTCAAAATTCTAGTTATATTTTGGTAAATGATGCATTTAATTTTTAAAAGCGTAAATTTAATAACCAGTGGGAAGTGTTGAAATTGTAATTTAATTCTGTTTGATGTATACGAAATCAGAGGGCAGGGCTAATGATTTAAGTTATTATTATATTATTTATTTTACATCGGCCTTTATTTCTGCAACGAGGCTAATCGCCGATGCCAAGGGGCGAGCTCCTACACCTGGATGAAGGGTGAATGATTGTGAAAATGAAAGTAATGACTAATGATTTAAGCAACCAATAGAAGCCATAGGCGCAATTTTCAAAATCTTAATGAACCTTGCTATGTAAACAAAATACTGCACATATTTAGAAACTTAAATAATTGTATTAGGCATTCGAATTAAAATTCATAAAAAAATATTTTGACATAAAATTTGTTTTGACATCCCAAATAATCATCATTCAGTTATTAAATACCTGCAAAACCCTGAAATGTGTGAAAATTCACGCTTCACATCTTTTTTTTTAAATTTTATTTGTATACACTGTTGTGACCGGTTTATTAGAAATAGCATCATGCGAAATGGTCACGGTTGAATGAAGTAGTAATTACTGGCGCGTAAGGGGAGCGCCAGTACAATATTTTAACTTCAGTGACCCCAACTTCTATTCGGCGTGCCGGAATAAATTGAGCTGTCTCTCACGCACTTGTTGATATATCGGGAGGACCAAAAAAACACCATGTTTGACTACAAATGTTAAATTATACAGCCGGCTGCCGGCTGTATTCCTGCAAAGAACACTCTTACACTAACTCGATAACTAAAAGTTTTACGTGCTTACAATATGATCGAAAAAAATGCATCTAGTAGGCCATGAATTTAATGTTTTAAGTTGGCAATTCTGTAATGTTTATCGTTTTTGACCACTCAAAATTTAAAACTCTACATGTTAGATAAGTAAACTTTTAACTAAAGTCTATTCCAAACGATTAGACGTGTGGGGGAGCTACGATATATAAAATATGAAATGTCACGGTTGGCTGATTTATTTATTTCATTTGTACTTACTCTGTACATCCCTCAACTTTAGATCTCCCTCACATTATGGGTTCCAAGACTTGCGAGCGGATCAAGTCTGGACCCCCTCTCTATTAGTCCGCTAGCTGGTTGCTATGATTCTTGGAAGGATTAAGGATTGTTCAATTAAACTCAACATTTTTGCTAATCTACTTTAATTATGATACGGTTTAAAGATTTATACTAATTACAGTAGAGTTACAATTACGTCGATACAGCTAAATCCAAATGAGACATTCACACCCACTAGACACTTTCCACCAAACACTAATTTACCCACTACATGTTTCTAAACTGGTAGAAACTGGTCACTACACTAACGTTCCATACGGAATTACTTGTTACATTTTACTTGACTTGACCGAAAACACTAAATGAGTCTAAACCATGGTTAACAAAATCTCACTCTACTTAAAAACACGACTTAACTTCTTCACTCTTTAGACTCAACTCTTAAACATGGTCTTAACCATACGACGGGATCAAAATCAACTATAAAACATGTCTTAACATTATGAAGGTTTACAATCTACTCTTAAACATGGTCTTAACCATACGACGGTTTAAGCTGAACTCTTGTTAACATCTTAACGTTATGAAGGTTTACAATCTACTACCTTAAAACACGACCACTCTGAAAATGCTTACATCGCCCAACTGTTAAATGTCATTTAACACCTCTTGACTATCTGTCTTGTACTATCTTAAAATTCATAATTTATTGGTGATAACTCAGATAAATATCCCATTAGAAAATAGCCGAATCATAATATTTATATCTCAGACAAAAATTAATTATCATTTATGTGCTTATGGTTTACCAACTACCAACTTTTTAGTTTTTGTTTACAACTTAACTTTTAGAAGTTTATTAAGTTGATAAGAAGTTTATTTAGAACATATAATTAAATATAAACTTAGCACAATTAAACAATATTTATAAATTGGTTATTATCTGTCTCAATTTGTAATACGAAACTAAGAGGAAAATTTAATTTTTATGTTGTCTATTTAAAATATCATCTTAGGGCAATTTTCTTACTGCTGAAATGGCACCTTTCAAAACATTTGACAATTCATATTTGACATTAAATTATGTCAATTTATTTTTTTAATTATAAAGTATTTTTATAGAACCAAAATTAGAACATAACATCAGAAAATATGCATAAGAGTCAACATTTAGATAAATATACCAAAAAATACATATATAACGCTTATGGAAAACTTTTAGAAATAAATGGAACAAAATTAAAAAGAAGCAAAATTATAGACCTTGTGGCAGATATTTTTTCAGTAAATTTTGGTGTCCTTTTTGTTGTGAAATATAAAATAATTTACCCATTTCAATTTCTTTAGATTTCTGAAGGAGAAGTAAGAAAAATTTTAAATGAATGTGTAGAAAATTTAAGACCGACGAACATGGGAAGAGGTAATAATAAGAAAACATATAGAACCACAGACTACATGTTTCGGAAAGATTTGCAGAGAAAAATTTGGGATTTACATTCAAAAAATGAATATTTTTTTTATATAAATATGTTATTAAATTTTGAAAAACAAGAATTAGATTTTAAGGGCAGCAGAATAAAATGATAAATTATTATTATATAATACAGTCTGTTTCAAACGCTTAGGCGGAACTAAATGGGAATTTCGTTCTTTTAGGTTGTCACGACAAGGGACCTTGCTTGGGTTATTTAATTTTTTCACGTTGGAATGTCAAAATTCAATATTACAACAATGAAACCATGGAAACGAATGACCTATGTCAAAATTAAATTATGTTTATTGACAAAAAAATAAATAAATGGGAAATTTCTATTAAGAATGACACAAAAAATCAAAATATAAAGAAAATGACATTTTAAAATGATATTAACCTTAACCAAAAAATGTTTATTGTAAGTATGATTTACAAAGCTTAAACAAAACGGCCGAAAAGCACGATTTAAGCGATGAAAGTAACTAAATTGCAAAATCTAGTTCCGCCTAAGCGTTTGAAACAGACTGTATGTATTTTTGTTTTTCATATTTTATCACGATATTTCATTGATAATCGTAATATTATTTACTATTATACGAGTAATAATCTAAAGTTTGATGAAATAAATATTAATATATACATTCAAAATATTTGACATGTCAATCACAATATTGACATGTCAATTTAATAATAACCTCAATATGATGAAACCTAACCAAACCATACTTTTAAAAGCCAGATTTACAATTTCACATGATTCTACAAAAGTCTATTTACACCACAACAGTCACTATAGTAACCAGATCTAGTTTCGTATTACAAATTGAGACAGATTATTTATACATTTTGACATGTCAATCACAATTTTGACATCTCAATTTAGTAATAACCTCAATATGATAAAACTTAACCATACTTTTAAAAGCCAGATTTACAAGTTCACATGATTCTACAAAAGTCTATTTACACCACAACAGTCACTAAAATAACCAGATCTAGTTTCGTATTACAAATTGAGACAGATTATACTAGAATTGGTTCTATAACCAAACTGTTGTCTCACCTGAACCTAAATTTTGGCATTGTAGAGTATCACAAAGTAATAAAATATGGAAGGTATCGCTGTCTCTTATTTTTTCCCCACTATATTGTTGGATAGTATTGAAAAAGTATTGAAATAAGTATAATGTAGAACGGACTTTAAACAGTTCTCGATAACACCCAGTGTAGTACCGGAGGTCTAGAAAGATAAAACTTTCTTTCTCTGTTCTTATGCGCCACCTAGGAGTTGAAAATTTATTATTATTATTTCTTGTTTATTGTAACATTTGAAATATGAACTAATAAAATATTGACAGTTAACTAGTGATGTCCATTTAATTTTATTACCTTATTTGAGATTTGGTAAATAATTCAAGCCACCATAAGTCTTTTGTTTTATTCTTGTGCGTTCTCGCTTGTCTATTACAGCGGCCCATTCACTAAGATTCTTTCTTTCTTTTCATCACTTCGTAACAAAGGCAGAAAAATAGGTCTCATTAAGTTCATTTATTTAAGCCTACAATTTTTGATGAAATTTCCTCCTTTCAGGTTTAATTGCATTTTTTATATATCTCATTCGCGAACGAAAATAGAACTAATTTGTCATATAGAACAAGGAAGAAAAGTAACACTTAACATTCCAGATGTGCCGTAAGAAATGTAATACAAAAGAAAATTCAATTTTGATGGATCTTTGATGGGAAAGAAAATTTAAGGTTTATGTAACTTGAATAAATTGATGCTCTGAACAGTAATAGCTCTATAATGATACTGACACTTTATATGGCCAGCGTATTACTTTTAACTGGTTTTTACTTGCCTGTTATTATCATTATTATGTCGATTCTACGAATTTTCTACGCAAACATTCGTACGAAAGAAACTTATACGCTATCATTTATACGACGAAATATTTATACGAATGAAAATATGTTTTAACTGGGCGTTACTAATACCCTTTTCACACTAGCACTTTAAGCCGAGTGAACTTAAAGTTCACCGATGTTTAACATCGGTATGCTTTCACACTTGATGTTTAAATCTCTGGTGCTGTCATCAGCTACAGTAATTTTGTCCTTAAGTTACCGTCAGGAAATTACCAGTTTTGAACTGTCTGCGCAGACGCACATTTTGAATTATTATAAACAAATAAGGATATTTCATTTCATTCTACAATAAAGACACTACAATAAAGAATATATTACACCTGTATTAACATGTAAGTCGATACATTTTATCTCAATTATTGTAGTTCTGTATTTTATTAAACACATTATTAAAATAAATAATTTTATTAAAACAATAAGTATAAACTTCTTTTAACGTCGATATAAGACAGTATTCTTGTTTATGATAATATAAAATGTTGACAGCACAAATTCAAGGAGTATTTTTTTATAACAGAAATTAAGTTGGCAATGCGGACGAAGTTTAAGACGCAGATCTCTGTCTTAAACATCGCTCGTATTTAGACGAGGCCATACGGTTTCACATTAGCGTTTAAAGATACTTTCACTTTAACATCCGATCTTAAAGATCTAGTGTGAAAAGGGTATGAGGGAGGTATTGTGATCATACCGATTTTGACATTTCGAGATTTCGATGGATCTCCACGAATTGAGGACCCTACATAACGTTTTGACTATTTTTAGCATGATGTCTGTCGATCTGTCTGTCTGTCCGTCTGTCTAAAATAATATTTAAAAAATATTATTTTAATAATATTAACATAAAGCCCTTGTTACGCCATTATGATTTATAATACATGGTAATAGATTAGCTGACGTCACACTTATAACTCATTAACGTTAATTGATAGATTACGTACTCTTGATTTGATAAGCTAATCAGTTGTCGTCTTGCAATGAACGTGTGAACACAAATAATGAACCATCTTATATGCGAATGAGTGTTTTATTTAAACAATTGTTGTAGTTATTTTACCTAACGTTAACATCAAAAGTGGGATGGACTCATTCTCATTGTGGTTGTGTAGTGGACTGGATTATTATTATACAGGTTGTGAAGTGAAAATTGGCTCATTCTCATAATATTTACAAAGTTGGAAATGCAAGTGGTAAGTGGTAATTATTCCAAAAGTTAAGATCTAAGATTCTTGCGAAATTTAATGGTTCAAAACAACTGAAATATTTGAAAACGTTTTCGGATGAATACTTATCCCTGTATGAATAGTTTTCATTTTAAGTATTAAATACTTGAGGCTGAGTCGACCTCAGAGCTGACACAATTTAGGGAGAAAAATAGTAAATTTAATTTTAAAACACAAGAATTCTTAGCGTCAATTGTGAAAATTCAGAACTTACGTCATTAAGATGGGTACCGAATCATAAAGTGATTGTAACCTACATCAATGTTTAAAATACTATTATTTATTCTAATTATTAAGATGGGCAGTGTGAGGTGCAAATAGACAATTTTGCTGAGCGCCAAACATTTTTACTATTTTTTTTTGTGTATAAAACGTTCATTATTCACGGATGAGCAAGTATACGCGTCACATTATACATTGAGTGCAATATGAGCAGCTTTTTCTATTTACAGGTGGACACATAATGCATTCATTATTTGACGGTTGTAGATCAATGGTTCTTAAATTTATGTAGTCCGAGGACCCCTTCTTGAACAACCCTAGACATTTTACGTCATTCTTGATACTTAATTTCTGGCTCAATAATCTCATAGGCACTACGTTGTAATAAATATTGGTAAAAACGTATTGCTGGTTATTTTAATAAATGGTCTTGTGTATTTATAGAGGAACATTTTTATTAGCATATAGAATAAAAATTGATGTGAAGTGTGAATTTTCACACATTTCAGGGTTTTGCAGGTATTTAATAACTGAATGATGATTATTTGGGGTGCCAAAACAAATTTTATGTCAAAATATTTTTTTATGAATTTTAATTCGAATGCCTAATACCATTATTTAAGTTTCTAAATATGTGCAGTATTTTTTTTACATAGCAAGGTTCATTAAGATTTTGAAAATTGCGCCTATGGCTTCTATTGGTTGCTTAAATCATTAGCCCCGCCCTCTGATTTCGTATACATCAAACAGAATTAAATTATAATTTCAACACTTCCCACTGGTTATTAAATTTACGCTTTTAAAAATTAAATGCAACATTTTACCAAAATATAACTAGAATTTTGACAAAATAATTTAAACAAAAGAAAACTGCAAAAAAAAAACAAAAAAATAAAATTGACAGGATTCGAACTCGAGTTTGCAGGTTACCTGTTTACAAATTAGAAAATCAATGACTAAACCCACATAGCTATGAGTGCTGACGTATCAACTTGGTTACATAGCGAATTAAATATTTAACATATTTTGGTTAAAAACACAAAAAATGCATTATTTTCCGAAAACATAATCTGATCAAAAATTCCTGTTGTACTATTCCGGTTCACACCAATATACATTACTTAGAATTTTTTCAGATTTTTAGTTTAAACCATCTGGGCTACAGGGTGTGGGACAAAAATTTTTTTGCCCAATTTTGACAAAAATCGTGTCAAAATAATTTATTTTGCAAAAATAAAATTTTGATCGTTAATCCACGTACTAAGGGCTTACATTTGGTACCCTACTCAGAATTTTAAAATAATATTTTTTTTTTCGTTGAGCACATATTTGTTTATATTTTTAGGGGGATATGTTTTTTAGATGTTTTAGTATTTTTCCTATGTGCGGGTCAAAAAGTTGTACAGGCATGCCAAATTTCAACTCTCTAGGTTTAGCCGTTTGGTTACAATTTTTACCGAACAGACAGACAGACAGACAGACAGACAGACAGACAGACAGACAGACAGACAGACAGACAGACAGACAGACAGACAGACAGACAGACAGACAGACAGACAGACAGACAGACAGACAGACAGACAGACAGACAGACAGACAGACAGACAGACAGACAGACAGACAGACAGACAGACAGACAGACAGACAGACAGAGAGACAGACAGACAGACAGACAGACAGACAGACAGAGAGAGAGAGACAGACAGACAGAGAGAGACAGACAGACAGACAGACAGACAGACAGACAGACAGACAGACAGACAGACAGACAGACAGACAGACAGACAGACAGACAGACAGACAGACAGACAGACAGACAGACAGACAGACAGACAGACAGACAGACAGACAGACAGACAGACAGACAGACAGACAGACAGACAGACAGACAGACAGACAGACAGACAGACAGACAGACAGACAGACAGACAGACAGACAGACAGACAGACAGACAGACAGACAGACAGACAGACAGACAGACAGACAGACAGACAGACAGACAGACAGACAGACAGACAGACAGACAGACAGACAGACAGACAGACAGACAGACAGACAGACAGACAGACAGACAGACAGACAGACAGACAGACAGACAGACAGACAGACAGACAGACAGACAGACAGACAGACAGACAGACAGACAGACAGACAGACAGACAGACAGACAGACAGACAGACAGACAGACAGACAGACAGACAGACAGACAGACAGACAGACAGACAGACAGACAGACAGACAGACAGACAGACAGACAGACAGACAGACAGACAGACAGACAGACAGACAGACAGACAAAATGACGGTATAAGGGTTTTTTGGTCATACCTACAAAACCCTAAAAAACATAAAATTAATAAAAAATAGTAATAAAAAGAAATAGTTACAAATTATAATACGTTGAACACAGACAAACATTTCTTGGTCAAATATTGGTCAAATGGATCTTATTATAATATGTTTTTTGTAAATAATTTGAAGTTGAATAAAAATAATTATATTTTTACTAATTATTGTTTAGTTATGTCAATAACTAGTTAAATAACAACAAATACAAAAAGTTTTGACCATGTAGGATTTTTATTAAATGAGTTATTTGAATAAAAGCGAAAAGTTGGGGGATGTGAAGTTAACCCAGCAAACATTTTTATACGGGCCAGTACTGGTAAAGCACATACTCCCCAACATTGAAAGTAATGGGCCAGTGCTTGCATTTCGTACTGGGCCAGTACCCCGGTGTCCCGTGGCCCTTAGCTGGCCCATTGATGTATCAGTTGCTGGCCCAGCAACGGTAAAGTGCATTGAAAGTAATGGGCCAGTGCTAGCATTTCGCACTGGGCCAGTGCAGGCATTTTGCACTGGGCCAGTACCCCGGTGTCCCCGTGGCCGTTAGCTGGCCCATTGATGTATCAGTTGCTGGCCCAGCAACGGTAAAGTGTAAAATAATCGCTTTAGTTGCAATATTTATTTCTGACGGACCAGTGCTTATATTTTACCCACTCTCTAGTGTTGCAAATGTAACATATGTGTACTTACCCAGTATTAAAATAAATTAATGGTTAGGTGCAAAATAAATACTCTTTTGGCCATTTTCACCATCGTTGAATAAATTTATTTAACAAATAAAGTTGACAATATCGCATCGGTTTAAAATTATTAATGAAGAAATTAACATTGCTGTCAATAGAATGATGCGATATTGTTAACTTAAGTTGTTAAATAAATTTATTCAACGATGGTAAAACTGGCCGATTGTAAATTGTATTAACAGTTATAATTTATTGATTTATTTATAAATATTAAATAAATATTATTTCAGGAATAACAGGAATTAGTTTATTTAATTTATTAATTTAATGAAGAATTTTAAGAAAATGGTTTTCTGCCATTTCGGCCAAACCAATTGCATCCTAAAGATAAGGGGTGACTAATAATTTTCGCCAATATTCGTCTTGTGTTATCTACCACATCTTTCCCCCCTGACTTGAAGAGTGCCAACCTAAAGAAATCATACTTGTTAAAATAAATTCAATAATCAAATTTTATAAGCATTAATGCTATAAGCTGTTCACTTTTGTAAGAACAAACTAGATCTGGTTATTTTGGTGATTTTTATAGTGTATTACTGACTTTTAGAAATTTGGTTATATTGTAAAAAAAGCTTTTCAGTTTTGGATTAAGTTTGTATTATTTTAGGTTGGTATTATATTTACAAAATATTTAAGATGTCACTATTCAAAATGAAATATGACAAATTATATTTTTGAAATGACATATTTATAATCTTGTAACAGATTTATTAATAATTGAAAATTTTATTACGTGAAAAAAACTATGATTGAACTAAACTAAAAATTAAACAATTTAACATGAAATAGTTTATGTAAACTACGTCCTTAAATCTAACAAAACACACACAAATCACAATAAAAAACTGTATAATGTTCACAAAACAATAACTATTCAAATACACATCTTGACAAACTGTCCACCAACACGTATCAACTTGTACTGGCCCTCGAGGGGGTACTGGCCGTTAGGGCGTTTTATGACTAAGAACAATCAGACTTTTCAAATTATTACATTCAAAAAAAGTTTAGTTTTAAGTAAAAAGTATAAAAATGTTTGCTCGGATTAATACAAATAAGGAGTGCTTATAAAATGCTGGTAAAGTACTTCGTATAGGCGGAATGCGAAATACAAATGTGAAGTACATTATTAATACTGGCGTTGCACTTACTTTTGGTGGCAGCAGTAAAAGCAGTTTGCCGGCATTCGGCCGTTAGTTAAATGTTTGCTGGGAATGTCAAAATTGTTTCGCGGACCCCCAGGGATCCGCGGACCACAGTTTAAGAACTGCTGTTGTAGATAAATACATTTGCCCTCTCTGTTGTACCCAGTTTATCATAATTCCTTAAGTATCACACTTTCTAAAATTTTGCGACTTTTTCAAACTTCAAAATATTTCTTGAAATGTTTTAAAGTAATGCCTTTTTAACAAGAACATGTAAATTTCTGCACATTAGGCTAAACTTTTAGCATTTTAATTTAGATAAAAATGCACATACTAATTTATATTTAATTTATATTCTAAGCGTTTCCCCTCAAATGTCTTTTATGAATTATGAATTTCATAAAATTTTGGCCCTCATATTTTCTGTAATCGTGCGAGAATGCACATTTTAGAGGAAGGAAGGAAGGACTACGCTCCACAATTTCAAGCTTTGTGTTGACTTACACTCACTGAACTGGAAATTACTATAAAATTGACAATAAAAAACTAACTTTTTCTGATACATTTCTAAGATATCTTTTTGCCATTTTATTTTACAGTTCTTAATTTTACTTTTATAAATCTCTACTAGGATTCCCAGATTTTCAAAACAGCATATCGGTATGTTGCAGTAAAATAAATAATTGATGTGAAGTGTGAATTTTCACATATTTCAGGATTTTTTAGGTATTATGTAAGTCATAAGAAATTGTGGGTACACATTGATGCAACTATTATCTGTCTCATTTTGTAATACGAAACTAAGAGGGAAACTTCATTTTTTATGTTGTATATTTAAAATATCATCTTAGGGTGGTAATTCTGCAGTGGCACCTTTCAAAATATTTGACATATCAATCACAATTTTGTCATGTCAATTGCAATTTTAACATGTCAATTTGTTGTCTGACATGTAGTTTTTGAGTGAATATAACCTCGATATAATAAAACTAAACCAAAAACTTAAAAGCCAGATTTACAAGTTCACATTTTCCGTAAAAGTCTATTTACACCATAACAGTCACCAAAGTAACCAGATCTAGTTTCATATTACAAAATTAGACAGATTATACAACCAATATATATATTTATAAAATTGGAAACCCAGCAAACATTTTTATACGGGCCAGTACTGGTAAAGCACATACTCCCCGGCATTGAAAGTAATGGGCCAGTGCTGGCATTACGCACTGGGCCAGTGCTGGCATTTCGCACTGGGCCAGTGCTGGCATTTCGCACTGGGCCAGTACCCCGGTGTCCCCGTGACCGTTAGCTAGCCCATTGATGTATCCGTTGCTGGCCCAGCATCGGTAAAGTGCAAAATAATCGCATTAGTTGCAAGATTTATTTCTGACGGACCAGTGCTTATATTATACCCACTCTCTAGTGTTTCAAATGTAACATATGTGTACTTACCCAGTATTAAAATAAATTAATGGTTAGGTGCAAAATAAATTTATTTAGTATTAATACTCATTTAGCCATATTCACCATCGTTGAATAAATTTATTTAACAAATAAAGTTGACAATATCGCATCGGTTTTAAACTATTAATGAAGAAATTAACATTGCTGTCAATAGAATGATGCGATATTGTTAACTTAAGTTGTTAAATAAATTTATTCAACGATGGTTAAACTGGCCGATTGTAAATTGTATTAACAGTTATAATTTATTGATTTATTTATAAATATTAAATAAATATAATTTCAGGAATAACAGGAATTAGTTTATTTAATTTATTAATTTAATGAAGAATTTTAAGAAAATGGTTTCCTGCCATTTCAGCCAAACCAATTGCATCCTAAAGATAAGGGGTGACTAATAATTTTCGCCAATATTCGTCTTGTATTATCTACCACATCTTTTCCCCCTGACTTGAAGAGTGCCAACCTAAAGAAATCATACTTGTTAAAATAAATTCAATAATCAAATTTTATAAGTATTAATGCTATAAGCTGTTCACTTTTGTAAGAACAAACTAGATCTGGTTATTTTGGTGGTTTTTATAGTGTATTACTGACTTTTAGAAACTTGGTTATATTGTAAAAAAAAGCTTTACAGTTTTGGATTAAGTTTGTATTATTTTAGGTTAGTATTATATTTACAAAATATTTAAGATGTCACTATTCAAAATGAAATATGCCAAATTATATTTTTGAAATGACATATTTATAATCTTGTAACAGATTTATTAATAATTGAAAATTTTATTACATGAAAAAAACTATGATTGAACTAAACTAAAAATTAAATAATTTAACATGAAACAGTTTGTGTAAACTACGTCCTTAAATCTAACAAAATACACACAAATCACAATAAAAAACTGTATAATGTTCACAAAACAATAACTACAATAAATAATAAATAAATAAAACAATAGTGCTAAGTGGTATTAATTTTAACACTAAAAAAGTAATATTTCATAAAAATAACACTATCTGAATAAATGAAGATACACGGTGATTTGGTTAAAAATGGTGAATTTTTTACTTTTTTTAGGGTTTGGTAGGTATGACCAAAAAACCCTTATACCGTCATTTTGTCGTCTGTCTGTCTGTCTGTCAGTCTGTCTGTCTGTCTGTCTGTCAGTCTGTCTGTCTGTCTGTCTGTCTGTCTGTCTGTCTGTCTGTCTGTCTGTCGGTCTGTCTGTTCGGTAAAAATTGTAGCCAAACGGCTAAACCTAGAGAGTTGAAATTTGACATGCTTATACAACTCTTTGACCCGCACATAGGAAAAATACTAAAACATCTAAAAAACATACCCATCTAAAAATATAAACAAATACGTTCTCATCGAAAACAAAAATATTTTTTTAAAATTCTGAATAGGGTATCAAATGAAAGCCCTTAGTACTTGGATTAACGATCAAATTTTTATTTTTGCAAAATAAATTATTTTGATGCGATTTTTGCCAAAATTGTGCAAAAAAATTTTTGTCCCACACCCTGTAGCCCAAATGGTTTAAACTAAAAATCTAAAAAAATTCTAAGTAATGTATATTGGTGTGAACCGAAATAGTACAACAGGAATTTTTGATCAGATTATGTTTTCGGAAAATAACGCATTTTTTGTGATTTTTGGTTCACAAAGTACAAAAGTTATACCAATGTAAAACAGTCACATGCAAGGCGTGCGATAGCGAAATGGGTTAGAGCACTGGTGTGAAACGAAGGGTTTCGAGTTCGAGTACGGAGTGAATTTTATTTTTTCTGTTTTTTTTTTGCATTTTTATTATGTTGAAATTATTTTGTCAAAATTCTAGTTATATTTTGACAAATGATGCATTTAATTTTTAAGAGCGTAAATTTAATAACCAATCTTATTATATGATTAACAGACGATAAATTATTTTAAAAATATCGTTCACTCAGCATACCGCCTTCACTTATTATATACCTGCGAAACCCTGAAATGTGTGAATATTCACACATCACATAAATTTTTTTTTAAATAAATGTTACTAAAATTTTAACCAAACTGAAAATGAACTTTTACACTTATGAATTTTCTGTTGTGTATCTACATTTAAATTCTGTATATGAAATAATGTAGTAGTACAATTATAAAATAAACAATAGTTTTATATAAACTAATCATCATTTTCCTTATTTCCATTAAAGTTGTAACTCTAGACATTAACTAAATAATTTAGTTACTATTCATATATAATATTTACAAAATAAAGGATATAATTTTGAAAAGGCTTTTAGAAATCGTTTGCAATATCTCTCTCTGTCAGCATAACAACATGACGTACGCTACTGGCTATATTATGGCAGTAACATAACAACACAAACAATAGTTATGCAAAAAGAAACTAACACAAGTTTAAAGAACATGTAAATTAAATTTAGTTCATGAGCAGCACGAGCTCACGTCGTGTTTTAAACGCTTTGTTATTTATTTCAACAAAATATTCATTTCAACTACATGTACTCTTCTGCTTTTTAAACAATCTACTGTTTGATATTTACTGCTATGTTTTTTATGTAAACATTGCAAAAAATAATTTGTTTTCAATTTCAAATGGAAGTGTAAATGTAAGAAAATTATTTCATAATTTTTGTTTCACTTGAATTATATTTAGTAAAGTTGGTTCTTGGGTTGTTAGTCGCCATTGAATAAAAATACTATAGGACGAAAGCTTTAAGAATTTTTACATACAAATTTTTGTAACGGAAATGACGTCACTCTAACGACCACAATGACTGCCAGTATTTTGTTGTTTTCGCATTAAAAAGTGTTTATTATTGTAACTTTTATTTTGATAATTTAAACAGCGACCTCGCCAGTGGGGGTCCAGGGACGGCGTCCCCTAAAAATTGTTCTCACCCACATTTGGCCCTCCCAGATATGCCTGGAGACAAATTAGGCGCACAGGGACCTTGCATCCATTGTATTCCCCTTGTGTCCGGCCCTGAGCAAACCTATTATCATTCAAAGCCGATGGACTAACCCCTCGAGCAAATTAGTTTAAAAAAAGCGCCTTCCTTATATACCAGATATTGGGTGCATTTTGTTGTGCCAATTCTGGTTTCGGTTTAATCGGAATACGCGTTTTGTTGCGACAATATTCTCGTTCTATTCATTCTACTCATTCGATGACTCGAGGTCGAACGACTGGAATGAATAAGTGTGGTGGGGATGAAAAGTAATATGTATTTGAATGCAGTTGTTTTTATTTGGTTTTTAAATGTTTTAGAATTAAATCTTGGTATTACTGCTTCAAAATTATTTTTACTTTTAGCTATTTTCTCATTTTGTGTCCTAAAATAAATATATACCTATATGATTTTAATATAGTATTGTTAAATCTAAACTTAAAATGTATTTACAATTCAATTATTCTTTCTAAAACATTACGTTCTAGAATATTTGCTTCAAATATAAAGTTTTCTTATTCTGAATTTATTATTTAGATTATCCATTTAGGTGAAATATGTTCGTTATTTGTTCTACAACCATATGACTTAACCTCCATGTAAATGTCATTCTTTTTTTTCTTACATCGTCACTAGAGACCTAATTTTAAGTTTCTGCTTTTTTTCATTTTTAAAAACAGCAACATTATTTTTTTAATGTGCACGAATTAGAAGAAAATTAATTATTTGACAAGATTTTTATGCTTTTTTTATAATTTTAAGCTTTTTTTACTTTTTGTGCTTACTTAGAGCATTTTTGTTTATTTATCAAGATTAATTATTTATCGGATTTGTGATTATCGGGAACTGCAAACTGAAAATAATAAATTTTAAAAATATCAAATATCTTAGTGGGGAAATCGTCGATGAATTGACATGGTTATGACTAGTTTTGGCTAGATTTTTAATTTAAGTCTATGTAGATTCAGAATGTATTGTTAATTTGTTTATACTATTTAAATAAATTTAGTTATTTTGCAAATGTTTTTTTTTTTTACCGACCGCCAACATATATAAGGCTTTTTGTCGGTCCGTGTACACGTGCAGAGCAAATTCGGCTAAAAGGATTTTTATGAAATTTCATATTTAAGCTTTTGACATCAATGGCACGAGTTTGTCAACTTTTGGTAAAAATCGGTTAACTAAAAATAGAGTTTGCTCTTGTCGGTTTTAAGATTTTTGCGCATATTTCACAACAGAGAAATATTTCGAAAAAATTTATTTAACAAAAGCTGCTATAAAAGCAATAACTAACAACTTTTATTCGAGACATTTTTTGATAAAGCAGCATAAATTAAACAAGTACTTTGTGATGGAGGTCGGTCCAGTGGTGACCGCAGCTGATTTTTTTTTAACTTTGTGCTTTTTTACTCAACTCCATGCTTGTTTGGTACATTTTTGTGCCTCTGCTACATTTTTGTGCTTTTTTGCCATGTAATTTGTTTTTATGTAGTTATATATTTTTTAGGTTATCTGACATATAAATATTTTTTTACACTTGACATTTAACAGATTAAGAGAGAGGACTAATGTGAGGCCAAAAGACAGCCCAGCTGATTATGCCCAAAGAAGAAGTTTATGATATAATTTTTAGACCTTCATATATAAATATATTTTTATTTTTTATTTACTATAATTATTTAAATAAGAAACTTTAGCTCTGAAGATATATTGATTGTTTTATTGCTTTGTTTAAACTCTTTTAGCCAAATCTCTCTTTTTATATATAGTACATAATTTTTAAAATTAATATTTTTTTAACTTTTTCAAATTTCACATTAAACTGAATTTATGTCGTATAAATAACGTAAGTGTATTATCTGCCTTGTTTATTTCAATATCTTATTAACCTTTTTTATATTAAAAAATAAATAAATAATCACTTGCTAACCCAGTTGCTATGCCCATGCCCTAGTTGTAACTTATTTTAAATTTCCCGCTATACTGTGTTTGATCAGTGTAAATCGTACTCAGTTCGCAGCGCTATCTGCTTTTTTCTACTTTGAAATAGACCATAGATCTGGTTACTTTGGTGACTGTTGTGGTGTAAACAGACTTTGGCGTATCCGTATGAACCAATACTATGATAATATTATAAATGTATTGTCAATATACAACATAAAAAATGTTTTTCCTGTTAGTTCCGTGTTACAAAATGAGACAGATAATAGTTTTATATTAGACAGATTTTTAATTATTATTATTCTAGCTAATTTTGCCCCTTCAAGTTGTTTAGACGCAACTCGAAAAACAAATTGTAGAAATGGTTGCATAAGCTATATAATTTTTATGATTTTATATGTATAACCAAGAAGACTTTATGCTGTCACTAACGTATATGTCTTTCTGTTAGAAGAAATTGTGTCCAAAACACTTGACCTAGAAAGTTAAAATTTGGCATGCTTATACAATTCTTTGTACCACATATAGGAGATAAATTTATTTGCAATTGAAAAGTAACTTTTATTCTTAGTTCCTTCTAAGATTGTTATTATTTTATTGACAATCAATTTATTTTATTTTCTTTTTTTCTTTTTTCTTTTCTACTACCTAACCAAAAGTAGTTAATTAAGTACGCATTACAATAGCTAAAATACCATTTATTTGTACTGGGTAAATAACTTATCAAATTCTATTTCTTTTATATTTCTTTTGCAGATCTTTGTTTGTACTACCAGTATTAGGATAAGGGAAGCGTACAGTACGGGGGGATGGGGTAGCTAATGACTTATGCTATTATTTAACGATTTACGGGACTCGGTCCCTAAAACATCTCGGCCAAAAACAATCACTTACGCATCTATCAATGTAAATAACTAGTAATAGGGGATACGCATAAAATTTATATTTCCTTAAAACTACATTTTTTTGATATTTTAATGTTAGTTATGTCACCTAACACAACAAAAATCAAATTTTAATTAATATTATAGCCAAATTTTTTAATTAAAATATTGTAAATTTGAAATAAGCCGATCACGCCGCGAAGGTTGCCGAGTAGATACGACTGAGACTGTTGCGGTTTGACGTCACAGATACAGACAAAACATAATGTTTACGTGTTTATATTGTATTGTTTGAGAGTTTTGTATTTGTTTTTAAACAATTTTTCACGCATTTATTATTAAAATAATTTATAAAATATATGTACTCACATTAAAATGGTCTTCACAAACATAAAGTTTACTTTTTTCTGAAATATCGGTTTTATTTCGCCTCATAGCTTTTCTGTTGTTTTTCGTCATCAGGTAATGATATAAATTATTTTTGTGGATTTCTAATTGAACTATTTGTGCACATTGGTACTAAACAATATTTTCGACTATGTTTCGAAGTACTGGGGCCTGGATCTTCCATATTTTATATATTTTAATATAAAATTTAATTCGGTAAACATGTATAAATTGTTTTTATAGAATTAAACTTTATTTTAATTAAAATCACTCTTACTTTACATAACCTATAAAAGTTATACAAACAAATAAGTTCACAACAGACTACAGTACCTAGACAAAATATTATAACCACTTTTGAATTTTTAAAAATTCATTGTTTTACACAAAATCAACAAAATAGTAATACATCAATTTTATTTTTATTTTGTATTTTATTGTTTCCAATTATTTTAGTACATTTATAAAATGTTTTTTAATATTTTGTGTTGCCTCCTTTGCTTTTATTACTGCCGCAATTCTTCGAGGCATACTCTCAATACATGCCCTAATACAATTTTCAATTTCTGGAGAGCCATGCCATACTTTTTTAATATTATCTATTAAAACTAATTTATTAGTATTATTTAAATCATAAACAAGTCTTTTCAGGGGGTTCCAAACATTTTCGATAGGATTGATATCCGGCGAATTACCTGACCAGGACAATCGATACTTTTTGTTCTTACAAATCAGTTTCAGAATAAAAATACAGAGTTGAAGATGTTTAAAATGGCTTATCTTTTAATAAATTCACGATATGTTAAAGAAATAAATAAAGTAGCATATGATTATATGTCGGCATTTTTAATAAACAGTTGTTTTTGTAAGTGGTTATAATATTTTGTCTAGGTACTGTATGTACGCTGGGTAGACTAGTAGTGTCATGTGTCAGTTAGAAGGGTATGACGTCACACGTCGTTTTCGCGCGCTACATACATTTATGATTTTTTTAAGCCTGCAAATTAAAAAAAAAAAAAAATTAAAAACTGTTTTTTATGTTTATATGCAACAAGAGGATAATAATAAAAAAAATTAAAAAAATCATGCCTATCCCCTATTGTCTAGCATCAATCCTAAAGCATGTTGATTAGTCCGTTAAAAGTCCAGTACTCTTTCAAAAATCATTTGTGCATCTGAAGCACATTGAAATATGAAGTTAATTGAGCGTCAAATGTAATTTGAGAAATAAGTTTCCTCTTCCATTGTGTGAAAAATACAAAAAGTAACATATTGATGCGATTATCTCTTGAATTTCTTTCAAGATTATTATCTCGCTTCTTTCGTTATTTATTTATCGGTTAAGAGACATTGTTGGGCATTTATAAATAGAATGGAAGACAAAGTGAGGGTGTGGTAAAGAAGGAAAATTAAACAAAATAGCAATAATAAGATAAATGCATGAAAAGCAGGCCTGAATGTCAACTAGCTCTGACGAAAACAACTTATTCTATATATAAAGTGACAGGCGTCGCAAAACTGGAGATATGTACCTAATTCACGAAATATAATATTGTAGTAATATTATAGTATTCTTTTCATTCTTTTCACATATTCACTCCTAAAAAAAGAACAAAAACGTCTTTATTGTTACATTCATTTTCATCGGCATGCTGTATGAAAACGCGGAAAATCATATTTTTTATTACAAGATCACGTGACCATTTGAGCCCTTTGGGACCCTCCAAATCGCATGCCTATAATTAAAAGACTTTAAATTTGTTTTAACTTTCTTTTGACAAAAGGGCAAGCAATATTAAATCAGAGAAAAACACAAAATTTTTGTGTAAGTGGAAATTCAATTTTCCCTATGACCGGAAAGCGTGCAGGGGTTTAGTACCATCCCTTTTTTTGTCACAGGATAAATATTCTCTCCTCCAAAAGGCATGCTGTATGAAATCGGAGACCAAAAATGTCATGAGCTCCCGGTCTAATAAGGTGAATATTTGGGGGCTGAATAGTACTGTATTTTCCCCCATATTAGCCCAATTAAAATGCGTATCATTGTGTATGAATTTATAAAAATTATTTGCGTACAATTGCCCATAACCTGTCTTACTAGACCTTAAAAACAAGAAATGTATTTGTTTTATTATATAAGTTTTCTTATTATATTTCTTTATTTATATTCGAACACGATGTCACTTTATTTACCTTTTTTAGGGTTTTGTAGGTATGACCAAAAAACCCTTATACCGTCATTTTGTCGTCTGTCTCTCTGTCTGTCTGTCTGTCTGTCTGTCTGTCTGTCTGTCTGTCTGTCTGTCTGTCTGTCTGTCTGTCTGTCTGTCTGTCTGTCTGTTTGTCTGTTTGTCTGTCTGTCTGTCTGTCTGTCTGTTCGGTAAAAATTGTAGCCAAACGGCTAAACCTAGAGAGTTGAAATTTGGCATGCTTGTACAACTTTTTGACCCGCACATAGGAAAAATACTAAAACAACTAAAAAACATATCCCCCTAAAAATATAAACAAATATGTGCTCATCGAAAATAAAAATATTTTTTTATAATTCTGAGTAGGGTATCAAATGAAAGCCCTTAGTACGTGGATTAACGATCAAAATTTTATTTTTGCAAAATAAATTATTTTGACGCGATTTTTGTCAAAATTGTGCAAAAAAATTTTTGTCCCACACCTGTAGCCCAGATGGTTTAAACTAAAAATCTGAAAAATTTCTAAGTATTGTATATTGGTGTGAACCGGAATAGTACAACAGGAATTTTTGATCAGATTATGTTTTCGGAAAATAACGCATTTTTTGTGTTTTTAACTAAAATATGTTAAATATTTAATTCGCTATGTAACACTCCCGATCCAGTAGCTCTAGTAGCGTAGTTGGTTTTGTCGTGCGCTTAATAATGTAACTTAATTTGCAAACTAGAGTTCGAATACTGTTAATTTTATTTATTCTGTTTTTTTTTTGCATTTTTATTTTGTTTTTTATTTTTTATTTTGTTTAATTATTTTGTCAAAATTCTATTTATATTTTGGTAAATGTTGCATTTAATTTTTAAAAGCGTAAATTTAATAACCAGTGGGAAGTGTTGAAATTATAATTTAATTCTGTTTGACGAAATCAGAGAGCGGAGCTTATGATTTAAGCAACCAATGGAAGCCATAGGCGCAATTTTCAAAATCTTAATGAACCTTGCTATATAAAAAAAAAAAATACTGCACATATTTAGAAACTTAAATAATGGTATTAGGCATTCG
This sequence comes from Liopterus haemorrhoidalis, assembly GCA_963971575.1. Lineage (NCBI taxonomy): Eukaryota > Metazoa > Arthropoda > Insecta > Coleoptera > Dytiscidae > Liopterus > Liopterus haemorrhoidalis. Next base: position 63,204,061 of record OZ020613.1, read on the forward strand.
AATTAAAATTCATAAAAAAATATTTTAACATAAAATTTGTTTTGGCATCCCAAATAATCATCATTCAGTTATTAAATACCTGCAAAACCCTGAAATGTGTGAAAATTCACACTTCACATACATTTTTTTTAAACCATATAAAAAATTTTATGCAATTATTTCTTAGTCTGTCTAGTTTTATTGACCACTGCTTTTTTGACTTTCCGATCCTCTCTGCATTCCTCTCACATATTTACAAAATATTTTTTTTCGATAAATTGACTATTCGATGAATTGATTTTCGATGAATTGATTTTCGATGAATTAATTTTTGATGAACAAAAAATGAAAAAAACCACAACAAAAAACGTCGCATCATTCTTCATCATGACAATGCAAGCTCCCACACAGCGCGTCAAACAATTGATTATGTGAAGGAGAAAAACATCGAATTAATGTCTCATTGCCCGTATTCACCTGATTTATCCCTTAAGGAATTTTTTTGGTTCCCCAATGTCGAACAAAAATGCGTCGACAGCGATTTTCATCACCTCAAGAAGCTGTTGAAGCCTTCGAAAACCATATTTTTGAGATACCAACTTCAGAGTGGAAAAAATGTTTTGAGAATTGGTTTGAATGCATGCAAAAGTGTATAAATCTTAAAGGCGAATATTGTGAAAAGCAATAAAACAGTTTGTCCCAAAAAAAAAAAATTCCTTCTTAGTTTTTGTAAAAACTAAAGAGGTAGCCCTCGTATAACTTTCCGTCGTACAAATATTGTTATCAAATTCCTTAAATCCTAAATTCTAACTAAGTATCCTGGGCGTTATTTTTTTGTCTTATTTTTGTGCTTTTTTCTATAATTATTGATATAAAAGTCGTTGCGGTGTCTGGTGGCGACACCGTGGAAGCTGTGCTGAGTAAAACCGGGAACGTTTGAGGGGGTTAGAGGGTTGGTTGCTCGTCAGAAGACAGATAGTCCAATATAATGTAGAGCGGCTTTAAGGTAATAGCAAGGAAATACCACTGGAAACACGCCGAGATGATATTTGTTTGTTTCACAATATCGTGCGACATTGGTATTACCGTTGTTCGCATTTTTCTTTCTCACGAAAGTATCAGTTTATTTTACGTTGGATATTTCACTTGAAAGGGAAGTATTTGAAAACTGCTTAATATTTTCACTTTATCTTATAGCTATATACGAGATAAAAAAAGGTATAGGGATCGTGTTTGTACGAAAAATCGATTGTGATGTTTTAAGAATCGGTTGGAAGGAAAAAAGGTTATACAAACATTGTTTAAAAAATGTTTATGTTTGGGGCTTTTGACGCCACAGAATAATAACTTTCTTCCGTCATATTAAATAAAAATAACACGATAAATCTAAATTTTCTTTATACTTAAAAAAACCCGTAGTGTCTAAACGGAAATTACGCATTTTAAATTATGTAGCAAGTGCACAATATACCGAAAGGTGAAGGATAATTCTTTTTATAGCATCTGAATAAAATAAAGCGGTTTTCTTATTATACAGAGGGTGTCAACAATTGTCTTTTGCTTATTAGAAAGAATATTTTATTCTGTATTCAACGATGTAAACAGATCAGTAAATATTTGAGAAAATTGAAGTTTAAATTTATATTGATTTTATAGAAATCTCGTTCTTATAAGAGGGTTACGAATGAGATTAATTGAACATTGTTATTTTGTTTCATTCCTTGTTGTTAAACATTTATATTCTATCTACAAGGTGTCTCAAAAGAAATTTTATATTTAGTGGATCGATTAAAAAAAAAGTAAGCCATATATAGAAAAAATGTTTATTAATTATTAAAATACACTTTTTGGGGATTTATTTCTTAAAAATAATATCATCTAAATGTAGACCCTCGCGTTCTCGGCACTCATTTAATTGAACAGTAAAATTACTTATGACGTCTCGGCAGGTGGACTCAGGGATGGCTGCCATTTCGTGACGGATATTTTCTTTCAAATGCGCCAGTGAAGTCGGTTTATTGGCGTAAACTTTAGATTTAAGATAACCCCATAGGAAAAAGTCCATAGGGGTTAAATCTGGACTGCGTGGAGGCCAATTTATGTCACCTCTCCGGGAGATCAATTTGCCTGAGAAAATTTCACGAACACGTGGCAGAGACATATTGGACGTGTGTGAAGTTGCTCCGTTGGAACCATGTTCTTTGGTTATAGCCAGGAAAGTTTTGCAGTTCAGGTACCAAGAAGTTGTCTAACATCTCCACATAACGCTCTGAATTTACTGTAACTGCACGCCCCCTTTCGTCTTCAAAAAAGTAAGGGCCGATAATTCCTCGCGCCGACATCGCAGCCCATACGGTCACTTTAGGCGAATGTAGGGGTTTCTGATGTTTGCGTTTCGGATTCATTGCACTCCAGTAGCGGCAGTTCTGCTTATTTACGTGGCCATTAAGATGAAAATGAGCTTGATCCGAAAACAAAATGTTGGTAAACGTTGAAAATCGCTCAATCACCTGATTTACGAAATTAAGCCTCTGACTGGCATCTTGGGGCTTTAATTCTTGCACCAATTGAATTTTGTAGGGGTGCAGCTTTAGGTCTTTGTGCATAATGCGATGTAATGATGATCTATGCACATTTAAAGCACTTGCGCGCTTCCGAATTGAAAGGTTCGGGTCGTCATGAACAGACTGATTAACATTCTCCACGTTTTCTACCATTCTTGATGACTAGTTCTAGGTCGCCCGGATTTTGATTTATCCAGCGTTGTACCAGGCTCTTCAAACTTTCTAACCCAATGTCGAATGAGAGGAATGCTTGGCGCATCATTTAAGTGGCGAAAACCTCGAATACTGCAGAATTTTCTACGCGCTACAGTCGCCGAATCACCGTTTTTGTAAAACTCTCGCACGCATAACGCGCGGTCTGTTCCCGAGAAACGCTCCATAGCGACTAAATTCCCAAGAGCCAGGCTACCGATTGACATAACCCCCGCGCCCCTCGGATACGTTGCGTTCACGCAGTAAGCTAAATAAATATAAAATTTCTTTTGAGACACCTTGTATTTTACCCGTGACATGGTAAAGGTGTATATTTTGGTAACCAGACAACTGGGGCCGTAAGACAACTCGGGCCGTGCACAATTGGGGCTTTTCACAACTGGGGCCATTAACAACTGGGTCGATGGACAATTCGGGCCGTACACAATTGGGGTTTTTCACAACTGGGACCATTAACAAATGGGGCGATGGACAATTCGGTCCGTTCACAATTGGGGCTTTTGACAACTGGGGTCATAACTATAAGAGCTAGAGTCTTCTTTTGTTTAAAATAAAAAATAATTATTTTACAAGTTGGCATAAATTAATTTGCGTGTTCTTTTGAAAAAAAATATTTTAAAGGTTTGATTAAGTACATTTTGGTGGGAATTAGAATAAATAAAAAAATTGTATTTTATGGGTTGGCTTAAGTAAATTTTCGTCTTTATTTGATTAAAAAGAAATTGTATTTTAATGTTTAGATTAAGTAAAATTTAGTGCTCTTTTGACTAAATAAATAAAAAATGTATTTAATTTTAGAAGTAAATATTTTGTAGCTATTTTTAATTAATATGAGTCAACTACGAGAAAACCAGTTATTTTTTGTTTGACTATTTGGTTTTCCTAGTTTTTTTTTATGTATTTTTTTGTACATAGATATTTTATGTATCTCGTTTCTATAAAACGGGCAAAATAATCTAGATAAACATAATAAAAATAAAAATTAATACCTATCATGTCTCTAATGTGACTAAATTTTCAAATACATAATCTTCATAATATTTGCTGCTTTGAGATTCTCGCCGATCGTATAATTTTATTAGAATATTATCTTAGAATGCACGTATACATAAATATTTTCTATTGGTTAAGAATTTAATGAGGGAATATATAGTCAAAAGAGCACGAAATTTTACTTAATATAACTCTTAAAATACAATTTCTTTTTAATCAAATGATCACGAAAATTTACTTAAGCCAACCCTTAAAATACAATTTTTTTTATTTATTCTAATTCCCACCAAATGTACTTAATGAAACCATTTATTTGTTTCTTATTCTGCTAACTGCTAAAAAGAATAAGAACTAACACTATTAGTATTGTTATATCACAATAGATGGCGTTTATATTTTGTGTACTAATATTAATAAAAATTAGAATTTTAAGATTCCAGCGCTCTAGCAGTAGTTTCTGAATTTCAAAGTTTAAACATCGACATCGGTTGTAGACATCGATGTTTTATCGATACTATCGCCATCTGAACATCGATGGTAAAAACATCGATGTTTTAAAAACAAACATCGATGTTTTCGATACATCGATGTTTTTTCCAATCCCTACTGCACTGTACTAAAAGACGAATAAGCTATTGTCCAATTAGTTTTAAAGTTCTGTTGTTTAATTAATATTGTAGTTGTTGTAAACCTTCCTAATCTTCATATGAAAGTAGATTATTTTTTTCCGATTCAATATATATTATTAATCCATATTTATATAGGTATAATCCATTCGATTTATTCTGAACCCTTAGATATATTTTAATAAACGTATTTCCAACCCCATCTGGTAAATTTTCATTCAGTGAGCTTTTCTAAAATCGGTTCAAAGACATAAAAATTCTAGTGCACGATATGTAGTCGATATGTAGTCTTCATTATTTCTTAATTTGGGTTGGGGATATTCCTAAAATATCCACATTGATTTTCTCTCAAATACGGATACCTTTTTTTTCCTTTTTTATCTTATATACGACTATAAGATAAAGTGAAAATATTAACCACATCTAGCTGAAATATTTTATCTAAATAACCTTTCTTGGTGACTGCTGAAGTCTTGTCAGTTTGACGTATCTTGTAGTAGATTGATAAAACGCGTTCGTATCTCTGCAGTATGCGAAAATTAGTTGTTGAATTTTTTATGGATTTTTTATTAAAAATTATAATTTTGCCTCGTGGAAAGTAATATTTTATTTTACTAACATAAGATAAATAGGCCTTTGAACAGCTAGGACTAAGGAGTATATTCAAAGCATGAATAATCATTGTTTCTCTAAAGTGCTGCATTGAATTCCACAAGAATGACGAAGAGATGACAATTGACAATTAATTGTGTGGGAGACATGTTGCCTGGGCAAATCACTCGAATCACAAATCACTACTATTTAAACTATGGCAGATATGGTATTTGCCGTGAGTACCACTTGGGTCCCACGTTGAGCGCCACTTGAGCGCTAACGTTGAGCGCTCAACGTGGTACACCCCGTTCCACTTTACTAACCTGTTTCATTTTCAAAAAAAAAATTATTCACAAAAAAAAGTTTCCAGAAGTGCTGGCTAAATGTTTTGAGTTTATTTCTTTGCGTTAATCCAGTACTTGAAAACCCCTTTCAAATGGCGCTCAACGTGGGACGCCACATTACTTACCTGTCTCATTTTCAAAAAAAAAAAAATCACGAAGAAAAGTTTACAGAAGGACTGGCTAAAAGTTTTTGGTTTTCGTTTGCTTTCATTAAAGGTTTTCCTAAAGGCTCTGTTTCAAAATGTCAGAAACATTTAATTATCAAACTTATTTCCAAGGACATGTATACATAGGCGTACTTCCTATTTTTATTACCTTATACGAATTGATTATTAGATGAACACTATTTTTCTCTACACGCCAATGAGTTGGTAACAGATATTAAGTTAGCAACACGAATTTTTGTTGTTTCTCGGGTAAGTTCGGGCAAACGAAGTAATCTGATTGGTTCTTTGTTAAATTGGGATTTTCAGCTGTGAATTAGAATACAATTTTGATATTTTTAATCTCACTGTTTACTGTTATGTAACTGACAAGAAATAATGATCGCACGGTACTTTTAAAGGTGTACGAGTGTTACCTTCTATGTTTTTACAAACGGCCACTAGATGGCAATATTGAAATTTGTCATTACTATATTCGTAAAATTTGACATTTGTTATTGTGAAATCACTGGCAGCTTATAAATTGAACGAATAGTTTGTTGACAGTGAGCATTTAAAAACACAAGTTTGTGAAAAAAATTATATTACTCGTGAAGGTTTTCGTTGGATAACATTTTACGATTTTAGTAAATGCCTTACTCAACAACAATGCATAGATTCGGTTCGTTCAACTTTTGGTAATGAAGCACCATCAGAAAGACTTTTTACAATTGGTTTGCAAAATTTCGTCGTGGTCGTGCGTCCGTCAGTGATGAATCTTGTGAAGGTCGACCAAAATCGGTTGTGATTCAAAAAAATATCGATGCTGTGCACAAAAGGATTGAAGAAGATCGGCATGTGACTTACCGTGAGATACAGGCATCCTTTGGCATATCGCAGACTGAAAAACATTCGATTTTGCATCAACATTTAGCTGTGAAAAAGTTCTGTTCCCGATGGAATCGAATGTTTTTGATACCAACCATGAGAAAATGAGATAATTTGGCAGTTACTATAATTCAGGAAAAGTTTATTTTCATCGCAATATTTATGGAAATTGTCAAGATCATTTTGAAGGAATATTGCATCAGAAATTGAAGAAATTTTAAAGAACATTTCCATGTCATCAGTAAATAGTAGAAAATTAACATTTGAAATGTAGCTAGTGACGTGGTTTATAAAAAGCAAAAAGAGTAATGGACCTAAATGGGATCCCTGATAGACACTTGATGTAATTTTTACTAACCTTGACGTAAATTGATTGATTTTGATAGCTTTACTTCGGTTCCTAATATAAGAAATAAACCATTTAAATAAATCCCCATGAATACCCATTTTTAAGATCTTATTTATTAGAAGATTATCGTTGATTATGAATATGGTTGTTTAATTGTTTTTCCAATTTAATATTCTTTGTTTCAGAGTAAAATACTCCATCTTTTCTAATTTAACCTGCTTTGTATCTTCTACAATATAGAAGTAAAGCCGTATTCAGAGCTCTTAAATCAATAGCTTATACACTGCAACTTATAGACTGTTTACTGGCACTAGCAGTTTGTCATATGGTAAGACGTGAAACCGTTCAGATCTCTAAATTCAATACGTTGTTCGTTGTGGATTATGGATAATTTTCTAAACTTATAGCTAGTGAGATGTTTTAATGAGACAGATATATAAACACATTGGCTATCGCATTCTATCAGTGACACTGTAGTTATCGTACGCCTTTACATAACCTAAAATAATGTCATTATTGACAAATCTTGCTCAAAATTACAAATACGGACAGTAAATATGATCAGTTTAGGTAATTAGGTAGTTAAAATCTAAGACAACAGAATTATAAGAACGATAATACATATAAAACATTTTACGAAGCTAAATAGTTGGTTTCAAAATACACAGATGTCGGACTATTCGTAACATATTAATTTTTAACTTGGTATCGGGTCTATTCTCTAAGCATGATGTTAAAATCTTAGCGTCAGAAACTGACGTTAATTTTTTCAACACCATTTTTAACCTAAATGCTATTCGCTAAACATGTATGTGTTAATATTATAGCGCGGCGGCTAACCAGTTAACGTTCTACAATAAGCGCCTACCGAAACGGTGGCTTTAAAAGTTAACGCTAGTGTTCAGTTTGCAAAAATAGCTGATCCTATTTAAGTAAATGTCATGTTATTTAAAAAAAAATGAATAAAACACAAGACGGTAGTCAAGAATATTAATCAACTTTCTATTACTTTTTAAAGTGAATTCTTTACAGTAGAGATAATAATGACGCTTCATAATTTTTGTTATACAAGTAACCCAGACGCAAGTTCAAGTAATTGTATAAGTAGAAAGGAAGTAAATGGAGTAATGGAGAGCAGTTTTTGTTTTTGTTGAGACACAGAACTTAAAATTTTAATCCTCTGAAAGCTACAAAACGTCACTTATGCCTCCGCCGTGTTTCAAAATATCGCAGTACATTTTAATTGTGTATCATATGAAGAAACAATTGATGAGATTGATAATGACGATCACAACCGTGTTATTCCAGGGTAGAAATAGCGTAATAAATCAAATTTAATAATTAATATCACCGAACACCTTTTTAAAAATAGAATGAACATATAAATCACATATTATTCAAAAATTAGATAAACTGTTATAATACAATGTAGTATATAAATTGACTAAATAAAAATTGAATAAAGTTATATTTTTATTTAATGCACTGTGGAAACCCATAATGAGTCACCGGACCAAACATTTCTGTTCCATTTTTAAAATAAATTTCGCCACTGAATATTTAATATTAGGTTAAGATTCTCTTGGCATTTGACTAAATAAATACTCCTGTTAAAATTCAACTTAACAGCGCATGCGCGTGTAGTTAATGTTAGCCTCTCTACAGGGTGAGTTAGCGCCTCGCGTTAACAAATATTGTATTAACGCTTACCTTAACAAATGCTCTTACAGAATAGCATTTTTGGATAATGACGTTAGACATGGAGTTAAAATTAAAATATTAACCTGTCGCTAATTTTAACGCATTTCTTACAGAATACACCCGTATGAACGGTAAGTACAACGTTAAAAACAATGCATAGAAACATAACTTACAACTAACAAAGAACAGCCTACATCCTGTTAATTTAAAGAGCTCTGAATGCGACTTAAGCAATGCAAAAACAAGAGATGAGTAACTTATGAAAGCCTAAACACGTTACAATGCATACGCGCGTATCTTTGCACGATAAGACCGTATCTTAATACACAATATAGATCTTAATGAACATATACAAGTCCAAGTGTGTAAATCCATGAAAGTTTAAATAAAATTTAATGAGACACGAGAGGAAATATCAAGTTATGTATTTAATTTATTTCTCTTATATTATAATTTAAACATGTATCTCATTTAGAAGCGAGTAGTAAATGCAAAGTTTCATTTACTTGACAAATGATGATCTAGGGACCTAAAGAACTTTAATGTTAGTAGCAAAAACAGTTCAGTAACAACAAACTAAATGAGTTTTATGTAATTGTGCCAAGAAGTTGGTTATCTCCGGGAAATATCATGCACAGGAGCGTACTAAACACCGACAACTGCTGAAATTTCATACAACTCCTAAGATGATAAAATAAAAGTATTGTACGGGGGTTTTATCATAAATTTTGTTGACGTCTAAAGTAGCAAGTTCATACGAAATTGTCTGGCACATATGTAAACAGCTGAATGTTATTTTACTGTATTAAAATACTAGGTGTCATGTTAAGGTACGTTTTATTTTTACAACGAAGGATACCTTTTAAGTTTTTACAAAAACTAAGAAAAAACAAACTGTTTTATTGCTTTCCAAAATATTCACCTTTAAGATTTATACACTTTTGCATGCGTTCAAACCAATTCTCGAAACATTTTTTCAAGTTTCAAGTTCAACAAGTTAATATCTCAAAAACATGGTTTTGGAAGGCTTCAACAGCTTTTTGAAGTGATGAAAATCGCTGTCCACGCATTTTTTGTTTGACATTGGGGAACAAAAAAAGTCGTTAGGGGATAAATCAGGTGAATACGGGCAATGAGACATTAATTCGTTGTTTTTCTCCTTCAAATCAATTGTTTGAAGTGCTGATTTTGTCGATGACTTCTAGCAAACTAATTAAGGGGACTAGAAGTAAAAGGATTTAGGCACATTGAAGTTTCGAGAAAAAAAGCTTCGAAGTTAATTGCTTTAGGAGAATTTTTTAATTTTAAGATAAATAAAACAGCCAATATCTCTCCATCATAATGAGTATCCATCAGTTTTGTTCTTAGGATCTTGCAGTAAAATGATGCAAGAGTACTTAAATCGTTTTACCAATAACTGAAATAGCAATTTATTATTTCAGTTTTTTTTTTCAAGTTCGACAGAGGGTGCTAGTAAAGCGAATTCTGTTGAAATCGTTTTACTATCTAATAATAATAATGTTTAACGGACGAAATATGTACTTTTGTGTTTCGCTTCATGTTGGAAGACCCAAACAGTGGAATGTTGCTTAGTTTCTGGTTCATATGAATAAATCCAACTTTCGTCACCTGAAACGATGTTGTATACGGATTTCACAGTGCCTAGGTTGTATTTTTTTTAGTATTCCTTTACACCAATCAACACAAGAATTTTTTTGAGCTTCAATCAAATTATGTGGAATCCATCAGGAACAGATCTTTTTCACAGCTGGTGTTGGAAGCGTGGAACAAGAAATTCAACCAATAGGATCGCTCTATTTTGAAAAAACCCGTACCATGGTGTCGTAGGCGCGGTGTCGCAAGTTCAGAAATTTCTACTCTAGCGCTGGCCGCATCGTCGAAACCATAGAAACAGATATATTTTGTCGGAATGGTGAGATCTTTAGCGAGACACTTATATTAATTTCCTAAAAAAAAATAAAAACGTAAATTGAAGTAGCGAAATAGCGACTTTTACAATGCTGTCGGCAGTCATAATATTTATTATTATGGATTCGGTTTCAAATATCTGGTCTGCAGAAATGTCATGCAGTGGGTATACTAATAATACACCCCCAAGCAGGGGCCAACAGAATCTTCATTCTAAACTGTGATGTCAAGTAAAAAAGATTGTGTATTAAATTCTTTTCTTGTAATTGAAGTAACTGTATTTGTTTTTTGTGTCTCATTTTTTTGCAATAAGGTAAAATAATCTCCCTGTTTCTATGTATATATGGGACGTACCCACCATCGCTTTTCTTCATATCGCAATAAGTCTAAATATGCATAAAAAAGATCTAGACGTCTCCTTCGATTTGATGACATATTTAATGAAATTGAATAAACGTTTACTCCAAATTATTGTATAAACTTTTAGGTTAGATTTTGGTTAGATACAAATGTTGTCAAAACCGAAAACGCGCACTTATCACGCTTCCAACCCCACCATGAAATTCGAACTTGTAAATATAACACCACGCCTGTCACCCCTGTCGCGCCTTTGACACTACCATGAAAATGATGCATTTATGTTCATGCAAAATCGAATCCATTGCGGTCTGCGGTATGCCAAAGGATGCCTCTATCTTACGGTAAGTCACATGCCGATCTTCTTGAATCATTTTGCGCACTGCATCGATGTTTTTTTGAATAACAACCGATTTTGTTCGACCTTCACTAGATTCATCACTGACGGACGCACGACCACGAAGGGATTCTGCAAACCAATTGTAAAACGTCTTGAAGATGGTGCTTCATTACTAAAAGTTGAACGAAGCGAATCTATGCATTGTTGTTGAGTTAGGCCTTTACTAAAATCATAAAAATTATCCAACGAAAACCTTCACGAGAAGTATCAATTTTTCACAAAATTGTTTTTTTGAACGCTCATTTATTATGCCTCTGATTTCACAATACCAAATTTTACGAATATATTAATAACACTTTTCAATATTACCATCTAGTGGTCGTTTGTAAAAACATAAAAGGTAACCCTCGTATTATATATTTCTTTTTTTTTTTTTATCATAATTATTAAATATTTGTGGTAATTTATTTTGAATGTACTTATTAAGTAAATAAATAAATAATTAAATAAATTAGTGATGCCCCACTGCTTGCAATTCAACCGCTTCAACCAGTATTTTCCGAGAATCTGTACATATCTTTATTTCGTCATTTAATTTCACAATTTCTAAATAGTTATTATGGAAAATTTCCCAACGGAATACAAATAAATATATGAAATACATGAAAATATAGATTAACGCAAATTGGTATATTGATATACAAATATTTAAAGTAGAAAATTACGTAAATGTCATTCATTTTATTCATTGAGTCATAAAACCGTGCGCCATTTAACTGTCGAGTATAATTCTGAAGCTTTACAAGTCACATTTGAAATTGCCAGCATTTTAAAACGAGCTCATGTAATCGATAAGCTTAAAAATATCGACTGGTAATGTACACAGTAAACTACTTTATACTTGCGTGATTGGTTCCTATCCATACGTGATTAGAAAAAAATACCTGCCGTTTTGCCATAATGTACTTTTAAACGCTTGTTCAATATTAAGTTATTATTTTGTTTTACTATAAACAGCTGAGGACGGAGCTCGTTATTCAACACCATTAACGTTGTTCGGTCCAATATTGGATATGTTTCCATTATATTGTTTCACTGCTGTTGGTTGTTGGCTACTCTAGGCCAATGTACTTGAACCTTTTTGTCCCCGCGGACCGGTGAAAATAGGATAAATATTTCGCGGACCGGCTGAAAGCTAAGACACAAATAAAAACCAATATATACAGGTGTTTGTTTGAAACGGGGCACCCCGAAAATCTCCTTTATTTGTAAAGATACAAAAAATCTTCAGAACAAAAGTTAAACTAGACAAAAAGCCCCATCTAAAGGTTACTATAAGAATTCTGAGGCACTTCCGGTTTCACCGGAAATGATGTCAAGTTTTGATCTAGCATAGGGAATCGATAATTTTATATTTTTTTCCTAAAAGTACATTAAATTAGCTTTACAATGAAACCAAAAAGTCATATTTTTATGTTAAACATTTCAAAATGGCGAACATTTATTTACAAAATAATAATCAACATAAGTTTTACAAAGTTGAAGGTAGCAAGCTTTGAAAACAATAAAAAAAGAAACAAAATATCTCTAAAATAAACTGTTACAACTATTTATTATATGAAATAACATGAAATAACTTAAATTTTAATTTTTCAATTAAATGTTTTATAAATAACAAGAGTTTAATAGTTTTGCTTATTTTTGTTTGAAAAAAAATTGTATTAATTGGTAGTAAGTCGTTATTTGTACCTAATGATGGTTTATGTACGATATACCAACGAAGAGATGACAGATATGGTTCTGATATACGGAGAGTGCCAAAGAAATGCGGTTAGGGCCCAGCGACTCTATCAGGAAAGGTATCCTGATAGAGCTCAACCGAGAAGGCAGTATTTTGCCAAATTAGTGAACAAATTAAGCCAGCGAGGTTCTTTCGAAATTAAAAAACGACGTCCAGAAAGAGCAAACCATGGAGCAAAAATAACGAAGAAAGAATATTGGCTTACGTCCACTACGACTTGGAAGTGTCGGTGCGGGAGATTGCAAAAGAATGCGGTGTTTCACAATGGAAAGCCTGGAAGGTTTTAAAAAAACATGGGTTTAAGCCTTATAAACCGCATGTAAGCCAATTTATCCACGCAAATGATGAAGATCGCCGACTGAACTTTTGTAATTGGTTTTTGGGTATGTGGGAAAATGATAATCGCTTCCATTATAAAATAATGTTTTCGGGCGAATCCAATTTTACTAGAAATGGTTTATTCAATAGAAATAATGTAAGACGTTGGTCGACGAAAAATCCCAGGAAATTAAGATCTTACAGATTCCAACACAGGTTTGGTTTCAGTGTTTGGCTGGGAATTCTAGGGACAAAAATTGTAGGCCCAATTATTTACCATGGCAGCCTTAGAGCTAACAGGTATTTAAATTTTTTACAAAATGAAGTGGAGGATTTGTTGGATGATTTACCACTTGCTGATAGGATAGGAATGTGTTTCCTACAAGATGGAGCACCAGCTCATAACGCTAGAAACGTGTGGGCCTATTTAAATGGCCAATACCCAGATAAATGGATTGGAACACATTCACTTAATCCCTGGCCTGCACGATCGCCGGATCTCACGCCATTGGATTTTTTCGTTTGGGGGTATTTAAAAGATTGAGTGTATTGGGCAACACCAACGACGATAGAAGATTTAGAAGAAAGGGTTAGAAGTGCAATCCGGGATATCCAAGAATGTATTTTTATAAGGGCGATGGAAGAGTTTTTATTAAGAATGAGAAAATGTGTGGACAATAATGGTGGTTTGATCGAACATTTGTAATTTTTTTTTTTTGTAAAATAATTGTAAAAAGTAATAGTTTTTTTTTTTTTTCTAAATAGTCAAATAGTTTATTTTAGAGATATTTGGTTGTGCCTCAGAATTCTTATAGTAACCTTTAGATGGGCCTTTTTGTCTAGTTTAACTTTTGTTCTGAAGATTTTTTGTATCTTTACAAATAAAGGAGATTTTCGGGGTGCCCCGTTACAAACAAACACCCTGTATATATGAGCCGTTGATTTTGAAAGTGAGATAAGTTCATTTTGTGAAAAATGAGTTAATATTACGTCTTATTACAAATTGAGATTAACTTCATGTTTTCAATCATTTATAATAAATATCGACCCAATATCAGTACAAATTTGTTACTGTTAGTTTATATGGTCAACAGTATTTCAAATGCATTGATTTTGAAAATGAGACAAGTCCTCTCGAATAAATTCTTTGGAACCGAAACCCAATTAATACCCCAGGATTATTATAAATTGATACAAAAATGTCGCAAGCATAATCCCTTTTTAGTACATGAAATGAAAAGTGAAGACTTTTACTCTACCAAACCTCTCGAGGAGGCAATTTTAAGAAGAAGGAAAAATACTGATGGAGAAATAGTTAACTGGTTGAATATTTCCTGGATAAGATTTTTGAGAAATGCGCCATATAAAATGTTTTATAAAACGTCAATAGAAAAAGATTCACAATTTAAAACTCTTGATTTACCACAAAAGCGCGGTAGGCCATGTAATTTCGGAAAAATAAGGTCCCTTTTCGAGAAAATCTAAAAGAACTAAATTTCCATTTAGTTCCGCCTAATCGTGTGGAATAGCCTGTAGCTCTCGTACGATAACTCTATTTTCTAACTCCAAAAATATATAAATATGTTATATCCGTCCATTAGCAAACTGTTAGTATAGTAATTTTCCACGAAACTATTTTTTTGTACTAAATAACGCGGAGAAAAGGAAAAAACATCAATGATATAAATATGTCATTAATCATCCTGGCAAGATACACTCGCTGATCAGAGACTGATCCAAAGTCTCGCTATAGATTTGGTTGTAAGTCTGGCTTTACTTCAAATATAAAAACGTGAAAACACGCTGTATATCAAAAATAAAGTAGGTAAGAAGTTTATTCAACGTAGTGACAAACATATTTGTATATGAAACTTTGAAGAATGCATAAAATTTATTTCACTAGTACATTCCGGTGAGAAAGATGTAGGAAAAACAAAAAAAGAAAAGTTAGAGAAGATTGCAAATTCTCATAAAGTATTCAAATTTAATTCGCAGTTCGGAATAATATATTTCTCTTCTTAAATCATAGATCTTAATGAACTTATACAAGTCCAAGTCTTGAAATCTAGGAAACTTAAGAATAAAACTTGATAGAACACGACAAGAAATGGTAAGAAATTTAATTTATTCTTTCTATATTATAATTACAGTGACAATATATTTTTAGAAAAAATAAAGGAAAAATCTGGAAAAGGTTTATAAAAATAGAAAAACAAAAATTGTATTATTTCATAAATAAAGGCTCTAGAATGAAATACAGATAACTTACTTTTTATGTAAAATATATGCAACTTAATATTGATATTTTTCACATAATTGTGCTTTTTTTAAAACATGAGGTTTATATTTAAAGTTACTTAAAAGTTTAAAACACTCAAACACTTGTAAGTGTCTAAACCACTTCAAAAGATTCTTTAAAAAGAGGAAAATCTAACCAACATTGGAGAAATTCTACACATTTTCTCCAGCAAAAAAATCAAGATTCATGTCTATTACTAGGGTTACCTTTTATGTTTTTACAAACGACCACTAGATGACAATATTGAAATGTGTCATTACTGTATACTTAAAATTTGACATTTGTTATTGTGAAATCAGTGGCAGCTTATAAGTTGACTGAGTAGTTTGTTGACAGAGTTGACAATTTGTGAAAATATGGATATTACTCGTGAAGGTTTTCGTGGGATGATTTTTTATGATTTAGTAAGGACCTAACTCAACAACAATGCATAGATTCGCTTTGTTCAACTTTTACAATTGTTTACAATTGGTTTTCAGAATTTCGTCGTGATCGTGCGTCCGTCAGTGATGAATCTCGCGAAGTCTACTAAAATCGGTTGTGATTCAAAAAAACATCGATGCTGTGCGCAATATGATTAAAGAAGATCGGCATGTGACTTACCGTGAGATAGAAGCATCCTTTGGCATATCGCAGCCTGCAATACATTCGATTTTGCATGAACATTTAGCCGTGAAAAAAATCTGTTTCCGATGGATTCCGCATTATTTGACCCAAGCTCAAAAAAAGGGTCGTGTTAATTGGTGTAAGGAAATGCTAAAAAAATTCAATCTAGGCACTGTATAATTCGTAAAACAACCAAAAACGTCGCATCATTCTTCATCAAGACAATGCAAGCTCCCACACAGCACGTCAAACAATTAATTATTTGAAGGAGGAAAGCATCGAATTAAAGTCTCATTGCCCGTATCCACCTGATTTATTCCTTAACGACTCTTTTTTGTTACCTATTGTCAAACAAAAAATGCGTGGACAGGGATTGTCATCACTTCAGAAGCTGTTGAAGCCTTCGAAAACCATGTTTTTGAGATACCAAATTCAGAGTGGAAAAAATGTTTCGAGAATTGGTTTGAACGCATGCAAAAGTGTATAAATAAAGGCGAATATTTTGAAAAGCAATAAAACATTTCTTCAAAAAAAAAATTTCTTTCTTAGTTTTTGTAAAAACTTAAAAGGTAGCCCTTGTATCTTAGCTGACATAATATTAGCAAAATTATTATAATTTTCCTGGAAAATATTCTTTTGTTTACCGTCAGATACAGTTGAAAAATCAAAACATAAAAATGTAAAGGCTTTCGTTACCTGTCCGAGACAAACCTTTGAAAGAATTTTGATATTCTCTTCTTGTTTAAATTAAATTTGTTTGATCATGTTCTGAAAAAGGTTTTAAAATACACGTTTTACCATTACGGGAAGATTTCGTTAAAATGAGGTTACTTAGAAAATTGAATATACACTGCAACAAAACTAAATAATATACTTAATATTGAACAAGCAACGTTTAAAAATACATTATAACAAAATTATACCTATTACTTACATATATGTAGAGTACCTATATGGAAAAACTACATGATACACTTTCTATATTCATTTTAATACAGATGAGTATTCTAAAAGAAGTGCCTTACAGTCATATGCATCTTCTTCTTCGGTTCTATGACCCAAGTAGTATACAGGATGTTCATTGCAATTGCTTACCATTGCTATTTCGAGAACTATAAGAGCGACGAGGTTGCTTAAATTATACAACAAATACTAGTTTACAGAAAAATATCAATGATTGTAGCAATTTTTTATTTCGACCAGTGGTTCTGAAAATATACTATATATCAGAGGTGCTCATAAAGTCGATTTGAAGTCGATCGAAAAAGTAATTATATAAAATAACAACAATGTGTTAAAAATATATTAAATTCAAGACGGCAGAGGCATTAAAAAAGCTTACATGAATTCTGGAAAATATGTGAACTAAATTATAAAACTCTAGATGCGACTAGTTTCGACCAATCAGAAGGTCCAGTACACTCTGTTAAGGTTGGAGTAGATAGCGGTTAAGTTTGTATTTTAGGTAGAACGCGTGGAAAAATTAGTGAGCACTACTGCTATATATACAGGGTGTTTGTTTGAAACGGGACACCCCGAAAATCTCCTTTATTTGTAAAGATACAAAAAATCTTCAGAACAAAAGTTAAACTAGACAAAAAGGCCCATCTAAAGGTTACTATAAGAATTCTGAGGCACTTCCGGTTTCACCAGAAATGATGTCAACTTTTGATCTAGCATAGGGAATCGATAATTTTATATTTTTTTCCTAAAAGTACATTAAATTAGCTTTACAATGACACCAAAAAATCATATTTTTATATTAACCATTTCAAAATGGCGATCATTTATTTACTAAATAATAATCAACATAAGTTTTACAAAGTTGAACGTAGCAAGCTTTGAAAACAATAAAAAAAAAACAAAATATCTCTAAAATAAACTGTTATAACTAGTTATTATATGAAATAACATGAAATAACTTAAATTTTAATTTTTCAATTAAATGTTTTATAAATAACAAGAGTTTAATAGTTTATTTTATTTTTATACCTCGAGTATAAACGAGTTATTTCTCTATATTTTTACAGACCGCCAACATAAAGAAGATAGGTATTGTGATCATACCGATTCTGACATTTCGAGATTTCGATGGATCTCCACGAATTGAGGTCCCACATAACGTTTTGATTATTTTTAGCATGATGTCTGTCGGTCTGTCTGTCCGTCCATCCGTCCGTCTGTCCGTCCGTTCATCCGTTCGTCCGTCTGTCTGTCTGTGTACACGTGCAGAGCAAATTCGGCTAAAAGGATTTTTATGAAACTGCATATTTAACTTTCTGATATCAATGGCACGAGTTGATCAACTTTTGGTAAAAATCGGTTGACTAGAAATGGGAGTTTACTCGTGTCGATTTTAAGATTTTAGCAAATAGTTTTGAAAAATATTTAGAAAAAATTTATTTAACAAAAGTTACTATAAATGCAATAACTAATAACTTTTATTTGAGATATTTTTTGATAAAACGAAAAAAATTTGAAAAATTTTGAAAAATTTTTCTAAGAATCTATTTTTCATACTTATATGTAACTTTTCCATGATCATGATAAATAATATCTCTGTTGGAAAATATTATGCCAAGTTATTTCTACTCTACTGCTAGAATGTATTTTATACAAGTACTTTGTTATGGCGGCGGTCGGTCACAGCTGATTTTTTCCTCTCACTTCAATAAAAGTTTTTCAAATACCATATGTGCAATAATTTATTAAAGTTCTAAATGAATTAGTAAACTAATTAATCAGCTAATAACGTGAGAGCAGCGTTATTTTTTTGTCAGTAGCCGCAAATATTCCGAACATCTAAATATCAAACTAATAAATTAGCTGAAACTTTAACAACATTATAACCTGACTGTATACCGTTATTTAATACAGCTACAAATTAGATTAACTAAATCCAATTAATATACGTTGCATCTTTGTAAACTGAGCAGAAATCTCGTGTTTAATAATGTAAATTTCTGACACAGAATGTTCAAGAATCTTCAAGCCGATTATTATGGAGGCAGTGTCACTACTACCCGTACATTTAATTAACCAAGCCAAAGTTTCTGAGCAAATGTAAAGAGGGGTATGACGGGGAGACTGGAGACGTGCGGAGGGAACCAGCAAGATTTAATAGCTGAGATAGAGAGACCCGTATTTGTCACATGGTTGTCACTTTACACGTACTGCAGGTAACCTTTTTATTAGATTAAATATAAAGGATTACAGGAATACTAAACATACCAACTTAGTTTCTTGTTTGATGCAACTGTCTTAGTTGCTGATTTGATCTGATTATTACGAATAAAAAGTTTCATACAAGAACCCCGCAGAATAATTAAGAATAAGACGCGCGGTTTATATTTTAAATGAGAGGGTTATTTCATAAATAATGCCTAGGTTGGTAACACTGCGGGTTGGAAGACGCAACCGGGTGTATTCTGTAAGAAATGCGTTAAAATTAGCGTCAGGTTAATATTTTTATTTTAACTCCATATCTAATGTCATTATTCAAAAATGCTATTCTGTAAGAGCATTTGTTAAGGTAAGCGTTAATACAATATTTGTTAACGCGAGGCGCTAACTCACCCTGTAGAGAGGCTAATATTAACTTCACGCACATGCGCTGTTACGTTGAATTTTAACAGGAGTATTTATTTAGTCAAATGCGAAGAGAATCTTGACCTAATATTTCGGTGTTGAATTAAATATTCAGTGGCGAAATTTATTTTAAAAATGGAACAGAAATGTTTGGTCCTGTGATACTCATTATAACTGGTTTCCACAATGTATTAAAAAAATATATAACTTTATTCAACTTTTGTTTAGTCAATTTATATACTACATTGTATTATAACAGTTTATCTAATTTTTTAATAATATGTGAATTATATGTTCATTCTATTTTTAAAAAGGTTGTCGGTGATATTAATTATTAAATTTGATTTATTACGCTATTTCTACCCTGGAATAACACTGTTGTGATCGTCATTATCAATCTCATCAATTGTTTCTTCATATGATACACCATTAAAATGTACTGCGATATTTTGAAACACGGCGGAGGCATAAGTGAAGTTTTGTAGCTTTCAGAGGATTATAATTTTAAGTTCTGTGTCTCAACAAAAACCAAAACTGCTCTTTAATACTCCATTTACTTCCTTTCTATACAATTACTTGAACTTGCGTCTCGGTTACTTGTATAACAAAATTATGAAGCGTCATTCTTATCTCTACTGTAAAGAATTCACTTTAAAAAGTAATA
Organism: Liopterus haemorrhoidalis; assembly: GCA_963971575.1. Classification (NCBI taxonomy): domain Eukaryota; kingdom Metazoa; phylum Arthropoda; class Insecta; order Coleoptera; family Dytiscidae; genus Liopterus; species Liopterus haemorrhoidalis. The sequence goes on from OZ020613.1 coordinate 63,224,357, forward strand.
TAAAGTTGATTAATATTCCTACCGTCTTGTGTTTTATTCATTTTTTTTTTAAATAACATGACATGTCTTAAATAGCATCAGCCATTTTTGCAAACTAAACACTAGCGTTAACTTTTAAAGCCACCGTTTCGGTAGGCGCTTATTGTAGAACGTTAACTGGTTATTTTAACGCCGCCGCGCTATAATATTAACACATATATGTTTAGCGAATAGCATTTAGGTTAAAAATGGTGTTAAAAAAATTAACGTCAGTTTCTGACGCTAAGATTTTAACATCATGCTTAGAGAATAGACCCGTATAACAGTTATTTTATTTCCAAAATGAAATGGCCACTCTTATTAAGAAGCTTAACAATGCAGTAATGGGTTTATGGCAGTAATCCCAAAACTTATTGCAGTAAATAATTATAAAAGGTGAAATACGATAATTTGGACGGGGCTACTAAAGAAAAATGTTTGTCAGAAGATTCATTTAAAGTAGTGAAATACTTACTTATATAATGAGACTGACGTATTGAAATCACTGATTGGTATTGACATTTATTCAGCAGATGAAGTTCCAGATAACCTTATCTGTCAGATAGGTACCTAGAGGTTTACCTGAAAACTGAAAGACCGGGCCTAAGAGTTTTAAAGTCTCAGGGCAAGTCCGCCAGAACTCAGAGTGTCATGTACTAATCTGTCAAAAAAGTAGCGGGAATTTGTGATTTAAAAAGCCCGTGCTAATATTTTTTTTTAATCTTTTTTTTATAAGATGGCATCACTGTCCTTAGTTACTGTGTCAAACATGAGGGCCATCTGTCAACCAGTTTGATTACATCGGTTGTTTTAGTTAACACACTTCAATAGTGCGTCGCGATTTTTACAATGAACAAAACTACTGAACAAAAAGTTTGCCTTAAATTTTGTGTTGCGAATGGAATTAAGCATGCCGACTCGTTAAAAATGTTGGAAAAGTGTTATGATGAATCCACTTTATCAAAAACACGGGCGTACGAGTGATACAAAGCGTTTAAAAACGGTCGAGAGATCGTCTAAGACAAACCACGTTCCGTACGGCCTTCGACCGCTTCAACCGACGAAAATATTAAAAAAGTAAAGGAAATTGTGCTCGATAATCGGCGTTCTAGCTTAAGAGAGATTTCACGTGATTTGAACTTTTCTCACGAGTCCGTTCGGTCGATTTTGGTGAATAATTTGGGCATGAGACGCGTCGCCGCTCGTCTCGTTCCAACAGAGCTGAATTTTCTACAAAAACAATACCGTAAACAAGTCTCTTTAGACATGCTGGATCGCGTCAATTTTGATTCCACATTCATGGAATGCATCAGAACAGGTGATGAGACATGGGTCTATGAATTTGACATGCAAACAAGTCAGCAGGCATCAGAATGGCGGACAAAAAACGAGCCAAAACAAAAAAACCACGTCAAGGTCATGCTCATCGTATTCTTTGATATTCGTGGTTTGTTGCATCATGAATTCGTCCCGACAGGGCAGACGGTCAATAAAGAATATTATTTGGCCGTATTGAAACGTTTGCGTGAGAAAATTCGTCAAAAACGACCAAAATTGTGGAAGAACAATTCGTAGATTTTACATGATGATAATGCACCATCGCATAGAGCAGCAATTGTGACTGAATTTAAGGCCAAAAGCGGGACAAACACCATCGAGCAACCACCGTATTCACCAGATTTGGTCCCGTGTGACTTCTTTTTATTTCCGAAATTAAAATTGCCGCTACGTGGAACCCGTTTTGAGTCGATCGAGGCCATAAAAGAAAATTCGTGGAATGAGCTGAAGGCTATACCGAAAAGCGCCTATATAAAGTGTTTCGAAAACTGGAAAAAACGCTGGAAAATATGTTTTGCATCAAATGGGGCCTACTTTGAAGGCGACAAATTAAATTTTGACGATTAAATGAAAATTGTGTGCTTTATTTAACAATTCCCGCTACTTTCCTGACAGAATGTATGTTAGTCAGTATGTCAAGAAAAATGTAGTTTGTCATTCTGGGGTTAATTATGTTGTTTACTTTTCTTCTTAACAGGAAAATAAAAATGTTTGGAAACAGTATGCGGTTACACGGTATCAGTTGCAATGACGAGCTTTGGAGCAATAGAACAGAATGTGAAACTGTTGAACAAAGGGTGAATAATTTTGTGGGGTGAATATTTGTTTCCGCTTAATCGGTGGTAACCAAAATTTAATCAAATGACCATAATTGAGTACCAAATATGAAACTTCATTACAATTCACTAAATGGATCGTCGAATGCTTCGTCAACTTCTTTGCATTTAAATTGACAATTATATCTCGAATTCATAAAAGTATTCACCACACTGTTAGAAATTATGAGATTATTATGCGAATATTGATCTGCTCGTCATTAACGCTCACAATTTTATTAGAGTCTTCTAAAAAATGGTAGCCGAATTTTTGATCATATTAGTTTTTCAAAATATGTCGATTTTTTTTTTTTTTTGTACGGTTATTAAAAATATATTTTTTAAATTTATTATTTTATCAAAAGAAAGCTCTTAAGATGTAGATTAAAGAACGAAAGGTTTCTTAGTTTCTTTTAACGCAATTTTAGTCAAAAATATGCTAAAAAAAGTTCTTGTCCCGCTTGTTTATACCCAAAGGGGTTAAACTAAAAATCTCAAAAATTATATGTAATATACATATATTGATCTGAGCCGGAACGTACGAGTGGAATTTTTGATCTGATTGCGTTTTTGAAAAATATTGCAGTTTTTTGTTTTTAACAAAATTCATTATTTTTTTAATTCATGGCTAAATTATGGCTATTAATGTTATGGATTATTTGTATTTATGGCTAAGATAGTGTGTGTCTTTTTTTGAAAAAAAAAAAATAAATAAAATAAAAATATTTAACAGTTGAGCACCGAGTTTTGAACGCCACAATACAGTAGTAATGAAATACTCAAAAATCAGATAACACATTTTTAATAGTGGGAAAGACATTTATGAAATTTAGACAAATGAAACCGCTTGTTTATACCCAACGGGGTTAAACTAAAAATCTGAAAAAATTATAGGTAATATAAATTGATATGAGACGGAAATGTGTTTAGTGGTTCAATCAACGCAGTTGTTAATTTTGCGTCATAACTTCAATGAAAAACTTAGTGGCGAAAAAATAACTATATCGATTTATTTTGCATGTGAATTATAGAGTAATATTGCACTCCACTCTTTGATTTTACTAAACCATACCTTTTGAAGTCATATTTAGTTTGTGTTCGATAGTCATTTTGAAGATTTACAAATGTTAGAAGTGTTTATTTAATATAGGGTCATTTGTATTGGTATCGCTAAATAAAACGATGTTTACATTTGACATTTTATAATACGCTCTGATGTGTTTTGATATTTGTGTTCACATATCCAACTTATAGTAATTTCCAAAAACCTTTTTTATTTAGTTTGTTGTTTATTTAGCAGTTTTGTGTTTAGTTATATATTTTCTTATAGATTTCCATTTGATATTGTGTGTAGTGCATAGCTTTGTAGGTTAAATTCAACGTATTTCTATTTTCTTTTCTTTGATCACATTTTTGTTCACATGAGCCCTTTTTAAGACTACTTAGCCTAGTAGAATAGTTTATTTGTTTCTATTCTGTTCTTATTCTTATATTTTCATTTCATTGTGGTACAATTGATAGCGTACGAATATTACATTCGTTAGATGGGTGCTACTTCGATTAAACATGACGTCACAAAAACATGTGACGTTTCCAGTGACGCAACTGCATTGATTCGCCGATTGCCCTATACGAGAGGAATTTTTGACCAAATAGCGTTTTTGAAAAATATTGCAGCTTTTATGTTTTTGACAAATTTAATATTTTTTTTAATTGATGGCTAAATTATGACTAATAATGTTATGAATTTTTGGTATGTATGGCTAAGATAGTGTGTCTTTTTTTGAAACTAAAAATATAATAAAAAAAAATTAACAGTTGAGAACACATTCTACTTACACTACACTCTACACTGTAGAGTGCAGTGTTCAGTTTTTCATTATTTCATTGATTGTGAACAGACCTGATAAAAACAGGTCTGAATTCAGGTCTGTTCACAATCAGATCTGTTCGCAATCAGGTCTGTTCGCAAATGAACAGCTGTCAGCTATTTATATCAGGATATCTGTGACGTCACATTTTCTCTTATGCGCCTAAAATTTAGGCTAGCCCGCAACACATTTGGTTCCCAGGCTCAACCGTCCCCATACCTACTTAACACATTGTTAACAGTGAGAAATAAGTTTCTGAAATTGAAAAAAATTAAGCTATTTATCAATATATTTCTTATTAATCTAATGATTGGAAAATGAAGCATATGCAAAAAAAATCAGCTGTGGCCACCACAGGACCGACCGCCATTATAAAGTACTTGCATAAAATACATTCTAGCAGCAGAGTAGAAATAACTTGGCCTAATATTTTCTAACAGAGATATTATTTATCATGACCATGGAAACGTTACATTTAAGTATGAAAAAACTGAGACAAATATTACAAAAATTTTCGAAATTTTTCATTTTATCAAAAAACGTCTCAAATAAAGGTTATTACTTATTGCATTTATAGTAACTTTTTTTAAATAATTTTTTTCGAAATATTTTTCTGTTGCAAAATATTCGCAAAAATATTAAAATCGACAATAGTAAACTCCCATTTCTAGTCAACCGATTTTTACCAAAAGTTGATCAACTCGTGCCATTGATGTCAAAGGCTTAAATATGCAGTTTCATAAAAATCCTTTTAGCCGAATTTGCTCTGCACGCGTACACAGACAGACAGAGGGACGGACGGACGGACAAACAGACAGACAGACGGACGGACAGACAGGCAGACAGACGGACGGACGGACAGACAGACCGACAGACATCATGCTAAAAATAGTCAAAACGTTATGTAGGGACCTCAATTCGTGAAGATCCATCGAAATCTCGAAATGTCAAAATCGGTATGGTCACAATACGTCCCTTATATATGTTGGCGGTCGGTAAAAACGCTGGGAATTTTGGCAAATTATTTAATTTTGTTTAAAAAAATTAAATGAATGCTCTTAGTACTCAAATAACGAATAAAAGTGATTATCAAAAAACTATTGATTTTGATGTGATTATAGAACAAATATTTCTAGACATCCAGTATTATGTTGGTCTCTTACACCTATTAAATACCTACAAAACCCTGAAATGTGTGAAACTTTACATTTTTTATTAACAAAAATCAAATAATTAACAAAATAACATGTAAGCCCACCCCTCACAGTAAAAAAATAATAATAAATTTGTATTATTTTAGGGATATTTTTTCGAAATGGACCTCCTCCAGACCATTTGTGTGTGCGCCTGGGTAGACCAGTTAAAATGAAAACTCTTTTTAGGGTATGACCACCAAAAAGCCTTATAACGTGACTCGTCTGTCTGTGTACATGTATGGTAGATATTGTGACCAAATGGCTATAATCAAGATCCCAACTCCTCGTATATGTTGTTTTTTTTATCGCTGAGACTAAAATTTATTTTAATTTGTAAGTAAACGTAAAGCAGAAAATGTAGCAGTAGCACTTTGAAATTACCAAGCAATTGCGTCAATCTGGGAGTGCCGTAAATTTTCATTTGATGAATTTAATGTTTTCAAGCCGCATTTACTTTATTTAATCACTAAATTAAATTAAAAAAAGGTTGCAACCCACTGCTGACGACAAGTCACTGGGCGTTCGCTTACTTGCCTCTCTCCTATAACCCATACCCTCCTTGCTTAATTTACCGTACATCTAAATTAAACGCAGGAACAATTTACACGAATTAGTTGAACACACCCTCTCAGTTGAAATTTGACGCAAAATCATTGTCGAGTAACAATGAACTGGATTACAGATTTACTGCACGGAGGCCTTATTTATTCTTATGGCTTTATTTGGAATATTAAAAGCAATATATTTACTTAGTTATTTACAAACTTGTGATATAAACATGAGTGTTGGTATGAGACACGAGTCCAGGAAGCGGTGTGCACACAAAGAGGAGGTTCGAGCAGTGGCGGCTGAGACAGGGAGGCGCTGGGACAGTGACCTCCTAAAAATTTTTAGTAAAAAAGCTAAATTTAATACTTTATTTATACTTCTTTAAAATTGCATTAAAGTAGCTAGATATATCTGCATATTTTTATTTTTATTATTTCTTATTCAAAGATTTTTCATATAAATGTTAGATTTAAAAAATTTAAATCAAGACAACTCTTCCGAGCGTTGTTGGACACTCCACGGGGTGTCCAAAGATACAGCGTTGCCACATGCAATATCTAATGTTCTTATCTACATATGTAGCAAAAATTTCCTAGTAACGGCAACAGCGGCGAAGGTTAGTGTTCCATGTATTAGTGAATTACGGCCGGTGTCCCGTAGCTTAGTTCGGTCGTTGTGATTTGTGACAAGTACTTAAACGTGAAAATGAATCGAATGAAGCACGTTAGTTTTATTAAAATATACTGTATATTTTAATACAACTAACGTGCTTAACTATGAAACAAAATTATTAATAAAAAAACAGCTGTGGCCACCACAGGACCGACCGCCATTATAAAGTACTTGTATAAAATATATTCTAGCAGCAGAGTAGAAATAACTTGGCCTAATATTTTCTAACAGAGATATTATTTATCATGACCATGGAAACGATACATATAAGTATGAAAATTTGAGACTGAAAAAATTTTACAAAAATTTACGACAAATTTTTCGAAATTTTTCGTTTCATCAAAAAACATCTCAAATAAAAGTTATTAGTTATTGCATTTATAGCAACTTTTGTTTAATACATTTTTTCGAAATATTTTTCTGTTGCTAAATATTCGCAAAAATCTTAAAATCGACACGAGTAAACTCCCATTTTTAGTCAACCGATTTTTACCAAAAGTTGATCAACTCGTGCCATTGATGGCAGAAGTTTAAATATGAAGTTTCATAAAAATCGTTTTAGCCGAATTTGCTCTACACGTGTACACAGACAGACAAGCGGACGGACGGACAGATGGACAGACGGACGGACAGACAGACCGACAGACATCGTGCTAAAAATAGTCAAAACGTTATGTAGGGACCTCAATTCGTGGAGATCCATCGAAATCTCGAAATCGGTATGATCAAAATACCTCCCTTATATATGTTGGCGGTCGGTAAAAATATGGGTCCTCATGGGCCAAAATTGAATATTTCCCAACAGGATAAAAATGGAAATAGAACATTTAATAGAAAGTTTAGTGAAAAACAATATTTAAATACAAGTTGGTTGTGTGGATGTGATAAATAAAATGTTTTTTTTTTTTGTTTCCTGTGTTTGATTTGTTCATCAGACGCATATGAAATAAAGACAGTAAATAGTGTTAAAGATATTAAACATTGCAAACATAAAGTTCTTAAACATAATGTGTCTCATAAACATATGCATTATTCGGTCAAATTTTCCATGCTGGGATCGGTAAATATACGATTTCAACTTGATACTGCGCATAAACTTTCAATTAAAGAACATAACTAAAAGGTTAAATCTAATATTTAAATACATGTGAATATGTGTAGGTATCTGCTTAATTAATAACCAAATATGTTATGTTTCTGACTACAAAGCATTGTCTTAATAATATTGCAATTTTAATAATAATAATAATAATAGAAGTAATAACTACAAAAATGATAATAATATTGACCATAAATCTTAATAAAAGTGCCAGATTTGTCAGTTTTTCTAGTTGCAGAACATATTTTCAGGTATTTTTTATTTATTTACTTTTTTCTCGTATAACTATATTTTAATAGATATATATGGGAAAAAAGTGTCCCCCCAAATATTTTACTCACCAGCCGCTACTGGGTTCGAGTATACCCCCACCCCCCCTTACCAGGTAGTCAGCAACCTTTTTTACGTCGTGGGTCGCAGGCAGTTTCCTTCTTTTACTCGTACATACGTCGGCATAAATACACCTAGTGTACGAGGGCTACTTTTTAAGTTTTTACAAAAACTATAAGAAAGAAAAAATATTTGTAACAAATTGTTTTATTGCTTTTCAAAATATTCGCCTTTAAGGTTTATACACTTTTGCATGCGTTCAAACCAATTCCCGAAACATTTTTTCCACTCTGAAGTTTTTTTTTTTTTACATCGGCCTATTTCTGCAACGAGGCTAATCGCCGATGCCAGGGAGCGAGCTCCTACACCGGGATGAAGAGTGAATGATTGTGAAAATGGGAGTAATGTAAACATATTATTCTCGCCCGAATAATATGACCAACGAAGGAGGCTCGAACCGCCGACCGCCCAAGTCCAGATTGTATATTCCACTAGTCTAAACCAGTGTTTCTCAACCAAAAACGCACCGCGGACCAGTAAAATATATAATATTCTAAAGCGGACCACTAATAATAATTGTTGGTTCATTTTTTGCAAGAAAACAAATATATTTAATGTGCTACTAAATACATTTATTTTATTTGTAGAATAAATAAAATATAAATTATTTACACAAAAAATGTGTATAAAAAATAACAAAAAACTGCAAAAAACACATACAAAAACTTGCGCGGACAACTAAAATTTTTCTGCGGACCACCTGTTGAGTAACACTGGTCTAAACCACACGACTCAATGCACTCGGCCAATCCGTTGGCTACTCTGAAGTTGGTATCTCAAAAACATGGTTTTCGAAGGCTTCAACAGTTCTTGGGGTGATGAAAATCGCTGTCCACGCATTTTTTGTTTGACATTGGGGAACAAAAAAAAATCGTTAGGGGATAAAGTTAGTACGGGCAATGAGACATTATTTAGATGTTTTTCTCCTTCAAATAATCAATTAATTGACGTGCTGTGTGGAACTTGCATTGTTATAATGAAGAATGATGCGACGTTTTTGGTTGTTTTCACTGATTTTGTCGATGAATTCTGGCAAACAAATTGTTGTATACCATTCAGCATTAACTGTTCTCCGATCCTCTAAAGGAATGGTTGCGATTTGTCCAGTACAACCGAAGAAACAAGCATTCATTTTCTTGGAAGTGCTTCGTAAACGAACAACTTTTGTGGGTTTTGGTTTATCTTAGAAGACCCAAACAGTGGATTGTTGTCTAGTTTCAGGTTCATATGAATAAACCAAGTTTCGTCACCTGTAACGATGTTGTATACGGATTTTGCAGTGCCTAGGTTGAATTTTTTAGCATTCCCTTACACCAATCAACACGAGCCTTTTTTTGAGCTTCAAATTATGCGGAATCCATCGGGAACAGATCTTTTTCACAGTAAATGCTCATGCAAAATCGAATGTATTACAGTCTGCGATATGCCAAAGAATGTCTCTATCTCACAGTAAGTCACATGCCGATCTTCTTCAATAATTTTGCGCACAACATCGAAGTTTTTTTGAATCACAACCGATTTTGGTCGACCTTCACGAGATTCATCATTTTTCCAACAGATGATTTGTTAAAACTATATGATTGAGTTACTTAATAACTACATGCATCTCTGAACTTATAATATTCGTTGTGTCTTTATTGTTTTTGAATATGGTTACTCCTGCAGCTTTGCACTGAGGTCTCTTAAACTTAGCAACTTCGCTCGGCCAAACTCGGCTCCCTCGAGTGTACTCAAAGGGGAGCATCTGTTTCTTTCTCGCTCGGCTAAATTCGGGTAAACCGAATGAGTGTTTCACTTCGGGACCTGACGGATCAGACTCATTCATTACCAGTAAAAATTTTCTGTGTGCGCCCAAAGAAGTTTTACTTCAAAAACTATTGATTTTGATATGCTTATAATGCTTTTTATATGCTTTTTACACTCCGATTTAGGCATTTTCCGATAGTAATGGGTGTTTTTTTTAGAGGTATAGAACTTTAAATTGCAATAAAACAACGATGGATTATTCGATTGACATGAATTTTTTTTTATTCGAAAGATAATCTTGTGGCATTACATTTTAAATATGATTTCTGGCATATGAGCGCCACGGCTGGCTCGGATGTAGTCCAATCTGGACGTCCAATTTTCGATGACTTTTTCCAACATTTGTGGCCGTATATCGGCAATAACACGGAGAATGTTGTCTTCCAAATGGTCAAGCGTTTGTGGCTTATCCGCATAGACCAATAACTTTACATAGCCCCACAGAAAGTAGTCCAGCGGTGTTAAATCACAAGATCTTGGAGGCCAATTCACAGGTCCAAAACGTGAAATTAGGCGGTCACCAAACGTGTCTTTCAATAAATCGATTGTGGCACGAGCTGTGTGACATGTTGCGCCGTCTTGTTGGAACCACAGCTCCTGGACATCATGGCTGTTCAATTCAGGAATGAAAAAGTTAGTAATCATGGCTCTATACCGATCACCATTGACTGTAACGTTCTGGCCATCATCGTTTTTGAAGAAGTACGGTAGCTTCTTCTGTACGCACCGTACGGCGTCTCTGGGGATGCGAGTTATCAATAAGAGTAAACGTGGTGCGAAAACGTTCCATGGTTAATCGAATTAACTGCTCTGATGGACGATTTTGTCGACGATAAAATGGACGTAGTGCGCGATACGTATTCCGCACAGAACCATTATTTTCGAAATAAAATTGCACTATTTGCAAGCGTTGTTCAGGCGTGAGTCTATTCATGATGAATTGCCAAACCAAACTGAGAATAAATCACTTGACAGCTGTTAAATCGGTCGCCATCTTGAACAGTAATGCCAACTTAAAGTTCTATACCTCTAAAAAAAACACCCGTTAGAAGACATATTGTCCTAAGCATCCAAAATTCTGTTGACTTCTTGCACTTATTAAATATCTACAAAACCTTCAAAATTCGCAATTCAAATCAATTTTTAAATTAATTGATACTATATTAATGTCTTTTTAACACATGAATGATCGATAATATATTTCAACAATTGAACAGTCCAGTTTTACTGCAATCTATACCACTTTGTTATCGGGAAAGATGCATCGATACCGAAAGCTTCAATAAAATTTGTCACAAAATAATAGGTGATCCTTTTTATTTCTTTTTTTTTACGTATATTCGTACATGACGTAACTTTTTTTCTACATGTTCACGTTCGCTGCCAGATCAAAGTGTCAGGGTACAAAGTGAAAAACTTTAATAGGATGACTGATAATGGTATGGCTTTAATATTTGTGATCGATACGTCACGTTGGACAGCTGATATATTGCGTTGTTGTTTACTACATTTGCACTTTACTTTATTTATTCTTTCCCTGCAAACATCACATGGAAAATATTGAAAAAGAAACTAGTACAAAAGAAATGAAACTAAAATATATAGAACAGTGTTTTTCAATGTTCGACATCTGCGAACTTCTGGTGTAGTTATAGTTGTATGTTAAGTGGGTTTTACATGATTCAATTTAATAATCAATTAATTGAAAAAGTTGAACTTCAATTTATTGATGTGTGTAAAGTTTTCAAATTTCAACAATAAATTGAACAATTTACTAACGAAAATATTGATCAATTTCTTTTGAAAATAGAACAAGTTCTATTTTTCATCCATTTTTTAGGAAATTACATATTTTTATCTGTTTAGTTATTGCCAACTGTTTAGATATGGCATAACCAACAAATGTATAGGTTATGTGTTTCGTTTTCAAATGTGACAGAACTTTAATGTAACAGTATTTATTTTGTTTTTGTTGACAGCTCGTACAAGCTATTCCAAACGATTAGGCGGAACTAACTGGAATTTTCATTTTTGTTGTCATTAGCTATTTTTTTATATATTGAATTGGCTTTTCCTGAAAAAAATTATCAAAAGCTTCAATCAATCTGTAAAAATTACTAGATTTGAAAATCGTTTGGAATAGATTTAAATTTTGTGAAAATTTTTTCAATATTTTCATTTTGATAAATATGTCAACATGTTTTAAACATGGTAGTGTAAAAGTTTTCAAAAAAAAAAAAAAAATTATACATAAACTGATGTGCGTAAAGTGATGCTTTTATTTTCAAGGTTACAAGGTTAAGCTGTTCAATTAATTCACAAAAACCTTGATCAATTTATTGATCAATAAACTGAACCGTGTGACAATACAGAGAGAGAATTAAACGAAAAAAAAAAAAAAGATACATAAACTGATGTGCGTAAAGTGATGCTTTTATTTTCAAGGTTACAAGGTTAAGCTGTTCAATTAATTCACAAAAACCTTGATCAATTTATTGATCAATAAACTGAACCGTGTGACAATACAGAGAGAGAATTAAACGAAAAAAAAAAAAAAAAGATACATAAACTGATGTGCGTAAAGTGATGCTTTTATTTTCAAGGTTACAAGGTTAAGCTGTTCAATTAATTCACAAAAACCTTGATCAATTTATTGATCAATAAACTGAACCGTGTGACAATACAGAGAGAGAATTAAACGAAAAAAAAAAAAAATTGCGAGTGTGTATTTTCACACATTTCAAGATTTTGCATGTATTTAAGAAGTGTAAAAAGGTCTAGAACAATATTTTTTCATACTACTGCTGCATTATTTGTTTTTTAGCCTTAGTTGGCAAACAAGTAAAGAAAGTTGTATCGCCTGCATATATAATTAATTTTGCCCCGAAAGAGTTGGAAAAATCATTATATATTAAACATAGCAAAGGTCCAAAGATTGAACCTTGAGGTACACCACAAAATACCGTTAACGTTTCGATTTGAGGTAATTCAGATTTACAAATTGTTTACATCACTGATATGATTTAATGCGAGAACAACTATTTGAATTAAAACCATAAATGACAAGTTTTTAGGGTTTTGTAGGTATCACCAAAAAACCCTTATACCGTCATTTTGTCGTTTGTCTGTCTGTTCGGTAAAAATTGTAGCAAACGACTAAACCTAGAGAGTTGAAATTTGACATACTTATACAACTCTTTGATCTGCACATAGGAAAAATACTAAAACATCTAAAAAACAGATCCTCCTAAAAATATAAACAAATATGGGCTCTACGAAAAAATATATATATATATATATATATATATATATATATATATATATATATATATGTATATATATATTTAAAACTCTGAGTAGGGTATTAAATGAAAACCCTTAGTACGTGCATTAACGATCAAAATTTTATTTTTGCAAAATAAATTATTTTGATGCGATTTTTGCCAAAATTGTGCAAAAAATATTTTGTCCCACACCCTGTATTAAATTCTAAGTAATTTACATTGATGTGGACCGGAATAGTACATCAGGAATTTTTGATCAGATTATGTTTTCGGAAAATAACGCATTTTTTGTGTTTTTAGGTTGACAATGTTATAGTTATGTAACACATTATATTAGAAAGCGTATCCTGGTCTAATGGTTAGCTTGCTCACTTGTTACCCAGGGAAGCTACCCATACTAGGGTTCACTCCAGGGCAGAGGAGACAATTTTTTTTTGTTTTATTTTTCCATTTTTATTTTGTTTAAATTAATTTGTCATAATTCTAGTTTTATTGTTGCATTTAATTTTTAAGAGCGTAACTTTAATAACCAATTGGAATTGTTGTCATGTATACGAAACCAGAGGGGCGGAGCATATGGCTTAAAACAACCAATTGAAGCCATAGGCGCAATTTTAAATATCTTTATGAATCTTGCTATATAAAAAAATACTGTACATATTTAGAAACCTAAATAATGGTATTAGGTATTCGAATTAAAATCAACAAAAAATATTTTAACATAAAATTTATTTTTAAAGCTCTTAGATTAACCAACGATAAATTATTTAAAAAATATCGTTCATTTTGCCGTGATTACTACAAAGCAAAATTTGTCCTACACACTCAGCATGCCGCCTTCACTTATTATATACCTGAGAAACCCTGGAATGTGTGAAAATTCACACTTCACATAAATTTTTTTGCTTAGCCTTAGTTGCTAAACAAGTAAAAAGTAGTATCGTCTGCATACATTATTAAATTTGCCCCGAAAGAGTTGGAAAAATCATTATATATTAAAAAATAGCAAAGGTCTGGAACCTTGAGGTACACCACATAAATTTAATTTTCTGATTTCAGGTAATTTAGATTTACAAATTGTTTACGGTCACTAAGACATGATTTAACACGAGAACAACTGTTTGAGTCAAAACCATAAAAATCATGTTTTTTTTAAATAAGAATGTTATGAGAAACATAGTCAACATTTTGTGGTGTGCCTCAAGGTTCAATTTTGAACCTTTGCTATTAATCTACATATATTTATGACTTTCCGAATCCTCTAGGTGCAAAATTAATTCTGTATGCAGATAACACTACCTTTTTTACTCATTCAGCAACTTAAATGCCGATTAACTCATGAAGTAAAGTTGATAAACACAGATCGCCAGTTTTAAGACTATCTGATATCATTAATAAAAGATATAAGGCATTTGTGGTCGATTTTTTGTTTCTAAAACAGAACTGAGAATTATTAAATCGATTATTTGTTTCAAAATAATACATGATTTCTTTACACAATATTTTTTTCAAAAACTTTATAAATAACTAGCAGTATACCCGCTGCTTCGCTGCCGAAAAAAATAGTCGGAGCCGGCTTAGATCGGACCCATTTCGAAATCGGTTCAAGACTGGTTGCTGCGAATCGTTTTATATTCAAATATATTTATTTGTTTTAATCTACCATTGTATTAATATGTGCTTCTTATACAAATAATTTAAGTACGAACTTCTTTGTAAACATTGGTAGTATAGACATTTAGTAACAACACGTATAAGTGTCCCGTTGTGCTAACCCGGGAAAATTCCACATAAAATGCCCATTTCAGAATCACTCATCGCCAAAAGCAGCGTCGATCACGTGAAACGGTTATTCTTGCACCTTACGAAATTGTTTATTATAACTTTTATGATATTTATTATAATTACTCTGTGATAATTCCTGATTTATAAATCGTACCTATATAGGTCGGAGCACTTTTTTTCGATAGTAAATATTCTTGCCACCCAAGGAAGTTTTTTTCTTCGTATTGCTTTAGGGGGTTACAATAATGTTCAACAGCGAAGTTAACGTTATAATTGTTGTCAAAAAAATAAAATAAAAAAATTGTGATATATATTCTCGGGAACATTTTTGTAGCAATATTAAACCCTAAAATTCGTTAATATATATTTTGAATATGTGTAACTTTTATAGTTTTTTATAATACGGAAAATTTCTCCAACTTTTTTCTAAATATTTCTTAATTGATCGGAAGCCTGGTGTCATACAGCGATGATATATAGCTTAAAATCTTTCCAGAAAAATTTGCAATACGCTGTTGCAAATAGCACTAAAATCGGTTAATCCGTTTTTTAGTTTTAATACATGCACAGATTCTAAACATCATGTTTAATGTTATGTCAATAATAAGAGAGAAATTTCAAGTTTATAAGTAGCGTTCCCTCTGTCCCCCTAAATATTCAAAAGCTACACTAAACAGAAAATAATCGTTCTTCAATCAAAGCAAATTGTCTTTATAAATTGTTGATGTAAAGTAAATAATAAGCTAGATATTTCCAGTATTTTAGTTTTAACACCCACCTCCCCTTAGCCCTTCCCCAGCTTCTCAACCAATTGAATAATTTATAGGTCAACATATTATATTTGTTTTTTTTTTTTATTTTGAACAACTTTTCTTATGTGCGTTTTTGCTGGTAAGTCAATAGTAAATGAGATATTTCAAAACTTCAGTTTTAGGTTGTTCCTTCGTAATTCCCGTAATATCAATCCAAATGAAAAAAAAAAAATTGTTTTCTTTTTATAAGCAATTTTTCTGGTAAGTCTACGTCTTAAGTGATAAAAAAAAATTTCTTTTGATTTTCGATTTGCCTCCTTATTTTGACTGCATGTCCTTACCTATATACCAAATTTCAACGCGGTATACACAGATTTTCTGTTTTAATATATAAAAGATTTTACTATTATATTTAAATATTTATATAAAATAATAGATAAAATTAAACAAAAATTAAAACATAAATAAATAAAATTAACAAAATTCTTAAAAATGCGCAAAAATAAAAAACCAGAAAACAGCTGCTCGACTTAAATCTCGCTCTGCATATGCTAAGCATAAATTTTACTAAATAACTGAATAAAACCACCCATAGCAGAACAATGATGAATCGTGCCGAACGATATTGGCCGATGTTCCACGAACTTACTATAGTTGTCCAAACAACCATTGAAACGAAATTCCCGTGATATCACTGAACGCATCATACATACTTCGATGGTCCAATATAATTAAAAACAAAATTATTAATTTCTCGTTTCTGATGGGACTTTTTTGAGATTTTCGATTTTTCTAGTTATGATGAAATCATTTTCTACCTGTATGCAAAATTTCAACTCGGTAGCATATCTGGAAGTGGGTTAGAATTTCCGGACATAGCCACAAATATTCTCTTTTATATATAAAGATTTCCTTCGTTTCGCCACCGTTTCCCGTCTTTTAAAATAAATATTGATACTAATATCATATATAATATTGCAATTAAACTTTGTGAAATCTTCAATTTACAAATGTCAACAGAAGCTGTAGTTAAAATAGAGATTTGTGATAAATTTTAGATATAAATTAAGTTTGTTTCGGAGTTCTAAGGGTTAATTTTCTTTCTATGCTTATCTTATGTTGGTAAGACTGTTGAAATTCTTGATGACTTTTGTTATAGTAACAGAATGAGATATATAAGTTTTGAGAGACGGCTCTAATTACTTTCAAGTCAAGTCTTTACGAAAGTGCATTTCTTCCTACGCTTTAATTAAAATTTATTAATCGCTCAACTATTCACTGCACTAATCAACGGTTTTAAATGCACTTTTGGACAAAATTATTAAAACCTATTTGGTTTCAAACAAAATTTAAGTTAGTTTTCATTTTATAACTAATAAAAAATATATATACAGAGTGTTTGTTTGAAACGGGGCACCCCGAAAATCTCCTTTATTTGTAAAGATACAAAAAATCTTTAGAACAAAAGTTAAACTAGACAAAAAGGCCCATCTAAAGGTTACTATAAGAATTCTGAGGCACTTCCAGTTTCACCGGAAATGATGTCAACTTTTGATCTATCATAGGGAATCGATAATTTTATATTTTTTTCCTAAAAGTACATTAAATTAGCTTAACAATGACACCAAAAAGTCATATTTTTATGTTAACCATTTCAAAATGGTGACCATATATTTACAAAATAATAATCAGCATAAGTTTTACAAAGTTGAACGTAGCAAGCTTTGAAAACAATAAAAAAAAAACAAAATATCTCTAAAATAAACTATTTGACTATTTAGAAAAAAAAAACTATTACTTTTTACAATTATTTTACAAAAAAAAAAAAAAATACAAAAATTATTCGAAATTTTTCGTTTTATAAAAAAACCTCTCAAATAAAAGTTATTATATATTGCTTTACTAGCAACTAATGTTCAAAAAAAAATTTCTAAATATTTTTTTGTTATGAAATATTCACAAAAATCTTAAAATCGACACGAGTAAACTCCAATTTCCAGTCCACCGATTTTTACCAAAAGTTGATCAACTCGTGCCATTGATGGCAGAAGCTTAAATATGAAGTTTCATAAAAATCCTTTCAACCGAATTGCTCTGCAAGTGTACACAGACAGACGGACGGACAGACGGACGGACAGACGGACAGACAGACAGACAGACTAACAGACGGACGGACGGACAGACAGATCAACAGACATCATGCTAAAAATAGTCAAAACGTTATATAGGGACCTCAATTCGTGGAGATCCATCGAAATCTCGAAATGTCAAAATCGGTATGATCACAATACCTCCCTTATATACATATGTTTGCGGTCGGTAAAAATATCAAGATAATATTACCTTCGTTAATCCAACATTTCTTTAAGTCATGTATACCCTATTTTCGGATGGAGAGAGTAATAAATACTTTTAATAAAAAGCAAAGATTTTAGGTTGGCATCAGTGAAAATAAAACACATTATCCCTCGCGTGCTGTATCATTAACCCCACCTTTTAAATTACTGTGTAAATGTAAAAAATTTAAACTCCCCCCTTTGACCCCCCAACCATTTCAACCCCAATATTTTACAGAGCACAGTAAGAAGATTTATCTGCCGGTTTCCCAGATTAAAACGTAAATAAAATATTTGAATTTGTAATTTGTAAGTAAATGTATAAAATTTTCGGTATTCGAATAATTTGTTAAAATCCCGGAGTGGAGAATTGTGCAATGCGATTAAATTAATATATGTTCTAGAATGTAAATGAAGCCGGCTCTCGCAATTACAGGAGTTATGCAGTTCTGCAATGAAATCCTAATGCTTTACTTAAATCACATAAACTAGAAGAATTGTTTTCTAACTTTGGAATTCGCTACACTTGTAAAAAAAGTCATTTTTTCATTAAAACTTTTGTTCAATGTTTGTTACAGTGGAAAATGTAAAATGTGGGTAGAAAAAAATTGAAATGAACTCGTTATTAGGTTTGTGTGAAGAAGAACTATCGAAGTTAGACTATAATCATATGAAACAGTAATATACTTTGAAATCTCATACAAAAGCTTGGTTTTGTAAGTAGGTTAGACACAAAATCTAAATTTTGTACTGGTGAAAATTTACTTTTGAAGATTCAGTAGGTGGTCGGTTATGTAGACCAGTGTTCTTCAGCCTTTTTGCCCCCCGCGGATCGGTGAAAATAGAATAAATATTCCACGGACCAGCTGAAAGCTAAGACACAAATATAGATAGTATTTTATTATTAAGGATTCCACACACCAAAGCGGCCGCGGTGGCGGCCACGGTGGCGGCCACGGTGGCGATAATGCAGCGGCCTAACGCAACCTATACAATAAATGAGACCACGCACATACAAGCGTTCCGCTATCTGAGAACGCCACCGACTGCAGCGTTCAGCTAGCGATCACCAAACACTGGCGGCCAAACTCGACAAGTTGCGTTAGGCCGCGCGATATTCATTGTTTATATACCACAGAGTGAATATATTTAAGAAAATAATGTCGAAAATAGATAATTTAACAGAAAAAATCATAGATCAGTAAAGGATCATTTAATTTTGTATGACTTAGCACATCCTGATTACAAGAATATTAGGAAAACAAATAAAGTGTGGGACGAAATAGGAAAAGTTTTGGAAATTGATAGTAAAGTCTGTTCCAAACGATTAGGCGGAACTAGATTTTGCAATCTAGTTACTTTCATCGTTTAAATCATGCTTTTCAGCCGTTTTGTTTAAGCTTTGTAAATCATACTTGCAACAAACATTTTTTGGTTAAGGTTAATATCATTTTAAAATGTCATTTTCTTTATATTTTGATTTTTTGTGTCATTCTTAATACAAATATCCCATTTATTTATTTTTTGTCATTAAAATATGTAAGAAAATTAATTTAAGTTTGACATATGTCATTCGTTTCCATGGTTTTATTGTTGGAATTTTAAATTTTAACATTCCAAAGGGGAAAAATGAAATAACCCAAGCAAGGTCCAATATTATCATACAACTATATACCGTGATTCACTAACTGATCGCTACTGCTACCGCCACTCCCACCGCGTTAGTGTGAGGAGACCTGATCGCTACCGTGGCTGCCACCGTGGCCGCCACCGTGACCGCCACCGTGGCCGCCACCGTGGCCGCCACCGTGGCCGCCACCGCGGCCGCTTTGGTGTGTGGAATCCTTTATGCTAGTGGACCCGTTGCCAACTGTGTTGGCAAACACATCATTACCTTAATGTGGAACTTGCTCGACACCTCAGATTTCTTTCTCTAGCCATGCGCCTAACTTCATCCAATTCAAATTGAATCAACTCTTCGCCCATTATTTAAAACTGGACAAATAATGAGTATTATTCCGAATTATTTATTTATTAACTTTTTAAGATGGGAAAACGATTAATTTTCCTTTATAATAATAAAAATGATTTGAGACGTTAAATTTAAAATATATTTATTAAAATAAATTTTCCAATTACTTATATAATATAAAAATACGCACACGGAAAAAAGCGCACATGAAAAAAAAACACACACGGAAAAAAGCGTACTTACACTATATCTCAAATCAGTTTGAAATATATCGTGAGAAACTATTACACAGTAAAATGTAGTTGTTTGCCCGTTATAATATATTGCGTTCACTTTTGTAAGGTCAAACCAGATCTGGTTATTTTGGTTACTTTTATAGTGTGGTACTGACTTTTAAATGTAAATTTGTCATTTCAAAATATTCCTTACGCTGTAAAACCCACTTCAGATTTGTTGGTTATAATCATTATATAAGCAATTCACTTTTGTAAGAACAAACTAAGAGGAAATTTTGTTTTCAACAGTTTGCAACTTTGAAACTGTATATCATGTTGATATTACAGAAAAATAATTTGAAAAGTCAGATTATAAATATGTCCTTTAAAAAAATATCATTCGGTATATTTCATTTTGAATAGTGACATCTTAAATATTTTGTAATTATAATACTAACCTTAAATAATACAAACATAACCCAAAACTGTAAAGCCTTTTTTACAATATAACCAAGTTTCTAAAAGTCAGTAATACACTATAAAAATCACCAAAATAAACAGATCTAGTTTGTTCTTACAAAAGTGAACTGCTTATAACTATGATATCATTTATCTTTATGACATATGTCAAATGAAATGACATTTTAAGAAAGTGAAATTTTTTACCATGTTTTAATACCAACATGACATACAATTTCAAAGGTGCAAACTATTGAATGTATCAATTTGTAATTTTTACCAAAATATTTTAAATATTTCCAACCAATTTTAAATTCACACAAATAAGTTGTCACCTAGTGACACTGATATGAATGACCAAATTCGGCCGGTAATTCTTGGTGAGTACAGTCTGTTTCAAACGCTTAGGCGGAACTAGATTTTGCAATTTAGTTACTTTCATCGCTTAAATCGTGCTTTTCGGCCGTTTTGTTTAAGCTTTGTAAATCATACTTACAATAAACACTTATTGGTTAAGGTTAATATCATTTTAAAATGTCATTTTCTTTATATTTTTATTTTTTGTGTAATTCTTAATACAATTTTCCCATTTATTTATTTTTTTGTCATTAAAATATATAAAAAAATAATTTAATTTTGACATAGGTCATCCGTTTCCATGGTTTCATTGTTGTAATTTTAAATTTTGACATTCCAACATGAAAAATGAAATATCCCAAGAAAGGTCCCTTGTCGTGACAACCTAAAAGAACGAAATTCCCATTTAGTTCCGCCTAAGCGTTTGAAACAGACTGTAGGAGAGTTTTACTAAATATATTACATTTATATTTTTGACAATTTAAGACGTCAGATAATTTAAAACGTTAATCGTAGAAATAAAAAAATAATAAAGCATTAAAAAATAATAATAAAGAAAAGAAAGTCACATTTTTCTTACTTACTTTCACTAAATATTTTTTTAAATAATTATTTTTCTGCTACTAATAATTTTAATTTATATTATTTTTGTGTAAACAAATCAATTAACAACTATTATTATTACGCGTTATATGTCAATATAAACTCGGTGAGCTTTGGAACCTCGCTTCAATTGTTTTAGATTTCAGACAACTTCCACGCACCCACGCAGCCAAGGACACAGGTTGGCGTATTATATTATAGATTATATTATAGATAGGTGTATGTTATACAGTTATCCAATTACAATTTAAGTGCGACATCTGCGGCTGCTTCTTTGTTAGATTGAATTTTCTTGGGAAACACAAAAGTGAAAACTATGAATACATTGTTACCAACTTGATATCAAGTTTTCGTTATATTGGCGCGAATATGAGCATCAAAATGCATTTTCTCTCGACGTCATCTCGATCGTTTTCCTCAAAATCTTGGAGATGTTAGCGACGAACAAGGCGAACGATTCCATCAGGACATCAAGGAGATGGAAACTCGGTACCAAGGACACTGGGATGCCGTGATGATGGCAGACGGTAGCTGGCGGTATTGCTGTTGCTCAACATTCACGATCCGCAAAGAAGCGTAAATTTATTCCTTGAATTTTCTGTCAAACATTTCTGCTTACGTGCATATCCAATTTTTATTCTTTTTTATTTGTGCTATGTTTGTTTGTGTATTAATGTTCTTGCTTAATTCCCCTAAAAACACTTATCAAAATATACACTGTTTAAAATATTTTTATGAGCATTTATTAGAATCTACTAGAGCCAAAATTTGAGATAAAGAGAGTAAGAAAACTAGACCTGACAGAGAAAAGTCATTTTCGAATTTAGCAGGAAAAATCACTTAAGAATTCGTTGAAATATTCCAGGCACCAGACAAAAAATATTTTTTTGTTGCCTAGTGTAATTGGGCCAAGGACACTTCCTTGTGGAACTCCAGCTCTTATATCTTTTAAGTTTTAATAATCCAGTCAGTTACATAAAAATTTCCATTTATAGTTTAATTTGAAATTGTAGTAAGTTTATTGCATTTCTGCATATTTAAATTTAGTGAAAAATTCAGGAAACACATATAAAGAAAGTGGCTGCGTGAATTCATATCAGAGGTCGTTAATTTAGTGTCATTATTTATATGAGTAAGTATTTAAGTGTAATCTAAGTCGCCGTATAAACAAACAGTAGTAATTCAAGTCGTCTGGTGCTCGCTATTTGCCGGTGCACATATAATTACTCGAGTTATTTTATGACCAAGTTTTATCGGTCAGCATATTAAATTATATAAAGAGTTTTATACTCGCTCTCAGGTTCAAACACGAACGCTTTTAGCCTTTCATCTGATAAATGTTCGTTATGTTTACATTTTGCATAAAATAACCACTCTTTATATTATCTTGAAATGTGACTTTTTTCCCCAGTTTTAATTTAGCTAACTGCTTCAAACAGGACAGATACCGAGAACTGATAAATTATTGTTGAAGGATGGAAATTAATATTTCTAATTTATTTATTAGAATAATTTATCATATTTTTTGCATACCGCTTTTAATCAAGGTGATTTGTTTTTTTTTTCTTGCTTTTTTTTATTAAATGCGAGTCTAATGATTTCTCGCCTTAAAAAAAACTGTCATTTAAAGATTAGTTTATTATACTCATATTTCTAATTATGCAAGTGAAACTATGGCCGTGCTTTTAAACATTTTTATACTGTTAAAACAGTATTGTACAAAATTCATAAGTGTAAAAATTCATTCTCAGTTTTGTTAAAGTATTAGTGTTAAAATTTTCTTTTAAAAAAAGTAAAATTACACTATTTTTAACCAAATCACTGCGTAAATCTTTACTTATTCAGATAGTCCGTCTGTCCGTCTGTTCGTCTATCCGTCTGTCCATCCGTCCTTCTGTCCGTCTGTCTGTCTGTGTACACGTGCAGAGCAAATTCGGCTAAAAGGATTTTTATAAAACTGCATATTTAAGCTTTTGACATCAATGGCACGAGTTGATCAACTTTTGGTAAAAATAGGTTGACTAGAAATGGGAGTTTACTCATGTCGGTTTTAAGATTTTTATTAAGGAACTTATGGTTATGATTAGAGCCCTGCAAATCTGCGGGTATCCGCGGATTATCCGCGGATATCCGCAACTTTTCTGCGGATGCGGATAAATTATCATTTAAACCATGCGGATGCGGATCGGAAGCGGATTAAATGTCATATCCGCTTATCCGCAATATCCGCGTGAACATTAAATCTTCGGTTACTTTCGGAGAAACAAGCAATTGTGTTCTGACTACGCAGTTCTCGGTTATTTTCGGTTGTCTGTATATACATGATATTTTGTAGCATTCAATCTCACTTTATGTTCTTTTTATTAAGACAATTGTCCTTGATCAAGACTGAGTTGAGACGATCAACTTAACTTTCTTTTTATTATTGAATATATTATAGAAAATAATATTTTGAACAAAAGTTTCCTGGTACACTTTCGACGTAATTCTTCCTACCTCTGCTCTAATTCTGGCTTTTAAATCTGATAAAGGTTTTTTTTTTTACATAAAACTGATTAGTAAGTTTTATTTAAATACCAAAATTTACCTACATAATTTTTTCTCGAAAATTTTATTATGTAACCTGCCAATTTTTTTATACTACCCGAAATAAAAAGTCTTGCAAATCCCAAAAATTTGAAAAATGACACATGTTGCTATTTGAAAAAGTTGCAACGCCTAACTCATGCGCGAAATGGCGTAAGAGAATTACTTGATCCTAAAAATATGTGACACCTTCTATCAAGTAACTTTTCTGATTATTTTTAAAAATTCAATATTAAAAAAAGCAGCACGCCACTTACTCCCTACGAAAAAGAACGCTTAGGCCCCCCAAAATTGTTATCTCTCTCTAGATTTAAATAAGTTATTAGCGCATCTAGGCCTTAAAACTTTTGGGGTCCCTTAGGTTAGGTTAGTAATAAATAAGCTGGTAAATCCAAAAATTTTCAGTAGCGTTTTAGAGCAGAGATTACCTAAACAGGCGGCATATGTTAGTTCTTTCCAAACTGACAGCAAAACCTGTAGTTCGGATATTTTTGCGGATGCGGATCGGATGCGGATTTGTTATTTACAAAAGCTGCGGATGCGGATCATGGATGTGCGGATGCGGATACAGAAAAGCTTATCCGCGCAGGGCTCTAGTTATGATTAAGCAACAGAAAAATATTTCGAAAAAAATTATTTAACAAGAGTTGCAAGAAATGCAATAACTAATAACTTTTATTTGAGACATTTTTTGATAAAACGAAAAAAATTCGAAAAATTTTTCGAAATTTTTTCCAAGCATCTATTTTTCATACTTATATATAACGTTTCCTTGGTCATGATAAATAATATCTCTGTGAAAATATTGGGCCAAGTTATTTCTACTCTGCTGCTAAAATGTATTTTATACAAGTACTTTGTGATGGCGGTCGGTCCTGTGGTAGCCACAGCTGATTTTTTTTATGATATTTTGCTTTTTCAGTATTAAAATTAACATTACTTTAACACTATTTATATCTAACACTTTTTTACCAATATGTAAGAGTAAATACTAAATTTAACCAAAAAAGAAATGTAAATAATTAACACGAAAAGCGATGGACTTTATGGGACACTAAAAGTTCATTTTTAGGGTTTTGTAGATATGACCAACAACCCCTTATACTGTCTGTCTGTCTGTTCGGTAAAAATTGTAGCCAAACAGCTAAACCAAGAGAGTTGAAATTTGGCATGCTTATACAACTCTTTGACCCACACATAGGAAAAATACTAAAATATCTAAAAAACACATTCCCCTAAAAATATAAACAAATATGTACTCATCGAAAAAAAAATATATTTTTTTTTAATTCTGAGTAGGGTATCAAATGAAAGTCCTTAGTACGTGGATTAACGATCAAAATTTTATTTTTGCAAAATAAATTATTTTGATGCGATTTTTTCCAAAATTATGCAAAAAAATTTGTCCCACACCCTGTAGTCCAGATGGTCTAAACTAAAAATCTGAAAGAATTCTAAGTAATGTACATTGGTATATACCGGAATAGTACAAGGTGTCTCATAAGAAATTTTATATTTATTTAGCTTACTGCGTGAACGCAACATATCCGAGGGGCGCGGGGGTTATGTCAATCGGTAGCCTGGCTCTTGGGAATTCATTCGCTATGGAGCGTTTCTCGGGAGCAGACCGCGCGTTATGCGTGCGAGAGTTTTACAAAAACGGTGATTCGGCGACTGTAGCGCGTAGAAAATTCTGCAGTATTCGAGGTTTTCGCCACTTAAATGATGCGCCAAGCATTCCTTTCATTCGACATTGGGTTAAAAAGTTTGAAGAGACTGGTACAACGCTGGATAAATCAAAATCCGGACGACCTAGGTCATCAAGAACGGTAGAAAACGTGGAGAATGTTAATCAGTCTGTTCGTGACGACCCGAACCTTTCAATTCGGAAACGCGCAAGTGCTTTAAATGTGCATAGATACCTAGTACCTGAACTGCAAAACTTTCCTGGCTATAACCAAAGAACATGGTTCCAACAGGACGGAGCAACTTCACACACGTCCAATATATCTCTGCCACGTGTTCGTGAAATTTTCTCAGGCAAATTGATCTCCCGGAGAGGTGACATAAATTGGCCTCCACGCAGTTCAGATTTAACCCCTATGGACTTTTTCCTATGGGGTTATCTTAAATCTAAAGTTTACGCCAATAAACCGACTTCACTGGCGCATTTGAAAGAAAATATCCGTCACGAAATGGCAGCCATCCCTGAGTCCACCTGCCGAGACGTCATAAGTAATTTTACTGTTCGATTAAATGAGTGCCGAGAACGCGAGGGTCTACATTTAGACGATATTATTTTTAAGAAATAAATCCCCAAAAAGTGTATTTTAATAATTAATAAAATTTTTTTCTATATACGGCTTACTTTTTTTTTAATCGATCCACTAAATATAAAATTTCTTTTGAGACACCTTGTACAACAGGAATTTTTGATCAGATTATGTTTTCGGAAAATAATGCATTTTTTGTGTTTTTTTGTTGATGATGTACAAAAGTTATAGTTAAGTATTTTTTGTTTTAATTACAATTTTATTTTGTTTAAATTATTTTGTCAAAATTCTAGTTATATTTTGGCAAATGTTGAATTTATTTTTTAAGAGCGTAAATTTAATATCCAGTTGAAATAGTTGGAATTGTATTTCTATGTCTCATATATACGAAACCAGAGGGGCGGGGCATATGACTTAAAACAACCGATGGAAGCCATAGGCGCAATTTTCAAAATCTCAATGAACCTTGCTATATAAAAAAAATACTGCACATATTTAGAAACCTAAATAATGGTATTAGGTATTCGAATTAAAATTAACAAAAAAGCTCTCAGATTAACAGACGATAAATTATTTTAAAAATATCGTTCATTTTGCCGTGATTACTACAAAGCAAAATTTGTTCTACACACTCAGCATGCCGCTTTCACTTATTATATATCTGCGAAACCCTGTAATGTGTGAAAATTCACACTTCACATCAATTTATTTAGTGTACCATAACTAACCAGGCAGAACTGCAAGATAAAACGATCTCAGTCACTCCGTTGTCGTCTGGAGGAAAAGGTTCTCCTTCGCTGATCTAGGCTCACCTGAGGATGTTGCGCCAATGATGATAATGAATGACGTATGTCGAATTCGTGTTATTACATCAGTGACAATCAAAGCTTGAACATCCGGTTTAATAGTGATATGTTCTCGTTAACTCACTTTTTTTCATTTTAATGCTAACAGTTGAATGAAAATATGTTTTGATTGAAGCAATCAAATGGAAACTCACCACCTACGTAAAATTGCCGCTTATGAGTTTTATTGTTCTGTTTGTTTGCTTTCAATGCGTAAACAACACCTCTTCCACCAATTTGATCTAATAATTTCCGCAAACATGACTCGGTTTTTTTGAATTATCTGCCGTGTTTTCTGATTTTTTATTTTTTTCAAAAATTTGTTAATTCACATAACACGCTTTGTGATGAAGGTTAAATAAAAGGGATTAAATCGCTTTCATTGTTCATTTATTTTTAATTGAATAAAAAAGTTTCAAAATATACTTTGAGGATAACTTTGATGTCCACCCCTCTGCAGACTGACCATAATAATATAATACATACATTCCCTGTCCTTATTATTAGACGCATTTGCTGTTTTCGATACGAATAACCAGTGGCGGACTGGCAAAATAAATCAACCCACAAAAACTTTTGTAGACTCTGAAGCAAGTCACAATCTTTCTGTTTGGTTAGTTTTATAAAATTTTAAATCATTGCGTATATGCGTAAGATGAGTTTAAAAAACAATTAATAATAACATAAATGAAAACGCTGAACAATAATGGACCAAGATGTGACTCCTGCGGAACTCTAGAGGCAAGAGAAATAGTTCTTAGTTCATAATTATTCACTGCAACAAAGTGACTTCGATACTAAATGTAAGATTCCATCCAACGAAGGAGACCGCAAAAAATATCAAACTGCTCCAAATAACGCAAAATTTTACGTTGCACCGTTGCTCCACTAATAGTTTATATGTAATGTCTAAAAAAATGTTATTATAAGCTTTTGAACGGCCATAAAATAGTAGGTTTTATAGGCAATACTTAAGGAAAATAGGTCATTATTAATGATATTCACCGATAAACTGCAAGTCTTTCTTAATAAATGTTTAAGAAGGATAATGGGAATCCATTGGCCTGACACCATAAGCAACGAAGAACTATGGCGAATAACAAAACAGTCAGAGATCGGAGATGGTTGGGACACATACTTAGACGAGACTCAGACAATTAGTCATTATACGTTAGTATATATGACTAACATATTATAAAATACATACGTTACTAGTACAAAATTATTCCGTAACCGTAGAATTGTGATTTACTTTGAATTAAATTAGCTTTTTCTGACGTAACCGTTATTTTGAAACAGCCTGTATAATACCATAGAATAAGTAAGACATGTATTACTTACTCTATGATAATACTGATTGACATGCACTGTTTGTTGAATTATAATGCATTGTTAATTGTTAGCTTACTATGTATTTCGGTAAAAATGAATTTCTTAAACCTTTTTAGGGTTTTGTAGGTATGACCAAAAAACCCTTATACCGTCATTTTGTCGTCTGTCTGTCTGTCTGTATGTCTGTCTGTCTGTCTGTCTGTCTGTCTGTCTGTCAATCTGTCTGTCTGTCTGTCTGTCTGTTCGGTAAAAATTGTAGCCAAACGGCTAAACCTGAAATTTGGCATGCTTATACAACTCTTTGACCCGCACATAGGAAAAATACTAAAACATCTAAAAAACATATCCCCCTAAAAATATAAACAAATATATACAATTCTGTGTAGGGTATCAAATGAAAGCCCTTGGTACGTGGATTAACGATCAAAATTTTATTTTTGCAAAATTAATTATTTTGAGGCGATTATTGCCAAAATTGTGCAAGAAAATTTTTGTCCCACACCCTGTAGCCCAGATGGTTTAAACTAAAAATCTGAAAAAATTCTCAGTGATGTACATTGGTGTGAACCGGAATAGTACAACAGGAATTTTTGATCAGATTATGTTTTCGGAAAATAACGCATTTTTTGTGTTTTTAACCAAAATATGTTAAATATTTAATTCGCTATGTAACCAAGTTGATACGTCAGCGCTCATAGTGATGTGCGTTTAGTCATTGGTTTTCTAATTTTTCAAACAGGTAACTTGCAAACTAGAGTTCGAATCCTGTCAATTTTAATTTTTTTTGTTTTTTTTTTGCAGTTTTCTTTTGTTTAAATTATTTTGTCAAAATTCTAGTTATATTTTGGTTAATGTTGCATTTAATTTTTAAAAGCGTAAATTCAATAACCAGTGGGAAGTGTTGAAATTGTTATTTAATTCTGTTTGATGTATACGAAATCAGAAGGCGGGGCTAATGATTTAAGCAACCAATAGAAGATATAGGCGCAATTTTCAAAATCTTGATGAACCTTGCTATGTAAAAAAAATACTGCACATATTTAGAAACTTAAATAATGGTATGAGGCATTCGAATTAAAATTCATAAAAAAATATTTTGACATAAAATTTGTTTCGGCATCCGAAATAATCATCATTCAGTTATTAAATACCTGCAAAACCCTGAAATGTGTGAAAATTCACACTTAACAACAATTTTTACTTGCCCGACCTTAATATATAAGGGGCAAGTATTGTAATCGCGAAAATTTTCGATGTCGAGATTTTGACGGATGACCACGTTTCATGGTCCAGGGAATCCAAAAAACCTATTTTCGAAGTGCCGTCCGTATGTGTGTGTGTGTGTGTGTGTGTGTGTGTGTGTGTGTGTGTGTGTGTGTGTGTGTGTGTGTGTGTGTGTGTGTGTGTGTGTGTGTGTGTGTGTGTGTGTGTGTGTGTGTGTGTGTGTGTGTGTGTGTGTGTGTGTGTGTGTGTGTGTGTGTGTGTGTGTGTGTGTGTGTGTGTGTGTGTGTGTGTGTGTGTGTGTGTGTGTGTGTGTGTGTGTGTGTGTGTGTGTGTGTGTGTGTGTGTGTGTGTGTGTGTGTGTGTGTGTGTGTGTGTGTGTGTGTGTGTGTGTGTGTGTGTGTGTGTGTGTGTGTGTGTGTGTGTGTGTGTGTGTGTGTGTGTGTGTGTGTGTGTGTGTGTGTGTGTGTGTGTGTGTGTGTGTGTGTGTGTGTGTGTGTGTGTGTGTGTGTGTGTGTGTGTGTGTGTGTGTGTGTGTGTGTGTGTGTGTGTGTGTGTGTGTGTGTGTGTGTGTGTGTGTGTGTGTGTGTGTGTGTGTGTGTGTGTGTGTGTGTGTGTGTGTGTGTGTGTGTGTGTGTGTGTGTGTGTGTGTGTGTGTGTGTGTGTGTGTGTGTGTGTGTGTGTGTGTGTGTGTGTGTGTGTGTGTGTGTGTGTGTGTGTGTGTGTGTGTGTGTGTGTGTGTGTGTGTGTGTGTGTGTGTGTGTGTGTGTGTGTGTGTGTGTGTGTGTGTGTGTGTGTGTGTGTGTGTGTGTGTGTGTGTGTGTGTGTGTGTGTGTGTGTGTGTGTGTGTGTGTGTGTGTGTGTGTGTGTGTGTGTGTGTGTGTGTGTGTGTGTGTGTGTGTGTGTGTGTGTGTGTGTGTGTGTGTGTGTGTGTGTGTGTGTGTGTGTGTGTGTGTGTGTGTGTGTGTGTGTGTGTGTGTGTGTGTGTGTGTGTGTGTGTGTGTGTGTGTGTGTGTGTGTGTGTGTGTGTGTGTGTGTGTCTGTTTTTTTGTGTGTATACACGATAACTCAAAAACGGTTTAACTTAAAGAGTTCGTTCTGGTACTAAAAAATAGGAAGAACCCTATTGTTTTTTATGAAAATCGGTTGACTAGAAATGGGAGTTTACTCGTGTCGATTTTAATATTTTTGCGAATATTTAGCAACAGAAAAATATTTCGAAAAAATTTATTGAACAAAAGTTACTATAAATGCAATAACTAATAACTTTTATTTGAGACGTTTTTTGATAAAACGAAAAATTTCGAAATTTTTTTGTAAAATTATTTAAAATTTTTTTAAGTCTCAATTTTTTCATACTTATATGTAACGTTTCCATGGTCATGATAATTAATTCGTAACTAGTAAAGCAAGCCTTGGACAAAAATTTGTATAGAACATAATTTGATGTATTTTTGAAGATTTATCTAAATATATAATTTTTTTTTTTTTTTTTTTAGTTTTTTAAATTTTTTTTTAAATATTTTTTTTGGGAGGGCAAGTCTAGCGGAGGTTTCCTTTCGCCAGTGGTTTTATATGGTATTTTAATTTTGCAGTGTTTTTCAAAAGTATTTAACAGTATCTAGATACAGAAATTTTGGCATGTATCTGTATCTAGATATTTTTCATAATTCTGTATCTGGATCTGTATCTATATATTTTTTCTTAGGTATCTGTATCTAGATATTTTTTTAAATGTATCTATTACAACATTGATTCTAGATGACACATCATTTACAACTAGAAATCAAATCAAAGATTTAGGAGTCTTGATTCTAAACTAATGTTAAATACTAAGGCAGCGGTTCCCAAACTTTCTTGACCGCGACCCGGTACGAGGATTTAAAATTTTTTGCGACCCACCTTATGAAAAAAAAAACATTTATTTACAAAACAAATTTGATTTTAAAGCAATAGCTTTATAGTAATAAAGAGTAATAAATAGTAATAAAGAGTATAGTATAGTAATAAAGAATATAAAGTCGGTTTACGATAACTATGAGATGACGTCACACTTGGTTAATTTAAGTACCAACGTTATGATATGTTTTAATCAACATCAATCCATAACTCGGTTAGTAAATTTATTTATTTAATTTTGGTACATTTTTTCAATGTTGCCAGTTTGAAATTGGATTGTTCAATCGTTATTGGTCAGGTTGACATTTACGTGTTTAGAATTCAGTGAGGTTAAATTTTATTTTTTTTTTAAATTTTATTGTAATAAAAATGCCCAAAGCTGTTAGTGGCCGTGCTCAAAGGATAGTTTTGTCTCTTATTAATTATTTTTAAAGTAATTTTAGCGTACTCATGAAATTTACACTTGCAACTAGCGGCAATAAACTGTTCGACTGGAAATAATATTGGAATATTCATAATTCGAAACAAAATTGTGTCTAACATCTGAAATTCAAAAATTTCTATTCAAATAATAAATTTGACTCTTTATCATTGCTTTCCGATATCATTTAATGAGTTCAGGAAGCAAGCTCGGAGAGTTCGAGAAAAGGTCTAAACGCGTTTATTCGAGCGGTCTGGAATAAAACGGATGTTAAACAGTGTGACTCGGAACACTCCGCGTTTGCTTCCCGAACCCGCTGTGTCAATGTGACACCAGGCGAAAAATTAAAGTAAATTGTATAAAAAGTATTAAAAGAACACGACACATTTCTAAAAACAAATATTTCTGATGATTATTATACACTGAAATTATTATTTTTTTTTAATACTACATTACACACTTAATATAATATAAACCATATATTTCGCGACAAATCGGTTAGCAAGAACTGCTCTGCATCATAATTTACATTAATTCCTTTCCTCCATAGGAATTACAGGTTTTCAATATATATTTAGAAGTTGTCCGATATAACCTAACTTTTTTTGACCGTTTACGAATTGGCAACAAGGTGGGTTTTTCAACTGTGACGTCATTTCATAGTTAAATGGACTTTAGTATAATAATAAAGAGCACAAATACACACTATTCTAGTGATTAACTGATGTAAAAAAAATAATATATACAAAAAAATCTTTTTTGTGTTTTTACAATTTTTTCGCGACCCGGTAAAAATTTTCTGCGACCCGGTGCCGGGTCGAGACCCACAGTTTGGGAAACGCTGTACTAAGGCATTAAATGAAAGCTTAAAATTACAGTTAAAAATATTGCCACTTATAAAAAATTTGAAAGTGTGTAAATTCACACTTCTCATCAATTTTTATTATTAGAAAGCTGTGAGAAAACTAACGATCATCCTAAATAGACTAAACAGCAAGCTTGTGTTTTCCAAGGTGAAAGTGATATTCATCTTAGCATGTTCCATTGATCATGTCTGATAAAAATGTAAGGGCGGAGCCTTTATGAGTTTCAGATAAAAGCCCTTATGACCTATATAAAAACTCAATGTATTGGAAAGTCCAGTCGAGGCAATTGCATATGTTTCCCGACGTCTTTGAGGAGACCGTTTTGGATAAGATAAAACTTTCAATAAAATTTTATTGTCCTTTTCTTCATTAGTTAATACGACAACAAAGAAACGCACAGACACAATAACAAAAATGTTTGTGAAGTGTGATATTTTTTTAAGTTTCACACATTTCAGGGTTTTGTAGGTATTTAATAAGTGTAAAAAGTATAGAGAATACTGGATGTCTAATACAATACTATCTATAATCACATCAAAATCAACAAATTTTTGTTTATCATTTTTATTCGATATTTCTGTACTAAGAGCTTCCATTTAATTTGTTTAAACTAGATTTTAGTCATAAAAAAATATAAATTAAAAAATCCTAGCAGTTTTTTTCTACATTTGCTTCGTATCTAAGCCTTCATTAAATTAATAAGAAGTATATTGATAATTGGTTTCTATAGCGGGTTCATATTACATATACGTTCACTATAAAGATTTAAGTTTGATGGACTGGCACATTGGCGGAGTGATACTACTGACGAAGATCACGTGCAACAGAGGTGTTTGGCTTCCGCGGCAAAATATACTCCTGTTACACTTCATATTTTTTCAATTTCAGAAACATATTTCTCACTATTAACAATATTTATTGGATTTACACATATGTTACTACTATAAATGATTCCTCTTTGATACTTTAAGAACAAGACGAATAATAATAGGCTCCATCTACTGATCGAGTTCATGAGTGCAAGCTCCTTAAGAACACAACTCGATTCTCAGCTGTTAGAAATTTTTTATTATATTTTTAATATCAAACCAGTGGCGAAGGGAGACCTCCGCTAGACTTGCCCTCTCATAAAAAAAATAATTAAAAAAATGCATATTTTTTTTTAATTTAAAAAAATATTTAGGTAAATCTTCAAAAATACATCAAATTATGTTTTATACAATTTTTTGTCCAAGGCTTGGTTTACTTGTTACGAATTTTTTTAAATTTTAAAGTTTAATAACTTCCGTTTCCGGTTTCGGATTTTAATAAAAACAATAGGGTTCTTCCCAATTATTAGGAGAATTTTTTAGTACCAGAACGAACTCTTTAAGTTAAACCGTTTTTGAGTTATCGTGTATACACACAGACACACAGACACACAGACACACAGACACACAGACACACAGACACACAGACACACACACAGTAACACACACAGACACACACACATACGGACAGCACTTCGAAAATAGGTTTTTTGGATTCCCTGGACCATAAAACGTGGTCATCCGTCAAAATCTCGACATCGAAAATTTTTGCGATTACAATACTTGCCCCTTATATATTAAGGTCGGGCAAGTAGAAAGACATACATCACCTTGGTCGTAAATATAAAAATTCCATTACAATATTTAGCTATGAATGTCCACAATTTCGGTACGAATTAAAAAAAAAATGTCAAGAACACAAAACTGCCATATTTTCCAAAAATTAAATCTGATTAAAAATTCCTCTTGTATGTTTCCGGTTTAGATCAATGTACATTACTTGGTATTTTTTCAGATTTTTCGTTCAACCCCTTTGGGTTAAAAGGTGCGGTAATTTTTTTAGTACATGTTTGGAAAAAATATATTTTTTTTAGTAAAATTACTTTTGTTTCTTGATCTTTGTCTTAAGCTTTCTTTTATTACCACACAATTTATTTATTTTTTAAATATTTTTTTTAATGACACAAATAAATCGATATTTTTTAAAAAACCAATCTGATCAAAAATTTATGTTGAACTATTTCGGTTTCCAATTTTTATGACACAATTTTTGCGAGTAAACTATTAAAAAAACCGACCTTACAAAAATAAAAATTCATCAAAAATTCTTCTCGTACGTTTCCGGTTTCAACAATGTACATTACTGTGAATTGATTCTGATTTTTAGTTTAACCCCTTTGTATTAAAGGGCGCGGGAAAGTTTTTTTTGTACCTTTTTGGAAATCGTTTTAAAATAAAAAAAAAATCTAAAAAACTAATTTCCTTTCCTTTTGCGTCTTAAGAGCTTTCTTTTGATACCATGCAATAAAATTTTAAAAAATAATTATATTTTTCAACGATACGAAAAATTGAATATTTTACAAAAAACTTGATCAAATCTGATCAAATATTTCTGTTGAACTATCCCGGTTCACATCAATGTACATTATTGAGATTTTTTTTTAGTTTTTTGGATCAACCCCTCTTGGAAATAGCGTTGGGGACAAAAGATTTTGGCCCCCAACACTATGGAGACAAGAGATTTTTGACATTTTTGACGAAAATCCCATAAAAAAATACTGGTTTATCCACGCATAGAGGATCAACAAGTAGTTTTAAGAGGTTTCATTTGATACCCCACTCAAAATTTTGAAATTTATTAATTTTATCATTAAATACATATTTGTTTATATTTATCTCGTGATGTGTTTTTTTGAATTATCTATATTTTTCTATATGTGGGTCAAGAAGGGTACAAGCATACCAAATTTTAACTTTTTGTGTACATCCGTTTAGCTACAATTTCTACCGTACATACAGACAGACACATTTTTGGTGGTCATACCTACAAAACCGTAATAAGATGCAAAAGGTTATATTTTTTCGCGTACAAGTATCGACGCATGTACCCACGTAGATGTGGCAACGTACGAAAAGGCTACCAACCGGTGAAAGTCAAATGTAATAACTGAGTAATGCTTGCATCTTAGTTGCCTTTCATTCTAACATTGGCAACTAAATTAACCAAGTTTGACGTTATATCATAATTATCTTGAACAGACTTTATAACTAAAATTGTATGGCCTTTTTTTTTTCCTTTTGATCCTTCAGTGTTTTGGTTTATTACATCTACATCTGATATATTATTTGTTGTGTCTAAAATTTTTCTTTGAAATAGAAAAAGATGTGTTAGAATTTTATAATATGCTGTTATATTTTATTCTTCGTATTACCTTTTCTATTAGCGGCAATTTTTCACTCGCAATATTCGCCTCTCAAGAAACAAATTTGTTATAAGACGTCAACTTCCTTGCGCTTATAAACTGCCTGACAAACGACAAAATAAATTGTTGAATTTAACAAAATAGTTAAAACCAGTGGTAAAACCAGGAGTTGGCAACTTTTCTTAAGTCGCAAACCGCATTCAATAACAAATTTTTTGTTTATTGGTGATTTATTATTCCCTCTATAACAAAAAAATCTATACAAGAAAAATAGTTTTTTATTTTTTTAATTAGTTTATTTAAATGTTTTGGCAGCAATGTCATTCGCACTGTATAAAAAATTTAAAAGGAAAATTTATTTACGGCACGGCATAAGGTATTACATAAAAATGTAAGTATAGCAGGCAGACACCTAAGAGCTCCAAAAATACGTGGTTTTTATCAAAAACAAGTGATGAGACCCCCCCCCCATGAGCTTTAAAACATGTGGTTGGTATGATTGTATATACGAGGTGAAGACCTTTTTAGGGTTTTGTAGGTATGACCAAAAAACCCTTATCCGTCATTTTATCGTCTGTCTGTCTTTCTGTCTGTCTGTCTGTCTGTCTGTCTGTCTGTCTGTCTGTCTGTGTATCTGTGTGTCTGTCTGTCTGTGTGTCTGTCTGTCTGTCTGTCTGTCTGTGAATGTATACGAAATCAGAGGGGCGGAGTTTATGACTTAAACAACTAATGGAAGCCATAGGCGCAATTTTCAAAATATTAATCAACCTTGCTACATAAAAAAAAATACTGCAAATATTTAGAAACCCAAATAATGGTATTAGGCACTCGAATTAAAATTAACAAAAAAATATTTTAACATAAAATTTATTTTGGCATCCCAAATAACCATCATTCACTTACTAAATACCTGCGAAACCCTGAAATGTGTGAAAATTCACACTTCATATCAACGCACTTCAAGTGCGTTCACCAAGAATTTATGAACAGACTTGAAACATGTTATGAGCAGAATGGTCATCACATAATTTATTATTAATGTATGGTAATAAAAATTTTTTGTCTTGAGAGATCATTGTGTAATCTATCCCATGGTCTACCAGTTTCCCATGGCCCACCCTGTATAATTTAACTTTAACATTGTGAGCGTTATGTTCTACTTTCTTGGATTTAAAGTAGTTAAATTCCGTAGAGAAGCACTGATATACTAGCTAGTTATGTATAATGTTGAGATTTTGGTGGTACCCTGATCACAAAACCATAAGAGAATTTGATGTATCAATCGACAGGAGATAATTAAATTTGTAATTTATGAAAAGAGCCATGGAGCTTTGTTATAGCTCTCAGGAGTAGATCCATTACTCTGTGAAAGCTGGTTTATCTCTCTAAGTGACAATAACTGGGCCATAATAACATTATGAATATCGTGGACTGGACAAGGTTAATTACTTCATTAGGTTAATACAATGATACCTAGAGCACGGAGATTTCAATCGATTACTTGCTCTGTGGTTACCAGTCCCGTCTCTAGATATTTCAGCACCTGGGGCAAAAAGCAAAAAATATGCTGCCATCTCCATGGACGAAGGTATGTCAATAAGTACTTACAAATCAATAGAAAAACGCATTATTTTGGGTTAATTCATTAATATTTCTCAACAAGTCTCCTTTTAACTCTATACATTTCGCCCAACATTTCTTTTAAATTTTTCAAACCATCCAAAAAGTAAGATCCTTGAAGGACCTCAAAATTGGCATCTGTTTCAGTATTGACCTCCTCGTTTGACGTGAATGCAAACTTTCCAGCGACCATTTTTTCATGTTTGGAAACAAGAAAAAGTCGTTGGGGGCCAAATCTGATGTATACGGTGGATGCGACAATAATTTGAAGCGTAATTTATGCATTTTCACCATCTAAACGGCACAAGTCTGCACTCATGCATTGTCTTGATGGATAAGCACTATCTTCTTTGCCAAATGTGGAAGTATTTTCTTTATGTCTTCGCTCAACCGATCCAATATCAACGCATTATACTCTCCATTTATCTTTCGTCCTTTTTCCAAGTAATCAATGTGAATGTTCCGTGGGCATCCTAAAAAACCGTGCCCATCACCTTGCCGGACGATTTCACCATCTTTTGGAGCCGGATAACCTCCAGAAACCCACTGTTTCGGTAATTCCCTTATGTCTGGAGTGTAATTGTGGATCCATGTTTCATCAACGGTTATGAATCAACGCAAAAACTCGGTCACATTTGCAACGGAAAAGCACCAAACCATTCATTGAATCGACCACACGATTACGTTTATTCTCCACTGTGAGCAAACGATGCACATATCTTTTTTACACCCAATTTTTCGTGCAAAATTGAAACCACTGAGTCATGTGATATGCCTGTGGTCTCAACAACTTCGCGCACTTTGACTCGTTGATCACTCAAGACCATATCGTGGATTTTGTCAATCATTTCTGACGTAGTCAACTCAAGTGGACGTCGAACACAGTTCATCACTTGTAGACGTACGACCAAGTTTAATGGCAATTATTAGGTATTACTGATGTATTTTGATACGCTGAAAACAAATCTCAAAACAGAATTATTCTATTACCCATAAGTTTTCTGTAACATGCAAATTTATATTTCGCAATATGCAACATTTTTATATTGCGTCAACTCATGACATGTATCTGCGGTGACGAATACGATTGGTTCAGATCAATCTATTCCTACTTATCAGGTCTAAATGTATGCTTCAAAATAGATTGCGTGTACGTATTAGTAAACTACAGGTATCACTATCTGTTGTATTTTTTATATCGCAACTGGTAACTCTTTGAGTTCTAAGTAATTTATATTTTTTCTTTTAGTTTAATTTTGCTTTAATTTTGCTTACAAGACAAAACAAGGGCGCCTCATATATGTTGTAAGACTTGTGTAAGGTTGTTAACAGGTTGGTTGAAAGATGCAGATCGTAAAATGCGCTTTGGAAATACCAATGGTTTGGAAAGAATCAAAAGAACATATTACGGATTGCTATTTTTGCTTCACTAATATAACAGGTATTGGACCAAAGTCTAAACATAGGGGAAAGTAGCCAAATTTGGACCACTTGAGAATTTTTTAATATATAGGGATGTACAAGTATTTTTAATAAAAAGGAAGTAGTGGAAAAAAGTTATTGTTTATATCTTCAAAATAATATAATTTATTTTAAAAAAATATTTATATTGAACAGTGAAAAATCAATACATAAAAATCGTGTCATCGGTCCAATTAAAGAAACTGGTTTCTTAGGATAGACCAGAGGTCTTCTAAGATGGACCATCAATATACTTAAACACAACTGAAGCAAAAGTACCTTTGTATTTTGTACGACTCCAGCACACTGTATATGGACCCAAGTGTGACATTTTATGCACTGTATCATCTCATCTTCCTTCATTTCCTCACATATAATACAAAACCATGTAGTCTTAGTTTTTATTCTTTGTCTTTTTGATCCAATATTTGGTAATTTTACTTTGTTAGTCTTTTTCTCTTTGACTTTTTCTAATTCCTTTTTATGAGGACTACTTGTTATTACAATTGCTTTTGACTATTGCTCCAGTTCGAGAAGACGATGGACCTTGCTGTGGATTTCGTTTTGGTGGAAGTGATATATCGTAAAGAATATCGAGGTACATAATCAAGAGCAGAATCACTATTATTACTTTTACTGTCACTTAAAGACAGATGGTGGTGTATTAGGCCTCCTTGTAGTATTTACTGCGATTTCAGCAGGGTTAGCAGAACACTGTAAAATATCGGATGCTGCAAACTGGTGGTCCTGAAAGATATGTCTATTTACAGGCCAAATACCAGAGGCACGGAAAGCACTTTTAGCTATAGCTACAGTGGCTGCTCGGCCGTATGCTTCATTTAGCAATTTAGACATCTGAATTGGACCGGTCCAATTCAGGCGACTGCTTGTGGTCCAACTTGAGCGACTTTTATAACTATTTTAAAATGTTTCACCTAACCTTACATTTGAACTAGATTAATAAAACTAATATAGTAAATTGTAGCCAGACAAGTTTACTATCTTCAGATATAAAAATATATTTTGTTACTAACTTTGAAACAGTCTTAAGACTATTGGCCTTATTGACAAAATATTTAATTGACGGTATGTAAATACTAATAACACTTCACTAACTGCAACCATGAGGTGCGCTGTTATAAAAATGATTGCATCAGACAAGTTTACGTCTATCCCCTTCTTAATTTCTGTTTTGCTGCGTAAATGCCTTATACAGGTCAAGTTACGATGGTGGTCCAACCTAGGCGATGGTCCAAATTCGGCTACTCTCCCCTACTATGCAGTATCCTAATTTAACATCAGCTTTATGACTCAACGAACATAATAATGAACTTCCTGTCCCAAAACGGCCAAAATCTTGGACTTTAGATGAAGAAGAACTTTAATTCTTTAAATGGCCTCGCAGGATTCGTAAAAGAAATCGAAACTGATTCTTTATTTAACGTACCAAAATGTTCAACAGAGTATCTGATATCACAGGTGGAACTTAATAATTTAGTTCGAGATTTAAATCTATCAAGAAATATCATGAATGAAGTACTTGATGACTACAAAGAAATGGGATGTAGGATGTAACGATTCCATTAGTATATTTCTGCCATGGAAAAGCGATATCAAAGTACAAGGTGTCTCAAAAGAAATTTTATATTTATTTAGCTTACTGCGTGAACGCAACGTTTTCGAGGGGCGCGGGGGTTATGTCAATCGGTAGCCTGGCTCTTGGAAATTTAGTCGCTATGGAGCGTTTCTCGGGAGCAGACCGCGCGTTATGCGTGCGAGAGTTTTACAAAAACGGTGATTCGGCGACTGTAGCGCGTTGAAAATTCTGCAGTATTCGAGGTTTTCGCCACTTAAATGATGCGCCAAGCATTCCTCTCATTCGACATTGGGTTAAAAAGTTTGAAGAGACTGGTACAACGCAGGATAAATCAAAATCCGGGGTACCTAGGTCATCAAGAACGGTAGAAAACGTGGAGAATGTTAATCAGTCTGTTCGTGACGACCCGAACCTTTCAATTCGGAAGCGCGCAAGTGCTTTAAATGTGCATAGATCATCACTACATCACATTATGCACAAAGACCTAAAGCTGCACCCCTACAAAATTCAATTGGTGCAAGAATTAAAGCCCCAAGATGCCAGTCAGAGGCTTAATTTCGTAAATCAGGTGATTCAGCGATTTTCAACGTTTACTAACATTTTGTTTTCGGATGAAGCTCATTTTCATCTTAATGGCCACGTAAATAAGCAGAACTGCCGCTACTGGAGTGCAACGAATCCGAAACGCAAACATCAGACACCCCTACATTCGCCTAAAGTAACCGTATGGGCTGCGATGTCGGCGCGAGGAATTATCGGCCCTTACTTTTTTGAAGACGAAAGGAGGCGTGCAGTTACAGTGAATTCAGAGCGTTATGTGGAGATGTTAGACAACTTCTTGGTACCTGAACTGCAAAACTTTCCTAGCTATAACCAAAGAACATGGTTCCAACAGGACGGAGCAACTTCACACACGTCCAATATGTCTCTGCCACGTGTTCGTGAAATTTTCTCAGGCAAATTGATCTCCCGGAGAGGTGACATAAATTGGCCTCCACGCAGTTCAGATTTAACCCCTATGGACTTTTTCCTATGGGGTTATCTTAAATCTAAAGTTTACGCCAATAAACCGACTTCACTGGCGCATTTGAAAGAAAATATCCGTCACGAAATGGCAGCCATCCCTGAATCCACCTGCCGAGACGTCATAAGTAATTTTACTGTTCGATTAAATGAGTGCCGAGAACGCGAGGGTCTACATTTAGACGATATCATTTTTAAGAAATAAATCCCCAAAAAGTGTATTTTAATAATTAATAAACATTTTTTCTATATACGGCTTACTTTTTTTTTTAATCGATCCACTAAATATAAAATTTCTTTTGAGACACCTTGTATATGGTGCCCAAATTTGCTTGCTGATCACTGGAAGACATAATTAGGGATGCTTTAGAAACAAAATATGGCCGTAAAACATCATAAACAACACTTTGAGGTATGTTAAAATTAATAACAATACGTCTATCGATATATTTCGTTAGAAACCAACTACCTCATAGCACAAATATGATGGGTGATTTAAAATCTGTGGTCATTTTCGACTTTTAGGTCATATTTTACGTGGGATACACCATGTTTTGTACGTGTCACAAAAAATAAGATCATTTTTGTTTACCAGTGTTATCACATTGAGGCACTCCTACAAATATTTATCAGGAAAAAAAGCTTTTTGGTTTCTGGGTGCCCTTAACTTTTAACTTGAAGTAAATCCTTCGCTCGCCACACCCTAGACCCAGACCTGGCGGCTACTATCCACCCTTCACCCATATTAATAATATTGATTTATCTTAATCCTTTAATATTTGTGAAAATTTATTAAAGCCAGTTTATATGTTAATGGGAAGTTAATGTTGGATTTCAAGTTGGAGTGTACATTAAGGATGAGTGTAGATTTAATTATAAGTACAGATTTAGGTTAAGTATCATTTTCAGATCTGACGCTAATGTTCTATTAATAATTCCAGAATGGCGAAGAGAAAGGCGACTAATGAACAAAGGAATTTTGATGAGAGCCAATGAAAATTAAAAATGTGAAAAGTAATTATTTTTTAATATTGAATTTAATGGTTCACAAGATTTTCTAAGATACTTTTATCACAGATCCTTTTAACGGAGAGTGGATATAATGTTCGAACTTATTAAAAGAGTCCTAGAGTCAAATCTACTGTGTAAACTTCAGTGGCACCGCGAGAATATCGTTATGACGTACAAGCGCTATTTGTGTTGTTTACAGTAACTTGAAAAAATTCACCTCGGCTAAAATTGGAATTAAATCGCGAACTTTTTCATGCGATTATTTTTAGGGTTTTGTAGGTATGACCAAACACCCTTATACCGTCATTTTGTCGTCTGTCTTTTGGAAAATTTATTTACGGCATAAGATATTACATAAAAATGTAAGTATAGCAGGCAGACACCTAAGAGCTCCAAAAATACGTGGTTTTTATCAAAAACAAGTGATGAGACCCCCCCCCCCATGAGCTTTAAAACATGTGGTTGGTATGATTGTATATACGAGGTGAAGACCTTTTTAGGATTTTGTAGGTATGACCAAAAAACCCTTATCCGTCATTTTATCGTCTGTCTGTCTTTCTGTCTGTCTGTCTGTCTGTCTGTCTGTCTGTC
The DNA here is from genome assembly GCA_963971575.1 of Liopterus haemorrhoidalis. Classification (NCBI taxonomy): domain Eukaryota; kingdom Metazoa; phylum Arthropoda; class Insecta; order Coleoptera; family Dytiscidae; genus Liopterus; species Liopterus haemorrhoidalis. Next base: position 63,267,852 of record OZ020613.1, read on the forward strand.
TGTCTGTCTGTCTGTCTGTGTGTCTGTGTGTCTGTCTGTCTGTGTGTCTGTCTGTCTGTCTATCTGTGTGTCTGTCTGTCTGTTCGGTAAAAATTGTAGCCAAACGGCTGAACCTAGAGAGTTGAAATTGGGTATGCTTATACAACTCTTTCATCCGCACATAGGAAAAATACTAAAACATCTAAATAACATATTCCCCTAAAAATATAAACAAATATGTGCTCATCGAAAAAAAATATATATATTTTTTAATCTGAGTAGGGTATCAAATGAAAGCTCTTAGTACGTGAATTAACGATCAAAATTTTATTTTTGCAAAATAAATTATTTTGATGCGATTTTTGCCAAAATTTTGTCAAAAAAATTGTGTCCATCCTGTAGCCCAGATGGTTGAAACATCTGAAAAAAATCTAGGTAATGTTCATTGATGTGAACCGGAATAGTACAACAGGAATTTTTGATCAGATTATGTTTTCGGAAAATAACGTATTTTTGTGTTTTTTTGGTTGATGGTGTAAAATATTTAATACCTTATGTAACACAGTAAACCAGTACGCTTTCATAGTGTAATGGTTAGCCTTCTAGCGTTCTAATTTGCAAACTAGGGTTCCCTACCGGTCTGGAGACAATTTTATTTTTTCTGTTTTTTTACATTTTTATTTTGTTTAAACTATTTTTTCAATATTCTAGTTATATTTTAGCAAATGTTGCATTTAATTTTTAAAAGCGTAAATTTAATTCTATGTTTCAATGTATACGAAATCAGAGGGGCGGAGCTTATGACTTAAAACAACCAATGAAAGCCATAGGCGCAATTTACAAAATCTTAATGAACCTTGCTATATAAAAAAAATACTGACATATTTAGAAACCTAAATAATGGTATTAGAAATTCGAATTAAAATTATCAAAAAATATTTTAACATAAAATTTGTTTTGGTATCCCAAATAAACATCATTCACTTAATAAATACCTGCGAAACCCTGAAATCTGTGAAGATTCACACTTCACATCAATTTTTTACTTTCGACGTGGATTAACAAAATCGGTTGTTGTTCCGGAAAACATTGATGCTGTGCGTAAACTGATACTGCAAGATCGTCATGTGACTTATCGTGAGATTGAGGTATCCTTGGGCATTAGTGGGACCAGTACACATTCACTATGGCATGGACATTTGGTCGTCCAAAAGATATGTTCGCATTAGATCCCATATACTTTGACAATCGCAGTGGAAAAAGCCTCAATCGGATTGGAAAAAGTGCTTCGAAAATTGGTTCAAACGCATGCAACAGTATATTGATCTTCATGGATAATATTTTGAAAATGAATAAAGCCACTCTTGTTGATAAATAATTGTTTTTTTATCTCAAATCCCGAAATATAAAAGACAACCCTCGTAAAAAAATACTCATTATCCATGGATGATCACGCATGCGCGTTGCATTTTACACTGCTTGCAATACGAGTAGTCACATAATTAGGGTGGCCATTTTCTTAAGAAGGCAATGCGGAACAAAGCAAAAAAAAGGTCGTCACTTTCCAAATATAAATGAAGAGCAAAAAAAAGGTCCTCACCTCCCAGATCCAAGTGAAGAGCAAAAAAAAAGTTTCAAAAGTTAGAATGCGGGACTTTTGCGGGACAACCAATCAAAATGCGGGACAGTCCAGCAAAAAGCGGGACGAATGGTCATCCTACACATAATGCATTTATTATTTGATGGTCGTAAATAAAATAATCAGCTGTGGCCACCACAGGACCGACCGCCATCACAAAATACTTGTTTAATTTATGCGGCTTTATCAAAAAATGTCTCAAAAGTTGTTAGTTATTGCTTTTATAGGAACTTTTGTAAAACAAATTTTTTCGAAATATTTCTCTGTTGTGAAATATTCGCAAAGATTTTAAAACCGACACGAGAAAACTCTCATTTCTAATTAACAAAAGTAAATCAACTCGTGCCATTGATGTCAAAAGCTTAAATATGAAGTTTCATAAAAATCCTTAGCCGAATTTGCTCTGCACGTGTACACAGACCGACAGACAGACAGACGGACAGACAGTCATACAGACAGACAGAGTTAGTTAGTAAGTTAGTGAGTTAGTTAGAAAAAAATTTTGGTGCACAGCAACAAAGGCTATTTGCGCCTAACGCAGCCCATTTAAATGACTACACTACATATTAAAAACAATAAATTAAACAATCAATAAACAGATAAAATCAATAAAGTTACGTATACTCAATAAAAGAAATCTTGCACAGACAAACACAAATAAGATAAAAAGTCTGTTCGAAAATTTGAACAGACTCAGGGTGATGGTAAGATGCTGTAAAGGGGCCAATAACCATCGAATATCACAGTTTAGAAATAGAACACATTAAAATAAGGTGCAAGACTTCACACATAAAACAGTAAGTTCGATTCTTTCAGGAAGAGTATCAGCCTGTCCATGAGTACTCTGTCGTCACCTAAAGCAACTGACAGGTCATAGCACAGGCCTAACCCCTCCCTGACATCCTCGAACTGACAGACAGATAGACAGATAGACAGAGACAGACAAACAGACAGACAGACAGACATCATGCTAGAAATAGTCAAAACGTTATGTAGGGACTTCAGTTCGTGCAGATTCATCGAAATCTCGAAATTTCAAAATCGGTATGATCACAATACCTCCCTTATACCCTTTTCACACTAGAACTTTAAGATCGGATGTTAAAGTGAATGTGTCTTTAAGGGTGCGCACAACCGTACAGTTTCTTATACAAGACTAACAACCTGAAATAAAATTATTAACAATCTATATATCAAAATTTTCAGCGAATTTTTATCTATCTAATAGGAGATTTTTAATTGTAAACAGAACTGTCATGTAATTGTAAATAAACAAATTGCGTTATAGACGCCATCTTGTAAACCATTCGACGCATATGTATGTACCATGCGGCAAATTGTAGCTAAAGCTCCATTCTACAAATATATTTGGAGATAATTTGTTCTATTGTGAAAATTACTTATAGTTACTGTACTTGGTAATCTACTTTTGCCGCCACCTCGAATCTGCCACGGTTCTTAATATAGGTGCTGCGGATAAAAATGATTTATTTTATGTAAAGAATACTTGTACCATGTGGCATTTCATTATCATCAAGTATAATATTTTTCGACGAAGGCTCTAAACTATAGACAATCATGTCGAAAAAAATGTTGACGTATTATTTGAACATTTCTACACAAAACTATATAAATATAAAACTTATTTGAAATCCACAAATATATTTAAAAAATTACAGAACATTGTTGTGTAATACCTATTATTAAGTTATTTAGCAATAACATTTTTACAATAATTTTTTCTACAATCAAAAATATCCTATTAGATAGATAAAAATTCTGTGCAAAATTTGATGTATAGAATGTCACTAATTTTATTTCAGTTTGTTAGTTTTGTATAAGAAACTAATAATCTCTGGGGGTTATACGTAGCGTTAAACGCTAATGTGAAACCGTATGGCCTCGTCTAAATACAAGAGATGTTTAAGACAGAGATCTGCGTCTTAAATTCGTCCGCATTGCCAACATAATTTCTATTATAAAAAAATACTCCTTGAATTTGTGCAGTCAACATTTTATATTATCATAAACAAGAATACTGTATTATATCGACGTTATAAGAAGTTTATACTTATTGTTATAATAAAATTATTTATTTTAATAATGTGTTTAATAAAATACAGAGCTACAATAATTGAGATAAAATGTATCGACTTACATGTTAATACAGGTGTAATATATTCTTTATTGTAGTGTCTTTATTGTAGAATGAAATGAAATATCTATATTTGTTTATAATAATTCAAAATGTGCGTCTGCGCAGACAGTTCAAAACTGTTAATTTCATGACAGTAACTTAAGGACAAAATTACTGTAGCTGATGACAGCACCACAGATTTAAACATTAAGTGTGAAAGCATACCGATGTTAAACATCGGTGAACTTTAAGTTCACTCGTCTTAAAGTTCTAGTGTGAAAAGGGTATTATATATGTTGGCGGTCGGTAAAAGTCTTAGTTGGCGTAGAAAAGTATCAACAGTTCAAAAATCTGTCTAATTCTTAGTTCATCCAAGTGAGATCTAATTTAGTGACATTTCACTAACTTGTAATGTGAAATGAAATGAACGCAATCAATGTTAAGGTCAGATAACACTAAAAAATCAAATGAAAAAACAAGTACATGTAACTAAATCGAAAGAAAACCAACTGCATTTGACGATCAATGTTCAGTGTTCAGTGTTCAGAGTTCCTATTTCCCGTTTGTAATCACGTGTAAGTCAAACGGTCCCAACGTGATTTTTTCTCATTTCTATCATTATCCTGGTACGAGTATAGGAGTCAGTTTAATGAGCAGATCTGCAGACAGCTGAAAGCTGACACCGCACTGTTGAGGTGACGCGCGTCATTAACGGATCGCACTCGCAGCCAACTGAACAGGAACGTGTAATCGACTGCTATTTTATCACAGATATATTATGTCACTGCGTAAAATACTACCATGTATTCAGAAAAAAACATATACTTCTCTATCACGTTTTTTTACAGCAGATGCAGCATTTTTAATGATATATTTTTTGCCGTTTTTTTGTTCGGAACAAAAATGTTGTCTTTTACAATTTACGCTGTTGCGCGAGGGTAGTAAAGATTTTACCTGAACTTTTATAGCAATCATAATAATAACACAAAGTTAACCCATTAATGGCCAAAGGTTCGTGTACGCAACCTTTTAGAAATTATTGTTTTTAAGGAAAGCAATTGTTTTATTTTTATTGCATAATTATTTTACAAGCATTACTAGGATACAATAGCAATCGCAATAGCGTCAATATTTTATTTCGCAGTTTATTTAAAGAGTATATATTTTTTTAAATTTTGAAATAGAGGATACGCATAAAATTTATATTTCAACAAAAATCACATTTTAATTAATATTATAGCCAAATTTTTTAATTAAAATATTGTAAATTTGAAATAAACCGACCAAGGCGTGAATGTTGCCGAGTAAATACGACTGATACTGCTGGGGTTTGACGTCACAGATACAGACTAAACATAATCTTTACGTGTGTATATTGTATTGTTCGAGAGTTTTGTATTTGTTTTTAAACAATTTTTCACGCATTTATTATTAAAATGGCAGAATATAAAATAATAAAAGTAATAAAACAATAATTTATAAAATATAAGAATAAGTATAGTTAAAATAAAAATTAGTTGTACAGCTGTCAAATGATAGTAAAATTTCTTAATTGGTCTCGACTACCAGTTTATAAAGTATCAGAGTAAAGCAGATACTGATAGAGAAGCAACAAATTCAAAATATGGACGTCCTTCAAAAAACAGTTTATCAGATGTCATCAGATTTGATAATATTGGTCATCTGATAAGAGGCATGAAATGCTACGCAAAATTCAAGTTATACCTTCTCTATAATAATAAAATAATATTTATTTATTAGCTTATAGCTATATATACATACAATTTAGCATTTCATTACATAATTACATGAAAATGTACAGCTTATCCTAACATAATTCAACATTATACCCTCTTAAACCTAACAATGCAACTATCCCAATAAAAAAGGAAATACACTTTTAATAATTTTTAGTTAAGTACATTTTAAGCTTTCTTTTAAATTCCCTCAAAATTTTGACATTTTTTATTTCCGTTGGTAAGTTATTATACGCCCGTAACCCTTTTATAAATATTGATTTTTGTGTAGATGACTTTTTAGATTGCTTTAAATTATACTTTTCCGCATTTCTAGTATTGTAGCTGTGCTTATCCTTATTTTTACTTAAATGTATAGCTAGATATTCAGGGAGCCGTTTATCAATAATTTTTCTAATAAATATTAAGGTATCTAGTTCTAAATATTTTTTTACGCTCATCCAATTTAATACCTTTAACATATTACTTATTGACGTGTACTTATTGCACTGCAGTATTGCTCTCATAGCTTTGTTTTGTATCAATTGTAACCTTCTTATATCCGACTCGTTAGCCATAATTAATAATGTACTGCAATAATTTAAATGAGGTACCTTAGTACTATAGTATTATAAACATTAGTTAATGTCCAACTAGAAACAAATTTAGATAAACGATACAAAACTCCCACTTTTTGACCATTTTTTTTAATAACCCTATCAAAATGTTCTGTAAAGTTCAACTTATTGTCTACCATTATACCTAAATATTTTATACAACTTACGGTTTCTATTTTACAATTATCTATTTTTATTTCCTCCCCCCTAGTTATAAATTCTTTGTAGATTTGAGGTCGACTAATTAGCATAAATTTAGTTTTACTTACATTTAGACTTAACTTATTTTGAACTAAGTATTTATTAATTAGTTTCAGTTCCTTATTAATAGTACTGACAACTTCACTTGTTGACTCCGCAGTATAATAAATTAAGGTATCATCAGCAAACAAGTGAATTTTACAATTTTTCACAATATTTACAATATCATTTAAGTAAATAATGAATAATATTGGTCCTATAGAACTTCCTTGAGGAACTCCAAGTTTCACTTCCTTCCTATCAGATATACAATTGTTCCATTTTACGCATTGATACTTATTAGTTAAGTAATTATTTAACCAGTCTAGAACTACCCCACTAACACCATATGCTTTTAATTTAATTATTAATATACTTCTGTCAATCGTCTCAAATGCGCGTTTTAAGTCCAGAAACACTGCACCTATTACTTTATTTGCGTCTTAGTGGTTCCTCTGAGTATATAACATTTTCTTAACCCTGAATTTTGAGTTCAAAACCAAACCAGTGGTTTCACTCCACTCGCATTTTTTTTGCAAGATATTTTTGTAGCTCGGTACAGTGCGATAATTTACTAATTTTGCGATATTTTTTGTTGCGAGCTTGCGAAAAACAGTTTACTAATAATAATTATCAAATAATATTTTTAATATTTCGTGTCCCGTTTTTAAATCGTCCATAAAAGATATTGTTTTGACAAAACAATGTTGTAATAACGTCCTGCGTCCTGGCCGAAGTTTAAGTAGCAAACTTTAGTGTTATTACAGTCAATTAAGTATATCTTTAATTTAAAACTATAACATCTTCTAACTATTTGTAAAGTTCTCTGTAGCAATTTCGGATTCTAAAGAATATGTTCCAGGATACGTTTCTTCCAAGCAATAAACTTCCAATTCTACATTTCCCGGACTTGTATTAGTTTCACAACATTTATTTGATTTATGTGATATCCTGCACAAATAGAATTACTTAGAATTTACTAACCCTCATGTTATGCTATATGCTTGTTATATAAAGGGATTTTTTAAATTTATTGCACATTCTTTTGCTTTTCTTATAAGTTGTTGCGGCAATTTATTGCAGTATGTATTTGAATAAATGGCAATTATGTGGATTTAAAGGAAATATGTGGATTTCTACATTCAAACATGATCTGAATAATCGTTTTAAAATATTTTACAAAACGGCCTGACAATATGATTCACTTTAATTGGCAATTTATAAGGGCATACTTTATAAAAAAAAAATAATACACAGGGTGTAACCAGAGCCGTAGTAACGGCCTGACATCGGGGCACATGCCAGAGGCGCTAGATTTGATGAGGGGCGTGTTGAGTTTATTTGGTCATTGGTCATTTGGTCAAAAGTATTGGGAGATAAGTAGGGTGACCATCCGTCCCGGTTTTCGGTCAATTGTCCCGGTGTCTCGAAAACTGTTCTCGGGACGCCGGATTGTCCCGGTTTTTGAATCTTTTTGCTTTTCACTTTGAATTTGAGAGATGAGGACCTTTTTTTTTCTCTCTTCACTTGGATCTGGGAGGAAACAAAGACCTTCTTTTTTTTTTCCTGTGTGCCGGTTTTCCTTCACTGAAATCTGGTCACCCTAGAGATAAGGATCTTTTTAGGGTTTTGTAGGTATGACCAAAAAACCCTTATACCGTCATTTTGTCGTCTGTCTGTCTGTCTGTTCGGTAAAAATTGTAGCCAAACGGCTAAACCTAGAGAGTTGAAATTTGGCATGCTTATACAACTCAGTGACCCGCACATTGGAAAAATACCAAAACATATAAAAAACATATCCCTCTAAAAATATAAACATATATGTGATCATCGAAAAAAAAAATTATTTTTTTAAAATTCTGAGTAAGGTATCAAATGGAAGCCCTTATGTGGATTAACGATCAAAATTTTATTTTTGCAAAATAATTATTTTGAAGCAATTTTTGCCAAAATTGTGCAAAAATTTTTGTCCCACACCCTGTAGCCCAGATGGTTTAAACTAAAAATCTGAAAACATTCTAAGTAATGTACATTTGTGTGAACCGGAATAGTACAATAGGAATTTTTGATCAGATTATGTTTTCGGAAAATAACGCATTTTTTGTGTTTTTTGCTTCACCATGTAAAATATTTAATGATATTATGTAGTACACTAAACAGAGCGCTTTTATGGTGTAAGGCTTAGTGTACTGGCGTTCTAATTTGCAAACTCGAGTTCAATCCGGCCTCGAGGCAATTTCATTTTTTCTGTTTTTTTGCATTTTTATTTTGTTTAAATTATTTTTTCAAAATTCTAGTTATATTTGCAAATATTGCATTTAATATTTAAAAGCGTAAATTTAATAACCAGTGGAAATTGTTGAAATTGAATACTATTGGACTTACAACCAAGTAACTTAAAATATAACGTAACTATAAATATATAATACCATGGATACAAGTAAAAAAAAAATTAGATATATAAAATATATGTTATGTCATGTGTTATAATGTCTGTATCATATTAGTGCCTAAATATATTACTGCTATACTGCTATTTATATTCCTATAAATACACGAAAACAGAAGGGCGGAGCTTATGACTAAAACAACCAATGGAAGCCATAGGCGCAATTTTCAAAATCTTATTGAACCTTGCTATATAAAAAAATACTGCACATATTTAGAAACCTACACAATGGTATTAGGCATTCGAATTAAAATTAACAAAAAAATATTTTAACATAAAATTTGTTTTGGCATCCCAAATAATCATTATTCAGTTACTAAATACCTGTGAAACCCTGAAATGTGTGAAAATTTACACTTCACATCAATTTTTTTTACTGATCAGTTGTATTTGAGCGATGAGGATCTTTTTTTTTAGTTTCGTTTGCTCATCAGTTGTATTCTGTAAGTGGAATTTAACAAAGTCCAAAACGAATTACAAAATTTCATGAACACAGTAATGACACATTTCAATATTGCCATCTAGTGGTCCTTTGTAAAAACATAAAAGGTAACCCTTGTTTGTACTCACACTTTGTTATCACTTACCTAATACCTATAAAACCCTATGTTAAGGTTTTGAATACCGCGCCGAGCTGGCGTAGTTCAGTTAACTGCCACCGGACAAGGCAAGTGCTGCCAGACAACACTACTAACGTAGCGGCAGCGTTATGTACTAATGAGTCCACGTGTATTGTTTGTAGAATCGACATTTATTTGTATCTGATTTGTTCATTCACATTATTTTCTCATTAAACTATTGTATAGTGTTGATCAGTTTATTTATTTAACCCTTAAATCCACCATCCGTCGCAATACCCTAAAATGTATGAAAATTCACACTTCACGAACATATTTTCAACGAATTTGTCCTTTGACTGTATTGTCTGTCTAACAAGGTCTCCAGTAAATACCATTATTTGTTTTGATTTCCGTACGCACGACCATTAGTTTCTCTATCCTACTTTCTACTTTTATCTAAATCCGATTGCATCGAGGATTGTTAATCCGATTGTCTTGCACTAGAACTGTTTTAACTTTTCAGTCCAGCTCCAAATACCTTTGTCTCTGGGACTTAACTTTATAACAGCAGATTCTCGCAAATGTGAAGAAGTTACTTTGCAAATATTGATTCAACACATTCAAAAATTACAATCAAAATTACTGTTAGTCTTTCTGTTTCCTAATCCACTTTTCATAATTATACATGATCAAAAATTAAACCATGATCTCACTGGGAATTAATATTCTTTTTATATTTTTTAATCTTAACATTTTTTAATGTATTAATAATAATAATAACCAGGGCTCGGAAGTTTTTAGGCAAATCTAACGACATTATAAATGAGATGTTCATAGACGTAGAAAAATTTACATCAAAATATCAATAAATGGGTACTCGTTATCTAAAAACATTCCTGTCTTATTAATGCAAATGGTACTACATATATTTTTCCATAATGTGCATTGTTGAATGCAATATCATTGTGAGATGTTATCATTGCTAAGAAATGTTATTAAAGGAAAACATTTCTTTTAATGCAAACGTCAAATACATTCAAACCTGTAATATTTTGACCCGTTATTTAATCTGTATAAACTTTGTAAGTCCTGTCAACTATTTATTTTTCTTCTGAACTGTGAACAGAGCTGAACAATAATTCTTATGGGTATTTAGATTTAAAACATATACTTTCAAACACTTCTTGAATCTATCTACTAATATTCACTTTTTTACAATAATAATAATAATTATAGCATTTTTCAAATATATTTCTTTCTGAAAGGAAAATTTGTAGACATTTTTCTTATTATTACTATTTTTATTATTATTTTATTATTACTATTATTATTTTGGAAATATTAAAATGGCTGAGAATTTTATACAACAGATTTTAACAGAATATGGATTTACTGATAATTTTCAAGTAATTAACGAAAAAAAAAAACTGTTTTGTATACTTTGTAAAAAATATATAATATGCACAAAAATAAATAATTTAACTCAACACGTCAGTTTAACCCTTAACGTACTAAATTTAATTAACCTAGTACTCGCTGCCGGCCGGAATTAAAATTGAACACGTGCGATAAAATGCAAGCATTTGATTAAGGGAGGTTCAACGGAAGAGCTTGGTTCGTCATTACTTGCATAAAATTGATGGCCGTATCTATTGGTTTCTCGTAATAATATGGAGAAAACTTCTTCGAAAAACAGTGAAAAAACGGTAAAGGGTGACGAATCGGCAGTTATATTAGGGGTCGCTGTTTGGTTTATTCCAGTACGTGGTGGTGTAAAATCTAAAATATTGCCAGAATCTCCCGGTCTTCTAGGCCGAAACTGGACCTCCACTTCTTCTTGTTCAGTTTCTTTTTCACTTTCCTCTTGTGGAATCGATAATATGGAACCAATTTCTTCATCCAACTCTTCGTCTGAATCGTCTTCTGCTATCACTTCTTCAAATTCATTTTCTCGCCTGTTTTCCATTATAAGGGTATTCAATAAAAACGATACAAATTTTACGTGGTTTTAGAAACTATAACAAGCTGTCCCGTCAAGAGACAATATAAAACTGCCCAATTAGAAGATAAAATTCTACTTTTAATATCTACGCCTATGGCTCAAGATTAAACTTTATTTTCTAAAATGAAATATCCGTTCTCTACTAATGACGCTAGCAATTAGAAAGAATAAACAAAAACAGTGGTTCATATATAAACCGCTCAGCCAGCAGAGTATACAAACCGCGGTTCATATATAAACCGCTCGGCCAGTAGAGTATACAAACCGCGGTTCATATATAAAACCGATAGTCCTATAAGGGTTAAACATACATAAAACTAATGTCGATAGATTGCAAAATAATTTTAATACCGACCAGCGTAGCGTAGTGGTAACACATGCGCTCTGCGTTGCTAAGGTCTCGGGTTCAAATCCCATTCAGGCATGGAATGTTTCAAAGGATAAGAATTGTCTTGGTTATTTGCCGTAGCAGCAAAGACCATAAAAAAAAAATAAAACAAGTATTTCGTGACTTCGGCCTTTATTTAAATAATAAAATTGAGGCAGTTCTTCAGAGAAATCCAGACCTTCGTATATTAACACAAATTTATTCGATGACTGCCCCGATTTTTTAAAACCATATTTTAATCAATATCTAAATTATTTTTGCAGAGCCCCGTCATTAATTCTGAAGTCGAAAGAACTTTTTCAAGATTTAAAAATAATTAGTTTTTCTAACAAAATTTTGAAAAAATTTGCTTTATAACTTGCAATTCTGACAAATTCATATACAGTTACGGTCAAAATAATAAATACACCTAATACACTAACCTTATTATTTGTAGTTGGAACACTAAATAAATTTATATTTTTATTCTAACTGGCATTGCCAATAAAGCACTTTATGATCTATTAAAACCATAATATTTATCAAGTAATATTATATGGTGATAGAAATATTTTGATATTTGTGAAAACACTACCTGAAACGGTTGGTCAAAATAATAAATACAATCGAGAAAATTTAGTCAAATATAATATTTATTATTCATTTTACTGTTACTAATTACTTAATACTAATTTTTATAATCTTAGTAATCAATAGCATGCCTTTTATTTTCCAAAACGGCCCGACATCGTTTGGGTATCGACTCGATGAGCCGTTGACAGCTCTCTACAGGAATGCTGTACGAAGCTTCTTGAACAGCAGTCCATAATGCATTATTGTTCCTTGGTTTTTCCTGCTCAACCCCATCCTTTACTAGTTTCCAAAGATTTTCTATTGGATTCATTTCGGGTAATTGAGCAGGCCAAGGTAAAACTTAAAAATTGTTTTTCAGGAACCATGTTTTTGTTGCACGAGCCGTATGTTTAGAGTCGTTACCTTGCTGGTAGATCCATATTAGTGGCATATAGTGGCATATTCCATTCCGCATACGGTAGCATAATAGTTTCCAAAATTAGGATGTAAATTTCTTTCGTCATTATATCATCTATGCGAAATAATGGACCTATACCATACCCAGAAAAACAACCCCAAACTAAAATATTACCTCCTCCATGTTAAACGCCTGGTTTGGAGGACGCCTAACAAATTTTTTCCCATCATTTCCAAACAACATAAATTTACTTTCGTCACTAAACGAAATATTTCTCCATTTTTTAATAATTTCTGCACCATACCAGTAAATGTGTTCTTGAGCATATTCCTTACGAGCTTGTTAGTGTCTTGGTTTTAATAATGGTACTTTTCTAGGCCAATATGATCTTAAGTTATGCTCTGCCAACCTCCTTCTAATGGTTCGTGCAGAAATATTCGGTTGTAGTTCGGTTAGTAAATTAGTTGATGACATGAAATGATTTTTTTCATTTCCTTTACCAAGCGTCTATCTTCGTTCTTTAAAGTTTTGTGTGGTCTACCCCGGGTTTCTTCTTTAAATGAGTGACTGATGGCATTTTGTACTATTCCCAAAGAGCAATCCATAATATCAACAAATCTTCTAAAAGAATTGCCATCATTTTTAATTTTTTAATTAAGTTGCTCATTTCACTACCACAATGCTTATTCTTACTCATCTTTGCAATAGTTTGAACAAAACTAAATAATTTTTTTTGTATAACATATACTTATAAATACATGATGAACTTGTATGAACCTGTCTTAACTCCGTTATCAAATTATTTTTATGAGTTTTAGGAAATGTATTTATTATTTTGACCAACCATATCAGGCAGTGTTTTCACAAAAATCAAAATATTTCTATGACCAAATAATATTTCTTGATAAATATTATGGATTTAATAGCTCATAAAGTGCTTTATTGGATATGCCAGTTAAAATAAAAATATGAATTTATTTAGTGTTAGAACTACAAATAATAAGGTTACTCTATTAGGTGTATTTATTATTTTGACCGTAACTGTAAGTTCATACAATTACCTTTATTTATTAGGTGTTTTTTTTCATATTTATCCTACCATTTTCTTATTGATCATCTGTTTTTATTAATATTTTCAAGTTGAAAACTATATATGAAAAACCTCAATACGGTGACTATGGTCGGTGTCTAACACTGTAATTAGGGTCTGCACAGTTAAATTTAATTGGCATACAAGAGATTAGATTCATTATGAGAGAATCGAAAATTGATAAAGTACGAGTTTCGGTTTTGACAAGTTCGGCACATGAATAAAATGAATAGATTTTATTGAAAAAAAAAATGTGCCGCTCGCAAGCGGCAGTGATGGCTTACACCTAACTATGTCCTCGCTCTAATAATAACCCATGTATCATAATTCCAAAGATATAAAGTTATCCTTATTTGTTTCATATTTTTTTTTACACAGGACAATTTTATTTCTTTTTTTGAAAATCTCATCCAAATTCAGACCTTAGCAAAGCTCTGTTAAATCTGATTAGCTATTTCCCTTCTTCATGTTTTGTTGTGTACAAACGTTGCTTATCTTTATATCACCAATATGTACGAGGTCTGTTCAAAAAGTATGGCGAATTTTGTGTTTTTTCAAAAATTATTTTTTTATTCATAAATATCTATTTTGTCCCCTTCAAAGTAATCCCCACCAGATATTATATACTTGTGCTAACGTTTTTTCCAATCCTCGAAGCACTTGAAAAAATCATTTTTTGTGATCTTGTTCAGCTCCTCCTTCGATGCCGTCTTTATCTCCTCACTCGTATAGTAGCGTCGTCCTTTCATGGGTCTCTTCAGTTTCGGGAACAAGAAAAAGTCACAAAGGGCCAGATCTGGGGAATACGGTGGCTGCGGCATTATTATTGTGTTGTTTTTGGCCAAAAATTGACCACGTCATAACCATAAACCCATGATTCGTCACCAGTTATGACCCTCTGGAGCAAATTTGAGTCGTCGCGGAGTCCAACAGCTCCTTAGCAATGTTAATGCGATGCTGTTTTTGGTCTAAATTGAGTAATTTTGGTACGAATTTTGCGGCGACCTGTCTCATGCCCAAATCATTGGTAAAAATCGAAGACGAGCCAAAACACGTGCAATCAAAGCAACTGTCAAAAATTAACTGAACATTCAAAAGGGCCGAACTTGTCGGGATAAGTGAGAGATATGAGTACCAGCATAACGCCACAAAAAAATCGAAAATCGAATATACGTAACCCGCGGAAATGCAAAATTCGCGATACTTTTTGACTAGACCTCGTATATGTAATGATAAATAAATAGTATTACTGATTATACAGGGTGTTTGTTTGAAACGGGGCACCCCGAAAATCTCCTTTATTTGTAAAGATACAAAAAATCTTTAGAACAAAAGTTAAACTAGACAAAAAGGCCCATCTAAAGGTTACTATAAGAATTCTGAGGCACTTCCGGTTTCACCGGAAATGATGTCAACTTTTGATCTAGCATAGGGAATCGATAATTTTATATTTTTTTCCTAAAAGTACATTAAATTAGCTTTACAGTGACACCAAAAAATCATATTTTTATGTTAACCATTTCAAAATGGCGACCATTTATTTACAAAATAATAATCAACATAAGTTTTACAAAGTTGAACGTAGCAAGCTTTGAAAACAATAAAAAAAGAAACAAAATAACTCTAAAATAAACTATTTGACTATTTAGAAAAAAACACTATTACTTTTTACAATTATTTTACAAAAAAAAATACAAATGTTTGATCAAACCACCATTATTGTCCACACATTTTCTCATTCTTAATAAAAACTCTTGCATCGCCCTTATAATAGTACACTCTTGGATATCCCGGAATGCACTTCTAACCCTTTCTTCTAAATCTTCTATCGTCGTTGGTAAAACATTCAATTGAAAAATTAAAATTTAAGTTATTTCATGTTATTTAATATAATAACTAGTTATAACAGTTTATTTTAGAGATATTTTGTTTCTTTTTTTATTGATTTCAAAGCTTGCTACGTTCAACTTTGTAAAACTTATGTTGATTATTATTTTGTAAATAAATGGTCACCATTTTGAAATGGTTAACATAAAAATATGATTTTTTGGTGTCAATGTAAAGCTAATTTAATGTACTTTTAGGAAAAATATAAAATTATAGATTCACTATGCTAGATCAAAAGTTGACATCATTTCCGGCGAAACCGGAAGTGCCTCAGAATTCTTATAGTAACCTTTAGATGGGCCTTTTTGTCTAGTTTAACTTTTGTTCTGAAGATTTTTTGTATCTTTACAAATAAAGGAGATTTTCGGGGTGCCCCGTTTCAAACAAACACCCTGTATATATGAAAAACAACATTTTTATAGAAATATCGATTCAATTAATTATCATTGTTTGTATTTCGATGTTCTACCAATATCGATGCAAGACATCCGATGTTATCATGGATGTCAACTATCTATATCTTGTTAAGTGATACCCATCTCTGCATTATTATGCAGAGATGGGTATTGCTGCCGCAAATGTATAATTTTCGAATAAATATATAGAAATAATATGTTTAATATAAATAGTTTGAACTAACTGTTATTATATAAAATAAATAAGCAGATAATCTTTAAGTTAACTAACCGGAATACATTTGGAACAAGGTTGCAACCAACAAAACAAATGTAGTTTCCAACTTAATTAAACAGAAGACTGTTGAAACTGGAGAAGCAATTACCGAAGATTTAACAACTTTACCTCGGTCACATACGAATTAAGACTGGATGGGGTTACATAGGTCACGTTAAAAAACACTTTAATTAGTAACTTTATAGAAAAGGACGAACGAACTAGTGACGGAGGAAATTTCCTACTGAATTCCACCATAAAAATCTTTAATAAAGTCATAAGCGTTAACCTAGTAAGGAAAATTCAAGTTGTACCAACTAATTAGATGAGGTTTCATAATTTTTATGATCATGTTTTATTAAGATTACGACGGTTTATATTTTTAAATACAAGGTGTCTCAAAAGAAATTTTATATTTATTTAGCTTACTGCGTGAACGCAACGTATCCGAGGGGCGCGGGGGTTATGTCAATCGGTAGCCTGGCTCTTGGGAATTCAGTCGCTATGGAGCGTTTCTCGGGAGCAGACCGCGCATTATGCGTGCGAGAGTTTTACAAAAACGGTGATTCGGCGACTGTAGCGCTTAGAAAATTCTGCAGTATTCGAGGTTTTCACCACTTAAATGATGCGCCAAGCATTCCTCTCATTCGACATTGGGTTAAAAAGTTTGAAGAGACTGGTACAACGCTGGATAAATCAAAATCCGGGCGACCTAGGTCATCAAGAACGGTAGAAAACGTGGAGAATGTTAATCAGTCTGTTCGTGACGACCTGAACCTTTCAATTCGGAAGCGCGCAAGTGCTTTAAATGTGCATAGATCATCATTATATCGCATTATGCACAAAGACCTAAAGCTGCACCCCTACAAAATTCAATTGGTGCAAGAATTAAATCCCCAAGATGCCAGTCAGAGGCTTAATTTCGTAAATCAGGTGATTGAGCGATTTTCAACGTTTACCAACATTTTGTTTTCGGATGAAGCTCATTTTCATCTTAATGGCCACGTAAATAAGCAGAACTGCCGCTACTGGAGTGCAACGAATCCGAAACGCAAACATCAGAAACCCCTACATTCGCCTAAGGTGACCGTATGGGCTGCGATGTCGGCGCGAGGAATTATCGGCCCTTACTTTTTTGAAGACGAAAGGGGGCGTGCAGTTACAGTGAATTCAGAGCGTTATGTGGAGATATTAGACAACTTCTTGGTACCTGAACTGCAAAACTTTCCTGGCTATAACCAAAGAACATGGTTCCAACAGGACGGAGCAACTTCACACTCGTCCAATATGTCTCTGCCACGTGTTCGTGAAATTTTCTCAGGCAAATTGATCTCCCGGAGAGGTGACATAAATTGGCCTCCACGCAGTTCAGATTTAACCCCTATGGACTTTTTCCTATGGGGTTATCTTAAATCTAAAGTTTACGCCAATAAACCGACTTCACTGGCGCATT
The DNA here is from genome assembly GCA_963971575.1 of Liopterus haemorrhoidalis. Taxonomy (NCBI): domain Eukaryota; kingdom Metazoa; phylum Arthropoda; class Insecta; order Coleoptera; family Dytiscidae; genus Liopterus; species Liopterus haemorrhoidalis. Next base: position 63,285,671 of record OZ020613.1, read on the forward strand.
TGAAAGAAAATATCCGTCACGAAATGGAAGCCATCCCTGAGTCCACCTGCCGAGACGTCATAAGTAATTTTACTGTTCGATTAAATGAGTGCCGAGAATGCGAGGGTCTACATTTAGACGATATTATTTTTAAGAAATAAATCCCCAAAAAGTGTATTTTAATAATTTATAAACATTTTTTCTATATACGGCTTACTTTTTTTTTAATCGATCCACTAAATATAAAATTTCTTTTGAGACACCTTGTATAATAGTTTTGAAACAACGTTCATTATTATTAAACTAGTGCACCCGTTGCCAACTGTGTTGGCAAACACATCATTACCTTAAGGCGGCGCACAACCCTATAGTCCTCAATAGTTTCTTATACAAAACTAATAATCGGAAATAAAATTAATAACAACCTATATATCAAAATTTGCAGCGAATTTTTCTCTATCTAATAGGATATTTTTAATTGTAGAAAAAACTGTTAGGTAGTTGTAAATAAGCAAATTGCATTATAAACGCCATCTTGTAAACCAATCGACGCATATTTGCGTACGATGCGGCAAATTGTACCTAAAGCTTCATTCTACAAATATGATTCTAGCTATTTTGTTGTATTGTGAAAATTACTTATAGTTATTGTACTTGGTAATCTATTTTTGCCGCCCTCTTGAATCTACCGCGGTTTTCAAAATTGGTGTTACGGGTAAAAATGATTTATTTTTCGTGAAGAATACGTGTACCAAGTGGCATTCTATTATCTTTAAGTATAATATTTTTCGACGAAGGCTCTAAACTATAAGTAATCAAGTCGAAAAAAAATTGACGTATTATTTGAACATTTTTACACAAAACTATATAAATATAAAAGTTATTCGAAACCCACAAATTGATTTAAAAAATTACAGAACAATATCGCTGATGTCTATTTTTAAGTTATTGAGCGATAATATTTTTACAATAATTGTTTCTACAATTAAAACTATCATATTAGATAGATACAAATTCGGTGCAAAATTTGATGTATAGGTTGATACTAATTTTATTTCAGATTCTTAGTTTTGTATAAGAAACTTGTAACCTCCGGGGTTATACGCAGCCTTAATGTTGAACTTGCTCGACACCTCAGACTTCTTTCTCTAGCTATACGCCTTACTTCATCCAATTCAAACTGAATCAACTCTTTGCCCATTATTTAAAACTGGACAAATAATGAATATTATTCCGAAATATTTATTCATTAACTTTTTAAGATCGGAAAACGATTCATTTTCACTCAGTGCATTACATTTAAAAACAAAAATTGATTTGAGACGTTAAATTGTAATATATTTATTCAAATAAATTTTCCAATTTATTATATAATACAAAAATACACACACGAAAAAAAGCGCACATGAAAAAATACACACACGGAAAAAAGCGAACACGAAAAAATACACACACGGAAAAAAGCGTACTTACACTATATCTCAAATCAGTTTGAAATAAATCGTGAGAAACTATTACACAGTAAAATTTAATTGTTTGCCATATTTAATATATTGCGTTCACATTTGTAAGGTTAAACCAGATCTGGTTATTTTGGTTGCTTTTATAGTGTAGTACTGACTTTTAAATGTAAACAAAACCATTGTGCCATAGTGTGTACTAATTTTAGATTTTAAAAATAAAATGTATAGTTATAGTAAAGGAGACTTTAGTTGAAAGATGACGGTTAATTAAAGCAAATGGTTCAATGGGAGAGAACTAAAGCAATAAAATTTCCATTTTTGAATAGAGCCATATCATTTGTTCACAGACAAAGCTAGAAATAGAGAAAGAGATACAATTTGTTTCACTTGACACGCCTGTCTTCCATCTAGTGGTGGGAGGTTAATTTAACAAGAATATATATGTGTGACAACCTAAAAAAAATTTGTTTTGTAAATTTTATCATATTAAATGCATATATTCTTTAAATAAAACTTTTAGAAAGATTAGGGGAAATATAATATGAAAGTAATTTTTGAAAATATTTTGATAATTGTGAGTAAATAATAAACAACTGACCTATAATGTTTAATAAATAACAAAATCAATTTTAAAATTCTGAGTGTAACTGAAATGCAAGGTCAACCTTCACTGTTGTATTCTATGTTTACCAAGTCGAATGGAGCTGGTTGTAGTGTAAATTTAAAAGAAATTGAATTACAAATACTTCAACAAAGAGCTGACAGTCATACACTTGGGCGAACAAATGAAATATAAACAACAGGATGTTTAAATAATCTATTTTGATTTTAAAATTACCAAGTTGAAAAGTTTTTATAAATCTATGTCCAGTAATACACGTGGATTCCCTTCCACTACACCATTAGCGACCGCCCAGGGCTGAATACCCGCGCGTGTATACAAAGAGACATACTTTGAAATTACCATATTATAATATAACAAAAAAAGACAAAAACTATGAACGTACGTTACAGTAAGAAGCAGAAATACGTTCTTGACATCTTACATAAAACTGTGTGAAATAGATATATATTTCTTTATCCGTTCTCAATCGATCAATCTGTCAAGTAAATTCTCCTTTACTATACATATATAAGTTTGTGGAACAGGAGCTTAAGATAATGATTGAAAGGGCGGATAAATATTTCAAAAGAAAAAACTAGAAGTAAATAGGAATAAGACTAAAGTAATGGTATTCGGTAAAGGAGGAGGAAGAAGAAGGAAGATAAAATGGGAATGGGGTGGCAGAGAAATAGAAGAGGTGAAGAGTATAAAATACCTAGGTTATGTACTAACGAGGAACAACGGGGCTGAACAACACATAAGGGAAAGAGTAAAGAAGGCAAGGATAGTCATGGGGAAGCTGTGGAGTATAGGAGAGAGGAAGTTTAGCGACGATATTAGATGGAGATTGAGGTTGTTTGACGCCGTGGTGAAAAACATCCTGCTATATGGGGTGGAAATTTGGGGATGGAAGGAATGGGAGAAGGTAGAACGAGTACAGGAGAGGTATTTGAGATGGATCTTAGGGGTAGATAGAACAACACCAGGGTATATTGTAAGAGAGGAACTGAAAAGGGATAAGATGAAAGTGGGTACAGGAAGGAGGGCGGTTAAGTACGAGGAGAAAGTTAGAATAGAAACTGACAAAAGAATAATGAGGGAATGCTGGGAGGAAAGAGCCAGAGAGGAACAGAAAGGAAGATGGCATGGGGAGAGATGAGAAAGGAGTATTACTGGAGATGCGGAGTGGATGCGACAGAGGTGGAAAGGAGAAGAAAATACGGGATAAGCCTGATTGAGGAGTTGTGGAGGAGGGATAAGGAAGTGGGGGAGCAAGAAAGGACAGTCAGCATAGACAAATCAAGGAGCGCAAGGAGATATAAGGAGATCAGAACTATAGGGGTACCAAGATACTTAAAGGGAGAAAGAGGAAGGTCAGGAGGGAGAGTTAGGAGGATTGCGAGGCTAAGGTGCGGGAATGAAGAGAGAGGAAATAGATATTGGAGGAAACAGGAGGAAAAGATATGCAGGATGTGCGGGGAGGAGGAGGAAGATATAGAGCACCTCGCGAAGAGGTGTAGAGACATGACAGTATGGTCGGGGAGCACAAGGGAGGATAGGTGGGCGAGGGAATTAGAGGCAAGAAGGATGGAGATTGGGGAAGGATAACAGGAAAGGGTAAAGGAAAGAAGGAGGAGACCCGGTGGGAAGCAGAAGGGGAGAAATGGAAGGAAAGAAGGGGGATGAGGTTACCTAGAAATGAGGAGGAAGGAAGAGAGATAGGAGGAGGGGCGAAGAAATGGTTAAAAAGAGGTGAAAAAATAAAATAAAATAAAATAAAATAAGGCCAAGATGGGCGAGACAACAGGAAGCAAGAAGGAAGGAGATCGGAAAGGGAAACCAGAAGGGGAACAGGAAGAAGGAGAGGGACATTGGAGCAAGAAGATAGAAAAGGGAAAAACATTGTAAATTGTAAATTGTAGTGGATTGTTTTTTATGTATTTTTGGATTGATTTTATTTGGTTTTATTTTTGTAATGGCTAATACCCTGAACGCCGCAAGGCCTAGGGAAATAAAGAATATATATATATATATATATATATATATATATATATATATATATAAGTTTGTGCATTATTTTTGGTATCCTTCTTGTAGTAACTCAAGTAGGCAATCAATCAGCAATTCTTAGAACTATTTTGTAATAGTTAGTATTTTTGTTTTCGTGTTTGAAACAGTACTAAGAGTTTTAAAAGATATTATTAAATTAGTTGTTTACTTTTCTTTCCATGTTGTTATTTAAGGTAATTATAATTTTTCTGTCAAGTAGCATGTTAACGTTTTATTTTAGAAAATCAAAAGTCAAGTAGCGACTTTTAAACTTTCCGAACACACTTAACTGAAAGTTTGAAATCTTTTAACTTTCCAATTAGCCAGTTTAAACATTGTAAAAAAACCTATCGATAAAACTTGAAAAACTTTTTGTAAAAATATCACGTTACTCTTATAAAAGTTTCAATACTTTATATTGAAAGGTGCTAAAACATGATATGAATGCATTTATACGGTATTGTTTATATAGTCACATAGGCATGCAAGTTAGGAAAATCGAATTTTAAACGTGAATTTTATCCAGGGTTCATCATTATGATATGTGGATTGATTTGATTACCAACCGATGGACCGAGCATCTTGGAGTTAGTCTGGGTAGCTGATCACTTAAGTTTTTAGAGGTGAATGGTTTCACTCGTTAAGTACAAGAAGGCGGTTTTCGAGTTTAGAGATTTATTACAATTTAATATTTACAATTAGTTATAGTTGAAGGTAATGGGATTCAGACCAGTCAGAAAATAAAAACCAATTTATTAACTTCGCTAACGTTTCGATTTAATTTAAATCTTCATCAGAGCTTAGTTAATAGTCACGAAATAAAATAACAGTTTTAAAATAAATGAAGAACACATCATATTGTCCGGTTATTGAACTCAGAGATAAGCAATTAATAAGCCACGTATACGTGTACGTGGCTTATTAATTGCTTATCTCTGAGTTCAATAACCGGACAATATGATGTGTTCTTCATTTATTTTAAAACTGTTATTTTATTTCGTGACTATTAACTAAGCTCTGATGAAGATTTAAATTAAATCGAAACGTTAGCGAAGTTAATAAATTTGTTTTTATTTTCTGACTGGTCCGAATCCCATTACCTTCAACTATAACTACTAACTTACGGACGTAATTCATCTAATCAAGATTTACAATTAGTTTTAGTTTAATTAAAATTATATATAAAAATAAAATTAAATAAAAGAAACAGGATCGAATAAACCACCAGATAATCAACTCAGAGCCTCTAAGAATTCAACAATTCTAAATCTTTTCGCGAACCGAACAGAATACTTCTGACCCCCTCTTCAAAGAGACTGGTGTTTATATAAGGGTTTTGATAGCATTTCCTGGAATGAAAGTCTAAAATTGTCCAAGGTTATTTAAGTGTTCAAATTTATTCGGCGATAACTTTGAACAATAATATATATAAAGTAATTTTGAAGTTACGTTTTATAACACTGCCCAACAAAATAAATTTTTAACTTGGTACCGGAAAAGTAAGAACTGATATTGGATATTTTTGATGTGCTGATTCCAAAAATACCTGACTCTTTTTCGTAGCAGCTCTAGTTTTTGAGATACAGACTAATTGATTTTAGTTTTTTAACTAAAAACAGTAAACTTCCTCCTTGAACAGCAAAGTGGATATACAAAATATCCTTGTTTTTTATGTCTTTAGGACAGCAGAGCTAAGTATCAGCACTGGGTTTACAGAAATTGGATGATTTCCATTAAGAAATGTCATAATTCAAGAAAAACAATACGTTGACAACGAACCTTTGGTTGCGAGAGAGAAAATTATATTTCCACCCTTGCATATCAAGTTTGGGCTTATGTAGCAATTTTTAAAGGCTTTAAATCGAGATGGACTTTGTGTAGGCTACTTGATACGTAAATTTCCTGGGATTAACCAGAATATTTGATGGTCCTCAGATAAGGCAACCTACTGAAGATCCACAATCCAATCCAACCGCATCAATGAACGAGATTGAATCTAATTCTTGGTGTTCATTCATTCAAGTAGTACAAAATTTTCTTGGAAATCATAAGAATTAGTGGAAGATATGCTTTCCAAATTTAATATTCTCTGTTGTATTATGTACCACTTACCAGAAAATCTAGGTTATTTTAGTGAAGAACCGGAGGAAAGATTCCATCAGCTACATAACACTATAGAAGATAGATATCAAGGAAGATAAGATAGCCACATGATGGCCTACTACTGTTGGAGTCTTCAGAAAGACTGTTCTGGTAAACTCCATGCTAGAAAGTCGCACAAAAGTGATAAGTGATGAATGTATATTTATCTACTTTGTGAAATAAATACCTTTGTCTCTTTTGTGTTTGTAACTGGCAGTTGGAGCAAATAGTAACAGTAATAACGTGAAAAATACACAAGTTAAGAAATAAGATATTTTATTGTAAAAGAGGCCAATATAGCGTATCTCAAAAACTAGATCTGATAGACCAAATCTGACGGCTATTTTGGATTCTGTGCCCAAAAATTACCCAGAGACAGTTAAAAACTCGCAGGCACCAAAATGTCAAATGTTGGGTTGTGTAATTTATGGCTTCTACTTATTTATTATCTGAATTCTAAAATCTTTTAACTGTAACATAACTTAAAAATCTCAAAAAATGCTATGTGGCACAACGGGTAGCTTTCAAAAGTCTTAGGGCCGATATCTGGGTTGATTTAAGCGATTTGTTGTAGTCCCTTACAGTGAGTACTGAGACTGATAAGTGGCTGAACATATTAAACTTCTGTATCAACGCAAATAATGGATATTTTGAGTGACATTTTTTAATAAACAATATGAAAATTGTCCAGTAAGATTTTACACTCAGGGCCGAGAGTTCCAGTTGCTAATAAACTGTCCAATAAATTTATTAGCAACATAATTTTTATTTCCGAGTGTTCCACCCCTAAATAGTTATTAGGTTGCTAATAAATAGGCTTATTTGTCTAATAACTTATAGGCAACATGAAGTGCTTAATAAAGTGACATGTAACCAAAAACAAGTTCGCAAAATGTGTTAATATTTCAATTTTAATTGAAAAACAGTATAATTTTAAAAGAATATAAAAATGTGTAGTTTTTATACATCCATTTTTTTTTTTATAATGGTGATTTTATTGTTTTATATACATTTTAGTTGTATTTTGACGAAATCGACGATCTGTTTGGATGAATTTATAAATTACAGACAACCGTTTTTACATATTTTGGGCACTTATTGTAAATGTGATATATAAAGAAGAATATATAAATATATATTTTTAAATAAACATTGTCTTTTATTCTTATATATGTATTTCTTTCAATTACGATTACAACACATTACAAACAATACGTTAAGCATTGGTTTTTATATAAAAATTGATATGAAGTGTGAATTTTCACACATTTCAGGGTTTTGCAAGTATTTAGTAAGTGAATGATAATTATTTGGGATGCCAAAACAAATTTTATATTAAAATATTTTTTTTGTTAATTTTAATTCGAACGCCTAATACCATTATTTAGGTTTCTAAATATGTGCAGTATTTTTTTTATATAGCAATGTTCATTAAGAATTTTAAAAATTGCGCCTATGGCTTTTATTGGTTGTTATAAGTTCCGCCCCTCTAATTTCGTGTACATTGAAACAAAATTAAATTATAATTTAAACAATTTCCACTGGTTATTAAATTTACGCTTTTAAAAATTAAATGCAACATTTGCCAAAATATAACTAGAATTTTGAAAAAATAATTTAAACAATATAAAAATTTAAAAAAATAATAAATAAATAGTATTGTCTCTTCTCGCAGGGTTCGAGCCCTTTTGGATCGAGTTACTTGGGTGAAAAGCGAGCGCAAAACCACTACACCAGCATACACGTTCCAGTGCAGCGTGTTACAAAGCTATAACTTGTGTACATTATTAGCCAAAAATCACAAAAAATGCGTTTTTTTCTAAAAACGTAATCTGATCAAAAATTCCTGTTGTACTATTCCGGTTCACACCAATGTACATTACTTAGAATTTTTTCAGATTTTTAGTTTAAACCATCTGGGCTACAGGTGTGGGACAAACATTTTTTTGCACAATTTTGGCAAAAATCGCTTCAAAATAATTTATTTTGCAAAAATAAAAATTTGATCGTTAATCCACGTACCAAGGGCTTTCATTTGATACCCTACTCAGAATTATAAAAAAATATATTTTTTTTTTCGATGAGCACATATTTGTTTATATTTTTAGGGGGATATGTTTTTTAGATGTTTTAGTATTTTTCCTATGTGCGGGTCAAATAGTTGTATAAGCATGCCAAATTTCAACTCTCTAGGTTTAGCCGCTTGGCTACAATTTTTACCGAACAGACAGACAGACAGACAGACAAACGACAAAATGACGGTATAAGGGTTTTTTGGTCATACCTACAAAACCCTAAAAATGGTAGAAAATAAGAAAACAGACGCAATTATTGGCAGAAAAATAAAGATGTGTGGCTGAAAATTGCTGATAAGTTTAATTCATATTGTTTAAGGAATTTAAAATAAAGCAAAATATGGCTGTCTTCTTATTTTCAATCACTTTTGTATTATAAATTGTTATTTTTATTAACTCCTCTATCTATATTGTCCTCTTTTTTTGTGGTAAAATTTGTTGAACGCCGTTTAATTGTCATTTTAAAAGTATCACAAAAAATATACGTCAAATGTAAAGTCAAACTATTTAATGTCAAAATATTTAATGTCAAAATATTCAATATCAAAATTTCATCTCACTTTAGCTCTACAAATTTACGTATAGCTCTATTCCTCTTGCACCGTGTTACTATCTTCATAAGAAAAACCAATACAAAAACAAAATATTATGTTGCTAATAAACTATTAGAAGGATTTTGTAACTTGGAAATCACCAATAAATTTATTAGCTTCATAAATATATTATGTATCTAATAACTATTAGGGAGTTTATTAGGAACTGGAACTCTCGGCCCTTAATTTAAAAACTCCTTTCCGTTATTTTGGTAAAGCCCTGAAACAGTAACAGTATTTATTGCAAGAAAGGGTTATAACAATAATTGTAACAAACCGATTCTTTTAAATGTTTTTCTTTAAAATGAAAGTATTTGAAAAATACTTGCGAGACTATTGAAAGAATAATTACCCCCATCTGTTCGCTGACCACACAGTTTACGCACTGTAGCAGAATATCTCATAAATTTAAGTTCTACGGTAGTTTGTTGCCAGACAAAGGAAATTTACTTTTTCAACTGCAAACTTTTAGATTTTACAACGCCATTTGTTATATTTATGTAACACTAAGAACTATTCATATTTCAATAACAAAAACTGCTATAAAGTATAATTCACATTACTAAACTACTGCATTTAGATAATTACACACTTCTTTTATTATTTATAGAAAGAAGTGTATCACTTTTTGTCATATTCTTTGTTGTTTCTAGCATTATTTAATCAATAATCTATTTAGGCAACACCATCACAAATTAATCATTGAAAAGCTTTTATTTTCTTTAAAAATACAGATAAAGACAGACAGTGGCGCACCCGGGGGGGGGGGGGGGGCAAGAAGGAGAGAAATACAAAATGTTGTCACCATGCTCTTGAGAGATGAGGACTTTTTTTTAGGTCCTCTGGTCCTCACTTGTATTTTAGAAGTGAGGACCTTTTTTTTGTCGTCACTTGTACCAGGTCTATAAGTATGAAATGCGGATTTATTTCAAACTTGCCGCGCAAACAGAGTGTATAGTTCAAAGTTTCAACACATATGGCGTTTTGTTAAGTTATCATTATGTGTCAAATGCGTATAGGTTATAATTTGAAAAGTGATCATATAGTTTTGTTTTACTGTGTTAAAAATGTAAAATTTTGTGCCAAATAAAGAGCATTCGCGGACAGTACTACTGTTTTGTTTTCATTTGAAAAAAACTGTTGCTGAATCATACCGACTGCTTCGAGAAGCTTATGGTGAATATGCTCCATCGCAAGATACGTGTGAACGATGGTTTCGGCGTTTCAAAAGTGGTGACTTTGATCTTACAGAAAAAGAACATGGAAAACCTCCAAAAAAATATGAAGATACAAAATTGGAAACATTGCTACAGGAAGACGATAGTCAATCACAAAAACAACTAGCAGAGCAGTTAGGCGTTAGTCAACAAGCTGTTTCCAATCTCCTACGAGAGATGGGTAAGATCCAGAAAGTCGGCAGATGGGTTCCACATGCATTGAATGAGAAGTAGATGGAAAAACGCAAAAACACTTGTGAAATTTTGCTTGCACGATACAAAAGTCTTTTTTTGCATCGTATCATTGCTGGCGATGAAAAATGGATTTATTTTGAAAATCCCAAACGCAAAAAATCATGGGTGAACCCAGGCTCACCATCCACATTTGCAAGACCGAATCGCTTTGGCAAAAAGACAATGCTCAGTACTTGGTGGGACCAAAAGGGTGTGGTCTGTTATGAATTGTTAAAACCTGGTGAAACAGTTAATACCCAACGCTACGCTGAGGATCTTTTTTTTTGTCATCACTTGTATTTATAAGTGAGGATTTTTTTTTTTTTTTTGGTTATCACTTGAATTTCAGAAGCGAAAAGCTCTTTTTTTTAGATCATAACTTTTTTTTTTAAGATTATAACTTTTTTTTAGTCTTCTGGACCCCCCTCAAAAAATCCTGGGTGCGCCACTGAATACAAAAATACATGCGTTTAAGTACGGAACACAGCTATTTCCATGTATTTGATGCAATGAAGCACGCTTTGTATTTATTTAGGCAGGCGACCGAAATCGAAACTGTCTCCGTTTTCAGACAATTTGATGGTCTCCACGGAGAGTTGGTGGGTAGAGCGGATGGTTAGTTCATGCGGTGGAATTACATTAAAGCAAGCCAGCTAAATGTTGGCACGTTAGTTCGAGTTAAACATCGCCTATTATAGTGTTTTTTTACTGTGTCGTGTCGTGTGTGTTGATTTGTGTTATTATTAGAAATGAACGGTATCAGTAACATTTTGAAAAATTTATTCCGATATTTATTAAACATTTTCTTTGTATTTTCTTGAGGAAAAAGCTCGAAATAAAACAGACCAACTGGATTTGTGGATTTTTTGTTTTTCTTGCGTTTTATTCGGGGAATAATTAACTTTGACTAAGAACGGTATTACGGATTTAGTTCATATCTAGTAATGAGTAATGTTTTTTCTTGGTAATAACCGAGGTAATAAATTACTGCAAGCTGAGTTGATTCAAAACTTTGGGTAAAATGTGGGGGGAGTAAGGGATTTGCCCGAATATGGCCCTTCCACTCAATATTGTCACGAGCTACAACTGTCTTCAACTGTCAAAGATACAAAAAAAAATATATATATAGTTGTTTCCTTTCAAAATCTAAAATATGTCCAACAAGACATACGTTCCCATTTTAAACATTAGTGCTGTCCTTGCTATCCTGTACTTCCTGATTGTTCCGGAAATTTTCAATACATACTATCATTCAATTTTTTTGGATAAACTTTGTTCAACAAATTTTCTTCCCAAATAGCTCATATATCGCGTTTCGAAAGAAATCGTATTCCCTCTGTATATACAGTTTTCAAGAAATAATGTATAAATAAAATTTTAAATGATATATTATAATAACATTATTTGTTTGTAAACAATATACTGTAATTTGTATTGTTTTGTTTTATATAAAATATTTGTTATTCTTTCTGCGTAAAGCAATAAATTCACATTCTGTTTGTTTGTAGCAAATATGGGACAAGGGGAGAAATTTGTGTTAAAATAAAAGTAATCTTTTCAAAACATAAACAAATTTATTAATAAATGTTATAATACTTAGCATAACTAATAATGTTTCATTAAAAAGTGTCAGGTTCGATTAGCAAATATGAAATTTGAAAAAAAAATCGCAATTTTATGCGCTCTGCAATACCTAATAAATGGAGAGAGAAATAGCGACTTGATATGATGTATCTGTCATTTGTAAATTGAGTACCGTTTAGTTTATTTCGCTAGGAGGATTTGTTAGGAGGAAATGGAAGGGAAGAATGAAGAACCATCGACGAGTGAGTAGACTTCGCATGAGATAGGCATCAACTAACCGAAAATCTAACAAATATTGGTATACAGGACACTGGGAAAGACCTTACAATTAAGAAATTAAGGTAGAGGACTTATGTAAGTGGGGCCAAAAGTCAACCTGAATGACCAGCGAATATTTTTTATCAGATTTTATAGTTTGATATTTTAGATTGATTTGATTTATAGATTGAACTTTAAAGTTATTATTTAACTGCTAATTTTTTGAGCAGATAGCCATATACCATCTTTGCAACATCGTACGAATGTGGTGGGATCGTACACTAAAGGCTTGCTGGTTTTTGGATGTGGACTGAATTTGTAATTCATCAAGAGTCTGCAAATTCCCACTTTGGTCTGCATCATTCCAAATCGTAATCCTAAAAATTAATATAAATACATACTAAAAAATTGATTGTGAAGTGTGAATTTTCACACATTTCAGAATTATGTAGGTATATATAGGTTCATTTTAAATTGCTCACCATTGCTCACCATAACATATACATAGGAATATTTACATACAGCTCTTGATAGAAATGTTCAGGTTGATAGCATAAGTACTGACTTCCGGAAAGCATTCGATAAAGTGAATCATAGAATATTGATATACAAATTGCATAAGCTAGGCATTCATGGTACATTACTTAGATGGATGTGTTCTTACTTAAAAAATAGATCGCAGGCGATAGCTTTAATTGGGTACACATCTAAATTTGTAAAAGTTACTTCCGGTGTACCGCAGGGAAGTCACCTTGGTCCTTTGCTGTTTACCTTATTCATAAATGATATTAATATGTGTTTTCACTTTTCCAAATTTCTTTTGTATGCCGATGATCTAAAAGTTTTTACCAACATAAGTAATGTACACGATTGCCTAAATTTACAATCTGACCTCGACAGGCTAACTGATTACTGTGAGCTGAACAAACTTATTCTACATCCGAATAAATGCATAAAAATAACATTCTCCAGAAATAGAAATGACATAGACTTTGTTTATAGTATTGCAAACACCCAGCTAGTGTCAGTTAATGAAATTAAAGACTTAGGAGTGACTTTTGATAAGAAACTGTCGTTTGAGAAACATATCGACATTATTGTCAAGAAAGCATATAAAAACTTGGGTTTTATCATCAGGTCTTGTAAATACTTTAGAAATATCTCTACTATTAAAATGTTATACTTTTCTCTGGTTAGAAGCAATTTAGAGTATGCTACTCCAGTTTGGAACCCCATTTATTTAAAATACATCGAAAGAATTGAGAATATTCAGAGAAAATTCTTTAAATATATAAATTACAAATTTAAGTTATCCTTGGGTCATTTTTCTTACAACTCGCTCTCTGTTTCACTAAAAATATCAAAATTGGTTCATCGTAGAACCTTTTTTGATATGTCTTTGTTGTTTAAAATTTTTCACTATATGCTTGATTGTGATGAATTATTATTGAACTTTGCGCTTAACGCACCTACCCGCAATTTAAGGGTTATCAACATCCTGCATCAGAATCACATGAACACAAATTTGGGACTTAACTCGCCGTGTTATAGAATTTCCGGTCTATACAATACGCGTTTCTCAGAAATTGATTTCTTTAACGAAACTTTTTCATCTTTTAGAACTAAGATATTTAATTTACTTTAATATTGTATAATATTATACCGCTCACTTCTCTCTTTCTTTTTTAGGGTTTTGTAGGTATGACCAAAAAACCCTTATACCGTCATTTTGTCGTCTGTCTGTCTGTCTGTCTGTCTGTCTGTCTGTCTGTTCGGTAAAAATTGTAGCCAAACGGCTAAACCTAGAGAGTTGAAATTTGGCATGCTTATACAACTCTTTGACCCGCACATAGGAAAAATACTAAAACATCTAAAAAACATACCCCCCTAAAAATATAAACAAATATGTGCTCATCGAAAACAAAAATATTTTTTTTAAATTATGAGTAGGGTATCAAATGAAAGCCCTTAGTACGTGGATTAACGATCAAATTTTTATTTTTGAAAAATAAATATTTTGAGGCGATTTTTGCCAAAATTGTGCAAAAAAATTTTTGTCCCACACCCTGTAGCCCAGATGGTTTAAACTAAAAATCTAAAAAAATTCTAAGTAATGTATATTGGTGTGAACCGAAATAGTACAACAGGAATTTTTTTATCAGATTATGTTTTCGGAAAATAACGCATTTTTTGTGGCTTTTGGTTCACAAAGTACAAAATTTATACCAATGTAAGACACTCACATGCAAGGCGTACGATGGCGTTATTGGTTAGAGCACTGGTGTCGTAAGCTAAAACTCGCTGGTAAACGAAGGGTTTCGAGTTCGAGTACTGAGTGAATTTTATTTTTTCTGTTTTCTTTTTTTGCATTTTTATTATGTTGAAATTATTTTGTCAAAATTCTAGTTATATTTTGACAAATGTTGTATTTAATTTTTAAGAGCGTAAATTTAATAATTATCTTATTATATGATTAACAGACGATAAATTATTTTAAAAATATCGTTCATTTTGCCGTGATTACTACAAAGTAAAATTTGTCCTACACACTCAGCATACCGCCTTCACTTATTATATACCTGCGAAACCCTGAAATGTGTGAATATTCACACTTCACATCAATTTTTTAAATATATTTTGTACGGATACTACTCGCTTTGTGTGTTCTTACTCGCTTCTGGTGCTTAAGATACATACATTAAATTTTTGTTCAAACTTTTTTCACTGTTCTATTTTATATATATATGTATATATACATATAGGATTATGAATGCATGCGCATATGTTTACGGATGTACGCATATATGCATGTATCTCGTCCTATTTTGTATTGTTAATTTGTATTATTTTTTTTTTTACTGCATTGTTGTATTTACTATGCTATGACTTCTGTCATTGGTCTGTGGCTTTCACAGACTGTTGAAGTCATTTTTTGTATTAAATAAATTAATAAATAAATAAATAACTCTAAAAGCTATGAGGTTGCTTAAATTTGACAACAAATACTATTTTACAGAAAACTATCAATGATTGAAGCAATTTTTTATTTCGACCAGTAGTTCTCAAAGTATATTATTTCCAAAATGGAATGGCCACTCTCACTTGCTGATTCCAATAATGATAGTATAACCATTATACCTGCTGAGTTTATGGATCTGTTAAAAATAGTTGCCAGGACCGTAATAATTATTATTTAAAATAAACGCGTTTTCTTATATGCTGATTAGAATGAACTGTATATACTCACATGACATTCCTTCACATTTTTATCAGGTTTAGGACTGGCTATATTTGAATTATAAATATAGGCATGTTTAAAAATCGTTTTGTTTTAAAGTCTTAATAGTCTATATTAAATACTTCAAATTTGCACAAACAAAAATCATTATTTTTTTGAACTTGTCAATTTATGGTAATTTAAAATTATTAAAATATTAATCATTATCACTATTAGCATTGTTTATATCCCTATCATAGTTTGTGTCACTACCACTGTCATTTAAATTAATAATTATTGAAGATTTATTAGGTTGATTTATAAAAAAAAATGTTTCAATTGTTTTTACATGTTCTACACATTTTTCCACAAATCACTACTTATTGCACTTGTTTCGTCTTTAATTAATTGTACTACAGCAGAGTTTTTCAACCGGGGTGCCGCGGCACCTTGGGGTACCACGGCGCCCGATTGGGGTGCCGCAAAGTCCAACAATGAATGCCACAAAATACTCCTATATAACTTTTCAGTATCTCAAAGTAAAGTTAATAATTTCTTGCAAAATTACTTAAGTGTAGTTCAAGATAACTCATTGTCAGTTCTATTTTGCTTTGTGTAATTTGATATATTTCATAATAAAACTAGATTTAAAAAACAAATTGGGTGCCACGATTTTTTATTTTTCAGTCAAGGGTGCCACGATTTTTTATTCTTCAGTCAGGGGTGCCACTCAATGAAAAAGGTTCAAAAACACTGTACTACAGTGTCACTTTCTGTCGTATTTTTTCGACGCATATTACTTAATTGGCTCCATATTAGTTTAGGGTTTAAAACACAATAATATGGCGGTAGCCTTAAAATAGTAGCCAGGTCCACATTTTCGCATTCCGCGTCAACGTCCACATTTTCGCACTCCAAATCATCTTGCACAGATTCACTATTATCACTACAGGAATTAGGAATTTCTGCAAAATTAAATGGTTTCCAAAGAGCCATGTTGTTGTTGTATGCACGTTATGAACGTTGCAAATTAACTAACATACAAGTACCAGGTCTACAAGTATGAAATGCGGATTTTTTTCAAACTTGCCGCCCAAACAGAGTGTATAGTTCAAAGTTTCAACACATATGGCGTTTTGTTAAGTTATCATTATGTGTCAAATGCGTATAGGTTATAATTTGAAAACTGATCATATAGTTTTGTTTTACTGTGTTAAAAATGTAAAATTTTGTGCCAAATAAAGAGCATTCGCGGACAGTACTACTGTTTTGTTTTCATTTGAAAAAACCTGCTGCTGCTTCGAGAAGCTTATGGTGAATATGCTCCATCGCAAGATACGTGTGAACGATGGTTTCGGCGTTTCAAAAGTGGTGACTTTGATCGTACAGACAAAGAACATGGAAAACCTCCAAAAAAATATGAAGATACAAAATTGGAAACATTGCTACAGGAAGACGATAGTCAATCACAAAAACAACTAGCAGAGCAGTTAGGCGTTAGTCAACAAGCTGTTTCCAATCGCCTACGAGAGATGGGTAAGATCCAGAAAGTCAGCAGATGGGTTCCACATGCATTGAATGAGAGGCAGATGGAAAAACGCAAAAACACTTGTGAAATTTTGCTTGCACGATACAAAAGAAAGTCTTTTTTGCATCGTATCATTACTGGCGATGAAAAATGGATTTATTTTGAAAATCCCAAACGCAAAAAATCATGGGTGAACCCAGGCTCACCATCCACATCAACTGCAAGACCGAAACGCTTTGGCAAAAAGACAATGCATTTGTAGGTTATACTGAGCGAATTCATTTACTTTGTACTTTAAAGCGCAAAATAAAAATCCTCGGCAAATGTCAATTTTGCGTTGTTTTCGCTGAGCGCAAAATCCTACTTTGTATTGTAATTGTAGAAAAAAGTAATTATCAAAATGTTTACTTACCAATGCATATTCGTGGTCCATCGCCAAAAGGTAACCAGGTGTAGTCAGGTCTGGAAGATTTATTCTCTTCAGTGAAGTTATCTGGATTAAATTTATCAGGTTCTGGATAAAATTCTGGATCCATATGAAGAGCTATCGATGGAATCATTACAAAAGTATCTTTCTCCAAAATTGTGTCTGTTCCTGGAATTGTGTAGTCCTGCGTTACCAATCTTTGTAGCAGTCCTATTGGTGGATGCTTTCTCAAAGTTTCTGAAAAAATTGACGTGAAGTAAAATGTAATAATTATTTAGAATATTGCGTAAAAAACTTTAATGATAAGTATTTTGTATGGTTATACGAGGGTATATTGAAAACTAATGCCTCCATGGCCATAACTTTTATAATGACGGGCCAGACCGTGTCAAAAGTGGTTTGCCATTTACCTTAAGTATCTGTACATAAGTCCTCCTAGCGGAGATTCTCAGCAACATCGCGTTTGCGCATAACAGTTCTAAACATGACGGCCGGCATGTATGTGCGGTTAAAATAACGAGCTGAATTTCTTACTGCGGAGGGTGTAGCACCCATTGATATCCATCGAAGGTTAAGTGCCTTCTACCGTGAGGCGTGTGTTGATGTGAGTACTGTTAGGAGGTGGGTAAGGACTGTGAAAGACGCAAGTCCTGCTGAAACGGATGTCCATGATCGAGCACGCAGTGGCCAACCAGTGTCTGCATGTGGTGAAAGGCAGCTGGCTCTCGTGGATGAACTGGTTCGTGAGAATCGATGGTGTAAACAAACTAACATAGCCAACAGGGTGGGTATTTTACAAGAAAGAGTACATCACATCTGCAATGTGCTGCAGTACAGGAGAGTATGCGCGCGTTGGGTGCCCCGAATGCTTACTGATGAAATTATGCCAATGGGAAACAAAGAAAGGAAAAGAGGTAACTCAATTGGAAAAAGGATATTGGATGTTTTGTTTCGGATGCAGAGATGAGCAGAGATGAGTGGAGGTGCAGAAATTGTGCCGTGGGAAGTCTTCAGACTTTTTCCGTGACGGACTTGAAAAACTCGTACCACGTTGGCGTAAATGTATTACTGTCAATGGCGATTATGTGGGAAAGTAAATATATCAGTGTGTAGAGGACAGTTTATACTATTATTTCACATTTAAATGTAAACCATATATCAATTACTAATAAAGTTATAGCCATGGAGGCATGAGTTTTCAATATGCCCTCGTAATAACGCTTGTCAAAAAACTTCTTTATTTAGAGGTTTTATTTCCTGGTCTACTCTACCTGCTCCGCCTCTTGAGACTCAGCAAGTTAAGCTTGCTCGATGTGATCTAGCGTTAGTTGCTCTGGGCAAACGAATACTACTATATCAACTCTTCTTACACAAACGAACGCCTAAAATGTTGCTAGACTTGCTCTAATGTGATCTAAGCAGACAAACGAACAAACCTAATGTGATGCTCAACTAAATATCAATTTAAATGTAGTAAAATGTACTCCAAGCCTGTAGCTGCAAACGTTAAATCGTCTGTCGGGTCTATTCTCTAAGCATGATGTTAAAATCTTAGCGTCAGAAACTGACGTTAATTTTTTTAACACCATTTTTAACCTAAATGCTATTCGCTAAACATATAGGTGTTAATATTATAGCGCGGCGGCTAACCAGTTAACGTTCTACAATAAGCGCCTACCGAAACGGTGGCTTTACAAGTTAACGCTAGTGTTTAGTTTGCAAAAATGGCTGATCCTATTTAAGTAAATGTCATGTTATTTAAAAAATAGTAATAATAAAACACAAGACGGTAGGAATATTTATCAACTTTCTATTACTTTTTAAAGTGAATTCTTTACAGTAGAGATAATAATGACGCTTCATAATATTTGTTATACAAGTATATTATATTGGAGAGCAGTTTTGGTTTTTGTTGAGACACAGAACTTAAAATTTTAATCCTCTGAAAGCTACAAAACTTCGCTTATGCCTCCGCCGTGTTTCAAAATATCGCAGTACATTTTAATGGAGTATTATATGAAGAAACAATTGATGAGATTGATAATGACGATCACAACAGTGTTATTCCAGGGTAGAAATAGCGTAATAAATCAAATTTAATAATTAATATCACCGAACACCTTTTTAAAAATAGAATGAACATATAATTCACATATTATTAAAAAATTAGATAAACTGTTATAATATAATGTAGTATATAAATTGACTAAATAAAAGTTGAATACAGTTATATTTTTATTTAATGCACTGTGGAAACCAGTTATAATGAGTATCACTGGACCAAACATTTCTGTTCCATTTTTAAAATAAATTTCGCCACTGAATATTTAATTCAACACCGAAATATTAGGTTAAGATTCTCTTGGCATTTGACTAAATAAATACTCCTGTTAAAATTCAACGTAACAGCGCATGCGCGTGTAGTTAATATTAGCCTCTCTACAGGGTGAGTTAGCGCCTCGCGTTAACAAATATTGTATTAACGCTTACCTTAACAAATGCTCTTACAGAATAGCATTTTTGGATAATGACGTTAGACATGGAGTTAAAATAAAAATATTAACCTGACGCTAATTTTAACGCATTTCTTACAGAATACACCCGTGTATCTGCTACTTGACCGCTGAGCAAGGGCTCGGACGTGAGTTCAATTCCTGCTTATGTCAAATAATTTGTGTAACAATATTTATACAAATTACAGGTTCTGCTTAGCCGTTAGCAACTGGCTTTAAACTGTAGGTGCCTTTCTGTGTACGCTAAAAAATGGACGTAATATTGACCATATTACTCCTGAATGTATATAGATTGAAAACTTGGTCACGAAACCTGGAAACAGGAGGCCTTGGTTCATTTCGGGCTGTCGCTCCAATGATGATGATAAAAATGTACTCCACCTTGAGCATTTTTAAGCGAAAACTTAGATGAAAACTAATTCTAATTTATTTATATGATATCCGTTTAAGATCCACCTTGGAAAAATGAATACGGACCCGATATAGATTTCTATTTTTTCGGATCATTCGCGGATACAGATACGGCTATCCGTCACACCACTGGTTTTTTCAACGAAAGCCCAGAAGCATCATTCACGTTTCGGTCACTCATTTTGAATGCCTAATATTGAACATTAATGGCAAATATTGATTAGTAATTGTCATAATGAAACGTTAATTAACTACTCTTAATTAAATGTATGCTATATTTAGATGAAATAAATTAATAACGCACAAAATAACACAAATAACGCCGTAAAATTTTGATAACAAAAATATTATACATATTAAACTAATCAAGTAAAATGTGACTAAAAACAAAATTTTGAGCTTATAATGTATTTAAAATCAACCAGTGGCGAAGGGAAACCTCCGCTAAACTTGCCCTCCCACAAAAAAATAATACAAAAAAAAAATTTTTTAAAAAAAAGATAAATAAAAAAAAGATTTGGGTAAATCTTCAAAAATACATCAAATTATGTTTTATACAAATTTTTGTTCAAGGCTTGGTTTAATAGTTATGAATTTTTTTTAATTTTAAAGTTTAATAACTTCCGTTTTCGGTTTCGAATTTTTATAAAAAACAATAGGGTTCTTCCCAATTATTAGGAGAATTTTTTAGAACCAGAACGAACTCTTTAAGTTAAACCGTTCTTGAGTTATCGTGTATACACACACACAGACACACACACGGACACACACACACACACATAGACACACACACACACAGTCACACAGACACACATACGGACGGCACTTCGAAAATAGGTTTTTGGTTTCAAGGTCCAGGGACCTTGAAACGTGGTCATCAGTCAAAATCTCGACATCGAAAATTTTCGCGATTACAATACTTGCCCCTTATATATTAAGGTCGGGCAAGTAAAAAGTTCAATATCCACGCAGAGCCGTAGCAATGTTTTTGGCGCCCTTGGTAATTAAAGTAAATTGATAAAACTAACCTCAAATCCAAGTGGTGAGCAAAAAAAGGTTCTTGCTTCTCAAATACAAGTGATGACCAAACAAAAGAAAGGTCCTCACTTCCCAAATACAAGTGATGAGCAAAAAAAAGTAGTTTCACCTGCCACTGCTTTTCATGACAAATATACACAATG
Organism: Liopterus haemorrhoidalis; assembly: GCA_963971575.1. Classification (NCBI taxonomy): domain Eukaryota; kingdom Metazoa; phylum Arthropoda; class Insecta; order Coleoptera; family Dytiscidae; genus Liopterus; species Liopterus haemorrhoidalis. The sequence goes on from OZ020613.1 coordinate 63,307,146, forward strand.
GCGACCCTCATTAGCAAGGCCGGATCATGGCATAGACGAATGAGACAAATGTCTAGGGCCTGGTTTTTTGAGGGGCCCGGTCAAACCGTCCACTTAATTAACTAAATAATAAACACTTACAGTAAAAAAATTATGTACTATTAAATGGTCTTGTAGAGCTGGTGCAGTTAAGGCAATTCGCTCTGGGTTCAACCAAATAAAAAATGCTCTACTTGATATATGTCTAGATGAATCTCAGAAATGTTCTGTAAAAGTGGAATCACGAGAAATAGCAAACAAAATTAATAATTTAGAATTCATTTTATTAACAGTTATTTGGGATAAAATTCTTTCCAGAATAAATGCAAGCAGTAAATCCTTACAAGATCCTACTATACCAATCTCGTATGCGGAAAATATTTTTGACAATTTATTTAATTACGTTAATAGTTTAAGGAGTTTATTTCCCGAAATAGAAGCGGAGGTATTAAACGCGTAAGAAATAAAAATTTATTCCGATTCAAAAAAAAAGGTACCGTAAAAGGAAAGGATTTTTTTTATGAAGTTCATCATGATGAGGAAGACGTATGTTCTTCTAGTCAGGGTCAAGAAGCCTTTAAACGAAATTGTTTTTATGTGATTTGTGACAGAATATCTTTTGAACTAAAACTACGTAGCAAAAGTTACAAAGACATTGACGAGATTTTTAAAATATTTCATACAGACTTAGATGACGACGTATCAATTAGATCTGAACATACCGCATTGCTAAAAAAATGGTGCAATGAAGACATTGATACTGAAGAATTGGACGAGGAACTGTTGCAATTTATGTTAATTTGTAAAAGCCAAAATTTAAAGTTGCCATCTGATATGCTACAATTTATAAAGACCACAAAAATTGTATCCACATTTCCAAATATAGAAATCTTATTGCGCATATATTTAACTTTGCCTGTATCAAATGCATCTGGTGAAAGGTCGTTTTCAGTATTAAAACGTGTAAAAAATTATTTACGAAACTCATTGAGCCAATCAAAATTAACTTCTTTAGCTGTACTATATATCGAACTAAATGTTTTGGAAAATATCAAGTATGATGAAATAATTGATAATTTTGCAGAATTAAAAGCGAGAAAAAAGGATTTTTGAATTGTCGTTTTTCCCTATTGATTCTATTGGAATAAAAATTAAAATTTATTTATTTTGTTTTGTTTTGAAAATTCTTTTTTTAATAAAAAATTAACATATGCATTAGTTTTTTAACTACCCCAGGAACATTATTTATTTAATTTCATTTGTTTTGTAATTTTTTGGAAAGTATTTTTTTTTTGTCTATTTCTTGTGGGGGCCCGGAAGGAAAAAAATGTCTAGGGCCCCAAAATAGGTTAATCCGACCCTGCTCATTAGGCCACGCGCCCCTCATCAAACCTCGCGCCCCTGGTAAATGTCCCGATGCCAACCCATTGGTACGGCTCTGTATTCACGTACTAGAAATTGAACTCCAGATTTATTATTAATAATAATAAAGATATTAGTAAATATTCCAAGCTAAAAGCTTAACTTAAACGATAATCAGTTGGATATAAAACAAAATTTAAAAAAAAAACAATATTTTCTAGCGAAGAAAGTTAAATATTATTATTATGAAAGAAAGTTCGTAATTTGTTATTTTTTAAAATTGATACAAAATAAAAGGTATAGATTTACATTCCATTTTTTATTTTTTCAATTAGAGACAATTATAAAGTCTTTTTTTCACTCGTGGGATTTCCGAACTTCCCAAACGTAAAAACGTATAAATAAATATTTATCTTACCTTGAATACATCGTTCTAATAAATTCATTTCCATAAGAGCGGCATAAGTCATATTACCATTATATTTAGCCAAAACATTAACAATTTCTTTTCTAACTTTTTCTTGAATATCCATATTTTCTGCAAGTTCATACAAACAAAACGTCATTGTAGTGGAGGAAGTTTCAAAACCAGCAATAAAAAACAAGAAAGCTTGAGCTGATGCTTCATTTAAAGTTAAAGTTGTTCCAATTGTTTCATTTTTGTCTTTCTCTTCATTCTCAAACACTTCATCATCATCTTCAACAATTCCTTTGTTTTTCAATTCTATCAAAAGCTGCATAAAATCATTTCTAGTAACGTTGTTTTTCTCTCTATATTCAATTGTTTCCTTAACAAGTTTCCGAAAGAAATAATCCACTTCGTTATTTGTTAATTTTATTTTAAAAGTTTTTAACACCCAAGGACAGAGAAATGCAAAAATAAATTTCGTTCGATCTGTTAGAGTTGGTTTAAAAGCCTTTGCTCCAACTCTTATAAATTCTGAATTAGGATTTTTGAAGCTATTACAATCCAAACCAAACGCACAGGAACCAATTACATCTGTTGTGTATTGTGACAATACTTTTTTAATATCAATTGGTTCGTCCTTTGCTACTGAAACATCCAAACAATCCTTCAGTTCCTCCGTACAATTGACAAGAGTCTGAAACATTTTTTTTAACTTCCCAGACGTAAATGTTGGTGTAAGTTTTTGTCTTAAGTGTCTCCATTTTAAACCAGTTAAAGAAAACAAATGAGCGGATAAAGGATCATTTTCTTCATCCAAGTATGAACTTCTATCCATAAAATAACTAAAATCCTTTGCCAATATATTTCTAACCATCTCTGGATCAATAGCTATAAAGAATGGTATATTGAAAAAATTTAAACCAAAATATTTTAGGCCTTGTGCTTTATATTTTGTATATAATTCAATAAATTCATCTCCAGGTGTTTTTTTTGGTGCTATGAAATCTGATAAAGTTTTTATAATTGATTTTGAAGGTACACATTCTACATTTCGACTTGGCCAGTATTTATAACATGATTTTAAGTAGAAATGAAGCAGGATGTAGAGAAATGCAATAAATCCTCCTACGTAGAGAAAGATATTTGTGCTGATAAACGCCATTGCTGTTCCTAAAATCAAAAAAAATTATGTTAAAGAATGAATTTGCACTAATTGATTGGCTACAATTTCCATCAAAGAGACAGACGGACAATCATGATGATAGTCAATGAGGGAACCTTTAAATTTTTACAAAAACTAAGAAAGAAAGATTTTTTTTGGAACAAACTGTTTTATTGTTTTTCAAAATATTCGCCTTTAAGATTTATACACTTTTGCATACGTTCAAACCAATTCATCCGAAACATTTTTTCAACTCTGAAGTTGGTATCTCAAAAACATGGTTCTTGAGGTGATGAAAATCGCTGTCCATGCATTTTTTCGTTTGACATTGGGGAACAAAAAAGTCGTTAGGAGATAAATCAGGTGAATTCGGGCAATGAGACATAAATTCGATGTTTTTCTCCTTCAAATAGTAGTATATTTTAACATGATGAAGAATGATGCGTCGTTATTGGTTGTTTTTTTTTCTTCTGATTTTGTCGATGAATTCTGGCAAACAAATTGTTGTATTCCATTCAGCATTAACTGTTCTCCGATCCTCTAAAGCAGCGGTTCTTAACCTTTTTATACTCGAGACCCCCAAACTAGCCAAAAATATTTTCTGGACCCCCAGAGAAAATGTTTGAAATAATATTTTTAATATTTTCAATAATTTATTGTTTAAAAAATTAAGTTTATTGCAATTTTAAAAGCAAAAACTGGTACTAATTAAATTTTTTTCTTTTAATTTCTTTAAATCAATTGTTGACGTGCTGTGTGGGAACTTGCATTGTCATGATGAAGAATGATCCGATGTTTTTGGTTGTTTTTCCAGATTCTGTCGATGTCTTCTGGCAAACAAATTGTTGTATATCTTTCAGCATTAACACATGCTTCGTGAACGAACAACTTTTGTGGGTTTCGGTTCACCTTGGAAGACCCAAACAGTGGACTGTTGCTTAGTTTCCGGTTCATATGAATAAATCCAAATTTCGTCACCTGTAGCGATGTTGTATACGGATTTTGCATAACCTAGGTTGATTTTTTTTAGCATTCCCTTACATCAATCAACACTAGCCTTTTTTTGAGCTTCGGTCAAATTATGCGGAATCCATCGGGACAGATCTTTTTCACAGCTAAATGTTCATGCAAAATCGAATATATTGCAATATGCGATATGCCATATGATGCCTCTATCTCACGGTAAGTCCCATGCTGATCTTCTTCAATCATTTTGCGAACAGCATGGATGTTTTTTTGAATAACAACCAATTTTGGTCGACCTTCACGAGATTCATCACTGACGGGCGCATGACCACGACGAAATTCTGCAAACGAATTGTAAACAGTCTTTTCTGTTGGTGCTTCATACCAAAAGTAAAAAAGCGAATCTATGCCAATGCATAGATTCGCAACAACGCAACAACAATTTGTTGCGTTAGGCTTTTACTAAAATCGTAAAAAATCATCCAACGAAAACCTTCACGAGTAATTTGTCACAAACTTGTTTTCTTAAACGCTCACTGTCAACTCGTCCATTTATAAGCTGCCATTGATTTCACAATAACAAATGTCAAATTTTTCGAATATAATAATGACACATTTCAATATTGCCATCTAGTGGTCGTTTGTAAAAACATAAAAGCTAACCCTCGTATACATACACACAAAAATGAACTAATTTATGTAATAGTATTGATTATTACAACATAAAAATTAACGATAATTATCGTCTAGTAAAGAGTTTGTAATATATGTTTTACTTCATTCTGATTATTTTAACCTGTCCGCATTTTATGTGTCACAATTTTACCCAGAATTATAAAACACAGTCCGCAGGATAACTTCCCGCGTGCCAGCAATAAAACTGCAATAATTATGAATTATTAACAAAAACGGTAAGTACGTTTGAAACTTTAGTAATAAAAAGCTAAAAATCTAAATTATTTACAAAATCGTATGTGACGTGGGTCATTTATTTGATCTTTTAAATGTTAAGAACAAGGTATGGTTATTTTGGCATTTTAAACGAAAATAAAATTGCTTATATCAGGATATACAATTTGATCGAAAAAAAGGCGTCTAGCACGAGGGTTACCTTTTATGTTTTTACAAACGACAACCAGACGGCAATATTGAAATGTTGCATTACTATATTCGTAAAATTTTACATTTGTTATTGTGAAATCAGTGGCAGCTTATAAATTGACCGAGTAGTTTGTTGCAGGGAGCGTTAAAAAAAATGTTTGTGAAAAAATGGATATTACTCGTGAAAGTTTTCGTGGGATGAATTTTTAAGATTTCAGTTAAGGCCTAACTCAACAACAATGCATAGATTCGCTTCGTTCAACTTTTGGTAATAAAGCACCATCAGAAAAGACTGTTTACAATTGGTTTGCAGGATTTCGTCGTGGTCGTGCGTCCGTCAGTGATGAATCTCGTGAAGGTCGACCAAAATCGGTTGTGTAACAAAAAAACATCGATGCTGTGCGCAAAATGATTGAAGAAGATCGGCATGTGACTTACCGTGAGATAGAGGCATCTTTTGGTATATCGCAGACTGCAATACATTCTATTTCGCATAAACATTTAACTGTGAAAAAGATCTGTACCCGATGGATTCAGCATAATTTAACCGAAGCTCAAAAAAAAGCTCGTGTTGATTGGAGTAAAGGAATGCTAAAAAAATTCAACCTAGGCACTGCAAAATCCGTATACAAAATCGTTACAGGATTTATTCATATGAACCGGAAACTAAGCAACAATCCACTGTTTGGGTCTTCCAAGATGAACCGAAACACACAAAAGTTGTTCGTTCACGAAGCACTTCTAAGAAAATGATTGCTTGTTTCTACGGTTTTGGCTTTGAAAAACGTGTTTTTGAGATACCAACTTCAGAGTGGAAAAAATGTTTCGAGAATTGGTTTGAACGCATGCAAAAGTATATAAATCTTAAAGCGAATATTTTGAAAAGCAATAAAACAGTTTGTTCCAAAAAACTTTTTTCTTTCACATGCAGTTTTAATTGACTAATAACTACTAGAATTTAAATAGCACTTAAGATATTAAAATCTTGTATTATCTGTCTCATTTTGTAATACGAAACTAACAGGGAAACTTCATTTTTTATGTTGTATATTTAAAATATCATCTTAGGGTGGTAATTCTGAAGTAACAACTTTCAAAATATTTGACAATTCATAATTGACATTAAATTACGTATATGTCAACTTACTAACACAAATAGTATAAAACACAAATTGACAAGTATTTGAAATATATTTTATACAACCAGAACAGAAAATATGAATAAGCGAAATAAGATGAAATAAATATTTGTATATAATTCAAAATATTTGACATGTCAATCACAAATTTGACATGTCCATTTGGTATCTGACATGTAGTTTTTGAGTGAATATAACCTCAGTATAATGAAACTTCACCTAAAATGTAAAAGCCAGATTTACAAGTTTACATGGTTTCAAAAAAGTCTATTTACACCACAACAGTCACCAAAGTAACCAGATTTAGTTTCGTATTACAAATTGAGACAGATTATATATTGAAACCTTTTCGTGAATCTTAAAATATATTTTCATTAATAATTCTCACGGTTACTTCTTATCTTTAGTATACCTCCGATGTTTACAGTAAGATATTATTTTGCAATTAGATGTTTGAAATTAGAAGATAATAGGATATTCAATTTGAAAGATTACAGACATTGTTGCGCTATCTGACAGATATTTCATCGATTAAAACATACGTGATATAACTTCTGTATTCTAGATGGCACAACTCTCGTTTCGATCAATAAAAACAGCGGCGTAACCAAATGAATTTTGCAATCAACACATAGCAATAAAATTACTAAATGGCCCAAGCAAAATATTCTTTATATAAAAACACTTTTTCTATAAGGAAATAAGTAATATTGTTTAATTAAATACTATAGTCTATTTCAAAGTAGAAAAAAATAGATAGCGCTGCGAACCGAGTACGATTTACACTGATCAAATACAGTATAGCGGGAAATTTAAAATAAGTTACAACTAGGGCATGGGTGTAGCAACTGGGTAAGCAAGTGATTTTTTTTAATATAAAAAAGGTTAATAAGATATTGAAATAAACAAGGCAGATAATACACTTACGTTATTTATACGACATAAATTGAGTTTAATGGGAAATTTAAAAAGTTAAAAAAATATAAATTTTAAAAATTATGTACTATATATAAAAAGAGAGATTTGGCTAAAAAGTTTAAACAAAGCAATAAATCAAACAATATATCTTCAGAGATAAAGTTTCTTATTTAAATAATTATTGTAAATAAAAATTAAAAATATATGTATATATGAAGGTCTAAAAATTATATCAATAACTTCTTCTTTGGGCACAATCAGCTGGGCTGTCTTTTGGCCTCACATTAGTCCTCTTTCTTGATCTGTTAATTGTCAACTGTCAAAAATATTTATATGTCAGATAACCTAAAAAATATATAACTGCGTAAAAACAAATTACATGGAGAATTTTCTCCATAAAATCTACGCCATGAATATAAATAAAAGTCTAAATATGTAAATAATAACAAAATATATGAGAAAAATTAAATAATATAAATAATATATATTTCCAATGTACGACACTGAACATCTGTCAACTTGGACTAAAAACAATATTTTTACAGTGTAATAGGGATGACGATCTAAACCAATCCGAAGCAAGGACAAACAGCTCCTATCTTCTTACACACATTTTTCTACTTTGAAATAGACCATAAGTAAACTAAACTATAATCAGTTTGTTCAAATTTTTTGAAGTCATTTCTGTGTCACGGTATTTTTATATATTTTTTTGTATGTAATAGCTGGTGACTGATGAATAACAATTTTGATTATACCCATTAAAAATGTACGCAAGACTTATCTAATTAAGTATATAATACACATCGGTGTAACTAGAATTTTTTGAGCTAGAAATAAAAATATTTAATAAATGTTGAAATTACGAACATTGTAAATCCGCAACCGCAGCAATTTACATAGTACCTACAATCTAAAAAAAGTAGTGTTTATAGACTTCATGGTACAGTAATACCCCGTTACTTGACTGCCTCTTAGCTCGACGTTTTCGCCACTCGACGTAAATATCGAGAGCGAGAGTCGACGGAAGGATTCACGTGATCGAGTACCGATCACGTGATACATATTTTGGTAAACAAAGCGAAATGAACGCATGGCCAGCAGTTCGCGTCTAGATATCTTGACGACAACAATTCAGATTTAGTGCAGCTATGAACTTTTTGTGTTTTGCTGAAATAAGTGATTTATATTTATAATTATGGGTCCAAAGAATAGAAATGCAAGCATAGCTAAAAGGAAAACATATACATATATGTATTTCCTTATAGGTATATGTATATATGTACATATGATTCCCTTTATTTCTTATGGAGAAATTCGACTCGCCACTCGACATAATCGCTACTCGACGCTTTTTCAGAACGAATTAACGTCGAGTGGCGGGGTATTACTGTACATTAAAAAATGATCTTTTAGCATACTATGAAGTCCCGCACTTTTCGTGTTAATTATTTACATTTCTTTTTTTGTCAAATTTAGTGTAAAGTTTAATCTTACATACTGGTTAAATTATAGTGTTAGAAAATAAATAGTGTTAAAGTAGTGTTAATTTTAACAATGAAAAAAAATTCCGGACTCGGTGCACCACTGATTCGGCGGAAAGTCCTCTAGTGCAGCGTTTCTCAACCAGGGGGCCGTGAAAGCTTCGTCGGGGGGGGGGGGGGGGGGGCGAGGCGAAGTCATACAAGTTTGAAGCACGAAAATATATTTTCATTTATTTTTTGGTTTTTCTTCGAGCTACAGATAGCTCAAGAGTATGGATACGAAAGTGTTTAAATCAAAATAGAAGACACTTAGAACACTTGTAAATAAAAATACTCTAATTTCAAGTTATTATAGAGAATACAATTTTTCGTCAACCGAAAGATATTAAACAAATGTTAAGTAAAAGTTGTTTCTTTTAAAAGCTCTATCCAAAGCTATCAACATGACATACGTTCCCATTTAAAAACTAAAAGTTGTTCTTAACACATTAAAGGCGGGGGATCTTGACGAAAGTAAGCTAGGTAGTAACGCGGCGACCGCCCCGCCTCGTTTTTCGTCCTAGAGCGGGCGATATTTTGAGTAATCATAAAAAAATTTAGACTTAAAAAAGTTTATTTAAACTCTTAAAACTACAAGGTACAGTCGCGATATATCGTATTACTACGACTCCCGCCTTTAAGCTACAGTCGAGATAAATCGTAGTACTACGACTCCCGCCTTTAATGTGTTAATATCCTTCACTTCCGGTTTATTCGAGAAAATTTCAGTGAACTATTATTCAATTCTTTGGATAAACTTTGGTAATAAATTTTTTTCCCCAGCTTGCTAATATATAGACTTTTCTAGAAAAATCGTGTCCTATCTTGGATACACACAATATATATCGTACCGTTAATACTACAACTAGGTAACTCTAATATTGGGTATTTTGAGCTATTTGCACCTATATAACCAATTATCTATTTATTTATTTTTTTTTTTTTTTTTTTTTTTTTTTTTTTTTTATTTAATGGCCTTTGCTACTGTGGCAATTAGCCAGGACAATTTTTATTCGAGAAAATTTCCATGCCTGAACGGGATTTGAACCCGAGACCTTCGCAACGCAGAGCACATGTGTTACCACTACGCTACGCCGGTCGGCAATTATCTATTATGTTTGTAATACTAAATCTAAATCTTCTTCTTAGAGTGCCATGCTCGATGCTCTGAACTGACAAGTTCGTACTAAACATATTCCGAGCGTAGGCCATTTCCCCGCATACAATTGTGTTGTGTGTGTTGCCTGTATATAACACAATCGTATGGGACCTACAATTTACTATCGTGGAATCCGAACCACTAATTATTTTGGGGAAATTCAACTAAAACTTTTACCTCGGTGGTTGTCCGATGCCTTCCGAAGGAAAAACGGTCCGAAAAATTAATGGTACCGGGATATGAACCCTGGTACCGCCGCACAGTAGTCCACACACTAACTAACTGAACCACGACCGTTCTCTAAATAAGTGCTGCTATATGTCTTAAACACGAAAATACATAAAATAAATAAATAAGTGCATTGCTGTTTATTGCTCTTCAAAACTTAAAATTGATTTTCTTAGAAACTACTAATTTCAAGTTATCTGGTTCCCGCAATATGTTATTAATTTCGCAGGGCCCCATGCTAGTAAAGGTTGAGAAACACTGCTCTAGTGTTTCTCAACCTTTAGCTTACGATTACATGCTTCGTGTCAAAATATTAATTAATTTTGCAATGGACTTTCGAAAAACCCAGATACAATAATTTTGAATACGTCTCTGCATTTTTATTTATTTATTTTTTGTATTAATAATATTTAACAACATAAATTGTGTAATAATTACCTGAGTTATACTGTAACACTGAAAGAACACTGAAAAATTTTACACTTAGTTACATGATAAGATAAGCTTGTTGAGATTAAAAATAAATATTTGTGAAAGTACTATATGTTGCAGTTTGACCTTAGTATCTTGCTATATCATTTATCTAATTAAACGTCTAATATAATTGAACTTGTCCATGGTTTTATTACCAGTGGCGACTCGCCAGGTAAGGCAAGGTAGTTGACTCCGCCAAGTATCATATTAAATTTTATTTTATCTACAGTTTAGTTCACTGGAAATAAGTTATGTTTGCAACTTTTCGGCCCAGTCACAACCACTATGCACTACTTTCTTTATCTAGGGACTACTATGGGCGATCACTTATGATACAAGGGGCGGTTGAAAAGTAATCGACCAAGGCAAGAGATGGCGCTACCAGTATCAAATCAAACTTGTTTTTCGTAAATCCTAACCTTCAAATAACTACTATAAAATTTACAACCAGCTGCGTCATTTAGTTTGTGTTTGACAGTCACTGAGAGCGAACAACTTTTGCACTTTTACAAAAATTTATAAAATCGAATATGCAGTGATTAGATACTTGTTTTTGAAAAAGAAAACGAACGATGAGATCAACACTGAATTGATCGATGTTTATGGGGACTCCTCGATATCAACAATTGAATATTGGACAGCTGAATTTAAACGCGGTCGTAAGAGCACTTTTGATGATGCGTCCAGGCCATCCAAGAGGGGTCACCACGCCAGAAATGGTCGATAAAATCCATGGAATGATATTCGAAGATCAACGAGTAACTAAGCGCGAGTTGGCTGAGGCTGCGAGCATCTCAATCGAACGGGTGCTCAACATTTTGCATGAATATTTGAGAATAAGGAAGCACTCTGCCAGATGGGTGCCGCATTTTCTATCAGTCGACAACAAACGCGATCGTTTGACTATTTCGAATAAATGTTTGGCGATGTTCTACCGCGAGAAGCAGGAATTTTTCGTAACCGTTTCGTAACCGTGGATGAAACATGGATCCATTAAAACACACCAGAGACCAAAGAACAGTCGAAACAGTGGACTGCTCCTGGCGAATCGAAGCCGAAGAAAGTCAAGGTGGGTCTGCCATCAACAAAGTCATGGCTAAAGTTTTTTGGGATGCGTACGGTATCATTCACATCGACTACCTGGAAAATACTAAAACGATCACGGGCGAATATTATACAGAGCTGTTGAATCAATTCGACGCCAATTTGAAGCGAAGGTGGTCGCATCTGGCGAAGAAAAAAGTACTATTCCATCAGGTTAACGCACCGATCTACAAGTGCGCATTCGCAATGGCAAAACTCCATGAATTGCGCTACGAATTGGTTCCTCATCCACCATATTTGCCAGATTTGGTCCCCTGCGACTATTATTTATTTCCAAACTTGAAGAATTGGATCGGTGGTAAGAGATTTGGGTTGAATGAGGAAGTCATCGCTGAAACAGAGGCCTATTTTGATGGCTTCAAGAAATCGTATTATTCAAAGGGCATCGAAAAATTGGTGAATTGTTGGACGAAGTGTATAGTTCTAAAAGGAGACTGTGTTAAGATATAAATTGAGTTTTTCCGATAAAGTTGTGCTATCTTGCCTAGGCCGATTAATTTTCAACCCTCGTAGATTCGCCTTAATTCCGAAGGAAGTACGGGAACATTATCTAGGATATAAACAAATTTAAATTATTCATGTGATATTAATTTATTTTTTATGCTTTCGGGTCTTAACAATATATAATATAATATACGTTTAGAAACATGCATATTGTCGGCTTACCTGTAAATACTTCTAATGGTTGTTTTATATACGGAACAAGAATAAGGAATAGGAAATAAGAATAGTACACAAGATGTTAAAACATGGCTGCGCCATATATCGGTTTATGTAGGAATGAAATTTAACTTAAACATAAGAATAGTTGGTAACATTCAACATTTTATTCTTATTTCAAGAATAAGACACGATAAGCCTGCGCACAGCAATCAAAATGTCTGCCGCAATAAAGTTTGTTCAACAGATGTTTTTCAGTTGTGATCAGAGGGTTGTAAACAACAATAAAATATTTTTATTTATTCTTCTTGTAAGTTTTAAGAACCTGTCAAGTGACAAACGTTAAACACACGCAAATACGCAGGCGCAGCGACGAAATATTATGTCCTATATAAACGGTTTAATATTTTTTATTCTTGTGTACTATTCTTATTTCCTATTCCTTATTCTTGTTCCGTATATAAACCAACCATAAGTCCGAGAACCATAACTTTTCAGGAGAGGCAAAAAACTTGCTACAATCATTATTTTAGAACTCTGTTTTAGGAAATTTTCATGAAATATCGGTAATACAATTTCAGTTACAATGGGCAAAACATTTTATGATTATTTTATCATTTTTGTATTATTTTACGCAAATAATAAAACAAAACAAAATCAATACAGTTGAAAATCGGACTTGAAAGGTTTTACAAGTAAGCCTACGACATGTACCACGTCGCTTAATAAGTCTCCGGTCTAACTAATAAAAACAATTTTATTTTTATAAATTCGACTTTATTCATCAACATACTCTTCTTCAAGAGTGAAACATTCATTACAACGCTCCTAAAATTAAAAAAATTAAAATTAATTAATTAATTTAAATTCAGCATACCAATCAGAAATAGTTGATTTGCCTGATGCAGAGTCTATAACTCTTATCAAGCCACTGTTTGGCTTCAACAGTATTTTTTCCCATCAAAAAACATTGTTTAATCAACACATAAAATTCTTTTTTAGGGTTTAGTAGGTATGACCAAAAAACCCTTATACCGTCATTTTGTCGTCTGTCTGTCTGTCTGTCTGTCTGTCTGTTCGGTAAAAATTGTAGCCAAACGGCTAAACCTAGAGAGTTGAAATTTGGCGTGCTTGTACAACTTTTTGACCCGCACATAGGAAAAATACTAAAACATCTAAAAAATATATCCCCCTAAAAATATAAACAAATATGTGCTCAACGAAAAAAAAAAAATTTTTTTAAATTCTGAGTAGGGTATCAAATGAAAGCCCATAGTACGTGGATTAACGATCAAAATTTTATTTTTGCAAAATAAATTATTTTGGCGCGATTTTTGTCAAAATTGTGCAAAAAAATTTTTGTCTCACACCCTGTAGCCCAGATAGTTTAAACTAAAAATCTGAAAAAAATCTAAGTAATGTATATTGGTGTGAACCGGAATAGTACAACAGGAATTTTTGATCAGATTATGTTTTCGGAAAATAATGCATTTTTTGTGTTTTTAACCAAAATATGTTAAATATTTAATTTGCTATGTAACCAAGTTGATACGTCAGCGCTCATAACGATATGCGTTTAGTCATTGGTTTTCTAATTTGTAAACAGGTAACTTGTTTTTTTTTGCAGTTTTCGTTTGTCTAAATTATTTTGTTAAAATTCTAGTTATATTTTGGTAAATGTTGCATTTAATTTTTAAAAGCGTAAATTTAATAACCAGTGAGAAGTGTTGAAATCATAATTTAATTCTGTTTGATGTATACGAAATCAGAGGGCGGGGCTAATGATTTAAGCAACCAATAGAAGCCATAGGCGCAATTTTCAAAATCTTAATGAACCTTGCTATGTAAAACCAGTGGCGAAGGGAAACCTCCGCTAGACTTGCCCTCCCATAAAAAATATATTAAAAAAAAAAATGTAAATTAAAAAAAAAAAAATTTAAATATTTAGATAAATCTTCAAAAATACATCAAATTATGTTTTATACAAATTTTTGTCCAAGGCTTGCTTTACTAGTTACGAATTAATTATCATGACCATGGAAACGTTACATATAAGTATGAAAAAATTGAGACTTGGAAAAATTTTAAATAATTTTACAAAAAATTTTCGAAGTTTTTCGTTTTATCAAAAAACGTCTCAAATAAAAGTTATTAGTTATTGCATTTATAGTAACTTTTGTTCAATAAATTTTTTCGAAATATTTTTCTGTTGCTAAATATTCGCAAAAATCTTAAAATCGACACGAGTAAACTCCCATTTCTAGTCAACCGATTTTCATAAAAAACAATAGGGTTCTTCCTATTTAATAGGAGAATTTTTTAGTACCAGAACGAACTCTTTAAGTTAAACCGTTTTTGAGTTATCGTGTATACACACAGACAGACAGACAGACACACACACACACACACACACACATACGGACAGCACTTCGAAAATAGGTTTTTTGGATTCCCTGGACCATGAAACGTGGTCATCCGTCAAAATCTCGACATCGAAAATTTTCGCGATTACAATACTTGCCCCTTATATATTAAGGTCGGGCAAGTAAAAAATACTGCATATATTTAGAAACTTAAATAATGGTATTAGGCATTCGAATTAAAATTCATAAAAAAATATTTTGGCATAAAATTTGTTTTGGCATCCCAAATAATCATCATTTAGTTATTAAATACCTGCAAAACCCTGAAATGTGTGAAAATTCACACTTCACATCAATTTTTTATCCATTCTTTTGAAAATTAACTAAAACCATTGTAGTCTCTAAATTAACTGTCAGAATGTCATGAAATTTTCACACGTATCGTTTGAAGGTTGGTACTATCCAGAAATCATATGGGTTTGTCAACAGTGTTGCCATATATATGTCAGACGGGAGACTTATTGAGTGAAGTGTTACTTATGATACAATTTAATTTAAATATTTTACTCATTAAAACATCAATAAAACTAATTAAATTATAAATATAAATAAATATTACAATAGAATAATTATCGGGCTCTTGTTCCACTACGACGCGCCAGCACACACTGTCCAAAGAACGAACGATTTTTTAGAGATCACTCTCGTCAATACGGTCTCGTTTATATCTAAATTTTGACCAAAACATCATATTTTATTTTCCAAATATCTAATGGTATAGACATTCTATGGCATGAAATTTAGACTTTTTAAAAACAAAAACTAATTATTAATAACTTTTTATTCTTGTATATTTGCTCTAAAATATACAGAAGAGCCAATTATATACTTATAGAAAAACCCCTGGTTAAACTGCTATGTGCCGCGTTTCACTGCACACACGATGTTTAATTTAATAAAAATTTATTTCACCGCTTTTGTCAAAACTGTCAGTATAAAGGCCTTATCACACTAGAGTTATTATTCAAGTCTAAACTTGGAAAATTAAAGTCTTTTCATTCGAATCGAAGTTTTATGTATGTGATAGTATGACAAAAAACCTAGGTCTTTAAGTCTGAGCAAATACATCGAGATATATTTCCCCTGTTTCTAGAAGACAGATGACCTCCAAGTCTTTAAATGCGCGTGCGCGGCCTCTCCCTCTCAGTCAGATTAAGCGAGATGGGTTTATTGTTAACGTTATGTACGCAGACGCAAGTTACTTTTCCCTGTTTCGCGTGTGATAGCTGAAGACGTGAAGACTTTAATCCTGGAAGAAGACTTACAAAATAAAACTTGGATAGCGTTTTAGTGTGATACGCCCTTAACCCTCACACATGCGACAGCTATGACGTCATTATGCGTCATAATGAATCGTAATATGTGGTCAGTTGTTTACCAAAGCGTCGTTATGTGGCACTATAGATCCGGGTTAAAAATAGCACAGGGTACGGCAGCATAATTTACTGATTTGAATTGGGCGCCAGGAAGCGATGTTTGGCCGCTAAAGTGCGCGGATGGTTTAATTCGAATGGGTCGGTTGGGAAGTTTTTCTCTGATCCACTTTAGTACCTAGAATGCGTTGGACGAAGGAACATCGCGCTTTTGCCGTAGAGGCTTACTTTTCCTACGATCGTTCGATCGTCATCACGCAGCGAGCATTTCGTGCGTACTTCAATATTGCTGCCCGAGCTCGTGTTCCTGGCCTGCAATCGATTGTTACGTGGGTAAGCCCTGAAGCTCTCTACCAGATGGGTGCCGCATTTGCTCTAAGTCGATAACTCGATTGTCTGACCATTTCGAAAGAATGTTTGATGATGTTCAACCGCAATAAGAAGGAAAACACATTCAGGGAAAATGGAAGTGTGGAAAAGAGAAGACCAGGGGTCGAACGGCCCACGAGATCAGCTCAAAACATCGAGGCAGTAAGGCAGTCTATTTTGCGATCTCCTCGGCGCTCTACACGCAAGCATGCTGCCAAATCTTGATGAAATTCAGCAGGATGGAGCCACTGCACACACCATGTGAACTGCAATGAGGTTTTGGCGGGAACACTTCCCCAAGGGCTTGATCTCTTTGAGGGGCGATCTTCAGTGGCGCGCTCACACGATTTAGCCCCTGACGACTTATTTTATGGGGGTATTTCAAATCCATCGTGTACACCGATCGTCCATGGGCCGTTGCTCAACTGAATAACAATATTCACCAAGAAATAACCAGCATACCCATCGCTATGCTGGAAAGAGTCGACCAACACACACAGAATTCGGGTAAATCAGTGTATCGCCAATAGGGGGGCGTCACTTGTAAACAGTGTAAACTTAAATTTCCAATTTTGTAGAATAATGAGAAAAAATAATTAAAATGTTAACTATAATATCTTCTGTTTTATTGATCTGTCAAATCAGCTAATTATGCTGCCGCACCCAGTAAAATAAGAACATTATTTAAGAACAAAATTTTGTTTTAATATATAATCATTTAACTTCCCAATATCCTGCACCCACTTCCTTCGTTTGTTCGTTTCTGTTTTGATTATTTTTTCTTTAAAACTCATTTCATCTTCTTCCTTTTCTTCTTTATACAATTGATGTTTACCAGCTCTGTAAAATAGTACACAAAACAAGCCAAGAAAACCACACAGTAAATCAACTGTTAAAACAATGTTAGCAACAATACAATAGTCCTTCTCAGAGATATTAAAAATTTCCAAATTTCTGTTGACGACTGTAGTAAAAACTAGTAAAAAATAGTTTTCCATAAATCTCAATGAGGATGCAAGAAAAACGTTAGCATTGGGAAATTTCGATGGATCTGTTATAAAATGTTTCAAAACTGAAATATCAGGTCGATATTTGTCAGATCTTGGTAAATACATAGCAAGAAGACTTGCTTCTAGAACTTTTGAAAAGTTCTCTTTCTTCATTCGCCTTATATCTTCATCAGACACATTATTTTCTTCTTTGTTATCTTTTATTTGTTGTATTAGACATATTCTTTCTTGGTAAAACCAATAAAACATTATCAACCAATGGATAAATATGACTGCAATTGTTGCAATTCTGTTAATGGGTTCTCCTATCGTGGATACACATACAGCAATCATAGTGCATGCTGAAACAAAACAAAAGATAGATAAAATGTCATTAAATTATTATTATTAATTATGAAGGGAGTGTAGGTTTAACCTGGACCACTTAATAACGAAAAATGGATGAAGCAAATTTTATTTTTCGAAATAATACCGTTGCTTAGACGAGGGCTGGTTGAAAAGTAATCGGTCAAGGCAAGAGATGGCTCCACCAGTATCAAAGCAATGTTGTTTTTCGTAAACCCTAACCTTAATGGACTACTGTATATTTTTAAAACAGCTGCGTCATTTAGTTTATGTTTGACAGTCATTGAAAGCGAACAACTTTTGCATTTTTACAAAAATCAAATATCGTGCAGGGATTAAATACATGTTTTTGAAAAAGAAAACGAAGGATGAGATCATTACCGAATTTAGCGATGTTTATGGGGACTCTGCACCTTCGATATCAACAGTTAAATATTGGACAGCTGAATTTAAAAGCAGTCGTAAAGCATTTTTGATGATGAGCGTCCAGGCCGCCCAAAAGAGGTCACCACGCCAGAAATGGTTGGTAAAATCCATGGAATGATAATCGACGATCGACGAGTGACTAAGCGGGATATAGATGAGACTGAGGGCACCTCAACCCAATGGGTGCTTCACATTTTGCTTGAATATTTGGGAATGAGGAAACTCTCTGCCAGATGGGTGTCGCATTTGCTCTCAGTTGACAACGCGATCATCTGACCATTTCGAAGGAATGTTTGGTGATGTTCAACTGCAATATGAAGGATTTTTGCGCCGTTTCGTAACCGTGGATGAAACATGGACCCATCACAACACATCAGAGACCAGGGAACAGTCGAAACAGTGGACTTCTCCTGGCGAATCGAAGCCGAAGAAGGCCGAGGTAGGTCTGTCACCCAACAAAGTTATTGCCACAGTTTTTTGGGATACGCACGGTATCATTCACATCGACTACCTGGAAAAGAGAAAAACGATCACAGGCGGTAGGTATATTATGCAGAGCTGCTGAAGAAAAAAGTGCTGTTCCACCAAGACAACGCATCGATTTACATGTGCGCAGTCGCAATGGTAAAACTCTATTAATTGCGCTACGAACTGGTTCTTCATCCACCATATTCGCCAGATTTAGCCCCCTGCGGCTATTATTTATTTTCAAACTTGTAGAAATGGCTCGGTGGTAAGAAATTTGGGTCGAATGGCCTCCTTCATCGCCTCTTCAGCGATGACCTCCTTCATCGCTGAAACAAAGGCTTGTTTCAGCGCTTGTTTTTACATGCCTAGTTCGATTACTTTTCAACCACCCCTTGTATATTGGTTTATGTAACTCCTAAGAGAAACAAAGGACCTCAATAAAATATCTCTCATTCAGGAATTCATTAAATCCAACACATACAATGATATTAATAAATCCCTATATGTGATAAGCAACTTACCAAACCAAAAAAACCATTTTAAAAATAAAACACATTTTCCAAGTCTTGTATGACTTGTTGCTCTTGAAAAATATTTGTCCCAGTGCCAAAGGGACAATGTAAATGCCAAAAAGGATGTGGCTACGCTTGATATTTCCCACAGTTCAGTTTCGGAATAACGAAATTTTTCTAAAAAAAAATATATAAATAAAATTAAAATTAAGTAATTGTAAGTGGATTTAGTTTTGCACAGGGGCACCTCATGTGGAGCTTATGAGGTGCCTCATTCGATGGGGCACTCCATGCAGTTATTTCCCTTTTTTTAGGAGATACTTTTGACTTTTGCAAGAGTTGCAGTGCATACCGCTACTGGTGTCGTGTATCAAAGTATTAATATTGTCACAAAGGTAATCCTAGGTCAGGATTGCAACACCTAGACATTATGATGTTCAGCTGTTTCATTAAAAAACTATTTGTCAGCGTCTAGTATATGTTACCTGATTACGTAATACCTACGTTGCATTTTCGTAATAAGGTAATATTTGTCATGGCGAATGAATATCGGAACTAGGTCAATCAGAAGTATAAATTTATGGATGTCGTACAGAATCCGGGCATAGGAACCTAGCCAACTCCTCTACAAGTTCCAGTCAATACGGTGACGACCGAGATACTGACGCCGTATACCCATACATCTTTCGAAGCTGGCAGGGGGAGAGAGGAGAGAGTCCAGGCCAGGGCTCGCTCTCTAGCGAGATGGCAGGCTGATGGGATGCGACCACAGAGAAAGGACAATGGACCAAACGCCTGATTCCCAACATCGAAAAATGGACAGCATGCAAGCACAGGATTCTCGATTTCCATTTAGCGCAAGCTCTGACGGCACACGGATCCTTCAGAGCTTTTACTAAAAGAATAGGGAAGGAACCGGACGACTTCTGTCTCTACTGCGACGCAGTCGAGACGACTGAACGCACGCTGTTCGACTGCGCAAGATGGTCCGAACACCGGATACTGACGGAGACCATATTACAAGTAAAGCTGTCGCCAGAGAAAATAACAAAAAATGCTCAGCTCGGGGAGCAACTAGGAAGAGATCCAACGGATGATACGTTCTATCATGACAAAGAAAGAGTACGATGAACGGATTCATCAAGAAGTAAGAGACGAAAGGAGCAACTAAACTATCCCACCGTCGAGAGGTCATATCTAGCGATAGTACATCGACGGGGAAAATGGGCAAAGCAGGGGTTTTAGTCGGTAGGCCTATTGGAGAGTCCGACACTACAGAGGAGGTATCCTCGGTGTCTCTAAAAGATTTTCTCTGGAAAAAAAGCAGCAGTATCATGTGAGTGGGAGAAGGCTTCTCCAGGCTCCTCGTCTCCCTGATGGGCAACCCCCGCCTCGGAGAGAGGTTCAAGCCGATTCCAGTCAACACGGGGTGGACCTAAGACTTCCCCAACTCCATGGACAAATTCAATTATACAATAACATTGTAAATTTGGTATATATTTAATAAATTGTATTGTTGAAACCAGCAGTTGCATTTTCATGAAACCCCTCGTGACAATATTATTTTGGGACGGTATTTGTTTAATACCTAATGTATAAAAATAACTCATATCAATTTTTCTTACTTTTATTTAAAACTGATGATATCTGCAATGTCAATTGTGGTGCATCTTCTAAACAAGCGGTGATAAGAGCCATATTGCTTAATTCAATTTTCTTATCTAGCATTTCAATTATCTTATCTTCATTTTCTTCTTTAATAAATTCATGTTTTTTTCTCCGAAGTTTTAAAATCGCAAAATGTAATTCAATTATCTCCAAAGGAAGAAAAATTTTGGCAAAATTTATTATATTATATCTGATGTCATTTCTACAAATTAATTTATTTTGATTATGCTTCTTCAATGTTATTTAGATTTGTTACACGTGAGGTTTGATAAATAAATGCGCAGACTGTGCCCTTTATACAGTACCTAATAACTAGAATTACTTGTGAGTTGTTTGCTGGTAAGGAGATAAATAAAATCGAAAACTGATCTATAAGCAACATCATTTCGAAGGTAATAATTTTAATTAAAGATGAACCGGAGCATGGTTTGGCCAAATAACCGAATACCGAACATTCGGTTTACATTTTCGCCGAAGCGTTGAATATTCGGTTGAAGCATATTTACATAAAATATCTTATAAAATAAAGGATAATTATTGTAAATTTATTAATTGAAATTACTTACTTACTTACTTAATCGTTGAGCCCTTTTACCATTTCTGGTGTCGGGCTTTGTGAGAGTTTGAATGCTATTTGTATTTGTCTTCTTCTTTCACGGGGGATCGTCTCCACAGTTTTTTCCATTCCTTCCTATTTTGAGTCCTACTTCTTGCTTCACACCCAGGTCTTCTCTCTATAGCTCTTCTTATTTCATCATTCCATTCCTTCCTAGGTCTTCCTCTTCGTCTCCTTTTAGCTACCCTAGCTTCATTAACCATTTTGTATCTCTACTTTCATCCATCCTTTGTGTATGACCAAACCATCTCAACTGTCCTGTTTCTATCATTTCTTCTACTGGTTTTGTTCCTAGTTCTGCTCTATACTCTGTGTTTTTTATACGATCCAGTTTTGTTCTCCCCTTGATCTTCCGTAGAAATCTCATTTCGCTGCTTCTTATTCTGCTTTTAAGTTTCTCTGTAGTTGTCCAAGCTTCTGATCCATATGTAAGTATTGGGATGGCTACTTTCTTGAAGACCTGGACTTTAGCCTCTGTTGGAATTTCCTTTTTCCGTAAGAAGGAGGTCTTGATACTATTAAAAAGCTTACCAGCAGCCCCAACTCGTTCCGTTATTTCCCTGTCTATTTTTCCGTCTGCAGAGAAAACAGATCCCACATACTTAAACTGCTCAACCTGTTGGAGTGTTTTTCCGTTTAATGTAATATGGTGTTTTTCCGGTTTTGCACTGATGATCATGCTCTTCGTTTTCTCGCAGCTGATCTTCATATTTATTCTGCTAAGCCACTTGCTGAAGATGTCTAGGTTACCTTGCAGATTTTCTTCATTGCTAGCGATTAGAACCTTGTCGTCTGCGTAGCATAGCTCTGAGATGGTAATTTGCTTCATTTTCCATTGCCCTATGTGGCATTTCTTTACTTATTTTCTGACGTTTTTAATGGCTGTATCGAGCACTATTGTGAAGAGTAGTGGACTCAATATACACCCTTGCCTTAGGCCGATTTTTGTCTCAAAATACCTAGACTTGCAGTTGTTGGTCTGTACATAACATCTTGTCCCATCATAAAGGCTTTGTACTCCTGCTACAAGGTATTCCTCTATTCCTCTTGACCTGAGTATTCTCCAAACATCTTCTCTCATTATCCTGTCGTATGCTTTTTCCAGGTCTATAAAGCATAGATGTATCTCCCTGTCTTCTCGAAGTGCTTTTTCACTAATATGTCGCAGCATAAATATTGGATCTAAAACTCCTCTGTTCGGCCTGAATCCGTACTGGTTGTCTTCCAGCGTACTTTCTAATTTTCCTCTTAACCTTTCTTCTATGATTCTAGCAAAGATTTTCCCAACTGTGCTTAAAAGAGTGATTCCTCGGTAGTTGCTACACTCTCTCGAATCTCCTTTCTTCAATATTGGCGTAATTATTCCAATCTTCCAGTCCTCCGGAGCTTCACCGTTCTGTAACACCTTATTCATTATCTTTAACAGCTTTATTCTTGCTTCTTCTGGAGCTACTTTTATCATATCCATTGTTATCTTGTCATTTCCTGGAGCTTTCCCTAACTTGGCTTTGACAATTGCTTTTTCCAGTTCTTCTTTTGTAATTTCTGTTATTATTCCGTGTATTATTATCGTATTATTAATTGAAATTAAGTTTTCCTAAATTATGATGTACGAAAAGTGTTGATTGGCATTGTTTTGAAGTAAATTTTATTTTTTCTTCATAAATATTTCCAGCCTCTGAAAAAAACTGTTTCACTGTATACTCTAGTAGCTGGTGCTGCTATTCCACTTAAAATGGGTATCGTGGATTTCCATTCCTTACACCACAATAACGATTCATCAGTTATTTTTAATAATTGCTCATCAAAATATATACTGATCTCCTTATTAATATTTTGGGTAAAAGTAGTAGAAACGATGTCGTCAAAACACTGCCATAATTGACTGATATTTTGTATTTATTTTTGATTATTTTTGGATATTCTCTTCACTTTTGATAGAAGCGTGTTGTCTTCATCACTATCATCCGATTCAGATTCAGACCTTTCATTAACTATAATCCATAATCCTTTTAGCATAATCCATATCAATTGAAAAATGCTTAAATGTCGGAACTAACATCGTAGAAATAATATGATATTTATTTTCAAATATAGTATCAAATCTCTTATTAATTTCTTCTTAATATTTTTTGCTTAGGCCAGCCGAATACCGAATATCGCTACTGCTTCGGCGAAACCGTATATAAAAAAAATACGCCGAATCAGCCGAACCCCGAAACGAAACCGAAGCTTCGGATCATCTATAATTTTAATGTGAAATAATTTCTTCGAATTTTTTTATCAAACCTCCGTATATCATTACCTTTTATATATCATACGTTTGATAAATATCACAGGTAAAATAGTAAATAGTAATGTTAGCAATCCATATACAACATTTCCCAGCATAAAATGATGCCTACTCGCATTTAAATCCGATACGAGATCTATTATATATAGTCCTGTATATACTATAAATTTAACTACTTTTAATTTAGAACAACATTTCGAACAACATTTAGAACATCCCTAGAAAAAATATAATTTAGTGTAAATTTTGGGTTATGTTTCTGTTACATGTGAAGCTATGCTATTTAAATCTAGCTTTTGTACATAATGCGTACGTTTATAGTACCACGAAGCAAACAAGAACCCCGGAAAATATGTGAACTAATTTGAAAATACAAGGTGTCTCAAAAGAAATTTTATATTTATTTAGCTTACTGCGTGAACGCAACGTATCCGAGGGGCGCGGGGGTTATATCAATCGGTAGCCTGGCTCTTGGGAATGCAGTCGCTATGGAGCGTTTCTCGGGAGCAGACAGCGCGTTATGCGTGCGAGAGTTTTACAAAAACGGTGATTCGGCGACTGTAGCGCGTAGAAAATTCCGCGTATTCGAGGTTTTCGCCACTTAAATGATGCGCCAAGCATTCCTCTCATTCGACATTGGGTTAAAAAGTTTGAAGAGACTGGTACAACGCTGGATAAATCAAAATCCGGGCGACCTAGGTCATCAAGAACGGTAGAAAACGTGGAGAATGTTAATCAGTCTGTTCGTGACGACCCGAACCTTTCAATTCGGAAGCGCGCAAGTGCTTTAAATGTGCATAGATCATCATTACATCGCATTATGCACAAAGACCTAAAGCTGCACCCCTACAAAATTCAATTGGTGCAAGAATTAAAGCCCCAAGATGCCAGTCAGAGGCTTAATTTCGTAAATCAGGTGATTGAGCGATTTTCAACGTTTACCAACATTTTGTTTTCGGATGAAGCTCATTTTCATCTTAATGGCCACGTAAATAAGCAGAACTGCCGCTACTGGAGTGCAACGAATCCGAAACGCAAACATCAGAAACCGCCTAAAGTGACCGTATGGGCTGCGATGTCGGCGCGAGGAATTATCGGCCCTTACTTTTTTGAAGACGAAAGGGGGCGTGCAGTTACAGTGAATTCAGAGCGTTATGTGGAGATGTTAGACAACTTCTTGGTACCTGAACTGCAAAACTTTCCTGGCTATAACCAAAGAACATGGTTCCAACAGGACGGAGCAACTTCACACACGTCCAATATGTCAATGCCACGTGTTCGTGAAATTTTCTCAGGTAAATTGATCTCCCGGAGAGGTGACATGAATTGGCCTCCACGCAGTCCAGATTTAACCCCTATGGACTTTTTCCTATGGGGTTATCTTAAATCTAAAGTTTACGCCAATAAACCGACTTCACTGGCGCATTTGAAAGAAAATATCCGTCACGAAATGGCAGCCATCCCTGAGTCCACCTGCCGAGACGTCATAAGTAATTTTACTGTTCGATTAAATGAGTGCCGAGAACGCGAGGGTCTACACTTAGACGATATTATTTTTAAGAAATAAATCCCCAAAAAGTGTATTTTAATAATTAATAAACATTTTTTCTATATACGGCTTACTTTTTTTTTAATCGATCCACTAAATATAAAATTTCTTTTGAGACACCTTGTATTTAGGCGGGTTTCCATCTGACCAATTAGAAACCACCTTAATAAATGTGTATAGTCTGACACAGAACTGATAAGTACTGATTTTAGGTTTTATTTGTATAATTTGTGCTTTAGTATTTGTGTTTGATATAATTCAAGTTGATTTGAATTTATAACTCAAAATTGATTTGTATTTATAACTATTATTAATATTTATATATAGCCCAGCTACGAAATTTTCAGTTTCTTTAGAAATTATTAAATAATAAGTAAAAGTAAATGCTGCTTTGTACATTTTTTGACAATATAATCATATTAGAAGCAAAGGGGTCAAAATTTATCCCGTAATATTTAATTTGTGATTATAAAAATAATATTCGTAAAACAAACGTATTTTTCGAGTTCATGTATTCGTGAACTTAGCAAAAACAGGAAAAACCAATTCCGAAATCGGAAAATTATTAGGTTTGTCAAGATACAGTATTAGAAATATTGTAAAATTGTACAAAACAAGTGATTCAGTTGCCTCAAAGCCCCAGTACGTGAAGAAAACTACACTGACGGACATGAAAAACGTGCATTGAAAAGAATTATTAAGGATAACAGACGTGCGAAATACAGTCAATTGAGTGTACTGTAGAGCGATGTTGTTGGAAGACGTGTTTCAAGGTCTACATGTCATAAGGAAGCTAAAAAATTGGAACCTATAAGGTAATATTTTTTTAATCGGACTCTTAAATGTATATTTACAGAAATTTATAAAACTTTCTTAGGCCAAGAAAAAAACCATTGTTGACGTTTAAGCAAAAGAAAAACAGGTTGAAATGGGCAAGAGAACATAAAATATGGAATTGTGAAAAGTGGAACAGCGTGCAATGGAGCGATGAGTCTAGGTTTGAAGTCTGTGTAGGGGACAACTGGAGCAGAGTTGTTCGTCAGAAACATAAAGCATATCATCCGATTGCTTGAAAAGGAAGATGAAATTTCCAGCATCTGTCATTTTTTTTTACTTAACGTTACGCGTCAAAATTTTAACACAAATATGCTTAGCAAATAACATTTACGTTTGAAATTAATGTCAGTTTTTGATGTTAAAAGTTTAATGTCTTGATTAAAAAATAGACCAGATTACTTCTTATATATTAAGATTGTAACTAATAATTTACTTACTTGTTTTGTAGCTATGTTATAGTTTTTGTGTTCCGTTTCCACAGAGGATATCTTCTGCAAAATTGAACAAAATAGTTTTATATTAGCATAGGAGAACAACATGTATAGAGATTTTTTAACGCGGAAAAAAAAATTAAAATCAGCGTTCCAATTGCGAAGTGACTTGAACATGACTAACAATAGTAGTACTTAGCCGGCAATTTGCACATAATAAACAGGTAAATTTAAGCATAACATAATATGTTTTTCTATTATTAACATGGAAGTAAATATTTGCGAAATTTTTTAATTTTTAAGCGCTTCACATGTATTACAACTTTCCCTCATTATTTTAGAACAATAAATTAGACCATTTCACGTAGAATCATAATATATCTAACATACTATATCAAATATTAATAGTAATGCAGTTATGACAGCGTAAACAGAAGCCCAAAATGCCAATATGTTGAAAGTTGTAGAATTTGTCAAAAGGTGGCAGTGCTAAGTATTTATTTATTCTCCACTGCCTAGCGGTATTTAAAATGACTATACCATTTTATATATTTAACTTTATAATCGTTATGTTCCACATTTTTGGAATTAATGTAGTAAAATGCCGTAGCGAAGCACAGGTACACCCACTAGCATAAAATAACACTTCACGCAATAAGCGATAAAGGATTCAAGGATACGATTGGTCGGTCGATTGTGAGCTGTGACCGGAGTGATCCGGATCTGGATCGATGTCATGTTGAACTTCGCGAGAACTCGGCTTGTAATGTATTATCATAAAGTGTATTTTGTCATCAATATGTAGGGCAGTTTATTTGAAATTAATAGGCTTAGTCTGTATTTTCTTACAACCATACTATATAAAAATATTAAAATTATTGCCCAAATCCCAGATTTCCGATTTATAAGGGCAATAAACATCGCTATAAACTTAACACATCTGGTTTAAAATACAGTAGCTGCATAAAATGAATTGTTTGTTTCAAATATGTTAGATAAGAGCCGGGGCTAAGCTACGTTCTACCTACGAGCGAACGACCGACAACTGACTGACCTGTGTCTCGGGATCATGTTTACAGTTCATATATTGCAAGAACCGGCTCTAAGAAAGAGCCGGCTCTAAGCGACGTTCTACCTACGACCGAATGACCGACCGACCTGTGTCTCGGGATCATGTTTACAGTTCATATATTGCAAGAACCAGCTCTAAGCAAGAGCCGGCTCTAAGCGACGTTCTACCTACGACCGAACGACCGACCGACCTGTGTCTCGGGATCATGTTTACAGTTCATATATTGCAAGAACCGGCTCTAAGCAAGAGCCGGCTCTAAGCGACGTTCTACCTTCAAACTAACGACCGACCCGTGTCTCGGAAACATGTTTACTTAACCGGATCACTGAGCCAGATCAATGAACCGGCTCAACAAACTGAACGACCTCCACTGATCCGGTTCCGCAAACTGAGCCGAAATTCCCATCTCTAGATTTAACCGAAGTCGTTTTCAAGATCCTCATACATTCGATTAAATGAGACAACCGGTAAATTATTTTATACATAAAATATAACTTACATTTTCTATAAATGTATTATGTTCTCTTGGCTCCATTATACAGTATATTTAATAAATATTTTATTGAAAATGATCACTTATCAATTAAAGCTAGCACTAATATGTTGATAATACTAAATTAAAGACTTTAACAAATGATATGTTATATTATCATATAAAAAATTATTTTGTTTATAAATGTTATTATTATTTTTATTTATATATCAGGTATTTGTTGTTATTATATTATCTTTTATCTCTCTTTATCTGCTTAAAGTTTAAATAAATATAAATAACTATTAAGTTATTGCTAAATTGATATTTCTTTTTTTTTGTTATCATTTATTATTGTATCGTCTTATCATTGTACCTGCATGCAAAGGGGGCATGAAAGGCAAACAATTTTTAGGGTACGTAAGTACAAGGGTTGCCTTTTATATTTCAGGATTTGAGATCAAAAACAATTATTTATCAACAAAAGTTACTTTATTGTTTTTCCAAAAATTCTCCATGAAGATCGATACACTTTTGCATGCGTTTGAACCAATTTTCGAAGCACTTTTTTCACTCCGATTGAGGCACCTCCAAAACATGCATTTTGAAAATCTCCGCTTCTTAATCGCTTCTTCAGGTGTCAAAAAATATTGCCCTCGCAATTTATTCTTGATATGTGGGAATAAAAGAAGTAATTGGCAGTGGCGTAGCGTGGTTTTCAGCCGCCCGGGGCGGAGGCCAATTTCGCTGCCCCCTTATTTAGTTATTTAATTTCAAAAGCAGGACCGGAGCGAGGGTCTTTGGCGCCCTTATGCAAGATTGAATGGAGCGCCCCCAGACAGGGCAAAATTTCAAGTAAAGACATAAAAAAAGTCCTCACTTCTAAATTTCAAGTGAAGACAAAAAAAAGGTCTCCACTTTAAACTTGGCACCCCCTGGCATCAAGCGCCCTAATGCTTTGCATTACCTGCAGACTGCGTTCCTCCGGCCTTCTCCAAAAGACTCCAAAATTTACAGAATTTGCCGCCCCAAAAAAGTGCCGCTCCCGCTACGTTACGCCACTGCCGTTATTTCGTCGGCCCGTCGTCCGATTTTTTCGTAATTTCGCCAACGCCAGGAGGAAGGTTCGACACGTAAGTGACGAAAATTTCGTTTCTCTGCGACGCCCGGAAGCCGAGATACGATTTTGTAAAAATAATAGAAAATAATGTCTCTTGAATATCAATTGCCGCTTGATTAGGTATAGAGGAACGCAGGGATGCGTTGAGCCTGCGGGGTGCAGGGGCACTCGCTCCCAACACAACAGCACTGCACAACAGTTGAACCCTCCTAACCCTGCAGCGGTGCCTTTGTTAGGAAGAATCGCCAAAACAAAACCATAAAGATGGACAACGAATTTTCGTTTTATAAAGCTAATATGCGTCAACTATTTGTATTAGTTAACTATAATATTTGTTCCCACTGAATGTATCTTTTAAAAAATTGATGTGAAGTGTGAATTTTCACACATTTCAGGGTTTTGCAGGTATTTAGTAAGTGAATGATGATTATTTTGATTGCGAAAACAAATTTTATATTAAAATATTTTTTTTGTTAATTTTAATTCGAACGCCTAATACCATTATTTAGGTTTCTAAATATGTGCAGTATTTTTTTTTATATAGCAAGGTTCATTAAGAATTTTAAAAATTGCGCCTATGGCTTCCATTGGTTGTTATAAGTTCCGCCCCTCTGATTTCGTGTACATTGAAACAGAATTAAATTATAATTTAAACAATTTCCACTGGCTATTAAATTTACGCTTTTAAAAATTAAATGCAACATTTGCCAAAATATAATTTGAATTTTGAAAAAATAATTTAAACAATATAAAATTTAAAAAAATATATATAGTCTCTTCTCCAGGGTTCGATCCCTATCGGATCGGGTTACATGGGTGAAAAGTGAGCGTCAAATACCACTAGACCAGCACACACGTTAGAGTGTTGCTTGTTACAAAGCTATAACTTGTGTACATTATTAGTCAAAAATCACAAAAAATGCGTTTTTTTCCAAAAACCTAATCTGATCAAAAATTCCTGTTGAACTATTCCGGTTCACACCAATGTACATTACTTATAATTTTTTCAAATTTTTAGTTTAAACCATCAGGGCTACAGGGTGTGGGACAAAAAAAATTTTACACAATTTTGGCAAAAATCGCTTAAAAATAATTTATTTTGCAAAAATAAAAATTTGATCGTTAATCCACGTACCAAGGGCTTTCATTTGATACCCTACTCAGAATTATAAAAAAATATATTTTTTTTCGATGAGCACATATTTGTTTATATTTTTAGGGGGATATGTTTTTTAGATGTTTTAGTATTTTTCCTATGTGCGGGTCAACGAGTTGTATAAGCATGCAAAATTTCAACTCTCTAGGTTTAGCCGTTTGGCTACAATTTTTACCGAACAGACAGACAGACAGACAGACGACAAAATGACGGTATAAGGGTTTTTTGGTCATACCTACAAAACCCTAAAAATAAGTTTAGTTTGTAATTTGAACTCCTGTAGATGGCGTCACTGCCGAAATACGTATAGAGTAATATTAAACTTATATTTGTGAAACTTACCGAGTGTTTTATTTATTAATCTTATAAAACTAATATGATTGAAAATTTTATAATTTAAAGTGATTCACAAAAGAAAATACATTACTGGTGCCCCTAAATAGCTGGCGCCTGGGGCGGACCGCATATTTTCCGGAATGACAACCGATTTTGGACGACCTTCACGAAATTCGTTCTTAAGCGAAGTACGGCCACGATTGAAGTCGGCAAACCATCGATAAACAGTAGTCCTTGATGGTGCTTCATCGCCAAAAGTCGAATTAAGTTCATCGAGGGACAAAAATTCAGAAAATCACTTAAAGAACAGGCTCAGATATTCAGGAAAACAATTGATGAGCGGGGACAAAAATTCAGAGTCACTTGAAGTGCGACGGACGGATTTTCAGAAAATCACTTCAAAAGCGGGGGACAAAAAATCAGAAAATCACTTGAAGAGTAAAGGACAGAAATTTAGAAAATCGCTTGAAGTGCGGGGGGGGCAAAAATTCAGAAAATCACTGTAAGATCGGGGGACAAAAATTCAGAAAATCTTTCAAGAGCGGGGGACAAAAATTCAGAAAATCACTTGAAGATTGGAGGACAGAAAATCAGAAAATTGCTTGAAGTGCGGGAGGCAAAAATTCAGAAAATCACTGGAAGATCTGGGGACAAAAATTAAGAAAATCTTTTGAAGAGCGGGGGACAAAAATTCAGAAAATCACTTGAAGATTGGAGGACAGAAAATCAGAAAATTGCTTGAAGTGCGGGGGGCAAAAATTCAGAAAATCACTGGAAGATCTGGGGACAAAAATTAAGAAAATCTTTTGAAGAGCGGGGGACAAAAATTCAGAAAATCACTTGAAGATTGGAGGACAGAAAATCAGAAAATTGCTTGAAGTGCGGGGGGCAAAAATTCAGAAAATCACTGGAAGATCTGGGGACAAAAATTAAGAAAATCTTTTGAAGAGCGGGGGACAAAAATTCAGAAAATCACTTGAAGATTGGAGGACAGAAAATCAGAAAATTGCTTGAAGTGCGGGGGGCAAAAATTTAGAAAATCACTGGAAGATCTGGGGACAAAAATTAAGAAAATCTTTTGAAGAGCGGGGGACAAAAATTCAGAAAATCACTTGAAGATTGGAGGACAGAAAATCAGAAAATTGCTTGAAGTGCGGGGGGCAAAAATTCAGAAAATCACTGGAAGATCTGGGGACAAAAATTAAGAAAATCTTTTGAAGAGCGGGGGACAAAAATTCAGAAAATCACTTGAAGATTGGAGGACAGAAAATCAGAAAATTGCTTGAAGTGCGGGGGGCAAAAATTCAGAAAATCACTGGAAGATCTGGGGACAAAAATTAAGAAAATCTTTTGAAGAGCGGGGGACAAAAATTCAGAAAATCACTTGAAGATTGGAGGACAGAAGATCAGAAAATTGCTTGAAGTGAGGGGGCAAAAATTCAGAAAATCACTGGAAGATCTGGGGACAAAAATTGAGAAAATCTTTTGAAGATCGAGGAACAAAAACTCACTTGAAAAGTGAGAGTAATCATTTTTTTCTGGGGCCCCATATATCGAATATTAGGTCTTCTAAACAGCACAGAATTAAAATAACAGCGGTTATTACTAGATGTTGCTGTATAAAAATTCTTTTCTGTTAGTTATTACATTACAAGTGTCATAATAGAATATAAATTTTAAAAAAATTATTTTTATTACTGATAAGAATATTTTATTTGTTACATATTTTATATTTAACAATCTATACGTGGAATATTGAATATAAATTTGTCAATTAAATAGTTACTTCTCATTCTGTAACTTTATTGCGTTGTAGTGTTGCACTAAAATGTATTTAATTTTAATTTTACTGGTAAGTCTTACGTTTTTATTATAATATGACGTCCAGAAATCAATTGTCAGTACACCACGGCAGTGGTTTTCAACCTTTTCTAGGTGACGCCATTTTTACAATGGTGAATTTTGGTTGCAAGTTTACGCAACTCCCAAAAAAGAACGATGGTCTAGGAGGGCTACCTTTTAAGTTTTACAAACACTAAGAAAGAAAAAATCTTTTTTGGAACAAACTGTTTTATTGCTTTTCAAAATATCCGCCTTTAAGATTTATACACTTTTGCATGCGTTCAAACCAATTGTCGAAAACATGGTTTTCGAAGGTTTCAACAGCTTCTTGAGGTGATGAAAATCGCTGTCCACGCATTTTTTGTTTGACATTGGGGAACAAAAAAAGTCGTTAGGGGATAAATCAGGTGAATACGGGCAATGAGACAATAATTCGATGTTTTTGTCCTTTAAATAATCAATTGTTTGACGCGCGGTGTGGGAGTTTGCATTGTCATGATGAAAAATAATGCGACGTTTTTGGTTGTCTTTCCTGATTTTGTCTATGACTTGTGCCAAACAAATTTTTGTATACCATTCAGCATTAGCTGTTCTCCGATCCTCTAAAAGAATGGTTGCGCCATGTCCAGTACAACCGAAGAAACAGCGTTCATTTTCTTGGAAGTGCTTCGTGAACGAACAACTTTTGTGGGTTTTGATTCATCTTGGAAGGACCGAACAGTTGATTGTTGCTTAGTTTCCGGTTGAATAAATACTGTAACAATTTTGTATACGGATTTTGTAGTGTGTAGGTTGAATTCTTATAGCAATCCCTTACACCAATCAACACAAGCCTTTTTTGAGCTTCGGTCAAATTATGCGGAATCCATCGGGAATAGATTTTTTTCACAGCTATGTTCATGCAAAATCGAATGTATTGCAGTCTGCGAAATGCCAAAAGATGCCTCTAACTCACTGTAAGTCACATGCCGATCTTCTTCAATCATTTTGCGCACAGCATCGATGTTTTTTTGAATCACAACCGATTTTGGTCGACCTTCACGAGATTTATCACTGACGGACGCACGACCACGACGAAATTCTGCAAACCAATTGTAAACAGCCTTTTCTCATGGTGCTTCATTACCAAAAGTTGAACGAAGCGAATCTATGCATTGTTATTGAGTTAGGCCTTTACTAAAATCATAAAAAATCATCCAACGAAATGAGTAATATTCATTTTTTCACAAACTTGTTTTTTTTATCACAGAAAAAGAGGACAATATAGATAGAGGAGAAGTTAAATAAAAATAGTATTTTATAATACAAAAGTGAATGAAAATAAGAAGACAGCCATATTTTGCTTTATTTTACATTCCTTAAACAATATGAATTGAACTTATCAGCAATTTTCAGACACACATCTTTATTATTCTGCCAATAATTGCGTCTGTCTTCTTATTTTCTATCATTTTTATATAAATAGTAATGCTTCTTAAAGTATTGTTTGTAATGTGTTGTAATCGTAATTGAAATAAATACATATATAAAAATAAAAGACAATGTTTATTTAAAAAAATATATTTATATTTTGTTCTTTATATATCACATTTACAATAAATGCCCAAAATATTCTGAAAACAGTTGTCCATAATTTATAAATTCATCCAAACAAATCGTCGATTTCGTCAAAATACAACTAAAATTTATATAAAACAGTAAAATCACCATTATAGAAATGTTTAAAAACTACACATTCGTACATTCTTTTAAAATTATACTGCTTTTCAATTAAAATTGAAATATTAACACAATTTGCGAACTTGTTTTTGGTTATATGTCACTTTATTAAGCACTTCATGTTGCCTATAAGTTATTAGACAAATAAGCCTATTTATTAGCAACCTAATAACTATTTCGGGGTGGAACTCTCGGAAAAAAAATTATGTTGCTAATAAACTTATTGGACAATTTATTAGCAACTGGAACTCTCGGCCTTAAGTGTTAAACGAGATTATATGAGAACGTATACCCTCTGGTTTTCACGATATACGTACAGTATACTGTTTGCTGATCTGACGACTACAGCCCTGGTAATTACTTATTTAATTTTCAGGTGAAATTAGTGGCATCACAAAGCTTAAACCGGGAGGATTGTATCAAATACGATGTATCATGTTACAATGCAACATATTACGTAATGTGTTTTTCCGGAGTATATATCGGTAATATGCGACTTTGTCCTCCAGGAAAGATATGCGATGTCACATTTCCCAAGTTCTGTCGAGGTCCAAATGAAAAATCTAGATCTAGATCTAGATTTCGCAGTTTAGATACGAATTATGATACTTCAGAATTACAAGATTATGTGGGACAAAAAGAAGAGTTTGTAGAAGAAGACAAGAGTAAAAAATATGAAATGGCAAGAAGTGATAATGACAATGTTAATGAAAACCAGTTGCCATTCTGTTTAACGGAGATTAATGTTAATAATGACATATCGTGCCCAGAGTTATTTAGGAATGGAAATTTTACAATACCTAATACAGGATGTACAATGTTTTTCGACTGTAGTATTACTACACTTTACAAGTAAGTAAAAGCCAGTCGTTCAATTAACGTCATTAAAAAACAATTCGTCATTTTGCGTCATAACTTCAATAGTTACTTTTTAGGGTTTTGTTGGTATGACCAAAAATCCCTTATACCGTCATTTTGTCGTCTGTCTGTCTGTCTGTCTATCTGTTCGGTAAAAAACATAGAAAGTTGCAATTTGGCATGCTTATTCAACTCTTTGACCCACAAATAGGAAAAATACTAAAACATCTAGAAAACATATCCCCCTAAAAATATGTTTTTTTTTGCATTGTTATTTTGTCAAAATTCTAGTTATATTTTGGCAAATGTTTCATTTTATTTTTAAAATCGTAAATTTAATAACCAGTGGGAAGTGTTGAAATTATAATTTAATTCTATGTTTGAATGTATACGAAATCAGAGGAGCAAAAATGTGTAAAATTTCTTGTCCGGCACCCTTTTACCAAAAAGGTACTAACTAAAAATCTAAAAAAGTAATTTATATAGATCTGTGCCGGAAACGTACGAGAGGAATTTTTGATCAGGTTGTATTTTTGAAAAAAATTGCAGTTTTTGTGTTTTCGAAAAAATTTATAATTTTTTTATTCATGGTTAAATTATGGCTAATAATGTTATGAATTTTTTGTATTTATAGCTAAGATAGTACGTGTATTTTTTTGGAAGTAAAAATATTAAAACAATAATATATTAATATAATTGCGAACTGAGTTACTCACACCACACCACACTACACTCTATACTCTAAAATATTTCTTATTTATCTAATGAAGACTTGAATACGAAGCAAATGCAGAAAAAAACGCTGGGATATTTGGCAAAATATTTAAATTTGTTTAAAAAAATTAAATGGAAGCTCTTAGTTCTCAAATAACGAATAAAAGTGATTATCAAAAAAACTGTTGATTTTGATGTGATAAATACATATACTTAGACATCCAGTATTATGTTGACTTCTTACACCTATTAAATACCTGCAAAACCCTGAAATGTGTGAAAATTCGCACTTCACTTCAATTTTTTCAATAATTCTAGCGTTACCATATTTTTACCAACCGTCAACATATACAAGGTGTCTCAAAAGAAATTTTATATTTAGTGGATCGATTAAAAAAAAAGTAAGCCGTATATAGAAAAAATGTTTATTAATTATTAAAATACACTTTTTGGGGATTTATTTCTTAAAAATAATATCGTCTAAATGTAGACCCTCGCGTTCTCGGCACTCATTTAATCAAACAGTAAAATTACTTATGACGTCTCGGCAGGTGGACTCAGGGATGGCTGCCATTTCGTGACGGATATTTTCTTTCAAATGCGCCAGTGAAGTCGGTTTATTGGCGTAAACTTTAGATTTAAGATAACCCCATAGGAAAAAGTCCATAGGGGTTAAATCTGGACTGCGAGGAGGCCAATTTATGTCACCTCTCCGGGAGATCAATTTTCCTGAGAAAATTTCACGAACACGTGGCAGAGACATATTGGACGTGTGTGAAGTTGTTCCGTCCTGTTGGAACCATGTTCTTTGGTTATAGCCAGGAAAGTTTTGCAGTTCAGGTACCAAGAAGTTGTCTAACATCTCCACATAACGCTCTGAATTCACTGTAACTGCACGCCCCCTTTCGTCTTCAAAAAAGTAAGGGCCGATAATTCCTCGCGCCGACATCGCAGCCCATACGGTCACTTTAGGCGGTTTCTGATGTTTGCGTTTCGGATTCGTTGCACTCCAGTAGCGGCAGTTCTGCTTATTTACGTGGCCATTAAGATGAAAATGAGCTTCATCCGAAAACAAAATGTTGGTAAACGTTGAAAATCGCTCAATCACCTGATTTACGAAATTAAGCCTCTGACTGGCATCTTGGGGCTTTAATTCTTGCACCAATTGAATTTTGTAGGGGTGCAGCTTTAGGTCTTTGTGCATAATGCGATGTAATGATGATCTATGCACATTTAAAGCACTTGCGCGCTTCCGAATTGAAAGGTTCGGGTCGTCACGAACAGACTGATTAACATTCTCCACGTTTTCTACCGTTCTTGATGACCTAGGTCGCACGGATTTTGATTTATCCAGCGTTGTACCAGTCTCTTCAAACTTTTTAACCCAATGTCGAATGAGAGGAATGCTTGGCGCATCATTTAAGTGGCGAAAACCTCGAATACTGCAGAATTTTCTACGCGCTACAGTCGCCGAATCACCGTTTTTGTAAAACTCTCGCACGCATAACGCGCGGTCTGCTCCCGAGAAACGCTCCATAGCGTCTAAATTCCCAAGAGCCAGGCTACCGATTGACATAACCCCCACGCCCTTCGGATACGTTGCGTTCACGCAGTAAGCTAAATAAATATAAAATTTCTTTTGAGACACCTTGTATAAGGGAGGTATTGTGATCATAACGATTTTGACATTTCGAGATTTCGATGGATCTCCACGAATTGAGGTCCCTATATAACGTTTTGACTATTTTTAGCATGATGTCTGTCGGTCTGTCTGTCCGTCTGTCTGTCCATCTGTCCGTCTGTCCATCTGTCCATCTGTCCGTCTGTCCAGCTGTCCGTCTGTCCGTCTGTCTGTCTGTGTACACGTGCAGAGCAAATTCGGCTAAAAGGATTTTTATGAAACTGCATATTTAAGCTTTTGACATCAATGACATGAGTTGATAAACTTTTGGTAAAAATCGGTTGACTACAAATGGGAGTTTACTCGTGTTGATTTTTGCGAATATTTAGTAACAAAAAAATATTTCGAAAAAATTTATTGAACAAAAGTTGCTATAAAAGCAATAACCAATAACTTTTATTTGAGACGTTTTTTGATAAAACGAAAAATTTCGAATAATTTCTGTAAAATTTCTGTTAGAAAAAAAAGTCTGTTAGAAAATAATATCTCTGTTAGAAAATATTAGGCCAAGTTATTTCTACAGTGCTGCTAGAATGTATTTTAGACAAGTACTTTATGATGGCGGTCGGTCCTGTGGTGGCCACAGCTGATTTTTAATTTGTATGCTGTTGTAGGACGAATTTGTTAGTAACTAAATTTGTTACAGATGTCCAAAAGATTTCCTTTTCGATGGCAAAGCATGTGTTGATTTTTTTGTATGTCCTGATACCTGTATACGTCAAAATTACGTGAATATGGAAGAAAATATAAATAAATGCGCTGCATTAATGAATACAACAGGCGTTAAAAGATGTGTTATTGAGGGTACCAACTGTAAATTTTATACTAAATGGGAGGTTGGTAATACTGGAGAACTTAAACTAGTCCTAGCAGAATGTCCAGCACAGTCTTATTTAGATCCGCATACTTTACGCTGTAGAATATCCTATCTTTGTGATGATCCGGTTAACACAGTTGAACGATGCGAGTGTAAGTAATTTAATAAACTTCTTCTGCTTCTTCATCATCTTCTTCTTCTCCTTCAACTTCCCCTTAAACTTCCCCTTCAACTTCCCCTTCAACTTCCCCTTCAACTTCCCCTTCAACTTCCCCTTCAACTTCCCCTTCAACTTCCCCTTCAACTTCCCCTTCAACTTCCCCTTCAACTTCCCCTTCAACTTCCCCTTCAACTTCCCCATCAACTTCCCCTTCAACTTCCCCTTCAACTTCCCCTTCAACTTCTTTTTCAACTTTTTTTTCATCCACTTCTTCATATATTTCTTCTACAACTTCTTCAACTTTTTCTTCTTCAACTTTTTCTTTTTCAACTTCTTCTTCATCTATAACTTCTTCTTCTTCTTATACTTCAACTTCTTCTTCTTCTTCAACTTCTTCTTTAACTTCGTCTTCAACTTCTTCTCCTTCAACTTCTCATGACCTGTCAGTTGCTTTAGGTGACGACAGAGTACTCATGGACAGGCTGATACTCTTCCTGAGAGAATTGAACTTACTGTTTTATCTGTGAAGTCTTGCACCTTATTTTAATGTGTTATTTTTACAGACTGTGATATTCCATGATAATTAGCTCCTTTACAGCCACTTACCATCACCCTGAGTCAGTTAAATTTTCAGTCTTTTTACTTGCCCTACCTTAATATATAAGGGGCAAGTATTGTAATCGCGAAAATTTTCGATGTCGAGATTTTGACTGATGACCACGTTTCATGGTCCAGGGAATCCAAAAAACCTATTTTCGGAGTGCCGTCCATATGTGTGTATGTCTGTATTAGAGATGGGTCGTTCATGAACGAACCGGCTCCCTGAGCCGGCTCAGTACACTGACCGAAGTGACACGGTTCACCAAATTGAAATGAGCCGGCTCACGGCTCACTGTATAGTTTCAAGTTTCAAGGATACGATTGGTCAGGCGATTGTGAGCTGTGACCGGAGTGATCCGGATCTGGATCGATGTCATGTTGAACTTCGCGAGAACCCGGCTTGTAATGTATTATCATAAAGTGTATTTTGTCATCAATTTGTAGGGCAGTTTATTTGAAACTAATAGGCTTAGTCTGTATTCTTACAACCGTACTATATAAAAATATTAAAAATATTACCCAAATCCCAGATGTCCGATTTATAAGGGCAATAAACATCGCCATAAACTTAACACATCTGGTTTAAAATACAGCAGCTACATAAAGTGAATTGTTTGTTTCAAAAATGTTAGATAAGATCCGGCGCTAAGCGACATTCTACCTACGACCGAACGACCGCCCGTTCAACAACTGACTGACCCGTGTTCAGTTCATATATTGCAAGAACCGGCTCTTAACGACGTTCTACCTAGAAACGAATGACCGACCTGTATCTCGGGAAAGTGTTTACCCGGCTCTTCATATAATGCAAGACCCGGCTCTAAGCGACGTACTACCTACGAACGAACGAACGACCGACCTGTGTCTCGGAAACTGAACAACCTCCACTGATCCGGTTCGCAAACTGAACCGAAATTCCCATCTCTATTCGGGAAGCCATTGTAATTAAAAATTAAATGTTTTCGGTAAAATCTAGCAAAGTCTTTTGTGTAGGACAGTCTATTTGAAACTAATAGGCGTAGTCTGTACTTTCAAAAGTCTGTACTGGCAAAAATGTTAATTTCATTTTACAATTGTTAAATGTAAAATGCAAAAAAGATAATTCACTTCTATAGATTTTTATTTATTTAACTTCATTATTTCTTTGTAACAAGATAATGAGGAAGACACACAGAGAGAGAGAGAGAGAGAGAGAGAGAGAGAGAGAGAGAGAGAGAGAGAGAGAGAGAGAGAGAGAAGAATTTGTGAATAAGTCATAATTTACGTCTTCAGTCTTGAATTCATACTAAGAATATTAACAAGAATAAAGGCAATAAAGCGGCAAATATTCAGACGTTTTTATCGCATTTATTACACTCCGCTTTCCGCTGTCTGTTCATATAATACAAGAGCCATCTGACCGACGTTCTACCTACATATTCCAAACTTACAATCGTATTGAACGGTGGGAGAAGTGACGACTGACCGACCTGTTTCTCAGGGACAAGTTTACTTAACCGGATCACTGAGCCGGATCAAAGAGCCGGATCACTGAGCCGGATCAAAGAGCCGGCTCAGCAAACTCAACGACCTGCACTGATCCGGTTCCGTAAACTGAGCCGAAATTCCCATCTCTAGTCTGTATGTGTGTCTGTGTGTGTGTCTGTGTGTATACACGATAACTCAAAAACGGTTTAACTTAAAGAGTTCGTTCTGGTGCTAAAAAATTCTCCTAATTGGGAAGAACCCTATTGTTTTTTATTAAAATCCGAAACCGGAAACGGAAGTTATTAAACTTTAAAATTTAAAAAAATTCCTAACTAGTAAACCAAGCCTTGGACAAAAAATTGTATAAGACATAATTTGATGTATTTATGCGGATTTACCTAAATCTTCTTTAAAATTTAAAAAAAAAAAATTATGTATTTTTTTTTATTATTTTTATTTTTATGGGAGGGCAAGTCTAGCGGAGGTTTCCCTTCGCCACTGGTTATCTTATTTATTTGTTTGTCTGTGCTAGATTTATTTTATTGAGTAAGCGTATTCTTATTGATTTTATTTATTTATTGTTTAATTTATTGTTTTTAATATGTAGTGTAGTCATTTAGATGGGCTGCATTAGGCGCAAATAGCCTTTGTTGCTGTGCGTCAAAAAAATTAACTAACTAACTTCTTCAACTTCTTCTTCTTCTTCTTCTTCAACTTCTTCTTCTTCTTCTTCTTCAACTTCTTCTTGCGCTTTTAGACATCAAAAAGTGATATGTTCTTGCATTAATTTATTTTTAATATGTTTAATTTTCAGCAACCAACCATCAATACTATTGCGATCCAGAATTTGATCTTCCAGAATGCGTAGATATAAAACCAATGCTAATACCGAATTCAGGTTGTCACTATTTTATGACATGCGATGCAACTGGTGGACTAGTAAAAAAATGTCCAGTAGATCAATATTTTGATCCCAATATTCAAATATGTACTAGAAACTATATATGTCCTACTCCCTGTATCCCATATCCATACGAATTGTTTAAAGAAAAAACAACAGAAGTATCTTGTCCATACGCGAATGGATTATTTGATATTCCAGGAGAAGATTGCCAAAGTTATTTAGCATGTCATAATAATGAAGGAAAAGTTCTATCCTGTGCACCTGGATCCTGGTTTGATCCTTTGTTAAGGACTTGTACGAATACATATAAATGTCCTTACATACCATGCGTTCCTAAAGATTATATAGGTGAAAATAGTTGGGTATCAAGACATAGGATAGGTATTGACAATAAAGACACCACAGAAATTCCGACCACTATCCAACCTCCAGACTTCAAAATCCATTCTATTATTAAAAATCCAGATGAACCCAGTTCTGCTGTACAAGATGAATATGATTATGATATGCCTCTTCCTAACCAAAACAACGAAAATCCAACAAAACTTGATGGAAAAAACAGTCAACTAAAGGGTAATACCGATGATAATGAAAATAACTCCGATAAATCCAAGAAAACCGACACCGATAAAGTAATAACAACCAATAATGACACTATAACAACAAACACTCAACAAACTAACAATACACAAAACACTAATGATACTG
The DNA here is from genome assembly GCA_963971575.1 of Liopterus haemorrhoidalis. Taxonomy (NCBI): domain Eukaryota; kingdom Metazoa; phylum Arthropoda; class Insecta; order Coleoptera; family Dytiscidae; genus Liopterus; species Liopterus haemorrhoidalis. Next base: position 63,349,315 of record OZ020613.1, read on the forward strand.
CTGAAAACCAAAACAATACTAGCAAAAATGAATCAAATGCAAAACATAATAATACTGACCAATTCTTCAGATCCTTTGGACTTAACAAAGGTAAATCAAAAACTAACTTGAATATAAACTGTGGAAAAAAAGAAATCCCTCAATGCAAATCGGAAGGTTATATTGCAGTATTAAATTCAGGATGCAAAGAATACATATGGTGCAAATACAAATCCCAAAATGGAGTATGGATTTTCGATAAACTTCAATGTCCAGAACAAGCTTTATATGATCCTAAAAAAGGATCTTGTTCCTTTAAATATATCTGTCCAAAACCTTGTACAGTAAAAACAAATCAACCAACTAATAACAAACCAAACCAAATTGGAAGAAACATAAAACTACCAGATTTAAATAAATGTACAACATCCGTAAAAATAATTCCTTCTTGTACAACAAACGGAAATTTAGCAATTCTTAATTCAGAATGCAAAGAATATATATGGTGTAGATATACTGGTTTTATTCCAGAAATGTTAGTTTGTCCATCAAATTCATTTTTTGATCCACTAAATGGTGCCTGTTCAACAACTTACCAATGTAAAGAATTGCCGCGTTGTAAATCAAGTAAAGATTTTCATGAAGATACACCAGACGATTACCCAGATGATGCTGTTAAAGATTTTGAATATAGAAAACATATTGGAACATTTACAAAATCAGCACAGAATAAAAAAATTATATTTAGAAATCAGTATAGGGCTGGAAAAGGAAAAGGAAATTCGAGTGGAGGAAGAATGCAACATAAAAATGGACGATTAAGATCTAAAAATCAACAAATAAATAATAATCAAGATAGAGTCGTATTAAAAGCTGAACCTATAGTAATAATAAGAACTAAAACAACATGAAATAATTTTTTAGTAGCAAAACAAAAATAATATAAATGCTTAATAAAATAACTGCGTAGTTTAAAATTAGATTTTAAGTATAGACTAGCTACAATTGTAGTTCATTTAACTAACAGCAGATATCAATTAAGAGTTTTCTTTTTTTAAATTTAATTTAAGGAGCCTCAGCAACTGAGGTTATTGGCACCCGATATATTTAATTATTTTATTATTTTATGTTACATAAATTATTTACAATTTACTCTAAATATTTATAATATAAATATAACAGAAGTCTACACAGATTTTGTGCCTGGGATTTGAGTGTGTGATTATTATAGGTTTAGTGATACTAAAATGAGAAAAAATATATTTTGCCAAAAAAAATTGCTTTTGAAGCTAAAAGAGTAGCATTTAAAATTTTAAGAAAGTGTATGACTGAGGTTGTTCAGGTGATAAAAAATTTAAACAAATATTGCTGTATAATATTGTAATCAACTTTAATTATTAAAATTAAGTTAAAAAATTTATGTGAAGTGTGAATTTTCACACATGGCAGGGTTTTGCAGGTATATAATAAGTGAAGGCGGCATGCTGAGTGTGTAGGACAAATTTTGATTTGTAGTAACCACGGCAAAATGAACGATCTTTTTAAAATAATTTATCGTCTGTTAATCTCAGAGCTTTAAAAACAAATTTTATGTTAAAATATTTTTTTGTTAATTTTAATTCGAATACCTAATATCATTATTTAGGTTTCTAAATAAGTGCAGTATTTTTTTTATATAACAAGGTTCATTAAGATTTTGAAAATTGTGCCTATGGCTTCCATTGGTTGTCTTAAATCATACGCTCAACCCCTCTGGTTTCGTATAAATGACACATAGAATGAAAATATAATTTCAATTGGTTATTAAATTTACGCTCTTGAAAATTAAATTCAAAATTTGCTAAAATATAAGTAGAATTTTAACAAATTAATTTAAACAAAATAAAAATTAAAAAAAAAAAAAAAAATTGACTCCACAAGCCAGGAACGAACCTGTGTGGTGTATAACAAATCTGTGTAGTTGGCGCGCAACAGAGCCTCTAGACCACCACACGCTTAACAACTCAGCGTGTTATATGAGTATAAGCTATATGCATCATCAACCAAAAAACACAAAAAATGCGTTATTTTCCGAAAACATAATCTGATCAAAAATTCCTGTTGTACTATTCCGGTTTACACCAATGTACATTACTTACAATTTTTTCAGATTTTTAGTTTAAACCATCAGGGTGTGGGACAAAAATTTTTTTGCACAATTTTGGCAAAAATAGCATCAATATAATTTATTTTGCAAAAATAAAATTTTGATCGTTAATCCACGTACTAAGGGCTTTAATTTGATACCCTACTCAAAATTTAAAAAAAATATTTTTTTTTTTCGATGAGCACATATTTGTTTATATTTTTAGGGGGATATGTTTTTTAGATGTTTTAGTATTTTTCCTATGTGCGGGTCAAAGAGTTGTATAAGCATGCCAAATTTCAACTCTCTAGATTTAGCCGTTTGGCTACAATTTTTACCGTCTGTTCGGTAAAAAAAAAAGACAGACAGACAGACAGACAGACAAAATGACGGTATAAGGGTTTTTTGGTCATACCTACAAAACCCTAAAAATTTAAGTTGTCTTTAATATCCTGTACTTCTGGTTTGTTGGAAAATATCTTTGCCATTCGATTCTTTGGGTGCACTTTGATAATCAAATTTTTTTCCTAAATTGCTTATTTTCAAGAAAAAAAGGGTGGGCGATATACCCTGTATAAAAATAATAAAGTATATGTGATATATTATTTGTAATATTAAAAATAAGAAATAAAATGTGATTCAGTAATAATATAAATTGAAATAAATAAATAATTTTCCTTCTATATATTTTTGAATAAATATTTGTCACATTAGGTAAAGATTATCATATTGGTACACTGGAAAACTGTCAATAAAATGTTGATATTGCCCGTAGATTTAATGGAGCTATTTTACAGTCATAGAATATTGTTTATTGGAGCTGGTCTAAAACCTATAATTAGAGTAAATGAAGATGGAAAATATACGTTTAAAGCCGTTAAACCAGGTATGGGACCACTCAGCAGAATAATACGTAGGTATTTTTCATAAATTTTTAATAGAGTTTATTTAATTTATATTGATATACATATGTATATTATATATATATATATATATATATATATATATATATATATATATAGGTGGGATAGTTTAAGACCTAAAACACTACCACCTATATATACAGGGTGTTAGATTAATGTCCGGTACAATTTAAAAGACAGCAGAATGATCGATTTTTCCTTTGCCAATTTTCTTTAAAATTTGAATTTCGTCCAAAAATAAACAAAAAAAAGATGCCCCAAATTTTGAAAGCCACTGTCTTTTTTTAATTTTTCATATTAATCCAGAAATTGTGTAGTTGCCATAGAGAAAAAAATATTTTACTTGTAGTTCAATAATAGAATATCAAAGTGCGTGTACGTCATAATCTAAAATTTTGTTCCGATTTTGTTAAAAAAATGGCACATTACACAATTGAAGAATATGCAGACATGCATTTTGTGTATGGGGAATGTGTCGGCAATGCTGTGGAAGCAGAACTACGATACGCTGAACGGTTTCCGAATAGAAGGCACCCAAACAGAAAAACTTTTGTGGTAACACAACAATTACGCAAAACTGGATCTGTTTTGCCAAATTGAAGTGAATTAGGAAAACCAGTGGAATTGAATGTTGTAGAAGAGGTATTTGAACAAATTGAAGAACATCCAGCAGCTTCTACTAGAGAGATATGTCGTGAATTTGGGGTGAACCATTGGACTATTTGGAATATTTTGCGTAAAAATTTGCTTCATCCATACCATATACAATGGGTCCAAAGCTTGAACGAAGACGACTATCCACGAAGAGTTCTTTTTTGCGACTGGTTGCTTCAGTAAAACAACCAAAATCCTGGATTTGTTACAAAAATATTAATGTCAGATGAATGTTGGTTCACAAGAGGTGGAATTCTGAATTTTCACAACACCCATTATTGGGCAGATGTCAATCCTCATCAGATTTGTGAAACAAAATTTCAACACCGATTTGCAGTTAATGTTTCAGCAGGAATAATAAGAAATGTCTTCATTGGTCCATACGTATTACCACAACGACTAACCGGTCAAGTTTATTTAAACTTTTTAATAGAAACCTTAGCAGAACTCTTAGAAAATTTACTATTAGCACTTCGAGCATGTTTAGATGCAAATGGAGCACATTTTGAGCATTTGCTTTAATTATTATTATTATTATTATTATTTTTTTTTGTAACATTGAATTTTCAATATTAAAGTTTTTCTTATTTCTTTTTTCTTCATAAAATTGAAAAAGAATTTGTTGAAATAAAATTATGGGATTGTTTCCATGGTTTCTATTTATCTCAGTCACATATGTGATTGGTGTAACAGACAAAATATTAGTGGTTCCTAAACAGTGGTACTGCATCGATTATCAAGCGATATACGCATCTTATACAAAAATGGTTGAGGACTTTTTAGCTCTAAATGAGCCAATAGTGCTGCCTTTAAAATTGTGCTGGACATTTACCTAACACCCTGTATATACCAAATTTACAATGTTATTGTGTACTTGAATTTGTCCATGGAGTTGGGGAAGTCTTCGGTCCACCCCGTGTTGACCGGAATTGGCTTGGACCTAATGAATGCCCTCCACGGTGAGGGGGTCCTCCCTCAGGAAGAAAATTTTGAAAAAATACATTACATATTGCAATTTTAAAGCTGTTTTTCATGTAAAAATACGTATAAAAAAATGTGTTTATGAAGATTCTTCATAGTGCTTAAATAATAATGAATAAATCTTTTCAGTGGTGATGAGCATCGTATTCACAAGTCAATATTTACGGTTCAGTGCAACAAGATCCGATGACTGGATTACTTATGTTGGCGTAGTTGTACAGATAAGTGGAATGTCAGTAGCAGTCGCCCTGTCTCACATAAGTGTGATGCTTAAAAGTTGTGATATCCATGCAATATTCATGAAGATAAGAGAAGTGGATAAAGAATTACTCCAGTTACGAATTAATGTCTCATATAAAACACTATATATTGCATCATTCTTTGCTGCTGCTTGTGCTCCACTTGGTGCTATATCTGTGATTTTGTCGGATAGGACTTGGTTTAAAAAAGTATTTGATATTTTAGGTAAAATATTTCGACTTATTTGTATGACGTAGGAAAGATTATCGATGTTCGATTTTTTTTAGAAGGTTATAGAACCGTAGGTACGATTATCGATTTTTCATCACGAACTATCTGAACTATCTTTAGATATCGATATTGAGAGACCGATGTTACTGAAAATTAAAGTAGTTGAAATAAAAAAATTGTTCATTTAGTTTTTATAATTTAATGTCGACAAATTAACATTGTGAAAATGTTGTATATTTATACTCTATCTCAGAAAGACTGATAGTAATAAATCATTTTGTCAGGCAGTTACCAGTGGCGTGCACATTTTAAACACGTCATTTTATTAAACGCACGCCTGTGACCATATTTATCATATCATTAAACACACCCCTGTAGCCATATTTTTCCTCAAAATTTTAGGGTCAAATTTTTATGGTTATTGTGTTTTACCCTAGTTTGTATTCCCATATAATATGTGCGGCACATTCGGTTGTTTTTAACAATATTTCGTTTCGAACTACTCATATTTTGTCGCTTTTGTTTTGCCGCTTCTGTGTGAAAAAACAATAACTTTTTACAAATAATAAATTTTATTACTATCAGTCTTTCTGAGATAGAGTATAATAATTGTTGAAATAACTTAACAGAGATAGAGATCGAGATTTATTGGGGTTATTCTGAAATGCAAATATAAAGTAACAGCACTATTATGGGCCGGTTTCCGAAAGCTTAGTTAACTATAACCAAAGGGTCAGTAAATGGTTGCTATGGTTACTTATGGGATTGTTATATTGTAATCGAGTTTAGCCAAATGGTTAAACTCAGCTAAGCTTTCAGCAACCGGTCCTAAGTTGTAAATAACCATAGTTATGATTGTAGTTCACAAATTTAACTATGGTTATCTACAACTTTACAATGCTGTTACTTTACATTTCAATTATGTAGAAAAACCTTGGCAATATTTGGCTATATAACCAGTAGGTAAAACAGAATTTTATCTAATTACATTAAATTCTGTTTAAATCACAATGCTGATTATTGCTGTTTGAAAACGCAAATTGACAAGAAAAAAGGTGACATTTGAATGTCCCGAAGGATCCAGTCGGGACACTGGGACTTCTGATACAAAAGCAGGACATTCCCGATTAATCGAGACGCCTGGCAACCCTAACTTTAGGTTAATTTGTTAAAGGTTCATATCAACAAGATATAAGTTAGCTACCATTATATTTTTACTTATAATTCTTTTAAAATATTAATATTTATTGTTAAGAGAAATCGATAATAAAATCATCACCAAACAAGAAAGATGCTGTCAAAAAAACAAGGTTATGTTTGTGTTTTTACCGCGATAATAGTACAAGCTAGTAACGCATCTTCCATCTCTCTTAACATGTTGTACAGTGCATATGTCTATCTCTTTCTATCGACAACAGATCAAACGTTGCCAAACGTACTTCTCTATTATCTAAAAGATCGTAGTATAGAGATTATGAACACTACTAACGTTAGCATAACATTTTATTAATTTAGCAAGTAACGCTTAATATTTAGTAACATGGCCCATTGTTTTTTTTTTATGAAATCTGTCAAAATTCATACTTTAAATCATTTTTTTAGGTTACTCCTACCCGATTGATATGCGATTCGTAATGATGAGTGGGCCCTGTTTCATCCTCTACATTGTTAATGAAAGATTTTTTCAACTATCTCAATGCCTGGAAAATTTAGACTTCAAAGATAAATTTAATAACTCCAAAACTGAACAGAGAAAAAGATTATACAAGAAAAGAACATTTACTTACATTTTACGACAAGTTGCCAAAATACATCGCGAGTTAACAAAGATTTGTAAAATGTTTAACCATGCTTTCTCACATATTTTGTTGTTAAACATTGTTTTTAATTATGTGCAATTTGTTTTTGCTATCTACTATATTTATCAAGGAACGTCTATTGAGTTTTCAATGAGTGAACTGGTTTTAGCTTTCGTTGCTTATAATGTACAGATGATCTTGTTGTTTTATTTGGCTTATCAGTGTCAGGAACAGGTAATATATTCTTGAAAAGTTGTGAATAAAGTCTAAAAAATTGTTTTCAGTCAAAGAATGCATATGCTTTACTTGGACATCTACACATTTATATGCAGAAGAAATTTATACTAACAGAGGTAAATACTAACTTTGATAAAAACTTTACCTCATAAAATATTGTTAGTAAGAAATTATTATATATTTAAATTATCGCCTTCGAAATATTGCCCTTCCCCACTTGAAAATTTGTAAGCAATTTTTGGAATCGTTTGTGAGGGCCCCATTTAAATATAATCGAAAAATCACGGTTGGCTATTTAAATTTGATTGTATCAGTTCGTCAAGGATGAAATTTGTAGTTAATAATATTGCCAACTTTACAGCTTATTATTTGACATTGGGTTAATATTTTACCGTACAGTTTTTTTTTTTTTTTGGGAAAGTTACACATCTAGCCTGTTTAAAAAAATTGTATCCTTTAAAAAATATCAAAAACTTTTTTTATTAATTAATTTTGTTGCAAATGGAACGGTCGGTAATGCGCACTATTGTGAGGTATGAGTTCTTACGTGGAACTACGGCATCGCAGACCGCGCGAAACATTAATAGTGTATTTGGCTCTAGTGTTACTATGCAGGAAACAATATCAAATTGGTTCGCCAAATTTCGTATAGGTAACTTAAAAACCAAAAAAATAAAAAAAAACTAAAATACCTGGCTCATCGATCACAGCAGAAATATACTGCATCCAACTGGACGAAATGATGCAAAAACAGCCTAGATTGGTCAACAGATCGACTTCTATCTTATTGCATGATAACGCTAGACCACACACTGCACAAATGACTGTGGCAAAACTACAGGAATTGGAGTTGGAACTTCTTCATCATCCTCCATACTCACCAGACCTAGACCCCCACTGACTAACACTTCTTCCGCAATTTGGACAACTTTTTAATAGGAAAACAGTTTAATTCCTACAATGCTGTAAAACAGGCCTTCCAGGAATTCATTGACACTCGTCCGCCAAGGTTTTATACCACCGGCCTGAACAACCTGCCGCTTAAATGGCAAAAGTGTATAGAGAATATGGGTGCATACTTTGATGAATAAAATAATTCTTTATATTTATAAGTTATCAACCAACTTTGCCTGTTATTCTACAAATTTCATCCTTGAGGACCTAGTACTTCATGGTACTTACTTTTACGGGCATTCCACATAGTTTGTTTCCAAGACTCGCGATCGGATCCAGCCTGAAAATCCCCTAATGTTCGCCCACTGGTTGCAATAATTTTTATGACTAAGGAATAAAGGCGTTTTGAATTAAAGTCTTCATTTTATTTAACCTACGTTTAATGATAATTGAAAGTTAAATTTAAAATATATGATTACACCAAACTTATAATTATTGAGAGCTAAGCCGGTTCCGTGAACTGATCCGATATGTCCATTTCTAGTCCATAAGTTGTAAAGTGTTTTGTATGTAGGCCACGTATCTCTTGTTACGTCAATGTTTATACCCAGCATAAATAATGAAATATTGTTCCAGAAAAACACATTTTTGCTCCAGGGTTTACACTGTAGAGTAAAGTTTACAGTATGCGAATTATTTGATTTAAATTTATCAATTTTTATAAATGTAAGTATATATATTTAGTATTTCTTGGAGCAATAATTAATTTTATACTTTTCAGCAAATATCAACTTGCAATATGTTCATTTTGCTACTAATTCAAAAAGATTAAATAATAGAAAGGAAATATTTGTTAAACATGAGTTGGTACTATATTTAAAAATGGTTATATAGGTTGTTTCTTTGTATTAGGCGGAACTAGATATTCTAATCTGGTAACTTTTACCGATTGAATGAAGCTTCTGATCATTTTGTTTAGGAAAAGCCTGCTTCAATATATAAAAAATTAGCTAGAAAATTTAAATTCCATTTAGTTCCGCCTAAATGTTTGGAATAGCCTTTAGTTAGGGTAACATGTGTATAGGAATGCTTAAAGTCAATAATTCACATTTACGTTCTATTAATTTTGTTATAAAATTGCACCAATAAATTATATAACTTGATGTTGCAAATAATATTGAAGTAGTCTTACTTTTTAACTTCTGTGTAATATGTGCTGCATACCATTCAAGGTGAAATTTACAAGAAATAAAAACAGATCATTGAATAAATATACTAAAGGAAGGAGGCTTTTTACATACAAATTTTTGTGACGAAAATGAAATCACTCCAACGACCACAATAGCAGCCAGTATTTTGTTGTTTTCGTTTTAAAAAGTGTTTATTAACCTTAATTTTTATAATTTAAAGTATATTCATAATTTATAAATTACACTGGTCAACACAATTTTTGCTGACTTACATCTAAGACTTGTTTCTTACTAATTTGGTGCTGCTGAACTCAAATATCACATTTGTGTATCAGTTTTTGCGTATCACATCAGATTTTTGCTCTACAACAAATACATATTTTCGGCCAAATAATGCTTCTATCGTTTAATTTTAAACGTCGATACTATAATTGGTACAAATTTGGCGAACAATGAGGACTAAATAATTAGAAAATATTCTTAAAATTTTATTTATAGTGTTGAAAGAAAATGAGAACAGTTTTAATTACATTTTAATGCATTGGAGTGTTAAAATAAAAATACAAAATAATTTAAGGATTAAATGGTCGTTTGTAAGATCTTCTGGAGTGCACCATTCCCGATAAGTCTCTTTTAATATTCCAACAGTAGTCAGCCATCATGTGAGTATCCCACCTTCCTTGATAACGTCTCTCCATCTCTTTTAAATCCTGATAGAAACGTTCACCCTGTTCATCACTAACATCTCCAAGATTGACAGGAAATTTGTCAAGATGACTGTTTAAAAAATGAAGTTTCACGCTCATGTTGCACCCCAGATGATGATAATTTTCAATCAAATTTTCAACGACCTCCACATAGTTTCCGGCTTTTTTATTCCCAAGAAAATCCATATTCTTCTCCATATCATTCATATTTACAGTGAAATGTGGATCATTCACTAATTTTCTAATTTGTGGTCCGTCAAAAATGCCCAGCTTTTAGCTTCTCATTACTGAGACTTTGAAATGTTTCAGATATATATTTGAAACAGTCACCATCTTTGTTCAACGCTTTTACAAACTGCTTCATTAGACCCAGTTTAATATGAAGAGGGGGGAAAATGATTTTTGTTAGCTCCACTAAAGGTTCATGTATTATGTTTGGGTCTCCAACATTTAAATCTATTCTCACCGGCCAATTTTTCTGAGTCCAATGCTTATCTTTCGCTCTGCTGTCCCACAAACACAAAAAACATGGATAATTTGTGAATCCACCTTGTTGGCCAAGTAAAAAGTTTACCATTTTAAGATCTAATTTGTAAAAAGGTCTCTAACAAGTACCTGCATGTAATGCGTTCCTACAAATATATTGGACAACAAGAACGAAGTTGAAATTAAAGTAGACGTATATCAGAAAAGGTGAAAAAAGTCAAAATACGATAGAACACAAATTTTAAGTGATAGGCAGAAACTGTTAACATTTTTGAAATCAGCACCCCAAAATTAGTTAAAAACAAGTATCAGATCTAAATCAGCAAAAAAAAGTTTAAATTAGTTGACCAATGTTATAAATAGAAAACAAGACTAAAATAGTTTTTAGTTATTTTATAATTTAATGTAAAAAATATAATATATAATGTTTGGTTAAACTTTAACCAAATATTAAAATATGATTGCACATTATCTATATTTTATCGTTGTATAGATTAAAAATATGTTTATTGAAAATTTAAAAATTATCTCAAAAATCAATAAGTAATAAAAAAAAAAAATAACGAGATGTTTAAGGCTGGTGGAGTTTAAATAATTTGTTAATGTCGGGTTCCAATTAATATTTTTATGATAAAATGTTTATTCATGAAAACGGTATTTTCAAAGTATTTTATTATTAATTTCTTAAAAGGTACGCCGCCACCATTGACTGCCTTAACGCCCACTATTTGTCTCTGGACGCACTACCGCCCCCATGAAAGGTTCTAGCGCCCACTGGGGGGGCGCTACCGCCCCCTTTGGGAACCATTGCTCTATCCAAACATACTCAAAACAACATACAACCCCATTAAAAAAAATGTATAGTTTATTAGATTCCGGGATAGTAGGTCAGGAACAAAGAATTACTCCGTATTGACGTAAAACTAGTTTCGATAAACTTATATTATCTTCTTTAGTTACATCAATAATGGTACATCCAGCTGAATACAGCAATGCGAACGATCACTGGTGCCACACGTTCCACACCCTCAGAATGGTTACCTATACTGTCCGGCATATGCCCTCCTCCTATTCGGAGAAACAAAGCTGCCGTCAGAACCTGGCAAAAATTTGGAAGCAACCACAGACTACTAATACATGAAGACCTATTAAATCCTCCAAATCTCAGGCTGAAATCCCGTAATCCTATTTGGAATGATTACATCCTTAATACTGCTTATAACGCTAAAGATGAATGGTCTAAAGCAGTGGTTCTTAACCTTTTTAAGCTGCGACCCAAATTTGAGAAATATGTTCATGTCGCGACCCAAAAACAAAAGCCAATTTTTTACATTGGTTTTTTTTTAAATCTTCAATTTTACAATGATGACTTTTTTATTTATTTATTTATTTTTTTTAATAATAAACAAAAGTATATTTTGATCCAATGGATATTTAATGAATAATCACGTGTTTTTAATAATTTTTATTGACCAAATTAAAATATATTTATAACTTAACATTTTGAAAGATCTTCAAACCTCGGTCGAATGCTTGTCAAGGAGCACCTTATATCTATTTCAGGATGTAACTTGTTCTGGTATTTGTTTATGATCACACACAGAGCCGAAAAAACAGCCTCGTACATATATGTTGTTTTAACCAGAAAGCATAAAGATCCAGTGTTTTTCTTGAAATTGTATCGAAGAGCTTGGTCACTTTGTATTTCTATTAATTGTTCTTGAAATTGATTAATATTAACAAATTCCTCATGCAAATCACTTACATCAAAATTAACTGGCATTCGAACCCAATTATATTTGAAAATATCGTCTGCTGGGAAATATCGATCAAAGTCTGCTATTAGTTTTTCTAAATGATTAATAATAATTTTCTGTATTTCAAAATCTGTTATATCAACATTATTGTCTTCAAGAAGTAAATTAAGAGTCGGGAAAGCGCAAATTTCTTTACTTTAACTTTATTTCTCCATAATTTGAGTTTATTTTTAAAACCTGTAATTTTTTCAGTTAATTCAATAAAAGTATGATTACGTCCTTTCATAGACGTAATTAGATTATTAATTTAAAATAAAATATCTAAGAAATAAGCAACTTGAGTAATCCACTTCAACTCGGAGAATTTAGATGCTAATGGGTGTTTCTTTTTTCTCAAAAATATTATGACTTCTGCCCATAACGGTAATACTTTTTGCAAAACTAGAGTTTGTGACAGAGAGCTTATTAGTCTTACTTACGCAAAGCAGTGGCGTGTGTTTTATTCATTATTTGGTGTATTACTAACTTTTTTGGTTCGACTCTGCACGACCTAAGAAATATGCTTCGCGACCCAAAATTGGGTCGCGACCCTAGGTTAAGAACCACTGGTCTAAAGAATGGGACAATTTCTCTCATCCCAACAAAATTTTAATCTCAGATCCCAATGTTCAGCCAATTGGTTACTCGCTACCCCGCTCGGCTTGGGTGAGATTAAATAGATTAGTCACCGGCCATGGTAGATGCAATTACATGCTCCATAAATGGGGCTTGGCCGACTCTCCCGCTTGCGACTGTGGCGCGCCTCTACAGACGATGAAACACATCGTAGAAGAATGTCCTCAATGTGCTTTCCCGGGTGGTCTCCAATCTATAGCACAACTGACCAATGAAGCGATCCAATGGCTTACAAATTTAGATATAAATATTTAATGTATCAGTTAGCTTATTTTCTTTGTAATAAATAATAATATCGATTTTTAATTAATTCTACCACTTTTTAATTTCAATTGTCGTTCGTATACTCTGAGAACTCAAAAACTTTTGTATAACCAGTTCAGTAATTCCAATTTGGGACTAAACTCGCCCATTGCGAGAATTAGCAATGCTGTTAACGAACTGAGTCCTAGCATAGATATACTGTCATGTTCTTTAATATGCCTTAAAAAGCATGCTAAAGATTTTGATAAACTCAATTCTATTACGTTATAATAAAAATATGAATAATTGTCTCTATAAATTGTTGTAATACTTTCTAATTTGCTATGTTTATTCTTATTATCACAATATTTTCACAATACTTTATACTTGTTTTGTTACCATAATATGTATATGTAAATACTTACGAATTGTACATTTTTGTAATTTTTTTTGTAATTTTACTGTGTTACACTATTATTGGGAAAACTAATTTTAGTTATCCTGTTGTGTAGCCAATAAACAAATAAATAAATAAATAAATTTAATATCTAAGAAATTCAAATGTACCATACGAAAATAATAATCAATAATGGTACATGTTAAGTGATGTGAGTAGTCCTCCCTTAGATGAGGGTGGATAATAAAACACTGTCATATTATTATAGAATATTTTAAAAACAAATAAAAAACCAGATTAAAAACACTATAAAGTCATAAAATATTAAGTATCACAGATTAATAATTGTTATGAAATAAAATACAGTAAAATAGACAAAAATAAATCACAAAATATCACAGAATTAACATGGAAGCAAATTAACCTAGCTGACTCAGCTAGGCTAATTTGACTCAGATTTGCTACTCACATCACTTAACGTGTACCATTATTGATGTAACTGAAGAAGATAATATAAGTTTATCGAAACTAGTTTTACGTCAATACGGAGTAATTCTTTGTTCCTGACCTATTATCCCGGAGTCTAATAAACTATTCATACTTCTGAGGTCGACAACATATACATTGAAAGAAAAGTTGTCTTTGATATTCTGTATTTTTGGTTTGTTTCGGAAATTTTTAATATAGGTCAGTCGTTCAATCAACGCAGTTGGCCATTATGCGTCATAACTGCAATAACAAACTTAGTGGCGAAAAAATAACTAAATCTAAATCTAAATAACTAAAGCAAAAGATTTTTTTTCGCATGTGAATTATAGACTAATATTGCTCTTCACTCTTTTATTTTACTAAAACATACCTTTTGAAGTCATATTTAGTTTGTGTTCGATAGTCATTTTGAAGATATACAAATTTTAAATGTGATTATTTAATATATGGACATTTGTATTGGTATCGCTAAATAAAACAATGTTTACATTTGACATTTTATAATATTTTCTGATGTGTTTTGATACCTGTGTTCACATATATCCAACTTATAGTAATTTCTAAAAATCTTTTTTATATAGTTTGTTGTTTATTTAGCAGTTCTGTGTTTAGTTATATATTTTCTTGTAGATATCTTATAGATTTTCATTTGATATTGTGTGTAGTGCATAGCTTTTTAGGTTAAATTCAACGTACTTCTATTTTCTTTTCTTTGATCATATTTTTGGATCACATCAGCCATTTTTAGGACTATTTTGCCTATTAGAATAGTTTATTTGTTTCTATTCTGTTCTTATTCTTATATTTTCATTTCATTTCGATACAAGTGACAGCGTACGAATATTACATTCGTTAAATGAATGAATGTAAACGTACTAAATATGTGGTCACAAAAAAGTGACGTTTCCAGTGACGCAACTGTACTGATTCGCCGACTACTCTATACTACCATTCGATTTTTTGGATGAACTTTGGTCATCAAATTTTTTTAACCAATTTGCTCCTGCTTCACTTTTTCTAGAAAAGTCTTGTTCCCTCTAGCCGTGATATATGTAATAATTAATATAAGGTAATAATAAATAAAAGGTAATAATTAATATAACATATTAGTTTTTATTACACCTATTATCTCATTAAATTTGTATTAAAAACAATGTTTTTATTACAAATTTCACACTAATATTTTATTTTTATTTATGTTCACCAAATTTAACTATACGTTAACTTTCCTGTAAAAAAATTGGGAAAATTTTTGTAAAATATTACGAAGATATTTAGTTTTTTAAAGTTTCCAACAAACTGATAATATTTACTTATAAATTATATTAAAAAATTGATTTATTAGTGTCAAAATTATGATAAAATTTATAATAAAAACTATATACGTTATTAACTTACAAAAAGGTAGGAAAAACAAAACTGGATTATAATTTTCCATTCATATGTTAATTTTCTTGCTGTTAATAATTACGAAATTGTAGACATGAGATTCGAATTGATTTTTTTAATTTCCACTTGGACTATTGTTCAGGTATAGTAATTATTTTTATTTATTATCTTATTATTGATTTAGTTCAGCAGTTTCAATTTTCTTTTTGTCTTTACCGACAGTTTCTTGAAACGAGTAACACTGTCAAGAGATAAAGTAAAGTCCTTGAAACTTCTAAATAATTGTGTATGTTTTCTTTAGTATAAACACTCCCTTATAATGTAAAAAAGGTTTCTAACAACTATATTTTTTCAGGCTGATCTTTTCCAGCATGGATATCCAAAGAACAAACTCCATAAGGTAATTAACATTTATATCAAAAATAGTAACTAATACGTTCAGATATCAAAAAAGTATTAAATAATCATTTTGATGATGTGCGGGGTTAATACAGCCGTCCATTCAATTATTCACAGGAAATTCCTGTGTTCTCACTGTATTTTTCAAACTCGCAAAATAAAAAATTAAAAATTATATTTTCAAAAATCCATTAATACATTTTTTTATGCCATTACTTGCGCAGGATCCTAAAGTGTTCAAAATTTGATTCAGATAGGCCAAAAGGCCTAGGAATGTCTAGTATTTTTTGGTTATACCTACGAAACCTTTAACACTTCTATGCACCATTAGTTTCACAGGGTCTTAAAAAATGTAAAAAATTTGATCTAGATCAGTCAAATGGTTTAGGAGTGTCTAGAGTTTCTTAGTTATATCTATGAAACCCTAGACATTTTCATGGGCCATTACTTTCGAAGATCTTAAAGAGTATTTGTGTAATATTTGGTCCAGACCGGTCAACGGGCTTAGGCTGTTGGCTTTGGACATAAGAGTATTTAAGGCTTCTTACCTACAAAATCCTAGACAGTTCTATGCGCCAATACTTCCACAGGGTCCTAAAAAGTACTGTATAAAATTTGGTTCTGGTCTGTCAAAAGTCCTAGGAGTGTCTAGGGTGTTTTGGTTATAACTGCAAAACCCTAAACACTTCTAAGCGCTATTACTCTTGCAGGGTTCGAAAGAGTAACTGTCCAAAATTTAGTCCAGATAGGTCAAAGGGCTTAGGAGTGTCTAGCAGATTCTTGGTTATACCTATGAAACACTAGACTCTTCTACGCGCCGATATTTCACCAGGATCCTAAAGAATATCTGTGTAAAATTTGGTCCAAATCAGTCAAAGGATCCAGGAATGTATAGCGGGCAAACAAACTATTTTCCTCTTTTATATATATTGAGAAGAAGAGATTAATAAATTGTTGAAAAGAGCAGAACCGCGCGAAAAAAGTCTGCGCCTGGGGCAAAGCCTGAATTTGGCACCCCTCGTAACCCTCAATTCTTCTCCTAACCCCCGAAACGTACAACGAAGTAACGATAGTCACCAAGACTAGGCACCTGGGGATGGTTCCCTTCAGGAAAGTACATACAGAATAAATTAAATTTGTCGGTTGTTAATGGACAATACGTATTTTTATCTAGAAACACAACGTTTCACCAATAGATAACTACTTCTTTAGGTGCTGAAAATACAATACAAATAATACAAGATTCTGTATTATGTTATATATCATTTACCTACCCTAGTGTAATAAAAAAATATATGTAACAGTGCATCAGTTTTTTATCAGGTGATCTTCTAACCATACTGTTGTAACTAACTAACAAGCCTGTGTCCAAAACAACTGAATAAATTTAATTTAATAAATAGATTAATATTTAATATTATTTTACAGATTACAGCTTTTCCAAAATTGGGTTATCCAGAAATAAATGCACCAGTCTC
Organism: Liopterus haemorrhoidalis; assembly: GCA_963971575.1. Classification (NCBI taxonomy): domain Eukaryota; kingdom Metazoa; phylum Arthropoda; class Insecta; order Coleoptera; family Dytiscidae; genus Liopterus; species Liopterus haemorrhoidalis. Next base: position 63,366,588 of record OZ020613.1, read on the forward strand.
CAGAGCAAATAATATCCAAACTTTCGAAACACTCATCGATCATTTTGGTTGGTTTGCTAAAGCAAAATTCACTATGGTAAGTGTAACTGGTTTTACACAAACTATTTACGATTAAAATTTAAATCTAGCTCCATTAGTAGCACGCTTTTGTCATAAATTATTCAAACTCTTCGTCAGTTTTTGGCAGAGAACAAAGTTAAGTTCATTCCTCATCCTCAAACTTGACAAGGTGTGGCATTTTTTGTTATTAAAACTGAAGATTTTAACACCCTTAACACATCTCAATTCAGAAGTGAGCATTAAATTAGCCCATGAACTAATTCCTTAGCTGTTGGTACTTTGACAGGATATTCATTCGCGAACAAAGTTACTTGTAATGTCTTGCGTTTGCAGAGATTTGCATCAAATGGCCAGTTTTTCAATGGCTCTGGTCCTATGATTGTTATGATTGGTGGTCAAAATCCAATAGATTATATTTTACCATATTTAAATCAAGGACTTATGTACGATGCTGCACATGCAATGTTGGGATACATGTTTGTCCTGGAACACAGGTATTATGGAGAAAGTGTTCCAAATTTGTAAGTATTATTAAATGTTATAAAACAAAATCATTTTATTAAATAAGAGCAATTAATTTATTTGTTAAATTACAAGAGTGATAAAAAAAATAAATTATTGTCACTTTTGAACATAGTCAGGTGACAAACTAGGTAGTTTTTCAACACAAGCAGCACACCGATTCATAAGCTATCGAAAATATGAAGGCCAGTTTTGAATAAGAACCGTTCTGGTTTAAAAGTATACACAACTAACGATTTTCAAAAAAGAGTGAAGAGCAATATTAGTCTATTATTAATTCAAATGCAAAAAAAAATCGATTTAGTTATTTTTAGGGTTTTGTAGGTATGACCAAAAAACCCTTATACCGTCATTTTGTCGTCTGTCTGTCTGTCTGTTCGGTAGCCAAACGGCTGAACCTAGAGAGTTGAAATTTGGCATCCTTATACAACTCTTTGACCCGCACAAAGAAAAAATACTAAAACATCTAAAAAACATATCCCCCTAAAAATATAAACAAATATGTACTCATCGAAAAAAAAATATTTTTTTAAAATTCTGAGTAGGGTATCAAATGAAAGCCCTTAGTACGTGGATTATCGATCAAAATTTTATTTTTGCAAAATAAATTATTTTGACGCGATTTTTGCCAAAATTGTGCAAAAAAAAATTTGTCCCACACCCTGTAGCCCAGATGGTTTAAACTAAAAATCTGAAAAAATTCTAAATAATGTACATTGGTGAGAACCGGAATAGTACAACAGGAATTTTTGATCAGATGATGTTTTCGGAAAATAACGCATTTTTTGTGTTTTTAACTAATATATGTTAAATATTTAATTCGCTATGTAACACAGTAGATAAGTAAGCTCTCGTAGCGTAGTGCGTTGTGTAGACGCTTCGTAATTTGCAAACGAAGGAATTTGAATCGAACTCTAGTTCGATTCCTGTCAATTTTAATGTTTCTGTTTTTTTTTGCATTTTTATTTTGTTTAAATTATTTTGTCAAAATTCTAATTATATTTTGGTAAATTTTGCATTTAATTTTTATATGCGTATTTAATAACCAGTGGAAATTGTTGAAATTATAATTTAATTCTGTTTCAATGTACACGAAATCAAAGGGGCGGAGCTTATAACAATCAATGGAAGCCATAGGCGCAATTTTCATAATCTTAATGAACCTTGCTATATATAAAAAAAAAAAAAATACTGCACATATTCAGAAACCTAAATAATGGTATTAGGCATTCGAATTAAAATTAACAAAAAAAATATTTTAACATAAAATTTGTTTTGACATCCCAAATAATCATCATTCACTTACTAGATACCTGCGAAACCCTGAAATGTGTGAAAATTCACACTTCACATACATTTTTTCTAAAATAGTTCTAAAAAATAATGTCCATTTAATTTAATGTTGCATTTAATTTTTATATGCGGTAAATTTAATAAATGATTTAATCAACCAATGGAAACCATAGGCGCTATTTTTAAAATCTTAATGAACCTTGCTATATAAAAAAAATACTACACATATTTAGAAACTTAAATAATGATATTAGGCATTCGAATTAAAATCCATAAAATAAAATATTTTGACATAAAATTTGTTTTGGCATCCCAAATAATCATCATTCAGTTACTAAATACCTGCGAAACCCTGGAATGTGTGAAAATTCACACTTCACATCAATTTTTTCACCAGTAAGTTTGTCATTGAAGTTAAGACGCAAAATGATCAACTGCGTTGATTGAATGACTGACCTATAGAGATGCAGAGGGGAGGCCTCAGCAGTGGACGTCAATGGCTAATAAAATGACGATGATGATGATGATCGCTCTTGTAATTTAAAAAATAAATTAATTTCCCTTAGCAATAAATGCTTTCGTACAAATATAATTAAAGTTATGATAATCTTGTTTGTAGAAATCTTGAGGGTGGAAATTTGAGATATTTAAAAACAAGACAAGTATTGGCTGATATAGTAGCGTTTATAAATAACAGAAAGGCTAACATAACGGCTCTTCAGAATAGTTCCGTCATTGTTTTTGGTGGAGGATACGCTGGAAATTTAGCCACATGGCTTAGGTTAAAATATCCAACAGTTGTGACTGCAGCTGTTGCTTCTAGTGCTCCAGTACAAGCAACTATAGATTTTTATGGTTAGTATACAAAATAATAGGTGTAGAACTATTTTGCACAAAATTTTACATGATATATAACAAAAAGTGATTCGGGAACGGAAGATAGCATTCCCAGGAATTCCCGTTTACATTTTTACCGACCGCCAACATATATAAAGGAGGTATTGTGATCATACCAATTTTGAAGTTTTGAGATTTCGATGGATCTCCACGAATTGAGGTCCCTACATAACGTTTTGTTAGTACTATATGTACACATATGCCGAACCGCGTATTCATGGCAACCATAAGTGTACTTTTGTTCTGTCAGTTGCAATAATAAAAATATATGTCATGTTATCTGACACTTGTCTTTCTGTTTTTATTTACAATTAACCACCTTTCCATTCCACAAATATCTAACACGTTTTGACTATTTTCAGCATGATGTCTGTCGGTCTGTCTGTCCGTCCGTCTGTCTGTCTGTCCGTCTGTCTGTCCGTCCGTCTGTCCGTCTATCCGTCTGTCCGTCTGCCCGTCTGTCCGTCGGTCCGTCTGTCCGTCTGTCCGTCTGTCTGTCCGTCTGTCCGTCTGTCTGTGTACACGTGCAGAGCAAATTCGGCTAAAAGGATTTTTATGAAACTGCATATTTAAGCTTTTGACATCAATGGCACGAGTTGATCAATTTTTGTTAAAAATTGGTTGACTAGAAATGGGAATTTACTCGTGTCGATTTTAAGATTTTTGCGAATATTTAGCAACAGAAAAATATTTCGAATAATTTTAGTAAAATTTTTCAAAATTTTTTCCAGGTCTCAATTTTTTCATACTTATATGTAACGTTTCCATGGTCATGATAAAAAATATCTCTGTTAGAAAATATTAGGCCAAGTTATTTCTACTCTGCTGCTAGAATGTACTTTATACAAGTACTTTATGATGGCGGTCGGTCCTGTGGTGGCCACAGCTGTTTTTTATGTATTATTTATATGTTTTTGTGTTTTTATATATTTTTATTAATATATATATATATATATATATATTTATAACATATTTTAGAGTATTTTGAAATGGTTCAAAGAAGTATCAACACAGCCGGGGGATCAGAATGTCTCAATATAATTAAAAATACCATTGACGGTATTTCAACAAAATTACACTCAGCTGCTGGTGTAAGTCAACTTCAAACTGATTTTGGGTAAGTATGATAGACAAAATTCCCATGTCGATGGTATAATTTCTAATACCTCGTAACCCACTTTTTTTCGATTTTGGGGTTATGAGCTATTCCCAAGGTAAAAAGTGCGCTGAATCGATAGGAAAATACTTCGTAAGCCACAAGGGATTAACTTTAGTGCTATACCCTGTGAAAAAATACCTCGTATCCAAAACTGGTACAATAGGGGATAGGCATGATTTTTATTTTATTTTTTATTATATTCCTTTTGTTGCATATAAACATAAAAAACATTTGCATTTATTTTTTTATTTTGAAGGCTTAAAAAGATCCTAAATGTATGTAGCGCGCGAAAACGACTCCGACTGTTTACAAACTTGGCTGTGACGTCAAAGCCTACCCAGTCTACAACGTACAGCCTACTACAGAACTTATTTGCTTGTATAACTTTTATAGATTGTGTAAAGTTAGAGTGATTTTATTTAAAATAAACTTATTCTACATGTTTACCGAATTAAATTATATATTAAAATATATAAAATATGGAAGATCCAGGGCCCAGTACTTCGAAACATCGAAAATATTGTTTAGTACCGATGTGAACAAATACTTTATTTAGAACTCCACAAAAACAATTTATTTCATTACCTAATGGTGAAAAACAAAAGAAAAGGAAGAAAAGAATCAATGTTGGGTAAATTGTCACTATGAAGCCTAACAAAATCTATATCTGCCATTTTAATAATAAATGCCTGGAAAATTGTTTAAAAAACAAATACAAAACTCTCAAACAATACACGCTAAAGTTGGCAATAACAATTAATCAATCAATTAATTGATCATTTAATTAATCGAAATGTTGTAATTGATTTTGATTAAATTGATAAAAAATAATCGATTAATTGATGAAATAAAAAAAAAGGAACTGATTCACTTGCCGACAAAAAAATGGGACAGTCTTAGGCCCGGTTTTTCCACCTTCAGATAAAGTTCCAGGTAACTATCTGACAGATAAGGTTATTTGTAACTTCATCTGCTGAGTAAATGTCATCCCTTCTTTCTATACAAATGTATCTATCGGATAGTTATCTAACAGATAACGAGACTGACGTATTGGATTCACTGACTGGTATTGACATTTATTCAGCAGATGAAGTTACAAATAACCTTATCTGTCAGATAGTTAATGTTGTATTTTAAAGGCTGATATAAAATCATTTGACCGTTTTATTACGAAAACATAAGTAATGGAAGGTAATACAATGTCTGCATCAACAAATAATTTCTTTTTACAAACAGGCTGTAACAATAAATAATGCCCGTTTGAACGAATACTATATAATATTAATATATTAATTGCATATTACGTACGTTAATTTGAATACAAATAATTCATTGTTAAAATAAATTTTTGCTTATTGCAAAGAAGAGACCAAAGTCATCTTACCGAACAGTGTTTCAACAATACAACTAAGTAATTTCTTGTAAATAAAATAAAATTATCGATTAATAATAAAATAATGGAAACTTTATTTATTAAAAAATAAAGCAATATTTATTAAAAAATATTATATGATTAATCGATTGATTGAAACAAAATAATCGATTATTTCAATATTCGATTAATCGTTGTCATCTCTAATACACACGTAAAGGCTTGTGTAGGTAGTCTGGAACGTCTAGGTTCTGACGTCATGCTCAGTCGTATTTATTCGGCAACCTTCGCACTGTCGTCGGATTTATTTCAAATTTATAATATTTTAATTAATAAATTTCGCTGAAATATTAATTAAAATGTGATTTTTGTTTTGTGACATAACTAATATTAACGTATCAAAAAAATGTACTTTTAAGAAATTATAAATTTTATGCGTATCCCCTATTGTTGGTACTGGTACTGGTACCTGTACTGGTACCTCGTAACCCAACTTTTACTAACATAAACACGTTAAATTACGGAATAAAAGAAATACATTTGTCAGTTTGAATATAATAAAAGAAATTACCAATAATTCAAACAAATTTAACAGTTTTTCAATCATTAGGAACGTTTTTTTGTTCCCCTGAAAAGTTGAGTTTTTTGGGTTACGAGGTATTAGATTTACACCATCTATATGCTGTGTTTAAATTTAAGAACAGTTGTAGTGTTCTCTACTTTGGAGTACAAGCACTTGTAAATTAGGGTGACAATAACTTTTATTCCAGTCTTTGTGAACCACTGAATGTGTATGCATCTCGAGAGGTAACACAATTATTCGCAAATGTCGCTTACGTCATATCAAATGTAGTACAGAGTGGAAACTTATCAACAATTCGACAGTTTTGTAACGATCTAAAAGTGAACGCATCCACTTTAGATGATTATACTAGAGTTGCAAATTATTACGCAGCAATTGCTCCAGATATGCCAGATGGTTGTTTTCCAAGTTACCAAAGCCTGGTGGGACAAATGAAAAGTACTGGTATTAATCCAGATGTTGGTAAGTTTAATTGTTCAGATAGAATTAATTGTGGCATTCTGCTATACAGTGCACCAAGATGTGACCGAGAATGATGGGATAAACAAAATAAATTGAACTATTTTTAAAAATTCAGTTTTATATATTCAATAGTACTAGTTTACTTGCTGCTTCGCTACCGGAAAATCTGCCTAGCCAGCTTAAACTGGGACCATTTTGTAATGGATATATGGGGGCATTTCTAGGATCGGTCGGAACGTCACGGTTTTATGAATGAATTTAAGTATTTTCATTGTACTTCATGGTACTTACTTTGAAAGGCCCTTCCACATAGTAGGTTCCAAGACTTGCGAGCGGAATCAAGTCTGAAACCCCAAAGGTCCGCCGGTTTGTTGCTTAGATTCTTTATGGGATTAGGTATATTGGCTATTTTTACTTGCCCGACCTTAATATATAAGGGGCAAGTATTGTAATCGCGAAAATTTTCGATGTCGAGATTTTGACGGATGACCACGTTTCATGGTCCAGGGAATCCAAAAAACCTATTTTCGAAGTGCCGTCCGTATGTGTTCGTGTCTGTGTGTGTGTCTGTGTGTGTTGTGTGTGTATACAAACTCAAAAACAGTTTAACTTAAAGAGTTCGTTCTGGTACTAAAAAATTCTCTTAATAATTGGGAAGAACCCTATTGTTTTTTATTAAAATCCGAAACCAGAAACGGAAGTTATTAAACTTTAAAATTTAAAAAAATTTGTAACTAGTAAACCAAGCCTTGGACAAAAAATTGTATAGGACAAAATTTGATGTATTTTTGAAGATTTACCTACATATTTTTTTAAATTAAAAAAAAAAAATATGTATTTTTACTTGCCCGACCTTAATATATAAGGGGCAAGTATTGTAATCGCGAAAATTTTCGATGTCGAGATTTTGACTGATGACCACGTTTCATGGTCCAAAAAACCTATTTTCGAAGTGCCGTCCGTATGTGTGTGTGTTTGTCTGTGTGTATACACGATAACTCAAGAACGGTTCAACTTAGAGAATTCGTTCTGATACTAAAAATTTTTCCTATTATATGGGAAGAACCCTATTGTTTTTTATGAAGATCGGTTGACTAGAAATGGGAGTTTACTCGTGTCGATTTTAAGATTTTTGCGAATATTTAGCTTCAGAAAAATATTTCGAAAAAATTTATTGAACAAAAGTTACTATAAATGCAATAACTAATAACTTTTATTTGAGACGTTTTTTTAAAACGAAAAATTTCGAAAAATTTTTGTAAAATTATTTAAAATTTTTCCAAGTCTCAATTTTTTCATACTTATATGTAACGTTTCCATGGTCACGATAACTAATTCGTAACTAGTAAACCAAGCCTTGGACAAAAATTTGTATAGAACGTAATTTGATGTATTTTTGAAGATTTATCTAAGTATTAAAAAAATTTTTTTTTTTTTTATGGGCGTGCAAGGTTAGCTGAGGTTTCCTTTCGCCACTGGTTTTTATTATTTTTTTTATGGGAGGGCAAGTCTAGCGGAAGTCTCCCTTCGCCACTGGTTTCTTTTATAAATTACAAACTGAACATTATATTTTCGTAGAAAATGGTTTTACGTCGCCAAAACAGCATCTTTTCAGTGGCAATTTGAGTTTTTAGTACGAAATCAAGGCACTTTACTTGATCATTCACCATATTCGTTGGATTTGTTTTCGTGCCATTTCTGTCCCTGAATTCAAAACGTCAAATGTAGGTTTAATGACGTATTGACAATTCAAAGAGCTGTGACATGTACTTTAAAAACTATACCACTCAAAGACTTCTCCCACTCGTTTCAATTACTTTTATCGCTGTCAATAGTGTATAAATTTAGGAGATTATTTCAATAAATAGAAAGTAATTTTTGAAAAAATAAAAAATCAATTATTTTGATTTTCGCAGCATTTTCAATCATATATTGACACACTTTATATAACGTTAAATTTTTTATTGAGTATTGAAACCTATAACAATAGATCTCCCTTTTGGTTCTTTTGTATTTACCTTAGGTAATTTAAAATTATGTTCCAGGTCGAAGTTGGCTGTATCAAATGTGTACCGAATATGGATATTTCACAAGCACTAGCGCAAATGATCAACCTTTCTCCAGTAATATACCAACTCAGTTCTTCTATGGTCTTTGCAAAGATGTCTTTGGATACATGTGAGTTTTGTCTTCTTTTTTTTCGACTGAAATTTTTTCCACTCCTACCTAACATGTCTTATTTCCTTCCATGAGCGCAATAGCCATCGTTGCTATACACCAAAAATTATAACAAACAATCTCTTTACTTCCATACTTTGTCCTTATTTAGTTGGTGCTAATTTCTTCCTGTTATTTTTTACTAGGGTCAGATTTGTCTACCTACAAGACAATTTCGATGATGTTTTAATGATAATTTCATAATATTATTAATTTGTTTTTAAGATTCCCATCCATGACGGTATCTAACGGTGTTTCTGGCACTAACAATCGTTATGGAGGACTATACATTAAACTCACTAAAGTGGTAACGACACAAGGATCTCTAGATCCTTGGAGTTCTATAGGATTAACTCAAGACATATCTCCAATGGCTCCAGTTATTGTCATCAATGGTAAATATGTTTCATATGTTAACCATTAATATGTTCCATAAAAGATCTTTGAACTACATCTTCAAAATTATAGAGACCTTTTAGATATTACTTTTAATTTATAACAGTTCTTTATTAAGATACATTTTTCAGGTACTGGACATTCTTTTGATTTGCTGCCTGCCTCCCAAGCGAACAGCAATGAATTATCAATAGCAAGGACAAGAATTCTAGATTTGCTTCAGCAATGGACATAAATATAATATTAGGTTGTTGCAAAAGTTCATGAGATTTTTTGCAATATTTCTTTTTTTATATAAAATGAATGGTATAAAACAGGCGACGCACGCAATAAACAAATATATTGTTATGACAATGTTTTTCTTTGTGACATGCGTTATCTGCTATGGTGAATCATCTTTACATTGTATTTAATCAAAATATTGGCCATCTAAATCTATGACTTTTTGCCATCTGTCATGCAGCTAACGGATCCCGCGTTGAAAGAACGTGTCATATTTTGACCGAATCCAATCAACTCTATTATTGCACATATTCGGCATTCGAGAAGCGCTCACCAGACATCGCATGCTGCATCGATTAGAATAGGTTGCAATCAAAGAGTGCAATGTCTGGTGAGTAAGCAAGTTGAAGAAGGACTTCCCATTCCATGTCTAACACTGGTCCTTGGACTAATTGGAAACATAAAGTTTGGCCTTGTCATGGAGAAGGATGTCTTTCTTCGATCTTTGGCTATTTGAGATAGGTTCATCAGTTATCTGTTGCTTTAGTTACTTACTGTAGCGATCTTCTGTCACCCTTTGACCTGGTTGTAGCAGTTCATTTTAGACCTCTCTTTCCTGATCCCAACAGATATAAAGCAGAAACTTATGGCTGTGGATATTGTGGCATGGCGTCCATGTGGTTGCTTGGCCTGGGTCTACCTAATGTTTTAGTCTTTTAGGACTGTCGTATTAATTCCATTTTCATCCCCTGTAAAACGCGCCACAAACATTGTTTGTTTCTGCTTGGCCGATAGTGAAAGGCAAATGTACCGATTTTGTATCTCAACTTCGGACAATTTGTGTGGAAACCCTCACATTTATTGCTTGTCATATTATCTGCCTCATTTTGTAATACGAAACTAGATCTGGTTACTTTGGTGACTGTTGTGATGTGGAGACTTCTATGGAACCATGTCAACTTTTAAATTTGGCTTTTAAATTTCTAATTAAGTATAATATTGAGGTTATATTCACTCAAAAACTACATTTGTCGGATACCATTTGTGATAAAATTGTGATTGACATGTCAGATATTTTGAAAGGTGCCATTTTAGAATTACCACCCTAAGATGATGTAATAAATATTTATATTATTTTGGCCACTCAACAAGCAAAAAATTACTCAATAATAACTAAGCACTGATAACAAATATTATAATTAATTAATATTATTTTTACATTGATATGTAGTGTTAATACAAAGATACAGTCTGTTCCAAACGGTTAAGCGGAACTAAATGGGAATTTAGTTCTTTTAGGTTGTCACGAGAAGGTACCTTGCTTGGGATATTTCATTTTTCACGTTGGGATGTCAAAATTTAAAATTCCAACAATGAAACTATGGAAACGAATGACATATGTCAAAATTAAATATTTTTTTTAGATATTTTAATGACAAAAAAATAAATAAATGGGAAATTTGACATTTTAAAATGATAATAACCTTAACCAAAAAATATTTATTGTAAGTATGATTTACAAAGCTTAAACAAAACGGCCGAAAGGCACGATTTAAACGATGAAAGTAACTAGATTGCAAAATCTAGTTCCGCTTAACCGTTTGGAACAGACTGTATATACATACATCCCAACGTGAAAAATGAAATAACCCAAGCAAGGTCCCTTCTCGTGACAACCTAAAAGAACTAAATTCCCATTTAATTCCGCTTAACCATTTGGAACAGACTGTATATTCCAACGTTTAGGCGGAACTAGATTTTGAAATCTAGTTATTTTTATCTATTAATTCAGACAGTTATTTTCTTTAAACTTTGTAAATCATGCTCACATTTCAAATTCTAGATTAAATTTATTGTCATTATAAAATGTCCTTTTCGTTGCATTTTAATTTTTTGTCAATATTAATAAAAATTTCCCATTTATTTATTTTTTTGTCTTCAAAATATGGAAAAATGTATTAAAAATTTTGACACATGTTATTCGTTTCCATGTTTCACTGTTGGAATTTTAAATTTTCACACACCAAACGTAAAACATGAAATAACCCAAGCAAGGTCCCTTCTCGTGACAACCTAAAAGAACGAAATTTCCATTTAGTTCCGCCTAAACGTTTGAAATGGGCTATTCCAAAGTACGTATTAAATATTAAAGAAAGAGATTACAGATTTTTTGAAATATGCATCATATAAAATTAAGTTACCCTCTTAGTTATGTATTACAAAATGATACAAATTATATAATATTTTAAATGCAAAATTACCAAAATACCAAAACTAAAAACTTTTCGGCTCAAACATTTTAAAGCATAAGTGCAGCCTTCTATATGCGAAGAGATGAACTTTTGTAACAACGTAATATAATATATTTCATTAGAAAGACATGTTTGATTTTCACATTTCACTAATTTTAACATAAAAATTAAAATATCTACTGTAAAATTTAAAAAATCTTGACTACTTGGTATTGGAATGGTTCGAATTTCTAGATTTTTTGAACTGCAACGTTCTGAACCAATGATGTTTCTTAGGGTACATTCGATTTGACGCTCCAAGCGTTCCGAGCACGTTCTGAGTGTACAGAACGTGTTCGATTTGACGCTCGGAGTACACTCAATTGCATTCGTTTTGCGATCGAGCGAGCATTTAGAGTGCGCTCTATGTGTTCGGGGTTTTAAGACCGAGCATATGGAGTATGACGTAAAAAAGTGGGGAAACGGCGGGAAAGAAATGAAGTTTAAAATTAAATTATAAATAAAATAAAAATAATAGCCTTAGACAAATAACAATAGACAAATAATATTGTTATTTGTCTATGGCTACAGAGTACGGCCATTTTATGTATTTGTGACGTTCTGTAAACAGCAAAAAAATTATTAAAATACACCGTGCATAAAATTAAAACGAAAAAAAATCATTAAATTAATTCATTAATTATTATTTAATTTTTAATTAATTTCATTTCTTCAACATTGAAAAAAAAATCAAGGAAAAACCGAGGTATATAATTTTGATTCATGACTGACGTGACTAAAATTGTAGGGTTAAATTTTATAAACATTACGTCACAAGAACGCTCGCTCCGTTAGTGCTCTATTCATGACGTCACCATTGTTCGCTCAGCGCTCGCTCTACTCGTACAACTCGAATGCACCCTTAAAGGCTCGGTATTTTTTTTACTTTATAGAACATAAATGTGAAAAGTATATTGAATAAAAGTAGGACGTATAATTTAACAGCATAAAGTAAAAAGTATAACAGTATAATATTACAATTACAAGTATAATATTATCAATTTTTTATTGTACTTGTATGTTATTTATTTCTTCTTCTTCCTTCTTACCCTTCTTCATCTATTACAGTGATTTCCGACAGGGGGCACGCGTAATATTTCTGATATCTCCACATTTTTCATTTCTCGTGAAATGAAAAATTAGACTCAATTTCTGTTTGGACCCTCTGCTGGCTGCCTCCACTTACTAGATACCTACAAAACCCCAAAATGTGTGGAATTTCACTTTCATTACTATCAGCTCACTGTAATTATTTCTATCTCTCGCAAGTTAAATGGTTAATAAAAAATTAACCGCACAACTAAATGAGTTGAACCAATCACAACTGATAATAAGGATGTTAAACCCATTATTTTTTATAATTTTTAAAATAATATCAACAGGTTGTCCAATAATTAATAACAGGTATTGGCAAGTTAGATTTGAAAATACTAATTATATGATAATATATTTGAATAAAAGGGAATCTTCGCTGTGTATTTGTCAGTTTATTGTTCCACAATGTACAGTCCAATAGTTCTTCTGGTTTTGGTTGGTCTTCTGGCCCAGGGCGAGTCAACATGTGCCCCTGGCTCAGTTAAACGTAAGTATAGAATACAACTTCTTATACTAATAATATAATAAATATTAATACTATATGTCTTATAAAGTATAAAAATTTATTTGAACGAAAATACCTCGTGACATAATCTGTTTGGGTCGCGGTGTCAAGGAGTGGGTTCGGAAACCAAGCTCGAACTGTTCCGAGTCACTCTGTTTTACTCTAGACCGCTCGAGGAAAAGCGTTTAGGTCTTTCCTCGAACGCCCTAGAGTTAAACAACGTGGCTCGGAGCACTCCGAGCTTGCTTCCCGAACCCATCTAAGACTTTGGCAAAGGGCGGAAAACCATAGTCAGGTAGTAGCTGTTGCAGTTAGCCAAAGCCGTGCGATAGTCGGTAAATCGGTGATTTCCCGTGATTCCAAATAATATACTCGTAAGCAGAGCTTTCAAATAGCACTTTTCTATAGGTGCAATTGCTGTGTAGAGTACCAGTACGCTGATTTCGACCCTTTTTTGTTTTGTTGTTCGATAAAGAGAATATTTTGGCAAAATTTAATTATTATTTAAATGTTATTTCTTTACTTCCTTCAAATAAATATTCAAAAATAAATGAAATATTCAAAAAATGGTGGAAAATGAAAAACAGAATGAGTAATAATAAAAATACATATCGTGCGGCTAGTGTGAATTTTACTTGTCAGAAAAAGTATACGGGGCTAAAATGAGCTTTACACACCTGGTATACAGGGTGTATCAAGATAGAGGGAATACGATTTTTCTCGAAAACACGGTGTATGAGCAAGATGGGGAAAAAAATTGATAACTAAAATTACCAAAAAATAGAACGGTAATATTGAAATATTCTGGAACCGAAGGTACAGGATATCAAGGACAGAATTGATTTTTTAAGTAGTATTGGATATGTTTGGATAGATCTTTTGAGAAGAGACAATATATACTTAAACATTTTTTAAATATCTTTTACGGTTTACGAAAAATTGTATTCTCTACAACGAATTGAAAGTAAAATATTTTTATTTACAAGTGTTTTACAAGTGTTTGTCTGTCAAATTGCCTTTCATTTTGATTTAATTACTTTTCAATCCTTACTTTGAGTTATCTGTAGCTCGGAGCAAAATAAAATGTTTCATTTCTAAGAAGACTGAAAAATCACAAAGAACATAGGAATATGCATTTTATATTAATTTCAATACTGATCATAATAAAAGATATGGTTTGAGATGTTTTTCCTTGTTTTGTGGGGAACTTTTTAACGGAGCGAAACTTAATTTTGTCCATAGTTGGGGTGCTCTACATGTTTGTACTTGTTTATTCGGCAATATCTCGCAGCCTATTGAAGCAATCAAGTTGAAACTTGTTATAGTTACTAATGATGAGTCGTACAGTTGAACTACCTGCACAGTTTTGCACAAACCTTTTCATTCCGCGAACTTTTTGACCTCTCCTCGTTTATCTGTTGATTTGATTGTACGATTATGTTAAATTTAATAAATTTTCATTTAATTGAACTTTAAGGGGAGACGTGTACCTTCTATGCATCCTGCTGAATACGTCACTGCTTTTGGCAACCTGTTTTCGTCTGTCTTAAATTCCTATTATTTCAGAAAGGGGTGTAACAACTGCCCAACAAACTGAGATTGTCAAAATTCATAACCATTATCGTACTTTGGTCGCCCAGGGAAAAATTCTACCAAAAGCTGGCAACATGAAGAAAATGGTAAGTTAGTAGTCTAATTTGAAAAATTGTTAAAATAATTATTTCTTAGAGTTGGGATGCTAAGCTGGCTGCTGCTGCCCAAAAAATAAGTGACACTTGCGTTTATGATCATGTCGAAGTTAATGACAGTAAGTATTAAAATAATATTAATTTGAATATGAAAATATACTTTATAAAATTAATTTTTATATTCATATTTCACGTGTAAACAATTTAGGCCTTTTCTTAAATTGGTTTTGATTTTGTTTCTTCACACGCATGTATTTAGTTTTACGACCATTGTTTCTTAGACCTACTTTTGTAATTTCAAGGCAACAATGACTATTTGATAATATCGTCGGCGTAAGCAACGATTTCGAGTCTTTTATGGGCTTCCCCAATGCAAACTACAAGCAGCAAACCAGGGAAGGTCACTGGGTGAAGAAAGGCCTCAAATACATAGGCCCATGGGTGTCAATAGCCCATGTGCAAACAGTCATAAAGCCACCCTCCAAAAGTAGAATTATATTTGAATCAACCCTAAATGCCGCCCTTCTGGTAAGCCCTCCGTTTACGGCCCTATGTACTTTCAACTCTTGGATACTTTTGAAGAACCTAAATTTTAATATATGACTTCAGGCGATTTAATGTACTGCTGGATACATGTACAGTTACTCACAAAATTGAGCATACAAAAATTTTAGAAATATACCTCTTAGGAAAAGATGCCTATAAAACAGATTATTTAAACCAATTATTTTTTATTTCTAAAATATATCTTAGAGATATAAAACTATCATAAATGGTATAAAATTAAATAATATTTACTAAACATTTGTTAAAGAAAACAAAAAATATATACATTTTCAGAGACACAAAACTGAGCGTACAAAAAGTAGTAATACCTACTAATAAAATAATTAGAAAACAATCAGTTAATTTAAATTAATATTTTGTCACGTCACCTCTTGCTTCTATTACTGCTTGAAAGCGATTTGGCATAGACTGCACTAATTTTCCACAAACTTCTGCCGGTATACTATTCCACTCTTCTTGAAGTTTCATTTTAAAATCATTTTTATTAGAAAATGAATTTGTTTTTATCCGAACTTTTAATATTCTCCATAAATTTTCGATTGGATTGAGATCAGGCGATTGTGGCGGTGTTTTGAGTAATTTTGGTCCATTGTATAACGGCCATTCCTTTACAATAAGCGCAGTATGTTTGGGATCGTTATCTTGTTGGAAATAATAAACTGGTGGCATATCTAATTTTTCTGCAGTAGTCGTAAGATTATTTTTCAAGATGTTTAGATATTTACATTTATCCATTATCCCTTCTATAAATTTTAAATTACCTGGGCCATTTGAGCCCATAGCATCCCACAACATAACTGATCCGCCTCCGTGTTTTACTGTCGGAACAGTATTAATTTTTTAAAATATTGTATTGGGCTTCCGCCAAACAATTTGTCTGCCTTCCGACTCAAAAAAATTAATTTTCGTCTCGTCAGAAAAAATAACTTTATTCCAAAAGCTAATTGGTTTGTTTACATACATTTTTGCAAATTCTAAGCGTTTCTTTTTATTCGTTTTTGAAATCAATGGTTTCTTGCGTGCAATTCGACCATTGTAGTTATTTTTCCGGAGTACTCAGCGGACTGTTTCTACTGAAATTTGTTTATTTAATCTTGGTGACAATTCTGACGTTAACTGGGGTACACTAATTTTAGGATCTTGCTTGATTTTTCGCAGAATAAATCTTTCATCCACAGTTGATAACAATTTTTTTCTGCCTCAGCCCGTTTTGTTTTTGATAGTACATTCATATTTAAATTTATTTATTATTTTTTGAATTTTGGAATGTCTTCGGTTTACTATATCACCTATTTCACGCATTGTATGACCCCGGTCGTATTATTTAACTATTAGTTTTCGTGTAGATTCGTCAGTCTGTTTGCGTTTATTTTCCATTATATAATAGAAACAAAATCACTGTACTTGAATGTGGCCTAATGCAAACTAAACTAATGAAAAAAACATCTGTTGCAAGATAAAACCTATGCAATATAATTTCAGGAAAAGACAGGTCTTAAATCAAACGAATTTAACTAATACGCTCAATTTTGTGTCTCTAAAAAATTATTTTTTTAGTTTTCCTTAACAAATTTTTAACAAATATTACTATACTTTATACTATTTGTAATAATTTTGGACTTGCAAGGTGTATTTTATAAATAAAAAATAATTAGTTTTAAAAATATCTGTTTTATAGTCACGTTTTATTAAAAAGTATCTTTGTCAAAGGCTTCTATTTCAATATTCAGTTTTCCATACTTAGAGTTTCTGACACCCAGTTTGTAAATATATGCTTTAAACTAGAGGTTCTCAAACTTTTTTATTCGCGTACCACTTATGTGAATAACGGAACAGACGCGTACCATTGACAGGTCTGGATCGAGGTTAAGTCACATTTTGACAATGTTGTCTAAAAAATTAAATCGGTCGTACATACCGAAAAACAAATTCACATTTCAAAGGGTTTCCAAATAACAAGTTACTACGCCTCCCTTTAAAAACAAATAATCTTGGCGCCTCCATCCCTTATTTTATAAAGTAATACAGACACATTTTTAAATGGTAAAAAATATATTACTACAAACTAATTCACATTTCAAAGGGTTTCCAAATAACAGGTTACTACGCCTCCCTTTAAAAACAAATAATCTTGGTGCCTCCCTCCCTTATTTTATAAAATAATACAGACACATTTTTAAATGGTAAAAAATATATTACTACAAGAAATACCTATTTCAGAAAATAATAAAATTTTTAAGCTTCGTTAAACTTCACGCACTAAACCTCGATGCGCCTCCAGTTTGGAAATCGCTGAACAAAACAAAATTAATTCAACATTTTTTTATATTTTTGATCCTAGTGATGAGAGGTTGGGTTCCGTTGTACTTAATTTTAGGGGGGGGGTAGGGTCTGATAACTACATTTTAAGCATATTTTTGTGATTTTTTTTTTCAAATCTATGGTTAAATTTATTCATTTTCAAACTAAGTACATATATAAAGTATGTTTTGAAGAAGATACAAAAAAAATTTGAAGGCAAAATATGGCGAAATGAGCCAGCTGTGGCAAATCTTCTCAGACTCCGGGAAAAAAATAGATTTTGCGGTGACCAGCATAACTCGTCACTGGATCATCTGAAATCAAAAATCCAAAAAGATTTTGTTAGTTTATGAGTTTGCCGAGGTAACGACGTTTTTAAGGCATTAGGATATAATTTGTCATATAATATTACATTTTGATAATCACTATTTCAAACAGCACGCTGGGATGTTGGCCAAAATCTCTTCCTTGCCTGGTTTCCTAACTATTCAACAAAAGTGAATTGGACAGAAGCCGTGACCTCCTGGTTCAGCGAGCTATATACCGCAAATTATACCTACAAACCTCAAGGTTATGATGGGGAAGCTGGACATTACACTCAGGTAGGTAACCAAATTCTCGAAAGAAGACATTTGTAAAGGTTTCTTTATTTAGAGTGGCGATAAACGATAAAAACGGCGTTACTAGGGAAGCACTGATATACAATGCAATAGTTTCTATATAAGTGTTTCTATTGCATCAGGGAGCAGAACTAGGTTTAGTAGCTAAGCAGCAATAAGTTCAATGTTCTTCAACCTTTTAATATTAACTTACAACTTTTGTAATTTTCATGAGAATAAAATTTCCTACCATCCACTAATATTTAAATTTAAAAACTACTTTTTTCTGTCTCTTGATCTATTAGTAATTTCTTAAGTACCCTGAAAAATTATAGAGCAAATAGCAAATTTTTGTGTGTCATTAATATTGATATTTTTAGGTTATTAACGCGGCTTCCAACAAAGTGGGCTGTGGAATGACCCATTACTACAGCGATTCAAATTACTTTCAGTTCTTAGTCTGTAACTATGGACCAGCGTAAGTATTACTTTAATAGTAAAGCCTATTCCAAACGATTAGGTGGAACTAGATTTTCAAATCTAGTAATTTTTACAGAACGATTAAAACTTTTGATAATTTTATTCAGGAAAAGCCATCTTCAATATATAAAAAAATAGCTAATGACAACTCAAAAAAATGAAAATTCCAGTTAGTTCCGCCTAATCGTTTGGAATAGACTGTATGTGAAAGTAACCAGATATTTGGTGGTGGTTAGTAATCATTTTTGCTGGTAGTTATTGCTTAAGGCCCATTTAGACATAAAAAAATAAACGTTAACCTTTTTAGGGTTTTGTAGGTATGACTATTGTTTTTTTATAAAAATCCAAAACCGGAAACGGAAGTTATTAAACTTTAAAATTTTTAAAAATTCGTAACTAGTAAACCAAGCCTTGGACAAAAATCTGTATAGAACATAATTTGATGTATTTTTGAAGATTTACCTTAGGCTTTTTTTAATTTTTTTTTAATTTTTTTTTTAATTTTTTTTTTTTTAATTATTATTTTTTTAATGGGAGGGCAAGTCTAGCGGAGGTCTCACTTCGCCACTAGTTTTTTCTACAATTAATACTTTTAATTTTCTTTCTATCTGTCGTTAGTTATTTAAATGTTCATTTTTAGGGTTTTGTAGGTATGACCAAAAAACCCTTATACCGTCATATTGTCGTCTGTCTGTCTGTCTCTCTGTCTGTCTATCTGTCTGTCTGTCTGTCTGTCTATCTGATTGTCTGTCTGTCTGTCTGTCTGTCTGTTCGGTAAAAATTGTAGCCAAACGGCTAAACTTAGAGAGTTGTAATTGGCATGCTTATACAACTCTTTGACCCGCACATAGGAAAAATACTAAAACATCTAAAAAACATATCCCCCTAAAAATATAAACAAATATGTCCTCATCGAAAAAAAAATATATTTTTTTTAATTCTGAATAGGGTTTCAAATTTAAGCCCTTAGTACGTGGATTAACGATCATTTTATTTTTGCAAAATAAATTATTTTGATGCAATTTTTGCCAAAATTGTTCAAAAAATTTTTTGTCCCACGCTCTGTAGCCCAGATTGTTTAAACTAAAAATCTGAAAAAATTCTAAGTAATGTACATTACTTAGAATTTTCTGGTGTGAACCGGAATAGTACAACAGGTATTTTTGATCAGATTATGTTTTCGGAAAATAACGCATTTTTTGTGTTTTTAAATCAAATATGTTAAATATTTAATTCGGTATGTAACACACCAGATCAGTAGCTCTAGTAGCGTAGTTGGTTTTGTCGTGCGCTTAATAATGTAACTTAATTTGCAAACTAGAGTTCGAATCCTGTTAATTTTATTTTTTCTGTTTTTTTTTGCATTTTTCTTTTGTTTAAATTATTTTGTCAAAATTCTAGTTATATTTTGGTAAATGTTGCATTTAAAAGCGTAAATTTTATAACCAGTGGGAAGTGTTGAAATTATAATTTAATTCTGTTTGACGAAATCACAGGGCGGGGCTTATGATTTAAGCAACCAATGGAAGCCATAGGCGCAATTTTCAAAATCTTATTGAACCTTGTTATATAAAAAAAATACTGCACATATTTAGAAACTTAAATAATGGTATTAGGCATTCGAATTAAAATTCATAAAAAAATATTTTGACATAACATTTGTTTTGGCATCCCAAATAATCATCATTCAGTTACTAAATACCTGCAAAACCCAGAAATGTGTGAAAATTCACACTTCACATCAATTTTTTTTAATTATTTCACTTATATATGCCTTAAAAAATCATAGAAGCGTTCAGTGTAACAAATTGCAATTAACGAAAATAGTTCAGTTAATTATTTTACAGTTTTTAATATATTTCTTTATTTTGCAGAGGTAACTACTTTGGACAATACCCCTACCTGAAAGGCACTGGATGTTCTAATCTATGTAATTAGTAAATCAATCTGTATATCTAAATGATTTTTATGTTTGAAAATATGTAATAAAATGTGTTATTGAAATAAATGCTATTAAGTGTAGATCATGGTAGTGTAACTCGTATATACAAGGTGTCTCAAAAGAAATTTTATATTTATTTAGCTTACTGCGTGAACGCAACGTATCCGAGGGGCGCGGGGGTTATGTCAATCGGTAGCCTGGCTCTTGGGAATTTAGTCGCCATGGAGCGTTTCTCGGGAGAAGACCGCGCGTTATGCGTGCGAGAGTTTTACAAAAACGGTGATTCGGCGACTGTAGCGCGTAGAAAATTCTGCAGTATTCGAGGTTTTCGACACTTAAATGATGCGCCAAGCATTCCTCTCATTCGACATTGGGTTAAAAAGTTTGAAGAGACTGGTACAACGCTGGATAAATCAAAATCCGGGCGACCTAGGTCATCAAGAACGGTAGAAAACGTGGAGAATGTTAATCAGTCTGGTCGTGACGACCCGAACCTTTCAATTCGGAAGCGCGCAAGTGCTTTAAATGTACATAGATCATCATTATATCGCATTATGCACAAAGACCTAAAGCTGCACCCCTACAAAATTCAATTGGTGGAAGAATTAAAGCCCCAAGATGCCAGTCACAGGCTTAATTTCGTGTATTTAAAAAGTGTATTTTTTTAATTAATAAACATTTTTTCTATATACGGCTTACTTTTTTTTTAATCGATCCACTAAATATAAAATTTCTTTTGAGACACCTTGTACAATTTACCCTAATAAGATCGAAATTAGAGATGGGTCGTTCATGAATGAACCGGCTCACTGAGCCGGCTCAGTACACTGACCGAAGTGACACGGTTCACCAAATTGAAATGAGCCGGCTCACTGTGTAGTTTCAAGTTTCAAGGATACAATTGGTCGGGCGATTGTGAGCAGTGACCGGAGTGATCCGGATCTGGATGGATGTCATGTTGAACTTCGCGAGAACTGGGCTTGTAAAGTATTATCATAAAGTGTATTTTGTCATCAATTTGTAGGGCAGTTTATTTGAAACTAATAGGATTAATGGTGCGATTATGGTCATTTCAGTTAAATATTTAGGCTCTTTAAATGTGAAGGTCATAGGCTTTAGCGTGAAGTGCAATTACGGTCACCATTTAGCTACAGCCAGATATATCTCTCTATAGCGCTAAATTTGAGGTTATGTTTGACACTGAATCAGATTGTAACGTTTCTCGAAATTGTATTTAAAGTTAAACATTTTTATTTACAAGAAAATGGAATTGATCCATGTTTTAGTTCATTTAATTGCCGAGGAAGATGACAACAGGTAATAAAAGATAAATTTATAAACATTATAAATTATCAAAAATATGTACTTTGTATTTCTAGGAACAATCTTCGCATAGAACGAAGATTTATAAGAGACACAGAAAATCCATTTAAAATGGCTAATGAGAGTTTTAGAATTTTTTTTTTTCGGATGTCAAAAGAAATTATTTTCTACGAAATTTTGCAACCACTACATAATGTACAACCTGCAAGGCAAGACGAACTTCTACTCCATCTCAAAGTGTTAGGAACTATCAACTTTTTGGCAACTGGTTCTGACCAAAAAGCTGTGGGGAACCCCATTTTTAATTGCATGAGCCAGATTAGTTTAAGCAAAGCTATAAACCAAGTATGCAGGCTCATTACGAATCGCTTAAGCCATGTGTGTTATTTTGTATGAAAATTACCTATGAACATACATTTTTATCTTAAAATTATATTTTTACTATTTATTATTTTTGGGTAAATATTGTAAACATGGTTTAATAAATCATGTACTCTGAATTCATTTTGCTATGTATTTTTTTGTTTTTTCTTCAATAAATAAAGATTTTAAGTTTTTTGTTATATCACGTTATATATTCTGACAGCCAGCACTAAAAACACTAAATTAACATGTCTTTACTATTGTTTTCTCTCTTTATTTAATGCGCACAGACAGAGACAGACAATGCTCAGTTGAACGTTACTTAATTAGCCTCTAACAAAGTCACAATTCTGTAGCTAAATTATTTAAATTTAGTTGACCATAATACCAAAATTTTAAATAATTTAACAGTCGAAGTTAAAGATTCATTTAGCCTTAAATTCTGTAAGATTTACATGTTGGACCATAATCGCACCATAATCCGCATTTAGAGCTCTTTGAAATTAACACGTTGTGTTGTTATGGATTGTTTTAACGAGGTCAATTGGTATGGTCGGACATGCTCGTGCTTTGTCGTTGCTATACTACAATTGAGCGATATAGTACGAGCTTGTCCGATTATACCAATTGCCCTCGTTAAAACAATCTATAGCAACACAACTTGTTAATTTCAAAGAGCTCTGAATGCGGCTTTAGTCTGTATTTTCTTACAACCATACTATATAAAAATATTAAAAATATTGCCCAAATCCCAGATGTCCGATTTATAAGGGCAATAAACATCGCCATAAACTTAACACATCTGGTTTAATATACAGTTAAAATACAGTAACTACATAAAGTGAATTGTTTGTTTCAAAAATGTTAGATAAGAGCCGGGGCGACGTTCTACCTACGAGCGAACGACCGACAGCTGACTGACCTGTGTCTCGGGATCATGTTTACAGTTCATATATTGCAAGAACCGGCTCTAAGTCAGAGCCGGCTCTAAGCAAGAGCCGGCTATAAGCGACGTTCTACCTACGACCGAACGACCGACTGACCTGTGTCTCGGGATCATGTTTACAGTTCATATATTGCAAGAACCGGCTCTAAGTAAGAGCCGGCTCTAAGCGATGTTCTACCTACGAACTAACGACCGACCTGTGTCTCGGAAACATGTTTACTTAACCGGATCACTGAGCCGGATCAATGAACCAGCTCAACAAACTGAACGACCTCCACTGATCCGGTTCCGCAAACTGAGCCGAAATTCCCATCTCTAATCGAAATACCTACTTGTCGCTGTAGTCTAGAAATTTAACTTCCATTATTGAATAAAAAAAACTAGAGGAAGGAGGCTTTGTGAATTTTACACACAAATTTTTCTGACGGAAATTACGTCATACCAACAACCACAATGGCTGCCAATATTTTGTTGTTTTCGTATTAAAAGTGATTTTTAATATTTAATTTGATATTTAAAAGTACTAGGGGCCTCAGCCCGGCTACCCCGGTCTTCTCCCCTACATTGTTAAAACTCGTCGCTTCGCGACTCGTTTTAATATAATTTTGTCGCACTTGTCGATTATAAAACTCATCGCTCATCTTTTTTTAACACTATTTTATGGAAATTCCCCCTGCAAATGTCTTAAGTTTTATCGTTAATTCACCTTAAATACTTAGTTTTCTTCTATCAAGAAATACGTTCAAAATGTGAAATCTCGTCCCATTTTAAAATGCAAAAAATTTGACAGCTGTCACCTTTTGAAATCTTGTAAGCATGTTTCCAATAATGGGCCAGATTCTTTGAAAAATGTTTTCTGATGCCTCAAAATATTATCTCGCACGTCAAATAAGCTATCTTGAACCATTATCACCACTTAACACTTTGATTAACCCTGAAATTTTTAATATCTATAAATCTTTTTTAACACTATTTTATGGAAATTTGCCCTGCAAATGTCTTAAACTTTATCGTTAATTCACCTTAAATCCTTAATTAGTATTCTTCTGTCAAGAAACACGTTCAAAATGTGAAATCTCCTCCCATTTTAAAATGCAAAAAATTTGACAGCTGTCACCTTCTGAAATCTTGTAAGCATATTTCCAATAATGGCCCAGATTCTTTGAAAAATGTTTTCTGATACCTCAAAATATTATCTCGCACGTTCAAAAAGCTATCCTGAACCATTATTACCATTTAACACTTTGATTCTCGCCCTAAATATTCTGGACCGGCCGTCTTGTATTAAGAATATTTTTGAATTATCGTCTGATAAAACCTGTCCGTGCCGATCATTGGTGACTTTGATTCGACACGGATTCGAGGAAAAAATGTATGATTTTTATCAATAAAAATTAGTCAGTACCCCCTGTCGAAATAAAATTAAGCCTAAGCACTAAAAAAATATCACCCGGATGAGAGGGCGGTTCATTTTCCTTTCTCCGCGTTACCGGAAAAATGAAGATACACCAGACGTTGAATAGAACATACATACCAACACTTGTACAATATAATAGTAGATATTCATAATTTATAAATTATAAATAAAAAACAGGGCTAAAATAGTTTTTAGTTATTATATAATTTAATATAAAATTACGCATTTAACCTGAAATTTGGTATCTTGTCAAAATGGTTAACCCATTTTCAAGATTTTTTTTTTTTAGAAAACTGTTAATAGTAACTTGATTGGGATAATACCTAGAGTAAAGAACAACCTTTGAAGAGTATCCAAAAAAAATTTTATTGAAAAATATCGAAAATTAAGCTCGTGACATGAATTTGAAATTTTCGTTCAGGACAAAGAGTTGATTTGCGGTGAGACACATAACTAATGACTGGATCATCTAAAACAAAAAAACCAAAAATATTTCGTTAGTTTGTGAGTTTCTTGAGGTAACGCTGTCGAGATATTTTTTTTTTCTTGCTTTCTTTTTTTTATGGAATTTTTTACAACTGAAAACAGAAATCGAAAAAAACAATTCCGTTTTTTTCGTTTTTTTGACTTCAAACTTATACCAAAAATTAAATAATCTAGATATTTGAAAAAACTATAGTACACTCCACAGCAGCAACAGCTACTTCGGTGCGCACTGTACGACGTCTCTGCGGATGCGTATTATCAATTAGAGTATGCGTGGTGCGAAAATGATCCATGATTATTCGGATTACTTGCTCGGATGGCCGATTATGTCAACCGTAAAATGGACGTAGCGCCCACTATGTTTCGTGCATTAAACCACGATTTTCGAAATAAATTTGAACAACTTGCAAGCGTTTTTCTGTCGCAAGTCTATTCATGGTGTAATGACAAACCAAACTGAGCACAAATCAGCTGT
Organism: Liopterus haemorrhoidalis; assembly: GCA_963971575.1. Lineage (NCBI taxonomy): Eukaryota > Metazoa > Arthropoda > Insecta > Coleoptera > Dytiscidae > Liopterus > Liopterus haemorrhoidalis. The sequence goes on from OZ020613.1 coordinate 63,392,249, forward strand.
CAAATGGCCATTGCTGGAAAGAGTGTTACCGAATCGAAAAACAAACCTCTAAAAAAATACACTTTACTTCTATTCAGTTGATCGAAATGTTTTATTTATTTTATATAATTTCAGGTAAATATGGATATTGTACAAATAATCCCAAAATCATAGCTGCATTGACATCAGACATATGGGGAAGCTATTTTGTCCATGACGAAACGTCAAACAAGGATTCAATATGGACCAGTTTTATGAAAAAACATGCAAAACTTATTGTACCTTCTGTAGATATGTTAGCAAAATATCCAATTGATCATCAATATAAATTTAAGTTTTATTTTTTAGTACTGACTTCATTATTCTTAAACATACGAGGTGTGATCAAAAAATTCGGTAAATAATTTTATTACGAACAAAATAATAAGCTTATATAAAATTTGAATTAATCTCCTTCAAAGTACTCTCCTTGGTTAGCGATGCACTTATCCCAACGTTGATTCCATGATTCGAAGCATTTCCGGAAGGCTTCTTTCGGAAGGGCCTTCAGCTGCTCCGTTGTGGCCCTCTCAATGTCGGCAATTGTGTCAAAACGTTTTCCTTTTAGCATGGTTTTTATTTTTGGGAAGAACCAGAAGTCGCATTATGCTTATGAAGTCCGGATCTGCGTTAAGACGATCTTTCAATTACATGCAAACTGACACACGATTTTCTTTCTGTTCGCCAGTCAAAAGTCTAGGAACAAATTTCGCACTCATTCGTCTCATTTTCAAATTATCGGTTAAAATGCTTTGCACCGATCCGTAGGAGATGTTCAGTCCTTCGGTAAGCTCTCGAATAATCAATCGCCTGTTTGAACGAACAATTTTTGCCATTTTTTGCACGTTTTCGTCTGTTTTTGAGGTGAAAGGACGTCCCGAGCGTTGCTCGTTTTCAACCGACTCATGTCCGCTTTTAAATCGCTCATACCACTTGTAAACAGTCTTCAGAATCACCACATTATCACCATACACTAATTTTAAAATTTCATGAGCTTCTTTGGCACTTTTTTGCAACTTGAAACAAAAATGTTAACGCGTTGTTCGAAATCCTTGATGCGCGACAGACACGATAAACAAGACATCACTCTTCCAGCTCTGGAAGCCGACTGACAAGTCACAACTTGTTGATACTTGACAATGACTAACTCAACGGATCAGACTATTGGACTTATTACTTCAAATGGATGTAGCGTCAGCAGTTGCTGCTATAAAAATTCATTCACCGTATTTTTTTATCATACCTAGTATAATGAGTATTAGTATCAAAGAGATATATTACTTCATGAGGTATATATAGGGATGGGAACGATATATCGATATATCGAAAATATCGATACTTTAGAATAATATATCGATATTTTTATATCGATATTTGAAATGCGATATATCGCGCAAAATATCGGTATTCGCACAAAATATCGGTATTCTTGTATATTTTTTACATTTAAATATATGCTGTTCACTTTTGTAGAATCAAACTATAGGCTATTCCAAACGTTTAGGCGGAACTAATTTTTGAAATCTAGTAATTTTTATCAATTAATTCGGACTTTTGGTCATTTTGTTTAGGCTTTGAAAATCATGCTCATATTGCAAATTCTAGATTTAATTGATTGTCATTATAAAATATCCTTTTCATTACATATTAGTTTTTTGTCATTCTTAATAAAAATTTCCCATTTATTAATTTTTTTGTCTTCAAAATATGAAAAAAAAAAATTTAAATATTTGACATATGTCATTCGTTTCCATGGTTTCACTGTTAGAATTTTAATTTTTCACATACCAAACCTAAAACATAAAATAAGCCAAGCAAGGTCCCTTTTCGTGACAGCCTAAAATAACGAAATTTCCATTTAGTTCCGCCTAATCGTTTGGAATAGCCTGTAAGACGAATTTTTGATTTCAATAATTTACACTTTTGAAATTGACATGTTGGTATTAAAAAATTATAAAAAATGTCACTTTCTTAATAATGATCCTAACCAATAAATCTAAAGTCGGTTTTACAGTGTAAGGAATATTTTTAATTGATATTTAAAGACCGTAATACACTATAAAAGTAACCAAAAAATCTGGTTTGTCCTTACAAAAGTGAACAGCATATATATATTTAATTAAGAGAGCTGTTAACAAGGATAATATTAGAAAGTTGGTTGGTATCTGGGTGAGTACCAACTGTAAAGTGATTGTCTGTCAATTGACGACTTCTTTTCCCGCCAAGCCAACCAAAAAATATGTAATTTATATATCTTACATGTTACGTGTTAGTTATTTCGATATATCGAAAATATCGATATTTTTACTTCGATATATATCGAATATCGATATCACACTTACGATGTATCGAATCGCGCATATATCGATATTCAAAAATAAATTCCCATCCCTAGGTATATACAATTCTCTCGGACGTTTCGGAAACTACTCAACGATCTGTTTCCGTCTTTAGCGATCATTCGAGTGACTTGAGTTTAACTTATACTGATCTATTAACTAAACTAGCATCTCGTGCAGAATATATGGCATTTCGCATGGTTGCAAAATACAGTTTGCACTACTTTTGATAACATTTTCATAATAAATCATAGTGAAAGGAGCTAGACAACTATGTATAGTTGTGCAGTCGGTTGTGTACTGTATACAGAATATAATAATTCAATAAATTGCTCTAAACAACATTTATTTCAAGAATGCATTTATTTTATATAGTTTGCAGTTAATTTAATACATATTTTCAGTACAAGTGTGGTATTGAAAAATGCAGATGGTGTCGTCATCAACATAGATTGGAACATCCTGTGCCTTTGAGGTAGGGGTACTGGTTCCTATAGTTACCTCTGCAAAATAAATACAAAATATATAAGTCAAAATATAATTGACTCGCCCAGCTGCTTTTCGTTAACTACTAGCAAGAAAGCTTAAAATACTCACACATTTATGGGCTACATATTTCGAAAACTCCTATAGAATTTCTGTTTCTTGCTGCTAGACGAAGTAACTTTTGTTTGGCACAATTATGTAATTACTACAGTGACATCATTAATACCTGACCGTTATGTAATACTTAACAGAAACATTTAGTTATCAAAATTATATCCAAGAACATGTACGCATACGTAGATTCGATTTTTATTACCTTATACCAATTAATTATTAAGTGAACAATGTTTTTCCCTACACGCCAATAAGTTAACAATAAATATGAAGTTTGCAACGGATCATCGTTGTTCCTTGGGTGAATTTGGGTCAATGAAGTGATCTGATTGGTTCTTTGTTAAGTTGTAACTTTCAGCTGTGAATTGGAATACATTTTTGATATTTTAAAACTCATTGTTTACTGTTATGAATCGCATCAATTGATTTTGACGGTAAGATATGTCGGAGCGGTCATTTCAGAAATAAAATATAATTATTATTTAAAATAAAATTATTAAATTAGTTAGAAATATTCAAATTATTTAAATATAAAAACTAATCTATTTTAAGATAAACATCCTCAAAGATTAGTCGAGCTATCATATATTTTGTTTTAGTTAAATATTGAGAGACTAGGATCATATTATTATATGATTTGTTAAAAATGTTGTCACCGTTTATTTCAAGTACATGGTCGAATGTTTACACAGATGCTGATATGCGACCATATATTTTCAGTGATATGGACTTCGTAGGTAATTAGAGTCAAAATTAATTGTTTGAGGTTATGAATTATTGGGAATAAAAATGTGACTTTAGGATAAGTTAAAAGGTTTTTGTTGTTAATTGAAGAGCTGATTATTTTTATAACCACAAAAAATGGCGTTCAGAGATCAAATTATTAGTTTTAAGAAAAGGGCTGGGAAAATATTGTCAGAGAAAGAGAGTCGTGAGTAAACCAACACCGGAGTTGGATGAACCTCCCTAGCATTTTTTTGGTTGAGAAACCCGGTAGCGTGTAATGAAACATAAGTAGTCTGGAAGTGTTGAGGACAGTTTGAACGAACCTCAATAACGGATTAAACACTGTGAGTGTTGTGAGGTCTTGAAGCGCAATTTTGAGGTGTTTTAAAAACCAATAGAAAAGACCAATAAGAAGCGTATGTGGTGTATAGTGATTGTGAGGTTTTGTGTTGAGTATCTCTCAGGGGATTTCGTATCCAGCATTTAATTGTAAGTTCTACTGTAATTATTAACTTCAGTCTTAACTAAATATTAAACGTAGATTAAGTAAAATGCAGACTTTAATTCAAACACCCTTATTCCTGTCATAAAGAATCTAAGCAACCGACCGGCGGACCTTTTAGGGTTTCACTTGATTCCGCTCGCAAGTCTTGAAACCCACTACGTGGAGGAGCCTTTCAAAGTAAGTACCATGAAGTACAATTAAATTATTTAAATTCATTCAGCCAGGAGAAGATGTGGTGTGATTACAATGGATAGAATTCCATTCTATCAGTGATAATAAAACAATTCTATTGGTGGTTGCCAAGTAACTATGTTTTTTTTTTGTCATTATAGAACAGAATTGTATCTCTTGTAATCCCACAATCATTATGCCATTACGTTTCGACTGATCTTAGAAATGCCCACACAGATAATACTTACGCTGGTCCGTAGTTACAAACAAGGAACTTGATGCTCTTTGTACCACTGACATAATTCACCATTCCACATCCAACTTTGTTAGTTTCGGCGTTGATAACCTAGAAATATTAAAATGTGAATTTTTAGCTTTTTATTTTTTTAATCTGGTCTTGGCAGCTGTGGCCATTAACCAGTATACATATTAAAACTACGAACACACTCAAACATCCATGCCATCAACGGGATTGGAACCCGAGCCTCCTGGACTACCAACCAGGCGCACCACTACACTTGACCAATACACCATAATGACTGGCTATTCTTTACTGTTGGATATATATTGTGGAATACAATTACTTTTACGAGATTTGAATTTTATATTTCGGGATTTGAGATCAAAAATAATTACTTATCAACAAAAGTGGCTTTATTGTTTTTAAAATATTCTCCATGAAGATCAATACACTTTTGCATCCGTCTGAACCAATTTTCGAAGAACCTTTTGGCCTTTTTCCACCGGGATTATCAAATTATGTGGGATCCAACTGCGAACTGTTTTTGACGACTAAATGTTCATGCAATAGTGAATGTATGCTGGTCCCACTAATGCCCAAAGATACCTCAATCTCACGATAAGTCACATGACGATCTTGCTGTATCAATTCACGCACAGCATCAATGTTTTCCGGAACAACAACCGAATTTGGACGACCTTCACGAAATTCGTCCTTAAGCCAACTACGGCCACGATTGAAGTCGGCAAACCATCGATAAATAGTTCTTGAAGGTGCTACATCACCAAAAGTTGAATTAAGTTCATCGATGCACTGTTGTTGGATTAATTCACGTCGAAAGTTGTAAAAAATAATCGCTCGAAAATGTGTACGATTAAATTCCATTTTTAGCCGAGTTGATTTTATTCAAGTTACAACACAAATAGCGCTCGTACGTCAAAACGTTCTGAGTACGTATGCCGTCAAAATATCAAATTTTACGATAAAAGCGTCAGTTGCCAGATGGCAGCTCTAGTTTAGCGCAATCCCGAAATACGAGGGTCATCTCAAAAGTAAGTTAAACTATTTTTTTGAATCCGTGTGGTTGGCGGGAAATGTCAGGGCATTTGCGTCTGGGCGTAGTGGCAGCACTGTAAAATTTCTATGCGCGTGCGTCGATCGATCCGGCAGTCAGGCTCCAGTCACTATGGAGACTCCACTTGCTTCTACCACCAATTTCAAAGTTGGAGGTGTTAATCTTTGTTTGACGGCAAAAAATTAAATGCTACTGAAATTCATCGCGAGGAAGACGTTATGTTAAAGCCAATGGTTTCTCGTTGGCGCCAATCATTCATTGAAGGGAGAACAGCATTATACGATGACTCAAGACCTGCTTGAGGAGTTTCGATGGGATGTTTTCGGACATCCGCCTTACTCCCCTGACCTTGCACCAAGTGACTTCCACCTGTTTCCGCAGCTGAAGAAACATCTTGGGGGAACAAGCTTCACAAACGATAATTTGAAACAAAAAGTTGAAATATGGCTAACCAGTATGGCGCCAGAATGGTACAACACTGGACTGAAAAAACTTTTACCACAGTACCAAAAATGTATTGAAAACAAGGCGATTAAGCAGAAAAATAAGTTTAATATGTACTTTTCCCTCATATTTCAGGAGAAGATATGGTGTGATTACAATGGATAGAATTCCATTCTATCAGTGATAATAAAACAATTCTATTGGTGGTTGCCAAGTAATGTTTTTTTTTTGTTATTATAGAACAGAATTGTATCTCTTGTAATCCCACAATCATTATGCCATTACCGAGATTCGAACCCGAGTCAACCTGGTGTAGCAATCAGGCGCATTACTCCACCATGAGGACCCGAAAATTTCTACTCTTGAATATATGTTACGAAATACAATTTCTTCTGTTATTTCTGGAGGAGGTAGTTACACTTACCTGTGTGTAATGTCCAGCTGAAAGGTCAGAACCTTGAACTCTGTAAGTATAATTTGCGGAGTGCACCTCGTTGAACCAGCCAGTAACGGCAGCTGTCCAGTTGGCAGGTTGTGTGTAGGAACCCCCCCAGGTTTGGTATAGATTTTGACCAACTCCCCAACGAGCTGTACATTACAAAATTAATATCAAACAATGCCTAGTAGTCTAATATGTTTTTATTTAATTAATTATTTATTTAATTTGGGACTATCGTTACAATGGCGTCTGATCTGGAGCTACAGTAGGCAGCAAAAGTATTCGTACAGTTTTAATTTTTTTAAACTAATGTCTTTATTTCACAGTATCCAAATATTTTAATAAAATTTATGACTCTATTTTATCCGTATTATTATTCTAGATAAATTTATTACAAAAACTTAGATAAATTACTTTCAAAAAATATTTATTTATTTACTTTAGCATTTATATATCACAAAATAACAATGCAAAAGTATTCGTACATAACAAAAAAATAATATAGAAAAGTAATATGTTGAATTATAAAACAAAATTAATATTTAGTTGGGTAGCCGTCTGACTCAATTACAGCTTGTAATCGACGTGACATGAATTCTACTAATTTATTTGTTAAATTAGTGTCAATTTTGAGCCATTCTTCCTTCAGTATCCTTTCCAACACCGATTTCCTTGTTATATCATGTTTTCTAATCTGAATTTCTAACTGATGCCAAAAATTTTCAATGGGGTTGATGTCAGGTGACTGGGGAGGTGTTTGTAACACTTTAGAAGTGTTATACAATAACCAATCTTTAACAACTCTCGCCGTAAGTTTAGGATCATTGTCTTGATAAAACAAATAATCGTCGCGAATTCCTAATTTTTCGGCACTTTCATTTAAATTTTGTTTTAAAATATTGAGATAAACCATTTTATCCATAATCCCAGGAATTATAACTAAATTGCCAACGCCAGCCGCCGACATACAACTCCATACCATAACTGATCCACCGCCATGCTTTACCGTAGCGCGCAGATTTTGTTGTTTTAGTGCCTCTCCTGGTTTTCTCCACACTAATTAACGGCCATCGGAGCCAGTTATATTTAATAAGTTATATTTGCTCTCATCTGTGAAAATTACTCGTTTCCAAAATTCTTGTGGGGCATTTAGATATTGTCGTGCAAAATCTAATCTTTTCTTTTTATTCACTTCATTTATGTAAGGTTTTCTTCGAGCAACTCGCGCATTATATCCAGCTCTTTTTATTGTTCTGCGAACTGTATCTGGGCTTACATTCTTATTAAATATTTCCTTAACTTCCACGGCAAGTTTAACACCACTTGTTTTTGGATTTTGTTTAACTTTTTGCAAAATACTTCTTTCTTCTCTATCAGTTAATTTTTTGGGTCGGCCGCTTCTAATGGTGTTTGAGACATTGTTTTCATTTTAATTTTTTTTAATTATGTACTGAACTGTTGAACAGCTTCTATTTATAATTTTTCCTATATTTCTGTATGATTTATTTTCATTATATAATTTAATAACAATTTCACGCTCACGAACAGTGGTTTCTTTTGAATTTCGTCCCATTTTAATAAAAATATAAAATATGTGTCCTCTACGGTGGTTTTATTTATACTAAATATGTATATAGCAAACTGACTGATGAGTCATTAGGTGCAAGGAAAAGCCTGTTCCAAGTGTTTATTTGTTATTGACAATAAAAATTGTATGTTGTACGAATACTTTTGCGTTGCAATTTTGTGTTGTATAAATGCTATAGGAAATAAATAAATATTTTTGAAAACAAATTTATCTAAATTTTTGTAATAAATTTATTTAGAATAATAATACGAATATAATAGAGTCATAAATTTTTTCAAAATATTTGGATACTGTGAAATAAAGACATGAGTTTAAAAAAATTAGAACTGTACGAATACTTTTGCTGCCTACTGTATGTAATTGTATAAAGATTGACTAGAGCAAGGGTTCCCAATCTTTATCACGCAACGATTCTTTCCAAGAAATTATCCAATTCCATCGACCCCCTTGGTAATTGAAACTAGTAATATCTGCCCAACACCGACGTCATTACATACAAAATGTATTATTAAATATTAGGTCGTCAGGGATGAAATTTGTAGTTAATAATATTGCCAACTTTAACAGCTTATTATTTGACATTGGCTTAATATTTTTCCATACTGTTTTTTTTTTTTTTTTTTGTTGGAAAGTTACACATGTCACCTAGAGCAGTGCTTCTTAAAGTGGTGGGCCGCGGCCCCCTAGGGGGCCGTGGTGTTCCCACAAGGGGGCCGCGAAGAGTCGTATATATAACACTTAATTATTTTATTACTTAAAAAGGATGAGTAGCTTTAACTTTAATGCTACATAAATTATTCTTCATTATACATTAATTATTGAATGATCTGAGCGTAAAAAACTATATGTATGTATATATTTTAACTAATCTTGATTCCAAAAACAAAAATTAGGGGGGCCGTGGGTTATTGATTTGAGTTGCAGGGGAGCCGCGACAAAAAGTTTAAGAAGGACTGGCCTAGAGCATACAAATCATTGTGTGCTCTAAAAAAATACCAAAAACTATTTAATTTTTTTCTTTTTTGAAAATGGAACGGTCAGGAATTCACACTATTATGAAGTATGAGTTCTTACGTGGAACTACAGCATCGCAGACCGCGCGAAACATTAATAGTGTATTTGGCTCTAGTGTTACTACGCAGCGGACAATATTAAATTGGTTTGCCAAATTTCGTACAGGTAACTTCTTTTTTTTAATTTAATGGCTTGGCGCTGTGGCAATTAGCCAGGACAAATTGTTATTTGAGATAATTTCCATGCCTGAACGGGATTCGAACCCGACACCTTCGCAACGCAAACACATGTGCTACCACTACGCTACGCCGGTCAGCTACAGGTAACTTAAAAACAAACAAAAAAAAACTAAAAAAAAACTGGCTCATCGATCACAGCAAAAATATATTGCAACCAACTGGATGAAATGATGCAAAAACTTAAAGAATAACAGCCTAGATTGGTCAATAGATCGACTCCTATCTTATTGCATGATAACGCTAGACCACACACTGCACAAATGACTGTGGCAAAACTACAGGAATTGGAGTTGGAACTTCTTCCTCAATACTCACCAGACCTAGCCCCCACTGACTACCACTTCTTCCGCAATTTGAACAATTTTATAATAGGAAAACAGTTTAATTCCGACAATGCTGTAAAACTGGCCTTCCGGGAATTCATTGACTCTCGTCCGCCAGGGTTTTATACTACCGACCTGAACAACCTGCCGCTTAAATAGCAAAAGTGTATAAACAATATGAGTGTATACTTTGATGAATAAAATAATTCCTTATATATTTAAGTTTTCAACCAACTTTGCCTTTTTTTCTACAAATTTCATCCTTGACGAACTAATAGATTGATCAACTAATTAAACTGATTTACGAATTTAAAAAAATCTATAAAATTATGTAAATATATCAGACTCTTATAGTATATCTAATTAACAGTGATTGAGAAAAGTTATACAGCAATTAATATTTTGTACCATTTTGAATACTTACTATCGTTAACTCTGACGTGAGCAAATACGCAAGTGTTGCTGATTTTTTGGGCTGCAGCAGCTAAGGCATTGTCCCAGCTCTGAAAAATAATTTTTTAACACACTCTTTAAAATAATAATATTTAACTTACTATTTTTTTCATGTTGCCGGCTTTTGGTTGACCGACAACTTTTCCTTGAGCGATCATAGTACGGTAACGGTTATGGATGTTGACAATCTCAGTTATTTGGGCAGCTGTTACACCACTCTCTGAAATAATGAGAAATTTATAAAGGAATACATTCAGCTCAAAAGGCAGGTTTGCTCATGAATCACAACAAAATTAAAATGTCATTAAATATACAGGTGTTCAATCTAAGCCACCATTGTTAGCTCGAGAACTATAAGAGCTACGAGGTTGGTTAAATTACCAAATAAATACCACTTTACAAGTCTATTACAAAACTATTAACAACAACTTTTTATGATCAGTGGTTCTCCAAATATGGAACCCAACTTTTTTATTTTAAAGGAGAACATATTTTTTTTATATTTTTGTTTAGTACCCTTTGTGGTTTTTTGCCACGAATACGCAGTTTAGTACCCTTACATCACAAAATTTTTGAGAAAAATGCATATTAAATTGACATTATTTTAAATCAATTCGCACAGGAATCAGCGTGCTATGAATGAAACAAATGAATATCAAAATGTATTGAACAGTTTATTCTATTATCATCATTGGCGCGACAGCCAAGTGAGCCTAGGCCTCCTGTTTCCAGGTTTCATGACCATGTTTTCAATCTATGTACATTCAGGAGTAATATTGTCAATATTACGTCCATTTTTTAACGTACCAAAAAAGGCACCTACAGTTTAAAGCCAGTTGCGAACGGCTAAGCAGAACCTGTAATTTGTATAAATATTTTTTAGACATATTATTTGACATAAGCAGGAATTGAACTCACGTCCGTTCCCTTGCTCAGCGGTCAAGTAGCAGGTACAGACGATTTAACGTTTGCAGCTATATACTTTGCTTTAATTCTATTACATAGTACAATTTTAATTATGAATATTGCTCCAAATTGCATTCATTCTTATTAATACATAATTCAATCCTTAAAAGTAAACTATTTCGGAACTTTTTTATTTTCTCCCATCAATATTATATATAATATCGATTTAAATTATAAAAATATTATTATTTGTTCATCAAGGGATTGGATGGACGCGAAATAGTAGGTTTTCTATCACTACCAGAGATGCACCCCATTTAAGGTTAAATAGACAATATTCAAGCAGAGTTTCTTGGCTAATTTATTTATTTGGAGGTCCCAGGTTGGCTTACAGTCAAAAACAAGTCCTAGAAATGTTACCGGAACTTGGTTTATCTCCTGTAAGTTTCTAGTCTAGAATACCATGTTCTGAGTCTTTTTGTTGTTCATGGTCAACTTATTAGCAAGGAACCAATTGTGAAAGGTAGATATGGCCAAATTTTGGTCATCAATAAGTGATGTAATAGAACTGTTGTGTTGGAGGGCGGTAGTGTCATCCGCGAATAGTATTACATCCAGGTTAGTATTAAAACAATTGATGTGAAGTGTGAATTTTCACACATTTTATGATTTCGCAGGTATTTAGTAACTGAATGATGATTATTTGGGATGCCAAAACAAATTTTATGTCAAAATATTTTTTTATGAATTTTAATTCGAATGCCTAATACCATTATTTAAGTTTTTATTTATGTGCAGTATATTAAAAATTCCTGTTGTACTATTCCGGTTCACACCAATGTACATTATTTAGAATTTTTTCAGATTTTTAGTTTAAACCATCTGGGCTACAGGGTGTGGGACAATTTTTTTTTTGCACAATTTTGGCTAAATACGCGTAAACATAATTTATTTTGCAAAAATAAAATTTTGATCGTTAATCCACGTACTAAGGGCTTTCATTTGAGACCCTACTCAGAATTTAAAAAAAATATTAATTTTTTCGAGAAGCACATATTTGTTTATATTTTTAGGGGGATATGTTTTTTAGATGTTTTAGTATTTTTCCTATGTGTGGGCCAAAGAGTTATAAGCATGCCGAATTTCAACTCTCTAGGTTTAGCCGTTTGGCTACAATTTTTACCGAACAGACAGACAGACAGACAGACAGACCCTAAAGCCTAAAAAGGCAAACCATTTATGTGGATTAGAAACAAGATCAGACCCAGGACTGACCCCTGAGGTACTCCATGGTTAATTTTTAGCATCTTGGAAGTATCGCTGTTAGAATTCGCAAATTGTTTTCTGTTGTAAAGGTATGACTGGATAAATTTAATGCTATATGGTAAAAGATGCCACCATTATGACTGAAAAACTATCTGACAGAATGCATATATGCTATATACACCTTTGTAGCCACAGTTACTATTATAATCATTATTACTAATGATATATAAAAAATATCACCTAGGGAATTGCCGATGATCCCTGGGAAATGTGATTCATCGTTCCCGAAGGTTTTAGTATACCAGGAATTAAAAAAACTAATTTAAAGGCACTGGTTGAGATTGATAAATATCAGGCAAGATGGAAATAAAAATAGAGGACTATGTTCAATATTGGATAGAGCCTAATAATTATAAGAAGTGGCAGACCTTAATGGTAATACTTACGTTTTACTGATCCAGGTTCACATGTTGACTCGCCCTGGGTCAGAAGACCAACCAAAACAAGAAGAACTATTGGACTGTACATGGTTGAACAATAAACTGACAAATACACCACGAGGAATCCTTTTTATACAAATATATTATCATATAATTGTATACTCACATTTAGTTTGCCAAGAACTCTTATTAATATTTGGACACCGTATTGATATTGTTTTAAAAATAAGAAAAAATAATAGGTTTTACTTCTATAGTATTAGTTATGATTGGTTAAAGTCAACCTCCTTGTTATATGGTTTGTTATTTATTTATGTTTGCTTGAAAACGCGTAAAATATCTTATCATGAATTGAAAAGTGTGAACTCAGTTACCTATTTATCTATCGAAGCGAGAAATTTTTTGTAAATAAATAGAATAAGTGACTCAGAATTTTCTGTACAGTAATTTTCAGCTCTTTAAGAATTTTCTGCTTGGGACTTCTTCTTTTAGTTCATATTTAACAAGATAATTGGCCAATCATTTTAAATCATTATTTTCTGTTTTCATCAGTCCCACAATTTTGTTTATTAATATACAAATATAATATATAGAGCTTCCGTGGCTCCGTGGTGAGATGGTTACCTACGGAGCACAGGGACCCGGGTTCAAATCCCCCCACGTCCTTCGGATTTGTATCTTCCGATATTGTGCAGTCAGCTCTGGGGACGACTCAGCCTAAAGTACTCAATGCTTAAAATGAGTACCTGTTATACAGGGCAGAGTTGGACATTATTTAAGTAAACTTTCAATCAACTAAAAATTTGAATGAAAATGTAATCAAACTAAATTAATCATTTCTTATTCAATCAATAATAGATGTAATCATAAATTTATAACTTAATGATAATCATTAGTGTCAAATCATTAGTTTTCAATCATATTGTGACCAACGTGGTGGTCGAGCGCACTTAGTCGTGCGGTTTGTACTGGTGGAAACCCAGTACGATTGTCCGGTCTGTGGTTCGAGCCTGCTTCGTTGGTGATATTATTCGGGCGAGAATAATATGTTTACATTACTCTCATTTTCACAATCATTCACCCTTCATCCAGGTGTAGGAGCTCGCCCCCTGGCATCGGCGATTAGCCTCATTGCAGAAATAAAGGCCGATGTAAAATAAATAATATAATTATAATCATATTGTGATATTTTGTCAGAAAAATTTGAATCGCTTAGATCAATTTATATATTACGTATATAATATCCCTATAGTGCGTTCGAAGGTGAGTTTGCAGTATAGCTCTTATGGCAAATGGGAGCGGTGTTGCCAAATGTTGTAAAAGTGTCAAATGTGTCAATTATAATAATATGAAAAACTCGTATTATTTACAAAAATCAACTCTTATAAAACTCAAAATAACACTCAACAAAAACAAATGGCCATTTGTAGAATACTGCGTCTTCACAGATCAGCGCGTTTAAGAGCTGGCAACGTCGACTAGCAAGAAAAGGATAGCGTCATTCTGTAAACCCATTAGAGAGTATGAAAAAGGACTACTCCATATGCCCTGTACTGCAAACTCACCTTCGAACGCACTATAATCCCAAATTCTCAATAATTTTCGGCCGTCTTGCAGCTTTCAAAAGAGTATTACATTTTTCCACTCTACCGACCTTAGAGGAATAACATATTTGGTAATGTCTTCTTCAAATTTTTGTTGTAACAATGTTCCGGCTCTAAGTATTCTTGATTTTTGAGAAACAATTGTTTGTCTACCTTTAGAAACAATGTGTTTTAAATGCAATAAATTCATCGTTTAGTGTCGTCTTTTAAGATGAGATATAAAATTCGATGAACTATTTTTATGTCCTTTAATTTCAACTTTAGATTGGCATTGACCGCATTGAGCAATGAACTTATTTTGTTCTAGACAGTTTTTTGCGGCTAAATATTGAAATATATTGTATATTGAAAAAACGTATCATCTACCGTTTTCGATTTAAATAAAACATTTCTTATCTTACCATAATTGGCTGACTGAGAAGATTTTGAAGCTTCTGATGCTTCAGATATTAAAAGAGTCGATGCACCAAAACTTTCACGAGTAGAGTAGATTCAAATAGAGAAGGATAAACGACCGTTACAAAATTGCGCAAACAAGATAACGCCAGGTGGAGACAAATAAAATATTTTCAAACCAAATGGGACAATTAAGTAATATTTTTTATTGAATTAGTTAAGGAACGATTTAATAGCTATATATTAAAATATAAATGAAAAAATATAAATAAAACGCTGTTTAATATAAATATGTCAGGCATAAATAACAGAAGGCAAATTAATTATGAATAAAAAAATAAATATGCTGACCAGACTAAAAATTACCTCTATAATAAGGAACCTCTATAATAGGGAACGTTGCCACATGCGATTTCTAATGTATTTATCTACGCAAGTAATAAAAATGAACTGGAAAGAGCAACACCGGCGAGTTGTTAGTGTGTAAGTGTTAGTGAATTTAGGCCGGCGGCCTTAGCTTCGATTGTTTTGATTTATGATAAGTACTCTGACGTGAATCTGGATGCTACAGTGCGTTATATTAACACGAGCGTGTTTAATTATGAAATTATATTATTAATAAAAGATATTGGTCCTCATCGGCCAAAATTGAATATTTCACAACCGAACAAAAATGGAAATAGAACATAAATAGCAAGTTCAGAAAAGAAAACAATGGTAATAATTTAGAATAGAGCCCCCAAAGCTGCAATTTTTTTAAAGACCGATGGTTGATCTATATGTAGCTCGGAGCTTAAACAAATATATACAAGGTGTCTCAAAAGAAATTTTATATTTATTTAGCTTACTGCGTGAACGCAACGTATCCAAGGGGCGCGGGGGTTATGTCAATCGGTAGCCTGGCTCTTGGGAATTCAGTCGCTATGGAGCGTTTCTCGGGAGCAGACCGCGCGTTATGCGTGCGAGAGTTTTACAAAAACGGTGATTCGGCGACTGTAGCGCGTAGAAAATTCTGCAGCATTCGAGGTTTTCGCAACTTAAATGATGCGCCTAACATTCCTCTCATTCGACATTGGGTTAAAAAGTTTGAAGAGACTGGTAAAACGCTGAATAAATCAAAATCCGGGCGACCTAGGTCATTAAGAACGGTAGAAAACGTGGAGAATGTTAATCAGTCTGTTCGTGACGATCCGAACCTTTCAATTCGGAAGCGCGCAAGTGCTTTAAATGTGCATAGATCATCATTACATCGCATTATGCACAAAGACCTAAAGCTGCACCCCTACAAAATTCAATTGGTGCAAGAATTAAAGCCCCAAGATGCCAGTCAGAGGCTTAATTTCGTAAATCAGGTGATTGAGCGATTTTCAACGTTTACCAACATTTTGTTTTCGGATGAAGCTCATTTTCATCTTAATGGCCACGTAAATAAGCAGAACTGCCGCTACTGGAGTGCAACGAATCCGAAACGCAAACATCAGAAACCCCTACATTCGCCTAAAGTGACCGTATGGGCTGCGATGTCGGCGCGAAGAATTATCGGCCCTTACTTTTTTGAAGACGAAAGGGGGCGTGCAGTTACAGTGAATTCACAGCGTTATGTGGAGATGTTAGACAACTTCTTGGTACCTGAACTGCAAAACTTTCCTGCCTATAACCAAAGAACATGGTTCCAACAGGACGGAGCAACTTCACACACGTCCAATATGTCTCTGCCACGTGTTCGTGAAATTTTCTCAGGCAAATTGATCTCCCGGAGAGGTGACATAAATTGGCCTCCACGCAGTCCAGATTTAACCCCTATGGACTTTTTCCTATGGGGTTATCTTAAATCTAAAGTTTACGCCAATAAACCGACTTCACTGGCGCATTTGAAAGAAAATATCCGTCACGAAATGGCAGCCATCCCTGAGTCCACCTGCCGAGACGTCATAAATAATTTTACTGTTCGATTAAATGAGTGCCGAGAACGCGAGGGTCTACATTTAGACGATATTATTTTTAAGAAATAAATCCCCAAAAAGTGTATTTTAATAATTAATAAACATTTTTTCTATATACGGCTTACTTTTTATTTAATCGATCCACTAAATATAAAATTTCTTTTGAGACACCTTGTATATATATATATATATATATATATATATATTGATACAACCGACGTGGTCAGACCAATGATATCCAACAGGCGACCTAAGACCTACCGTTATTTAAAGGATTTCGCGTGTATATATGCCAGATATAGAATCTACCAGTTATAACTCTCAGGGCACACTGAGAGGGGTAAGAAAATCTCAAAAAAAAAAATTCGCTATGTTTAATAAACATTATTAGACCCAGTATATGGAACCGCTTTTTCAGTATCACCTGTATAAAATAGTGTTGTTCAATCGACATTGTCAGGCCTTGCGACGTTGCCAATTTTATCATAGTGTATAATATGATTTGTAAAGTTGAAAACATTCAAACCGACTCATTCAGTCCTACTGTTCAGGAGTATGTTTACACTCAAGAGTGCATTTTGAATAAATAATAATAATATTATGTGAAAAAACACTTGTTGATAATTCATATACGTATTTGCAATGTAACATGTGGATCGAAATGTCCTTTCTTCGGGCGGCTATGTTTTATATAAGAAAATCTCCTTTTTTTTCGACAAATTACACGTGCATTATGAATACTCAATTAACAAAAGAAGATCTGCGATTTATAATACATAAGCCATCTGAGACTGAAAGACTTTTTGATCATAAGTTAGTAATTACATTTAATATACGCCGATTATTATTTTATACATAAAATATATTCGGGGGATCTTCCTGTGCTGTTTTTTTCACGCGTTTTTGAAAATGATTACACTTCAAATTAAATAATTTTGTTACTCAATAAAATGAAGAAATATTAGTCAATACTGTCGCATACCTGACCCGAAAAGCACAGCCACTAGGTTGTACTGCGCATTAAAATATATTTTTACAAATTGTATCTTGGTTTTAATTATATTGGCGTATTATTTACGTATTTTGTTATTAAGGACATTTATTACTGTATAAATTCAGTAAACTGTTACTGTCGTGATAATAAAAGGTAATATTTACAATTATATTTCTCATATGAAAAATAAAGAGAATCATCATCATTGACGCGACAGCGCGAGATGAGTCTAGATCTCTTGATTTCAAGTTTTGTGACCACATTTTCAATCTGTGTACATGTAGGAGTAATATAGACAGGATTACGTCTATTTTTTAGCGCACACAGAAATGCCCGTACAGCTTATAGCCGGTTGCTAAGCAGAACCCGTAATTTGTCTAAATATTTTTTACACAAATTATTTTAACAATTTAATTATTATCTACTTGCAAGCGGTCAACGGCAAGCACAAACGATTTATTGCTGGCAGCCACAGGCTTGCTTGTGATAAGTAAAATTAAGCAAGATCCTTAGAATCACCGATAAACGAAATTCTATACACCAAAAAGAAGTATGCGTGTCAGGTGGATCATAAACGAGAAAAAAATAATATTTGTAAAAGGTTGTTTAATTAGACCTTTTTGTTATATCTCACTGTTTTTTTTTTTTGAGTGCAGTTTCGGCTCTGGCAATTCTCAAATTTACGGTGAGCCGAAACTACAGTCAGTGAACTAATCTGTGAAACGTAACAACAAGCATCATTTAACAACCTTTTATCTTCTAAGTGAAATTTACAAAGTTGTGGAAAATTTACATATATAAATAAAATTGGAGGTTAAATCTGTTCTTTTTTAGGGTTTTGTAAAACCCTTATACCGTCATTTTGTCGTCTGTCTGTCTGTCTGTCTGTTCGGTAAAAATTGTAGCCAAACGGCTAAACCTAGAGAGTTGAAATTTGACATGCTTATACAACTCTTTGACCCGCACATAGGAAAAATACTAAAACATCTAAAAAACATATTCCCCTAAAAATATAAGCAAATATATGCTCATCGAAAAAAAAAAAAAAATTTTTTACAATTCTGTGTATGGTATCAAATGAAAGCCCTTGAAACCTGAATTAACGATCAAAATTTTATTTTTGCAAAATAAATTATTTTGACGCGATTTTTGCGAGAATTGTGCAAAATTTTGTCCCACACCCTGTAGCCCAGATGGTTTAAACTAAAAATCTGAAAAAATTCTAAGTAATATACATTGGTGTGAACCGGAATAGTAAAACAGGAATTTTTGATCAGATTATGTTTTCGGAAAATAACGCATTTTTTGTGTTTTTAACTAAAATATGTAAAATATTTAATCCGCTATTTAACACAGTAAAGGAGTGAACGTTCGTAGATCAGTGGTAACGTTCTCGCTTCGTAAGTTGCAAACTACTGTTCAACTCCCGTCAATTTTTATTTTTTCTGTTTTTTTTTTGCATTTTTATTTTGTTTAAATTATTTTGTCAAATTCTAGTTTAATTTTGGCAAATGTTGCATTTAATTTTTAAAAGCGTAAATTTAATAACCAGTGGGAAGTGTTGATATTATAATTTAATTCTATGTTTAAATGTATACGAAATCAGAGGGGCGGAAATTATGACTAAACAACCAATGGAAGCCGTAGGCGCAATTTTCAAAATATTCATGAACCTTGCTATATAAAAAAAAATACTGCAAATTTTTAGAAACCCAAATAATGGTATTAGGCATTCGAATTAAAATTAATAAAAAAATATTTTAACATAAAATTTGTTTTGGCTTCCCAAATAATCATCATTCGCTAAATACCTGCGAAACCCTGAAACGTGTGAAAATTCACACTTCACATAATTTTTTCTTGGTACCCATTTTTCGTTTCTACATGTTCCAAGTGAATGTAAAACAAAATTCACAAAAAAAATCTCTCTGTCTGTCTGATATGATTTTTTTCTATGGGTTTATTTATCTGACATTCAAAAAACAAGAGCTATATATATTTTCTCGTAATTTAATGTCATGACAGAGTGAAACCAGGTTTCGAGCCTATGATATGGCATCTTAAAATTTTAAGTTAAGAGGCGAATGTAGCCACCTCCAAAGTCCATCGTTGCACGCGGGGTGCGGTGGCGAGAAGTCGTATTACGTCATTGGGGGAGTGACCAAAGTGGAAGTAGCTTACAGGGAGAGGGAAAAGTGCTAATATTTATAAATCAACCTGTATTTTTGGAAATCATAAAATATAGATTAAATATATTCGAATCAATTTGATTTTTTTTTTTTAAATTTCAAGATATGAAAGAAAATATCAAAATTTTAATAAGTAAATAAGTAAATAAATTTTAATAAAAAGTAAATAAATTAAATATTTTAATAAGTTTAAATTTGTATTTTGATTTATTTTTAATTTTCAATTTTACAGTGCTATACTTTTTTCAATTTCACATGACTGTTACTCAGTAAATGAATAAAAATTACAAATGTTAACACTTAACCACTCTATATTGTAATTTTATCTTTAAAATAAGCTCTTGTATGTGAAAAGTGATTAATATTTATTACCAATTCTGATTTTACAGATAATTTTGTAGAAATAATAGTTTTTTTTTTATCATCAAAAAATTATGTTAATAATCATAGATTCACCCCTTTAGGGGTTTATTTAACCTTTTGGTTAAACTCGATTACAGTATAACAATCCCATACGTTACCACAACAACTATGTTCTGACCATTTGGTTATAGTTAACTAAGCTTTCAGAAGCCGGCCATAATTATTTAACTTAATTTTTGGGACCATTTTTTTGTGTCAATATGAATTTGTATTCTACCACGGAAAGTCTAAAATAAAACAGGTAAATTTGACGTCACAAACTGTTTTATTCCAAAGATCTTCTGTTACCCATTTCAACCGATTTCAAAGATATGTGTAGGAAACGAAGGCGGAGCTTAAGACTCCCTCTACTATGATTAGATTAGTTTAAAACCACGCTACCAGATGGATACATCTCTCGATGCTTGTAAATACCAGTATTTCATATAAATAGTGTTTCGGTGTGGGCCAAAGAATTGGTGCTAAATATTAATTAATTTTCATAAATAAGGGCTCATTTTAAAGATAAAAGTACAATCTATAGGATTCTAGCTATGGAATTTGCAATTGTTATTGATTTACGGAGGAACAGTGATGTGAAGTTAGACAAAGTTTAGGACATTGTAAAACTGAAAATTAAAAATAAAACCAAATTTTAACTCTTAAATCCAACGGAGCCAATCATTATCTTCAAATTAAAAAAAAAATCAAATTGATCCGACAACATTTGGTTCAAATTCTTTGGCCCTTTCAAATGCACGTATCCGTTGAGCGTAACCCAGGTACAGTACGCTCTTAAACGTACACATAAATGTTCAATACTCAAAATGAAATGGGAACTTTTGTTTTTTACAATTATTTTTATTTTTTACAATTAAGAAAAGTAATTGTTCAAACGAGTTATTTGTAATTTGAAACCTTTTGTGTTTTTCTTTGGAATTAAGAATAAATTATGGACATTGATGTACGTATTAGAATAATTTTCTGTGAAATATATGAACAAAGTTCAAACTTATTAAAATGTACATTTATTTGGGATTCTAATAAAAATATTAAATAAATTTAACGTCTCATTTGAAGCAGTAACATTCAGCACGCTTTAAAAAATCTATAAACTATAAAAATGTAATTATTTCTAAATTGGAAAAAAAAGAAGAATTTCATGGCGCAAATACCAAAATTTTAATTTGAACAAATTTGATACAAATCGGTTATATGCATTGTTTTCAAGTATCTACGAGTCTGCCAACACTAAATTTGAGTTTAAAGTTTTTCTGTAAGACAAATTGAAAGAAAATATTTAAGTTCTTACAATGAACTAAAATTATCATGACTGGAATGTTTATCTAGCTCATTCTATACAGTGTTGCCAAATTTAAGGCTTGACAACGTCGACTGAATTGTGCTGGTCTGACAAAGTCGGAATCGTACATTTTTTGTATAAAAAGTTATATACAAAAACTACTGGCGCGCGCTCTTCACGACAAATCAGTGAACTAAATTTGTATATAAATATACGATCTACCCTCGTATTCAGACCATTTGTGAAATTTTCTCTGTCATTGCTGCTATATAATCAGGGTGCAAGAGCTCCAAAAAACATGAAAAACGTTTTCAGACCATTCCCCTGGTCTGAAAACGTCAATTTTGGTTTGACACCGTCCATTGAGTACATAGAATTGGCTTGCATAAGCGGTAAAACAAATATATATATATATATATATATATATATATATATATATATATATATATATATAAAATTATTCACTTTCAAGTCGTACTTGGAAATATAATTTGAAAGCGTCAACTTAGGTCATCAAATTTTTTTACCAACTTACACACCGCGTTTTTGAGAAAAATCGTATTCCTTCTACCTTGATCAGACTTGGGCAAATTGCAATCAAACTAATGATTGAGGATTGAGATTAAAAATTTAATTTGAAGACTTGATTAATGAGTAAGGTAGAACACCCGTAATGTAGTTATTCACACTGGTAACTAAATTAAATATTTACTCATTATCATGATTAAATTTTTAGTTATGATATGACGCAGATTTAATTTGTGAAAAATTTGAGTGATATATTTTAAAATTATATATTTGTATTTTTTCGCCAACATAAGTGACAATGATAGAGTAGATTCAAATAGAGTTGAGTACATCAATAAAAGTGTGCAGAAACCATTTTTCGTCTGGACGGGTCTAATTTACTTATAATAATGGTGTTAGGTTTGTTACTCATAGCTGTAAAAGTCTTATATGAGTTAGGAGCTTCCAACATGTTTATATAAAATATCTATATTATTAGAATACATCTACAATCTAAAATCGTATTTTTTAATACGATTTATTTGTTAAGGACGAGCTAAGTAGAAAAATACATATTTGGTAATAGAACAGTAGGATAAGTTGAGGTTATGAAATTAATTTATGTTTTGATTTTAAAAACAGTGTTTTACAAAATGCAGTAGCAATTAGTGGAACGTAAAGGACAAGTGCTTCATAGCCAGAGCCGAGAAATTATTAATAATGTTATGTTGTTCATGAAGGAGGAAGCTAATCTGAAAAACTTCAAAATTCCTGTAACAAATTTCCGGGAACGAGTAATTGCTGCAACTAGCATCTCTGAAAGTACATATGACCGATATAAATTTAATAATAAAATTAATTTTACTGCAATATATATATTTTCCCCGTCTAGTCGGCATATTTATTTTTTTATTCATAATTAATTTGCCTACTGTCATTTATGACTGACATATTTATATTAAACAGCGTTTTATTTATATTTTTTCATTTATATTTTAATATATAGCTATTAAATCGTTCCTTAACTAATTCAATAAAAAATATTACTTAATTGTTCCATTTGGTTTGAAAATATTTTATTTGTCTCCGCCTGGCGTTATCTTGTTTGCGCAATTTTGTAACGGTCGTGTATCCTTCTCTATTTGAATCTACTCTACTCGTGAAAGTTTTGGTGCATCGACTCTTTTAATATCTGAAGCATCAGAAGCTTCAAAATCTTCTCAGTCAGCCAATTATGGTAAGATAAGAAATGTTTTATTTAAATCGAAAACGGTAGATGATACGTTTTTTCAATATACAATATATTTCAATATTTAGCCGAAAAAAGCAGTGTAGAGCAAAATAAGTTCATTGCTCAATGCGGTCAATGCCAATCTAAAGTTGAAATTAAAGGATATAAAAATAGTTCATCGAATTTTATATCTCATCTTAAAAGACGACACTAAACGATGAATTTATTGCATTTAAAAAACATTGTTTCTAAAGGTAGACAAACAGTTGTTTCTCAAAAATCAAGAATAATCAAGAGCCGGAACATTGATACAACAAAAATTTGAAGACATTACCAAATATGTTATTCCTCTAAGGTGTGGCAAAAAGAGTGGCAAAAATGTAATGCTCTTTCGAAAGCTGCAAGACGGCCGAAAATTATTGAGTATTTGGGTATAGAGATAATATATGTGTAATATATAAATTGATCTAAGAATCTATCACAATATGATTGAAAACTAATGAATTGACATTAAAGATTACCCTGGTCAACAAATTTAAACTTTTTTTTGATGATTTAGATCAAATACTTGTTTTTAACTTATTTTGGGGTGCTGATTTCAAAAATGTTAACGGTTTCTGCCTATCACGTCAAATTTTTGTTCTATCGTATTTTGAATTTTTGCACCTTTTCACGTTCTGATATACGTCTACTTTAATTTCAACTTCGTTCTTTTTATCCAATATATTTCGTAGGAACGCATTTACATGTAGGTACTTGTTATAGACCTTTTTACAACGGCGGGGGTTGTAAGGTCAAGGGTAAGGTATGACCGCTGATCCATTAAATGTTCGGGTTTGTAATTTTCTTGGGAATAAAAAAGCCGAAAACTATGTGGAGGTAGTTGAAAATTTGAATGAAAATTATCATCATCTGCGGTGCAACATGAGCGTGAAACTTCATTTTTTAAACAGTCATCTTGACAAATTTCCTGTCAATCTTGGAGATGTTAGTGATGAACAGGGTGAACGTTTCCATCAGGATTTAAAAGAGATGGAGAGACGTTATCAAGGAAGGTGGGATACTCACATGTTGGCTGACTACTGTTGCAGTATTATAAGAGACTTATCGGGAATGGTGCACTCCAGAAGATCTTACAAACGACCATTTAATCCTTAAATTATTTTGTATTTTTATTTTAACACTCCAATGCATTAAAATGTAATTAAAACTGTTCTCATTTTCTTTCTTTCACTATAAATAAAATTTTAAGAATATTTTCTAATTATTTAGTCCTTATTGTTCGCCAAATTTGTACCAATTACAGTATCGACGTCTAAAATTAAACGATAGAAGCATTATTTGGCCGAAAATATGTATTTGTTGAAGAGCAAAAATCTGATGTGATACGCAAAAACTGATATTTGAGTTCAGCAGCACCAAATTAGTAAGAAACAAGTCTTAGATGTAAGTCAGCAAAAATTGTGTTGACCAGTGTAATCAATTAGTTAAGGATTTATGATTACATCCATTATTGATTGAATAAGGAATGATTAATTTAGTTTGATTAAATTTTCACTCAAATTTTTAGTTGATTAAAAGTTTAGTTAAATAATGCCCAACTCTGCCCTGTATAACAGGTACTCATTTTAAGCATTGAGTACTTTAGGCTGAGTTGTCCCCAGAGCTGACTGCACAATATCCGAAGGACGTGGGGGGATTTGAACCCGGGTCCCTGTGCTCCGTAGGTAACCATCTCACCACGGAGCCACGGCAGCTCTATATATTATATTTGTATATTAATAAACAAAATTGTGGGACTGATGATAACAGAAAATAATGATTTAAAATGATTGGCCAATTATCTTGTTAAATATGAACTAAAAGAAGAAGTTCCAAGCAGAAAATTCTTAAAGAGCTGAAAATTACTGTACAGAAAATTCTGAATCAATTATTTTATTTATTTACAAAAAATTTCTCGCTTCGATAGATAAATAGGTAACTGAGTTCACACTTTTCAATTCATGATAAGATATTTTACGCGTTTTCAAGCAAACGTAAATAAATAACAAACCATATAACAAGTAGATTGACTTTAACCAATCATAACTGATACTATAGAAGTAAAACCTATTATTTTTTCTTATTTTTAAAACAATATCAATACGGTGTCCAAATATTAATAAGTGGTCTTGGCAAACTAAATGTGAGTATACAATTATATGATAATATATTTGTATAAAAAGGATTCCTCGTGGTGTATTTGTCAGTTTATTGTTCAACCATGTACAGTCCAATAGTTCTTCTTGTTTTGGTTGGTCTTCTGACCCAGGGAGAGTCAACATGTGAACCTGGATCAGTAAAACGTAAGTATTACCATTAAGGTCTGCCACTTCTTGTTATAATTAGGCTCTATCCAATATTAAACATAGTCCTCTATTTTTATATCCATCTTGCCTGATATTGTTCAATCTGAACCAGTGCCTTAAAATTAAGTTTTTTTAATTCCTGATATGTGTAAATTTTCGGGAACGAGGAATCGCATTTCCCAGGAATCAGCAACTCTCTAGGTGATATTTTTTATATATCATTAGTAATAATGATTATAATAGTAACTGTTTCTACAAAGGAGTATATAGCATATATGCATTCTGTCAGATAGTTTGTCAGTTATAATGGTGGCATCTTTTACCATATAGCATTCAACTCATCCAGTCATACCTTTACAACAGAAAACAATTCGCCAATTCTAACAGCGATACTTCCAATATGATAGAAATTAACCATGGGGTACCTCAGGGGTCAGTTCTGGGTCCGATCCAGTTTCTAATCTACATAAATGATTTGCCTTTTTTTAATACTGACCTGGATGTTATACTCTTCGATGACACTACCGCCCTCCAACGCAACAGTTCTATTACATCACTTATTGATGACCAAAATTTGGTAATGTCTACCTTTTACAATTGGTTCCTTGTTAATAAGTTGACCATGAACAACAACAAGACTCGGAACATGATATTCTAGACTAGAAACACAGGAGATAAACCAAGTTTCGGTAACATTTTAGGACTTGTAATCTAACCTGAGACCTCCAAGTAAACAAATAAGCCAAGAAACTCTGCTCGAATATCTAATGTCTATTTCAGTGTTTCTCAACAGGTGGTCCCCAGAAAAATTTTAGTGGTCCGCGAAATTTTTTGTATGTGTTTTTTGCAGTTTTTTTAAATTTTTGATGCACATTTTTTATGTAAATAATGTATATTTTGTTTATTTTCTGTAAACTTTCTGTGATTTTCTACAAATAAAATAAATGTACTTAGTAGCACATTAAGTATATTTGTTTTTTTGAAAAAAATTGACCAATCATTATTAGTGGTCCGCGCTAGAAAATTATATATTTTACTGGTCCGCGGTGCGTTCTTTGAGAAACACTGGTCTATTTAACCTTAAATAGTGTGCATCTCTGGTAGTGATGAAAACCTACTATTTCGCGCCCATCCAAACCCTTGATGAACAAATAATAATATTTTTATAATTTAAATCGATATTATATATAATATTGATGGGAGAAAATTAAAAAAGGTCCGAAATAGTTTATTTTTAAGGATTGAATTATGTATTAATAAGAATGGAGGCAATTTGGAGCAATATTCATAATTAAAATTGTACTATGTAATAGAATTAAAGCAAAACCTGTAGCTGCAAACGTTAAATCGTCTGTACCTGCTGCTTGACCGCTGAGCAAGGGAACGGACGTGAGTTCAATTCCTGATTATGTCAAATAATTTGTCTAAAAAATATTTATACAAATTACAGGTTCTGCTTAGCCGTTCGCAACCGGCTATAAACTGTAGGTGCCTTTCTGTGTACGCTAAAAAATGGACGTAATACTGACCATATTACTCCTGAATGTACATAGATTGAAAACATGGTCATAAAACCTGGAAACAGGAGGCCTAGGCTCACTTCGGGCTGTCGCGCCAATGACGATAATAGAATTAAACTATTCAATACATTTTGATATTCATTTGTTTCATTAATAGCACGCTGATTCCTGTGCGATTTAATTTAAATTAATGTCAATTTAATATGCATTTTTCTCAAAATTTTAGTGATGTAAGGGTACTAAACTGTGTATTCGTTGAATTCGAAATAAAATTCCCTTCCGAACAAGAATATAAAAAAAATAGGTTCTCTTTTAAAATAAGATAGTTGGGTTCCATATTTGGAGAACCACTGATCATAAAAAAAGTTTTGTTAATAATTTTGTAATAGACTTGTAAAATGGTATCTCTTATAGTTCTCGAGATAGCAATGGTGGCACACTTAGATTGAACACCTGTATATTTAATGACATTTTTTTTATGTTGTGATTCATGAGCAAACCTGCCTTTTGAGCTGAATGTATTCCTTTATAAATTTCTCATTATTTCAGAGAGTGGTGTAACAGCTGCCCAAATAACTGAGATTGTCAACATCCATAACCGTTACCGTACTATGATCGCTCAAGGAAAAATTGTCGGTCAACCAAAAGCCGGCAACATGAAAAAAATAGTAAGTTAAATATTATTATTTCAAAAAGTGTGTTAAAAATTTATTTTTCAGAGCTGGGACAACGCCTTAGCTGCTGCAGCCCAAAAAATCAGCAACACTTGCGTATTTGCTCACGTCAGAGTTAACGATAGTAAGTATTCAAAATGGTACAAAATATTAATAGCTGTATACCGTTTCTCATCCACTGTTAATTAGATATACTATAAGAGTCTAATATATTTACATAATTTTATAGATATTTTTAAATTCATAAATCAGTTTAATTAATTGATCAATCTATTAGGTCGTCAAGGATGAAATTTGTAAAAAAAGGCAAAGTTGGTTGATAACTTAAAAATATAAGGAATTATTTTATTCATCAAAGTATGCACCCATATTGTCTATACACTTTTGTCATTTAAGCGGCAGGATGTTCAGGCCGGTAGTATAAAACCCTGGCGGACGAGAGTCAATGAATTCCTGAAAGGCCAGTTTTACAGCATTGTCGGAATTAAACTGTTTTCCTATTAAAAAGTTGTCCAAATTGCGGAAGAAGTGGTAGTCAGTGGGAGTTAGGTCTGGTGAGTAATGAGGATGATGAAGAAGTTCCAACTCCAATTCCTGTAGTTTTGCCACAGTCATTTGTGCAGTGTGTGGTCTAGCGTTATCATGCAATAAGATAGGAGTCGATCTGTTGACCAATCTAGGCTGTTATTCTTTAAGTTTTTGCATCATTTCATCCAGATGGTTGCAGTATATTTTTGCTGTGATCGAAAAGCCAGTTTTTTTTTAAGTTACCTGTAGCTGACCGGCGTAGCGTAGTGGTAGCACATGTGCTCTGCGTTGCGAAGGTCTCGGGTTCGAATCCCGTTCAGGCTTGGAAATTTTCTCAAATAAAAATTTAGGAGTCGATCTATTGACTAATTTAGGATGTTTTTCATTAAGTTTTGGCATCTTTTCGTCCAGTTGGTTGCAGTATATTTTTGCTGTGATCGATGAACCAGTTTTTTTTTTTTTGTTTTTTAAGTTTCCTGTCCAATTTAGCGAACCAATTTAATATTGTCTGCTGCGTAGTAACACTAGAGCCAAATACACTATTAATGTTTCGCGCGGTCTGCGATGCCGTAGTTCCACGTAAGAACTCATACTTCATAATAGTGCGAATTTCCGACCGTTCCATTTTCAAAAAAAATAATTTTTAAAAAAAGTTTTTATACTTTTTAGAGTATACAATGATTTTTTAAACAGACAAGATGTGTAACTTTCCAACAAAAAAAAAAACGGAACGGTAAAATATTAAGCCAATGTCAAATAATAAGCTGTTAAAGTTGGCAATATTATTAACTACAAATTTCATCCTTGACGACCTAATATTTAATAATACATTTTGTATATAATGACTAGGGTTTCCAATCCGGATATCCGAATATCCGGATTATCCGACCAATTTGGACTATTCGATAATCCGAATAATTTTCATTGATTATCCGATAGTCCGCATATTTTTTGTATAAACAAAATATTTTTTTTCAACAATTTTTACAATTTTCTTCGTACTTTTTTTTATACTTTTTCGCCTTTACAAGAGTTTTAAATAACATGACGAAATATGTAAATGAATTAAAGCTTTTATTTCGTTATTTCATGATTTTAACAAACACAAAAACAAGGACCAATAATTTAAATATATTATTTAATGCACTTCTTACAATAAAACCAAAATCTACTGCAACAGAGCGAGTTTTTTCAACTGCAGGCCTGACTAGGACAAAAATTAGAACTCTCTTCAATTTTGAAACTTAAATGCAATTATTTTCTTAAAATACGCATTTTTAATGGTTGGTTTATATACGGAACAAGAATAAGGAATAGGAAATAAGAATAGTACACAAGAATAAAAAATATTAAACCGTTTATATAGGACATAACATTTCGTCGCTGCGCCTGCGTACTTGCGTTGGCCTGTGTTTAACGTTTGTCACTTGACAGGTTCTGATTCATAAAACCTTTTAAAAAACTTCGTTTATTACCGTTAAAAACATTTTATTGTTGTTTACAACCCTCTAATCACAACTGAAAAACATCTGTTGACCAAACTTTATTACGGCAGACATTTTGATTGCTGTGCGCAGGCTTATCGTGTCTTATTCTTGAAATAAGAATAAAAATGTTGAATGTTACCAACTATTCTTATGTTTAAGTTAAATTTCATTCCTACATAAACCGATATACGGCGCAGCCATGTTTTAACATCTTGTGCACTATTCTTATTTCCTATTCCTTATTCTTGTTCCGTATATAAATCAAGCATAAAAATGAAATAAATTTAATTATATAATTCTTTTTTATTATTTTGTGAATTATTAATGTATATAATTAAATTACTTCGTCGATGGAATTGGATAATTTCTTGGAAAGAGTCGTTGTGTGATAAAGATTAGGAACTCTTGCTCTAGTCAATCTTTATACAATTACATAGCTCCAGATCAGACGCCATCGTAACGATGGTCCCAAATTAAACAAACAATTAATTAAACAAAAACATATGAGACTACTAGGCATTGTTTGATATTAATTTTATAATGTACAGCTCGCTGGGGAGTTGGTCAAAATCTATACCAAACCTGGGGAGGTTCCTACACACAACCTGCCAACTGGACAGCTGCCGTTACTGGCTGGTTCAACGAGGTCCACTCCGCAAATTATACTTACAGAGTTCAAGGTTCTGACCTTTCAGCTGGACATTACACACAGGTAACTGCCAAGTACTAATGCCAGGTTTACATTGGTAGAGTAAAAGAGCTAGTAACTAGAGCAAGTACTACGCGCTTTACTCTACTATAATCTGTCTCAATTTGTAATACGAAACTAGATATGGTTACTTTGGTGACTGTTGTGGTGTAAACAGACTTTGGCGTATCCGTGTGAACCAATACTATGACAATATTATAAATGTATTGTCAATATACAACATAAAAAATGAACTGTTACTGTTAGTTCCGTATTACAAAATGAGACAGATAATATCTTATTTTCAGGATAGTAGGTGTTCATACGCAATTGACATACATATCTTATTTTTTGGATAGTAAGTGTCAAAATACATTTGACATCTTCACTGTGATTTTGTAATGAAATTATCTTTTTGCAAAAAATAGTTTATGAATGTGGATATACATCGTCGCCGGCGTGATGCCATTAAAAAATGGTATTTTGAATTACATCATTTCTTGTGGAGGAAATAATTGATTGTCTTATTGAAGTAATCGATACAGAATATAAGCCTAAACGAAAATGGGTTAAAAAATGGATTGATAGAAGAGCTACCCATGACGCATCAGTCCTTCTATTTCGTGAATTAGCCGTGGAAGATCAAAAAGAGTACAGACTGTGTTTAAGAATGACACCAGATGATTTTAATAGGCTATTAAATTTAGTTAGTCCATTAATACAACGAACTGATACACTAATAAGGGATGCGATTCCATCAAAAATAAAATTGGAATTAACGCTTTATTTCCTAGCCACAGGAAATAGTTATTGTAGTCTACAACATCTTTTTCGTGTATCAAAGGCAGTTATTTCACAGATGATTTCAAAAATCATCAATTAATAAATCAATGTTACGCAATTTATGTAAATAAATTGTAACTTACCTGATATGAGTTTTTTTCTATTTGTTATGACAGGTTACCGCTTGCCGCCAATTTGAAAAGAATCAATTTTGCGTAGTGGGGGAAAAGACAGTAGCTAGTAAATACGTCGACGAGCTAGCTGCTATCCTAGCCCAATTACTAGAAGCTAGTACTCTACTAGTCACATTGTCAACTGTTTACACAGGAATAGTAACTAGTTCCTAGTTACTTGCGTTAGTTACTAGCTCTTTTACTCTACCAATGTAAAACCGGCATAACTGCGAAGCTAAAAGCTAAAAATTCACTAACATTTTAATATTTCTAGGTTATCAACGCCGAAACTAACAAAGTTGGATGTGGAATGGTGAATTATGTCAGTGGTACAAAGAGCATCAAGTTCCTTGTTTGTAACTACGGACCAGCGTAAGTACTATCTGTGTGAGCATTTCTAGGATCGGTCAAAACGTCACGGCTGGCTGAATGAATTTAAATAATTTCATTGTACTTCATGGTACTTACTTTAAAAGACCCTCCACATAGTGGGTTCCAAGAGTTGCGAGCGGAATCAAATCTGAACCCCTAAAAGGTCCGCCGGTCGGTTGCTTAGATTCTTTATGACAAGAATAAGGGTATTTGAATTAAAGTCTGCATTTTACTTAATCTACGTTTAATATTTAGTTAAGACTGAAGTTAATAATTACAGTAGAACTTACAATTAAATGTTGGATACGAAATCCCATGAGAGACATTCAACACAAAACCTCAAAATCACCGTACACCACATAAGCTTCTTAAACACCTCACAATTGCGCTTCAAGGCCACACAACACTCACAGTGTTTAACCCGTTATTGAGGTTCGTTCAAACTGTCCTCAACACTTCCAGACTACTTATGTTTCACTACACGATACCGGGTTTCTCAACAAAAAAAAATGCTTGGGAGGTTCATCCAACTCCGGTGTTGGTTTACTCACGACTCTCTTTCTCTCACAAGATTTTCCCAGCCCTTTTCTTAAAACTAATAATTTGATGTCTGAACCCCAATTTTGTTGTGGTTGTAAAAATAATCAGCTCTTCAATTAACAGCAAAAACCTTTTAACTTATCTTAAAGACACATTTTTATTCCCAATAATTCATAACCTCAAATAATTAATTTTAACTCTAGTCCATATCATTGAAAATACATGGTCACATATCAGCATCTGTGTAAACATTCAACCATATACTTGAGATAAACGGTGACAACATTTTAAACAAATCATATAATATACGACCGTAAATTCTACCTTTGTCTCTCAACATTTAACTAAAAAATATATGATAGTTCAACTAATTTTTGAGGATGTTTATCTTAAAACAGGTTAATTTTTATAATTAAATAATTTGAATATTTCTAACTAATTTTATTTTAAATAATAATTAAATTTATATCTTACCGTCCAAATCAATTGATGCGATTCATAACAGTAAACAATGAGTTTAAAAATATCAAGAATGTATTCCAATTCACAGCTGAAAGTTACAACTTAACAAAGAACCAATCAGATTACTTCATTGACCCAAATTCACCCGAGGAACAACGATGATCCGTTGCAAACTTCATATTTAATGTTAACTTATTGGCGTGTAGGGAAAAACAGTGTTCACTTAATAATTAATTGGTATAAGGTAATAAAAATCGAATTTACGCATGTGTACATGTTCTTGGATATAATTTTGATAACTAAATGTTTCTGTTAAGTATTACATAACGGTCAGGAATTAATGATGTCACTGTAGTAATTACATAATTGTGCGCAACAAAAATTAATTCGACTAGCAGCAAGAAACAGAAATTCTATTGGAGTTTTCGAAATATGTAGCCCATAAATGTGTGATTATTTTAAGCATTCTTGCAACTAGTTCACGAAAAGGAGCTGGGCGAGTCAATTAAATTTTTACTTATATATTTTGTATTTATTTTGCAGAGGTAACTATAGGAACCAGTACCCCTACCTCAAAGGCGCAGGATGTTCCAATCTATGTTGATGACGACACCATCTGCATTTTTCAATACCACACTTGTACTGAAAATATGTATTAAATAAAACGCACACTATATAAAATAAATGCATTCTTGAAATAAATGTTGTTTATTGCAATTAATTGAACTATTATATTCTGTATACAGTACACAACCGACTGCACAACTGTACACAGTTGTATAGCTCCTTCTACTTATATAATAATAATAATAATAATAATATTTATTAAATAGCACAATTGGCTACATATTTTACTACATAGTAAAAAATATACGATTCACTATGAAAATGTTATCAAAAGTAGTGCAAATCGTGTTTTGCAACCATACGAAATGCCATATATTCTGCTCGAGATGCTAGTTTAGTTAATAGATCAGTATAAGTTAAACTCGAGCCACTCGAGTGATCGCTAAAGACGGAAACAGATCGTTGAGTAGTTTCCGAAACGTCCGAGAGAATTGTATATACCTCATGAAGTATTATATTTCTTTGATACTAATACTCATTATACTAGGTGTGGTCAAAAAATACGGTGAATGAATTTTTATAGCAGCAACTGCTGACTCTACATCCATTTGAAGTAATAAGTCCAATAGTCTGAACCGATGAGTTAGTTAATGTCAAGTTTGAACAAGTTGTGACTTGTCAGTCGGCTACCAGAGCTGGAAGAATGATGTCTTGTTTATCGTGTCTGTCGCGTATCAAGGATTTCGAACATCGCGTTAACATTTTTGTTTCAAGTTGCAAAAAAGTGCCAAAGAAGCTCATGAAATGTTAAAATCAGTGTATGGTGATAATGTGGTGATTCTGAAGACTGTTTACAAGTGGTATGAGCGATTTAAAAGCGGTAATGAGTCGGTTGAAAACGAGCAACGCTCGGGACGTCTTTTCACCTCAAAAACAGATGAAAACGTGCAAAAAGTGGCAAAAATTGTTCGTTCAAGCAGGCGATTGACTATTCAAGAGCTTACCGAAGGACTGAACTCCTACGGGTCGGTGCAAAGCATTTTAACCGATAATTTGAAAATGAGACGCATGAGTGCGAAATTTATTCCCAGATTTTTGACTAGCGAACAGAAGGAAAAACAGTCAGTTTGCATGGAATTGAAGGATCGTCTTAACGCAGATCCGGACTTCATAAGCATCATGTGACTTCTGGCTCTTCCCAAAAATAAAAACCGTGCTAAAAGGAAAAGGTTTTGACACCATTCCCGACATTGAGAGGGCCACAACGGAGCAGCTGAATGCCCTTCCGAAAGAAGCCTTTCGGAAATGCTTCCAATCATGGAATCAACGTTGAGATAAGTGCATCGCTAGCCAAGAAGAGTACTTTGAAGGAGATTAATTCAAATTTGATATAAGCTTATTATTTTGTTCGTAATAAAATTATGTATTTTTTGATCACACATCGTATGTTTATAATTATTGAAAAAATAATGAAGTCAATACTAAAAAATAAAACTTAAATTTATATTGATGATCAATTGGATATTTTGCTAAAATATCTACAGAAGGTACAATAAGTTTTGCATGTTTTTTCATAAAACTGGTCCATATTGAATCCTTGTTTGACGTTTTGTCATGGACAAAATAGCTTCCCCATATGTCTGATGTCAATGCAGCTATGATTTTGGGATTATTTGAACAATATCCATATTTACCTGCAATTATATCAAATAAATAAAACATTTCGATCAACTGAATAGAAGTAAACTATGTTTTTTTTTTTAGAGGTTTGTTTTTTGAAACACTGTTTCCAGCGACGGCCATTTTGATATCTGACATCTGATTTGTGCTTAGTTTGTTTTGCCATTACACCATGAATAGACTTGCGACAGAAAAGCGCTTGCAAGTTGTTCAAATTTATTTCGAAAATCGTGGTTCAGTTCGCGAAACATAGCAAGCGCTACGTCCATTTTACGGTCGATATAATCGGCCATCTGAGCCAGTAATCCGAATAATGTATCATTTTCATTCTGGTGTTGGCAGCGTGGAACAAAATATTCAACCAATAGGATCGCTCTATTTTAAAAAAACCCGTACCATGGTGTCGTAGATGCGATGTTACAAGCGCGGGGTCGCAAGTTTAGAAATTTCAACTCTAGCGCTGGCCGCACCGTCGAAACCATAGAAACAGATATATTTTTTCGGAATGGTGAGATCTTTAGCGAGACACATATTAATTTCCTAAAAAAATTACAAAAACGTGAATTGATGTAGCGAAATAGCGACTTTTACAATGTTGTCGGCAGTCATAAAGTTTATTATTATGGATTCGGTTTCGAATATCTGGCCTGCAGAAATATCATGCAGTGGGTATACTAATAATACACCCCCAAGCAGGGGCCAACAGAATCTTCATTCTAAACTGTGATGTCAAGTAAAAAATATTGTGTATTAAATTATTCTTTTCTTGTAATTGAAGTAACTGTCTGTGTTTTTTGTGTCTCATTTCTTGCAACAAGTTAAAATAATCTCCCTGTTGCCTTTTGTTTCTATTTATATATGGTACGTATCCACCATCGCTTTTCTTCATTTCGCAATAAATCTAAATATGCATAAAAAAGAGCTAGACGTCTCCTTCGATTTGACGACATATATAATGAAATTGAATAACCGTTTATTCCAAACACTTTTATAAACTTTTAGGTTAGATTTGGGTTAGATACAAATATTGTCAAAACCGAAAACGAACACTAATCACGCCTCCAACCCCACCATGAAATTCGAACTTGTAAATGTAACACCACGCCTCTCACCCCTGTCGCACCTTTGACGCTACCATGAAAATGAAGCATAACCATGGATCGTTTTGCCACCACGCATACTCTAATTGATAATACGCATCCACAGAGACGTAATACAGTGCGCACCGAAGAAGCTGTTGGTGCTGTGGTAGTATTGAGGAGGACCCGAATGGGTCGATTCGCCATCGTGCACAGCAATTGGAGCTGTGTCCATCTACTTTAAGATTTTGCGGAAAGTTCTTGGTTTACGAGGTTACAAGAAACTCGTGCAAGAGTTAAAGCAGCACGTACGTTCGAGCCGAAAACGAGATTGCCCTTGATTCTCATTTTCATTAGTGACGAAGGACTAGTGAAAACAACAATGGAAGGAACAGTTGAGGGAAAGAACTGTAGGGGTAGACCAGGACTAGATTACATGAAACAGATAATGGAAAATATGAATTGCAACGCGTACGTAGAACTACAAAGACTGACCGAGAACAAGGAAGCATAGAGAAATGCTATACATCAACCTATTGCTTGATAACTTAAGGAGTAATAAAATACCTTAGAATATTTTACATGCAAACCAACTTGTTCTAATTCAATATTTTACTTACCTTCCGCTTCCATTTCTTCAACAATACCAACAGTATCAACCTTACAAAATTTATTTGGACCATATATATCTTGATCAAAATTATCTCCCAAATAAACTATTTTTGGATCTTTTTTATTAGTAACTTTACACAAAAACATCTTCAACCCCTCAAAATTACCCCCATTATAACTACCACCAACCTCCAACTTCTGAGGATCAATTGTATTAGTCTCATTCTTATCTAAAAAAGGCCGTTTCTGGTGCCAAAAATGTGCTTTACTAGCTCTATAAATTTTAATATGAAATAATTTTTCCCAATTCTTCAAAATCTGATTTAATACGTATGATACATAATCCCAGGTTGAACCTGTTATTAAAACCAGAATTTTTCCTGCTTCTCTCAGAGATGTTAACCATTTTATTATGTTTTCTTCGTGGCAAACAAAATATTGTCTAGGATTTTGTTTTATAATAGGGAAGAATCGATATAAAATCACATTAGTATTGTACATATTGTTCAATGCTTTTATAACTACAGAGAAGATATCTTTGTACGGTATTTTTTGTCCTTTATCGTCTACATTATCCACCAGCCGGGCATAAATTACTGCAATTGGTAATACGAAATAATCAACTGCAGCATATATTTTTATGGGTGCTTTTGTAGTAATTGCAAAAGGACATCTTGCGTATTCATCTGTCCAATGCCAGTGTTTGTTTGGATATATATTACATATTTCTTCACTCGTTAACACTTTTCTTCCATGGCATGCTTGATCAATCAATCCATTTTTTAGAATTCTTAAAGTATTTCCTGTTTTTGTGTCGATAAACATACCTTTTATAATGAAATTTTGGTCCTTTTCATATGGTTCTTTTATGTATTCACATGGAAAATCTGAATTATTTATTATGTATGATGTGAGTAAATTATATTCTAATTTCATCGTTTCATGTAAATTGTAACGACATATTGTATTGTCTACATCAAAACCAATAACATCATAGTCCATAAAAGAAAAATTTCTTGATATTTCATCTAAAATTGTTGAATAGTTTTACAAATCTGTGAGGGAAAATATGTTTCATTTGAAATTGACCTCTAAAATATTCACTCCAGTCCATAAGTTTATTCGCAGCTAGCCTAATAGTAGTTTTTATAAGAAATATAGTCAGAATATTGTCACAATTATGGTATAATTGTGTTCTAATGTCCAAATACCTTGAGTGGCCTTTAAACCGTGTAGGTCAAGGTTTCTGACGTACGGTTTTGGGAATTAAAGATGCAGACTGTTGCGTGTTTGTCAACATAAGTGTTCAACTAGATTCTAATGTATTGATAAACATTATTCAATTGTGCTGACTATGGTCTTTAATTGCTGCCAACAATTACACAAATGAATAATGTTTCCAAAATAATTGAGGTAGGGCCTGACGTTAACAGTTATAAAGTGGTTTTAGGGAATAGAGTCGTGGCTAGTCATTCTTGGTAGTCAAGCAGTAGTCATTCTTGTGAGCACGCTGCCCAAGAACCAGCCCAGCTGTTGAAGTCGCCAAGACGAGATGTGAGTGTTGTCTACAAGGCTTCTCCACGTGTTCGCCTCGTGCGGATACATGGGGTGGTTCAACCGATCCTGGAGAAGCCGGGGCAAGAACGAGACTTACATCAGCTTCTAACGGACAACACCAGCAGCCATTTTGACCAACAATTGTATTCTGATGTAAATTAATATTATATAATAAATTTTGTAGAAAAGATTCTGTTCTTGACTTCACCCCGTGACAATATCTTTGACTTAGGGTTCAAATAAAATAAATAGATAATTTTAAGCCTGTTTAATAAAAATTAATTTAAAAAATTACACATCAAATTAAATAATAATATTCAAATTGAATTTTCGTCAAAATGACCAACTCTGGCTTTCATAATCGTCTGATAAATACACGGCATGCGATCAATTAATTTGTTTAAATGTTGGCCATCAATGTTGTTACAAATATTTTTGAGTGATGTCCAAAGGTCATTTTTACTCCTTGAAGGATTTTTTCGCACCTCTCTGTCTAAATGATCCCATAAAAATTTTATAAGGTTACAGTCCGGACTTTGTGGTGGCCAAGACATTAACTTTAAGAGTCCTTCCTCAGATTTTATATTTAGGTTTTCTTTACCCACTTTGGCAGTGTGTTTGGAATCATTATCTTGCTGGAACACGAACCCTTCAACAATCAGTTCTGCTCCACAATTCAAAACACTCTCGTCCAAAATCCGCATATACACATCTTTCGTCAATTATGATGATTCTTCCAAATTGATTACAACCAAAACAGCCCCAAAGCATTATATTACCACCTCCATGTTTTACAGTTTGGGTAATATACTGTTCCAGCATCATTTCCCCTGGCCGACGAAGAACAAATGATCGGCGTTTATTGCCAAAAATTTCAAATTTTGATTCGTCCGACCAAAGCACTCTGCTCTATGCTTCTACTGTCCAATTTTTATGCTCTTTGGCCCAGGCTAACCTTTTTTGTTTATGGACGGTTGTAAGACGTTGTTTCTTAATACTTCAGGTCGTCTTTTTATTGTGGTAGTGCTTACTTTTATAAGGTGCGATTAAACTTATGGACGGTAGTGTATATCTATTCGATACAATCCTTACAGACAGCTTCGCCGAATACAACCGACGAACTGATTAAATGCGTACAAAATGCATTTAATACATTAAACATACAAATCCTTGATAATGATAATGTTTTTCTAACATTGCAAACTTGTCTAGAAGCAACGATGTTAGCAAAAGGAGGGAATTTCTATAAGATTCAGCAAATTAATAAGGCAAAACTTCATCGTAAGGGACGATTACAAACAACATTATCATGTTCCATACAAGTAGAAACAGCCACATCTTTGTTAAATTAAAACTTTTTATACTATTCTTTGTTTTACTAGATATTTGTAACTATTTCATAAATAAAATAATTCTAATTATTTAAAAGTGTAAATGTATATCATGTTTTCGGACGAAGGGAATATTAATTAAGTAACTTGGTTTTACTTACTAATTCTTGTGATTGATCTTGCTATTTGTTTTATTTTTATAAACATACTTGTGATACAAATAAAATAAACCTTAAACTCAATTAATTTATTAACACAAACGTCAGAAACTGTCAAAATGACAATTACAAAATAATCTGCCAATATTTCATTACGATATAAGTGTTGAAATAAACGACATCAGGTGCCACATTTCATTCAGGATTATACAGAATGCAAAAAGATCTGAAAGTGATCACAAAGATTGGAAACTACGTCAACGTAAGCAGAGATGGCTGCAAACTATGCAGGACTTTGTGCTTGTGAGCGTTTAGTGCTGAATTCCATGTTAAATAAATGTGTAATTCTGTTATTAGTTTCTATAAAATAAAAGACATATCTGATAGTATTTGAAATCAACTGTTTGAAAAGAAATTACCAGAATAAAGTGTGATTCTTCAAGATCTTTATGATCTTAATTGATATGATCATGTATGATCTTAATTTTTATTTTGATTTCAGTAAAGTGTAGAAAGAAATTGAGAACTGCAGTATCTAAAACATATTCGTATTACTTATATCATATTATACCGTGCGATCAAAATTTCTTGTCAGTTACATAACAGTAAACAATGAGTTTAAAAATATCAAAACTGTATTCTATTCCACAGCTGAAAATCCCAATTTAACAATGAATCAATCAGATTACTTTGTTCTTCCGAACTCACCCGAGAAACAACGAAAATATGTGTTCCTAACTTAATACCTATCCTCAACTCATTGGCGTGTAGAGAAAAATAGTGTTCATTTAATAATCAATTCGTATAAGGTGATAAAAGTAGAATGTACGCCTATGTGTACATGTCCTTGGAAATGAGTTTGATAACTAAATGTTTCTGTCAACTATTGCACAACGGACAAGATTTCTTGATCGCTCTGTATGTATTACTTATAGTATATTTTTTCCTAGAAGAAATATTATAGGTTTGTTCCAACAAAAGTTCAGAACCGTTCAGAACTTTACTGAGTTTACGCAAAACGATTTTTCGTTCCAACAAGTCGATTTAAAAATTAACTTATAATGCAATGTTCCAAGAACGAGTGAATTGTGTTCTGAACTGATTCTGAATCGTTCTTAAAGTTCCAGGATATTACAAGAATTTTTAATTTTGAATAAGTGTAACATGTTATCTAACCTCACTTTTTTTGTTTGTTTGATTAAATTAGTAGTAGCAGTAATTGAAGAAAACCGTGATTTTTCTAATTTGTCAGGATTTTCAAGCGAAAGTGATAATGATGGAGAATTCTTGAATGATGTTATTGTTGAAATAAGACAAAATAATGAAGATTACCTACGGATGATAGTTTCAATATATAGTGGTCACGGTTTTTTTGAACATTTTCGAGCTAGTATAAATGTTATTGGACCACTAGCAGCAAGTTTTGAAGCTTGTGAATACTATTGTCAACTGACAATAACTGAAGCGCCTCTAGTGAGATTTTGAGAAACTGACGGTTGTAGGATAGTCGAGTTTGTTTACTGTTGTTTTCATAGCAAGTTTTTAAAAAAATGTCTTTAAAATTGCAAGAAAAAATTAAATGCAACGTGAATTGTTGTGTTTATCTTTGCAATGCAAAACTAGGTCGTGATAGAGACCTAAGTTTTCATCGTGTTCCGAAACGTGGCAAAAAAATGTGTTTCTGAATTTACGTGGTGGTGCACGTGTAGTTATGGATAGAAGACAAGCATGGAAATATGTTCTTAGAAGTGGAAAGACAGTAAAAGACCATTTTAGAGTGTGTTCCCGTGTGTTTCAATAAATATCACATGAAGATACCATTGAACCTGTCAAAAATATCCTACCAAAGTCAGCCATGATGTAAAATGCAGTAGCGCCTCTATCGGTAGTGTCAGATGTCAATAAGTACCATTCTGGACAAAATGGTAAAATTAATGTTCAGGATCAACTTTTTATATTTCTCTGGTATATTGGCTATCAGACTGCAAGTTTTCGAGA
This sequence comes from Liopterus haemorrhoidalis, assembly GCA_963971575.1. Lineage (NCBI taxonomy): Eukaryota > Metazoa > Arthropoda > Insecta > Coleoptera > Dytiscidae > Liopterus > Liopterus haemorrhoidalis. The sequence continues at coordinate 63,434,162 of OZ020613.1, forward strand.
TGTAGCAGATAGGTTTGATATTTCCAAAAGTAGTTTGGAGAAAATAATAGTCCGAATTCCATATTTCTTGGGCAACAAGTCTATCAACATAATAAAATGACCAAACAACGAGAAAAAGGTCGTTATTGAAAGACATTTTCGGTAAAAAAGATTTCCAAATGTAATCCAACCTTTCCATTAGTTCCATTTCTTCAGTTTAAAAATACAAGGCACATTTAAGTGGTTCGATAATTTTAAAAGATGACACAAATACAGTCAAAAATGATGACAGAATAAATTAATAGATAAAATTGATTCCAAAAAGTGCGAAATGTGTTTCCAGACGTGGATAAGTCGTGTGTAGCCACAAATGGGAAGTCTTTTAAAGGTGATAATTTAAAAATGAAACCACTTAAGTATTTTACTGGTAAAATTATAATAGTTCTTCCAGGATTTCATGTAAAATTTTTGCTTACCTTGCCAAAGGTGTTAAGGTCAGCAGTGAGCATTCCTGCAGCAGACAATATTTGTGGTTTCTGGGCTCTCACCATTACCATCATCAATGCGTATCTAATGCGTTTTCTTCCTTCATACCAACCAGCCACATAAGCACTAGCCGATACTTTCGAAAACTATAAATCAACAATTAACAATAAACCAAATAAGTTCAAGTAGTTCAACATTGGATGATGAAAGCTATTGTATTATGCCCAGGAAACTTTAGAATGACAGAAGGAAAGAAGGCCAATTTTAGAATGGGCATGCATTACCTCTTCATCAGCAGTACTTCCTGCCAGGCATAATATAAATAGCTGAAATATAAAAGTAAAAGTCATTGAGAATCCTCTTATGGCAAGCAGTAGATTCTCCCTGCAAATTTAAATATTTTAAAATATACTCATGTTTGTAAAATATTATTAATATTACCCTATCAGAGACAGAGAATAGAGTCCAATGCAAAGAGTAAAAGTACTTGCTAGAAACTGGTTTAGAAAAAGTATCGTGTATATTTTCTTAACAGAATCAAATAACCTGAAAAAATATAAGATATAAGATGAGGCAAGTCAATTATAATGTGAAAGCCATGTTGATAAGGGTAATTTTTTATATAAGAACTGTTTGCGCATCTTATCCGCGCATAGCGTTCCCCGCAGTCATTTTACCAACTAATGCCTTCTCTGATCGTTGGCCAACGTTGTCAGTCAGTCTGAAGTTGCTTGCGGAAGTTTGAGATGGCAATACAAATTACAGTCTGTTCCAAACGGTTAAGCGGAACTAGATTTTGCAATCTAGTTACTTTCATCGTTTAAATCGTGCCTTTCCGCCGTTTGGTTAAGCTTTGTAAATCATACTTACAATAAACATTTTTTGGTTAAGGTTAATATCATTTTAAAATGTCATTTTCTGTATATTTAGATTTTTTGTGTCATTCTTAATACAAATTTCCCATTTATTTATTTTTTTGTCATTAAAATATCTAAAAAAAATATTTAATTTTGACATACGTCATTCGTTTCCATGGTTTCATTGCTGGAATTTTAAATTTTGACATCCGTGAAAAATGAAATAACCCAAGCAAGGTCCCTTCTCGTGACAACCTAAAAGAACTAAATTCCCATTTAGTTCCGCTTAACCGTTTGGAACAGACTGTAATTAAACGATTAATTTATTATTTGGTTAATCGAAATGTTATAATCGATTTTCGATTAAATTGGTAGAAAATAAAGGATTGATCGATTAATTGATCATGAAATTTAAAAAAAAAATTACGTGAAGTGTGAACTCTCACACTTTTCAGGGTTTCGCAGGTATTTAGTAAGTGAATGATGATTATTTGGGATGCCAAAACAAATTTTATGTTAAAATATGTTTTTTGTTAATTTTAATTCGAATGCCCAATACCATTATATAGGTTTATAAATATGTGCTGTATTTTTTTTTTTTATATTTTGCAAGGTTCATTAAGATTTTGAAAATTGCGCCTATGGCTATTTAGAAAGAAAAAAAAAAGCAAAATAAACTATTAAACTCTTGTTATTTATAAAATATTTAATTGAAAAATTAAAATTTAAGTTATTTCATGTTATTTCATATAATAACTAGTTATAACAGTTTATTTTAGAGATATTTTGTTTTTTTTTTTTATTGTTTTCAAAGCTTGCTACGTTCAACTTTGTAAAACTTATGTTGATTATTATTTTGTAAATAAATGGTCGTCATTTTGAAATGGTTAACATAAAAATATGACTTTTTGGTGTCATTGTAAAGCTAATTAAATGTACTTTTAGGAAAAAAATATAAAATTATCGATTCCCTATGCTAGATCAAAAGTTGACATCATTTCCGGTGAAACCGGAAGTGCCTCAGAATTCTTATAGTAACCTTTAGATGGGCCTTTTTGTCTAGTTTAACTTTTGTTCTGAAGATTTTTTGTATCTTTGCAAATAAAGGAGATTTTCGGGGTGCCCCGTTTCAAACAAACACATATATATATATACTAGCTGAAAACCCGTGCTTCGCTACAGTATATTGACGGTCTCATTGGCATAAAATCCGCAGTTTGTTTTTAAACTTGTGTATGGGTAACCTTTGTAACAAAAAATCTAGTCGATATCTCATCTGTCCTAAGAAATATTGAGGAACCCGTGAAAAAATATTTTAGACCTTTTCACCAGATAGGGGTCGACCTTGAAAAAATCCTTTCTTAGTGGGTTCTTATTTCATACTGAAAAATGTACTCTCCGAATTTTTTATTTTTAACAAAAAAATACTAATTTACCCTTTAGGAGTGAAAGAAAACTGTCAAACTGTGAAAAATATATGCCAAAATGGAATGTTATAACTCAACAACCGCTGGAAATACAAAGGGTTCTATAATTCACCCCGAATGTAGATTCACCCCTTTAGGGGTTGATTAAGATAAAATCCTGTAATAAGTTTTTCGGCATTTGTATGGGTAATCTTTATAAGCAAAAACCAAGTCTATATCTTATTGATCCTAGAAGATATTAAGGCGTCCTTGAAATCACAATTCCCTCTTTTCACCCTTTAGGGGTGATATTTGTTAAAGGTAAAAAACTGTTAAAACCATTTCGAGGCATTTTAAATAGACACAGGAGATACGACGCGATGTATAATCTACCCCGTTTGTAGAATCACCCCTTTAGGGGTTGATTTGGACGTAACCCTGAAATAAATTTTTCGGCATTTGTATGGATAATTTTTGTAAGCAAATACCAAGTCGATATCTTATTGGTCCTAAAAGAATTAAGGAATTACTGAAATCACATTTCACCCCTTTTCACGCTTAAGGGGTTAAATTTTTAAACAAATGTCAAAATCATTTCGAGATATTAAAGAAAAACACCTATGTGCCAAAAAGTAATATTGCAACTAAACGAACACAGGAAATGCGACGGGATGTATAATTCATCCCGATTGTAGATCCACCCCTTAAGGGGTTGATTAGGACAAAATCCAAAAATTGGTTTTTCGGTATTTGCATGGGTAGTTTTTGTAAGCAAAAACCAAGTAGATATCTTATTGGTCCTAAAAAATGTTAAACAATCCTTGAAATCACATTTTACCCCTTTTTACCCTTTAGGGGTTAAATTTTAAAAAATTGTCAAAACATTTCGAGATATTTTAAAAATACGCCTATGTGCCAAAAAGAAACCTTATAACTCAACAAACACAGGAAATACGATGGGATGTATAATTCACCCCAATTGTAGATCCACCGTTTAGGGGTTGATTAGGACAAAAATCCTGAAATATATTTTTCCCTATTTGTATGGGTAATCTTTGTAAGCAAAAAGCAAGTCGATATCTTATTGGTTCTAAGAGATATTAAGGAATCCTTGAAATCACAATTCACCCCTTTTCACCCTTTAGGGGTGAAATTAAAAAAAAAAATGACAATACTATTTCGAGATATTTTAAAAAGACATCTATGTGCCAAAAATTAATGTTGCAACTAAACGAACACAGGAAATACGACGGGATGTATAGTTCACCTTGATTGTAGATCCATCCCTTTAGGGGTTGATTAGGACCAAATCCTGAAATAAGTTTTTCGGTATTTGTATGGGTAATCTTCGTAAGCAAAATGCAAGTCGATATCTTATTGGTCCTAAGAGATATTAAGGAATCCTTGAAATCACAATTCATCCCTTTTCACTCTTTAGGGGGTAATTTTAAAAAAATGTCAAAACTATTTCGAGATATTTTAAAAAGATACCTATGTGCCAAAAAGTAATGTTGCAACTAAACGAACACAGGAAATACGGCGGGATGTATAATTCACCCCGATTGCAGATCCACCCCTTAAGGGGTTGATTAGGACAAAATCAAAAAATTGGTTTTTCGGCATTTGCAAGGGTAGTTTTTGTAAGCAAAAACCAAGTCGATGTCTTATTGATGTTAAAAAATATTAAACAATCCTTGAAATCACATTTCACCCCTTTTCACACTTTAGGGGTTAAATTTAAAAAAGTTGTCAAAACCATTTCGAGATATTTTAAAAAGACGCCTATGTGCCAAAAAGAAACCTTATATCTCAATAAACACAGGGAATACGACGGGATGTATAATTCACCCCGATTGTTGATCCACCCCTTAAGGGGTTGATTAGGACAAAATCAAAAAATTGGTTTTTCGGAATTTGCAAGGGTAGTTTTTGTAAGCAAAAACCAAGTCGATATCTTATTGGTGTTAAAAAATATTAAATAATCTTTGAAATCACATATCACCCCTTTTCACCCTTTAGGGGTTAAATTTAAAAAAGTTGTCAAAAGCATTTCGAGATATTTTAAAAAGACGCCTATGTGCCAAAAAGAAACCTTATATCTCAATAAACACAGGGAATACGGCGGGATGTATAATTCACCCCGCTTGTAGATCCATCCTTTAGGGGTTGATTAGGACAAAATCCTGAAATATATTTTTCGGTATTTGTATGAGTAATCTTTGTAAGCAAAAAGCAAGTCAATATCTTATTGGATCTAAGAGATTTAAGGAATCCTTGAAATCACAATTCACCCCTTTTCACCCTTTAGGGGTGAAATTTAAAAAAACTACCAAAACCTTTTCGAGATATTTTAAAAAGACACGTATGTGCTAAAAAGTAATGTTGCAGCTAAACGAACACAGGAAATAAGACGGAATGTATAACTCACTCCGATTGTAGATCCACCTCTTTAGGGGTTGATTAGGACAAATTCCTGAAATAAGTTTTTCGGTAATTGTATGGATAATCTTTGCAAGCAAACAGTAAGTCCATATCTTATTGGCCCTAAGAGATATTAAGGAATCCTTGAAATCACAATTCACCCATTTTCAACCCTTAGGGGTGAAATTTTAAAAAACTGTCAAACCCATTTCGAGATATTTTAAAAAGACACCTATGTGCCAAAAAGTAATGCTGCAACTAATGAACACAGGAAATACGACGGGATGTATAATTCACCCCGATTGTAGATCCACCCCTTTAGGGGTTGATTAGGACAAATTCCTGAAATAAGTTTTTCGGTATTTGTATGGGTAATCTTTGTAAGCAAAAAGCAAGTCCATATCTTATTGGTCCTAAGAGATATTAAGGAATCCTTGAAATCACAATTCACCCATTTTCAACCCTTAGGGGTGAAATTTTAAAAAACTGTCAAACCCATTTCGAGATATTTTAAAAAGACACCTATGTGCCAAAAAGTAATGCTGCAACTAATGAACACAGGAAATACGACGGGATGTATAATTCACCCCGATTGTAGATCCACCCCTTTAGGGGTTGATTAGGACAAAAACCTGAAATATGTTTTTCGGTATTTGTATGGGTAATCTTTGTAAGCAAAAAGCAAGTCGATATCTTATTGGTTCTAAGAGATATTAAGGAATACTTGAAATCATAATTCACCCCTTTTCACCCTATAGGGGTGAAATTTTAAAAAACTACCAAAACCTTTTCGTGATATTTTAAAAAGATTCCTATGTGCTAAAAAGTAATGTTGCAACTAAACGAACACAGGAAATACGACGGAATGTATAACTCACCCCGATTGTAGATCCATCCCTTTAGGGGTTGATTAGGACAAATTCCTGAAATAAGTTTGTCGGTAATTGTATGGATAATTTTTGCAAGCAAACAGTAAGTCGATATCTTATTGGTCCTAAGAGATATTAAGGAATCCTTGAAATCACGATTCAACCCTTTTCAACCCTTAGGGGTGAAATTTTAAAAAACTGACAAACCCATTTCGAGATATTTTAAAAAGACTCCTATGTGCTAAAAAGTAATGTTGCAACTAAACGAACATAGGAAATACGACGGAATGTATAACTCACCCCGATTGTAGATCCACCCCTTTAGGGGTTGATTAGGACAAAATCCTGAAATTTGTGATTCGGTATTTGTATGGGTAATCTTTGTAAGCAAAAAGCAAGTCGATATCTTATTGGTCCTAATAGATATTAAAGAATCCTTAAAATCACAATTCACCCCTTTTCGCCCTTTAGGGGTGAAATTTCAAAAAACTGTCAATACCATTTCGAGATATTTTAAAAAGACACCTATGTGCCAAAAAGTAATCTTTCAACTAAACGAACACAGGAAATACAACGGGATGTATAATCCACCCCGATTGTAGGTTCACCCCTTTAGGGGTTAATTAGGGCAAAATCCCGAAATTGGTTTTTCGGCATTTGTATGGGTAATACTTGTAAGCAAAAACTAAGTCGATATCCCATCGGCCCTAAGAGATATTAAGTAATTCTTGAAATCACATTTCACCCCTTTTCATCCCTTAGGAGTGGAATTTCGAAAAATCCCTTCTTAGTGGGTGCTTACGTCATGAAGGGAATATACTCTCCGAATTTCAAGTTTCTAGGCCCAGGGGTTCGGGCTGGGCGGTGATGAGTGAGTGAGTCAGTCAGTCAGTCAGTCAGGACACTGCCTTTTATATATATAGATACTAGCTGAAAACCCGTGCTTCGCTACGGTATATTGATGGTCTCATTGGCATAAAATCCGCAGTTTGTTTTTAAACTTGTGTATGGGTAACCTTTGTAACAAAAAATCTAGTCGATATGTCATCTGTCCTAAGAGATATTGAGGAATCCGGGAAAAAACATTTTACTTCTTTTCACCAGATAGGGGTCGAACTTGAAAAAATCCTTTCTTAGTGGGTTCTTACGTTATACTGAAAAACGTACTCTCCGATTTTTTTATTTCTAACAAAAAAATACTAATTTACCCTTTAGGAGTGAAAGAAAACTGTCAAAACTCATATATGCCAAAATGGAATGTTATAACTCAACAACCGCTGGAAATACAAAGGGTTCTATAATTCACCCCTTTAGGGGTTGATTAAGATAAAATCCTGAAATTCATTTTTCGGCATTTGTATGGGTAATTTTTATAAGCAAAAACCAAGTCTATATCTTATTGATCCTAGAAGATATTAAGGCGTCCTTGAAATCACAATTCCCTCTTTTCACCTTTTAGGGGTGATATTTGTAAAAGGTAAAAAACTGTTAAAACCATTTCGAGACATTTTAAAAAGACACCTATGTGCCAAAAAGAAACGTTATAACTCAACAAACCCAGGAAATACGACGCGATGTATAATCTACCCCGTTTGTAGAATCACCCCTTTAGGGGTTGATTAGGACGAAATCCTGAAATAAGTTTTTCGGCATTTGTATGGATAATTTTTGTAAGCAAACACCAAGTCGATATCTTATTGGTCCTAAAAGAATTAAGGAATTACTGAAATCACATTTCACCCCTTTTCACCCTTAAGGGGTGAAATTAAAAAAATGTCAAAATCATTTCGAGATATTAAAAAAAAACACCTATATATTAAGGAATCCTTGAAATCACAATTCATCCCTTTTCACCCTTTAGGGGGTAATTTTAAAAAAATGTCAAAACTATTTCGAGATATTTTAAAAAGATACCTATGTGCCAAAAAGTAATGTTGCAACTAAACGAACACAGGAAATACGACGGGATGTATAATTCATCCCGATTGTTGATCCACCCCTTAAGGGGTTGATTAGGACAAAATCCAAAAATAGGTTTTTCGGTACTTGCATGGGTAGTTTTTGTAAGCATAAACCAAGTCGATATCTTATTGGTGTTAAAAAATATTAAACAATCCTTGAAATCACGTGGACATCCTAGCAAAAAGTGTAAACAAAAAGCAAGTCGATAACTTATTGGTCCTAAGAGATATTAAGGAATCCTTGAAATCACAATTCACCCTTTTTCATCCGTTAGGGGTGAAATTTAATAAAAACTGTCAATACTTATTCGAGATATTTTAAAAATACATCTATGTGCCAAAAATTAATGTTGCAACTAAACGAAGAGAGGAAATACGACGGGATGTATAATTCACCTTGATTGTAGATCCATCCCTTTAGGGGTTGATTAGGACCAAATCCTGAAATAAGTTTTTCGGTATTTGTATGGGTAATCTTCGTAAGGAAAAAGCAAGTCGATATCTTATTGGTCCTAAGAGATATTAGGAATCCTTGACATCACAATTCTTCCCTTTTCACCCTTTAGGGGGTAAATTTTAAAAAAATGTCAAAACCATTTCGAGATATTTTAAAAAGATACCTATGTGCCAAAAAGTAATGTTGCAACTAAACGAACACAGGAATTACGACGGGATGTATAATTCACCCCGATTGTAGATCCACCCCTTTAGGGGTTGATTAGGACAAAATCCTGAAATTGATGATTCGGTATTTGTATGGATAATCTTTGCAAGCAAACAGTAGGTCCATATCTTATTGGTCCTAAGAGATATTAAGGAATCCATGAAATCACAATTCACCCCTTTTCAACCCTTAGGGGTTAAATTTTAAAAAAATGTCAAACCCATTTCGAGATATTTTAAAAAGACACCTATGTGTCAAAAAGTAATGCTGCAACTAATGAACACAGGAAATGCGACGGGATGTATAATTCATCCCGGTTGTAGATCCACCCCTTAAGGGGTTGATTAGGACAAAATCCAAAAATTGGTTTTTCGGTATTTGCATGGGTAGTTTTTGTAAGCAAAAACCAAGTAGATATCTTATTGGTCCTAAAAAATGTTAAACAATTCTTGAAATCACATTTTACCCCTTTTTACCCTTTAGGGGTTAAATTTATAAAAATTGTTAAAACATTTTGAGATATTTTAAAAATACGCCCATGTGCCAAAAAGAAACCTTATAACTCAACAAACACAGGGAATACGACGGGATGTATAATTCACCCCAATTGTAGATCCACCGTTTAGGGGTTGATTAGGACAAAAATCCTGAAATATATTTTTCCGTATTTGTATGGCTAATCTTTGTAAGCAAAAAGCAAGTCGATATCTTATTGGTCCTAAGAGATATTAAGGAATCCTTGAAATCACATTTCACCCCTTTTCGCCCTTTAGGGGTTAAATTTTAAAAAGTTGTCAAAACCATTTCGAGATATTTTAAAAAGACGCCTATATGCCAAAAAGACACCTTATATCTCAATAAACACAGGGAATACGACGGGATGTATAATTCACCCCGATTGTAGATCCATCCTTTAGGGGTTGATTAGGACAAAATCCTGAAATATATTTTTCGGTATTTGTATGGGTAATCTTTGTAATCAAAAAGCAAGTCAATATCTTATTGGCCCTAAGAGATTTAAGGAAACCTTGAAATCACAATTCACCCCTTTTCACCCTTTAGGGATGAAATTTTAAAAAACTATCAAAACCTTTTCGAGATATTTTAAAAAGACACCTATGTGCTAAAAAGTAATGTTGCAACTAAACGAACACAGGAAATACAACGGAATATATAACTCACCCTGATTGTAGATCCCCCCCCCTTTAGGGGTTGATTAGGACAAATTCCTGAAATAAGTTTTTCGGTAATTGTATGGATAATCTTTGCAAGCAAACAGTAAATCGATATCTTATTGATCCTAAGAGATATTAAGGAATCCTTGAAGTCACAATTCACCCCTTTTCAACCCTTAGGGGTGGAATTTTAAAAAACTGTCAAACCCTTTTCGAGATATTTTAAAAAGACACCTATGTGCCAAAAAGTAATGTTGCAACGAAACGAACACAGGAATTACGACGGGATGTACAATTCACCCCGATTGTAGATCCACCCCTTTAGGGGTTGATTAGTGCAAAATCCTGAAATTGGTGATTCGGTATTTGTATGGGTAATCTTTGTAAGCAAAAAGCAAGTCGATATCTTATTGATCCTAAGAGATATTAAAGAATCCTTAAAATAACAATTCACCCCTTTTCACCCTTTAGGGGTGAAATTTCAAAAAACTGTCAATACCATTTCGAGATATTTTAAAAAGACACCTATGTGCCAAAAAGTAATGCTGCAACTAATGAACACAGGAAATACGACGGGATGTATAATTCACCCTGATTATAGATTCACCTCTTTAGGGGTTGATTAGGACAAAAACCTGAAATATGTTTTTCGGTATTTGTATAGGTAATATTTGTAAGCAAAATGCAAGTCGATATCTTATTGGTTCTAAGAGATATTAAGGAATACTTGAAATCATAATTCACCCCTTTTCACCCTATAGGGGTGAAATTTTAAAACACTACCAAAACCTTTTCGAGATATTTTAAAAAGACTCCTATGTGCTAAAAAGTAATATTGCAACTAAACGAACACAGGAAATACGACGGAATATATAACTCACCCCGATTGTAGATCCACCCCTTTAGGGGTTGATTAGGACAAATTCCTGAAATAAGTTTTTCGGTAATTGTATGGATAATCTTTGCAAGCAAACAGTAAATCGATATCTTATTGATCCTAAGAGATATTAAGGAATCCTTTAAATCACAATTCACCCCTTTTCAACCCTTAGGGGTGAAATTTTAAAAAACTGTCAAACCCATTTCTAGATATTTTAAAAAGACACCTATGTGCCAAAAAGTAATGTTGCAACGAAACGAACACAGGAATTACGACGGGATGTATAATTCACCAAGATTGTAGATCCACCCCTTTAGGGGTTGATTAGGACAAAATCCTGAAATTGGTGATTCGGTATTTGTATGGGTAATCTTTGTAAGCAAACAGCAAGTCGATATCTTATTGATCCTAAGAGATATTAAAGAATCCTTAAAATAACAATTCACCCCTTTTCACCCTTTAGGGGTGAAATTTCAAAAAACTGTCAATACCATTTCGAGATATTATAAAAAGAAACCTATGTGCCAAAAAGTAATCTTTCAACTAAACGAACACAGGAAATACAACGGGATGTATAATCCACCCCGATTGTAGGTTCACCCCTTTAGGGGTTGATTAGGGCAAAATCCCGAAATTGGTGTTTCGGCATTTGTATGGGTAATACTTGTAAGCAAAAACTTAGTCGATATCCCATCGGCCCTAAGAGATATTAAGTAATTCGTGAAATCACATTTCACCCCTTTTCATCCCTTAGGAGTGGAATTTCGAAAAATCCCTTCTTATTGGGTGCTTACGTCATGAAGGGAATATACTCTCCGAATTTCAAATTTATAGGCTCAGGGGTTGGGGCTGGGCGGTGATGAGTGAGTCAGTCAGTCAGGACACTGCCTTTTATATATATAGACTAGCTGGGCACCCGTGCTTCGCTACGGTATATTGACGATCTCGTTAGTGTCATTAGTGTAAAATACTCAGTTTGTTTTTAAACATGTGTATGGGTAACATTTATAAGCAAAAACCTAGTCGATATCTCATTTGTCCTAAGAGATATTGAGGAATCCGTGAAAAAACTTTTTACTCTTTTTCAACACATAGAGGTCGAACTTCAAGAAATCCCTTCGTAGTGGGTTCTTACGAACAAACGAAGGAAATACGAAGGGTTCTATACCTATGGAATAGTTCTATGGAATTTTAAAAAGAAAGCTAAGTAGGTTTCTCTTTAATAGAAACCTATGTAAGGTTTCTATAATTCACCCCGAATATAGATTCATGCCTTTAAGGGTTGATTAGGGCAAAATCCTCAATTTTTTTTTGCTAACATTTCTATGAGTAACCTTTGAAAGCAAAAACCAAGTCGATATCTGATTGGATTTAAGAGTTATTGAGGAATTCCTGAAATCATATTTCACCCCCTTTTTATCCCCTTAGAGGTCTACTTTCGAAAAATCACTTCTTAGTGGAATATATTTTGCGAATTTCATGTATTTATGTCCAAAAAACGTTCTATCGAATAAAAAATACCCATTTACCCCTTTAAGGGTGAAATTTAAAAAAACTGTCAAAATTATTTCGAGGTATTTTAAAAAGACATCTATATGCCAAAAAGGAATGTTATGACTAAACAAACACAGGAAATACGACAGGATGTATAATTCACCCCGAATGTAGATTCACCCCTTTAGGAGTCGATTAGGATAAAATACTGAAATAAGTTTTTGGCATTTGTATAAGTAATCTTTATAAGCAAAAATCAAATCGCTCATAACTTATTGGTCCTAAGAAATATTAAGGAATCCTTGAAATCACATTTCCCCCTTTAGGGATGCAATTTTAAAAAAATTTCAAAACCATTTCGAGATATTAAAAAAAAAAACAACCATCAGCCAAAAATAATTGTTATGTAGTTCAAATGTAGATTCACCGTTTTAGGTGTTGATTAGGACAAAATCCTGAAATAGGTTTTTCGGCCTTTCTATTAGTAATCTTTATAAGCAAAAACCAAATCGATATTTTATTGGTCCTCAGAGATATTAGAAAATCATTGTAATCTCATTTCACCCCTTTTAACCCTTTAGGCGGAAATTAAAATAACCGTGAAAACTATTTCGAGATATTTAAAAAAGACACCTATGTGCCAAAAAGGTATGTTATAAGTCAACCAACACAGAAAAAATGACTGCATGTATAATTCACCGTAATTGGAGATTCACTCCTTTCGGGGTTGATTAGGGCAAAATCCTAAAATAGGTTTTTCGGCATTTGAATGAGTAATCTTTGTTAGCAAAAACCAAGTCGATATTTTATTGGCCCTAAGAGATATTAAGAAATCCTTGAGTTCACATTTCACCCATTTTCACCCTTAAGGGGTGCAATTTTAAAACACTGTCAATATTATTTAGGGATATTTTAAAAATACACTTATATGCCAAAGAGAAATTTTATAACTCAACAAACACAGGAAATACAACGGGATGTATAATTCACTTCGTTTGTAGATACACCCCTTTAGGGGTTGATTAGGACAAAATCCTGAAATAAGTTTTTCGGCATTTGTATGGGTAATCTTTGTAAGTAAAAACCAAGTCGGTATCTTATTGGTCCTAAGAGATATTAAGAAATCCTTGAATTAACATTTCACCCCTTTTCACCCTTTAGGGATGTAATTTTAAAAAACTGTCAATACCGTTTCGAGATATTTTAAAAAAACACCTACGTGTAAAAAATAAATTTTATAAGTCAACAAACACATGAAATACGACGGGACGTATAATTCACCCCGTTTGTAGACTCATCCCTTTAAGGGTTGATTAGGACAAAATCCTGAAATAAGTTTTTCAGCATTTGTAAGGGTAATCATTGTAAGTAACAACCAAGTCGGTATCTTATTGGTCCTAAGAGATATTAGGGAATCCTTAAATTAACATTCCAGCCCGTTTCACCCTTAGGGATGTAATTTTAAAAAACTGTCAATACCATTTCGAGATATTTTAAAAAGACAACTATGTGCAAAAAATAAATTTTATAACTCAACAAACACATGAAATACGATGGGATGTATAATTCACCCCGTTTCTAGATTCATCCCTTTAAGGGTTGATTAGGACAAAATCCTGAAATAAGTTTTTCAGCATTTGTATGGGTAATCATTGTAAGTAACAACCAAGTCAGTATCTTATTGGTCCTAAGAGATATTAGGGAATCTTTGAATTAACATTTCAACCCGTTTCACCCTTGAGGGATGTAATTTTAAAAAACTGTCAATACCATTTCGAGATATTTTAAAAAGACACCTATGTGCAAAAAATAAATTTTATAACTCATCAAACACAGGAAATACGACGGGATGTATAATTCACCCCGTTTGTAGATTCACGTTTGTAGATTCCTTTAGGGGTTGATTAGGACAAAATCCTGAAATAAGTTTTTCGGCATTCGTATGGATAAGCTTTGTAAGTAAAAACCAAGTCGGTATCTTATTGGTCCTAAGAGATATTAAGAAATCCTTGAATTAACATTTCACCCCTTTTCACCCTTCAGGGATGTAATTTTAAAAAACTGTCAATACTGTTTCGAGATATTTTAAAAAGACACCTACGTGTAAAAAATAAATTTTATAAGTCAACAAACACATGAAATACGACGGGACGTATAATTCACCCCGTTTGTAGATTCATCCCTTTAAGGGTTGATTAGGACAAAATCCTGAAATGAGTTTTTCAGCATTTGTAAGGGTAATCATTGTAAGTAACAACCAAGTCGGTATCTTATTGGTCCTAAGAGATATTAGGGAATCCTTGAATTAACATTTCAGCCCGTTTCACCCTTTAGGGATGTAATTTTAACAAACTGTCAATACCATTTCGAGATATTTTAAAAAGACACCTATGTGCAAAAAATAAATTTTATAACTCAACAAACACATGAAATTCGATGGGATGTATAATTCACCCCGTTTGTAGATTCATCCCTTTAAGGGTTGATTAGGACAAAATCGTGAAATAAGTTTTTCGGCATTTGTATGGGTAATCTTTGTAAGTAAAAACCAAGTCGGTATCTTATTGGTCCTAAGAGATATTAGGGAATCCTTGAATTAACATTTCAGCCCGTTTCACCTTTTAGGGATGTAATTTTAAAATACTGTCAATACCATTTATAGATATTTTAAAAAGACACCTATGTGCAAAAAATAAATTTTATAAGTCAACAAACACATGAAATACGACGGGACGTATAATTCACCCCGTTTGTAGATTCATCCCTTTAAGGGTTGATTAGGACAAAATCCTGAAATAAGTTTTTCAGCATTTGTAAGGGTTATCATTGTAAGTAACAACCAAGTCGGTATCTTATTAGTCCTAAGAGATATTAGGGAATCCTTGAATTAACATATCAGCCCGTTTCACCCTTTAGGGATGTAATTTTAAAAAACTGTCAATATCATTTCGAGATATTTTAAAAAGACACCTATGTGCAAAAAATAAATTTTATAACTCAACAAACACATGAAATACGATGGGATGTATAATTCACCCCGTTTGTAGATTCATCCCTTTAAGGGTTGATTAGGACAAAATCGTGAAATAAGTTTTTCGGCATTTGTATGGGTAATCTTTGTAAGTAAAAACCAAGTCGTTATCTTATTGGTCCTAAGAGATATTAGGGAATCCTTGAATTAACATTTCAGCCCGTTTCACCTTTTAGGGATGTAATTTTAAAATACTGTCAATACCATTTATAGATATTTTAAAAAGACACCTATGTGCAAAAAATAAATTTTATAAGTCAACAAACACATGAAATACGACGGGACGTATAATTCACCCCGTTTGTAGATTTATCCCTTTAAGGGTTGATTAGGACAAAATCCTGAAATAAGTTTTTCAGCATTTGTAAGGGTTATCATTGTAAGTAACAACCAAGTCGGTATCTTATTAGTCCTAAGAGATATTAGGGAATCCTTGAATTAACATATCAGCCCGTTTCACCCTTTAGGGATGTAATTTTAAAAAACTGTCAATATCATTTCGAGATATTTTAAAAAGACACCTATGTGCAAAAAATAAATTTTATAACTCAACAAACACATGAAATACGATGGGATGTATAATTCACCCCGTTTGTAGATTCATCCCTTTAAGGGTTGATTAGGACAAAATCGTGAAATAAGTTTTTCGGCATTTGTATGGGTAATCTTTGTAAGTAAAAACCAAGTCGTTATCTTATTGGTCCTAAGAGATATTAAGGAATCCTTGAATTAACATTTCACCCCTTTTCACCCTTTAGGGACGTAATTTTAAAAAACTGTCAATACCATTTCCAGTTATTTAAAAAGACACTTATGTGCCAAAAATAAATTTTGTAACTCAACAAACACAGAAAATACGTCGGGATATATAATTCACCCCGATTGTAGATTCACCCCTTTAGGGGTTGATTAGGACAAAATCCTGAAATTAGTTTTTTGGAATTTGTATAGGTAATTTTTGTAAGAAAAAATCTATCTTATTGGTCCTAAGAGATATTAAAGAATCCTTGAAATCACATATCATCCCTTTTCACCCTTTAGGGTTGAAATTTTAAAAAACTGTCAAAACCATTTCGAGGTATTATAAAAAGACACCTATGTGCCAAAAAGAAACCTTATAACTCAACAAACACAGGAAATACAACGGGATGTATAATTCACCCCGTTTGTAGATACACCCCTATAGGGGTTGATTAGCACAAAATCCTGAAATAAGTTTTTCGGCATTTGTATGGGTAACCTTTGTAAGCAAAAACCAAGTGGGTATCTTATTGGTCCTAAGAGATATTAAGAAATCCTTGAATTAACATTTCACCCCTTTTCACCCTTTAGGGATGTAATTTTAAAAAACTGTCAATAACATTAAGAGATATTTTAAAAAGACACCTATGTGCAAAAAATAAATTTTATAAGTCAACAAACACATGAAATACGACGGGACGTATAATTCACCCCGTTTGTAGACTCATCCCTTTAAGGGTTGATTAGGACAAAATCCTGAAATAAGTTTTTCAGCATTTGTAAGGGTAATCATTGTAAGTAACAACCAAGTCGGTATCTTATTGGTCCTAAGAGATATTAGGGAATCCTTGAATTAACATTTCAGCCCGTTTCACCTTTTAGGGATGTAATTTTAAAATACTGTCAATACCATTTAGAGATATTTTAAAAAGACACCTATGTGCAAAAAATAAATTTTATAAGTCAACAAACACATGAAATACGACAGGACGTATAATTCACCCCGTTTGTAGATTCATCCCTTTAAGGGTTGATTAGGACAAAATCCTGAAATAAGTTTTTCAGCATTTGTAAGGGTTATCATTGTAAGTAACAACCAAGTCGGTATCTTATGGGTCCTAAGAGATATTAGGGAATCCTTGAATTAACATATCAGCCCGTTTCACCCTTTAGGGATGTAATTTTAAAAAACTGTCAATACCATTTCGAGATATTTTAAAAAGACACCTATGTGCAAAAAATAAATTTTATAACTCAACAAACACATGAAATACGATGGGATGTATAATTCACCCCGTTTGTAAATTCATCCCTTTAAGGGTTGATTAGGACAAAATCGTGAAATAAGTTTTTCGGCATTTGTATGGGTAATCTTTGTAAGTAAAAACCAAGTCGTTATCTTATTGGTCCTAAGAGATATTAAGGAATCCTTGAATTAACATTTCACCCCTTTTCACCCTTTAGGGACGTAATTTTAAAAAACTGTCAATACCATTTCCAATTATTTTAAAAAGACACTTATGTGCCAAAAATAAATTTTGTAACTCAACAAACACAGAAAATACGTCGGGATATATAATTCACCCCGATTGTAGATTCACCCCTTTAGGGGTTGATTAGGACAAAATCCTGAAATTAGTTTTTTGGAATTTGTATAGGTAATTTTTGTAAGAAAAGAGCTATCTTATTGGTCCTAAGAGATATTAAAGAATCCTTGAAATCACATATCATCCCTTTTCACCCTTTAGGGTTGAAATTTTAAAAAACTGTCAAAACTATTTCGAGGTATTATAAAAAGACACCTATGTGCCAAAAATAAACCTTATAACTCAACAAACACAGGAAATACAACGGGATGTAAAATTCACCCCGATTGTAGGTTCACCCCTTTAGGGGTTGATTAGGGCAAAATCCCGAAATTGGTTTTTCGGCATTTGTATGGGTAATACTTGTAAGCAAAAACTAAGTCGATATCCCATCGGCCCTAAGAGATATTAAGTAATTCGTGAAATCATATTTCACCCCTTTTCATCCCTTAGGAGTGGAATTTCAAAAAATCCCTTCTTATTGGGTGCTTACGTCATGAAGGGAATATACTCTCCGAATTTCAAGTTTCTAGGCACAGGGGTTCGGGCTGGGCGGTGATGAGTGAGTCAGTCAGTCAGGACACTGCCTTTTATATATATAGATATATCTGAAAAAAAACATCGACCACGGAGTGGTGTAGGTTATTCTACACTTTCATCTTCCATATTAATTTTCTTGTACTGTCATTTCTTTATGTACAAATTTGGCCCATTTCTTTCTGTTCGTTGTTAGCCTTTTCGTTTCGTTAATCGTTTTCCCTCTTGCTTTTAGTATCTTCTTTATAGTTTCATCCCATGTACGACGTGGTCTTTTTTTTTTTTTTTTTCTTCCCTTGTGTTTTGGTCTCCCATACTGCTTTCACCTGTCTTGTGTTCTGCATCCTCTGTATATGTCCCCACCAACTCAGTTGTCTCTTTTCGATAAACTTCTGTACTTGTTCTATTTGTAGCTCATTTCTTATGTCAATGTTGCGTATTTTGTCTCTTTTAGTTATACCTTCTACTCTTCTTAGATATTTCATTTCTATCGCTTGGATTTTACTCTTCTCTCTTGTCGATAAGTTCCAAGATTCACATCCGAAAATCAGGATCGGTCTATATATCGATTTGTAAACGTTCATTTTAGTTATTTTTGTTATTTCCTTGTTACTGATAATCGTGTTTTGTATGTCGTAATAAAGTTTCATAGTTTTCTCAATTCTTGTATTAATTTCCATTTCTTGTTTTCCATTTGGTTCAATATTACTTCCCAGATATTTGAAACTATCTACTTGTTCTCTAATTAAGGAAATAATCGAGGTAAATTTTAGTGTTTTTATGTAGTTTTTAATATTTAGTATACTTACTGACGATGAATGCATATCATTCGAAATGTACATTTAATTTTTACAAACATATTTTGAAGAAAAGATGTTATGCTTTAAAATAATTTACCTTAATAACAAACAATGATGTTCTGTATATTCTTTTATTTTCTCCAAACATTCTTCTTCTTCACTCTCAGTCATCTCTCTCCCAAAATTCAAATCTTCAAATCCTTTTCTTAACATCATAACTTGACAAATAATTCTCGATACAAAATCAACAAATAATCCGTCATAAGCAACGACAAGAAGACATCCAAAATACATATTTAACGTTACTAACGTATAAGCTATTATATAATAGACTGTATTACTATAATCGAAGATACGGTAAAGGGTAAATGGTGTAGTTCTCGTTTCTCCCCACAGAGGTTTAATAAAAATGACCACACCACAAATTGAGAATAATATTTGGAGTAATATTGCAGCATTTAGTAAGAATGTTTGCATTTTATGTTGCTTCATTTCTAGTTCTTTTCCAAATTTATCCATTGGCCAAAATTTTTCTTCCATTTCTGCTAGCATACTTCGAATTAATTTCATGTAGTATCTGTGGATGATAATTTTGGTAAGCGTCTGAAAAAAGAAAAAATAGTATAATAACGAGAACTTTCACCTCTCCTTTGTTCTTGTGTATATATATAGAATGTAAGATTTTTTGTATACGTATTGTAGCTTTGAAAATGGTAAATATTACCGAAACTGCAGTCAGCATGTTCAATAAAATAGTTTGTGAAACTTTACCAAGCATTTCATTTAAAAACCGATTATATAAATTGTAATAATCACATTTCAATACGAAAGCAACAAAAAATTGGCAGCCATTATGGTCGTTGGAATGACGTTATTTCTATCAGAAACATTTGTATATAAAAAATCATACAGCTTCCTTCTTTTAGTTTTTTTATTGAAGGCTTTTCGTTCAAATTTTTAAACATGAATATTTAAATTTAAATGAAACTAGAAAATTAACACTGTATTTCTTACCTGACAATAAAGTCCAAATACTTCTGAGGCTCCAACTACCTTATCAATAGATATTTTTCCAATAAGAGGTTCCATTATTGCCAAAATTAATAAGGCCCCTAATGAAAATACTGGAATACTTGTTCCGATCCAAGACATTATACTGTCTTTAAACAAATCTATTCCCCCGACCTTGAAGATGACTGTTACATAATTTAATAACTTAGTAGCTCCAGTATTACGTTGCCCAAAATATAGATAACTGAACTCTGCAAAAATATACAATAATACAGAAAAGCTTGGTTTATAATAATAACAAATACAATTCAATACAAATGATAAAGATCAATCAACCGAATTTGTCTGAATGTACGTAGGACGTTAAGAAAGTTTTGAGATACGACTGTGTACATTGGGTATGCAATTAGTATGATCAGACAAGCTCGTACTATATCGCTCAACAGCAGTATAGCAACGACAAAGCACGAGCGTGTGTTTTCATTGTAATTGCTTACCCAAAAATGATCCACTGACCGCCACTGCTCCATATAGTCCAGATCTTGCTCCTTGTGATTTTGGACTCTTCCCTTTCATCTTATCTTTCTAGTTTCTACAGACAGACAATCAGAAATGTTTGGCGTATGAGACAGACGTAGAATTGGGGGAAAGAACTGGTCAAATGGACATTAATTTGCAAATAAAAAGAAAAAAGTATGGTTGGTTAGGGCACACTCTTCGAAGGGCTCCTAGCGAAGTGTGTCGATATGCACTAGCATACAACCCTCAGGGCAGTAGGCGTAGAGGGCGACCCAAGAACACCTGGCGTCGCTCAACCCTGTTAGAAATAAATGCATGGAGCTCTCAAAACCAAGACAAAAGACTTTATAACAACATCACCGACCTGAAGTCTATGGCAGATAGACGAGTTAGATGGAGACATTTTATTGACAGCCTATGCTCTTTTTAGAGGCAGTCCAACATCACCCGATGATGGACAAGGCTTGATGATGATGATGATGAGACAGACACATGAGAGACGTTATAAGGGTTTCTTGGTCGTACCTACTAAACCCAACAAAAACCCTACAAAAGTAACAACGAGTATAATTATAATTATGGCTCGAAATGGAAAATTTCACAAACCGAAATACCACTTCAAAATTAGATTACGACTAAACAATATATTCAATAATTTCACGAACTGAAACGATATTTTCCATAATTTTAGTAACTGGAACACTGTTCCGGTTTGCTCCAGTAGGTACATTTTGAGTCTTGATTATATCCGTTGGCCAGTAGAAATTATTCACGAAAAATAATACAGAAAACTTAAAGTAAAACATATAGTAGATACAACATACCTGGCATTGCCACTAAATAGACAACAAAGAGAACTTAATGTGGTCAAAACGATTGTATAATGTCAACCGATATTTTAATCGCAAATTTGTACACAGAACTAAATGAACCCCAATAAAATATGTAAATACTTAAATTTCAGGGGCAACAAAGTTGAAATAATAATAGAATCCTTTGAAATGATGTTCATTAGGAAAGGGAACAACATGGAGAAGAAGATAATTAAATTTTGATTAGAACGCCAAAAAGTTGACACCATATAATATTAAATTTCTACTTTGTGATTAATAAGTGAATTAATAATTATAGAAAACTTTTTTAGTTCTGTCCCTACTAATTAATAAAAAAATGTAGATTATATTTAATTGTAAGAAATTCTGAAGGGTATATTAAAAAATTATGTGAAGTGTTAATTTTCATATATTTCAGGGTTTTGCAGGTATTTAATAAGTGTAAGAAGTCAACATAAAATCACACCAAAATCATTTGATGTGATTAATTAATAATTTTTGATAATCTTTTGTATTCATTATTTGCGTACTAAAAGCATTTAAACAAAATTTACATTATTTGTCAAAAATCCCAGCGTTTTTTTCTGCATTTGCTTCGTAGTGAAGTCTTCATTAGTTTAATAAGAAATACATATATTGATAAATGACTTAATTTTTTTCAATTTCAGAAACGTGTTAAGTGATTTATAAGTATTTCATTACCAGAAATGATTTATTCCTCTTTGATACCTTAAAAATGAGAGGTTGAATCACAACGTATAATAGTATAATAAAATAACTGAACACTACACACTACACTCTACACTGTAGTGTGACTTTTTATGACGTCATATTAGTAGAAAAAAGTTGAATTTAACCTAAAAAGCTATGCACTACACTCGATGTCTAATACCCTTTTCACACTAGAACTTTAAGACGAGTGAACTTAAAGTTCACCGATGTTAAAAATCGGTATGCTTTCACACTTGATGTTTAAATCTCTGGTGCTGTCATCAGCTACAGTAATTTTGTCCTTAAGTTACCGTTATGAAATTACCAGTTTTGAACTGTCTGCGCAGACGCACATTTTGAATTATTATAAACAAATATGAATATTTCATTTCATTCTACAATAAAGACACTACAATAAAGAATATATTACACCTGTATTAACATGTAAGTCGATACATTTTATCTCAATTATTGTAGCTCTGTATTTTATTAAACACATTATTAAAATAAATAATTTTATTATAACAATAAGTATAAACTTCTTATAACGTCGATATAATACAGTATTCTTGTTTATGATAATATAAAATGTTGACAGCACAAATTCAAGGAGTATTTTTTTATAATAGAAATTAAGTTGGCATTGCGGACGAAGTTTAAGACGCAGATCTCTGTCTTAAACATCGCTTGTATTTAGACGAGGCCATACGGTTTCACATTAGCGTTTAAAGATACATTCACTTTAACATCCGATCTTAAAGTTCTAGTGTGAAAAGGTTATAAAACAGAATTCTATAAGATATCTATAAGAAAGTATATAACTAAACACAAAACTTCTAAATAAACAACAAACTAAATAAAAAAGGATATATCAAATTACTATACGATAGATATGTGAACACAAGTGTCTAAACAAATCAGTACGGAATATGTCGGCAAATGTAAAGAACAGGTTATTCCAAACGTTTAGACGGAAAAAAATGGTAATTTCGTTCATTTTGGTTGTCAGGAGAAGGGACCTTGCTTGGGTTATTTCATGTTTGACGTTTGGTATGTGAAAATGTAAAATTCCAACAGTGAAACCATGAAAACGAATGATTTATGTCATAAAGAAAATACTTTTTACCTATTTTAAGGGGGGGGGGTATGGTCAGAAAATCGTTTTTTTTTAATCGATTGTATAGTGACTCAGGAGTGTCCATACAAAATTTCAGGTCGATCCGAGCAAAATTAACGAAGTTATCGGCTTAACAATACAAATAACTCAAATTCATATTTTCGCGCAAATCGCGTGTTATAGCGTTCCTTTCAGAACGCTGCTTTATTAGCCGCGCGCAGCTCTCATATACGTAATAGTAGAGTCTTCCCACTCTATTCACACACCTGTCTGTGCTATATTTGTGTAAAAACACTTATATATGTGACTTGTAGTAGTATACATTCATTTCATCGAGCAGTTACGGTACACGTGTTTCGTAATTTTTTGAGGAATTTTATTTTTCAAGTCGGTGAGACATGTAACTCGAAAACTACTCGACCGATTTTTCTGAAATTTTGCACACTATGTCTGTAGGCAATTTACTAGGTAACGCTGTCGAGATATATTTTTTTTTCTTGCTTTTTCTTTTTTTATGGAATTTTTTACAACTGAAAACAGAAATTTCGAAAAAAAAAATTCCGTTTTTTTCGTTTTTTTGACTTCAAACTTATACCAAAAATTAAATAATCTAGATATTTGAAAAAACTCGACAGCGTTACCTCAAGAAACTCATAAACTAACGAAATATTTTTGTTTTTTTTGTTTTAGATGATCCAGTCATTAGTTATGTGTCTCACCGCAAATCAACTCTTTGTCCTGAACGATAATTTCAAATTCATGTCACGAGCTTAATTTTCGATATTTTTCAATAAATTTTTTTTTGTATACTCTTCAAAGGTTGTTCTTTACTGTCGGTATTATCATAATCAAGTTACTATTAACAGTTTTCTAAAAAAAAATCTTGAAAATGGGTATAAAATGTGCTGCTCTGACCATACCCCCCCCCCTTAATGACAAAAAATAAATAAATGGGAAATTTGTATTAAGAATGACACAAAAAATCAAAATATAAAGAAAATTACATTGTAAAATGATATTAATTTTAACAAAAAATGTTTATAGTAAGTATGATTTACAAAGCTTAAACGTAACGACCAAAAAGAACGATTCAAGCGATGAAAGTAACAATATTACAAAATCTAGTTCCGCCTAAATGTTTGGAATAGCCTATAGTTTTATTTTTCCTGGATTTTGCGATTTGGTTTTTTAACGCGATTTTTTTCATCTCGATGAATTTTTGCAAACCAAACCACGTTCGTAGCGAACCGTGTTTATATATCGGGTGAATTATTTAAGGAGCAACATACATGTTTCACATATAATGTTAATGAAGTGAGTTATTTCAAAAGCAACATTGCCATAAAACAAATGCTTATCGTATCCATAGAAAAGACAAAGTATTATTTTTTAAAATATTTTTTGGACTTAGCTACAAAGGACATTATTATTTTTGTTTGTATGTAAATATAAACAAACTAATAAAAATTCATTTATTGTTTCTAATTTACTATTTTTTAGCCATCTAGAAACTTTATCATGTCAAATAACTATTAAATCTAATCACCATTGCATATCTGTTGCCATGGATATGAGCTTGCTTTCATAATTTGCTATGTTGCAAATGAAATAACTCACTTCATTAACACTATATGTGAAACATGCATGTTGCTCCTTAAATAATTCACCCGGTATGTATGTTTTGGAATTTTTTTATTGTTTTAGGAGGTCGAGATGGTGTTTTTTAATAATAATAATAATTTATTTGCAAATTATTCCATACATGTAAATACATTTAAATACAAAAAGATAACAAATAAACTTAGAATACATCGCATAAGTTGCAAGAAACTTGTGTGCGACGTTTTTTTTTCAACATTTTTTTTTTAATAATTTTTCCCTGGTTGCAGAAGAGGATTAAAGAAAATTCTTCTAATTCTAGAATTTGTGGTTTAATACAAATAAAATAAACCTTAAATTCAAATAATTTATTCACACAAACGTTACAAACTGTCAAAATTCAAATGACAAAATCATTTGATCTGACAACATTTCATTACAATGTAAGTGACGAAATGAATGACAGCCAGTAGCGAATTAAGTTGCTTGGGGGCCCTGGACGGTAAAATTAAAATGGGCCCTCTATTATTTTAAATAGAATGGAAATATTTGTATATAGGTTTTGGTAGGCTCCCCGGCTTCGTGGGCCCTGGGCGGCCGCCCAGTCCGCCCACCGCTTTATTCGCCTTTGATGATAGTAGATGCCACCATTCATCCAGGATTATCCAGAATGCAAAAAAGAGCTAGAAGTGATCACAAAGAATCGAATCTACGTCTACGTATGCAGAGATGGCTGCAAACTATGCAGAACTTTGTGCTAGTGAGCGTTTACTGTTGAACTCCGTTTTAAATAAATGTGTAAATCTGTTATTTGTTTCTATAAAATAAAGACATTTCGGATAGTATTTGAAGTCAATTGTTTAAAAAGAAATTACCAGAATAAAGTGTAATTCTTCAAGATCTTTATAATGTATGCTCTTAATTTTTATTTTGATTTCAGCAAAGTGTAGAAAGAAATTGAGAACTGCAGTATCTAAAACATATGCATTAAGGATTCCACACACCAAAGCGGCCGCAGTGGCGGCCGCGGTAGCGATACGGCGGCGGCCTAACGCAACCTATATAATACAATGAGACCACGCACATACAAGCGTTCCCCTATCTGAGAACGCCACCGAATGCAGCGTTCAGTCTAGCGATCACCAAACACTGGCGGCCGAACTCGACAAGTTGCGTTAGGCCGCGCGATATTCATTGTTTATATACCACAGAGTGAATATATTTAAGAAAATAATGTCGAAAATAGATAATTTAACAGAAAAAATCATAGATCAGTAAAGGATCATTTAATTTTGTATGACTTAGCACATCCTGATTACAAGAATATTAGGAAAACAAATAAAGTGTGGAACGAAATAGGAAAAGTTTTGGAAATTGATAGTAAAGTCTGTTCCAAACGGTTAGGCGGAACTAGATTTTGCAATCTAGTTACTTTCATCGTTTAAATCATGCTTTTCAGCCGTTTTGTTTAAACTTTGTAAATCATACTTGCAACATTTTTTGGTTAAGGTTAATATCATTTTAAAATGTCATTTTCTTTATATTTTGATTTTTTGTGTCATTATTAATACAAATATCCCATTTATTTATTTTTTGTCATTAAAATATGTAAGAAAATTAATTTAAGTTTGACATATGTCATTCGTTTCCATGGTTTCATTGTTGGAATTTTAAATTTTGACATTCCAACGTGAAAAATGAAATAACCCAAGCAAGGTCCCTTTTCGTGACAACCTGAAAGAACGAAATTCCCATTTAGTTCCGCCTAACCGTTTGAAACAGACTGTAAGTAGATTATTATTTTTCCTCTACATACAATTAATTATTCTATTGTATTCTCGCAATCAATATTATCACACAACTATATACCGTGATTCACTAACTGATCGCTACCGCTACCGCCACTCCCACCGCGTTAGTGTGAGGAGACCTGATCGCTAGTCGTATCGCTAACGCTACGGCCACCGCGGCCGCTTTGATGTGTGGAATCCTTTACTGTATTGTATTATTTATATCATAGAATATATTTTTCCTAGAAATGTTTTCATGTAAAATTTTTTCTAACCTTGCCAAATGTGTTAAGGTCAGCAGTGAGCATTCCTGCAGCAGACAATATTTGTGGTTTCTGAGCCCTCACCATCACCATCATCAATGCGTATCTAATGCGTTTTCTTCCTTCATACCAACCGGCAGCATAAGCACTAGTCGATACTTTCGAAAACTACAAATCAACAATTAACAATAAACCAAATAGGTTCAAGTAGTTCAGCTATGGATGATGAAAGCTGCTGTATAATGTCCAGATAGCTTTAGAATGACAGAAGGAAAGAAGGACAAGTTTCGAATGGGCATGCATTACCTCTTCATCAGCAGTACTTCCTGCCAGGCATAATATAAATAACTGAAATATAAAAGTAAAAGTCATTGAGAATCCTCTTATGGCAAGCAGTAGATTCTCCCTGCAAATTTAAATATTTTAAAATATACTCATGTTTGTAAAATATTATTAATATTACCCTATAAGAGACAGAGAATAGAGTCCAATGCAAAGAGTAAAAGTACTTGCTAGAAACTGGTTTAGAAAAAGTATCGTGTATATTTTCTTAACAGAATCAAATAACCTGAAAATATATAAGATATAAGGTAAGTAAGTCAAATGTTAAAGCCATGCTGTACATTCTTTGATTCTCAAGGGATTATTCAAAGTGATTGGACTTCAACAGGTCAAGTAGTGTATACGAGGTCTGTTCAAAAAGTATCGCGAATTTTGTGTTTTTTCAAAAATGATTTATTTATTCATGAATTTCTATTTTGTCCTATTCAAAGTAATCCCCACCGGATATTATACACTTGTGCTAACGTTTTTTCCAATCCTCGAAGCACTTGAAAAGATTTTTGTGATCTTGTTCAGCACCTCCTTCGATGCCGTCTTTATCTCCTGACTCGTAGCGTAGCGTCGTCCTTTCATGGGCCTCTTCAGTTTCGGGTACAAGAAAAAGTCACAAGGGGCCAGATCTAGGGAATACGGTGGCTGCGGCATTATTATTGTGTTGTTTTTGGCCAAAAATTCGCGCACAAGTAACGATGTGTGGGCAGGGGTGACCCGTCTCATGCCCAAATCATTGGTAAAAATCGAATGGCACGAGCCAATCGATATGTTTAGGTCCTCAGCAACTTCTCTAACGGTGATTCGACGATTGGCCAATACTATTTTCTTCACTTCATCAATGTTTTCGTCTGTTGTTGACGTGCTCGGGCGTCCGGCACGCTCTTCGTCGTTCACATCTTCTCGGCCCTCTGAGAACATTTTGTACCACCGATAAACGTTGCTTCGGTCCAAGGTAGCTTCACCATATGCCACAGTCAACATTCGGAATGCGTTCGTGCACTTAATTTTGTTTTTCACACTAAATTTGATACAGATTCTTTGATCCATTTTTTGGTATAGGCAAAAATCGAAGACGAGCCAAAACACGTGCAAGCAAAAAATGGCCGATCTTGTCGGCATAAGTGAAAGACATGAGTACCAATACAACGTCACAAAAAAATCGAAAATCGAATATGCGTAACCCGCGGGAAATTCAAAATTCACGATACTTTTTGAACAGAGTTAGTTAGTTAAATTTTTTGGCGCACAGCAACAAAGGCTATTTGCGCCTAACGCAGCCCGTCTATCTTCTTATATGTTGCAAAGATTTAAATTTGTGTTTAAAAGACGACACTGATTGTACAGACCTTTTTTTGAACAATTTTTAATTATATCCGCATCTCAATAAGGCACTTTTGCATTCGGTCTAAAACGTTCAATGGGCATCTGGGTCGCGTCATGATTTCAGTACTGTTTTCAAAATGAGATTTCATAACAACAGGTTTTCTATGGGCAGTGGTCGTTATGAAATAGCTATTTATAGATCTGTTTAGCTATTTATATTATTTTGTTAAATATTAATTAGAATTATTCATAAATTATTAGTGTAACTAATATGTATAAATAATAAGTGCAATTGCAAAATACAAATATTTTTAGAAGAAGAAGGCATCTTGCACCGGGCCCCGCTTTTTCTCGGGCCGGCCCTGAGTGCATGCATCTCGTAGGTCGTCAGAAAACGTTGATATAGGCAAATAACAAAACGATGTTTATTTTCTATCATATCAAACTTAAAATCGAGACATTAAATGATACGTACTTCATAATCATAGTCCAATTTAGGATAATTTCAAACACATGAATAAGCAGCATTTACATTTAGTCGGAGTTGGAGTCTGAATCGGAATTGGTACATTTTTACAGACTCCAGCTGCGATTTTGACTCCACGACTACAATTCCGACTCCACAGCTTTGGATGTAACTACTTGTTTTACCGACTCAGCTATACAAAGTACCTACTTCTACTGAGGAATCCAAGAAAGTCGGAATATACATTTAATTTTTTATAAACATCTTTTGAAGAATAAATGCAGTGTTTTAAAATAATTTACCTTAATAACAAACAATGATGTTCTGTGTATTCTTTTATCTTCTCCATGCATTCTTCTTCTTCACTCTCCGTCATCTGTCTCCCTAAATTTAAATCTTCAAATCCTTTTCTTACCATCATAATTTGGCAAATAATTCTCGACACAAAATCAACAAATAATCCATCATAAGCAACGACAAGAAGACATCCAAAATACATATTTAACGTTACTAACGTATAAGCTATTATATAATAGACAGTATTACTATAATCGAAGAGAGGATAAAGTGTAAACGGTGTAGTTCTCGTTTCTACCAATACAGGTTTCATGAAGATGACCACACCACAAATTGAGAAAAATATTTGGAGTAATATTGCGGCGTGTAGTAAGAACGTTTGTATTTTATATTGCTTCATTTCTAGCTCCTTTCCAAATTTATCCATTGGCCAAAATTTTTCTTCCATTTCTGCTAGCATACTTCGAATTAATTTCATGTAGTATCTATGTATGAATATTTTGGTAAGGGTCTGAAAAAAAAAACATAATTACAAAGCGATATATATGGAATTAATGGTTCCACCATTAAATTGTCAATTTAAAAAGGCAACTTTTTCTACTAACCAACCTTACATCTCTTATAGTTTATGAAATCCTGAAGGTTAAACTAAAAAAATTGATGCGAAGTGTGAATCACACATTTCAGGGTTTCGCAGGTATTTAGTAAGTGAATGATGATTATTTGGGATGCCAAAACCAATTTTATGTTAAAATATTTTTACCGTTATTTAGGTTTCTAAATATGTGCAGCATTTTTTTTTACATAGCAAAGTTCATTAAGATTTTGAAAATTGCACCTATGGCTTCTATTGTTTGTTTTAAGTCATAACCCCGCCCCTCTGATTTAGTGTATTTAATTTCAACAATATCCACTGGTTATTAAATTTACGCTTTTAAAAATTAAATGCAACATTTGCCCAAATATAATTAGAATTTTGAAAAAATAATTTAAGCAAAATAAAAATGCAAGAAAACAGAAAAAATAAAATTGCCTTGAAAGCGAAGCGAACTTTAGTTTGAAAATTACACTATCAAAACATGTTGGTTTTCTGTCTTAGATAAGTTATTAAATATTTTACGTGGTCAAGCAAAAAACACAAGAAATGCGTTATTTTCCGAAAACATAATCTGATCAAAAATTTCAGTTGCAGTATGCCGGTTCACACAAATGTACACATTAACAAATGTTTACATTACTTTGAATTTTTTCAGATTTTTAGTTTAAACCATCTGTGCTACAGGCTGTGGCACAAATTTTTTTTTGCACAATTTTGGCAAAAATCGCTACTAAATAATTTATTTTGCAAAAATAAAATTTTAATCGTTAATCCACGTACTAAGGGCTTTCATTTGATACCCTACTCAGAATTTTTAAAAAAATATTATTTTTTTCGATGAGCAGATATTTGATTATATTTTTAGAGGGATATGTTTTTTAGATGTTTTAGTATTTTTCCTATGTGCGGGTCAAAGAGTTGTATAAGCATGCCAATTTTCAACTCTCTAGGTTTAGCCGTTTGGCTAAAATTTTTACCGAACAGGTAGACAGTCAGACGACAAAATGACGGTATAAGGGTTTTTTGGTCATACCTACAAAACCCTAAAAAAGACACTGTATTTCTTACCTGACAATAAGGTCCAAACACTTCTGAGGCTCCAACTATCTTATCAATAGTTATTTTTCCAATAAGTGGTTCCATTATTGCCAAAATTAATAATGACCCTAATGAAAATACTGGAATACTTGTTCCAATCCAAGTCATTATACTGTCTTTAAACAAATCTATTCCTCCGATCTTGAACAGGACTGTTATAAAATTTAATAACTTACTGGCTCCTGTATTACGCTGCCCAAAATATAGATAACTGAACTCTGCAAAAAATACAATAATACAGTAAAATTAGTTGACTGTATACTGTACGTTGTGGATAAATTTAATATCAATAGACAGTTTTAATGTTTAGTGACAACGTTCACAGCTAAGATAATGAATGCGTAACGAATGTTGTGACATCTATGTATTTTTCAAAACAACTACGATGGAATTAATGCTTTCATTTGATTCAAAAAATTTTCGTTTCATCAAAAAATGTCTCAAATAGAAGTTGTTAGTTATTACCTCTATAGCAACTTTTGTTAAATAAATTTTTTCCAAATATTTTTCTGATGCTAAATATTCGCAAAAATCTCAAAATCGACACGAGTAAACTTCCATTTCTAGTCCACCGATTTTTACCAAAAGTTAATCGATTCATGCCATTGATGTCAAAAGCTTAAATATGAAGTTTCATAAAAATTCTTTTAGCCGAATTTGCTCTGCACGTGTACACAGACAGACGGACGGACGGACAGACAGACAGACGGACAGACAGACCAACAGACATCATGCTTAAAATAGTCAAAACGTTATGTAGGGACCTCAATTCGTGGAGATTCATCGAAATCTCGAAATGTGAAAATCGGTATGATCACAATACCTCCCTTATATATGTTGGCGGTCGGTAAAAAAATCTTAGGTAGGCCTTGAAGTAGGCTATGGAGAGAAATGGGTATATCCCATTCAGGCATTGAATTTTCTTTTTGTAAAATTAGAATTGTCCTGGCTAACATCCTTAGTAGCAAAAGCCATAAACGTAAAATAAAAATAAATAATTACTATTGAAAACTAAATGATTTTATTTGTTACAGGCTATTCCAAAAGTTTAGGTGGAACTAAATTTTCAAATCTAGTAACTTTTATCCATTGAATCGGGCTTTTGTAAATCATACTTACATTAAACATTTTTATGTTAAAGAGAATTGTCATTATAAAATGTCATTTTCATTACATTTTGAATTTTGTCATTCTTAATACAAACTCTCTTATATTATTAAGTTCTCTTTATAACGATTGAAGTGGACTTTTCCTAAACAAATGGTCAAAAGCTTCATTTAATTGTTAAAAGTTACTATATTTCAAAATCTATCTCTGGTTAATCCAAAGTAACAAACAATATTCCATAGAAAAATAATACTTTCAAATTTATTACTTAAAATTTACAGTTTTGAATAATAAATTATATATATATGAATTTAAAAAATATATTTCTTCCATATATGCTTCATAAACAGCAAGATTTGAACCATAATATTTTCTTTACAGCCAAAACTATTCTACAATAACATCAATTTCACTTATACCATTCTGTCTGCTTATATGCCAATATTCTTCACTCAATACATTTTTGATCATATACTAGATTGCTGCGTAATTTAGTCGTATTTCGTGTGCTAGCACTCGAACCTCAGTGACGATATTCTAAAGCCTACTTCTTGAAGAATCACTTTTATTTAGCAGCGAGATAACGGAAAGATGGGCTTCGACTATAATCAGTCCACAATATCTGGGTATATAACCAAACTGGGGTATGTTCAAAAATTCGTTCGATGGATTCCTCATGAACTTTAAACCAACTGAGCCACCTGCATCATCACATGCCCTGCGATATTCTAAAGCCTATTCCTTGAAGAATCACTTTTATCTAGCAGGGAGATAACAGAAAGAATGGGGTTATGATTATGATCAAAGTCTAAAATATCTAGGTATATAAACAAACTGGGGTTTGTTCAAAAATCCGTTCGATGGATTCCTCATGAACTTTAAACCAACTGAGCCACCTGCATCATCACATGCCCTTCGCTGTTGTCACGGTACAGTTGTCAGCCATTTTTTAACAGATTACTCACTGGTGCCGAAAAATTGTTACCATAGTACAAGCAGGAAAAAGGCTTAGTTTGCCCCATTATAGGATCCCATCAGTTTCCATGTCAACCAAGGAATGTTCTGCTTCTGGTAGAATAGAAAAGAACCTATACATAGTTCCAACCACCTAATCAAACCATTTCTGCTTATTTACGCTGAGCAATTATTACAATTAGATGCAGAAATCAAGAAGAACCCAGTTTGTGGCGATCGAAAAGTTGCTGTTTTGGACAATATCTGACAACATAACCAAATTAAGACAGCAGATATTTGATCTACAATTGAGCTACAAAATTCCACATCATCAATCTTGCTCTCCAACTGTTGCACCATCAAACTACCACTTATTTCTCTGCAAAAAAAAATTTGAATAGTAAAATAATTAATAATTAAGATTTGAATACTGCAAATGAAGATAATTATCTTGCTATCGGTATTGATTGAGTGAAGACAAGTTTTAGATATTCAGACCAATTCTGTAACTCAGTTACCATGATCATAGTTACTAAATTTGTCACTATGAGCAAGGTCAGCTACTATCATAGTAACTTTGGGGTATTTCGTATTCCGTAAAACAAAAGTTTCTACAATATTTAAGTAACATGTTACTATAAAGGATTCCACACACCAACGGTAGCGATCAGGTCTCCTCACACTAACGCGGTGGGAGTGGCGGTAGCGGTAGCGATCAGTTACTGAATCACGGTATATAGTTGTATGATAATATTGGACCTTGCTTGGGTTATTTCATTTTTCCCCTTTGGAATGTTAAAATTTAAAATTCCAACAATGAAACCATGGAAACGAATGACATATGTCAAACTTAAATTAATTTTCTTACCATATTTTAATGACAAAAAATAAATAAATGGGATATTTGTATTAAGAATGACACAAAAAATCAAAATATAAAGAAAATGACATTTTAAAATGATATTAACCTTAACCAAAAAATGTTTGTTGCAAGTATGATTTACAAAGCTTAAACAAAACGGCTGAAAAGCATTATTTAAACGATGAAAGTAACTAGATTGCCAATTCCGCCTAATCGTTTGGAACAGACTTTACTATCAATTTCCAAAACTTTTCCTATTTCGTCCCACACTTTATTTATTTTCCTAATATTCTTGTAATCAGGATGTGCTAAGTCATACAAACTTAAATGATCCTTTACTGATCTATGATTTTTTCTGTTAAATTATCTATTTTCGACATTATTTTCTTAAATATATTCACTCTGTGGTATATAAACAATGAATATCGCGCGGCCTAACGCAACTTGTCGAGTTTGGCCGCCAGTGTTTGGTGATCGCTAGACTGAACGCTGCAGTCGGTGGCGTTTTCAGATAGCGGAACGCTTGTATGTGCGTGGTCTCATTGTATTGTATAGGTTGCGTTAGGCCGCTGCATTATCGCCACCGTGGCCGCCACCGCGGCCGCTTTGGTGTGTGGAATCCTTAAAAGTTCCTATCATAGTAACTACCAAATGCTGGTGTTTATAAGTAATAACTTAGTTCTTATGAAGATAAAAATGGCGGACATATGATTTTAAGTGTAATTTTTAGATATAATAGAAAATTAGTAAAGAAAATTATATAAATGAAATATATATAAAATATGTATGTATGAGTGTAGGTAAATGTTTATATTGCAGCAGATGAAATATATTAAAGAACAAAAAGTCTTTTCCAAAATTCTTTTTTTAAATTATTAAAAAAAATAGTTTTTGTTTTTAAAAAAATTAACAAAGGTTCTATTCAGTGACACAAAAATAGTTTCATGAAGAGGGAGGGTTATAAAATGAGACGTATGGAAGTAATAACAAAACAAGGAAAATGCATCGAAGTAATAAAAAAATCCAGCTTCATGGAAGATTCTAACCCCGAAATCCCACCCGCCTGCGCCACTGGTTCTATTGATGAGAATTTGTCTTTGCAATCCGTTTTTTTTTTTTTTTTAATTTCATCACTCGTTTTTTTTATATTTTATAAATGTATATACCATAATATATATTATATAACAACAAAATAATGTAAGCAATACAATATTTTGACATTTTTAACCTCAACTGTCATCTGTATACCATCAATACGCATGCGTGTTGCGCTTCTGTAACTAACTTCATTCTTTTCTCAGTAACTGTCACTAATGGCGTTTCCATCGTAACACCCGTGAACTTAACACCAATGAAAATAACACTGCTCTATTAAATCAGATTTAACATCGCTGAAAAAATCAGTATTCTGAACAACCCGATGTAAAATCCAATGTTACAATTTGTTTCCGATGTAGAATTAAAACTGGGGCTAACTTCACGTTCGTTTTGACAGCCGTGTAAGAATTAAGTTTTGTTGGATTAAAGTTTTTAAAACGGTTAAATAGTTATTTATAAATTAGAAATAAAAACAGAAGACATTCAAAATGTAACTACTATTGCAGAAAAATCTAATTTGAAGGCTAAACCAAATGTTACTGCAGGATTAGGTACGGATTATAATTATCAATGGAATTCCAGTGTTTTTGTCAATCATATTACTACAAAACCTGTTTCTTTTGTTTTGAATTGTAAATCAACATGGGTTTTTACAATTCAGGTAATTTTAACACAGGTAATTTCGACCCTTTTTAATGAGAGTACTTTCTCAGAAAAATGTTCTAATCTGTAACATATGTAATCACAGCGATTGAGGGGTTGTTTAATCCCGGTAATTCCTACCAAAGATCTCTTACATAAATAGGATAGTTTGCAAAAATTGATCAGTCACACCGTTGAGTTACCTGAAAACAGTATATATTGCAAAGTTCCAGAATTTAAAAAAATGAGTGAATCGCTTCAAAATGCATCGTTCGAACAGTAAATATTTTACATTTTAAAATAAACTTAATGTTATTTTGGTAAAAATTCCATTCTGTACTTCGGTACTGAGTGGAATTTGAGCCGTTATTTCTAAGCTTATAAAATAAATTTTCTTTTCTATATAAACAATCACGAAAGCGAAGTGATTTTAGTTGAAAATTTGTTCAAAATAAAATTTAACACCACTCTAATCTCAATTCCGTCGAGCTATTTGCTAGCGGTTAATCTAACAACTAAAATGTTAATTCACATCGACGAACGTTAACATAGCGACGTTTCAGAAAACTGTTTTTCTAACATCGTTCAATTTCGGGCGATTCCGTCGTGCGACTTAACATCTAACTTCAGAATACCGCCATAAGATATAACTTTCATAGCGAAGTCATTACAGTTTGATATTACAGACTACGAAAAATGTTAAAGTTACTATTAAAGTCACTATAAAAGTTATCTTGTAGTAACGTTACTACACGGTTACTATTATAATAACTTTTTACAGAATTGATCTGAATAATAGCCAATATGTTATTAATTAAATACATTCTGCAATACAAGCAATATGATAAATCATACAATATTCAAAACGAGAAATTGCATCGTGTACATTGTACATTTGGACATTTATTGGTAATAATCAGTATGTTTCTGAAAGCTGGCGTTAATTTGCGTGGACGGTGTACGAGGGTTACCTTTTATGTTTTTACAAACGACCACTGGATGGCAATATTAAAATGTATCATTACTATATTCGTAAATTTGACATTTTTTATTGTGAAATCAGTGGCAGCTTATAAATTGACCGAGTAGTTTGTTGACAGTGAGCGTTAAAAAACAAGTTTATGAGAAAATGGATATTACTCGTGAAGATTTTCGTTGGAAGATTTTTTACGATTTTAGTGAATGCCTAACTCAACAACAATGCATAGATTCGCTTCGTTCAACTTTTGGTAATGAAGCACCATCAGAAATGACTGTTTACAATTAGTTTACAGAATTTCGGCGTGGTCGTGCGTCTGTCATTGATGAATCTCGTGAAGATCGACCAAAATTGGTCGTGATTCAAAAAAAAATTGATGATGTGAGCAAAATGATTGAAAAAACGGCATGTGTCTTACCGTGAGATAGAGGCATCCTTTGGCATATCGCAGACTGCAATACATGCGATTTTGTATGAACATTTTTTGTGAAAAAGATTTGTTCCCGATGGATTTCGCATAATATGACCGAAGCTCAAAAAAAGGCTCGTGTTGATTGGTGTAAGGGAATGCTAAAAAAATTCAACCTAGGTACTGCAAAATCCGTATACAACATCGGTACAGGTGATGTAACTTGGATTTATTCATTTGAAGCGGAAACAAAGCAACAATCCACTGTTTGGGTCTTCCAAGATGAACCGAAACCCACAAAAGTTGTTCGTTCACGAAGCACTTCCAAGAAAATGCTTGTTTCTTCGATTGTAGTGGACAAGTCGCAAACACTCCTTTAGAGGATCGGACAACAGTTAATGCTGAATGGTATACAATAATTTTATTGCCAGACAAAATCAGGAAAAACAACCAAAAACGTGGAATCATTCATCATGACAATGCAAGCATCCACACAGCACGTCAAACAATTGATTATTTGAAGGAGAAAAACATCGAATTAATGTCTCATTGCCCGTATTCACCTGATTTATCCCCGATTTTTTTATTTCCCAATGTTAAACAAAAAAATGCGTGGACAGCGATTTTCATCACCTCAAGATGCTGTTGAAGCCTTCGCAAACCATGTTTTTCCAACTTCAGAGTGGAAAAAATGTTTCGAGAATTGGTTTGAACGCATGCAAAAGTGTATAAACCTTTACCGTATAGTGTGCCATATATGGCACATTCCGATTTTTATTTTTTATTTTACTTTTAAAACTGAATCAGAACGTTAATTCATGAATTTTCATATATGCCACATACACAGCAATGGATCCTGCAGTATTTCAAGTAATGGGCTGCAATAGATTTGAGGATATCAAGCGGAATTTGTACTTCAACGATAACTCTGAATTTATTGAGAAAGGACAACTAGAAGATACGACCTTTTCTTTCAAAAATTCGAGAGCGACTGCTTTTAATCCCTAATGAAGAACACCTAACAATTGACGAGCAAATAATACGGAATCATTTTTTTTTTTTTTTTTTGTAACAATGTACAATCATAATGTTCCATGTATGATACAAACCCTATTTTACCATAAAAATAATAATTAATATTTTAAATATATTTTTTTAATTAATTTTTCTATCAATAAGAACCAATTCCTACTGCCCATGAATTATTTCAGCCAAAAATAAAAATTCATGCAGGAAAGGGTTAAAGGCGAATATTTTGAAATGCAATAAAACAGTTTTTTCCAAAAAATTTGTTTTTCTGTTTTAGTTTTTGTAAAATCTTAAAAGGTAGCCCTTGTATTATACTATTTGGTTCATGCTGTATGGCTGTAATAAGTTTAATAAATTACCAATTAGTTTGTTGTAAAATATCGCAAGCCGTTTATCAATTTGTCTTCGTCTTTCAAAACTGAAAATACTATGCCTTCAACCCAAAACCAAACAGAGATGCTTAACAAAAAGACATTTTAACTTTAGAGGAAATGTGTTCTTTTTCAACTCTTCTTAAACCATCTGATATCTTCTTCGATTATTTGAGATAGATTTCCAATTTTAAATTATATAATCATCACCAATATCAATAATAGAATGATCGTGCCTTACGATAACATCAAAATGTCCATTGTCTCTTGCCCCACTGAAAAGCAATAGGTATATATTTTGAAATTGATGACCATAGATCTGAGGTGGAGATGTTAAACTATCCAAATTATAAATCAACAGCCTTGTTAAATATATTTCGGAAACAGCAACACATTCCTGGGATCCTCCATATTTTCCATTAACTTTCATCAAGTTATAATAATCTTTAGCTGATGTTATTTTGGCTTCATATGATTCGTCACCAACTATAAAGTATTTAAATCTTTGCCAGTTGAAGACAATATGGTGTACTACAACTTTTCGTACGGTGGGGTGTAAATTTTGATCACCATATACCCAGAGGGCGATAGAGCGAAAGAAACAATTTCCATCTTCTGTTATTGGTATTCTTTTGTATATATAGTCACCAATTCTCAATATTTCTAGTTCTCTATATGGCATTTTACTGCCTCTAATTTTGAAATCATAAATTTAAAAGAATTTTCATTTTTATTAATACCAGTGTTATAAAATTATAAAATTTGACATTATGTCTGACTGACAAGTTGTTATGGTTGTCTTAGTAACAAAATTTGTATCTTATGATCATAGATAAAGAAGGAAATAGATGCGAAACTGCCGTTATATTTTTTTAAACCAAATTAGCGCTGTAGATGTTGGGTTATGGAACTAAAATTGGTACGGGAGGAAAGGGTTGGGTTTTCGCGGGAATTTCAAATGATTCACTGGATATAGTTGTAAGCATAATTAAATGTTATTATTAAATGAAACAATTGTTATGATTTATTTTGTCTATTTTTAATATTATTGACGACAACAATATTAAAAATAGACAAAATAAATCATAACAATTCTATAATTTAATAATAACATTTAACTATGTTTACAATTAAGAACAAGCAGTTAGGAATTATACAGAAAGAGAAAAACAATAACTAGCAGAAATAATTATTTATTAAGTAGACTAACATATAACATAATATTTACTAATACTTAATATTTATGGACACTTCCATGGACAAGCCAACCAATTTTGGATTTCCAATGTTCCTCATCCACGTTTTATACAATTCTGGAGCCACACGTGTCTTCGGGTTTGGAAAGCGATATCTTGTAGGTTCACTACTATCACACCCCAAAACAAAGCATTTAACACCCATTTTCCGAATTAAACAATGAAATTACAAAATTACAGAAGACGATTTTTAAATATTGGCATTGGCATTTTGAAACTAATTACAGATTTTGACGCTAATGACAGAAGCCGTAACAGGCAACATCCTGTCATACACGTAGCTATAGCGACTGGCAGCGACTGGGGCGCTATTCGTGTTGGGTTATGGAACGTAATATGGTTTTCGTTTTGCCATTAGAGTTTCACCCCCCTGGGTTATATTTAAAAACATGCACAGATACTGCGACAGATCAGCGGTTGTTGCCAGTAAAGCCGGTGCCGGTTTTCTGTATGTTCGCGGCCTTACTATAAAAGATCTTATACTCAAAACGTAAATTGGGCTTTCTATAGCTGGACGCTGTTTTCATAATTTCCCGCCTAACTATAGAGAAGCGGTTCTAAAACTTATTAATGGCCGCTAAAGAACGAATTAAATGTTGTTTTACCGACCG
The DNA here is from genome assembly GCA_963971575.1 of Liopterus haemorrhoidalis. NCBI lineage: Eukaryota > Metazoa > Arthropoda > Insecta > Coleoptera > Dytiscidae > Liopterus > Liopterus haemorrhoidalis. Next base: position 63,474,328 of record OZ020613.1, read on the forward strand.
CCAACATATATAAGGGAGGTATTGTGATCATACCGATTTTGACATTTCGAGATTTCGATGGATCTCCACGAATTAAGGTCCCTACATAACGTTTTGACTATTTTTAGCAGGATGTCTGTTGGTCTGTCCGTCCGTCTGTCCGTCCGTCCGTCTATCCGCTGTCCGTCTGTCCGTCCGTCCGTCCGTCTGTCTGTCTGTGTACACGTGCAGAGCAAATTCGGCTAAAAGGATTTTTATGAAACTGCATATTTAAGCTTTTGACATCAATGGCACGAGTTGATCAACTTTTGGTAAAAATCGGTTGACTAGAAATGGGAGTTTATTCGTGTCGATTTTAAGATTTTTGCGAATATTTCACAACAGAAAAATATTTCGAATAAATTTATTGAACAAAATCTGTTATAAAAGCAATAACAGTTTTAAAAAAGTTTTATTTGAGACATTTTTTGATAAAACGAAAATATTTTGAAAAATCAACTGTAGCCACCACAGGACTGACCGTCATCTCAAAGTACATGTATAAAATACATTCTACCAGCAGAGTAGACTATGAAACTTGGCCTAATATTTTCTAACACAGATATTATTTATAATGGCCATGCCAGTTGAAATTTGGCATGTTTATACAACTCGTTGACCCGCACATAGGAAAAATACAAAAACATCTAAAAAACAAATCCCCCTAAAAGTATAAACAAATATGTGCTCACCGAAAAAAAAAATATATTTTTTTAAATTTTCAGTAGGGTATTGAATGAAAGCCCTTAGTACGTAGATTAACGATCAAAATTTTATTTTTGCAAAATAAATTATTTTGACGCGATTTTTGCCAAAATTGTGCAAAAAAAAATTTTGTCCCACATCCTGTAGCCCAGATGGTTTAATGTAAAAATCTGAAAAAATTCTAAGTAATGTACATTGGTATAAACCGGAATAGTACAACGGGAATTTTTGATCAGATTATGTTTTCGGAAAATAACGCATTTTTTTTGGTTTTAACTAAAATATGTTAAATATTTAATTCGCTATGTAACACAGTAGATAAGTAAGTGCTCATAGCGTAGTGCGTTTCGTCGTTTCTTTGTAATTTGCAAACTAAAGTTCGATTCCTGTCAATTTTAATTTTTCTGTTTTTTTTGCATTTTTATTTTGTTTAAATTATTTTGCCAAAATTCTAGTTATATTTTGGTAAATGTTGCATTTAATTTTTAAAAGCGTAAATTTAATTACTAGTGGGAAGTGTTGAAATTATAATTTAATTCTATGATTGAATGTATACGAAATCACAGGGCGGGGCTTATGATTTAAGCAACCAATGGCAGCCATAGGCGCAATTTTCAAAATCTTAATGAACCTTGCTATATAAAAAAAAAAAACAATACTGCACATATTTAGAAACTTAAATAATGGTATTAGGCATTCGAATTAAAATTCATAAAAAAATATTTTGATATAAAATTTGTTTTGGCATCCCAAATAATCATCATTCAGTTACTAAATACCTGCGAAACCCTGAAATGTGTAAATATTCACACTTCACATCAATTTTTATGTTGTATATTGACAATACATTTATAATATTATCATAGTATTGGTTTACACCACAAAGTAACCAGATCTAGTTTCGTATTACAGACTGAGACGGATTATATAAATAATACCATGAGTTCAAAAAGTAATTACATAAGGGTTGGCTATGGCAAAATGAAATAATGTCTATTGCAAGCTTTAGAATTCATGAACTGTCATCACTGTGGTTGTTGTCATAAGTTTATATTGTTATGTAAAGCTTGCAGTAGACATTATTTTATTTTTCCATAGCCAAACCTTATGAAATTACTTTTTAAACTCATGTATATATTTCCAATGTACGACACTGAACATCTGTCAAATTGGACTAAAAACAATATTTTAACAGTGTGATAGGGATGACGTTCTAAACCAATCCGAAGCAAGGACAAACAGCTCCTATCTTCTTACACACATTTTTCTAAGGTGACATAGAGCATAGGTATGCAATACACATGAAAAAACCTTACAATCATTAACATATCAAAATGGAGGACACAGGGGCGCGCCAACCCGAGGATGCAAGGAGTGCACCGCACACGGGCGGCAAATTTCAGGGGCAGCAAAAAGTGTTGTCAATCGTTGTTTAATAATGTTATTTAAAATGTTTTTTTTTTTATTTTTTATTTTTTACAGTCAAATAATAATTTTCAAATGGATTTAAAAATATGAGATTATATAGATACATTAAAATTTTATTGTGTTTTATTGTCGACATACGTAGGGGCGGAAATAAAGTCTTGCACCCGGGCGGCAAATTTCGTTGGCGCGCCACTGGGTGGACATGTGTGTGAGCCCAAAAGTCAACCTGATTGACAATGCCCAAAAAAAAAGAAGAACAATTTAATAATCATACCATGATCCGCCATAGTACAAGAGTTTACCAAATGTCGTTCAAAGCACCTCTTGTAATATATTAATAATTAAAATTTTTGATAAAAACACCTCTTCTTCAGGGGCTGTCAATGTCGATTGATAGAAAAGAATGATTGTATAACATATATTCGATTTCAATATATAAATATTGCACTGTTGCATATCAATATTGAATAGGATAAATAATAGATCAAATAAAGAATATTACAAAAGATTTCGTCTTTGAAATTAATATCTACGATTTACCTTTGATGTGATTATATATAAATAAAAATATTAAAACAAGTTATTCGCAAATAGTATAACAAATAATGGAATTATTATTTGATATAAACATCAATATCCAACAGCAGGGGTGTCGAACTGATTTGGGTCGCAGTCTATTTTACATACAACATTATAAGCAGTGACGGAACTTAAAATATCCCGAAGGGTTTCTTGACATTTTTTTATAAACAGAAAAGGGGAAGAGAGTATATTTTACATTTTTAAATATAATTTTTCCTTAAATAAGCTCAAGTGATTTTGATTACCGCTTCAAGGGCCACGAAAAATGAATTTGATGACCGTATGCGGTCCGCGTGCCCTCGAAATTTGATTCGGCCCTCCCCAAGACAAAATCCTGGCTGCGCCACTGCCATTTATTGATATTATGATGTGAATTTTTCTACGTCTATGAACATCTCATTCATAATGTCGTTAGTGCAGATTTGCTTAAAAATATCCGAGCCCTGATTATGAGAAAAGAAATAAATTTCGCGAACGGAACCCGACGGGACCCGACAAGACCCGTCGGGTGTTGTCGGGCGTTATCCAAAATACAATTTAAAAAAATAACATGCCAAATTCAAATAAAAGGAATAACTAGGCGGTAGCACGGAAGTTTATTTTGTAATGTATTTACTAATATGGTCTCTTGCCAGTTACATAATACCCATTAAAAATTAATGTGAACTTTTGGAGGTCCGCATCTTTACCTCGGACCCCGCGATTGCTAGCATTGACCTTATCTACAAGCAGTGACGCAGCCAGGATTTTGTCTTGGGGAGGGCCGAATCAAATTTCGAGGGCACGCGGGCTGCACACGGCCCTGAACCTTATTTTTTATGGCCCCTGAAGCGGTAATCAAAATCACTTGAGATTATTTAGGGAAGAAATATATTTAAAAATGTAAAATATACTCTCCTCCCCATTTCTGTTTATACAAACATGCCAAGAAACCCTTCGGGATATTTAAAGTTCCGTCACTGCTTATCATTTTGTATGTAAAATAGACTGCGACCCAAATCAGTTCGACACCCCTGCTGTTGGATATTGATGTTTATATCAAATAATAATTCCATTATTTGTTGATAAAAAAATGTAATTGTTAAAACTTTCACTTGATTTTTTCTTCCATAAATACATATTTATTTATATTTTTCGCGGGATATATTTTTGAAGTCTCAATATTTCTCTTACTTACGTTCAGTTCTCTAAATCAGCCGCTTGGCCACAATTTGTACAGAACGAACAGACTCAAGTGATGGAAAATGTGCATTTTCTGTTAATTTCAACACTAATCATAATAACGGGTGTTTTTTTTAGAGGTATAGAACTTTAAATTGCAATAAAACAACGATGGATTATTCGATTGACATGAATTTTTTTTTATTCGAAAGATAATCTTGTGGCATTACATTAAATCATACCAACAAGACGGCGCAACATGTCACACAGCTCGTGCCACAATCGATTTATTGAAAGACACGTTTGGTGACCGCCTAATTTCACGTTTTGGACCTGTGAATTGGCCTCCAAGATCTTGTGATTTAACACCGCTGGACTACTTTCTGTGGGGCTATGTAAAGTCATTGGTCTATGCGGATAAGCCACAAACGCTTGACCATTTGGAAGACAACATTCGCCGTGTTATTGCATATATACGGCCACAAATGTTGGAAAAAGTCATCGAAAATTGGACGTCCAGATTGGACTACATCCGAGCCAGCCGTGGCGGTCATATGCCAGAAATCATATTTAAAATGTAATGCCACAAGATTATCTTTCGAATAAAAAAAAATTCATGTCAATCGAATAATCCATCGTTGTTTTATTGCAATTTAAAGTTCTATACCTCTAAAAAAAACACCCATGATATCTTATTATTATTGTAAAATACATAAGTTATTTTGCCGATTATGATAAAATTGTTAAATTTTCATTTCATGGGGCCTTCAGAGGGGGCTTGTGCCCCCCCCCTCCATCTGAATACGCCACTGTTGTTCAGTACAACTTATATCAGTCCTTTTTGTGTGTAAAACATTATAATTTCAAAAATACCTAAGAAGATATTGATATTCACATTTATCTACAAAATAAAACCAAATACCGATTTTAAGAGCGCTATTGTCTCCAAAACTACTCTCTTTATTATATTTCTACTATTTTTACTCTATTTCACGTTTGAGGTGTCATTTTAAAATTACATTCAGAATGTTATACCGAAGTCAGATTTCCACTTATCTGAATCGAGTAATTAGTTGTTTAAAACAGTTTTATCATTTGACTGGGCGAATATTTTAGTCGATGTGTTAGAGGGAAAAAGGATCAACGCTCCCCTTCATATAATTCGTTGGAGCATATTTGGAAGGTGATGTATTTTCACTTGAACAATAATTATGTCACTTTATCAAGAGTAGGCAATCTTAAAAAAATGTTTATTTATACGAAAAAAAAAAAGAAAATGCCAATATTTTTTACAATGAAGTAATTACTGTTGTGGTTAAATTTTATCTTCAACTCCCCGGGCAGCGCCGTGTAATCTGCTGGTCCTGGGGGGGGCAGCCCCCCCCCTTGGCTGCGCCACTGTCTACAAGGAAATTTTGTTTGTTATCATACATGGTCAACTAAGTGACCAATAATATCAGTAGAGTTATTAATAACTGATAACTAGTATAAAAATAATTCCATAAACTTACAAAGTTCAACCATTTAAAATGTTATTAGTGCCAGTTTTAGTTCTGCTGACCTTACTAGTGTTAAATGAAGGTGCTATTGTGCAGTATTGGCTGGATAATGATGAGAAAATAATCAGAAATATACATAGTAATATACTATCGCCACAAACGTTAGAAGAAGGCATTATTTCATTGGCCGGCTTGGATTATTATAGAGGTAACTATTGCACCCGTTGCCAACTGTGTTGGCAAACACATCATTACCTTAATGTGGAACTTGCTCGACACCTCAGACTTCTTTCTCTACCCATACACCTTACTTCATCCAATTCAAATTGAATCAACTCTTCGCCCATTATTAAAAACTGGACAAATAATGAATATTATTCCGAATTATTTATTCATTCACTTTTTAGATGGGAAAACGATTCATTTTCACTCAGTGCATTGCATTTATAATGTTAAAACTAAATTGTATAAATAGATTCTTTGACCGTATTAAATGGTTTGGATAAGTATTAATTTTTTGGGGTATCGGTCTAATAAAACCAAGTTTTCTTTAAAAATTGTTAAAACATATTTTATTTGCTTACTAGTTTCGATTCTTCTCTGAATCATTTTCAAAGCCTAAAAGAAATTGAATTACAAAATTATTACATCGATTTTTTTTTTATATACAGAAAAAATTTATAAAATATATATATTTCAGTACATCCAGTAATTTTCTTATACAATATAAAAATACGCACACAGAAAAAAACGCTCACGGATTAGTACGCACACGGAAAAAAGCGCACATGAAAAAATACACACACGAAAAAAACGCACACGGAAAAATACACACACGGAAAAAAGCGTACTTACACTATATCTCAAATCAGTTTGAGGTAAATCGTGAGAAACAATAAATACAGTGCACAGTAAAATTTAATATTTTGCTTTAATATATTGCGTTCACATTTGTAAGGTCAAACCATATCTTGTTATTTTGGTTACTTTTATAGTGTAGTACTGACTTTTAAATGTAAATTTGTCATTTCAAAATATTCCTTACGCTGTAAAACCGACTTCAGATTTTTTGGTTATGATCATTATAACTAAGATATCATTTATCTTTATGACATATGTCAAATGGAATGACATTTTAAGAAAGTGAAATTTTTTATCATGTTTTAATACCAACATGACATACAATTTCAAAGGTGCAAACTATAGAATATATCATTTTGTAATTTTTACCAAAATATTTTAAATATTTCGAACCAATTTTAAATTTACACAAATAAGTTGTCACCTAGTGGCGCTGATATTAATGACCAAACTCGGCCGGTAATTTTTGGTAAAAATTATTCATTTTTACCAAAGTATATTTTACTCACAGCATTATATTTACATTTTTGAAAATTTAAAACGTTAATCGTAGAAATAAAAAAATATTAAAGCATTGCAAAAATAATAATAAGAAAAAGAAAGTCACATTTTTCTTACATACTTTCATCAAAACCAAATATTTTTTAAAATAATTATTTTTCTGCTACTAATAATTTTAATTTATATTATTTTTGTGTAAACATATCAATTAACAACTATAATTATCACGTGTTATATGTCAATACAGGTCTACAAGTATGAAATGCGGATTTTTTTCAAACTTGCCGCGCAAACAGAGTGTATAGTTCAAAGTTTCAACACATATGGCGTTTTGTTAAGTTATCATTAAGTGTCAAATGCGTATAGGTTATAATTTGAAAAGTGATCATATACTGTTTTGTTTTACTGTGTTAAAAATGTCAAATTTTGTGCCAAATAAAGAACATTCGCGAACAGTACTACTGTTTTGTTTTCATTTGAAAAAAAAACGGCTGCTGAATCATACCGACTGCTTCTAGAAGCTTATGGTGAATATGTTCCATCGCAAGATACGTGTGAACGATGGTTTCGGCGTTTCAAAAGTTAGACTTACAGACAAAGAACATGGAAAACCTCCAAAAAAATATGAAGATACAAAATTGGAAACATTGCTACAGGAAGACGATAGTCAATCACAAAAACAACTAGCAGAGCAGTTAGGCGTTAGTCAACAAGCTGTTTCCAATCGCCTACGAGAGATGGGTAAGATCCAGAAAGTCGGCAGATGGGTTCCACATGCAGTGAATGAGAGGCAGATGGAAAAACGCAAAAACACTTGTGAAATTTTGCTTGCACGATACAAAAGAAAGTCTTTTTTGCATCGTATCATTACTGGCGATGAAAAATGGATTTATTTTGAAAATCCCAAACGCAAAAAATCATGGGTGAACCCAGGCTCATCATCCACATCAACTGCAAGACTGAATCGCTTTGGCAAAAAGACAATGCTCTGTACTTGGTGGGACCAAAAGGGTGTGGTCTATTATGAATTGTTAAAACCTGGTGAAACAGTTAATATCCAACGCTACCAACAACAACTTATCAAATTGAACCATTCGCTGCTCATAAAACGACCAGAATACGAAAGAAGACAGCACATGGTCATCTTTCTTCATGATAACGCTCCATCACATAAGGCAAAAGCAGTTTGCAACACATTGGAGGCACTCAAGTGGGAAGTGCTACCCCATGCCGCTTAATCACTAGACTTGGCCCCTTCAGATTACCACTTGTTCGCATCGATGGGTCACGCACTTGCCGAGCAGCACTTTTGTTCATATGAAAATGTGAAAGAATGGCTAGATGAATGGTTTGCGGGGAAAGGGGAAGAGTTCTACTGGGCGAGATATTCACAAATTGCCTAAAATATGGGAAAAATGTATAACTTCTAATGGAGCATACTTTGAATAAATAAACTTTTATTGTTCTTTTGAGTTAAATGTGTTTTATTTAAAAAAAAAAAATCCACATTTCATACTTGTAGACCGTATACACTTCGGTGAGCTTCGGAATATTTCGTTACATTTCGGAAATTCAAATTTGTTTCGATGTCATAGCACGCACCCACGCATGGACACACGTTGGCGTATTATATTATATTTAGATTATTTACATAAACAGTAAACAGTTTAATAGTTTCTTAAACAAATTTGGAAATTTTTGGATGACATTGAATTAAACGTGTTTTTTAGATGACATTGAAATAAATGTGGTGGAAAATTTCGAGACACTGAACACTGCTTTTTTCTCGAGTTGTGGGCAGAAGAAATTGCCAATACTTAGAAATTTACCAAATCTAAAACATTTATCGTTCTGTGATAATAACTTGGATCGGGTAACTGATGACAGCTTCAGTAGTATTCCAGTGCCACACATCAGCCTTATGAACAATCGCATTAAAACGATTGACCCTGGTTCTTTTGGATACCAAGTTACACAGGTAATAGTTTAAATATTAAGGCAAAAATAAAAACACTTTGTTATTGTTTCAACAAATTTAATGTATTTATAGAGAAGACCTTCTTCTAAAAAATCTTCTAAAAAAAACGTCAATTTTTTATAGTAATGTATTATACAAGGTGTCTCAAAAGAAATTTTATATTTAGTGGATCGATTAAAAAAAAAGTAAGCCGTATATAGAAAAAATTTTTATTAATTATTAAAATACACTTTTTGGGGATTTATTTCTTAAAAATAATATCGTCTAAATGTAGACCCTCGCGTTCTCGGCACTCATTTAATCGAACAGTAAAATTACTTATGACGTCTCGGCAGGTGGACTCAGGGATGGCTGCCATTTCGTGACGGATATTTTCTTTCAAATGCGCCAGTGAAGTCGGTTTATTGGCGTAAACTTTAGATTTAAGATAACCCCATAGGAAAAAGTCCATAGGGGTTAAATCTGGACTGCGTGGAGGCCAATTTATGTCACCTCTCCGGGAGATCAATTTGCCTGAGAAAATTTCACGAACACGTGGCAGAGACATATTGGACGTGTGTGAAGTTGCTCCGTCCTGTTGGAACCATGTTCTTTGGTTATAGCCAGGAAAGTTTTGCAGTTCAGGTACCAAGAAGATGTCTAACATCTCCACATAACGGTCTGAATTCACTGTAACTGCACGCCCCCTTTCGTCTTCAAAAAAGTAAGGGCCGATAATTCCTCGCGCCGACATAGCAGCCCATACGGTCACTTTAGGTGAATGTAGGGGTTTCTGATGTTTGCATTTCGGTTTCGTTGCACTCCAGTAGCGGCAGTTCTGCTTATTTACGTGGCCAATAAGATGAAAATGAGCTTCATCCGAAAACAAAATGTTGGTAAACGTTGAAAATCGCTCAATCACCTGATTTACGAAATTAAGCCTCTGACTGGCATCTTGGGGCTTTAATTCTTGCACCAATTGAATTTTGTAGGGATGCAGCTTTAGGTCTTTGTGCATAATGCGATGTAATGATGATCTATGCACATTTAAAGCACTTGCGCGCTTCCGAATTGAAAGGTTCGGGTCGTCACGAACAGACTGATTAACATTCTCCACGTTTTCTACCGTTCTTGATGACCTAGGTCGCCCGGATTTTGATTTATCCAGCGTTGTACCAGTCTCTTCAAACTTTTTAACCCAATGTCGAATGAGAAGAATGCTTGGCGCATCATTTAAGTGGCGAAAACCTCGAATACCTCGAATACTGCAGAATTTTCTACGCGCTACAGTCGCCGAAACACCGTTTTTGTAAAACTCTCGCACGCATAACGCGCGGTCTGCTCCCGAGAAATGCTCCCAAGAGCCAGGCTACCGATTGACATAACCCCCGCGCCCCTCGGATACGTTGCGTTCACGCAGTAAGCTAAATAAATATAAAATTTCTTTTGAGATACCTTGTACTATATTTTCGGACTGAGGGGGTAATATATTTGGTTTCTTTTAGGTACAATTGAATTGTAATAATCTGGACGTAATTTCATCGGATTGGTTCTTGGCACCAGCAATATTAGAAGCACTTCACTTAGATGGTAATCGAATTAACGTGATACAACCGAATGCTTTTGCAAAATTTTCCTCACTTCACTCAGTATTTTTACAACATAATCGCATTCACACGATTGGTGCAAGAGCTTTTGCTTATAGAAATTATTTTGCATTCCTTGATCTTTCATATAATTCATTAACAGAACTGAAGCCTCTGACGTTTCAGCATGGGACTACTAACATAGGTAAGTACAAAAGAGTTCAATCAAAGACTACAGAACACTGCCAAACCAACTTCACATAAAAAAAGTGTGAACTTGTAGCGGGTCACTACACAGTGGTCCAGAGAACCTGAAAACTTGGCCAAAACCCTTTTCTCCTAGGAGGGCACCTTTTAAGTTTTTACAAAAACTAAGAAAGAAATGGTTTTTTTTTTCGGAACAAACCCAGCAAACGTTCAACTATCGGCCGAATGCCGGCAAACTGCATTTTCTGTTGGTAAATTGCTGGCACTAAAAGTTTGTGCAACGCCAGTATTAATAATATACTTCACATTTGTATTTCGCACTCATACGAAGTACTTTACCAGAATTTTATGAGCACTCCTTATTTTTGTTTATATGTTACATTTTACATTTGTTTCACCATCGTTGAATAAATTTATTCAACGAATAAAGTTGACAATATCGCATCATTGTATTAACAGCAACGTTAATTTCTTCATTAATAGTTTAAAACCGATGCGATATTGTCAACTTTATTTGTTGAATAAATTTATTCAACGATGGTTAAATGGCCAAATGAGTATTTATTTTGCACCTAACCATTAATTTATTTTAATATTGGATAAGTATAAGGTAAATATACATATGTTACATTTGAAATACTAGAGAGTGGGTATAATATAAGCACTGGTCCGTCAGAAATAAATCTTGCAACTAATGCGATTATTTTGCACTTTACCGCTACTGGGCACATCAATGGGCCAGCTAACAGCCACGGGGACACCGGGGTACTGGCCCATTACTTTCAATGCCGGGGAGTATGTACTTCAACAGTACTGGCCCGTATAAAAATGTTTGTTGGGAACTAAATTTTGATTGTCACATTTGCGAAAGTTTAAATTCAACAGTTTGTATTATACGAGGGCTACCTTAAAAGTTTTTACAAAAATTAAGAAATATATATTTTTTTTTTGGAAAAAACTATTTTATTGCTTTTCAAAATATTCGCTTTTAAGATTTATACACTTTTGCATGCTTTCAAACAAATTCTCGAAACATTTTTTCCACTCGGAAGTTGGTATCTCAAAAACATGGTTTTCGAAGGCTTCAACAATTTCTTGAGGTGATGAAAATCGCTGTCCACGCATTTTTTGTTTGACATTGGGGCATAAAAAAATTCGTTAGGAGATAAATCAGGTGAATACGGGCAATGAAACATTAATTCGATGTTTTTCTCCTTCAAATAATCAATTGTTTGACGTGCTGTGTTGGAGCTTGCATTTTCATGATGAAGAATTATGCGACGTTTTTGGTTGTTTTTCCTGATTTTGTCGATGACTTCTGGCAAAAAAATTGTTGTATACCAATCAGCATTAAATGTTCTCCGATCCTCTAAAGGAATGGTTACATGTCCAGAACAACCAAGAAAACAAGCATTTTCTTGGAAATGCTTCGTGAACGAACAACTTTCGTGGGTTTCGGTTCATCTTGGAAGACCCAAACAGTGGATTGTTGCTTAATTTCCAGTTCAAATGAATAAATCCAAGTTTTGCCTCCTGTAACGATGTTGTATACGGTTTTTGCAGTGCCTAGGTTGAATTTTTTTAGCGTTCCCTTACACCAATCAACACGAGCCTTTTTTTTGAGCTTCGGTCAAATTATGCGGAATTCATCAAGAACAGATCTTTTTCACAGCTAAATGTTCATGCAAAATTGAATGTATTGCAGTCTGCGATATGCCAAAAGATATGCCTTTATCTCACGGTAAGTCACATGCCGATCTTCTTCAATCATTTTGCGCACAACATCGATGTTTTTTTTTTAATCCCAACCGATTTTGATCGACCTTCATGAGATTCATCACTGACAGACGCACGACCATGACGAAATTCTGCAAACCAATTGTAAACAGTCTTTTCTGATGGTGCTTCATTACCAAAAGTTCAACGAAGCGAATCTATGCATTGTTGTTGAGTTAGGCTTTTACTAAAATCGTAAAAATTATCCAACGAAAACCTTCACAAGTAAAAACTTGTTTTTTAAACGCTCACTGTTAACAAACTACTGGGTCAATTTATAAGCTGCCACTGTTTTCACAATAACAAATGTCAAATTTTAGAATATAGTAATAACACATTTCAATATTGCCATCTAGTGGTCGTTTGCAAAAACATGAAAGGTAACCCTCCTACTACGTTACCGCTTATTTATATAAAGATTTATTAATTTTGTGTCTTTTTTCAGATCAATTAAATATATCTTTCAATAACCTAACTTCCTTAACAGAAGAATTACAAATGAAACTTTTTGTCAAACGTACGCCTTTGATAGACGGTAATCCATGGGAATGTTCCTGTTATTATAATGTTTTGATAAAGTGGGTGAACTGGGAAACTTATAACAATGATAACCACCCAGCTGACCGGAAAGGCGAACCAAGATGTGTGTCTTCACTTTATCCTAGAAAAGACTGTGCCTCTACCATCGATACGGAAATAATAGAATATTTTGCTAAAAATTCTTCACCACCACCAGAAACTAGAGATGGATATTGTGAGCAGAAATCATAATTTAATTTAAAAATATGTGTAAGTAAAATAAGTATATTAGCATAAGAGGGTCATTTTTTAAATAAGAACCGTTCTGGTTTAAAAGTAAACAGAACTAAGGTTTTTTCAACATATTTATTTATACAATAACCAACATCCTTTCGCTATTTTTCGACGTAATTCTCGTTCCGCTTGAGGCATTTTTCCGAACGGGCAATGAGTTTTAAGGTCACTTCGTTGTAGAATTCGGCCGCCAGTTCATTAAACCAACCATTGACAGAGTCTTTGACGACATCATCTGTTTACATCCGTTTGGATTTTAGATTTTTTAACACATTGGATTTTAGGTTTCTTATGCAGTATACCGATCTGCATAATTTCTGAGCGATCTGTCCAATATGACTTTCCCAGCTGAGATTAACGCCAATGGTAACGGCCAAAAATTTTAATTCTTCGCTAATTTCATTTGGCACTTCCCGTTGGGAAAATAAGAAATGTTTGGTTTTCATCTCATTCAGGCTTAATCTATTCGCTAAAAACCAATCATTCGCATCGTTTCTTACTAATGTGTTGTTGGTTATTACTTCATGAAACGATGTATACTGATTTAATAATGTGGTATCATCTGCGTATAGAATTTTTTCGACATTTTTTATATAAGTCATTTATGTAGACCAAAAACAACAGTGGACCCAAAATTGAACCTTGTGGAACTCCAAAAAGAATGGTTTGTTCCTTTGACAGAGTTGCTTGCCCACACGTATTGCTTTCGGTCTACCAGAAAAGATTCAAGCAGTTTACGACTGGCTCTGCTGAAATTATAGCAAGATAACTTTTTGATTAGTAGATCACGTGGCACACAATCAAATGCCTTTGTTAAATCGAAAAATGTGGGCATGCTATAATCAGTATTTTCGAAGCCAGTTGTGATGAAGTTTATAAAATCCAATATGGCGTTCATTGTGGATTTTCCACTTCTAAAACCAAACTGACATTTGCTCAATAATCCATGTGCCTCAAAATACTCTAGCAACTGCCCGAACAGTATTTTTTCATATATTCATATATGAAAATTCGGCACACATTCTGCCGAATGTGTGCCGAACAACTGCTTTCAGCTCGTACGTGATTACGATTGAGCGGCCCGAACATTCCTCGTCATGGCTGTTTGTTCTTCCACCATTAAATAAACACCACTTTCGCACATTCCCTTCATTCATCAGACCTTCCCCATACACTTCACCGAGTTGCCAATGGATTTCGGCAGGACGAGTGTTTTTTGCATTTATAAATCGAATCACAGCGCGTACTTCGCAATCAGCAGAATTGGTAATGGGCATAGCTGATATTAAATTGCCGCACAATATCGTCTACCTCCGCTATCAACTTCAGACTGACTGACAACGTTGGCAAATGATCAGAGAAGGCATTTGTCGGTAAAAACACTGCGGGTAATGTTATGCGCGGATAGGATATGCAAACGGTTCTTATTTAACAAACTACCCTCGTATTTCTCCAATCATTTGGGGGCTATGATTAAGCTAAAATCTTTTGTTAATTTGTAAATAAAGTACTTGAAGCAATATATTATAATTCTGTATTTATTGTAAGTATTTATTTATAGGGCCTCACAAAAATATGTTTGGGGGCTTCTCAATATTTGCCCAAATCTGCGCAGCATCTAAGGACGACCTTGGATATATGAAGCAACGTATGAACACTCAATATTCGTGCAGGAAACGCTACGTGCTGCATACGTTTGATGTAAATGATATGAACATACTTTTAATCTACAGTAGGTGGCCAAATTATTAGGGACAGTACAAATTTTCTGTAATTTTCAAATGAATTTAATGAGGAAATAAGTGGCTTTGGGTCTCGTATTTATTTTTATTCATTATAGTGCTTTATTTAGAATATAAAACGACATAATTGTTTATTTATAACCATTTATTTTTGTATAAAAAGTGTTAGTTTAACAAATTAAGTAAAATCTTAATATTTTGTAATGCCACCCTTTGTTGCGATTGCGGCTTCCAGGCGTTTGGGCATGCTTTCTATGCAGACTTTTGCGTTGTGTCGGAGATTGGGGTTGTGATGCCACTCTCTGATAAGGGTTTCTATCAATTGCCGCTTGGTGGTGATGATTTTTTTGACGATCTCCCGCTTTTCAAAATAATAATGATACCAGCAACAAGAATATAGAAGAAAAATGATTTTAAAACAATTTATTTTCTCACAAAACGCATTTTACTTGAAAATTACAAAAAAAAGTGTACTGTCCCTAATAATTTGGCCACCTACTGTACTACGCGACCCGCTTATGGGTAGCTGCTAGTCAATATTACCTTAAACAAGTCGCCAGGCAAAATATTGAGAAACACGACTGTAGAATATCTATATAAATAAAATTGAAAGCTATATCTGTTTTTTATTTCTTCGGGCTCATATTTGGTTTCTACTCGTTTCAGGTGATTATAAGACAATATCCTAAAAAAAATCAATTTTTGTCAGTCTGTCCGAGATTTACACAAAAACAGCTGAACATATTTTCACGTAATTTGGTATGAGGATAAAGTAAAACCAGAATTCGAACATAGGTTATAAGGCATCTCAAAATTTTTATTCTAGGGGGATGTTTCGGGGTTAAAACTGTTTATTAAAATACTTAAAATATGTTCTTTATACTTAACAGAAAAATATTTGTTTGTGTAAAACAAAAATTGTATATAGTAAGAAAACGAATCTTTTTTGTTCAGTGCACTTTTTCAATTACATGAATATTTCGGTAGTTAAGGGGGGACACCCTAAATCTAAAATCTACATATATCTCCTTTATTATTGACTTAACAGAAAAATATATGAAACAAATATTGTATATAATAAGAAAACAAATCTTTTTTGTTCAATGCACTTTTTCAATTATATGAATATTTCGGTAGTTAAGGGGGGACACCCTAAATCTAAAATCTACATATATCTCCTTTATTATTGACTCAACAGAAAAATATATGAAACAAATATTGAATATAATAAGAAAACAAATCTTTTATGTTCAATGCACTTTTTCAATTATATTAATATTTCGGTAGTTAAGGGGGGACACTCTAAATCTAAAATCTACATATATCTGCTTTATTATTGACTTAACAGAAAAATATATGAAACAAATATTGTATATAATAAGAAAACAAATATTTTTTGTTCACTGTACTTTTTCAATTATATGAATATTTCGGGAGTTAAAGGGGGACACCCTAAATCTAAAATCTACATATATCTCCTTTATTATTGACTTAACAGAAAAACATGTGAAACAAAAATTGCATATAGTAAGAAAACGACGAAATACGGGTACTCCAACTAGTTATTAACAAAAGTATCTATGCAAACTGTGTACCGTTTAAGTTATTTTTTTGTGCATTTACCACGTATAATCTCTAATACAAAAACCAGAGTAGATAATAAAATTCCAAAGAATAAAATCATGAAAGCGGACATTAGATGAGCCAGTTCTAAAATTTGATTGTCATCAGTTAAATCTTCAATAACTTTAGTACCATATGATTCGTTTTTAATATCTAAATCATAGTTGTAATGTCTCCAAAATATATTTAAACCAGCTTCATGTATTCTTCCAGTTACTACTTGAAGTTCCCTAAAACAAAAATGGAAAATTAAATGTTAGGTCAATGGTTAGTCTTAAAACGCAATATGGTGTATTCTCTAAGCAAGACGTTAAAATTAAATCACCCTGTCACATAATAGTCATGGCAACAGCCCTAAAATTTTCATCATAAATGGCAAAGACGTAATTAATGCAACATATTTCAATTACCTAGGTAGCATATTATCCCGCAACAGCTCGTTTGATGATGGTTTCATAAAGAATATCCGCTGCATACCAGGCTTTCGGTGCTCTAAGAACATCGATATAGAGCTGCCGAAATTGACAGCTTAAAACTAAGACAATAAGGCAGATGTACTTGCTGTAGTTCTCTACAGCAGTGTTTCCCAACCCGTGGTCCGCGGTATGTTTTCAGGTGGTCCACGACTTCGGCAGCCACAAAAGATCCGTTCCGTCAGTGGTTGAAAACCACTTTGAAAAAAAAAATTGCAAATGTTTTTGTACACGATCAGTACCAGTTTTGAAACTAGTAACTTTTGATTTAGTCAAAATAGTTTTTGGATTATAATTCGGGAAGAATATCCAGCACTGAGCGAAAAAACACTTAAAATACTCCTTCCTTTCCATTCAACATACATGTGTGAAACTGCATTTTCTGCGCTTAATGCCATTAAGACGAAGCATTGAAACCGTTTAGATGTGAAGCCGGCATTGAGATTGTCTTTAAGTTCTTTAAGGCCTAATATTGAAAAAATGGTAAGCGATATGGAAGCACAAGGCTCCCACTGAATGTATTGTAAATTGTTGTTACAAATAAACAACATAAAAAATAATTTAATTCTTATTTCTACACCAATACATTCTTTTTTTTCTATAAACTTTATTTTTAGACGCTGTGACTGCTTTTTCTTGTTACGTTTTCCTTGTAGTGTTTTAGTGAATACCAATTTGTATTATTGAATATATGACTATTCCTTTAGTAGCGAATATTTAAAGATTTTAATTTAAGTCACTAATCTAAATCTAAATAATACGTAGTGGTGGTCCGCAACTCTAATGTGATTTGGAAATGTGGTCCGCCGGTGTAAATAGGTTGGGAACCACTGCTCTACAGCAGTGAATCATGGTGTCTCTATAGACAGCATATTAAACTTCTAGAAAGATTCCACCAAAGTTGCCTTAGGACGATATTGAGACTCAAATTGCAAAATTATGTTAGGCTAAAGTTAATATTGAGACTGTGGCGCCCGCACCGTTCCGGTACGAATGAGAAAGATGCCGGACGTCAACAAGGGCAACGAAAAGATTCGTGTGACTCCCCCGCACGTGACGGTAATAAAAGAAATGTACAGGAGGTGTAAGGTGGCTGTAGACGCACCGAACGACCTCAGACTAATGAGAGAGCTGGCTAAAAACAGGCGAGTTACTCCAGTGCAGATCGCGAACACATAATAAAGGAAGACAGGTAGGTAGAGACGTACTTCACTCTGAGGGGTTGTACTCAAAGACTTACACAAGTTGGAACTGGTTCACCCTCGGAACATATAGGTTGAAACGGCGAGGCCCACTGTGTGAGTACGGAGGAACGACCACCAACCTCTCCTCTTGAGTCCCTAAACAAACGAGGAACCTATGGACTGCACTTGAGTAACCGGAGAAATTATTGAAATAATTTTGATGACAAAAATTAAATTAGAAAAAAAATATTGAATTTATTGTAGCCAGTCTCACTCGAAAATTATAATAAACGGCGTGATAGATAAAGTAAATTTACGGAAATTAATGGATCACCCAGTAGATGGGTGATATAAATTTTACAATTCTAAAGGTGCGAATTGTAGGCGAAACGCACATAAATTTCTCAAAATATTAGTTTCTCACACAATCAAAATACATTGGCGTGAGAAACTATACACAACAAAAAATTATTTTATAATTGTAATAATAAAGTCAAGTACATGGTTTTACAAAACTATGCACTAAAACTCGTGTCTGTGAGCGAACCAACAGTCTGTATATACTAATGAAATGATTAATAATTAATTTTTAACGATTTAAACTCAAATAAAGACAAAGTGCAATAATATACAAACTGTTGACTAGCTATGGCCATAAATGGCATTTGTAACAAATAAATTAACTGCTAATTGCAAATATCACAATAAAATACAATATGGCCAGGTTAAATACACATACACAATTAATAATAAATTATCTTAATAGAGATAATTCTGTAGGACGCCACTGGAGTTTACAATTTCTACCAGTGGGTAAAATCGGCTGTTCTTAGGCGATTATAACACATAAATTAGACAATAATAAATATATAGACACTCGTAGAAAATGCTTAATAAATAATTATTGTTCAAACAATTAATACATGTGAAGTCAAATGCATTTGCAACTTCAAATGCATGAATAAGATGTAGGGGAGATGTGGGGACGGTGGCACACATTTTGGTTTTTTGTACATAACATCTTCAATTTTGAATTTTTTAAATAAATCTTTTCGCCACTTAATACTTATAATGTCGTTGTTTAAATAACCTGTTAAAAATTAATGTCCTTATCACGTGCTATTTATAATTAATATTTTTGTTGACCTCTGCAATTGTGCCACTGTACCTATACGTGAGGGTACAGTGAAAGAGCATTAGGGATACAGTGGAACAGTAAATATAATAGGTATCTAAAGAATCTGTATATGTATCAATAATTTTTACTGAAACTTCAATTCAATGTCTTTAAAAATAAATCATCTGAAAGGTACTGAAAATTCATAATATTGAAAAAAAAATCAATTTTTTTGGAACAAACTACTAACTAATTAAATAATGTATATAAATATATAAATGTAAATTTATTATTAATATAAAAAAATAAACTTTGGTAAGTTCCTTGGAAGCAGTAAGTTTTGATAGTTTTTATTTTAATGTTAATTATATTTCATTAAATTTACTGTAAAAATCAGAACGTCTAAACGGTGTTTTGTGCTACCAGACGGAGCAGGAGATGGTAAAACTTTTATCAGCTCTGATTTTTTAAATGTGTAATTTTCATTTGTTTTAATAAATTTAAAGAGTAGAGTCAGCCGTGGGAGATATGTTACAACAATATCATCAGTCGTTATTTCTTTGATTTCTCTTATAGAGGCTCTTCATTTTATTCTTTCCGTATCCTTCAAATGTTAAGGCATATTGCCTTACTTTAATATCCTTGTTTACGTAGTCTGTCGAATCTGTATCACATTCAGAGTCAACATTATCATCTGAGTTTGAATTCTCATCAATATTGACATCAGTATCAGATGTGTCTGAACTTAGAAGAATATCTTTTAATTTTCTGATTTTTATTATTTTGAGCAGCTTGGAATTATTCTTCTAACTCGTACCCACGTACGTGGGTACAGTGGCTCACTGTACCACTGTATCCACATAACACGTGTGCCACTGTATCCACATAACACGTGTGCCACTGTTAACCTAACCCTATTTTCACGAACATTTTATCAAATATAATAAATGATATAGTTTAGAACATTAGTAATTGCTTTACACTGTAGACAAATGACCAATTTACAACATGTAATACAAAATTTCTTACTAATTTAGTTGTGTCTCGTTCTAATAAAAATTTTCTCGTTACGAAAAACTTTAGTTTGCCTACCTCAAATCAACATTTTCATCATAGATGGCGTGACTTAAATTTATAGACTCAAAATGTGGATAGTATAATTTCTTAGTATCAGAGGGGCCTATATATACCCAAACAGACATGAAAATATTCTATATTTCAAAGATATTTCAAATGTTCCACTGTACCAATTGTACCACCGTCCCCACATCTCCCCTAAGTGTAAAACGGGCAATCTGGGTGAGTGTATCAGATAAACACACTATAAATATCTATTTTGTTCCCTTCAAAGTAATCCCCACCAGATATTATACACTTGTGCCAACGTTTTTTCCAATCCTCGAAGCACTTGAAAAAATCATTTCTTGTGATCTTGTTCAGCTCCTCCTTCGATGCCGTCTTTATCTCCTCACTCGTAGCGTAGCGTCGTCCTTTCATGAGCCTCTTCAGTTTCGGGAACAAGAAAAAATCACAGGGGGCCAGATCTGGGGAATACGGTGGCTGCGGCATTATTAGTGTTGTTTTTGACCAAAAATTCGCGCACAAGCAACGATATGTGATGTGCGACCCGTCTCATGCCCAAATCATTGTTAAAAATCGAATGGCACGAGCCAATCGATATGTTTAGGTCCTCAGCAACTTTTCTAACGGTGATTCGACAATTGGCCAATACTATTTTCTTCACTTCATCAATGTTTTCGTCTGTTGTTGACGTGGTCGGGCGTCCAGCACGCTCTTCGTCGTTCACATCTTCTCGGCCCTCTGAGAACATTTTGTACCACCGATAAACGTTGCTTCGGTCCAAGATAGCTTCACCATATGCCACAGTCAACATTCGGAATGCGTCCGCGCACTTAATTTTGTTTTTCACACTAAATTTGATACAGATTCTTTGATCCATTTTTTGGTATAGGCAAAAATCGAAGACGAGCCAAAACACGTGCAAGCAAAGCAACTGTCAAAAATTAACTGAACATTCAAAATGACCGAACTTGTCGGCATAAGTGAGATACATGAGTACCAATATAACGCCACAAAAAAATCGAAAATCGAATATACGTAACCCGCGGAAATTTAAAATTCGCGATACTTTTTGAACAGACCTTGAAACAATCCAATAAAAACTTACCTCAGATATAATTTATCGGTAGGCATGCAAAAAGCGACAGAAGTCGGCATCGGACTATCTTTTATTGCATGATAAGATGTTCTTCCTATATTTTTGTCTGTTCTTTTAAGTTCATATAATTGATCATTAGAAACAAGGACCGCGCTGTCTCTATAAGGTGTGATCCACTCCAAATCTTCTCCAAATGATGTAACATTTTTAGGGACAGCTATAAGGTATTTAGCAATTGTTTTGTCTTCTTCAGATAAACCTCGAAGTAGTTGAGTTATTGTGTAATTTGAACCATAAACCTATAACTCAAAATAACAAAGATATGATAATTTGCAAAGCTTGTGCATAAGGTCTAAACATCGTAGAGGAAAATAAATTATTGGCATTTGAGACATTCTACAAGAATTATGCCGGGTTTACATTGGTAGAGAAAAAGTGCTAGTAACTAGCGCAAGTACTACGCACTTTACTCTACTATCTTATTTTCAGGATAGTAGGTGTTCATACGCAATTGACATACATATCTTATTTTCTGGATAGTAAGTGTCAAAACACATTTGACATCTTCACTGTGATTTTGTAGTGAAATTATCTTTTTGCAAAAAATATTTTATGAATGTGGATATACATCGTCGCCGGCGTGATGCCATTAAAGAAGTGGTATTTTGAATTACATCATTTCTTGTGGAGGAAATAATTGATTGTCTTATTGAAGTATTCCGTACAGAATATAAGCCTAAACAAAAATGGGTTAAAAAATGGATTGATAGAAGAACTACCCATGGCGCATCAGTCCTTCTATTTCGTAAATTAGCCGTGGAAGATCAAAAAGAGTACAGACTGTGTTTAAGAATGACACCAGATGATTTTAATAGGCTATTAAATTTAGTTAGTCCATTAATACAACGAACTGATACACTAATAAGGGATGCGATTCCAGCAAAAATAAAATTGGAATTAACGCTTTATTTCCTATCCACAGGAAATAGTTATTGTAGTCTACAACAGTGTTTCTCAACAGGTGGTCCCCAGAAAAATGTTAGTGGTCCGCGAAAGTTTTTATATGTGTTTTTTGCAGTTTTATTTTTAATTTATTTTGCACATTTTTTATGTAAATATTTTATATTTTGTTTATTTTCTGTAAACTTTCTGTGATTTTCTACTAATAAAATAAATGTGTTTAGTAGCACATTAAATATATTTTTTTTTCCATGCAAAAAAATAAACCAACAATTATTACTAGTAGTCCGCGTTAGAAAATTATATATTATTCTGGTCCACGGTGCGTTTTTGGTCGAGAAACACTGGTCTACAACATCTTTTTCGTGTATCAAAGGCAGTTATTTCACAGATGTTTACAAAAATCATCAATTAATAAATCAATGTTACGCAATTTATGTAAATAAATTATAACTTACGGGTCTTTTTCTATTTGTTATGACAGGTTACCACTTGCCGCCAATTTTAAATGAATCAATTTTGCGTAGTGGAGGAAAAGACAGTAGCTAGTAAATACGTCGACGATCTAGCTGCTATCCTAGCCCAACTACTGGCAGCTAGTACTCTACTAGTCACAATGTCAACTGTTTACACAGGGATAAAAACTAGTTGCTAGTTACTTGCGCTAGTTACTAGCTCTTTTACTCTACCAATGTAAACCCGGCATAAAAGACTACAGTAATAAAAATTTACAAACCTTTAAATTTGATTTATAAAGTTCCTGTAGTGAATCAATATCAGCATAATATTTTGGAGCTATCAAAGAACTGGTCAAAATACTTTGAAAGAGCGTAGTAAAAATCAAGCAATGAAACATCCAAAGTACAAGCAATACTCGTTCTTGACTAATATTTGTTCTAGATGCTATTGGATTATTAAGTAACAACCTAAAATTATTTGTAAATGCACCTTCAAAATCAGCTGGATATCCAGAAACCTTCTTGATAAATCCAATAACCAAAGTAAGTAGTATTAAACATATGTCAATTGCGATCCAAACTTCTTTTGGAACAATCAAAAAAATATATAAATATTGTGGTATCTTCTCTCCACTTGGTACTACTATAAAAATATCGTTGTTTTCATTGAGAAATACTTTGTCCATTTTATTATCACTGTAAGTTCGAAATGCGTTCATTATTATATCAAAATCATAAAGATCTCTGAAGAGAGTGATGAAGTTATCAAGTGGAGCGCTAGCGTCCGCATTTTGAATCATTTCCGGTTCAAAATCTTCTGAAATTCTATGTACTTCTATAGTAGCGTTCATGGCTTCAGCGAAAGTTGTGAAATACTTTCCTTCAAAACCATTATAAACAATTTTACCTGTAAAGATAAAATGTCCTTAAATAAAGATAATAAAATTACACAAAAGTATTAGTTTATTGCAAAAGTCCATGTGATCGGAAAGTTTACAGAACGAACTAAAAGAAGGAGTTGCGCGCGCCTCTCGTTCATATGTTTTGAAAGCCTCATCTTTCATACAGTGAATTTCTTTTATCCTGCAACATTGAAATTATTATTATGCATGATTTCCCTTGTAACGACAAATTATTTTGACAGCAATGTAAAGTTGGGACATTCCATGTAAAGTGGTCTGGTGGTCCCTGCTCGACCATCACAGATTTTGATCAAATTTTTTGTGGACATTCACACATGTCCCCAACGAACATTGGTAAAGTTTTACGTTCATCAATACAATACTTGCTGAGATTTAGGAATTTGTTTGACTCCATACTGGAGCCTTCTATGGTATGATTCCGAGATTTCTGCAACTTTGAGACGCAGTATCTCTGGCAATATTTTGTTGAGAGAAACCAAACGTTGCCATCTTGTACAACTTTTTGCGTTCTATTAAACAAAATAATAAACAAATCTTCATGAGCGATATCCGTAAAGAAAATTTGGAGCAAACTTGGCAAAAAAATTTGCGGCTCGAAAAATGTATACCTCTGGAAGTAAAGGTACGATAAACGTGAAAATTTGCACATAAAAACTTATCAATAGAAGGTATTCGAATATAAAATTTCATTCTCCTAATATTTTTCATTAGTTCAGAAATTGAGTGTAAAGTTGATGATTTTTGTGAAAATGCCGAAAATAAGGTATGTTTAGCCCACTTTTACAAAAATATACCTCCTGGAAACTTTTTTTAATTATTTTCATTAGAAAGAACATGTTTCAAACCCCCTAAAAAAGTAGAGTTGATTTTTCATCGCCGGCATATAAGGCCTTAGAAATAGGAACAAAGTTGAGGACGTTTCTATCACATGCTGCTATCGCAATATCGGATGCATTTCATTATTTTTCATCTTGTTTGTTTTATACAGACATTATAAGTACTTAAATTGCGTTGACATTGTCACTATCAGTTCGGAAACTTGAACCAGTGACCTATCACCATAGGGGTCACGCCCGATAGCCGAGCAATACCAGCCACGGGGGGGTTTCTTGGTTGAGAATCCCAAGCCTCTAGTTTGGTTTCTTCGTCAAGGTTCCAAAGCCTTGTGTGGGTATCTATCCGATTCCCAAACCAATGATTGGGCAGCTTATCCTAGGTTCCTAAGCCTAAAGTGGGTATCTTACATGGTTCCTAAGCCGAAGTCCATAATGTTTCTTTGAATGGCCAAATTCCAATGATTGATTATTTATTATTGAATTTATTGAATAGCCACGTTCTTCAGTGTCACTTCTGGGAATTGATACTATCGGCCTGACGACGTAACTGATGGTACTGGACGAGCCAGGCCTCGCGGATGCATAAATTTTACCAAAGGAACATTTTGTTCGATGAAAATTTCTACAACATTGCCTAACCACCACTTATTGTCATAAATGCAGGCAACATAACAACCGGGAAATAGTCCGGCCAATTTTAAATTAGGATCGACCTAGGTTGAAAGCTTATCCGTACTGCCGCATCTCTTTCTAAAAGTTCTTGATGATTTTAAAATTTGTAAGACCGGTATTTTTCACTTTTAAGAGCTCTATATGCAGATGACTTACTCACAGATACGGTTTGAGTGATTAATTTAGTAGATGTACAGTTATTACTTTCAACAACTAAAGCAATTTCTAATTTCTTTTCATCAGTCAGTATAGTTGATGTTCGTTTCCTTCCTGCATGATTCAAATTGAGGCATCCATGGCTTTTAAATTTGGTAACAAGCCTCGATATTGTAGAGGGATTCAGTATACGACGATTCGGATAAGTAGCACTGAACATAGCAGAAACTTCTCTCAAACTCGTCTGAGAATTGTACCAAGGTACAAACATGTTTTTTTCTTCACTTGTGTACATTTTTTTGAATGAAAAAGATACACTTAAATCGCCTATGTTGCAAATTAAAAGAAACGCAATTTTACATTGGTGTCAGATATCAATTACCATACTAACGATAATATCTATATTGTAGGATAAAAAAAAAAAACAATATAACTGCAGTCAAATTTTATATCTTTAGCAATTTAGATGCTAAAGATATAAAAATGGAGTAAGACAGAGTTCATGATAAGTCTGCTCCTTCAGATGCAACAGTTGCAAACTAGAGTATAGAATTTAAACGTGGTCTATCAAGCACAGAGGATGCACCACGTTCTGGTAGGCCGAAAACAACTACCAATGAAGAACCGGCTAGAAAAGTCCACGAAATCGTGATGAACTATCACCAACTAAAATTGCAAGAGATAAGCAGAGGCAGTAGGCATTTCATATGATCGCGCACATTACGTTTTACACAAACATTTGGACTCACTGCAAGATATGTTCCGCGTTTACTAACAAACGACCAAAAGCAAGTGCTAAAGACCATTTTTCAGCAAAGTCTAGACATTTTCAAACGCAATACATTTTTTGCGACGTTTTATAACAGTCAATGAAACGTGGATACATCACTACAAGCCGGAGACCAAAGAACAATCAAAACAGTGGATAGCAAGCGGTGAACCAACTGCGAAGAAGACCAAGATGATGCAATCAACTGGTAAGGTTATGGCTACAGTCTTATTCCCGAGGAATATTTTTTATCGACTACTTGCAACATGGAAGAACAATAGCAGACCAGTATTATGCATCGTTATTAGACAAATTGAACGAAGAAATTAAATCTAAAAGGCCTCATTTGGTAAAGAAAAAAGTGTTATCTTGTTCCACGAAGATAATCTTCCCACAAACGGTAATTGTTATGGCAAAACTGCATGAATTACGATTCGAATTAATGGAACATGCACCGTTCTCACCAGAATTGACTCCCATCGATTTCTCACAGTTTCCATAACTCAAAAAATTGATGTGAAGTGTGAATTTTCACATATTTCAGGGTTTCGCAGGTATTTATTAACTGTGTGATGATTATTTGGGATGCCAAAACAAATTTTATGTCAAAATATTTTTTTATGAATTTTAATTCGAATGCCTAATACCATTATTTAAGTTTATAAATATCTGCAGTATTTTTTTTTTTATATAGCAAGCTTCATTAAGATTTTGAAAATTGCGCCTATGGCTTCCATTGGTTGCTTAAATCATAAGCCTCACCCTCTGATACCTTCAAATATAGAATTAAATTATAATTTCAACACTTCCCACTGGTTATTAAATTTACGCTTTTAAAAATTAAATGCAACATTTACCAAAATATAATTAGAATTTTGACAAAATAATTTAAACAAAATAAAAATGCAAAAAAAAAACTGAAAAAATAAAAATGGACGGGATTCGAACACAGTTTCTTACAGTAGTTTCAACTCACTAAGCGAGAACGCTACCACTGTGCTATACAGGATCACTGGTTTACTATGTTAAATAGCGGATTAAATATATTACGTATTTTACTTAAAAACACAAAAAATGCGTTATTTTCCGAAAACATAATCTAATCAAAAATTCCTGTTGTACTATTCCGGTTCACACCAATGTACATTACTGAGAATTTTTTCAGATATTTAGTTTAAACCATCTGGGCTACAGAGTGTGGGACAAAATTTTTTTTGCACAATTTTGGCAAAAATCGCCACAAAATAATTTATTTTGCAAAAATAAAATTTTGATCGTTAATCCACGTACCAAGGGCTTTCATTTGATACCCTACACAGAATTGTAAAAAAATATTTTTTTTTTCGATGAGCATATATTAGTTTATATTTTTAGGGGGATATGTTTTTTAGATGTTTTAGTATTTTTCCTATGTGCGGGTCAAAGAGTTGTATAAGCATGCCAAATTTCAACTCTCTAGGTTTAGCCGTTTAGCTACAAATTTTACCAAACAGACAGACAGACAGACAGACAGACAGACAGACAGACAGACAGACAGACAGACAGACAGACAGACAGACACACAGACTGACAGACAGACAGACAGACAGACAGACAGACAGACAGACAGACAGAACGACAGACAGACAGACAGGCAGACAGACAGACAGACAGACAAACGACAAAATGACGGTATAAGGGTTTTTTGGTCATACCTACAAAACCCTAAAAATGGTTTGCTGGGAAGAAATTCTCATCAAATACTGAAGTCGTTGGAGCTGCTAATGGATATTTTGAGAGTTTAGATAATTCTTATTTTTCTGACGAAATGAAAAGTCTTTAAAAACGTTTGACTAAATGTATAGAGCTGAATGGAGACTATGTTGAAAAATAAATACAATTTTTCCACAAAAAGTTATATTTTCTATCTCGTTCTAGAAACTTAACGATCATCCCTCACATATTAAAATTTCACCAAGTAAAATTATCAAAGATTCAATATATTAAATAATTTTACCATTCTTTTCCGCTTCCACTGCCGCTAGTTTCATCACCGTATCAAAATAATAAAACTTCAAAGGATAACCATTCATATTTGAAACTGCGTTGTTAAATTTTTTTGGAATATCCTTAGTAGAATCAATAGAATAGTTTTCAAAATATGGGTCATAAGTATATATTTTAATTTTATCATTTTGAAAAAACATAATCAAAACTCTTAAAGCTTGTTTCTCCCAAAAAGCTTCAAAAGATTCTTGCAACCAAACTTCATAATCTTCAACTTTATCTGAATTGACCACCAAAAATTTTCCACGTATATTAAAAAAAGATAATAATTCTATTCCAAATATTACTGCTGGTATACTATTAGACATTTCATTGATAAAGAATATTGTAAAATCTGGAATCAACCCCAGTACTTCTTCTTCGAAAGTGTAATTGTCCATTTTTATGGTCAGAAGAAGCATATCTTTTAGATTGTTAGAGATTTCTTTGAGAAAAATTTCGACGGTATTGTCCTCTGGTGGATAAATTACTAATAAGTTTTGACAGTATTTACAGTTGTCCAAACATATTTTTGCAGCTCTACGACTTAATTCGTGGTTCTGTTTATAATTCTCAGGTACTATTTCAGTATTTATTTGTCCGAATAGGACAAAGATGGTTAGTTTTAAAAGTATCATTGTATTTTATCTATAAATATTCCTATAGATCTTATAGATATTCCTATCAACTCTAACAATATATCTTTTAAAGGCTGGATAACTACTAATGTTCTTAAAATTTTTTTTTATAAAACGAACAATCTGAAATAAAATTTACAATATATACATCAAATAGAATTAATTGATGGAGCTGTTGCCTTTCGATGGAACATTTTGAAAAATTGGGAAAAATTGAAATAAAAATAAATTACTTGTTTAAGTTCCACTTAATATATTGTAAAATATTTTATAGGTGACCCACAATGTCAGAGGGATTACGTCAACAAGTTAGTATAAAACCTTTAAAATAAAATATCTGTAATCATCAAATATTTTCATTGAATTAATACACGAATTTGTATGTTTTTGTTAATATCATGTATAATAAACATATATATTAATGAAAAACAATTATAATTTTATTTATCGAATTTTGACTAGTTTTAACTAAAGTAACTGGATTATACAAAGTAGCGCAAGCCTTTGAAGAAGCCGCCAGACCCCAGAGTTTGATTGGCAACATTGCTTCCCCTATTAAGGATTCCACACACCAAAGCGGCCGCGGTGGCGGCCACGGTAGCGATACGGCAGCGGCCTAACGCAACCTATACAATACAATGAGACCACGCACATACAAGCGTTCCGCTATCTGAGAACGCCACCGAGCAGCGTTCAGTCTAGCGATCACCAAACACTGGCGGCCAAACTCGACAAGTTGCGTTAGGCCGCGCGATATTCATTGTTTATATACCACAGAGGGAATATATTTAAGAAAATAATGTCGAAACTAGATAATTTAACAGAAAAAATCATAGATCAGTAAAGGATCATTTAATTTTGTATGACTTAGCACATCCTGATTACAAGAATATTAGGAAAACAAATAAAGTGTGGGACGAAATAGGAAAAGTTTTGGAAATTGATAGTAAAGTCTGTTCCAAACGGTTAGGCGGAACTAGATTTTGCAATCTAGTTACCTTCATCGTTTAAATCATGCTTTTCAGCCATTTTGTTTAAGCTTTGTAAATCATACTTGCAACAAACATTTTTTGGTTAAGTTTAATATCATTTTAAAATGTCATTTTCTTTATATTTTGATTTTTTGTGTCATTCTTAATACAAATATCCCATTTATTTATTTTTTGTCATTAAAATATGTAAGAAAATTAATTTAAGTTTGACATATGTCATTCGTTTCCATGGTTTCATTGTTGGAATTTTAAATTTTGACATTCCAACGTGAAAAATGAAATAACCCAAGCAAGGTCCCTTTTGCAACCTAAAAGAACGAAATTCCCATTTAGTTCCGCCTAACTGTTTAAAACAGACTGTGAGTAGATTATTATTTTTCCTCTACATACAATTAATTATTCTATTGTGTTCTCGCAATCAATATTATCATACAACTATATACCGTGATTCACTAACTGATCGCTACCGCTACCGCCACTCCCACCGCGTTAGTGTGAGGAGACCTGATCGCTAGTCGTATCGATACCGTGGCCGCCACCGCGGCCGCTTTGGTGTGTGGAATCCTTTAAGCAAACTAAAGCAGCAATTTTTACGTTCTTAAGTTTGCGTCTGCGCTGTCACATCTCTCTTTCTCCCTCTAATTTAATAACCTCCTTTGTCAACGGTTTGAATATTTAAGGTTAAGTTTCATTTAAATTTATATATTATATCCATTTTATTTAATAAAAATAAAAATAATAATTGAAATTGTACCACAATTTTGTTATAGTGCATCTTTGATTAAAAAAATCGTGATTACATGTTTAAAATAAAAATTTTGTTAGTACTAGTTTCTTATTTTTTTACTGTTGGAATCACTGAAAATCATTAGTGTTGGCGACATTTTTAGCCCCATTATGGCCGCTGTTGCGCTATTTTGTATAATCTAGTGACTTTATTTTTAACTATTAACAAATGTTGGATGATTTGCTTAAAAATTATCAGATTTAAGCATAATATTGTGAAATATTGGCAAAATATGTAAATTTGAACAAAATGTACTAGGAAAAGAATTAATCACTCGATAGTTTCAAAGAATAAAACAAGTTTATTTGATACATATTTCGGCTTATGAGGCCATCTTCAGAAATACAAAGAGTTTAGAGAAATACATTCATATAAATAGAAAAATTACAAATTATGATGAGATAAACTTGTTTTATTCTTTGAAACTACCGAGTGTTTTATTCTTTTCCCGTTATTCAATATGTTTCAACGAGAGCCTACAACTTAATCTATCGATTTAAAAAGTACTAGACAAATTAGCAAATTTTAGCAAAAATTTACAGATTTGGGCAAAAATTGACAGGTTTGAGTTAAATTTGTGAAATTTTGACATAAATTTGCAGATTGAGTAAAAATTTGTGAAATTTTGGGGAAAAATTAGCATATTTGTGTAAAAATTTGTGAAATATTAACAAAATATATAGATTCGAGCAGAAAGTAGCATATTTGAGCAAGAAATTATGATATTTTGACTAAAAATTTATAAAGTTTTGGCTAAAAATTAACTTATTTAAACAAACTTTTCTGATATTGGCAAAAACTAGCAATTTAAGCTAAAATTTGTGAAATATTTGCAAAATATGTAGATTTGAGCAAAAAATATGTGCACAATTGTGTCAAATTTTTTAAAAAATTAACACATTTGATGATACATTTGTGAAATTTTGGCAAAAATTATCAGATTTGAGTAAAAATTTACAGATTTGAGCAAAAATTTGTGAATTATTTGCTGTAATTAGAAAAATTTGAAAAAAAATTGTGAGATTTTGAAACAAATTAGCAGATTTGTGCAAGAATTCGTTAAATATTAGCAAAATATTTAGATCTGAGCAAATATTAGCAAATATAAGCCAAATTTTACCAAAAATTAGCAGATTTAAACAAAGATTTATAAAACTTTGTCTAAAAATTAGCGAATAAACACAAATTTTTGATATATTGGCAAAAACTATAGATTTATGAAATTTGGATAAAAATATCTAAGCATAAAGTTATGAAATTGTGTCAAAAAATGACACTAATATTTTGAAGTTTTATTTATTTATTTTTTTTTCAAAATTGACAATCAGTAAGTACTGGTCGACTTTAAATACTAACAAGCCCTGAATTTGTTAAAATTCACACCAGATTTTTTTTTTTTTTCTGTAATATATCTACATATTAATGTTTTTGAAATACCTGGCAAAAACTTTAAATACTCACTACTCTTTTATACAAATGCCTTTAGTTTCTTTTATTTTAATCAGTTTATTTCACTTGCCTCATTAAGTATTACTTGGCGAAATTGCCACGTATAATAAATATTATATTGAAGAAGATAGGTCCTAAAATTGTACCAAGAGATTCCTTACAATTTTGTATTTTTTTCCTTGTTGAATGACAGGCTTTTCTGCTAGTAATTTTATATTAGCACTAAAATATTGTTATTTTATTTTATTACATAAACAAAAGTTTTTGATAAATTATTGCTTGCAAATGACAGCATTTTTTAATATTGTAATTTTTTCTCCCTAGTATATATTTACAGTTTTATTTACTTAATATATCAATATTTTTTATTTAAAATTCTCTGTGAAAATTCTTGGCAAATATAGATTGTAATTTTGATACTATTTTATAAAAAATCAATTTATATTAACATAGTTTTAACAAATCAAATCCATCTAGAATTGAAATCATTAATATCCTTTTGAAAGGAATATCATGATATACACCAGCGTTTCCCAAAGTGTGGGTCGCGACCCGGCACCGGGCCGCAGAAAAATTGTAAAAACACAAAAAAGATTTTTTTTGTACATATTATTTTTTTTTACGTCAGTTAATCACTAGAGTAGTGTATATTTGTGCTCTTTATTACTATACTATATTCTTTATTGCTATACTATACTCTTTATTACTATACTATATTCTTTATTACTATTTATTACTCTTTATTACTATAAATCTACTGCTTTAAAATAAAATTTCTTTTGTAAATAAATGTTTTTTTTTCATAAAAAATTCGTGAAAAATTTTAAAACCTCGTACCGGGAAAACGTACCTCGTACGTCCTCGTACCTCGCGGTCAAAAAAGTTTGGGAACCGCTGATATACACTGTATATCATTATGTATATCATGTGTATTGCTGTATATTATACAGCAATACTTTTCAACAAAATGCCTATTTTTTCTTTATTTTTCACGCGACACATTAAAGATCTTTTGCTACAGTGTCTAAACTGCATTGCAGTGTATGAAATGGTACTTTTCAGTATTGTGCGTAAAGTAATTTACTTATTTTCCATATTTTCAATCTATTTACATTCAGGAATAATATTTTTAGAGTACGCAAAAAGGCACCTACAGTTTACAGCCGGTTGCAAACGACTAAGCAGAACCTGTAATTTGTATAAATATTTTTGAAATAAACAGGAGTTGAACTCACATCCACACCCTTTCTTAGCAGTCACACAGCGTACAAACAATTTAACGCTTGCGGCCATAAGCTTGGAACTTACTGAATATCAACCCTGTTTATAATTTCTTCTTTGTTTTTAATAGTATTATTTACAATATGTAATTTATTAATAAGTCAATAACAATATTTATTTTAATAGTTATTTTACAAATATCTTCTTGAATTCAATAAGATTGTTTTTAAGACAGCCATGATATTATGGATTGTATAGTTCTATTTCTGGCTTGAGTTAGGCCTGGAGGATCAGTACTAGCTGGTGGCAACTGGTCAGTACAATGAGATGAACCTACAAAAAAAAAAAAGTCAGTACGAAGACTACTCTGAATTCTTTATTTAACAATTATTTATTCCCGTAATCAGTGAGATTCTGAAAGCTGGTGTTTTAATTTCAATTCGACAAAGTACAAAAAACGTTTCCGATTTGGTTTAGAGCAATTGGATCGCACTCAAATTAATTTGCTCAATGTGCTCTGAGAATGGTCTCAGAACAAAAAACGTTTTCGATTTGTTTTAGAGCAATTGGATCGCTCTCAAATTTATTTTTGATTTACTCGATCGATCGTAATGGTTCATAGCGTTTTCGATTTGTATGCTCGATGTGCTCCGAGAGTGCTCTTACAGCAAAAAACGTTTTCGATTTGGTTAGGGCAGTTGCATTGCTCTCAAATTTATTTTTGATTTACTCGATCGATCGTAACTCGAGTGTTTTCGGAGCGCTCAGTTTGATCTGTCTCACGACACCGATCAAATAGAGCGATCCTAAAAAATGGAGCCAAATTACAAATATAATCTCACTGTTTTGTCAGATATTTGATTTTCGGTTATGATTTCTTCGCGTTATAAGTTATGGCTACTAAAAAAATAATTGCATTGGAGGAATTATTATTTTGATGATGAAATTATTGATTGCGTGAGACATTTATTCGTAAAAGATGAAATAATACGAATAAAAAATGATGTGAAAAATGTTGTGTATAAACACAGATAGTTAGATAAGCAAATATATATACTCTCATACCAGATCGCTCTAGTACAGAGCATGACGTCACAAATATATTTCATAGTGAGTTCAGAGCAATCTAAGATCAAATCCCTATTTACAAATCGAAAACGCTATTAGAAAAAATTTATGAGAAGTGTGAATTTTCACACATTGCATGGTTTCGCAGGTATATAATAAATGAAGGCGGCATGCTGAGTGTGTAGGACAAATTTTTCTTTGTAGTAACCACGGCAAAATGAACGATCTTTTTAAAATAATTTATCGTCTGTTAATCTCAGAGCTTTAAAAACAAATTTTATGTTAAAATATTTTTTTGTTAATTTTAATTCGAATACCTAATATCATTATTTAGGTTTCTAAATAAGTGCAGTATTTTTTTTATATAACAAGGTTCATTAAGATTTTGAAAATTGGGCCTATGACTTTCATTGGTTGTCTTAAATCATACGCTCCGCCCCTCTGGCTTCGTATAAATGACACAGAATGAAAATATAATTGGAAATTGGAAATTGGTTATTAAATTTACGTTCTTGAAAATTAAATTCAAAATGTGCTAAAATATAACTAGAATTTTAACAAATTAATTTAAACATAATAAATTGCACCATAAATTGAAAAAAAAAACAAAAAATAAAATTGACTCCACAAGCCAGGAACGAACCTGTGTAGTGAATAACGATCCTGTGTGGTTGTCGAGCAACTGAGCCACTAGACCACCAAACGCTTATCAACTTAGTGTGTCATAAGAGTATAACATGTATGCATCGTCAACCAAAAAACACAAAAAATGCGTTATTTTCCGAAAACATAATCTGATCAAAAATTCCTGTTGTACTATTCCGGTTCACACCATTATACATTACTTAGAATTTTTTCACATTTTTAGTTTAAACCATCTGGCCTACAGAGTGTGGGACAAAAATTTTTTTGCACAATTTTGGCCAAAATCGCCTCAAAATAATTTATTTTGCAAAAATTAAATTTTGATCGTTAATCCACGTACTAAGGGCTTTCATTTGATACCCTACTCAGAATTTTAAAAAAATATTTTTTTTTTTCGATGAGCACATATTTGATTATATTTTTAGGGGGATATGTTTTTTAGATGTTTTAGTATTTTTCCTATGTGCGGGTCAAAAAGTTGTACAAGCATGCCAATTTTCAACTCTCTAGGTTTAGCCGTTTGGCTACAATTTTTACCGAACAGACAGACAGACAGACAGACAGACAGACAGACAGACAGACAGACAGACAGACAGACAGACAGACGATAAAATGACGGTATAAGGGTTTTTTGGTCATACCTACAAAACCCTAAAAATTGCATAAAGTTGGTTTTGAACTATGCCTCCCCATAAAGAGCAATAGTTTATTTAATTTTGTGGAACTTCATCTTGTGTATTTTTATTCTGTTTATACTAAATAAGTAGTGTTGATTAAGTAGATAAGCTAATTTAAAACTTTATTGTATATATTACCATTAATATAGTTGACTGGAGCGTAAGTATTCAAATCTTTGGATAATCCTAATGCATGCCATGGATCAAGACTTCCTTGATTCGAGACAACGTATTTCACCATTGGTTTCAAACCCTGGTACCTCTGATTTATGTTGTTGGCTCCCATATACGTAGTCACAGGACTGAAAATTACCACATTCAAAATTAGAAATAATTCTAAATCCCGGTCTTTCCACCTTCAGATAATCCTCTAGGTAACTATCTGACAGATAAGGTTATGTGATACTTACTGTGCTGAATAAATGTCATTCCGTCTTTCAATGCAAATTTATCTATCGGATAGTTATGTAACGGATAATGAGACTGACGAATTGAATTCACTGATTGGTATTGACATTTATTCAACAGATAAGGTTCCACAAAGCCTTATCAGTCACCTAGAAGTTTACCTGAAAAGACCTGGCCTAAAGTTTTAAGACCATCGCCAATCAATAAATAATAATATATAAAGCTGGTGGTGTCCGTAGATTGGTTAATGTAGAAGTTGTACGGGTTTTAAACTCTAGGAATTCACGGGCCCCCACTTAAGAAACGCTGATTTAGATTAACTAATGAAATAAATACTTTACCTTCTTCCAAACACCTTTGTACATATTCCTTGGAAGAAACGCAATGGCATTGTATCTTGGAACGGTTGATTCTTTGATGTTGTTGTTTGGAAATATCCAAATTCATTACAAACTTGCCACCACCATGCTCTACCTAAAATTTGGAAAATTGTATTTGGAGTCAAAAATATAATAGAATTTTAAACACATAAATGCGTATTAAAATATAAACAATTAGAATTACTTTTGCTCGCGGATGAAACCATTTACCCTTTTGGCATTCCCGGATAATATAGTCACTGTTTCTAAAAAGATGTTTGTTGTTTTAGGTAGCCCCCGGACAGTTACGTAACCTGTTTATACGATTTCCTCGATTCTTGCACTAATTTCTCATCTCTGAGCCAATTTTGTTAAAACTTGATCATCCATCATTTAGAAAATTTGATTTTAAAAAACTTTTGTCTGTTGCACTTTTGCTATAAAATGATTATAACGGTTATAACGTCGAATTAACAACCGCAATTCGTTATTAAAAGAAAACGATTTCATAAATTTCTTTCATAACTTTCTTCATAAATATATTATATTAACTGTCCAAAGGGCTTTGTGGGGTACTGAATCAAAAGCTTTGGTGAAGCATGTAAAACAGACATAAATTGGTACATGTTGACGCCTTTTTTCGATTAACTGTCTTGCAAAGAAGATCATTTCGTTAGTACCTCTGTTAGAACTGACTCTAAAATGATTAGGGAAGAAGAAAATCGCAAAAATATATTGTTAGATGTTAAATATCTACGACCGACGAGTCTGTTTACATCCTATATTTAACTTGACTTACCTGAATTGTTTGGTGAAGTGTTTTTTATACTACTTATCATTTGTCGATAATTTCCTATACAACTGTCACCTAATTTATTTGTTACAACAATGGCCAACCTTTTGTAAGCATCAATTGCTGAAGAGTTAGCCAGTAACTGTTGACAGGTATAGTTTATACTTTGTATCGTTCCATATTGTACTCCATTTGCAAATGGACTAGCAATGTTCCAGAACAAATTGATTACTTCGTTTCTATCGTTAGCATTAAGTCTTCCACAAAGTCTGCAAAAATAAAGTTAGCAATAAGAAAAATGAAGAACCAATATCAATAAAAATCAAGGCTGTTACCAATGCCGGATTAAGCAAAGAGAAGAGGAGCACTTACTCCAAAGCTAGGGTTGCCAGAGGTTTAAAGTGTGTGAAGAGTGAATTTTCACACATATTAGGGTTTTGTAGGTATTTAATAAGTGTAAGAAGCCACAGAATGTTGGATGTCTAGGACATTATATCACATCAAAATCAACAGTTTTCAATAATCATTTATTTGAGCACTAAGAACTTTCATTTAATGTTTTTAAACTAAATTTAAATATTATGAGGAAGTAATGGGACTGGACTGGTCAAAATTAAAATAAATTTTAACTGCGCTAATGTTTCGATTTATATTTGAAATCTTCATCAGAGCTGAAAAAATTCTGTAGATATAATTTTATGTTATTTACATAATTATTAATAATATCAAACTAGTGTTAGTTTGATAAAAATATATATTATATACTACTCTGTCAAAAAAGTAGCGGGTATTTGTGATTTAAAAAGCCCGCGCTAATATTTTATTTTAAATCTTTTTTTCATAAGATGGCAGCACTGTCCCTAATTACTGTGTCAAATATGAGCGCTAGAGTACGTTCATCTTAACTTCATGCCAGGGTATCATAAATTACGTCACCAATTCTGCGTGAGAAAACAGCTGATCACATTGACGTACATTAGGGTTTTAAACAATTGTTGTGAAAACCAAATACACAAAATCATGTATTTCAAATACATTTTTACTCATTTTAGTACACGGTATACCTTGAAACGTACGGGAAATAAATAAAAATAACGGAAATAAACAAACAACGTCGCACAATACGCGTACTCAAACACAAATCAAAGTAAGTAACGCCAATGAAATGTGTTAAGCTAGTTGTTTGTAATATAATGGACGAAATTTGGTTTCTGCGCAAGTGACTGGTAATATTCGCCTGGCATGAAGTTAACTTGAACGTACTCTATCTGTCAACCAGTTTGATTACATCGGTTATTTTAGTTAACACACTTCAGTAGTGCGTCACGATTTTTACAATGAACAAAACTACTAAACAAAGAGATGGCCTTAAATTTTGTATTGCGACTGGAACTACTTGTGCCGACTCGTTAAAAATGTTGGAAAAGTGTTATGGTGAATTAACTTTATCAAAAACACGGGCGTACGAGTGGTACAAAGCGTTTAAAAACGGTCGAGAGATCGTCGAAGACAAACCACGTTTCGGACAGCCTTCGACCGCTTCAACCGACGAAAACATCGAAAAAGTAAAGGAAATTATGCTCGATAATCGGCGTTCTAGCTTAAGAGAGATTTCACGTGATTTAAACTTTTCTCTGAGTCCGTTCGGTCGAAATTTTACATGATGATAATGCACCATCGCATAGAGCACCAATTGTGACTGAATTTAAGGCAAAAAACGGGACAAATACCATCGAGCAACCACCGTATTCACCAGATTTGACTTCTTTTTATTTCCGAAATTAAAATTGCTGCTACGTGGAACACGTTTTGTTTTCTTTCGTGGCCATAAAAGAAAAGATGTTTCGAAAAATGGAAAAAACGCTGGACAATGTGTGTTGCATCAAATGGGGCCTACTTTGAAGGCGACAAATTAAATTTTGATGATTAAATGAAAATTGTGTGCTTTATTTAACAATTCCCGCTACTTTCCTGGCAGAATGTATTTTTACCATATAGTTGGTTTTATTTTAAATTTTGATTTAAATTCGCAATTCGATTTAAATGTGTCGCAATTTGTTTAAATTTTGTTTCAAAATTAAATGGAAGCTCGTAATACTAGTAAAATAACTATTAAAAAACTGTTGATTTTGATGTGATTATAGGGAAAAAATTCCTTCACACCCAAAATTCCTTAGGCTTATTCTACAAACAGGGTAGTCCTAACCACAGGACTAAATGGGCTACAGCCCCGGGGCGTAAGCCTTCTTGGGGCAGCATTTTTATTGGTGTACAGAACGGGTTAGCAGTTGCCAGGAGCGCCATTACAGAGATGAGGGCCTTTTTTTTTGTTCCTCACTTGAATTCGGAGAGGTGAGGACCTTTCTTGTTTTGCTCGTCGATTTGGGGAAGTGAGGATCTTTTTTTTTGTTCTTCACTTGGATTTGGAAAAATCAAGATCTTTGTTTTTTGTTTAATCAATTTACTTTATTTGCCAAGAGCGCCAAAACCATTGCTACGGTTCTGGTTATGTATTTTCTTATGAAGAGGGGCCCATTATTTTTAATAGCCCACGGGCGCCGAATACGGCCCTGTCTACAAAATTATGGGTTGGGCGCCCTTGAGCTGGACTTGTTGCAGGGCCTACGATTCCTTAATCCGGTATTGGCTATTACAATAAGTTTTATGCATTGTTTTAAAGAAAGTAAAGTATATAAAAAAAAATTACTGGAAATCGCTTTCTATTTGTGAAACTCCCTCAGAGGTCTGCAATCGAACTTTGATTCCTGATATTCCCTCATTAATTGTATTTATACAGTCTGTGTTGTTTAAACTATTTTGAACAACCTCCAGGTATTCTAAAAATATTTTTAATTATTTAATAAATATATGCACAACTATGGACAGCACTGCATTGTTAAATGCAGATTGAATTCATAAATACAATATTTACTTGAGTATCCAAAGTTTAAAATACTTCGGATACTTATAATACTTAAATTGATCATATGAAGCTCAAAAAACAAGCTATATAACTAAAGTTGATATTATTTGACACTTGAGTATAAAGAGATTCGCCATTACTAAATCTTACCTTTGAAATCTACTTGTGCTTTCAATGGTGCACTGGAAGAAACTGCAGCATCAACAACATCTGGATATTTTTCCCTCATCCACATGGCTAAATTTCCTGCATATGAACCACCAAATACTACAACCTGAGAACCATCAAGGTTAATAAAACAATGTGCACATATATTTCTTTATAATTAGGGTATTATGCAAGGTAAAGTCACTAGATTATACAAAGTAGCGCAACGGTGGCCATACTGGGGCTAAAAATGTCGCCAACACAAATGATTTTCAGTGATTCCAACAGTAAAAAAATAAGAAACTAATACTACCAAAATTTTTATTTTAAACATTGTAATTACGATTTTTTTAATCAACAATTATAACAAAATTGTGATAAAATTTCAATTATTTTTTTTATTTTTATTAAATAAAATGGATATAATATATAAATTTAAATGAAACTTAGCCTTAAATATTCAAACCGCTGACAAAGGAGGTTATTAGAGCGAGAAAGTGAGTTGTGACAACGCAGACGCAAACTTAAGAACGTAAAAATTACTGCTTTAGTTTGCTTAATAGGGGAATTAATGTTGCCAATCAAACCCTGGCGTCTGTCGGCTTCTTCAAAGGTTTGCGCTACTTTGTATAATATAGTGACTTTAATGCACGGTAATTAATTTATTTATTAAATTGCTAGAGCGATACATTAAGGGCCGGTTTCTGAAAAGTCAGTTAACTATGGTAACGACTGACTAATGGTCAAGTCTGACTGATGGTCAGTTTTATTTTGCGTTGCATAATCATTTTTTAAAGCTTGGTCAGTGGAACAATTGGTTTACTATGCACAGATATTTTTTGCTAATGTGAACTGTACTTCACGTGACAGTAATCAGCTGTCAAAATTAAAACGTTTTAAAATGAACTAAAAAAATGAATTCACGAACACCAAACTTTACAAACACCGATAAAAACATTGTTCTAGATGTTTTCGGTAAGTAAGTATACATATATTTTTATTTCTTTTGAAATATAAATATTTTTAAATTATTCTTAAAACATAACCTAAAATTTGTATTTATCATTTTTCAGATATTCCCATATTACTGAATACAAAAATGTGATAATTGAACAATTCAAAAAAAAGAAAATTTGGTACCAGATTACAGATAAATTTAACTCAAGTTGCGTGAAGAGATACAAAACAAATTAAATATTTGTATTTTAATTTAAAAAAAAAAAATAAACTAAGAAGAACATTTGTGAATTAAATGTACGCTCTTCAGTATCTGTTTAGGAGCTGGTTTCTTGAAAAAAACAGTTTTCGATGTAGTACTGATATAGTGTCGATACCGATGGAAACAACAAATTATTGAAAATATGTCGATAACTGTATTTTAGCCTATATATTTTACCACCACCTCCTGCCTACCTAACTGATTCAGAACTGGCTTTAGTTCATATTTTTTATCAAGTTGAACCAGAACCAGAACCTGAAATGCAACAAGAAGCTAATCCTGAACCTTCCAATCCTAACAAAAAAAAGACAAGCAAGAAACATAATTTAAAAAAATAATAATAATAACACATTATAAAAGTTTATTATAAGAGTAAATACCAGGCTGCGCTAATAGAGAAAAATAAAGCAAGAATGCTGTACAATTATGACTTAAATATAAATTGAAATAGAATTAATAAAAAAATTAAACTATAAAAAATAATAAAGTGGTTTTGTTTTAATTATTACATTATATTGTATTAATTTTTTTAGGGTACACCAATAACTGTTTGGATTAATGCACTACGTACAGCCACATTGGTATCATTACCTTCTCAAATATTTGGTTCATCGCTCTGCAATAGTTCTACAGGAATTTCTATCGTATCATGCTGTTGTATACAAAAATTATGTAAAACGTTAGAACACGGTCAATATTAATTGCCATTCCTGTTGCAACATGGGCCCTGTTAGAATTTTTCTCTACTCTTGTATGTGTATTCAAAGGTAGTATCAGGAAAAATTGTTGATAAGTGCACCAGGTGACTGAATTGGAATAGGTGTATAATCTATTGCTCCGAGTACTTGTATGATATAAAATTAGTACTTTACTAAAGCCTTTTTTCGCCGTCTGAAGAATCTTATTCCATATCTTCTGTTGCGGGCAAAGAACATAGGCTGGAAGTTGAAATTTTTCTATTGCTCGAATAGGATAAGGAAAAAATAATAATAGAAACCTAGAATTATGTACGAATAATCAAAATATGTAAATATATAATGATTATATATGTATTTAATATTTATTTACAGTGGTACAAAATAAATATATATAAATTATTCATGTATTTAATATTTCTTTTACAATTATATTATAACGTTATTGAAATATCAAATTAAAAATTGATTTTGAATTTATAAGGAAATTTTGTAGGTTATGTTATATTAAAGTCACATTCATTAATAATAGTTAGGTGCATTTTCATTTTAAAACACAAATTAAGAATTAAATTTACCGTCTTCTTATTTAAATTACTTTTTTCTCTTATTTAGCCCAAAAATTATGAAAATAAAATTTATGAAAAAACCGAATATTGACGTATATCGCAGTTAAACTGTGATCAAGGTATAGTCAGAAAAATTCAATTGTTTGACTCGAGTTCAAGTCCTGACCAACGTTTGTGCAACACTTAACCAAGGAAGCCTTGGTTGAACTCACGTCAAATGCGAAGTAAACTATGCATAGTTGACTTATGGTTAACTTTGGATTGTTTTTTGTTCCTGCAACAGTTTACTAAGGCAACCGTAGTTTACCATTAGCTTATAGTTTACTGAGCTTCTAGAAACCGGCCCTAAGTAGAAATTAGTTACGCTTTAATTTGCCGGCCACCAAAAAATCTGTTTGCGGAAGATATTGGAAAGCTTGTGGAAAGATGTGCCACATGTTAACAAGCTAGGTGACTATGTTTAAAAGTAACACTAATTTAGCTTTTGCATCGTTCTTGAAATTTAAAAAATAAATTTATTGTTCAATAAAATGTTTAATAAAAACAGAAATATGTTTTTAACGTACCTTAGCATATTTTAAGGAAGTATTAGTTTTCCTGTCATTTATAAAATCTGAGATGTCTTTCAAAGCCTGGGCTACCTTCAACTGCAATAAATTTCCCGTTTTCAAATTTCTAAAAAACAAATAACATCTTTATAATATTTCTGGAAGAATAAAAAGAAACTAACAGAATTAAAGTAATAATATTTTTGTGTTAATTTGAAATAGTATTGATTTATATATAGTAATATAGTCAGAGCCGCAGTAGGGGGGCGGAGGGGGCGACGGCCCCTAGCGCACTAAGGAAAAGGGCGCTGACGAGCTTGACTAAGGGGCGCCACATTGCGAATGTGAGGACCTTTTTTTTCACTTGGATTTTGGGAGGTGAGGACCTTTTTTTTTATTGCTCATCACTTGGATTTTGGGAGGGGAGGACCTTTTTTTTGTTGCTCATCACTTGGATTTTGGGAGGGGAGGACCTTTTTTTTTGCTCATCATTTAGATTTTGGGAGGTGAGAACCTTATTTTTGGAAGGGCGCCAAAAGACGGTTCTGCCCCTAGCGCAAGTTTTCCTTTCTGCGGCTCTGAATATAGTATTTGATTTAACGAACGTCAACCTAGAGAAAATAACTGCTCACATTTGCAGGTGCTTCCAAAGAGAGTAATTCTCTTCTGAACAAAAGCTGTGGTTTCAGAAGTTTGTCAACTAGAAAATATTTCTTATAAAACTCAATTAGTGAAATGAGCTTCATTTTTGACTTCAAATCTGAGTTCCCTGTAACTCAAGTAGTTCCATTTTCAGAGAAAGTGGCGCTTATTCAATATTAACATCAACCGTTTAACCGCATTTGATCTCTGAAAACAATGATATACTCGCGGGCCAGATTCAATGGGATTTTGGATAGTTATCGCGGGTCGGATAAAATGAGGCAACGGGCCAGATCCGGCCCGCGGGCCGTATTTTGCACATGCCTGATCTAATACATACCCAAACACCATTCTTAAACACATAAATACTAAAAAGACACCAGGTTATGACCTAATTAATGAGAAAGTACTGAGAGAATTGCCACATGAAGGCTTTAAATTCATTAAAACAATATTTAATGCCATCACAAGACTAGGTTACTACCCACAACAATGTAAAGCGGCACAAACAGTATTTATTTCAAAGCCAGAGAAAGCCCCGGAGAATGTAGAATCCTATAGACCTGTAAGCCTTCTACCCCTTTTACCCAAACTCTTTATTTATTTTATTTATTTGAGTTTGAACTCTTTGAAAAGCTTCTTGTCCAAAGACTTCTTCCATTCTTGACGGAAAAAACGTTATTCCAGACCACCAATTTGGCTTGAGGAAGAAACACGGCACAATAGAACAGGTCCATAAAGTTGTCAATAAAATTAGCAAAAGCGTTGAAGAAAAACAATACTGCTCAGCAGCCTTTCTGGATATATCACAAGCCTTTGACAAAATATCAAGGGTTATTACACAAACTGAAAAAAAAAAATCTACCAAACACATATTATGACATCCTTAAATCCTACTTGAGTAATAGATTCTTTCAAGTAAATTTTAAACAGGAATACAGTGAACTTTACCTGTTTCACGAAACAAATTCTAAATATGCAAAGAAATAAAAAAAAA
This sequence comes from Liopterus haemorrhoidalis, assembly GCA_963971575.1. Lineage (NCBI taxonomy): Eukaryota > Metazoa > Arthropoda > Insecta > Coleoptera > Dytiscidae > Liopterus > Liopterus haemorrhoidalis. Next base: position 63,519,316 of record OZ020613.1, read on the forward strand.
AAACTACATACCCATTAGGTACACTCTGTCCATAATACCTATGTTCCAACATAAACATATAGGCACCAGTCTGTTTAGCGATCTCATACATAAGCCCAGATTCCAAATATCCTGTTAGGTCAGCAATTGGTCCTTCGCCACCAATAAATAAAAACAGAGGTCCTGAACCGTAGTATAAATCAGAATTGTATGTATATGACTGCAAAATAATATTATAAGAAGAGGTGAGGCAATTATCGGTGAGGCGATTGAAGCCTGGAACTCAGGCTTTAGGGGATGAAAAGCCTTAAAAAGCTTGGTTGACGAATACTTCGAGGAAGATCGGGTGACACATATTTGTTTTTGTATACCAACTATTTGCTAAAACATTCAGATAAACAAATCCAAGTGGATTCTGTGTACACAGATTTCAGTAAAATTTTTGACAAAATCAACTATAATCTTTAAATAAACTCTTAAAAATTAGTATTTATGGAGGTTTACTGAAATGGTTTATCTCTTATATTAAGAACCGAAGTCAAGCAGTCAAAATCAATCAATTTACGTCAAGATTTGTAAAAATTGCACCTGGTGTCCGTCAAGGGTCGCATTTGGGACCATTACTCTTTCTATTTTTTCAATTTTGTGACTTCACTAACTATATTTCAAATGCTAATTTTCTATTATTTGCTGATGATATGAAAATGTTCTTGAAAATTACTTCAATTTTTGTAACTTCAAAGTACTGCCACATAATGATCTTGGCAATTTATATAAATGTTGTAATGAAAATACATTTTCTAAAAGTACTAATAAGTCTGTATTCCATTATAAATTAAGGAATATATTATAAGATGGAAATTGTGAAGGATCTTGGAGTATATAATGACAAAAAATTATCTTTTGAAGTTTATTTCATTAATATCGTTTCTAAACCATGGAGAATTCTGGGTTTTATTATTCGTAGCACAAAAAACAAATCTATTATTTCTATTAAAAATTATTTTGGCTTTGTTTATAGTTTACTAAATTTTGCATCCAAACGTTATTTCACCTAAACAATTTTAATACTTGTCAGTGTGTGTTCCCATACAATAACAAAATAAATAAATAAATAAATAAATAAATAAATAAATAAATAAATAAATAAATAAATAAATAAATAAATAAATAAATAAATAAATAAATAAATAAATAAATAAATAAATAAATAAATAAATAAATAAATAAATAAATAAATAAATAAATAAAAATTAGTTTTATATCTTGAATTTCACTTTAAAATATTTATAGTACAAATGTAATTTTTTGTCGTACAAAGAACCTATTTTGTCGTGAAGTCATTTGTTGTTATAATGACGTAATTTATCGTGCTGAGTACATATTTTGTTGAGCAACATTGGTCTTTCAATATACATATTTAGCCGTGCCGTTACGTTTTTCAATTTTATTTATATATATATTTGCACGTACCAAATTGAATTTCCTTGTGTTCATCGGGTTGAAATGATTGTATCGGGTACTGAAGTTATAAAAAGTGTAAGCTGCTCTTCCTGAAGCAATGGGTGGATAGCCATGTCGGAACATATCCATCCAGTCCGCCTGAAAAATATTATTTCATATTCAAATACATAATTCTTGGAGGCAGTGGTGTATTAGAGCCACATCGCAAATAACTGCTAATCAAAGATCATTAATATAACATCTGGTGTACCACAGGGCTTACATTTGGGACCCATATTAATTACCCTGACTATCAACGACATAGGTGCAGTTATTATATTTTTTTCGCTGACGATCTGAAACTTTATTCAACGATTAAATCCCCTGTCGATTTCGTTAACTTACAGAACGACCTGGATGTGATGATGATGAAGTGCAGTACAAACTATCTAGTTCTAAACGAGGCTGTTGATTTTTCCAAAAAATGTATAACATCGTCTTTCTCCTACACGATCAATAGGACTAGCCTTAAGCAAGTTGATAAAGTATGAAATTCTGGAGTTATTTTTACCAGTAGCGTTTTATTGACAGGTATAGTATAGTATTTTCTGACTGCATTTGTAAAAATACAACCGAATGCTAGGCTTTATTAAAAGGAACACTTCTGAATTCACCAACTATGTTGCTATTAAATCATTATACTCCGCACAATACAGAAGTCATCTCGATTTTCAAGTGTGGTGTGGCAACCGTATCAATCCACATATTCCAGTAACTTAGAATAGGTACACGACAGGTTTATTAAGTTCCTAATTTACAAATCGTGCATCAATTACACCTTGCTGTTGTCTCGTGTTCAACGGAGACAATTAGTTGATATTGAGTCACTTCGAATGAGGCGGAATATGGGCCGATTATGCGTACTTCATAAACTCATCAACGGAGTTATTCCTTCACCGGAATTTTTAGAAAGGATACAAATAAGGGTACCTATTCGTTCGACGAGGACACATGACACCTTTATAGTATCCCGGCATAGAACCTACTACAGAAGTGATGTCACCATTCACAGGATTTGTTGTCTATATACCAGGGTTACCTTATATGTTTTTACAAACGACCACTAAATGGCAATATTGAAATGTGTCATAACTATATTCGAAAAATTTAACATTTGCTATTGTGAAATCAGTGGCAGCTTATAAATTACCGAGTAGTTGTTGACAGTGAGCGTTTAAAAAAACGTTTAAAAAACAGTTTGTAAAAAAATGGATAATACTTGTGAAAGTTTTCGTTGGATGATTTTTTACGATTTAAGTAAAGGCCTAACTCAACAACAATGCATAGATTCTCTTCGTTCAACTTTTGGTAATGAAGCACCATCAGAAAAGACTTTTTTACAATTGGTTTGCAGAATTTCGTCGTGATCGTTCGTCCGTCAGTGATGAGTCTCGTGGGTCAACCAAAATCGGTTGTGATTCATAAAAACATGGTTGCTGTGCGCAAAATGATTGAAGAAGATCGACATGTGACTTACCGTGAGATAAAGGCATCCTTTGGCATATCACAGACTGCAATACATTCGATTTTCATGAACATTTAGCTGCGATAAAGATATGTCCCCGATGGATTTTGAATAATTTCACCAAAAAGTTCAAAAAAAAAGCTCGTGTTGATTGGTGTAAGGGAATGCTACCAAAATTCAACCTAGGCACTGCATCCGTATACAACAACGTTACGAGTGACGAAACTTGGATTTATTTATATGAACCCAAAACTAAGCAACAATCCACTGTTTAGGTCTTCCAAGATGAACCGAAACACACAAAAGTTGTTCATTCACGAAACATTTACAAGAAAATGATCGCTTGTTTCTTCGGTTTTACTGGACATGTCACAACCATTCTTTTAGAAGATCGGAGAACAGTTAATACTGAATAATATACAACAATTTGTTTGCCAGAAGTCATCGACAAAATCAGGAAAAACAACAAAAAACCTCGCAAAACTCTTCATCATGACAATGATTCAAACAATTGATTATTTAGAAGATAAAAACATCGAATTAATGTCTCATTGCCCGTATTCGCCTGATTTATACCCTAACGACTTTTTTTGTTCCCCAGTATTAAACAAAAAATGCGTGGACAGCGATTTTCATCACCTCAAGTAGCTGTTGAAGCCTTCGAAATCAATTTTTTTGAGATACCAACTTCAGAGTGGAAAAAATGTTTCGAAAATTGGTTTAAACGCATACAAAAGTGTATAAATTTTAAAGGCAAATATTTTGAAAAACAATAAAACAGTTTGTTCCAAAAAAATTTTTTTCTTTCTTAGTTTTTGTAAAAACTTAAAAAGTAGCCCTCGTAATTCCATATTTTGCAGTGTTGTAACTAGGGATGGGAATTTATTTTTGAATATCGATATATGCGCGATTCGATACATCGTAAGTGTGATATCGATATACGATATATATCGAAGTAAAAATATCGATATTTTCGATATATCGAAATAACTAACACGTAACATGTAAGATATATAAATTACATATTTTTTGGTTGGCTTGGCGGGAAAAGAAGTCGCCAATTGACAGACAATCACTTTACAGTTGGTACTCACCCAGATACCAACCAACTTTCTAATATTATCCTTGTTAACAGCTCTCTTAATTAAATATATATATGCTGTTCACTTTTGTAAGGACAAACCAGATTTTTTGGTTACTTTTATAGTGTATTACGGTCTTTAAATATCAATTAAAAATATTCCTTACACTGTAAAACCGACTTTAGATTTATTGGTTATGATCATTATTAAGAAAGTGACATTTTTTATAATGTTTTAATACCGACATGTCAATTTCAAAGGTGGAAGTTATTGAAATCAAAATTTCGTCTTACAAGCTATTCCAAACGATTAGGCGGAACTAAATGGAAATTTCGTTATTTTAGGCTGTCACGAAAAGGGACCTGGCTTGGGTTATTTCATGTTTCAGGTTTGGTATGTGAAAAATTAAAATTCCAACAGTGAAACCATGGAAACGAATGACATATGTCAAATATTTTAAAACATTTTTCCATATTTTGAAGACAAAAAAATTAATAAATGGGAAATTTTTATTAAGAATGACAAAAAACTAAAATGTAATGAAAAGGACATTTTATAATGACAATCAATTTAATCTAGAATTTGCAATGTGAGCATGATTTTCAAAGCCTAAACAAAATTACCAAAAGTCCGAATTAATTGATAAAAATTACTAGATTTCAAAAATTAGTTCCGCCTAAACGTTTGGAATAGCCTATAGTTTGTTTCTACAAAAGTGAACAGCATATATTTAAATGTAAAAAATATACAAGAATACCGATATTTTGTGCGAATATCGATATTTTGAGCGATATATCGCATTTCAAATATCGATATAAAAATATCGATATATTTTTCTAAAGTATCGATATTTTCGATGTATCGATATATCGTTCCCATCCCTAGTTGTAACACAGCAAATGTTTTTTGCTCAACACTAGTCGGTTTCAAAAGAAGTATGTTTAACACTGAGTCCAAACGAAAATAATATTAACTGTACATAATTTTAAATTTTATTTAAATGAAAATATTAGGTATAAATTTATTATGTTTTATTTAGGTTTAAACCTGCAAATGCAAAATTTCTTAAATAAATAAATAAACGTTTTTTTTTTTTCTAGCAATACACTACAGACTATAATCTTTTACTATTAATTGTAGATTAAGGCTGCTAAACAAGAAAATACTTTATCTATAAAAAATAGCAATTAAATTAAAAATATTTAAAAATACCTGGACAAATGAAATGCAGGACAACAAAATAAAAAAATTCATTTTATTTTGAAATAATTCCATGCGAGCTTCTAAGAACTAAAAGAAGTTATGTTTTTATTTGCTTTTATATTCGAAATAATCTATAAAACGTATTTATGCAAACGACATGCATTTTTGCTGCACAAACTTTACAATATAATCAATTTTTTGTTAACAATTTATTCAAAAAATTCACATAAATAATTATCATTTTAAAACACATAAATTAATTTTGTTGTAACTAGTGCTTATCAGACATTTTTTAAATAAATATATAAATTTCTTATGTTAAAATGTGTTGGTATATTAATTTATTATAAAACATTTTTATTAAAATGTCATGGAATTTTTTTGAATATTATTGGCCTAGTTCTATAACAAAATTGAGTGCTCATCCCACGAGAACTGCCCAGTGATGTCACATGCGCAGAAACCAGAATACGTAAAGTCGCTTCGTTGCTAAGTAACGGACGTAGAACTCATTTAATAAAAAGACTAAAGGAAGAAGTATTATGTATCATTTTCATGCGGGTGTTGGAAGCGTAGAACAAGAAATTCAACCAATAGGATCGCTCTATTTTGAAAAAACCCGTACCATGGTGTCGTAAGCGCGGTGTTACAAGCGCGGTGTCGCAAGTTCAGAAATTTCAACTTTAGCGCTGGCCGCACCGTCGAAACCATAGGAACAGATACATTTTTTCGGAATGGTGAGATCTTTAGCGAGACACTTATATAAATTTCCTAAAAAAATAATAAAAAAAAGTAAATTGATGTAGCGAAATAGCGACTTTTACAATGTTGTCGGTAGTCATAAAGTTTATTATTATGGATTCGGTTTCAAATATCTGGTCTGCAGAAATGTCATTCAGTGGGTATACTAGTAATACATTCCCAAGCAAGGGTTAACAGAATCTTGATTCTAAACTGTGATGTCAAGTCAAAAAGATTGTGTATTAAATTATTTTCTTGTAATTGAAGTAACTGTCTGTGTTTTTTGTGTCTCATTTCTTGCAACAAGTTAAAATAATCTCCCTGTTGCCTTCTGTTTCTATATATATATATATATATGGGACGTACCCACCATCGCTTTTCTTCATATCGCAGTAAGTCTAAATGTGTATATAAAAGAACTAGACATCTCCTTCGATTTGATGACATATTTAATGAAACTAAATAACCGTTTACTCCGAATACTTGTATAAACTTTTAGGTTATCACGCCTATAACGCCACCATGAAATTCGAACTTTCAAATATAACACCACCCCTCTCACCCCTGTTGCGCCAGTGACTACACCATGAAAATGATACTTAACATGCTATTTGGAAAGACCAAGATAGTCTTTCAAAACGGCGGACAATAGTTTCGGACAAGACAGGGAGACATAATTCTTAAGTTGTATTAGGTTATAGTTTTTATGATTTATTATTCTCCTTGTAATAGTTATGTACATAAAAATAACTGTCATATTTGGCAGTCATTAACTAAAATAATGCTTCAAGTACACTGCTGATATATTGTTGTTGACAATATTATTTATTGTTGCAAAAAATAATAAATCCTATATTTAACTGCAGGTAAAAGGTTTTTAAATAAAAAAATTAAAAATATAAAGTTTCACAAAATTGTTTATTCGTCATGGTGACTGCAGTTTCGGTGTTAACCATCGAAACTACATTAATACAAATTACAAGCTTCGCCAACGGAGTGGCCGGGTCCGTTAAATGACGCAGTTGTGACTGGTAAAAACAGTCGAAATTGTGAGGTACCTGGTTTGATATTGTTCATATCGGTCAAAGCATATAGGAGTGTCTAGAGTTTCTTGTTTATGCCTACGAATCCCTAGACATTTCTATATCTACTTATATAAGCCGTTCACTTTTGTAAGGACAAACTAAATCTGGTTATTTTGGTGATTTTTATAGTGTATTACTGACTTTTAGAAACTTGGTTATATTGTAAAAAAGGCTTTACAGTTTGGGGTTATGTTTGCATTATTTTAGGTTAGTATTATATTTACAAAATATTTAAGATCACTATTCAAAATGAAATATGACAAATGATATTTTTTTAAATGACATATTTATAATCTGACTTTTCAATTTATTTTACTGTAGTACCAACATGACATACAGTTACAAAGGTGCAAACAGTTGAAAACAAAATTTCCACTTAGATTGTTCTTACAAAAGTGAACGGCTTATATAACAATAACATGTTTTTTTTGCGTTTTATAGAAAATGTATTCATTTTTTCTTTCGATACTTGAAAATATCGAATTTTTTTTTTTTCGGTTCGATATAGGTATCAATATTATTGATACCCAAATATCGATATTTTCTCAGTATCGCATATCCCTAGTTGTAGGACCAAATTTGATGCGTATATGACAAATAATCCACGTTTTTATCAACTATTTTGTATCAAAAATATAATAAATTAAATAAGCGTGGCCTTTTTATTGTATGAATTATTTTCTTCCCACGTCACGTGTGTGTCTTGTCATTAAAATTATCAAATATTAACTAAACAGTCATGATATATCACTTTATAATATAATATAAAAAGTTATCTATTGAATAAAATTTATTTCTTGGTAACTGGTAATATTTCACTGCTTATATTTGCTATTTGTGCTAACAGTTTACGGGAATAAATTTATCTGGATGTGACAGATTTTGCTGGTATCGAAAATAAAATATTACGCCGAATTTTTGTCTGATTCAGATTAATGGTGAATGGAGAATCCAGAAGAACAAAAATATCCGAGAACTGTAGTCAAGGCCGAATATTACACAAGAAGTGAGAGGTAGACGATAAGAGTGGATAGAACACGTGATGAGGATGAGGGAGCACAGAAAGGTTAGGAAGATATGGGAGGGAAAATTGAATACCTTTCCACCAGTGGGAAAACCTAGTAAGAGATGGAGAGATCAGCAAACCGAAGATCTAATAAATACTGGTATACAGAACACATGGAAAGACCTGGCAATTAACAGATCAAGATGAAGGGCTTATGTGAGTGAGGCCAAGAGTCAACCCGACTGATAAAGAAACCAAGAAGCCCAAAGAATAAAAATTATTAAAGGTTAAAAAGGCATTTAAAATCTTGAAAGCCCTATCGGTACTCTAGCAAAAAAAAATATTTTTCTCACGACTGGGTGTAAAACCGGCTTTATGTAGGGGAAACCGGGGTGTAACGAGCTCCCCACTTTTTGGCTGTTAAAGCATGCCGCCATGTTTGGATGCATTCCATTTGCGTTCAGTACTTCGCTAGTGTCTCCCGAGAGTGGTTTTATGACTGATATCTGGCGTTTACATTTTGTAAATTGGTGAAACGTGTTTTTTGTTGTGTTGATATATTTTTCACACATATCCAGACGTTGATTGCTTCAGTGCAGAGCATGTGGCAAGTGGGCACTTTGTTCTTGCGCTGGAGAAGATGTTAACGATGAGGAATGCAGTCACGTGTGTTCATTCTGCGCCAGATTTTAGCTGATTGCCCATTATACCCCGCCCGTGCTCATTCTGCTCCGACACCGGGGTAAAATGAGCACAAGGATGCTTTTTTTTATATCGTCATAACTTATATTTTTGTATTTTTACTGTCTGTAATAATTAATTTAGTCTGCAATAACATTTTTCCGACTGTTTCTCCCTCGGAAGGCATCGGGCAACACCGAGGTAAAAGCCCTAGTAAAATTTCCCCAAAATAATTAGTGGTTCGGATTCCACGATGATAAATTGTAGGTCCCATACGGATTGTTTTAAATACAGGCAACACACACAACACAACTGTATGCGGGGAAATAGCCTACGCTCGGAATATGTTCAGTACGAACTTGTCAGTTCAGGGCATCGAATATGTTCAGTACGAACTTGTCAGTTCAGAGCATCGGGCATGGCACTCTAAGAAGAAGCAGAAGAAGAAGTAATAATTAAACAATAAATCATCTTACGAATAAAAGTATTTCGAAATTTTTTACGATATTTCTTAAGATTTTATTAAAGATAATCCTTAAAGTGCCTGTTATGCCCCGGCTTCCCCTACCTACTTTTCGACATATAAAGTGTTACTTCATTCCCTAAGGAATTTTTTTTAACTTTATTACCTCTATAAAGTAACAGATATAAAAAAAAACAAATTCCATAATTATTTATTATTTACTGTAATAGTAATATTACTAGAATTTACAACATAAATGTACCTCCAAATTAGTTTTTTTTTTTATTTATTATATTATTAATTGACTAAAAATTTGTGCTTGTTGAAGTTGCAGGTTCATTTTCAAATAAAATAGTAATAGTTCTGTGTAATTGCCTACATTCTTTTTATCACACCATTTTCTGAAATCTATATATGCCACGTACTGCTTTCATTTGATACACTATTCAGAATTTAAAAAAAAAAATTGTTTCAATGAGCACATATTAGTTTATATCTTTAAGGGGATATGTTTTTTAGATGTTTTAGTATTTTTCCCATGTGCGGATCAAAGAGTTGTATAAGCATGCCAAATTTCAACTCTCTAGGTTTAGCCGTTTGGCTACAAGACAGAGAGACGACAAAATGACGGTATAAGAGTTTCTTGGTCATACCTACAAAACCCTAAAAATTAAATTTCAAATTGATTAAATAAATTGTAACTGATCGTCGTGAGAAAAGTTTTGTATGCATCTCGAGAGTACATTAATCCCTTAAATGAAAATACCGTCGACTCGCTTTGGTCGTGTTGGATATCACTTACATTTTCGGGATTAAACCATCACTTTAAATTCACTAGATACATAAATAACTATTGAAAGAAGTCAATTTTGTGATCTAAGAGCGAATTAATCCAATTTGAATTAACACTTAAGGGAAAATTTGATTCACTATTCGACTAACCCTCAGAAAGCATATTACATCCGAGTAACGAGGTTCAACTACACAAATATAAATTATTTTCATGTTTTATTATAGTACATATACGATTCCAGTACAATGATAATTCATATTATTTGCTACAAGATTCAACTCAGCCAACTGGACAGTAAATTTGAAATTTGTTTCCTGGCATCCGTCAAAGATTGTGGATCATTTGAAGAATTTGGAAGGAAATCAGCTGCATGAGAAACACCTGAAAAAAACCAGTTAGGTACCAAAAATTTCATAATTTCAGTTAAATTACTTACCAGATATGACAATAGCTGGTGCGACGTTTGACAAGTCCGCTGTTACACCCAAACTTTTCCAAGGATCTATTGTTCCTTGAGTGAAGATGGTATAGGTAACGGAAGGATTGGTACCACCATAATCATAGTTAACAGAGTTCGACTCCATCTGAACACGCATATCTGGAAAACTAAACAATATCTTATAAAATAAATATTTCTGAAAATTACAGCGATAAGGCAGAAATTTCCTTTGAATAAGTGATTAAACAGCTGTATTAACACCGTTGATCTTCGGTCAACATCGTAATTGTTCGAAAACAAAGAAATACAATAATTTGAAGAATGCTAAAATGGATAATTGAAGATATCCGCTAATAAATCATATATGGCAAGGCCCATTTAATTTGACTGAAGGATAATTTTTTAAAAATATTCCGAATTAACAAGGAATTGGTGCAGATTTTTACCAATGAATTGGCCCCGTTCATTGTACATCCAATAAGAAAATCTATGCCGTCTTAACAAAATTCTTATGTCACGAGTAAACTGAAGACATACTAGGAGGTTCCTTTTGATACTGAATGTAAAAATTCATTCGAAATTGTATAACAGACTTAATTTCTTGTAAACAAAGCAAACAACGAGCACGCTCTACGCTTGTGAAAGAGCTCATCCGTCTATATTGCATGAGAACACTCGCAGTGGCAGTAAGTGTTCGCAGTGACAATATTGTCAACTGACATTAACTGAAGCGCCTCTAGTGAGATTTTGAGAAACTGACAGGTGGAGGATAGTCGAGTTTGTATACTATTGTTTTCATAGCGAGTTTTTACAAAATGTCTTTAAAATTGCAAGAAAAAATTAAATGCAACGTGAATTGTTGTGTTTATCTTTGCAATGCAAAAGTAGGTCGTGAAAGAGACCTAAGTTTTCATCGTGTTCCGAAACGTGACAAAAAAGCCTTATTACCTTCAATTATAACCCTAGAGGTTACTTGGGACTGAGAAAACGGAAAATTTCATTTAACGCAATCCTCATATTGAATAATATATTAATTTCAATAAATATCACATGAAGATACCATTGAACCTGCCAAAAATATCCTATCTGCGTCAGCCATAATGTACAATGCAGTGGCGCCTCTATCGGTAGTGTCAGATGACAATTGGGTACCACAGTACACCACACTTACATCAATATTTGAAGTGTTTTCCTACATTTTGTTTCTTGAAAATATTGTGAATCCTCTGAATAAGTGTTTATAAGTTGTAAAACCCTTTAGATAAACCCTATATTCATTCCTGAAGAATTCTCCACTGGTTGAAATTTCAGAACCTGGTGCGAACGACAAAAATCTTTTCTACAAGGTTGTTAGTACATTTACAATTGCGATCATATACCAGTGACGCCCAAACGACCAAACGACGTTAATGATTTGAAATGAAATTAGCGACATTAAATAAATGGTTTAAAACATAAACATAATACTTACAGTAAATTGAAAACATCTTTGCATATTTTATAATAAAAACTTATTGGAATTGTATTTGAGAATGGCTGGTTTGAGGAATCTGTAGTTTCGTACCAACCTAAAGTAGTACACTGTTGATACAACCACTGACGTGCTGGAAAAAAAATTAAGGTAAATGTTCCGTACGTTTCCACCAGTTTACATTAGAAATAGGCTGTATGTTTAGAGCCCATGTATCTCCAACACGAGTAACAGTAATCGTTTGAGATCTATCCTAATTTCGTTATGCTTAATTCCCCGGAACGACACCCCATACAAGCTGACAGACAGACAGACAATCAGACCAATTCTGTAACTCAGTTACTATGATCATAGTAACTAAATATGTCTCTATGAGCAAGGTCAGTTACTATCATGAATGAAAGTCATTATACTTTTTATAACATTTTATATTGTAGTAACGTTACTACACAGTAATTTTTTACAGAATTGATCTGTTTGAGTGACGGTGTAAGGGTTTTTGGGTCATACCTACAAAACCCTAAAAAATTTCCCATACAAAATACCTATATGAAATTCTGAAATATGGGAAAAGTCACAATATCCCCAATTTTTCGTTAGGTAACATTAAAGTACTCACCCATTTTTGATGGATTCAAAGAAGTATTCTTCATATCATTGACAACATCATTGTATGTTGGTATGCATGAGGTCAGTGTACTGTTCATATATTTAACAAGCCTAGTATAGTCATCAACCTCGCATGGTACGCACAGTAATTGGCACATGTAACCAATTGTCTCCGTTGTGCCATATTTAACTTTGTTGCTAATAACAGCAGCCAAATGTTTGTAAAACATTATTTGCTCTTGTGAATTAGTTAATGTTGGAGTACTGCAAAAACTAAAAACAAAAACAACAGTCAATCAACTACAATACACTTACTGCACATTTGACAACCTTAGATGAGCTGAAATGAAGTAAATTATTTCAAGCAGAGCAAAAATAATATGGATCAAAGTGATACGAGCATATTAGTTAAGGGAGGGGATCCCAGAAATCATTTGCGCCTCGAGCCTCGATGTAAATAAATACGGCCCTGAAGACGAAGGAAGTATAGATATGACCTGGACTTTTTAAAGTTCTGATATAGAACAGCTATTATAAAGTTCAGCTATTGGGCACAGTGTTGCCAAAGACGGGGAAAAGTCGCCAAATATAGGGTATTTGAGAGGACGTTTAGCGACAAGAAAACTACATTTGGGATTAGCGACATTTTTAGAGTATTTTAAAGTTAACTGACGACAAATTTGGAGAATTTTAAGATTTCACTTATTCTGTTTTAATTATATATTTATTATATAACGTATATAGGTCTAAATTTGATGCTATAGAATGCCTGTATACTAAATATTTGTAAAATAAAATATGATGTTTTCGTCAAAATAGTTTCAGTGTATAGGAACTAGGGATGGGAACAATATATCGATATTTCGAAAATATCCATACTTTAGAAAAATATATCGATATTTGAATTGCGATATATCGCGCAAAATATCGATATTCGCACAAAATATCGGAATTCTTGTATATTTTTTACATTTAAATATATGATGTTCACTTTTGTAAAAACAAACTACAGGCAATTTCAAACGTTTAGGCGGAACTAGATTTTGAAATCTAGTAATTTTTATCTATTAATTCGGACTTTTGGTCATATTGTTTAAGCTTTGTAAATCATACTCACATTAAAAATTCTAGATTACATTGATTGTCATTATAAAATGTCCTTTTCATTGCATTATATATTTTGTCATTTTTAATAAAAATTTCCCATTTATTTATTTTTCAGTCTTCAAAATATGGAAAAATGTATTAAAATATTTGACATTGACATAGTTTGATAAAAATTATTATTATTATTCTTATTATTCATTATAGATATTCAGCATTGTATATCTGAAGTCCCAAACACTATAAACACAATTAATTGTAGTAATAGTGTTTTTATTTTGGTATTGAAAAATTTGGCGACTTTTTCTTGAAAATAGCCACTTTTCATCAATGCTTTAGCTACTTTCTTAAAAGTCAAGTTGGCAACACTGATTGGGCATTTGCTTTGTACGTCTGTGGTTGAATAGCGAATTCGCTCGATTACGAAGTGTTGTTCCTGACCCCTTGTAGTTGGACAGTACTTTGTTATCGGTTAACTTGTAGTAACTTACGAGGTGTGTAAATTAAGGAACCGGACTAGTTTATTATTTTTTTTTTCATTCGAATAGAATTACAATTCAATACTGACTCCCTCAAAATAATTTCCTTGGGAAGCCACACAGCGCTGGAGACGGTTCTTCCAAACCTAATAGAAGTGCTGGAACTCGGATAATGGAATAGCTTTCAGCTGGTCGTTTACGGACGTTTGAATGTTTTCGAGTGTCCCAAAACGATGTCCCTTGAGGTGATTTTTCAATCTTGGGAAGAGGAAAGAGTCACAAGGACTCAGGTCAGGCGAATAAGGAGGCTAAGGAGCCACATGATTGTTTTTACTGGCCAAAAACTCGTTTATTGAAATTGCCAATTTTTCTTATTCCCAATTCATTGGTCAAAATCTGATGAACGGTAGTGTGAGTCAAATTCAACTCTTCCCCGATCATTCTGACTGTCAACCGACGATCTAAACGCACAAGATCCCGGATTCTGTTGACATTATCATCGATTCTTGAAGATGAAGGCTTTCTGCTGCGTGATTAATCTTCAATCAACTCTCTTCCTTCTGAAAAAACCACCAAATAACCTGGGTCCTTGACAAAACACTCCGTAGGCCTGCTGAAGTTTTGCAAAAGTTTCTGTTGCACTGTGCCCAAGTCTGAAGCAAAACCTAATAGCACACCTTTGCTCGAAATAAATGTCATTAATTTTTAGAACGCACTAGAAAAAACTGTTTCACGAAAAAAATCGCTACGGACAACAAAATTACTCTAGAGAGTTCAGACTCGTAATGAGGGCGTATCACATGTTCACTTGCTGCTCCTCCATGTCTCGTGACCCAAATGTTGCCAGATCAAACGCTATGTTGCCAGCCCGGTTACTTAATTTACACACCTCGTATATGCAGGGCTTTAATGAATAGAGGCATCATATGAGGATTTGTTAAGAGATTAAAAGATCTAGATTACGCTGACATCTGCCAGCTTAGTTACCTCAATAATATGAGATTAAAACTACCTTGCTTGAAACTTGAAGCTAAAAAAGTGGGCTTAAAGATCATAAACGTAAAACCAAGGAAGTAAGAATTATGTCTTCAAGCGTGTTAAAGGACAGCCCAATCGATTGTATTAGCGAGTTTATGTATTTGCTTAGAAGCTACGTGGATGAAAAGGTTGGCACTGATAAAGACGTCCAAGAATGAATTCAAAATCTATAAATGCTTAACAGAATCTAGAGCTTTAAAATGTACGCATATAAGGCCAAACTGCGTATATTCAATAATAATGCGAAATCTATCCTGTACTACGGCTGGAACGCTCAGACATGGAAAGTTACCAAAAAGATAACAAACCAACTCCAAGTATATGAAAACCGTTGTTTCCGCAGCATTTTGTGTATCTACTGGCCAGAACGGCTGTCTAATGAAAGCCTTTAGGAACGTGCAGGCAACAACGGGTCGAATTAGAGATAAGACGGAGAAAGATGTCTGGGCCACAACGTAGACCTCTAGACCATGTTGCCAGAAAGGCCTCGACTGGAACTTACAGGCCAGTCGAAAAAGTGATCTTCCAAAAGCCACCTTGAAACGAATGATGCTGGAAAAGTCTTGGGTAGAAGTAAAATACCCAGCAAAGAACAGGATCCGGTGGAAGTATTTTGTGGAAGCCCTATGTTCCGCATAGGAATGGTGGAAATATGTATGAAGGGTTCGACCAATTGCGACGGATTGTAGTCCCAAGACAAAAAAGTTCGATAGTGACTTACCCTCGGTAGTAATGTTACTCGAAATCGGACTAACTGCTGTAGATTTGAATGTCCTTAAGAATAAAAGCTTTCAAATAAATATAAATAACACTTTATCAGAAATAAAACATACGAGCAGGAGTCCCACAGGGATCAGTTTTAGGCCCTGTTCTATTCAACATATTAATGCATGACACACTCAGCTGGAACTGAGGCAACAAGTACCATGCTTGCAGAGTATATACCATTTGTAACAAAAAACGTGGTTCAAAACAAAACCGTCTGTGATTTACAAAAAAGTTAGGCAACCGTTAGTCTACGGATCGTAGGCATAGATTTTTTACTACTAATATTTGGAACTATATCTTATAAACAGTTTAATACAGAACGAAGTAAGATTGCTTTTAAATTAAATTAAATATATTTACCTGAAATCAGTTTGAATTTTTTGCCGTCCATCAGACGTACCTAACAAAGATTGTAGAGATTTGAAAGAGTTCTGAATAGATTGAGAACAAGATTGATTTGCCAAACCATTCTGAACTCCTGGGAAGAAGGCTGAAATAAAATAAAATTTTAAAAATATATATTAGTTTTTCTTTATTTTCAAATAAAACTTACCTTGAAAATTGACTTGGGAAAGGAGTGGAGCACTTGAGGCAACCACCGCATCTACTACTTCCGGGTAATCTAGTTTCGTCCATGTGGCTAAGTTACCAGCATAACCAGAACCAAATAATACTACCTAAAATAAAACTAATAATAAATTGAAAAAAAAACAAAAGCAACCGGAAGTACAAGATATTTTTTAATACCTTTTACGGTTTACGAAAAACTTTAGTCTCTAACGACTTGATAGTAAAGTATTTTTATTTAATAGTGTTCAAACTGCCTTCCATTTTGATTTAAACACTTTCGTATCCTTACTCTTGAGTAATCTACGTATAGCTCGGACCATAGTAAAAATAAAAATATTTTTCTTTCAAGTCGTACTAACTTGAAAGTAAAATATATTTAATCAAATTATGCTCCAAGTTAGCAATTCTCAAACAGTTCCCAAAAACTTCCTGTATACTGTCCAGATATAGTGCCAATAAAATATTAAATTACCTGACAACCAGCAAGTGATGGATTATTTTTTTTCATAGTCATTATAAAATTTTTCAAATCTCCTATCGCCTGTTTTATTCCTAGGAAGAAGAGATTCTTCTTTCGAAGGTCGCTAAAAAAAACATAATATATTCGAATTTAATTATTCGAATAATCTGAACTAGTTTTGTATGTAAATTAATTTAGCTTGACGTCGGTCCATCAGTCCGTCGGTCTGTCTGTCTGTCTATCTGTATGTTGGTCTGTCTGTCGGTCTGTGGACACGTATAGAGCATATAATAGGTGTGTTCAGCATAAGCAAATAATCTACATATTCTGCATAATTTACACAAGAAACGTTTGGCATAAGGTTTCTGTGTGCTCTGTGCCGCACGAAGATCGTTCGGCAAATGTCGTGCAGTGCAGTTTGTGCTGCACACTCGCCCCAAATTTAGAGCGTGCGGCAATCTGTGTAATAGTGCTTTTCGTGGTAAAAATATAAGTTATAATTTTTTCTACAAAACAAAATGAGTGAGAGTTTATGCCAGCAGCATTTGCCAAATAAATAGTACAGACTCATTATCATTAATTCCTTCTCTAAAGGAACTGCTTCTTGTACTTTATAATAATGTTTTATTTTACAAGCGTGCATTTTCTATAAACGACAAAATTTTCTGGATACAAGCGAAAATGTACTTTAAATTGCTTTGTAGTCATGTTTGGAACAGTATAAGTTGTCCATCGTAAGTTGAGCCAAAAGCCATAAAACTCTAAATGCGCAGTGGGTTAATAGTTAATACAAAGTAATAAATACCGTGTCGTCCGACGATGGTTTATTTAGTTAGTGTATGTACAATAGGGGATAGGCATGATTTTTAATTTTTTTTTCTATATTCTTCTTGTTGCATATAAACATAAAAACAGTTTTGCATTTTTTTTTTTTTTTTTAATTTGAAGGCTTAAAAAAATCATGAATGTATGTAGCGCGCGAAAACGACGTGTGACGTTATACCCCAACTTAGTGTACTGCGTACAGTCTACCCAGTGTACTGCGTACAGCCCACCCAGTGTACAGCGTGCAGCCTACACAGTCGTGAACTTATTTGCTTGTATAACTTTTATAGGTTATGTAAAGTTAGAGTGATTTTAATTAAAATAAAGTTTAATTCTATAAAAACAATTTATACATGTTTACCGAATTAAATTTTATATTAAAATATATAAAATATGGAAGATCCAGGCCCCAGTACTTCGAAACATAGTCGAAAATATTGTTTAGTACCGATTTGCACAAATAGTTCAAATAGAAATAAAAAAAGAAACAATTTATATCATTACCTGATGGCGAAAAACAACAGAAAAGGCGAAATTTGTGGTTGGACGCTATGAGGCGAAATAAAACCGATATTTCAGAAAAAAGTAAACTTTATGTTTGTATATGTTTTTTCATATATTCCATGAGCATAAATGCATCAATGTTGGGTAAATTATCACTCTGAGCCCTAACAAAATCTTTATCTGCCATTTTAATAATAAATGTGTGAAAAATTGTTTAAAAACAAATACAAAACTCTCGAACAATACAATATACACACGTAAAGATTATGTTGTAACTGTATCTGTGACGTCAAACCCCAGTCGTTTGACGGCATACTCAGTCGTATTTACTCGGCAACCTTCGCGCCGTGGTCGGCTTATTTCAAATTTACAATATTTTAATTAATTAATTTGGCTATAATATTAATTAAAATGTGATTTTTGTTTTGTTAGGTGACTAACATTAACATATCAAAAAAATGTAGTTTTAAGGAAATATAAATTTTATGTCTATTGTTTTCCTCATCAAATAAAAAAAATTATATTGCTTTAAATCATCCCAACTTCATGCATTATTTTTCATGACAACACACATATAATTAATTTGTTTCCAAAAATAGAATATGTTAGAATAACGAAAATAACTGCACAATCTTAACAAAGCGTTCGACTTCTTGCACAAAGTACACAGTAGTCTAGTGACAAAAAACTTGCACGAAACAGAGTTAACACTGCAGTTATGCTGAAAGCACCTTCTATTGAACGGATTTTGAAGAAATATCATATTTAAGCTTGGACATGAATAACCCGATTTGATCAAGTTTTGGTATAGATCCGTCCATCGGAATGTACAATTTGCTGTACTTACCCATCTGGTACACTTTCCCCATAAAACCTATGTTCGGGCAAAAACATATAAGCCTTAAACTTTTTAGCTAGGTCAAACATCAAACCACTGGATAAGTAATTGGCTGCTTGGTACATATTGAATTCTCCACCAACCAATATAAACATTGGTCCAGATCCATCGAAAAATTGGTCATTGTACAGGTATCTCTAGAAACAAATGAAATATAGAAATACCTTACATTAAACGGTTTTGAATAACACGGGTTTCGTTATAAAACAATTTTTCTGAAAATGAATATAATAACTCAACAAGCATTATAAAATGCTGTTTGAGATAATCGAGCAACAAAAAAGTGTTCATTACTGTCATTTTTGACAATTTAATTATATAAAGAATTTGTTGTTAATCATTAACGCTGCGTTCACAGCACTAAAATTAATCGACTATACGCTATAACTTGTGTAATGTTGACTGTTACTAACAAGTTTGTCATATGGTAAGGCAAACGACCGTTCACAGCTCTAAATTTAATAAACTATGCGTTTTCAATTATAGTCGGATTGCTGATAGGTGACTGTTCGTTGCTACAAGTATTGATATACAATACAATATGTTTTCTCTGTCTATATCATTATAATTATTTGCATACCCATAGTAACGTATAGTGACGCAAGTTGACAACTAACCTTCCAAATTATTTTAATAAAAAACAAAACATTAGAAAGAAACCGCATGATTCGTAGATATCTTTACTAATTAGAGTACGAAAATAAATATACAGCAGTACTCAAACAAATAAAATTATTAATTTTAAGATAATAATTATAAATAAGGATAAATTTATACTCATACGTAAATTTTGGATTATAATTTGTTGTTTAATTAAATTAAATTTGTATGTTTCCCCTAAGTATAAAGTAATAAAATATTAAGTAAAAATATATTTATTCATATAATATATTGCTTCAAGTTGTATTTAAATGATTATTTTTGTTTAAAAAAAATTAGTCACTGTAATGCATGATATCGTCGTCATCTGAACTATCGCTGTCATTTATTGTATTTATTATTTTTGTATTAATATCATCAACAATCCTTTCCCTTTCCCACCATTCATTTACTAAATTTTCGATTTATTTAACAGATTTTGCCCAAGTTTCACAACTAATTTGATCACAGGCTACTTGCCACATTTTCAAAACTTCGTTATCACTATATCCGTTTTGACCAATATGTCTATCATAATAATTTTCTGTTATACCCCAAATTAGTTCAATAGGGTTAAACTGGTAGTGATAAGGAGGTAATCTTAGTACTTCATGACTATACGTTTGTGCCAATCTATCAATAAAATACAGTCTGTTCCAAACGGTTAAGCGGAACTAAATGGGAATTTAGTTCTTTTAGGTTGTCACGAGAAGGGACCTTGCTTGGGATATTTTATTTTTCACGTTGGGATGTCAAAATTTAAAATTCCAACAATGAAACCATGGAAACGAATGACATGTCAAAATTAAATATTTTTTTTAGATATTTTAATGACAAAAAAATAAATAAATGGGAAATTTGTATTAAGAATGACACAAAAAATCAAAATATAAAGAAAATGACATTTTAAAATGATATTAACCTTAACCAAAAAATGTTTATTGTAAGTATGATTTACAAAGCTTAAACAAAACGGCCTAAAGGCACGATTTAAACGATGAAAGTAACTAGATTGCAAAATCTAGTTCCGCTTAAGCGTTTGGAACAGACTGTAAAATGGTTCAGATTTTTCTTACTTAACAATTTTTAAAAGATCACATTTTAAGACCTTTTTTGAAAACTCTTTGAAAAAAATTTAAAGTATGTGAATTTAATAATTGGCCACAAGCCATATTTTAATTAATATTTTTTACCAGACACTGACAGCTAAGACAAATAACAAAAAACATTTTTAAAATCGCTGAAAAATGGTAACTAGATTATTATATGAATGCACTACTTGATACATACATGTAACAGTCACCTATCAGCAATCCGACTATATAGATTGTTTTCCAAACTTATTTCTTTTAGGTACTTTTAAGTTTCTAAAAATAAAATTAGTAGGTTTTTCTAATTAAATTTTATTCTAACATAAAATGCATCTAATAATAACCTGAGTCTGTATAATGATTCGTCTTTTTAACATTTATTACAAACTTTGATAACGTCATAGTACCAAACTACATAAAGAAATTATCTTTCAAGTATAGGAATGAATAAAACAATTTGAATGTAAAAAACTATCTACTGATTATACTTTATCATTTTTTTGTAAATAAAAACAAACAAAATTTGTATGTTATCAAAATATTCACTTCCTATTCTAGAATTTAAAGTTAATAAATAATTAATTCAAGATACAGGATGTTAAAAAAGTGATCAGAAATTTTTTAATCATATTGTACAGAAAAAATGAATGATAAAAGCTTAAACCCACTAGGAATGGGTCAATAGGGATTTGCAGCTAAGCACCCTACCATCTGGTGAGCGTTTCATGAACTTGTGTACATCAGATAACATTTCGTTTTGTGTATTGGTTTTGTATGAAGTTTGTTTTTAAAGTTTTATTATAATCATTGAAAAATGTATGATACATATTGTTGTGTGCCTATGTGCAATTCATTGAAAAGAAGAAACCCGGAAATATCGTTTCATTTGTTTCCACTAATATCAGACACCGTACGGTTCGAAACAAAATTGGGAAAGCAAGAGGTTAGGAATCAACGCGATGTTTAGATAAACAATTTAAAAATTGGAAAAAAAGTGAGCCCTTATATCAAAGTTTGCTCATTACATTTTAATGATAGTGACTACAAAAAATATTTTCAATTTTGTATTTATTATCGCATATCTTGAAAATTACTGTTATTGTGTGTGGGTTTGTAATGCACAAGTTTGTAGGCATAATGCATAAATCTTTATGAACTCTCTGTTTTTTTCAGTGACTCCACACAATATTATATGCCCAGCATTGTAGATTTCTACCCCTTGGTAAACAACACGGGAATTATTATTTCCCCCAATATAGTTAAAATAATCGACAATGGAAAACCGCCATAACTTAAAACCAGATCACAAAATGTAGTATTTTAGATGTTTATAAGTAATGTCACTTCACAAAATCAGAAAATCCCAAACAATTATTTATTTTTTGTCGTTTTTTGATACACTTTTCGCTATTATTTACTAGTAAATGTCAAGTGGTATCTGATTTAGAATGGTTTCAAAAAAATCCGCGTGGCGCTACGATCTTAAAATTTTTCCCCTATAGTTTCAAAGACATGAGCTACTTCCAACATAGATAGTGCGCTGATGAAAATAAAGCTGTGCCATGTTGATAAAGCTTTTTAACTCATTTTCAGTACTTTACACTCTACTGCACACTATATAACTCCGAAAATAATTCTCACTTACCATATTCCATTTTAACTTTGCCAAGAAGTGATAGTTATCCAATCTCTGTGTAACAACGCCTTCCCCATAGTTTGAGACAGTTGATGATGGACCAATGAAGGATGGATATCCACGTTGTTCCCAGAATGCATCTAGCTAGAAAATGATTCATAATGGACCAAAAAGCAAAAAGTAATCTCTTAACTACTTTTTATACACTTATATTTTGCCAAAACTTTTTGCGCATTAATTCTTAAAGCGCATTCTATTAAAAAATATATCAGAGTTCTCACACATTTCAGAAATTTATAGATATTTGTGGATGGTTACCAAAGAATGAGAGCATTCTTATGTGGATGGTTACCAAGGAACGACAGCAGTCAATTATTATTAATAGCAACTGTCAAAGAATATAATTTAATTTTCTTTTAATCAATCAGAATTGCCGACCGGCGTAGCGTAGTGGTAACACATGTGCTCTGCGTTGCGAAGGTCTCGGGTGCGAATCCCGTTAAGGCATGGAAATTTTCTCAAATAAAAATCGTCCTGGCTAATTGCCACAGTAGCAAAGACCATTAAATTTAAAAAAAAAACAATCAGAATTATAACTTATTTAATTGTAATAATAAATAATATAATTAGAAAACTAACTATCTATAAATTTTATAGATGTTAAAATAGAAGATGTAAACACAAAAAGTATCGAGATCCGAAAAGGAGTAGCACAAGGTTGTGTACAGTTCCCACTTCTGTTTAATGTATATTCAGAAGAAATAATTACAGAAGCTTTTACTAACGTTTGTTGTATTATCTTAAATGAAGAATTGGTAAATAATATCCGATACGGTGTTGACATAATAGTTTTCGCAGTTAGTGTAGAAGGGCTTCAATCACTACTGGATAGCGTAACAACCTCCAGTGAAAAATACGGGTTAACGCTAAATACTGGAGAACGTAAATATATGGTCATTAGTAAAAACTCTATGCCACCTTGATCTCACCATAAAAACCCGACGAAAGAATCAACAAATTTAAATATCTAAGATGATTATCGATGACAGGTGGGATGACTCTTTGGAAATTCGATACCGCATTTAAAAAATGTTCTGCAGCCATGACTCCATAACCACCAAACTAAGGTTACTAAACTTGTTAGATTATACATATTTTCAATGCTTCTTTATGCTTTGGAAACAGAGTTTTGAAATTTGGATTTATCGCCGAATCCTCATAATTTCTTAGAAAAACCATGTCACCAACAAGACAGTATTAGAGAAGCTCAAGAAGGAAGCAGAAATTATTTACACGGTTAACCGTCGACAACGTAAAAAAAAATGATTATCTCGGACACATTCGAAACAGTGACAAATATGGATTTTTGCAAAGAAAAGTGCTCGGCAAGAGAAGTCCAGGCAGAAGACGTATTTCTTAGTTGAAAATTTTGAGGGAATAGCAGTGCCGCAACAGGATAGGTGCGAGCACCAGGCGCCGGATTCATAGGGACGCCAAATGGCCAAATAAAAAATTTTTATATTATTTTTTATATTAATAAACTGTAATCAACTCAAAATTGATTTCATAATCGAAAGTTTCAAATGGCAGGCAAGATCATTAATTGATGACTGTACAACTGCCACTTCAATGCAATTATTAGAAGTGATCCACACTTACGATTTAAAAGATGTGTACCCTAATATTGGCATTGCGCTGCGCATATTTTTAACGCTCCCTGTAACTGTTGCTTCGAATGAACGCAGTTTTAGTAAATTAAAGTTAATAAAAAATTATTTGCGTTCTATTGTACAATGGGCCAAGATAGATTGTCAAATTTAGCTTTAATATCAATAGAAAATACTATAGCGCAGTCATTAAATTAAGACTTAATTAACGAATTCTCACAGTTAAAAGTCAGAAAAGTTCAATTTATTTAATTTTCCATTCCGTTAAAGTGATTATATAATATATTATTAATCCTTTGCAGCATAGTGTACCATATATGGCACATTCCGATTTTTATTTTTATTTTACTTTTAAAACTGAATCAGAACGTTACTTCATGTATGTTCATATATGCCACATACACAGCAATGGATCCTGCAGTATCTCAAGTAATGGGCTGCAATAGATTTGAGGATATCAAGTGGAATTTGCACTTCAACGATAACTCTGAATTTATTAAAAAAGGACAACTAGTAGATACGACCTTTTCTTTCAAAAATTCGAGAGCGACTGCTTTTAATCCCTAATGAAGAACACCTAGTAATTGACGAGCAAATAATACGGAATAATTTTCTTTTGTAACATAATGTAGAATTATAATGTTCCATGTATGGCACAAACCCTAAATTATTATTTTAATTATTATTTTTTCATAAAAATAATAATTAATATTTTAAATATATTTTTTTAATTATTTTTTCTATCAATAAGAACCAATTCCTAATGCTCATGAATTATTTCAACCAAAAATAAAAATTCATGCAGTAAAGGGTTAAATGGAGAATTGGTGAATAACATCAGGTACGCTGACGACACAATAGTTTTTTCAGATAGCCTAGAAGGGCTACAATCACTACTGGGCAGCGTAGCACCTTCTAGTGAATAATAAGGGTTATCGGTAAATACCAGAAAGAGTAAATACAAGGTGTCTCAAAAGAAATTTTATATTTATTTAGCTTACTGCGTGAACGCAACGTATACGAGGGGCGCGGGGGTTATGTCAATCGGTAGCCTGGCTCTTGGGAATTCAGTCGCTATGGAGCGTTTCTCGGGAGCAGACCGCGCGTTATGCGTGCGAGAGTTTTACAAAAACGGTGATTCGGCGACTGTAGCGCGTAGAAAATTCTGCAGTATTCGAGGTTTTCGCCACTTAAATTATGCGCCAAGCATTCCTCTCATTCGACACTGGGTTAAAAAGTTTGAAGAGACTGGTACAACGCTGGATAAATCAAAATCCGGGCGACCTAGGTCATCAAGAACGGTAGAAAACGTGGAGAATGTTAATCAGTCTGTTCGTGACGACCCGAACCTTTCAATTCGGAAGCGCGCAAGTGCTTTAAATGTGCATAGATCATCATTACATTGCATTATGCACAAAGACCTAAAGCTGCACCCCTACAAAATTCAATTGGTGCAAGAATTAAAGCCCCAAGATGCCAGTCAGAGGCTTAATTTCGTAAATCAGGTGATTGAGCGATTTTCAACGTTTACCAACATTTTGTTTTCGGATGAAGCTCATTTTCATCTTAATGGCCACGTAAATAAGCAGAACTGCCGCTACTGGAGTGCAACGAATCCGAAACGCAAACATCAGAAACCCCTACATTCGCCTAAAGTGACCGTATGGGCTGCGATGTCGGCGCGAGGAATTATCGGCCCTTACTTTTTTGAAGACGAAAGGGGGCGTGCAGTTACAGTGAATTCAGAGCGTTATGTGGAGATGTTAGACAAATTCTTGATACCTGAACTGCAAAACTTTCCTGGCTATAACCAAAGAACATGGTTCCAACAGGACGGAGCAACTTCACACACGTCCAATATGTCTCTACCACGTGTTCGTGAAATTTTCTCAGGCAAATTGATCTCCCGGAGAGGTGACATAAATTGGCCTCCACGCAGTCCAGATTTAACTCCTATGGACTTTTTCCTATGGGGTTATCTTAAATCTAAAGTTTACGCCAATAAACCGACTTCACTGGCGCATTTGAAAGAAAATATCCGTCACGAAATGGCAGCCATCCCTGAGTCCACCTGCCGAGACGTCATAAGTAATTTTACTGTTCGATTAAATGAGTGCCGAGAACGCGAGGGTCTACATTTAGACGATATTATTTTAAAGAAATAAATCCTTAAAAAAATTATTTTAATAATTAATAAACATTTTTTCTATATACGGCTTACTTTTTTTTTAATCGATCCACTAAATATAAAATTTCTTTTGAGACACCTTGTTTACTTAGTTTAAATAAGTCAAAATAAAAATTATTTATATTACTTATGTTATTAAAGTTATATTTTAATGAATAAAAATGTTATATATTTATGAATATGGATATAATTTATATCTTGCAAAATTAAGCGCATTTATTTTATATTTTCATGCTTCGATCTTACATGACTTCGCGGCCCCCCGGTTTAGAAACGCTCTTCTAGTAGACAAGAAATTGTGGATAATATAACCATAAACTGTACCGCACAGGTAAAGCCTGAGAGAATTTAATTGCCAATGACATTGAAAACAAGCGTATAATTCGATCCATACAGATTATAGAAAGAATCATCATAGCATGACCTTGTGTCCAAAACGTGCTGAATATTATGTATCTGTTTCTCAGGGCGTTATCTTGTTCTTGGTCAATACATTACGTGTTTTCTATATAATTCTTACGTAGTGTACATCTGGGACAATTTTTGTGTTTTCTTTACTCCTCTCATCAAGAGTTTTCTTAATACTTTTTATTTAATACAAAAAATAAAGAAAAAAAAACTTACCTGTGCTGAAACTACAGTTAAAGTAGTGAACAAAAACAGAAAAAGCATCTCGTGTGCAGTTTATTAATCGTTATTAAGGTGACATTACTATTCATATAATTTCGACTGCTGTTTTAAATGTATGAGTGTCAAGTTATATAGATAGTCATTTATCTTCCCCATAAATTTATTTGCAAAATTTTTAACAGTTTTTATTCAATGATAATTTTATTTAAGATAGTTTTTTAAACTCAGCTATCAAGTTTGTTGTCGAAATAAATGAAATATTTATTGAAATAAAGTTATTATATTACAATAAAACAATTAATTAAAACGTTAAATTGTATATTGGGTTCACTTTTGTAAGAACAAACCAGATCTGGTTATTTTACTTTTATAGTGTATTACTGACTTTAAATGTCATTTTAAAAAATTCCTTACGCTGTAAAACAGGCTCCAGGTTTGTTGATTATGATCATTATAATTAAGCCATCATTTTTCATTTTAGACATGTCAAATGGAATGACACACGAGTGTAGGTCAATAAGTAGGCTTACCATACGTCCCGGTTTAACCGAGATTGTCCCGGTATGAAGGTATGGTCCCGGCCAGTTTGTCATTTTGTCCCGGATATTTCGTAAAAATTTAAAAGTGCAAAATATACACGCAGTACCAGAAGTGCAACCTCGGAAAATGACGATTAGACAACTATAGGCTATTCCAAACGTTTACGCAGAACTAGATTTTGAAATCTAGTAATTTTTATCTATTAATTCGGACTTTTAGCCATTTTGTTTAAGCTTTGTAAATCATACTCACATTGCAAATTCTAATACCCTTTTCACACTAGAACTTTAAGACGAGTGAACTTAAAGTTCACCAATGTTTAACATCGGTATGCTTTCACACTTGATGTTTAAATCTCTGGTGCTGTCATCAGCTACAGTAATTTTGTCCTTAAGTTACCGTCATGAAATTACCAGTTTTGAACTGTCTGCGCAGACGCACATTTTGAATTATTATAAACAAATATGGATATTTCATTTCATTCTACAATAAAGACACTACAATAAAGAATATATTACACCTGTATTAACATGTAAGTCGATACATTTTATCTCAATTATTGTAGCTCTGTATTTTATTAAACACATTATTAAAATAAATAATTTTATTATAACAATAAGTATAAACTTCTTATAACGTCGATATAATACAGTATTCTTGTTTATGATAATATAAAATGTTGACAGCACAAATTCAAGGAGTATTTTTTTATAATAGAAATTAAGTTGGCAATGCAGACAAACAGACGCAGATCTCTGTCTTAAACATCGCTTGTATTTAGACGAGGCCATACGATTTCACATTAGCGTTTAAAGATACATTCACTTTAAAAACCGATCTTAAAGTTCTAGTGTGAAAAGGGTATAACTTAAATTGATTGCCATTATAAAATGTCCTTTTCATTGCATTTGAATTTTTTGTTATTCTTAATAAAAATTTCCCATTAAATTTTGATTTTTGTTAACCACTCCGTTATTTATCCTTTTTAATTATAAGTACTAGCGTATACTTTAGCAATGAGTAGGCGTTACATTCTGTTTTTAGCAAAATCTCAAAATTGTCCCGGTTTGAGAAAAAAATATTATGGCCGTCCGTCTGTCTGTGTACACGTGCAGAGCAAATGCGGCAAAATGGATTTTTATGAAACTGCATATTTAAGCTTTTGACATCAATGGCACAAGTTGATCAACTTTTGCTAAAAATCAGTTCACTAGAAATGGGAGTTTACTCGTGTCGATTTAAAGATATAATATATTTATTAAATTTAGCATATTTAGCAACAGAAAAATATTTCGAAAAAATTTATTTAACAAAAGTTGCTATAAATACAATAACTAATAACTTTTATTTGAAACATTTTTTGAAAAAACGAAAAATTTTTGAAAAATGTATCTATTTTTTCAAAAAAAATGATAAATAAATTGATGTGTGTAAAGTGATCCTTTTATTTTCCAATAAATTGTTCAATTAATTGACAGAACACTTGATCAATTTAATGATCAATAAATTGAACTGTGTTGAATCAACTTTAAGGACAAATACCATATATCCCGTGAATAAATGCAATACCTACCACAACGTTGGAAAGCAATTATAGATGTCCAAGAAGACTATATTTAAGGTTTTTATGTTGCACAAAACGAAGTAATCATTCAAACACTCCAAATTTTTATCAAAATAAAATAGATATTTTTTTATAAAAACGGCACATTTTATTTATACCTAATTATACAGATAATTCCAATATTGTTTTCAACATATCTTTAAATTATTACTTCAATTTTCAACATTCATTTTTAATACTTCATACTTACAAACAGACAAACAGAACCACAAGTCTAAACATTCTTACTCAAAGTTAAGAATAAATATTTCCAAATCTCAATTTACATTCCATAAAAATTCCTAGTTCAAATAAAAAAAAATTAAATAAGGTTACTGTAAAATTATGAAAAAACACAATTAGTATAGTACAATTTTTAATAGAAGAGAAAAGACAAAAAAAAAATAACTTAAAACTGTTCAACAATATTTTTTTTTAATATCAGCTAAATATATGAACGAACAATGAGCAATATCGATCCCGCGGGGAGCTGGCAGTGAACGCTGGTTGTGGCACGAGTCAATAGTGACTGTTCAACGCTTCCCGCACGGGATCGGAACGCACAGCCTTCTACTACTTGTATCTAGCGGGACAAGACACAACGAAAATTGTTGAACATCTTACACTGCAACAAAAGAAAAATATTAAAATATTACTACCTCCGTTCAAAAATGATTGTCTCATTTGACATTTGTTGTTAACTTAACAATATAAGATGACAATCGGCCCGATTCTGTAAAAAGTTACTAGGTTAGTTGCTACTGAGTAACGTTGCTACGAAATAACTTTTATAGTAACTTTCTTATCAATCGCCAAACAATTGGTATTCTCCAAGCATAAGCACAAGCAACGTTCTTATAACAAGTTATATTTAGTAACGTTGCTACAAAGAACCGTGAAGCTAGAAGCAGATTACGTTCTGCGCAGGCGAGGTATTCGTTTTTAATTGAGTTTGACAGCTATGTTGTGAGTTTCTGAGGTTAAACGAAAAATGTTTTATAAACAAAATCAGAAAAAGAATTGCAAACTGATGGAAATTCTGTTGAATTTCCTGGAAAATAACCCGGTCATGGTCGGTGATACGAGTGTTTAAAAAATAATTGACAGGAACGAGTGGTGGTGCTGTGGTGATGTGCTATGTGGTTACTGTTTTCTATGTGGTGGTGCAAGTTATAGTCCAAATTTAAATGAATTGCGTGAAATACAGTTAAAGAAGTTCGGATAGCCATTGAACAGGCGCGCACTTAAAACATTGATCTGGGAAGGGTCCATTTCGAAAAAATATCTGTAATATAATACAAATTTATTGTTGTGTTTTTATGGAGAGGAATGGGTTTATATATTAATTTAATTTTGATTATAATTTAATTTTTAATAATGAAAAAGGTGATTCTTATTTGCAATCGCTTAGTTTTTATTTAATAAGTATTTGATTTTTCAAATCCTTGGGGGAGGGGGTCTGAACTCGTCGACCACCCCCTTGTGTGCGCGGCTTCTATTGACAGTCGTAGTTAATACATTTAAAAAATATTGTACTGTTATACTATTATAAAACAAATGTAAATAAACAAAAAAATATATAGAAATTGAAATAAAGAACTCGAAGAATGTTGTGCTATACAGAAAATAAAATAAAAATACTTCTATAATTATTGTCTCTATGTTGCCCTTCATTGTCAAATGCTTGAAATAATTTATTATAAACAGAAAAATTGCGATTTTTCACGATTTTAACAAGTTATTTTGAAGTTACTAAGCGTAGCAACTGCTTTCTGTTAGTTGTTATCCATAATAACTTTTTTAGTAACTAGTTACTAATTTCATAGTAACTTTTTTCTTACAGAATACGGATTTCGTGAAAGTTGCTAAAAAAGTTACTGACCTTGTATTTAGCAACTTTTATTGTAACTTTTTTGTAGTAACTTGCTTACAGAATTGGGCCGAATATGTCATTTGTGTATGAACAATAGAATCATAAAATCATAAAATAATTTTTGGTAAGTAAACGCTCAGTTTATAATAGTTTCATAAATAACTAGCAATTTCTGAAATTTGTAATTTTTGGATGTGACCAAAATTACCTGCTGCTATTTTCTTTGCAGTCCAAATAACCTTAAATCATGGAAATCCAACGTTCAATGTTAGCTGGAGGGGGCAATAATTATCAACTAGCACATATTGGGAAAGAAGCATTGCGAAGAAAGAATCAACTTCCAGACACATTAACATGCAATTTGGAAGCAATTGAAACTGCTCGCAATGTATAACGAGATATGTAAAATAATATAAGTAGTTTGTAATAAAATATTTATTTCATAAATAAAAAAGTTGTCTAAAGCGAAATTGAATTTAATATATTGTTATAAAACTAACGAGGCAATCATTTTTGAACAAAAATTTTCACCAAAACGGACAATCATTTTTGAACGGAGGTACTATTAATATAAAAATCATGAATAATAACGATATTATTAGCGGTCGAGATTCACCCAATACTGGACATTTACGTTGGAAATTATTTAATAATATATGATAATAATGGTAAGTATTTCAAATACAAAAGGTATTTGAAATAGCCAAAATATTTAAAATATCTAGGAAAAAAAATATTTTAACATACATCATCTGGAATTGAAATAAATACATTAAGGATTATATCGACTTGTGCCAACTTTGAAAGAAAAATATTATGATGTAGCTAATACAAGAAAAATATTTGAAATACTATGGAAGATTTGAAATACTATGGAAGATTTGAACTCTAGGGAAGATTTGAAATAATAGGAAAGATTTGAAATACACGAAAAATATTAGAAATACTAGGAAAATATTTAAAATACTAGGGAAGATTTGAAATAGTAGAAAGAATTAGAAATACTAGGGAACAGTTGAAATACTAGGAAAGTACTTGAAATACTAGGAAGGTATTTGAAATATTAAGTATTTGAAATACTAAAAAAAATCTGAAATACTAGGGAAAATTAAAATGCATGGAAATATATTTAAAATACTAGGAAAGTGTTTAATATACTAGAAAAATTTTAAATACTACGAAAATATTTGTAATACTACGGAAGATTTGAAATAATAGGAAAATATTTTAAATACTAGGGAAGATTTGGAATATTACGAGAGATTTGCAATACTAGGAAAGATTTAAAATACTAGGAAAGTATTTAAAATATTACGGAAAATTTGAAATTCTAGGAAAATATTTGAAATACTAGGACAGTTCTTGAAATACTAGGAAAGTATTTGAAATATTAGAAAAGTATAAAAAAACTATTAAAAGTAAATACTAGGAAAGATTTGAAATACTAGGAAAATATTTTAAATACTAGGAAAGTATTTGAAATACTAGGAAAGTATTTGAAATATTAGAAAAGAATTAAAAAGTATTAAAAGTAAATACTAGGGAAGATTTGAAATATGTGAAAAATATTTGAAATAACAGAGAGGATTTGAAATACTAAGAAAGTATTTAAAATACTAAGGAAGAATTGAAATGCTAAAAAATATTTTGAATTCTAGGAAAGTATTTGAAATCCTAGGTATATATTTGAAATACTAAGGAAATATTTGAAATACTAGGGAAATATTTGAAATACTAGAAAAGCATAAAAAAAAGTATTAAAAGTAAATACTGGCAAATATTTGAAATACTAAGAAAATATTTGAAATACTAGGAAAATATTTGAAGTACTAGAAAAGTACCTGAAATACTAGGAAAGTATTTGAAATATTAGAAAAGTATTAAAAAGTATTAAAAGTAAATACTAGAGAAGATTTGAAATATGTGAAAAATATTTGAAATACCAGAAAGGATTTGAAATACTAAAAAATATTTTGAATTCTAGGAAAGTATTTGAAATCCTAGGTAAATATTTGAAATACTAAAGAAATATTTGAAATGCCAGGAAAATATTTGAAATACTAGGAAAATATTTGAAATATTAGGAAAGTATTTGAATACTAGGAAAATATTTGAAGTACTAAGAAAGTATTTAAAATACTTTTAACGTATCCTGTATTACTAATTTTATTAAAAATAACTCTATTGTCTAGCAATACTATAAATCAGTGGTTCTCAACCTTTTTTAGGTGAAGGCACCGCTATGCAAAATGTGAGATCTTCGCGGCACCCTACTATTAAATATGTCACTATTTAGTCAATTTAAAGTATAATCAATCAAAAGTATAATTGTGATGTTGAAAAAAAAAACAATAATATTACAATTACATAATATGTATTTAAAGATTATTCGAAAATTTATAAACGATAAATATTTCTTCGATTCCGAGAATAGCGGCGAATTTATTTTGAAAAGCTCGCGGCACCCTTTTCATGTGCTTGCGGCACCCTGGTTGAGAACCACTGCGTCAGATAATAAATAAAAGAACTGAACTCATCCCCATCCCCAAATAACGAAATCCATCATAGCCCATCTCCACTACTGCGCCATATATGTTCACTGTTGCCAGCAGACGTGAGGCAGAAGTTTCTAATATCACCAAGTTGTTTATAAAAATTGAGCAACCTTGTGAATTACCTAGCTTAACTTTTTCATATAGCTATCAAATTTACTTTAAAAACAATAAATGTAATAAATGTACTAACCTGCTTGTACAATATGTATAAGAAGACAATATTAGGAACCTTAAGCAGCATCTGTATTACACGAGCCAGCAGTGGTCGGAGGTTTTTTCAAGTCTAAAGCTTGTACAAGAGGGTTCTCCATAATAGGCTGCTCTGCTATCGGGTTCTGGTCCCCTTCGCCGTTTGCTTCCTACAACACATAACAACAATTACCAACAACCACCCACCAAAACAACAATAATAAAACTAATGACCACATCGTAGCGTTATAGGATTTACTAAATATATAACTATCACTAAACATTTATTTTACAAATGTGCAAAATAAAAACTGATAATGAAATGTATTTAATACCTAAATTAGTAAGCCAATTGTGTAGAAAATAAATCTTGTGGATTATTATCACAACAAAATATATGCATCATCTAAAAATGTTGGAACTACAATGTTTTTAAAGTTAATTTAACCCGAGTTAAATCTCCCAATAAGTATATCTGGTGAATATCAAACAGTTTTACATTTATTATGATTTTATTTTATACGCAAGAACTGCATTTTCTGATCAAACGCCATCTCCAATGTAGATCTTTAAAAGATCAGAAACCTGAAAGATTATTTTTTCCCCTTAAATAAGATTAAAATGTATTAATTTCTACATTTGACGCACTCCAGTAATCAATAGAGAGCGGTCAATCTAGTAGTTAATACGTTTTACTCCTAGTAAATTACTCCTAGTAAAAAAAATTCCGAGCTACTGTTATCTTTTTCTTCTCTATCCCTATATATATAAAAGAGGAAAATTGTTTGTGTGTTTGTTTGTTCCTTCGCTATACATAGATCAAAAGTAATCATAGAAAGAACATCATAGTAAATAAATAAATCTGATGCGTGTGTTGGTAGACGCTACGCAGGTCAGTCTGATCGTTAGGCGGTAGAGAGGCGTGCCAGTGAGTTAACAATACTGCTGGTTCAAAAATTCAAATTGTGCTAAGTTGAAGGAAATTTTAAATTGTGTTTTGATTATTTGTTATTTGTATATTATTGCACTGATTATATTAAATACTAACATCGAAACTTTCCTTCAATATTGTGTTTTACTACACTAGATCTTTTGCTTAACATTTCTCATTTTTGTTGACAAGCGCAATAGAATTTCCGCCTAAGCAACAATGAAACCGTTAAAAATAAAAATATTGTTACTGTGGAATAAGTGATATCTACAAGTTACGCGTACCAATTGATGAGAAATCGTACATTGTTAAAACCCTACATAAATCAATTTTGATAAATTCAACGTTCTTAAATTAAATAACTAAAATCGAAGATAACATATGTTGGTATTTAACCCATCATTGACGTAATTTGAATTTTCTTATTGTGCAGCAATCATTTATTTTTCTGAATTAAAATATTGTTAAAATATTATCATTTTTTTCCCGTGCAGCGCCGGGTATGTGTGCTAGTAATTAATAAATGAAGTATATATTTAAGTACCAGTAATTTTTCTATATACAGATCAAAGAACTGTATATGTATGCAAAATTACAGCACTCTAGGTTCATACATTTGAACACCATTTCCAACGTACAGACAAGATTAGTGACGGTATAAAGGTTTCTTGACTATAAAACTGTAAAAACTGATGTTATTTTGCTCTTTTTATTCACCAAATAACTTATATTGGAGATATA
The DNA here is from genome assembly GCA_963971575.1 of Liopterus haemorrhoidalis. Taxonomy (NCBI): domain Eukaryota; kingdom Metazoa; phylum Arthropoda; class Insecta; order Coleoptera; family Dytiscidae; genus Liopterus; species Liopterus haemorrhoidalis. The sequence goes on from OZ020613.1 coordinate 63,554,765, forward strand.
TTTCTTATTTTTTGTCGTGTTTTACACATACAATTTTACGTATTAATATAATTTAGTTTTTGCTTTCAAAGCATTTATTTTGCCCTCAGTTACTTTCATAATAACAAAAAATGAAAGTGAGAACGAATGATTTTGTGAATGAACACACAAATATATGCAGCCAGTGAGGCGGACGAATAATTGTCCTTACTGAATTAAGATTAATGATAGTTCTACACTGAATTCAGAAAGAGCTCAGCGTATACAACTAGCGCACAACGCGACAACTAGAGCGACTATTCGTAAGTCACAGCAACCATTTTAATACAAATGAAGCATCGCTGCGGCCATTTTATTACAAATGAGGCGTCGCAACGACCATTTTAGTACAAATGAGGCGTCGTCTTTGCGACCATTTTAATACAAATGAGTCGTCGCAGCGACCACTGAAGTACACATGAGGAAGAACTGGACACTGAAGTACACATGTATAAGAAAGAGCGCGTACATGTGCGCCGCGACCAATAAAAACACCAGTGACTTATATGCGACCAGTGATCGGTGTGATTTCGCGTGCCCTACTATATTAATAATTTAACTGAAAATTTTTATCATGAAAACAATCTTATCAAAAACAATATACGCGCAATTGTGTTGTTGCATTAGTTCAAAATGCTACCAATTAATGAAACTGATCTGCCAAAATTACATAAAATATACATTTCTTACATAAACGTAAGTAATCCACAATAACAGTAAAAAAATCAGTAAAAAACGATAAAAATTAAATATTTCTAAACATTAAACATTTTTATTGAATAGATACACGAATTTCTATGTTTTTGTTAATATCACGTGATAAACGTATGTATTAATGAAGAACAAGAATTATAATTTTATTTATCACGAGAGTTTTGATTAGTTTCAACTATTATTAAGTAAAAATTAAGATTTTTATTTTGCAGCTATTGGCAGTATTGACAATGGCGATGTTAATATAAGGATTCAGCATTCAGCCATTTTAGATTATATGTGTCAGATTGACTTGTGATATTATTTATTCCTAAAGCTTTCGATTTTGTCGATTATACTCAAACTATTAATGGTGGGTTTAGTCAACATTTAATCTTATTCTTAACATTAGTTTTAGTTTTTGTCTTATGCGTAATTAAATGAATGAAAGTTTATACAATTATTTAGTTTTAACAAATATCTAATTAAACGCCGTATTCACGCACGCGCGTAATATCCTCGTTCAATGATGACAATGCTAATTGAAATTTTAAACGTCAAGAGTCAAAATCTTTGGTTATAAATAACGATTATAAAACCAAACATTGTGAGTAAAGATGTACCGGAATAAAAACAATAATAAAATTGTTAACAGTTCGGAATGTATAACCTGCATATTTTACGAGCATTTGTGCGGTTTTAGTTTTAGCGGTAAGAAAAGGTAAAAGTTAGTTAACTTCCAAGGTCGGTTTTAAGATCGTTAAAGCCGCATTCAGAGCTCTTTAAATTAAGAAGTTGTAGACTGTGCTTTGTTAGCTGTAACTTATGTTTCTATGCATTCTTTTTAACGTTGCTCATAGCGTTCATAGCGAATTAGAAATTAATACGTTACGAATAGTCCGCCATCTGTGAATTTTGAAAGCTACTATTTAGCTTCGTAAAATATTTTATATGTATTATCGTTCTTATAATTCTGTTGTCTTAGATTTTAACTACCTAATTACCTAAATTGATCATATTAACTGTCAGTCTTTGTAATTTTGAGCAAGATTTGTTAATTATGATATTATGTTAGGTTATGTAAAGGCATTCGATAACTGCGGTGTCACTGATAGACTGCGATAGCCAATGTGTTTGTATGTCTGTCTCATTAAAACATCTCACTAGCTATAAGTTTAGAAAATTATGCACAATCCACAACAAACAGCGTATTAAATTTGGAGGTCTGAACGGTTTCACGTCTTACCATATGACAAACTTTCTGATGACAGTGAATAGTTTATAATCTACAGTGCATAAGCTATTGATTTAAGAGCTCTGAATGCGGCTTAAGACTAAAACTAAGACAAAGTATTGTATGATCTTACTCGTAACAACACGATAGTTTTATATTTTAAGGTTAAAACTAAAACATAGAACCAAAACTAAAGCTACAGCTAAATGTTGACTAAACCCACCATGACATGATTTTTGGTAACTTTTAATTATGACGTAAATCTTCTGATATTGTGGATCACCTAAAATTGTATATTCTATATACATAAAAAAATTAAATATTGGTTGAACTTGATCTTAGTGGTTCTAGATAGTTGTTTTGTATTAAAGAAAAAGCCAATGAATTATCACCATTTAAATAACCAAACAAACGCCCTTTGTATAATCTTATATTCTGAAATTTTACCAAAGAACATTAATTCAGAAAACAGGCTCTCTTCCGCGTCATCTTTTGATAGATCTTTGAACTAATCGTTTCCAATAAATTATCTTTTCGGAGGTTATATACTGTTTTAAAGTGTAAAAGCATAAAAATAAAAATAATCCCGCTTCTTATCTATAATATTTATATATATATTTGTCTATTCTAAACAGTTATTCCTAAACACCGTCTATACTTTAACAAGAGAAAGATGTCGCTTCAAGGTTATGTATAAATCGTATGAAACAATAGTATAGCTTTTTGACAGCTACCATAGGCGGCGCTATAAGGAAATAATACACGGGTATGATGGTATATTTTAATACCGCTTACATATATATTATAAACAACTATTAGTATACTATATTCACTTTTGGAAAAGAAGTAATTTTTATTTTAATTGTTTCCACCTTTGAAATCGTATATCATGATGCTATTACAAAAATAATTAAAAATGATTTACATGTAATATGTATTATTTACAAATCGTCGACTTAGTTGTAAAACCTTCAAAGTCCGATTTTCGACTGTTTTGATTTTTGTTTTGTTTTATTATTTCCGTAAAATAATACTAATATGATAAACTAATCATAAAATGTTATGCCCATCGTAACTGAAATTGAATTACTGATATTTCATGCAACTTTCATAAAACAGAGTTCTAAAATAATGATTGTAGCAAGTTTTTTGCCTCTCCAGAAAAATTATGCTTCTAGGACTTAGAAGTATTTACAGATAAGCCGACGATATGTCATATTGAAAAATGATATCTTATATAAAATGATCATAACCAAAAATTCTGAAGTCTGTTTTACAGTGTAACGGATTTTTTAAATAAAGTTAAGTCAGTAATACAATAAAAAATAACCAAAATAGTCAGATCCGGTGTGTCCTTACAAAAGTGCAAATAGTATAGTTCAACCATAATAAACATTTCTTAGGTTTAAGCGGAACTAAACGGGAGTTCCGTTTTCTTAAGATATCACGAGAACCGCACTTGCCTAGGTTATTTCATGTTTCATGTTGGTAGAAATCATATTAAAATTTGAAATGCTAAAAGGAAAACGAGTGAGATAAATAAAATATATAATACATTTTAAAATTTTTGGCAGACAAAAAATAGGTTAATAATGCGACATTTTTAATTGTTTTTTTAATACCAACATGACATAGTTATCCTAAATGTTAAAACGAAACTAAAATTTTATTTTCTTAGTTATCATGAACTCACTTTTTAACGATTGAATCGAGCTTTTGTTAAACAAAATAGTTTAAAGCCCCATTCAATCATTCAAAGTTATTAGATTTCAAAATCTAGTTCCGCTTAAACTAAACCAGTGGCGAAGAGAGACCTTCGCTAGACTTGCCCTCCCATAAAAAAATAAAATATTTTTTACGTAAAAATAATATTTTTAAAAGTTTTTTTTATTTAAAAAGTTTTAGGTAAATCTTCAAAAATACATCAAATTATGTTCTATACAAATTTTTGTCCAAGGCTTGGTTTACTAGTTACGAATTTTTTAAAATTTTAAAGTTTAATAACTTCCGTTTCCGGTTTCGGATTTTCATAAAAAACAATAGGGTTCTTCCCAATTAATAGGAGAGTTTTTTAGTACGAGAACGAACTCTCTAAGTTAAACCGTTCTTGAGTTATCGTGTATACACACAGACACACACACACACATACGGACGGCACTTCGAAAATAGGTTTTTTGGATTCCCTGGACCTTGAAACGTGGTCATCAGTCAAAATCTCGACATCGAAAATTTTCGCGATTACAATACTTGCCCCTTATATATTAAGGTCGGGCAAGTAAAAAGCGAACAATACAATTTAAAAGTTGCAAACTATTGAAATAAAAAATACCTCTTAGTTTGTTTTTACAAAAATGAGAATACTATAGCAATATAAAGTCTGTTCCAAATGGTTAGGCGGAACTAGATTTTACAATCTAGTTACTTTCATCGTTTAAATCATGCTTTTCAGCCGTTTTGTTTAAGCTTTGTAAATTATACTTGCAACAAACATTTTTTGGTTAAGGTTAATATCATTTTAAAATGTCATTTTCTTTATATTTTGATTTTTTGTGTCATTCTTAATACAAATATCCCATTTATTTATTTTTTTGTCATTAATTATGTAAGAAAAATAATTTAATTTTGACATATGTCATTCGTTTCCATGGTTTCATTGTTGGAATTTTAAATTTTGACATTCCAACGTGAAAAATGAAATAACCCAAGCAAGGTTCCTTTTCGTGACAACCTAAAAGAACGAAATTCCCATTTAGTTCTGCCTAACCGTTTGAAACAGACTGTAAATTAATAATAATACAATAATTCCGTTTCTCTCCGCTAGAGTATACTTTGCTTACTAAATTAACGACGTATGTTGTCAAAACAATTATGCTGCATTCAAAATGTCAAAATTATAAATTAAAATTAACGTTAACTTAGTACTTCACGTTAAATTAGTACTTAAAATTAATTTGTACGTGGAAATTAAATAGTATGCACAATGTAAATTAAGAAATTAAAATTTAGACACTTAGCTTTGTACCAGCAAACTTTTATCGATTTCTACTTTATCGATCGGTATTTAACAGCTGTTAAATTTGCTACTGAGGTTTTGAGTGTTTCATAGTAAAAAAAATATGTTAATTCTAAGCACTAATTTTAATTTTTAATTCTGACATTGTGAATGGATCATAACTCTAGTCAAAACAACATACAAGGACAATGATTTTAAATTGAGTTAATGATAACTCGAATTAAAGCATTTAACCCGTTCTTCAGCAACCGGCCATAAAACACTACTGTATTTGATAAAATATATAAATAACCTTGTAACGATTTCTTTCCATTGTCCGACTATACATACTAAAAATTATTTATATTGTTTACACTACCTAATACTCGTCCTATAAATGTTAAGGAAAGCATTAATTAAAAAACCATTAGCTCTGCATCTAATGCAATTTTACAATCTAATTATTATGCCACCAGGTAGAAACACCCTAACACTGTCGAACTTACTGCGACAACAACCGTAAACACTCTTCAATGCCGATAACATGAAATGTCTCGCCTTTGCAATATACAAACGGTCAATGAATAAATCACAGAATCATTTACAGGTTTTAGTTAAAACAAATATAACAAATGGATATTCAAATGTTAATGATTGCAATCATGATAACAACAGTGGTATATTTACCTTAGAGACTGGTGTCGGGGCCACTTCAAGATGACGTTTCTTTTCACATAATGACTGAAGTAATTTTATACCTGCAATTAAATAACAGATGATTATTTTAATTATATATACGATATTTTCAAACAACTGAATCGATAAAAGAACATTCAGAGACTAATCTAAGAGCAATTGTCAAATGTGCATAAAAAGAATGCGCCCAGAAGAGGGTTAGCAGTGATAGGTAGGGAATATTTTGAGGACAATTTTAATTTTAGAATAATTTTATAGTAAGGAAGAACACCACCGGCCGAGAATATAAGCAACAGAATATAAACAAATTATTTAAGTAACAAAATATTAAAATAACAACATACAGTGACTGTATAAAGACAGTGTGGCCATACGATGGTCTCATTTTCTATTGGTCGAGCTGAAGTCCGCCATATTTCTTCCAACTTTGTTACAGATTATATATGGTTTACATGTGTTTAGCTTGTATTTCATCAGATTTAAGTGATATTTTCAAATAATATACGTATATTTAGACGTTTAATAGTGAATATTGTTGTGTTTGTGATGAGTAATGAGTAATGTAGATAATGTAAACTGTGCACATATTTTAAATAGTCACAAATTAAAATTAAAAATAATAAAACGTTTTGTTATGTTAAGGTTTAAAATTGCTAGGAAAAAAAGACTTAATAAACATAAAAAAACATTATGCCAGTAAATCAATGGATGGCTTCACAATTATAAGAAGTATTTACTTTCATTAATTTTAATGTTACTCCATGCTGATTTCATTTTATTTTTCACCTGACCATAATTTTAGTTGAATAAATGCATAATTGATAATATATACATCAGTTTTCTTTATTAATATATCATTTATACCATGAGTTCAAAAAGAAATTGCATAAGGGTTGGCTATGGAAAATAAAACTAACGTCAACAGAAAGCTTTAGAATTAATTTACTGTCTGAATTAGTTTTCCCAAAAATTAGAGAAATGTTGGGCTCTAATTTTTATAGAACCTTATCATCATTTTTTCCCTATCTTTTTATTCTAATTCTAATGTCCTGTTTGAACTTGTTTTCTTAAATTTAAAATATTCAAACTAAAAAAAAATTCCCGTTTTTATAAAAAAAATGTTTTAGTTTTTATAGGTCCTCAAATAAAATTATAAAATAATAAAAACATATCTCTTTTATTTCCTTTCATGTCCTTTTTTAAGAATTTTTTTCATTTGTTTTATTTTATGTTGCAAACATTTCAAAAAAATACCTTCATCGGTAGGCAATTTTAATATTTATCTTAATAAATGTTGAATCATATACATGTTTTTTCTTAACAATAAATTGATATTCACATATATATATAAACATAAATACGTAAAACTATTAAAAATTTAAGAAATATTATAATATATTAGGATATATTAACATTTATTCCACATAACCCAATACAAATCTGGAATAAACATGGCGGCTACAGTTCATATGGCCCACTGTCTTTATACAGTCACTGTATAACAACATAGCCTGGGACACCATCTGTGAACCCGTGTAGAGAACCTAACGTAACCGTCATATGGAAAGTAAGGTTATGTTAAACTGTGGTCCGCGTAGCCATTACCGGGGGCCCGCGAAACAATGTTGACATTAACTTTACATCCCCCAACTTTTCGCTTTTATTCAAATAACTTATTTAATAAAAATCCTACATGGTCAAGACTTTTTGTATTTGAGCCGTTGATTTTGAAAGTGAGACAAGTCCACTTTTCGTTATTTCTAGATTTTAATGTTTTGCATTTGAATGGAATTAAAAATATTCGTAAGGAGTAATAGACTTATTTTACATTTTTGGTATTCTCAATGCATGTAATTTTATTATACGATAAGTGTTATCGGCGTTATTTGAAAAAAGTTGTGGTTTTGGTGTACCGCAATGGACTGGTCTCACTGTCAAAGGCAATGATTTGCGGAAAATGTTGATTTATCCTAATGAAATGGAATTATAGTAGCAAACAAATGAAAATTTTATTTAATTATTTATTTTATTTCAATATAATTTTATTCTTTGTTAGAAAAATAACAATAAAAACAAAACAAAAATTTAATTTTATAGGAAAAAATTGAAAAAATATGAAAATATATTCAATTATAAGTTGTATACATATAAATTATATTTTGTTAGTTTAGACTTTTAAGGTTTTTAAAGTATTCATGATGAATGGGTGGTATGTAATAAATGCATCATATCTTTATATTTTTCTTTAGTAATAGCCCTAGTTTTTTCATATAAAGATGGTAATATTATTTTTCCGAAATTACACGGCCTACCGCGCTTTTATGATAAATCAAGAGTTTTAAATTGTGAATCTTTTTCTGTTGACGTTTTATAAAACATTTTATATGGCACATTTCTCAAAAATCTTATCCAGAAAATATTCAACCAGTTAACTATTTCTCTATCAGTATTTTTCCTTCTTCTTAAAATTGCCTCCTCGAGAGGTTTGGTAGAGTAAAAGTCTTCACTTTTTATTTCATGTACTAAAAAGGGATTATGCTTGCGACATTTTTGTATCAATTTATAATAATACTAGGGTATTAATCGGGTTTCGGTTCGAAAGAATTTATTCGAGTGGACTTGTCTCACTTTCAAAATCAATGCATTTGAAATACTGTTGACTATATAAACTAACAGTCACAAATTTGTACTGATATTGAGTCGATATTTATTGTAAATGATTAAAAACATTAAGTTAATCTCAATTTCTAATAAGACGTAACATTAACTCATATTTTTTACAAAATGGACTTATCTCACTTTCAAAATCAACGGCTTATTTGTTGTTTTCTAACTAGTTATTGACATAACTAAACAATAATTAGTAAAAATTTAATTATTTTTATTCAACTGCAAATTATTTACAGAAAACATATTATAATAAGGTCTATTTTGACTAATATTTGACCAAGAAATGTTTGTTTGAGTTTAACGTATTATAATTTTTAACTTTTTTTAATTCTTTTTACTACTATTTTTATTCATTTTATGACTTTAATTCTATATGCTAATAAAAATGTTCATCTCTTAAATGCGCAAGACCATTTATTAAAATAACCAGCGATACATTTTTACCGTTACGTTATTTATTATAACGTAGTGCCTATGAGATTATTGAGCCAGAAATTAAGTCTCAAGAACGACGTAAAATGTCTAGGGTTGGGATGGAATCCGCAAAAAAAAATGTTGTTCAAGAGGGGGGTCCGCAGACTAGATAAGTTTAAGAACCCCTGGTTTAGAGAGTTAATTTATTAAGCTGAATGGATTAGCATAGAAGTGGTGAAGCAAATGTACGATAAAAAGCTCACAATAACACGCCCAAAGGGAAGATCTCATCTGAGATGGAAAGATGACTGATGTACCTGAAGATCTGTGCAAATTAGATCAGTCAAGCTAGAAAGAGAAAGCAAAAAAAAAACATAGTTGGAGCTAATAACAGAGGAATTTAAACCCCTATTAGAATAATACAGCCATCAATAACGATGATAATGATAAATTACACATAATAATGCGAAAAGTAACAATAGGCGCGTTTAGCGAACGTAACTGCTAAGAATCAGCACTAAATTTGTTTACTTAGTGATTACAGTCAAGTGTTGCAGTACGCTAAACGAACAGCAAACGAAATACTGATATCGGTAAGTCAACATACTCAACAGTTAAGCTGCATTCAGAGCTCAGTAAATTAACACCCTGTGCGTTATGGATAGTTTTTAAACGAGTGCAATTGGTATGATCGGACAAGCTCGTACTATATCGCTCAACAGTAGTATAGCAACGACAAAGCACGAGCACGTCCGATCATACCAAATGACCTCGTTTAAAAATTATCCATAGCGTACAACGTGTTGATTTACTGAGCTCTGAATGCAGCTTTAGGTTCGCTAAACGCGTCCATTTATATGTTTATAATTAATATAATATTAATTTCAACAAATATTCTAAAATCTTATTTAAATAACTCTTAAGCCTCATTTAGAGCTCTTAAATCAATAGCTTAGACTGTAGCTTGTACTCTGATTGTCACTAGCAAGTTTGTCATATGGTAAGACGTGAAACCGTTCAGACCTCTAAATTTAATACGTTGTATGTTGTGGATTGTGGATAATTTTCTAAACTTATAGCTTGTGAGTTGTTTTAATGAGACAGACACATAAACACATTGGCTATCTCAGTCTATCAGACACCGTAGATATTGTATGCCTGTACATAACCTAATATGTCATCATTAGCAAACCTTGCTCAAAATTACAAAGACGGATAGTAAATATGATCAATTTAGGTAATTAGGTTAGGTTTAGTTAGTTAAAATCTAGAACAGCAGAATTATAAAAACGATAATAGAAAACATTTTACGAAGCCATGTAGTTGGTTTAAGGACACACAGATGTCAGACTATTCGTAACCCACTAATTTCTAGCTGCTCTAAACAGCACGTCGAGCGTTAAAACAATGTATAAAAACATAACGCACAACGTGACAACAAACAGTCTTCAACGTGTTAATTTAAAGAGCTCTGAATGCGGCTTTAAGCTACTACTTGTTTGAAAATTAGAATTAGCCAAGCGTTTCAAACGATAAATTTGGAAAATAAGGCTTCGTCTGTTCAAGAAGCTTTTAAAAAACGTGAACAAAAGTTTATTGAACAGCAAGGTCATCCATTTTGAACATTTAGTACAATCAGGGCCGGTTGGAAGTTTTGCGGGGCCTCGGGAAAATAAAATTTGCGGGGCCCTTAGGACAATAATTTTTACATAATTTCTGTCAAAAAAATTTTTTTGGATTAAAAATATATTCTTACCCTGAGCAAAAAAAATGTGCGGGGCCCTAAAATTACGCGTATGGGGACTTTACAAGCGCGGGGCCTCGGGAAAAGTACCGAAAATCCGAGGTCTGAGCCGGCCCTGAGTACAAAAGGTAGATTACTGTTATGAGTCACTAATCACTTATTATTTTTAAGACCACAAAAAGTCGCTTTTCTCAAAAATTTTGTTATGTAAGGATATAAAAGTTTTACACAGTTGAAAAGAGAAAAAAAGCTCTATAATATTGTATTAAATAATATGTATAATGTAATTTGAAAAATAGTTATTAACTGCCGTGCCTCTTGCAAAACAAATGAAAAATATTTTTGATACCACTATACCCACATTACCCCGCATTAGTTTTATTTGAACAATATTTTATTAACTCTTTTTATTAAGGAAATAATCAAGATAAACATAAGTGTTGCCTCACCCTGTATATGAAGAGATCATATCAAAAATAATCGCGACACATACTAACCTTTTGTAGGTTGAGGGCCGCTGATTTAAGTATTTGAATTCGATATCATGAAACATAGATCAATTATCACCCTATGAATATTAAAAATGACTTACCGGGTTTTCTATTTTTTTCGTATTTATGTTCCCACGCATCAAAAAGTCTGTTATAGTATCTAGCATCCATAAACTGAAGATATTGATGAGTGTGTTTCGTTGGAAAAACTCTTTCAAAACTTCCAATGACGCTTAATTCATCTTCAGCCTGGATTAGATGACGAACATCATCGCCCGTCAAGTCTTCGAGAATATCACTTAAATACTATAACAGAAACAATAAGATAACATTATTAAGTTATTTCTAAATGCAAAAAATTTGATAAAAATAATCTGATCAAAAATTCAAAGCACACTATTCCGGTTCACATCAATATGCATTACTATTATTTTCGGATTATTTAGCCAACCCCTATTAGGGAAAGGTTGGCGATTTTAAATATTACTTTTTATTCCACGGGTAAATTTAGATATCCAAATTAAGATCTAATTTTTAAAACACACAACAGCATTCCGAGATATCTGATTTATCACTCGAAAGCTTTCTTACGCTACGTTTAGACGTGCCTCTTTGCCTGTTATAACGAAAAGGCACGTATTAAGGCACTTAATAAAGTCCATTCAAGATTAGTTAATTTAATTGCCAATGTCAAAATGTAATATAGCCAAATTACAAGCATTACTCAGTTGTTATATTTGGCTTGTACAAGCTGGTATAGTCCGTACCAAATTAGTTTTGAAGATCGCAATAAAATAACAAAAGTTAGGGAATTCATAAAATTACAACAGAAGTGATATAACTAGGCGTGTCAACCCATAGCCGTAGAGATTAGTTTTTCACATTACGCATCCTACTTAAAGGATTCACAAAAACAAGTATACTTATTTATAGTTAGTACTTAAACGTATGTATGCGCCATTGACCGTTGAGTGTTTACAACGTGGTTGTAAACATGAACCCTAGTTCTGTTGTAGTTTAACAATGTGATTATAGTTATACGGGATAATTGTTTTATGCCGATCTTCAAAAATAATATGGTATGTTCTATATCACTTTTCGATGTTGCCACTTCTTAAACTGAATTTTATTTATTTATTTATTTATTTATTTATTTATTTATTTATTTATTTATTTATTTATTTATTTATTTATTTATTTATTTATTTATTTATTTATTTATTTATTTATTTATTTATTTATTTATTTATTTATTTATTTATTTATTTATTTATTTATTTATTTATTTATTTATTTATTTATTTATTTATTTATTTATTTATTTATTTATTTATTTATTTATTTATTTATTTATTTATTTATTTATTTATTTATTTATTTATTTATTTATTTATTTATTTATTTATTTATTTATTTATTTATTTATTTATTTAAGAGACACAGCATAAGCCGAGGCTTGTAACGCTGTGTATAAATAACAAAATACAATATTAAACATACATAAACTCAAAGTAACAATTATAATTATAGCGTAAAAAGAAAAAATAAATACAAAAAATCTAAATTTTGTCGTATTTGTTTAACGAGTGAGGTAATGTTTACATTTTATTTTTAATTGTATCAAATATTGATAGATAGATTAGATAGATCAATCTATCAAATAAAAATGTAGAAAGCTCTTCTAGCCACGCCCAAAGGATTGTTTTGTCTCTTATTAATTATTTTGAAAAATAGCGAGATAATGGTGGGCCTTTAATAGATGTGTGAGACATGTAAGTATTAAATTTTGTTAAAATATGTGATCTTTTCACTTGAATATTTTTCTAAAAATAATTATTTATTAATGTTTTAGTGAGTTGTTCTAGTATTAGATGTCAGCATTTCAAAAATTAATAAAACTGCTGTACAGGAATCTAGAGGTGAAGTTGTCAGTCACCCGAAAAAGAAACGGACACTTACTAAATCTGTTGCAGACTTAGATAATTTTACGTAATGTTATTTATGAGATAACCTAACTTTTTTGACAATTAATGAACTGGCAACACATCTAGTCTTTCAACTGTGACGTCATATCATACTTATCTTGAATGGACTTTACGACACAAGTAAAAAAATACTAAAAAATATTTGATTCCAAATATCTTACCTCGGCTCGTGATTCATATTCGACGAAAGTAATATGTTTTACTCGTTCTTTGGTCGTTAACTGAGTTGTGTATATGTCTGTATTGAAACATCCTGGATTCTTTTTCATTCTAACCAATTTTGGAGGAAGATGGAATTGGGCTATGTTTAGAAGTGTCTGTACAAGTGGACCTTTTACATGTAAATCTAATGGCGAAGCTGAATGTAGAGAAGGAGAAATATTAACCTGCAACAAAAGAAATCAGTTAAAATCAGAATATATATAATTGTATAAGGCAGTGATGGACAACCTATAGTACATGTGCCAAAAGTGGCACATTACACCCTAGAAATATCGTTTACCTTATTTTTATGTTAATTTATTTAATAGACGTTTACGTTAAGTTTAAAATGACGTGATTCATAGTAAAAAAGTGCAACCAGTGCAATAAACTTCATTCAAGTTAACTATGAATTGGCATCACAATTGGTTTATTTTATTGCCAATGTTAGAATGTAAAATAACTAACAATCAAGTATTACTAAGTTGTTACATTTGACTTCTACAGGTTCGTAGTCCTTCCCTACGTTGCCACATCTTCTGGACGAGTCAAGTTAAATAAACTTTTTTTTTTAATTGTAGCGAATATTATAATAAAAATGCCGAAAGCTCTTAATAGCCGCATCCAAAGGATAGTTTTACTCGTTATTAATTATTCTGAGAGCGAGAAAAAGGCGTTCCTGTGGACAAGCTCGCATTTTTCGAGTTAACACTAATAATCTTTTCACACTAGAACTTCAAGATAGGAAGTTTAAAGCGGCATTCAGAGCTCTTAAATCAATAGTTTATGCACTGTAGCTTATGAACTCTTCACTGTCACCAGAAACTTTGTCATATGATAAGACGTGAAACCGTTCAGACCTCCAAATTTAATACGCTGTTTGTTGTGGATTGTGCATAATTTTCTAAACTTATAGCTAGTGAGATGTTTTAATGAGACAGACATATAACCACATTGGCTATCGCATTCTATCAGAGCCACCGTAGTTATCGAATGCCTTTACATAACATAACATAATGTCATCATTAACAAATCTTGCTCAAAATTACACAGACGGACAGTAAATATGATTAATTTAGGTAATCAGGTAGTTAAAATCTAAGACAACAGAATTATAAGAACGATAATACATATAAAATATTTTACGAAGCTAAATAGTTGGTTTCAAAATTCAGATGGAGGGCTATTCGTAACGTACTAATTTATAATACGTGTACGGTACATAGAAGTTAAAAGAATGCATTAAATCATAACTCACAACGCACAGTCTATAACTCGTTAATTTAAAGAGGTCTGAATGCGGCTTAAGTGTAGGGTGACCATTCGTCCCGCTTTTTGCGGGACTGTCCCGCATTTTGATTGGGTGTGAATAAATCCAAAAGTCAACCCGATTGACAGTGCTCAAACAACAGAGACCTGTTAAAAAACTATTTTAACAGCTCGTTTTTTATTTTAAACATCAATTAACTAGAAAATTTATCAGGCCAAGGAAAGTTTAATATATCCTTCTTCCCACTCAGATTCGGATGGAAATAAAAGGAAATTTTTCAAACAAACGACGCGATTTATCTAGAGACGTAGAAAATTATTTCAAGAGGCATTTAAAAAATTTACAAAACAATCTTAATATAACTGTAACAGTTTTAATTCTTTATTTTTATAATAGAATTTAGCGCTCCTAATAATAGAGAAGAAATAGTTGGAAGTTTTATCTAGAAATAAAATCTATAATTAGAGAATTCAAGTGCAATTGTTTTTATGACTAAGAACACACTGTTTTGCTCAAAAAATTTGTCATACAGACACCTGACTTGGCAAAACTAAGTAAAAACATGCCAAACCAAATATAACCAACTACTCAGCTATTAGTTTTAACACATTTATATAAAATTTTGAAATGCGATATTTTTAACAAAATATTTACGGCTGTAAAATAGTTCAGACACGAAAAGACAGATTAAATATTACAATTTCAAAATATTTTTAATGTTTAATGTCACCAAAGAATTGCGAATGTTTACTTATTTAGTAAACGAAATTTTAAATTTGTCAACACATTTTTCAAAAGTTTAAAATGTTGACAGGTTATGATAAATCATTGTCAACAGGTACCAATTGCCAAATCAAAACAGTTTCTCCTAAAAACTACGTTTATATCTACTTAAGTCAATTTCAAATAATAATACAGTAGGTACAACTGTAATTAAAGTATTGTGGGAAATTTGAATTAAAAACATATTATAGGCTACTCCAAACATAATTCTTTAATTCCCTAGGCCAGGGGTTGGCAAACTTTAGAGACTAAAGGGCCAAATTCACCCTTTACGACACCTGGAAACATTTAACGTGCCATAATTTTGTTTTAATAAATGGCTTTTTAGGGTTTTGTAGGTATGACCAAAAAACCCTTATACCGTCATTTTGTCGTCTGTCTGTCTGTCTGTCTGTCTGTCTGTTCGGTAAAAATTGTAGCCAAACGGCTAAACTTAGAGAGTTGAAATTTGGCATGCTTATACAACTCTTTGACCCGCACATAGGAAAAATACTAAAACATCTAAAAAACATATCCCTCTAAAAATATAAACAAATATGTGCTCATCGAAAAAAAAATATATTTTTTTTAAATTCTGAGTAGGGTATCAAATGAAAGCCCTTGGTACGTGGATTAACGATCAAAATTTTATTTTTGCAAAATAAATTATTTTGATGCGATTTTTGCCAAAATTGTGCAAAAAAATGTTTGTCCCACACCCTGTAGCCCAGATGGTTTAAACTAAAAATCTGAAAAAATTCTAAGTAATGTACATTGGTGTGAACCGGAATAGTACAACAGGAATTTTTGATCAGATTATGTTTTCGGAAAATAACGCATTTTTTGTGTTTTTAACTAAAATATGTTAACTATTTAATACGTTGTGCAACATACCAGATCAGTAGCTCTCGTGGCGTGGTTGGATTTGTCGTACGCTTAATAATATAAGTTAACTTGCAAACTAGGGTTCGAATCCTGTTGATTTTATTTTGTTTTTTGCATTTTTATTTTGTTAAAATTCTAGTCATATTTGGTAAATGTTGCATTTAATTTTTAAAAGCGTAAATTGAATAACCAGTGGAAAGTGTTGAAATTATAATTTAATTCTATGTTTGACGAAATCAAAGGGCGGGACTTATGATGTAAGCAACCAATGGAAGCCATAGGTGCAATTTTCAAAATCTTAATGAACTTTGCTATATAAAAAAAAATACTGCATTTATTTAGAAACTTAAATAATGGTATTAGGCATTCGAATTAAAATTCATAAAAAAATATTTTGACATAAAATTTGTTTTGGCATCCCAAATAATCATCGTTCAGTTACTAAATACCTGCAAAACCCAGAAATGTGTGAAAATTCACACTTCACATCAATTTTTTTAGAATAATGAGTAATGCATAAATATTTCTTATTTTAGTCATTGGTATTACCATACACTGCATAAAAATAAAATGAACTTTTGTGTGAATATTTTCTAAATTTTATTCCTTATCAACTTAATTTGAAGAGCCACAAGAATATCCTCAAAGGGCCGTATGTGGCTCGCGAACCTCGGTTTGCCGACCGTTGCTCTAGGCCTTGCGGCATTTAGGGTATTAACCATTACAAAATAAAATAAAAAATTGAAGTGAAGTGTGAATTTTCACACATTTCAGGGTTTTGCAGGTATTTAATAGGTGTAAGAAGCCAACATAATACTGGATGTCTAGCTATATTTATCACATCAAAATCAACAGTTTTTTTGATAATCACTTTTATTCATTATATCAGAACTAAGAGCTTCCATTTAATTTTTTTAAACAAAATTTAAATAATTTGCCAAATATCCCAGCGTTTTTTACTGCATTTGATTCGTATTCAAGTCTTCATTAGATTAATACGAAATATTTTACAGTGTAGTGTGGTGTGGTTTGAGTAACTCAGTTCGCAACTATTAAAAAATATATTATTTTTTTAATATTTTTAATTCCAAAAAAATACACGCATTAACTAACCTATAAATACAAAAAAATCCATAACATTATTAGCCATAATTTAACCATGAATTAAAAAAAAAAATATTTTTTCAAAAACACAAAAACTGACATATTTTTCAAAAACACAATCTGATCAAAAATTCTTCTCGTACGTTTACGGCTTCAGATTTTTTGTTTAACCCTTTTTGGTAAAAGGGTGCGGGACAAGAACTTTTGCACATTTTTGGGTAAATTCGTGTTAAAAGACACGAATTTCAAAAAACTATCTATCGTTCCGTAATCTACGTCTTAAGAGCTTTTTTTTTGATACCACACAATAAATTAAAATTATTATTTTTTATCAACGACAAAAAAAATCGAAATTTTTCGAATAATTTATCTGATCAAAAATTCCTGTTGAACTATTTCGGTTCCCATCAATGTTCATTACGGAGATTTTTTTTTTTTTGATTTTTAGATCAATCCCATTGGCAGATAGGGTGGGGCACAAAAGATTTTTGACACAATTTTGGCAAAAATCCAATAAAAAAAAATGATTTTTCAAAAATAAAATTGGTTTGTTTATCCACACATTAAGAGGTTTCATTTGATATGCAACTCAAAATTTAAAAACAATATTTATTTTTTTATTAAATACATATTTTTTTATATTAATCCCGCGCTGTATTTTTTGCGCCGTTTTTTGAACTCTCTATAGTTTTCCTATATGTGGGTCAAAAGGTTGTACAAGTATGCCAAATTTCAACTTTCTATGTTCAACCGTTTGGCAGTTTCTACCTTTATTTTTTCCACGGAGCAGTAAACTAACACAAATTTGATTATTCCACTTTGCGCATAAGTAGTATTATTAACTTACCTCTAATAACCAGGGTTTAAGCCTCTCATCCAACAGTACATCAATTCCAAACAACTCATAACAATTATATCTAGATGTAACATTAGCTTTGCACAACTGAGAGATACTAGATTCCCCTGAAATGATTGTCTTGATAACAAGCTGCTGTAAACCACGCCATAGGTTCTTGGTGTTAACTCCTTTTCCCTCCATATAATCCCAAAGTTTTGATATTGTCCATTTATGTCCTTTACAGGCGTTTGCATCCTCGTTTGCAGTGTACTGGCTGGACAGTTTGTTTATACTATAGTTTGTAAGATGAACGTATCTGTCACTAAGACTATTCAAATCATCACTGTATTTAGCTAAAAAATAAAAAATAATAAAAAATTAATACATATTACAACAAATAATTAAAACAATATAAATATAAAAAATATATTATAACAGATTCCTAAAATATATGGGTACGAACACGTAGAAAGACTGTTGCTAGCGCCTATAGGCGCTAGTTAGCTGACACGTACCCGCGAGAATGAATTTAATAAATGAATAAATTTAAATGAATGAATGATCCCGTAACTTTGAATTGTAAGGAAGGTAATTTTGGTATTGTTTCAGAAAGAAAATTTCATAAATAAATTCAATATAATCATTTAATTAGAGTAAAATATTAAAAATGTTAAATGATAAAAAATAATCTATTTCTTAGAAAGGGCATTTAAGATAACGGTAGAATTGTTTGTTATTGTAACTTAAGACTTTTGTAAACTTAACATAAAAAGTGAATCGTAAATTCTCAACAGATAACTAATGTGTCAAAAATATATGCCGACCCTATGCACATAAATAATAGTAGTAATTAATCTTTGTCTGAAATATAAATATTAGTTTGGTTACATATCAGAGTTATCACCAATAAATTGTGGTGATGTAAGCTTTTCAGGGTAGTCGTGTTTAAGTAGTGCAGTTTAGTTAGTCATAAGGTGAAGACAATATTTAAAGGAGTTGGTTTTTAAGAGTGTTCATCATGGGTTAGAGATATTTAGACTGTTCGGTCGCGTAACAAGTAATTCCGTATAAACTTAAACCCTTTCAGGGCAACTGGTTACGCCTGTTAACCACATATCTAAAAATTAATCGGAATTTAGTGTTTGTAGAGTTTCCTAGCTGTTTCTTCCTGAAGATCATTTTGCGTAGCTAATAATAGTAAATAATTTTTATTAAGAAAAATGTATTTAGAAATTGATTCTTAAACTCTGTCCTCAAAGGGTTAATGTAGTGCCCATCTAAAGAGATTGAGAGACAAGATTCAGAAACATGTGAGGGACAATTGGTTATTTGGGCAGGTGGTTACATTAGTGTTTGGCGTAAAGTGTGTGTGAATGTGTGTCTCGTTTGAAATTAGCTGCATCAACGTAATTAATTTGTAAGTCTAACATAAATAATGTAAATATTTAAACCGTATCATAATTAAAGTAGGTTAGTTTGTAAGAAAACGTTGACTTTAATTGAACAACCCTTAACTCCTTCCTGAGAATCATAGCAACCAGCTAGCGAACATGGAGGGGGATCCAGACTTGATCCGCTCGCAAGTCTGGATACTCATAATGTGAGGTAGACCTAGAGTTTGAGGGATGAGAGTCAGTACAAATGAAGTAAATTAATCCGTCAACCGTGACATTTCCCCACAGAATGAACCTCAACAAGTAGAAATTTTGTCGGTACTTGTAGGCGCATGCACCATGTGCCGATCAGTAAACAGCAATCTTTGAACTATTACAGGTTTTCGTTTTACTATCGATGAAGTGATAGAGTGCGTTCTAAATGCACGCCCGACTGCAAAACAAATGCAATTAAGTGTACTCGGAAGCACTCTTTATTAACGAATTACGTTCATATATTACGCCAACAAATGGCTAACTATGTTGAAGTAATACTTACATGAGGCAAATCTTGCGAGACCATCTGGATAAAGGTAAATGCGTAACGGATTGAAACTAGTAACAAGTACATATAACCTCAGATCAAACTTGCTGCCATTTATTAAATATGGATTAGATATATACTCCTGTACAACCAAGGCCTTTTTCTTTGGTAGGTGGGCCCAACGGTGGATTACTTTGATTCCAGTACCTCTGGCAGACGCAGGCTGAAACAAAAAAGATTATTTAGTGTGCAATTCCACACAATTCAAAGTTTCATAGATATCTAGTAAGTCTAGTATCTATTATTATTTTTTTTTTTTTATTTCAAAAGAAGAGGTATATCTACCCTAGCCACATACAAAAAAGTCATTAATTAGTCCATTATTTTGCATTGAATTAAAAAATAATAATTTTTTCTTCTTCCTTTAAATAATTGAGCTGTGGCAGACTAATAGACAAACAAAAAGCGAAGATTAATACGAAAAAATAACTTACTAAAGCTCATTTCAATTAAGAATGTAGACAAAGACAAAACAACAGACGTACGTGGTACGACTAGTTCAAATACGTTATACGTAATGAATGTAAAATTGTATGAAATAAATACAGTCGATTCCGCTTAATCAGGACACCGGTTAATCGGGACAGCCGCTTATTAGGGACAAATCCTAAAGAACGGAAACAAAACCGAGGAAATATCGTAAATTTACTTCGCTTTTTCGGGACAATATTCCGTTTAATCGGGACAGTAATCGTGTGAATTCCCGTGGCGCCGGGAATTCATGTTGGAGTGGGGATTCACTTTAACATCATTATGTATAAGCCTGTGATCGAGTTCACGTAAATTTAGTGTAGTGACTCACTGATATAACCCTTACCGGGATGCCAAGAAAGGATTTGACACATTTGAAAGCATTTGATGTATTACGTATATAATTTTTTAATATGTATACTTACCTACGAATAGTTTTGTGAGTTGTTTTATTTTTCTGCAATTTATCAAATAAAATACTTATCAAAAAACACTAATCCGATAATGTTTGTGGAACTTCGAATAATTGGGCCAGCCGCTTAATCGGGACAAAATGTACTAGTCCCGATGTGTCCCGATTAAGCGGAATCGACTGTATATATATTGTGCCCGTTGAGCGTAAACAAAATATTATTACCATATTAAATATATTATGGGTGGAAAATATATTGCGCGATTTTTCAGACACCCGGTATATAACGTTTTATAAATTTGGTCCTTCGAGCCGGATTACACAAGCGTGGCCCACGCAAACCATTTTCCACGGATTTTCGATTATCCCACATTTTCGATTATCCAACTCCTGCGTCTTTCGGACACAGGAATATAGCATTTAAATTTTTTTTAACTATTTAGTTATAGTATTTCCCACCATTTATCCGCCTTAGTCACATAGTGCGCCTCGCCGTTTCAACCTATGTTCCTAGGGTAAACCATCCACATTGTCTCAGTCTTTGGGAACAACCCCCCAAAGTTAAGCACGTCTAAACCTACATGTCCCATTTTATTTTGGGTTCGCGATCTGCACTGGTGTGACTCGCGTTATTTTAGCCTACTCACTAATTAGTCTGAGGTTGTTAGGCGCATCTACGCCTACAAACACCTCCTTCACAGTTATTATTTTCAGTCACGTACGGGGTGGTCACACGAATCTTTTCATTGAGCTTGTTGACGTCTAGCACCTTTCTCATTCATACCAGAACACTGCGGACGTCACATATTTGTTAATAACTCTAAATACATCGATCAGAGATGAACTGTTCATTTACTGGTTCAAAATTTTATAAATTAGTATTGATTAGATGAGTTACGTCCGTAAGTTAGTAATTATAGTTGAAGGTAATGGGATTCGGACCAGTCAGAAAATAAAAACAAATTTATTAACTTCGCTAACGTTTCGATTTTTATTTTAAATCTTCATCAGAGCTACAAAGATTATAAAATCATGTAAACATAAAATACTCAGTTTGAGTGACCCTAAATTCCATAGGGAAAATTTTAAAAAAGCCACTGACAATCTAATTATTCATAACTACCCTAGAAATATCATTAATAGAATTTTTTATAACAATCCTAATAATCCCACCAATAATAATTCACTTCCAGATATCAACACTGATTGTTCGTATTTAAAATTCCCACATATCAAAAATATTTCATTTAAAATTGCCAAACTATTTAAACCCTATAATATAAAATATAGCTTTCTATAATCTTAAAACTATTAATCAACTCCACTCAACAATTAAACAACCTACTGAATTTAATAAAATGTCGTCAGTAGTCTATCACATTCCTTGTGGAGGATGTGATTTAGGCTATGTTGGACAGACTAAACAATATCTTAAAAACCGAGTATATCAACATAAAAATAGCTGTCAGGATAAATTTCAAAATAAAAAAGAAAACACGGCACTCAGTACCCATTTCTTCACCACTAATCACAATTTTAATTTTGAACAAACTAAAATCTTAGATAAAGTAGACAATCTCAGTAAAAGGTTGATTACTGAGAGCATACATATAATTCAGAACCCTAAATTAGTTAACTTTAAAACCGACTGTGATAATATAAGCGCCATCTATTGTAATATATTAAAAAAATTCTAAATCTAACATATTTCAACTAATAATCAAATTCTAATTTATTAATAGATAGCGTTACTTACTGGTTTCAACCATATCAAACCCTTTTTCAAATTCATACGTGGCTTATTCATTGCTAATCTCTAAGTTCAATACCGGACAATATGATGTGTTCGTTATTAATTTTACAATTGTTATTTTATTTCGTGACTATTAACTAAGGTAATGTAAATTTAACATTGTTTTTTATTCTTTAACTCATATTTGATATGTTTTTATTATTTAATAATTATTTTATGTTATACAGTCTGTTCCAAACGGTTAAGCGGAACTAAATGGGAATTTAGTTCTTTTAGGTTGTCACGAGAAGGGACCTTGCTTGGGTTATTTCATTTTTTCCCGTTGGGATGTCAAAATTTAAAATTCCAACAATGAAACCATGGAAACCAAGACATATGTCAAAATTAAATATTTTTATTTTTATATTTTAATGACAAAAAAATAAATAAATGGGAAATTTGTATTAAGAATGACACAAAAAATCAAAATATAAAGAAAATGACATTTTAAAATGATATTAACCTTAACCAAAAAATGATTATTGTAAGTATGATTTACAAAGCTTAAACAAAACGGCCGAAAGGCACGATTTAAACGATGAAAGTAACTAGATTGCAAAATCTAGTTCCGCTTAACCGTTTGGAACAGACTGTATTTTAAATTCCGACAATTTTGTAATGCTTATTTTAACTACTTGACTTGTTAAATTTGAACACTATCATAATTTTATACATGTAAACTTACCGATTTAATAATTGTATTTTTCTATATATCTTTGTAGCTCTGATGAAGATTTAAAATAAAAATCGAAACGTTAGCGAAGTTAATAAATTTGTTTTTATTTTCTGACTGGTCCGAATCCCATTACCTTCAACTATAATAAATTAGTATATTTTTAATTTCCTATAATAATGTATTTGTGAATTATTCTCGATTAGCAGTACTACCTACTGCATTCTAATTTAAAATGGACTATAAATGAAAAACATTCCTATAAATGTCAATTTTAACGAGTAATAACATATTTTCCATATTTTGGAACTAAAAAGTAATGATTTTCCAAATATAATTTTCCTAGAATTTATTTCAATTTCATAATCCTAAAATATGTAAAATATTTGACTTTCAAAAGATACTAATTTCACGGACAGTAATATCATAAAATCTAAATTTATACTTACTGGCTTAATGATCCATTTTTCATCTCCAGTTTTTTCCCAAGCATTCCTCAATGGTTTCAAATCCTGAGGTAACACATATGTTCTTGGAATGAAACCAAATCTAAAACGATAATTGTTATTTATGTTACACAATCATTCATAAAATTAGCGTAAAATACGCAATAACAAAAACAACTAAGAGATGCAAAAGATTTATTTTTAAACTAAAAATTAAGAGATACTTATAATTTTCCTACAGTGGCATACGTAAGGGGGTACTGGAACTGTGCCATAAAGCCCTACTAGTAGTTTTATAACAGTGTCTTAAAGCTATTGAAATTTTAAGATCACTGTCAATTGTCAAGAAAGTAGTTATTTGCGAAATAAAAAAAGGAAAAAACAGTAGTAAAAAATTGATGTGAAGTGTGAATTTTCACACATTTTAGGGTTTTGCAGGTATTTAGTAAGTGAATGATGATTATTTTGGATGCGAAAACAAATTTTATATTAAAATATTTTTTTTGTTAATTTTAATTCGAACGCCTAATACCATTATTTAGGTTTCTAAACATGTGCAGTATTTTTTTTTTTATATATAGCAAGGTTCATTAAGAATTTTATTGGTTGTTATATGTTAATGCCATTGGTTGTTATAAGTTCCGCCCCTCTGATTTCGTGTACATTGAAACAGAATTAAATTATAATTTAAACCATTTCCACTGGCTATTAAATTTACGCTTTTAAAAATTAAATGCAACATTTGCCAAAATATAACTAGAATTTTGAAAAAATAATTTAAATATAAAAATTAAAAAAAAAAAAACAAAAAATAATATAGTCTCTTCTCACAGGGTTCGATCCCTTTCGGATCAGGTTACTTGCGTGAAAAATCAGCGTCTAATACCACTAGACCAGCACACATGTTACAGTGTGGCGTGTTACAAAGCTATAACTTGTGTACATTATTAGCAAAAAATCACAAAAAATGCGTTTTTTTCCAAAAACCTAATCTGATCAAAAATTCCTGTTGAACTATTTCGGTTCACACCAATGTACATTACTTAGATTTTTTTCAGATTTTTAGTTTAAACCATCAGGGCTACAGGGTGTGGGACAAAAAAATTTTTGCACAATTTTGGCAAAAATCGCTTTAAAATAATTTATTTTGCAAAAATAAAAATTTGATCGTTAATCCACGTACCAAGGGCTTTCATTTGATACCCTACACAGAATTATAAAAAAATATTTTTTTTTTCGATGAACATATTTGTTTATATTTTTAGGGGGATATGTTTTTTAGATGTTTTAGTATTTTTCCTATGTGCGGGTCAAAGAGTTGTATAAGCATGCCAAATTTCAACTCTCTAGGTTTAGCCGTTTGGCTACAATTTTTACCGAACAGACAGACAGACAGACAGACAGACAGACAGACAGACAGACAGACAGACAGACAGACAGACAGACAGACGACAAAATGACGGTATAAGGGTTTTTTGGTGATACCTACAAAACCCTAAAAAGTGTTTTAAATGTTAAATTTTATACAGTACATTTATCGAACTTCCGTACATCGAAAATCTATGTATATCGAAGTACTCGTCAGTCCCCATTATCCTTACATAAAAAAAAATGATTCTATACATCAAAAAAAAAAAAAAAAATATGTCGAATTTTTGATTGGAACCTTTTAGTCATTTTCAGACTCAATATGTTATTTTGATCAAAATGATATGTTCAGAAAGATATAGGGCAGTCGGCGAATCAGTGTAGTTGCGTTACTGGAAACGTCACTTGTTTTTGTGACGTCATATTTAGTACGTCTACTTAGCATCCATTTAACGAATGTAATATTCGTACGCTGTCACTTGTATCGAAATGAAATGAAAATATAAGAATAAGAACAGAATTGAAACAAATAAACTATTCTAATAGGCTAAGTGGTCCTAAAAATGGCTGATGTGATCCAAAAATATGATCAAAGAAAAGAAAATAGAAATGTTGAATTTAACCTAAAAAACTATGCATTACACACAATATCAAATGTAAATCTATATGATATCTTAATTGAGAATAAACATTAACTATAGAGGCGCTGTTGTCGCTTACAAAATGGCGATTGGAATAGGATATTTTTGACATTTGCCATAGATACACAACAATTCACATTGCATTTAATTTTCTGTTGCGATTTTAAAGACATTTTATTAAAGTTTTCTTCACTTTAACACATACAAACAATGCAATTAAATGAGCCACATCCAACAAAATCCTATTCCATTAAGTTCCAAAATATTCCGCTAGGCGTCACTTCAGTTATTGTCAGTTCTCAATAAGAAAATATATAACTAAACACAAAACTGCTAAATAAACAACAAACTAAATAAAAAAGGTTTTTAGAAATTACTATAAGTTAGATATGTGAACACAAGTATCAAAACATATTAGAGCGTATTATAAAATGTCAAATGTAAACATCGTTTTATTTAGCGATACCAATACAAATGTCCCTATATTAAATAAACACTTTTAAAATTTGTAAATCTTCAAAATGACTATCGAACACAAACTAAATATGACTTCAAAAGGTGTTTTAGTAAAATAAAAGAGTGAAGAGCAATATTAGTCTATAAATTCACATGCAAAAAAAATCTATTTAGTTATTTCGCGTCGCTAAGTTTGTCATTGAAGTTATGACGCAAAATGACCAACTGCGTTGATTAAACGACTGACCTATAATAAATTTTCTAATATTGGTTTGAGACCGATTTGACCCCTTATGATTTGTTAGAGAAAAATACATTTTTTTATGCAATAAACTAAAAAAATACAGGTGATCCATTTAAAACAATGTTTTGAAAATAACTCCTTTATTTGATAATTGTTTATCCTACGTACGTAAAATACTTGATCTTTCCTAATTTAACATATTTCGTATCCCTTATAATAAAGAAATTATTTATACTAAAACAGTTCCCAAAAACATTCTGTATATGAAATTTTAACATTTATAACACTCCACTGCTATTTTTGATCACGCACTGAATGAGCTGTAAGAAATTATTACTCAGGGTAGACAAGAGAAGCGTTGGTTGAAGAACTTCATAGCTGAAGAATCTCCAAGAGTGGTTCGGGTGCGTTCTGTAACCTTATTTTGACTCTATACTCTATTTACATAAAAAAGCCCACAAGAAAAAGTTAAACAACCCGCCCTGTGGCAAATCCTGTATACATTATTATATTGTTTTAAATACATACTCTTTAGTTCCATATTTAAACATGAGTCTTTGTAAATTTTTCCATAATCTATCTTTTCGTCCAATCTGGAAAGTTCCTGGAAAATGATTAAGTTTCTGTGTGTCTCGTAATGTTTGAAAGCAAACACTCTTCATTTGTTTTCCCCAGCATCCCGTCCAATCGCTGTTTTCTACAAAATATGTTATTGATGAAATAAAATTGACAAAACGAACACATCCTAAAATATTGTATAGAATATATGACTACAGCTAATAGGAAAATAGTGCAAAGCTACCACCCTGAAGAACTAAAATAATTTGTTTCACCTATCTATGCCAACTTCATCTAATTCTAGGTGGGCAAAATTAAAATGAACGTTGTTGTTTTTTATAGAATCTAAATAAAATAAAATACAGTATGTATTTTTCTTATTATACAAGGTATATTAAATAATGGTTGAAATAAAAAACATTGTAAATTTTCACTATTTTTATTAACTAACTGCTTACTAGTTTCGGCTTTCGCCATTTTCAAAGCAATTCCAAAATTATTTCAAAATTATTTTATAAACTCTAATATAAACTAAACTATAAAATCATTTGCTTGTATGATAGTCCAAAAAACAATTTTTAGGATGTAAACCTACATTAGGTACATTTTTTACAAACTTTACAAAAAATTAGCTTTTTTGCTGCAAACAGCGCAATGTCTTTGAGCAAAATAAATGGATGGTCAGGGACCTCAAGGAGATGTGTTTGTTTTGTTCGACGCTGAAAGTTCAAGGACCTCAGGAGTTCAGTGAAACTCTGGATGGTCAGGAACCTCAAGGAGACGGACAAAACTAACATTATGTTTTCGTTTACTCTGTTTTATTTTGCAGTTATTAAATTCTGAAGATGCCGCGAGGACGTGGCAGGAGCAGGACGGCCGTGTTACGATAATAAGTTGTTTTATTTTTAAGTTCTTTTGAGTAAATAAAGTTAAATAACATAAATTTCACTAATGTATCAAAAACTTCATAAATAAAATATGGTAGGACATAATCCTACCGTCCTTTTAAAAGGACGGTGGCTTTATTCATTGAATATCGTTTGCCGGTTTCAACAAAATTTAAGTTTTTGAGGTTATTAGTAAATAAAAATATACAGTCTAACATAAAATGTATTTTATAATTTTAAAATTTAAGAATAATAATAAAATAACTTTCCTAGAAGTAGCCATTGTCAAAGCTCATAAAACGTAAGCGATTGAAACGCCAATAAAATTTACAAAAATGACAATTGTCTGAAACTTGCTATAAATGATGTGTCATAAACACAGTGATCATAACATATTACGCTATCTCAAATTATTTGTTTTTACTAATTAATTTAGCGCGATTTTTGAAAATCCTTTTAAAAAGACGGTAGGTTTAAATGGGTTAATTAACAATAATACGCATATTGATGTAAATTGTGTAGTTGATTGTAAAATATAAACACATCCTGCCTTAAACACGCTGTACTTAGACGTCTGGGTATCTTCTCTGAAGTTTTTATAGGTTATGTCACAGTTAAGTGAAGCGGGCGCATTCGTTTTGTATTTTACAGAATCACAAATTCATCATTTCAGTTTCGAATAAAATGAAGTGAATCGATAGTAAAACGAAAACCTATATTATGTACTAAATTTGATATACATATGTATCAGATCAAAAAAACACGTAAAAACAGTACTACTACTAAGACTCTTTTTCTCTAACTATTCTATTTAGTTTACTCAAAAAGTGAAATAGTGAATTTTGTTAAAAGTGAGCTACTGCAATTCAAAAGGTGAATTATAGTGCATAGTGTATCTCTATTAACCCAGCATATTATTTCTGAAAACATATTAAAAAAAGTGTGTCAAAAGTGCCAAGAGCAGTTATGTTTTACATTTCTATTAATAGACCTAAAAATGACATGTTTATAAACAACAAAGGACTTGTTTACAAAAACTGACACAAAATTTAATCTCATAAATAAAATATGATTAATAGGGTTTATTTAAGAAACAAATTCGAGCGCCATAAGTTGAAAGTTTTGAGAACTATATTAAGAGATAGCGCGCAACGATTCTATCTAAATAACGAATGAAAACAGATCAGAAATTACTCGAAATGCATGGTCAAATATTTATTGACTTCCTTGTATTTAAGTTTTGTTAATATATGATTTGCAAATATTTTTCCGCTAGTGCGCTCACTAAATTATTACCAGGGGTTGTTTAGCCAATTCCGTCAAAAAATCGGGCGGTCAAAGCACACTCGTAAGCGGCAAAAATTAATTTTCATTATTACTATAAAACGAACTAAAGTGGGTTTTACACGAGTCAATTTATGAATCAATTAATTGAAAAAGTTGACCTTTAATTTATTGATGTGTGTAAAATGTTCAAATTTAACACTCAATTAATCAATTTATTAACGAAAAATTGTTCTATTTTTTCATCAATTTTTTAGGGAATTCTAGGTATATTTTTTGCTGTTTAGTTATTGCCAACTGTTTAGTTGTAGTATAACCTAGAAATATATAGATTATATGTTTCGTTTTTAAATGTGACAGAACCGCAAAAGTTCTAATAACCTAGGTTATTTCTTTTGTTTTTGTTCACAGCTCGTAATGTTGTGAAGATTTTTTCAATATTTTCATTTTGATAAATATGTCAACACGTTTAACAAAAAAATTGATAGATAAATTGATGTGTGTAAAGCGGTCTTTTTATTTTCAAGGTTCACAATAAATTGAACTGTGTAAAACCAACTTTATATAGCGTATTCACGACGACAGTAAGAAATCGACCATGCCGAAACCTGACCGAAAAAAAAACGGTTTCCAAAACCAGGTACCCGAAATCGGGTATCGGAACCGGGTTATACGAAAATTACGTGCCCAGTTATACCCGAAAATCAGAACCGGTACCCGAAAACCCGGTTTCGGTTCCCAGCACTACTGTAAACCAGGTTTATACAGCGCGTTCCCGACGCCAAGAAAATGATCAAAAAATGGAAAATAGCTCTAATTTCACTTGCTAATGCATATTAAAGCCAATGGTGGAATTACGACTAATAGAATTCTATTCTATAGTTGACAAAAAAAAACAATGGTTACTTGGCAACCGGCAATAAAATCGATTTATTGACAATGATAGAATAGAATTCTATTTATAACCCCACCATAGATAACATGTAAATAAAATTATTCTTATCATTTCATTTTCTTAACACGATTTTGCTTTAAGTAAAATTAATCGAAATAGTGAGGTGGTGGACTAGTTTGTAAGTCTTTGAATACTAATGCAATAAGAATTTATTCCTGATACTAGTGTAAATTCCTCATGCATTTCATAAATGAGTAGCCCAATGACAAAGGTAGTTATATCAAATTATTAAATTTGTTCTTAAGATTTAATAAATCTCGCTTTTACAGTTTTTGCCCATACTATGAAACTTATCAAAATAAAATAAAAATATCTGTAAATATCAAATATTATTTGTTGATTCTGCTGTATATATTTTCTTAATTCATAACCCTTTATGAATTATTTACAAATTCAGTGATTTCCTTTTGTATACAGTGTAGTAATAGGAAAAAATATGTTTTTTCTCCTTCCTCAAATCACATGTGAAGGTCATTTAACTCCTTTTGCCAATAAACTACTCATATCTACATAGGTTACCTTAAAATATACCCTTCACCATAAAGAGAAGAAATGTTAAATTAATCTACTTAAAATTAATAAAAGAAAAGAATAAAGCATGCACACCTGTTGGGGACTCACTTTTCACCAATCTAAATCCGGTGTTCTGTAAAGTCTTCTTAACTATAATTGGTGTTATGGTACTCAGTCTCCATTTTAGGAAACGTCCAACGCCCGGGGGCAAAATTATTGCTGGTGAATCGTAACTTGTAAATGATATGTATGGAGGAACGTTCGGGAATAAACTTGGTCGTACTGGCCATTTTGTTACAGTTAATGGTTCGACAGTTACTAAACAAAAATATAAGAATTAATACAGAAAAAATATACATTACATATGGTAAAATATATACAATAATCCCTCGTCAACTGCGACTTTAATGGCCGGTTGCTAAAGAAAAAATTAACGGCTAGTTTTACAATCGGCAGTTAAGGCTCTGGCTAGTGGTTACCGTGGATACTTATGGTAATTATTATATTGAAAATATGTCGTTAACCATTGATTTGAACTAACCAACAGGTAACCATGAATTGTAAAACCGTCCGTTAATGTTTATACTCGAGGCATCCTCAAGTAAAATGATATGTTTTGTCTGACTCGAGTTAGGCATAACTCGTGTTAAAACACTTGACTCGTTCTTAAGCAACCTGCTATAAGAGTAAGTTCACAGGACAGAATCAAGAATTTACGTTAATCCAAAAATGGAGGCGTTCATACAGGGATACTCCTATGCGGTGGCTAACCCCCGGACCCCCCGTCCGGAGGCCCGAGCTCACCCAAAAATTGCTCTGGCCTCCGGTTATCCCCCAGAAATGTTTGAAGAAAAATATGTGCCCAACAAAGACCTGTTTTTTAAGGAAGTCATCACTTATATTTTAGAAGTGAGAACATTTGTTTTTTTAGGTCATCACTTGTATTTTCACCTGTCCATAAAAAATGACGCCCTCCTCTAATTTCCTGCCCCCCCCCCTGATTTTACTCAAATATTTCCTGGCCCCTCCGGATTTTAAGAGCTAGCGCCACCACTGCTCCTGGGGTACAGCAAAAATGCCTCACAAGGGCAATCAAATTCGTCGTTTTTCATTTCTATTGCAGATCTTTCATTTTATTTTTTAATTCTTCGAATGACAGCCAACATAACCTTACTTTCCATATGACAGATAAATTACGGTCTTTACACGAGCTCACAGATGGCGTACCAGGCTTTGTTGTTAACTTGAATAATTTGTCGTGCATTTTTTTTTCCTGTCGTTTTTAAAATCGAATTTATCGTTAATGAACCTTATGTATTTCGTTATTCGGGCCAATAAAAATTAGATTTATTAACGACAGATTAAATTTTAAGAACGACAGAAAAAATGCAGATTATTCTGGTAATGACAAAATATTTAAATCACGACATAATATGTACAGGCTAATCCAAACGATTAGGCGGAATTAAAATTTCATTATTTTAGATTGTCACGAAAAGGGACCTTGCTTGGGTTATTTCATGTTTCAGGTTTGGTATGTGTAAAATTAAAATTCCAACAATGAAACCATGGAAACGAATGACATATGTCAAATATTTTAATACATTTTTCCATATTTTGAAGATATAAAAATAAATAAATGGGTAATTTTTGTTAAGTTTGACAAAAAATTAAAATGCAATGAAAAGGACATTTTATAATGACAATCAATTTAATCTAGAATTTGAAATGTGAGTATAATTTACAAAGGTTAAACAAAATGACCAAAAGTCCTAATTAATAGATAAAAATTACTAGATTTCAAAATCTAGTTCCACCTAAACGTTTGGAATAGTCTATAGTAGAAAAACAAATGTAAGCAAGTATTGAAAGTAAGGTTATGTTGGCTGTCACTTAAAGAATTCCAAGATATTTTAGCATCGAGTTTAGCTAAGGGTACAAACACGTAGAAAGAATATTGTCAGGGCGGATAAGCGCTTGTTAACATGCACCGAACAGAAAGGATAAATATCGTCCTACTTTTAAATGTATCCGGACACGTAGAACGCTTATAGATACTTGTCAGCGCATGCTACATGCGACGATAACTAGACTGAATTTTTTCAAACATCATTTACCAGCTTTTTTATTTAGTTAGTAATGCTCCACTTATATTTCGTAGTTATTAATTTACAATTAATTATTATTTAATATTTTGTTACGAATTTGTTTCAAACATCTAATCTGTCCGCAGAAGCGGCTAGTCTTAATAGATGTATTAAACCGGCTCTTATAGGAGCCTGTTTATCGACTCCGAAAACAATCTTTCTACGTGTTAGTATCCTACGAAAGCTTTAATTGCCCGGATTTAAGAAAAAAATAGTGTTTTTATTTTTTTGTTTACTACTAAAAAATTATTTTTTCGTAATTTAATTTAATGCTAATTGTAACTTCTCCTGTTCAAACGTCATCTTCTGTCGTGATAAGAATCTGATTTATCGTGAACTCATATGTCGCTATAACAATGTTATACAGGGTGTTTGTTTGAACGTTGCGGCGGCATTTCGAATAACTCCTTTATTTTAAAAGATACAAAAAATTCTTCAGAAGAAAAGTTAAACTAAATAAAAGGACCCACTGAAGGCCTATAATAAGAATTCAGCATCACTTCCGGTTTCAGCGGAAATTGTTTCAACTTTTTATCTAGCATAGGGAATCGATACTTTATTATTTTTTTCTTTAAAGTACATTAATCCTTTACCGCATAGTGTGCCATATATGGCACATTCCGGTTTTAATTTTTTATTTTACTTTTAAAACTGAATCAGAACGTTACTTCATGAATGTTCACATTTGCCACATACACAGCAATGGATCTTGCAGTATCTCAAGTAATGGGCTGCAATAGATTTGAGGATATCAAGCGGAATTTACATTTCAACGATAACTCTGAATTTATTGAGAAAGGACAACTAGAACTGAGCGCCTATTTTTAATCCCTAATGAAGAACACCAAGTAATTGACGAGCAAATAATATGGAATAATTTTCTTTTGTAACATAATGTAGAATCATAATGTTCCATGTATGACACAAACCCTATTTTCATAAAAATAATAATTAATATTTTAAATATATTTTTTTAATTAATTTTTCAATAAGAACCAATACATAATGCCCATGAATTATTTCAGCCTAAAATAAAAATTCATGCAATAAATGGTTAAATCAGCTTTACAAGGATATCAAAATATCATTCTTTAATTTTAACCATTTCAAAATGGTGACCATTTATTTACTTTAACAACTTTTAAAACTTTTTTACTCTAAAAACTTTTCTTCTGAAGAATTTTTTGTATTTCTTAAAATAAAGGAGTTATTCGAGGTGCGACGTTAGAAACATACACCCTGTATGTCGTGCGGCATATTTTGTCGTAACGATATTTTTTTTGTCGGACCAAAAATGGAACCCTTAGAAAACAGAAAATTCCCACATGATACTAATTTTTTAAAACGCGATTGGCAAAGGATTACTATTGGCAACTATTCTACAAAATAAGCAAATACGAATTATGCTATATTTTTAAATTAAAAAAACAAGTATTAGTTTACTAAAATATTTGTTTTCAATT
Source organism: Liopterus haemorrhoidalis (assembly GCA_963971575.1). Lineage (NCBI taxonomy): Eukaryota > Metazoa > Arthropoda > Insecta > Coleoptera > Dytiscidae > Liopterus > Liopterus haemorrhoidalis. The sequence goes on from OZ020613.1 coordinate 63,589,049, forward strand.
TTTTGCAAAAAAATCTTAGTATTCTTACAGTCGAGACAGACTAGCGCGTTCCCGTTTCGGTCCCGTGGTTCTTAGGGGCCCCAATATATTGTTCTTTCATTTATTTTGGGGTCCTGATATTTTCACCGGTCCCGGTATAGACCCCTGACGCCCCTGAATAAAGAAAAACTGACCCTTGATAAAAAAAACATGGAATAAAATTATGTAAGGTTAATTTCATAATTAACCTTTTTTATAATAAATTACAGAACGAACGTCGTTCTGGCTTCTAATGGCCCCAAAATGGGATCATCCTGGTCCCCTACCAGCTTCGAATGGGGGTCGTCGTGCCCCCCTGAGAAAAACTGTCCCTATTTCTTATGTAACTTAAATTTTAGGACGCTTTAATAATCTTTAATAAAATCATGTTTTCTAGTCTGTAACTACTGATAAATTAAATAATAAAATAAAAAACACAAATAATATCACAAATTAATTAATGTTTAATCCTCACTTAATCTTAAAAAAACTAAAATATTAGTCATTAATTCAATAATAAATTCAATAAACAATTCATCCATTAGTTTAAAATTATTTTCACTAAGTTTTAAAAATGAAACACTTTTAAAATGTTTAAAATTAATCTTCTAATCTACATTAAAGTATAACAGTAAATTTTTAAGTGCCAAACCTTCAAGAAAAATAGACTTTGCAACTTGATCCAACCTATTATTTGTCTATTTTCTCTCTTAACCTTCATTAAAGGGGACCCTGAGTCTAAATATAACAATTTTTTAATTGTCTAGACTTCAGTTTTACGCAAGAAAATATTGTTTAAATTCAGTTTAATTATTGTGTTAATTATTAAAAAATTAAATAAAGAACAACAGTGAAATAATACATTTCTTTAAGGTAAGTTTATTTTTTTCTTAATGTTTTTTTGTGTTTTTATCTCCTTTTTTGAAATAACTATTATAAGTGAATAATAAACAATATTTAATTTTAATTAATTGTTAATTCTGACATCAGTTGAAACTTGGTTAACAAATCTTGGAATACTCTTCATTAAGTTTCAGATAACCTAACCCACAATTAACTTTATCAGTTTTTTAATTAGTGGTTAAAATAAACAATAATAACAATAGAATGCCAACACCGATAACGTTAAAAATCCTATAATTTATAACGTTAAACGAAATAGCGATAAATGGGGTAATTTTAACGTTATGCAAATGGGGTTTTCTATAGCTGAACGCTATTTTCATAATTTGCCGCCAACTTAAGAGAAGCGGTTCTCAAACTTATTAATGGCCGCTAAAGAACGAATTAAATGTTTTTTTACCGACCGCCAACATATATAAGGGAGGTGATCATACCGATTTTGACATTTCAAGATTTCGATGCATCTCCACGAATTGAGGTCCCTACATAACGTTTTGACTATTTATAGCATGATGTTTGTCGGTCTGTCTGTCTGTGTACACGTTTTAAGATTTTTGCGAATATTTAACAGAAAAATATTTCGAAAAAATTTATTTAACTAAAGTTGCTATAAAAGCAATAACTAACAACTTTTATTTGAGACATTTTTTGATAAACAGTAAAAATTTTGAAACATCTTTTCATTCTTATATGTAACGTTTCCATGATCATGATAAATAGTATCTCTGTTAGAAAATATTACGCCACGTTATTTCTACTCTGCTGCTAGAATATATTTTATGTACTTTGTGATGGCGGTCGGTCCTGTGGTGGCCACAGCTGATTTTTTTTTACAATATACCGACCAACCAAAGAAAACTCTGGACAATTAAAGCTTTCTTAGCCTCATAAATTTTGGACAGGAGCATACACTCTTCATTTTGCGTTTTAATCACTCAAAAACTAAAATATATTTCTTTGAAATATTTAAATGACAGCCAACATAACCTTACTATCCATATGACACTTAAGTTACGGTCTTACTACACGTGTTCACAGATGGCGCACCAAACCGTCATTCAATATTTGTCGTGAATTTTTCCTGCCGTTATTAAAATTTCATCTATCGTTAATAAAACTTATTTTCTCAGTCATTTTTTTATCCAGATTAATTTTGCCGTGAACCACTTAACTTTTGACGCGGACTTAGATTTTGACGCAATCCAGCGAATGAAAAACAGTGGTCAAAGTAAACAGCGACCCCAATATGCATAATGACATTTAATGGCAAAAAAAAATATTAAAAATGCATTTTGCAGGATATAATTCAAAAGATTATTGCCATAGCCAGTGGCGCACCCAGGGGAGGGGCCCGGGCCCCCCTAAGAAAGAAGGAAATAAAATTAAAAACCTACAAACACACTAGAAAATTTTCACCATCGTCTTAGGTAAATATATTTATTTAAAAATAGAGAAGAGGAATTTTTTAGGTCGTCACTTGTATTTTAGAAGTGAGGACTTTTTTTTTAGGTCATCACTTGTATTTCCGAAGCTAGGACCTTTTTTTTAATCATCACTTGAAATTTAAAAGTGAGAACCTTATTCATAATTTAAATAATTTTGTCTTGTGCTCCTCCTCCCCCCCCCCCCCCCAAATTCCTAGGTGCGCCACTGGCCATAGTTATATACTGATCTGGAATATATGCCTTCCTGAACTTTTTTGTAGCAATAAAAATCCTTAAAATCTACCACACTATATATTTTCCATATATTGACTGCCAACATATATAAGGGAGGTAATACAGAGCTACAATAATAGAGATAAAATGTATCGACTTACATGTTAATACAGGTGTAATATATTCTTTATTGTAGTGTCTTTATTGTAGAATGAAATGAAATATCCATATTTGTTTATAATAATTCAAAATGTGCGTCTGCGCAGACAGTTCAAAACTGGTAATTTCATGATGATAACTTAAGGACAAAATTACTGTAGCTGATGACAGCACCGGAGATTTAAACATCAAGTGTGAAAGCAAACCGATGTTAAACATCGGTGAACTTTAAGTTCACTCGTCTTAAAGTTCTAGTGTGAAAAGGGTATAAGGGAGGTATTGTGATCATACCGATTTTGACATTTCGAGATTTCGATGGATCTCCACGAATTGAGGTCCCTACATAACAGACAATACGCTGGCGAAAACCGCATCAAAATTTGTTCAGACATTCCCGAGTTTTAAAGTAACATACAGACAGACAGACGTTCCCTTTTATAAATTTTTAATTGCTCATAATCGTGATGTCATATCATAATGATGTACAGCATAAGTTTTCCAGGTAAATTTCAAGTACGCTGGCAAAAACGGCGTCAAAATCGGTTCAACCGTTCTCAAGTTGTAAGGTGACAGACATACAATTCCTTTGAAATATCCACCATACTTCAGAATCCTGGCATCGTACCGTGATAATATATAGATTAAAATAAAGACAAATGTCCAATTCGACTGAGAAAACCGCAAAAAAATCGGCCCAACCGTTCTAGAATTTTAAGGTAACAGACAGAAAGACGTTCCATTTTATATATTTATAAATGACCCAGTTTATCACTATTTGTTTCAGCGCTTTAAATCAATTAATAAATCTGAATTTTAATTTATTAATATTTCAGAATTCTATAAAATATTATTTATAATTGTTTTATTGAAATCAAGGCTTTGTCCATTAGTATGTAATTATGTATGAAATTCAACAAAGAATCAATAAAAAATATTAAAAAGAAACTAACTTGGTGCAGTTGTCTTAGCAACAGGAGTAGATCCAATTTTAACCTGTGAAGAATTAGGCACAACATCTTTAAAAGAATCTTCTTCAGAGCTTTCTTCTTCTTCACTACTGCTTGCATCACTAAAATATATTACGTATGTATTTATAACACACTAATATTAAACTATTTACTAAAATACCTATCTGAGAAATTGGAATCTGATGAGACACTATGTGCTATTTTATTCCTCACTTTTCTTAATTTAACCGAATTTAATTTATGTCTACTTTTAACAGATGGAAATTTAACAGGTGCTTTACGGTTTTCCTTTCTACTTTCCAAGGGAGAAACTTCTCTTGCTTTTTTCTTAGCTGTTTTTGGTGTTTCTGATACTTGTTCTATAGTTTGATCATTGGAATTATCTGAATCACTAAGATTTCGAACTCTTTGACGTTTCAATTCGGAAACATCTACATTTTGTACATTAATATTCGATAAACTATCACCAACTGGGGCAGTTTCACAATTTGGACTTGGGGGTTTTATTTCTTCATTATTTACAATTATAACTTCCTCTTTTTTATCAACAGCTAATTCTGTTTTAGCGGGAGAGCTGGAAATTTTTATAATACGTGGACGATGCTTTGGTTGTTCATTTGAATTACACTTTTTATGTACGGGTGGTTCTTTTAATTTACTATCTGCTGTAGCAGGTTTTTCATTTTGTACAACTAGTTTTTTTTCACAGTGGGCGTTATGTTTTATACATTTTTCTCTGTCCGTTTTTATTTTAGGTGTATTACAGTCTTTTGGAGAACTACTAGGATCGTTTGATAATTTTTTTGGTACGGGAGATCTTTCTTTGTGTGGTATTGGTACATCGCGAACAGATTTAGTCGCTGGAGACACATGGAGGCCATTTGCTTTATTTAAAGTTCTTATAAAATTAGATTTGTATTCACTTTCGACATCATCATCTAATATTATTCCAGATAAATTAATATATCTATGAACACGATTTGATTTGCAATCCCCGTTCATCATGGCACCCTTAGAATGATCGTCTTTACTATGCATTGAACTATGAATGAACGATGAAAAGTCAGATCCTATTTCACTTGAATATGATTTGTTATTGTGTACTTGATGGTTTCGATCAGGCAATTCAACGACATTCCCAATAATAAATTTCTTAGATGGTTGCTTATCATGGTGATTAGAAGGCACATTAATTTGGCAGTTACCAGTTATATACGATGTTGGAAGTTCACATAAATTAGTACGAACTCTACTACTATCCAGTCTAGAATCTCTATGATCCATAAAATCTTTATTTTCTGTATAATAATCTTGGCTACGATCACATTTTTTTGGCGATGGAGTTTTCATATTATCACGACCACGTTTACGAAAATTAACATCTGTACATTCACTTTTAGAACGTTTACGGTGAATATCTAAATCACAAACAGGACACCAACTCGCATAAGCAAACCGACATACCTTTTCAGATGGCTGACAACTTTTAAAATTCTTGCCTAGCTGACAGTCAATCACATTAATGTCATCGTGCGGAGGACCACGAAAATTTTGGTTAGGCATGTTTAAAAAAAAGAATCCTAAAACAACAGTCACGTCTAAGATTATTCATACATATAAATAGATTATAACTCTAACCTAAACAAGAACACATGTTCAAGGAAACTAAACGCTTTCGAAATATTATATCCGAGAGCACTTATAACGTAAGTATTTTATTTATAGTCATTTTTACAAGTTTTAAGTTAAGAAATCAGTTAGTAATAGTGCAATTTTAAGAATTCCCAAAATCAAAATGGTGTTAGACCGTCATGCAGTTCTTGTAAAAAGAATAATCATTAGAATAGACTTTAAAACAATGGCACTTATTTAACGTAAAAAAACTTACAGTTTCTTGATATGACTGGAATGTCACATTCCAAGGGTGAGATGTAACTGAAATTCACTTAATTAATGACAAATTATTCATTGCTCCAGCAGACTGTAATTTAACATTTTTTTCCAGATGATCACAAACGGACAAACTTGAGACATGAATATTTCGTACGCACGTACTAAAATTGAAAGACGTACATGCGACCTAAGTTCATACATTAAAGATGGATGACAATGAGAAATGCCCGCCAACTGACAATTACGCGCGATATGGATGGGAACCGTTTTAATTTTTTTATAATTACCTCACGAATCACACTTCTTAATTGTTATTCTCTCCAACGGCAAATTTTCAATATGAACATGCTCTTTAAATGAGAATAACTTTATTATTATTTTTTGTTAAAACAAAAATGAACATGTCCACCAGTAAAAATGTAAATATTTTTTTTTTGACAAGCGAATAATACAAAAATATATTCCTGCAAAATTATGCTTTATAGTATTAACATTAAAGAAATACAAGCAAATATTAAAACATATGCAGATATTAAACAAAAAAACAATAAATAACAACTATCAACATTAATATTTAAGAAATACTAAAGTGGTTATTTCCATGTTGTCATAAGCTTTGTTTGAGCAGCAAACTCTGCCTGTCAGAATCATGTCTCAGCACGTACATATTCATTTTGATGTTCTACCTATTCAAAATTACTGATTCTAATAAACAGAGTCTGATATTCGATCAGTATGAGCGACTAGTTTGCAAACTGTCAAAAGTTTGAGACTTTTCTTCAAAGTTCTTGTTTGCACATGCGCAGTAGTCATTATATTTTTAGTTAGTAAACGCCAGTTTCATTACCTATTTGCTCTTAATACCGTGTTCTTACTAAGTATTTGTAGTAAATTCACTCAAATTAAAACGTTTGGAATTTATGGTTGATTTTGAGAATTAGAAATAAGGAAAATTAAAGTGAGCAAACAAACAGGATGATTTTAAGGTTGTTAATACATATCCCGAATTTTTTTAAGAATGTATGCCACCTTCTAGAAGTTGTAGTATAAATTATACGCGCTCAGTAACGATATACGTTTTTTTTTTTTTTTTTTATTTTTGTGTAGACCAATTTTAGGGTGGGGATTCTAAAAAATATATATATAACTAGCCCTTTCATATGTATTTTTTGAAAAATGGTCATTTTCTGTCGATTTTGTTTTGAATTTATACAAAAACGGCAAAACCGTAGCTTATAATGAAGATTATTTTTGAGATCTACGACTCGAAATACATAAGTATACACATTTTGAAGTAAATCAGAGAGAAAAAATTTTTGCCCATTATTCGAAAAAATCGTTTTTCTTTTTTAAATTTGTGCAAAAACCGTAAACCGAAGCTTGTAATGGAAATTATTTTTAAGATCTACGACTCAAAATACATAAGTATACACATTTTGAAGTAAATCTGAGAGAAAAATATTTTGCCCAAAATTCGAAAAATGTTTTTTTTTTCAGTTTATGCAAAAACGGCAAACCGCAGATTGTAATGGAAATTATTTTTGAGATCTACGACTCAAAATACATAAGTATACACGTTTTGAAGTAAATCAGAGAGAAAAATTTTACCCAAAATTCGAAAAATCGTTTTTTTTTTTAATTTATACAGAAACGGCAAACCGCAAATTGTAATGGAGATTATTTTTGAGATCTACGACTCAAAATACATAAGTATACATGTTTTGAAGTAAATCAGAGAAAAAAAATTTACCCAAAAATCGAAAAAATGGGTACCCCTTGCGATTTTTTCGATTTTTGACCATTTTCAAAGGTTTTGTTTGACGATCCGTATTTATTGTAAAAGTTAGGTTATTAAGGCCCCATTTTTTTTCTATACTAAACAATATACGAAGATTTCAAAAATTCAAACCGCAGTTATTTATATTTTATTGTTCTTAAGTTAGCATTTTTCAAAAATTGAAAAAAAAAAATTACATGTTAAAAATTTTGCAAAAAAAATATTTTTTTAAATTGTCTTTAGAATGAGTCCTAATGCCCTTTAGGACCTCAGGATATCAAAAATTCCAATCACAGGTCTCTATCTCATGTATATTTTGAGATACGGTCTTTCGAAAATAAAATATTTACAAATTTTCAAAACAACACGGATCAAAATATCAGACAATACTTTATTTTATATTTCTGGTTTTCAGTTCAAGTGTTGAAGCAGCGAAAATCACAAACTAGTTTGAAACAAATCATTTTAAACGAATTTGCTTTTAAAATTTACAAACCAGTCATATAATTTCTGCTCAAACAAAACTATATCCATTTTAGTATTTACATAATTTTTTAGAACATTTTGCCATACCAATTAATATAATAATTATCTTTTACAAATTATTTATAAAATTCAAACTGCACAAATATTTATATATCACTTTTATAAAGTATCTCGATGCGACAAATTTAATATTTTGATAAAGATAAGATAAAATTAATTTCTGATTAATGCGATATTAATTCTATAGACGGAAACAATGCAAACTACAATGACCTATAGAAAATATGGCACAGATGCCTTTATACACCACATACATACAGACAGTGCCGGATTAACCTAGTAACAAAAGTAGCATATGCTATATACGATGCTCAGTATTCTGTAAATACAGTCTTAATGCTGTAGTTACAAATATAAAGTTATCTTGCTGAAAAATAAGAAATAGTAAATTGTGCAACTAGCGCGGAATGCCATATATTCCGCACGAGAATGAAGTTTGCAAACGAGCCGTAGACGAGTGAGGCAAATCATTCGAGTGCGGAATATGTATTCTGTGCGTGTTGCTCACTATGCTTTTCCTCCGATTACCACTTTTCAATAAATAAATAACACTGGTCAACAAATTTTAACTTTTTTTTTTGCTGACTTAGATCTGATACTTGTTTTTAAATAATTTTGGGGTGCTGATTTCAAAAATGTTAACAGTTTCTGCCTATCGCGTCGACTTTTTTCACCATTTCATGTTCTGATATACGTCTACTTTAATTTTAACTTCGTTCTTGTTGTCCAATATATTTCGTAGGAACGCCTTACATGCAGATACTTCTTATAGACCTTTTTACAACGGGGGAAATTTCATTTTTAGGGTTTTGTAGGTATGACCACAAAACCCTTATACCGTCATTTTGTCGTCTGTCTGTCTGTTCGGTAAAAATTGTAGCCAAACGGCTAAACCTAGAGAGTTGAAATTTGGCATGCTTATACAACTCTTTGACCCGCACATAGGAAAAATACTAAAACATCTAAAAAACATATCCCCCTAAAAATATAAACAAATATGTGCTCATCGAAAAAACAAATATTTTTTTATAATTCTGAGTAGGGTAACAAATGAAAGCCCTTGGTACGTGGATTAACGATCAAATTTTTATTTTTGCAAAATAAATTATTTTGAAGCGTTTTTTGCCAAAATTGTGCAAAATTTTTTTTGTCCCACACCCTGTAGCCTAGATGGTTTAAACTAAAAATCTGAAAAAATTCTAAGTAATGTACATTGGTGTGAACCGGAATAGTTCAACAGGAATTTTTGATCAGATTAGGTTTTTGGAAAAAAACGCATTTTTTGTAATTTTTGGCTAATAATGTACACAAGTTATAGCTTTGTAACAAGCCACACTGTAACCTGTATGCTGGTCTAATGGTATTAGACGCTGATTTTTCAACCAAGTAACCCGATCCGATAGGGATCGAATCCTGTGAAAAAGTGACTATATTATTTTTTGTTTTTTTTTTAAATTTTTATATTGTTTAAATTATTTTTTCAAAATTCTAGTTATATTTTGGCAAATGTTGCATTTAATTTTTAAAAGCGTAAATTTAATAGTCAGTGGAAATTGTTTAAATTATAATTTAATTCTGTTTCAATGTACACGAAATCAGAGGGGCGGAACTTATAACACCCAATGGAAGCCATAGGCGCAATTTTTAAAATTCTTAATGAACCTTGCTATATAAAAAAAAATACTGCACATATTTAGAAACCTAAATAATGGTATTAGGCGTTCGAATTAAAATTAACAAAAAAAAAATTTAATATAAAATTTGTTTTCGCATCCAAAATAATCATCATTCACTTACTAAATACCTGCAAAACCCTGAAATGTGTGAAAATTCACACTTCACATCAATTTTTTTTTAAACAGTCATCTTGATAAATTTCCTGTCAATCTTGGAGATGTTAGTGATGAACAGGGTGAACGTTTACGATTTAAAAGAGATGGAGAGACGTTATCAAGGAAGATGGGATACTCACATGATGGCTGACTACTGTTGGAGTATTAAAAGAGACTTATCGGGAATGGTGCACTCCAGAAGATCTTACAAACGACCATTTAATCCTTAAATTATTTTGTATTTTTATTTTAACATCCCAATGCATTAAAATGTAATTAAAACTGTTCTCATTTTCTTTCTTTCACTATAAATAAAATTTTAAGAATATTTTCTAATTATTTAGTCCTTATTGTTCGCCAAATTTGTACCAATTACAGTATCGACGTCTAAAATTAAACGATAGAAGCATTATTTGGCCGAAAATGTATTTGTTGTAGAGCAAAAATTTGATGTGATACACAAAAATTGATGTGATATTTGAGTTCAGCAGCACCAAATTAATAAGAAGCAAGTCTTAGATGTAAGTCAGCAAAAATTGTGTTGACCAGTGTAATCAAGAAAATACAATAAAAATATGGTTAACAGCCATTAATGCGCGCGCAGCCAGTAAGGGAATGAAAATTCTCGGAAACTGCACATGCGCATTGCTGCGAATTTATTCTTTCCCGCACAACGCACTGCGCATTGGGGCACATTTTCCATTCCCGCATGGCATGCACGCGCATCAGGGTAACATGCGAAATTAAGCTAATTTCCTGTCAACTAACAGTATCTAAATGAGACAGTTCCATAGTAGTCGTAGGAAAACATTTTTGTATTTATGTACTTGTATGCTCATAGAAACGTTCCACGTCTTGCACATGCAGAGTTTATCAAAAAATTGATGTGAAGGGTGAATATTCACACATTTCAGGGTTTCGCAGGTATATAATAAGTGAAGGCGGTATGCTGAGTGTGTAGGACAAATTTTACTTTATAGTAATCACGGCAAAATGAACGATATTTTTAAAATAATTTATCGTCTGTTAATCATATAATAAGACTGGTTATTAAATTTACGCTCTTAAAAATTAAATACAACATTTGTCAAAATATAACTAGAATTTTGACAAAATAATTTCAACATAATAAAAATGCAAAAAAAAAAACAGAAAAAATAAAACTCACTCCGTCCGTACTCGAACTCGAAACCCTTCGTTTTCCAGAGAATTTTAGCTTCCGACACCAGCGCTCTAACCCGTTGCGCCATCGGACGCTTTGCATATGGGTGTCTTACATTGGTATAACTTTTGTACTTTGTGAACCAAAAACCACAAAAAATGCGTTATTTTCCGAAAACATAATCTGATCAAAAATTCCTGTTGTACTATTTCGGTTCACACCAATATACATTACTTGGAATTTTTTTAGATTTTTAGTTTAAACCATCTGGGCTACAGGGTGTGGGACAAAAATTTTTTTGCACAATTTTGGCAAAAATCGCATCAAAATAATTTATTTTGCAAAAATTAAAATTTGATCGTTAATCCACGTACTAAGGGCTTTCATTTGATACCCTACTCAGAATTAAAAAAAAAAAAAATTGTTTTCGATGAGCACATATTTGTTTATAATTTTAGGGGGGTATGTTTTTTAGATGTTTTAGTATTTTTCCTATGTGCGGGTCAAAGAGTTGTATAAGCATGCCAAATTTCAACTCTCTAGGTTTAGCCGTTTGACTACAATTTTAACCGAACAGACAGACAGGCAGACGACAAAATGACGGTATAAGGGTTTTTTGGTCATACCTACAAAACCCTAAAAATGGATGGCATTTTTGAAATCTTCAACTGTTATACTCATTTAGACCTGAAGAAATTGTAACGAAATTACCAGCACTTATCAAATCGTATGCAGAGATCTGAACAAAGTCTTGATGAAGAACTTTTGCAAATGAACTGGTGAAAACCTTATTTCTCATATTGGCACCAAAAAGAGGGTGAGGTCGCGTCGAAGCCACCAGATTTTTTGGGAGTAAAATAAGCAGGGTCGAACCGGAACCAAACCGAAATTAACCGGAATTTTTAACAGAACCGGAACGTTAAATTGCTCAATTTAAAAACCAAATCCGTAACGAAATGTTAATAACGATTCATTGCGGTTCATTTTTTAAAATTTATTTTTCATTAAATTAATTAATTAATCGCTTTTTTACTATTAAAACTTATATTGACTGATAAAAGAATGAATCTATCAGAAGCAAATTTGAAAAACATATTAATGTATCGATTAAATATGGATTTTTAATTTTATTTTCATTACAAATTACAAATTTGAAAATTATTTTTACAACTGAATGAACTGTGATTAATTTTTATTTCTTTTTGGTAAAAAAAAAGGTTTGTGTTATTCCGTTTTCTTCTTTATAATATTGCGTTTCTTCAAACTGTTATTTATTATTTTTGTAACAGAAAAGTTCATATTATTTATTATTTTTTAACGTTTTTATTCTCGCCAATTGTGATTATATGAACTGTGTGTTATCAGGGTCGGATTAAAGTATTTCCGCGCCCCGAACAGACTTTTTATATGGCGCCCCCAGATTTGCATAATTACGCAAAAATTAAGTTAAAGTTACTACCCAACTGAACCAAAATTATTAGGGGCGATGAAAATTAAGCTGTTCATTGCAGTCAAAAATATTTGTTGAGCAAAAATAAGTCTTCAACCAATATTTTCAGCACTCCTTGCATCTGGCGCCGCCCTTGATACCCCCTTGATCCAGCCCTGTATCTTATTAATTATTTTTGTAATTCCCTCCGCTTTAACTACTACGCTAACCACCCAATACTTCAATAGACCATATTAGTGTGACGTCACATACTTGTGCTGCCATCTGACAGCGGTTTCCTTTGTAAGTTTTTGGCCGGTTTAAAATGCATGTATTTCATTTGTTGCCTTCATTTTATAAATATTTTCAATTTTGGAGCAAAAAATATGTATTTTTTATACGTATATAGTAATATATACAGTCCAGATATTTTATATTATAGAATAATGTTTTTATAAACATAAAAATAAGGATTCGAAAATATATTTAAAGGTTATGTTTTTAAATTATATGAAAATCAAAATATCTATAGTATTTATTTAATTAAAACTAAGTAATCATTAATATTTTGTTTAAGAATGCATAATGGTGTATTGTTTTGCTCAAAATTTTAACCATTACAGCCACATTCTTAATTGCAATTTTTTTCGTTTTTTGACAGATGAAAATGAAAAACAATAATGGATAAAATAAACATATTGTTTCTTTAAACCATTTAGATTTGGCACAAACACTTATTGCTTTGTTACAATGGCGGCGCTAGCTCTTAAAAATGGGGGGGGCAGGATATTTTTGAGTAAAATTTGGGGGGGGGCAGGAATTATTTGAAATCTTTTTTTTTATCGTTTACTCATTAAAATACAAGTGATGACCTAAAAAAAAGGTCCACCCTTCTAAAATACATTTTTCTCCAAGCAATTCTGGGGGTTTCAACTGGGGGCCAGAGCAATTTTTGCCCCCCCCCCCCGCCATTGTTATGCTACTTGCCATAATAACGATTATTAACGTAAATTTTTCAAAATTAACCTGCAAAATAATATTATTCTGCAAAACTAATGATATATTAAATTATAATGTATAAAATAAGAATTTTAATAAATAAATATTGACTTGCAGTTTTGATGTGAAGCATTTTATTACTTTGAAAACATAATTTATACTTCCAAAATACAATTAAAAGCAGCACTGAATCCCATTTTGTGACGTAGTTACTAATATGGTCTATTGTACTTTTTGATATTTGAATTTATTTGGAATATTTAATTATAAAGTATTTTTTAAAGTATTATTAACTATATTTAAAGAAAATGACTTCCAAATAAAGTAATTGTATTGTGTAAATAAAATCACTGGGCTTTTGTCCAAAAAGCCAATTTTTATTTGCACAGTATTATTAACTATAAAAATAAATAATTTTGGGCCCCTTTATAACACATGCTACAGGCCCCGCACTAGTTTTATCTGACACTGTATACAGATCTAATTCAATGAATCTTACTATAAAGATATTTTAAAATAAAGAGAGAGTGGCTAGTATTATCCTGCACTTTGTTGCTGTTGTTCTAGGCGTAGTCTTAACGTAGTTCTTTCTTCACGGACATCAGCTAACTCCTGACTTAATTCTTGGCATAATCTTAACAAGACCGTATTCTGTTCTTTCAATTTTTTAAATAACTCCCATTTAGCTGCTTCCTCAGATGGTATCGGACTTTCTTTAGTTCTAGTAACTGGTTTTCTATAAACTTCAAAAGCTCCATGTTTTCTAGGCATATTATCAGTCGTATCAGTATCAGGTTGTGTAAATTGGGCAAATAATTTTTTTCTTTCAGCTTCATAAGCATCGCCAGGAAAAATTGTATCACTAACGTTTTCATATTTCTCCGGAGGTTGTTCAAGAGCTGCTTGAAACTGATCAAAGTTTGCAAACGCTGTGTCATCTCCAGCGCCCATCACATCACCTTCCGATCTTTGGTTTATCAGTTTTTTACTTGGTGATGGTATATTAGGACTGACTCTCGGTGGGACAGTGGGCGGAGCACCTAGAAAGCTCTTCCCGAGACGATTCAGATCCAGTGAAGAACTTCTTCCGTGGGATCTGAATGGTCTAGGAGGGGGAGGAGGTGGTGGTTCTTTTTTAGGCGCTGGTAAACTGATGGGTCCTTCTTCGATGGTCGCAGACGAAGGTTGAGGAGGAGGTGGTATCGCTCCACGACCTGGCAAACCGATCTTCTTTGGCTGTGGTCTTTGTATAGGCCTAATATCATTATGATTAACTATTAAATTATTTTCTAGTGGCTTTTTTGGACTGTTTATATCGAGTTGTTCAACTGATAAACTTTCCTCGGGTTGTACGACACTATTAGCTATATCAGGAGTTAGTCTTAGCGGTACTGGATGTAAAATTTTAGGATCTTTTTCAACAGCGGCTTTTTGAAAATCGAAATTGACAGGTTTAGGTCCCGGAGATGATATACTAGATGTAGGACTATCAACAAATTTGGTCCATTCTTTAGCAGCGTCTTTGGTTTGTGGCGGTGTAGAAGGCTCAGTAGGCGGTGATTCAGGAGATGCTTTCGATTCAACGCTATCTGGTATTAACTGCGGTGGAAGTACATTTGGCAATGGTATGTGATTACGCCTCAAAACTACTAAGTGCATAGCGGTATTAAATTCTTGTAATGTTAACGCACCATCTTTTGTTACATCTGCTAATTGCCATATTTTGCGTAGTTCAGCAACGGGTAAGCGTGATTTTTCAAAAAACATACGTGCTATTGTGCCTGCTAGTAATGCATTTGTATCAGGTTGAAGAGATCTAAATTGATTCGTGTAATATTCTCGTTGTTCAGTGGTTATCGTCCAGACTTCGTTTGAAACTTCTGTATCATCTTCACTTGAATGCCTATCCGATGATTCTTCTTCAGTTCCAAGAAGTTGTCGTTGTTCTTCGCAAACTAAACCTTGCCAATTTCCAGAAACCGCCCACGATCTTTCTTGAACACTATTTGTTGGAGTTGGACTATCCGAAGCAGTGCTTGAAGCTTCCGGTGAACCATCACGTAGCGCACTACTACCGTTTACATCTCGGGTTTCAACTTCAGAATCAATACTGACAGAATCGATATGTGTATTGTATACAGGTCCTCGTTTTCTCTCTCGAATATGATTCTGTTCTGTTAACTCTATAAAATTCGTATTTTTATTTTCAGAATTTGGCCACATGAAACGTGGTAATGGTAGTTCCACAGGTGAAGTCAACAAGTCTTCTCTTAACGGTATGTTGGCTTGATATGCAGCAATTAATTTGAGCATAGAAAAAAACTGTTTACGACTGTAGAAATTTAAAAGCTGATTTTGTTTGCAACCACAAATGTCAGCAATCTAAAAATAAAGTATATTTACAAAACTTAACAAAAATTGTAATTAGGTGGTTACATACTTGATTCAGTACTTCTAATGGAACATTGCCTGAACGAAATAATTCGATGGCGTTATTAACTGTTACTTTTCCTGTATTATCATTATCACAACATACAAATAAGTCAGAAAAATACCTTTGCTCTGTTTCTGACAAATGTAATTCGTCCATTTTATATGTTCTGAAATTAAAATTAGTTTTGATTGTTCAATAACTGTACTAACTAAATTATTTATTATCTTATGAAAGCATTGTAACTATTTTAATTTAATCACAAAATCGAGAAACAGCTGTTTAATACTGTCAAATTATTCTCTTTCCAAAACATGACCTAGCTTTTACGATTATCATATTCGTAATATCTTTATACAGGATGCTCATTAGCATTTACCAACAAATATTATACTATTTCGCACTATATTCAAATTAAATTACCAACAAAAGTAACCAAACCATCTATTTACTTCGTAAATAACAACTGTATAACACATACATTAAAAAATAATAAACATTTTTTCAAAAACAAGGTTAGAAACACGTGCAAAGGCTTTTGGAATAGGATATTAATGAGATCAACTTCTATCGCAAAATTTATAATTGCAAATTAGAATTTCAACAAATAACAATCATACGTGGGTATAAGTATAGAAGTTAATGAATTTAGACATGAAAATTGTAATTTTCCAACAAATTTCTTAAATTAGATAACTCAAATCTTATGTGTTAAAGTGGTTGCGTATATTTTAGGCGCAATTAAAAAACAACTGCAACCTTGATTGAATCTCAATCGTTTCTATAGCAACTTGTATCTCTGAGATGTTTATTATCATTTTTAAACAATAAGTACATTATTCTGTGGAAAATATTTATATTTTTAAGAAAGATTGTAGGAATCAACTTACATCTTGGGTTAACGGTGAATGACATATCACTTAAGTATTTTTATTTTGCACAGACCGACAAATCTAACTCCATTCAGTTATTTTTGACTATGCAACAAGTAAATGACTATTGCCAAATACGTAATTCTATAATATAAAATTTGGCAGATGTCTGTTTAATTTCTTGATAAGGGCAATACAAACAAATCAAGTAAACAAATACTTTTATCGACAATAACTGATTTCAGGAACAAGTGCCAGCATTTTATATATTTTAATAGGAATGCCTTTTGTATTAAATAATGACAGTTTCTTCAATGACAAGAGCGAAGCAAAAACTAAATTAATGTCACTTTTTAACATAGTAATTTAGCTTGTGAATACACGTGGCACGACGTTCCACAAGTTTTTAAATACCTTCCGCAACAAATTCTTTGGTTATGCTCAAAGCCACTGATGCATTGCATCTTTAACTCTTGATCAACACTATCGAGCACGGGCAAATCGTCAACAGTAAACGTTATTACGAGATGTTTACAGATAGGTTAAAGTCTGCCAATCGCACTAAATGACGAGGAATATTGTCGAAAGAAGTAATTTTGCGCCACGATAACGAACAGCTTCATACTGCGACTAAAACGGCGGGCATCATTAATAAACTGAAATTCATTCTGTTTTTTCGTCCTCCGTACAGTCCACAAAAATATGCTTCAAGGATATTCATTGTTATTCTTTAATAATTGGATTTATTTATTAATATTTTAGTGTAATTGAAAAGATAATCTTTCATGTAAAAGCAAGAGGTTAGTGATCAAGGATTCCACATTATCTAACACGAATGTGAAATTACATGATATTGGAAATTAAAAAAACATACATAGAATTTCCAAAATGAAGTGGCCACTCTTGTTAAGAAGCTTAACAATGCGGTATTGGGTTTATGGCAGTAATCCCAAGACTCGTAGCTCTAAAAAGCATATAAGAGATATTAAGGGAATTTTAAATAAAAATCGAATAGATATAACACTAGTTCAATTGAAGTTTCTTAAAAACTATTAAGGATATTTTCCAAATTTATAATCCTATTGTTTCTAAATTTTAGGGGTTGTTTTAGTTGTTTGTTAGTTAATTGTCAACGTTCATAGCGTGCATACATTAACAACATGGCTCTTTGGCGACCATTTGATTTTGAAGAAATTCCTAATTTCTGTTGTCAAAATAGTGAATCTGTGCAAGGGATTTGGAGTGCGAAAATGTGGACGTTGACATGTAATGAGAAAATGTGGACGTGGCAACTAAAGAAAAATGTCATTTGTCAGAAGGTTGATGAAAAATAATTATTATTTTTTTTTTTTTCATGACTAAATTATAGCTAATATTATGGCTTTTTGTATTTACGGCCAAGATAGTGTAGATCTTCTTTTGAAATTCAAAATATAATAAAAAAAAAACCTTTAACCACTGAGAATTGACTTTGTTCGTTACACTACGTTATGTAATGCAAGTTGCGAAGCTTGCATGTACGAAAGCTCCGGCAATTATTAAACGTAATGATTCTACCTATTGTTTGAATTATTTTAGTTTTTAAGGCATCAAAGGGTAACGGAGTGACCGAGCTCGTTAAATCATGCAGCTCGGACTGGTAAAAACAGTCTGAATTGTGATGTATATATAATTGTGAATAAAAATAAAATTTAAAAAATCAGCTGTGGCCACCACAGGACCTACCGCCATCACAAAGTACTTGTATAAAATACATTCTAGCTGCAGAGTAGTTATTATTGTAAAAGACAATAACGTATTATATTACGTTGACAATTTCATAATGTGTATTTATAATTTACGATAACCATGGAAACGTGCCTGCATACACACAAAAAAAAACTCAAATAAAAGTTGTTACCCAGCAAACATTTTTATACGGGCCAGTACTGGTAAAGCACATACTCCCCGGCATTGAAAGTAATGGGCCAGTACCCCGGTGTCCCCGGGGCCGTTACTAGCCCATTGATGTATCAGTTGCTGGCCCAGCAACGGTAAAGTGCAAAATAACCGCATTAGTTGCAAGATTTATTTCTGATGGTTTTAAGTAAAAAGTATGAGTGAAGAAGAGTGCTTATAAAATGCTGGTAAAGTACTTCGTATAGTCGGAATGCGAAATACAAATGTGAAGTACATTATTAATACTGGCGTTGCACTTACTTTTGGTGCCAGTAATTTACCAGCATAAAAGCAGTTTGCCAGCATTCGGCCGTTAGTTGAATGTTTGCTGGGTAGTTATTGTTTTTATAGCAACTTTTGTTAAATAATTTTTTTCGAAATATATCTCTGTTGTGAAATATTCGCAAAAATCTTAAAATCGACATGTGTAAACTCCCATTTCTAGTTAACCGATTTTTACCTTTAAATTGATCAACTCGTGCCATTGATGTCAACAGCTTAGATATGAAGTTTCATAAAAATCCTTTTAGCCGAATTTGCTCTGCACGTGTACACACACAGACGGACAAACTGACAGACGTCATGCTAAAAATAGTCAAAACGTTATGTAGGGACCTCAATTCGTGGAGATCCATCTAAATCTCGAAATGTCAAAATCGGTATGATCACAATACCTCCCTTATTGCTATCCCTGGCGCAGCCAGGAATTTTTGTTGGGGTGGGCGGAAGAAAAAATTATTTAAATTATGGAAATATAAAGTGATGACCCCAAAAAAAAGGTCCTCACTTCTAAAACACAAGTGACGACCTAAACAAAAAGATCCTCATCTCTATTTTTAAAATTTTCTAGTGCGTTTGTGTGTTTTTATTTTTATTTCCTTTCTTCTTAGGGAGGCCCGGGCCCCCGGGCCCCCTCCCTTGGTGCGCCACTGTTGGCGGTCGGTAAAAAGGTATCAAAGACAAAAGGGGAAATATTTTAAGATCGCAGCGCTGTTGCGGCATACTTGGAACTTCCAAAATAGACATTCATTACATATAATCATATGGGCAACAACGTGAATTTTAATGTTTACTGGTGGTTTTTGTAATTTTGCTACAATATTAATATGTGTTTTTATGCAAGTTAATCAGTGAAATATTATAACGTCAAATATTAATAAATAAGAATAATTTTAGGCATGTTTTTATTATTTTTTTAGGTTAAAATGGACCTTTTATGTTATTTAGGTTAGGTTATTTTTTAGGTTGAAATGGATTTCTTTTAATCCACGAATTACACTCAGATACACAGCAATAATAGTTTGACTTCAACATGATTTTTGTCTTGTCTTCCACTTTAATTTAAGGTTATTTTCACTTATTATCACTTGATACCAGTAAAAATAATTTAAAACTGATTTTAAAATAATATAAAATAACATAAAACTTAATAAAACGTAACAATATAACAGTATAATAACAACAAAACTATAGTAAAATGCAAAAATATATTTTGATCCCATGTAACTCAATGTAAAAAGCGCGATAGAATGTCTATTTCTGTAGTTGTTTAAAATCCCACCAGATGTCATATCGCTTAGCAAGTTTTCCCTAATAAATCATTTATAATAGTGAAATACTTACTTATAAAACAAATAATACATTGTCAATAATGAGAAACACGTACCTGAAATTAAAAATAAATAAAAATGTAGCCATTAATCAATATATACCTACTGTTCTTTTCATGATAGAAATAATCATTTTATAATTATTTTTAAAAGCAGATTCAGTTTCTAATTGTAATTATGTCATTGAAACGTTATTGTAATTGCTGCGTTGGCATAAATTTTACAACTTGGTGATAATTTTGCGGAACATCCTTGATACATTTTATGTAATAGAGTAATTAAGATGTGATTAGATTTTTTTTATATTAAATATTTATCAATATATGTATATTTATTTTAAACTTAAAAATTTGTAAACACAAGCAAGGTGGCCTGTCTGAAGATACTGATGTTGGTAAATAAATAAATAAATAAATAAATAGATAATATTAGAATCGTTTTATTTTTCGTAGCTTGTAAATAATATTCTAGATATAAATGGGAGCTGTGTGAGACCCAAAAAGCCATCCTTGCTGAGCGGCAAAATTTGAACTAACTTTTAATAAATTTTTAACTAACTAAAAAACAGAGGCGTACCTGGGGGTATGGCAGGCATGGCACGTGCCCTGGGCGCCAGTTGAAGAGGGGCACAAAATGACAAAAAAAAATAAAAAAGGAAAACAAAACAAAAAGAATAAAAAAAGTGAAAAAGCATTTTGCCACTTTAGGGGTGAAATTATTTAAAAAAAAAAACTCAATAAGTTTCTAAAGATTTTAAAAAGACACTTATATACCAAAACGGAATGTTATATCAATAAAGATAGGAAATGCGAAGCGTTCTACAATTGACCCCGAAAGTAGATTTAAGGGTTGTTTAGGGCAAAATTCTAAATTTCGTTCATAAATATTTGTAACCTTTATAAGCGAAAATTAAGTCGATATCTTATTGGTTCCAAGATACATTGAGGAATCCTTGAAATCATATTTCACCATATTTCACCCCTTTAGGGGTCGAATTACAAAAAATTTCTTGTTTGTGGATGATTACATCATGGAGAAAATATGCTTTCCGAATTTCATGACTATGTCCAAGGGACGATTTATAGAATAAAAAATAGCAATTTACTCCTTTCGGGGTGCAATTAAAAAAATATGTTAAAAAGATATTTTAAGTTTTTAAGTTAACAGTTTTAATCCCGAAACACTCCCTTAGAATGAGAATTTTGAGATGCTATATGGCCTCTGTTCGAATCCTGGTTTTAATCTATTATCATACTAAATTTGGTTAAAATATGTCAAACTGTTTTTAAAACAGATTCGTCAAGAGCAAAAATAAATAAATCAAAATAATAAAGTTCATAAATATCGGCAAAAATAAAAACATATGATATAGATGTTGTCTCGTTCTACATAGACTAATCATAGTTTTGCTAAATAACTGAATAAAGATCAGTGCTGTTTACCGACAATATTTGAGCCGAACATTTCCGATGCCGCCCGAAAAGCCACTATCAGAATATAATCATCCAATCAACTGTTGAACGAAAATTCCTATCTCCTCACTGCATATTTAATAGATATTCCAATGGTCCAATATAATTAAAAACAAAATTATTAATTTTTCGTTTCTAATGGGACTTTTTTCAGATTTTCGACCTAAATCTGAAAAAATCATAAAGAATTACGAGAGGTATTTTTGATCAGATTGTGTTTTTGAAAAAATTAATAATTTAGGTTAAATTATGGCTTTTTTGTATTTATAGCTAAGATAGTGCGTGTATTTTTTTGGAATAAAAAATATTTAAAAAATTATATATTTTTTTAATAGTTGCGAACAGAGTTACTCACACCACACCACACTACACTCTACACTTTAAAATATATCTTATTAACCTAATGAACACTCAAGTGTTCATGTACATACGAAGCAAATTTAGAAACAACGCTGGAATATTTGGCAAATTATTTAAATTTTGTTTAAAAAAATTAAAGAGAAGCTCTTAGTTCTCAAATAACGAATAAAATTGATTATCAAAAAAAAATTGTTGATTTTGATGTGATAAATATCCCTAGACATCCAGTATTATGTTGGCTTCTTACACTTATTAAATACCTACAAAACCCTGAAATGTGTGAAAATTCACACTTCACTTCAATTTTTATTTAGTAAGTTTGAAAGTTAAAATTTTGGCGCTCAGCAACGACGGCTATTTGTATGCTCCTATCATTATATGCTTGTTAAATATACTATTATTTTATTAAGGACTATGCAAAATATTTTTATAAACCTTGTCCTAATATAAAATCGTCCCTGAATAATTTATCAGAAATATAAATCAAGATTTTGAAAATTTTAAGCGTGTATTTAATAAAACAAGGTATTCAAAATATTATGCATACAATACATTTTGATATATTTAATTATTTAAACGCATATTTTAAGTTGTATAAATAAACATTAATTGTTTAACATTTGTAATAAATATTGTAAATTTATTACATGAGATTCTTTGTATTCTATTTTTATTGAACTCTTAAAGATAAACTTGTATAAAATATTTAGAAACAAATTTTTGTGTGTTAATAAAGACATTAAGATAAGTGTAAATATGTCACTTATAATCTATTGTTTCATATTTAAACATTTATAGTTTTTTGTATTTTTATGTAGCAATCTAATAATGGGTTATCTGTTACTTTAATTTTAATTAAGGAATTTGACAGGGGAATGCATTGGCGGCTCGCAACAATATTGAGTGGTAGGGTTTTAGGGTAACCCGAAGTTTTGAATCAGCTCAGCTTGCAGTAATTTATTACCTCGTTTATTACCAATTAAAAAAAAAAACACCGCCACAAAAATTTTAATGCAGACAAATTGAGAAGAATTAAAAATGAAAAATGCATTAAGTACTTATCCCGGGCACTTATCTACCTAAATTAAATGGAAGTGACTTACCAAAATCTCAGGTAGCAGGTTGTCTTGTAAATAGAATACAGTTTATGATTATGTATAAAAACATACCTGTTTTTGTCAACTCTTTCGTTGTGTTCTACTATTGCGTTTCTATAGGCTGAGTTCAACTGGGTTAAAATATATGATTTGCCAAGCATAAAAACTAAACACATTTTTAGGGTTTTGTAGGTATGACCAAAAAACCCTTATACCGTCATTTTGTCGTCTGTCTGTTTGTCTGTCTGTCTGTATGTATGTCTGTCTGTCTGTCTGTCTGTCTGTCTGTATGTCTGTCTGTCTACCTGTCTGTCTGTCTGTCTGTAAAAAAAATTGTAGCCAAACGGCTAAACCTAGAGAGTTGAAATTTGGCATGCTTATACAACTCTTTGACCCGCACATAGGAAAAATACTAAAACATCTAAAAAACCTATCTCTCTAAAAATATAAACAAATGTGTGCTCATGGAAAAAAATATATTTTTTAAAATTCTGAGTAGGGTATCAAATGAAAGCCCTTAGTACGTGGATTAACGATCAAAATTTTATTTTTGCAAAATAAATTATTTTGATGCGATTTTTGCCAAAATTCTACAAAAAATATTTTGTCCCACACACTATAGCCCAGATGGTTTAAACTAAAAATCTGAAAAAAATCTAAGTAATGTACATTGGTGTGAACCGGAATAGTACAACAGGAATTTTTGATCAGATTATCTTTTCGGAAAATAACGCATTTTTTGTGTGTTTTGGTTGACGATGTACAAAAATTATAGTTATGTAACATACTATGCTAGAAGACATATCCTGGTCTAATGATAAGCCTGTTTTTTTGCTACGCAGCAAACTAGGATTCGCTCCCGGGGAGAGGAGACAATTTTTTTTGTTTTTTTTTCATTTTTATTTTGTTTAAATTATTTTGTCAAAATTCTAGTTATATTTTGGCAAATGTTGCATTTAATTTTTAAGAGCGTAAATTTAATAACCAGTTGGAATTGTTGGAATTATATTTTCTTGTGTGTCATGTATACTAAACCAGAGGGGCGGAGCATATGATTTAAAACAACCAATGGAAGCCACAGGCGCAAATTTCAAAATCTTAATGAACCTTGCTATATAAAAAATACTGCACATATTTAGAAACCTAAATAATGATATTAGGTATTCGAATTAAAATTAACAAAAAAATATTTTAACATAAAATTTGTTTTTAAAGCTATTAGATTAACAGACTATAAATTATTTAAAAAATATCGTTCATTTTGCCGTGATTACTATAAAGCAAAATTCGTCCTACACACTCCGCATGCCGTCTTTACTTATTATATGCCTGCGAAACCTTTTTTTCAAAATTTCAGGGAAATGTATGGCAAGCCGTTTTAACATTTAATATTAAGTTATTGTCATCTTCAAAATATTACCTATCTCATAGAAATACTTCGAATTTCATTTACAATGAAATACATTAACAAACATTTTCATGACATACGTACATTTTTACACTAATTTATATGAGAGTGGAATAAATTTAGTATTAAATGTTAAAACGGCTTGCCGTGTAAGCGCGCCGAATTATTATTTATTACATGTTACACAAAATTAAATAATAAAAATCTTTCACTTTCATAGAAATTAGTTGAAAAATGTACCTATGTCATGAGAATGCTTGTAAATGTATTTCACTTTAAATGAAATTCGGAGTATTTCTGTGAGATAGGAACATTTTATAAATATTTTTTATGACACATGATCCTATTATTAAATGTTAAAACGGCTTGCCATAGAAATGTGTGAAAATTCACACTTCACATCAATTTTTTTGCGGATATTGTCTTACAGTCATCTGAAACGTGTAGAAACCAAATATGAGGCTGAAAAAATAAAAATACAGATACAGCTTCCAATTTTATTATTGAAGATGAGCACCGTCCGAAGTAAGGACTTTCGAGGGCCGGAATTGGCACGCGTACTGGAGACCCATCACTGATTTATGTCATAAATACGGTCAGGAAAGTAACTTTTCTAGAAAAGTGTATTTTTATGTAGGTATTAAGTGAGTAATATTAATTAAAGAATAATATATGTATTTCTGAAATTAAAGAGTCATAATTCACGGCGATGAGCATGGATATAACGCAACAGGCTGTTGCAACAATAAATTACAAGTGGATATGTTATTAACGATAATAGAAATTATTAGAACTGACCCGTATATTTTTAGTTTAATTTAAAATTGCAAGGTCTTTCGCGAATTACTATTACCTAAATCAATTTCAAAATATCTTAAGTATTTTTGAAGAAAGTAACATTGAAAAGATTATCTTGTATCCGGTTTTCCCCGGAAGTTGTTCTGCAAAATATTCAGATCGCGATTTTATTTATATCCGCGTCTTGAGAAGTTGAAGGAATAATTACTAAATTAGATTGATTAAAAGTAGATTTAAACAGGATTTCAGACAGTGATTTGGTGTTGGCGTAACGCTTATTTGGTGCGTTGTCGACTCATCTCTGCACAGACAGTCTTATTCACGTAACCAGAGAGCACGCGTTATTAAATTTATAGGGGAAACTTTTTAAGATCGCAGCGCCATATGCGGCATAAGCTAGAACACTTAAGAGTGACATTAAATTGTCACCTACATTTGTTTACATGGTGAAAATGAACACGATTTGTATTTTCCTATTTTCCGAACGTTTTTGTTCTTTTGTTTTTATTTAAAGGTAATGTACGATTTATAAAATATGTAATAATATACTATTCTAAAGAAACTTCAAGAAAATTTTTAGTTTTTCATTGTATTACCGACCGCCAACATATAAAGGGAGGTATTGTGATCATACCGATTTTGACATTTCGTTGGATCTCCACGAATTGAGGTTACTTACTACATAACGTTTTGACTATTTTTAGCATGATGTCTGTCGGTCTGTCTGTCGGTCCGTGTGCACGTGCAGAGCAAATTCGGCTAAAAGGATTTTTATGAAACTTCATATTTAAGCTTTTGACATCAATGGTACGAGTTGTTCAACTTTTGGTAAAAATCGGTTAACTAGAAATAGGAGTTTACTCGTGTCGTTTTTTTTTTTATTTTATTTTTTGTCTGTATGTCAATATCAACAAAAATATGGTAAATATATTAGTAAAAAATAAAAATCTCTGCCTGAAAAAGTAGAAGGGCCTTTTAATATATCAACAGATGATTTAGGCAAATTTTGGTAGGGGTAAGTGTCTTTTCTTGAATGTAAAAATTCACTTTCCATAAAATGCAACGAAAAAACGCGTCCCTAGAGCGCATGCATGGACTTGGATTTTTGCCTATTTTTAGTTTCTGGATCCACAAAGACCTAAGATCCACTTTCTCTCTACCTCCAAATGTCGTTTCAATTGATATTGTTTCCGAATTAGGAAAATTATGAAATGTTAAAGTGGGATTCTTCTTTATCCACGATTTACAAAGCGACACAATAAAATAAATTGTGTTTTTTTTTTCAATTGCAAATTATTCAAATCCAGACCTGGCAACCCTGTGGGTGATCTTTTGTCACGCAAGGGCATAACACCTACAGAGACATAATTTATATTGCGACTATATGAAAAACTAACAGATTCTCTACTAGAAATGGAATCCCAGCAACCGGCCAGTTATTTATTTATTTTACTAGTCGATATTTGCAAAATACATTTACGTACCACTTCTCTACTCATAACAAAATGTATCCATGTACGTACAAATATATTTTTTTAATTTTAGCTAAGATATTAAACGAAAATCTTAATACTTGGCAAAATTTAATCAAAATTTCAAAAATAAATTACCGTTCCTTAATCTGCACTTAAAGAGCTTCCATTTAATATCCTCATAATAAAATTCAAATTAAAAAAACAAAAAAATCAATAACACTAAAACTGTAATATTTTCCAAAAACGAACTTGGATAAAAAATTCCTCTCGTACGTTTCCAGTTCATAGCAATATACATTGCTTAGAATTTTTTCAGATTTTTAATTTAACCGCTTAGGGTTAAAAAGTGCGGGACACTGATCTTTTAGTACTTTCTTGTAATGAAAAAAATTTAAAAAAATGTAAATTGTAATAAGGGAGATAGTGTAAATTTTTTAGTAAACAGTTTTAAGCCCGAAACACTCCCTTAGTATGAAAATTTTGAAATGCCATATAGCCTATGTTCGAATTCTGGTTTTCCTCTATCATCGTACTAAATTACGTGAATATATACCCAGCCGTTTTAGGTGAATCTCTGACAAACTGACAAACAGCCAGACAGACAGAAATTGTTTTTTGTGGATATTGTCTTATAATCATCTGTAATGTGTAGAAACTAAATATGAGGCTGAAGAAAATGAAAAAAAAAAACAAACCAACAGATAAAGCCTCCAATTTTATTAATATAGATTTAAAATTTATTATTTAATTGTTCAATCGACTTGTTTATTAATTAGATTTATTAAAACGGCCCCCCCTGTCAAGAGGGGCTATCCCCTCATGCGCCAATTCCATATGCCAAATCTATACTTTATCCAAATTTTTAAATAAATTATTACTACCAGTTTCGTCTCTTCCAAAAGGGTACATGGGGCACGAGCCCAGGGCTCCCGGCTTGATGGGGGCCTCAAAATGCCGGGGTCGTCGGTTACACGAAAAAAGAGCTCAATTTTCAGTGCAATTTTACTACAATTTTACTACTTTTATTAAAAAACCTTGCAAATGAATCGGCGGACTTGAGTATCTCAGCCTTACATACTCTAATAAAAGCAGATAAATTAGAAGAAATTTTCCCGAATATGGTTGCTACAAGGATATTCCTTTGCTTAATGGTCACCAATTGTAGTGCAGAGCGCTCATTTTCACGGCTAAATAGAATAAAAATTGATGTGAAGTGTGAATATTCACACATTTCAGGGTTTCGCAGGTATATAATAAGTGAAGGCGGTATGCTGAGTGTGTAGGACAAATTTTACTTTGTAGTAATCACGGCAAAATGAACGATATTTTTAAAATAATTTATCGTCTGTTAATCATATAATAAGACTGGTTATTAAATTTACGCTCATAAAAATTAAATACAACATTTGTCAAAATATAACTAGAATTTTGACAAAATAATTTCAACATAATAAAAATGCAAAAAAAAAACAGAAAATATAAAATTCACTCCGTACTCGAACTCGAAACCCTTCGTTTTCCAGCCAGTTTAAGAGTGTTCTAACGCATGTAGCCATCGCAAGCCATGCATGTGAGTGTCTTACATTGGTATAACTTTTGTACTTTGTGAACCAAAAACCACAAAAAATGCGTTATTTTCCAAAAACATAATCTGATCAAAAATTCCTGTTGTACTATTTCGGTTCACACCAATATACATTACTTAGAATTTTTTTAGATTTTTATTCTAAACCATCTGGGCTACAGGGTGTGGGACAAAAATTTTTTTGCACATTTTTGGCAAAAATCGCATCAAAATAATTTATTTTGCAAAAATAAAAATTTGATTGTTAATCCACGTACTAAGGGCTTTCATTTGATACCCTACTCAGAATTTAAAAAAATATTTTTGTTTTCGATGAGCACATATTTGTTTATATTTTTAGGGGGGTATGTTTTTTAGATGTTTTAGTATTTTTCCTATGTGCGGGTCAAAGAGTATAAGCATGCCAAATTTCAACTCTCTAGGTTTAGCCGTTTGGCTATAATTTTTACCGAACAGACAGACAGACAGACAGACAGGCAGACGACAAAATGACGGTATAAGGGTTTTTTGGTCATACCTACAAAATCCTAAAAATGAATTACGAACGACTATGTTACAAGAACGAATTTGTCAAACATGTGCATAGAAAGTGATATCCTTCAAAAATTAGACTTTGAAGACTTTTAAGAAGATTTTACACAACAGAAATCCCGGAATAAACCATCATCATTAACGTAAGTCCAATTCTCAAAATAGTAATCACTTCACTTATATTTGATTTGTATAAAGCTAACCATAATAACCAATAAAGTCACTAAATAAAAGTACATACTGATGTTTTCATTCACATTTTTATTTTGACTTTCTAAAAGGGCCCCAAACTGTCTCTGCCCAAAGGCCCCGCATGGCCTAAGACAGCTGATTACTACCTCTAAATGTAGTCATACAAAGTTTACAGATAAAAAATAAATTACAATGTCTACAATGTATTTTTTATTAACGACCCCGATTGGCAATACAACATATTAACCAGAAAAAAAAAAAACTATTAAAAAAAACATGTTGTAATAAAAATAGGAGACGTAATAGATTTCTGATGAAATCTATTCTCTATTTTGATCAGATTTGTGTATAATTCTACGAAATATTAGCAAAACAAATAGTAAATAAACTAAATATTCCCAAAAATAAAAAAACAAAACATAATTCCACTTATCAACGATTACTTTAAAAATCTTCAATCAAAACAAGAATAGGATTGGTGGGGTATAAGACTACTACTACTGTCTGACAGATAGCATAACACTTACCGCGTGTGTCTTACTAAGAGCAGTTGTGTTAAGTATATACTTGTTTCAGTACATAAACATTAGAAGCGTTTTATAAATAATTTATATATATTAAATTTATTGTATAATGCT
The DNA here is from genome assembly GCA_963971575.1 of Liopterus haemorrhoidalis. Lineage (NCBI taxonomy): Eukaryota > Metazoa > Arthropoda > Insecta > Coleoptera > Dytiscidae > Liopterus > Liopterus haemorrhoidalis. Next base: position 63,618,800 of record OZ020613.1, read on the forward strand.
TAGTGTGTGATTTAAAGACTCTTGTGTTATATTAATTTATTAATTTCTTCATTTATTTTTAATTATTAATAAATAAAAATGTCTTTCTTAAAAAATATTTGGAAGTCGAATTCGAAGCACAAAAGTAAGTACATTATTTTTATTAATATTTTTATTATATACGTTTTTACTGTTATTTAATTTATTTTTCTTTTAATTCAATAATAAAAAAGATATTTTAAGTTTTTTAGTAAATAGTATTAACTCCGATTCACTGTCTTAGAATGAAAATTTTTGACATAACATGGCAAAAATTGTGCCATATATGGCATAATTATGCTTTAAAAACCATATTTACCATCAGTTGCGGGCGCCACCTCGAAGGGGCGCTTAATAAAAGTAATGTGAAATGTAATTTGAGAAGTGAGGACCTTTTTTTTAGGTCTTCACTTGAAATCGAGAAGTGAGGATCTTTTTTTTTAGGTCTACTTGAAATTTAGAAGTGAGGACCTTTTTAGGGTTTTGTAGGTATGACCAAAAAACCCTTATACCGTCATTTTGTCGTCTGTCTGTCTGTCTGTCTGTCTGTCTGTCTGTCTGTCTGTCTGTACCTAGAGAGTTGAAATTTGGCATGCTTGTACAACTTTTTGACCCGCACATAGGAAAAATACTAAAACATCTAAAAAACATATCCCCCTAAAAATATAAACAAATATGTGCTCAACGAAAAAAAAAAAATTTTTTTAAATTCTGAGTATGGTATCAAATGAAAGCCCTTAGTACGTGGATTAACGATCAAAATTTTATTTTTGCAAAATAAATTATTTTGATGCGATTTTTGTCAAAATTGTGCAAAAAAATTTTTGTCCCACACCCTGTAGCCCAGATGGTTTAAACTAAAAATCTGAAAAAATTCTAAGTAATGTATATTGGTGTGAACCGGAATAGTACAACAGGAATTTTTGATCAGATTATGTTTTCGGAAAATAATGCATTTTTTGTGTTTTTAACCAAAATATGTTAAATATTTAATTCGCTATCTAACCAAGTTGATACGTCAGCACTCATAGCGATGTGCGTTTAATCATTGGTTTTCTAATTTTTCAAACAGGTAACTTGCAAACTCGAGTTCGAATCCTGTCAATTTTAATTTTTTTTGTTTTTTTTTTGCAGTTTTCTTTTGTTTAAATTATTTTGTCAAAATTCTAGTTATATTTTGGTAAATGTTGCATTTAATTTTTAAAAGCGTAAATTTAATAACCAGTGGGAAGTGTTGAAATTGTAATTTAATTCTGTTTGATGTATACGAAATCAGAGGGCGGGGCTAATGATTTAAGCAACCAATAGAAGCCATAGGCGCAATTTTCAAAATTGTAATGAACCTTGCTATGTAAAAAAAAATACTGCACATATTTAGAAACTTAAATAATGGTATTAGGCATTCGAATTAAAATTCATAAAAAAATATTTTGACATAAAATTTGTTTTGGCCTCCCAAATAATCATCATTCAGTTATTAAACACTTGCAAAACCCTGAAATGTGTGAAAATTCACACTTCACATCAATTTTTTTTTTAGGTCTTCACTTAAAATTGAGAAGTGAGAACCTTTTTTTTAGGTCTTTATTTAAAATTTTAAGGTGAAGACCTTTTTTGATCTAGGGGGGCGCTCAATTCAATCTTGCCTGCGAGCGCCGCATACCCTTGCGCCGGCTCTGTAGATGGAGCCTCTCTTGACAAGGGGCCTCGTGATAAAATATCTCAAAAATATTTGTTTAAATTACATATACACTTATTATAATATTATCGCCAGTATAAAGATCAAATTAATAAATAAGTGGATTGAACAATGAAATAATAAAATCTTAAATGTTAGTAAAATTTGAGGCTATATCTGTTTTTTTACCGACCGCCAACATATATAAGGGAGGTATTGTGTTCATACCGATTTTGACATTTCGAGATTTCGATGGATATCCACGAATTGAGGTCCCTCTACATAACGTTTTGATTATTTTTAGCATGATCTCTGTTGGTCCGTCTGTCTGTCTGTCTGTCTGTCTGTCTGTCCGTCCGTCCGTCCGTCTGTCTGTCTGTCTGTCTGTCTGTCTGTCTGTCTGTCCGTCTGTCTGTCCGTCTGTCTGTCCGTCTATCCGTCTGTCCGTCTGTCCGTCTGTCTGTCTGTATGTCTGTATGTCTGTTTGTCTGTCTGTCCGTCTGTCCGTCTGTCCGTCCGTCTGTCTGTGTACACGTGTAGAACAAATTCGGCTGAAAATTTTTTTATGAAACTTCATAATTAAGCTTTTGACATCAATGGCACGAGTTGATCAATTTTTGGTAAAAATCGGTTGACTAAAAATGGGAGTTTACTCGTATCGATTTTAAGATTTTTGTGAATATTTAACAACAGAAAAATATTTCGAAAAAATGTATTAAACAAAAGTTGCTATAAAAGCAATAACTAATAACTTTTATTTGAAACATATTTTGATAAAACGAAAAAAATTTGAAAAATTTTGCGAAATTTTTAATCTATCTATTTTTTCATACTTATATGTAACGTTTCCATGGTTATGATTAATAATATCTCTGAAAATATAAGGCCGTTATTTTTACTCTGCTGCTAGAATGTATTTTATACAAGTACTTTGTGATGGCGGTCGGTCCTGTGGTGGCTACAGCTGATTTTTTTCCTTTTATCTATGAGGCTATGCTATATCATATTTGGTTTTTACACGTTAAGGGGATTATAAGACAATATCCGCAAAAAACAATTTCTGTCTGTCTGTTTGTCCGATATTCACTCAAGCTGGCCATATTTTTACGTTACTTTGTACGAAAGAGTAAAACCAGCATTCTAAAAGGTCTTAGAAACTGAAAAATTACCATCTCTGTCTTTGTTACGGAACCTATTATTATTATTATTAAATACCTATTAATAAATTATACCATGAGTTCAAAAGAAATTACATAAAGGTTGGCTATGGAAAAATAAAATAATGTCTACTGCAAGCTTTATAATTAATGAACTGTCATCACTGTGTTGTTTTCATAAGTTATTTATTGTTATTTAAAGCTTGCAGTAGACATTATTTTATTTTTCCATTTGAACTCATGGTACAGTCTGTTCCAAACGGTTAAGCGGAACTAGATTTTGCAATCTAGTTACTTTCATCGTTTAAATCGTGCCTTTCGGCCGTTTTGTTTAAGCTTTGTAAATCATACTTACAATAAACATTTTTTGGTTAAGGTTAATATCATTTTAAAATGTCATTTTCTTTATATTTTGATTTTTTGTGTCATTCTTAATACAAATTTCCCATTTATTTATTTTTTTGTCATTAAAATATATAAAAAAAATATTTAATTTTGACATTCGTTTCCATGGTTTCATTGTTGGAATTTTAAATTTTGACATCCCAACATGAAAAATGAAATAACCCAAGCAAGGTCCCTTCTCGTGACAACCTAAAAGAACTAAATTCCCATTTAGTTCCGCTTAACCATTTGGAACAGACTGTATATAACCCAGTTGGGTTGGTGTAAAATTTGAAAAAAATCAGAATAATGCAAATTGATATTTTATTTTATTTTATTTTAAGAAAAACCAAGCTATACTAGCGTCGGCGAATCAGTGCAGTTACGTCACAATACGAAACAAACGAATGTATTGTTTGGAACAATGCAATTGTTTGTTACGTCGTGTGACGTAACTGCACTGATTCGCCGACGCTAGTATACCAAAAAAACCTCATTAGTAGCTTCGGTAGGCCCTATATGGCTTGCCCCCCTCCCGATTGCGGGCGTATCTGGCCCATAGTTACAACACTGCTTGTTAGTCACCATCCATGTCTATTATAAAAATACTCAGAAAATAATCCTATTAATAAAATAAATTTATTATGACCATAAAATTCAACAATTTATTATATTATTTGACTTATTATTTATTTGTTTATATAAATTAATCAAATTAAATACCAAATATTACATTTATTACTAATTGTCTTAATAAAATATAAAGAATTATAAACATTTTGATATCTTTGTTTATAATAAAAAGAGTTTTAATGTTTATTAATTAGATAAAGTTGCATTCAAAATTGTTTAATTTTTCAAATATGTCAAGGTTTATTAATTGTATTTTGTTATTTAAAAAATATAATGAGATTCATTTGTTTTTCATAAAATGTGTGAAAAGTGATTTAAGATGACAAAATAATTAATTGTTTGGTATCAAGATTATATTGTCACAAAAGATATGCAACCCAGTAACCAAAATACCTAATTGAGGTGTTTGAGGTCTTGATTTGAGGAAGATCTTCTCAAAATACAATTTGGAGGCACCGAAACGACGATAGTCCCAAAAAGCGAGCTCAGGAATATATGAGAAATGTAGCAATATCTCAAATTCCTGGAGAGCTTCAACAATTTTTGCATCAGAATGTGAGGCACTGTCTTGCTGCAACACAATGCCTATTGATAGCAGTACTTCTCGTTTGGTTCGAATAGCAGGCCAAATGTGTTAATAAATAAATCTTTTTTGTTCAATGCGTTTTTTCAATTAGATAAATATTTGGGGGTTTTCGATGTTCGTTTAATTCATTCAAACTGTCCTCAACACTTCCAGACTACTTCTGATTCACGCTACCGCTACCGGGTTTCTCAACAAAAAAATGCTTGGGAGGTTCGTCCGACTCCAGTGATGGTTTACTCATGACTCCCCGTCTCTCACAAGATTTTCCCAGCCCTTTTCTTAAAACTAATAATTTGATTTTTGAACTCCATTTTTTGTCGTTGTAAAAATAATCAACTCTACAAATAACAACAAAAACCTTTTAACTTATCTTAAAGACTCATATTTCTACCCCCAATAATTCATAAATCCAAATAATTAATTTTGACTTTAATTATTTAATAGTCCATATTACTGAAAATATATGGTCGCATATCAGAATCTGTGTATACATTCGACCATGTATCTGAGATAAACGGTGAAAATATTTTAAACAAATCATATAATATACGATCGTAACTTCTACCCTTGTCTTTCAACATTTAACTAAAAAAATATGTGATAGCTCAACTAATCTTTGAGGATATTTATCTTAAAATAGATTAGTTTTTATATTTAAATAATTTGAATATTTTTAACTAATTGAATAATGAAATAATGAAATTTTATTTGCTCCCACAATAATCTTTCCCAGATAGAACTTATGTACACATATTTTGTTTCTTTTGAACTTTTGAATGTGAATACTTTCGGACTTTATTGTTGGTCCACATTTTTTCACTAATACCCTTTTCACATTAGAACTTCAAGACGAGTGAACTTAAAGGGCGTATCACACTAGAACGCTATCCAAGTTTTATTTTGTAAGTCTTATTCCAGAATTCAAGTCTTCACGTCTTCAGCTATCGCACGCGAAACAGGGAAAAGTAACTTGCGTCTGCGTACGTAACGTTAACAATAGACCCATCTCACTTGATCTGACTGAGATGGCGAGGCCACGCACGCGCCTTTGACGACTTGGATTTTGTGTGTCTTCTAGAGACAGGGGAAATATATCTCGATGTATTTGCTCAGACTTAAAGACCTAGGTTTTTAGGGTTTTGTAGGTATGACCAAAAAACCCTTATACCGTCATTTTGTCGTCTGTCTGTCTGTCTGTCTGTCTGTCTGTCTGTCTGTCTGTCTGTCTGTCTGTCTGTCTGTCTGTCTGTCTGTCTGTCTGTCTGTCTGTCTGTTCGGTAAAAATTGTAGCCAAACGGCTAAACCTAGAGAGTTGAAATTTGGCATGCTTATACAACTCTTTGACCCGCACATAGGAAAAATACTAAAACATCTAAAAAACATACCCCCCTAAAAATATGTGCTCATCGAAAACAAAAATATTTTTTTTAAATTCTGAGTAGGGTATCAAATGAAAGCCCTTAGTACGTGGATTAACGATCAAATTTTTATTTTTGCAAAATAAATTATTTTGAGGCGATTTTTGCCAAAAATGTGCAAAAAAAATTTTGTCCCACACCCTGTAGCCCAGATGGTTTAAACTAAAAATCTAAAAAAATTCTAAGTAATGTATATTGGTGTGAACCGAAATAGTACAACAGGAATTTTTGATCAGATTATGTTTTTGGAAAATAACGCATTTTTTGTGGTTTTTGGTTCACAAAGTACAAAAGTTATACCAATGTAAGACACTCACATGCATAGCGTTCGATGGCTACATGCGTTAGAGCGCTCTTAAACTGGCTGGAAAACGAGAAGGGTTTCGAGTTCGAGTACGGAGTGAATTTTATTTTTTCTGTTTTTTTTTGCATTTTTATTATGTTGAAATTATTTTGTCAAAATTCTAGTTATATTTTGACAAATGTTGTATTTAATTTTTATGAGCGTAAATTTAATAACCAGTCTTATTATATGATTAACAGACGATAAATTATTTTAAAAATATCGTTCATTTTGCCGTGATTACTACAAAGTAAAATTTGTCCTACACACTCAGCATACCGCCTTCACTTATTATATACCTGCGAAACCCTGAAATGTGTGAATATTCACACTTCACATCAATTTTTTGTCATGCTATCACACACACAAAACTTCGATTAGAATGCAAAGACTTTAATTTTCCAAGTTTAAACTTGAATAATAACTCTAGTGTGATAAGGCCTTTAGGTTCACCGATCTTTAACATCGAGGTTAGGAGAAGTTTATTTGCGTTATTACATAAATAAATATAATATTATTACTTGATATATAAAATGATAACAGCTCAACAAAGATAAAAGAAGAGAAGCACAAATTCAAAGAGTATTTTTTTTATAATAGAAATTATGTTGGCAATGCGGACGATGTTTAAGACGTAGATCTCTGTCTTCAACTTCGCTTGTATTTAGACGAGGTCATACGTTTTCACATTAGCGTTTAAAGACACATTAACTTTAACATCCGAACTTAAACATCTGATGTGAAAAGAGTATAATACATCTATTTACCAATTAGTTTTGTGAAAATTTTAATAAATAATAGTTGATATATGTTTCATTCAATATAAAAATTCACACTTTACATTCATTCTTTAACCTTTGCCTTCAAATATAAAAATATTCAATACGACACTGCAAGTATTGACAAGTGTAGTGGTTTTGTTTAAATGTATTACATCGATTGAGAATGTTGTCAGTTATTTGTCACTACATGCTAACGTTGCATGTTTCAAGTATCATGTTAAATAAATTAAATAACATTAAAATATAATGTAAATATAAATTAATTAACATTGATTAAATATGCCGACTTTTATCAAAACGTATTGTTTATTGTTTTCAATTATATTTTTGGACATTTATTTTAGTACTTATTTATTATTTTCAATTATGTTCTTGATCAACAATATTTTATTGTTCTAAAATTCTAAATCAAATTAAAAATAAAGTATTATAAGAGAATAAGATTTATATAAACAGATTTAGGCCATTCTTGGAACAATTTTGAGACCAATGCTCAACAGTAGCGCATCTAAAACTTATGACACCAAGAGCGGACTTTTGGTTTAATACCCCATCCATAATTATTTTAAAGCTAATAATTCTGTATATATTAAAGAGTCAGGTATTTTTCAAAAAGTTCTTACTTATTTTTATTTTGATATACATACAAGATTAAAATTTTTACGCGTCTTACTGCTTAATCCTAAAACCTTTTTACCATTTTCTTGTGTCAGGCTGTTGGCGTTTGAGTATTAATCTTGTGGCGTCCTCCTACATATTTCTTGCCATCTTTCCATCTTGTATAACAGTCCTTGTTTCTCTCCATTTCATCCCTCTTCTTGCTGTCGCTCTTTGAATTCCATCTTGCGACGTTCTTCATGGTCTTCCTCTGAACCTTGCTTCAAAAATTATTTTTAAAAACCATAAAGTTATCTTACACTAAGTCATAGTCAGTGTTTACGGTTTCCCGGGTGCATCTATGTGAGTATTCTGAATTTCTTCTGCTGTCTACAGGGGCCAAGAAGCGTTTTCTTTTTCGTACGCACGAAATTCGTAATTCGTAATTCGTAATTTTTTGACATGTACGAACATATTTTTGCCTTATTTTCACTTCATCCCTTGATCAGAAAGTCACTCCACGCCACTGCCTTTACTAAATGCCCCCCGGACGGACTATACCCCTGTTGGTACACCACTGCTGCTTAAATCAGTTTTGAATTAATCATATTTAATTGAATTGTGTTACAATTTAGTCGCAATGTGCACGCGTTATTACTGTTATCTTCATTTTCATTACAGCCTTAATTGAAACTGTTTCATTAGTTTAAACAGTTAATTGTACAAATGAGTTAATTTGATTCCTGTATTATTGCCGCTAATTCACTTTTGTTTGTTTGAAATTATTAAGGAAATTTAATTTCTTATTTTAATTTCACTTATCAAATACTTGTATGTCTCTATTTCTAAATATATAAGTTAGAAGGTCCGTCTGTCTCTTACCTTTAAACGGATGAACCGACTTTGATGCGGAAATAATTTAAGTTTTACAGGGTATAACAGCGAAATTCGACACCGCCATTATTTGTTATTAGAGATGCAAAATATACTGAATAACAAAGTTGTAGGAGACCAGGGGAGACATCAGCTTATAGAAGAAAATATTTGTTTTAAACCAGTGGTTCTCACCAACTAGAGCACAAAGTTATACATTTTTTAAATTAGATTATACATAGGTATTTTTAGATCCATTCGATAGAGTATTTTTTTCAGAATTGAACCATATAATTATTTTATATACTTATATAATAAAAATATTGAGTAACATCGATTGAAAATACAAAAAAAAAAAATACATCGCAGGAAAAATATAAAAAAATAAGTATTTAAAGAAAGAATATTTTTTTAAATGTTGGTCGTATTAAATGAAACATCTTAATGCGAGGATAAACAAAAAAAAAAAAAATATAGTAATTTTTTTACGGAATTTTCGCTAAAAAGGTGTCAAAAAACTTTTGCCTCCACCCTATTTCCTAGAGAAGTTGGTGTAAAAATCGGAAAAAATTTCTTAATAATGTACATTGATGAGAACCGGAATAGTTCATCAGAAATTTTTGATCCGTTTAGTTTTTCGAAAAATGTAGAATTTTTAGTGTCGTTAAAAAACATACTATTTTTAAAAAAATTATTGTTGTATCAAAAGAATATTTTTAAGACGTAGATTATGGAACGAAAAGTAGTTTTTTTAAATTTCCTTATTTTAACATGATTTTCACTAAAATGTGCTAAAAAAAAAGACTTTTGTTCCATAACCTGTATCCCGATTTTAGATTGATCTAAAAATCTGAACAAATTTGAGTACTGCATATTAATGTGAACCGTACAACAAGAATTTTTGATCTGATAATTATTTCGAAAATTATCAAATTTTTTCCAGTGGCGCTCACTTAATGGAGGTGCTGCAACTAGAATTATAGTTGAGATGAACATTTTAAACTACATGCACGTTCACAAATAAAATCATATTAAATATAGAAATATTACATTTTATGATTTAACATGTATTAGTCAAGTATGTTTTAACTTCTTATGTGCTGTACAGAACATTTGATATCCTGCATTCTTATTTTTGAATTTGTTATATCAATATTCTGTTTTTGAAATTCATCAAAATTTAATTTAATTTTCAAAGAATTTGAATTTATTTTTGCATGCACACAACACCATAAAAAATATTGAAATATTAAAAATTAAAAAATATCTGTACGCAAACACTTCGCAAGCTTTTAACTGCAAACGACTGCAGCTCCGAGAAGAGGTATACCTCCTGTATTCCGCCGATACCCCCTCTGAATACCAGTCGCCGCGATACAATAAGCAAATGGTGCTGCCAATGCACACAGCACATCGAGTCACTGTATATCTAATAAACGAAATATATGTTTTACGCATGACACATTTTAAAGGGAGGGAGCAAAAGAAAATCATAAAGGTCTGTAACATTTAAATTAATTTAATTTTTGAGGCTCCAGCCTTGCAGCTCTTATGCACTGACTGTCACTGCTGACTGGTTATCAAAATATTTGGTTTTAATATGTATTTTTTTATCACTTTCTAAATGCCTACAAAATCCTGCAACGTGTGAAAATTTACACTTCACATCAATTTTATTTTCGTGTTATTACATTCAAAAACAAAAGTTAAAACATCCAGGTCTGCGAACCTGTAGTTGTCGGAGCTCGTATAATTTAAGTTTTAATATCAAAAACTATAATTAGCAATAAACATTAAATACTTTTACAATATTTTTTGCTCATCAAATGATGCAAAGTTCAACATAACTAAGATCATTTTCTAATGAGTTTATTTCTTGCGTTTTCCTCAAGATGAACAGTTCTTCATGTAGTGAGAACGTACAAATACGTAAATATGTTAATGATTGCATCAGACAGACAGACAGCACGGCAATCTCTGCCGTATATAATCATTCCTACCTCGCGTTCTCGCAGGTGAAATTGCATCATCTCAACAGATCAATCGTTTTTGCTTCTAACCTTGTTTGAGAAATGATTTGATCGATTAATTATTGTGGGGAATGTATACAAACACATTAAACACTAATTCTATATTATTGTTTTAATTTATCAATTATATTTTAATAAAAATGTTTCGTTTCTGAGTCTTTCCTTATAAACAAGGACTAAGAATGGAACGAAAACTAAATAACGGTATTAATAGAATTTAAAGAATGGAAATGTAAACAAGAACGATATATTGTTTTTTCGTTTAAGAATGAACAGAAAATAAGATTTAATACCGATTTTAACCGGTTTAACTGAATGTAATTCAATTTATAGACTGACTAGCTGGTGTACTCGGACCTCGTACGGATTTTGTATGGTATATTTTTGCTGTAACGCAGCTATTCCCAAACTGTGCGCCGCAGATAGGGTACAGGGGCGCTGCGAAAATATTATAATATTTCTCCAACTGCGTTAGTTAAGTCCATTCTACATTATACTTTTTTCAACACTTTTTGCAATAATATCCAACTCTGACGTCATTTCAACTTTTGATACTACAGAATATAGTAGAGGAAAAAAATAAGAGACAGTGATATATTTTATACCTTCCATATTTTATTACTTTGTCATACTTCTCATTACCAAATTTTTACGTTCAGGTGGTTAATTTCTACTATAATTACTAAAACAGTTTGGTTATAGTAAACCAATTTATAAATATTGTTTGATTGTGCTAAGTTTATATTTAATTATATGTTCTAAATAAACTTCTTATCAACTCAATAAACTTCTAAAAGTGAAGTTGTAAACAAAAACTAAAAAGTTGGTAGTTGGTACGACTGAGAAGTATACAACTGTCAACCAAAAATTTGACCGGAGGTAGTTTTGAAAATAGTGTAGTTTGTAGTGTAGCATCGAAAGTTGGAAGGAAGTACAGACGATTCCGCTTAATTGGGCCACCGCTTAATTGGGGCAGCCGCTTATTTGGGACAAATCTCAAAGAACAGAAACCAAACCAAGGAACCAACAGTAAATTTACATGTTTAATTGGGACAGTTACGATCACAGTACATATTATGTTTCACATATTCTCAAGAAAATGTACAAAGAATTTAATATTACAGCGTTATTTTATGCAGGAAGGAAATGAAGGGAGCCCTACATCCGCACTGAATACCTGTGCCGATTTTGTAGAAGTGAAATGTTACAAAAACAAAAGACAGACTACACTTGACGCATTTTTGCATTGAATTAAATTGTATGTACCTATTTATTATTTTATTTTGGAATTTATTATTATTTCTTATAACTTAAAAGTTTATATTTTTTGCTTATATGTAGTTTATAGTTTTGTCCAAGAGTTTATAAAATAAAATTATTGAAAGAAAAATATGCATAGTTTAATTTTATGTGAAATTCGCTTAATTAGGGCAGCCGTTTAATTGGGCCAAAATGCCTAAGTCCCGATGTGTCCCAATTAAGCGGAATCGACTGTATTGTGTTTCACATTATACTTTTTACGTCAGTACTACGCAAAAAATCTGTAGTGCTCCGCAAAAAAGTATAATGTAAAACGGACTTTAAACCAGTTTTTACGCGGAAAAATTCTAATACATTAAGGGCATCGGGAACCGAAAAAGTTTGGCCACCACTGGGTTATAGGCTTCTATAAGATCTCCGTAGTTTATTTAGTATAGAAAAAATTTGGGGCTGTAATTTAATGCGTTTTGAGATTACATTTTTTTAAATGGTAAAATTTACATTATTTCTGAAAATTGTGAATTAAAAACAGCACAACTCTAAAACGATTTGAAACAGCGACCTCAAGGTTAAAATTTTGGATTCCCCGTAGTTTATTTAATCTAGAAAAAATTTGGGGCTTTAATCATTTAACGTGTTGTGTGATTGCGACAATTTTTTTAATGGTATAATTTATCATACATTATTTGTGAAAATTCTGAACTGAAAAACGCCGAACTCAAAAACAGTTCGAGATAGCGATCTGTGGTTGAAATTTTTGGATTCTCCGTAATTTATTTAGTCTGTAAATAATTTGGGGCTTTAATTGTTTAATGCGTTTTGAGATTATGACAAATATTTTTAAAATCTAACTAAATTGTTTAGTCTAAAAAAAAAAAAATGGGCTTCAATAAACCGATTATTAAGTTTTGTATGGGCTTTAATCCAAAACCCTTGAAAATGGCAAAAAATCGAAAAATCGTAAGGAGTAGACATTAAAAAAATCGTGAATTTTAAGCAAAACTTTTTTGTCTCCGATCCAAAAATATAAATATGTATTTTTGGTCATAGATAGGGTGACCATCCATCCCGGTTTTCGGTCAATTGTCCCGGTGTCCCGAAAACTGTTCTCGGGACGCCGATTGTCCCGGTTTTTGAATCTCTTTGCTTTTCACTTTGAATCTGAGAGGTGAGGACCTTTTTTTTTTTGCTCTTCACTTTGAATTTGGGAGGTGAGGACCTTTTTTTTCACTTGGATCTGGGAGGAAACAAAGAAAAAATTACTTAATTTTTGTTAAAAAAAATTAAATAGAAGCTCTTAGTTCTCAAATAACGAATAAAAGTGATTATCAAAAAAACTGTTGATTTTGATGTGATAAATATACATAGACATCCAGTTTTATGTTGGCTTCTTTCACTTATTAAATACCTACAAAACCCTAAAATGTGTGAAAATTCACACTTCATTTTTTTTTTCATTACGGTTGATGAGTGTTACTTTATAAACTTCGACATCAATAAGGTCAGATTGGTATATTACGTCTAACGCCGACGTTCATAATGTTTTTATGGGAAAACTTACTAAGGCAAATTAATGAATCACAGACAAAGCAATTTATTAATAACATACATTTGCTATTGTTTATGTAGCTATTTTTTGCTTACCAATGAAATAATGTACAAAAGTGGCAGTAAAAAGAGTTTTTGAGAATACACTAGAAATGGTCAATGTCAGATAACTGTCAATGTCACATCCGTATCTACGTTTATGATTAAATGCATCATGTACAGCTAGGGTCCAAATATCTAAAAAATCCGGTGACGACCAAAAAAAGAAAGGAACATGGTTCAAAATGAAAAAGGGCCATGCGTCGCATCGTCTGCTTACCGCTTAGAGCCGATACTAATAGACCATATTAGTGTGTCGTCACATACATGTGCTGCCATCTGAGAGCTGAGTCCTTTGAAAGTTTTTGACTGGTTTAAAATACATGTGACATTACTTTTGTTTCCTTAGTTTTATGAATATCTTCAATTTTTGAGCAAAAAATATGTATTTTGATAAATAGATACTAATATATACAGCCCAGATACTTTATATTATAGAATAATGATCTTATAAATATATAAATAAGGATTCGAAGATATATTTATAGGTTACGTTTTTAAATAATATGAAATTCGAAATATATTTAGTATTTATTTAATTAACACTAAGTAATCATTAATATTTTGTTTTAGAATGCATAATGGTGTATTGTTTTCTCCAAATTGTAACCATTACAGCTACATTATTAATTGCAATTTTTTTTGTTTTTTGACAGATGAAAATGAAAAGCAATAATAGAAAATTAAAAACAACATATTATTTCTTCAAACCATTTATATATGGCATACACACTTATTGCTATGTTACTTGCCATAATAACGATTATTAACGTCAAATTTTCAAAATTAACTTGCAAAATAACATTGTTCTGCAAAAATAATGACATTAAATTATAATGTATATTTTATTTATTTATTAAAATAAAAATTTTGTGTGAGTTTGTAAGAGTAAGAGTTTTGATGTGAAGCATTCTCTTATTTTGAAAACTTAATTTATATTTCCAAAATACAATTTAATAAAAAAACAACATGCTAAATTCAAATAAAAGGAATCCAACCGCGAGACGGCAGCACTGAATCCCATTTTGTGACGTAGTTACTAATATGGTCTATTCTATAGATTGCTCTACGATTTATTTTTCACACAATTAACAAAACAAAAATTGAAGGAAATGACGTAATAATAAACCAATCAATAATTAATAAATAAACGAATCTACACTTTAAAAAAATCTGCTAAAGTGAATGTTCGATAAATATATAATTATATGTCATTGATAACGCACTATATCTAACAGTGTACTAATATTTGCATAACTTATTACCAAGTAATTCTTAAACTAATCACTTGTAATTGCAGTGACATTTTTGTGGCCAATAATTATTCTTCCCATATAATTTCATTTTTATTACTCAACATGTAAAGTAGATTTCAAAGAAAGTGGGAAAGTTGTATTTTCTAATTAAATTTTATTGAGTTTATTTAAATTTGAGATTTTTTATGTAATTTTAAGACGTTATGGTATGTTTTCACTCTTATATTGTGTTTTAATGATAGTAACAAGAATTTTGGTTCTACAATTCATTATGGCACGATGGTAAACTGTCTAGTAGCTAGCTTTCTAGTGACAAAGATTGCTACTATGAACGCGCATGAAATTGAGCTAGCCCTAGTACTGGCGCTAGTAGTTGGGATAGGATAGATGAGAGGATAAATCTGACGCTCGATTGACACATGTGCGCATGCTTCAAAATGATCTTGAGCGAGAGATTAAAAATATAATATTCTGATTTATTGTGGATATATTTAAGATTATCATTAATACATCAATAATAATACAATAATAATTATCAATTTATTATTTATTTAATAGAACAGAACGTAGCTAATATGAACAATAATACAAAACAAGAAAAAACAAAAGGAACAAATATCACAGTGTTGTCGATAGTCATAAAATTATTGTTAAGCAACAAATAATTCATTCTTAAATTATAATTTGCTTAAATAAATACAAAGGAGATAAAATGAATGAAATAATACGTGTGTGTGTGTGTGTAACTACTCACACAGTTAAGACAAAAAAAAGTTACTTCTGTATTTTTTCAATAATATTTTCTTCCTCTTGCGTTGTCGGTTTTTTAAAATATGCTACTTCTTAATTTTTTTCCTGGTACTAAATATAGAAATATGTGTATTAATTTTTTTATTACTTGGTTCAAATTTTGTCGTATCTAGTTGGTGTTTCAGTTTTTCATTTTCTTTGTTAATTTCTAAACATTTTCTATAAGTATAAGCCCAAAGATTGGGCTTCTCATAATAATTTGTGAAAAAATATTCACCAAATATTTTCATGTCATTGTCTCCGAAGTAAAAAACTATTGCTTTTGGTAACATTTTTATAAATTTTGATTCTTCAAGGGTTATTTCTAAAGTGTTTAAAGTTTGGTGCCCATCACTGCACACCAGGCATTGTAAAACACTTCATTTATAAGGGATATAAAAACATTGCAATTTTTAAACCGATTTTTTTGAAAATTTTACGAAAAAAAAATCATGAACAGTAGTGTCCTGCCTGTTTGTAAACATACATGATGCAGGAAACCCCTCGCCATATTCGTCGATTACCATTTAAGTTTATCTTATGAATACTTTTTAAATGGACATTTAAATTATTTATATTGTTTTGAAAATATTTTATTGCAAATTAATCACATCACAGACATTTTCAATTTATTTAAAAATGTGTGCGCTGCATATAAGTACATGTTAACACAACAGTGGTTTCCTCGTTTTCCGCTACACTGGAACGCATGCGTATATGTGTCAATTGAGCGTCAGATTTATCCTCTCATATAGGATAGTGGTTTTGCAGCCGGGATAGTTATTATTCCACTAGCCCAGTGTTCTTCAACCTTTTTGTCCCCGCGGATCGGTGAAGATAGGTTAAATATTTCGCGGACCAGCTGAAAGCTAAGACACAAATATAAACCAATATATATAATATTTTATTATTATATAGGTATATGTTATACAGTTATATAATTACAATTTTTAGTGCGACATCTACTGCTGCTTCTTTGTTAGAAAATTTGATTTACGTAGCTGCAGAGTTGTTTCTGAGAGACGAGGCGCTGCGTTAACATCCATTCGATTTCTCTGTTTGGTTTTTATAATTGACATGGCTGAAAAAATCTTTTCGCATAAATAGGGAGTCAAAAAAATGACTAATAATTTGATAGCTTTATAACTCAAAGATGGATATTCTTTTTCTAGCGATTTCCAAAATTGAGATTGCATTTTATGTCTGGACACCAGAGTGGAATCACAAGACAACTCGATCAGCTTTTCTTTTTCACGAGGATCAAGTACACATGACTTTATATCTTTCAAGAATGGATTATTAATCCAGAGGTTACCTTTACGAGGATCCTCATTTTCAGGGAAATAATTATTAAAATTTTCAGCTAATTCTCTTAAATGTTGACTTATTGTTGAATATGACTTTCTGATTGACAACAGCGGTAATCAAAAATTCTTCCAAAAGTGGAAACATTTCTATATCTTCCTCTTATAAGCGACTATTCCAAAGAGCTAGCTTCTTCAGAAGTATGAAAAATAGTCTGAAATAGTAAATATTAAATAAATCCTGGTTCGTACAAAAGTTAGCTTCTGCGTCGCCTAAAAAAATGTGTTATATACTCGTGAATAGAAGTGTGCATCTACATGATTCGGAGAAAATATTTCGCGGACCGGCAGGAATTTTCTGCGGACCGGCACTGGTCCGCGAACCACGGGTTGAAGAACACTGGACTAGCCTACATGTTTCATTGTTCGAAATTCTCTCATGTGCAGTAGACAGAACAATTATATTTGCGGATGCGACGAAAATCAACCTTTGTTTTCCTTGCGTTTTATTCGGGAGAGAATTAACATGGACAAAAACGGTATTAAGGGTTTAGTGCACATAGTGGCTTGATATTGGCCCTACCACTCAATATTATCACGAGCCGTCACTGATTAAACGGTTCAAATCGTTGAACTATCGTTATCGCATAATTCGGTAAAATCCCCATTTTTTTATTGTTATTAAATAATAATAATAAATTTATTTCGTGCCTTTCGGCTTTGAAAGAATTGGTTTACATACTAAAACATTTACATATACTTTATGATACATAATAATTCATTTTGTTCTTCTTTTCAAGACTGCTTTCATCCAGGCTAGGCCTTTCCCGAGTCGTCTAGTAGGTCTTCTGTTTTTCGTAATTCTGGCTGCATTCCTTCACAGTTTCTTAGGTGGTCTATTGTTTCTTGTTCTTCTCTGCAGATTCTACACATTTCCTCCGTTTTTTCCATCCAATAATTGCCCTCTCCTCGTTGCCACATCTGAATCTTGCGATTACCTTCTGGTTCCTCGTTCCTTCTGCCAGGTATCTGGGTAATCCAATAGTGGTTATATCTTTGTACACTCTGTTATATGTAGAATCTTGTATTCTGTTATACTGTTCTTGTAACTACACTTCTTGGTCTCTTTCTACTTTTATTTGTGTCATCTGCTGACCATCTCTTCTTCTTTTTGTGACCTCTTCTATGGAAAAACCGTTCCGTTCGTTCCCGTTTCATTCCCCATTTGGTATCGGTTTTCATCTTCTCTCTCTCTTTCCAGCACTCTTCTTATATTGTGTTTTCTGTCAATATAACTCGCCCTTCATATTTCATGGCTTTTCTCCCTGTTAGTACTCTTATTATCTCCCTCTTGGTTTCTTCCAGTATAACATAAGTTGGTGTTTGTCTGTTGAGTCCCAGAGTCTAATTTATGTATTTTCCGTGTATTATATTGTTATTAAATAATGGTTTTAGAAATTTAGTCTGTTTTCCCTAGAAATTATATATGACGTCTGACGATGAGACGCAATTTGTGAAACAACGCGTTATCAAGCGGGTATTTGTAAATATGTATATACATCCTAATCCCATATGTTATGAAATTATGACATATTTATGAAAACTATGGCAATAATATTTAGAAACGGAATTATATATTTCCAAATATATAAGTGCATACGCCAAACATGGTGCAACGATGCGAAAACATTTTTGTCAAATTAACTTATAATAATTGTTGAGAAATAGTTATTTATATTACTAGATGCGTAAGTACACTTTTTTGACCAAAGAGTTAGTTTACGGGGCGAATCTCCTAGAACTCCCTTGGCCAAAAAAAGAACTTATGCGCCATAAATATATAGTGCACAAGACTTTAAATACTGATTGATCGACTGAGAACCAGGGTGACCAGGTCTCAGGGTTTCATCCTGAGTCTCGGGGTTTCAACATTGTTTCTTTGAGCTCCGGGTTTTGTTATAAATCTCCGGGTTACGCTAATTTTATCTAAAATTAATGAAATTGGTTTATAGTAATGAAAATAACATAGTTACGTTTCATATAATCATCGCAAATCTTGCGCGGAGTGCCTGCGAATATCTAACTCTTTCTATTTCCGATCACGCCAACGGTTAAAGACGATTATCCAGATATATAGAACCTGCAGCAGTCGCTGACTATTTGACTGTTCTGTGTCGCTAACTGCTACACTCGGACTATCAACAGTCAGCTAGTAGTGCGAGTCAGACAGTAGCGGGTGAAGATTGACGGTCGATGGACGTTGTTAATGTTTAAGGAAATAAAAACAAAATTGAATAAAATATACTGTATTTCTGATTATTTTTTTTTAATATCAGTGTTTACTTAAACTGAAATCCGGTCACTCTTATGAGAAACCGACTAGAGATGGGAATTTTGGCTCAGTTTGCGGAACCGGATCAGTGGAGGTCGTTCAGTTTGTTGAGCCGGTTCATTGATCCGGCTCAGTGATCCGGTTAAATAAACATGTTTCCAAGACACAGGTCGGTCATTCGTTCGTAGGTAGAACGTCGCTAAGAGCCGGCTCTTGCCTAGAGCCGGTTCTTGCAATATATGAACTGTAAACATGATCCCGAGACACAGGTCAGTCAGTTGTCGGTCGTTCGTTCGTAGGTAGAACGTCGCTTAGCCCCGGCTCTTATCTAACATTTTTGAAACAAGCAATTCACTTTATGTAACTACTGTATTTTAAACCAGATGTGTTAAGTTTATGGCGATGTTTATTGCCCTTATAAATTGGACATCTAGGATTTGGGCAATATTTTTAATATTTTTATATAGTATGGTTGTAAGAAAATACAGACTAAGCCTATTAGTTTCAAGTAAACTGCCCTACAAATTGATGACAAAATACACTTTATGATAATACATTACAAGCCGAGTTCTCGCGAAGTTCAACATGACATCGATCCAGATCCGGATGACTCCGGTCACTGCTCACAATCGCCCGACCAATCGTATCCTTTAAACTTGAAACTATACAGTGAGCCATGAGCCGGCTCATTTTAATTTGGTGAACCGTGTCACTTCGGTCAGTGTACTGAGTCGGCTCAGTGTGCCGGTTCGTTCATGAACGATCCATCAAATATACGAGTAGTAGTTGTCAAAACTTCGTCATCAAAATTTTATCGGCATTTGTATTTGGGAAGTTTTTGTAGACCGTTTTTTTCGCATCAAACCCAAGTTATATGCAGCACCTACCGTAAAATTTGCATATCAATTTACGACCGATAGACACATAAATTTTTTGCTGGTAATTTAAAAAATTGCACTATACACGAAACTAATATCAAATGAAGACTACAAAATTTGGTGGTAGAGTCGATGCCCTAAGAAATACATGAAGACAGAACCGGACTAATAGTTAACATAGTAATAAGTAATAAGATTTGAAGAATTTTTAGTATATTTGGATTATCTACGAGGGCTACCTTTTATGTTTTTACAAAAACTAAAAAAGAAAAATTTTTTGGAACGAACTGTTTTATTGCTTTTCAAAATATTCGCCTTTTAGCTTCTTGAGAGGATAAAAATCGCTGTCCACGCATTTTTTGTTTGACATTGGGGAACAAAAAAAAAAACGTTAGGGGATAAATCCGGTGAATACGGGCAATGAGACATTAATTCGATGTTTTTCTCCTTCAAATAATCAATTGTTTGACGTGCTGGGAGCTTGCATTGTCATGATGAAGAATGATGCGACGTTTTTGGTTGTTTTTCCTATTTTTTTCGATGACATCTGGCAAACAAATTGTTGTATACCATTCAGCATTTATGTTCTCCGATCCTCTAAAGGAATGGTTGTGACATGTCTAGTACAACCGAAGAAACAAGCGATCATTTTTTTGGAAGTGCTTCGTGAACAAAAAACTTTTGTGGGTTTCGGTTCATCTTGGAAAACCTAAATAGTGGATTGTTGCTTAGTTTTCGGTTCATATGAATAAATCCAAGTTTCGTCACCTGTAACGATGTTGTATACGGATTTTGTAGTGCCTAGGTTGAATTTTTTTAGCATCCCCTTACACCAATCAACACGAGCTTTTTTTTGAGCTTCGGTCAAATTATGCGGAATCGATCAAGAACAGATCTTTTTCACAGCTAAATCTTCATGCAAAATCGAATGTATTGCAGTTTGCGATATGCCAAAGGATGCCTCTATCTCACTGTAAGTCACATGCTGGTCTTCTAAAATCATTTGTGGACAACATCGATGTTTTTTTGAATCACAACCGATTTTGGTCGATCTTCACGAGATTCATCACTGACAGACGCACGGCCACGACGAAATTCTGCAAACCAATTGTTAACAGTCTTTTCTGATGGTACTTCATTACCAAAATTTGAACGAAGCGAATCTATGCATTGTTGTTGATTTACGCCTTTACTAAAATCGTAAAAAATCATCCAACGAAAACCTTCACGAGTAATATCCACTTTTTCACAAAATTGTTTTTTTAAACGCTCACTGTCAACAAACTACTCGGTAAATTTATAAGCTGCCACTGATTTCACAATAATAAATGTCAAATTTTACGAATATAGTAATGACATATTTCAATATTGCCATTTAGTGATCGTTTGTAAAAACATAAAAGGTAATCCTGGTAGTTCATATAACAGAACGCATACTGTATTTAAGTAGCAGATAAATAGATGAATAAAAAACAATATACTATATCTGTTTATCTATTATATCTATCTATCTTGGGGTCGGATAGATTTAGCTGCGGACCAGATAGATTTAGCCGTGGACCGGCGGTTTAGAAACACTGATTTAAAGCCTTGAGAAAATATATTTTAGCAAATGAGTAACAGAAAAGTAAAATGCTGAGCTTATTTGCCCCTCTACAGCATTTATCAGGCTAAAAAAGCGTTAATTGATCCAACAAATATATCTGTTTATTACATTTATTTATTTATTTATTTATTTATTTATTATTTATTTAGTTATTATTGTTGTGTGATCTCAATGTTCAGATTTCATGCTAACTGCAACTTCTTTCTTTCAAAAGTCATCTTCTGCCGTGCAAAGAACCTAATCTGTCGTGAATTTATTTGTCGTCATAGTGACATAATTTGCCGTGCATAATATATTTTTATCGTGTAACATTTATCGATTACGGTACATATTTTGTAGTACCTTTATATTTTCTTCTTATTTCTCCTGGTCTTAAACCCAAAGTTTTGAATTCTGCAGCTCTCAGTTCTCAATTTTGTGAGTCCGCCCCTCAAGCAATTTCCTAATTATATCTTACACATAACCTCAATAGCGAATCAAACTACATATTACGATAGTCTGGTCTTATAATTATTTCGCGTGGATTTTTGCGTTTAGGTGAGCCCGGTATTTTAGGCTCATCTGTAATTTTTAAGGTTAATGGCACAGAGAATTCAAGAAATATCTCCCAGGTAATTGCTCTTTAAAAAAAAAAGATTGTCGCGAAATTATCATGCATTAGATTGAATTATTCGTAACTCGTAACCTGATTTTTACTTTCTCTATAAGGAAAATTTAATCTCAGTAGTTTCTATAACATATTTATTAATTGAAATCTATTCAAAAACAATTTGAATAATGCCCAACATCTTGGGGAAAATATAACGGCACGACAAAATATGTACTTGGAACTACAAATGTTGCACATCAAAATGTGTTCCTAGCACGACAGATTGTCTTAAAATCAGTGGCGTACGCAAGGAGGGGATTAGTGGGATAAATTCCTTCCCAAAAATTCGAAAAGAACTAAAATTATATCAGGTCGTCAAGGATGAAATTTGTAGTTAATAATATTGCCAATTTTAACAGCTTATTATTTGACATTGGCTTAATATATTACCGTTCTTTTTTTTTTTGTTGGAAAGTTACACATTTTGCCTGTTTAAAGAAATCATTGCATGCTCTAAAAAATATCAAAAACTTTTTTTAAAAATTAATTTTGTTGAAAATGGAACGGTCGGAAATTCGCACTATTATGAAGTATGAGTTCTTACGTGGAAGTACGGCATCGCAGACCGCGCGAATCATTAATAGTGTATTTGGCTCTAGTGTTACTACGCAGCAGATAATATCAAATTGATTCGCCAAATTTCGTACAGGTAACTTAAAAACCAAACAAACAAAAAACCTGGCTCATCGATCACAGCAGAAATATACTGCAACCAACTAGATGAAATAATGCAAAAACTTAAAGAAAAACTGACTAGATTAGTCAACAGATCGACTCCTATCTTATTGCATGATAACGCTAGACCACACACTGTACAAATGATTGTGGTAAAACTACAGGAATTGGAGTTGGAACTTCTTCGTCATCCTCCATACTCACCAAACCTAGCCTCCACTGACTACCACTTCTTCCGCAATTTGGACAACTTTTCAATAGGAAAACAGTTTAATTACGAAAATGCTGTAAAACTGGCCTTCCAGAAATTCATTGACTCTCGTCCGCCAAGGTTTTATACCACCGGCCTAAACAACCTGCCGTTTAAATGACAAAAGTGTATAGACAATATGGGTGCATACTTTGATGAATAAAATAATTCCTTATATTTGTAAGTTATCAACCAACTTCGCACCTTTTTTCTACAAATTTCATCCTTGACGACCTAATAATTACCGCATTTCTAAATTATGCGCATTTTCAATACGTATAAATTTCGAAGTTGTGAAAAATCTCCCCCTGAAATGTTTTTCTGCGTACGTCACTGATTAAAACGGCATATGACTTCACGACAAATTAAGTTTTTTGCACGAACGAAGATGACATTTGAACGAAAAAAGTTGCACTTAGCATTTAATTAAATCTGAACTTCGGTCATCTGAAAAAATGAAATAATTTTTCTCTTGCAGAAAACATAAACATTATAAGAAAATATTTTTTTTTATATCCTTATCAGAATGGAAAGAGTTTTTACAAACATTGTTTATAAAAAGGCTCTCAGATAAGTAATCCTATTCAGTTTAATCCTGGCCTTTCACATGTTTATAGTATTGTCTTCTTTCCGGCCACCAAACTACGAGAATGTACGAGGAGTGTATTTTTAGCTGTATTTCTATTTGTTCCATAGTTATTTTATTAATAATTTTAAAAATTGCGAAAAACGATTTGATTTACATAAAGATTTCCCGCATTATTACAACAATAGAGAAAAAAAAAATTACTTACCATAAGAATCTAAGGTCAGGGTCATAGGAAGGTCATATTTAAATTTTACAAGAATTACAAAATAACAAAATGCCAATTAAAATGTTCTACTTGAAATATTAAGACTTTACCTATGTATATGTATGTACATATTAAGAAATATCAAGTTCTTCTTCCTTTATTTAGGTAACCGAAAATTTAGATAATCAGAAAAATTGATGGTAATGCACAGAGGCGGATCTACATACGGGCTAATAGGGCTTAAGCCCTGGCCCCGGTCCGCAAGGGGCCCCCAACCTCTCGGACAGATACCTATTTTTTTTTGCTCTTGACTTGGATTTGGTACGTGAGGACCTTTTTTTTTGCTCTTCACTTGGATTTGGTAGGTGAGGACCTTTTTTTTGCTCTTCACTTGGATTTGGTAGGTGAAGACCTTTTTTTTGCTCTTCACTTGGATTTGGTAGGTGAGGACCTTTTTTTTGCTCTTCACTTATAAAAATATTCAACATAAGTGGAGAGCATGTGTAGGGCTCCTTGCCATTTTTAAGCCCTGGGCCCCCAAAAAGCTAGATCCGCCACTGGTAATGCACATCATTAGTGCTTAATTGTCGGTTCGTAGCAATAACTAAACGTACAGCGAAAACTTTAAAAATATACTTATAGACGCAATGTAATTTTCATAATATTGCTTATAGAACACAATTTTTAGTATTTTAATAAAAATCTGCAATCAAAAATTTATGATTATAATTTTTTTTTCATTTTATTTATTTTACATCGGCCTATTTCTACGAGGCTAATCGCAGATGCCAGGGGGCGAGCTCTTACACCTGGATGAGGGGTGAATGATTGTGAAAAAGGGAGTAATGTTAATATATTGTTATCGCCCGAATAATATCACCAACGTGGACTGCCAACGTTTACCAGTCAGAACTGCGTGATTTAACGAGCTCGGCTACTTCGTTGGTGATTATAAAATGAATATACATATTTAAAAAGGTAATATACAACTTACCAAAAATAAATCAATAACCTTAACTAAATAAGACTATTGTAAAAATAGTAAAAAAATGTAGAAATAAATGCAAGGTCCACACAAAAACACTTGTCAACAACGCAATGAAAAAATTTGGGTTTTAAAAGTTCAGTAGTTCAACTTTTCATCAACAGACGATACAAGTAAATTAAGTTTTGTAAAATGATGTTTGTGTAATCAACCTGTATTATTGTGGCCCAGCGGCGAGTTGTCCTAGACCAGGAGTCGGGAACATTTCGGAAACGAAGAGCCATTTTAGCAAAAAACGTAAAAAAAAAATTAAATTTAGGGAGCCGCAGTTTTAATTCGGTTTTTTATTCCTTATTTCATTAATAACAACTGATACACATATACAAATGGAACTTAAAAAGTTCCAAAAAAATAGTTATTGTTTTCTCTAAGTACAGTTAATAAAAGGGTGTAAACTTAAAGCTCCTTTAACAAGGTTCTCGTAACGTTAAAAGAGTTCCTCTGAACGGAACAAAATGAATAGCCCATTAATAAAATTTGCGCCATTTTTTCGCCGTGCATAACTTATTCGAAAGATCTTTTTAACCGTGAAAGAATATTTTTACCGTTCTTGTCTTGCAGATTGATAGATCTTTTCAACCGTGCATAGCTTACTGTTCGAAAGACCCAATTTCACCGTGCATAAACCTTTTTTCATCTTGAGTAACCGTTCATAGACCAATTTTATCGTGCAAACACCTTTTTTCACTGTGATTAACTTACCGTTCGAAAGACCTATTTTACCGTGCGGAGGATTTATCTTAATGTGCTTTTAATATATCCCCTAAATAAAACGTTATTTTTTTAAATATTTATTTTATTTATGGAAACGTAAATACAACAAAGTATTGCAAAAATAATATAGCCATTATTAATTTTAATATTTAATGCGATTTTTGGACTTTTTCTTGTAAAATTTGGAGTGTATTTCGTGCATTTCAGAAGCAGTTCCGCTTTTAGACTTGCATCCGTTCTATGTTGCAGTCTGCTTCTATGTTTGTTTTTCATGTAGATCATCGTAGAAAAATATTGTTGGCAATTGTATGTGGACCCCAATACGGCAAAATCCCAAAAACTAATCTTCTGGCATTAGAATAGTTCGCTGGAAAGGAGTTCCAATATTTAAATATAATGTCCTGTGGTGTTTCCTCCATAGTTGTCTCATTTTTAGGGTTTTGTAGGTATGACCAAAAAACCCTTATACCGTCATTTTGTCGTCTGTCTGTCTGTCTGTCTGTCTGTCTGTCTGTCTGTCTGTTCGGTTAAAATTGTAGCCAAACGGCTAAACCTAGAGAGTTGAAATTTGGCATGCTTATACAACTCTTTGACCCGCACATACGAAAAATACTAAAACATCTAAAAAACATACCCCCCTAAAAATATAAACAAATATGTGCTCATCGAAAACAAAATTTTTTTTTTTTAATTCTGAGTAGGATATCAAATGAAAGCCCTTAGTACGTGGATTAACGATCAAATTTTTATTTTTGCAAAATAAATTATTTTGATGCGATTTTTGCCAAAATTGTGCAAACAAATTTTTGTCCCACACCCTGTAGCCCAGATGGTTTAAACTAAAAATCTAAAAAAATTCCAAGTAATGTATATTGGTGTGAACCGAAATAGTACAACCGGAATTTTTTATCAGATTATGTTTTCCGAAAATAACGCATTTTTTGTGGTTTTTGGTTCACAAAGTACAAAAGTTATACCAATATGAGACACTCACATGCAAGGCGTACGATGGCGTTATTGGTTAGAGCACTGGTGTCGTAAGCTAAAACTCGCTGGTAAACGAAGGGTTTCGAGTTCGAGTACTGAGTGAATTTTATTTTTTCTGTATTTTTTTTTTTGCATTTTTATTATGATGAAATTATTTTGTCAAAATTCTAGTTATATTTTGACAAATGTTGTATTTAATTTTTAAGAGCGTAAATTTAATAATTATCTTATTATATGATTAACAGACGATAAATTATTTTAAAAATATCTTTCATTTTACCGTGATTACTACAAAGTAAAATTTGTCCTACACACTCAGCATACCGCCTTCACTTATTATATAACTGCGAAACCCTGAAATGTGTGAATATTCACACTTCACATCAATTTTTTTAAATATTTATTTTATTTATAAACGTAAATACAACAAAGTATTGCAAAAATAATATAGTCATTATTAATTTTAATATTTAATGCGATTTTTGGACTTTTTTTTGTCAAATTTGGAGTGTACTTCAGATGCAGTTCCGCTCTTAGACCTGCATTCGTTCTATGTTGCAGTCTGCTTCTATGTTTGTTTTTCATGTAGATCATCGTAGAAAAATATTGTTGGAAATTGTATGTGGACCCCAATACGGCAAAATTCCAAAAACTAATCTTCTGACATTAGAATAGTTCGCTGGAAAGGAGTTCCAACATTTAAATATAATGTTGCCGACCGGCGTAGCGTAGTGGTAACACATGTGCTCTGCGTTGCGAAGGTCTCGGGTTCGAATCCCGTTCAGGCATGGAAATTTTCTCAAATAAAAAATTGTCCTGGCTAATTGCCACAGCAGCAAAGGCCATAAAATTAAAAAAAATCTATATATATATATATATATATATATATTATATATATATATATATATATATCCATTGTTGTCTCATTTTTTAGGGTTTTGTAGGTATGACCAAAAAACCCTTATACCGTTATTTTGTCGTCTGTCTGTCTGTCTGTCTGTCTGTCTGTCTGTCTGTCTGTCTGTCTGTCTGTTCGGTAAAAATTGTAGCCAAACGGCTAAACCTAGAGAGTTGAAATTTGGCATGCTTATACAACTCTTTGACCCGCACATAGGAAAAATACTAAAACATCTAAAAAACATATCCCCCTAAAAATATAAACAAATATGTGCTCATCGAAAAAACAAATATTTTTTTATAATTCTGAGTAGGGTATCAAATGAAAGCCCTTGGTACGTGGATTAACGATCAAATTTTTATTTTTGCAAAATAAATTATTTTGAAGCGATTTTTGCCAAAGTTGTGCAAAAAATTTTTTGTCTCACACCCTGTAGCCCAGATGGTTTAAACTAAAAATCTGAAAAAATTCTAAGTAATGTACATTGGTGTGAACCGGAATAGTTCAACAGGAATTTTTGATCAGATTAGGTTTTTGGAAAAAAACGCATTTTTTGTGATTTTTGGCTAATAATGTACACAAGTTATAGCTTTATAACACGCTACACTGTAACGTGCATGCTGGTCTAGTGGTATTTGACGCTGATTTTTCACCCAAGTAACCCGATCCGAAAGGGATCGAATCCTGTGAGAAGAGACTATATTATTTTTTGTTTTTTTTTTTAAATTTTTATATTGTTTAAATTATTTTTTCAAAATTCTAGTTATATTTTGGCAAATGTTGCATTTAATTTTTAAATGTGTAAATTTAATAGCCAGTGGAAATTGTTTAAATTATAATTTAATTCTGTTTCAATGTACATGAAATCAGAGGGGCGGAACTTATAACAACCAATGGAAGTCATAGGCGCAATTTTTAAAATTCTTAATGAACCTTGCTATATAAAAAAAAATACTGCACATATTTAGAAACCTAAATAATGGTATTAGGCGTTCGAATTAAAATTAACAAAAAAAATATTTTCATATAAAATTTGTTTTCGCATCCAAAATAATCATCATTCACTTACTAAATACCTGCAAAACCCTGAAATGTGTCAAAATTCACATCAATTTTTTTCTAGTGCTAGTGTCGCGTACATTACACTTTAACGGCATTTTCTATGCACATCTACATTTTTTTTAAATTGACTTTAAATTAACCGCCGTAAATTTTCACAACCAGTTTGCGGTAACCGCCGTTAACAACCGGTTTCAGAAACCGGTGGAAACCGGCTGGATAACACGACTTCATATATATAGTTCATTTTTCTTGTTTATTATTGTATTCGTATGCAATTTAACTCTTTCGATATCATTATCATTAAAACAATTTTTTTTGTTTTATAATATTTTGCATTATCATTGTAATTAGAGAGAGTCGTATAAGACAGGAAGTTGTTTGAGATTTTTATAAATATTTTGACATTAACACGTGTCATATTGGCCGATCATTATGTTATTTACTATTTCTCGTGAACTTTAACAAGGATGTCAACAGTGGTATTGTGGCGCCTGTCATTGCGACAGTCGCTGACGATGCATAATTAAACCAGAGCTATTATTATTTGCGAACGATGATAACCCTTTATCGGTCATAAAACTTGTATGTTATAAAAATAAAATCAATTATTTAAAATTATTATTGAATGCGCATACATGATAAGATTATTTGTTGCAATTGACGAACATGCTTCATTAATAACTAACTAACAACAGTGACGTAAACAGGGGCATGCAAGTTATGCCGTCGTATAGGGGCACAATGCTCTAGGGCAGTGTTTCCCAACCGTCGGTCGGTGAGATTTTTTTGCCGGTCCGCGAGATTTTTTTTTTAGTATTTAAAATTGAGTTTAGAATACTTATCACTCTCATAATGAATTTGTAATTTTTTCTGATTGTAAAAGTGCCGTCCAAAAATTGAGTTGCCCTGGATTTGAGAAAAAGAATTCACTAATTTATGATATTATTAAAGGTCTAAACGATTTCATGATCAGCGGTAAAATTATTAAAATATGCTGCATTAAAGGCCACTCAGATTATGATTCAACATCGAAGTCGATCTTCTAGCCAAAGAAGCAGCTGTAAATGGCTCCCTTTTAAATATTCCTCTAAACAGTAATGAGATTATATGAATCTTTAAATCTTCCATATACAATGGCAACAAGAATACATAGATTCTCTACAGTTCAAAGGATCATATTATGGTCAAATTCAACCTCTTCTTTCTAGAAATCTTTGGTTTTCTTTTCAACAAAGCAGATCTTTTATATCCACTTTCATCCGGCTTAGATTTAATCACACCTTCTCTCCATATCATCTTCAGAGAATTAATATGGTTTCGTCTCCTTTCTGTCCGAATGATAATTTGTATGTCAGCGATTCGAACCATTTGTTGTTTGAATGCCCAATTCATTTTCGCAATCGTAACTTATTCATATAAATTTAGTTTTCCAAAAAATATCCTTACCTACCAATATTCAGACGCTTCTTGCTACTAATACTCTAGATATTTATGAAATTATTTTTAACTATGTTAAAGCAGAAAATATCAAATTATAAATGTAATGTACGAGGGATGTTTCCTAAATTCTGGGAATTGTGCTATAATTAAATTACGCAGAACTTATAGGTAATGTTATTGGTGCCAGACAAGTCTTGACATGTTTATGCAACTATCTAGTGCAATATTGTTCAGTCTGATTTAGGTGTTCGACTGATATAGACGCGTTTTCATAGCACTGTTTTTGTAACCATGGAAGACGCAGCAAAATCTCAAAGAGCAATAATTTTCTTTTTGTGGAAAGAAGGTGTGAAATCATCAGAAATTATTCAGCGTCTGCAAGGAGTATTTGGTGAGTCTGCAGAAACCAAAAGTACTGTTTATCGGTGGATCGATCGTTTTAAAACCGGTAGAACATCACTAGAAGACGATCCACGCAGTGGGCGCCCAAGCACGTCGGTAAATGAAAGAAACATTACTGCTGTCGAAGACCTACTGAAAGAGGACAGGCGAATGACTATTCGTCAAATTAGTGTGCGCCTAGGGATAGGTACACGACAAGTTCATGACATCTTGCATGATTGTTTGGGCGTTAGCAAGGTTTCGCCGCGCTGGGTACCAAGGCTGTTGGGACCAGAACAGAAACTCAATAGCAGACACCGAAAAAGTTCTTTGAGGACGGCTTAAAAATAGTATATTATGTTACTAGGAGTAGAACGCGCTCTTTTTTGTGCTTAGCTCAATGTTGCTGCCGAGGCGCAGCCGAGGCTTGCATATTGCGTTCTGCTCCGAGTGACATATACTATTTTTTCTTCAAGCGCATAAATACTTATGACTTTATAGTTTCAGATGCTATTGCTGCTAATTCCGGCGGTGTACATTGAATTGGTTGAGACATTTTTTAATTTTTGATCTTTATATTGTGTATTTTGTAACTAATCACAGAATGATCACAGAATAATAGTAAAGTAACTCACTAATAACGTAACTAACTTCTGAATTCACTACAAACCACGCTACAAACATATTAAATTGACAGATGTTTTGTTTATGGCGACTGCTGCCATCAGTGCCATCTGTTGATAACTATATAAACTATTTACTAGTATAAAAATGTTCACATTTTGTTACTAGTAAAAAAATGTATCATTTCTACCGAATGTATTGAACAATGTAATGTTAGCATTATAATCCGCTTGAAGAAAAAATTTGTTTATCGTTGGGATAAATGTATTCAGTTAAATGGAGATTATGTTGAAAAACTACATTGTAATATTGACGAAAATTAACAAAATAATAAAAATTATAGCAAAATTCCCAGAACTTTGGAAACATCCCTCGTATTTATTTATATCTGGCTAATAGCCAAAGCTGCTAAAGCCAACAAATAAAAGGAAAAAAAGACGTTTTCGAAAATCACTGTCATTGTTTATGTAAACAAAACACAATCTCTGGTATCTATTAACTATACAGGTAACTTGATTATTCCGAGGTAAATTCGGATAATATATATCAGAAATTTTAAAATCTAAATCAAATCTATACTTCTTTCGTATAATTAATAAATCTAATTTTTTCTAACTTATCTTTTGTTGGGTTTGTAATCAAAGGACAAAATTTTGAATCGCAGTTAATTTTTATGATGTGATTCAAAAATTAAATCGTCAGCAGATTTTTAAGTCTTTTGAACTTTGGCTGACCATTTTTTGATTAGAAGATGCGCAGTTCCTTATTTACATTTTTATCATTGAAGCAATGATCTTGAAATAAAAATCTACAAACATTTACTTATCAGTATTAATTGCGCAATTACTAAGTGAATTTATCATTTCCTAAAACATATTTCCTACTACAAAAAAATGATATATCGGTCAGAATTTGACCTGGTTGTAACATGGGCATTTACGCAGTTTCACCACGTGTGGATGTTTAATCGAGATGGACCATTTTTGAATTAATGAAGGCAAGATTTAACATTGTTAGGAAATAAGGACAATATTACGTCGTCAACGAAATTGACGTAATGACGAATCAGAGCCGCAATAAGGAAAACTTGCGCTAGGGGCAAAACTGCGTTTTGGCGCCCTTCGCCAATAAATGTAAGTGATAAGCAAAAACAAGATTCTCACCGCCCAAAATCTAGATGATGAGCAAAAAAAAAGGTCCTCACCTCTCAAAATCCAAGTGAAGAGCAAAAAAAAGGTCCTCACTTTCGCAATGTGGCGCCCCTTAGTCAAGCTCATCGGCTCCCTTTTCCTTAGTGCGCTAGGGGCCATCGCCCCCCCCCCTCTTACTGCGGCTCTGTGACGAATAATGAGAACAAAAGTATTTATTTTTCTAGAAAAAAAAAGTAATACTTAGCTTAGCTAAGTTAATATAAGTCGTAAGAGTTAGTTAGTTAAAATTTTTGGCGCACAGCAACAAAGACTATTTGCGCGTAACGCAGCCCATTTACATGACTACACTACATATTAAAAAATGTGAAGTGTGAATTTTCACACATTTCAGGGTTTCGCAGGTATTTAGTAAGTGAATAATGATTATTTGGGATGCCAAAACAAATTTTATGTTAAAATATTTTTTTTTGTTAATTTTAATTCGAATGCCTAATACCATTATGTAGGTTTCTAAGTATGTGCAGTATTTTTTTTATATATTAAGCTTCAATAAGATTTTGAAAATTGCGCCAATGGCTTCTATTGGTTGTTTTAGTCATAAGCTCCGCCATTCTGATTTCGTGTATTTATAGGAATATAAATAGCATTATAGCAGTAATATATTTAGGCACTAAAGTGATACAGACATTATAACACATGACATAACATATATTTTATATATTTCATTTTTTTACTTGTATCCATGGTATTATATATAAGTTACTTGGTTGTAAGTCCAATAGTATTCAATTTCAACAATTTCCACTGGTTATTAAATTTACGCTTTTAAAAATTAAATGCAATATTTGCCCAAATATAACTAGAATTTTGAAAAAATAATTTAAACAAAATAAAAATGCCAAAAAGAAAAACAGAAAAAATGAAATTGCCTCGCAGCCGGATCGAACTCGAGTTTGTAAACTAGAACGCCAGTATTCTAAGCATTACACCATCGAAGCGCTCTGTTTAAATTACTACATAATATCATTAAATATTTTACATGGTCAAGCAAAAAAATGCGTTATTTTCCGAAAACATAATCTGATCAAAAATTCCTGTTGTATTATTCCGGTTCACACAAATGTACATTACTTAGATTTTTTTTGTCAAATTTTTAGTTTAAGACATCTGGGCTACAGGGTGTGGGACAAAAAATTTTTTGCACAATTTTGGCAAAAATCGCGTCAAAATAATTTATTTTGTCGTATACCATTCATCATTAACTGTTTCCCGATCCTCTAAAGGAATGGTTGCGACATATCCAGTACAACCGAAGAAACAAGCGATCATTTTCTTGGAAGTGTTTCGTGAACAACTTTTGTGGTTTTCGGTTCATCTTGGAAGACTCAAACAGTGGATTGTTGCTTAGCCTCCGGTTCATATGAATAAATACAAGTTTCGTCACATGTAACGATGTTATATACGGATTTTGCAGTGACTAGGTTGAATTTTTTTAACATTCCCTCCCACCAATCAACACGAGTCTTTTTTTGACCTTCGGTTAAATTATGCGGAATCCATCGAGAACAGATCTTTTTCACAGCTAAATGTTCATGCAAAATCGAATGTATTGCAGTCTGCGATATACCAAAGGATGCCTCTATCGATAAGTCTCATGCCGATCTTCTTCAATCATTTTGCACACAGCATCGATGTTGTTTTGAATCACTACCGATTTTGCACGACCACGACGAAATTCTGCAAATCAATTGTAAACAGTCTTTTCTGATGGTGCTTCATTACCAAAAGTTGAACGCGGCGAATCAATGCATTGTTGTTGAGTTAGGCCTTTACTAAAATCGTAAAAAATCATCCAACGAAAACCTTCACAAGTAATATCCATTTTTTCACAAACTGGTTTTTTTAAACGATCACTGTCAACAAAATATTCGGTCAATTTATAAGCTGCCACTGATGTCATCATGATCAGTGGCGCGACAGTCCGAAATGAGCCAAGGCGTCCTGTTTTCAGGTTTCGTGACCATGTTTTCAATCTATGTACATTCAGGAGTAATATGTTCAGTATTACGTTAATTTTTAAGCGTACACAGAAAGGCACCTACAGTTTAAAGCCGGTTGCGAACGGCTAAGCAGAACCTGTAATTTGTATAAATAATTTTACACATATTATTTGACATAAGCAGGAATTGAACTCACGTCCGTGCCCTTGCTCAGCGGTCAAGTAGCAGGTACAGACAATTTAACGTTTGCAGCTACAGGCTTGCTTCCAACTTGCCACTGATTTCACAATAACAAGTATCAAATTTTACGAATATAGTAATGACACATACAAATAATGCTTCGTAAAAGTATCTTTTATCCTTCAAGTGGCTTATTCCAAGAAGCAAACATATCACACATTTTGCAATTATATTCATATGCAATATTAAAGTATACATACAAAAATTCACACGAACTTAATTTTACGAGCCATAATTACAATACTAGACATAAAGAACGCGCAATTGTGAATAAAGTCAGTAAAAGTATTGGACAAAAGTATTTTCTCTATTATGCCCCGAAAATTCATAATAAATTTAAAAAATATCTAGATGTTAACGATTTGACCCTTCAAAGAAATAATTATAAATTAAGAGCAAAACAATTTTTAAATGACATCGACTTTGATGATTTAAATTACATATTTTCGAGTTCATAAATGTGTTTAGTATATACGTAGTATTTAGATTCAAACTATTTTTTCGTTTCTTTTCAAGTACATTTCCTAAGTAAAACTAATCTACACTATTGTAATTGTATTGTGATTTATAGTATAATATGTTAACTAACCTTTATTAATATAGAAAAATTTCGACATTATATTTATATCGAACTGATAAGTTTAAATTGTGTAACAGGATACCACACACAGACCTGTCTAAGTGGTGTAAGATCCATACATACTGTATAGATCCTAAATACCTATATAAAATTGTGAACTTTTTTTGTAATGTGTTTTACTTATTTAATAAAGGTAATAAATAAATAAATAAATATTGCGATCTAGTGGTCGTTTGTAAAAACCTAAAAGGTAACCCGTTTTATAACAATTTGTACGAGACAAATTGTTAAAAAATTGATGTGAAGTGTGAATTTTCACACATTTCAGGGTTTCGCAGGTATTTAGTAACTGTATGATGATTACTTGGGATGCCAAAAAATTTTGTCAAAATATTTTTTTATAAATTTTAATTCGAATGCCTAATACCATTATTTAAGTTTCTAAATATGTGCAGTATTTTTTATATATAGCAAGTTTCATTAAGATTTTGAAAATTGCGCCTATGGTTTCCATTGGTTGCTTAAATCATTAGCCCCGCCCTCTGATTTCGTATACATTCAAACAGAATTAAATTATAATTTCAACACTTCTCACTGGTTATTAAATTTACGCTTTCAAAAATTAAATGCAACATTTACCAAAATATAACTAGAATTTTGACAAAATAATTTAAATTAAATAAAAATGCAAAAAAAAACAAAAAAAAATAAAAATTGATGGGATTCGAAAACTAGTTTCTTCGGTAGTTACAGCTCACTAAGCGACAACGCTACCACTGTACTACGAAGGTTCACTCGTTCACTATGTTAAATAGCGGATTAAATATATTACATATTTTAGTTAAAAACACAAAAAAATGCGTTATTTTCCGAAAACATAATCTGATCAAAAATTCCTGTTGTACTATTCCGGTTCATACTAATGTACATTACTGAGAATTTTTTTCATATTTTTAGTTTAAACCATCTAGGCTACAGGGTGTGGGAAAAATTTTTTTTGCACAATTTTGGCAAAAATCGCTTCAAAATAATTTATTTTGCAATAATAAAAATTTGATCGTTAATCCACGTACCAAGGGCTTTCATTTGATACCCTACTCAGAATTATAAAAAAATATTTTTTTTTTTCGATGAGCACATATTTGTTTATATTTTTAGGGGTATATGTTTTTTAGATGTTTTAGTATTTTTCCTATGTGCGGGTCAAAGAGTTGTATAAGCATGCCAAATTTCAACTCTCTAGGTTTAGCCGTTTGGCTACAATTTTTACCGAACAGACAGACAGACAGACAGACGACAAAATGACGGTATAAGGGTTTTTTGGTCATACCTACAAAACCCTAAAAACGGGACTGTCTCGACAAAAACGGGACGTGTAGTATACCGCCTATTATGCTCCCAAATGTAGGTGATTATCTCTACACCGTTTAAAAACTCCTGGACCATCGATGGATCGCCCACTATGAGAAACTTTACCTTATACGGCAAACAAAATGATAGTTACTACAAGAAGTAAAATGATTTATTGATATATTGATAAACGTGAAGTTTTTCTTGAGTTTACACAATGTAGGCCATCGATGGACTTACTGCTACATAATTGCACGTTATACCTAGTTTGTAACCAGTTTTTTTTTTTGTGCGGAAATAGTTATTGGAAAGAAATCTAAAGAAACTAGTACGTTGTATTGCGTGTGATTTTCAGTTGGAGAATTTGCAGTTTTAATTCTTTATTATATAATACAATGTTAAACACTTATTTAAAAGTTAATTATTTAATTGTTAAGTAATTGAATTAAACATTATTTCTCTGACGTCAGTTGGCAAAAAATATATTAAATTTATAAATTTATTAAAAAAATTAGTGAGGGGGAGAATGACTCAGACAAAATTGTTTTAAAAACCTTATTTTTCCAAATGCAAGCGTTGACCTAAAAAAGTCTTCACTTCCAAAATACGAGTAGTAATGACCAACAAAAGCTCTTCAGTTTTAGAATTCAAGTATATTCATTAAAAACACGATAACCACGTGTTTTTCAGCTCGGGGGGGGGTCAGGCTTTTGAGCCACCCCGAATTTTTTTTTAGGCTGAGGTTAGAAGCCAAACATTTTTTGACGGTGCTCGGAAACATTTTTTCTTGTGGCGGGCTCTCATTCAATTACAAGACAAAGCTATCCCTTAAATACGTTTATACGGGGGGGGGGGGGTATTGGGGGGTATATTGAGCACTCACGGGTCATACCCGTGCAATATTTCGCACGGGAGTAAAGCTATTATACCGTATTAGATTATATTATAGTTGGTGTTGGTTCCAAATGTGTCCATAGCAAATTAACATGAGAAAATAGTTTGGGTCTGGACCCGTTAGATCCCCCCCCCCCTTGTGTGCGGAGCTGTCACAGCTGGGGTCATCAGCAGTGGTCACAGCTGATTTTTATTTTTTATTTTAACTTGCGTCAAAATTTCCATGGGCAGAAGACTCCCCTTTTGACTTCTACAATAGGGGATACGCATAAAATTTATATTTCTTTAAAACTACATTATTTTGATATGTTAATATTAGTTATGTCACCTAATAAAACAAAAATCACATTTTAATTAATATTATAGCCAAATTTTTTAATTAAAATATTGTAAATTTGAAATAAGCCGATCACGGCGCGAAGGTTGCCGAGTAAAAACGACTGAGTATGGCGTCAAACGATAGGGGTTTCACGTCACAGATACAACTACAACATAATCTTTACACGTGTGTATATTGTATTGTTCGAGAGTTTTGTATTTGTTTTTAAACAATTTTTCACGCATTTATTATTAAAATGGCAGATAAAGATTTTGTTAGGGCTCAGAGTGATAATTTACCCAACATTGATGCATTTATGCTCACAAACATAAAATTTACTTTTTTCTGAAATATCGGTTCTATTTCGCCCCATAGCTTCCAGCCACAAATTTCGCTTTTTCTGTTGTTTTTCGCCATCAGGTAATGATATAAATTGTTTTTTTGAATTTCTAGTTGAACTAATTGTGCACATCGGTACTGAACAATATTTTCGATTATGTTTCGTAGTACTGGGGCCTGCATCTTCCATATTTTATATATTTTAATATAAAATTTAATTCGGTAAACATGTATAAATTGTTTTTATAGAATTAAACTTTATTTTAATTAAAATCACTCTAACTTTAAATAACCTATAAAAGTTATACAAACAAATAAGTTCACAACAGACTATGTACGCTGGGTAGGCTAGTAATGTCATGCGTCAGTTAGAAGGGGTATGACGTCACACATCGTTTTCGCGCGACATACATTTACGATTTTTTTTAAGCCTTCAAATTAAAAAACAAAAAAATTTAAAACTGTTTTTTATGTTTATATGCAACAAGAGGAATATAATAAAAAAATTTAAAAAAATCATGCCTATCTCCTATTCTCTATCTTGTGACAACAGCAAATATTTGCTGACAAATTTCAAATTTGACAAATATTTTGAGTTTGTGTAAATATTTATATACATAAATTCTGCCATTACCAATGAAGAACAAGTATTTATTTTCTGCAGACGCTGTTTGACTGGAAAATATTTATTTTTAGTAGTTTCAACAAATATACATTAGCTTACTGTATAAATATCATATTTTATGAAGTATTTATTTACATCTTGTTTGAATTGTGAAACTTCATGTATAGATATATAGATAGATAATGCATTTGATTTATTTTCATTTATTTTATTTAATGGAGAGTTGAATAATCCAAAAAAATTGATGTGAAGTGTGAATTTTCACACATTTCAGGGTTTCGCAGGTATTTATTAACTGTGTGATGATTATTTAGGATGCCAAAACAAATTTTATGTCAAAATATTTTTTTATGAATTTTAATTCGAATGCCTAATACCATTATTTAAGTTTCTAAATATGTGCAGTATTTTTTTTATATAGCAAGGTTCATTAAGATTTTGAAAATTGCGCCTATGGCTTCCATTGGTTGCTTAAATCATAAGCCTCGCCCTCTGATACCTTCAAATATAGAATTAAATTATAATTTCAACACTTCCCACTGGTTATTAAATTTACGCTTTTAAAAATTAAATGCAACATTTACCAAAATATAACTAGAATTTTGACAAAATAATTTAAGCAAAATAAAAATGCAAAAAAAACTGAAAAAATAAAAATTGACGGGATTCGAACACAGCTTCTTACAGTATTTTCAACTCACTAAGCGACAATGCTACCACTGTGCTATACAGGATCACTCGTTTACTATGCTAAATAGCGGATTAAATATATTACATATTTTACTTAAAAACACAAAAAATGCGTTATTTTCCGAAAACATAATCTGATCAAAAATTCCTGTTGTACTATTCCGGTTCACACCAATGTACATTACTTAGAATTTTTTCAGATTTTTAGTTTAAACCATCTGGGCTACAGGGTGTGGGACAAACATTTTTTTGCACAATTTGGGCAAAGATCTCATCAAAATATTTTATTTTGCAAAAATAAAATTTTGATCGTTAATCCACGTACCAAGGGCTTTCATTTGATATCGTACTCAGAATTAAAAAAAAAATATATTTTTTTTCGATGAGCATATATTTGTTTATATTTTTAGGGGGATATGTTTTTTAGATGTTTTAGTATTTTTCCTATGTACGGGTCAAAGAGTTGTATAAACATGCCAAATTTCAAATCTCTAGGTTTAGCCGTTTGAGTACAATTTTTACCGAATAGACAGACAGACAGACAGACAGACAGACAGACATACAGACAGACAGACAGACAGACAGACAGACAGACAGACAGACAGACAGACAAACAGACAGACAGACAGACAGACGACAAAATGACGGTATAAGGGTTTTTTGGTCATACCTATAAAACCCTAATAAAAATGCCAAAAAAAAAAAACAGAAAAAATGAAATTGCCTCGCAGCTGGATCGAACTCGAGTTTGCAAACTAGAACGCCAGTATTCTAAGCATTACACCGTCGAAGCGCTCTGTTTATATTACTACATAATATCATTAAATATTTTACATGGTCAAGCAAAAAAATGCGTTATTTTCCGAAAACATAATCTGATCAAAAATTCCTGTTGTACTATTCCGATTCACACAAATGTACATTACTTAGAATTTTTTCAGATTTTTAGTTTAAGCCATCTGGGCTACAGGGTGTGGGACAAAAAATTTTTTTGGGTTTGAGCCGTTTGGGTACAATTTTTACCGAATAGACAGACAGACAGACAGACAGACAGACAGACAGACAGACAGACGACAAAATGACGGTATAAGGGTTTTTTAGTCATACCTACAAAACCCTAAAAAGGAAGTGTCCTCAACACTGCCCTGACTTTATTTATTATTATTATTATTATTATTTATTTTTTTGTATTAATTGATTAGATATATTTTTTAGTTAATTTAAATTTTATTGCTTTCTTTATTAATTACACTTATTCTCTTTCTTTTCAGAACTGAGTGAAGAATGGGCATTGGCCAAGAACGAGAAAAACCGTGAAGAAACAGATATAACCGAAGCTCAAGATGTAGAAAATAATGTAGCAACATTTAATTTAAAATATATAGGAAGTACTTTAGTAGATAGGGCTAGTAGTGAACAGGTGACTGCAGAAGCGATAAAGACGATACTGAGGGTGGCGAAAGCTGCGGGAAAAAAGCTCCCTCGTGTCAATGTAACCGTATCGAATAGTGGAATCAAGGTTACCGATCAGGAAATTGAGAAGGAAATACTTGAAGTTTCAATTTACAGGTAGGACACATTTTTAACATTTAGGGTAAGATGTACATAAAATGTATTCTAGTTCAGAATCACTGGCGTAGCTAGAATTGAGAACTGACACGCTCGAATACGCAGTCTGTTGGTCAAATATTGTACTAGGCGCTCTAGTACTGTTTGAACTTATTACATATGCTCTAGTGTAGGGTGACCATTTTCTTAAGAAGGCAATGCGGGACGGAGCAAAAAAAAGGTCCCCATCTCCCAAAATCCAAGTGAAGAGCAAAAAAAAAGGTCTTCACCTCCCAAATCCAAGTGATACTAGTGATACTATTCGAGTTTGTTCATTACATTTGTCGCAGAAAAACAAAACTGCACTAATATGCTTGCACCTGCAAGTTGCATATCTAACTTTTAGCTGTTCCTGTCCAACTAAAACTAATTTTATTTCATGAGGTAATGAACATAATGCAGTTTGCAAACAGAATCCATATATTGTAAATTCAGATGGCCGACACTCAGATGTACCACATAAAATTAAGTGCCCGGTATTTAACACCTGCTCATCTACAAATCACACTTCAATAAATCTACTGAAATTAAACTTTAAATACTGTAATTAGATGCCCACCTTCTGGCATACACCTCGATACATGTGTAGCGCTTAAAAATTAAAATATTTCGCAACTATATACTCGCATTTTCATAAAATAAAAATGTACTGTGCTTCAATTAACCTGTTTGCTATTAGAATATTGACAGCTGAATACTAGAGACAAGAGCCATATTGCCTTGGAACACAGCGCCGTCATCGGTAATGTCACTTCCCAATAATACGTCCAGGAAATAAGTAGTTTTCGAAAAAAAATTGCGGGAGATTTTTAAATAAGTGCGATTAATAGGTCTTTAGCTGTTTTCGAGGTCCCATTTTTCCGACCCATTTTTTGCCAGAACTTCGAAAAAAACTCGAAAAACGAAAAAAATATAATTCTTTATTTCCTCCTCAATTCTTTTAGTATATTTGTTCCTCCGTTTCTCTTTCTCTTTGCTTCAATGCTAAATTAAAAAGTTAAATTCTGCATAATATAGCTTTTAGATTTTTTTTTTTTTTTTGTGGGATGAACAATTTCGCCCCTAAAGCGCCGCAAAGTTGGTATATTTTTCGAAATCATGAAAAATATAGTTTTAATTCAGCCGGTTTCCACCGGTTTCCGGAAACACGTTGTCAAAATTTACGGCGGTTTGTTAGGGTGGAAAATTTTTTGAAGGAGGCAATTTAACAGATTAAACAGAAACGTATAGAACATACCACATTTTTGAAGATCGGCATAAAACAATTATCCCGTATAACTATAATCACATTGTTAAACTGCAAAAGAACTAGGGTTCATGTTTGCAACCACGTTGTAAACAGTCAACGGTCAGTGGCGCAGGGATGTTTGTTTTTGTTAAACCTTTAAGTAAGATGCGTAATGAAAAAACTAATCCCTACGGCTATGAGTTGACACGCCTAGTTATATCATTACTATTGTAATTTTATGAGTTCCCTAACTTTTATTATTTTATTGCGATCTTCAAAACTAATATAGTACGGACTTTACAAATATTTATAACATCTCCCCAACCCTCTCCTGTCAAATTTTGAGGGAGATCGCCCCCTCCTTGGACCAGCCTAAGTACTCACACTTTTAGAAACCGGTTATTCATAAATTGAGGTGACACCACTGGATGTACTCAGTGTTGTCTTTTGTTTTTGCCTCTTTGTTTTTTCCTTCTATGGTACAATAACCCAAGAAAATGGGTCTGCGATGTATTTTCCTTTCTAGAACATAGAGTTTAGAGCACGTAATTCGTTAATTGTTACGTAATTTGGACGTCCCTCGTAACAATGTATAAACGTCACTCGTAACAATGTTCAGATGTTTGAAATTAAGCCAAATACTCTCATTTGGCACTGTTGTAGATTTTTATAAATGTGAAAGGGTTAGGAGTAAGGGTTAGTACATGTGATAAAATTTAGATATAAAATATAATAGGCTTCTTGTTACAAGACTTACGTCGTGAAATACATACAGGGTGTAGCAGACAACCAGTCCACCCTTTTTTCTCAAAAATGTCTGAGCAAATTAAAAAAAAAAAAGAAATAATCAAAGGCTACCCAAAGAATCGAATGGCAGTATTGAAATTTACAATACTGAATTTAAATGGTGACGTATGTCAAGTTGGCTATCTTTGGATAAAGCTTTTGAACATTATAACGTCACTCATGTGTTTGTTTGGTAGAAATTGTACCCAAACGGCTTGACCTAAAAAGAAAAATTGAAATTTGGCATGCTTATAAACAGGGATGGGGAGTCGGAGTCGGAGTCGGAGTCGGAGTCGGGAGTCGGGAGTCGAGGAGTCGAAGCTTTTTGGAGGAGTCGGAGTCGGAGACGGGAGTCGGAAAAAGTTATCGACTCCCGACTCTTTGATTAAATTTTTATCAAGGATGAGAACAATCCGAAAACGAAAGCAAAATACCATACACCTAGAATTTTTTAAAGCACAAAATAGGAACGACATTTTGTTCTCTGTTCATGAACGAAAATGAAATTAAAAATATTCAATACCGGTTTTACACGGTTTCCTTCATGCTTTCCAGTTAAAAATTTAATTAACATTATTAGTATTAACAGATTAATGATGCAGGATAAAGATTTTTATTTTTAGTCATATCTAATTTTTCTTTTTCTGTAGACTTTGTTTATTATGTTTAAACGGAACAAGTGGATTTTTATTTTCTCAAGTTGTAACGAGTTTTGCATGTTTCATGTTGGCAGCTAAAATCTAAATCTCAAAAGAAAAAAGTGACATGTTATGAAAAATAAAATACAAAAATACAAAAAAAAAAGTTTAACTAATATATTCGAAAATTTGTATTAAAAATGACTCAATAGTCAAGATGCAATGAAAATGACATTTTATAAAAACAGCTCACACCAACCCAAGATATTTAATGTAAGTATAGTCTGTTTCTTTGGTTTAAGCGGAATTATATATCGAAATCTACTAACTTTTAAGGATTGAATGAGGCTTTGTATCATTTTGTTTAACAAAAGCCCACTTTGATCTTTGATTATAAAAAGTGAACTCGTGATAACTTAAGAAAATATAAATTCCATTTAGTTCCGCTTAAACATTTGGAATAGACGTTACAATTTACGAGAGAAAGGAGTCGGGAGTCGGAGTCGGGAGTCGGAGTCGGTCTTCAAAAATATCGACTCCGGAGTCGAGAGTCGGGAGTCAGTAATTTTTCTGTCGACTCCCCATCCCTGCTTATAAAGGTGTCCCAAAATTAACGCAAGATTTGAATTTGCCGCCATTTGTGCAGTAAATTATTGGCAACCCTGAAAAAAAAAACAATTCGACAGCTGAGAGTTTAGGGTTAGTAAAAATGGTTTCAACAAGACTGCATGAGACATTTCCTGGTCGTGTACTCTCTCGTTTCGGTGATCAGAATTGGCCCCCTAGATCGTGTGATTTAACACCATTAGATTTCTTTTTATGGGGTTATTTGAAGTCAAAGGTCTATGTCAAGGAAAGAAATGAGGAAATTAAACGCTGCATCAACGAAATTCAGCCACGGAACCCAGAAGTCGGCTTAACTTAAAAAGGAATTAGGGATTAAACCATTGCCGGTTAAGCCGATTGTAGGAATG
Source organism: Liopterus haemorrhoidalis (assembly GCA_963971575.1). Lineage (NCBI taxonomy): Eukaryota > Metazoa > Arthropoda > Insecta > Coleoptera > Dytiscidae > Liopterus > Liopterus haemorrhoidalis. Next base: position 63,663,312 of record OZ020613.1, read on the forward strand.
CAAATTAGTTACTATAACCATTATTATCAATATTTTCAACACTCAGTTTTCTAAAGCAAAATCTCGTGCTTAAAGAATCGACGGTGTATATAATAAAAAATTTGTTTCAGAATAATCACACACATAATCACTAAGAACGGAAATGTCTTTTCCAGGATATCATATTGTTCAGCAGATGCTACAAACGGGAGAGTATTCGCTTTCATCGCTTCAAATCCGAATGAAACAATCGAATGCCATGCATTTCTTTGCACAAAAAGAAAAATAGCTCAAGCAGTAACCTTAACAGTAGCCAGAGCTTTCAGTATGGCCTACGAAGCTTGGAGAGTTCTTCCGTCATCAGCTAACGGAGAAAAACGTCCAGAAACATCATATAACCCACATAATCAATTGATTGACTTAGATGACTTCAATGGGGAACAGAAAATTAATGACATAACATTACCAAGACCAAAAGGTTTCAACAAACATGAATGGGTAAGATAATTGAAAAGTGTTTAAATGAATTTGTTATTGAATTTGTTTGTTGTAGGTTTCTTTTGATGATGATGCTGAAAGTCGATGGTTGGATATGCATGATCAGAAGAATGGACTTATTCTTAATTAGTGTCATTATTTATGGTTCAAAAACTTTATTTATCTTTATACGTCATATATATTAGGTGTATTTCATAATTTTATTATATACAGCTCGACAAAAAATGCACAAACGGAGTTCTTGATGATATTATAGTCAGCATATCGTTCTTGTCTTCCCCAAATACAGGGTGTTTGTTTGAAACGGGGCACCCCGAAAATCTCCTTTATTTGTAAAGATACAAAAAAATCTTCAGAACAAAAGTTAAACTAGACAAAAATGCCCATCTAAAGGTTACTATAAGAATTCTGAGGCACTTCCGGTTTCACCGGAAATGATGTCAACTTTTGATCTAGCATAGGGAATCGATAATTTTATATTTTTTTCCTAAAAGTACATTAAATTAGCTTTACAATGACACCACAAAATCATATTTTTATGTTAACCACTTCAAAATGGCGATCATTTATTTACAAAATAATAATCAACATAAGTTTTACAAAGTTGAACGTAGCAAGCTTTGAAAACAATAAAAAAAGAAACAAAATATCTCTAAAATAAACTATTTGACTATTTAGAAAAAAACAAAACTATTACTTTTTTCAATTATTTTACAAAAAAAAAAAAAAAAAAAATTACAAATGTTCGATCAAACCACCATTATTGTCCACACATCTTCTCATTCTTAATAAAAACTCTTCCACCGCCCTTATAAGAGTACACTCTTGGATATCCCGGATTACACTTCTAACCCTTTCTTCTAAATCTTCTATCGTCGTTGGTGTTGTCCAATAAATGGTCGCCATTTTGAAATGGTTAACATAAATATATGACTTTTTGGTGTCATTTCCGGTTAAACCGGAAGTGCCTCAGAATTCTTATAGTAACCTTTAGATGGGCCTTTTTGTCTAGTTTAACTTTTGTTCTGAAGATTTTTTGTATCTTTACAAATAAAGGAGATTTTCAGGGTGCCCCGTTTCAAACAAACACCCTGTATATTCACGGCCATCTGGTCATCGTACGACGTCTGCTCAATGAATTCTCGGCCTCACAATGAAAAATTTGATTCTTCAAGTTTTCTCTCAGTCATTTTTCTATTCAAAAAAATCAAAATTCTTTAAACCAGACGTTAAAATTTTGAAGACAAGATGGCAAAGTGTCATTTTGTGCAAACTTCTTTGTATTTATGTATTTAATTTCAAATACGGCATTCCAAAGGGGGGAGCTCAAAGCCAAAAGTTTTTCTTAAGGGACTCAGAAGCCAATTTTTTTTTCTGGAGGCGGGCTCACTTTCTTTATGCGTGGATAAATTTCAAAAATAATTTTTATTTTTGAAAAATCTTTTTTTTTTATATATTCGCCAAAACAACTAACTTTATCTCATAACTTTTGTCAACTACCTTTTTCGTAAAATCTAGTTTTACGAAAAATGTCGAGTTTTTAGGTTTTTGTAGGTATGACCACTAAAAGACCTTTATAACATCACTCGTGTGTCTTCCAACTAGACTCTAGATCAGGCCTGGGCAAATGGCGGCCCGTGGGCCGGATCCGGCCTGTGCATTATTGTGTCTTGCAAAAATATTACTGTTCATTTATTATGCCTGTCCAATATTCTTTCAAATTTTCATTCTTTTCAATTTTCTTTTCAATTTTTACCGACCGCCAACATATATAAGGGAGGTATTGTGATCATACCGATTTTGACACTTCGAGATTTCGATGGATCTCTACGAACTGAGGTCCCTATATAACATTTTGACTATTTTTAGCATGATGTCTGTCGGTCTGTCTGTCTGTCAGTCCGTGTACACGTGCAGAGCAAATTCGGCTAAAAGGGTTTTTTTTTAAACTTCATATTTAAGCTTTTGACATCAATGGCACGAGTTGATCAACTTTTGGTAAAAATCGGTTGACTAGAAATGGGAGTTTACTCGTGTCGGTTTTAAGATTTTTGCGAATATTTCACAACAGAGAAATATTTCGAAAAAAATTATTTAAAAAAAGTTGCTATAAAAGCAATCACTAACAACTTTTATTTGAGACATTTTTTGATAAAGCAGCATAAATTGAACAAGTACTTTGTGGTAGCGGTCAGTCCTATGTTGGCCACAGCTAATCTTTTTGTTTAAATTGCATAATAAATACACGTTTTGGTTTAAACAAATTTATAAAATATCCTTTGCAACAAAAACAAAATTTAAAATTAGAAAAAAATTTTTTTGGCCCGCGGTCAAATTTTCATCCGCAATGTGGCCGGATAGCCAAAAGATTTGTCCACCCCTGCTCTAGATGGAAGCACATGAGTTATTTTTTCAAAAGTTATCGACCTTAATGATTTTTAATATGTACCCAGAATTTATTGTCATTTGCTGCATACTTAAAAATCCCTGAAATGTGTGAAAATTCACACTTCACATCGTTTTTTTTCTCGTGCATTTTATGTACTTTATGACGTATACTGTATAAAAAAGTTTTAGTTTTAGTTATAATTTTTGTTATTAATTTAGAATTTTTATAAGTAGAAGGCGCAAGGTGGGTCGTATACATATATATTTTGACAATGTCACGTGATAATATTTGTTTTTTAAGGTTTTGAATGTATATTATTGAATATTTGATATTTTAACGTTGAGAAATTTTAAGCGAACGTTTAAGCTAAACAACCAAATAATAATAAAATAAATTTAATTCTAGTTTTGATTGCATTTGTTTTATTATATAATTGAGTTTTATAGGAAAATGAATGGTAGTTTAACTGATTAGGACAGTGTTTCTCAACCAAAAACGCACCGCGGACCAGTATAATATATAATTTTCTAACGCGGACCAGTAATAATAATTGTTGGTTCATTTTTTGCAAGAAAACAAATATATTTGATGTGCTACTAAGTACATTTATTTTATTTGTAGAAAATCATAGAAGTTTACAGAAAATAAACAAAATATAAAATATTTACATAAAAAATGTGCATAAAATTTAAAAAAAAACTGCAAAAAACACATATAAAAACTTTCGTGGACCACTAAAATTTTTCTGGGGACCACTGTGGTCCGCGGACCACCTGTTGAGAAACACTGGATTAGGACATTTGATTGACCTTATTATATTTATAGTTTAGAAAAAAAGATAGGTAGATAAAAGGCAAATTAAGTTTAGTGATTAATTCAGTAATCTATTGTAAACAATGATATTATATGGGCGTCTATTTTTTTGTGATAATTTTGTTCTCTCTTTATAAAGGGTTGTTATGAGTTCGGTCCTACAATATTTTTACTTGTTGCTTGCACCTGCGTTACAGGTTGCCGATTTAACTTTTATTTGCTCCTGTTCAACTAAAACTAATTTTATTTCACCAGTGACGTCTTGTGTTATAAAACGCAAGGAAAACAAAAAACAGCTTGCTTTTCGTCACATCCACAAATCCAATTGTTCTTTAAGTAAATGTTTTTATCAGGGCTTCGAACCGTTATTTTTTTCGTTTCGGTTTTCGTTCCGGTTCAATTAAAAAAATATATATCAGTTCGGTTCCGGTTTTCGTTCCGGCAAAAATAACGATTTTTTTCGGTTTTCGGTTCAGTTCCGAGTGATAAATTTTTAAATGCTTTTATTTGTATTAGAAATTTATTTTCTACTATAATTTAGAAGAACATTTTATTCTTTATTTTGTAATAATCATACCAAGGCCCATGCCAGGGGGGGGGGGTTCTGGGCGTTCCCTCCTCTCCTGAAATAATATAAACGCAATTTCTTTTTTACTTGTCAGAAAAATTACGATTTTTTTCTGCTCATCAGTTTAAAAACTAATCTTAAATAAAATGTAATTTATATTCACTCACATAACCATTATCTGAACCGAAATAAACCGATATTTTTCGGTTCAGTTCTGGTTTTCGTTCCGACAAAAATAACGTTTTTTTTCGGTTTTCGGTTCAGTTCTGGTTCGAAGTCCTGGTTTTTATTAAATTATCTTGTCCGTGTTTAAGAAGCAGAGGCAGAAACATTCTGAGTTTTTGAAATGTCCAAATCCGGTAGCGGTCTTCCCAGTTGTTTTATTTCGAGGGAATAGGAAGAAAATGTTATTTTCAAAAGGTTACTGATACAGTTCATTTCTAATAGTAACACAAAACAAAATACATATATAACACGACACAATAAAAAAAACACACTATAATACGCGATGCTTTCTACATGCAACCGTAATTCGGGCCAATATCTAGCTGGCTCGCTTTAATGTAATTCTACCGCATGAACTGACCACCTCTTCTTACCCGCCAACTCTTCGCGGGGCCTACATACCGTCTGAAAACGGAGCCAGAGTCGATTTGGCTCGCCTGCCTAAATAAGTACAAAGCGTGCTACGTCGCATCAAATGCATGGCAATAGCAGCGTTCCGTACTTAAACGCGTGTATGTTTATTTGAATTTACCGGTATTTTTAAAGAAAATAAAAGCTTTTCAATGATTAATTTGTGATGGTGTTGTCATAATTTTGCAATGGTAGGGCCATGGCTCCTTGGCTCTCCATGAGGAGCCGCCACTGTCATAAAATATATTCAGATTAGAAGAAAAAAAAAAAATAGTCCAATTTTAATTTAATTGCAGTTTAGTTGAACTAAAATTAGTTGCAATTTTTATTGCATCAGTTGAACAACAAAAATTGTATTTGCAATAATGGATGCATATTATTTCAAATCTAAATGCCTAATCTACCTAATATATGTATTGTATATATTGTTCGACTTATTATGTAATTATGTTTTTATACACTGTTTGTTTACAGTTGATCCAAGAATAAGTTGTTATTATTAATTTCAATATCATTTATAAAGTTCAGTTGTAAAAATATATTTTAATGCCATAATATATAGTAATTATTGATAAATTTCACAGTATAGATTAGTTTTAAATTAATTTTAATAAAAATTTGTATTTGTAATTAAAATAATGGGCAAATATATGACATAGTATATTTTATAAGTTAAATAAAGTACCCTTATAGGGTAAATTATATTATTTGATTATTTCTTATGTTTTGTCACCTTAAAAATAATCGTCCAAAAGTATTGGGAAATCAATATTAATTGTTCTGGCCGCTCCACTGCAATAGTTTTTCGGCCGCATACCAATAATGATGAACTAGGCTAAATTCATAGATAGTATCAAGATTATTAAAGTAATGGTTGTCTCGTAACTTCTGACCAATCAGAGCTTGAGAGGGAATACGTCACACGTATGCATAGTTCAAACTGCATACAGAATTAATATAGATGTTGCACGTTTTTAAATATTTTTATTGACTATATTCATAATAGATATTTATTTCAAGTCAGTAATATATAATAAGTAATATATAATAAATTATAAATAAAAACTTAAGGAAATTTTATACTGATTTATATAAAATTTAAGGTGATGTGTATTTGTATTATAGTTAATAAATAACAATAAAATCGAATACAAATATAATTTCAGAAATATTTAAATAAAAATAGATAAACAAATTGCTATAATAATATAGTAATTAATAAAATTGGTTCTATCTGTTATTAAATCTATATCTACATCTGTTTTTAAAAACGGCTGGACGTATTTTAACGAAATTTGGTACAATAGAGTAGAACCAGGATTCAAATATAGTCATGGTATCTCAAAATTTTCTTTCTTAGGGGGTGTTTCTGGGTTAAAACTGATAATAAAAACTTAAAATATTTCCTTTGTAAACAGAACTATCTTAACAACAAAAATTATACAATCAAAATTGTTAGTAAGAAAACAAATCTAATTTTTTCTATGCATTTTTACCGACTGCTAACATACAGAGTGATTATTTAATGGCGAGACGACGTCACCGAATTTTACGTGTCTCCTAGCAGAATACTGGTGAATACTATGACTATAATAACCTTGAAGAGATATAATAATCTTAATACGCATGCGCGCATAACCGCCTGCTACGATGTGCATGAAACGGCAAATTATTAAAACTTCCAGTGACGTCGTCTCGCCATTAAATAATCACTCCGTATATAAGGGAGGTATTGTGATCATACTGATTTTGACATTTCGAGATTTCGATGGATCGCCACGAATTGAGGTCCCTACATAACGTTTTGACTATTTTTAGCATGATGTCTGTTTGTCTGTCTGTCCGTCTGTGTGTATACACGTGCAGAGCAAATTCGGCTAAAAGGATTTTTATGAAACTTCTTATTTAAGCTGTTGACATCAATGGCACGAGTTGATCAACTTAAAGGTACAAATCGGTTAACTAGAAATGGGAGTTTACTCATGTCGATTTTTGGCGGCTGTCTGTCCGTCTGTCTGTCTGTCTGTCTGTCTGTCTGTCTGTCTTTCCGCCCGTCTGTCTGTGTACACGTGCAGAGCAAATTCGGTTAAAAGGATTTTTATGAAACTTTATAATTTGTTTTTTTTTTTGACTTTTTGTAAAAATCGGTTGACTAGAAATGGGAGTTTATTCGTGTCGATTTTAAGATTTTTACGAATATTTAACAGAAAAATATTTCGAAAAAATTTATTTAACAAAAGTTGCTATAAAAGCAATAACTAAGAACTTTTATTTGAAACATTTTTTGATAAAACGAAAAAATTTAGAATTTTTTTTTAAAATTCTAAGTATCTATTTTTTCATACTTATATGTAACGTTTCCATGGTCATGATAAATAATATCTCTATTAAAAATTATTTGGCCAAGTTATTTCTACTCTGCTGCTAGAATGTATTTTATACAAGTACTTTGTGATGACGGTCGGTCCTGTGGTGGCCACAGCTGATTTTTTCAATTTGATGAATATTAGGGTAGTTGCGGGGGACATCCTTAAAACTAAAATATTGAAATATTTCACTTATTATTCTCTACACATCAAAAATGAATGTAAGAAAATTTATTTAGAACGAAAAAACATTTCTTTCGAAGAAAAAATAAATAAAACAAGTAGAAAACCAAAAAATTAAACGATATTTTTATATTTATATCCAAAAATCAAACTTCACGTGTATATAATATACACGATAAACAAAGACTGATGTCCCGTTAGCGTATGGATGACGCATAGCCTCTCTATTTACCTCCACCAATACAATTTACGAGAACACCTTATCTTTTAATAATCTTGTCGCCGGTAGCCAATCAGAGATCAGCTTTCTGGCACAGTCTTTTTGAATCGCTCCTTCGAATTAAAAAACTGAGTATAGATTTATCCGACATCGTTTATAACAGTGTTTCTCAACCAAAAACGCACCGCGGACCACTATAATATATATTTTTCTAACGCGGACCACTAATAATAATTGTTGGTTCATTTTTTGAAAGAAAACAAATATATTTAATGTGCTACTAAATACATTTATTTTATTTGTAGAAAATCACAAAATGTTTACATAAAACAAGCAAAATATAAATTATTTACATAAAAATGTGCATAAAAAACTGCAATAAACATACATAAAAACTTTCGCGGAACACTAAAATTTTTCTGGGGACCACTGGTGGTCCGCCGACCACCTGTTGAGAAATATTGTTGCAAGTGGAAGAAAACAATCAAGATACTTTAAGATCAATTGCACAAACTGTTAGTGTCAGTATTGGTTTATAACATAGTGGCAGAGCTTGATGTAATTACGAACCCATCCTCCGCAGCTGAACATATTGTGTCTTTTTTACTGCACCCCCCCCCCCCCTGTAGTTGAGGAGCCGGTCAATATCTCCGCCCCCAGTACAGTGGCGGATTAAGCCTTCGCCGGGCCCAAGACATTTTTGATTTACGGGCCCTCAACACATGTTTTTTTAATAAAACAAAAAAAGGTCCTTACATCCTAAACCAAGTGAAGAGCAAAAAAAAAGTCCTCACCTTCCAAATCCAAGTGAAGAGCAAAAAAAAGGACTTCACCTCCCAAATCCCAGTGAAGAGCAAAAAAAAGGTCCTCACCTCCCAAATCCGGGCCCTTGAAAATTACGGGCCCAAGACAAATGTCTTTTTTGTCTAAGGCGAAAGTCCGTCACTGCCCCAGTATGACCACATTTTTTTTCTGTTTGCTGACACATATCATTTTATACACCTCCTCCTGTGATTCTGAAGATCGTGAAGTATAAAAAAGCAAACTCTAACACGACCTCTTTAACAATTGGTAAACAAGAATGTGATCCTAAAAAGAAAAGCACAAGGAAAAGCATTTACTGTATTATTATCAATATACATATGTTGTCACTCCCCTTATTCAATTTTCAAATAGTTTGTATATATATATTTTTTATTTATTTTACAGTTTTGAAAAATAATTTATTTAAAAAATGTAAGTGAAGTGTGAATTTTCACACATTTCAGGATTTTGTAGGTATTTAATTAGTGTAAGAAGCCAACAGAATGGATATCTATATAGGAATTTTTTTTTGGCGAAAATCCCATAAAAAAATTATTTTACAAAAATAAAAATTTTCTTCTTTATTCATGCATTAAGAGGTTTCATTTAATGTCCAACAAAAATTTAAAAAAATATTTATTCTTTCATTAAATACAAATTTGTTTAATTTTATCTCATGATGTATTTTTTTTTAACTCTTAATAGTTTTCCTGTATGTGGGTCAAAGAGTTGTGTAAGCATGCCAAATTTCAACTTACTATGTTAAACCTTTTGGTTATATTACCGACCGCCAACATATATAAGGGAGGTATTGTGATCATACCGATTTTGACATTTCGAGATTTCGATGGATCTCCGCAAATTGAGGTCCCTACATAACGTTTTGACTATTTTTAGCATGATGTCTGTCGGTCTGTCTGTCTGTCCGTCTGTTCGTCTGTCTGTCTGTCTGTCTGTCTGCCTGTCTGTCTGTCGGTCTGTGTACACGTGCAGAGCAAATTCGGCTTAAAGGATTTTTATGAAACGTCATATTTAAGATTTTGACATTAATGGGTGCGTTTTGTTGGTGGCTGGTTAGAATTACTAGAATTGATGTGCAAGAAAACGACAATTTTTTTTCTGAAGTAAATAAACATGGAATGACATTTGCATGGAGGTTAAGTCATATGGTTGTAGAACAAATAACGAACATATTTCAGCTAAATGGATAAACTAAATAATAAATGCAGAATAAGAAAAGTTTATAATTGAAGCAAATATTCTAGAACGTAATGTTTTAGAACGAGTAATTGAATTGTACATATATTTTAAGTTTAGATTTATCAATACTGTATTAAAATCTAATAGGTATATATTTATGTTAGGACACAAAATGAGAAAATACCTAAAAGTGAAAATTATTTTGAAGCTGTAATACCAAAATTTTAAATTTTCAAATGAACAAATATTACTTTTGTCCCCACCACACTCATTCATTCCAGTCGTTCGACCTCAAGTCATCGAATGAGTAGAATGAATAGAATGAGAATACAGTCGCAACAAAACGCGTATTCTGATTAAACCGAAACCAGAATTGGCACAACAAAACGCACCCACTGACACGAGTTGATCAACTTTTGGTAAAAATCGGTTGACTGGAAATGGGAGTTTATTCGTGTCAATTTTAAGATTTTTGCGGATATTTAACAACAGAAAAATATTTCTAAAAAATTTATTTAACAAAAGTTGCTATTAAAGCAATAACTAACAACTTTTATTTGAGACATTTTTTGATCTAAGTATCTCTTTTTTCATACTTATATGTAACGTTTCCATGGTCATGATAAATAATATCTCAGTTAGAAAATATTAGACCAAGTTATTTCTACTCTGCTGCTAGAATGTATTTTATACAAATACTTTGTGATGACGGTCGGTCCTGTGGTGGCCACAGCTGATTTTTATCGTATAGACCAGGGCTTCTTAAACTTTTTCATATAGCGACCCCCTTCAAGTCTAGGAAATTTTAAACGACCTACCATGTAATGAAATTAATAGACAGATAATACTTTATTTATGTACCGTTCGGTTTAAATCTACATATTTGCATTATTAACTTTATATTTCACATAAAAAACTATAATTATTGCTAACTAGGGTATCTTCGCTTCAAATTCCTTCTTCTCTCCAAGACCTCTTCCATCCATGTCCATCCTTGGCCTGAATCACACAGCACATCTTTTCTTGTCTCTTCTTTATATTTAATTTCTCCGCAATTCTTCAGTATGTGCTCTATGGTTTCTCTTTCCTCTCCACACAACCTGCACATTCTTTGTTCATCCTTTCTCCAGAATTCGTTTTCCCTTTCCTCATTTCCACACCTAAATCTCGCTATTATTTTCTTCTTATCTCCGTTCATTTTTGTTTTTAGGTACTCTGGTATCTGTGTCGTCCAAGTCTTTACATATTTGCCGTTATATCTGGAATTTGTTAGGCTCTCACTTCTTTCTTGCCCTTGGATATCCCTCATTCTATCTCTTATTTCCAGTGTCACATCTTGTCCTCCCAACCTTTTTATAGATATCTCCCTTGTTGAGTAGCCGTTATATTCAAGTCTTTTTCTTCTTTTTACTTCCCATTTGGATTCAATCTTTCTTGTAATGAAAGTATGTAGGACGTAGATGTAGGTGTAATATCGCGACATTGTAGAATCTACCTTGTAGATTCTAAAAATTTATTTATTATTACCCAAAAGGAGCAGATCTTTGCGACTCCCCTTCAGTAGCCTCGCGACCCCCCGGGGGGTCGGGACCCACAGTTTAAGAAGCCCTGGTATAGACGATGAGTGACATTATAAGGATTTTTTGGTGGTCATACCTTCAAAAACCTAAGAATAAAAATCATGGGGGGTGCCATAAGACTTTCTGCACAAAGGCGCCTTCCATGTCATCGGCGCCCCTTCCTACTGTATGTTGTTGCAACTAGTTAAGTTCATAATTGCAAAAGAAGTTAAATCATATTAACCAAAATGGCACATCAAACTCCAAGTTGCTATATCCATTTTTGTATTACAAGGAACATTTGTTAATTTTATACATTTTTGGCTAACGGACTCTTGAAAATCATAAAAATACAACCCCCCCCCCCCCCCCCTAATTCAAATTGATTTAACTGCTTTTGCTAATAGACTGCGCTATAGCTAATAAGTTAAAAGTATCTCATTTAAAAAGTAATTTGATTGATAATATAATTGGAAATGTTGTTTTTGCTTATTATATTATGCGCATGATGTATAAGTTAAAAAACAAACCTCAATACGGAAAAACCTATTATAATTAAATTTTTTCCTTATCGTAATTACATAATTAAACCCTCACAACAATTAAGTATTGTAAACTACATAACAATTAGGCGTAATTTCAAAAATTCTATCAATCATGTGGCGCCACAGCATCCCTTGCGGAGAAATATCAAACTTACAATTGTTCAGTCGATAACTTGAAACCTACACATAATTTCTGTATTAAGAAAGGAGATAAGTTTCAAACTAAATAAGATACATTTAATTAGTAAATAAGATAACGATTTAAATAAATAATACATTATTATGTTGGTTTATTAGTAGGTTGTTGTTATAAAAACTTTTTGCAATACTAGGAATTTGATTAAATGTGTAAAACCATTTTAACCGCGTTGTAGGTATTTCGCAACTTGATTCAATTGAGACGAAAGGGGGATGCAGTTTGGTTGATTTCTGATGAAGACAAGTTCTCATCTGACAAGTATGAGATGGAGTGTGTGAATGAGTTGTTGTTATATAATTCAAGTGTATTTCTTAAATATTATATAAAATATATGTCTTCTAGTTTTTTCTGTGATTTTATTTCCATCCAATTCACTACTGAACACAGGAATGAGTCGTACTAATTCTTCCCACATTAGAAAAATAAGGTAATTTCTTTAAATATGTTATATCACATGATTTTTTAAATTAATTATCTATAATTATTAGTTGTTATGGCATGTTTTAGTTACGTATTCACTAAATTAGGACATAGTTATCATTCATGAATGGGTATTCTGTATTTGACATTTTAAAATTGGCTTTTTTGTTAATGAAAAGTATATTGTTTTGGAGTGTTACATTAATATTATTGTCATTAAAAGCCAACCTTGGATCTAGTGCAAGTGTTTTATTATTTTTCAATGACATTGTGACTAAATTTTACTCGAACGTTTTACTTTCATGTCATATGACAGCTGAACAACTGCAGTGATTAGCGATTACTTTTACAAGACAGTGTTCCTTTTAATTTTTAGACAGTGTTTTGTTATAAAAAACAAATGTACAAAAAATAAGTAAGTAATTATATTTCATTGTAACAATCGTGGGTCTCTATTACTTAATATTTAAAGATTATAACATAAAAATTTAACTAAACACTGAATATATAAATATTTAAACACGTTTTACTTTTTATTAAAACCTTCAGAATTGTTATTATGTAATTTTTTATATTTTTAAATTAATATTTATTTATACCGAGTGTCTTATTGAACTTAGGAAATAAATACAATATTAAAATTTTCATTTAGCGATATTTATTTACATACCCATTAAAAAGTGCAAAAAGTGTTGTACAAAAATACTAAAAATTTCAGAATTACTACAGTTAATGATTACAAATTTGTTGATAAAATAGTTTGTTTTTTTTTTCACAGAACGAAATAGATAATTTGCAGTGTTGTAATGTATCTAGTTACAAGTATTCGATACTTTTTGAAATATGTATCTGTTTCTAGATATTTAAATTTAAGTATCTTGTATCTGTATTTCAGATACTTTGATCGTTACTTTATTTTTATACCATAAATTGTCATTTTAAATATTTTATTTTTACTATAAACAAAATTCAGAAAACAATTGAAATTCTAACGTTTACAAATTAAATTTATATGGAAAGTCAAAAAAAAACTCACTCTTTTTCGTAGTTTTTGAACGGTCGTAAAAATAGGTATTTAGGTACCACAATAGTAGGTACAACACTTGAGGAAAATGGGTCATTATTAATGAAAATTAAGTTTTTGAATAACTATTGTTGCTATTCTGATTAGCAATTTACTAAAAAACATATGAAACATTATATCAACACAAGTGATTTGGAAGTGGACCGTGGTTTTGTGAATCCTTGAGCAAGACAAATTAAAGCCCTTCAAAAGTATCCAGTGATTGAAAATACACTTTGATAATTTTTTTGAGGCATTTCTTCACTTGGGGCCTGGCTCTAGTCCACCTCACCCAAGGGCCGGCCATGCTAGTGTGGATTTAAGTTCATTTCTTAATTGAAATCAGTAAGATAAGTAGATGTATTTCCTAAAGGACGTAAAATGGAATAAATCATTAAACGTTCATATAAATTTAATTTGTAAGCATGAGAATGACAACTGAAATTTTGTTAACAAATTAAATTTGTATGGAATGAGAAAAAAAAAATAATCACATATTTCTTATTTTTTATTAGTGATCAAAAATGATTGTGACATTACACGAATTCCACTTCAATTAGGGCTAAAATTTGATTGAAAGGAATTCCTCTTAACAAGAACATAGCCATAAATTTTATTATGTACTTTTTTCTGATATGTCAATAATAAGGGAGATATTTTAATTTTTTTGACAAACTTATAATAATAATAATATTTATTTTCAAGATTAATAATAATAGTTACAAATAATAACAATTACAAAAACAAACAAAATTCATACACAATTTGAAAAATAAATATTTTAATATTTTATAATAATCCTGAAACCCCTGAAAATAAGATCAGCCCAAGGTAAGAACCTTGTGGCACACCTGGGATAAAAGATTGTTTCAGAAGTGAGAACTGACAATAACTGAAGTGAGGCCTAGCGAAATATTTGGAACTTAACGGAATAGGATTTTGTCGGATGTGGCTTTTTTAATTACATTGGGCGCGTTCAGCGCCTAAACCGTTGAGTCTAAACGTAAACGTACGTTGATTAAACAATTTGGTGAATGTCTGAACGGTTACCGGTTAGTTTCAACGCGAGTGTTTGATATTTTGAGTACATAACCTTAAAACATATTTAGAGATCAATTTCTAATAGATACAAACCATTTTAGACTGTCAAGTGGCAGAATTAATCAATTTGTTAGCTCCAGTGCTATTTAACTTGTATCTTGTATAAATTTTCCGCTAAAAATTTAGGTTAGGTATACAAGTCAACATAACGTTGAGATGTTTAGTAAACTGCACAGAACACATTACTGTAAACTGTTGACTGTCAACGGTAACGTTCAGAAGGTAAACGTAGAGAACGTACTAAAATGTTTAGGGCGCTGAACTCGCCCATTGTTTGTATGTGTTAAAGTGAAGAAAACTTTTATAAAACATCTTTAAAATCGCAACAGAAAATTAACTGCAATGTGAATTGATGTGTATCAAATGGCAAATGTCAAAAATATCCTATTCCAATCGCCATTTTGTAAGCGACAACAGCGCCTCTATAGGTAATGTCACTTCTCATTAGTCCAAGATTTTGACAAATTGTTTTCGACGATAAATATAACATTTTGGTGTCTATTTCTCAACAATTAAAAACACTTAGTTTTCACGAAACTAAAAAAAGTTGCTTCCACTCAATAAATTTTAAATAAATATACTTTTTTTAACTACTAAAAAACACAATAAATTTTAAATAATTTTTTTCTAACTACTGAAAAACGCAATAAATTTTAAATAAACAATTATTTTTTAACTACTAAAAAACGAAATATTTAAAAAAATGATCTGATCAAAAATTCCTGTTGAACTATTCCGGTTCTCATCAGTGTAAAAAACTTTATCAAATTTAATTTGCCTTTATAATTTTTTTATCGAAAATCGTAAAAGATTTTAAATTAAATTAACCTTCTCAAGGTTAATTTTAAAAAAAATTAAATTCATTTCAACTAACAGTATATTTTAAACTTTTACAATAATTTTTTAGAATAAATTGAAAATTATGTACATCACTGAAATTAGAAAATAAAAATCTTTTTTTCATTTCAGTAAGAAAATGTCATAAGCAGTAGAGTAAAGTTCATTCACGATAAGAATGATATGACGTCACACTTGGTTAATTTAATTGCCAACATCATAATGTAATTTAACCCACATGGAAGCATTACTCAATAGGGGATAAGCATAAAATTTATATTTCCTTAAAACTACATTTTTACCGACCGCCAACATATATAAGGAAGGTATTGTGATCTTACCGATTTTAACATTTCGAGATTTCGATGGATCTCCACGAATTGAGGTCCCTACATAACGTTTTGAATATTTTTAGCATGATGTCTGTCGGTCTGTCTGTTCGTCCGTCTGTCTGTCTGTCTGTCCGTCTGTCTGTCCGTCCGTCTGTCTGTCTGTCCGTCTGTCCGTCTGTGTAGTGGCTATATATATTTTTTAAGTCTCTATTTTTTCATACTTATATGTAACATTTCCATGGTCATGGTAAATAATATTAGGCTAAGTTATTTCTACTCTGTTGTTAGAATGTATTTTATACAAGTACTTTATGATGGCAGTCGGTCCTGTGGTGGCCACAGCTGATTTTTTTATTTATATTACTACGAAACATGGGGAAACTCATAATGAATTTGTTTTTTAAATAATCAGTCATGGCCATAAATTTGACAGGTAAAACCAAACAATATAATTTTACCTAGCAATCGAAAGCTCTATCAAAACATTCCTACTCCTTTTAGAATTATTAAACAAATTAACAGTAGATAATTTATTTTATTACATGTAAACAATAAAACGATTAATTACATTTCAAAATAAACAATAATAGTATTTATTTATCATGTTTAACATCTTATGCCGTTTACATTTGTTGATATAAAGATAAGGTAAATTTTTATATGTTTTGACGCTAGTCTAGAAATTTGCCAAAAGTGATCTATAACATAAAAATGTTTGTTTACTTGCCTTTTGTTTGATATCCTAAATGCCATATTATCTTCTTTAAGCCAACTTAAGCCAACTTCTTTATCATAATACTTCAATGTAAGATATGAAGGAAATATGATATACTAAAACGAAGACGGATTTCTTGAAATTTAAGATTATTTATTTAACTTCAAAATAAACAGTTCACGAATAAAATCTTAATTTCGAGATATGAATTAATAAAAACCATGGGTGTACATAAAATAAAACTGTTTAAATAATCGTTTATCTTAAAGTGTTTATCTAATTAATGTTATTTCATTTTTATAATAGGGTCATTAAGGAAACAGTGAAATACAAGGTGTCTCAAAAGAAATTTTATATTTAGTGGATCGATTAAAAAAAAAGTAAGCCGTATATAGAAAAAATGTTTATTAATTATTAAAATACACTTTTTGGGGATTTATTTCTTAAAAATAATATCGTCTAAATGTAGACCCTCGCGTTCTCGGCACTCATTTAATCGAACAGTAAAATTACTTATGACGTCTCGGCAGGTGGACTCAGGGATGGCTGCCATTTCGTGACGGATATTTTCTTTCAAATGCGCCAGTGAAGTCGGTTTATTGGCGTAAACTTTAGATTTAAGATAACCCCATAGGAAAAAGTCCATAGGGGTTAAATCTGGACTGCGTGGAGGCCAATTTATGTCACCTCTCCGGGAGATCAATTTGCCTGAGAAAATTTCACGAACACGTGGCAGAGACATATTGGACGTGTGTGAAGTTGCTCCGTCCTGTTGGAACCATGTTCTTTGGTTATAGCCAGGAAAGTTTTGCAGTTCAGGTACCAAGAAGTTGTCTAACATCTCCACATAACGCTCTGAATTCACTGTAACTGCACGTCCCCTTTCGTCTTCAAAAAAGTAAGGGCCGATAATTCCTCGCGCCGACATCGCAGCCCATACGGTCACTTTAGGCGAATGTAGGGGTTTCTGATGTTTGCGTTTCGGATTCGTTGCACTCCAGTAGCGGCAGTTCTGCTTATTTACGTGGCCATTAAGATGAAAATGAACTTCATCCGAAAACAAAATGTTGGTAAACGTTGAAAATCGCTCAATCACCTGATTTACGAAATTAAGCCTCTGACTGGCATCTTGGGGCTTTAATTCTTGCACCAATTGAATTTTGTAGGGGTGCAGCTTTAGGTCTTTGTGCATAATGCGATGTAATGATGATCTATGCACATTTAAAGCACTTGCGCGCTTCCGAATTGAAAGGTTCGGGTCGTCACGAACACACCGATTAACATTCTCCACGTTTTCTACCGTTCTTGATGACCTAGGTCGCCCGGATTTTGATTTATCCAGCGTTGTACCAGTCTCTTCAAACTTTTTAACCCAATGTCGAATGAGAGGAATGCTTGGCGCATCATTTAAGTGGCGAAAACCTCGAATACTGCAGAATTTTCTACGCGCTACAGTCGCCGAATCACCGTTTTTGTAAAACTCTCGCACGCATAACGCGCGGTCTGCTTCCGAGAAACGCTCCATAGCGACTGAATTCCCAAGACCAAGCTACCGATTGACATAATCCCCGCGCCCCTCGAATACGTTGCGTTCACGCAGTAAGCTAAATAAATATAAAATTTCTTTTGAGACACCTTGTATATATTGTCCAATGTAACTGTGTTCTGTAGGGTTGCACCGATTAATCGGCAGATAATCGGTAATCGGAAATTTTGCCGGTTAATTGGTATCGACTTTTCGGCTGATTAATTACTAATAAACACACTATTTGGGACATGGCAATTTTTGGGTATTTCTGATGTATTTTGATACACTGAAAACAAATCTGAAAAGTGAATTTTTCTATCACCCATAGATTTTCTGTAACAGGCAAATTTTGCAATATGCAACATTTTCATATTGCGTCAATTCACGACACAATTTAGATCCGGTGACTGTGCTGGCCATGGTATTGCATCAATACTTTCGTTATCCAGCCAGTTCGTTACAATTCGCGCAACATATGGCCGAGCATTATCCTGGGCAAGATGAAACTGATCACCAACAGCACTACGAAATGGACGTACAATAGGTTGAAGAATATTATCCAAATATTGTTGTGCTGTTAACAATCCATTGGGAAAAACGAGATCAGTTCTACCGCCAATGATTATCCCACCCCATGCCATAACAGTACCACCTCTGTAACTGTGAACTTCCTGGTCGTGCCTCAAACGTTCCAAATTACCGGATCTTCTCCATACCCTTGTTCGACGAAAATCTGGATGAATTCCAAATCTGGACTCATCAGTAAATAAAACTGTAGCGCATCATTATCACACCAATATTGAAAATTGTGACACCAGTCTAATCTTGTTCTGCGATTGCTTCCAGAGAGGGGTTGACATCTGATTTGTCGTCGAGATAGAATATTAGCTTCGAGGAAACGATTTCTTATAGTGTCGCGTCTAACGATTAATTTATGCGCTCGCTGTAACTCCCTTACCAATTCAAGTGATGTAATAGTAGGCTGTCTTCTAGCATTTAAGACAAAAAATCTGTCTTGACCTGCTATCGAACAGCGACCACTTCCCGGATGTTGTTCGGCCTGACTCCCTGTTTCCCTGTAACGACTGCATAACCGACTGATGACACTTTGAGCAACTCCTATCCGCTGGGTACATCAACTTGCCTGAAGCCAGCTTGGAGAAGTCCCACCGCACTATTCATCTAGTTAAATGCTGTCGCTCCATTATTAAAAAAGAATGCCACTACTTAAAAACACTGTAATTATTAATATAAATGTTTTAAATCGAATTAAAATGAAATATGTGATCAACCTACGGATCAAAAATTTGTCAAATTTGCATTTGTTTTGTCTTGTTGGTTATTGTTTTTACTTGTTTTCCATTGCCAACTACTCATAATAGGGGATACGCATAAAATTTGTATTTCCTTACAACTACATTATTTTGATATGTTAATGTTAGTTATGTCACCTAACAAAACAAAAATTACATTTTAATTAATATTATAGCCAAATTTTTGAATTAAAATATTGTAAATTTGAAATAAGCCGACCACGGAGCGAAGGTTGCCGAGTAAAAACGACTGAGTATGACGTCAAACGATAGGGGTTTCACATCACAGATACAGCTACAACATAATCTTTACACATGTGTGTATTGTATTGTTCGAGAGTTTTGTATTTGTTTTTAAACAATTTTTCACGCATTTATTATTAAAATGGCAGATAAGGATTTTTTTAGGGCTCAGAGTGATAATTTACCCAACATTGATGCATTTATGCTCATGGAATATATGAAAAATAATGAATGCTACAGTGCTGAAGAAATACGTGGTGTCAAAGCAGACCTGAAAGTAATTTTTATTTTATATTCTATAACTTTATGTAAACAAACGCTGCAACTCTGTAAAATGTAAATATTTATGTAATTTAGATGTCAGAATTTTACTACATTGTTTACATGAAGTTACAAAACGTTAGAGGCATAATTGAAATACTGCAATATAAGTTATCTATTTTAATATAAAATTTAATTCGGTAAACATGTATAAATTGTTTTTATAGAATTAAACTTTATTTGAATTAAAATCACTCTAACTTTACATAACCTATAAAAGTTATACAAACAAATAAGTTCACAACAGACTATGTACGCCGGTAAGCTAGTAGTGTCATGCGTCAGTTAGAAGGGGTATGACGTCACACGTCGTTTTCGCGCGCTTCATACATTTATGATTTTTTTAAGCCTTCAAATTACAAAAAAAAAAAAATTAAAAACTGTTTTTTATGTTTATATGCAAACAAGAGGAATATAATAAAAAAAATTAAAAAAATCATGCCTATCCCCTATTGCCTGCCTTAATTGAAATACAACATTAAATGTACAATAGGCAATATATTTTCATATTTTTTCAATGTCCCTAGACTTTTCCGATGTGTGTATGTTATTATTATTTTTTTATTATGCTCCTAGTTACAGATAGCTCAAGAGTAAGGATGTGCAAGTGTTTAAATCAAAATGGAAAGCACTTAGAACACTTGTAAATAAAAATACTTTAGTTTCAAGTTTGTTAATTATAGAGAACACAATTTTTGGTAAACCGTAAAAGATATTTAAGTTTTCCTTGATGTCTTGTACCTCTAGTTTGTCTTAAATTCGTCCCTTAAAAGCGTGTTTTAATTGGGGGGGGGCTCAAATCCGAGAGTCCGCCTGCTTTATTTAATGGAGTATTCAAATAACCGACCATTTACTGTAATTCCTATTGCTCTTTATGATTGTATCTTAAATTGTGATTAAAATAAAGACATCTTTGTTATATATTTTGACAATAAATTTTCCATTGTAAAATATTGCTGGTATTTTTAACATGTGAAACATTATTTTTAGAAGCTTATCTGAAAGATACTGCGTTTATATTCAGGGTGAGTTCACCACAATAGCGGAAAATCTCATATTATGTTGAAATTGACCGATATTTCCTACACTTTAGGCTATTTTTATCGTTATTACGCCCATTTTGTAACTATAAGAAAAAAATATATATTTAATAAATTTAATCTTTTGTTAACTTGAATTAAAATTTGTTCTCATAACGATGAATTATTACTTTGAGTTATAATAAGAAAACAAATAATTTTTTGTTTAATATGTTTTTTCCAATAAGGGCCGAGAGTTCCAGTTCCTAATAAACTCCCTAATAGTTATTAGACACATAATATATTTATGAAGCTAATAAATTTATTGGTGATTTCCAAGTTACAAAATCCTTCTAATAGTTTATTAGCAACATAAATTTTGTTTTTGTATTAGTATTTCTTATGAAGATAGTAACACGGTGCAAGAGGGATAGAGCTATACGTAAATTTATAGAGCTAAAGTGAGATTAAATTTTGACATTAAATATTTTGACAATAAATAGTTTGACTATATTCAATGACATTACGTATATCTTTTGTGTTACTGTTAAAATGACAATTAAACGGCGTTCAACAAATTTTATCACAGAAAAAGAGGACAATATAGATAGAAGAAAAGTTAATAAAAATAACATTTTATAATACAAAAGTGAATAAAAATAAGAAGACAGCCATATTTTGCTTTATTTTACATTCCTTAAACAATATGAATTAAAATTATCATTTTTATACAAATAGTAATGCTTAAAGTATTGTTTGTAATGTGTTGTAATCGTAATTGAAATAAATACATATATAAAAATAAAAGACGATGTTTATTAAAAAATATATATTTATATTTTGTTCTTTATCACATTTACAATAAATACCCAAAATATTCTAAAAACGGTTGTCTATAATTTATAAATTCATCCAAACAGATCATCGATTTCGTCAAAATACAACTAAAATGTATATAAAACACTAAAATCACCATTATAGAAATGTTTAAAAACTACACATTCGTACATTCTTTTAAAATTATACTGTTTTTCAATTAAAATTGAAATATTAACACATTTTGCGAACTCATTTTTAGGGTTTTGTAGGTATGACCAAAAAACCCTTATACCGTCATTTTGTCGTCTGTCTGTCTGTCTGTCTGTCTGTCTGTCTGTCTGTCTGTCTGTCTGTCTGTCTGTCTGTCTGTCTGTCTGTTCGGTAAAAATTGTAGCCAAACGGCTAAACCTAGAAAGTTGAAATTTGGCATGCTTATACAACTCGTTGACCCGCACATAGGAAAAATACCAAAACATCTAAAAAACATACCCCCCTAAAAATATAAACATATGTGCTCATCGAAAAAAAAAAATATTTTTTTAAAATTCTGAGCAGGGTATCAAATGAAAGCCCTTAGTATGTGGATTAACGATCAAAATTTTATTTTTGCAAAATAAATTATTTAGACATTATTTCTGCCAAAATTGTTCAAAAAAAATTTTGTCCCACACCCTGTAGCCCAGATGGTTTAAACTAAAAATCTGAAAAAATTCTAAGTAATGTACATTTATGTGAACCGGAATAGTTCAACAGGAATTTTTGATCAGATTATGTTTTCGGAAAATAGCGCATTTTTTGTGTTTTTTGCGTAACCATGTAAAATATTTAATGATTTTATGTAGCACAGTAGACAGAGCGCTTCGATGGTGTAATGGTTACTATACAAGCGTTCTAATCTGCAAACTCGAGTTCAAATCGGCCGCGAGGCAATTCATTTTTTCTGTTTTTTTTTTGCATTTTTATTTTGTTACTTTTTCAATTACTTTTTCAATATTCTAGTTATATTTGGGCAAATATTGCATTTAATTTTTAAAAGCGTAAATTTAATAACCTGTGCAAATTGTTGAAATTGATTACTATTGGACTTACAACCAAGTAACTTAAAATATAACGTAACTATAAATATATAATACCATGGATACAAGTTAAAAAAAATTAAATATATAAAATATATGTTATGTCATGTGTTATAATGTCTGTATCATATTAGTGCCTAAATATATTACTGCTATACTGCTATTTATATTCCTACAAATAGACGAAAACAGAAGGGCGGAGCTTATGACTAAAACAACCAATGGAAGCCATAGGCCCAATTTTCAAAATCTTATTAAACCTTGTTATATAAAAAAAATACTGCACATATTTAGAAACCTACATAATGGTATTAGGCATTCGAATTAAAATTAACATAAAAAATATATTTTAACATAAAATTGGTTTTGGCATCCCAAATAATCATCATTCACTTACTAAATACCTGCAAAACCCTGAAATGTGTGAAAATTCACACTTCACATCAATTTTTAGTTATATGTCACTTTATTAAGCACTTCATGTTGCCTATAAGTTATTAGACAAATAAGCCTATTTATTAGCAATCTAATAACTATTTCGGGGTGGAACTCTCGGAAAAAAAATTATGTTACTAATTATTATTATTTTATTGTTATTATTATTATTATTATAATAATGTTACTAATAAACTTATTGGACAGTTTATTAGCAACTGGAACTCTCGGCCCTTAGAGGAATATTTGAGGGGTTATAGAAATTAAATATTAAATATTAATTAATTTAAATTAAATCAAATTAAATATTATCGAAATAGCAATGAACAAATTAAAATGAACTCTCAGTATACGAATAATGTCAGCCATATTAGCAGTATCCATATTTTATACTGCATCTTCTATCAGATATTCCTACTGGTGTAACTTCTTGTGCTGTTATATATATGTACATTATTCTGTTCCGTTTATTTTTACTGTTCGTATAAAAATCCTGTCCGTATTTTAAAGGCAGGAAGTAATGTAACGTCTTAAAGGAGATATAAGATTTAACTGTTACATCCTTGCTATACTGACGCACATGGTCCAAACAGGATAATATTGATTCTAACCGTCACTAAAAAATAATCAGTTCCTGGAAATCACACTCGAGACGGGAAAAACAAATTACATATCAAATAAAACGTTTTAATCAGACACATACTATGTTTTATTTATGTTACAAATACATATAGTATATTATGTTTACATATGACTGTTAGATGAAGCTCGGTTTGAGAAATGTTGTTGAATAATGAAATAAAAACTAAAATTGATGTAAAGTGTGAATTCTCACACATTTCAGGGTTTTGTACGTATTTATGTGAAAGAAACCTACAGAAATTTGGATGTCTACAGTTTGCGTCAGCTTAGAATACTGTGTGTAAGAAGATAGGAGCTGTTTGTCCTTGTTTCTGATTGGTTTAGAACATCATCCCTATTACAATGGCCTAATATTTTCTAACAGAGATATTATTTATCATGACCATGGAAACGTTACATATAAGTATGAAAAAATTGAGACTTAACAGTAATGCAATTTAGAGATAATTACAAAAAATCAGCTGTGGCCACCACAGGACCGACCGCCATCGTAAAGTACTTATATAAAATACATTCTAGCAGCAGAGTAGAAATAACTTGGCCTGATATTTTCTGACACAGATACTACTATTATTTATCATGATCATGGAAACGTTACATATAAGTATGAAAAAATTGAGACAAAAAATTTCGAAAAATTTTACAAAAATTATTCGAAAATTTTCGTTTTAACAAAAAACGTCTCAAATAAAAGTTATTAATTATTGCTTTTATAGCAACTTTTGTTCAATAAATTTTTTCGAAATATTTTTCTGTTGTGAAATATTCACAAAAATCTTAAAATCGACATGAGTAAACTCCCATTTTTAGTCAACCGATTTTTACCAAAAGTTGATCAACTCGTGCCATTAATGGCAGAAGCCAGTGGCGGACTAAGCCTTCGCCGGGCCCAAGACATTTTTGATTTACGGGCCCTCAACAATGTTTTTTTAAAAAAACAAAAAAAGGTCCTTACATCCCAAATCCAAGTGAAGAGCAAAAAAAAAAGGTTCTCACCACCCAAATCCGGGCCCTTCAAAATTACGGGCCCAAGACAAATGTCTTTTTTGTCTAAGGCGATAATCCTTCACTGGCAGAAGGTTAAATATGAAGTTTCATAAAAATCCTTTCAGCCGAATTTGCTCTGCACGTGTACACAGACAGACGGACAGACAGACCGACAGACATCATGCTAAAAATAGTCAAAACGTTATGTAGGAACCTCAATTCGTGGAGATCCATCGAAATCTCGAAACGTCAAAATTGGTATGATCACAATACCTCCCTTATATATGTTGGCGGTCGGTAAAAATTGTTGTGAAGTGTGAATTGCAGGGTTTCGTAGGTATATAATAAGTGAAGGCGGCATGTTGAGTGTGTAGGACAAATTTTGCTTTGTAGTAATCACGGCAAAAAAAAACGATATTTTTAAAATAATTTATCGTCTGTTAATCTAAGAGCTTTAAAGACAAATTTTATGTTAAAATATTTTTTTGTTTATTGTAATTCGAATACCTAGTACCATTATTTAGGTTTCTAAATATGTGCAGTATTTTTTATATATAGCAAGGTTCATTAAGATTTTGAAAATTGCGCCTATGGTCTAGAAGTGGTGTTGAATGATGAAATAAATACCAAAATTTATGTAAAGTGTGAATTTTCACACATTTCAGGATTTTGTACGTATTTATGTGAAAGAAACCTACAGAAAGATGTCTACAGTTTGCTTCAGCTTAGAATACTGTGTGTACGAAGATAGGAGCTGTTTTCGAAACCTAAATAATGGTATTAGGTATTCGAATAAAAATCAACAACAAAATATTTTAACATAAAATTTGTTTTTAAAGTTCTTAGATTAACAGACAATAAATTATTTTTAAAATATCCTTTATTTTGCCGTGATTACTACAAAGCAAAATTTGTCTTACACACTCAGCATGCCGCCTTCACTTATTATATACCTGCGAAATCCTGCAATGTGTGAAAATACCCACTTCACATCAATTTTTCTTTTTGTACCGATAACAATTACTTTAATAAATGGCCCTACACCACTGTTCAGCCGGAAACTATCGTCTGCCATTTTGAAAGACCATCTTGGTCTTTCCAAATAGCATGTGATACTTCTTTTAGTTTTTTTTTTTTTTTTTTTTTCAATGTTAAATATCTACAAAATACTGACATATGTGAAAATTTATATTTCCCATTTTGTTTTTCGATTTCATTAAGTATTTCATTGAATATTTTTGAACAATTTTGATAAGACTCATTAAATAATCAGTTTAAGTGAAATTCCGATGCGGCCCAGCAAACAATATATCGCGTACCGCATTTTGAATAGCACTGGTCTAGGTAATTTAAAAATGTCATTAATATTTTAAATGCAATACCCCGTCTAAAAAGTACTTTGCTATAACCAATCAGGTATAAAATAAACAATACAATAGCAAATCAATTGCAATTTGAATGACAATAAAAATCTGTTCTGGCATATAATTTTAGTAAAATGCAATAAATTTAACTGTTCATTTGTTTTAGTACGCCATTATAAAACACATCAATTTATAATTGATCTATGGAGCTAATCATGTTAAGTGGTATACGCTACAAAATTAATTTCATTAATTAAAAACAACATACCGTGCAATCATCTGATAAAATTCCTAGAATATGTCAATTTTACATACCATTAAGAACGTCAATCAAAAGATGTTGACAAATAAGTTTACTTAGTCGTATGAAGGGGGCGTATTACAAATGTAATGATGATAAAACCAGTACTAAGAAATACCGGGTACTGGATATCGCGTACTGAAGCAAAATAACGAATCTTGTTAATGTTCCGTAAGATCCCACCAGCTTAAATTAAATCTAGGTTTAGGGATGGGAAAAAAACATCGATGTATCGAAAACATCGATGTTTGTTTTAAAAACATCGATGTTTTTACCATCGATGGTCAGCTGGCGATAGTATCGATAAAACATCGATGTCTACTACCGATGTCGATGTTTAAACTTTGAAATTCATAAACTACCGCTAGAGGTGCTGGAATCTTAAAAATTTAATTTTTATTAAAATTAGTACACAAATTTAAGCGCCATCTATTGTGATATAACAATACTAATAGTGTTAGTTCTTAATCTTCTTAGCAGTTAGTAGAATAAGAAAAAATAAACTTCTAATTTTTGCAAACAATGCGAACGACGAACGACGACAACACACTTTTTCTTTTTGAGTCTTGTTGACACTTTCCCAGTTGTTATTCCTCCAATCCCTGGATTTTTGTAAGTTGTCATTAGCTATTTTTTTATATATTGAAGTTGGCTTTTCCTGAACAAAATGATCAAAAGCTTCAATTAATCGGTAAAAGTAACTAGAATTGAAAATGTAGCTCCGCCTAAACCAAAGGAACAGACTTTATTTCAACTTAAAAAAGTATTAAAATAATTGTGTATGACAGTGTTATTTTTATGTTAAATAATTTAAAATTAACATTAAGATTACTATATTAGTATTGTAATAAAATCCAATATTTCATTTTAGAAATGTAAAAATAGTAAGGTCTGTTCCTTTGGTTTAGGCGAAACTAGATTTTCAATTCTAGTTACTTTTACCGATTGATTGAAGCTTTTGATCATTTTGTTCAGGAAAAGTCAACTTCAATATATAAAAAAATATGTAATGACAAATTACAAAAATGAAAATTGCGGTTAGTTCCGCCTAATCGTTTGGAATAGACTGTAGGTACAAATTAGGATTATTATATTGGGTATAATAATATTAATGTGAAATTAATTACTATTAAAAAGGAATATTTCTATTTCAAAATCTAATAAATGTTGTTTGTGCATTATGTGTTACTTTTTTCGTATTTTATCTTTACATTATTAAATACAACCTATATAATATAAATAAATAGCTTTAATATTAATATTAATAAAACATCGATGTTTCCGATACATCGATGTTTTTCCTTCGATGTTTTTTCAACATCGATAGTAAGCGCCGATGTTAACATCGATGTTTTGCCTTCGATGTACAACCCTAACTAGGTTGTATATTTGGAATAGAGTACATTGTAACTTTAGAGAAGAGAAGGCGTGGCCGTAAGAGTGGGGAACCAATAGCAATCATTCGTGCATCTGTAGCTGACAGAAAAACATGCGTTTCTAACATAATAATAATAATATAATAATAATATTTATTTGTGCTTGAAATTTTACATTTTTACACACGTCAACCTCAGTACAATTGAAAAAATATTATATTATAATTTAAATAAAAATATATGTGTACATATTATAAGTTATTAAAATCGTTATCCAGGAATTCAATGTCATTCAAACGTGTTTTCTTATATGCCATTTAGAATGAACTGTATATATTCACATGACATTCCTTCACATTTTTATCAGGATTAGGTTGGCTATATTTGAATTATAAATACAGGCATGTTTAAAAATCGTTTTGTTTTAAAGTCTCTATAGTCAAATTATGGCTAGTAATGTTATGGATTTTTTGTATTTATGGTTAAGGTAGTGTAGTGTATTCTTTTGAAGTTAATAATATAATTTTTAAAAAAATGACAGTTGAAGTCAACCAAGTTATATAATGGCGCGTCTACATTGAGGCAACATGGTAGCATACGACAAGTCTGACGAGACCGTCAGACCATGTCGATTTGACAAACTAGTGTCTGCACCAACACTGGGAGCGTGCTACTGTTTATTGTTGCGAGATATGTCAGTTTACTGAATAAATATAGTGGATCGCAAAAATATTATTACATTTTATAACTATAAATAATATAAAGCTAATTTATACTATTTTATAAGAAATTTTAATTCCATAACAAAAACATAACCTTACTTAATTATGTTTATCATTATTTCTCATTTTGCATGCATTTTCGCATTTTGTTGGCTTCTTACACTTATTAAATACCTACAAAATCCTGAAATATGTGAAACTTCACACGTCACATTTTTTTCAACATCCTCATATCATATTTGGTACATGGAAAGACCTTTCAATAAACCAATCAAGATGGAGGACTAATAAGAGATCAAGAGTTAACAGCCCAACTATCAGTGCCTAAAGAAGAAGAAAGCTTTAGCCGTTACAATCTAAAAGTTAATTATTGGATATAATTCTATGCAAAGATTATTTAACGCATAGATGGTTGGTTAACATTAAAGAATGATATTATAATTTCGTTTGTGAAAGAAGTAATGCAAAATTAATGAGAATTAAATTAGTTTTCTTATGTTGCGTATGCATTTGCATTGATGTAGAAAATTCTATACAGTATTGCAGTATAAAGTGAACAATACTTCATTTATGCGGAAACCATAATACAGTATTTACATGTTGATAAAACAGATGTGATCAGGATATGATTTAGATTAAATCGAAGTAAAGTATACCTTCTAATTAAGCAATTATAACAGATTTTCCAGAATGATGGACTAGCGGGTTGAATGAAGGACAGACAGACAGACTAAATCTAAAACCCATCAGGATTTAGGTTTTCCCGTCATTTTCGCACATCTACCAAATTCTAAAACGTTTTGACTATTTTTAGTCTGTCGGTCTGTCCGTCTGTCTGTCTGTCTGTCTGTCCGTCCGTCTGTCGGTCCGTCAGTCTGGGTACACGTGCAGAGCAAATTCGGCTAAAAGGATTTTTATGAAACTTCATATTTAAGCTTTTGACATCAATGGCACGAGTTGATTAACTTTTGGTAAAAATTGACTAGAAATGGGAGTTCACTCCTGTCGATTTTAAGATTTTTGCGAATATTTAACAGAAAAATATTTTGAAAAAATTTATTTAACAAAAGTTGCTATAAATGCAATAACTAATAACTTTTATTTGAGAAGTTTATTGATAAAACGAAAAATTCCGATTTTTTTTTTTTTTTTTTTGTAAATTTTGTTAGTCTCAATTTTTTCATACTTATATGTAACGTTTCCATGGTCATGATAAATAATATCTCTGTTAGAAAATATTAGGCCAAGTTATTTCTACTCTGCTGCTAGAATGTATTTTATACAAGTACTTTATGATGGCGGTGGGTCCTGTGGTGGCCACAGCTGATTTTTTTTTTTTATATATATTCAAGTTAGATTTTCATAAAAAAAAAGATCAAAAGCTTCAATCAATCGATAAAAGATACTAGATTTGAAAATCTAGTTCCGCCTAAACCACAGAAATTGCCTTTACAATTGGCATACAATAAAAAAATTTAATAGTACATTTATTTTTTGTGGTCCGCGGTAAAAAATTAAATATTTTACTGGTCCGTGGTACGTTTTAGGTTGAGAAATGCTGGTCTATAGTCTACTAATTTAAGAGCTTTGAACGCAGTTTAAAGGTTTCTTATTTTTATTTATTTATTTATTTTACATCGGCCTATTTCTGCAACGAGGCTAATCGCCGATGCCAGGGGGCGAGCTCCTATACCTGGATGAGGGGTGAATGAATTTTGAAATAAGAGTAATGTAAACATATTATTCTCGCCCGAATAATATCACCAACGGAGAATCAAACTACCGACCGCATAATTCAGACTGTTTTTATCAATCCACTGCGCTCGGCCACTTCGTTGGTTTTAACCCTTTACTGCATGAATATTTATTTTTGGCTGAAATAATTCATGAGCATTAGGAATTGGTTCTTACTGATAGAAAAATTAATTAAAAAAATATATTTAAAATATTAATTATTATTTTTATGAAAAAATAATAATTAAAATAATAATTTAGGGTTTGTGCCATACATGGAATATTATAATTCTACATTATGTTACAAAAGAAAATGATTCCGTATTATTTGCTCGTCAATTGCTAGGTGTTCTTCATTAGGGATTAAAAGCAGTCGCCCTAGAATTTTTGAAAGAAAAGGTCGTATCTTCTAGTTGTCCTTTCTCAATAAATTCAGAGTTATCGTTGATGTGCAAATTCCACTTGATATTTTCAAATCTATTGCAGCCCATTACTTGAGATACTGCAGGATCCATTGCTGTGTATGTGGCATATATGAACATTCATGAACTAACGTTCTGATTCAGTTTTAAAAGTAAAATAAAAAATAAAAATCGGAATGTGCCATATATGGCACACTTAGGGATGGGAATTTATTTTTGAATATCGATATATACGCGATTCGATATATCGTAAGTGTGATATCGATATTCGATATATATCGAAGTAAAAATATCGATATTTTCTATATATCGAAATAACTAACACGTAACATGTAAGATATATAAATTACATATTTTTTGGTTGGCTTGGCGGGAAAAGAAGTCGCCAATTGACAGACAATCACTTTACAGTTGGTACTCACCCAGATACCAACCAACTTTCTAATATTATCCTTGTTAACTGCTCTCTTAATTAAATATATATATATATATATACATATATATATATATATATATATATGCTGTTCAATTTTGTAAGGACAAATCAGATTTTTTGGTTACTTTTATAGTGTATTACGGTCTTTAAATATCAATTAAAATATTCCTTACAATGTAAAACCGACTTTAGATTTATTGGTTATGATCATTATTAAGAAAGTGACATTTTTTAGAATTTCTTAATACCAACATGACAATTTCAAAGGTGCAAATTTTTGAAATCAAAATTTTGTCTTACAGGCTATTCCAAACGATTAGGCGGAACTAAATGGAAATTTCGTTGTTTTAGGCTGTCACGAAAAGGGACCTTGCTTGGGTAATTTCATGTTTCAGGTTTGGTATGTGAAAAATTAAAATTCCAACAGTGAAACCATGAAAACGAATAACATATGTCAAATATTTTAATACATTTTTCCATATTTTGAAGACAAAAAAAATAATAAATGGGAAATTTTTATTAAGAATGACAAAAAATTAAAATGTAATGGAAAGGACATTTTATAATGACAATCAATTTAATCTAGAATTTGCAATGTGAGCATGATTTTCAAAGCTTAAGCAAAATGACCAAAAGTCCGAATTAATTGATAAAAATTACTAGATTTCAAAAATTAGTTCCGCCTAAACGTTTGGAATAGCCTATAGTTTGTTTCTACAAAAGTGAACAGCATATATTTAAATGTAAAAAATATACAAGAATACCGATATTTTGTGCGAATATCGATATTTTGCGCGATATATCGCATTTCAAATATCGATATAAAAATATCGATATATTTTTCTAAAGTATCGATATTTTCGATATATCGATATATTGTTCCCATCCCTAGGCACACTATGCGGTAAAGAGTTAAGGGTTTCTTGATCATACCTTAAATTATTGAAATTATTGTTTAACCTCACCCCTCAAACCCCGTGAGTCATCAGAGTCTCGGGATGATTTTCCCCATTTAATAACCACTGGTCTATAGTTAAAACTATTAAAAGGTACCTTGAACTTAATAAAAAGCTCTTATATACGTAATAAAAAAGCTCTATTAATAAGAATTTCGAAGGACAATGATAGTATAAATATAAATTAGAGTTATAAAATTAATTCAAATGTGTTTTCGTGTGAGATCTAATAAAACCGGGTGTATTTTTAACTGGTTATTAAGTGAAACACCACTCAATAACAAAGGTGATCAATATCCCCCTCAAATGGAATTCAGAGAAAGTTATTAAGTTAGTTATCGTCTGCATGTTAAACAGTACATTGCTAATGGACAACTGACGTACTGATGTAACAGCTAGTCAATAGCTTAACATGCACTGTGTAATTACCTGGTCTGAATAACTACTACATTGTAAATATTCTTATCTGTTTCAAAGTGAATGAAGTTTTTCATTTATTTTTAAAACAAGGTATGTTATGAATTTTAAGTTATGAACTTTATTATACGGGTCATTTTTTGTAGTTGTCAGGGCCGCCACGTGTTTGGGTTTAGGGTGTGTCCAGCACACGGGCGGCTAATTAACCCTTTACTGCATGAATTTTTATTTTGGACTGAAATAATTCATGAGCATTAGGAATTGGTTCTTATTGATAGTAAAATTAATTTAAAAAATATAATTAAAATAATAATTTAGGGTTTGTGCCATACATGGAACATTATGATTTTACATTATGTTACAAAAGAAAATGATTCCGTGTTATTTGCTCGTCAATTGCTAGGTGTTCTTCATTAGGGATTAAAAGCAGTCGAATTTTTGAAAGAAAAAGACGTATCTTCTAGTTGTCCTTTATCAATAAATTCAGAGTTATCGTTGAAGTGCAAATTCCGCTTGATATCCTCAAATCTATTGCAGCCCATTACTTGAGATACTACAGGATCCATTGCTGTGTATATGGTATATATGAACATTCATGAACTAACGTTCTGATTCAGTTATAAAAGTAAAATAAAAAATAAAAATCGGAATGTGCCATATATGGCACACTATGCGGTAAAGGGTTAAAAACAGGGCTGTTTTAGGATGGTCGTAGGCCCTAGGCACGTTTCAATTTAATGATCACTTCATTTTTAGAGTTTTGTAGGTATGACCAAAACACCCTTATACCGTCATTTTGTCGTCTGTCTGTCTGTCTGTCTGTCTGTCTGTTCGGTAAAAATTGTAGCCAAACGGCTAAACCTAGAGAGTTGAAATTTGGCATGCTTATACAACTCTTTGACCCGTACATAGGAAAAATACTAAAACATCTAAAAAACATAACCCCCTAAAAATATAAACAAATATGTGCTCACCGAAAAAAAAAAAAAAAAAAAATTCTGAGTAGGGTATCAAATGAAAGCCCTTACGTGGATTAACGATCAAATTTTTATTTGTGCAAAATAAATTATTTTGACGCGATTTTTGCCAAAATTGTGCAAATTTTTTTTTGTCCCATTCCCTGTAGCCCAGGTGGTTTAAACTAAAAATCTGAAAAAATTCTAAGTAATGCACATTGGTGTGAACCGGAATAGTACAACAGGAATTTATGATCAGATTAAGTTTATGGAAAAAAACGAATTTTTTGTGTTTTTTTGCTACTAATGTACACAACTTATAGTTATTAACACGGTAATCTAGCAGGTGTATCCTGGCATAGTGGTTATGATGCTGGCTTCTTACCCAACTACATCAGATCGATCCCCGCGAGAGAATACAATATTATTTTTATATATTAAATAGTTTTTTTTGCATTTTTATTTTGTTTAAATTATTTTTTCAAAATTCTAGTTATATTTTGGCAAATATCGCATTTAATTTTTAAAAGCGTAAATTTATTAACCAGTGGAAATTGTTGAGCTTATAATTTAATTCTGTTTAAATGTACACGAAATCAGAGGGGCGGAGCTTATAACAACCAATTGAAGCCATAGGCGCAATTTTATATATATAAAATAATTATATATATGTAAAAAAAAAAAATACTGCACATATTTAGAAACCTAAATAATGGTATTAGGCATTCGAATTAAAATTAACAAAAAAAAAATAATTAACATAAAATTTGTTTTGGCATCCCAAATAATCGTCATTCACTTACTAAATACCTGCGAAACCCTGAAATGTGTGAAAATTCACACTTCACATCAATTTTTTTGTTGATCAAAGCATTAAGAGGTTTCATTTGCTATGCCACTCAAAATTTAAAAAAGATATTTATTTTTTTATATGTAGAACAAACTTAAGACGAGCTTATATCTAGCAGTGGACGAATACAGGCTGAAGAAGAAGAAGGAGGAAGTCATACTTGTAAAACTAAAAAATCTATTGTATAGTACATGATATTCCTCTAAAAATTTTCTTCAAAAATTTATTTTGAAATGCGTAAATTGACATTATAAAATAATTAAAAAGCAAGCCTCATGAATATACGAATTTTGTAATAAAAACATGAAAATGGTAAATGTATAATTCTTTATCTTTTGACACGTTATTTAGCAATTAAATTTAACATTTATAAGTATAACACGATATTTTTAATAACATAATAACCATTTTTAGTTTTAAGACCCGATAATTTTCCACCATTTTTAATATCGAACAATTTTAAAATTAACATACAAATGTGATAATATTTTATTAGTTGATAGATTTAAAAAAACCAAATTATTTTTTGAGTTTAGTACTAATTAGGTGTTGTATATTCCTTGAAATGTTTTACGAAAAACTTGGAAATTGGTAGAAAAACTTTTTTTGAAATGCTCTGGGTAAGAATGCATTTATCTATTTAACTCTTTAAATACGACTTTTGGCCAATACATCTAATTATAACGCTTGATCAGAAAAAATAAATCGCCCATGGAAAATTAACGTACATGTTGGTTTCTTACGGCAACAGGGTTTGTTTTAGAATTCTTAAGGATACTGAATAATATGTAAGATATTTTATTATTATTTTTTTTATATATATTTCATTTAGGCCCGGTCTTTCCACCTTCAGATAAAGTCCCAGGTAACTTTCTGACAGATAAGGTTATTTTTAACTTCATCTGCTGAGTAAATGTCATCCCTTCTTTCTATACAAATGTATCTATCGGATAGTTATCTAACGGATAATGAGACTGACGTATTGGATTCACTGACTGGTATTGACATTTACTCAGCAGATGAAGTTACAAATAACCTTATCTGTCAGATAGTTACCTGGGACTTTATCTGAAGGTGGAAAGACCGGGCCTTAAAATACTACAATAAAAAAGTTTATCTAAAATTAATTGACGCTGAATTTTAAAAACAACCATAATAATAATGGTAATATTACTTATTAATAACACTAGTAAACAAAAAAATTATGTGAAGTGTGAATTTTCACACATTTCAGGGTTTCGCAGGTATTTAGTAAGTGAATGATGATTATTTGGGATGCCAAAACAAATTTTATGTTAATTTTTTTTTTATTAATTTTAATTCGAATGCCTAATACCATTATTTGGGTTTCCAAATAATTGCAGTATTTTTTTTATATAGCAAGGTTCATTTATATTTTGAAAATTGCACCTACAGCTTCCATTGGTTGTTTTAAGTCATAAACTCCACCCATCTGATTACGTATACATTCAAACATAGAATTAAATTATAATTTCAACACTGGTTATTAAATTTACGCTTTTAAAAATTAAATGCAACATTTGCCAAAATATAACTAGAATTTTGACAAAATAATTTAAACAAAATAAAAATGCAAAAAAAAAAACAGAAAAAATAAAAATTGACGGGAACCGAACAGTGGTTTGCAACTTACGAAGCGAGAACCTTACCACTGGACTACGGACGTTCACTCGTTTACTGTGTTAAATAGCGGATTATATATTTTACATATTTTAGTTAAAAACACAAAAAATGCCTTATTTTCCGAAAACATTATCTGATCAAAAATTCCTGTTGTACTATTCCGGTTCACACCAATGTACATTACTTCGATTTTTTTTTCAGATTATTAGTTTAAACCATCTGGGCTACAGGTGGGACAAAATATTTTTTGCACAATTTTGGCAAAAATCGGGTCAAAATAATTTATTTTGCAAAAATAAAATTTTGATCGTTGATCCACGTATCAACGGCTTTCATTTGATACCCTACACAGAATTGTAAAAAAAAAATATTTTTTTTCGATGTGCATATATTTATAGGGGGATATGTTTTTTAGATGTTTTAGTATTTTTCCTATGTGCGGGTCAAAGAGTTGTATAACCATGCCAAATTTCAACTCTCTAGGTTTAGCAGTTTGGCTACAATTTTTACCGAACAGACAGACAGACGACAAAATGACGGTATAAGGGATTTTTGGTCATACCTACAAAATCCTAAAAACACTGAAAAATGAAAATACCATATTTTTTACCAAACAAACAGTGCATGTTAATCAGTATTATACAGGCTGTTCAAAAATGACCGTGACGTCGCAAAATGCCCACTAAAATCAAGATAAAACACTATTCTACGGAATAAATTTTTACTAAATAACGTATGTATTGTTAGTCTTATACATACGCAGCTATGTTCTTGTTAAGAGGATGTTCCTTTTAATCAAATTTTAGCCCTAAATAAAGTGGAATTCGTGTAATGGCACGATCATTTTTGATCAATAATAAAAAATTACTGATAAGAAATATGTGATTATTATTTTTTTCTCATTCCATACAAATTTAATTTATAAACAAAATTTCAGTTGACATTCTCACGCTTACAAATTAAATTTATATGAACGTTTAACAATTTATTTAATTTTACGTGCTTTGGGAAACACACCTACTTATCTTACTGATTTCAATTAAGAAATGAAATTAATATCCACATTAGCATGACAAGTCCTTGGGTGAGGCGGACTAGAGCCAGGCCTCAAGTGAAGAAATGCCTCAAAAAAATTATCAAAGTGTACCACAGTCCACTCCCAAATCACATCTGTGGACATAATTAATGTTTTTAGTAAATTGCTCAACAAAATAGCAACAATAGTTATTCAAAAACTTACGTAGTTTCCATTAATAATGACCCATTTTGCTTAAGTGTTGTACCTACTATTGTGGTACTTAAATACCTACTATTTTTACGGCCGTTCGAAAGCTACGAAAGACAAGTAAGTTTTTTTTTTTTTGACATTCCATATAATTAAAATTTGTAAATGTCAGAATTTCAATTGTTTTCTAAATTTTGTTTATAGTAAAAATAAAATATTTAAAATGACAATTTATAATTAAACTATTATCTGTCTCATTTTGTAATACGAAACTAACAGGGAAACTTCATTTCTTATGTTGTATATTT
This sequence comes from Liopterus haemorrhoidalis, assembly GCA_963971575.1. NCBI lineage: Eukaryota > Metazoa > Arthropoda > Insecta > Coleoptera > Dytiscidae > Liopterus > Liopterus haemorrhoidalis. The sequence continues at coordinate 63,700,833 of OZ020613.1, forward strand.
AAAATATCATCTTAGGGTGGTAATTCTGAAGTAACACCTTTCAAAATATTTGACAATGTCAATTATGACATTAAATTATATGTCAAATTACTAACACAAATTGTATAAAACACAAATTGACAAGTATTTGAAATATATTTTATACAACCAGAACAGAAATTATGAATAAGCGAAATAAGATGAAATAAATATTTGTATATAATTCAAAATATTAGAAATATGTCAATCACAAATTTTATATGTCAATTTGGTATCTGACATGTAGTTTTTGAGTGAATATAACCTCAGTATAATGAAAATTCACCAAAAATGTGAAAGCCAGATTTACAAGTTTACATGGTTTCAAAAAAGTCTATTTACACCACAACAGTCACCAAAGTAACCAGATTTAGTTTCGTATTACAAATTGAGACAGATTATATTTTATCAGTTCGGTATCATGGTATAAAAATAAACTAATAAAAAAAGTATCTGAAACACAGATACAAGATACTTAAATTTAAATATCTAGATACAGATACAGATACATATTTCAAAAAGTATCGAATTTGTATCTAGATACTTAAAAAAGTATCTAATTACTGTATCTATACTCTATCTCTGAAAGCCTGATAGTAATAAATCATTTTTTCAGGCAGTTACCAGTGGCGTGCACATTTTAAACACGTTTAAATTGGTTTTGTGTATTTCTATATTACTATTTATCATTTTATTAAACGCACGCCTGTGACTATATTTATCATATCATTAAACACACCCCTGTGACCATATTTTTCCTCAAAATTTTATGGTCAAATTTTTATGGCCTATTGTGTTTAACCCTAGTTCGTATTCCCATATACTATGTGCGGCATACTCGGTTGTTTTTAACAATATTTCGTTTCGAACTATTCATATTTTGTCGCTTTTGTTTTACCGCTTCTGTGTGATAATACAATAACTTTTTACAAATAATAAATTTTATTACTATCAGTCTTTCGGAGATAGAGTATAATATTGCTTTTCACTCTTTTATTTTAATAAAACATACTTTTTGAAGTCATATTTAGTTTGTGTTCGATAGTCATTTTGAAGATTTACAAATTTTAAAAGTGTTTATTTAATATAGGGACATTTGTATTGGTATCCCTGAATAAAACGATGTTTACATTTGTCATTTAATAATACGTTTGTTGTGTTTTGATACTGACTTGTGTTCAAATATCTAACTTATAGTAATTTCTAAAAACCTTTTTTATTTAGTTTGTTGTTTATTTAGCAGTTTTGTATTTAGTTACATATTTTCTTATAGATTTTCTTATTTGATATTGTGTGTACTGCATAGTTTTTAGGTTATATTCAACTTATTTTTATTTTATTTTATTTGATCATATTTTTGGATCACATCATTCCTTTGTAGGACTATTTTGCCTATTAGAATAGTTTATTTGATTCTATTCTGTTTTTATTCTTATATTTTCATTTCATTTCGATACAAGTGACAGCGTACAAATATTACATTCGTTAAATAGATGAATGTAAACGTATTAAACCTGACGTCACATTTTTTTTGTGACGTTTCAAGTGACGCTTCTGCACTGTTTCGCCGATTTCTCTATACCTCCCTTATTGGTGACTCAACTTAACGCGTATCCCTCTAGCGGCAAAAAAGCGAACACTTCGAAAAAGGTTACTGTCATTGTTTACGTATAATTCACCATGTGTTTTATTGTTTCTGTCCATTTTCACTCCATTTTTACAGCGAATAAAGTGATAAATTTAAGAAAAAAAGATTAAATACTCCTTGTTGTGTGTATGGTAGTCAATCACAGGAAGAACATCTTCGAATATTAGATTGAAAGATTAAAAGGTCACAATTATAAAAGGTTTTAATTATTGTGAATATAATTAAAACCCCTTGTTATTTCATGGGAGTCTTCCATAACTGTGTTAGTTTGCAAATATTTGACAGTTTTCTTGTATAGAATAAATTACAAGTTCTCTTTCTATAAAATTTCTTGAGATATGTGTAGATATTAAGTATTCAAATAAATGTTTTAAGTTCAAAGTATAACATTTTATTTTCTCTGTGAGTATAAGCCGGCACCAACATTATAACCTCTGAAAATATTCATTTACAAGCAGCAAATTTTATCATAAAATGGATTCACATATATTTATACACTTTTTTAATACTCGGTTATAATTTAAATATACTGTATACAGCAAGAAAACGTAAATTAGACCAAAAATTGATTATAAACCAATACTGTTTACATACGTTGACAGATGACTATCCTTTTTCGTGTCAAAAGTTCACAAGGCGATAGTGGCGACGTTTCGGTAATTATAGTCGCGAATACATATATGTTGGCGGTCGGTAAAAATGATTGAAACAGATCCGTGCGGATTTTTGCATTGCAAAACGATGCGTTGCGATCCGTCCTAGTGTACGCGAGCCATTAAAGAACATTTTGAGTAAAAGGAAATCTAGATATTCCTAATTCCACGCAGATTATTTCTTGCATAATAATTTGGCGGCAAATGAATTATCATATAAGGTCTATAGGTTAATGTGCCGTTTGCGTTCTATAAAAAAATCTCAAAAAACACTTTTGATAAAAATCAATAAATCTATCTCTTTCCTAAACCAAATTAATGTAAATTTTATGTAAACATATTGAAATATTACAGTTTGCGTGCAAGTTTATTCTCCGATAAATTTATCAAAGTAAAATCACGGGCCTCTATATTAAAATACACGTTTTCGTGGTGAATTATTCAATTTTCTTGCATGTCCAAACTTGAAAGTTGCATTTCACACGCAAGATTTTACGTGCTAACATTATTTTTGATTTTTCAAATACAGATTCAATAACTAAACCAATTCTAGAAATGTCGATAAATGAAAACAGTTTATAAAATACCAGAGAGAAACATTTAGACCAGTGATTCTCAAACATTTTTGGTTCACAATTTTGGAGTTTTGTAGGTATGATCAAAAAACTCTTATACTGTCACTTATTGGTCTGTCTGTCTCCGGTCGGTCCGGGTGTCCGTTCGTCCATCAGACCGTCTGTCTGTCTGTCTATCTGCTGTATGTACAGTGGAAATTTTGGCAAAACGGCTAGATCAAAATAGTTAATATTTAGTATGTATATATACTTCTTTGATCTGCATATAGGCAAACACACTTCGCATGAAAAATGTAAATAAAGAAAAATAAAAAAGTCAGTGGTTTTCAAAATTTGGGGCGTCTTTTTGTTCGTTCATTTTTGGACGAAATTCACATTTTAGAGAAAATTGGCAAAGGAGAAATCGATTGCATTCTACGTCACCATGCTGTCTTTTAAATTGTGCCGGACATTTACCTAACACCCTGTATAAGGGAGGTATTGTGATCATACCGATTTTGACATTTCGAGATTTCGAAGGATCTCCACGAATTGAGGTCCCTACATAATGTTTTGACTATTTTTAGCATGATGTCTGTCGGTCTGGCTGTCCGTCCATCTGTCTGTCTGTCTGTCTGTTTGTCTGTCTGTCTGTCTGTCTGTCTGTCTGTCTGTCTGTCTGTCTGTCTGTCTGTCTGTCTGTCTGTCTGTCTGTGTCTGTCTGTCTGTCTGTCTGTCTGTTTGTCTGTCTGTCTGTCGGTCCGTCCGTCCGTCCGTCCGTCCGTCTGTGTACACGTGCAGAGCAAATTCGGCTAAAAGGATTTTTATGAAACTACATATTTAAGCTTTTGACATCAATGGCACGAGTTGATTAACTTTTAGTAAAAATCGGTTGACTAGAAATGGGAGTTTACTCGTGTCGATTTTAAGATTTTTGCGAATATTTTATAACAGAATAATATTTCGAAAAAAATTATTCAACAAAAGTTGCTATAAAAGCAATAACTAACAACTTTTATTTGAGATATTTTTAGATAAAACGAAAAAAATTTCAAAAATCTTTTGTATTTTTTCATACTTACATGTAACGTTTCCATGGTCAATAAAATAATATCTCTGTTAGAAAATATTAGGACAAATTATTTCTACTCTGCTGCTAGAATGTATTTTATACAAGTACTTTGTGATGGCGGTCGGTCCTGTGGTGGCCAAAGCTGATTTTTTTATATATATTTGTAGGGGGGGGGGCTGGAGCGGCCAAACAAAAATTAATTTTTTGCGGATATCGTCTTAAATCATCTGAAACGTTTAGAAAACAGACATAAGACCGAAAAATAAAAAATCAAATAGCGTTCAATTTTATTAATATAGATTTTAGTAAAAAAATTAATAACAATCATCATGCGTGTCAAGAAAGAGCCGAGTGCTAAATGCATGAGCAGCTTAAATTTAAAGAGATTTTAACAAATATTTTGAAAAGAAAAGGTTTTTGACTGTAGTCATATTGCAAATCAAAATTTCACAGTCTCTTAGGTCTAAAAAGGTTGTCGACCACTGGAATAGGTGACAAATTTATAAGATTTGAACCTTAAAATTTACAAATTTTATCCCTTTAGGGTTTATATCCCTTCTTAAAACGTGTCAATCTGTAAATCTTATATCTTTCAAGGGAACCTTTTCTCAGTTAACTCGTAGAAGTTTCGTCATTCTATTTCCGAGTCTTGTATAGTTAATATGGTATCAAAGTTTACAACTAGGGAAGATTTTTATATTTTGCGTACGTGATATATATAGTATGTATTGAAAAAAAATTCGCTTAACCCTTGTCAACCGCAATAATAAAATAAATGAGTTCGAGAGCAGTGTATCTGACAGATATTGTAATACTAATTTATATATTTCCAAAAAAAAAGTACTTAAAAATGTAATTGTAACTATTTTTGGATATTTTCAGGAAGATATGTTTTTATGATCTTATAACGTCAAAATATAAATATTCTAAAATTAATTTATCAGGTCTACAAGTATGAAATGCGGATTTTTTTCCAACTTGCCGCGCAAACTAGTGTATAGTTCAAAGTTTCAACACATATGGCGTTTTGTTAAGTTATCATTAAGTGTCAAATGCGTATAGGTTATAATTTGAAAAGTGATCATATAGTTTTGTTTTACTGTGTTAAAAATGTAAAATTTTGTGCCAAATAAAGAGCATTCGCGGACAGTACTACTGTATTGTTTTCATTTGAAAAAAACTGCTGAATCATACCGACTGCTTCGAGAAGCTTATGGTGAATATGCTCCATCGCAAGATACGTGTGAACGATGGTTTCGGCGTTTCAAAAGTGGTGACAGCAATTGAATGATTCAATTGCTTATCTCTGAGTTCAATAACCGGACAATATGATGTGTTCTGTATTAATTTTAAAATTGTTATTTTATATCGTGACTATTAACTAAGCTCTGATGAAGATTTAAATAAAAATCGAAACGTTAGCGAAGTTAATAAATTTGTTTTTATTTTCTGACTGGTCCGAATCCCATTACCTGCAACTATAATATTGTAAACTATATGTATATTAGGCTCTGCCTATTTTGAATAAATATATTAATGTGGAAAAACGAAACAAAATCAGTCAAATAAAAAATATCTTATGAAATACGAGGGCTACCTTTTAAGTTTTTACAAAAATTAAGAAAAAAAAAAAAAATTGGAACAAACTGTTTTATTGCTTTTCAAAATATTCGCCTTTAAGATTTATACACTTTTGCATGCATTCAAACCAATTTTCGAAACATTTTTTCCACTCTGAAGTTGGCATCTCAAAAACATGGTTTTCGAAGGCTTCAATAGATTTTTGAGGTGATAAAAATCGCTGTCCACGCATTTTTTGTTTGACATTGGGGAACAAAAAAGTCGTTAGGGGATAAATCAGGCGAATACCGGCAATGAGATATTAATTCGATGTTTTTCTCCTTCAAATAATTAATTGTTTGATGTCCTGTGAGGGAGCTTGCATTGTCATGATGCAGAATGATGCAACGTTTGTGGTTGTTTTTCTGATTTTGTCGAACTTCTGGCAAACATATTGTTGTATACCATTCGGCATTAACTGTTCTCTAATCCTCTAAAGGAATGGTTGCGACATGTCCAGTACAACCGAACATACATGCAATCTTTTTTTGGAAGTGCTTCGTGATTTAACAACTTTTGTGGGTTTCGGTTCATCTTGGCAGACCCAAACAGTGGATTGTTGCTTAGTTTCCGGTCCATATGAATAAATTCAAGTTTCGTCACCTGTAACGATGTTGTATACGGATTTTGCAGTGTCTAGGTTGAATTTTTTTAGCATTCCCTTACACCAATCAACACGAGTCTTTTTTAACAGCTAAATGTTCATGCAAAATCGAATGTCTATCTCATGGTAAGTCACATGCCGATCTTGTTCAGTCATTTTGCGCACAGCATCTATGTTTTTTTTTAATCACAACCGATTTTGGTCGACCTTCACGAGATTCATCACTGACGGACGCACGATCACGACGAAATTCTGCAAACCAATTGTAAACAGTCTTTTCTGATGGTGCTTCATTACCAAAAGTTGAACGAAGCGAATCTATGCATTGTTGTTGAGTTAGGACTTTACTAAAATCGTAAAAAATCATAATTGAGGTGAAAATAAGTGCCTCATCCTGTATAACCTATATATTTGCATGCCAAAATTGCTTCTTAACCCTTTGGCCGCAATTTCTGCTGACATACAAATACATTGGGGTAATTAAAATTCTGCGACATATTTCTACGGAAAATAGGTTGAACAAATTGTACAAAAGTATTTTTTTAATGCGATAAAGCAGTTATGTAGGCGTTGTTGAATTGTTAAATTTAAATGCATTTTCCGAAGCCGTATCAAGACCCACATATGGTGACTAGTATCGGAAAAATAAAACATATGTTTTTGAAATTGTTTGTATTATTTACTCAAAGTGTAATAGGTTTGGTAAAAAATACTCTGAATTTTTTCAGATTTTTAAACCAACCTGTCTTATCAACCCTAGTGTAGTCATTTAGATGGGCTTCGTTAGCGTAAATAGACATCGTTGCTATGCGAAAATTTAATAGAAACATTTATTTAAAGAACAATTTGATGTGCGAATACGTCGAAAAGCAATCTGTTTTTTGTTTTCCTTGCGTTTTATTCGGGGGAGAATTAACATGGACGAAGAAGAGTATTACGGATTTAGTGCACATTTGGGAAAAAATTAAAACGCATGAGAAATCGAAGGTACCCAGCAAACATTCAACTAACGGCCGAATGCTGGCAAACTGCTTTTATGCTGGTAAATTACTGGCACCAAAAGTAAGTGCAACGCCAGTATTAATAATGTACTTCACATTTGTATTTCGCATTCCGCCTATACGAAGTACTTTACCAGCATTTTATAAGCACTCTTCTTCACTCATACTTTTTACTTAAAACCATCAGAAATAAATCTTGCAACTAATGCGATTATTTTGCACTTTACCGTTGCTGGGCCAGCAACTGATACATCAATGGGCCAGTACCGGCCCCGGGGACACCGGGGTACTGGCCCATTACTTTCAATGCCGGGGAGTATGTGCTTTACCAGTACTGGCCCGTATAAAAATGTTTGCTGGGTACATATGAACAATTTTTTAGTTTTTCTATGCTTGGCAAATCAAATATTTTAATCTAGTCTATAGAAACACAGTAGTAGAACACAACGAAAGAGTTGATAAACCAGGTATGTTTTAAATATAATCAAAAATTGTATTCGGTTTATAAGACAACCTGCTACCTGAGATTTTGGTATAGTATTTCCAAAATGAAATTGCCACTCTTGTTAAAAAGCTTAACAAAGCGGTAATGGGTTTATGGCAGTAATCCTAGGACTCGTTGCTGTAAAAAGAATATAAGAGGTATTTAAAGGAATTTTAAATTTAAAAAGAATAGATGTAACACTAGTTCAACTGAAGTTTCTTAAAAACCATTAAGGATATTTTCCAAATTTATAATCCTATTGTTTCTAAATTTTAGGGGTTGTTATACTTGTTTGTTAGTTAATTTTCAACGTTCATAGCGTGCACACATTAACAACATGGCTTTTTGGCGACCATTTTACAGAAATTCTTAATTTCTGTAGAAAATAGTGAATCTGTGCAAGGTGATTTGGAGTGCGAAAATGTGGACGTTGACGTGGAATGTGAAAATGTGGACGTGGCTACTATTTTAAGGTTACCGCCATATTATTGTGTTTTAAACCCTATAGAACTAATATGGAGCCAATTAAAAGGTAATGTGCGCCGAAAAAATACAACACCGACTGAAAATGACATTGTAGTATAATTAATTAAAGACGAAACAAGTGCAATAAGTAGTGTTTTGTGGGAAAAATGTGTAGAAAATGTAAAGACAATTGTAACAATTTTTTTATAAATCCACCAAATTAATCTTCAATAATTATTAATTTAAATGACAGTACTAGTGACACAAACTCTGATAGTGATATACACAATGATAATAGTGATAATGATTAATATTTTAATAATTTTAAATTACCATAAATATTTGTCGAAATTTTTCGTTTTATCAAAAAACGTCTCAAATAAAAGTTATTAGTTATTGCATTTATAGCAACTTTTGTTGAATAAATTTTTTCGAAATATTTTTCTGTTCCTAAATATTCGCAAAAATCTTAAAATCGACACGAGTAAACTCACATTTCTAGTCAACCGATTTTTACCAAAAGTTGATCAACTCGTGTCATTGATGTCAAAAGCTTAAATATGCAGTTTCATAAAAATCCTTTTAGCCTAATTTGCTCTGCACGTGTACACAGACGGACACACGGACAGACAGACAGACAGACGGACAGACAGAAAGACAGACAGACAGACAGACAGACAGACGGACGGACAGACAGACCGACAGACATCATGCTAAAAATAGTCAAAACGTTATGTAGGGACCTCAATTCGTGGAGATCCATCGAAATCTCGAAATGTCAAAATCGGTATGATCACAATACCTCCCTTATATATGTTGACGGTCGGTAAAAAAGTCTCAATTTTTTCATACTTATATGTAACGTTTCCATGGTCATGATAAATAATATCTCTGTTAGAAAATATTAGGCCAAGTTATTTCTACTCTACTGCTAGAATGTATTTTATAAAAGTACTTTTGATGGCGGTCGGTCCTGTGGTGGCCACAGCTGATTTTTTTAATTAGTAATAAACGAGGAAATAAATTACTGCAAGCTGAGCTGATTCAATACTTTGGGTGAAATGGATGGCAGTAGAGGATTGGCCCTATCACTCAATATTATCACGAGCTGCTACTGAAGAATACTATATGTTGATATAACCGCTTCTGCTTAAAATTAATGTATACACGTGCATAATATGTAACAAAATACGTACGAAAATATAAAGTTAACAAACTGTTTCATTTCATTCAACTCCTTATATACATTTTCCTATTACTTAAAGAAAAAATAACAAATAACATGCAAAATTAAAGTTTTTAAGTAAATGTTGATATTGTAACGCTATTAATAGTTATTGTTGATACAATTTTGAGTGTTTAAATTCGATAAACATACATGATACTTCGATTATTCGAACAAGGACGAATATATTTAGTGATGTAGCAGATATAAATGGGCGTTAATATGTCATTTACACTTTAAATGGGCGTTACACATTTGTATGTTTAGTTTCATGTTTATCGGCTTGATAACTATACAAATACTAATGGACTACTTAACAGGGCTCTTGAATCTAGGGCAGTGGTTCTCAACTAGGGTGCCACGAATTTCGTAGAATTAATACAGATATACATTCAATTTACGATAATTTTTTCGGCCGATTCGCAATAACGTAATTTTGGTCACTAACAAAACATTTTAAGATGATTTTACAGGCAAATAAGAATGCCTATTTGATAAAATTAATTTATTATTACATTTCTAATTGAATTTCTAATTGAATTATAAATTAATTTAAAAGCTTTAAATTTAATAATATTATAAAAGATGGGCGTATTTTGGAAGGCAACATTCACAGTAATGGGAAATTTGTATTAAGAATGACACAAAAAAACAAAATATAAAGAAAACGACAATTTAAAATGATAACCTTAACCAAAAAATGTTTATTGTAAGTATGATTTACAAAGCTTAAACAAAACGGCCAAAAAGCACGATTCAAACGATGAAAGTAATTAGATTTCAAAATCTAGTTCCGCCTAAAGGTTTGGAATAGCCTATATCATCGGTTCCCAAACTTTTTTGACCGCGGCCCGGTACGAGGTTTTGAAATTCTTCGCGATCCACCTTATGAAAAAAAAAAACATTTATTTACAAAACAAATTTTATTTTAAAGCAGTAGCTTTATAGTAATAAAGAGTAATAAATAGTAATAAAGACTATAGTATAGTAATAAAGAATATAAAGTCGGTTTACGATAAATATGAGATGACGTCACACTTGGTTAATTTAAGTACCAACGTTATAATATGTTTTAATCAACATCAATCCATAACTCGGTTAGTACATTTATTTATTTAATTTTGGTACATTTTTTCAATGTTGCCAGTTTGAAATTGGTTCGTTATTTGTCAGGTTGATGTTTAGGTGTTTAGAATTTAGTGAGGTTCAATTTTATTTTTTTTTAAATTTTATTGTAATAAAAATTCCCAAAGCTTTTAGTAGCCGTGCTCAAAGGATGGTTTTGTGTCTTATTAATTATTTTTAAAGTAATTTTAGCGTACTCATGAAATTTACACTTGCAGCTAGCGGCAATACACTGTTCGACTGGAAATAATATTTGAATATTCATTATTCGAAACAAAATTGTATCTAACATCTGAAGTTCAAAAATTTCTATTCGAATAATAAAAAAATTGACTCTTTATCATTGCTTTCCGATATCATTTAGTGAGTTCAGGAAGCAAGCTCGGAGCGTTCGAGAAAAGGTCTAAACGCGTTTATTCGAGCGGTCTTGAGTTAAACAGTGTGACTCGGAACACTCCGCGTTTGTTTCCCGAACCCGCTGTGTCAATGTGACACCAGGCGAAAAATTAAAGTAAATTGTATAAAAAGTATTAAAAGAACACAACACATTTCTAAAAACAAATATTTCTGATGATTCTTATACACTGAAATTTATTTTTTATTTTTTAATACTACATTACACAGTTAATATAATATAAACCATTAATTTCGCGACAAATCAGTTAGAAAGAACTGCTGTGCATCATAATTTACATTAATTCCTTTCCTCCATGGGAAATATAGGTTTTCAATATATTTTTAGAAGTTGTTCGATATAACCTAACTTTTTTTGACAGTTTACGATTTGGCAACAATGTGAGTTTTGTAACTGTGACGTCATTTCATAGTTACGGTAAATGGACTTTAATATAATAATAAAGAACACAAATACACACTATTCTAGTGATTAACTGACGTAAAAAGAAAATAATATGTACAAAAAAAAATCTTTTTTATGTTTTTACAATTTTTTCGCGACCCGGCGAAATTTTACTGCGATCCGGTGCCGGGTCGCGACCCACAGTTTGGGAAACGCTGGCCTATATAAATATATTTATTAGTATATACCTATCAAATATGGGAAATACGATAATCTGTAAAAAATCTGTGAAAAAAAAAGAACAGCCTATATAGTTAAACATATTTTGAAAGGCACATAAATTAGGTATACAACCATGGCACACAAATGTCATTATGATGTAAAATCAAGGCTCGAATAATAAATAAATAAATGCATTGCATTAAGTAGGCTAAGGGTTTTTCAAAAATAGTTTAAAACAACACTGTTAATCTTAGGGCCGAGAGTTCCAGTTCCTAATAAACTCCCTAATAGTTATTAGACACATAATATATTTATGAAGCTAATAAATTTATTGGTGATTTTCAACTTACAAAATCCTTCTAATAGTTTATTAGCAACATAATTTTTAGGGTTTTGTAGGTATGACCAAAAAACCCTTATACCGTCATTTTGTCGTCTGTCTGTCTGTCTGTCTGTCTGTCTGTCTGTTCGGTAAAAATTGTAGCCAAACGGCTAAACCTAGAGAGTTGAAAATTGGCATGCTTGTACAACTTTTTGACCCGCACATAGGAAAAATACTAAAACATCTAAAAAACATATCCCCCTAAAAATATAAACAAATATGTGCTCATAGAAAAAAAAAATATTTTTTTAAATTCTGAGTAGGGTATCAAATGAAAGCCCTTAGTACGTGGATTAACGATCAAAATTTAATTTTTGCAAAATAAATTATTTAGAGGCGATTTTGGCCAAAATTGTGCAAAAAAATTTTTGTCCCACACCCTGTAGCCCAGATGGTTTAAACTAAAAATGTGAAAAAATTCTAAGTAATGTATATTGGTGTGAACCGGAATAGTACAACAGGAATTTTTGATCAGATTATGTTTTCGGAAAATAACGCATTTTTTGTGTTTTTTTGTTGACGATGCATACATGTTATACTCTTATAACACACTAAGTTGATAAGCGTTTGGTGGTCTAGTGGCTCAGTTGCTCGACAACCACACAGGATCGTTATTCACTACACAGGTTCGTTCCTGGCTTGTGGAGTCAATTTTATTTTTTGTTTTTTTTTTTTATATTTATTATGTTTAAATTAATTTGTTAAAATTCTAGTTATATTTTAGCACATTTTGAATTTAATTTTCAAGAGCGTAAATTTAATAACCAATTGGAATTATATTTTCATTCTGTGTCATTTATACGAAGCCAGAGGGGCGGAGCGTATGATTTAAGACAACCAATGAAAGTCATAGGCCCAATTTTCAAAATCTTAATGAACCTTGTTATATAAAAAAAATACTGCACTTATTTAGAAACCTAAATAATGATATTAGGTATTCGAATTAAAATTAACAAAAAAATATTTTAACATAAAATTTGTTTTTAAAGCTCTGAGATTAACAGACGATAAATTATTTTAAAAAGATCGTTCATTTTGCCGTGGTTACTACAAAGCAAAATTTGTCCTACACACTAAGCATGCCGCCTTCACTTATTATATACCTGCGAAACCCTGCAATGTGTGAAAATTCACACTTCACATCAATTTTTTGTTTTTGTATTGGTATTTCTTATGAAGATAGTAACACGGTGCAAAAGGGATAGAGCTATACGTAAATTTGTAGAGCTAAAGTGAGATGAAATTTTGACACTGAATATTTTGACATTAAATATTTTGACAATAAATAGTTTGACTTTACATTCAATGACATTACGTATATTTTTTGTTACTGTTAAAATGACAATTAAACGGCGTTCAACAAATTTTATCACAGAAAAAGAGGATAATATAGATAGAAGTTAATAAAAATAGCATTTTATAATACAAAAGTGAATGAAAATAAGAAGACAGCCATATTTTGCTTTATTTTACATTCCTTAAACAATATGAATTAAACTTATCAGCAATTTTCAGACACACATCTTTATTATTCTGCTAATAATTGCGTCTGTCTTCTTATTTTCTATCATTTTTATATAAATAGTAATGCTTAAAGTATTGTTTGTAATATGTTGTAATCGTAATTGAAATAAATACATATATAAAAATAAAAGACAATGTTTATTAAAAAATATATATTTATATTTTGTTCTTTATATATCACATTTACAATAAATGCCCAAAATATTCTAAAAACGGTTGTCCATAATTTATAAATTCATCCAGATTGTTGATTTCGTCAAAATACAACAAAAATATATAAAACACTAAAATCACCATTATAGAAATGTTTAAAAACTACACATTCGTACATTCTTTTAAAATTATACTGTTTTTCAATTAAAATTGAAATATTAACACATTTTGCGAACTTGTTTTTGGTTATATGTCACTTTATTAAGCACTTCATGTTGCCTATAAGTTATTAGACAAATAAGGCTATTTATTAGCAACCTAATAACTATTTCGGGGTGGAACTTTCTGAAAAAAAATTATGTTGCTAATAAACTTATTGGACAGTTTATTAGCAACTGGAACTCTCGGCCCTTAGTATTGAAAAAATTTGGGGCTTTAATCGTTCAACGCGTTTTGAGATTACAAAATTTTTTTAATGGTATAATTTACATTATTTGTGAAAATTGTGCAACCAATGGAAGCTATAGGCGCAATTTTCAAAATCTTAATGAACCTTGCTATATAAAAAAATACTGCATATATTTAGAAACCTAAATAATGGTATTAGGCATTCGAATTAAAATTAACAAAAAAAATATTTTAACATAAAATTTGTTTTGGCATCCCAAATAATCATCATTCACTTACTAAATGCCTGAGAAACCCTGAAATATGTGAAAATTCACACTTCACATCAATTTTTTAATGAGTTTTAACTTATACCTAGTTTTAAGACCTCCAAGGATTTGCTATTTATTTGAAAATATTCTTCTTTGTCTTAATGTTTTCAAGTTAATTTTTAAGTAAGTTTTACGTGAAAATTGAAACTAGCCTACGACATTCAGAACATTGACACGTTAAGCAAATTGTTCAAATTAATGTTTCCGAAACGTCGTGTAATTCTTTTGTTTACTCCGTGCGGTAAATTAGTCTGTATTCTTTGCAACCACGTTCACAGCAAAATCAATTATCTCAGTTCAACATTGCAGGACTGGACTCAAAAACCGTTTTATAAAAAATATTTTTTTGAGGGGGAACACTACCAGGAAAATAGTTATTTTCTGATTTTATTTTTTATAGAAAGTGGCTAACTAATATGATAATTATTTTTTTTTTATACGTATTACAGATCTATATAAATAAAATTGGAGGGTACACAGCAAAAATTCATAAGTGCAAAAGTTCGTTCTCAGTTTGGTTAAAATTTTAGTGTTAAAATTTTCATTTAAAAAAAGTAAAAAGTACACTATTTTTAACCAAATCAGCGTATAAATCTTCATTTATTCAGATAGTGTTATTTTTATGAAATATTACTTTTTAGGATTTTGTAGGTATGACCAAAAAACCCTTATACCGTCATTTTGTCGTCTGTCTGTCTGTCTGTCTGTCTGTCTGTTCGGTAAAAATTGTAGCCAAACGGCTAAACCTAGAGAGTTGAAATTTGGCATGCTTGTACAACTTTTTGACCCGCACATAGGAAAAATACTAAAACATCTAAAAAACATATCCCCCTAAAAATATAAACAAATATGTGCTCAACGAAAAAAAAAAAATATATATTTTTTTAAAATTCTGAGTAGGGTACCAAATGAAAGCCCTTAGTACGTGGATTAACGATCAAAATTTTATTTTTGCAAAATAAATTATTTTGACACGATTTGTGTCAAAATTGTGCAAACAAATTTTTGTCCCACACCCTGTATGGTTTAAACTAAAAATCTGAAAAAATTCTAAGTAATGTATATTGGTGGGAACCGGAATAGTACAACAGGAATTTATGATCAGATTATGTTTTCGGAAAATAATGCATTTTTTGTGTTTTTAACCAAAATATGTTAAATATTTAATTCGCTATGTAACCAAGTTGATACGTCAGCACTCATAGCTATGTAACCAAGTTGATACGTCAGCACTCATAGCTATGTGCGTTTAGTAATTGGTTTTCTAATTTGTAAACTGGTAACTTGCAAACTAGAGTTCGAATCCTCTCAATTTTATTTTTTTTGTTTTTTTTTTTGCAGTTTTCTTTTATTTAAATAGCCGACCGGCGTAGCGTAGTGGTAACACATGTGCTCTGCGTTGCGAAGGTCTCGGGTTCGAATCCCGTTCAGGCATGGAAATTTTCTCAAATAAAAAATTGTCCTGGCTAATTGCCACAGCAGCAAAGGCCATAAAAATTAATAAAATTAATTAATTTTATTTAAATTATTTTGTCAAAATTCTAGTTATATTTTGGTAAAATGTTGCATTTAATTTTTAAAAGCGTAAATTTAATAACCAGTGGGAAGTGTTGAAATTATAATTTAATTCTGTTTGATGTATACGAAATCAGAGGGCGGGGCTAATGATTTAAGCAACCAATAGAAGCCATAGGCGCAATTTTCAAAATCTTAATGAACCTTGCTATGTAAAAAAAAAATACTGCACATATTTAGAAACTTAAATAATGGTATTAGGCATTCGAAATTAAATTCATAAAAAAATATTTTGACATAAAATTTGTTTTGGCATCCCAAATAATCATCATTCAGTTATTAAATACCTGCAAAACCCTGAAATGTGTGAAAATTCACACTTCACATCATTTTTTTTAGTGTTAATATTAATACTACTTTAACACTATTTATTTTTTGATATTATAATTTAACAAAAAAAAAAAAACAAGCTGTGGCCACCACAGGACCGACCGCCATCACAAAGTATGTACTTGTTTAAGAAACATAAGAAATAATCAAATGTCTGTCTGGTCCAGCTCTTTCCACGGACCGTAATGTCCTTAGTTTTGTTAGAGGAATTGCTCATAATATTAAATTATTTCATTTTATTTTTGTTATTCATATTATTATATTCTCATGTATCATAATACAGTTATTATTTATAAGCTTGACTATGATTTTGTATAAACTAAACTATTATTTCCAATAAATTATTTTATCATTTTTATTAATCTTATTATTACTATTTATTTATTACATTTCGTAACATTTATTTATTACAATTTATTTTATAATACATTTTATATTCGATAAATAAATGAATTACTGATTTATTTTTGTATTGTTAAATATATTTTCATACTACAGAACTTTTATTTCAGTTATTTCCTTTTAATACATGGTAATTATTTCTACTAAATTATTTTAGTTAATATACACTTTCAAATAATTATCTTCTCAGTGGTGAATTGTGCGCGGTGAATTTTCCCAGTGGTGAATATTCCGCGGTGAATTGTGGGCGGTGAATGTTCCTAGACCAGGCGTCGGCAACCTGCGGATCCGGAGCCGCATGCGGCTCTTTCAGAAAATATTGTGGCTCTTTGAAAATTGGCTGGTTTTTACTTTAATATAATTTATATTTTAACTTTCTGCCTGTACTATACAGGTTTAGTATTATTCAGGCTGTTTTACAGTGCAATTCACGCCCGGTAATTCCCCGAGTTACTGCATTTAAACTCGGGGAATTACCCGAGTTACTGCATTTAAACTCCCTTTTAGAAGAAGTAATTTGTTTCCAAAAAAGGTTATCTGTATTTGTGAATGATTTACGTGCAGAAACATTTTTACATTTTATTAATTTACAAAAACATAAGGACAATAATAACGTTATTAATGCAATATTTTTTGCACAAACTATTGTTAACATGCCAGAAGCTTTTGGAGAAAGATTTAAAGAGTTTAGAATATATAAAGCTACACTAGCTTTTATGACAAAACCAATTGAAGCAGATATGCAGCAATTACATTTATCACCATTCCCATTGATTAATCAGGTACAATTTGAACTTCAATTATTGCATTTAAAATAAAAAGATTTGTGGAATAATATATTCTTAAAACTTAATTCTGAAATGGAAAGTTTAGAAAGATTCAATTACGTTTTATCTTCCCAGCATAAGTGGACCGAAATTCACAATCTTCAAAATGTAGATAAAGTTGTTTTCGAAGCTTAGAACCGTCTTCCAAAATCGTTCAATCATTTAGAAAATATGCTTTTGGACTACTGACAATTTTCGGATCCATATATGAATTACTGTGAGCAGGTCTTTTCACATATAAAATTAATAAAGAGCCAGTTAAGAAGTAATCTTACTGACCTGAAACTTGAGTGCTGCCTTAAGTTAAAGATTACTGAATATTCGTCAAGAGCAATCGTCCCATTAATAAAAATTATTATATTGTAATATACTGGCAAGTGCAATAGGTATCACAAACTAAATGTATAAATAAATATTAATTTATTGTAATACTTGATTATTTTAATACAAATAAACAATTTTTACGTTTTTTTTTTTTTTCTTAAATATATCATATATTTTTTAGCGGCTCTTTCATGTTATTGTTTTTATCTTCAATATAGATTTGGCTCTTTGTCACCGAAAAGTTGCCGACCCCGTTGCTGAATCACGTTTATCCCTTCATTTCTTCTCCTTTCCACCTCTGTCGCATCCACTCCGCATCTCCAGTAATACTCCTTTCTCATCTCCTCCATGCGTACCAGCTTCCTTTCTGTTCCTCTCTGGCTCTTTCCTCCCAGTATTCCCTCACTATTCTTTTGTCTGTTTTTCTTCTAACTTTCTCCTCGTGTTTAACCGCTCTCCTTCCTGTACCCACTTTCATCTTATCCCTTTTCAGTTCCTCTCTTACAATATACCCTAGTGTTGTTCTATCTACCTCTAAGATCCATCTCAAATACCTCTCCTGTACTCGTTGTACCTTCTCCTATTCCTTCCATTCCCATATTTCTACCCCATATAGCAGGATGTTCTTCTCCACGGCGTCAAACACCCTCAGTCTCCATCTAATATCATCGTTAAACTTCCTCTCTCCTATACTCCACAGCTTCCACATGACTACTTGTGCCTTCTTTACTCTTTCCATTATGTGTAGTTCAGCCCCATTGTTCCTCGCTAGTACATAACCCAGATATTTTAAACTCTTCACCTCTTCTATTTCTCTGCCTCCCCATTCCCATTTTATCTTCTTTCTTCTCCCTCCTTCTTTACCGAATACCATTACCTTCGTCTTATCCCTGTTTACTTCTAGTTTTTTTCTTTTGAAATATTTATCTGGTCTTTCTATCATTCTCTTCAGCTCCTGTTCCCCCTCTGTCATCAATTCAATATCGTGTGCGTACCCCAATGTCCACAACTACCAGCCCCCCATCTTGTCCCTTCCTCATATTCTCTTCTAGTTCCGCTACATATAAGTTGAACAAAGTCGGGCTCAACGGGCATCCCTGTCCCCCTTGTTCACCCAAAAACTTTCCGACTCTTCCTCGCCTACCCTCACTTTGCTCCTCGTCCCCTTGTATATTTCCTTTATTCTCTTTATCAACTTCTTTCCTATCCCCTTTACCTTCCCCCGATCCCCTTCAATATCTCACTTATTATTTACTTAACAGCAAAACTGTAAAATTTGTTTGGAATGAAGAGACATTTCGTTTCTGTTTAAGACCTCAAATTTCTCCCTAGTTAAGGCGCTTCTCCTAGGGTCCACCAAAAGCAAAATTCTCCAGTGATTATACCTCATATTTTTCGAAACTCAAGCATTATGAGCTACTCCGGGACTGTTCACAATGTTACGATGTATAGTTATATTCCACAAATGACACAGTAATTTGATACGGAATGCTACATGACATCTGCCCACAAAATCGCGTTTTGATGACCATGATGTGATAACAAACTATTATAAAATTTTAAAAAAGTTTACTGTCTACACAGATTGTATACATCAGCTGTGTTTTAACTTTCATTTGATATCAGTTGTTACAAACAAATAAGTCAAAGATCAATTATTTTAATAAGAATAATATAAGTTAGGTCACTTTCATTAAATAGTTTGTTTGTTAGAGGACATTTCTCACGTATATCGTGGACAGGCCTGAAATTGTAATATTTATCTACCCAGGAAAGTTCTTAAAGGCGGTAATATACTTATAAAAACCGACGCAATGCAAGGAAACGTGACGCGTATTGACGCAAGTCAAATGTTGCTATTGGTTCCATGACAACTGGGGCCGTAAGACAATTCGGGCCGTTCACAATTGGGGCTTTTCACAACTGGAGACATTAACAACTGGGGCCGTAAGACAATTCGGGCCGTTCATAATTGGGGCTTTTCACAACTGGGGCGATGGACAATTCGGCCCTTACACAATTGAGGCTTTTCACAACTGGGGCCATTAACAACTGGGGCGATGGACAATTCGGGCCGTACACAATTAGGGCTTTTCGCAACTGGGGCGATGGA
Organism: Liopterus haemorrhoidalis; assembly: GCA_963971575.1. NCBI lineage: Eukaryota > Metazoa > Arthropoda > Insecta > Coleoptera > Dytiscidae > Liopterus > Liopterus haemorrhoidalis. The sequence continues at coordinate 63,720,672 of OZ020613.1, forward strand.
CAATTCGGGCCGTACACAATTGGGGCTTTTAACAACTGGGGCCATAACTATAAGAGATAAGTCTTCTTTTGTTTAAAATAAATAGTATATTATGTTACTAGGAGTAGAACGCGCTCTTATTTGTGCTGAGCTCAAATGTTGCTGCCGAGGCGCAGCCGAGGCTTGCATATTAAGCGAAGCACAAAAAAGGCGTTCTGCTCCGAGTGACATATACTATTTTTTCTTCAAGCGTAGGTATTACAAATTTGCAACCATAAATACTTATGACTTTATAGTTTCAGATGCTATTGCTGCTAATTCCGGCGGTGTACATTGAATTGGTTGAGACATTTTTTAATTTTTGATCTTTATTTTGTGTATTTTGTAACTAATCACAGAATGATCACAGAATAATAATAAAGTAACTCACTAATAACGTAACTAATTTCTGTATTCACTACAAACCACGCTACAAACATATTAAATTGACAGATGTTTTGTTTATGGCGACTGCTGCCATCAGTGCCATCTGTTGATAACTATATGAACTATTTACTAGTATAATAATGTTCACATTATTTTACTAGTTCACCTCTTTGACCCGGACATAGGAAAAATATTAAAACATCTAAAAAACATATCCCCCTAAAAATATAAACAAATATATACGTGCTATCGAAAAAAATAAATAAATAAATAAATTCTTAGTAGGGTATCAAATAAAAGCCCTTAGTACGTGGATTAACGATCAAAATTTTATTATTGCAAAATAAATTATACAATTTTTGTCAAAATTGTGCAAAACAAATTTTTGTTTCACACCTGTAGCCCAGATGGTTTAAACTAAAAATCTGAAAAAAATTCTAAGTAATGTACATTTGTGTGAACCGGAATAGTACAACAGGAATTTTTGATCAGATTATGTTAAAATAATGCATTTCTTGTGTTTTTTGCTTGACCATGTAAAATATTTCATAACTTATGTAACACAGTAAATCAGTATGCTTTGATAGTGTAATGGTTAGCATGCTCGCGAACTAAGGTTCGATCCGAAATCGAGACAATTTTATTTTTTCTGTTTTTTTTTACATTTTTATTTTGTTTAAATTATTTTTTCAAAATTCTAGTTATATTTGGACAAATGTTGCATTTAATTTTTAAAAGCGTAAATTTAATAACCAGTGGAAATTGTTGAAATTGAATACACGAAGAGGGGCGGAGTTATTACTCAAAACAACCAATGGAAGCAATAGGTGCAATTTTCAAAATCTTAATGAACCTTGCTATATAAAAAAAAATACTGCACATATTTAGAAACCTAAATAATGGTATTAGGCATTCGAATTAAAATTAACAAAAAAAATATTTTAACATAAAATTTGTTTTAGCATCCCAAATAATAATTATTCACTTACTAAATATCTGCGAAACCCTGAAATGTGTGAAAATTCACACTTCACATCAATTTTTCAATACTAGTTTTTTAACTTTTTGAATAATTTTTGAAGAAGTTGCCTCAGCGTGCCGTTCTGAGCGAGTGTCGTCTTCAATCTTCAATCTTAATCATGGATTTTCCAAGGCAACAGTCCTCATAAACCGTTGACATTTCTTCCAAAATGGTTTGAGGTGTTTTTCCATGTTTTGTGAAGAACTTTATAACGGAGCGAAACTCAATTTTGTCCATAGTTGGGGTGCTCTACATGTTTGTACTTGTTTATTCGTCAATATCTCGCAGCCTCATGAAACAATCAAGTTGAAACTTGTTACAGTTTCTAATGATGAGTCATACAATTGCACTTCCATTTTGCAGATAACCCTTTCATTCCGCGAAATTTTTGACGTGAAATTTCGCGGCCGGTCTTGTTTTAGATGTCACTCCCACTCATCGGCCCTGGTCACATCATCAAAAATGCATACAATGATTAAAAAAATACATACAGTATTGGCCATAAAGATAACAACTTTTGATAATCCTATTTTATTTTTATTCTATTCAAGATTTTTAAAATTAAAAAAATGTAATTCTTACCTTTAACAATCCTCTACATATATTATAGTAAAAAATTAAATTTTAATAGTAAATTCTATTTTTTTTTATAGTATTTATTATTTTTACCTGGACATAAAGATAGCAACTACTCTTAAAAAAATCTTTTTTTTTATTAATTAAGAAAATGAATTATTATTAACAGATCATTTTTAATATTTTGTATAGTAACAACCAGTATTTATAACTTCCCGACATCTTTTCGCCATTGATTCTAATAATTTCGTGATCATTTCATTATCAATATTAGACCAGGCACCAAGCTTTAAACAATTCTTCAATATTTGAATGTGTTTTGTTTCTAATCTTTCTGTTGACAATCTCCCAAAGGTTTTTTATTGGATTTAAATCGGGTGACTGTGACGGCCAAGTCATTACGTTAATTTTTGAATCCTCGAACCATTTTTTGACCAACTTCGAAGAATGTTTTGTGTCATTATCATGCTGGAAAATATGTTTTAAAGGCATGACCTCAACAGAATAAGGTTTCATAACATTTTGAAGGATGTCTATATATTTAAATCGATCCATTATTCCTTCAATGTGGTATAGATGACCCATACCATATCCCGAGAAACAGCCCCATACCATCACCCCGCCTCCGCCATGTTTAACTGTTGGCAAGGTGTATTTTTGAACAAATATTTTATTAGCAGGCCTCCTAACGTAACTTACACCATCACTTTTAATCAAATTGAACTTAGATTCATCACTAAAAATAACTTTTTTCCATTGATCCACAGTCCAGTCAATATGATTTTTAGCAAATTTTAATCGGGCCTTCACATTCTTTTTGGATAGAAGTGGTTTTTTAGCAGGAAGGCGACTAAAAAGATCCTCACTAACTAATCTTCTGCGAATAGTTCTTGTTGAGATGTTTTCTTGATCCATTTGTGGCAAAAGGCCTAAAATTTTCTCCAATGACAGAAAGGGGTTATTGGTAGATAAATAAATATTTTTTTTATCAGTTCGTTTTGTAGTTTTTCGTGGCCGTCCTGGAATTTTTGAAACTTCAAACGTACCTTCTTCTCAAAATCGTTTTATAATTCGCGACACAGTAGATTTATGAACATTTAAATTTTGTGAAATCACATTTTGCAGCAGCCCGTCTTTAAAACCAGGAATTATGAAGTTTCTAATTTCACTTGAAACAGTTTTACTACGACCCATGATTGACAAATATAAACTGAAATATTACTTGTGCACAACATATTATTTATGGATAAAATCTGCATATAACAAGAAAATTCAAGTAGTTGCAATATTTTTGTCCAAGCAAAAATGAAGAAATAATTTATTATTAATCTGTAAGTCAGATTATTTGATTATTGATTGATGTAACAAACAAAATATGATTAAATTATAGAATTAAGAGTATTTATTTTCCAATATTATTATTAAAATTTGAAAAATTGAAAGATGTTAAAAGTTGCAATCTTTATGGCCAATACTGTATATTGCAAAAAATAAATGATCCATATCTTTACATTACTTGGTTCGTATTATTAAAAATTAAACCCGCCTTTAATCAATAAAAAATTAATTACCATTTCTAAAACGAGTTGATTGTAGCCGAAACAAATAACAAATTTTTCACCAGTTACTATTTTTTAAATAATATTGTGTGTGTAAACTTCAAATATGCATAAATGAAAGCAGAGATAGTCTTGCTAGTTAGTATTATAATTATTATTATTACTATTTTCTCTCGTTCTACAAGTGCGAAATTTTATTATAGTAGACTCGCTCCTGAACAGTAAATTTAATCAATTTATATTAATTAATTTATCGAGAAAAAGTCATAAAATAATTCAAACAATGATTGAGTAGGCCGGTTACGATAATTAAAATTATTATCTTCAGTTTTTCTATTGGTATAAAAAAAAAAAGAAACGTAAAAATATAAGTTTTATATAATAGTTTTTTTTGTCGGGCAGAGACAAAAATTGATTTTTTCTTCAAGCGGATTATAATGCTAACATTACATTGTTCAATACATTCGGTAGAAATGATACATTTTTTTACTAGTAACACAATGTGAACATTTTTATACTAGTAAATAGTTCATATAGTTATCAACAGATGGCACTGATGGCAGCAGTCGCCATAAACAAAACATCTGTCAATTTAATATGTAGCGTGGTTTGTAGTGAATTCAGAAATTAGTTACGTTATTAGTGAGTTACTTTATTATTATTCTGTAATCATTCTGTGATTAGTTACAAAATACACAATATAAAGATTAAAAATTAAAAAATGATAGTTCATATAGTTATCAACAGATGGCACTGATGGCAGCAGTCGCCATAAACAAAACAGCTGTCAATTTAATATGTTTGTAGCGTGGTTTGTAGTGAATTCAGAAATTAGTTACGTTATTAGTGAGTTACTTTATTATTATTCTGTGATCATTCTGTGATTAGTTACAAAATACACAATATAAAGATTAAAAATTAAAAAATGTCTCAACCAATTCAATGTACACCGCCGGAATTAGCAGCAATAGCATCTGAAACTATAAAGTCATAAGTATTTATGGTTGCAAATTTTTAATAACTACGCTTGAAGAAAAAATAGTATATGTCACTCGGAGTAGAACGCCTTTTTGTGCTTCGCTCAATATGCAAGCCTCGGCTGCGCCTCGGCAGCAACATTTGAGCTCTGCACAAAAAAGAGCGCGTTCTACTCCTAGTAACATAATATACTATTTTTGTTAGCTGCATTTGAAAAATGTCCTTTTCAAGTGCAGCAAAATATATGCACAAGTCAGTAGACTTTGCGAAGTATTGAATGAAACGTTATAAAATTAATAAAAATTACTTAATCGTGGATTAAAAATAGTGACTAAAAAACAAGATAAAATGATTTTTAACGTTTTTATAAGTAATCCTATGTTATCTATATATATAAAATCGTAACTAAGCTACCTACTCATAATCAACGCCCAGCCCAAACCACTGAACCTACAATCATGAAATTCTGCGAGTATATTCCCTCCATGACGTAAGCACCCACTAAGAACGGATTTTTCGAAACTCATCCTCTAAGTGGGTGAAAAGGGGGTTAAAAGGGGTAAAATATGGCTTCACGGTTTCCTTAATATCTCTTAGGTCCAATAAGATATCGACTGGGTTTTTGCTTACAAAGATTACTCATGTAAATATTAAAAAACTTATGTCAGGATTTTGTTCTAATTGACCCCTAAAGGGGTGAATCTACAATCAGGGTGAATTATAGAACCCTTCGCATCTTCTGTGTTTTTTGTGTTATAACATTCCTTTTTGGCATATAGGTGTCTTTTTAGAAAATTTAGAAAGTGTTTTGACCGTTTTTTTAAATTTCACCCCTAAAGGGGTAAATTGGTATTTTTTATTTGATACAATTTCGTCTAGATAAAGAAACATAAAATTCGGGGAGTATATTCCTTTTATGACTTAAGAACCCCCTAAGAAATGATTTTTTGAAATTCGGCCTCTCAGGGGTTAAAAGGGGTGAAATGTGTTTTCACGGATTCCTCAGTATCTTTTAGGTCAAGAATATATCGCCTTGCTTTTGCTTACAAAGACTACCCACATAAATGTTGAAAAACTTATTTTTCAGGATTTTGTACTAATCAACCCCTAAAAGGGTGAATCTACAATCAGGGTGAATTATGGAACCCTTCGCATTTTCTGTGTTTGTTGTGTTATAACATTTCTTTTAGGCATATAGGTGTCTTCTTAAAATATTTAGGTGTATTGACCTTTTTTTTTAAATTTCACCCCTAAACGGGTAATTTGGTATTTTATATTCGATAGAATGTCGTCTAGACAGAGAAACATAAAATTCGGGGAGTATATCCTTTTTATAACTTAACAACCCCCTAAGAAATGATTTTTGGAAATTCAACCCCTAAGGGGTGAAATGGGGTAAAATGTGTTTTCACGGATTCCTCAATATCTCACAGGTCCAATAATATATCGCCTTCATATTTGCTTATAAATATTATCCATATAAATGATGAAAAACTTATTTCAGGATTTTGTCCTATTCATCCCCTAAAAGGGTGAATCTACAATCAAGGAGAATTATAGAACCCGACGTATTTCCTGTGTTTGTTGAGTTATTAAATTCCTATTTGGCATATAGATGTCTTTTTAAAATATCTCGATGGTTTTGACAGTTTTTCAAAATTTCACCCCTAAAGAGGTAAAAGGATATTTTTTATTTGATAGAACATCCCTTGGACATAAATACATGATATTCGCAAAGTATATTCCCTCCATGAGGTAAGCATACACTAAGACGGGATTTTTCGAAATTCAACCCCTAAAGGGTGAAATATAATTTCAAGGATTCTTAAATATCTCTACAGACCAATAAGATATCGTCTTGGTTTTTCTTACAAAGATAACCCATATAAATGTTGAAAAACTTATTTCAGGTTTTTGTTCTAATCCACCCCTAAAGTGGTGAATTTCCGAACAGGGTTAATTATACAACCCATCATATTCCCTGTGTTTGTTGAGTTATAAAATTCCTTTTGGCATATAGGTGTCTTCAAAACATCTTAAAATGGTATTGACAGTTTTTAAAATTTCACCCTTAAGGGGTAAATGGGAATTTTGTATTCGATTGAACATCCCTTGGACATAGATAAATAAAATTCGTGAAGTAGATTCCCTCCATGACGTAAGCAGCCACTAAGACGGGATTTTTTTAAATTCCACCCCTAAGAAGTGAAAAGGGGTGAAATGTGATTTCAAAGATTCCTCAATACCTCTTAGGACCAATAAGATATCGTCTTGGATTTTGTTTACAAAGATTACCCATACAAATGCCGAAAAGCTTATTTCAGGATGTTGGCCGAATCTACCCCTATAGGAGTCTACAGTCGGGGTGAATTATACAACCCTTCGTATTTCCTGTGTTTATTGAGTTATAACAATCCTTTTTTGGCATATCGGTGTTTTTTTAAAATATCTCGAAATGGTTTTGACAGTTTTTAAAAATTTCACCACTAAAGGGGTAAATGGGTATTTTTTACTCGATAGAACGTCCTCTGGACAAGATACATGAAATTCGTAAAGTATATTCCCTGTATGACGTAAGTTCCCACTAAGACGGTATTTTCGGATTCCAAAGATTCTGTGATATTTTCGGATTCCAAAGATTCTGTGATATCAAGGATTCCTTAATATCTCTTAGTACCAATAAGATATCGACTTGGCTTTTGCTTATAAAGATTAACCATACAAATGTCGAAAATTTTATTTCTGGATTCTTTCCTAATCAACCCCTAAAGGGGTAAATCTATAATTGGGGTGAATTATACAACCCGTCGTATTTCCTGTGTTTATTAAGTTATAACATTCATTTTATAACTTAAAAGTTACCCGTGCACATGTTTAGAAACATACTACGAATTTTACACTAATGAACCTCTAACGGGGTGAATCTACACCTGAGGAGAGAGTCAGCAATGTGATCTATAAAGAATCATGACTTACAATAATTGCACGATGATGGCAAACCGTCAATAAACCGTAGCGAAGCACGGGTACTCAGCTAGTCTTTATATAAAAAATCTAGAATTTTAGAAGGCTAATAAAAACTAAAATAAAATAAATCTATTATCTACGACATTAAAAGAAATAAACAAAAAATATAATAGCTATTAATGGCTTAATTATGGCTAAAAATGTTATGGATTTTTTGTATTTTTGGCTAAGATAGAGTATGTCTTTTTTTGAAATTAAAAATTTAAATTTCTTACATATCTGAAAACGTCTATAACTGATTTTGGTTGTTTGCAAACTTAATTTCCTCCTGACCGTGGTTCGTACCTTAAAAAGTATGTACCCAAAAAATCATTATACCGTCATTTTGTCGTCTGTCTGTCTGTCTGTTCGGTAAAAATTGTAGCCAAACGACTAAACCTAGAGAGTTGAAATTTGGCAGGCTTATACAATTCTTTGACCCGCACATAGGAAAAATACTAAAACATCTAAAAAACGTATCACCCTAAAAATATAAACAAATATGTGCTCATCGAAAAAAAAAATTTTTTTTTTTTAAATTCTGTGTAGGGTATCAAATGAAAGCCCTTAGTACGTGGATTAACGATCAAAATTTTATTTTTGCAAAATAAATTATTTTGACGCAATTTTGTCAAAATTGTGCAAAAAAAAATTTGTCCCACACCCTGTAGCCCAGATGGTTTAAACTAAAAATCTGAAAAAATTCTGAGAAATGTACATAGGTGTGAACCGGAATAGTACAACAGGAATTTTTGATCAAATTATATTTTCGGAAAATAACGCATTTTTTGTGTTTTTTGGTTGACGATGTAAATATTTATTATGTTATGTAATACAGTAAACTAATACGATTTGTTGGTGTAATGGTTAGATTGTCGCTTTCTAAATTGAAAATTAGGGTTCGCTTTCCAGTCGGAGAAAATTTTATTTTTATGTTTTTTTTTGCATTTTTATTTTGTTTAAATTATTTTTTCAAAATTCTAGTTATATTTTGGCAAATGTTGCATTTAATTTTTAAGTGCGTCAATTTAATAACCAATTGGAATTGTTGAAATTATATTTTCATTCTATGTATCATGTATACGAAACCAGATGGTGGAGTATATGACTTAAAACAACCAAGGGAAGCCATAGGCGCAATTTTCAAAATCTTAATAAACCTTGCTATATAAAAAAAAAATACTGCACAAACGGAGTGATTATTTAATGGCGAGACGACGTCACTGAAATTTTTAATAATTTGCCGTTTCATACACATCGTAGCAGGCGATTATTCGCGCATGCGCATAATCTTTTTGCCACATAATCAAATTTCTTCAAGGTTATTATAGTCATAGTATTCTGCTAGGAGGCACGTAAAATTCGGTGACGTCGTCTCGCCATTAAATAATCACTCTGTATTTAGAAACTTAAATAATGGTATTAGGCACTCGAATTAAAATTAACAAAAAAATATTTTAACATAAAATTTGTTTTGGCATCCCAAATAATTATCATTCACTTACTAAATACTTGGCTGGCTTGATATACAATTCAGTTTACTGTTCTCGCATTATCCTTGTGCATACCATTGATTTTGGGGGAGGAGTACGCTGGATTGTGTGATAGTCTAGCACAGTGTTTCTCAACAGGTGGTCCGCGGACCACTGGCGGTCCTTAGTGGTCCGCGAAAGGCTTGTAAATTATTATTTTTGAGATTTTTTGTTCATTGTTACCGACCGCCAATATATACATATAAAGGAGGTATTGTGATCATACCGATTTTGACGTTTCGAGATTTCGATGGATCTCCACGAATTGAAGTCCCTACATAACGTTTTGACTATTTTTAGCATGATGTCTATCGGTCTGTCTGTCCGTCCGTCCGTCCGTCCGTCTGTCAGTCTGTGTACACGTGCTGAGCAAATTCGGCTGAAAGGATTTTTATGAAACTTCATATTTAAGCTTCTGCCATCAATGGCACAAGTTGATCAACTTTTGGTAAAAATTGGTTGACTAAAAATGGGAGTTTACTCGTGTCGATTTTAAGATTTTTGCGAATATTTCACAACAGAAAAATATTTCGAAAAAAATTATTCAACAAAAGTTGCTATAAAAGCAATAACTAACAAATTTTATTTGAGACATTTTTTGATAAAACGAAAAAAAAATTGAAAAATTTTTCCCTAATAGTTTTAGGTCATTACGGACCAAACATTAATTTTTTCTAGACAAAACAAGGTGTGAGAAATCCAAAAATTCAAACCTCAAGTCTCTATTTCTTACCTTTTTTGAGATATGAATTTTTAAAATTACAAAAAGTTTCAAAATTTTCCCTAATAGTTTTAAGTCAATACGGACCAAACATTATGTTTTTCTAGACAAAACAAGGTGTGAGAATTCCAAAAATTCAAACCTCAAGTCTCTATATCTTACCTTTTTTGAGATATGAATTTTTAAAATTACAAAAAAATCAAAATTTTCAATAGTTTTAGGTCATTACGGACCAAACATTATATTTTTCTAGACAAAACAAGGTGTGAGAATTCCAAAAATTCAAACCTCAAGTCTCTATTTCTTACCTTTTTTGAGATATGAATTTTTAAAATTACAAAAAAATCAAAATTTTCAATAGTTTTAGGTCATTACGGACCAAACATTAATTTTTTCTAGACAAAACAAGGTGTGAGAATTCCAAAAATTCAAACCTCAAATCTCTATGTCGTACCTTTTTTGAGATATGAATTTTTAAAATTACAAAAAAAATCAAAATTTTCAATAGTGTTAGGTCATTACGAAGCAAACATTATATTTTTCTAGACAAAACAAGGTGTGAGAATTCCAAAAATTCAAACCTCAAATCTCTATTTCTTACCTTTTTTGAGATATGAATTTTTAAGCTTACAAAAAAATCAAAATTTTCAATAGTGTTAGGTCATTACGGACCAAACATTAATTTTTTCTAGACAAAACAAGGTGTGAGAATTCCATAAATTCAAACCTCAAGTCTTTACCTCTTACCAATTTTAAGATATGAATTTTTGAAATTTACAAAATAAAATCAAAATTTTACCAATTAGTTTTAGGTCATTACGGACCAAATATTACAGAAAAAACATCATAAAACTAAATTTTTTAAAGATTTAAACCTTAGGTCTCTATTTCTTACCATTTTTGAGGTATAGTTTTTGATTTAATTCCCAAATTTCCAAAAATAACTATGTACACTTTCACGGGACCCAATATATTCAATGTTAAAATACGTATAGAAAATATCTTAGAATTTATAAGAAAGACATTTTAATGTTATCTCGATGTTTTGTGAACCATAAATGAATTAGTATGGGATTAAAAAAATAATTAATCCCCTTAAATAAGTTGATAAGGAAATTTTATTTTTATATCATTAGCAGGAATTACGTAAACATTTATGCGACGAAACATGTTTATCTGAAAAAATATATAAACTGTGAATTTTCATAGTTTACAGGATTTCGTAGGCAGGGCTGATATTAAAAATATTTGAGAAGATAACATTCAAAATATGATTTATCACAGTAATACAGTTTTGAAATTATTGTAGAAAACATTACAAACCAATTTGCAACAAGTTTGGAACCTAATTTTACGACCTACTTATTTTTAAGGTCCCAAACAATTAATTCAAATATGTTATTAAAATTTTAAAGCACTTAATTTCGAAAAATAGATATTTAAATTTGACAAAAATCACGTTTTGCTAACTAAGTGGACAAATAATGGTTTAAATTGACAAAATAAGGATTAAATTTGATTTGAATGGTTATTATAATGTTTATATGTTTATGTTTGTTAATATGGATCTTACTAGCATTAGCTAAATAAATAAACTATTATTATTATTATTAACATACATAGGTTTACATTATTTTATTTATTATTTTTTTAATATTAGTATGTATTTATCATTTTTTAAATATGGAAATGCTAACTTTAATTTTCCAAACAATCATATCTCAAAAACGGTAAGAGATAGAGACCTGCGGTTTGAATTTTTGAAATCCTCAGACTTTAAATAGTTTAGAAAAAAATTGAAGATTTAGTGGATAGCACACAACTTTATTAATAGGCCATCAAATAAAATTGTCGAAAAGTACAAAAAATTGAAAATTAAGAAATTGATGTGAAGTGTGAATTTTCACACATTTCAGGGTTTCGCAGGTTTTAGTAAGTGAATGATGATTATTTGGGATGCCAAAATAAATTTTATGTTAAAATATTATATTAATTTTAATTCGAATGGCTAATACCATTATTTAGGTTTCTAAATATGTGCAGTATTTTTTCTTTTTTTTTTATATATAGCAAGGTTCATTAAGATTTTGAAAATTGCATAACCCCGCCCAGCCTGTCTTAATTTTTTATACTTACATGTAACGTTTCCATGGTCATGATAAATAATCAATAGGATTCCGAAGTCTAACGTTAGTTTACGCCGGCGTGACATTTGAAATGAACGAATTAAAAACGTTTATTTCAAAATATCTGCAAAGTGATTGGTTCTTTTCAAATTTCACGCTGGCGTGACCTAACGTTAGTTTTCGGAATCCCATTGAATATCTCTGTTAGAAAATATTAGGCCAAGTTATTTCTACTCTGCTGCTAGAATGTATTTTATACAAGTACTTTATGATGGCGGTCCTGTGGTGGCTACAGCTGATTTTTTTATGATCTTTTGTTCATTTTCTGTGTATTTTGTCATTTTTAGGGTTTTGTAGGTATGACCAAAAAACCCTTATACCGTCATTTTGTCGTCTGTCTGTCTGTCTGTCTGTTCGGTAAAAATTGTAGCCAAACGGCTAAACCTAGAGAGTTGAAATTTGGCATGATTGTACAACTTTTGGACCCGCACATAGGAAAAATACTAAAACATCTAAAAAACATATCCCCCTAAAAATATAAACAAATATGTGCTCAACGAAAAATAAAATATTTTTTTAAAATTCTGAGTAGGGTATCAAATGAAAGCCCTTAGTACGTGGATTAACGATCAAAATTTTATTTTTGCAAAATAAATTATTTTGACGCGATTTTTGTCAAAATTGTGCAAAAAAATTTTTGTCCCACACCCTGTAGCCCAGATGGTTTAAACTAAAAATCTGAAAAAATTCTAAGTAATGTATATTGGTGTGAACCGGAATAGTACAACAGGAATTTTTGATCAGATTATGTTTTCGGAAAATAATGCATTTTTTGTGTTTTTAACCAAAATATGTTAAATATTTAATTCGTTATGTAACCAATTTGATACGTCACCGCTCATAGCTATGTGCGTTTAATCATTGGTTTTCTAATTTGTCAAGCAGGTAACTTGCAAACTAGGGTTCGAATCCTGTCAATTTTAATTTTTTTGTTTTTTTTTTTTGCAGTTTTCATTTGTTTAAATTATTTTGTCAAAATTCTAGTTATATTTTGGTAAATGTTGCATTTAAGTTTTAAAAGCGTAAATTTAATAACCAGTGGGAAGTGTTGAAATTATAATTTAATTCTGTTTGATGTATACGAAATCAGAGGGCGGGGCTAATGATTTAAGCAACCAATAGAAGCCATTGGCGCAATTTTCAAAATCTTAATGAACCTTGCTATGTAAAAAAAATACTGCACATATTTAGAAACTTAAATAATGGTATTAGGCATTCGAATTAAAATTCATAAAAAAATATTTGAACATAAAATTTGTTTTGGCATCCCAAATAATCATCATTCAGTTATTAAATACCTTCAAAACCCTGAAATGTGTGAAAATTCACACTTCACATCAATTTTTCAGTGATATTTTATTACTAAGATACACGTAGAGTTTACATACACAATTTGTTTAATAGTACATTTATTTTTAGGGGTCCGCGGTAGAAAAATAAACATTTTACTGGTCCGCGGTAGAAAATTAAATATTTTACTGATCCGCGATACGTTTTTTGTTGAGAAACACTGGTCTAGCATTCAATGTCTTTATGGGTTTTCTCACTGTTGTGTTGAATTTTGTCTTGTACGGTGGTTTTTACCGTTTAACTTATCTCCAGGGAAGTTGATTGTTGGTCTTGATATACAGTTTGAGATACCATTCTCGCTTTATCCTTGTGCGTACCATTGATTTTGGGGGATTGGTACGTTGAATTGTATGATTGTTCCAGTTTTTAATGTCCTTTTGGTTTCTCTCAATGTGGTTATTTGTATCTTGTTACGGTGTTTTATGATTTTCAATTTAATTGTTACATTACGTTGTACAGTGGGTGACACTGCAATCTCTATAATTTGTGCGTACCAGATTGTAGGAGGGGTAGTGTTACTGACTGTCATATTAATGTAATAATTTTTGTGAATTTTTCATTCAGTAGGCAGCAAAAGTATTCGTACAGTTTTAATTTTTTAAGGTTTTGTAGGTATGACCAAAAAAACCTTATACCGTCATTTTGTCGTCTGTCTGTCTGTCTGTCTGTCTGTCTGTCTGTCTGTCTGTCTGTTCGGTAAAAATTGTAGCCAAACGGCTAAACCTAGAGAGTTGAAATTTGGCATGCTTATACAACTCTTTGACCCGCACATAGGAAAAATACTAAAACATCTAAAAAACATATCCCCCTAAAAATATAAACAAATATGTGCTCATCAAAAAAAATATATATTTTTTTAATTCTGAGTAGGGTATTAAATGAAAGCCCTTAGTACGTGGATTAGCGAAAAAAAAATATTTTTGCAAAATAAATTATTTTGATGCGATTTTTGCCAAAATTGTGCAAAAAAAATTTTGTCCCACACCCTGTAGCCCAGATGGTTTAAACTAAAAATCTGAAAAAATTCTAAGTAATGTACATTGGTGTGGACCGGAATAGTACAACAGGAATTTTTGATCAGATTATATTTTCGGAAAATAACGCATTTTTTGTGTTTTTAACTAAAATATGTTAAATATTTAATTCGCTATGTAACACTCCAGATCAGTAACTCTGGTAGCTCAGTTGGTTTTGTGATGCACTTTGTAATTTGCAGTGCGAACGTTGCAGAGTTCGAATCCTGTTAATTTTATTTTTTTCTGTTTTTTTTTGCATTTTTATTTTGTTTAAATTATTTTGTCAAAATTCTAGTTATATTTTGGTAAATGTTGCATTTATTTTTTAAAAGCGTAAATCTAATAACCAGTGGGAAGTGCTGAAATTATAATTTAATTCTGTTTGACGAAATTAGAGGGCGGGACTTATGATATAAGCAACCAATAGAAGCCATAGGCGCAATTTTAAAAATCTTACTGAACCTTGCTGTATAAATAAAATACTGCACATATTTACAAACTTAAATAATGGTATAAGGCATTCGAATTAAAATTCATAAAAAAATATTTTGACATAAAATTTGTTTTGGCATTCCAAATAATCATCATTCAGTTACTAAATACCTGCAAAACCCAGAAATGTGTGAAGATTTACACTTCACATAAATTTTTTTTATACTATCACACACAAATAACTTTAATTCGAATGCAAAAACTTTAATTTTCCAAGTCTAGACATTAAAAATAACTCTAGTGTCATGTGGATTTAATAATCTTGAAATCAAATATTTTCAGCGCAAAACCCTGTGTTATTTACCTGATTTAACTAATGCAGTGTCAAAGTTATTTTGGTGACATAATTTGTGGGTTATTCTTTGTATATTTGTACAAGGAAATATAATGAATGTCGTCATATTCTGAAGGATCTGTCAATACACTATGACCTGGTTCTGTTTAGCGCCCATCCTACGTTGCTATGATTAATTATCTTTGACAATAACATCTCTTGTACTAAACGATCAATCTCACTTCTGAAATTTATAAATAATGGTTAAATGCAAATGTATAACAAATAGTTCTATTTATTAGATGTGTGCAAACGTTTTTTAAGGGTTTCATACCGGCTAAAAATCAGCAGTTTATTTATTTAGGCCAGTGATGGCGAACGTATGACCCGCATAAAAGAAGATCTTTGTAGTTTTGAAGACTGTAAAGAAAGATTCTAATATAGCTAATGCCCTTTTCACACTAGATCTTTAAGACGATTGAACTTAAACTTCATCGACGTTTAATATCGGTTTGCTTTCACACTTGATGTTTAATTTGAAGAAGAAATCTCCATGTAAAGCTAGTAGGTATGTATTGCCAACATAATTTCATATCGTTTAAATTTATTCTGTCATTATTTTGTATATCGAGGTTAGGAGAAGTTTATTTTTTATATTTATTTAAATAATAACGCAAATAATCTTCTCATAACCTCGATATATAAAATGATAACAGCTGAACATAGATAAAAGAAGAGAAGCACAAATTCAAGGAGTATTTTTTTATAATGGGAATTAAGTTGGCAATGAGGGCGAAGTTTAAGACGCAGATCTCTGTCTTAAACATCGGTCGTGTTTAGACGAGGCCGTACGGTTTCACATTAGCGTTTAAAGATCCATTCACTTAAACATCCGATCTTAAAGATCTAGTGTGAAATGGGTATTAGATTGGGTCTAAACGAGCGCGAAACCAGTAGCGGCTGGTGAGTAAAATATTTGGGGGGACACTTTTTTCCCATATATATCTATTAAAATATAGTTATACGAGAAAAAAGTAAATAAATAAAAAATACCTGAAAATATGTTCTGCAACTAGAAAAACTGACGAATCTGGCACTTTTATTAAGATTTATGGTCAATATTATTATCATTTTTGTAGTTATTACTTCTATTATTATTATTATTATTATTATTAAAATTGCAATATTATTAAGACAATGCTTTGTAGTCAGAAACATAACATATTTGGTTATTAATTAAGCAGATACCTACACATATTCACATGTATTTAAATATTAGATTTAACCTTTTAGTTATGTTCTTTAATTGAAAGTTTATACGCAGTATCAAGTTGAAATCGTATATTTACCGATCCCAGCATGGCAAATTTGACCGAATAATGCATATGTTTATGAGACACATTATGTTTAAGAACTTTATCTTTGCAATGTTTAATATCTTTAACACTATTTACTGTCTTTGTTTCATATACGTCTGATGAACAAATCAAACACAGGAAACAAAAAAAAAAACATTTTATTTATCACATCCACACAACCAACTTGTATTTAAATATTGTTTTTCACTAAACTTTCTATTAAATGTTCTATTTCCATTTTTATCCTGTTGGGAAATATTCAATTTTGGCCGATGAGGACCCATATTTTTACCGACCGCCAACATATATAAGGGAGGTATTTTGATCATACCGATTTCGAGATTTCGATGGATCTCCACGAATTCAGGTCCCTACATAACGTTTTGACTATTTTTAGCACGATGTCTGTCGGTCTGTCTGTCCGTCCGTCTGTCCATCTGTCCGTCCGTCCGCTTCTCTGTCTGTGTACACGTGTAGAGCAAATTCGGCTAAAAGGATTTTTATGAAACTTCATATTTAAACTTCTGCCATCAATGGCACGAGTTGATCAACTTTTGGTAGAAATCGGTTGACTAAAAATGGGAGTTTGCTCGTGTCGATTTTAAGATTTTTGCGAATATTTAGCAACAAAAAATATTTCGAAAAAATGTATTTAACAAAAGTTGCTATAAATGCAATAACTAATAACTTTTATTTGAGATGTTTTTTGATGAAACGAAAAATTTCGAAAAATTTGTCGTAAATTTTTGTAAAATTTTTTCAGTCTCAAATTTTCATACTTATGTGTAACGTTTCCATGGTCATGATAAATAATATCTCTGTTAGAAAATATTAGGCCAAGTTATTTCTACTCTGCTGCTAGAATATATTTTATACAAGTACTTTATAATGGCGGTCGGTCCTGTGGTGGCCACAGCTGATTTTTTATTAATAATTTTGTTTCATAGTTAAGCACGTTAGTTGTATTAAAATATACAGTATATTTTAATAAAACTAACGTGCTTCATTCGATTCATTTTCACGTTTAAGTACTTGTCACAAATCACAACGACCGAACTAAGCTACGGGACACCGGCCGTAATTCACTAATACATGCAACACTAACCTTCGCCGCTGTTGCCGTTACTAGGAAATTTTTGCTACATATGTAGATAAGAACATTAGATATTGCATGTGGCAACGCTGTATCTTTGGACACTCCGTGGAGTGTCCAACAACGCTCGGAAGAGTTGTCTTGATTTAAATTTTTTAAATCTAACATTTATATGAAAAATCTTTGAATAAGAAATAATAAAAATAAAAATATGCAGATATATCTAGCTACTTTAATGCAATTTTAAAGAAGTATAAATAAAGTATTAAATTTAGATTTTTTACTAAAAATTTTGAGGAGGTCACTGTCCCAGCGCCTCCCTGTCTCAGCCGCCACTGCGCGAACATGGTACGAAAATCTACAAATATGATAATAGCGAAATGGAATTCAGCTATTACCTGCTACAATCGAACTTCCCTAAGTGGAATCATCATAGTTCACTGAAAAAATTCGAGATATAGAAAATTCGAGTTACAGAAATAACTACAAAATGAGTCAAATAACGCTTTTATATGAATTTATTGACAGTAAATACATATATGACTACATAAAATTAAAGTCACTGGATTATACAAAGTACCGCAACGGCGGCCATGCTGGGGTTAAAAATGTAGCCAACACAAATGATGTTCAGTGATTCCAAAATTACAAAAATAAGAAACAAGTTTTTATTTTAAACTTTGTAATCACGATTTTTTAATCAAAGATGCACTATAACAAATTGTGGTACAATTTCAATTATTTTTTTAATTTTTATTAAATAAAATGGATATAATATATAAATTTAAATTAAACTTAACCTTAAATATTCAAACCGCTGACAAAGGTTATTAAATGAGAGCGAGAGAGGGAGATGTGACAGCGCAGACGTAAACTTAAGAACGTAAAAATTGCTGCTTTAGTTTGCTTAATAGGAGAAGCAATGTTGCCAATCAAACCCTGGGGTCTGTCGGCTTCTTCAAAGGCTTGCGGTACTTTGTATAATCTAGTGACTTTACATAAAATCAAATAACTTTGTCGATGTTCTGGTAGGTACAGATTTTAAACCGTTTGCCATCATTGGTTACACCATTTTCAGCTTTCTTCAGAATTTATTCGCGATTTTTTATAATTGTAGGAAGTGTACTTAGAGGAATACCAAAGTCTGTGGCAATCTCGTTTTTAGGGTTTTGTAGGTATGACCAAAAAACCCTTATACCGTCATTTTGTCGTCTGTCTGTCTGTCTGTCTGTCTGTCTGTCTGTCTGTCTGTCTGTCTGTCTGTCTGTCTGTCTGTCTGTCTGTCTGTCTGTCTGTCTGTCTGCCTGTCTGTCTGTCTATCTGTCTATCTGTCTGTTCGGTAAAAATTGTAGCCAAACGGCTAAACCTAGAGAGTTGAAATTTGGCATGCTTATACAACTCTTTGACCCGCACATAGGAAAAATACTAAAACATCTAAATATCCCCTAAAAATATAAACAAATATGTGCTCATCGTAAAAAAAAATTGTTTTTTATAATTCTGAGTAGGCTATCAAATGAAAGCCCTTAGTACGTGGATTAACGATAAAAATTTTATTTTTGCAAAATAAATTCAGATAGAGTTAAAGAGATTTCACACAAAGATTTATACCCTAAAGCAGAAAATTTTTATTTACACATTATATATTTCACCAGCGATTTGATCTACAAAATTTCAAATTCAATTTTGACCCGTCTAGGGAAAAGGTTCGCCATCGCTGGCCTAGCGCAAAAAGTTCGACTGTGTTTCAAATATTTCCTAATATTTAAATTATTTCCCTAGTATTTTAAATATTTCCTAGTGTTAAAAATACCTGTTTGCTGCCATACTATTATACCTGTGAAACACTGAAATGTGTGAGAATTCACACTTAACAATATTATTATATATACTAGGGGCCTCAGCCCGGCTACGCCGGTCTTCTCCCCTACGTTGTTAAAACTCTTTTTAATATAATAAGGCATTTTGTCGCACTTGTTGATTATAAAACTCGTCGCTCATCTTTTTTTAACACTATTTATCATTATTCAAAATGATCCAATAATGGCCCAGATTCTTTGAGAAATGTTTTCTGAAGCCTCAAAATATTATCTCGCACTTCAAAAAAGCTATCTTGAACCATTATCACCACTTAACACTTTGATTAACCCTGAAATTTTTAATATATATAAATCTTTTTTTAACACTATTTTATGGAAATTTGCCTTGCAAATGTCTTAAACTTTATCGTTAATTCACCTTAAATCCTTAATTAGTATTCTTCTGTCAAGAAACACGTTCAAAATGTGAAATCTCCTTCCATTTTAAAATGCAAAAAAATTGACAGCTGTCTCCGTTTGAAACCTTGTAAGCATATTTTTGCCTCAAAATGCTCAAATAATGGCCCAGATTCTTTGAAAAATGTTTTCTGATACCTCAAAATATTATCTCCCACGACCAAAAAGCTATCCTGAACCATTATTACCATTTAACACTTTGACTCTCGCCGTAAATATTCTAGCCCGGCCGTCTTGTATTAAGAATATTTTTGAATTATCGTCTGATAAAACCTGTCCGTGCCGATCAATGGTGACTTTGATTCGACACGGATTCGAGGAAAAAATGCATGATTTTTATCAATAAAAATTAGTTAGTACCCCCTGCTCGAAATAATATTAAGCCTAAGCACTAAAAAAATATCACCCGGATAAGACGGCGGTTCATTTTCATCTCTCCGCCTTAACGGAAAAATGAAGATACACCAGAAGTTGAATAGAACATACATACCACACTTGTACAATATAATAGTAGAAGTAGATATTTTTTAATTCTTATTTGTCTGTAGTTTAGCGAACCGGTTGTTAAATTATTTGAATCCCAATACTGATTGTTTGTGTAATATGTTGTTATTTGTTGTTGCAGGTCCGTTGCATTACATGTTCGGCTTGCTATAAATTATGCGTGAAGCGAAAAAAGAGCATGTCCTCGTGGTGTTGGTCGGGGCTCCTCTCCAAGGCGCTCGCCACGCTTGTCCTAGTGCTCATCGTACTTCAGTACCTCTTCGGATCAGTCGTTGAGTTCAACAAGCGCTGGGACACACTTTTCTACTCCAATACCACCAGGTAACATAATATGGACATCTAAAAATAATGGTTAAAAAAGATAATATATCAATTCAGTTGTTTTAAGAAGTCTGTTTGTTCAATAACAAATGAACGAATCTACAATCAACTTTCTCACTAATGGCCGGTTGCTAAAGTAAAAATTCTCCGTAACTCAAGTTAAAATCATTTGTTTTTGTATGTTGTAATATATAAAAAAAAAACGAATGATTTTAACTTGAGTTAGAGAAAACTCTTACGTTAGCAACCCGCCATAAGACAAATATACAGTGAATTTATTTTTTAATGCAACATGTACTATTTCATTACCATGGATACAGTTTTTGACAGCAATATAAATAGTGTTCATTTTCATTTGCAACATAGCCAATTAGTGTGTATACTTTTGCTCATTGCTGATTTAAAAATTAATCAACATGTATACAGATGAAAAAAAAATAATAATGGTAACTTGGTATAACTCCCAAATGAGGTTAAGAGAAGTTTCTGCTGTATTTAGTGCAACTTATCCAGATCGGCCAAAACCAAATCCCTCTACAATTTCAAGACTCGTTAATAAATTTCAACGCGAAGGATGCCTTAAGTCAAAACATAATAAAAAAAAAAGAATAACATCCCACGTGCTTACAGAAGAGAAGCAGTTGGAAATATTATTACAAGTGGAAAAAACAATCAAAATACTTTAAGATCAATTGCACAAACCGTTGGTGTCAGTATTGGATCTGTTTTTAACTTAAAAAAAGAAAAGTTTCGATCATACAAATTTTAAAATCATCAAGAATTGTTAGAAACGGACGCAGCAGTACGTATGGATTTTTGTTTTGAAATGTTTGAAAAAATTAATTCCGACACAACAATTCTTCAAAGAATTTTATTTACTGACGAAGCAACGTTTACTCTAAATGGTGAAGTGCACAGACAAAATTTTAGGTACTGGAGTCGAGAAAGTTTACATTTATTTCATTCCTCCCGAACTCAAAGGCCGCAAAAATTAAATTTTTGGGCAGGGATAATAGGAACCAATATTATAGGGCCTTTTTTTATTGACGGTAACTTTAATGCCGCAAAATATCTAGCCCTTATGCAAAACCAAATATTACGTTGCGAAACCTGAATATTAATGGACAAGTATGGTTTCAACATGATGGCGCATAAGTCCATTATTCTAGAATAGTTAAAGAATATTTACATAGAACTTTCGCAAATAGCTGGATTGGAAGAGGAGGGTCGATGAATTGGCCAGCGAGATCTCCGGATTTGGCACCCAATGATTTTTTTTATTGGGGATATTTAAAGGCCAAAATATATAATGGAGAACTTAGGGATGTTGCTGAACTGCAAGACAAAATTATTCAAGCATCCAACAATATACCTCAAGAGCAATTGCTGAATATTTTGAATCATTTTTATGATCGCTTAACATTTTGTATGCAAGTAAACAGAGAAAGTTTTGAACATTTATTATAAGTTTTTATTAGTTATTTATTTATTATTATTTTTTTTTTTATTTATTTGTATTTTCAATAAAATATTTTTATTTTACTAGTAAATATGGTTTGTTCTACGTTGCAAATGAAAACACACGATTTATGTTGCTGTCAAAAACTGTATCCATGGTAATGACATAGTACATCTTGCATTAAAAAATAAATTCTCTGTACAAATAAGTTGGTTGATGATTCGTTCATTTGTCATTCTTTAAACAACTGAATTGTAGATGATTTATAGATACATTTTTTTATATAATTTATAATGTTACAGAGGACCTTCTGCTTTTATACAAGACTCAAACCATTCCAGACATGGTATTCTTCTTGAAGTACTAATGAACTCTTCCTCTTCGATATTTTCTGTTTCCGCAGGGAACAATACATCTGCATACGATTCTTCCTCAGAGAATGTTACCATACCCCTTTGTCCACCAGTACCTCCTGGCTTAAGTAAGTGTATTAATATCATAAATAACCATTGATCGATCACCAAAAACAAAGGCAAAGAAATAGGGTTCAGAGGTGGCTCTTATATACATGGTGTCCCTGGAGGAATCTGTCAAACTTAAATAAAAGTTATATTAACATAGGTCCGACAAAGTTACAAAGTTGTTACAAATGCGCTTATTGAAAGAAAAATGTAAAATATTATACATAATGTCACGTGTGTGGTTTGGATGAATACAACTCCTGGTTTTAACAATAAAGTTTATTAAATATTTATCAGTTAGAACAGTATTTCATGGCAATTGCTCTGAGAGCTGGGGGAAGTGTCCCGTTCACCTCGTGCTGACCGGGATTGTCTTGAACCTTCCTCCTGGCGGTGGTAGTGCATCAGGAGGAAGTGCCCCCCAATCGAGGAGCCTGGTGAAGTGTTCCTCCGCTCACTTGAGGACTGCTGCTTGGTCTACTCGGAAGTACTCGTATATGGACTCGGACTTCTGGTCGTCACCGTGATTGAGTAGAACTTGTAGAAACGTTGACTAAGTTCCTATGTCCAGCTTCCGTACGACATCCATTTACTTATACCTTCGATTGACCTAGTCCCGATATTCATTTGTCATGACAAACATTACCTAATTACGAAAATGCAGCGTATGCATTACGTAATCAGGTTACTGGGGGACATCAAGTTGCTGGTGGACATTTTATTTTGAACAATTATTGTAACTTATTTAATTATTTCTTCGTATTATTTGAGTCTCTCTAAAAAAATATATTTTATTTATATACGAGTGTTGCCTCTTATATTTCGGGATTGCGCTAAATTAGTGCTTCCATCTGGCAACTGACGCTTCTATCGTAAAGATTGAACATTTTTGACGGTACACGTACTCAGAACGTTTTGACGTACGAGCGCTATTTGTGTTTACAGTAACTTGAATAAATTCATCTCGTCTAAAAATATAATTAAATCGTGAACATTTTAGCGCTTATTTTTTACAACTTTCGACGTGGATCAATCCAACAACAGTGCATCAATGAATTTATTTTGACTTTTGGCGACGAAGCACCATCAAGAACTACTGTTTAGGACAAGGACTATGGTTTGCCGACGTCAATCGTGGCCGTAGTTCGCTTAAGGACGAATTTCCTGAAGGTAAATGGTCCAAAATCGGTTGTTGTTCCGGAAAACATTGATGCTGTGCGTGAATTGATACTGCAAGATCGTCATGTGACTTACTGTAAGATTAATGTATCCTTGGGCATTAGTGGGACCAGCATACATTCACTATTGCATGAACATTTGGCCGTCCGAAATTCGCGTTGGATCCCACATAATTTGACAATCGCAGTGGAAAAAACCTCAACCGGAGTGGAAAAAGTGCTTCGAAAATTGGTTGAAACGCATGCAAAAGTATATTGATCTTCATGGAGAATATGTTAAAAACAATAAAGCCACTTTTGTTGATAAATAATTGTTTTTGATCTCACATTTCACATTTCATGGTGTATTTTATAAACTTTCAGTATTTTTCCTATATGTTGGTCACAGAGTTGTATAAGCATTTAATTTTCAACTTTCTATGTTCAGCCGTTTGGCTACAATTTCTACCGTACAGACAGACATATGAGTAATGTTATAAGGTTTTTTTGGTTGTTATACCTACAAAAACCCTATAAAAACAATTTGACATATTCTACATTTTTCTTTCAATAATACTTAATTCATTACAACTATTTCGAATCGGACTATGATATATATACATTATTTGTTTGCTTAAATTATTGAATGAATTATTGGGTTGTGTAATAAATTCCCGCGTTTTTTGTTTATAAGATTTATTGAAGAAAACAATAATTATAGTAACAAATTAATCAATAACATATTCTCCATCATTATTTACAACCTGTTCCCACCTATCGACCAACTTGTTGATGCCGTCTCGCCAAAAATCTTCTGATTTTGTGTTAAAGAAGTTTGTGAGCCAGGTTTTGAGGTCTTCATCGTCCCTCATTTGGTTCGACATGGAGCGGAAAAGGTAATAATCCGTTGGTGCAAACTCCGGAGTGTATGGCGGATGCGATAGAACCTCACATTTGAGATCTTGTGGCCATCGCTCAAGTTATGTGGCACCCAATTCCCAAGTTTTTGAGTAAAGCCCATGGAGTAAAGATGGTTAGCGATGGTCGTAAAGGTACATTCCATCTTTTCGGCCAACTTTCGTGTTGTTTGATGACCATCTTCCTTCAAAAACATCTTGAGACGATCATCGTCGAAGTCGGGAGGTCGGTCGGAGCGAGGTGCATCACCAAGGTCAAAATTGCCATTTTGAAACATGGAAGACCAATCTTGCGCGGTCCTCGGAGCTATAGCATCTACTCCATATACGTCACAAATGTCGCGAGCTGCTTCCGTAGCTTTTTGACCACGACGAAAGGCAAAATAGTGCAGATGTCGAAAATGAATTTTTTTACCTACTGGAACTTCCATTTCAATAGCCTCAAATTCAATTAAAATTAATTAATTCCGAAAATTAAAGCAGATAAGTTTGTAGAGCACGAAAAACACTTAAGAATGCATACATAAACTTAACTTAACAAAACACAAAATTCCGGGAAAAAGATAAAATACAAAAAACGCGGGAATTTATTACACAACCTAATACAAAGCCGCGGCAATTTGTTTTAAATGACTTCGATCATACAATCATCGTTTAAATAGTGTTTAATTTATATTTCTGTCATTTCTTTCAGGAGGAAAAGTAGATATAATAAAATCGCCCGTGCCAACAGTAAAACAACTAGAAACAAAATTCACTTGGTTAAAACTAGGTGGTTTTTATACACCACCAGAGTGCAAGACAAGACATAGAGTCGCTATAATAATACCATACCGAGCCAGAGCAGAGCAACTATTACTATTTCTACAACATATGCATCCCTTCCTTAAAAAGCAACAAATAGAATACACAATATTTATAATCGAACAAAATGGCGACGAACCATTTAACCGAGCAATGTTAATGAACATTGGTTTTAAAGAAGCTTTAAAATTAAGAGATTTTCAATGTTTTATCTACCATGACGTAGATTTACTCCCAGAAGACGATAGAAATCTATATACTTGTCCAGAACAACCAAGGCACATGTCTGTTGGTGTTAATATTTTTAAATATAAGTTACCGTACTTTTCATTATTTGGTGGTGTATCTGCTATGACACGAAAACAATTTGAAACTGTTAATGGTTTTTCAAATTCGTTTTGGGGATGGGGAGGTGAAGATGATGATATGTATAATAGATTAAAATTTCATAATTTGCACATATCGAGATATCCTATTAATATAGCGAGATATACCATGTTGCAACACCATAAAGCGAAAGCTAATCCTAAAAGGTAAGTTTAAATTATTTATTATTAATCTTAGTTCATAGTTCAGTGTTGGGTTTTAGTTTAATCCCCTGATAGAACTAGTTTATAGAGGAACTAACATAAGTTATTAAGTTATGGAGGTTGAAGGAAATGAAAGAATACCTAACTAAGAATATTTGCTCAATATGCATACGAAACTTATAATATTGTTATACTGCAATTTTAAGTCCGATCAATGCCATGTAGTGGCGCAGCCAGGATTTTGTCTTGGGGAGGGCCGAATCAAATTTCGAGGGCACGCGGGCCGCATACGGCCCTTAACTTAATTTTTTGTGGCCCCTGAAGCTGTAATCAAAATCACTTGAGCTGATTTAGGGGAAATATATATTTAAAAATGTAAAATATGCTCTCTTCCCCTTTTCTGTTTATAAAAAAATATCAAGAAACCCTTCGGGATATTTAAAGTTCCGTCACTGCTTATCATTTTGTATGTAAAATAGACTGCGACCCAAATCAGTTCGACACCCCTGCTGTTGGATATTGATGTTTATATCAAATAATAAGTCCATTATTTGTTGATAAAAAAATGTAATTGTTAATCCATGTATCAAAAACTTTCACTTGATTTTTTCTGCGATAAATACACATTTATTTATATTTTTCGCTGGATATATTTTGAAGTCTCAATATTTCTCTGACTTATGTTCAGTTCTCTAAATCAGCCGCTTGGCCACAATTTGTACCGAACGAACAGACTCATTTGACGGAATAAGGATTTCTTGATTGTACCTAAGAAAACCTAAAAATAACATGTAAATATGCATTTTCTGTTAATTTCAACACAAATCATAATAAAATATAGCTTATTATTATTGTAAAATGCATAAGTTATTTTGCTGTACTATTATGATAAATTTGTTAAATTTTAATTTCATTGGATCTTCAAAGGGGGCTTGTGCTCCCCCTCTGAATACGCCACTGTTGTTCAGTACAACTTATATCAGTCCTTTTTGTGTATAAAACATCATAATTTCTAAAATATCTAAGAAGATATTGATATTCACATTTATCTACAAAATAAAACCAAATACCGATTTTAAGAGCGCGATTGTCTCCAAAACTACTCTCTTTATTATATTTCTACTATTTCTACTCTATTTCACGTTTGAGGTGTCATTTTAAAATTACATTCTGAACGTTATACCGAAGTCAGATTTTCACTTTATCTTATCTGAATCGAGTAATTAGTTGTTTAAAACAGTTTTATCATTTGACTGGGCGAATGTTTTAGTCGATGTGTCAGGGGGCAGAAGGATCAACGCTCCCCTTCATATAATTCGTTGGAGAAAAAAATGCCAATATTGTTAACAATGAAGTAATTTAAAAATTAACTACTGTTGTGGTTAACAAATTTTATCTTCAACTCTCCGAACAGCGCTGTATAATCTGCCCGTCGCCCCCCCCTTTTCTGCGCCACTGATGCCATGTGACTGATATTATAATCGTACTGATGGGTATTTCTATCAATCACTCTGGCAACTTGTAAAAGAATTGCAAGTGCGTAGTTTGTCTATCAGCTTAGTGCATTGTTTAACCACATCTACGTCAAACGTGCATAATCACTGTTCATGTTTGTGAGAATAGACGATAGTTGTGTCAGTGGCCATCAATCGAACTATTCTGACAAATACATACTGTTTATACAGTCTGTTCCAAACGGTTAAGCGGAACTAAATGGGGATTTAGTTCTTTTAGGTTGTCACGAGAAGGGACCTTGCTTGGGTTATTTCATTTTCACGTTGGGATGTCAAAATTTAAAATTCCAACAATGAAACCATGGAAACGAATGACATATGTCAAAATTAAATGTTTTTTTTAAAGATATTTTAATGACAAAAAAATAAATAAATGGGAAATTTCTATTAAGAATGACACAAAAAATCAAAATATAAAGAAAATGACATTTTAAAATGATATTAACCTTAACCAAAAAATGTTTATTGTAAGTATGATTTACAAAGCTTAAACAAAACGGCCGAAAAGCACGATTTAAGCGATGAAAGTAACTAAATTGCAAAATCTAGTTCCGCCTAAGCGTTTGAAACAGACTGTATCTTATATATAATGATCATAACCTTATCAACCTAAAGTCGGTTTTACAGCCTAAGGAATATTTTTAATTGACATTTAAAGTCAGTAACACACCATAAAAGTTACCAAAATAACCAGATCTATGGTCTATTTCAAAGTAGAAAAATGTGTGTAAGAAGATAGGAGCTGTTTGTCCTTGCTTCGGATTGGTTTAGATCGTCATCCCTATTACACTGTTAAAATATAGTTTATAGTCCAAGTTGACAGATGTTCAGTGTCGTACATTGGAAATATATATTATTTATATTATTTAACTTTTTTCATATATTTTGTTATTATTTACATATTTACACTTTTATTTATATTCTTGGTGTAGATTTTATGGAGAACATTTTCCATGTAATTTGTTTTTACGCAGTTATATATTTTTTAGGTTATCTGACATATAAATATTTTTTGACACTTGACAATTATGAGATCAAGAGAGAGGACTAATGTGAGGCCAAAAGACAGCCCAGCTGATTGTGCCCAAAGAAGAAGTTATTGATATAATTTTTAGACCTTCATATATACATATATTTTTAATTTTTATTTACAATAATTATTTAAATATGAAACTTTTGCTCTGAAGATATATTGTTTGTTTTATTGCTTTGTTTAAACTCTTTTAGCCAAATCTCTCTTTTTATATATAGTACATAATTTTTAAAATTAATATTTTTTTTAACTTTTTCAAATTTCCTATTTAACTGAATTTATGTCGTATAAATAGTGTATTTAACATCTGCCTTGTTTATTTCAATATCCTATTAACCATTTTCATATTTTAAAAAATCACTTGCTAACCCAGTTACTACGCCCATGCCCTAGTTGTAACTTATTTTAAATTTCCCGCTATACTGTATTTGTCCAGTGTAAATCATACTCGGTTCGCAGCGCTATCTACTTTTTTCTACTTTGAAATAGATCATAGTGTGTTCTTACAAAAGTGAACAGCTTATAATATAAAACAATATTTTAACAGTGTAATAGGGATGACGTTCTAAACCAATCCGAAGCAAGGACAAACAGCTTCTATCTTCTTACACACATTTTTCTACTTTGAAATAGACCATAGATCTGTTTATTTTGTTGATTTTTATAGTGTATTATTGACTTTTAGACACTTGGTTATATTGTAAAAATGGCTTTACAGTTTTGGGTTATGTTTGTATTATTTTAGGTTAGTATTATATTTACAAAATATTTAAGATGTCACTACTCAGAATGAAATATGACAAAAGATATTTTTTTAAATGACATATTTATAATCTGACTTTTCAAATTATTTTTCTTTAATACCAATATCACATACAGTTTCAAAGGTGCAAATTGTTGAAAACAAAATTTCCTCTTAGTTTGTTCTTACAAAAGTGAATTGCTTATATGTTAACTCTTCGTAAACAAATTTATATTTTTTTAAAGAAAAATTTCATAGATATAGGCTATTCCAAACGTTTAGGTGGAACTAGATTTTGCAATCTAGTTACTTTCATCGTTTGAATCGTGCTTTTTGGCTGGTTTGTTTAAGCTTTGTAAATCATACTTACAATAAAAAAAAAAAATTGTTAAACTTAATATTATTTTAAAATGTCATTTTCTTTATATTTTGATTTTTTTGTGTCATTCTTAATACAAATTTCCCTTTTATTTTATTTATTTTTTTTTTGTCATTAAAATATGTGAAAAAGTATTTTATTTTTGACATAAATCATTCGTTTCCATGGTTTCACTGTTGGAATGTAAAATTTTCACATACCAACGTCAAAAATTAAATAACCCAAGCAAGGTCCCTTTTTCGTGACAACCTAAAAGAACGAAATTCCCATTTAGTTCCGCCTGAACGTTTAGAGTAGCCTGTAGGTTAAAGTTAATATATGCTGTTCACTTTTGTAAGAACAAATTAAGAGGAAATTTTGATTATAATAGTTTGCACCTTTGAAACTGTATGTCAAGTTGGTATTAAAAATGGTAAAAAATGTTAATTTGACATATATCATAGTAAAAAATGATATCTTAACTATAATGATCATAACCAAAAAAATCTGAAGTCTGAATTACAGCGCAAGGAAATTTTTTAAATGACATTTAAAGTCAGTAATACACTACTAAAGTAACCAAAATAACTAGATCTGGTTTGTCCGTACAAAAGTGAACAGCATATATCATTATAAAATGTCATTTTCAATGGTTAAAGGGTTAAAGCCGCATTCAGAGCTCTTAAATCAATAGCTTATACACTGTATCTTATAGACTGTTTACTGTCACTAGAAGTTTGACATATGGTAAGACGTGAAACCGTTCAGACCTCTAAAATCAATACGTTGTTCGTTGTGCATTGTGGATAATTTTCTAAATTTATAGCTAGTGAGAGGTTTTAATGAGACAGACATATAAACACATTGGCTATCGCATTCTATCAGTGACACCGTATTTATCGAATTCCTTTACATAACCTAACATAATGTCATCATTAACAAATCTTGCTCAAAAGATGGACAGTAAATATGATCAATGTAGGTAATTAGGTAGTTAAAATCTAAGGCAACAGAATTATACGAACGATAATACATATAAAACATTTTACGAAGCCAAGTAGTTGGTTTCAAAAAACACAGATGGCGGTCTATTCGTAACATTAATTTATTATTATTATTATTATTATATTATTTATTTTACATCGGCCTTTATTTCTGCAACGAGGCTAATCGCCGATGCCAGGGGGCGAGCTCCTACGCCTGGATGAGGGGAGAATGATTGTGAAAATGAGAGTAATGTAAACATATTATTCTCGCCCGAATAATATCACCAACGAAGCAGGCTCGAACCACAGACCGGACAATCGTACTGGGTTTCCACCAGTACAAACCGCACGACTAAGTGCGCTCGACCACCACGTTGGCTAACATATTAATTTCTAACTTGCTATGACAACGTTTAAATAATGCATAGAAACATAACTTACTGCTAACAAAGAACAGCCTACAACCTGTTAATTTAAAGAGCTCTGAATGCTGCTTAAGTGTGTTGGAAACACACGTTAATTGCCTTGGTATTTAACTCTGAGAAGTTAACAAACTAGAGTTAGTAGCTTTAGCTACTTAACTCGTTAAACCCCGGCGTTATAGAAATCACCAAAATCTGTTTATAAACTCTGCCACTTATTAACTTATGTGTTAATATGTTTCTTTTTTTTTTTAGGTATGAAAATCTGCAACAAGGTAAGAAGAAATACAAGTCGGATGGATTAGTAAATTTAAAATATACAGTAGTGGAATCTCGCGCAAACCTACTATACACCTGGATATTAGTGAACTTGCATAAGCCTAGTTGATGGCCATCTTTAGTGTTGATGTGGAAAGGGTAACATAAACCGCGCGCATGTGCACAATGACTATGAGTTCCTGTTTCATTTCAATGTTGGCAAAACTGTCCAGATTAGATTAAAATACATCGAATGACAATATGTGTATACTGGATTAAAAAAATATTATATGCTCGTGAGTACCAACTTTGAAAAAAATATCGACTGTTTTGAAATATTTACTTAAAAATGGTTGTTGATACTGTGCCAATTTGATAAATTTATAAGATTTTAGTTATAATAGAGTTCGAAATTTGTAGGTTTTTAAATGCATGACCTTATTGAGTGTAGAGTGATTCCAGCCTTTCGCAATTTAAACAATATCCTCTTATTAAAATCTGCAGTATTTATAGATCATAGAAATTACATTAATTATTAATAAAACGATAATAGAATTATAAGGTAAATGGCTGTTTAATATGTATAACCTCGATAGTTACCAAAAACCCATGACAATAAATTAAATACAATCAATTTATGTTTTTGTGGTCTAGTGTATTGACTAGCTAAGCTCTTAAAGAAATTAAGGTTAGGTTAAATACCACAGCTCTCACAAGTTTATAATTTGAAATAAAATTTACAACAATTTATATATAAATTTTATTATTATATTAAATAAAAATTCGCTGAAACTTTTGATTTATAGATTATTACTTATTTTATTTCAGAATGTTAGTTTTTATGAACAACTTGTAAATCTGTGGTGTTACACGTACCGTTAAGGAGAATATATCATAAGTGTTCGCACATGGGCCCCAAATATTCATGCTATTGAGAAATGTATACATCAAAAATGATTTTTTTTTTTAAATTTTAAACACGGACTGATAACCGAACGAAATCTGAATAACGGTATTAATGTCTTCTTGCTAAAGTAAGAATTATCCCTAACTATATAGTTGAAATATCTACTAAAATCAACACCAATCAATTGGTTCAACACCAATCAATTGGTAAAAATTGGACAATTGTAAATTCCGAAATTATTCACATTCAAAAGTTCAAAAGAAAGCAAATGATATCCACATATTACGTTCTACCTGTAAGAGGACGTATATAAGTTCGTTTTCATTTCCATTCTTTAACAAATTTCACTTATGTCGGGTTGCTAACGTCAGAGTTTTCTCTAACTCAAGTTAAAATCATTTGTTTTTATATGTTAGAATTTTTGTATATTGTATTTTGTATTTTTGCGAATTGTTTTGGCGGTCATGTTTGCTGGCAGTTCATTTATATAGAGTATAAAGAGCAACGGACCCAAAATTGAACCTTGAGGAACTCCCAAGTCCGTTCTTTGAACTGTTGAAAAAGTATTATTCACGGAAACATGCTGAATTCTCTCTAACAAGAAACTCATCAGAAGTTTTTTAGCTCCTCTAATGCCATAGTAGTCTAATTTATTGCACAATATAGAATGGGAGACACAATAAAATGTCTAAAAAACGTCTCCAAAACGACTTTTAGTTAAGTCACAAAAAGTGGCAGCAGTATGGAATCCATTTTCTAAATTTTCCATTATTTGAATTATCAGATTTTCGGCTGCTTTAGTAGTAGATAATTTCCGCCTAAAGCCAAATAGCCAAAAGCCAGATAGTCGGTAGATCGGTGATTCCCCGTGATTCCAAATAATATACTCGTAAGCAGAACTTTCAAATAGCACTTTTCTATGAGTGCAACTGCTGTGTACAGTACCAGTACGCTGATTTCGACCCGTTTTTGATTTGTTGTTCGATAAAGAAAATGTTTTGGCAAAATTTAATTGTTATTATTTAAATGTTATTTCTTTACTTTCTTCAAATAAATATTCAGAAAAATGGTCGAAAATGAAAAACAGAATGAGTAATAATATAAATACATATAATTCGGCCTGCGTGAATTTTACTTGTTAATAAAACGGCCCAGGGATGAAATGATTTTGACACCCTTGTGTTAAATTAAAGCTTACTGTTTTAGTTCTCATTTTGACCACAAGATATCTTATATTAACATTGTTACATTTTCATTTTAAGTTTCATAACAGCCATTTATTTATTATAATCCTAAATTAATAAATCTAAAATTAAATTCAAAATCAATAGTAAAATAAAAAAATAATAAAATTGTGTTAACAGCTATTGTATATAGGTTTAATGTATTTAATTAAATAGTATTTTTTACACTGAATTCTTTTAGAGCAAAGCTGTTAATAATTAATTAATATTTGTAATAAATACAAATATAAGTAGGTTTATTTTTTACCAACTTTAAATGTTATTAGTAAATAGATAATGTTAATAAATTAATATATAAAAACCAGGTTTTGGGCTAAAGCGTTTTTAAAACGGGTTTAATTTCTTTGGTTTAGATAATTGAGATTTTTGGCTAGTGAAAAAAAACGTTCAACTTAACTTCCATTAGGTTAGAATTATAGGAAGCATCTTAAGCCCAAAGTTTATGTACTGAATTAGTGCTACAATCTAAAACTTGGACTAAATTTTTTTTTTATATTGTAAAAGTGGTGTCATTCTAAACCAATCAGAAACAAGGACAAACAGCCTGGGACCCACCCAGTGTGTCCCAGCGCTTTATTTAAAGTCTCTTTTCGTTCGTTTAATTGATATTTTTTAATTCCAACATGACATACAATTTCAAAGGTGCAAACTATTCAAATCAAAATTTTCTCTTAGTTTGTCCTTACAAAATGAACAGCATATACACAAAAGTAAATAAATACATACAGAGCTAATAGCAGAAAATTATGATTGTATGCCATTGTCCATAAGTAACGTGTATGTTGAGATTTATTTAAATCTCATTAATTTAATTACATAATATGAATAGAAAATACTTACGAATGAAAAGCACTTCTTTTAGTCTTTGTATTTTATGGGCTGCGTTAGGTGCAAATAGCCTTTGTTGCTGTGCGCCAAAAATTTTAACTAACTAACTAGTCGTCTTTGTATTTTGCGTTTTTGCTCAGCCGCAGACAGTATAGCTAACCATTTTGACAAGATACCAAATTTCAGGTTAAATGTGTTATTTTATATTAAATTATAAAATAACTTAAAACTATTTTAACCCTGTCTTTTATTTATGATTGATAAATTATGAATATACTTTAAATAATCAAAATAAATGATAATAATCACTTTTTAGTACGAAATAAACTGGCTAATAGCCAAAGCTGCTAAAGTCAACAAATAAAAGGGGAAAAAAACGAAATAAACAAAATATTGGCAGCCATTATGGTCGTTAGAATGAAATATAGGCCAGTGTTTCTCAACAGGTGGTCCACGGACCATCAGTGGTCCCCAGAAAAATTTTAGTGGTCCGCGAAAGTTTTTAATATGTGTTTTTTGCAGTTTTTATTTTTATTTTTCATGCACATTTTTTATGTAAATAATTTATATTTTGCTTATTTTCTGTAAACTTTCTGTGATTATCTACAAATAAAATAAATGTATTTAGTAGCACATTAAATATATTTGTTTTCTTGCAAAAAATTAACCAACAATTATTATTAGTGGTCCGCGTTAGAAAATTATATATTATACTGGTCCGCGGTGCGTTTTTGGTTGAGAAACACTGATATAGGCTATTCCAAACGTTTAGGCGGAACTAGATTTTGCAATCTACTTAAACGATGCAAGCATCGTTTAATTCGTGCTTTTTGGCCGATTTGTTTAAGATTTGTAAATCATACTTGCAATAAACATTTTTTGGTTACGGTTAATATCATTTTAAAATGTCATTTTCTTTATATTTTTATTTTTTGTCATTCTTAATACAAATTTCCTATTTATTTATTTTTTTGTCATTAAAATATATAAAAAAAAGTATTTTATTTTTGACATATGTCATTCGTTTCCATGGTTTCACTGTTGGAATTTTTAATTTTTATATGCCAACGTGAAAAATCGCCGACCGGCGTAGCGTAGTGGTAACACATGTGCTCTACGTTACTAAGGTCTCGGGTTCATATCCCGTTCAGGCATGGAATAATTTTCAAAAATAATAATTGTCCTGGCTAATTGCCAAAACAGCAAAGGCCATTAAAATAAAAAAAAAAAAAATTAAATTATCGTGACAACCTAACAGAACGAAATTCCCATTTAGTTCCGCCTAAACGTTTGAAATAACCTGTAATTACCGTAAAAAAAATTGTATATAAAAATTCATAAAGCCTGCTTCCTTAAATACTTTTATTCAATGCCTTTTTCCAACAAATTGGGATTTTTCTATACAAAATTAGACACAATATGATGGGACAAAAAAAAACAATTTTTATTAACCCTTACGTTACGGTGTCCTTTGGTTGCGGTGTGGGGTATAAATGTACCCCATTTTTATTTTATCGTAAATAAATAATTTATTAATAATTTGTATTCAGGTTTACTATTGAATATATTAAAAATGTTTTTTAGCTGAAATCACAATATTTTCAATTGCAATTTTTTCATACGTCCAACATTCATAAAATCCTGTTTCATACTAACCAACTAAATTTCTAGCAAAGCATAGTATACGCCCAACCTGCTACGTCTGTTCTGTTCAACGTACTGATTCATACTGAATCGGCTGTTTAGGCGTAGCTTTGCAAATATTGGAAAATTCATCCGAGTTGACTCCGCCCTTTACTTAAAAATAACCAATAAAATTCATGAAAAATAAATTAATTAATATTAGGTGTTTAAAATAAAAAATGAAAAAAATATTTACCTACATTGTTTCATAAGTAGGTAAATAGAGTATTTATGGTATTTATAAAACTCAAGAACAATTATTTTATTCAAATTTTGTGGGGTACATTTTAAATAGCACCGCTCCGTAAGAGTTATTAAAGTTGTTGTCTAAAACTCATAGTAGAGATAGAATATGCAATGGAAAATTTAACATGAGAAATCTCTACGTTGCAATTCGAAAAGGGACATACGGTATATCATATTACAGAAGAAAAAAAATCTATCAACGCTCAGTTTTTATCTGTCATCAATAATTATTGTTTTATTGGGGGCCAGTTCCTCACTCGACGCCTCTTGTAATATAGTGCTATTTATGACGTTATTAAGAACAATTAGCGAAAGCATGGTTTTAATTTTTCTGTTCAACATATTCGTTAAGTATTGTTTTTGATTGTAGCACATGATTGAGTATATAAACTGAATATAAATCGAGCTATTGCGCAATTCATATATCTAGTCAAATACGGTGATTTAATAATTTGCCACTTGAAATATAGAGATTTAATAAATAAAGTTGGAATGCAACATCTGTAAAATACTGGTCATAAATTACCTTCGTTTAGAATTATTGAATAGTGATTTAAGATAGTGATTTATTTTAAGGTTATAAATACAGAGTTTATCTTTTACATAATAATATATTGCCATTTAAATATAAGTAGCTAATTTCTCAATAGTATCTTTTAGCTCATTAAGTTTTACCTAGAAACTAGATGGTATGGTTTATACAGGGTTTCTTTTAAATTGTCCACTATTCGCGACTCAAACTAACGTTGGCGGCGCTGAGTACGACAGTTAATGGCTGCGAGAAGCGTATATGTCAGAAGTTTTT
This sequence comes from Liopterus haemorrhoidalis, assembly GCA_963971575.1. Taxonomy (NCBI): domain Eukaryota; kingdom Metazoa; phylum Arthropoda; class Insecta; order Coleoptera; family Dytiscidae; genus Liopterus; species Liopterus haemorrhoidalis. The sequence goes on from OZ020613.1 coordinate 63,757,694, forward strand.
TCTTAATATTTATCTGTTCAAACAATATTTCGCCAAAAAAGCACTGTATTTAAGTCACTATATTTAAAAATACGTCTTAATTTACATAAACTGCAGCTCAACACACTACAAATATTATACAAATATATGCTACTGTTTAATTTACCAAGTCGCCACCAGATGTCTCACTGTTATTTGGAGTCGCGAATTGCTATCTCGAAAAGAGCTGCGAATTTGAATCAACCCAAATCTAACCTAAAAGTTTATACAATTATTTGGAGTAAACGGTTATTCAATTTCATTAAATATGTTGTCAAATCGAAGGAGACGTCTAGCTCTTTTTTTATGTATATTTAGACTTATTGCGATATGAAGAAAAGCGATGGTGGGTACGTCCTATATATACACAGAAACAGAAGGCAACATGGAGATTATTTTATCTTGTTGCAAAAAATGAGACACAAAAAACAGACAGTTACTTCAATTACAAGAAAAGAATTTAATACACAATCTTTTTTACTTGACATCACAGTTTAAAATGAAGATTCTGTTGGCCCCTCCTTGGGGGTGTATTATTAGTATACCCACTGCATGACATTTCTGCAGACCAGATATTTGAAACCGAATCCATAATAATAAACTTTATGACTGCCGACAACATTGTAAAAGTCGCTATTTCGCTACATCAATTTACGTCTTTAAATTTTTTTTTAGGAAATTAATATAAGTGTCTCGCTAAAGATCTCACCATTCCGAAAAAATATATCTGTTTCTATGGTTTCGACGGTGCGGCCAGCGCTAAAGTTGAAATTTCTGAACTTGTGACACCGCGCCTACGACACCATGATTTTTTCAAAATAGAGCGATCCTATTGGTTGAATTTCTTGTACCACGCTTCCAACACCAGAATGAAAATGATACATAACGCTCAAGAATTAATGACCTCCCTGTACAAATTACAGATTCTGCTTAGCCGTTTCGCAGATATTCTACGTAGGTAGCTAGTAAATAAATAATAGCCTTACATCGCAAATTAATTGAGAAAATTGCAATTTAAATTTATATTAATTTTATTGAAATCTCGTAACAAGAGTACTAAGATAATTAAACCAACTTCGTAGCTCTTATAGTTCCCGCGATAGCAATAGTGATCAAAGTAAAATGAACACTCTGTATAATAAATACTAAATTATATTGTATTCCGCGGAATAAGACAGTATAAAAAGAATTCTGATTTTTTCTTTTTTTCCTTTATTTTTACTCTCATTTCTATTGAGAACTGACATGCTTCAAAACGCTGTCTAGGGGTCGATTTATTGTACTAGATACTCTAGTACTATTTAAATTTATTACGTACATTTTAGTGTTGAATTTTTGTTAGAATGTCAACAAAAGTTGTAAAAAACTATAAAAGCAGAACAAATTTTAGTGATTTTGGCTGTCATTCAAGACAGGACAAAGATAGGCATCTTAGTTTATTTCTTTTCCTAAGAAAAAATGGGAGGAAAGTTAATATTAAGTCCAGATTGGAAAAATTTTGGTTATGGACAGGAGGAAGGCATGGGAATATATTTTGAGTTAAAAAGTAACTGATACTATGCGAGTTTGTTCATTGCATTTGTCGCAGAAAAACAAAACTGCACTAATATGCTTACACCTGCAAGTTGCGTATTTAACTTTTAGCTGCTCCTGTCCAACTAAAACTAATTTTATTTCATGATGTAATGAACATAATGCACTTGTTTGCAAACAGAATGCATGTTTGTAAATTTAGATGGTTGACACTCAGCTTCTAATGTACCACATAAAATTACGTGCCCGGCATTAGCATCTGCTCACCTACAAATTACACTTCAATAAATCTACTGAAATTAAACTTTAAATACTGTAATTTGATGCCCACTTTCTGTTATACACCTCGATACATCTGTAGCGCTTAAAAATGTCGCAAATATTTACTCGCATTTTAATAAAATAAAAATTTACTGTGCTTAAATTCTCCTATTCGCTATCAGCAAATTGATGGCTGAGTACTAGAGTCAACAGCCATATTGTCTTGGTTCACAACGCCGCCACTGGTAATGTCACTTCTCAATATTTAATTAATGATCCAGAATTTCGCGGATAATATAATTAACAAACAAAATAACTATACTGTCCTATAATTTTAAATGTAAATAATATATTTTCTGTAGTCCATTTATTTTTAAAGTAGGTAATAAAAACGAAGACTTTAGTTTAGTTGTAAATTAAGCTTAATTTAGAAGATAATTAAGTAATAAAATATAATTTTTATGGTATTATTTAGATAATCTATATAATATAAACAAATATGTAAAAGATAAACTAACATGTTTTTAGTTAGAAGGCCTATTTTAATATTAACTTAAACCATAAACAAATATATGATTTTATGTAGTTTTGTACACAATTCCTTATTATAAGGTACTTAATTTATTAACAGATTATTATTATAGTTAAACAATTGTTAAAGTTTTTTTAGTTTCAAATTATAAAAAATACCATTCATTTTTATTCTGTGGAATGTGATAATAAATTTTTTCACAGGATATGTTTATTTTTAAATTTACCTACCCATTCCTTTTTAGGGTTTCGCAGGTATAATCGAGATATCGTTACACACAAAGGCAATACCCGAACCGCTGGTACTAAAAAAGGCCATCGATGTCGTTTTAACATCCCACAGTAGTTAAAGTAGATCGTTGGTCCTGAAGGAGCCAAAACCTTTATCCCAGTCCACCGCAAACCTTTAGAAGAATTTAACATGAAGTTAACATTTAAATGTCGACAGAAAACATTCATATCGAAATGCCAAAAGGATAACTCGTGATAGTTATTATAAAAAATATATTACAGTCTGTTTCAAACGCTTAAGCGGAACTAAATGGGAATTTCGTTCTTTTAGGTTGTCACGACAAGGGACCTTGCTTGGGTTATTTCATTTTTCACGTTGCAATGTCAAAATTTAAAATTACAACAATGAAACCATGGAAACGAATGACCTATGTCAAAATTAAATTATTTTTTTAATATATTTTAATGACAAAAAAATTAATAAATGGGAAATTTGTATTAAGAATGACACAAAAAATCAAAATATAAAGAAAATGACAATTTAAAATGATATTAACCTTAACAAAAAATGTGTATTGTAAGTATGATTTACAAAGCTTAAACAAAACGGCCGAAAGGCGCGATTTAAACGATGAAAGTAACTAGATTGCAAAATCTAGTTCCGCTTAACCGTTTGGAACAGACTGTACATTGAAAAATTAGCTGTGGCCACCACAGGACCAACCGCTATCACAAAATACTTGTTTAATTTATGCTGCTTTATCAAAAAAAGTCTCAAATAAAAGTTGTTAGTTATTGATTTTATAGCAACATTTGTTAAATAATTTTTTTCGTAATATTTCTTTATTGTGAAATATTCGCAAAAATCTTAAAATCGACACGAGTAAACTCCCTTTCTAGTAAACCGATTTTTACCAAAAGTTGATCAACTCGTACCATTGATGTCAGAAACTTAAATATGAAGTTTCATAAAAATCCTTTTAGCCGACAGGAATCATTCTAAAAATAGTCAAAACCTTATGCAGGGACCGCAATTCGTGGAGATCCATTGAAATCTCGAAATGTCAAAATCGGTATGATCACAATACCTCCCTTATATATGTTGACGGTCGGTAAAAATGTGGGATTAACGAAAGTAATATTACCTTGACCTTTTTTTGTTTTTATTTCTGAATAAGTAGTTGCTAGGCAACTAATAAACAAATGGCGCGCAAATAGTTTCGCATATGTCGAAAGTAATTCACAAAAAAAACGCGTATTTTAGAAAATTGAATTAACACCCGCTGTTCTAACAAAATGGCGAATTTTGATTAAAATTTTGTTGAATTGCAAGGAAGAAGTTCCAAATTGACTTAAATCACAACCGCCAAATAGTCCAGATTTTAATGCATTGGATTTTGGCTTTTTCAATTCTATACAATCCTTACAACATACAGCTTCACTGAATACAATCGACGAACTGATTGAATGAGTACAAACTGCATTAAACATACAAACCCTTGATAATGTTCTTCTAATATTGCAAACTTGTCTAAAAGCAACCATGCTAGCAAAACGATGGAATTCCTATAAGATTCCGCACATTAATAAGGCGAAAATTCATCGTAAGGGACGATTACAAACAACATTATCATGTTCCATACAAAATGTGGAGACGGCCATGTCCTTGTTAAATTAAAACTTTTTGTATTATTCTTTGTTTTACTAAATACACACACCGGCAAATTTAAAGGATAAGATTGAAAATTGTTTTTTTTTAAATTTTATTAGTTTGTAGCCTATATCTAGATAGCTTTAAATGCTCTACTTAAACAATGAACGAACATTGTATCGAGGCCAAGGAGAACAAAATGCAATATTTAATTTTGCAACTACTGTATCTTTTGGTGGATGTTCAATTATGGTGTGGGGTGGAATATGTTTAGGAGCTCGCACAGAGTTAGTGCTGATTGATGGCGGAGCGTTAATTGCTGATAGGTACATCAGAGATATTCTTCAAGACCATATTGTACCTTTTGCCTCATATATCGGAGAAAATTTCACCCTAATGTAGGATAATGCGCGCCCACACATCGCCCACTGTGTAACAGACTTTTTAAACCAAGTGTGTATAACAACAATGGGTTGGCCAGCGTGCTCCCCTGACCTCAACCCGATTGAACATTATTCCAAAAAACATCGTACTAAAAGATTACCTGAGAGATATTAACAATATGTACCCTACAGGGAAAATAATTAGATTTTTTGTATGTTCCTTTAAATTTGCCGGTGTGTGGATTTGTAACTATTTCATAAATAAAATCATTCTAATTAATTAAAATTGTAAATGTAAATCATATTTTCCGACAAGAAAAAAATCAAAATGTATACCATATTTTCGAACGGAGGGAGTATTATTTATTGTTTTATTTATACTAACTTATAAATAATATTCTAGTTATAAAGATGGGCTGTGTGAGGCACAAATAGCCTCCATTGCTGAGCACCAAACATTTTAACTTACTAAATAAAAACTTGCAGTGTAAAAAAAACGTAAATTTTTCCCGTTGAGCATGCATGAGCGTCACTTTCAATATGAACAACATTATGTACAGTTGGACACATAATGCATTTATTATTTGTTAGTCGTAGATAAATAAATTATTGTTAACAAAACAACAGACTTTTTTTGTTCAAATGATCACTTATAAATTTATTATTGGTTCACAGGTACAAATCTCAATAAAGTTTCTAACAGCTTCAGAAGGACAGCGTTCCACAAACTTCGAAGTATAATCCAATAAATCCAAAAATCTCTGATCATTCAAGAAAACGTGCATAAAAACTTTGTTATCAAAATATTCATTTCTACAACTGTCATAAATGATCTCTAACTGCGTTCTTAAACTAAGATCGCACATATATGGAACAGAAGAATGCCATGGAAAAACTGCTACAATAACTTTTAACAAAGCAGAAAATGGCAAGAAATAAATTAAATTTGGTAATTCACCAGTAGCACCCAATTCTTCCTCTTCACCTAAACTTTCTTCAAAGATATGTGAATATTCACCATGGACTGGAATATCTTTAATGCCATAATATTCATTGTAATCAGCATCAAGAAAACTAGTGGATGATTCAAAATGTTTACAAGTTCGATCAAAAACACGTTCTATAACAGAATTAACACAAGCAAGCATTTGTTCTCTTTCTTTTGCTTCAATTTCTTTCTGTATACGTAGTAGTGTTGCAAATTTATTTCCAATCTCAGTATCCCAGCAGACTAAGTTGCCCATTGCCAATTCAAGAGCTTTGCTTACACCATGAAGAGAATCCATATCTTTACAGAAATACAACAATAGTCCAGTATAATTTACATGATCTTTTTGGACTTGAAACATTCTAAACAAAAGTTCTTTAATTAAATTCATTCTTAAATAATCCTGTTCACCATAAAATTCTTCCTCAAACCAAAATTGAACAGAAAAATATTGTTGTTTATTTACGTATTCCAATTTATCAGGATCCATATTTCTAAACTGTCTTCGTACATCCAATAATTCATATTCAGTTGGAAAGGGTAATAGTAAATTCCAAATAATAAAATCCTTCCAATCAATACATTCCGGATCTCCATACAACTGTTTAACAACCATAACAACTTGTTTAAGATTTAAATTGTACCATTTTTCAGGTAATTGATTTGCTGCACATTGCTCGGGTTTGTGGCATACTAAATCTTGGAGAATATATATAAAGGTTTGTACTGGAATACATCCATTTGGAGAAAGATCTAAGAATATGGATACTAACATATCTAATTGGAATATTGTGAACTCAATATCAGATTCTCTTTCTCGAAGGGTTGGGTATTTGAAAGGTTCATCTGAATAAAATAGCATGTTTTGTTCTATACGGAATTGTGCGTCTTTTATTACTAATCTCAGTTGAATTGGTTGTGTAGCTTCTATTGCACGTGCGAAAACAAGACAAACACAATCAACACTTTCTACTTCATCCAAAAATCTTTCTTGTATCCTATCGTGTACATCATAAAACAAATTTTCAGCGTAAGTTAAATTGTCATTTATATTATCTTGACCCCTTTCGTGGATGAGTGTTAATCTAAATTTAGTTCTTAAAATTTCTCCTTCTATTGCACAAATCCATTCACGTATCATATCTTCTGCTTTTTGTGCAAGTAATATATCAAATTCTGTTAATGTAACTTCTACTTTTTTCTTTTTTGGTTTAATAGCTTTCTTTTCTTTTTTACCAGACTTTGGTGGTTTTACAACACAATGTTTTTCAACTGATTTAACAACACCTAAAGAAGCAGATCTCCAAGTTAACAATTGTGAGATACAAGTATTGAAAGCATTTAGTAGATAAGTTGTGTAGGGATTTTCTTGAGTTGATTCTGATACATTTATTAATTTATTTGCTAATATATGTACAGCTTTAACATAATAAGTATCAGATCTTTCTTCTAAATCAAATACTGGAACTACATCTATTTGTTGTAGAGCGAATTTTAATGATTTTGTTTCCGTGGGTTTTTTAAAAGTCATAGAAGTATAGTAATCTTGTAAGAATTGCAAGGTTAAAATACAACGATTCATTTCTAGTTGGGCGGCTTTGAGATAAACATTTGTTAGTAAACTACTATTTGTTGCAAACCAGTTTTCTTTGATTATCTTTTGTCTTTCTTCTTCACTTTCTCTTTGTCTTGTGTCACAAATATCCCATAATTTATCTCTAAATTGTTTTAATCTAAAATGTAATTCTGCTTTATATTCATTGTCTTCCCTTAAATCTGATTCTATCGCGTTGTATATAGTTTGGAATTCTGTCAAATATTCTTGTTTATTATCGGGTCGTTCGATATATTGTTGCATATGTGTGTCAATTCCATGTATGTAAGGAATTATTTCATCTTGATAAAGTCTTTTTGAGAAGAAGAGTTCTTTAAAATCATTTAAGTAAATAGATTCGCCTTCTTGCCAATTTGTGCCAAGTAAAACACATAGTTCTTTCGTTAAAGGTAAAGTAATGTATCCCCAATCCTGTTCTCCTGGTTTTGGGGGTTCAACATATACTTCTTCAAATATAGGGGGTGGTGTAGGAGGACGCACTTCTACTTCAATAGGTTCTTTTCCTTTTTTTCCTTTTTTACTTTTTTGTGTTTTTTCTGAACTAGCATCAGATTTTCCTTTCTTTTCTTTCTTTTCCTTCCCTTTCTTGTCCTTTCCTTTTTTACCTTTTCCTTTAGCAGCTTCCTTTTCTTCAGCTCTTTTCTTTCTTGCAGTCAATGCAGTTAATTCAGAAGATTCAACTAATTCGTCATATATTTGTTTAGCGTATGCCTCATCTCTAGTTACGAATTTAACAATTTCACTGAGTGTCATATTATCCATTTCGTGGTAAGTAAAAGAATTATTAACTGTTAACCTGTCATAGAAAGTTGTTAAATCGTTTGTAAAATATTCAGTTTCATACTCTTCAGGGGTACCTTCGGGTTCACTGTTTATATGAATGAAAGAAGTCAGAAATGATTCATATTTATTAGGAGGAGACGGTTTGGGGTTAGGCAATAGTTGTGATAGTCTTATATCAACATGTGGATCTGGTGGTAAGTCAAATATTGCGTCTCTATCTTCCACTGATTCTAACTCATATTGTTCTTCAAGATCGCTTTGATCAGGTCGAAAGTTTTCAGGAACAACTTTGCCATTGAAAAATTCTTCTAACATATATGCTTCGTTAAGAGTTTCTGGGAAATTTATCAAAACCCAACCCTTAAAAGGCGGTATATTTTGAAAATATTCAATCAACATGTGTATAAGTAAGTATTCATTTAATTGTAGCCCTATGTTTAATGTTTCATAAGCCATTTTTCCAAGTTCTCCTTTCCAAGATAATTCTATTTCTTCTCCAGGATAATATCTAGGGGTTTGTGTTTCTTTTGGGACTAATTCAGTTGGTATTTCTGCTGGAAGTTTACCTCCCTTCTTTTTACTTTTTTTATCTGACCCTTTATCTTTTTTCTTATCTTTTTTATCACCCTTTTTATCTTTTTTTTCTTTTTTCTCTTTACCAGGTTTACCTTTCTTTTTACTTTTCTCAGTTTCTGTATTTAATCTGTCATCATATTCAATAGTACTTTCTTCTGCGTATATTGTTAAAAAATAATTAATAACATTTTGTATTTCAAGTACAAGTACTTCTTTTCTAACTAAAAATTTTTGAAGAAGAGGTAATACTTCGTGGTTTACCATACCGGTTAAAGCAGCTCGTACATCTGTAGGGGGCAATTCAGGTCTTTCAGGAGGATCAGGATAAGGATATTTTATTTTTAATAATCGATGAACAATAAATCCTAAAATATTTAATCCTGCTTGAATTTCCGGACGATTTTCTTCAAAGAAAGTAAGAGCGTTCTCATTGTTCCATAAAGCATATAAATTATTATAATCTGAAAAATCGGCTTCGTCTAAACCAATTTGCCGGTATAATTCTAATGTCAGAATATTATCAAATAGTGATATTTCTGAAAGAATTTCTGATGGGTCTTTTATAATATCAAGAATCGGCAATTCGTTAAAGAAAAGAAGGTTCCATTCTCTCTGAACTTCTTGGGATGGCTCCATTCCATATTCTCGAATATATTCACTTCTTTTAATAGCTGAATCAATTAAATCATACACTATATCTTCACACATCTGGACAGAATCTTGGTGTTCTCTTTCAAGTTTTGCATTCCATAGTCTTCTGTGTAGTTCCAACTGTCTTTTTCTATTATCAATGTAACGTTGTTCTTTAAACGAAACATTAAGATGTTGTTGGTATAAACGATTCAGAAAATCATTTTCTTTAACTTTAATATAAAGTCTATTTTGATTTTGGAGGTTTGTTAACATCGCTTCCTTTAAGAAACGTACTTCAACGAGTTTTAGAGTTATTTGTTTTTCATACTCAGATTGTCGTAATAATTTTGATGTAATAAGAGCTTTAAAATCATCGTCTTCTTTCTCAACAATCTTATCGTAAAGAGAAGAAAGCAACAATTTACATATGTGGTTTTGCATGTTTTTTTTTGTGAGCCAAAAACGTTCTTTAATTCGTAAATATTTAATGAATTGTCTCGCTTTCTTTTTATCCGGTTCACAATGACCTGTAGCATCACGTGAAAGAGAAGTATCAGGTATTACAACTTTACATGTTGCCAAAGGTTTTACTTCACTTTTAATTTCCATTATTTGATTTTTTTTACGAAATTCTATTTCGTCCATATATTTTTCTCGATAGTCTTTCAATCTCTGCTCTTCATGCAGTCTTATTTTTTCTTCTAAAAATTTTACATAATCTGTACGAATAATAGAACTTCTTTTTAAAAGATCAAGGTATTTATCTTTATGCCATTTTATTACTTCTATTGTGTTTTGAATATTAGGTGCACAACTAATCTGATTTATTTCACAAGCGTTATAAAGTTTGTCAAGGGATTTTGGATCAGATGTCGCACATAATTCTTCGTTCATTTTTCTATCGACTAAATAACTGAGTTTATTTTTGCTATTCAGAATAACGTAAAGCTGATAGAATAATCTAATTGCAGCCATTTCATTTTTGTTAGCAATCTCCCTCATAACTTTCTCATCTATGTTAATACCTATCGATTGCAACCAAGATTTAAGGTATTCTTGATTTGCATATGCTTCTTCGATGTCATAGGTTTTTTTGAGTAACTGTAAATTTTCAGACGAAATGATTCCATAATTCTCAAGTACTTCAGCCAACAATGTTCCATCTTGTGCAATATCAGCAAATGATGTTAAATTGTAATCTACAATTAAGCCTAATCTGCTACCAAGCCATAGTTTTAAAATTTCACTCATCTTTTTGTAAATTTTAAAAGGGTTATGTCAATATTTATCTGTCAAACAGTTTACTAGATTTTTGTTTAATGTAACATTTTTAACTAGGATTCTAAAAATGTGGGTGAATCAAATATGTAGATTATGTGCTCAAGTTAGTGAAGTATTATTCCCTATATTCGAAAAAGATGGAGATAGACCAAGATTAGATTTAAAAATCAAAAAATGTTTATCGTTAATGGTAATATAACCTCAAAAAAAATTATTTTTGAAATATTTTCATCTGTATTTTAATTTAGATTACAGAAGAAGATCCAAAACCTAAGCAAATTTGTTACACCTGTTGTACAAAATTAGAAGATTACAATGATTTTTTAGAAATATGTCAATCGTCAGATTATAAATTTGAGTCAATTTTGTTCGCACAAGTAAACACAACTCTTGAACAAACTGAAGTTATAGATCGTAAATGGCATGATAAAGCAGTAGACAATATATTACCAGATGAAGTAACTGAAGTAAATTCTCATGAATCCCAAATTGTTCAACACGACAGAGTTATAGTTGTTGGTAAAGTTGATGAGACACAAAACTTAAATCGTGATTGTCAAGATATTTTATTAATGGTTGAATTAAAATATAAAGAAAATGAAATAGACTCACAAACAGCAGAATTGATTAAACAAAACAAAATCGTTTATCAAGAAAATGATATACTTCAAGATAAACAAGTAGTTTTTTCACCAGGTGTTTTACGACACTCGGATGATTTTAACAAGATTCAAGAAAAAGATACGCAAAATTTAGATTTAGATCCACTTCAATATCAAGAAACACAGCAAACATACATAGAACAACCAGTTGAATTAATAAAAACAAACTACAACTGTATTCAGGAAAACAAAGTTCCTAAAGAAAAACCTAAACCATTTCCTTGCTCGCAGTGTAGCAAATCTTTTATGCGACGATCAAATTTAAACGCACACATGGCACAACACACACAGTTCAAGCCGTATCACTGTGAACAGTGTGATCGATCTTTTGCAGTACGTTGGAATCTAACAGTTCACCAGCGACTTCACACTGGTTTATACTCATGTGAATTCTGTGGGAAAGCGTTCCCTGTTAAAGGGAAATTAGAAAGACATCGTCGAATACACACAGGTGAAAAACCATTCTGTTGTCATATTACAGGTTGTGATAAAGCATTTGCGGATAAACGTAACCTAGAAGCGCACGTACGAACACATTCAGAAGAGCGACCGTTTGCATGTCCGATTTGTGGTAGAACGTTCCGAGCTAAGTCTCATTTATCAGATCATCAAAGAGTTCACAGTCAAGAAGCTCCATTTACTTGTGATACTTGCGGAAAGAGTTTTAAATGGAAAACTAACCTAACTATTCACTTAAGAAGTCATAGTGGTGAGAAAATTGTTTGCGGGGATTGTGGTAAACAGTTTATAAGGACGACTCAGTTAACTAAACATAAAAGGACACATCATTCAAATTCAGAATCTAGTCCTATCTATATTAAAGTAAAGGCAGAATAAGTAGAATTTGTTATATTATGTTTCATTTTGTTATACGTTACTAGATCCAATGATTTTTGTGGTGTAAATGTATCTATGTGAACCAATACTATGATAATTTTATAAATGTATAGGTTATTGCAGACGTTTAAGCGGAACTAAATGGAATTTTTATTTTTGTAAGTTATCGTGAGCTATCTTTTTAAAGATTGAAGTAATCTTTTGATAAACTTAATGATCAAAAGCCTCAATTAATCAGTAAAAGTTTCGAAAATTCAAAATCTAGTTCCGCTTAAACCATATAAACAGGCTATATTGTAAATATACAACATAAAAAATGAACTTTTCCTGTTAGTTATGTATTTCAAAATGAAGCATATAATACCTAAATTCCCATACATTTTTTTAATTTGTATTCACAAATTTAGTTTAGCAATTTATCAAAAGATGGCTACTAACTTACAATAAAAGGCAAGAATCGTACTATTCGCGACTGCAAATAACAGTGAGACGCCTGGTGGTGACTGGCTAAATTAAACAGAAGCGTATATTTGGATAATATTTGTAGCGTGTTGTGCTGCAGTTTATGTGAATTAAGAAGTATTTTAAAATATAGTGACTTAAATACAATGCTTTTTTGCCGAAATATTGTTTGAACAGATAAATATTAAGAAAAAACTTCTGACATATACGCTTCTCGGCCGCCATTAGCTGTTGTACTCAGCGCCGCCAACGTTAGTTTCAGTCGCGAATATTGGCTATTCCAAACTTATAAGCGGAACTAACTGGAATTTTCTAAGTTATCATGAGCTATCTTTTTGAGGACTGAAGTAGGCTTTTGCTAAACTTAATGATGAAGAGTCTCACTTAATTAGGCTGACCAATTTCTTGAGAAGGCAATGCGGGACGATCCAGGGTGAGGACCTTTTTTTTTTTGCTCGTTACTTGGATTTTGGGAGGTGAGAACCTTGTTTTTATTTGCTAAGGGCGCCAAAACACGGCTCTGCGTACATGAGAGGAAATGAGTACAAAAGATAACAAAAATGTATTAAACGATTTAACAATTGTGGGTAGTATAATTTAATTACCGCGACAAAAAAATTAACAATTTAATAAAAAAATATCACAAAAAAATAAATTACCTGATAACTACATATACCACGAGCTCAAAAAGAAATAACATAAGGGTTGGCTATGGAAAAATAAAATAATGTCTACTGCAGGCTTTATATAACAATATAAACTTATGACAACAACAAAAGTAATGACAGTTAATTAATTCTAAAGCTTACTGATGACATTACTTTTATTTTCCATAGCCAACCCTTATGTAATTTCTTTCAGAACTCATGGTATAATGTAAATATACACATTTTAATATCAAAATTCAAAAATTATCATTATCAAACTATAGGAAAAGTAGAGCACTGAGAGTTAAATTGATGTAAAGTTAGTTAGAATTAAAAATGCGGGACATTTTGCGGGCAAGTAACAATGCGGGACTGTCCCGCAAAATGCGGGACGAATGGTCACCCTACACTTATTCCTTAAAAGATTTGAAAATCTAGTTTCGCTTAAACCAAAAAAACAGGCTGTTCAAAAGTGACACACTCGAATACGCTAACTGGTGTCCAAACTGTTGTACTAAATACTGCAGTACTGTTTGAATTTATTACGTATATTTTAGTGTTTAATTTTTGTTAGAATATCGACAGAAGTTGTTAAAAATTATAAAAGCAGAACAAATTATAGTGTTTTTGGCTGCCATTTAAGAAAGACATGTCATCAAAGATATAGGCATCTTAGGTTTTTACTTTTCCTAAGAAAAAATGGAGGGAAAATTAATCCAAAGATCCATTTTTTTGTCAATTTATTGAAAATAAAAGGATCACACATCAATTTATTTATCAATTTTTTTGAAAACTTCATTACCAACTGCAAAATATGTATACATATTTAATATAAGATTAATAAATAAAACACTCGGTAAGTTTCACAAATATATGTTTAATATTACTCTGTACATATTTCGGCAGTGACGCCATCTACAGGAGTTCCAATTACAAACTAAACTTATTTATTTACGATCAAAATTAAAAAAATCAAAAAAAAAACTCCAGCCTTTTATAATAAACATATAATTAAAAATTTACTCGTTAATAATAAACTAGATAAAACTGATTTACACAACAAAAGTGGAGTTTATCAAGCATCGTGCCAAGATTGTTCAACAATATATATAGGCCAAACTGGTCGAAAATTTGCTACAAGATTTGGTGAACATTTGAAAGCCATCCAAAATAAAAAAGTAGAACAGTCCAACATAGCAGAACATACAGTCTGTTCCAAACGGTTAAGCGGAACTAAATGGGAATTTAGTTCTTTTAGGTTGTTACGAGAAGGGATCTTGCTTGGGTTATTTCATTTTTCATGTTGGGATGTCAAAATTTAAAATGCCAGCAATGAAACCATGGAAACGAATGACATATGTCAAAATTAAATATTTTTTTTAGATATTTTAATGACAAAAAAATAAATAAATGGGAAATTTGTATTAAGAATGACACAAAAAATCAAAATATAAAGAAAATGACATTTTAAAATAATATTAACCTTAACCAAAAAATGTTTATTGTAAGTATGATTTACAAAGCTTAAACAAAACTGCCGAAAGGCACGATTTAAACTAGGAAAGTAACTAGATTGCAAAATCTAGTTCCGCTTAAGCGTTTGGAACAGACTGTATGATCTCCAATAATCATAACCTTTCCGTTAATGACTTTAAAATCCTACACATTCACAATAAAAGCCATAAACTGAACTTTTTAGAATACCGAGAAATTCACAAATGTATTAAAGCTTGTTCCAAATGGTTAGGCGGAACTAGATTTTGCAATCTAGTTACTTTATCGTTTAAATCGTGCTTTTTGGCCGTTTTGTTTAAGCTTTGTAAATCATACTTACAATAAACATTTTTTGGTAATTTTTTTCATCATTTTAAAATGTCATTTTCTTTATATGTTAATTTTTTCAAATTTCATTGTCATTCTTATTACAAATTTCCCATTTATTTATATTTTTGTCATTAAAATATATAAAAAAAATAATTTAATTTTGACATATATCATTCGTTTCCATGGTTTCATTGTTGGAATTTTAAATTTTGACATTCCAACGTGAAAAATGAAATAACCCTAGCAAGGTCCCTTCTCGTGACAACCTAAAAGAACAAAATTCCCATTTAGTTCCGCCTAACCGTTTGTAACAGCCTGTAACTCTGGAATTCCCTTAATGAATGACCAGATTGACGTTTACAACTCACCCCTAATAAATCGGTAAAAAACTTTTTTCCAAGTATTTGAAATATATTTCATACAACCAGAACAGAAAATATGAATAAGCGAAATAAGATGAAATAAATATTTGTATATAATTCAAAATATTAGACATGTCAATCACAAATTTGGTATCTGACATGTAGTTTTTGAGTGAATATAACCTCAGTATAATGAAACTTCACCAAAAATGTAAAAGCCAGATTTACAAGTTCACATGGTTTCAAAAAAGTCTATTTACACCACAACAGTCACCAAAGTAACCAGATCTAGTTTCGTATTACAAATTGAGACAGATTGTATAAGCTGTTCACTTTTGTAAGAACACACTAGATCTGGTTATTTTGGTTACTTTTATGGTGTGTTACTGATTTTAAATGTCAATTAAAAATATTCCTTACGCTGTAAAACCGACTTTAGGTTGATAAGGTTATGATCATTATAATCAAGATATCATAACCTTATCAACCTAAAGTCGGTTTTACAGCGTAAGGAATATTTTTAATTGACATTTAAAGTCAGTAACACACTATAAAAGTAACCAAAATATCCAGATCTAGTGTGTTCTTACAAAAGTGAACAGCTTATACAGTCTGTTCCAAACGGTTAGGCGGAACTAGATTTTGCAATCTAGTTACTTTCATCGTTTAAATCGTGCTTTTCGACCGTTTTGTTTAAGCTTTGTAAATCATGCTTACAATAAACATTTTTTGGTTAAGGTTAATATCATTTTAAAATGTCATTTTCTTTATATTTTGATTTTTTGTGTCATTCTTAATACAAATTTCCCATTTATTTATTTTTTTGTCAATAAAATAAGTAAAAAAAAATATTAAATTTTGACATATGTCATTCGTTTCCATGGTTTCATTGTTGGAATTTTAAATTTTGACATTCCAACATGAAAAATGAAATAACCCAAGCAAGGTCTCTTCTCGTGACAACCTAAAAGAACGAAATTCCCATTTAGTTCCGCCTAACCGTTTGGAACAGACTGTAATAATATTTTGATAAAAAATATTTTAAATATCAAATATCAGAGTAGACGGGGACAAACATACAATTGAAAATTTGCAGGTTGCATAAATAATGTCATATGCCCAGCCAATAAACCGTGATTATGGGCACAGTCCACTTACCTCTTATTTCTATACCGTAAACAAGCCGATTAAATCTAATTTTCGCGATTTGATAGCCATCTCTTGACTAATTTTTAAACTAAATTATTTTAATATTGTTTTTAGTTTTGCAAACAACCTTGGTTATGCCTTTTTGCTTAGATTTAATTAGATTATTAGATTAAGTTAGTTTTAAATGAATTTGATCTTTCTATCAGGTTTGAGATTAGTTAAAATGTACAATGCATAGCATCTTTGGCTATTAGCATCATTGTTCAAGTTAGAAATAGTACAAAAAAAGCTTTTTTTTCAAAAAGTCAAAAAATAAGCTAAGCAGTGCTCACATTTTGGTATTTTGTTATCAATCGGTATGAATTGTTATAGTAGGTGAAATATTAGAAGATACCCCATATGCGTGGACGAGAGATTGTTCAGGATTACTACCCGACGTGAAAAAAATTGAAAATAGGGTTAATGTTCCGTATGAGTCCACCAAAACTAGGCAGTATGCTTAGAATGAAGGATATTATAACGTTAGAAACGAGAAGGCATGGTCGTAAGAGTGGGGAGCCAATAGTAATCATTCATGCATCTGTAGTTGGCAGAGAAATACGTGTTTTTAACATGACGATACGTCGGAATATAACTGATATTTTTGGAATTCTTTATTAAGTTAATGTTTTTCAAAATATGTAAATCTCATTGAAAACAGGTAAAAATTCCGTATGAGTACCGGTTTATATACGTCTATCAAATTTGAGTTTTTTCTGTCCAATATCTTTGCTAACTAAACCTAACCTAATTAGTTTTATCATTGATTTTTTGCATATAGTGAAGATATATAAATGCTTTATACAGTTTTAATACATTTACATAATTTAGCATCTATGAATGCGACGAAAAACGGAATGTTCTATTTCAGACATAAAATTGATTGGTCGGAATATATTGATATTTTTAAGGATTCTCTCTTTTAATAAAGTTAATGTTTTTCAAAATATGTATACTATAAATCTTATATAAATGAGACTAAGCGTATAAATACTGAAATTTCATTAAAATTTTTCTTTAAAAATGTTAATATTAGGTCGTTTAGGATGAATTTGTAGAAAAAAGGCAAAGTTGGTTGATAACTTACAAATATAAGGAATTATTTTATTCATCAAAGTATGCACCCATATTGTCTATACACTTTTGCCATTTAAGCGGCAGGTTGTTCAGGCCGGTGGTTTAAAACCCTGGCGGATGAGTCAATGAATTCTTGGAAGGCCAGTTTTACAGCATTGTCGAAATTAAACTGTTTTCCTATTAAAAAGTTGTCCAAATTGCGGAAGAAGTGGTAGTCAGTGGGGGCTAGGTCTGGTGAGTATGGAGGATGATGAAGAAGTTCCAACTCCAATTCCTGTCGTTTTGCTACAGTCATTTGTGCAGTGTGTGGTATAGCGTTATCATGAAATAAAATAGGTTGACCAATCTAGGCTGTTTTTCTTTAAGTTTTTGCATCATTTCGTCCAGTTGGTTGCAGTATATTTATGTGGTAATCGATGAGTCATGTTTTTTTTTTTTTTTTTTTAAATTACCTGTACGAAATTTAGTGAACCATTTTGATATTATCTGCTGCGTAGTAACACTAGAACCAAATACCCTATTAATGTTTCGCGCGGTCTGCGATGCCGTAGTTCCACGTAAGAACTCATACTTCATAATAGTGCGAATTTCCGACCATTCCAGTTTCAACAAAATTAATTTTTAAAAGAAGTTTTTGATATTTTTTGGAGCATACAATGATTTCTTTAAACAGGCGAGATGTGTAACTTTCCAACAAAAAAAAAAAAAAACAGAAATGAAAATATTAAGCCAATGTCAAATAATAAGCTGTTAAAGTTGGGAATATTTTTTACAAATTTCATCCTTGACGACCTGATACAACCTAAATGTTAACAAACACTTATTAAATAATTGCTTGGATTTCACAAAGGATAACTATCAAGTACTTATTTAGATTTCAGATTTGAATAAAAATATTGGAAAAGATAAAATGAATCGTAAATGTTATGTTTTGAAAGAAAGGGGCGGCGCTTCGCCAAGGCCAAATCTCATTCTAACTAACATACGCGTTTTCTCTGACGAATTGTTTGTGATGGACTTATACGGAACATTATTAATCTCGCACGACGCATGGCTATTTGAAGCACCCGTATTTTATCAAATGGACTAGGTTCAAACCAAAACACGTTCACGCGCATGTCACGTGGGGTTTCGTTTTTAAACGTGCTGCCTCTAACTAGTCTTGATCAAGGTTGTATGCATTACTAATAGATAGCGCAAATTGATAAAAAAACAAAAATTCAGTTTTTAATTTTACTGTAGTAAAAATTACGTTAATTTAAGTGATGTAAATTATAAAAAAAGTTGTAGATTATTCATAATTATACATTAGTTATGTAATTACTTTCAATAAAGCTTTTTTATTAAAACATATTTATTATTTATAGTTATAGGTCTATCTCATCCGTTCCACCTTACAGGATAATAGGTGTGTTCGATTTGCACATTTGCAGTTACTGTTTACTGCCGCGTTAAAAAAATCTGATCGTTTTGTATCGCAGTAACTGCAAATCTGTTCGATTTGTCGTAATTTACTGCCAGTTTATGACGCTACTGCGAAAAAGTTACAGCTGCTTCTCTTGCGGAATATTTGTTACGGTTGTGTTTGTTTACCTTTTTGAGTTGGTACCATAGAGAAAGAATAAATGGTTGGTACTTTGTTTTTGACTTTTTGACAGGAACATCTAATATGAATATAAGCTGTTCATTTTTGTAAGAACACACTAGATCTGGTTATTTTGGTTACTTTTATGGTGTGTTACTGACTTTAAATGTCAATTAAAAATATTCCTTACGCTGTAAAACCGACTTTAGGTTGATAAGGTTATGATCATTATAATTAAGATATCATTTTTCAATATGACATATGTCAAATGGATCAACATTTTAAAAAAGTGACATTTTTTAATACCAACATGACATACAGCTTCAAAGGTGCAAACTATTGAAAACAAAATTCCCTCTTAGTTTGTTCTTACAAAAGTGAACCGGCTATAAAATTATGTACATCTAATACAGTCTGTTCCAAAGGGTTAAGCGGAACTAAATGGGAATTTAGTTCTTTTAGGTTGTCACGAGAAGGGACCTTGCTTGGGTTATTTCATTTTTCATGTTGGGATGTCAAAATTTAAAATTCCAACAATGAAACCATGGAAACGAATGACATATGTCAAAATTAAATATTTTTTTTAGATATTTTAATGACAAAAAAATAAATAAATGGGAAATTTGTATTAAGAATGACACAAAAAATCAAAATATAAAGAAAATGACATTTTAAAATGATATTAACCTTAACCAAAAAATGTTTATTGTAAGTACGATTTACAAAGCTTAAACAAAACGGCCGAAAGGCACGATTTAAACGATGAAAGTAACTAGGTTGCAAAATCTAGTTCCGCTTAACCGTTTGGAACAGACTGTAGTACATAATTTTTAAAATTAATATTTTTTTAACTTTTTCAAATTTCCCATTAAACTGAATTTATGTCGTATAAATAACGTAAGTGTATTATCTGCCTTGTTTATTTCAATATCTTATTAACCTTTTATATATTAAAAAAAAAATCACTTGCTAACCCAGTTGCTACGCCCATGCCCTAATTGTAACTTATTTTAAATTTCCCGCTATATTGTATTTGATCAGTGTAAATCGTACTCGGTTCGCAGCGCTATCTACTTTTTTCTACTTTGAAATAGACCATAGAACTGACGAAGTGAGATATGTCTCTATGCCCTTTTTTTTGGAGTTTAAGACGGTTTTGGAGTTTTAAAGTAATATAAATTCAGACGTTCCTTTATATATATATATTTAAACATGGATTTAAAATTCCCACTTTAAAGATCCTCATGTAAATTTTGAGTAACAGTGCAGCCACACTAATTTTGGTTTTGTTTTCTTTTTTAAAAAGTATTTGTTTACCGAGATATTTAATCTGACACTGAAATATGATCTCAAAAAATTTATTTATATTTTTTTAATATAAATAAACCAGTAAAACAAGCATTGAAGGTTACTTAACTTGTTTATTTTTTTAAAGATACCTATCCTAACAAATCTTTGACATATGTCGCTATCTTCTAAGCATTAAAATGTGACATTTAAATACAAAACCTCAAAAATAACAAAATGTTGACTTTAATTTAATGTTAAAATGTGTTATAAAACACGTAATGCCTTATCTTAACTGGCATATATTTGTTTAATTACAAACTGCAAGGTAACAATGTGAATTGCTAATAATATTTCAGTGTTAATAAATTTGTAATTTTCAGATGATTGAATGCTTATATGATGAAGATTTAACTGAAAATTTATTTTTTCAAGAACTAAAAGTGGAATATCATCATTTAATTGATCGAGCTACAGCTGAAAATTGGATAGTTTGTATTCCGAAGTCAGGATCGTTTGAATCCAGCTGTTTGAAGGAGAACGATTTTTTGTATCATATTTTAATACCAGAAGAAAATGGTACTAACTATAAAACATTAAACGGGAAAAAAGTAACAGTAGCTAATAAAATTATATCAGTAGAAAATGAAAATAATGTTTTATTAACCACAGAGATATTATTTGAGGAGACATTTTACACGGAAGATTTAAATAAATATAAAATCTGGTGCGTAGAATGTTTGCTCAATCAAAATTTTATTAAAAATAAGTTTAATAATAGTATTAATACAGTATTAACATTTAGAGATTGTATAGATTTCTTATGGAGTGAAAGTTCTGGAAAAGATACTTTAGAACAACTCGATATTGCTATCAATAATTTTTTATTAAAAAATTCAAATTTTTACAAATGTACCTTAGAAATTCAACGAGATTTAGTACATACTTTATATAAAGAATGTTTAGAGATAGCATTACGTGATCAAAAATTGTCTGATAATATATCAAAAAACAAAACTATCAATAATGTACATATATCAGTAGAAGCATATATGCAACACAATATATTCAAATTACTATTTAATAGTATATCCGTTTACACTTCTTACGATGATTCATGTTTTAATAAAATAGTACGCAACCTCTGTGATCTTCAGCTTCGAGATTTAGGCATAAGAACAACTATTCATGACGCAATCCCATGCGCTAAGAGACAATTAGCTAAAATAAATGGTTTTAGTACAATTTTGGGTAAAATAAGTTGTTTACGTCACACCGTATTTGAAATTTCACAAATAAAATCCAACACAACACTTTCCGTAGATGATTTACTACCAGTTTTTGTATTTTTAATACTTAAAACATGTATTCCGAACTGGATTGCTAATTTATGTTTTTTACAACGATTTCATTTCAGTCATCTTTCAACGGGTGACGAAGAAAACTTTTTGATTACAACTTTAGAAGCTGCGATTCAATATATTAAATCAGGAACGATACTAGCACCTTCCGAATCTGATATTTTAAACACGGAATTTAAAAATGATAAAAATAAAGTGTCATACTTTTTTGAACAAGTACGGTTAGGTAATTATGAAGAAGTTAAAAAAATTTTGATTGAAAATAATACTTGTAAAAATGAATTAGAAGTAAAATCAAAAGAACTTTGTCATCCACTTTGTTCTTGTGATAAGTGTGAAAAAATAGTATTACAAATTTTAATAACAACTCCCACTGTTAATTCAACTGATGATAAAGGTTATACAGCGTTACATATAGCGTGTATGTACGGTAAACCTAAAATAGTAGAACTTCTTCTTGAATACGATGCAGATATGCAAAAAGTAGACTATTCAGGAGCAACTGCATTGCATTACGCTGCTCTCCGAGGACATCAGAATGCGTTATTACTCTTATTACATTCAGGCGCAGATGTTAATCAAGTTGATTATGAAAAAAATACTGCGTTACACTTATCCTCTAACAACGGTCATGATACTTGTGTTAAAGCTATATTATATTTCGTCGAACATCAAGATAAAATGATAAATATAAATTGTACTAACGTTTCAGGGGATACTCCTTTACATAACGCAGCTAGGTGGGGATATAAATCAATTATACACCTATTATTAGAATACGGTGCTGACCCAAACGTAATAAATAATCTAAAAAAAACACCTTTCGATTGTGCACATAATTTAAATATCTATCAAATGATAATGCAAGCTAAATGTAAATATAAAGAAGAAGCTAAAAAGTTTCTAAATAAAGAAAACAATGAAAGTAAATTTGATTTCGTTGTAGAAAATTCAGAGGAACGATCAAAAAAACCTTGTTCGCCCTATGAAATGAAGAGAGCGGAAATGTTGTTAAAAGCAGTTGCGTACGATGATGTACCAATGATTTGTTACTACCTAGGTCTCCCAATTCCAGACAATCATGTTAATTCTTCCAGTTTATGTCACCCTTTATGTAATTGCGAAAAATGTGAATCACAAAACGACAGTATTACAAATACTAACGTAATCGACATTAACATATGTAATTCGGAAGGTTACACTGCCTTACACGTTGCTTCTTTACATGGTCAAATTGATATTGTACGATTATTATTAAATAACGGAGCATTACCTAATATTGTCACGAACAAAGGTTTAACCGCATTGCATTTAGCTTGTCAAACGCAGAGGTTGGAAATTGTTAAATTATTGTTACAATGTGATTGTTGTAAAATTAATTTACAGGATTTGAAAGGGAATACTTCTTTACATTATGCTTGTGTTTCGAAAGATTTGAAAATTGTTCAAGAATTAATAGAACATAAAGCAGATGTTGAGATAAGAAATTTAAACGGTAAAACAGCTATAGATGAAAGTGATGGTGAAATTTTTGAGTTTATTAATTTAAACTGTAAAAAATAAGTGGAAAAATTATTATTTGATTAATTAATTGAACTGCTTTTTTGTTTTAATGATTAATACTTGCCCTGGGATTTATGTCGGATTAATGAATTAATACAGGTCCTAGCAACTCGATTGTTTACAACAGTGATGTACCTTTACGGTAAAAATGAATTGTTTACATTATAACGTAAAAAATAGGTAAATAATGTAAACAATGCGTAAAGAATGTATATAATAAGGTAACAATCGGATTTTTGATGAACTTGTGTTCAATGTACAGATAAAAAATAATTATTTTTTATGTTCTTTACATTTTTTACATTGTTTACACCCATTTAATTGTTGTTTAATGTGTTGAAAATTACGTAAATAATACGTAAAGTATACAACACATTACTGGTTTAAGGTTACTACAAAATGGGTGAAATTGTAAATACATTGAGATCGTTAATTCTTGAGCGTTATGTAATACTTAGCAGAAACATTTATTTATCAAACTTATTTCCATGGACATGTACACATAGGCGTAGATTCAATTTTTATTACCTTATTGAACACAAAAATGGCCGATGGCGGCGCTGTCATCGCTGTAAAACAGCTGATCGAAATAAGTAATATGAAAGTTGTCCTCATTTGTTTACATGTTAAATCTTCGATTTACAATAATTAGTTAACAGCTATCCTTACTAAATCATTTTAATTTTTTAAGTGCAACACCTTCTTCTAGGTGTGTAGTTGAAGAAGAGGAGTTGTTAAACAGCTTTATTGTTAAAGTTACACGGGTAGCTATTTATTTATGCTCGAGAAGGATTTTTATAATTGAGTATTTCTTATTGGTTGAATATTTTTAATAAATACTAGTTTGTTAAATATTAATAAGCTAAAAATATTGATGTAATCTGTAGCTTTTAAATGCTTTTAGCACACTCTCACTCTTTTTCCCGTATTTATAGCATTTTTCCATGCTTTTTTTTACCTATTTATCTCTTCCACAACACCAAATATATTTATTATTTTCACAAATTGTTTTTCATTTGAAAAAAATTGAAGCGAATGTTTCTCTCACTTCTTTTCCTAGAGTGACAACCAAATACACAGCAGTTTGTGTTGTGACACAAAATAATATAAAAAAGAATAATAGTTTCTGTCAAAAGTTAATGTTACAAACAAACTGCAACATTAAAGTTTAAAGGCGATACAAACAACACGAGGTAGCCACCGGTAAACAATAAACAGTTACTCGTTCCACTAGTTCAAATTCTGTCCGCATGGTGTCACTTCATAACGCTGTTGAGCCCAATTGGTGACTCAACTTAACGCGTATCCCTCTAGCGGCAAAAAAGCGAACACTTCAAAAAGGTTACTGTCATTGTTTACGTATAATTCACCATGTGTTTTATTGTTTCTGTCCATTCTCACTCCATTTTTACAGCGAAGAAAAGTGATAAATTTAAGAAAAAAAGATTAAATACTCCTTGTTGTGTGTATGGTAGTCAATCACAGGAAGAACATCTTCGAATATTAGATTGAAAGATTATCAGTGATTCTAAAATTTTGTTTCTATTGAAGGGAATTTATACTGTTCAGATGATTTTAAACAAGTTTTTAACGTTGAATTTTTCATTTTCCCTGTCTCACATGTGCAAGAAAATTGTTTAATGTTGTGTAAATTATTGTTAATATAATTAAAACCCCTTGTTATTTCATGGGAGTGTTCCATAACTGTGTTAGTTTGCAAATATTTGACAGTTTTCTTGTGTAGAATAAATTACAAGTTCTCTTTCTATAAAATTTCTTGAGATATGTGTAGATATTAAGTATTCATATAAATGTTTTAAGTTCAAAGTATAACATTTTATTTTCTCTGTGAGTATAAGCCGGCACCAACATAAAATATATAACCTCTGAAAATATTCATTTACAAGCAGCAAATTTTATCATAAAATGGATTCACATATATTTATACACTTTTTTAATACTCGGTTATAATTTAAATATACTGTATACAGCAAGAAAACGTAAATTAGACCAAAAATTGATTATAAACCAATACTGTTTACATACGTTGACAGATGACTATCCTTTTTCGTGTCAAAAGTTCACAAGGCGATAGTGGCGCCGTTTCGGTAATTATAGTCGCGAATACCAATTATTATTAAATGAACACTATTTTTCTCTACACGCCAATTTATTAACAACAAATATGAAGTTCTCAACAGATAATCGTTGTTCCTCGGGTAAGTTCGGGTCAACGAAGTAATCTGATTGGTTCTTTGTAAAGTTGCGACTTTCAGCTGTGAATTGGAATACAGTTTTGATATTTTTAAACTCATTGTTTACTGTTATGTAACGCTCAGGAATTAATGATCTCACTGTAGGAAAGTAAAGCTAAAAAGTTAAAAGGCCTGTTTGCTGAAAGCATTTATGGCTATTAAGACAACTAGTAGTCCCTTGACTTATATGTTTGCAGACCCACATGTTGGGATCCACTGCAATATAGGAGATAACTTCCAACAGTTCCCAAAATGTTTTTATTTTTGCAGCAACAAAGGTATAGTGCGTTCGAAGGTGAGTTTGCAGTACAGGGCATATGGAGTAGTTCTTTTTCATACTCTCTTATGGGTTTACATAATGACGCTATCCTTTTCTTGCTTGTCGACGTTGCCAGCTCTAAAATGCGCTGATCTGTGAAGACGCAGTATTCTACAAATGGTCATTTATTTTTATTGAGTGTTATTTTGAGTTTTATAAGAGCTGATTTTTGTAAATCATACAAGTTTTTTATATTATTATAATTGACACATTTGACACTTTTACAACATTTGGCAACAGCGCTCCCATTTGCCATAAGAGCTATACTGCAAACTCACCTTTGAACGCAGTATAGTTACAATCTCATAAGCTTTAAACCAGAGTTTCCCAAACTTTTTGAGCCGCGGAGCACTTTTCACAAGAATAATTCGTCGCGGAGCACTATCGTTGCTATATATATATATATATATATATAGCAACACTAGTACATCGTGGAGCACAGTTTGGGAAACTATGCTGTAAACTATTGAGAAATCTTTACACGATCCAATACGCTAACTAGTGACCAAATTATTGTACTAAATACTGCAGTGCAGTTTTAACTTATTACGTATATTTTAGTGTTGAATTTGTTACAATGTCAACATTACTGACCTTACTTATATATCTCCCTTATTATTGACTCAATATCAAATTAATATATGACAAATTAGTTTATAAGAAAATAAATATTCTATTTCTATGCATTTTTTTATTTAGATGAATATTTTGGGAGTTACGTGGGGATACCCTAAAGCCCTTTTGAGGAGTTGGGGGAGTTCGGGGTACACCCTAAAAATAAAATATTGTATTATCTCACTTATTATTTACTTTACATCAAAAATATACATTTTTTTTTCTTCTCTTCAATGCATTTTTTAATAATATTATCTAGGGGTTAAGAGGAGTGTAGCAGCAAAATAGAATATGGGAAAAGAAACTGTTCCTCTATGTTCAATGCAGTTTTAAATAAGATATATTTGGAGAGCTAGGGGGAGAGCTAACTATAAACGAAATATCTCACTTATTATTAACTTAAGATTGGAAATTGTAGTTAAGTCAAGTGATAGAAGTGCCTTCTATTCACTTAACTTACATGCTACTAAATCAAGTACTTGATCAAGTAGTAAACTGAATGGTTTAGTTACTAAACATGTGTAAACCCGGCATTATGCTACAGGAGGGAATAGTTAGTTAGTTAACATTTTTGGCGCACAGTTAAAACGCTATTTGCGTCTAATACCCTTTTCACACTAGATCTTAAAGATCGGATGTTAAAGTGAATGTATCTTTAAACGCTAATGTGAAACCGTATGGCCTCGTCTAAATACAAGCGATGTTTAAGACAGAGATCTGCGTCTTAAACTTCGTCCGCATTAACTTAATTTCTATTATAAAAAAATACTCCTTGAATTTGTGCTGTCAACATTTTATATTATCATAAACAAGAATACTGTATTATATCGACGTTATAAGAAGTTTATACTTATTGTTATAATAAAATTATGTATTTTAATGTGTTTAATAAAATACAGAGCTACAATAATTGAGATAAAATGTATCGACTTACATGTTAATACAGGTGTAATATATTCTTTATTGTAGTGTCTTTATTGTAGAATGAAATGAAATATCCTTATTTGTTTATAATAATTCAAAATGTGCGTCTGCGCAGACAGTTCAAAACTGGTAATTTCATGACGGTGACTTAAGGACAAAATTACTGTAGCTGATGACAGCACCAGGGATTTAAACATCAAGTGTGAAAGCATACCGATCTTAAACATCGGTGAACTTTAAGTTCACTCGTCTTAAAGATCTAGTGTGAAAAGGGTATAAAGGAGGGATAAAGAGACGCCATGTTATGACGTAACGAATTATACCAACTTATGAGACCGAAATGTCACTAGTGTATTCAAACAGTTGGTATTACGAAAACATTCTGAAGCTACAGTCTGTTTCAAACGCTTAGGCGGAACTAAATGGGAATTTCGTTCTTTTAAGTTGTCACGACAAGGGACCTTTCTTGGGTTATTTCATTATTCACGTTGGAATGTCAAAATTTAAAATTACAACAATGAAACCATGGAAACGAATGACCTATGACAAAATTAAATTATTTTTTTATATATTTTAATGACAAAAAAATAAATAAATGGGAAATTTGTATTAAGAATTACACAAAAAATCAAAATATAAAGAAAATGACATTTTAAAATGATATTAACCTTAACCAAAAATGTTTATTGTAAGTATGATTTACAAAGCTTGAACAAAACGGCCGAAAAGCACGATTTAAGCGATGAAAGTAACTAAATTGCAAAATATAGTTCCGCCTAAGCGTTTGAAACAGACTGTATTTCGTAGGCATTTTGTCAGTAAACAGGTGAACAGCTTATTTCTGTGATTGTATATTACTAGTGTGTCGATGTGGAATGTTATGTATCAAAAACAATTTTTAAATGATATATATTTGTAGAAAAAGTAATATAATTGTACTTTAATATATTTAATAACAAATACATTGTGACAAAAATTAACTTTTATATATTAATATTCTTATATTTATATCATGAACTACAGTAATTAAAATGTGATATTAAAATACATTTAAATAATTGTGTAAAACATAAATTTTTTTTTATTTCTTCCTTTCTCTTCCTTATCAACGTATCACTTACATTTAAGTATAAATTAAAATTACAATTAAAAACAAAAATGGCCCATGTGTCTAATTAGTTAGATATGGCTGCCTGTTTGACGCAGATAAGGTAAGTTTTTGCCCTCCGGCACTATATAAAAGCTACGTGTTGGCTAAAAGCCATAAAATTAGAAACTAAATATAGGATGTTAATTTTAATATGTCCATTACTGCTATCTCGATAATTATAATAGTTAGGAGGTTAGTTATATTAGACAACTATTACCATTTTTAGGGTTTTGTAGGTATAACAACCAGAAACCCTTATAACGTCACTCGTGTGTCTATATGTACGGTAGAAATTGTAGCAAAATGGCTGATCATAGAAAGTTGAAATTTGGCATGCTTATATAACATTTTGACTCGCATATAGGAAAAATATAGAATTCAAAAATAAATCACGAGATTGATCTAAAATCTCAATAAATGTACATTATTGGGAACCGGAATAGTTCAACTGGAATTTTTGATCAGATTAATTTCTCGATTTTTTTGTGTAGAAAAAAAAAAAAATTTAAATTTATTGTGTGGTATCAAACAGAACCGCAGCAAGGAAAACTTGCGCTAGGGGCAGAGTCATAGCAATGTTTTTGGCGCCCTAGTCCCCTGGCAAGTAAAAAAAAATGTCATCCTCTCAAAATCTAAGTGATGAGTAAAAAAAAGGTCATCACCTCCCAAAATCTAAGTGATGAGCAAAAAAAAAGGTCCTCACCTCTAAAAATCCAAGTCATGAGCAAAAAATGTAGTGTATAATTTGCGCCCCTTACAAAAGGCGTCAGCGCCCCTTAGTGCTTTCCTTAGTGCGCACGACCCCCCCCCCACCCTTCGGCTCTGGTATCAAAAGAAAGTTCTTAAGACGTAGATTTTGGAAAAGAAAGCAGTTTTTAGAATTTATTTATTTTAACACGATTTTTTCCAAAAATGTACTACAAAAATTACTGTTAAAAATCTGAAAAAATTAATAGTTTGATCAGATTTCGTTTTTGGAAAATATTGCAGTTTTTATGTTTTTGACAAAATAAATTTTTTGTTTATTTTTTAAATTATTTTAGTTTTTTGTTTTTAAGGTATCAAAGAAGAATAAATCATACAAAACAGCACGTACAAACGATTTAACACTTGTGGCCAAACAAGTAATTAATCGAAATAAAAGTGTTTAATTATTATCATACATACAGTCTGTTCCAAACGGTTAAGCGGAACTAGATTTTGCAATCTAGTTACTTTCATCGTTTAAATCGTGCCTTTCGGCCGTTTTGTTTAAGCTTTGTAAATCATACTTACAATAAACATTTTTTGGTTAAGGTTAATACCATTTTAAAATGTAATTTTCTTTATATTTTGATTTTTTGTGTCATTCTTAATACAAATTTCCCATTTATTTATTTTTTTGTCACTAATATCTAAAAAAAATATTTAATTTTGACATATGTCATTCGTTTCCATGGTTTCATTGTTGGAATTTTAAATTTTGACATCCCAACGTGAAAAATGAAATAACCCAAGCAAGGTCCCTTCTCGTGACAACCTAAAAGAACTAAATTCCCATTTAGTTCCGCTTAACCGTTTGGAACAGACTGTAGCACTCCAATATTACGAGCTTCTAGAAAAATTAATATAAAATTAAATTGCATTTTTCTTGATTATTTTGTACCGTAAGACATAGTACTTGTTTTTATCATTGAATTCGGGATAAAATTCTTTTTCAAATAAGCGAAAAACAATTGTTGAGTTCCCATTTAAAATAAGAAAATTACACTATGTATTTAGAGAACCACTGGCCGAAACAAAAAATTGTTCTCTCATTGATATTCTGTTATAAAATGACAATTTTGGACCAGCCCCATAGCTACTATAGTTCTCGAAATAAAAATGGTGGACAAATTCAAATGAACGTAATATCAAAAGATGCTACTCTGGAAAGAGTATTAAAAAATTCATTGCTGGGAACATAACCCAGTTTTTAAAATTGCTTTATGAATATCAAGTTCCCGCTTTACGAGCGAGTTTCGAAACCAAGTCGTAAAGTCGGGAAATACCTGTAGTTGTATTTCATAAAGTTATCATTCATACCTAACTAAATAACAAAACACTAGCCAATAATATTAAGGGAATCGTCCATAATACCTGAAAACATTACTTCGTTAACCACATTTCATTCACTATTTATTAAAGTTTTTTTTATTATTACATTACACGACAGCGGTTTTTGATCAGTCTCAAAATGGATTCAGCAATGATCATTACCTCTAAGTAATCGTTTAATTTTGGGAAAATTTTATTCAATATTTCATGACCCTAAAAATTCTTCTTGTGTGAGGGCTGGATAAAAAATGGCGCGAATGAAAATTAAAGATTATTTACCTTTCCTTAACGGCCAAACAGCACGTATAAACGACTTAACGCTTTCGGCCATAGGCTTGCTTCTTTTATAAACAAGATACAAATATGCGATAGAAATACAGTCTGTATAATAAGATATACATGGTTATGACTCATCAGGCATATGCACAAATAAGACAGGTTCAAACATGATAAGAACATCAAGACCTAATACGCCCGATAATAAAAATTGTTTAGTTAGTGTTTTGTCTTTCAGTAGTGTGGTTGTGTAATAATGAGTGCTATTTATGCAAAACGTTTTGAAGCGGTATTTTTATGTACCCACCCAAAAGGGCAAAAAATATCCTTTTCAAGTGCAGCAAAATATATGCACAAGTCAGTAGACTTAGTGAAGTATTGGGTGACACATTATAAAATTAATAAAAATGTTGACGATTTACCTAATCGTAGATTAAAAAAAGTGACCATTAAAAAACAAGATAAAGTGATTTTTAACGTTTTTAAAAATAATCCTATGTTATGTTTACGTAAATGCCAGGTAATTTTGTTAAAAAAGAACATTAAGTTAAGTCTAATGACTCTGAGAAGTCGAATTGAAAATGGTATTAAATTCAGGAGCACCAAACAAAAACTATTGTTATCAGTGAAACATGTCGAAAAACGACTCGCTTGGGCCAAGGAAAATTTAGACCGCGATTGGAGTGATGTGATTTTCTTTGATGAATCTAGTTTTTATGGCTGCATGAATGAAATATAAGCTTCGAACAAAAAACGTTCAAAATTTGGATCAGTTAACTCGTCAAATACGGCAGATATGGAGATCACTACCAAAGTATGCCAAAAATCTGGTAGAAAGTGTACCAAAAATATGCCAAACAATAATTGATAATAATGGAGATTGGACCAATTATTAGGTAGAGTGGATTCAAATAGAGAAGGATACACGACCGTTACAAAATTGCGCAAACAAGATAACGCCAGTGGCGGAGACAAATAAAATATTTTCAAACCAAATGGGACAATTAAGAAATATTTTTTATTGAATTAGTTAAGGAACGATTTAAAAGCTATATAATAAAATATAAATGAAAAAATATAAATAAAATGCTGTTTAATATAAATATGTCAGACATCAATGACAGAAAGCAAATTAATTATGAATAAAAAAATAAATATGCCGACCAGACGGGGAAAAAATATATATTGCAGTAAAATTAATTTTATTATAAATTTATATCGGTCATATGTACTCTTAGAGATACTCGTTCCCGTAAATTTGTTACAGGATTTTTGAAGTTTTTCAGATTAACTTCCTCCTTCATGAATTGCATAACATTATTAATAATTTCTCGGCTCTGACTATGAAGCACTTGTCCTTTACGTCCCACTAATTGCTTCTGCATTTTGTAAAGCACTGTTTTTAAAATCAAAACGTAAATTAATTTCATAACCTCAACTTATACTACTGTTCTATTACCAAATATGTATTTTTCTACTTACGTGGTCTTTCACTAACAAATAATTCATATTAAAAAATACGGTTTTGGATTGTAGATGTATTCTAATAATATAGATATTTTATATAAACAGGTTGAAAGCTCGTAACTCATACAAGACTTCTACGGCTATGAGTAACAAACCTAACAACCCTATTATAAGTAAATTAGACCCGTCCAGACGAAAAATGGTTTCTTCACAGTTTTATTGATGTACTCAACTCTATTTGAATCGACTCTAGTACCGTAATAATATTAACAGTAAATTTTTATATTATTTTTATTTTTTCCAATTCTATCTAATAGTTCGCCAAAAATCAACAAGGACGTCTTATTATACAGATTGTACGTAAGTCATCTGTAAATCCACTGGCAAACAAACGAAATCGCCATCGTGTAATTTGAGCGGCGGTTTCCTGCAACGGTTGATTACCTCCCGCTTATGCACGGCGGCGGAACACCGCACAGTTTTACTGCCCGTAAATCACCGCAAACATATTTCTTGCGGCGACAAAACCGTTCTTGTAGCATGTGTTTCTTGTTCTTGTTTCAAATTAGACGATTCCCTTAATTTAATAATTAAAAAAAGGTGATAAATACCCCTTGTCATATATCACAGTCAATAAAAATATTAATTTCACTTCTTCATTAATTTCCATGATTTGTACTTAAAAAAATAATATTCACAGTCCGATATAATTCACTATACTTTTTTATCAGGTGTTAATGTCCAAACTGGGATTTCTTCTTCTTTACGAACTTTACTTTTTGTTTTATTTTTTCTTTTCTGTAACGATATGAAATTATCAGGAGATTCTTGGTTCGTGTCTGATATCCATCGAACTAGTTGCCCGTCACTGACTTGTGCTTCGCTATTTTGGAACCTATTTGGTTCACCGTTTCTTATTCCATTATATCTTCGGAATGGAGAATTGTTTCTGTAAAAATTATCACTAGTTTTCTTTGGGGTATATCTGTAAAAAAATATTTTTAATTAGATACGAACCATTTACTAAATCAATATTTTATAATACTTATTTTTAGGTTTCGTAGATATAATTAAAAAATCAGCTGTGGCCACCACAGGACCGACCGCCATTATAAAGTACTTATATAAAATACATTCTAGCAGCAGAGAAATAACTTGGCCTAATATTTTCTAATAGAGATATTATTTATCATGACCATGGAAACGTTAGATATAAGTATGAAAAAATTGAGAAAAATTTTACAAAAATTATTCGAAATTTTTCGTTCTATCAAAAAACGTCTCAAATAAAAGTTATTAATTATTGCTTTTATAGCAACTTTTGTTCAAAATTTTTTCGAAATATTTTTCTGTTGTGAAATATTCACAAAAATCTTAAAATCGACACGAGTAAACTCCCATATTTAGTCAACCGATTTTTACCAAAAGTTGATCAACTCGTGACATTGATGGCAAAAGCTTAAATATGAAGTTTCATAAAAATCCTTTCAGCCGAATTTGCTCTGCACGTGTACACAGACAGACGGACAGACAGACCGACAGACATCATGCTAAAAATAGTCAAAACGTTATGTAGGGACATCAATTCGTGGAGATCCATTGAAATCTCGAAATGTCAAAATCGGTATGATTACAATCCCTTACTCCCTTATATATGTTGGCGGTAGGTAAAAACCCTTAAGCTGCGTTTAGAGCTCTTAAATTAGTCGACTATAGAATACGACTTATGCACTGTTGATTGTCAGTAACAAGTTCAAAAAAATAAAAATAAAATAAAAATATGGAAACGCGAGCAACCATTCAGAGCTCTAAATTTAATGCGTTATATGCATTGAATAGAAAGACTAAAGGAAGAACAATATGGATTTTTGCATACAAATTTTTTCACGGAAATACGTCATTCCAACTACCACAATTGCTGTCATATTTTATTGTTTACGTATTAAAAAGTGATTATTGACATTTATTTTGATAACTTCAAGTATATTCATTATTTATAAATCATAAATAAAATAGTTTGTTTAACAAATTTATTGCTTACCGTATATATGGTTTTGGCTTTTGTTTCTTAATCCAAAATTTCTCATCTACATTTGCTGGTTCTACATTTTCATTTAAATTATCTAAATCATCGTAATTAAATTGATTATCTATATAAGTAAAACCATCAGGAACCATGTCGAATGATTCTTTTCCGCTCCTTTCGGGAAATGTGAAATCATTATGATAATACTGTCGAAATGTAATTTCTTGTTTGACACATTGCATTGCTAACCAGCTGTGGAGGAGTAACAGGGGGAATCTGGTTGTCCAGTAGCTGGTGAATTTGTCTGGGATGTCTCCTAGACTATGCTGAGCTTCTGTTGACAACTCTCTGTAGTGATGTTTCTGTCAAAATATAGAGTGTTAATTGTAACAACTGCATCATAAAAAGTACTGGAAGGAGGAGTATAGACTTGACCTGGACTTTTTTATACTACAACAACCAGGGCCGTATTTACTTACAATGAGGCCCGTAGCGTAAACGATTTTTGAGGCCCTCTCCCCTAACTAATAAAGAAAAAGGACTTTTCTACGTTTTAGAGTTTTACTGAAATGTGTAAAAATTAAATATAAGGCCGAAGTAAATAAAAAAAATAAACAAATAAACAGATATAGCCTCCAATTTTATTAATATAGATTTAAAATTTATTATTTAATAGACCATATTAGTGTGATGTCCCATACATATGCTGCCATCTGACAGCGGTTTCCTTTGAAAGTTTTTGGCTGGTTTAAAATACATGTGTCATTACTTTGGATACTTTAATTTACCCGATATTTTTAATTTTGGGGCAAAAAATATATATTTTTGATAAATATATACTAATATATACAGTTCAGATACTTTATATTATAGAATAAAGTTTTAATAAACATATAAATAAGGATTCGAAGATATATTTATGGATACGTTTTTAAATAATATGAAAATCGAAATTTCTTTAGTATTTATTTAATTAAAACTAAGTAATCATCAATATTTTGTTTTAGAATGCATAATAGTGTATTGTTTTGCTCCAAATTGTAACCATTACAGACTCATTCTTAATTGCACATTTTTTCATTTTTTGACAGATGAAAAAACAATAATGGATAAACAACATATTGTTCCTTCAAACCATTTAGATATGGCACACGCACTTATTGCTATGTTACTTGCTAAAATAACGATTATTAACGTAAAATTTTCAAAATTAACCTGCAAAATAATATTGTTCTGCAAAAATAATGACATATAAAATTATTATGTATAAAATAAAAATTTTAATAAATAAATATTGACTTGTAGTTTTGATGTGAAGCATCCTCTTACTTTGAAAACTTAATTTATATTTCCAAGATACAATTTAACAAAAGCAACATGCTAAATTCAAATAACAGGAATCCAACAGCGAGGCGGCAGCACTGAATCCCAATTTGTGACGTAGTTACTAATATGGTCTATTCCGAAAGTATTCACATTTAAAGATTCAAGTTAGTTAAAATTTCTGGCGCTCAGCAACAATAGCTATTTGCGCCTTTTAAAGATTCTAAACCAAATGATATACGCATAATAAGTTCTACTTGTGGGAGGTCGTATAAGAGATGTTAAATAAAATTATATTTTTCTTAAATTTTTTTTGCGTTCCATTCTCAGTTCCTCATTGTAACAATTGACAAAATTATATATTGATATAAGTTTTTATCCAAACATATGTATATGTTTTTCTTACTGAAACATTTGAGGCGCAAAAGGGCAACAGCGGTCAATTTTTCTTAAGTATTATATGATAATGTCAAATTTGGTATAAAAAAACTGTCTTTCACACTTACTTTATTTCTGAGCGCTCTCAGCAGATCTCTTACACTCTCTCCCCTGTAACTTCTGTATTTTCTTAAATCCTGTGCGACCTCAGGATCAATATGGCGTCTCCAATCTCCTCTCACTACTGGCAGGCAATCTTTCTCCAGTGTCTGAAGAACTGGATCATCTAATTCGGCTTTTTCTACACGATCACTCACATCCTAAACAAAAAATAATTAAATTGTATTAACAATTTTTAAATTATTATTAAAAGCAAATTATTTATACTTCAAACTGTGTATCAAAATGTGTGAGACGATTACAATTAATAGGAGACTGGTTGAGGATGAAAAAGACAAGCCCAATTGTATAAAGCGTTGTTAAGTCTGACAATGTAGTTAACTATGCATCATGTCGTCAAAATAAATAAATATATTAATGAAACCAACCTACCCAGCAAACATTTAACTAACGGTCGAATGCCGGCAAACTGCTTTTACTGCTGGCACCAAAAGTTAGTGCAACGCCAGTATTAATAATGTAGAGATGTTTCAAAATGTAAAGAGCCACTGCTCTGACGTCATCATGCGCAACCTTGACAATACATTGGCGTGGCAATTATGCATTGTAAATTTATAAGGCGTATTGAGACACTATTTATTTTATAGAAAAAATACATTTTACCTTCATGAAAAGTCGTATATGACTTAAATAATTTCAACATAAATTATTTACTTTATATTTAATGTATGTATATTTATAATTACAATTAACCTGTATATTTATAATATTAAATTAATATTATTAATTAATATAATACT
Organism: Liopterus haemorrhoidalis; assembly: GCA_963971575.1. Classification (NCBI taxonomy): domain Eukaryota; kingdom Metazoa; phylum Arthropoda; class Insecta; order Coleoptera; family Dytiscidae; genus Liopterus; species Liopterus haemorrhoidalis. Next base: position 63,794,762 of record OZ020613.1, read on the forward strand.
TACTGTATAATTTTTTTAGGACGTTTATGAGAAAAATCCTGGGTTAATTGAAAATTATAGAACAAAATTTAAAAAACCTGCTTTAATTTATTAAAATAATCCAAATAATATTACAAATAATATATCAAAATAATATTATAAACATATTCATAAAATGTATAAATGTAAGAAAAAAGTATCATAAAATACAAGGAAAATAGAATGTGTTATTTACAAAATTACTAGCAGCTAAAATAAAAAATAAAAATATGCAAAAACTATAAATATGAAAGTTTTCTAAACAGGATTAAGGGGATATACTCCATCAGATTCTTCATCAGATTCTTCAATAGATTCTTCATTAGAAACTTCTGAATTATAAGAAATTATCACACACTAACAAATGTCATACAACAGCGTTAGACGTACGTCTATGATGCGTCTATGAAACAGAATATCACTTAAATACACCCCTCCAATATGCAGTTGGACTCGTCTGGACGAATTTTGGTTTACTGCGCAAGGCAATAGACTGGCTCTTTACAATTTGAATTCACTCTACTTCACATTTGTAATTCGCATTCCGCCTATACGAAGTACTTTACCAGCATTTTATAAGCACTCCTTATTTGTATTAATCCAAGCAAACATTTTTATACTTTTTACTTAAAACTAAACTTTTTTTGAATGTAATAATTTGAAAAGTCTGATTGTTCTTAGTCATAAAACGCCCCAACGGACAGTACCCCCTCGAGGGCCAGTACAAGTTGATACGTGTTGGTGGACAGTTTGTCAAGATGTTTATTTGAATAGTTATTGTTCTGTGAACATTATACAGTTTTTTATTGTGATTTGTGTGTGTTTTGTTAGATTTATGGACGTAGTTTACACAAACTATTTCATGTTAAATTGTTTAATTTTTAGTTTAGTTTAATCATAATTTTTTTTATGTAATAAAATTTTGAATTATTAATAAATCTGTTACAAGATTTTAAATATGTCATTTAAAAAATATAATTTGTCATATTTCATTTTGAATAGTGACATCTTAAATATTTTGTAAATATAATACCAACCTAAAATAATACAAACTTAATCCAAAACTGTAAAGCTTTTTTTACAATATAACCAAGTTTCTAAAAGTCAGTAATACACTATAAAAATCACCAAAATAACCAGATCTAGTTTGTTCTTACAAAAGTGAACAGCTTATAGCATTAATGCTTATAATATTTGATTATTGAATTTATTTTAGCAAGTATGATTTCTTTAGGTTGGCACTCTTCAAGTCAGGGGGGAAAGATGTGGTAGATAATACAAGACGAATATTGGCGAAAATTATTAGTCACCCCTTATCTTTAGGATGCAATTGGTTTGGCCGAAATGGCAGAAAACCATTTTCTTAAAATACTTCATTAAATTAATAAATTAAATAAACTAATTCCTGTTATTCCTGAAATTATATTTATTTAATATTTATAAATAAATCAATAAATTATAACTGTTAATACAATTTACAATCGGCCAGTTTTACCATCGTTGAATAAATTTATTTAACAACTTAAGTTAACAATATCGCATCATTCTATTGACAGCAATGTTAATTTCTTCATTAATAGTTTAAAACCGATGCGATATTGTCAACTTTATTTGTTAAATAAATTTATTCAACGATGGTGAAAATGGCCAAAAGAGTATTTATTTTGCACCTAACCATTAATTTATTTTAATACTGGGTAAGTACACATATGTTACATTTGAAACACTAGAGAGTGGGTATAATATAAGCACTGGTCCGTCAGAAATAAATATTGTAACTAATGCGATTATTTTGCACTTTACCGTTGCTGGGCCAGCAACTGATACATCAATGGGCCAGCTAACGGCCACGGGGACACCGTGGTACTGGCCCAGTGCAAAATGCCAGCACTGGCCCAGTGCGAAATGCCAGCACTGGCCCAGTGCGAAATGCCAGCACTGGCCCATTACTTTCAATGCCGGGGATTATGTGCTTTACCAGTACTGGCCCGTATAAAAATGTTTGCTGGGTAGGGTCGGTTTCTGGAAGCTTAGTAAACTATAAGCTAATGGTCAACTACGGTTACAATATAACAACCCTATAAGTAACCATAGCAACCGTTTTCTAACTATTTGGTTATAGTTAACTAGGCTTTCAGTATCCCTCAATATTTTGAAAACTGTCTATTTTTCATTCGTTCATCCCCAACTGTCTTGTGCAATACTGGTGTGGGGTCACGCTCCTCAAGCGAACAGATTGTTTGCTCTGCAACGTAGAGCTCTACGTGTCATTAGCGGGATCGGCTACAGAGAAGACTGTAGACAACAATATATTATGCTTAACATATTAACACTTTCCTGTATATATATTTTACAAACCTTAATACATGCTCGACGCCAGTTTGAAGATTATCACCTTCATGCGGAGATATATGATCATAATACACGAAATAAAAATAATATACGTCCTGATTTTACTCAACTAACAAAATCTAGAAATAGCAACAATTATTACGCTATAATTTTTTTAAATGTTTTACCCTTTATCCAAATACAAAAACCAGCTATCAATTTTCAAACAACTATGAAGAATTATTTTATTGCTAAAGCATTTTATTCTATTGACGACTACCTGTCAAATAACTTTAATGATCTCGTGAACGCTGTCTAGCTAGATAAGTTTGACATATTTGTCGTTGTGGATTGATGTAAAGTCTGTTCTAAACGGTTAGGCGGAACTAGATTTTGCAATCTAGTTACTTTCATCGTTTAAATCGTGCTTTTCGGCCGTTTTGTTTAAGCTTTGTAAACCATACTTACAATAAAAATTTTTTGGTTAAGGTTAATATCATTTTAAAATGACATTTTCTTTATATTTTGATTTTTTGTGTCATTCTTAATACAAATTTCCCATTTATATATTTTTTTGTCATTAAAATATGTAAAAAAAATAAATATAATTTTGACATGTCATTCGTTTCCATGGTTTCATTGTTGAAATTTTAAATTTAGACATTCCAACGTGAAAATAGAAATAACCCAAGCAAGGTCCCTTCTCGTGACAACCTAAAAGAACGAAATTCCCATTTAGTTCCGCCTAACCGTTTGGAATAGACTGTATATTTGTAAATTTATTTAATTATTCATTGTATTTATTTTAAATTACTCTAAACATTTTATTCAATTTTTAAACCTTTTTAGGGTTTTGTAGGTATGACCAAAAAACCCTTTTACCGTCATTTTGTCGTCTGTCTGTCTGTTCGGTAAAAATTGTAGCCAAACGGCTAAACCTAGGGAGTTGAAAATTGGCATGCCTGCACAACTTTTTGACCCGCACATAGGAAAAATACTAAAACATCTAAAAAACATATCCCCCTAAAAATATAAACAAATATGTGCTCATCGAAAAAAAAAAATATTTTTTTTAAATTCTGAGTAGGGTATCAAATGAAAGCCCTTAGTACGTGGATTAACGATCAAAATTTAATTTTTGCAAAATAAATTATTTTGAGGCGATTTTTGCCAAAATTGTGCAAAAAAAAATATTTTAACATAAAATTTGTTTTTAAAGCTCTGAGATTAACAGACGATAAATTATTTTAAAAAGATCGTTCATTTTGCCGTGGTTACTACAAAGCAAAATTTGTCCTACACACTCAGCATGCCGCCTTCACTTATTATATACCTGCGAAACCCTGCAATGTGTGAAAATTCACACTTCACATCAATTTTTTTTAAATATGTTATTTGTATTGTACGATATTATTTTATTTATTTGTCTTACAGTACAGTGGAACCTCGATATACGTATGCTTTGGAATAAGTCCAACTTGGTATACGTCCTGTTTGGACGCGAAACATTTTGCTTGGTATACGACCTTCGTTTGGAATAAGACTCGCGTGCGTGCAAGAACTTGTATGAGTTAAAATGAGTCACAACACCGCGCGATACTCTTGTTTACCTGTCATGTGTGTCAGTATCGCAGTTGCTACCCTACAATGAACGACTCGCGCAATAACTGAAAGGGACTTTGAGGATGTGCCTATAGTGGAGGATATTGTCTCTCTGTGCAGGTCCATGGATGTGGAGGGGCACAAGGAAGAGTTGACCACTGAGGAGCTGCAGGAACTTGAGAAAAATGAGCGCAAGACAAGATGGATGCACTCTCTTCAGGCTCTGAGGAGGAGGAGACAGAGGAAGCTCCTACTTCATTAAACAAGGAAATCTTTGCTAAATGGATGAATGTCAAAAACTTTACAGAGTAGTACCACCCCAACAAAGCCCAAACAAGCCGTAATAGCATTGTCTGGGAAGACCAGACAATGTCACATTTTCGAATGTATAATACCACGTCAATATATAATATGCCAATAAAAATATAATTTTTTTTTCGTGGGAACGGATTAATCATTTTCTCTTTATTTCTTATGGGAAAAATACGTTTGGTATACGTCCTATTTGGTATAAGTCTAATAATCTGGAAAGGATTAAGGACGTATACCGAGGTTCCACTGTATTTTTATTTTTATTTATTTTTTTTTATTATTCTTTGACTTGTATAAACATTTTCTGTTATGTAAGAAAACAACAATAAAGATTATTATTATACTAACCTGGAAAAATGATAATATATGCGCTTGTTTCCAAAACAAGGGATACAGAAAAACAACATTTGCAGGCGGTCTTTCTTCAGAATTGGCACGAATTAGTTTAGATATTAACATCCTAGCAAGCTCAACCTGTACGTTTTCTCCTTTCAGATCGTGTAACTGATAATCGCCAGACAATATGTTAGCCTGCCTTCTTAATGGTTCTCCAAATGGATGTTTTCCATCCGATAACACGTAATAGAACAAACATCCAAGTGAAAACATATCTACTGCGCATGTCTGTAATAAGAAATATTTTATTAAAATGTATCTATTTACCAAATAAAAATTTGTTTATTTAGGCCTTCAGATGTTCCATTTGATACACCACTCAACATTTTTAATAAATACAGTTAACGTACATCCGTTTAACGTACGTTCGATGATACGTACATTGCGTAACATAAAAATGTCGCTTTTGTACGAACGTACACATTGTCCGCGCGAACGTACATCGCGTAACACGAAAACGTCGTATTCGTATTTGATATGGTATCTTTATGGTTAAAAAAAGGAAAAAGAAATAGCACACAATGTATAATGTATAATCGGATTCACGAAAAATGTCCGATTATTAAATGACGGGACCGCATTTTATTTTGAAAGAGTAAACTTAACGTAAAATTTGTTTGAATAAAACTTGCAGATTTTAAAATTTTCTACAAAAAAAATGATCTCATGAATGATCATTTGCAAGATACTGAACTTTATTAATTTAATGCCCCTAATATTTTCGTAAATCCGAATAGAACAGTAAACACGTATTACTAACATATAAATACATGTAAAAAAATAAATAAAAATAAACCATACATTATATAAAATTTCCATGTTTAGAAAAATAAATAAGTACTTAAAAAATTATTATTTCTTGTTTCTAATTAGAAATTTGTCCATTGTCAATTGTACCGCAGTTTTGTTTTTGTCTTGGTATAAAAGTTTATAATAAGCGGTGCTATTGCGTATATTATGTAGCCAATTGTGCTATTTAATAAATATTATTATTATTATTATTATTATTATTAACAACACTGAAACTTCTATCAATATCCGGGTCCGAATTCTCGATAATGTCAATGAGTTCTTCAACTTTGCCTAATATTCCACTTACTGTTTTTAGTTGTATTTCGGTTGTTTCGTTCTCGGTTTTTGGGTCTTCTTTTTCAGTTCTCATTTGCTTTTGTAGTTCTAATAACTCATTAGTTGGTAGTTCGTCCGCATGTGATTCTAACAAATTGTTAATATCTTCAGTGTCCATATTCAGTTCCATTTTTTACTTGCCCGACCTTAATATATAAGGGGCAAGTATTGTAATCGCGAAAATTTTCGATGTCGAGATTTTGACGGATGACCACGTTTCATGGTCCAGGGAATCCAAAAAACCTATTTTCGAAGTGCCGTCCGTCCGTCCGTCCGTCCGTGTGTGCGTGCGTGCGTGCGTGTGTGTGTGTGTGTGATACACGATAACTCAAAAACGGTTTAACTTAAAGAGTTCGTTCTGGTACTAAAAAATTCTCCTATTAAATGGGAAGAACCCTATTGTTTTTTATGAAAATCGGTTGACTAGAAATGGGAGTTTACTCGTGTCGATTTTAAGATTTTTGCGAATATTTAGCAACAGAAAAATATTTCGAAAAAATTTATTCAACAAAAGTTACTATAAATGCAATACCTACTAACTTTTATTTGAGACTTTTTTGATAAAACGAAAAAATTTGTAAAATTATTTAAAATTTTTCCAAGTCTCAATTTTTTCATACTTATATGTAACGTTTCCATGGTCATGATAATTAATTCGTAACTAGTAAAGCAAGCCTTGGACAAAAATTTGTATAGAACCTAATTTGATGTATTTTTGAAGATTTAACTAAATATTTAAAAAATTTTTTTTTAAATTTACATTTTTTTTTAGCGGAGGTTTTCCTTCGCCACTGGTTTTTTGTTTAAATACATGTGAATACACTGCTGTGTATTCACATACAGAAAAGCACTCGTAAATACGTGTAACATACTCGGCTGCGTTCGACGTATTTACTGATTCTGCTCTGTACGTGTGAGTGAAGGGGAAAATTGAAAGATAGAAGTTGGTAACACTGTATTTCAAGCTTCATACGCATATCTTGCCTAAATATAACTTCAAAACAATCAATGAATATTGGTACAAAAAAAATGTACGTTCGTGCGAACAAATGTACATTCGTACGAAAAATGTACGTTCGTATGAACATAGGGACCGAAAGTGTGTACCAATTAGTCGTATTTACATGCATTTATACGTAAATATACCGTCCGCTTAACGTACGGGAATCTGTGTACGCACTGTGTACGTTAAGCGGGCGCTGACTGTATTTTTTTTTTTTTTTTTATTTATTACATATTTGTTTACTTTGTAATTCAAATGGTACTTACAGTTCGCTCACTCCCATTCAACATTTCAGGTGCAATCCATCCATCAGTTCCTGTAACCCCAGATCTCCTAGAAAACGACATTCTCCCAATCTGCAACTTCTTACACAACCCAAAATCAGAAATCATCGCCCGAACTTCACCCCTAACATTAGGCCCAGACAACAACACATTCTGCGGCTTAATATCTCTGTGCACAATATCCAACGAATGCAGATGCGCTAGACCTGACGTAGCCTGTTGCAGGATGGTTAAAGGCGTTATGAGAGACACGTCATAACGACCTTGAACATAGTCTTGGATGGTTGCTGCGCATAGTTCGAGAGCGATGTAACGAAATTGGCGATCTTGTTCAGTGCAGAAATAACGGATTACGTTTGGATGTTCGTCTGATTCACGTAAGAGGGATACTTCGCGGTCTGCGAATGTGAAACACTCGGGAAGAAGACGTTTTACTGCTACATCTCTGTTGTCAAACATTCCCCTGGAATTATAAAATACAGTTAAAAATATTCTCGTATGGAGAACATTTAAGAATAAAAGTATTTTAAGGAACAATGTTATTCCATTAAGAACAAGGTATCGTAGTCCAATGTTGCCTCATTTTTAAAATTGTAGTATAATAGGGGATATGCATAAAATTTATATTTCCTTAAAACTACATTTTTTTGATATATTAATGTTAGTTATGTCACCTAACAAAACAAAAATCACATTTTAATTAATATAACAGCCAAATTTTTTAATTAAAATATTGTAAATTTGAAATAAGCCGATCACAGTGCGAAGGTTGCTGAGTAAATACGACTGAGCATGACGTCAAACCCTAGACCAGTGTTTCTCAACCAAAAACGCACCGCGGACCAGGAAAATATATAATTTTCTAGCGCGGACCTCTAATAATAATTGTTGGTTCACTTTTTGCAAGAAAACAAATATATTTAATGTGCTACTAAATACTTTTTTTTTTAATTTGTAGAAAATCACAAAAAGTTTACAGAAAATAAACAAAATATAAATTATTTACATAAAAAATGTGTATAAAAAATAATAAAAAAAACTGCAAATAACACATACAAAAACTTTCCACTAAAAATTTTCTGCGGACCATCAGTGGTCCGCGGACCACCTGTTGAGTAACACTGCCCAAGACAGCCCAGACCACAACATAATCTTTACGTGTGTATATTGTATTGTATACGACAGTTTTGTATTTGTTTTTAAACAATTTTTCACGCATTTATTATTAAAATAGCAGATAAAGATTTTGTTAGGGCTCAGAGTGATAATTTACCCAACATTGATGCATTTATGCTCATGGAATATATGAAAAATAATGAATGCTACAGTGCTGAAGAAATATGTGGTGTCAAAACAGACTTGTAAGTAAACCATTTATGTATTCTATAACTTTATGTAAACAAACGCTGCAACTCTGTAAAATATAAATATTTATGTAATTTAGATGTCAGAATTTTACTACATTGTTTACATGAAGTTACAAAACGTTAGAGGCATAATTGAAATACTGCAATATAGGTTATATATTTTAATATAAAATTTAATTCGGTAAACATGTATAAATTGTTTTTATAGAATTAAACTTTATTTTAATTAAAATCACTCTAACTTTACACAATCTATAAAAGTTATACAAGCAAATAAGTTCACGACAGACTGTGTAGGCTGTACGCTGTAGACTGGGTAGGCTGTGAAATTAGAATGTGAATTGGAAAAGTTTGTGAAATAATTGGAATTGTTAAAATATTTTGAAAAATTTTAAATGCAACCTATGGCATATATTTTTTTAAATTATTTTTATAGGTGCTAATAGCCCTAGCAGCTGAAGCACCCCTAAACAATAAATAAAAAAATAAATAAAAATAACTCTACAGGTCTATTGCTCGGAAAAAAAAAATATCTAGAGCGTTCGGCAATGTTTCGAGGATTATGCATATATATTCTTTTGAAGGTTGACGTCAAACGAATTAAGCTTTTTTTTTTTAATTCGTCAGATACCCATCAAAATATTAATTCCATTAATAAAATATGGTCAAGAATCTACTTTATTCAAATTAATAATTTTAATTTATTTTCTAGCACTATATACAAGATGTCTCAAAAGAAATTTTATATTTAGTGGATCGATTAAAAAAAAAAGTAAGCCGGATATAGAAAAAATGTTTATTAATTATTAAAATACACTTTTTGGGGATATATTTCTTAAAAATACTATCGTCTAAATGTAGACCCTCGCGTTCTCGGCACTCATTTAATCGAACAGTAAAATTACTTATGACGTCTCGGCAGGTGGACTCAGGGATGGCTGCCATTTCGTGACGGATATTTTCTTTCAAATGCGCCAGTGAAGTCGTTTATTGGCGTAAACTTTAGATTTAAGATAACTCCATAGGAAAAAGTCCATAAGGGTTAAATCTGGACTGCGTGGAGGCCAATTTATGTCACCTCTCCGGGAGATCAATTTGCCTGAGAAAATTTCACGAACACGGGGCAGAGACATATTGGACGTGTGTGAATTTGCTCCGTGTTGTTGGAACCATGTTCTTTGGTTATAGCCAGGAAAGTTTTGCAGTTCAGGTACCAAGAAGTTGTCTAACATCTCCACATAACGCTCTGAATTCACTGTAACTGCACGCCCCCTTTCGTCTTCAAAAAAGTAAGGGCCGATAATTCCTCGCGCCGACATCGCAGCCCATACGGTCACTTTAGGCGAATGTAGGGGTTTCTGATGTTTGCGTTTCGGATTCGTTGCACTCCAGTAGCGGCAGTTCTGCTTATTTACGTGGCCATTAAGATGAAAATGAGCTTCATCCGAAAACAAAATGTTGGTAAACGTTGAAAATCGCTCAATCACCTGATTTACGAAATTAAGCCTCTGACTGGCATCTTGGGGCTTTAATTCTTGCACCAATTGAATTTTGTAGGGGTGCAGCTTTAGGTCTTTGTGCATAATGCGATGTAATGATGATCTATGCACATTTAAAGGGCTTGCGCGCTTCCGAATTGAAAGGTTCGGGTCGTCACGAACAGACTGATTAACATTCTCCACGTTTTCTACCGTTCTTGATGACCTAGGTCGCCCGGATTTTGATTTATCCAGCGTTGTACCAGTCTCTTCAAACTTTTTAACCCAATGTCGAATGAGAGGAATGCTTGGCGCATCATTTAAGTGGCGAAAACCTCGAATACTGCAGAATTTTCTACGCGCTACAGTCGCCGAATCACCGTTTTTGTAAAACTCTCGCACGCATAACGCGCGGTCTGCTCCCGAGAAACGCTCCATAGCGACTAAATTCCCAAGAGGCAGGCTACCGATTGACATAACCCCCGCGCCCCTCGGATACGTTGCGTTCACACAGTAAGCTAAATAAATATAAAATTTCTTTTGAGACACCTTGTATTAAACTAAAAATCATATTAACAATACTAACTTGTAAACAAAAGTGCCATCACATCCTTTTCCTAGCAGTTCATCAGGCTTAAACGATATTTTCCCAATTCTTACTACACCATCCAACTCTTCAGCGACTGCAGTGCCCGGCAACAAGTTGCCTTGTGAGCCTCGTTGACTCGACTGTGAATTTGGTTGAGACATCTGCTGTATCTCCCGAACCTAAAATATAACATCAACATTATAATAAACAAGAATACCAACTGTAAAACGTAACTTACTTGAGCGCGTAAATATCCAAACATAGCAAATATACATCCAAATAATATGATTAAAGTTAATTTTAATCCTTTATTTTCTTGGCGATTAATCCAATTTTGAGCTCTTGAATATAAAGGTAATACTGTTTCAGAATTATTTTTAACATTGTTTTCAAATTCGCTGAATTCTGTTTGTACTCCAATTGACATATGTGATGACTAAAATAAAATAATTGATTATAATACAATTACAACCAGATAAGTACGTTTAAAGGTGTTCGTCCACTAGCGAGTAAATACTGACGAGAACTTTTCGATAGCAGTTACTCGCCAAACACACAACTCTGAGAATATCTCGCGGAAAGCGTCGAGTTACTGCCTGAGAGCTAACTTGGCTGAACGTGTTCGCTAGCGAACTAATACAATGTTCCATTACTCGACGAAAGTAACCGCGGTTGAAGTTTCCCGTTCCGAAAGTGTACGACATTAACCTTTTCAGGAAAATTGTTAGGTTTCGGAACGCGGTTACTGAAAATTTTGGTTACTTTTTTGTAAGCAAACTAACCGTACAAATATCGCGGTTAGTGTGGTTATTTCCTCCCACTACAAACTTCAGATCTAATTTAAACTACAAAAGGCGGGAATTTCAAAACAATTACAATAAGGCGAGAGTTAAGTAGCGGGAATTAATCGTTTCTTTGTAGTGCAAGTAGTAAATTATAATATTATTTTACTATAGTGCATAACTAAAACAGTAAGAATGAGTGTAAGTAACTGATTTTTAGTAATATTGATCGATGTCGTGAAAAATAATATCGGGAAAAATCATATATGTTCTTATATAATGTGCTATTGTAAACAAGTACTAATAAAACAAATATTTTTATTAATAAGTTTGTAAGAGAATATTTATAACCTATAACGTCCATAAAATGACAGTTCAGTTGTCTGTTTTATCAACTGAGGTGTGACTACCGTTCCGTTACTAAAATGCGTTTTCAGGTAACCACTGGGTAACCACAACTTACCACGACTTTACCGCAACCGCGACCGCGGTAGTTAGGTGTGCAGTTACGGAACATTATATAAGTGTGAAGTTTTCGTGTTCCGGAGGAGAAATTAAAAAAAAAAACTGCACAATTTAAGAAATCAAGTAAGAAAATTCAAAGTAAATGATATATATTATACATTTAATCATTTTATAACTTCTATTTGGATGAAAATAAAAATCAACTATAATTATTGTTGCTTATATAAGCTGTTCACTGTGTAAGAACACACTATATAAGCTGTGTGTAAGAACACACTAGATCTGGTTATTTTGGTTACTTTTATGGTGTGTTACTGACTTTAAATGTCAATTAATAATATTCCTTACGCTGTAAAACCGACTTTAGGTTGATAAGGTTATGATCATTACTAGGGGCCTCAGCCCGGCTACGCCGGTCTTCTCCCCTACATTGTTAAAACTCGTCGCTTCGCGACTCGTTTTAATATAATTTTGTCGCACTTGTCGATTATAAAACTCGTCGCTCATCTTTTTTTAACACTATTTTATGGAAATTCCTTGAACTTAAGACATTTGCAGGGGCAAATGTCTTAAGTTTTTTCGTTTATTTATTTATTTATTTTATTTATTAAGTTTTTTTATTTATCGTTAATTCAACTTAAATACTTAATTAGTTTTCTTCTATGAAGAAATACGTTCAAAATGTGAAATCTCGTCCCATTTTAAAATGCAAAAACCTAAGGTCACCTGTTACCTTCACCTTCACCTTCTGAAATCTTGTAAGCATATTTCCAGTAATGGCGCAGACTCTTTGAAAAATGTTTTCTGATGCCTCAAAATATTATCTCGCACGTCAAATAAGCTATCTTGAACCATTATCACCACTTAACACTTTGATTAACCCTGAAATTTTTAATATCTATAAATCTTTTTTAACACTATTTTATGGAAATTCGCCCTGCAAATGTCTTAAACTTTATCGTTAATTCACCTTAAATCCTTAATTAGTATTCTTCTGTCAAGAAACACGTTCAAAATGTGAAATCTCCTCCCATTTTAAAATGCAAAAAATTTGACAGCTGTCACCTTCTGAAATCTTGTAAGCATATTTCCAATAATGGCCCAGATTCTTTGAAAAATGTTTTCTGATACCTCAAAATATTATCTCGCTTGTCCAAAAAGCTATCCTGAATCATTATTACCATTTAACACTTTGATTCTCGCCGTAGATATTCTGGACCGGCCGTCTTGTATTAAGAATATTTTTGAATTATCGTCTGATAAAACCTGTCCGTGCCGATCAATGGTGACTTTGATTCGACACGGTTTCGAGGAAAAAATGCATTATTTTTATCAATAAAAATTAGTCAGTACCCCCTGTCGAAATAAAATTAAGTCTAAGCACTAAAAAAATATCACCCGGATAAGACGGCGGTTCATTTTCCTCTCTCCGCGTTACCGGAAAAATGAAGATACACCAGAAGTTGAATAGAACATATATACCAACACTTGTACAATATAATAGTAGATAATTAAGATACCATTTTTCATTATGACATATGTCAAATGGATAGACATTTTAAAAAAGTGACATTTTTTAATACCAACATGACATACAGCTTCAAAGGTGCAAACTATTGAAAACAAAGTTCCCTCTTAGTTTGTTCTTACAAAAGTGAACAGCTTATAACTACAAAAATAAATAACTAACTAAATTCTCCTGAACTGTAGTTCCCGTGTTAGAGTATAACCGGCACCAAAAACGCTTCTATCAATCCACGGCTTAATCCAGCAGATTTTTTATTAAACTTTTTCCTTTTTAGGGTTTTGTAGGTATAATCTGTCTCAATTTATAATACGAAACTAGATCTAGTTACTTTGGTGACTGTTGTGGTGTAAACAAACTTTGGCGTATCCGTGTGAACCAATACTATGATAATATTACAAATGTATTGTCAATATACAACATAAAAAATGAACTTTACCTGTTAGTTCCGTATTACAAAATGAGACAGATAATATGACCAAAATTATACCTTCATTTGTCGTCTGTCTGTCTGTCTGTTCGGTAAAAATTGTAACCAAACGGCTAAACCTAGAGTTGAAATTTGGCATTCTTATACAACTCTTTGACCCGCACATAGGAAAAATACTAAAACATCTAAAAAACATACCCCCTAAAAATATAAACAAATATGGGCTCATCGAAAAAAAAATATTTTTCTAATATTCTGAGTAGGGTCTCAAATGAAAGCCCTTAGTACGTGGATTAACAATCAAAATATTATTTTTGCAAAATATATTATTCTGGGACGATTTTCGCCAAAATTGTGCAAAAAAAAATGTCCCGCACCCTGTAGCCCAAATAGTTTAAACTAAAAATCTGAAAAAATTGTAAGTAATGTACATTTGTGTGAACCGGAATAGTACAACTGGAATTTTTGATCAGATTATGTTTTCGGAAAATAACGCATTTTTTGTGTTTTTGGTTGATGATTTACAAAAGACGACTGACGATGACGATTTATAATTATGTAACACATTAAACTTGAAGACGTATCATGGTCTAATGGTTAGCATACTCGCTAACTACGCAGCAAATTAGGGTTCGCTCTCAGGCAAAGGAGACAATTTTATTTTTTGGTTTCTTTTCCATTTTTATCTTGTTTAAATTATTTTGTAAAAATTCTATTTATATTTTGGCAAATGTTGCATTTAATTTTTAAGAGCGTAAATTTAATAAGTTGAAATTGTTGGAATTATATTTTCATTCTATGTGTCATGTATACGAAACCAGAGGGGTGGAGCATATGACTTAAAACAACCAATGGAAGCCATAGACGCAATTTTCAAAATCTTAATGAACCTTGTTATATAAAAAAAATACTGCACACATTTAGAAACCTAAATAATGGTATTAGGTAATCGAATTAAAATTAACAAAAAAAATATTTTAACATAAAATTTTGTTTTTAAAGCACTTAGATTAACAGACGATAAATTCTGCTCTTTATCCGCTCCCGGGCTGAGGAGCCAATTTTATTTTTTCTCCCATTTTTATTTTGTTTAAATTATTTTGTCAAAATTCTAGTCATATTTTGGCAAATGTTGCATTTAATTTTTAAGAGCGTAATTTTAATAACCAGTTGGAATTGCTGGAATTATATTTTCATTCTATGTGTCATGTATACGAAACCAGAGGGGCGAAGCATATGACTTAAAACAATCAATGGAAGCCATAGGCGCAATTTTCAAAATCTTAATGAACCTTGCTATATAAAAAAAAAATACTACACATATTTAGAAACCTAAATAATGCTATTAGGAATTCGTATTAAAATTAACAAAAATTATTTTAACATAAAATTTGTTTTTAAAGATTAACAGACGATAAATTATTTTAAAAATATCGTTCATTTTGCCGTGATTACTACAAAGCAAAATTTGTCCTACACACTCAGCATGCCGCCTTCACTTATTATATACCTGCGAAACCCAGCAATGCGTGAAAATTCACACTTCACATCAATTTTATTAGAAATAGTTAGAATTATTATAGCTGCGGCGACCTTTCTATAGTACGACATCTTGACTACTCTCCACTACTAATCAAGTGGACACAGGTTTGGAAATTCTCGCGAGAGCCTTCTTGGCGAGAAGCTCGCCAGGTGCTCTCGATCGAAATGAACTCTCTAGTGGATCACCCCGCGAGAGTAACTATCGAGAGTTACTTTCGCGAATAATATCAAATGGACATGCACTTTAAAAATTTTACTCTCGAATTTTTTTCTCTCTAATGGACACATAGCGTCAGTTGGTGCAACTGCTCGCGTTAATGTGCTAGGAGGTCTAATTTTAACTAAACTAAAGAATTCTAACTTACAAATTTGTTGTTAATATATCCATTTTCATTTTTCTCATCAACTTTCTCTGTAATCGTAGGCAGAAAATCCATAACTTGTCCAGAAATTTGTAACCTCGTAAGACTATAATCTGGTACATTATAATATCCAAGTACTATAAAAGCAGCATAATTTTTCTGCAAGCTCTGGAATGCATACGGGTCGGCTCCGGAGTCAAATCGTATATTGACACCAGGCATAGGAATGCTTCTATGTTTCTTAGGATCGGCAACGAAGTCTGGACCTTCTAGAAGTAATGGACCGGTATTTAAGGTGGATATGGTGACTGCATTTTGGTCTACAAATGCTGGTAACGCATAAAGGCCATGTAGATGCTCTCCAATGTATAATGTTGGACTAAAAGGAAATACAGTTAAATGCATGCATGCCTAGCAATGAATTATGTTTACCTAATTGCCTCATAAGCGGGTATATTCTGTATCTTAAAAAGTTAAATAGTTAAAGTCTGTTCCAAACGGTTAGGCGGAACTAGATTTTGCAATCTAGTTACTTTCATCGTTTAAACCGTGCTTTTCGACCGTTTTGTTTAAGCTTTGTAAATCATACTTACAATAAACATTTTTTGGTTAATGTTAATATCATTTTAAAATGTCATTTCCTTTATATTTTGATTTTTTGTGTCATTCTTAATACAAATTTCCCATTTATTTATTTTTTGTCATTAAAATATATAAAAAAATAATTTAATTTTGACATAGGTCATTCGTTTCCATGGTTTCATTGTTGGAATTTTAAATTTTGACATTCCAACGTGAAAAATGAAATAACCCAAGCAAGGTTCCTTCTCGTGACAACCTAAAAGAACGAAATTCCCATTTAGTTCCGCTTAACCGTTTGGAACAGACTGTAAGTCAAAATTAGAAATTTTTAAGCACGCTGCAATATTTTGTTATTCTATAACTCTATGGGGTTAAAATTTTAACCTCGATGTGGTTAATTCAGTAGGTTATATTTGGTATATATTTTAACCAGCTGTAATTCTAACCTCTAAACGTCAAATAGCCAGAAAAAGTTATTTTTTAGGATTAATCATGGCAGGTCTGTTTATTTTAAAACAATTATTACTATAGAATAAATTTAAGGTGACCATACATCCTGAATTCGGGGTTTTTGTCCCGATTTGTCCGGAATTTTAGAAAAGGTACTCATTTTCAATATTTATTTTTAATATATTTCAACTAAAATTATTTTGACAAAACTTGATCTAAAAAAAATCTACCGAAAGGGTATTTTCCTTGATGAACAGCTTTTATACCCTTTTCACACTAGAACTTTAAGATCGGATGTTAAAGTGAATGTGTCTTTAAACGCTAATGTGAAACCGTATGGCCTCGTCTAAATACAAGCGATGTATAAGACAGAGATCTGCGTCTTAAACATCGTCCGCATTGCCAACTTAATTTCTAATATAAAAAAATACTCTTTGAATTTGTGCTGTCAACATTTTATATTATCATAAACAAGAATACTGTATTATATCGACGTTATAAGAAGTTTATACTTATTGTTATAATAAAATTATTTATTTTAATAATGTGTTTAATAAAATAGAGAGCTACAATAATTGAGATAAAATGTATCGACTTACATGTTAATACAGGTGTAATATATTCTTTATTGTAGTGTCTTTATTGTAGAATGAAATGAAATATCCATATTTGTTTATAATAAATCAAAATGTGCGTCTGCGCAGACAGTTCAAAATTGGTAATTTCATGACGGTAACTTAAGGACAAAATTACTGTAGCTGATGACAGCACCGGAGATTTAAACATCAAGTGTGAAAGCAAACCGATGTTAAACATCGGTGAACTTTAAGTTCATTCGTCTTAAAGTTCTAGTGTGAAAAGGGTATTAGACAAGTGACAACACTCAGCTTGATGTAGACACATTAAAAGCAATATTACTGATTAAAGAAAATTATGAAGAAAACTGGATTTTTATAAAA
The DNA here is from genome assembly GCA_963971575.1 of Liopterus haemorrhoidalis. NCBI lineage: Eukaryota > Metazoa > Arthropoda > Insecta > Coleoptera > Dytiscidae > Liopterus > Liopterus haemorrhoidalis. The sequence continues at coordinate 63,812,367 of OZ020613.1, forward strand.
TGCTTCAAAGCAAACAATACCTACTCAAAAAGATCCATAGTTCATAAAAATATAAAAAGTTTTGAGTAATTTTAATGAATAAATTTTAAATGCATTTAAAAAAATACTGTGATTTTAATAATGTTCCTTTTAATAATATAATGTTTAAGTTAATTATCTGTGATGGACATTTTTATTTATTATAAATTATAATTATTTATTGTATGTAATTTGAATTGAAAAAAAAAATTAATTAAACAATTATATTTAAATAATCAACCCTCCCCCCTCCGTTTATGAACTCCCGTCCTGAATTTTTAACTAAAAAATATGGTCACCCTATATAAGTGAAAAATTAAAATAGCTAAATAAAAAATATATACAAATGCTGTTTAGGAGATCAGTTCGAATTAAACAAAGGCAAATGCGTTGTAATGACCCTTTTAATTTACCTGAAAAAATATTACAAATGTAAGCATTTATTTAAAGGTAAACACTATATTTTATTGTAAATTACAAAATTACATGATTAAATGAGTTCGAAACGTTAACAAATATATTTAAGCTATTGAATCTACTGAATTTAGAAAGTTATGACTATTGTGATATAAAATAAACTAAATAACATTGGTTTCTTTGTCTGAAAACACGAGCACTAAACACAGTAATGGCGTAACATTACTTAACTTTTTGACTAGCGTCCGTACAACCCTCTTAGTAACAAGAAGGGTGGTCGCGCACAACCCTCGCGCACTTCGCACTCACGTGACCGTCCAGTGGCGTCTCGTTACATCCTCCCCCTCAAGAGGCGATGTCGGAGGGATCGGCTCTTGTTAAAGAAGACGGGACGACTGTGGTGACCATTGTTGTTGTAGCATCAATCTCGGGTCGATATCGCTTTGGGCGGCCTCGGGCACGTGTCGCTGGTGGAACGGCTGTGTTGTCTGGCGGGGTTCCACGTCGTGGACGTCCTCGTCGTTGGGACTCTCGTTCTGTTGTCGGGTCTTCCTGGGACTCGTTCTTGCGGGGTCTTCCTCGGCCTCGTATTGGTCGGACCGGGGCGGTCTCTTGATTGCTCGGCACGTACGGGGTAAGTGCCGTAGTATGGTATGCGCCAAGGGGCGTATTTGGATTGGAGAGTGAGGAAATTTGGTAGGTAGTAGGGGACAACTGTGCAAAGACCAAATAAGGACCATCACGTCTGGGTGCAAATTTGGAGGTGTACCCTTTTGAGGCTCTACTTAGTGCGTGCACGGCGACTAATACCTGGTCTCCAACCTTATAATTGGGTGCTTCACGGCGATGAGCATCAGCATATCTCTTCGAGTGGTCTTGCTGATTCTCTCGTTTCTCTCTAGCTTCCGTTAGAGTATTGGCCAGTTTCTTTAGGTACGGCGTAATTTGCGGTACGAAATTATCTTCGTCCACGACAGCACGCAAATCACGATGAACATCATCAGGCGTTCGAAGTTCCCTGCCGAAGGTAAGGTATGCGGCGGTAAATCCGGTTGAGTCGCATTTAGATGTGTTCATTGCGAACCGTATCATTGGGAGTTTTTCTACCCACTGACTGTGGTCCGATTGAACTAGAATGGCCAACTGTACGAAGCCCTCGACAGATGGACGGTGGCGGAAACGGTGGATCCTTTTAGCCTGGAGGAGCTTAAAAGTGCTGCAAAATCACTGAAAAGCGGAAGAGCTCCAGGCCTGGATGGAATCCCCGTTGAAGCCATCAAGGAGGTGGTAGCGAACCAACCATCTTGGCTGTTGAAGATGCTTAACCAGCTCCTGAGCACACAGTGTTTCCCAAAAGAGTGGAAAACGGCAAGACTGGTCCTCATCCCGAAAGGGGGAAAGCCTCCGGAACTGCCGTCATCGCACCGGCCGCTCTGCTTGCTGAGCTCAGCCAGTAAGCTCTACGAGGCGATGGTGAAGGCAAGGCTCGAGAGTGAAATCGAGAGTAGTGGAGGACTACACGAGCACCAGTATGGCTTCCGCAGGGGCAGATCCACCATACAAGCCCTACAAGCCGTAAAGGATTGGGTCGGGCGCAACAAGAGCAAATGGTGCGTGCTTGTAACGCTAGATGTAAAGAACGCCTTTAACTCTGCCTGCCACAACCTGATCTTACAGGAGCTACGGAGACGCAACATCTCCGAATACTTAGTGGCACTGGTCTCCAGTTATCTGGAGGACAGATCTATTCAGGTAGACAAAGGCGTGTCTTTGAGGGCCGACGCAGGAGTTCCCCAGGGCTCGGTTCTAGGACCCACCCTGTGGAACATCCTGTACGACGAGGTCTTGGCGCTGCACACGCACGAGGACGCCACCCTGATCGGTTTTGCGGACGACCTGGCCATGCTGGTGGAGGCGGAGGACCAGCGATCGCTAAAAAGGACGGTCAATTGGTGCCTTGAGCTGGTTAACGACTGGATGACATCCCACAAGCTAGAGCTTGCGCCGGGCAAAACGGAGGCTATCATCCTGAAGGGGAAGAGGGATAGGAACGGTATCAGCTTCTCGCTGGGGAACACCGTAATCCCTACCTCCAAAACGCTTAAATACCTCGGTGTCACGTTTGACGAGAGGATGTCCTTCACGAAACACGTGCTCGCTTCCGTCAGGAAAGCCGAGGTGAGGACATCCATGCTCGGCAGACTGATGCCGAACGTTGGAGGCCCCTCGAGTGGAAAAAGGGCGGTGCTTTGCGGAGTGGTGCACTCGATACTTCTATACGGAGCCTCTATTTGGCACGAGGTGTGCAAATATGCAAAATATAGAAATATCCTTATAAGTGCACAGCGGAAGGCACTGCTCAGGTGCGCGTCGGCCTACCGTACCGTGTCGAGCGTTGCCCTGCAGGTGATCACGGGAACCGTTCCGATTTTCCTCCTGGTCGAGGAAAGGAGGGTGGTGACCGAGAATGCCAGTCGCGGCGAGGCTACCAGACGGAATGCCAGGGAGCAGAGCATTGCTCAATGGCAGGACGAATGGAATAGGAACACCACCAAAGGCCAGTGGACGAAACGTCTGATACCAGACGTAAGGACCTGGCTTGAATGCCCTCACCGTAAGCTAGACTACTGGCTGACCCAAGCGTTGACAGGTCACGGTTCTTTTCGTACGTATACGAAGAGAATCGGTAAGGACCTGGAGGATACGTGCGTGTACTGCGGAATGGTGGACTCTGTGGAGCACACCATCTTTCAGTGCATGCGTTGGGACGCGGCGAGGGTGGAGGTGGGGGCCCTATGCCCAGCGGCATTAACACCTGACGCCCTGGTTGCAGAAATGATGCAATCCAGGAGGAAGTGGGATGCCATCCACAAGATGATTAAAGCCATCATGGAAAGGAAGGAGACAGAAGAAAGGAGCAGACAGCAGGAGTCGAATAGAGGGGAGCCTGAATAGACTACCAGGGGGCATCTGACGCTGATATCCTAACGGATGGTTCCGGATGCCTCAAGCGTGGCGAAGAAGGGGAGTTTTAGCAGGTAGAAATCCTGCACTACCTGCACGCACGGGCATGCAAGTGTCTTTGCGAAGATTTCTCCTCTTTAAAAAAAAAAAAAAAAAAAGAATGGCCAACTGTCCTTTTAAGTCCCTGTTCTTCCTTTCAACGGGGTTCGCTTCTGGGTGGTACACTGGTGTCAGGTTTTGCTTAAAACCGAAGAAATGGGCGACCTGTTGCATCACTTCCGTGACGAATTGGGTGCCATTGTCGCTTATTACTCGCCTAGGAACTCCATAGCGCAGTATGATCTCGTCAATTAAACATTTGGCACAGTTTTCGGCAGTGGCCTCTTGTAGCGGACAAAGCTCAACCCAACGGCTTGCTACATCCTCGATGACGTAGATCCATCTTTCCCCAGTAGCACTTTCGGGTAGGGGACCGAAGAGGTCAATGGAAAGTACCTCAAAGCGGCGATGCTGAATTGGTGTTTGTAGCAGTCCAGCAGGCTTTTGGTTGGAGGGTTTGAATCGTTGGCATTCGATGCATTTTTTAACATGTTCGGTAACGGTTCTACGCATGCCAGTCCAGTAGTACCGAGAGCTTATCCTACTCAAGGTTTTCTCAATCCCATAGTGACCAGCTGTCGGCGAATCATGGTAGTCGTACAGGATTTTTGGTAATAAGTTTTTCGGCGCGACAAGGGCGGCTTCCTCTTCCTCCTCGCCATCTGGTGGGTAGCGGTATAGGACTCCACTAAACATGACGTAGCCGCGTTCTGTCCAGCGCGAAACATCTACGGGGTCATCGTTTGACTCAAATGCTCTAATGATTGTTTTGAGATCTGGATCTGCTAATTGCTGATGACGCAATTCACTTGCAGCTGCGGTGGGCAAGTCCACCGTCACTGTACTTACATCTTCACCAGGCGGTCGAGACAAGGTGTCGGCGACTGTGTTGCTGCGTCCTGTGGTGTAGTCAATATTCAGGTCGTATGATTGTAGCTGAAGGGCCCATCGTGCAAGTCGGCCACTTGGCGACCTCAAGGACATTAGCCACTTCAACGGCTGATGGTCTGAAATGACGGTTACCTTGGCTCCGTCTAAATAACCACGGAATCGGTCCATTGCCCACAACACCGCGAGGGCTTCACGCTCGGTGGTGCTATAATTTCTCTCCGATGGCGTCAAAAGGCGACTGGCGTATTCCACGGGAAGTTGTTCCGGGCTCTCCCCCTGCATTAAAACTGCCCCAAGAGCATAACCGCTGGCATCAGTCCTCAATATATAAGGTGAGTCTGGGTCAGCCTGTTGAAGAATCGGTGCAGTTGTTAACAGCCTCTTGAGTGTAACAAAAGCTTTGTCCTGCTCTGGTCCCCAGTGCCATTGCACGCCCTTTTTAGTGAGATCACTGAGTGGACGAGCAATACTGGAGTAGTCAGGCACGAACCTTCTAAACCACGATCCTGTTTGAAGGAATGTAATCACTTCCTTGGTATTGCGCGGGTTTTTCATCTCAGCGATGGCAGAGATTTTCTGCGGATCAGGCCTTATGCCGTCTTTTGAAATGAGATGACCAAGGTACTTCACTTCTGGCCACATAAAATTGCATTTTTGGCGATTGGCGCGCAGCTTAAACTGATTTAAGCGCGTAAAGACCAATCGTAGATCATGAAGGTGTTCCTCGAAACTTGATGATAAGACGATTAAATCGTCGAGGTAGGCCAGGACAAAAATACCTTTCAGTCCTGATCGAAATCAATCCATCAATCGTTGAAATGTGCTTGGAGCGTTTCGTAATCCAAACGGCATTCTCTTAAAGCGGAAGTTCCCCAAGGGACACGTGAAGGCAGTCTTGTCTCTATCCTCTGATTTTACTGGGACTTGCCAGTATCCTGATTTTAAGTCAATAGTGCTCATATATTGGCACTTCTTGGTTGCGTGTAGCAGCTCGTCGATACGCGGAAGGGGATATCGATCCGGTACAGTTACAGAATTAAGGCGTCGGTAATCCACGCAAAGTCGCATAGTTCCATCCTTTTTAGGAACGAGAACTACTGGCGCGGCGTACGGAGATTCGCACTCTTCTATAACGTCCGTAGCGAGCATCTTTTCCAATTCTTGCTTAAGAATATCTTTTCTTGCCGGGGATAACCTGTAAGGTGGCACAGCGATTGGCGTATCATCCGTAACTTTGATTTGGTGTTCCGCAAACGGTGTTGGCTCTACACTTGGGGAGAAAACATCCCTAAACTCTACAAGCAACGCTTCGAAACGTTGTCGTTGCTCCTCATCGGAGTCTTCGTCTTCTTCTTGGCCTGAAACTTCTGTAACGTCGTTTGGCGGAAGAATTGGTAAGTTCGGTTCCTCGGCGAATTGGTGCGTCGTGTCCGGTTCATCGGCGAAGTACCAAACTTGGGCGGAAACGTCCAATACGATGCCAGCCGTCTTAATAAAATCAACACCGAGCAGCATTCTACTATTAATGTGGTTCGGTACTGCAATGAGTGTCGTAGAAATGATTCTATTGTGCACCGTGATTTGCACATCAAAATTTCTTATAATTACTCGCTGCACTTCTCCATCAGCCAGCCTAAGGTCTACTTCGTCCGTCGAATACGCGTGTCCTCTATCAAGCAGGATTTTGTGAAGTCGCGCACCCGCAAAACTACGTTTGGCACCAGTATCTAGGCAGGCTATGCCATTTAGCCCGAATAGTTGCACATGCACCATTGGCCTATTCGCGTTAGTATCAGTAGGACATTGCACAGTGAAGAACTCTAGGGATTCATGTACAGGAAGTGAGGAGTTGGCTTTAGTAGGGTTACAAGTTGGGCAATTACTACGCACATACCCCGGTTGTTGGCAACCGTAACATTGAAGTTGTTTCTTACCCGCTCCTACAGGTGGTGGTGGCGTCTTCACGGCTGGTGTGTGGTCTCTGCGAGCCTTCTTCCTGCAGTCGGCTTCCATGTGACCGAAGGACTTGCAGTAATTGCATTTGGGACGAGTCTTCTTTTCTGCTCTTTCTGGAGAAGTCGTCTTGGTGGATTTCGGAAACGTTGTCTTCGCTGCATACTCTCGCTGGGATGCTTCGATATCTCGCGTTTTTGTTAACAGCGCTTGGAAGCTGTCAAAGTCTGCGCGCGTGATGCGTTTTCGAATATCATTACGCAGCAGTCCGTACAACATGTCCAGCTGCATGCGTTCCGGAACCGGATATGGCAGTTGAGCCACTAATGAGCGCACGTTGCACACGAATATTTCCGTGGTTTCGTCCGTGTATTGCTCGCGAGAAAACAATTCTCGAAAAATCTGCGATGGTGGTAGCTGGCGGGAGTAGGCATTTCGTAGCGCTTCGAGGGCACCGTTCCAGTCTAACACTGTGTTTTTTACTCCTCTCCACCACGTTGAAGCCATCCCCTCAAGGAGAACGGGCAAGCCACGCAGGGCGTTGCAATCACTCACATTGTTACAGTCTTTAAATATCGCAATGGTGTCGATGAACGCTTCCACGTCGGAATCGACCGAACCATTGAAACGCGCAATACATTTCGTGAAATTACCGGAACGTGGCGCGACAGGCGGCGGGCTAACACTCCCGCGCGAACTGCGGTCACTCGCGGCGCTCCCAATACTGGCGAGAAGTTCGCGAAATTGCACATCCGTTAGAACAATATTTGTTGATGAGTCTGTTGACGTACTCGGTTTTTCTACTTTGGGCGGCATTTTACACAGATAGCGCACTCAAAAGAGATGAAAATGTTTTTAAAGAAATAGTTTATTGCGCAAAAGTGAAAAAATGGCGCGAAATGTCAATACAGCGGAAAGTTAGTAGAAAACGCACTAAACTTTCTTCCACTCCGCGAAAAGTTTGTAAACTATACACAGTTTACGCAAAATCTGTTCAATTTTCACTTTTGTTTAGTTCACTCTGTCACTAACTTCACTAAATCAACGAACAAAACACTTTTAATAATAAGTTAACGGCTTCTTAGTTGGGCGCCATTTTGTAAGCATTTATTTAAAGGTAAACACTATATTTTATTGTAAATTACAAAATTACATGATTAAATGAGTTCGAAACGTTAACAAATATATTTAAGCTATTGAATCTACTGAATTTAGAAAGTTATGACTATTGTGATATAAAATAAACTAAATAACATTGGTTTCTTTGTCTGAAAACACGAGCACTAAACACAGTAATGGCGTAACATTACTTAACTTTTTGACTAGCGTCCGTACAACCCTCTTAGTAACAAGAAGGGTGGTCGCGCACAACCCTCGCGCACTTCGCACTCACGTGACCGTCCAGTGGCGTCTCGTTACACAAAATATTTTCATTAGTCTAAAACCTTTACGGAATATCTCGTTTCACAAATAAAGCTTTTTTGAAAATCCGAAAAGAACCAAAAGACTTCCTCATTATTGCGAGTAAATATTTAAAACATTTAAATTGTGGTACATTTACATACTTTTAATCAGGAAAAGTTAAGAAGATAGAACTTAACGCTAGAGTTATAATCTGAGATACAGAATAAGAAACCAGGTTAAAATTTTAACTCCTGGTTAAAATTTTAACTCCTAGTTAAAATGTTATATTTTAACTATAATTTTTAACCAGATCTTTTTAACCACAAAAGATACAGAATAAACCCGAATAGGAGTCAAAAAGTTATAAAATTGATTTATCTGACTTTGAAGCGACATCTTTTGTTTGATAGACTTGAACAGAATTTATGTGTATACTAGTTATAAAAATCGGAATTAAATTACAATGAAATAAATAAAAATATCAAATTAAACACCTACTATAATTGTAAATGTGGTATTTGTGGATGTTTATGCGTTTCAAAATGAGTTGATAATTCAGTCAGCGTCTCATGTGACAAACTAGAAAATGGAGCAGAAATGAAACCATCCTTATCCAATACGTAGATTGCAACAACAGCTGATCCAAAATCTTTTTTCCACAACAACCTTCCAGTCCTACGATCAAGTGTTACGACTTGTCCCGTTGAGCTTGCCGTAAAATGAACTAAATCTGTAACAATATTAAAACAATTTAATATTCACCCCATTGTGCAGATTTAATTTAATGGCACGGTTACACAAGTCATTTTGTCATTTACACGTATGCCAGTATCTTATTTAAGTAACCTTGCAAAGAACACGAAACACTGCAAAATGTAAATGTTTCCAATTATTTTTGATGCGTAAAATGGTTTTTTTAACGCGCCAATTTTCGATATTTAACCTTATTTTATGTTGCTTACGTCTTTCCCACCCGTAAACAAAAATGAAGCTCCACCAAAAATTATTTATAAAATCAACTATACTTGTGGTGTCCTCAGACCACTTTGTTATGAACATTTTAAGTATATTTAACGTTTTTGTATCAGCCAGAACAAATCAGCTGTTCATGGCGGTCATTTTTAATAGTCACTTGCACGGCTACTTGTGCCAGTAAATAGGAACGGCTTCTATCCACTTGACTTGCATGAAATACTTGGGCAAGTACTGGCACCAGTACTGAATGTACGTCTACACGATGCCAGTGACTGGTGCAAGTACTTACTTGTGCAAGTTACTTGCATCGTGTAACTGAGCCATAATGCTAAATGCAACTTCCCTCGACATAGACTCTAACGAGTACAAAGAACCCAATTTGTCGCTATAATTACGTTATTTGTCGTGTTGAGTACATATTTGGTCGTTGGTGTATATATTTTATCGTGGTGTTATATTCCCACCCTCTAAAAAATTTGATTATAATAACTTACCATAATTATTGAGCATTTCTTTGTCCATCGGTGCCGCAGTATAATCATAAAAGGTGACGTTCCAATGTTTTTCTTTATCTTTGCTGTCTATCATCATGATCTTGTATTGTGTCCTTCCCACATAAACACCTTTCTGTGAATTGACGGAGCACGTCGCTCCCGTTTTTCCAAAACCTAAAATTTTCTGCCGCATCCCAGTATCTGGATCCATCATAAACCAAGTGTCCTTCTTCTTCCCTAAAAAATACATTTAAAGAATACATAAATTTGCAGGTGTATAAATTGCATGTTTTATACAAGTTAAAAAAAAAATGCTGCACCCCCCACATTTAAAATTCCTGGTTGGGCCACTGTGTTCTTTTGTTGCTAATTCATTAAAACTAAATGGAAATAATGAGACTTGTATGATTTACAAAAATGAACAACCATTTGTAGAATACCGTCCCAGCAAACATTCAACCATTCAACCTTTTTCTGTTGGCAAATTGCTGGCACTAAAAGTTTGTGCAACGCCAGTATTAATAATATACTTCACATTTGTATTTCGCACTCCTCCTATACGAAGTACTTTACCAGCTCATAAAATTATGAGCACTCCTTATTTTTGTTAATATGTTACATTTTCCTTTTGTTTCACCATCGTTGAATAAATTTATTCAAAGAATAAAGTTGACAATATCGCATCATTCTATTGACAGCAACGTTAATTTCTTCATTAAGTGTTTAAAACCGATGCGATATTGTCAACTTTATTTGTTAAATAAATTTATTCAACGATGGTGAAATGGCCAAATGAGTATTTATATTGCACCTAACCATTCATTTATTTTAATACTGGATAAGTATAAGGTAAATATACATTTAAAATACTAGAGAGTGGGTATAATATAAGCACTGGTCCGTCAGAACTAAATCTTGCAACTAATGCGATTATTTTGCACTTAACCCCTGCTGGGCCGGCATTTGATACACCAATGGGCCAGCTAACGGCCACGGGGACACCGGGGTACTGGCCCATTACTTTCAATGCCGGGGAGTGTGTGCTTCAACAGTACTGGCCCGTATAAAAATGTTTGCTGGGGTGTATTCACAGACAAGCACGAAAAGATAGTGTTATTGGGAGAATCCATTATAGAGTATGAAAAAGAACTACTCCATTTGCCCTGTACTGCATTCTAACATTTGAACGGACTATATAACCAAACTTTTATATGAATCATCAAAATGTTACGTTGGCAGTGAGAAGTAACAAAAGACAGAAGGTTTTGAATGCCTCTTATGTCGCTATTTACTACAGAAAAAAGAAGAATGACGTCAAAAATTTGAAAGTGTAGTGAAAAAATTATGACAATAAATTCCTTTATGATGAAATTCGCTACATGATAACATTATGGAACATATAATAACAGATTATATTTGTATACAGTTTTACATAATCTAAATTAAGGCAATCAAGATACTGAATAAACAAATTTAATCTATATTCACATGTACCATTAGCTATTAACAATTATCACAATATAAAATTTTAAATTATGTAGGTACGATTTTATAAACTTATTTTTTGAATTTTGTAGGTATAAACAAGAAACATTTATACTGTGGGGAGCCTCTATATATAAATACAAAATGTCACGGTTGGCTGATTTATTTATTTCATTTGTACTTACTCTGTACATCTTTCAACTTTAGGTCTCCCCCACATTATGAGTATCCAGACTTGCGAGTGGATCAAGTCTGGACCCCCCCCCCCTATTAGTCCGGTAGCTGGTTGCTATGATTCTTGGAAGGATTAAGGGTTGTTCAATTAAACTCAACATTTTAACTAACCTACTTTAATTACGATTACGGTTTAAATATTTACACTAATTACACTAGACTTACAATTACGTCGATACTAAATCCAAATGAGACATTCACACACACTAGGCACACTACACCAAACAAACGAATACTACCTTAACGTTCATACGGAATTACTTGTTTACTATAACTCGCCTCGTCCGAACACTCTAAATGACTCTAACCCACAGTTAACAAAATCTCACTCTACTTAAAAACACGACTTACCTTCTTCACTCTTTAGACTCAGGTCTAAAACATGAGTTAATGTTATGACGGTTTACAATCTACTACTTAAACATGACTTTTCGTTATGATGGTTTAAAATCTACTCTTAGACATGGTCTTAACCATACGACGGGTTAAAATCAACTACCTCCTAAAAAGAGAACCACCCTGAAAAGCTTACATCGCCCAACTGTTAAATGTCATTTAACACCTCGGTCAATCGAGACGACATTTACTATCGATAAATTAAATTGTATAATCTCCCCAGATAAGTAACCAACTATTATTTATTTTAAAACAGAGATTAATACATTTTCCCATATGGTTCTAACACTTAAATCCAAATCCCTCTTAGTTTGTTCTTACAAAAGTGAACAGCTTATATACAATCATGAAATGTGTGAAAATTTACAATTTACAAAAATTTTGATTTCTTTGTCTAATTCTTGAAATGACTTTATTCCATATTAAAGATAAAAAAAACAAATTCTACTTTTACTGTTACAGTCCTGATATATTAACATTTTAAAATAAAATCGTAAAAAAAATATACACTTACCAGTGTATAAAATACCATCGGAACTTCTACAAGGAGCTGATGCAACAAGTTGCGGAATAGTAAATGGCAGTTTCTTAAGTATTTGGTTGCCGTTACCTCCCAACAAATATAACGAACCATCTTTTGGATCAGGTAAAAAAATCGGACTAAAAATAAAACAAAACAATAAAAATATTTACAAAATAAAAAATATAAACGTACACTATAGCTTCTTTCGTATCGACAGGCACTTGTACAGTTGGTTCTATAAATAAAAGCATTATTAAGATAAGAATAAGGAAAAATATTTCAAAAATAACTTACGATCTTTTAATTTCCATTTTACCACACCAGTTTGTTGTTCTATGGCAACTAAATTACCTTCAATTGTTGAAAATAACAACAATCTATTATCCGGTTCTTTGGCTAAAGCCGTTCCTTCATTAATATTTTCCTAAAAATTAATTTAACATCAAAATTACATCATCTTTTACTTTAATATTATGAATAAAATATAAACTAAAAGCAATTAACCTCGCTTTTTATTTCACTACAATATGTAAACAATAATAAATTCGCACTTAGCACTATAAATATTATTTTAAATTTATCCATTTTCATTTTTGGGTACTATAAACACCATTTAAGTATAATGTTACAAGTCTTATTATAAAAATTAAGTATTTTCTGTCAAAATACTGCAAAAACAAACTCTTGACATGTCATCGAAATGTCACTAAAAACATGGGACAAGGAAGAAGAAGTATAATAAATTTTCTGTTTTTGATGTTTGAATATTTTTTATGTGCATTATGTTTGTTTTGATAGTAATAACATAGAAAAAACCTGGTTTCCTGTTGTAACATAAAAAATGATTTATGCAATTATAATCTACGATATGTCAGCATTTCACCTAATAACAATATTCATTCTTTCAATTATACCTACATGTTTAATCAACTTTATACTAAAATGACTTTATAAATCGATTATAATTGTTTATTTTACTGTCATGTCCAGGTATTTTAGCAGTTCTTTTATATTAACAAAAGAATGAATAACAAAACAAAAAAATAACTAGTTACGCCTAACAGCTTAGGCAACTAGGAAAGTGCAATACACATCTGTATTTGGGGTAATCTACATCACAAATATTATTAGTTTCGCCCAATATATTTTATTTTATTAAAACTAGGGCTGATATTCTGCCGATAGTCACTGGTATGCGAGAAAAAATGGATATTACTCTTGAAGGTTTTCTTTGGATGATTTTTTACGATTTTAATAAAGGCCTAATTCAACAACAATGCATAGATTCGCTTCGTTCAACTTTTGGTAATAAAGCACCATCAGAAAAAACTGTTTACAATTGGTTTGCAGAATTTCGTCGTGGTCGTGGTCTGTCAGTGATGAATCTCGTGAAGGTCGACCAAAATCGGTTGTGATTCAAAAAAACATCGATGCTGTGCGCAAAATGATTGAAGAAGATCAGCATGTGACTTACCGTAAGATAGCGGCATCCTTTGGCATATCGCAGACTGCAATACATTCGATTTTGCATGAACATTTAGCTGTGAAAAAGATCTGTTCCCGATGGATTCCGTATAATTTGACCGAAGCTCAAAAAAAGCTCGTGTTGATTGATGTAAGGGAATGCTAAAAAAATTTAACCTAGGCACTGCAAAATCAGTATACAACATCGTTACAAGTGACGAAACTTGGATTTATTCATGTGAACCAGAAACTAAGCAACACTCCACTGCTTGGGTCTTCCAAGAGTAACCGAAACCCATAAAAGTTGTTCGTTCACGAAGCACTTCCAAGAAAATGATAGCTTGTTTCTTCGGTTGTTCTGGACATGTCGCAACCATTCCTTTAGAGGATCGCAGAACAGTTAATGCTGAATGGTATACAACAATTTGTTTGCAGAAGTCATCGACAAAATCAGGTCCCTACATTCAATTAAAAATACCTATATATGCTGCCCGTTGCGATCTGTTCCGCCCTTACTATGCTACTGGGATAGTGACAATCTTAGTCACTAGCTCATTTACTAGCCCGTTAGTATCGAAAACTGGCCCACGCTGAAGAAATTTAGCCAACCACTTGTTTAAAACCACTGATTTATTTGAAATGCGAAAATAATTTGCAAATCAGCCACCAACTTAAGTATTTACTATTGTCTTTTTTTTTGGTTAGATTGATGTCATATTTTTATTATTAGTTTAAATCAAGGATTTTTATTAATATGGGACAATAAAGATTATCCTTACTACTGACATTATAATATAGAAACGCATTATAATCTTATAAGGCAATACGCAAAATACCAAAATATAATCCAGCTTTATTTATTAACAACGCCCAATTATTTATATGTAAATTTACGAAGTCATAGTGACAAATATCTATAATCACGCATTAAACAATTCTATAAATAACTTATTGTTTAATGCAATCCGTCCTTGACTTTCATTATTTAATATGTCCTTGAAATATTAAGATGAAACACTTAATTTAGACATCAATTTTATAAAAAATTTCAATGCGATGACCCTACCTGCAACATATAAACCAATATCTGCAAGTTTTGACCTGTCTGGGAGTAGCACGAGGTCACAAATACACGTGTTACTTCTTCTATTCCTACACACGTGATTATTCAAGTTATTGTTGTGTTATGAACAGGAATCGTATACTCTATTCGTAAATATTTATGGGGTGTAAATTTGAGGTTATGTTTTATGTATGATGGGTGTAAAAGTTGATTATTTGTGACATATGTAACAGGACTTTTTCCAGTATACATTGATAGTAATGACGCCATTTCTTACTACCGTATAACCATATTGCTTTTGGTGAAATCAGTTTTATTCACTTTCCATTTCTAATAAGAAACACACTTGATTCATGCTGGATCATGTGTTAGTGATTTTTTGTAGATTATGTTACGTGACTGGGAATATAAATTAGCTATTGTTTTTGTTAAGAATTATGTTTTATTGACTGCATTTACAAAAATATGTACAAATTTTAAGTAAATACGAGGGCTACCTTTTAAGTTTTTACAAAAACTAAGAAAGATTTTTTTTTGGAACAAACTATTGCTTTTCAAAATATTCGCCTTTAAAATTTACACTTTTGCATGCGTTCAAACTAATTCTCGAAACATTTTTTCCACTCTGAAGTTGGTATCTTAAAAACATGGTTTTCGAAGGCTTCATTAGCTTCTTGAAGTGATGCAAATCGCTGTCCACGCATTTTTTGTTTGATATTGGGGAACAAAAAAAGTCGTTAGGGGATAAATCAGGTGAATACGGGCAATGAAATATTAATTCGATGTTTTTCTCCTTCAAATAATCAATTGTTTGACGTGCTATGTGGGAGCTTGCATTTTCATGATGAAGAATGATGTGACGTTTTTAGTTGTTTTTTCTGATTTTGTGGATGACTTCTGGCAAACAGATTGTTGTATACCATTCAGCATTAACTGTTATCCGATCATCTAAAGGAATGGTTGTGACATGTCCAGTACAACCGAAAAAACAAGCATTCATTTTCTTAGAAGTGCTTAGTGAACGAATAACTTTTATGGGTTTCGGTTCATCTTGGAAGACCCAAACAGTGGATTGTTGCTTAGTTTCCGGTTCAAATGAATAAATCCAAGTTTCGTCACCTTATGTTGTATACGGATTCTGCAGTAGGTTGATTTTTTTTACTATTCCCTTACACCAATCAACACGCGTTTTTTTAGCTTCGGTCAAATTATGCGGAATCCATCGGGAACAGATCTTTTTCACAGCTAAATGTTCATGCAAAATCGAATGTATTGCAGTCTGCGATATGCCAAAGGATTCCTCAATCTCACAGTAAGTCACATGCCGATCTTCTTCAATTATTTCGCGTACAGCAGCGGTTTCCAAACTTTGTTCAGTAACGACCCCCTTAGAAAAATCCCATCTCTGGCGCCCCCCCCCCACTTTTTAGGAAATTTATAAACAATTTGTAAATAATTTCTTTATTGAAATAATAATCATAAAAGTAGCAAAAATATGTAATGTAAATAGTTTCTCTAATTCCTAAATATTTATATTCACAACATAAATCACGAAAATCATATAAAAGTAAATTATATTAATATTAAATATGTAATACAAATTAAAAAGGTAATAAAAATCTATTTTAATGTGAAGTATGGGCTTGTTTCTTCGCACATAATTCGTTAAATCGCGGTTTATATGAAGAAAGAGCCACCCTTATTTCGTCTTCCACTATTAACCGTGTGCGATATTTTGTTTTAATAACAGCTAATGTGGAAAATCTTGCGACCCGTGAATCTTGTACGACCCCCCAGGGGGTCGCGCTCCCCACTTTGGAAACCGCTGGCGTACAGCATCGATGTTGTTTTGAATCACAACCAATTTTGGTCGACCTTCACGAGATTCATCACTGACAGACACACGACCACGACGAAATTCTGCAAACCAATTGTGAAACTTTTCTGATGGTGTTTCATTACCAAAAGTGGAACGAAGTGAATCTATGCATTGTTTTTGAATAAGGCCTTTACTAAAATCGTAAAAAATCATCCAACGAAAACCTTCACGAGTAATATCAATATTTTCACAAACTTTATTTATTTATACGCTCACAGTCAACAAACTACTTGGTCAATTTATAAGCTGCCACTGATTTCACAATAACAAATGTCAAATTTTACGTATATTGTAATGACACATTTCAATATTGCCATCTAGTGGTTGTTTGTAAAATCATAAAAGGTAACCCTCGTACATACCGAAACTGCAGTCAGCATATCCAATAAAAAATTTTGTGAAATTTTACCAATCGTATCATTTAAAAACCGTTTCTGCAGTCTGCATAATTAAATAAAAATACATAAAATTGTTTATTTAAATTCCCCAATTACATTATAGTACATCATACATTTTATTAAAAAGAAGACCTCAATTTACGCAATATGTTAACTGATTTCTAATCATTCAATTTAGTTGAAATGACTTCACTTGCGTAATCAGATACGCAATACCTAGTTCCAATGCAACAAAGGCCACATGAGTTACTCTATAACTCATTTAATAACAATATAAAATCTAAAAAATGACTACGCCTAATAAATTTAATATGTTGGTTGTTGTTTATCTTGTATCTATGAAATTGATTGTATCTGCAATTATATCTAACATATTTTTGAATTGCATCACTCGTGTTCTATAAGGAGAGTATTAAGAAGCAGTACCATTAAAGATTTTAATAACACTGTATTTAAATGTTTAAAATATAAATTACTGCAAATAATAATAATCATGACAAATTATTATTTACAAAACACTGTATACCTTAATTTAAATGCAAATATAAATTGTAACAACCAAAAATCGTAAATTAGTTTAAGATGTTTTTAAATTAAACTTTTTATTACGTAAAGTTATTACTAGAGGATAGAGAAGAGCCAGGTATCCGTATCCGCGGATATCCGCAAAAAAAAACATATCCGAATCCGTATCTGCTGATTTTGTTGCGAATATCATATGGATAATTTTGTGTATTAATAAAAATTGATGTGAAGTGTGAATTTTCACACATTGCAGGGTTTTGCAAGTACACCTATCCTCCGATTTACACGGTACTTTTTTACACGATTTCGCTTTTACACGGTTTTTAAAATAACGTTTTCAAATAATTGGTAGAAGTGAATATTTTGGCTGCATACTTAATTCTACATTTTTAGGGTTTTGTAGGTATGACCAAAAAACCCTTATACCGTCATTTTGTCGTCTGTCTGTCTGTCTGTCTGTTCGGTAAAAATTGTAGCCAAACGGCTAAATCTAGAGAGTTGAAATTTGACATGCTTATACAACTCTTTGACCCGCACATAGGAAAAATACTAAAACATCTAAAAACATATCCACCTAAAAATATAAACAAATATGTGCTCATCGAAAAAAAAATATTTTTTTTAAATTCTGAGTAGGGTGTCAAATGAAAGCCCTTGGTACGTGAATTAACGATCAAATTTTTATTTTTGCAAAATAAATTATTTTGAAGCGATTTTTACCAAAATTGTGCAAAAAATTTTTTGTCCCACACCTTGTAGCCCAGATGGTTTAAACTAAAAATCTGAAAAAATTCTAAGTAATGTACATTGGTGTGAACCGGAATAATACAACAGGAATTTTTGATCAGATTATGTTTTTGAAAAAAAAAAAAAAAAAATTTGTTTTTTGCTAATAATGTTGAAAACTTAGTTATATAACAAGCTAAACAGTAACGTGTATCTTGGTGCAGTGGCTAAGATACTGGCATTCTGCCCAAGAAAAAGAGTTCGAATCCTACGAGAGGAGACAATATTATTTTTATTTATTTTTTTGCATTTTTATATTGTTTAAATTATTTTTTCAAAATTCTAGTTATATTTTGGCAATTGTTGCATTTAATTTTTAAAAGCGTAAATTTAATAACCAGTGGACATTGTTGAAATTATAATTTAATTCTATATTTAAATGTACACGAAATCAAAGGGGAGGAGCTATGACTAAAAACAACCAATGGAAGCCATAGGCGCAATTTTCAAAATCTTAATGAACCTTGATATATAAATAAAATACTGCACATCTTTAGAACTTAAATAATGGTAATAAGCATTCGAATTAAAATTAATAAAAAAATATTTTGACATAAAATTCGTTTTGGCATTCCAAATAATCATCATTCACTTACTAAATACCTGCAAAACCCTGAAATGTGTGAAAATTCACACTTCACATACATTTTTTAATTCCATTCTTTTCATAACACTGGTATCAAATCTAAAATGGGGATCCTTCATTTTGTATACACAATAAAACTTTCTGTTCATATGCTTTAAAAATGTAGCCTGAACCAGTTGCGTTAACTGCAAAAATTATCCGCGTAGGACTTAAATTAGGGCGAAAATTGTGTAATCATTTTCTACAAAATGACCCGATTGTTAAACGATCTCTCCGATTCCAGCGAGATATTAATGGTTGTTTAACCCAATATGAGAAGCCAGGAGGTCTATAAGATTTAACCAAAAATTAAACACAATTGTTAATTACGGATTTCACTACCAAGTCTCGCCGATTTGAAATTGTCCCTAATTCATCAACCAT
This sequence comes from Liopterus haemorrhoidalis, assembly GCA_963971575.1. Classification (NCBI taxonomy): domain Eukaryota; kingdom Metazoa; phylum Arthropoda; class Insecta; order Coleoptera; family Dytiscidae; genus Liopterus; species Liopterus haemorrhoidalis. Next base: position 63,831,344 of record OZ020613.1, read on the forward strand.
CGTACCAGAATCGCATCAAGTAACGGGTGTTTTTTTTAGAGGTATAGAACTTTAAATTGCAATAAAACAACGATGGATTATTCGATTGACATGAATTTTTTTTTATTCGAAAGATAATCTTGTGGCATTACATTAAATCATACCAACAAGACGGCGCAACATGTCACACAGCTCGTGCCACAATCGATTTATTGAAAGACACGTTTGGTGACCGCCTAATTTCACGTTTTGGACCTGTGAATTGGCCTCCAAGATCTTGTGATTTAACACCGCTGGACTACTTTCTGTGGGGCTATGTAAAGTCATTGGTCTATGCGGATAAGCCACAAACGCTTGACCATTTGGAAGACAACATTCGCCGTGTTATTGCCGATATACGGCCACAAATGTTGGAAAAAGTCATCGAAAATTGGACGTCCAGATTGGACTACATCCGAGCCAGTCGTGGCGGTCATATGCCAGAAATCATATTTAAAATGTAATGCCACAAGATTATCTTCCGAATAAAAAAAAATTCATGTCAATCGAATAATCCATCGTTGTTTTATTGCAATTTAAAGTTCTATACCTCTAAAAAAAACACCCATTACTATCGAGTGGTGAAAGTGACATCATACCAATTTGGAAGAAGAGATTAATAGTCTATGAAAAAAAAAAAAAAAAAATTATGACGGTAATAAAATTTTTTGTTAATTTTTTAAAGGATCTTATATTGAAATAAATGACTGAATTATGCACATTTTAGTTATTTTTCGATTTACACGATTTTACATATCAAAATCCACGATTTCGATATACACGGTTTTCTGAGGAACCTATCTTCCGTGTAAATCGAGGGTTAGGTGTATATAATAAGTGAAGGCGGCATGCTGAGTGTGTAGGACAAATTTTGCTTTATAGTAATCACGGCAAAATGAACATTTTTAAAATAATTTATCGTCTGTTAATCTAAGAGCTTTAAAAACAAATTTTATGTTAAAATATTTTTTTGTTAATTATAATTCGAATACCTAATACCATTATTTAGGTTTCTAAATATGTGCAGTATTTTTTTATATAGCAAGGTTCATTAAGATTTTAAAAATTGCGCCTATGGCATCCATTGGTTGTTATAAGTCATATGCTCCGCTCCTCTGGTTTCGTACACATGACACATAGAATGAAAATATAATTCCAACAATTCCAACTGGTTATTAAATTTACGGTCTTAAAAATTAAATGCAACATTTGCCAAAATATAACTAGAATTTTTACAAAATAATTTAAACAAAATAAAAATGGAAAAAAAACAAAAATAAAATTGTCTCCTAACCTAACTTTGTTTTGTTGTGTAGTGGGCGAGCATGCTAACCATTAGAGTAGGATACGCCTTCTAATATAGTGTGTTATAACTATAACTTTTGTACATCGTCAACCAAATAAACACAAAAAAATGCGTTATTATCCGAAAACATAATCTGATCAAAAATTCCTGTTGTACTATTCTGTTTCACACTAATGTACATTACTTAGAATTTTTTCAGATTTTTAGTTTAAACCATCTGGGCTACAGGGTGTGGGCCAAAATTTTTTTTTGCACAATTTTGGTAAAAATGAATCAAAATAATTTATTTTGCAAAAATAAAATTTTGATCGTTAATTCACGTACTAAGGGCTTTCATTTGATACCCTACTCAGAATTTAAAAAAAATATTTTTTTTTCGATGAACACATATTTGTTTATATTTTTAGGGGGATATGGTTTTTAGATGTTATAGTATTTTTCCTATGTGCGGCTCAAAAAGTTGTATAATCATGCCAAATTTCAACTCTCTAGGTCTATTTTTAAATTATTTATTAATATAAAAACTATAGACAGATTTTTTAGGGAAAATTCTGCATTTGTTACAACATCCCACGTTGGGCGCCAGTTTAATTCAAGTTTTAAACTATTTTAAAATGATTTATTAATATAAAAACTAAAAACAGTTTTTTAGGGAAAATTCTGCATTTGTTACAACACCCCACGTTGGGCGCCAGTTTAATTCAAGTTTTAAACTATTTTAAAATGATTTATTAATATAAAAACTAAAAACAGTTTTTTAGGGAAAATTCTGCATTTGTTACAACACCCCACGTTGGGCGCCAGTTTAATTCAAGGTTTAAACTATTTTTAAATGATTTATTAATATAAAAACTAAAAACAGTTTTTTAGGGAAAATTCTGCATTTGTTACAACACCCCACGTTGGGCGCCAGTTTAATTCAAGGTTTAAACTATTTTTAAATGATTTATTAATATAAAAACTAAAAACAGTTTTTTAGGGAAAATTCTGCATTTGTTACAACACCCTACGTTGGGCGCCAGTTTAATACAAGTTTTAAACTATTTTTAAATTATTTGTTAATATAAAAACTATAGACATATTTTTTAGGGAAAATTCTCCATAAGTTACAATACCTCACGTTGGGCGCCAATTTAATACGAGTTTCAAACTATTTTAAAATTATTTATTAAGATAAAAACTATAGACAGATGTTTTAGGGAAAATTCTGCTATTTTTACAACACCCCACGTTGGGCGCCAACTTATTACAAGTTTTAAACTATTCTTAAATTATTTAAAAATTACAAACAGGTTCTCAAAGTGAAATAAAATGTTTTCTTTAAAAGAGATCTTCTCTAACCCGTGACTTTCACGAAGTCTAGGAACAGATAACTTATGTTTATTCTTCGGCACCTAGACGATGAGAACTTTATTTATTTTTAACAGATCAAGATGGAGGATATTTATATTTTGATTCTGCAAGAAATCCTTTTAACAATCTCCATCCTGTTCTATTTCTTAATAAGGTAAAAACAAATTGAATTACGTAGACAGATAAATAATACGTGAAACATGCAATAGAATTATTTCAATAAATAATGTTTTTATTGTATAACCTATAACTACGTTGCAATAACCTACACGGGACACGTCATTGGTGACGTAGTTGTTTTATTCGCCCACAGATTGCAATAGCAGGACCATGTTTGGAACCATGGAAAGAGGAGCAACCACCAAAGCAGTATTTTACACATTTCAAACTAAAAAATTAGAAAAAACTGTGACTTATATATGATTCTTGTGAATTTATTATACCACTATGATTAAATAATGAATATTTAATGAGATCTTCTATTTCACCAACGCATATGTCAACTAATTATGATAATTTTGAATGTATCTTGTTAAGAAAGTTCAAGAGTGTTTTATGAGGAAATAAAGAGCGGAAAATTATCATTTTAAATGCGATTTGAAAATCTGAAATTGTGCATTGCCTGAATCTGGAAACATCAGAAATTTTGGATGGTAAAGTAAGCAGTAGGAATGAGGAATCGAAGCTTTTTAGAGGAGTCAGGGATTAAAGTCGAGAGTCGGAAACACTATCGACATATTTTATCAAGGATAAGAACAAAACGAAAACGAAAACGAAATAATGATACGAGGGTTACCTTTTATGTTTTTACAAATGACCACTAGATGGCAATATTGAAATGTGTCATTACTATATTCATAAAATTTAAAACTTAACAAAACTAAGATCACATATATCAAATTTATTGTTTATTTAAATTATTTTTAACTGCTTATAAAGTTTTATTTTGTACTGTTTATATTTTTTATATTCTACTAGCAGTATACCCGCTGCTTCGCTGCCGAGAAAAATTGTCGTAGCCCGCTTAGATTGGACCCATTTCGAAATCGGTTCAAGACTGATTGCTGCGAATCGTTTTATATTCAAATATATTTATTTGTTTTAATCTACCATTGTATTAATATGTGCTTCTTATACAAATAATTTAAGTACGAACTTTTTTGTAAACATTGGTAGTACAGACATTCAGTAACAACACGTATAAGTGTCCCGTTGTGCTAACCCAGGAAAATGCCACATAAAATGCCCATGTGAGAATCATCTCATCGCCAAAAGCAGCGCCGATCACGTGAAACATTTTATCGTGCACCTTATGAAATTATTTATTATAATTTTTATGATATTTATTATAATTACTCCGTGATAATTCCTGATTTATAAATCGTACCTATATAGGTCGGAGCACTTTTTTTTGTTAGTAAATATTCTTGCCACCCAAGGAAGTTTTTTTCTTCGTATTGCTTTAGGGGGTTACAATAATGTTCAACAGCGAATTTAACGTTATAATTGTTGTCAAAAATGAAAATAAAAAAAATTGTGATATATATTCTCGGGAACATTTTTGTAGCAATATTAAACCCTAAAATTCGTTAATATATATTTTGAATATGTGTATCCTTTATAGTTTTTTATAATACGGAAAATTTTTCCGACTTTTTTCTAAATATTTCTTAATTGATCGGAAGCCTGGTGTCATACAGCGATGATATATAGCTTAAAATCTTTCCAGACAAATTTGCAATACGCTGTTGCAAATAGCACTAAAATCGGTTAAGCCGTTTTTGAATTTTAATACATGTACAGATTCTAAACATCCGAGGCGTTTTATAACTAACCTTGAATCTAGATTTGCCGTTTATGGGTTGATCAGAGCAAAATGCGTTTTTGTACATGTGCATGGGTAACCTTTGGAAGCAAAAACTAAGTCGATATGTCTTTATAGGTCTGATATATTGAGGAAAGATTTGTTTATTTGTTTATTTATATTATTGATATTATAACAACTTTTGTTATGCACATGTTTAATGTTAATAATAAGAGAGAAATTTCAAGTTTATGAGTAGCGCTCCCTCTGTCCCCCTAAATATTCATAAGCTACACTAAACAGAAAATAATCGTTCTTTAATCACAACTTTTCTCATGTGCGTTTTTGCTGGTAAGTCAATTGTAAATGAGATATTTCAAAACTTTAGCTTTAGGTTGTCCCTTAGTAACTCCCGTAATATTAATACAATTGAAAAAAGAAATCACTAAAAAAAATTGTTTTTTTTTTTATAAGCAATTTTTCTGGTAAGTCTACGTCTTAAGGGATAAATTTTTTTTCTTCTGATTTTCGATTTGCCTGCTTATTTTGACTGCATTCCCTACCTATATACCAAATTTCAACTCGGTATACACAGATTTTCTGTTTTATATATATATAAAAGATTTTACGCTCTGCATATACTAAGCATACATTTTACTAAATAACTGAATAAAATCACCTATAGCAGAACAATGATGAATCGTGCCGAACGATATTGGCCGATGTTCCACGAACTTACTATAGTTGTCCAAACAACCATTGAAACGAAATTCCCGCGATCTCACTGAACGTATCATACATACTTCGATGGTCCAATATAATTAAAAACAAAATTATTAATTTCTCGTTTCTGATGGGACTTTTTTGAGATTTTCGATTTTTCTAGTTATGATGAAATCATTTCCTACCTGTATGCACAATTTCAACTCGGTAGCATATCTGGAAGTGGGTTAGAATTTCCGGACATAGCCACAAATATTCTCTTTTATATATAAAGATTATTTATATTTTTATCATTTATTATTATTTTATTTTCGTAAATATATTATGTAGGTTTATTAATTATGTAAACTTCTGCATGGTATTGTCATTTAAGTAGTACTGAATTGTCATGGTACAAACATTTAATACCAGCTCTTTGTCAAAAGTGTACCATACTTAAAAACAAATATATCATATTATTATTATTATTATATTATTACATTTGTAATATTTGATATTTGTTATTGGGAAATCAGTGGCAGCTTATAAATTGACCGACTAGTTTGTTGACAGTGAGCTTTTAAAAAAACAAGTTTGTGCAAAAATTGATATTACTCGTGAAGGTTTTCGTTGGATGATTTTTCACGATTTTAGTAAAGGCCTAACTCAACAAGAATGCATAGATTCGCTTCGTTCAACTTTTGGTAATGAAGCACCATCAGAAAAGACTGTTTACAATTGGTTTGCAGGATTTCGTCGTGGTCGTGCGTCCGTCAGTGATGAATCTCGTGAAGGTTGACTAAAATTGGTTATGATTCAAAAAAATATCGATGCTGTCTCTTATAAAACTCTAAATAATACTCAACAAAAACAAATGGCCATTTTTAGAATACTTTTGTAGAATCTGCGTCACAGATCAGCGCGTTTTAGAGCTGGCAACGTCGACAAGCAAGAAAATGATAGCGTCATTGTGTAAATCCATTAGAGAGTATGAAAAAGAACTACTCCATATGCCCTGTACTGCAAACTCACCTTTGAACGCACTATAGATACTGCAAAATCCGTATACTACATCTGTACAAGTGACGAAACTTGGATTTCTGGAAGTTTGGGTCTTCCAAGGTGAACCGAAACCCACAAAAGTTGTTCGTTCTCGAAGCACTTCCAAGAAAATGGTCGCTTGTTTCTTCGGTTGCACTGGAAATTCCTTTAGAGCAGCTGTTTTCAAAATTTCTCGAGTCGTGGAACCCTTTACAGTCTAACAATATTCCGTAGAACCCAAAAAAAAAAATAACATAAGATTTTTGGATGACCATATTTCAGTTGAGGTAAACCCTAAGATTGAAAAAAAAAAAAAAATGGAAATACAGTATATTTTATTAAATTTTGCTGACCTCCAAAATCCAAGTAATGAGCAAAAAAAGGTCCTCAGGTAATGCTGAATGGTATTTAACAATTTGTTTGCCAGAAGTCATCGATAAAATCACGAAAAACAACCAAAAAACTTCGCATCATTCTTCAACATGACAATGCAAGCTCTCATACAGCACAATTGATTATTTGAAGGAGGAAAACATTGAACTAATGTCTCATTGCCCGTATTCACCTGATTTATCCCCTAACGACTTTTTTTTTGTTCCCCAATGTCAAACAAAAAATGCGTGGACAGCGATGTTCATCACCTCAAGAAGCTGTTGAAACCTTCGAAAACCATGTTTATGAGAAACTTCAGAGCGGAAAAAATGTTTAGAGAATTGGTACGAACGCATGCAAAAGTGTATAAATCTTAAAGGCGAATATTTTGGAAAGCAATAAAACAGTTTGTTCCAAAAAGAAATATTCTTTCTTAGTTTTTATATAAACTTAAAATTAGTCCTCGTATAACCAGAACCGGGGAACAAATACGTTTATAAAGATGGATAATTGCATAAGAAAAGCTGTTTATAATGAACAGTGGCGCAGCCAAGGGGGGGGCGACGCCCCCCCCCCAGGACCAGCAGATTACACGGCGCTCTCCGGATAGTTGAAGATAGAATTTGTTAACCATAACCAGTGGCGCAGCCAAGGGGGCGGCGACGGGCCTGGGCCCCTCCCAGGACCAGCAGATTATACGGCACTGCCCGGGGAGTTGAAGATAAAATTTAACCACAACAGTAGTTAATTTTTCAATTACTTCATTGTAAACAATATTGGCATTTTATTTTTTTTTCGTATAAATAAACATCTTTTTAAGATTGACATAATTATTGTTCAAGTGAAAATACATCACTTTCCAAATATGCTCCAACGAATTATATGAAGGGGAGCGTTGCTCCTTTTCCCCCCTGACACATCGACTAAAATATTCGTCCAGTCAAATGATAAAATTGTTATAAACAACTAATTACTCGATTCAGATAAGATAAAGTGGAAATCTGACTTCGGTATAACCTTCAGAATGTAATTTTAAAATGAATTTGAAATTATAATGTTTTACACACAAAAAGGACTGATATAAGTTGTACTGAACAACAGAGGTGTATTCAGAGGGAGGGGGGGGGGCGTACACAAGCCCCCTCTTAAGGTCCAATGAAATGAAAATTTAACAATAACTTATGTATTTTACAATAATAATAATAAGCTATATTTTATTATGATTAGTGTTAGTGTGATTAGAATTACAGTCTGTTCCAAACGGTTAGGCGGAACTAAATGGGAATTTCGTTCTTTTAGGTTGTCACGAGAAGGGACCTTGCTTGGGTTATTTCATTTTTCATGTTGGAATGTCAAAATTTAAAATTCCAACAATGAAACCATGGAAACGAATGACATGTCAAAATTTAATAATTTTTTTAAATTATTTTATTGACAAAAAAATAAATAAATGGGAAATTTGTATTAAGAATGACACAAAAAATCAAAATATAAAGAAAATGACATTTTAAAATGATATTAACCTTAACCAAAAAATGTTTATTGTAAGTATGATTTACAAAGCTTAAACAAAACGGTCGAAAAGCACGATTTAAACGATGAAAGTACCTAGATTGCAAAATCTAGCTCCGCCTAACCGTTTGGAACAGACTGTAGTGTTAAACAGAAAAGGTGAAGAGAGTATATTTTACATTTTTAAATATATTTTTCCCCTAAATAAGCTCAAGTGATTTTGATTATCGCTTCAGGGGCCATAAAAAATAAGGTTCAGGGTCGTATGGGGCCCGCGTACCCTCGAAATTTGATTCGGCCCTCCCCAAAACAAAATCCTGGTTGCGCCACTGATAATGAAGAAACTTTTCTGTTCAATGCAGTTTTATCAAATTTGCTTCGGTTCTTAAAAAGGTAAAACACTGATTATTTCCAGGCTTCCAGACATCCAGTTGAAATTTAAAAATTTTAGTGTTAATTCTAGTTAAAAAGAAAAATCCCATTTATCAAAATAGCTGTTAAATCACGATATCCAGTTAAATTCCGTATATGGTATGTTTGGTGTATATTTAGAGACCGTGTTGGCCATGGAACAAATGAATGAGCGAATATGATTCACATTTATAATCGACACCAATCACAGACGTACTCCTTGACACTGTATCGCCATATTTACATAAATAACAACGACATATGTTTACAATAATATTTATACACCTTCAAATAATTGCAAATCCTTAATGAGTTTTGGTCAATCACGATTCTTCAACGAAACTGCTTCGCATATACTCCTTTCTAATCTTGATGTAGTAAAATTATTAATAATCAATTTGCACCTGTGGTGAATATATTATATTAAAGATTTTATTGTTGAATTTTTTACCAAAGTGTGTTAGCATATGGTGATGAAGCATGGGGACATCTGAGTAGCCCATTGACAAAAGCGACTATATCAAAAAATGTAAAAATTAGATATTGGAAAGATTAAATAGGTGCAGTTTGCTCGATACAGCCATTAAGGCTGCGTATAACCCCCAGTTGTTACTAATTTTTTATACAAAACTAAAAATCTAAAATAAAATTAGTATCAATCTATACATCAAATTTTGCACCGAATTTTTATCTATCTAATAAGATATTTTTAATTGTAGAAACAATTACTGTAAAAATATTATCGCTCAATAACTTAAAAATAGACATCAGTGATATTGTTCTGTAATTTTTTTAATCTATTTGTGGGTTTCGAATAACTTTTATATTTATATAGTTTTGTGTAGAAATGTTCAAATAATACGTCAACATTTTTTTCGACTTGATTCCTTATAGTTTAGAACCTTCGTCGAAAAATATTATACTTAATGATAATGGAATGCCACTTGGTACACGTATTCTTTACGAAGATTAAATCATTTTTCTTGTAACACCTATTTTGAAAACCGCGGCAGATTCAAGGTGGCGGCAAAAATAGACTACCAAGTATAATAACTATAAGTAGTTTTCACAATAGAGCAAAATAGCTATAAACATATTTTTAGAATGAAGCCTTAGCTACAATTTGCCGCATCGTACGCAAATACGCGTCAATTGGTTTACAAGATGGCGTCTATAATGCAATTTGGTTATTTACAATTACATTACAGTTTTTTCTACAATTAAAAATATCCTATTAGATAGATAAAAATTTGCTGCAAATTTTGATATATAGATTGTTATTAATTTTATTTCCGATTATTAGTTTTGTATAAGAAACTATTGAGAACTATAGGGTTGAACGCCGCCTTAAAAACGCCAGAAAAGAAGTAAAGAAATACCACATAGGGCAATGGAAAATGAAGCAAATTACCATCTCAGAGCTATGCTACGCAGACGACAAGGTTCTTATCGCTAGCAATGAAGAAAATCTGCAAGTTAACCTAGACATCTTCAGCAAGTGGCTTAGCAGAATAAATATGAAGATCAGCTGCAAGAAAACAAAGAGCATGATCATCAGTGCAAAATCGGAAAAACATCATATTACATTAAACGGAAAAACACTCCAACAGGTTGAGCAGTTTAAGTATCTGGGATCTGTTTTCTCTGCAGACGGAAAAATAGACAGGGAAATAACGGAACGAGTTGGGTCTGCTGGTAAGCTGTTTAATAGTATCAAGACCTCCTTTTTAGGGAAAAAGGAAATTCCGACAGAGGCTAAAGTCCAAGTAGCCATCCCAATACTTACATATGGATCAGAAGCTTGGACAACTACAGAGAAAGTAGAAAAAGAAGCAGCGAAATGAGATTTCTATTGCAGGGGCCTAAAAATTTGACTAGCCTAGGGCCTCGCGTTATGTAAATCCGGCCCTGGCAGTACCTCTTACAAAGCATAGCAGTATATTAAAACACAAGTTTCATAAGTCATGATTTTGCCGCACGCGTCGAGGTTAGAAAACAAGTTTCCAAATCGACAAGTGCAGCAAAAAGCACGTATTTGCACTTATGTATATTATGTATCGAGTTTTTATACTATTTTTAGGGTTTTGTAGGTATGACCAAAAAATTCGGTCATTTTGTCGTCTGTTTGTCTGTTCGGTAAATATTGTAGCCAGACGGCTAAATCTAGAGAGTTCAAATTTGGCATGCTTATACAACTCTTTGACCTGCACATAGGAAAAATACTAAAACATCTAAAAAACATATCCCCCTAAAAATATAAACAAATATGTTTATATTTTTTTATATGTTTATAAGGGTATCAGATGAAAGCCCTTAGTACGTGGATTAACATTTTATTTTTGCAAAATAAATTATTTTGAAGTGATTTTTGCCAAAATTGTGCAAAAAAATTTTGTCCCACACCCTGTAGCCCAGATGGTTTAAACAAAAAATCTGAAAAATTCTAAGTAATGTACATTGGTATGAACCGGAATAGTACAACAGAAATTTTTGATCAGATTATGTTTTCGGAAAACAACGTATTTTTTGTGTTTTTTTTTTTTGTTGATGATGTATAAAAGTTATAGTTACGTAACACACTATACTAGAAGGCGTATCCTGGTCTAATGATTAGCTTGCTCGCTTGCTACGCAGCAAAAGCAGCAAGAAATTTTTGATCAGATTATGTTTTCGGAAAACAACGTATTTTTTGTGTTTTTTTTTTTGTTGATGATGTATAAAAGTTATAGTTACGTAACACACTATACTAGAAGGCGTATCCTGGTCTAATGATTAGCTTGCTCGCTTGCTACGCAGCAAAAGCAGCAAGAAATTTTTGATCAGATTATGTTTTCGGAAAACAACGTATTTTTTGTGTTTTTTTTTTGTTGATGATGTATAAAAGTTATAGTTACGTAATACACTATACTAGAAGGCGTATCCTGGTCTAATGATTGGCTTGCTCGCTTGCTACGCAGCAAAAGCAGCAAGAAATTTTTGATCAGATTATGTTTTCGGAAAATAACGCATTTTTTGTGTTTTTTGGTTGACGATGTAAAATATTTAATACGTTATGTAACACAGTAAACCAGTAAGCGTTCATAATCTAATGGTTAGCCTTCTCGCTTCCTAAGTTGCCATCTAGGGTTCACTTCCGGTCTGAAGACAATTATATTTTTTCTGTTTCTTTTGCATTTTTATTTTGTCAAAATACTAGTTATATGGCAAATGTTGCATTTAATTTTTAAAAGCGTAAATTTAAAAATCAGGGGAATTGTTGAAATTATAATTTAATGTTTCTATGTATACGAAATCAGAGGGGCGGAGCTTGTGACTTAAAACAACCAATGGAAGCCGTAGGCGCAATTTTCAAAATCATAATGAACCTTGATATATAAAAAAAAACAATACTGCTCATATTTAGAAACCTAAATTGGTATTAGGCATTCGAATTAAAACTAACAAAAAAATATTTTAACATGCAATTTGTTTTGGCATCCCAAATAATTATCATCCACTTACTAAATACCTGCGAAACCCTGAAAGGTGTGAAAATTCACACTTCACAGTGGTTCCTAAACGGTGGTACTGCATCGATTATCAAGCGATATACGCTTATCCAAAAATGGTTGAGGACTTTTTAGCTCTAAATGGGCCAACAATGCTGCCTTTAAAATTGTGCTGGACATTTATCTAACACCCTGTATAATCAAACAACATTCTCGTTGAGGGAATTTGGTATGTGAATGTAACAGTTGGCCGAAATGGTTTGACAGCTTTATACTTTTCAAGGTAGCTGTCAATTTTTGTTTAATAAAGTATTGTACTTTTAATTTTCAATTAAAATAATTCTATTCCGTTTCGTTGTTATCCTTGTCATGGAAACATTTTTACGCCCTAGACACAAGTGAATTGTTATTTCTTCCTAGGGAGTAAGAGTGCCACTTTACTCCATCTTTTGAGTGAGTAAATAATAGCATTATATGTAGGTCACGCAAAAAATGTATTTTAAATTCATAAAATAAATTAATAATAACAATTAATTAGCTGTAAACAAATGTTTGATAATCAATCAGTATTGATTAAGATTGTAATCAGTTTTAAATTTATCATCTGCAATTCTGTGTCTGTGGCTGGTTTTTAGGCTACGTCCCACGTTGGTGTCGAGTAGGCTGATCAGGACCAAATTTGGGACAAAGATGTTAAATGAATGTGTACCAGTGACCGAGGAGATCGTTCACCTGTCTTGCAATAGAACTAACCCGTTTTCAATTTGCATATAAATAGATTAAATTTAATAATTGGATCAATCAATAAGTATTAAGAACTAAGTCGGTTTATAGTGCGTTTAAGTCAACAAACGTCCTGAGTGGGTGTGTACGGATTGGCTTCATTTTGCAAATATAGTCAACTTTATAAATACGATCCACGCTAGTTTCAGATTATACGAGGGCTACCTTTTAAGTTTTTACAAAAACTAAGAAAGAAAAAATTTTTTTTGGAACAAACTGTTTTATTTATTTTCAAAATATTCGCCTTTAAGATTTATATAATTTTGCATACTAGCTCAAAAATTGATGTGAAGTGTGAATTTTCACACATTGCAGGGTTTCGCAGGTATATAATAAGTGAAGGCGGCATGCTGAGTGTGTAGGACAAATTTTGCTTTGTAGTAACCACGGCAAAATGAACGATCTTTTTAAAATAATTTATCGTCTGTTAATCTCAGAGCTTTAAAAACAAATTTTATGTTATAATATTTTTTTGTTAATTTTAATTCGAATACCTAATATCATTATTTAGGTTTCTAAATAAGTGCAGTATTTTTTTTATATAACAAGGTTCATTAAGATTTTGAAAATTGGGCCTATGGCTTTCATTGGTTGTCTTAAATCATACGCTCCGCCCCTCTGGCTTCGTATAAATGACACAGAATGAAAATATAATTGGAAATTGGAAATTGGTTATTAAATTTACGCTCTTGAAAATTAAATTCAAAATGTGCTAAAATATAACTAGAATTTTAACAAATTAATTTAAACATAATAAATATGAAGAAAAAAAAACAAAAAATAAAATTGACTCCTCAAGCCAGGAACGAACCTGTGTAGTGAATAACGATCCTGTGTGGTTATCGAGCAACTGAGCCACTAGACCACCAAACGCTTATCAACTTAGTGTGTTATAAGAGTATAACATGTATGCATCGTCAACCAAAAAACACAAAAAATGCGTTATTTTTCGAAAACATAATCTGATCAAAAATTCCTGTTGTACTATTCCGGTTCACACCATTATACATTACTTAGAATTTTTTCACATTTTTAGTTTAAACCATCTGGGCTACAGAGTGTGGGACAAAAATTTTTTTGCACAATTTTGGCAAAAATCGCCTCAAAATAATTTATTTTGCAAAAATAAAAATTTGATCGTTAATCCACGTACTAAGGGCTTTCATTTGATACCCTACTCAGAATTATAAAAAAATTTTTTTTTTTTTTCGATGAGCACATATTTGTTTATATTTTTAGGGGGATATGTTTTTTAAATGTTTTAGTATTTTTCCTATGTGCGGGTCAAAGAGTTGTATAAGCATGCCAAATTTCAACTCTCTAGGTTTAGCCGTTTGGCTACAATTTTTACCGAACAGACAGACAGACAGACAGACAGACAGACAGACAGACGACAAAATGACGGTATAAGGGTCATACCTACAAAACCTTAAAAAGGCTCGAGTTGATTGGTGTAAGGAAATGCTAAAAAAATTCAACCTAGGCACTGCAAAATCTGTATACAACATCGTTACAGGTGACGAAACTTGGATTTATTCATATAAACCGGAAACTGAGCAACAATCCACTGTTTTGGTCCTCTAAGATGAACTGAAACCCACAAAAGTTATTCGTTCACGAGGCACTAAGAAAATGATCGCTTGTTTCTTCGGTTGTACTGGACATGTCGCAACCATTCCTTTAGAGAATCAGAGAACAGTCAATACTAGTTAACAACAATTTGTTTGCCATAAGTCATCGACAAAATCAGGAAAAACAACCAAAAACGTCGCATGATTATTCATCATGACAATGCAAGCTCCCACACAGCACGTCAAACAATTGATTATTTGAAGGAGAAAAAGATCGAATTAATGTCTCATTGTCCGTATTTACCTGATTTATCCCCTAACGACTTTTTTTTTCCCTCAATGACAAACAAAAAATGCGTGGACAGCGATTTTCATCACCTCAAGAAGATGTTGAAGCCTTTGAAAACCATGTTTTTGAGATACCAACTTCAGAGTGGAAAAAATGTTTCGAGAATTGGTTTGACCGTGATAAGTCAAATTATGTGGAGTCCATCGGGAACAGATCTTTTTCACTGCTAAATGTTCATGCAAAATCGAATGTATTGCAGTCTGCGATATGCCAAAAGATGCCTATATCTTACGTTAAGTCAGATGCCGATCTTCTTCAATCATATTGCGCACAGCATCAATGTTTTTTTGAATCACAACCGATTTTGGTCGACCTTCACGAGATTCATCACTGACGGACGCACGACCACGACGAAATTCTGCAAACCAATTGTAAACAGTATTGTCTAATGGTGCTTCATTACCAAAAGTTGAACGAAGTGGATCTATGCATTGTTGTTGAATCAATAATGGATAAAATAAGAACAATATATTGTTCCTTCAAACTATTTACAAATGGCAAACAGACTTATTGCTATGTAAAGCCTGGAACAGAATGCACAGTGCGCTACGCCGTCAGCACGCCGTCATTTGCGACGGCGTTGCTGAGAACGCCGTTGAATTTTCGCCTGCCCACAATGCAATCATTTTTAACGCCATCAAGTGTCACGTGACAACCTATATCTGTGTTTATACGTGCGCTTTCTTTTATTAAAAGTATAATGGATGATGAAGACTTGTGTGTGATGTTATTTATGTTGTATGCAAGTTATTTATACATACAAACACTTTACCATTCAGTAAAAACTGAGGTTAGGTGTTCTGCGTCAACGTTCAAAGGCGTCAAAAGTTGGAAGTTGACAAACATTCAGAATCAACGGCGTTCGAACGCCGTAGGACGTTGTTCATTCTGTGCACTTGCGTAATACAGCCTTGCTTTTAACTTTGCGCCGTCCAACGGCGTCAACGCGCCGTCAAACTCGTTGCATTCTGTTTCCCACTTTACTTCCCATAATAACGATTATTAACGTAAATTTTTCAAAATTAACCTGCAAAATAATATTGTTCTACAAAAATAATGACATATTAAATTACAATGTATAAAATAAGAATTTTAATTAATAAATATTGACTTGTAGTTTTGATGTGAAGCATTTTCTTGCTTTGAAAACTTAATTTATACTTCCAAAAACAATTTAAAAAAAGACATCATGTTAAGTTCAAATAAAAGAAAACCAACCGCGAGGCGACAGCACTAAATCCCATTTCGTGACGTAGTTACTAATATGGTATATTTATGCACAAGGTACAGTGTATAGACAACTCATTTTAGAGCTGTGAATGTAGCTTTACACTAATTTTGTTTTAGTAATTTGAGAGAAAAAAAAAATGTCCTTTTTAGGGTTTTGTAGGTGTGACCAAAAAACCCTTATACCGTCATTTTGTCGTCTGTCTGTCTGTCTGTCTGTCTGTCATCCACCTAAAAATATAAACAAATATGTGCTCATCGAAAAAAAAATATTTTTTTAAAATTCTGAGTAGGGTATCAAATGAAAGCCCTTAGTACGTGGATTAACGATCAAAATTTAATTTTTGCAAAATAAATTATTTTGAGGCGATTTTTGCCAAAATTGTGCAAAAAAATTTTTGTCCCACACCCTGTAGCCCAGATGGTTTAAACTAAAAATGTGAAAAAATTCTAAGTAATGTATAATGGTGTGAACCGGAATAGTACAACAGGAATTTTTGATCAGATTATGTTTTCGGAAAATAACGCATTTTTTGTGTTTTTTTGGTTGACGATGCATACATGTTATACTCTTATAACACACTAAGTTGATAAGCGTTTGGTGGTCTAGTGGCTCAGTTGCTCGACAACCACACAGGATCGTTATTCACTACACAGGTTCGTTCCTGGCTTGTGGAGTCAATTTTATTTTATGTTTTTTTTTTTTCATATTTATTATGTTTAAATTAATTTGTTAAAATTCTAGTTATATTTTAGCACATTTTGAATTTAATTTTCAAGAGCGTAAATTTAATAACCAATTTCCAATTTCCAATTATATTTTCATTCTGTGTCATTTATACGAAGCCAGAGGGGCGGAGCGTATGATTTAAGACAACCTATGAAAGCCATAGGCCCAATTTTCAAAATCTTAATGAACCTTGTTATATAAAAAAAATACTGCACTTATTTAGAAACCTAAATAATAATATTAGGTATTCGAATTAAAATTAACAAAAAAATATTTTAACATAAAATTTGTTTTTAAAGCTCTGAGATTAACAGACGATAAATTATTTTAAAAAGATCGTTCATTTTGCCGTGGTTACTACAAAGCAAAATTTGTCCTACACACTCAGCATGCCGCCTTCACTTATTATATACCTGCTAAACCCTGCAATGTGTGAAAATTCACACTTCACATAAATTTTTTTCATAAAATGTCGTACAAGTCAATTTAAAATATTATCAAACAACTTTTTCCCAAATCCTATAATTACCAGTAAATTACAATAATATAAGTTTTATTCAACATATTTTATTCAGAACTTGTACTGAATATTTTGTTTTAAATTATTAATTAAAATTATTATTAAAATATCCTCCATTATATTAAATAACAGAAACAATACTGAAAAACATGCCGGAAGTAACACATTTAAGAAACAACATCCTGGTGTTCAAATTTTTGACAATTTGGCCCGGGGACAAAGACACCAAATTATTAACATTTATTAAAGATATCTGTTTCTATGCTATAATATTGCCTCCTTATATAGCTCTTCTATACGAAGTAAAAAGAGAAGTGGCAGGTAATATAAATCTTTGATTCAAGAAGAAATTCTAATGTTGCATTCACAACGTCATAATTATAGTTTAGAATTAACGTTAAATTAGTACTTAACATTACATTTGTACGTGTAAATTAAGTAGCATTCACAATATAAATTAAGAAATTAAAGGATGGTTTCCAATTATCGTAGACGTAGATCGTAAAAATAAAACGTAGAACGTAGATTTTGTTGCTTTGGTTTCCAATAAACTTAGAATATCGTGTCAAAACTCTTTAAGTTAACCTCTTTGTAAAAGAAGTTTCTTAAAAAGTGTCCAATAACATACGAGGTCTGTTCAAAAAGTATCGCGAATATTGTGTTTTTTCAAAAATTATTTATTTATTCATGAATATCTATTTTGTCCTCTTCAAAGTAATCCGCACCTGATATTATACACTTGTGCTAACGTTTTTTCCAATTCTCGAAGCACTTGAAAAAATCATTTTTTGTGATCTTGTTCAGGTACTCCTTCGATGCCGTCTTTATCTCCTCACTCGTAGTGTAGCGTCGTCCTTTCATGGGCCTCTTCAGTTTCGGGAACAAGAAAAAGTCACAGGGGGCCAGATCTGGGGATTACGGTGGCTGCGGCATTATTAGTGTGTTGGTTTTGGCCAAAAATTCGCGCACAAGCAACGATGTGTGGGCAGGGGCGACCCGTCAAATGCCCAAATCATTGGTAAAAATCGAATGGAACGAGCCAATCGATATGTTTAGGTCCTCAGCAACTTCTCTAACGGTGATTCAACGATTGGCCAATACTATTTTCTTCACTTCATCAATGTTTTCGTCTGTTGTTGATGTGCTCGGGCGTCCTGCACTCTCTTCGTCGTTCACATCTTCTCGGCCCTCTGAGAACATTTTTTTACCACCGATAAACGTTGCTGCGGTCCAAGGTAGCTTCACCATATGCCACAGTCAACATTCGGAATGCGTCCGCGCACTTAATTTGGTTTTTCAAACAAAATTTGATACATAAATTTGATATGATTGTATAGGCAAAAATCGAAGACGAGCCAAAACACGTGCAAGCAAAGCAACTGTCAAAAATTAACTGAACATTCAAAATGGCCGAACTTGTCGGCATAAGTGAGAGACATAACGCCACAAAAAAATCGAAAATCGAATATACGTAACCCGCGGAAATTCAAAATTCGCGATACTATTTGAACAGACCTCGTATATTCGTCAAATAATATGGACGACGATTTAGCAATGCTAGCAATTTTTATTGTTACTGTTAATTAGTCGCAATTAGTCGCAAAAGTCCTAAACATACAATATCTAAAGCACGACGGTAGTTTAGACCAATTTTGCAGCCACGTTGGTGTCAGCCGCCCGCGTGCAAACTTACATAAGACCAGCTTTTCTAAAATCGAACCGAATGTCGCAAGCTTTGTCGAATCGAATGTCGAACTGAATGTCGAGCGCAAGCTTTCATAAGATCACCCTCTAATAGTGGCAGCGAACCAATACTGGAGGACAGAAGAAGAAAAGGAATGCAGGACATGTAGAGAGCAGGCAGAAACAATTGAACATCTGAAAAATTGTCGTGAAATAGAAGAAGAAACTCTTTGTTTGGACAAAATACTGGACGATACTGGCGGAGGGATAGACTGGATGAAGAAGGTCTTAAAAAGAAGAAAAGAAATCGAACCCGTTATTCCAAAATAAATTTGGGGTAGATAAAGTAAAATAAGATAAAAGGAAAGGTTTTTGATTTTAATTCTATTTATTTATTTATTTTATCTATTTTAATTATTTCATTTATCTTATTTATGTTATTTGTTTAATTTATTTTATTTCGATATGTTCATTGTTATTTTATTAATAGTAGGGTTCTATAGAATCGACCCCCAAATTCCGCCCATTTGTTGCGTCGCCCGTGTGCAGCGCACACGCTGCGGCCTGAACGTCGAAAGGTTTCCACAATAAGTTTATCTATTCGCGACTGCAAATAACAGTGAGACATCTGGTAGTGACTGGCTAAATTAAACAGAAGCGTATATTTGGATAATATTTGTAGCGTGTTGTGCTGCAGTTTATGTGAATTAAGAAGTATTTTAAAATATAGTGACTTAAATACAGTGCTTTTTTGCCGAAATATTGTTTGAACAGATAAATATTAAGAAAAAACTTCTGACATATACGCTTCTAGTCCGCCATTAGCTGTTATACGCAGCGCCGCCAACGTTAGTTTCAGTCGCGAATTATATATTACAATTAGAGATGGGTCGTTCATGAACGAACCGGCTCCCTGAGCCGGCTCAGTACACTGACCGAAGTGACACGGTTCACCAAATTGAAATGAGCCGGCTCACGGCTCACTGTATAGTTTCAAGTTTCAAGGATACGATTGGTCAGGCGATTGTGAGCTGTGACCGGAGTGATCCGGATCTGGATCGATGTCATGTTGAACTTCGCGAGAACCCGGCTTGTAATGTATTATCATAAAGTGTATTTTGTCATCAATTTGTAGGGCAGTTTATTTGAAACTAATAGGCTTAGTCTGTATTCTTACAACCGTACTATATAAAAATATTAAAAATATTACCCAAATCCCAGATGTCCGATTTATAAGGGCAATAAACATCGCCATAAACTTAACACATCTGGTTTAAAATACAGCAGCTACATAAAGTGAATTGTTTGTTTCAAATATGTTAGATAAGATCCGGCGCTAAGCGACATTCTACCTACGACCGAACGACCGCCCGTTCAACAACTGACTGACCCGTGTTCAGTTCATATATTGCAAGAACCGGCTCTTAACGACGTTCTACCTAGAAACGAATGACCGACCTGTATCTCGGGAAAGTGTTTACCCGGCTCTTCATATAATGCAAGACCCGGCTCTAAGCGACGTACTACCTACGAACGAACGAACGACCGACCTGTGTCTCGGAAACTGAACAACCTCCACTGATCCGGTTCGCAAACTGAACCGAAATTCCCATCTCTATTCGGGAAGCCATTGTAATTAAAAATTAAATGTTTTCGGTAAAATCTAGCAAAGTCTTTTGTGTAGGACAGTCTATTTGAAACTAATAGGCGTAGTCTGTACTTTCTTACAACTACACTATATAAAAATATGAAAAATATTGCCCAAATCCCCGATATCCGATTTATAAGGGCAATAAACATCGCCATAAACTTAACACATCTGGTGAATTGTTTGTTTACTATTAAACCGGCAAAAATGTTAATTTCATTTTACAATTGTTAAATGTAAAATGCAAAAAATATAATTCACTTCTATAGATTTTTATTTATTTAACTTCATTATTTCTTTGTAACAAGATAATGAGGAAGACACACACACAGAGAGAGAGAGAGAGAGAGAGAAGAATTTGTGAATAAGTCATAATTTACGTCTTCAGTCTTGAATTCATACTAAGAATATTAACAAGAATAAAGGCAATAAAGCGGCAAATATTCAGACGTTTTTATCGCATTTATTACACTCCGCTTTCCGCTGTCTGTTCATATAATACAAGAGCCATCTGACCGACGTTCTACCTACATATTCCAAACTTACAATCGTATTGAACGGTGGGAGAAGTGACGACTGACCGACCTGTTTCTCAGGGACAAGTTTACTTAACCGGATCACTGAGCCGGATCAAAGAGCCGGCTCAGCAAACTCAACGACCTGCACTGATCCGGTTCCGTAAACTGAGCCGAAATTCCCATCTCTAATTACAATATATATTCATTATTATTAAACAATATCTAACCATGATAATTATTTATTTCCCTTATTTCAGTATCGTGTAACCAATAAATGTTGACAGGTTCTATTTACTACATACGACATATTGAGTATGTTTGTCATTTTCTATCATTCTTTCCTATTGGCCGGCCATAAAAACGTAGATGTGAAATATAAAAATATGAATATTCTACGTGAACGTTTCTACGTCTACGTCCATCTACGTCTGATAGGAAACCATAGCGTGCATTTTCCTATTACTTATATTTTCACGTAGACGTAGAATTCTACGTGTACGACAATTGGAAACCATCTTTACGTATAACAAACATTTACGTTAATTCTAAGTACTAATTTTATTGAGTTGTTGCAAAAGTTCGTCCCGTTTCCGCGCTAGATGGCATTGCAACGCAAAATCGTTATTGTGTTAAAGTGTTATTGACTTCATACGTGTTATGTTTTGAGGTCATTTGATAGAAAACATTTCAGTGAATACATCAGAAAAAAAGCAAGCCTGTAGCTGCAAACGTTAAATCGTCTGTACCTGCTATTTGACCGCTAGAAAAGGGCACGAACGTGATTTCAATTCCTGCTTATGTCAAATAATTTGTGTAAAAATATTTATACAAATTACAGGTTCTGCTTAGCCGTTCGCAACCGACTTTAAACTGTAGGTGCTTTTCTGTGTACACTAAAAAATGGACGTATTATATTATATTACTCCTGAATTTACATATATTGAAAACATGGTCATGAAACCTGAAAAGGCCTTGGCTCACTTCGGGCTGTCGCACCAATGATGATGATGACATCAGAAAAAATGTGTGATATTTGGTTGTTTTTAAATTTTGTTAAGCATTAAAAATTACAGAAAATAAGGAGTATTTTCTATATATTATGCTTTTTTATTTCCGAAAAAGCAAGAATGCTTCGCAGACGCAAAAAAAAATTGTGCTGTGTACGGTGAGGATGCCGTTGACGATTCCAAGTGCCGTAAGTGGCCCAGAAAATTTCGTAGAAACAATTTTAATCTTAGTACACCACGGTTTGGGCGACCGGTTAAGACTGATGTCCACGAACTATTGACGCTAATTGAAAGTGATCGGCATAGAACTCGAGAGATCGGAGAAATTCTTGGAGTCAACCAGTCAACAGAGTAAAAGCGATTACGCCAATTGGAATAGTTAATAAGGCCGATGTATGGGTGGCGTATGAGTTAAAGGAGAAAAATTTGCTAGACCGAGTTTCATAGTTTTCTGCTTACGATTTCATATTGAAGCGCAACGATCTCGATCCATTTTTAAAGCGGATGGTTACAGGTGAAGAAAAATTGATTGTTTATAATAATTTTAAGTGTAGAAAATCATGATCTAAGCGTGGAGATGCCCGCACTACCACCCAAAAGCCAGTTTACAGATGAAGAAGTTTATTATGAGCTTTTACCTGAAAACCAGACCATTAATTCGAAGAAATACTGTCCCCAACTACCAGGTCTACAAGTATGAAATGCGGATTTTTTTCAAACTTGCCGCGCAAACAGAGTGTTTAGTTCAAAGTTTCAACACATATGGCGTTTTGTTAAGTTATCATTAAGTGTCAAATGCGTATAGGTTATAATTTGAAAAGTGATCATATAGTATTGTTTTACTGTGTTAAAAATGTCAAATTTTGTGCCAAATAAAGAGCATTCGCGGACAGTACTACTGTTTTGTTTTCATTTGAAAAAACTGCTGCTGAATCATACCAACTGCTTCGAGAAGCTTATGGTGAATATGTTCCATCACAAGATACGTGTGAACGATGGTTTCGGTGTTTCAAAAGTGGTGACTTTGATCTTACAGACAAAGAACATGGAAAACTTCTAAAAAAATATGAAGATACAAAATTTGAAACATTGCTACAGGAAGACGATAGTCAATCACAAAAACAACTAGCAGAGCAGTTAGGCGTTAGTCAACAAGCTGTTTCCAATCGCCTACAAGAGATGGGTAAGATTCAGAAAGTCGGCAGATGGGTTTCACATGCATTGAATGAGAGACAGATGGAAAAACGCAAAAACACTTGTGAAATTTTGCTTGCACGATACAAAAGAAAGTCTTTTTTGCATCGTATCATTACTGGCGATGAAAAATGGATTTATTTTGAAAATCCCAAACGCTAAAAATCATGGGTGAAGCCAGGCTCACCATCCACATCAACTGCAAGACCGAATCGCTTTGGCAAAAACACAATGCTCTGTACTTGGTGGGACCAAAAGGGTGTGGTCTATTATGAATTGTTAAAACCTGGTGAAACAGTTAATACCCAACGCTACCAACAACTGATCGAATTGAACCATTCGCTGCTCATAAAACGACCAGAATACGAAAGAAGACAGCACAAGGTAATCTTTCTTCACGATAACTCTCCATCACACAAGGCAAAAGCAGTTTACAACACATTGGAGGCACTCAAGTGGGAAGTGCTACCCCATGCCGCTTACTCACCAGACTTGGCCCCTTCAGATTACCACTTGTTCGCATCGATGGGTCACGCACTTGCCGAGCAGCACTTTTGTTCATATGAAAATGTGAAAGAATGGCTAGATGAATGGTTTGCGGGGAAAGGGGAAGAGTTCTACTGGCGAGGTATTCACAAATTGCCTGAAAGATGGGGAAAATGTATAACTTCTAATGGAGTATACTTTGAATAAATAAACTTTTACTGTTCTTTTGAGTTTAATGTGTTTTATTTAAGAAAAAAATCCGCATTTCATACTTGTAGACCCGGTAGACG
Source organism: Liopterus haemorrhoidalis (assembly GCA_963971575.1). Lineage (NCBI taxonomy): Eukaryota > Metazoa > Arthropoda > Insecta > Coleoptera > Dytiscidae > Liopterus > Liopterus haemorrhoidalis. Next base: position 63,855,357 of record OZ020613.1, read on the forward strand.
AACTTAAAGATCATCGAATAGAACGGCACATACTACGAGTTGTGTAAATTAAGTAAACGGACTGATTTTTTTGATTTTTTTGATTTTTTTGATTTTTTTGATTTTTTTGATTTTTTTGATTTTTTAGATTACATTTCAATACTGTCTCCCTCAAAATAACTTCCTTGGGAAGCCACTCAGCGCTGGAGATGGTTCTTCTTATCCTCATGCAGTGCTGGATCTCGGATATTGGCATATCTTTCAGCTGGTTGGTTACGGACGTTTGAATGTTTTCGAGTGTCCCAAAATGACGTCCTTTGAGGTGATTTTCCAATCTTGGGAAGAGGAAAAAGTCACAAGGACTCAAGTCAGGCGTATGAGGAGACTGAGGAGCCATAGGAATGCTTTTACTAGCCAAAAACTCGTTTATTAAAATTGCTGTGTGACAAGGCGCATTTTTCTCATTTATTTATTTATTTATTTATTTATTGGACTGGAACACACACAGGACAAGCCCAGTAAAGTGTTCTCTCTATAATAATACACGTTATATGTTTAAATTATTACTAATTAAAGTACATAATCAAATAGTGAAAAAATACGAAATGTTTTAGATACAGACAAGTAATGACACATGCAATTTATTGGACAACATAAAGTTTATCTTAGAATTTCAATGCACTTTCATCCACAATTCATTGGTCAAAATCTGATGAAAGGTAGTGTGAGTCAAATTCAAATCTTCCCCGATCATTCTGAATGTCAACCGACGATCTGAACGCGCAAGATCCCGGATTCTGTCGACATATTCATCGGTTCTTGAAGATGAAGGCCTTTCGCTGCGGACAACAGAATTATTCTAGCGAGTTCAAACTCATACAGAAACCACTACTGGTACTATGTTGCCAGTCCGCTTACTTAATTTAGACATCTCGTATATTGATTAAATGTAACTTTTAATAAATAAAATGTTATATATTGTCTTCAATTTTTGTCCAAAAAACTGGACGAACTTTTGCATCAAAACAATTATTTATAACTATGAGGTTATGAATGCTGTATTAAGCAAATATATAGGTTCTAGGGATTCAACAGAGTATTTATTCCTAAATATAATAAATGCATTAACAATAACTCAATTACTGGTGTTTACCTTCATGTTTCAAGCAAAAAGAAAAGATATAAAAGGAACTATAACCAAACTACATGATTTAAAATTATATTTCGACTCTCCAGAAACAGATGAGATGGAAAAACGTATCAGAATATTATCATTTATTACTTTCGGTTATATAATTGGATCAGCGGGGTTCTATCTCTCAATTCCTCTTCTTCTCCTCAAATCTTGCCAAGAAAAGAAGAAGTATGCTGTACACTTTAAAGAGATTCCATGTGGAGTTAGTTATCCAGTGAGATTACCTTTTGACTACAATAATTCACCAGCTTACGAGTTGGTGTTATTAAATTTCTCAATGATAGGTTACTTATTTGCTTGGGTTGTCATTTGTTGTTTGCTGTTCATTTTTACACTTACTTTGCATACTATTGGACATGTGAGAAATTTAAAACATGTTTTAAATAATGCTGTATCAACTCAAGATGAGAAATTGGTGAAAAGATGTATTGACTACCATAATGCAATTATTAGGTAAGTTTAAACAATTTGAATTTCCCGCCACTTATCTTCTTACCTTATTTACATGCACTTTTACTCTCGGAGTTAGGAAAGCGCATTACTTTACGCCTGCATATGAGGGTTACCTTTTATGTTTTTACAAACCACCACTAGATGGCAATATTGAAATGTGTCATTACAATATTCGTAACATTTGTTATTTGTTATTGTGAAATCAGTGGCAGCTTATAAATAGACAGAGTGGTTTGTTGGCATTAAAAAAAAAAAACAAGTTTGTGAAAAAATGGATATTAGTCGTGAAGGTTTTCGTTGGATGAATTTTTACGATTTTAGTAAAGATCTAACTCAACAACAATGCATAGATTCGATTCGTTCAAATTTTGGTAATGAAGCACCATCAGAAAAGATTGTTTGTAATTGGTATGTAGAATTTCGTCGTGGTCGTGCGTTCATCAGTGATGAATCTCACGAAGGCCGACCAAAATCTGGTGTGATTAAAAAAAAAAACATTGATGCTGTGCGCAAAATGATTAAAGAATATCAGCATGTGACTTACCGTGAGATAGAGGCATCCTTTGGCATATCGCAGTCTGCAATACGAAGGATGCCTTTTAAGTTTTTCAAAAACTAAGAAAGAAAATATTTGTTAGAACAAACTGTTTTATTGCTTTTCAAAATATTCGCCTTTGAGATTTATACACTTTTGCAGCGTTCAAACCAATTTTCAAAATATTTTTTCCACTCTGAAGTTAGTATCTCAAAAACATGGTTTTCGAAGGCTTCAACAGCTTCTTGAGGTGATGAAAATCACTGCCAACGCATTTTTTGTTTGACATTAGATAACAAAAAAAGTCTTTAGGGGATAAATCAGGCGAATACGGTCAATGAGACATTAATTCGATGTTTTTCTCCTTCAAATAATCAATTGTTTGACGTCCTGTGTGGGAGCATTGTCATGATGAAGAATGATGCGACGTTTTTGGTTGTTTTTCCTGATTTTTTCGTTGACTTCTGCCAAAAATATTGTTGTATACCATTAACTGTTCTCCGATCCTCTAAAGCAGCGGTTCTTAACCGGGGGGTTCCGACCCCCAGAGTCCCGAAAAGATCTTAGAGGGTCCCGAAATTAAATGAAAAAATTTAATTTTTACCAGTTTTTGCTTTTAAAATTACAATAAACTTCAATTATTAAGAACATTTAAAATATTATTTCAAAAATTTGCTTGGGGGGTCCAGAAAATATTTTAGGCCCGAAAATAAAACTGTTAAGAACCGCTGCTCGAAAGGAATGGTTGCGATATGTCCAGTACAATCGAAGAAACAAGCGATCATTTTCTTGGATGTGCTTCGTGAACGAACAACTTTTGTGGGTTTCGGTTTATTTTGGAAGACCCAAACAGTGACTTGTAATTTAGTTTCCGGTTCATATGAATAAATCCAAGTTACCTCACCTGTAACGATGTTGTATATGGATTTTGCAGTTCCTAGGTTGATTTTTTAGCATTCGTTTACACCAATCAACACGAGCCTTTTTTTAAGCTTTGGTCAAATTATGCGGAATCCATCGGCAACAGACCTTTTTCACAGCTAAATGTTGATGCAATCGACCATAAGCGGACTGAATTAGCCAACAGGAAGGGCATTGCGTTGCATCAGACAATGCAAGACCACACGTGTCTTTGGCCATCCGACAGAAACTTTTACAGCTTGACTGGGATGTTTTGGTTCATCCACCATACTCTTCCGACTACCATTGCACCCACCGACTACCATTTATTTAGATAGCTTCAAAATATCTTAAACGGTTAAAACTTTACTTGATTGGAAAACTGGAAAAAATCACTTATAATAATAATAATAATAATAATAATGCCTATGGTATTGACCAAATACCGGTTATACCGTACGTCCCTTCTGACATAGAATCGGTGGTGGAAAATTCCAAGTGCCGAATTTATTGGAATTACTCCTTCCCCACCTCGAGGTTACTGACAGCCACTAAGCCGGACATAACCCTCCTGGATATCGAGACCAAACAGATGTTTGTGATCGAATTCTCAAGTCCAGCTGAGAAGAATATCTCTCTCAAGGAGGAGGAAAGAGGTCCAAGTATATGGACCTCTTGTCCGAGCTTAGAAAGCTGTATCCCGGGTATAAAGTTAAGCTTGTAGTCCTGATAGTTGGTGTTTTGGGTGGCATGAAAGCCTCCTATCGAAGGGAAATCGAGTCCATTCCCGCCTGTAGATCTTCTGCCAACTCTTTGATCTGCAGGATGCAGAAAGCAGTGCTGCTCGGGTCGCTCCGCATTGTGCGGGCACTGGATCTGGCGTAATTTCCGCGGCTGCATATCGCCAGGGTTTGGGATGCAGTCGTGTGTATTTAGCTCCACTAGTCTCTAGTATGACGCGGCTCAAAAGGTTGCTGAAGTTTGAGATTAGTGGACGCTTGTCAAGACCTGACAAACCCCAAAATAATAATAATAATAATAATTTATTCAAGTTTTTTGTACATTAAATATACAGTAACTTAAGTCTAATTTAGCCCATCATGCCAGTTCAGTTATACTCATACGGAATTCGTCAACACTGTATAATGCGCGGTTAGAAAGGAATATCTTCATTCTTTTTTTAAATATATTTCTATTAAGATTTTTGATCTGAAGCGGAAGCATATTATACAGGTTGACTCCGATTACCGACGGTAACTGTCTGGTCGTGGTATATACACAGAGGCGTCCGAAAATGTTCCTTTTGCCTGGTGTTATAATTGTGAGTGTTTTTTTTCCAGAACACTTTCATTGTCTTTAATGTACAAAAGTACATTTAAGATGTACAATGATGGAAGCGTCAATATGTTCAGTTTCCTGAATAGATCTCTACAATGTGCGTAGCGTTTAGCTTTCGCTAAAATGCGTATAGCTTTTTTTTAGACTTTAAATATACGCGTCCATTCAGTGGAGTTGCCCCATAGCTCGACACCGTAAGAGAGTAGACTATGGAAGTAGGCATAATACAACATTCTGACGGTGTCTTCGGAGACACATTCGGTCATTCTCTTTAGCATATACGTAATTCTATTCAGTTTAATGGATAATACGTGGATATGCTCTTTCTACGTTAGTCCAAATAAAACCCAAGAAACTTAACGGTATTTTCATTATACAGAGTATTGTTATTTAACATCCTATTTAAGCTAAAAATAATTGTTTTGGTTTTTGTAGTATTTAAACACAATTTGTTACTAGTGAACCATTGTAAAGCTTGATCTTGGGTTACATTCGCGGCTAGCATAGCATCATCACAGTGGACTCCATGGTTTATAAATGAAGAGTCGTCGGCGTAGAGCATAGTTATGGCCTGCATATTGTCTGGCAGATCATTAATGTATAATATAAAAATTAAAGGTTCCAAAATTGTGCCTTGCCCGACGCCCATGTTTATGCTCTTCGTCGACGACAGAACATTGTTGTGATAGACACATTGTTTCCTATTTTTTAGGAAACTTGTAACTAGGTTGAGTGCTTCGCCACGTATACCGTAATAGTCAAATTTATCACGAAGTATATCGGGACTGACACAGTCGAAAGCTTTGCACAGATCGCAAAACGTCCCAACAACGTGTAGTCCCTTTTCAATGCTTTCTAATAATTCGTCGATCAGTTTGATAGTTGCTTTAGATGTAGATCTGAGTTTTCGAAAGCCGAACTGATTATCAGAAAGCACCGTGTGTCTTTCAAGGAATGCCAGCATCCTACTTTTAATCGCTGTTTCTAATATTTTAGAAAATGATGGCGTTATTGATATAGGGCGATAATTGTTAGGATCGGAAGCATCTCCTTTCTTAAAGACTGGCGTAACTCTCGAGATTTTTAATTTTTGAGGCTAAATTCCTGACTGGAAACAGGAATTGACAATTATAGCCAAGGGCTCGCTAATGACTACAGATGTACGTTTTAATAATTCGACATTAACACCATAGATGTCGAGGCTTTTACTATTATTGAGTCCCCTGATTATATTGTCAATCTCTATCTCATCAGTAGGCCTTAAGTATAAACTACTATGGTAACTTATTTTCTTATTATGTAGCAATGTATTATAGTCCGCAGTTGTGGACTTGAATCAGTTCTTTTGCCAGAAACCTCAGAACTTTTCCTCAGAGAGAAGGAGAAAGGTTATTGAACAGAACGGCACGTACTATATTGATTAAATGTAACTTTTAATAAATAAAATGTTTCTTCTATTTTTGTCAAAAAAACGGAACGAACTTTTGCATCAACCCAATTATAATTATGAGATTGTGAATGCAGTATTAAGCAAGTATTTAGGTTCTAGGGATTCAACAGAGTATTTATTCCTAAATATAATAAATGTATTATGCATAACTCAATTATTGGTCTTCACCTTCATGTTTCAAGCAAAACGAAAAGATATAAAAGGAACTATAACCAAACTACATAATTTAAAATTATATTTCGATTCTCCAGAAACAGATCCCAGCAAACATTGAACTAACGGCCGAACGCCGGCAAACTGCTTTTACGCTGGTACATTGCTGGCACCAGAAGTAAGTGCAACGCCAGTATTAATAATGTACTTCACATTTGTATTTCGCACTCTGCCTATACGAAGTACTTTACCAGCATTTTATAAGCATTCCTTATTTGTATTAATCCAAGGTTATTTCTAGCGGGCCAGTGCTTATGTTTATAACTTTTTTTTAATGTAATAATTTGAAAAGTCTGACCGTTCTTAGTCATAAAACACCCTAATGGCGTGGCCTTCGAGGGTCGGTACAAGTGATATTCTGTTAGTATAAGTTCGGACGTGTTGGTGAATAGTTTTTAAAGATGTGTATTTGAATAGTTATTGATTGTGACCATTATACAGTTTTTTATTGTGATTTGTGTGTGTTTTGTTAGATTTAAGGACGTAGTTTACACAAACTATTTCATATTAAATTGTTTAATTTTTAGTTTAGTTCAATCATAGTTTTTTCATGTAATAAAATTTTCAATTATTAATAAATCTGATACAAGATTATAAATATGTCATTTAAAAAATATAATTTGTCATATTTCATTTTGAATAGTGACATCTTAAATATTTTGTAAATATAATACTAACCTAAAATAATACAAACTTAATCCAAAACTGTAAAGCTTTTTTTACAATATAACCAAGTTTCTAAAAGTCAGTAATACACTATAAAAATCACCAAAATAACCAGATCTAGTTTGTTCTTACAAAAGTGAACAGCTTATAGCATTAATGCTTATAAAATTTGTTTATTGAATTTATTTTAACAAGTATGATTTCTTTAGGTTGGCACTCTTCAAGTCAGGGGGAAAAGATGTGGTAGATAATACAAGACGAATATTGGCGAAAATTATTAGTCACCCCTTATCTTTAGGATGAAATTGGTTTGACCGAAATGGCAGAAAACCATTTTCTTAAAATTCTTCATTAAATTAATAAATTAAAGAAACTAATTCCTGTTATTCCTGAAATTATATTTATTTAATATTTATAAATAAATCAATAAATTATAACTGTTAATTCAATTTACAATCGGCTAGTTTTACCATCGTTGAATAAATTTATTTAACAACTTAAGTTAACAATATCGCATCATTCTATTGACAGCAATGTTAATTTCTTCATTAATAGTTTAAAACCGATGCGATATTGTCAACTTTACTTGTTAAATAAATTTATTCAACGATGGTGAAAATGGCCAAATGAGTATTTATTTTGCACCTAACCATTAATTTATTTTAATACTGGGTAAGTACACATATATTACATTTGAAACACTAGAGAGTGGGTATAATATAAGCACTAGTCTGTCAGAAATAAATCTTGCAACTAATGCGATTATTTTGCACTTTACCGTTGCTGGGCCAGCTAACGGCCACGGGGACACCGGGGTACTGGCCCAGTGCAAAATGCCAGCACTGGACCAATGCGAAATGCCAGCACTGGCCCAGTGCGAAATGCCAGCACTGGCCCATTACTTTCAATGCACTTTACCGTTGCTGGGCCAGCAACTGATACATCAATGGACCAGCTAAGGGCCACGGGACACCGGGGTACTGGCCCAGTACGAAATGCCAGCACTGGCCCATTACTTTCAATGCCGGCGAGTATGTGCTTTACCAGTACTGGTCCGGATAAAAATGTTTGCTGGGATGAGATGGAAAAACGTATCAGAATATTATCATTCATAACTTTCGGTTATATAATTGGATCAGCAGGGTTCTATCTCTCAATTCCTCTTTTTCTTCTCAAATCTTGCCAAGAAAAGAAGAAGTATGCTGTACACTTTAAAGAGATTCCATGTGGAGTTAGTTATCCAGTGAGATTACCTTTTGACTACAATAATTCACCAGCTTACGAGTTGGTGTTATTAAATTTTTCAATGATCGGTTACTTATTTGCTTGGGTTGTCATTTGTTGTTTGCTGTTCATTTGTACACTTGCTTTGCATACTATTGGACATGTGAGAAATTTAAAACAAGTTTTAAATAATGCTGTATCAACTCAAGACGAGAAATTGATGAAAAGATGTATTGACTACCATAATGCAATTATTAGGTAAGTTTAAACAATTTGAATTTCCCGCCACGTATCTTTCTACCTTGTTAACATGCACTCTTACATGCGCATTACTTTACGCCTGCATACGAGGGTTACCTTTCATGTTTTTACAAACCGCCACTAGATGGCAATATTGAAATGTGTCATGATTATATTCGTAAAATATTTCATTTGTTATTGTAATATCAGTGGCAGCTTATAAATTGACCTAGTAATTTGTTAACAGTGAGCATAAAAAAAAAACAAGTTTGTGAAATAATGGATATTACTCGTGAAGGTTTTCGTTGGATGAATTATAGTAAAGGCCTAACTCAACAACAATAGATTCGCTTTGTTCAACTTTTGGTAATGAAGCACCATCAGAAAAGACTGTTTACAATTGGTTTGCAGAATTTCGTCGTGGTCGTGCGTCCGTCAGTAATGAATCTCGTGAAGGTCGACCAAAAGTGGTTGTGTTTCCTAAAAACATCGATGCTGTGCGCAAAATGATTGAAAAAGATCGGCATGTGACTTACCGTGAGATAGAGGCATCCTTTGGTATATCGTGGACTGCAATACATTCGATTTTGCGTGAACATTTGACACGAGTTTTTATACTGAAAGAGTGTGTCCAAGAAAAATTCCTGGATGCTCGCCTGCTTCAGGCAGTGGCACACCCAGGAATTTTTGTTGGGGGGGGGGGGGGGAAGACAAAATTATTTAAATTATGAATAAGGTTTACACTTATTAATTTCAAGTGATGATCTAAAAAGAAAAGTCCTCGCTTCGGAAATACAAAGTGATGACCTAAAACAAAAAAGGTCCTTACTTCTAAAATACAAGTGATGACCTAAAAAAAAGGTCCTTGCTTCTAAAATACAACGTGATGATCTAAAAGAAAGGTCCTCACTTCTAAAATACAAGTGACGACTTAGAAAAAAGATCCTCAACTCTAAAATTTTCTAATGTGTTTTTATTTTTATTTCCTTCCTTCTTAGGTGGGGTCCGGGCTCCCGAGCCCCTGCCCTGGGTGCGCCAGTGGCTTCAGGAAACAATATTTCATTTTGTATTTGTATATCAGTGCCATGTTTCAGATATTGGAAATTTGTGGATGATTGTTTCTCTCCATTTTCTCTCTTGTTTATAATGTTTGGCTCAGCACTTATTGGAATGTTGGAATACGAAATAATACTTGTAAGTACTGACTTTCTAAGTATAGATCGCTGACTACGGAGCAAGTATAAGGAGGAGCTAAACCGTATAATTACTTATACAAAACTAACAATCCGAATTAAAACAATCTATGCATTCAAATTTGAAATGTCTATGGATGCAACTGCTGAGGTCCGAATACGTATACCAATATAATAATTATTTGACTAGTTTGTAAAGTAATATAAGATTTATGCCGGGTTTACATTGGTAGAGTAACAGAGCTAGTAACTAGCGCAAGTACTAGGCGCTTTATGCCTCATTTTCATGCGGGTGTTGAAAGTGTGGAACAAAAAATTCAACCAATAGGATCGCTTTATTTTGAAAAAACCCGTACCATGGTATCGTAGGCGCGGTGTTACAAGCGCGGTGTCGCAAGTTCAGAAATTTCAACTCTAGCGCCGGCCGCACCTCGAAACCATAGAAACAGATATACTTTTTCGGAATGGTGAAATCTTTAGCGAGAAACTTATTTTAATTTCCTAAAAAAAAAAAATTAAAAAAACGTAAATTGATGTGGCGAAATAGCCCCAAGTAGGGGCCAACAGAATCTTAATTCTAAACTGTGATGTCAAATTTATTTCAGTAAAAAAGATTGTGTATTAAATTCTTTTCTTGTAATTGAAGTAGTTACTTCATATATGACAAATTTAACAAAGTTACAGACAGTCGTCTGTGTACTTTGTGTCTCATTTCTTGCAACAAGTTAAAATAATCACCCTGTTGCCGTCTGTTTTTATATATGGGGCGTACCCACCATTGCTTTTCTTCATATCGCATTAAGTCTAAATATCCATAAAAAAGAGCTAGACGTCTCCTTCGATTTGATGACATATTTAATGAAATTGAATAACAGTTTACTCCAAACACTTGTAAAAACTTTTAGGTTAAATTTGGGTTATATACAAATGTCAAAACCGAAAACGCGCCCTTATCACGCCTCCAACCCCATCATGAAATTCGAACTTGTAAATATAACACCACGCCTCTCACCCCTGTCACGCCTTTGACACTACCATGAAAATGAGGCATTACTCTACTATCTTATTTTCAGGATAGTAGGTGTTCATACACAATTGACATACTTATCTTATTTTCTGGATAGTAAGTGTCAAAACACATTTGACATCTTCACTGTGATTTTGTTGTGAAATTATCTTTTTGCAAAAAATAGTTTATGAATATGAATATACATCGTCGCCGACTTGATGCCATTAAAAAAATGGTATTTTGTATTACATCATTTCAAATTATATTACTCTAAAAATTATGTAAAACTAGTTATAACGTCTTTAGCTAAGCTACGGCTATAATATTAAGAATAGATTGATAACAATTATGTACGTGTCAAATATAAATATTACTTACGTTTACAAAACTCTTATAAACCCTTGTTCCAAAATTAAAAAAAGTTTAAAATGTATTTTTGGCAAAGATTAAAGCATTAGACCTATTTATGGTTTAATCCCTTTTGAATATGACCATAAAATTTTACAACAAATTTCCTGTCTATATTGTGTTTTGCATAAAATAATTAGTGTAACAAATGTGAAGAATGAATTTACACACATTTTAGGTTTTCAATTATTAAGGTTTTTTAGGGTTTTGTAAGTATGACCACCGAAAAACCCTTATAAGAAAAATAAATCTATATTAAATAAATGTTTTTAATAAAAATAAATATTTTTAAAAGAGTTTGAAAAGGTTGTTGTATTGTTAAATTGAAAAGAAATCATCAAATAATACATCAATGTTACAAAATTTATGTAAACAAATAATAACTTATTTGATATGTGTTGTTTTTTATTTGTTATGACAGGTTACCACTTGGCGCCAATTTCATATGTATCAATTTTGTGTACTAGTGGCAAAGATAGTAGTTAGTAAATACGTCGACGAGCTAGCTGCTATCCTAGCCCAACTACTGGCAGCTAGTACTCTACTAGCCACAATGTCAACTGTTTACACAGGGATAGTAACTAGTTGCTAGTTACTAGCTCTGTTACTCTACCAATGTAAACCCGGCATTACAATTTACTTTTTCTGTTCATACTATTAGGGATTCAAGTGCATTTTCTGTGAAAAATATTATTCTTTATCATTTAATAATTTTTAATCTTTTACTCTAATTAAATATATTGAGTTTATTTATGAAATTTTATTTTTTAAATATTTAAAATTTACTTCCTTTACAACAGTGAATATTTTAATTAAATTAAATATTTTAGGAAGAGTCAAATGTATCAATCTATGAAATAACTCGGCATATTTTCCATTTAATAGCTTGGGTTGGAATGATTTTTGCACTTTGCAAAGTAGCTCAAATGCTCCTTGACGAGGTATAATATAATTTAATCAAGTGCTACTCAAACTGTGGTTCGCGGATCGGTTTTCTCAATCACTTCAAATAATATTTTCTACAAATATAGCAGAAACACGATATTGATGCTTAGCACATTAGAAATAAAACCTGCCGGTCGATCGCATTAGATAGTTTGAGAAGCACTGGTTTAATCCATTCCTGATTGGTATGGTTACATATGCTTTGTTATGTTTTGTATAGAGTGAAGGTATTGCAGATGAATTATATAAAATGGATTGGCTAATATGTCCACTGGTAATGCAGAAAAATATACTCTTCATGATAATGCGATCGCAAAAACCTTTAAGATTGAAGACAGGACCAATTGGCCAACTTAAATTTTTCACCTTCATTATGGTAAGAATAATTTTGGGCAGACATATTTTAAATAAGAATGATAGTAATATTTGTTTTAGGTATTAAGAAGTGGATATTCTTTTCTTGCCATTTTAACAACTGTAAAGTAAAATATCTACACTTGATCTTAAGCGAGTCTATTCTAGGTGCGTTCGGCATAACTGTGCAGTGTGAACTCTGTGTCGTGCAAGTTTTTGTCACGTGACCACTGTGCACACTGTGCAAGAAAGTCAAAGACTAACGCTTTGTTCAGATTGTGCAGTTATTCAAACTATTATTCTAACCTATTATATGAAGTGTGAATTTTCACACATTTCAGGGTTTCGTAGGTATTTAGTAAGTGAATGATGATTATTTGGGATACCAAAACAAATTTTATGTTAAAATATTTTTTTTATTAATTTTAATTCGAATGCCTAATACCATTATTTGGGTTTCTAAATATTTGCAGTATTTTTTTTTATATAGCAAGGTTCATTAATATTTTGAAAATTGCGCCTACGGCTTCCATTGGTTGTTAAAGTCATAAACTCCGCCCCTCTGATTTCGTATACATTCAAACATAGAATTAAATTAGTATTTCAGCACTTCCCACTGGTTATTAAATTTACGCTTTTAAAAATTAAATGCAACATTTGCCAAAACATATCACTAGAATGTTGACAAAATAATTCAAACAAAATTAAAATGCAAAAAAAAAACAGAAAAAATAAAAATTGACGGGAATCGAACAGTAGTTTGCAACTTACGAAGCGAGAATGTTACCACTGAACTACGGACGTTCACTCGTTTACTGCGTTAAATAGCGGATTAAATATTTTACATATTTTAGTTAAAAACAGAAAAAAATGCGTTATTTTCCGAAAACATAATCTGATCAAAAATTCCTGTTGTACTATTCCGGTTCACACCAATGTACATTACTTAGAATTTTTTTAGATTTTTAGTTTAAACCATCTGGGCTACAGGGTGTGGGACAAAATTTTTGTTGCACATTTTGGCAAAAATCGCTTCAAAATAATCTATTTTGCAAAAATAACATTTTGATCGTTAATCCACGTACCAAGGGCTTTTATTTGATACCCTACACAGAATTGTAAAAAAATATATTTTTTTTCGATGAGCATATATTTCTTTATATTTTTAGGGGGATATGTTTTTTAGATGTTTTAGTATTTTTCCTATATGCGGGTCAAAGAGTTGTATAAGCATGCCAAATTACAACTCTCTAGTTTTAGCCGTTTGGCTACAAATTTTACCGAACGGACAGACAGACAGACAGACAGACAGACAGAAAGACAGACGACAAAATGACGGTATAAGGGTTTTTGGTCATACCTACAAAACTCTAAAAATGGCGCATGAAGGTTTTGCGATGCATTTAAGTAATATAAAAGAAATTTTATTTGATGAGGAAGACAATTCAGAAGAATTTTACAAACCAGAAAATATTTTGGAAAAAGTGTTTGAATATGCAGAGAGTACTGTTCCAAACATGACTACAAATCAATTTAAAGTAGATTTCCGCTTGTATCCAGAAAATTTTAAGTCTTTTTGAGTGTATTTACATGTTCCATCATGTGGTTCATGTCTATACTATTTATTTTGCAAATGCTGCCAGGCATAAACAATAATATTTTGATTGTTTTCACTCATATTGTTTTGTAGAAATAATAACTTTGTATTTTAACCGCGAAAAACACCATTGCACAGACTGCCAGACGATCTGAACTTGTGACGATTGTGCAACACAAACTGCACTGCACAGTATATGCCGAACGATCTTCGTGCAGCACAAAGCACACAGAAACTTTATGACGAACGCTTCTTGTGCAAATTATGCAGAATGTGTAGATTATTAGCTTATACCGAACGCACCTACTGTATCTTAAAAATTCAAAAATTAACCTCAAACCGAAGCTAAAAAATTTTAACCATGCCTTAACTAATATTTTGTTATTCTGCAACTCTATAAATGTGTTAACTTTTTGTAGAATAAGCTGATTTAGGGCCGAGAGTTCCAGTTGCTAATAAACTGTCCAATAAGTTTATTAGCAACATAATTTTTTTTCCGAGAGTTCCACCCCTAAATAGTTATTAGGTTGCTAATAAACAGGCTTATCTGTCTAATAACTTATAGGCAACATGAAGTGCTTAATAAAGTGACATATAACCAAAAACAAGTTCGCAAAATGTGTTAATATTTCAATTTTAATTAAAAACCGTATAATTTTAAAAGAATATACGAATGTGTAGTTTTTAAACATATATAATGGTGATTTTAGTGTTTTATATACATTTAAGTTGTATTTTGGCGAAATCGACGACCTGTTTGGGTGAATTTATAAATTATGGACAACCGTTTTTAGAATATTTTGGGCATTTATTGTAAATGTGATATATAAAGAACAATATATAAATATATATTTTTAAATAAACATTGTCTTTTATTTTTACATTTGTATTTATTTCAATTACGATTACAACACACTACAAACAATACTTTAAGCATTACTATTTATATAAAAATGATAGAGAATAAGAAGACAGACGCAATTATTGGCAGAATAATAAAGATGTGTGGCTGAAAATTGCTGATAAGTTTAATTCATATTGTTTAAGGAATGTAAAATAAAGCAAAATATGGCTGTCTTCTTATTTTCAGTCACTTTTGTATTATAAAATGCTATTTTTATTAACTTCTCTTCTATCTATATTGTCCTCTTTTTCTGTGATAAAATTTGTTGAACGCCGTTTAATTGCCATTTTAACAGTAACACAAAAAATATACGTAATGTCATTGAATGTCAAGTCAAACTATTTATTGTCAAAATATTTAATGTCAAAATATTCAGTGTCAAAATTTCATCTCACTTTAGCTCTACAAATTTACGTATAGCTCTATCCCTCTTGCACCGTGTTACTATCTTCATAAGAAATACCAATGCAAAAACAAAAAATTATGTTGCTAATAAACTATTAGAAGGATTTTGTAAGTTGGAAATCACCAATAATTTTATTAGCTTCATAAATATATTATGTGTCAAATAACTATTAGGGAGTTTATTAGGAACTGGAACTCTCGGCCCTTAGTTTTTGTATTTGTTAACATTTATATGTTTTGTACAACATTTTTATAATCTGTCTCAATTTGTAATACGAAACTAAATCTGGTTACTTTGGTGACTGTTGTGGTGTAAATAGACTTTTTTGAAACCATGTAAACTTGTAAATCTGGCTTTTACATTTTTGATGAAGTTTCATTATACTGAGGTTATATTCACTCAAAAACTACATGTCAGATACCAAATTGACATTTCAAATTTGTGATTGACATGTCTAATATTTTGAATTATATACAAATTTTTATTTCATCTTATTTCGCTTATTCATAATTTCTGTTCTGGTTGTATAAAATATATTTCAACTACTTGTCAATTTGTGTTTTATACAATTTGTGTTAGTAAGTTGACATATAATTTAATGTCAATTATGAATTGTCAAATATTTTGAAAGGTGTTACTTCAGAATTACCACCCTAAGATGATATTTTAAATATACAACATAAAAAATGAAATTTTCCTGTTAGTTTCGTATTACAAAATGAGACAGATAATACACTATTTTAATCCTATTTCTCTCATAGTTCAAAAAAATAAAAACAAAACATAAAGCAGATATTATTAAGTCGTCAAAAATGAAATTTGTAGAAAAAAAGGTAAAGTTAGTTGATAACTTACAGATATAAGGAATTATTTTATTCATCAAAGTATGCACCCATATTGTCTATACACTTTTGCCATTTAAGCGGCAGGTTGTTCAGGCCGGTGGTATAAACCCTGTCGGACGAGATTCAATGAATTCCTGGAAGGCCAGTTTTACAGCATTGTCGGAATTAAACTGTTTTCCTATTAAAAAGTTGTCCAAATTGCGGAAAAAGTGGTAGTCAGTGGGGGCTAGGTCTGGTGAGTATGGAAGATGATGAAGAAGTCCCAACTCCAATTCCTGTAGTTTTGCCACAGTCATTTGTGCAGTGTGTGGTCTAGCGTTATCATGCAATAAGATAGGAGTCGATCTGTTGACCAATCTAGGCTGTTTTTCTTTAAGTTTTTGCATCATTTCGTCCAGTTGGTTGCAGTATATTTCTACTGTGATCGATGAGCCAGTTTTTTTTTGTTTTTGTTGTTTTTAAGTTACCAGTACGAAATTTGGCGAACCAATTTGATTTTGCGAATTTCCGACCGTTCCATTTTCAACAAAATTAATTTTTAAAATAGTTTTTAATATTTTTTAAAGCATACAATGATTTCCTTAAACAGGCGAGATGTGTAACTTTCAAAAAAAAAAAAAAAAAACAGCTCGGTAATATATTAAGCCAATGTCAAATAATAAGCTGTTAAAGTTGATAATATTATTAACTACAAATTTCATCCTTGATGACCTGATACATGGATAAAATCAGAGATCGGTAGTCAGCAGAAAAATAAAAGACTCCCGATTCTCGACTAACGAGTCGGTATTTTTGAAAACCAACTCCAATTCCTGACTCCAATTCCCAGTTCCTTTCATTCGTAAATCGTACGAGGGTTACCTTTTATGTTTTTACAAACGACCACTAGATGGCAATATTGAAATGTGTCACATATTCGTAAAATTTGATATTTGTTATTGTGAAATCAGTAGCAGCTTATAAATTGACCTAGTAATTTGTTGACAGTGAGCGTTAAAAAAAAAACAATTTTGTGAAAAAATGGATATTAATCGTGAAGGTTTTCGTTGGACGATTTTTACGATTTTAGTAAAGGCCTAACTCAACAACATTGCATAGATTCGCTTCGTTCAACTTTTGGTAAGGAAGCACAATTAGAAAAAACTATTTACAATTGGTTTGCAGAATTTCGTCGTGGTCGTGCATCCGTCAGTGATGATTCTCGTGAAGGTCGACCAAAATCGGTTGTGATTCAAAAAAACATCGATGCTGTTCGCAAAATGATTAAAGAAGATCGGCATGTGACTTACTGTGAGATAGAGACATCCTTTGGCATATCGCAGACTGTTATACATTCGATTTTGCATGAACATTTAGCTGTGAAAAAGATCTGTTCCCGATGGATTCCACATAATTTGACCGAAGCTCAAAAAAAGGCTTCTGTTGATTGGTATAAGGGAATGCTAAAAAAATTTAACCTAGGCACTGCAAAATTCGTATACAACATCGTTACAGGTGACGAAACTTGGATTTATTCATATGAACCGGAAACAATCCACTGGGTCTTCCAAGATGAACCCACAAAAGTTGTACGTTCACGAAGCACTTCCAAGAAAATGATTGCTTGTTTCTTCGGTTGTACTGGACATGTCACAACCATTCCTTTAGATGATCGGAGAACAGTTAATGCGAATGGATACAACAATTTGTTTGCCAGAAGTCATCGACAAAAACAGGAAAAACAACCAAAAACGTAGCATTATTCTTCATCATGACAATGCAAGCACCCAGCATGTCAAATAATTGATTATTTGAAGAAGAAAAAAATCGAATTAATGTCTCATTGCCCGTATTCACCTGACTTATCCCCTAATGATTTTTTTTGTGCCCCAATGTCAAAAAATAAAATGCGTGGACAGCGATTAACATCACCTCAAGAAGCTGTTGAAGCTTTGAAAACCTTGTTTTTGAGATACCAACTTCAGAGTGGAAAAAATGTTTCGAGAATTGGTTTGAACGCATGCAAAAGTGTATAAATCTTAAAGGCGAATATTTTGAAAGCAACGAAATAGTTTGTTCCAACATTTTTTTTTTCTTTCTTAGTTTTTGTATTAGCTTAAAAGGCAGCCCTCGTAAACGACCCATCTGTAGTTCTGATATATTCCCTTGCATGGGGACCAATAAATACTGTACATTTTTCGTATGTATATGCTAATTAAAACATAAATAAACAAATAAATATAAACTTCTTTATGCAAAAATGGTAAGATTATTTTTACATCATCATATCTATTTATTAAAATGATTTAATACTTTTGTTTGAAATTTAAATATTTAAAGTAGACAATGTATTAGTGACAAAATATCGCCTACGATAGCCATATTTCCCATTTTCAAAATTCATCATTGTTTCACGATCAAGGAAGACTCGTTCTGCCTACTCTCATGTTCTGTTAGGTGGAGATCAGGAGCTGTTTTTTAAGAAATTGCACAATTTTTCACCTACGACATTTTGTTATATTTCCTACATCATTAACATGAAATATATGACTGATATAAACACGTTAAAGAAATGAAACAGTGTAAATAGTATTTTATTTAATAAGCATATAATAGGGGCTATATTTCATGAAGATGAAGTTTATTACCCGAGCCGAAGACGAGGGTTGTAATCATCCGAGTGAAATACGAGGTGTGTAAATTAAGTAACCGGACTGATTTTTTATTTTATTATTATTATTTTTTTTTTATTCGAATAGAATTACAATTCAATATTGTCTCCCTCAAAATAACTTCCTTGGGAAGTCACACAGCGCTGGAGACGGTTCTTCCAATACTCATAGCAGTGCTGGAACTCGTATACTGAAATAGCTTTCAGCTGGTCGGTTACAAACGTTTGAACGCTTTCGAGTGTCCCAAAATGACGTCCCTTGAGGTGATATTTCAATCTTGGGAAGAAGAAAAAGTCACAAGGACTCAATTCAGGCGAATAAGGAGGCTGAGGAGCCACAGGGATGTTTTTATTGGCCAAAAACTCATTTAAATTGCTGTGTGACAAAGCGCATTGTCAAAATCTGATGAACGGTAGTGTGAGTCAAATTCAAATTTTACCCGATCATTCTGACTGGCAATCGACGATCTGAACACACGAGAACCCGGATTCTGTCGACATTTTCATCGGTTCTTGAAGATGAAGGCCTTCCGCTGCGTGATTCATCTTCAATCAACTCTCTTTCTCGTGAAAATACCTTAAACCACCAAAAAACCTGGGTCCTTGACAAAACACTGTCTCCGTAGGCCTGCTGAAGTTTTGCAAAAGTTTCCGTTGCACTGTGGCCAAGTCTGAAGCAAAACCTGATAGCACACCGTTGCTCAAAATGAATGTTACTCATTTTTCGAACGAACTAGAAATAACTGTTTCACGAAAAAAATCGCTACGAACAACAAAATTACTCTAGCCAGTTAAAACTCGTACTGAAGAGGTATCCAATGTTCACCTGTCGCTCCTCCAAGTCCCGCGTCCCAAATATTGCCAGATAAAACGCTATGTTTTATCTGGTCGGGTACTTAATTTACTCACCTCCTATAATCCTTACATGAGAGTCAAATACAATATTTTATCTACAACTAAACAGTTTTATCATTAGAAAATTAGTAAATTTATTACCAGAAATCTGAGTGTAAATACTTTAACTTCAGAACCCACGTCATCTAGATCAGTGTTTCTCAACCGAAAACGTGCCACGGACCAGTAAAATATTTAATTTTCTACCGCGGACCACAAAAAATAAATGTACTATTAAATAAATTTGTTGTATATTTAGACTCTACAAATAATATCCCGGTAATAAAAAATCACTGAAAAATAAACAAAAATCATAGAAAATGAACAAGAAAATTAACAAAAAATCTCAAAAATAATCATTCATAAGCCTTTCGTGGACCACTAAAATTTTGCTGAGCACCACCAGTGGTCCGCGGACCACCGGTTGAGTAACACTGATCTAGATGGTTGTCGAACCATTGGCTGATTGTATTATACCATGTTTAAAATACTTCTTCTTCCGTCCGGAAATATGGTATACATTTTGATTTTTTTCTTGTCCGAAAATATGACGATAAGATATTTGGCGGCGCTAGCTCTTAAAATCTGGGGGGGGACAAAAAAATTTGAGTAAAATTTGGGGGGGACAGGATATATTTTTTTATCGTTTACATATGAAAATAAAGCATAAAATTTTCCAAGCAATTCTAGGGGGAGGGCAACTGGGGGCCAGAGCAACTTTTAGGGGGCTCGGGACCCCCGGACCCCCCGCTAGCGCCGCCACTGATGATATACATTTACAATTTTAATTAATTAGGATGATTTTATTTATGAAATAGTAAATTTTAATTTAACAAGGACGTGACTGTCTCCACAGCTTGTATGGAACATGATAATGTTGTTTGTAATCGTCCCTCACAATGAAGTTTTGCCTTATTAATGCGCGGAATCTTATAGGAATTCCCTCCTTTTGCTAACATGGTTGCTTCTAGACAAGTTTGCAATGGTAGAAAAACATTATCAAGGGTTTGTATGTTTAATTAATTAAATGCATTTTGTACGCATTCAATCAGTTCGTCGATTGTATTCGATGAAGCTGTATGTTGTAAGGATTGTATAGAACGGAAAAAGCCAAGATTAATTAAAATCTGGACTATTTGGCAGTTGTTATTTAAGTCAATTTGGAACTTCTTCCTTGCAATTTAACAACATTTTGATCAAAATTCGCCATTTTGTTGAAACAGCGGGTGTAAAGTAATGTTATACCATATTTTCGGACGGTGAGAGTATATAATAATAAAAAAAAGTATGAAGTACCGGCACGTCAACTGGTTGATAATTAAATCTGTGGCACTTAGTTAACGTTTCAAATTTCCATATTAATAGGTAATAAATTATGCAGGTACATTATTGTTGTATAGTAACAATGAAATTCGATATTGCATATTAAAATTCCTAGTAAGTAAGCCACAGTGATGTCGTAACTGCCCAAAAACCTTGTATCCATAATTTCCTGTAACACCTACGTAAACCAAAGTCAAGGTAGATAGGAAAATGCAAACAGGAAAAGCAATGTCAATTTAAGATGTGTTACGTGGACCCTGATCTATCTAATCTTGTATGTCTGTCTGTCTGTCTGTCTGTAAGTTAGAAAGTCTAGCCAAACGGTTGAAAATAGAAGTTTGGTATCCTTATATAATTTCACATCAAGATATAAATATAAACAAATATGTATTTAATGAAAAAATAAATATTTAAATTTTTTTTTTTGGGGAATTAAATGAAACCTCTGGCATCTATAGCATATTCAGCATTACAGTGGGAACCAGGGAGGAAAAGAAAAAGGGGAAGACCTAAGCTAACATGGATGCAAGAAGTAGAAGGAGATCTGAAAAGGGCCGAAATAACGAGAAGTTAGAAACAGACAACTATGAAGAGAGATTACAAAGAAGTTTAATGTGAGATATAGGAATTGATCCATCCTGAAAAAGGATTTAGAAAGCCCAAAGGGCGGCGTAATCCCGTAGGCGTGGATAAACAAGCAAATTTTTATTTTTGAAAAATGTTTTTATGGGATTTTCTGCAAAAATATGTCAAAAAACTTTTCTCCCCTGCCCTATTTCCTAGAAGAGTTGATCTAGAAATCTGAAAAAATCTCATTGATGTACACTGATGGGAATCGGAATAGTTCAACAGGAATTATGATCAGGTTAGTTTTTCGAAAAATAAAGAATATTTTGTGTCGTTGAAAAAAAATATTATTTTAATTTTTTTTTTGTGATATCAAAAGAAAGCCTTTAAGACGTAGATTATGGAACGAAAGATAAATTTTTAGAATTTTTTAATTTTAACAAGATTTTTTCTATGTACTAAAATGGAAATGTAGTAAAAAAATTACTGTATACTATAATCTGGAAAAAATATTATATAAAGTTGTATACATTGATCATATTATGTTTTTGGAAAATATTGGAGCTTTTTTGTTTTTAATAAAATTAATATTTTTAATTCATGGTAAAATTAATTGGTTAATAATTTTTTGAATTTTTGTATTTATGGCTAAAGTAGTGTGTGTCTTTTTTTAAATTAAAAATAATATAAAATAATATAAAAATATTTATTAACAGCTGCGAATGAGTACATGTGTGTAGAATGTAATGCGTAGTGTTCAGTAGCATTCGCCTATTATTATAAATCATGATTCAACTTATTGTTTGAATTACTTAAGTTTTTTGTTTTTAATGTATCAAAAAGGAATAAATCATTTATAGTAATGAAATACTTATAAATCAAATAACGTATTGTTAATAGTGAGAAATACGTTTCTGAAATTGAAAAAAATTAATTAATTTATCAATATATTTCTTATTTATTTAATGAAGACTTGAATAAGAAACAAATGCAGAAAAAATCGTAGGGATTTTTTAGTTTTAATTTTAAATTTTCACAAATTATTTTATTTTGTTTAAATAAATTAAGTGAAAATTCTTAGTACTCAAATAACGAATAAAAATGGTTATCAAAAAACTGTTGATTTTCTTGTGATTATAGAACAAATATTCCTAGACAACCAGCATTCTGTAGTCTTCTTACACTTATTAAATACCTGCAAAACCCTAAAATGTGTTTTTCATACTTCACATTTTTTATATATTTGTATTTTACTACAAATTTATATTTGTAGTTTTTTAGACTTCGCAAGAGATGGAGAGATTAGCTAACCGAAGATCTAACAAGTATTGGTATATATGAAACATGGAAATACCTTACAATTAACAATTCAATATGGAGGACTTATGTGAGTGAGGCCAAATGTCAGCCCGACTGACAGTGTCCAAATAAAGAAAGAAAATAAGTTTTTTAGATAGCTTCTATTTGTCAAAACCATTAACTTATCAGAAAACCCAGTAAATCACGAATAGGTAGTATCTTAATGGTTGTAGACTGTAAAATTTAAAAATTATGGTTATTGCAAAAATTTGTACGTCATATCAGAGCCAAAAGTGTTCCGATATTGAGGAATGTGACAGCGAGTGGGCCTAAAAACGGTACAAAACACGTAATCTGTTAGGTTTTACTGATTATCTCAAACAAGGACACTAGATATATTGACGTGTGGGCATTTCTTTAGAATTAACAAAAATAAGTTTACTTCTAAAGAATCTAACAAAATTTATTATGTTAATTAAACATTAAAGAAGCAAGTCATTATTATCTGACCTTTGATTATTCGACACTGCAGATTATTGGACCATAGTCAAAATTGATGGAGTTTTATGAAATGTGTGTGTTTTCACATATTCACATATCAAATCTGGAGATTTATGGATATATTTATTTATTTCTTGAGATAAGGGGGAATAATAATAATAATAATAATAATAAACATTTCGTTTTAAGGGAATCCCTTATACAAAGAGAGAAGAGATACATATCATTACAAATAGCATTAA
Source organism: Liopterus haemorrhoidalis (assembly GCA_963971575.1). Lineage (NCBI taxonomy): Eukaryota > Metazoa > Arthropoda > Insecta > Coleoptera > Dytiscidae > Liopterus > Liopterus haemorrhoidalis. The sequence goes on from OZ020613.1 coordinate 63,878,687, forward strand.
CATTATCATTTTAAATATATTACAAAACTATCATTTTTTACAAGAGTAAATTAAAATTGATGTGAAGTGTGAATATTCACACATTTCAGGGTTTCGCAGGTATATAATAAGTGAAGGCGGTATGCTGAGTGTGTAGGACAAATTTTACTTTGTAGTAATCACGGCAAAATGAACGATATTTTTAAAATAATTTATCGTCTGTTAATCATATAATAAGACTGGTTATTAAATTTACGCTCTAAAAAATTAAATACAACATTTGTCAAAATATAACTAGAATTTTGACAAAATAATTTCAACATAATAAAAATGCAAAAAAAAACAGAAAAAATAAAATTCACTCGGTACTCGAACTCGAAACCCTTCGTTTTCCAGCTCATTTTAGCAGTGCTCTAACCCATTAAGCTATGCACGCTTTGCATGTGAGTGTCTTACATTGGTATAACTTTTGTACTTTGTGAACCAAAAACCACAAAAAATGCGTTATTTTCCGAAAACATAATCTGATAAAAAATTCCTGTTGTACTATTTCGGTTCACACCAATATACATTACTTAGAATTTTTTTAGATTTTTAGTTTAAACCATCTGGGCTACAGGGTGTGGGACAAAATTTTTCTTGCACAATTTTGGCAAAAATCGTATCAAAATAATTTATTTTGCAAAAATAAAAATTTGATCGTTAATCCACGTACTAATGGCTTTCATTTGATACCCTACTCAGAATTTAAAAAAAATATTTTTGTTTTCGATGAGCACATATTTGTTTATATTTTTAGGGGGGTATGTTTTTTTGATGTTTTAGTATTTTTTCTATGTGCGGGTCAAAGAGTTGTATAAGCATGCCAAATTTCAACTTTCTAGGTTTAGCCGTTTGGCTACAATTTTTACCGAACAGACAGACAGATAGACAGACAGACAGACAGACAGACAGACAGACAGACAGACAGACAGACAGAGAGACAGACGACAAAATGACGGTATAAGGGTTTTTTGGTCATACCTACAAAACCCTAATAAAAGGAAAAAATATATATATATCATGGTTAGGTCTTGAGATAAGGGGGAAAGGGAGAGGCATATAGAAATTGTTAACACTTTTTAGAACCTAAATCTTCTGTATAGCAATATTTTATTAAATTCTTTGTAGCTAATAAAATATTAATAAAGTGTTTATTTATAAACAAAAATTCTTATAATTTTCACAGTATATTATTCTAATAAACGCCCAGTATTTTAGGAAATATGTTAAAAACATTAATTAATAATTATTTATATTTTTGATTTACTTATCTATTAATGCGGTTGTTGTGGTATCAGATATATCCATAAAAATATATGTACACTGAATTTATTTCTTAATGAATTTTTTACTTTATTAATTTCTCATTAAAATGATATCATTTATAATTTTATTAATGCTTCATAAATAATTAGAAAATCTTGTTTTAATATATTAAATATTAAGAAAGACAATTTTTCAAAACCGCAACCTAGTTTATATGATAAATAAAATGCATGAGTCAAGAATTGGTCCATTTTTATAACATTTTTGTAGAAATTAATTTAATTTATATACGAACTCCGACTCATTGAAGTTGGCCCAACTATCAAAAATAATGTTTTCAAAGAAAATATTTATATAAATTTGCAGAGAAAATTTAAATTATTTTTCTTGACACACGAGTTTATTTTATTGCCTTATATCCTTTAAATTAATATCGATTTTCCAGTTCTTTTTTAGGGTTTTTTAGGTATGACTACCAAAAAGCCCTTATAACGTCACTCATGTTTGTATGTCTGTAGGGTTAAAAAAAAGAAAAATTGTAGCCGAACGGCTTAACATAGAAAGTTGAAATTTGATGTGCTTTTACAACTCGGACTCACATATAGGAAAAATATAGAGAATTCAAAAAACACATCGCTAGATAACTATAAACAAATACGCATCTAATGGAAAAATAAATATTTAGATTAAATTTTAAGTGTAGCATCAAACTTCTTACTGAGTGAATAAACAAGCAAATTGTTATTCCTTAAAAATCGATTATTATCGATTTTTTTATGGCATCTTTGCCAAAAATATGTCATAAATATTTTGTCTCCGATCCTATTTCCTAGATGGATTGATCTACAAATCTTAAATAAATCTCAATAATGTACATTGATGGGAACCGGAATTTTTCATCAAGAATTTTTGATCAGATTAGTTTCTCGAAAAATATATATAAAAACCAGTGGCGAAGGGTGACCTCCGCTAGACTTACCCATCCATAAAAAAAAATAATAATAAAAAAAAAAAAATTTAAATTAAAAAAAAAGATTTAGGTAAATCTTTAAAAATCCTACATCAATTTATGTTCTATACAAAATTTTGTTCAAGGCTTGGTTTATTAGTTTAATAATTTTTTAAAATTTAAAGTTTAATAACTTCCTTTTCCGGTTCTGGATCTTTTTAAAAAATAATAGGCTTCTTCCCAATTAATAGGAGAATTTTTTAGTACCAGAACAAACTCTCTAAGTTGCGTTTTAAACGTATCAAAGGAAAATAAATCATTTATATTAGTGAAATACTTACAAACCAAATAGCATATTCTTAATAGTGAGAACTACGTTTCTGAAATTGAAAAAATGAAACCGTTTTTAATATATTTCTTACTAGCAGAAATATCCGGCGTTCCCCGGGAGAATATTACATTAATATTTACATTAATCAAAAAATTCAAATAATTTCAATGATGGGTTAAATACCAACATACGTTACCTTTGATTTTAGTTATTTAATTTAGGAGCGTTTAATTTATCAAAATAGTTTTATTTAGGGTTTTAACAATGGATGTAGGCTGCGTACGATCTGTCATCACTGGTACGTGTAACGTGACACGAAGCCTAACATTCCCTCACACAAACACACATTGTGCTTTATATATTAGATTAATTTAATGGAGACTTAGATACAAACCAAATGCAGATAAAATCGCCGGGTTTCTTTTTTTTGATTGTGACGAAATTTTCGCAAATTATTTAAATTTAGTAGAAGTTGTTATGATGGGTATAATGTTTTGCACTATACATTATACCCAGTGATAAGAAATTTTAAGTTCGGCGAACCGCTTGTTAAAATAATTGTGATATTCCCAAAAGTATTCAAAAGGCAAAAAATATTTTAAACACCATAGCCGTCAGTTCAGCAGAAGCTGAAAGAGGCTTTAGCCTTATGAATAATATATGCACAGATAAACGAAACAGACTGATCGTTTCAAATATAAGTAATATAGTGGTTATTAATTTGAATGGTTTGCCTTTAATAGATTGGGATCCAGTACCGATAGTGCTAAATTGGTTAAGAAGCAACCACAGTTCGGATGATCCTCGTGTAAAAACAGAAACGGAAGTAGAAGTGACTGAAAACCAGAGGGCTATTTGGCAATATTTAAAATAATTACATATCTTAATGTTCCATTTAAATAAATATACTATTTTGAATTTTGTGAAAATTTTGTGTTTTTAAACAAATACCCCTGCGAACCGGTTGTTGAGCAAATTGAATCCCATCACTGGTTATACCCATTTGAATCTTTAATATGCCACAGTAGCAAATAAAATAGTATGACCAGTTGTGTCGGTTTCTAGAGAAATTTCATTGAAACCCACTGACTTGAATTAAAACACCTGAGTTAACTTAAAACGATCGTAATATGTGCCAGACTGTCATTTACAATTAAGTAAGTTGTTTGTGCAACACATGATTTATCAAACAAGAATCTAATGGATCCAGTATCACAATTTCTCCACTAGCACATAACTGCTTAAGATTATTGTGGAAAGTATAAACAATACACTACACAATATTATACGTTAACGCCTCCATTTTGCCTTTCAAATTTCTGATTCATAATTGCCTGATGTCTAAAATTAAATGTTAAAAATTTGAAGAGGTGGAACCTATTGAAAACAATCATAAAACAACATTAGAAAAACGAGATTTTTTTTCAAAGGTTCAGATTTTCCGGCAACTGACTGTCTGGTACTTGTTTTGAACTAGACCAGGGGTCGGAAACTGGCGGCTCTAGAGCATCATGAGGCTCTTAGCTGGAAAAGTGTGGCTCTTTTATTTTGAATAGAAAAATTTAGAATTTCTTTCAATTTTCTACAATTTAAAATAATTGTATTAATATATTAATATACCAATATTATTTACTTTAATTGCATATTACATTCCAAATAAGAATGCAATGTGTAAGGAGGCTATTTCCCAGAGGGGTTGATCTAAAAATCTGAAAAAGTTAAACATGAATTTTTATCAAATTATTTTTTCGAAAAATACCAATTTCTTTGCGTCGTTGATAGTGACAAACACGTTTCTGAAATTGAAAAAAATTAAGCCATTTGTCAATATATTTAATTTCTTTATGAAATCAATATATTTCTTATTAATTTCATAAAGACTTAAATACGAAGTAAATGCAGAAAAATTGCTGGGAGTTTTTAATTTAAATTTTATTGTGACAAAGTTTCCGCAAATTATTTAAATTTAGTTAAAAAAAAAAAATTGAAGCTCTTAGTACTCAAATAACGAATAAAAATGATTATCAAAAAACTGTTGATTTTGATGTAATTATAGAAAAAATATTCTTAGACATTCAACGTTCTATTCTTATAGATATTAAATACCTACTAAAATCGTATTTAAGGTAATAATTATTAATAATAAGTATGATCTTGTTTAATTTTTATTTTATTTTTTTCTTTAGACAAATCTCTTTTTAAATTTTTTATTTAACGTTTATGACCAATAAACGAGTAATTTATTACGACAATTGGCTAAAATAATTCTAATTTTACGTAATTAAAATTCCATGATCAGGATTCGAACCCGAGATCTTAGAAGCGCAGGGCACGTGTGTTACCACTACGCTACGCTACGCCGGTCGGTCATACATCTTGTCTGTATAAACACATCAGCTATAGGGGAAAAATTTTAAGATCGTAGCGCCACGCGGATTTTTTTGAAACCATTCTAAATCAGATACCACTTGACATTTACTAGTAAATAATAGCGAAAAGTGTATCAAAAAACGACAAAAAATAAATAATTGTTTGGGATTTTCTGATTTTGTGAAGTGACATTACTTGTAAACATCTAAAATACTACATTTTGTGATCTGGTTTTAAGTTATGGCGGTTTTCCATTGTCGATTATTTTAACTATATTGGGGGAAATAATAATTCCCGTGTTGTTTACCAAGGGGTAGAAATCTACAATGCTGGGCATATAATATTGTGTGGAGTCACTGAAAAAAACAGAGAGTTCATAAAGATTTATGCTTATGCCTACAAACTTGTGCATTACAAACCCACACACAATAACAGGAATTTTCAAGATATGCGATAATAAATACAAAATTGAAAATATTTTTTGTAGTCACTATCATTAAAATGTAATGAGCAAACTTTGATACAAGGGCTCACTTTTTTTCCAATTTTTAAATTGTTTATCTAAACATCGCGACGATTCCTAACCTCTTGCTTTCCCAATTTTGTTTCGAACCATACGGCGTCTGATATTAGTGGAAACAAATGAAACGATATTTCCGGGTTTCTTCTTTTCAATGAATTGCACATAGGCACACAACAATATGTATTATACATTTTTCAATGATTATAATAAAACTTTAAAAACAAACTTCATACAAAACCAATACACAAAACGAAATGTTATATGATGTACACAAGTTCATGAAACGCTCACCAGATGGTAGGGTGCTTAGCTGCAAATCCCTATTAGCAAAACTAATAATTTGCAAAGTTTTCGATTCAAGAATAAAGAAATCTAGATCTCATGAACTAATAGCCCGTAATGTAAAAATAACAATACATAATAAAGTCCAAATTACATTACTGTCAATTTAGTAAACATAAAGAAAATAACGTCTAATTTAGATCTTATCGTCTTACATAAAACACACATATAAATGTAAATACATCAGATAAGAACACATTTTTAAAAATGTGCGGAAAAATTAACCTATTTGTAAAAAAAGTACGTTTTCTGAGTTGTAATTTTACAACATAGTACATAATAAATATATAGTACTTTTTCTTCTTAAACCAGTGGCGTAGTAATCGAGGGTGCAGAGTGTGCGGTTGACATGGCCTCATAAAACCAAGGGGTCCCGTATAAGATGTAAACAATAACTGACAAATCTTTACTGATAGGACCATCAACCCAGCTGACATAAGGGCTCATTCACTTCTTGCTGTGCCACTGCCTTTAGCATAATATAACAAAACATATAACGAAAATTGTTTATAAGAAAGAAACAAATCTTTTTTGTTCTATGCATATTTTCATGTGGATGAATATTTGTGAGCTACGGGGAGACATCCTAAAACTAAAATCTTCAAATACCACCCTGATTATTGACTTAAAAACAAAAAGGTATACAACAAAAATTGTTCATAATACGAAATTAAATCTTTTTTGTTGTATGCATTATTTTATTTATTCCCGTTTGTACCAGCTTTCCTTGAAATTTAAGGAAAGACAAAATTATTTAAATTATGAATAATGTTCTCACTTCTCATTTCTGATATACTAGTGACGACCTAAAATAAAAGGTATTCACTTCTGAAATGCAAGTGATGACCTAAAAAAGGTCCTCATCTCTATTTTTAAATCTTAAACCTAAAACATATTAAAACATATATACAGGCTATTCCAAACGATTAGGCGGAACTAACTGGAATTTTCATTTTTGTAAGTTGTCATTAGTTCCTGAATGAAATGATCAAAAGCTTCAATCAATCTGTAAAAATTACTAGATTTGAAAATCTAGTTCCGCCTAATCGTTTAACCGTGAGAGTGATAAAAAAAATATATATTTTCCTCTTTCTTGGGGTGGGGGCAGGCCCCCCTGGGTGCGTCACTGGGTGGTTGTATTAAATAATGAAGGTCTCAACTTTTTCGTTTCATCATAATATTATTATTGACATTTTCGGAAGAAAATCATCTTCTAAAATTATACATAAATTATGCAAAATAGGGAAAGTATTTTAAATTTTTTTGTTATATGTATATCAATAACAACATTTTTATAGAAGTATATGGATGGTGTAATCATCATTATTATTTATTTGGCTTACATGGATAAAAACCGTAAAAAGTGTGCAATTTTCTCACTGAGGCATGTTTCGATTATTGTAGCAATTAAACTATTAGCCAATTAGTCCAATTCATCGAATTTGCTAGGTTAATAACAAATATTGGATCACGGAGAAAATATAACAAATAGCTATTGATTGAAAAATTATTTTTGTATGTATTGTAAAACAGTATTGTCTAGTTCAGTGGTTCCCAAACTTTTTCGCTTCCCGGCGCCTTTGGTGTATCAGAATTTTTCCGTGGCGCCCCAATCAAAACATTGGTCTGACTAACGCAGGTGAAAGAATATTGGAATGTTTTCGCGGCGCCCGTGTAGTCCAGCCATGGCCGCGACGCACACTTTGGGAATCGCTGGTCTAGTTCAAAAATTAGAAAAAGAAACATATAAGCAGTTCACTTTTGTAAGAACAAACTAAGAGGGAATTTTGTTTTCAATAGTTTGCACCTTTGAAGCTGTATGTCATGTTGGTATTAAAAAATGTCACTTTTTTGAAAATGTCGATCCATTTGACAGATGTCATAATGAAAAATGATATCTTAATTATAATGATCATAACCTTATCAACCTAAAGTCGGTTTTACAGCGTAAGGAATATTTTTAATTGACATTTAAAGTCAGTAACACACCATAAAAGTAACCAAAATAACCATCTAGTGTGTTCTTACAAAAGTGAACAGCTTATATAAAATTGAATTTGTAAAGATTTATTTGAAGTGCGATTTTTTAAATAAAAATAGTGTATAAAAATTCGCTGCAAAATTTGATGTACAGTCTGTCCCAAACGGTTAAGCGGAACTAGATTTTGCAATCTAGTTACTTTCATCGTTTAAATCGTGCCTTTCGGCCGTTTTGTTTAAGCTTTGTAAATCGTACTTACAATAAACATTTTTTGGTTAAGGTTAATTTCATTTTAAAATGTAATTTTCTTTATATTTTGATTTTTTGTATCATTCTTAATACAAATTTCCCATTTATTTATTTTTTTGTCATTAAAATATCTAAAAAAAATATTTAATTTTGACGTTGTCATTCGTTTCCATGGTTTCATTGTTGGAATTTTAAATTTTGCCATCCCAACATGAAAAATGAAATAACCCAAGCAAGGTCCCTTCTCGTGACAACATAAAAGAACTAAATTCCCATTTAGTTCCGCTTAACCGTTTGGAACAGACTGTATAAGATAAATTATAACTAATTTTACTTCAGAATAATATAGGACATCCTTGATTAAATAAATCGATCGATATTTGATTTTCCAGCTATATCTTGGGTGGCTGTTTTAAATAATGAAGATCTTAACTTTTTCGTTTTATCATGATTTTATTGAAAGTTTCAAAAGAAAATCATGTTTCTTCTTCAGTACTCAAATAACGAATTGATTTTGATGTGATTATAGAAAAAATATTATCCTAGACATCCAGCAGCATTCTGTTGGCTTCTTTCATTTATTAAATACCTATAAAACTCTGAAATGTGTGAAAATTCATACTTTACATTAATTTGTTGGATATTTTCCAATATCAATGTAAGACATCCTATATTAACATCGATGTTAACTATCGTTATCTTGTGTACCGATACCCATCCCTAATCCGTATCAACCCTTGACCAGTCAGTGTACACCGATCTAAATCAGTTTAGTATCTGGGTATCCGGCGATGACTCGATCGTCCAGGTATGGGTATGGTATTGGCGGCACGGTACGCGTTCGCTCCGTGGACATGACATCAATGTGGTCCAGCAGACACCCGCGCCCGGTCTCGTAGTGGGGCCCCGCTTCTAAGCCACTCTCAGCCGTTCTCCGTCATGCCCATACTTCTCCAGTTTAACATTTATCTTACAGTGAGCGACACTTCAACCATTGTCTCTTAGTTTTTAAAGTGGTGTGTTTGAAGTTTATTTATTGAATGTCAGTTTTATAGCGGTAAGTTATTAATTATATACAACAATAACAACACTATTATTATTATTTTTAATTATTTTTATGTATTTATTAAGTATTCTTGTTTGTTTATTAAGTCTTACTTTACCGAGGGAAAGAAATTTAGACATCTTCTCCCCTTACGTAAATCTCAATTGACTTCTTACTAAATAAAATGATCTCCAAATGTTTTTATTGTTCTCTGGGTTGTATAGACATAATCTATATTAATAAAATTGTAGGCTAAATCTATAATTTTATTTTTTCATCCTCATATTTGCGAAAAATATGCACAAGAAAATCTGTCTGTCTGTCTGTCTGTTCGAGATTCACGCAAGAAAAGTCTAGGGATGCAAAAAATATATGAAAATAAATAGCGTATGGTTTCTTTTGTACGTTTATTGTATTCTATCAATTAAAATACTCAATAAAGAATAGTTTACAATAAAATGAGCTAAATGTTATTTATAAAAATAATCAATACAGGTATCCCCCGACTTACGACCAAGTTCCGTTCCGAAGGGTTGTCGTAAGTCGAATTTGGTCGTAAGTCGGGGAATTTACAAAATTTCAAAAACTGTATACATATCTTACGGGGGGTAAGATTAGGGGGGGGGCTGATCATGGTTTTAACGTCAATATATGTTAAATCCCGAGTTATTGACTGCAAATACTTGAAAAAAGGCGATAAAAATAAACAAAATTGGTCTTACCAGGAGAAAAATACAATTTTTATTTAAAGATTGGAAGAAAATAAAGTGCAAGAAACGTTAGAAATCATAGAAATATAGAATTTAAAAAAACGTACAATTTTACCTGTAGCATTGCAAGTGAATTTGACCAATATATGCTTGTTTTTTACGTTTTATGGTGTTAATAAAAAAATAAATAAAATTTTAAAATTTTGGTCGTAAGTACGGGAGATCGCAGGTCGGGAGGTCGTAAGTCTATATACCTGTATATGAAAATAATATATATTTTTTAAAAACAAAAATATATTTTTTAAAGTTTAAGTAGAGTCAAAAAAAGTTAAAGTTAAAGTTAAAGCCGAAATAAAAAGACAAATGATTTTTAAAAATATCTTCATTATTAGGGTTTTGTAGGTATGACCACCAAAAAACCCTTATAACGTCACTCATGTGTCTGTCTGTCTGTACGGTAGAAATTATCGCCAAACGGCTGAACATAGAAAGTTGAAATTTGGCATACTTGTACAACTTTTTGACCCACATATAGGAAAATTATAAAGAGATCAAAAAAATACAGCGCTTACACCTATTAAATACCTCCAAAACCCTGAAATGTGCGAAAATTCACACTTCAATTTTATTTTTTCGGCTTTATATTTGGTTTCTACACGTTTCAAATGATTATAACAAAATATCCGCAAGAAAATCATTTTTTGTCTGTCTGTCTGTCCGAGATTCACGCGAGAACGGCTGGGCATATACAATAAAACCTTGATATAACAGACCTGGCTACAACGGACTTTGGATATAACGGACAGCATGTAAGCGATCGTAAACTGCACGTGACTGCACACTCGGGGAATCACCCGAGTTACGGGCGGGAATTCGCAATTTTAGAGAGTTAATAATTAAGAAACAACAAACTTCAAAAATCAGCTGTGGCCACCACAGGACCGACCGCCATTATAAAGTACTTGCATAAAATACATTCTAGCAGCAGAGTAGAAATAACTCGTTTTATCAAAAAACGTCTCAAATAAAAGTTATTACTTATTGCATTTATAGCAACTTTTTTTAAATAAATTTTTTCGAAATATTTTTCTGTTGCTAAATATTCGCAAAAATATTAAAATCGACACGAGTAAACTCCCATTTCTAGTCAACCGATTTTTACCAAAAGTTGATCAACTCGTGCCATTGATGGCAAAAGCTTAAATATGCAGTTTCATAAAAATCCTTTTAGCCGAATTTGCTCTGCACGTGTACACAGACAGACAGACAGACGGACGGACGGACGGACGGACGGACGGACAGACAGACAGACAGACAGACAGACAGACAGACAGACAGACAGACAGACGGACGGACAGACAGGCCGACAGACATCATGCTAAAAATAGTCAAAACGTTATGTAGGAACCTCAATTCGTGAAGATCCATCGAAATCTCGAAATGTCAAAATCGGTATGATCACAATACCTCCCTTATATATGTTGGCGGTCGGTAAAAATCCAAACAAAATTTGATACATTTTTCAACCCAGTGTCACCGAAACCAGGAAGTTCAAAAACAAACATTGACGACTCTCCTTAACGGGCGTATAGTGACATATCATCTGAAGACGAATAAAGTGCAATTTTAAAGTGTAATTAGAATGTAAACTTTCGTTTATAATATATTTCTATTTGATAGTTAACAAATAGCTTATTCAGAAAATTAATTTTTATATAACGGACATTCGGCTATATCGGACACCCCGTCACCCGCATTGGTCCGTTATATCGAGTTTCCACTGTATATGAAAAATATATATACTTTTTAAAAACAAAAAAATATATTTTTAAAATTTGAATAGTGTTAAAAAAGCTTCGAAAGTGTAAGTCATAAAAAGACAACTAATTTTTGAAAATATCTTCATTTTTACTCTATTTTTGGCCCTACACCGATGAGTAATGTTTTTTTTTTTTAATTAATTTTTGGTCTTAGCTACGATGGCCATTAACCAGGATATCTTTATTTTTATTATGGATACATTAGTAATTTTTACAACAAATACAAACATCCATGCCATCACCGGGATTCGAACCCGAGCCCCCATGGTTAGCAGTCAAATGAGTTGACCACTACGCCATAGCGACCGGCATGAGTAATGTTAGTAACGGGAAATCGAACTAGCAACCTCACAATAGGGGATACGCATAATTTATATTTTCTTAAAACTACATTTTTTTGATATGTTAATGTTAGTTATGTCACCTAACAAAACAAAAATCACATTTTAATTAATATTACAGCCAAATTTTTAATTAAAATATTGTAAATTTGAAATAAGCCGACCACAACGCGAAGGTTGCCGAGTAAATACGACTGAACATGACGTCAAACCCCAGACAGCCCAGACTACAACATAATCTTTACGTGTGTATATTGTATTGTTCGAGAGTTTTGTATTTGTTTTTAAATAATTTTTCACGCATTTATTATTAAAATGGCAGATAAAGATTTTGTTTGGGCTCAGAGTGATAATTTACCCAACATTGATGCTTTTATGCTCATGGAATATATGAAAAATAATGAATGCTACAGTGCTGAAGAAATACGTGGTATCAAAACAGACTTGTAGTAACCATTTATGTATTCTATAACTTTATGTAAACAATAAACGCTGCAACTCTGTAAAATGTAAATATTTATGTAATTTAGATGTCAGAATTTTACTACATTGTTTAAATGGAGTTACAAAACGTAAGAGGCATAATTGAAATACTGCAATATAGGTTATATATTTTAATATAAAATTTAATTCGGTAAACATGTATAAATTGTTTTTATAGAATTAAACTTTATTTTAATTAAAATCACTCTAACTTTACACAATCTATAAAAGTTATACAAGCAAATAAGTTCACGACAGACTGTGTAGGCTGTACGCTGTAGACTGGGTAGGCTGTACGCAGTACACTTATGTAGGGTATGACGTCACACGTGGTTTTCGCGCGCTACATACCTTTATGATTTTTTTAAGCCTTCAAATTAAAAAAAAAGATGCAAAACTGTTTTTTATGTTATATGCAACAAGAGGAATATAATAAAAAATAAAAAAAAAATCATGCCTATCCCCTATTCAGACTGTTTTAACCAGATAGAACTGGCTAATTAAAATTATTAAAGAAAATTCTTACTCCACAACAATTTTCTATTTAAGTTATTTATAATTATAATGTCATAAAATAATAGTGTTCAATAAAAGATATCAATTGATAATTGCTGATAATTAAGGTATAGTAATAGTTTAATAATAGGTGACCTTTGATTGTGCAGATATAATATGCTCAGCAAGTGTCATAGCTGGTGCCCACTGGCCACGCATCCTACGCGAAATGTGGGATATCATGTTCGTACCTCCAGAAGAGGCCCACTTCATTCTCCTTTCCAATAACACTATTGTTTACTCATTACCAGTAAATAAATTTTAGATGTTTAAAATTAATGGTTATGTAAATATTAACCAGTTATGATTCATTAGACGTTGTAAATAATAAAGACGTTGATTCATTGATGGTTTTATTATAAGTCAAGGTGTATTATTTTCCAATTAAGAAGGAAGAGAAGTATTTAATAGGTTTGACACGAGTATTAAAATTTTCAGGTTTTTTAGACTTTTTAAATACACGTTCTATGACGCGATTATTGTCTTCTCGATAAATCGCGCGTTATGCAAAACGCACAATAAAAATAACAGATTATACAAGGTGTCTCAAAAGAAATTTTATATTTATTTAGCTTACTGCGTGAACGCAACGTATCCGAGGGGCGCGGGGGTTATGTCAATCGGTAGCCTGGCTCTTGGGAATTCAATCGCTATGGAGCGTTTCTCGGGAGCAGACCGCGCGTTATGCGTGCGAGAGTTTTACAAAAACGGTGATTCGGCGACTGTAGCGCGTAGAAAATTCTGCAGTATTCGAGGTTTTCGCCACTTAAATGATGCGCCAAGCATTCCTCTCATTCGACATTGGGTTAAAAAGTTTGAAGAGACTGATACAACGCTGGATAAATCAAAATCCGGGCGACCTAGGTCATCAAGAACGGTAGAAAACGTGGAGAATGTTAATCAGTCTGTTCGTGACGACCCGAACCTTTCAATTCGGAAGCGCGCAAGTGCTTTAAATGTGCATAGATCATCATTACATCGCATTATGCACAAAGACCTAAAGCTGCACCCGTACAAAATTCAATTGGTGCAAGAATTAAAGCCCCAAGATGCCAGTCAGAGGCTTAATTTCGTAAATCAGGTGATTGAGCGATTTTCAACGTTTACCAACATTTTGTTTTCGGATGAAGCTCATTTTCATCTTAATGGCCACGTAAATAAGCAGAACTGCCGCTAATGGAGTGCAACGAATCCGAAACGCAAACATCAGAAACCCCTACATTCGCCTAAAGTGACCGTATGGGCTGCGATGTCGGCGCGAGGAATTATCGGCCCTTACTTTTTTGAAGACGAAAGGGGGCGTGCAGTTACAGTGAATTCAGAGCGTTATGTGGAGATGTTAGACAACTTCTTGGTACCTGAACTGCAAAACTTTCCTGGCTATAACCAAAGAACATGGTTCCAACAGGACGGAGCAACTTCACACACGTCCAATATGTCTCTGCCAAGTGTTCGTGAAATTTTCTCAGGCAAATTGATCTCCCGGAGAGGTGACATAAATTGGCCTCCACGCAGTCCAGATTTAACCCCTATGGACTTTTTCCTATGGGGTTATCTTAAATCTAAAGTTTACGCCAATAAACCGACTTCACTGGCGCATTTGAAAGAAAATATCCGTCACGAAATGGCAGCCATCCCTGAGTCCACCTACCGAGACGTCATAAGTAATTTTACTGTTCGATTAAATGAGTGCCGAGAACGCGAGGGTCTACATTTAGACGATATTATTTTTAAGAAATAAATCCCCAAAAAGTGTATTTTAATAATTAATAAACATTTTTTCTATATACGGCTTACTTTTTTTTTAATCGATCCACTAAATATAAAATTTCTTTTGAGACACCTTGTAGTTTGTTTCTTTGGTTTAAGCGGAGCTAGATTTTGAAAACTAGTATACAGTAATACCCCACCACTCGACGTTAGTTCGTTCTAAAAAGCGTCGAATAGCGATTTCGTCGAGTTTCCCTATAAGAAATAAAGGAAATCATATGTACATATATAAATATACATATAAGGAAATATATATATGTATAATTTTTTAATACACAGTTTCAATTTTGAGTAATGACAATATAAGCATACATAAAACAATAATGTACTGTAGTCTTACACTATATATATTCTTTATTCCCTAGGCCTTGCGGCGTTCAGGGTATTAACCATTACACATAGAAATAAAACAATCAAAAATAAATAATGTACAATACATTCCAATTTACAATATTTTTTCTCCTTTCTTTCTTCTTGCTCCAGTGTCCCTCTCTTTCTTCTTATTCTCATTCTGGTTTCCCTCTCCGATCTCCTTCCTTCTTGCTTCCAGTTCTCTAGCCCATCTTTAATTTATTTTATTCCATTCCCTTCCCTTCCAACCGTTTCTTCACCCCTCCTCCTATCTCCCTTCCTTCCTCCCAATTTCCAAGTAACCTCAGCCCCATTCCTTCCTTCCATTTCTCCCCTTATGCTTCCCACCGGGCCTCTTCCTTCCTTCCTTTACCCCTTCCTGTTATCCTTCCCCAATCTCAATTCTTCTTGCCTCTAATTCCCTAGCTCACCTCTCCCCCCTTCCATCTTCGTGCAACAGGTCTAATGTGCTCCCCGACCATACTGTCATCTCTCTACACCTCTTCGCGAGGTGCTCTATATCTTCCTCCTCCTCCCCGCACATCCTGCACATCTTATCATCCTGTTTCCTCCAATATCTATTTCCTCTCTCTTCATTCCCGCACCTTAGCCTCGCAATCCTCCTAACGCTCCCTCCTGACCTTCCTCTTTCTCCCTTCAAGTAGCTTGGTACCCCTATAGTTCTGACCTCCTTATATCTCTCTGCGCTCCTTGATTTAGTATAGTCTTACACTATACTATACTGTAATAGAAAAAATAGAAAAAAAAAAAACAGAAAAATGAAGAATAATAAACAGTGTTGTATATAAATTTTAAAATCAATATAAATTACTTATTTTAGCAAAAAACAAAAAGTTCATAGCAGCACCAATTCTGAGTTGTTTTCGTCAAGATATCTAGGCGCAAACTGCTGGCCATGCGTTCATTTCAATTTGTTTACCTATCACGTGATCGGTACACGATCACGTGTCGGATAGCGATGCATGCGTCGACTCTCACTCTCGACATTTACGTCGAATGGCGAAAATGTCGAGCTAAAAGGCAATCGAGTGACGGGGTATTACTGTATTGTGTCTCATTTAGTAATACATAACTAAAAGGAAAACTTCATTTTTTATGTTGCATATTTATAATATCATCTTAGGGTGGTAATTCTGAAATGGCACTTTTCAAAATATTTGACATGTTAATCACAGTTTTGACATGTTAGTCGCAATTTTGACATGTCAATTTGTTATTTGACGTATAGGTAATTTCTTTGCTTTAAGTTTTTCATGTTTCACGTTGGCATGTGAAAATTTAAAATTACAACAGTGAAACCATGGAAACGAATGACATTTGTTAAAAATATAATACATTTTTACATATTTTAAAGACAAAGAAATAAAAATAAATGGGATATTTGTATTAAGAACGACACAAAAAATCAAAATATAATGAAAATTACATTTTATAATGATATTAACCTTAATCTAAAAAGAGCATGATGTCTGTCGGTCTGTCTGTCGGTCCGTGTACACGTGCAGAGCAAATTCGGCTAAAAGGATTTTCTTTTCGGCTAATTCGGCTAAAGGATTAGCTTTTGACATCAATAGCACGAGTTGATCAACTTTTGGTAAAAATCGGTTAACTAGAAATGAGAGTTTACTCGTGTCGGTTTTAAGATTTTTGTTCTTTATAGCACCTAAGGAAGCTAACAATGATTTAGCGAAACGTTGTGTTTCTAAAGTACAGTGGTACCTTGACTTACAAGTTTAATTCGTTCCGTGACAGAGCTCGTAACTCAAATTACTCGTATGTCAAATCATTTTTCCCCATTGGAATGAGTTCGGCAAGTGTCATTAAATAGCGTCGTCGAACGCCCAGTTGTAATTTATTCTGGTGTTTCTTTTGAATAAAGTCTGAAATATTTTCCCACATTCCCAACATTTCGTTCATTTCACTTGTAGAGATAACCTCCTCCGCTCGTAATTCGAATTTTAGCTCTCAACTCAAAGCAAAACATCGGCCGAGAGACGTCGTATCTCGAAAAACTCTTTAGTTGGGACATTCGTAAGTCAACGTACCACTGTATTTATCTGTATAGTTTTGTGTCTGTTAGAAATTTATGTAGGATTTTTTTGTTATTGTCGTTAAGTGCTTCTTGTAGGGTGTCTGGTATTTGGTGTGTCTGTCTTATTGTGTCATATTTGGTGCATTCTGTAATAAGGTGTTGTACTGTAATAATTGCGTTGCAATCATTACACAATGGGGGATCTTCTTTCATTTTGTAGCTGTGTATTATTCTTGTGTGTCCAATTCGTAGTCTGGTAGTGGAAGTTTGCTCTCTTCTTGCTCTCGAAAATGGCCATTTCTTTGTTTCGGATTGTATTGTTCTTAGTTTAAGTTGTACTTCTTAGATACAGTGGTACCTTCACTGTATACGTATTGTCCAAAAAGCTGAGTGACTCTTTTTCTTTCTCTTACCATTGTTAGTTTTGTATGAGAAATTTGAAACCTGTGGTATTTACCCCGCCTTTATATTCAATGGTCGTAATTTGTATTTTAAAATAATACTTGTTTTATTTTTAATATAAATTAGGTCAACTTTTACACTTTTATTATTTTTTGAACAAGTTCACGTATAGTATGTATAAGAGATAATATCTCACATTTCTTACAATAATAATAAAAATGACTGACCAACGTGTAAATATTATTCTGGACATGAGGTATTTGTCTTGCATTATTTGTTAAGGTGGGTACTTGGTACTCGCCTTATAACCTTGTGACAAATTCTGTTTGTTCTTGTATATTGTTCTTCGGACTAGCAAACTCAATAAATGATTTTTTGTCGCTCTTTTGTCAATGACAAAACTCGAATTTTTGTAGTATTTTGAATTGTACCTCATGGAAAATTCTTTGCAAAGTTATTTTGAAGTAAAGAAAATTAAATTAATTTTCAGCAATAAATAGAAATAAATTATTGGGAATCCCAAGAGGAAACGTCAATACTCTGGAAGGCGATAATATTAGTCTTTTTAGGCAAAAATGTCACATGAACATGGGTGGCCCTTATTTTTGAAGTTTTATTGTTTTTGATAAAGGACCGCTCCCATTTTGTACCTACCAGTATTAAAAAGTCCATCGGATTATGTTAACATGTGTCACATTAAGTTTGAAATTTAAAAATAAAAACAAATTCTAAAGGTTTTTTTTTGAAAACTTTTCCAGTATTTCTAATTTATCCTTATTTGAATTTGGTACGCTATCTTTGTTTGTTTGTCATTGTCTTTCTTTATTTGGCGAATTTAAAAATGATTTATGACAATGATTTGTTTACAGTCTTCTATTAATTATGTTTTAAAAATTCTATGTGACATTTCTATATATGGATTGACTATTTATTAATAACATTATGTTTAACATCTATATAAGTACATCAACACATAAAAAATAATTTATAGAAAGTAATAAAAATTAATTATTTACAAATACTTTAAGTATTGTGGATTACAGGGTGTGTTAAAATAAAAAACTTTCCGTTCTTTAAACTACGTAAGAGCTTTCTATTGATGCTTCACAATCATGGGCGCATTCAGAATTTTTAGGGGGCGCGAATATCGTCACTACGTCGGACGTTTCGGGTGTTAAGAGGGGGATTGAAGGTTAGGAGGGGCGTCAAATTCAAGCTTTGCCCCGGGCACAAATTTTCCATCACACGGCCGTGGCCCGAGTTCCTCCAGAGTTACGAGGACCTTGCAAACTTGAAATGAGTAAATGCACATTAATAAAATTTGTTTAACATTTGTTAGCAAATATAAAATAAAAATAGTTATAATATAAAATATAAAAATAAAAAATCAGCTGTGGCCACCACAGGACCGACCACCATCACAAAGTACTTGTATAAAATACATTCTAGCAGCAGAGTAGAAATAACTTGGCCTAATATTTTCTAACAGAGATATTATTTATCATGATCATGGAAACGTTACATATAAGTATGAAAAAATAGATGCCAAGAAAGATTTCGAAAAATTTTCAAAAATTTTTCGTTTTATCATAATATGTCTCAAATAAAAGTTATTAGTTATCGCATTTATAGCAACTTTTGTTAAATAAATTTTTTCGAAATATTTTTCTGTTGTTAAATATTCACAAAAATCTTAAAATCGACACGAGTAAACTCCCATTTCTAGTCAACCGATTTGTACCAAAAGTTGATAAACTCGTGCTATTGATGTCAAAATTTTAAATATGCAGTTTCATAAAAATCCTTTTAGCCGAATTTGCTCTGCACGTGTACACAGACAGACAGCCAGACGGACGGACGGACGGACAGACGGACGGACGGACGGACGGACGGACGGACGGACGGACAGACGGACAGACAGACCGACAGACATCATGCTAAAAATAGTCAAAACTTTATGTAGGGACCTCAATTCATGGAGATCCATTGAAATCTCGAAATGTCAAAATCGTTATGATCACAATGCCTCCCTTATATATGTTGGCGGTCGGTAATAAATTTGAGTAAAAAAGCATAAGAGCTTGGAATAAAACTCTTGAAAGTGGAGACTCCAAGGGGGGTGGGGGAGCAAGTGCCCCTTACTGCGGGCACCCATGCCTCTCAATAAGTTTTTAAAGAATCATTTTTCTTTTTTATTAATTTTTCGAACAAAAATTTGATTAAAAAGTCTATTTTTCAGATATTTAGGCCAATCCCTCTGAGAAATAGGGTGGTAGACAAAGATTTTACAGACATTTTTGGGGAAAATCCCATAAAAAAAATATATATTTCAAAATAAAAATTTGCTTGTTTATCCAATCATTAAGAGGTTTCATTTCATACCCCATTCAAAATTTTAAACAAATATTAATTTTTTTCATTAAATAGGAACATATTTGTTTATATTTATCTCGGGATGTGTTTTTTGAACTCTCAGTATTTTTCCTATATGTGGGTCAAAGAGTTGTATAGGCTTGCCAAATTTCAATTTTCAATGTTCAGCCGTTTGGCTACAATTTCTACCGTACAAACAGGCAGGCATACATTTATAATAGAACAGTCTTGCAGGCCCCAAAAAAAATACGGGCCCGAGAAAGTTGCCTATTTTGACTAGGCCAAAGTCCGCCCCTGGACCTGTCTTGCAAAGAAAACTAAGGAAATAGAAACAATATACGGAGTTTTTACTATTAATTCGATTGTCCATCAATCAAATAAATACCGGACAATAATATATTTAATAACATATATTTTATAGAATTTCGCAATAAATTTAATAATGATAATTGCTTATTTCAAGCATCATGTTTTAACACTCGCATAACATTCGTTAATAATCATTTAATTGTTAACAACAGCAATTAGATAGCATGAGTGTCAACAATTTATTATGTCACTTGACAAAGATTAAACGTCATAATTAATATTCAAGTCCGAAAGCCGTCTATCCTGATCCTGATAATGGTGAACTGATGCGTTACAGTGATTCTAAAACTGGTATACACACCTTTCAGCTGCGTACAATAGGTATATGCGATGTGGTATGTCTCTAATGATTACTCCCATGTCTTGTTGATTAATTATTTAAAGATTGTATTATTGATTTTAGTTTAAATTTACTTTATGCTGTTCTTGATTCGGTCAATATTAATTCTAATAAAGAGACAAAAACACTTTTACAGCCTGTACTCTTACAGGTTTCAGCGCCGTTTTTTTTCAAAAGATTTGTTTTAATATTTATTTTCCCATACCCTGTAACCCAGAGAGGTTAAATTAAAAAATTAAGTAATGTACAATAATATGAACCGTAAAAGTGCAGCAGGAATTTTTGATCTGACCACCGTAAAATCTCGCATAAAATACGCATCCGTGTAGAATACAATTTCCGGAAAAATTTATATTCGTGTATACAGTATTCGTGTTTGTTTGAAATGGGGCACCCCGAAAATATCCTTTATTTGTAAAGATACAAAAAATCTTCAGAACAAAAGTTTAACTAGACAAAAAGGCCCATCTAAAGGTTACTATAAGAATTCTGAGGCACTTCCGGTTTCACCGGAAATGATGTCAACTTTTGATCTAGTATAGGGAATCGATAATTTTATGTTTTTTTTTCCTAAAAGTACATTAAATTAGCTTTACAATGACACCAAAAAATCATATTTTTATGTTAACCATTTCAAAATAACGACCATTTATTTACAAAATAATAATCAACATAAGTTTTACAAAGTTGAACGTAGCAAGCTTTGAAAACAATAAAAAAAGATACTCTTATAAGGGCGATGGAAGAGTTTTTATTAAGAATGAGAAAATGTGTGGACAATAATGATGGTTTGATCGAACATTTGTAATTTTTTTTTTTTGTAAAATAATTGTAAAAAATAATAGTTTTTTTTTTCTAAATAGTCAAATAGTTTATTTTAGAGATATTTTGTTTCTTTCTTTATTGTTTTCAAAGCTTGCTACTAGTGGTAACACATGTGCTCAGCGTTGCGAAGGTCTCGGGTTCGAATCCCGTTCAGGCATGGAAATTTTCTCAAATAAAAATTGTCCTGGCTAATTGCCACAGCAGCAAAGGCCATAAAAATAAAAAAAAAATAAAAAAAAAAAATAATAAAAAAAGCTTGCTACGTTCAACTTTGTAAAACTTATGTTGATTATTATTTTGTAAATAAATGGTCGCCATTTTGAAAGGTTAACATAAAAATATGATTATTTGGTGTCATTGTAAAGCTAATTTATTGTACTTTTAGGAAAAAAAATATAAAATCGATTCCCTATGCTAGATCAAAAGTTGACATCATTTCCGGTGAAACCGGAAGTTCCTCAGAATTCTTATAGTAACCTTTAGATGGGCCTTTTTGTCTAGTTTAACTTTTTTCTGAAGATTTTTTGTATCTTTAGAAATAAAGGATATTTTCGGGGTGCCCCGTTTCAAACAAACACCCTGTATATAATGTGCTCCCTAGACATTCACTGAGGTAAATCAGTAAAAAAAAAAACGTATTATATGCGAGATTTTACGATATTTTTTCGAAATTTATCGATTTTTTTTGCATCGTGCTACAACATTTATCTGGATAACTGTAAACTGGGGTAACTAGCTTGATGCGCGTGCATCTCGTAATTAAGTACGCTTGTAAGTCTCTAGACATGTATGAAAAAATAATTCAATTTGTTGGAAGGTCCCACTATTCAACTTTGTCCCTGATCCAGCGAACCTTAGTGGGAACCCTGGTAAAACGGGGTCCGAGTATGGTAAACGTTTGGGAAACACTGTAATAGATGTAAATGTAAAATAATGTAAAAACACTGAATTAATTTGTACATCCAGTAAATAATAAATAAGATATTTTAAGTTTTTTAGTTGATGTCGCCTGTAAATTAAATTGTTTCTTTTTCGTTGTGGAACCAAAGTTATCTGATTTGTCACAGTGACCAGTTATTTGACCAAATTCCTGAACAGATTAAGCAAATCTTATCAATGTTATAAATACCAGCTTCTTCAAATAACCAATAAACTATAAAACATCAAATGATAAAATGTTCCTTGAAAAAGATTGCATTTTTCATTACGTAATTATTTCCATTTTTCCATATAAATTAGCAAGAATGCACATACTATTAATAAATTTAATGTGAATTTATGTATAGTTGCGTAATGTGCAGTTCTTACACGAGTCCAACTTGACAAACCGCAACCATATTTGGACAAGTGCTATATATGGGTAACTAGGCTATCGTTCGGCCAGGAGGCTATATGAGGACACGCATAATCGACGGCCCTCGTAACCTAACTCATATTTTAAATGCTAAAAACAAAAGTACTTTTACTTTCGGCTTCAGGGAAAGTAACAAATATTAATTACATTTTTGATGGTACTGTCAAAATAAATAGTATGTTTAAAAAATTCGCGGACTGAAATTAAGTAAATTTATGTGAAGCAGAGGCGCACACAAGGGAGGGGGTCCAAGGGGTCCGAACCCCCCCCCTACCGTGAGAAGTGAGGACCTTTTTTTTGCGTTTCACTTGAAATTGAAATTTTGCCCTGTGTTTACAATAAGTTTTAAATATATAATATTTCTTTATAAAAATTATGTTTAATTGGACCCCCCAAGCCAAAAATCTGTGTGCGCGTCTGATGTGAAGGGTGAATTTTCACACATTTCGGGGTGTTGTAGGTATTTAGAGAGATAACAAATTATGAGTACATATTAAAAATCATAAATTTCGAAACATTTTTAAAGAATAATTCACGTACTTCAATCTAGAGAGAACAACCGTACTTTAGATGTTCTTGAACCAAAATCCAGCTATAGTCAGTCAGATAAATATTGTAAGCATGATGTTGCAAAAATTTTCGAAATAATTATCAGATTAAAAATTCTTGCGTTACTATTCCGATTCACAACAATGTGCATTAATCAGAATTTTCCTTTCCCTAATCTACTTCTTAAGATTTGATATCACACAATAAATTTAAAACAATTAATTTGTTTCAACGGCAAAAAAATTCGATTTTTCTTGAAAAACATCTGATCAAAAATTCTTGTTGAACTATTATGATTTCTATCAATGTACATTATTGAAATTTGTTTCACATTTTTAGATGAACCCAACTGGGAAATAAGGTTGGGATCAAAATTTTTTTAAATATATTTTTGGCTAAAATCCCTTTAAAAATATAGATTTTTCAAAAATAAAAATGTATGTGTTTATCCAGGCATTAAGATTCATAAGAATATAATTTTCTTAAGAAAGCAATGCGGGACAAAGAAAAAAAAAGGTCGTCACTTTCCAAATATAAGTGAAGAGCAAACAAAAAAAGGTCCTCACCTCCCAAAACCAAGTGAAAAGCAAAACAAAAAAAAGGTCCTCACCTCCCAAATCCAAGTGAAGAGCAAAAAAAAGGTCATCATCTCCTCCAGGTCAAGAAATCAAAGAAATTGGTATGCGGGACTTTTGCGGGACGTGTCTTAAAGCGGGACACACAATCAAAATGCGGGACGAATGGTCACCCTATCATAGCTACAAAGCCCTAATTATGCAGATCTGAAATTAATTCATACCAGTCTTGAAGGCAATCAATACTTTTATATATTTTCAAATCATATGCGTAGAAAAAGGAACCTAGAATATTTAAAGCAGAGAATTACGTCGTTAATATATATGACAAATATAACAGGGCCAAGATGAGAACCTTGCGGCACACCAGACGTTATATGAATTTAATATAAAATTATTAACAGCAACTGTATTCTATTTGTTGTATAAGATGTAATTCAGCGTAACAGGTTTCCATGAATTCCAATAGAAATTAGTTTGTGGATAATTCGGTTAACCTTATCATTTTTTTTTTTAAATCTGTCCATATAACGTCCACTTGACTCGATGAGTCAATCTTCATGTGCATGTACTCAACGTAAGATAACAGATTTAAAATAACAAATCTTTTTGCACAAAGCTCATGTTGCTACGGAATAATGACTGATTTAATGGTATTAGATATAAATATATTAGATATAAATGTATTAGATATAAATTTATTAAATATAATGTTCAGCCGTTTGGCTACAATTTCTACCGATAAAACAGACATATGAGTGACGTTATAAGAGTTTTTTGGTCGTACCTACAAAACCGTAAAAAAGAACATAGTCCCTGACCTTGCAATCTGCCAGGGCCCCAGTAATTTGTACCGGTTCCCCCGTCTCTCGATGCCCCGGTTCTGAAGCCGGCCCTGAACTTTATACACATACTGCATTTGTATAATAAAATTTCTAATACTTCTTCAAAACATATCTTTATAATATTCAATAATATTTGACCTATGTTAAATATTGTTTATTATTATGCTAAATTAATTGATTTATGAAGTAAGAGCAAGTTATCATAATAAGTCAATAATTTACTGTAAAAAATGAATCACTTAGTAAAGAAATATAAAAAAATATCCTTCAGGTATGAAAAAATAAAGAGCAGCTCTTCTTTTTTGTTGGCCTTGCCCCAGTAACTTCGCCCTTGTGGCACTCTTCGATTAATTGATTTTTAATTTATTTTTTATAAAAAATAATTAAGATATAATTTAATATTATACAAATATTAAATTAATTATGTAAAATTAGTTTAAAACAAGATGGTATTATCTGTCTAATTTTGTAATACGTAACTAACAGGGAAAGTTCATTTTTTATGTTGTATATTGACAATACATTTATAATATTATCATAGTATTGGTTCACACGGATTCGCCAAAGTCTGTTTACACCACAACAGTCACCAAAGTAACCAGATCTAGTTTCGTATTACAAATTGAGACGGATTATATAATCTGTTCACTTTTGCAAGAACAAACTAAGAGGACATTTTGTTTTCAATAGTTTGCACCTTTGAAACTGTATGTCATGTTGGTATTAAAAAATGTCACATTTTTAAAATGTCGATCCATTTGACATATGTCATAATGAAAAATGATATCTTAATTATATAATTCTTTATTTCCCCTAGGCCTTACGGCGTTTAGGGTTTTAGCTGCTACATGGAAATAGAAATAATCATAATAATACAATACAATACATTACAATATGAGTATATTCAATAATTTATCTTATATCTTAATTATAATGATCATAACCTATAAACCTAAAGTCGTTTTTACAGCGTAAGGAATATTTTAAATTGACATTTAAAGTCAGTAATACACTATAAAAGTAACCAAAATAACCAGATCTGGTTTGTCTTTACAAAAGTGAACAGCTTATAACATTCATTATTTGAATAATAAGTGTTTATAATAATTTTAGTTCATTTCTTTCCTTTAGGCGGAACTATAGGCTATTCGAAACTTTTAGGCGGAACTAGTTTTTGCAGTCTAGTAACTTTTAAAGTTTGATTTGAGCTTTTGACCGTTTTGCTTAAGCTTTGTAAATCATACTTACAATAAACATTTTTAGGTTAAAGTTAATATCATTATAAAATGTCATTTTCATTACATTTTAATTTTTTGTGTCTTTTTTAATACAAATGTTTCATTTCTTAAATTCTTACATTTTCCAAAAATTTCATAATAATAAATGCCAACATGAAAAATTAAATAAACTGGCCAAGCTCTGTTTTCGTGACAACTTAAAAATAAGAAATCCCCATTTAGTTCCGCCTAAACCAAAGACATGACCTATAAACGAGATTTTCATTTTTTGTCAGGAAAACAAAGCACCGTTATTTCATGTTTCATGTTACAATTTATTATTAAGTGACATTTATTATAAAAATATACATTTTAACATTTTTGGAAAACATACAAATTAAAGAATGAGACATTTGTATTATGAAAGAAACAAAAAATAAAAAAGTAATGAAAATGACATTTTATAATGACAATTTACCTTAACCTAAAAATGTTCAATTTAAGTAAGATTTACAAAGCTTAAACAAAATAAAAGCCCAATTCAGTCGACCAAAAGGCTAAGAGCAGTAAAGGCTAAATGGCTAAAAGGCTAAAAGCCAATTCAATCGATAAATGTTATTAGATCTCCAAATCTAGTGCCGCTCAAATGTTTGGAATAGCCTATATACCTACCTATATATAGGTATTAATTTTAATAATAATGATTGTTTCAGATTTTTCCAAAGTAAAACGCCATGGAATCTGATTGCAGAGATGTGTCCCAAATCACAGACGAAGATTTACTTCGACGAATGGTGAGTTACTAAAACACGGATGTACTTAGGCTCTGAACTTTAGTTAATACATTTTCATAAATTTTTATACATTTCTTTATTTAATTTATTTTTATTGTTATTGTATTTAATTTTAAAAATACAAATATAAGTACAGTACTTATACTTAAGTACTTTTAAAATAAAAATAATTGTACTTCTACTTAACCCTCTAGTACCCCAATTTGTTTTCTTTGCCAAAAAGTATATTATGCTAGTGGAGGATCATTAATGCTAAATGTGTATTCAAATTTAACCTTAAGTATAACGTATTACCTGTAGACCTATGAAATGTAAGCCCGCCCTGAGTCAGATTTGGGCAGATAGTGCTAAAAGGGTTTATACCGTTTTTCGAGCCTAACCATTGGGATCTCGTGAACCGTATGAGATATGAAGTCGGCTAAATTGGGGCAAAGTTGTCGCATTAGTTGACCACTTTAATTATTGTATTTGGTTTTCCGGAAAAGTCCTCTGGTCACTAGATATGTGCAAGAAACTGATTTTGGTCGATTTACTCTTTGGCTTATAACGTTTCAATTTGTACAAGATTCTAATTTGCACGTTCTACAGGCACTTTTTTATGATAAATTCACAGCCGTCCTCAAAAATTTTCCAGCTTGTATCATTTTCGAGAAATTCATACTAACTTTCAATTTTCATATGGGGCTCAAAGTTGTCTTTAAATGCATTAAATTGAGATTTTTTTTTCTTTCCAATGATATAAAACACACCTAAATTAAAATGAAAATTAACTGAGAAATTAGAAAATTATTAAGCCAAAAAGTAAATCGACCAAAGTTAGTTTTTTGCTCGTAGCTAGTGACCTGCAAGGCTTCGAACCGGAACTGAACCGAAAACCGAAAAAACCGTTATATTTGTCGGAAACCAGAACTGAACCGAATAAAATATCGGTTTATTTCGATTCAGATAATGTTTATGTGAGTGAATATAAAATACATTTTATTTAAGATTATTTTTTAAACTGATGAGCAGAAAAAAATCGTACTTTTTTAACTGAAAAGTAAAAAAAAAACGCGCTACTATCATTTCGGGGGGGGGGGGGTACGCCAAGAACCCCCTCTGGTAGCGGCCTTGGTATAATTATCACAAAATAAGGAATAAAATGTTCTTCTAAATTATGGTAGAAAATAAATTTCTAATACAAATAAAAGCATTTAAAAATGTATCACTCGGAACTGAACCGAACACCGAAAAAAAACGTTGTTTTTGCCGGAACGAAAATCGGAACCGAACTGATATATATATATTTTTAATTGAACCGGAACGAAAAAAATAACGGTTCGAAGCCCTGGTAACCTGTGAAACCAAGTACATCATTAAAGTGGCCAACTAATGCGGCAACTTTGCCCCCATTTGACCGACTTCGTATCTCTTACGATTCATGAAATCCCAATGGTTAGGGCCGAAAAACGGGCACCCTGTATATGACAAAAGGTTTATATGGGTAAAAAAAGAACAACAATTCTTTTATTTTTCTGGTGTATTTATTATTCAAGAATTTAATTCCCTTCAGTTCTGTAAATTGTTTAAGTTTTTTTTTTTTTCTTTCAATATTTAACGCGAGGCGAATATCCGTAATACGTCAACTCTTGCACTCAACTGATTGTTTTTAACAAAAACACGTGTACTTTTGCTCAACTGGCGTTTGTAATTGTACAGTCGTCTGTAGGCGGTCACGGGCATTTCGATAAAATTTGCACGTATTGTATTTTTACATCGATTTATATATGATCCGCCTCGAGGCGGTGTTGACTACTCAAGGGTTAAGTACATTTTTTTGTACCTTTGGCTAGGTCTGAGTATGCAGACTTCCTCCACTGTATAATATTTTTAAAATGCAGACAATTTTAAGTTTAAAACTCTAATAAAAAGGTTAAAGACCTAAAAAATGTTGTAAAAAATATTTCATGTGACATTAATAATTCAGTTATTTGCAATTTATTACAGCATATAGTTGTTTTTTTGTTGTCACCTCTCTTCGCCAATTCTTAAAAGAGGTTGTTTTAAAAAATAGCACAGTACTTTAAATAGTAAAACTACTTTTAACACCTTACGTCATCAGTGACATGAGTAAATAAGAATTTAACACCTTACCACACCAAACAAAAATACTGTTTAAATTATTCATAAAATATAATATCAAATCTAAAAGTGTATATGTTATTAAAATTTGTTGTTTTTATTAAGGACAAGGCAAACACCACAGTTCTCTTTAGTTCCTCAAAATTTTACAAACATATATATATGTATACAGGCTATTACAAACGTTTAGGCGGAACTAAATGGGAATTTCATTCTATTAGGTTGTCACGAGAAGGGACCTTGCTTGGGTTATTTCATTTTTGACGTCGGCATGTGAAAATTTAAAATTCCAACAGTGAAACCATGGAAACGAATGACATATGTCAAAAATAAAATACTTTTTCACATATTTTAATGACAAAAAAATAAATGAATGGGAAATTTGTATTAAGACTGACACAAAAAATCAAAATATAAAGAAAATTACATTTTAAATGATTAAGCTTAACCAAAAAATGTTTATTGTAAGTATGATTTACAAAGCTTAAACAAAACAGCCAAAACGCACGATTCAAACGATGAAAGTAACTAGAATGCAAAATCTAGTTCCGCCTAAACGTTTGGAATAGCCTGTATATTTTTCTCAATATATTTTTTTCTCAATACTTTTGTTATATATGGGGCCAAGAGTTATTTAAGGAGGGGGGGACGAGGCCCAGTGCCCCCCCCCCGAATACGCCAGTGATTATCATCAAGTATAGTATTTTTCTAAGAAGGTTCTAAACTATAAACAATCATGTTGAAAAAAATGTTGACGTATTATTTGAACATTACTACACAAAACTATATAAGTATAAAAAAAAAATTTGAAACCCACAAATATATTTTAAAAAATACAGATCATTATTGTCTAAAATATTTTATCAAGTTATTAAGTGATAACATTTTTACATATTTTTTTTTAAATATTTGCGTATTATTGAACATTTCTACACAAAACTATATAAATATAAACGTTATTTGAAACCCACAAATATATGTAAAAAAATACAGAACTTTGTTGTCTGATATCTATTATTAAGTTACCGAGCAAAAACATTTTTACAACAATTTTTTCTGCAATCCAAAATATCCTATTAGATAAATAAAAATTCGGTGCAAAATTTAATGTATAGATTGTTACTAATTTTATTTCAAATTGCCAGTTTTGCGTAAGAAACATGTAATCTGTAGTGTTTGCTATGCAATTAGGGCTATTAGCGCGCTAATCATCTTTTGAAATAGTCCATACCATATAAGCTCGTATTGATAGAGAGCGTAATTATATTTTTAGCACAGAGCTGTGCAGAATTTTATATAAGCGCTTTGTATGTCCTAAATGTTTGACAAGTTGAGACCTGGATATCTCAATGAACAAATAACTTAGATGTCAAAATTTGCCCTTTAGGCAGCCACGACTCATAGAACACTGTTCTTCACTTCCGCCTTTTAATATTCGTTTCAACTGTCCTGTCATCGGTGAAAATTACATTTTTAAGAGGAAATATATGTTTAATAAATAATATTATTCTTTATGAAACTATATGAATAGCCGTGGCGTTATGAAAGTTGCCTATAAAGTAGGTAATTCTCGGGAAAAAACGTAGTTTTATATTTCTCGAATCTCGAGAAAAATGGTCGGGAAGTCTGGAAAACTGCTCTTAAAATCCGGGAGCAGTTGCGGCGCTAGCGGAGGGTTCGGGGGTCCCCCCAAAAATTGCTCTGGCCCCCAGTTGGCCCCCCAAAAATGCAAAAAAATGTGTGCGCAACAAGAATCTGTTATTTAAGGTCATCACTTAAATTTTAGAAGTGTGGATCTGTTTTTTAGTTCATCACTTGTATTTTCTGTCCATTAATAACGATAAAAAATGATGCCCTTATAATATTTGCTGCCCCCTCCCAGATTCTACTCAAATATTTCCTGGCCCTTCAGGATTGGAAGGGCTAGCGCCGCTACTGCCTGGGTGTATTCACAATGGGAAATAAATACCACTATTCGCAATGTATCTATTAAAAATTAACTTTAATTAACCTTACAGATGGTCCTGACACTAAATTTGAATCTAATTTGAAGTGGGAACTGGGAACTGGCTAAAGCAATATCAATTTCGATATCAAAACCTACATGGTGATTATAAAATGCCGTGACATCAGCAATTTTACTGTGCTATCTTGCAAACATCATTTTATAAAACTTATTAATGCAAAAATTTACTTGTGACGTCTGTTGTTGAAAAGTTGAATACTGAACTTTTAAAAACCATGTTATCATCGCGTTGTTTGCAAGTGTTTTTGTGTTAAGTTTGCTTTTATTTCTACATTTTTTTAAAAATACAATCTAGTTATTTAGTTTTAGTTATTGTTACTGATTTTTCTTAAGTTGCGGATTATTTTTTTAAATATATTTATTTTATAATCAGCAATTTTTGATGTTTCATTTTTATCTTAAGCGTGTTCTACATTATACTTTATTCGTCAATTTTCTTTTAACTACAACTTTTTTCTTTGAACTAGAAGTTGTCAAAGTTTTAATACAATTTATTTTTCGGTTTTTTGGTAGAGAATGAAATTCTTATACGTGTTTCAGTTCATTTAAAGTACCAACATAAAAATATAATTCATATCTTGTCAAGTGTTTATAACCTAGCTATTAGATTTGTAGAATTACTGATTTACGTACAAAACATAATTTATATATTCGCCTATTCAAACCAATGATCAACAAAACACTATTAAACACGTGGTAATACAAAATATTTACAAGCGTAATTTTAATGTTGGTACTGTTGTTAAAAGTGTCTACTGCGCATGCGTGGAGTTCAACTTGAAAATATTTTCAAGAAAAGTTTGTCCAAATCTAGTTTTGAATAAAGTTGACCTTGACTACATAAAGTGTTCTACAATCTACAATTTCACTGATTTATTTCTAGTACAAGTTCTAGTCAAAGAAATAAGTATAAAAATTTGACGAGAATTGTATTATGTAGAACACGCTTTAGAATGTTAAAAATTTTGTTCCATAAGCAATATTATTTAAATTACAGTATTTCTGTAGAATCTAGCATTTTTAAAAAATGTATATATTTGGTCTTAGCAATTATGGCCATTAATCAATACTTTTTTTTTTTATTTAATTATATATTTTTAAACCTTAATGCTACAAATACAAATGCAAACATCCATGCCGTCACCGGGATTCGAAACCGAGCCACCTTAGTCCACCAGTCAACACGCCAGTATATTGACCATTACACCATATAGACCGGCCAATCTAACCTTAAGTATTTTGTTTTTGATAGTTAAGTAGTTAAATTTTTCATCAACAGATGGCTCTACAAGTTTTGTATCAATAAATTTCACAGCTTTTAAAATACGGCACAGGTACAGTAAAATCGTTGACGTACGGCATCATTTTATAATTACTCTGTAGTTTTATGCAAATAAGCAAAATACAGGTAGAACTCAATATAAGCCGCAGTTTCGTTCCTAGGAGAACCGGCGCAAACCGAACTGACGTAAAATGAACTTAACTTATAGTGAGGGTATAAGGTTAGGTCCCAAGTAAATAAACAATAGACATAAAGGGTATCTATAACGCTATTTTATTTGACTTAGTACTCGTTGACTCGTACTTAGCGTTTACTTCTGTAGTTTGCTGAGCAGATTGTTTGATTTTATCAGCGTTTTTCATAATGGTAGTAAAAGTTGTTGCCGGTAAATTCATTATTCTACAGACATCGGGATGTTTTTCCCCACTTTCCATTAGTATAATAACATCCATCTTCTTCTCAAGGGAAATAGAAATTCTAGCCCTTTTAGGTCCATCTTGAGTTAACATTTCTTTTTTTCCTCTTCTCAGACATGGTATTTATTTTATTGTACCCTTTTGTATAGGCGTATGCAAAAAAACACCTATTTTATAGAAACAAATAAACTAATTTAATTACGAATAACTAAACTAAATATACGCCTGACGTCTAGAAGGATACTTATACGCGATGAAAATGGAACGCCGACCAATCCAGTTGTACCAGGCGTACGATAATTAATTCAGCGCAGGCGTAAAAGTGAATCGGCGTATATCGGACCAGCGTATATTGAGTTGTACCTGTATTTGTTTCTCTAAGAAAAGAAATAAACATTTAAAATAAGAGAGTTATTAGATTTTTTTTTTTTCAGTGGCAACAAACCGAAGACTTTGGACGCAAAAAAGAAATTCGTTCACACATGTATAAGTTACGCGAAGCACGACTAAAAGAATTCTATACGAGCGGAGAAGTCCTCCGTGATGTCCAACGATCGAACAGTTCCCCCGGGTTACGAGAGGAACACAAGAAGGCCCAGTGGAAGACGGAACCGACACACGCTGACTCCCTCGTCGACCACAGCTTCCTCTCTCTCAAGAGCAAGGAGATTAGGGATTCTGAATCACCTACCAGAGATGTTTCCTATCAAAGTAAGTCATTTTAAAACGATTATCCCACAAGTAATATACTTAACTCTAAAGCCTGATTTATAAAGACACATAACGTAACGCATAACATAAGCATAGCATGGCTCCATAACTTAAAGAAGCTGAATCTTAATAATATCGTTCTCCTGTTTATAATACAACCGCACAACATAGACACACAACTCCATAACATAAAAATTGACCAAGTTGAACATTCATGTTTGTGGAGGCTATGTATAGCCAATCACAGAACAGAGTGACGAGCATGCGCCATGCTTGACAATTGTCATAAGTTTTTGTATATTTTTTTGGTTATTATTGTGTTTACAACTTACTAAAAATTGCAAAAAAAAGCGAAATTGGTTGAATTAGTGGAAAATAATCCAATATTGTATGACAAATCAAGAAGAGCTCCGCGTTCCGATGAATGTACTAATGCGGTACACCGGTTCTATTATAAACACCGTAGTTATGGCTTGTGCATTGTGCTGTGGAGACATGCTATGTTGTATGCCATGCTTTATGTTATGTAGCTATTATAAACCAGGCTTAATGCATGGTTGCATAAAGGACTAGTTATAAGTAGTGGTGTGCCGGAGCTCCGTATCCCCGGATGATCCGTAAAAAATAAAAATCCGTATCTGAGTTCGTATCCATTTCTCCAAGGCGGTTCTTAAACGGATACCATACAAATACATTTGAATTAGTTATAATATAAGCTTGCGTCTAAAAATGCTCAAGTACAAGTAAATTTTACTCTGACGTTTAAATTTGATATTTAGTCGAGCATCACATGACTTACTGGTGGTTTTAGAACAGTCTAGTATACATTAAATATTGGAGTAAAATTAAGACAATGAGTGAGTGATTTATGAGTGAGTGAACATGTAGAAAGATTGTTTCCGGTGCTTATAAACAGGCGTTTAATTAGGTATGCTGTTGTCGGCGCTTATTGGCATCGTTTAGTAGACACGTAGAAACATTTTTACCAGTGCTTGTTTACCAAAATTTCTTCATTAAAAAGTGGCCTGGTTTATAATAAATATTTCTGTAGTTGCTTGGCGGACTAATATATCTACTAAAATATGCCACTTATAAAGACTATACGTCGGAAAACAAATTCATAACAAAATAATAAAATTTATTCTGTCAATAAGTAATTTTAAATGTCGGTAATTCGCAACATCAAAGAAATTTTATTAATAACTTTAAAAATATCAACAAAATATCAGAAAACTGATTGTCAGCTTCTTGTTAGTTGTTTCAAAGATTCTGTTACTCATCGGCGTATGTTTCAAGCACCAACAAGCGTTCTACATGCCCGGGTATAATTGAAAGTAAAGCAATATTTGTACTCGCTAGTCGGCGCAAGTTAGCAAGCGCTTATAGGCGCCGGTAACAATCTTTCTACATGTTCGTACCCTCAGTTTGCATGCTTTGGTTTGTAGAAACAGTACGACACATCTAACCATCGCTTCAAGGTCGTTCATTTTTCTACTGCAATTCAAGATCCGTATCCGTATCCGTATCCGCGGATCTGGGTTTTATGTGATCCGGCACATCACTAGTTATTATCTCATATTTACGGTACATGCTATAAAACTCCAGTCAAGGTCATTCATTTTCGTATCAAAAAGTTTAAAACGGAACATTCGGCCCAATTCTGTAAGCAAGTTACTACAAAAAAGTTACAATAAAATTTACTAAATACAAGGTCAGTAACTTTTTTAGCAACTTTCACGAAATCCGTATTCTGTAAGAAAAAAGTTACTATGAAATTAGTAACTAGTTGCTAAAAAAGTTATTATGGATAACAACTAACAGAAAGCAGTTGCTACACTTAGTAACTTCAAAATAACTTGTTAAAATCGTGAAAAATCGCAATTTTTCTGTTTAATAATGAATTATTTCAAGCATTTTACAATGAAGGGCACATAGAGACAATAATTATAGAAGGATTTTTATTTTATTTTCTGTATAGCACAAAATTCTTCGAGTTGTTTATTTCAATTTCTATTTTTTTTTTTTTTTTTGTTTATTTACATTTGTTTTATAATAGTATAACAGTACAATATTTTTTAAATGTTTAACTACGATTGTCAATAGAAGCCGCGCCCACAAGGGGGTGGTCGACGAGTTCAGACCCCCTCCCCCAAGGACTTGAAAAATCAAATCTTATTTAATAAAAACTAAGCGATTGCAAATAAGAATCACCTTTTTTATTATTAAAAATTAAATTATAGTCAAAATTAAATTAATATATAAACCCAGTCCTCTCCATAAAAACACAACAATACATTTGTATTATATTACAGATATTTTTTCGAAATGGACCCTTCCCAGATCAATGTTTTAAGTGCGCGCCTGTTCAATGGCTATCCGAACTTCTTTAACTGTATTTCACGCAATTCATTTAAATTTGGACTATAACTTGCACCAGCACATAGAAAACAGTAACAACATAGCACATCACCACAGCACCACCACTCGTTCCTGTCAATTATTTTTTAAACACTCGTATCACCGACCATGACCGGGTTTTTTGCCAGGAAATGCAACAGAATTTCTATCTGTTTGCAATTCTTTTTCGGATTTTGTTTATAAAACATTTTTCGTTTAACCTCAGAAACTCACAACATAGCTGTCAAACTCAATTAAAAACGAATACCTCGCCTGCGCAGAACGTAATCTGCTTCTAGCTTCACGGTTCTTTGTAGCAACGTTACCACAGAGTACAGTATCTATATAACGAACGTTACTAAATATAACTTGTTATAAGAACGTTGCTTGTGCTTATGCTTGGAGAATACCAATTGTTTGGCGATTGATAAGAAAGTTACTATAAAAGTTATTTCGTAGCAACGTTACTCAGTAGCAACTAACCTAGTAACTTTTTACAGAATCGGGCTGAATGTCTGAAATTTGTAGTCATTCGTTTTTCTTATTTTTTCAGTTTCTGGAAATCGTGATACTGGAAACTACACAATAATAACCACTGAAAAAAGTAATGATGGAAAATTCCGCAGCAGTTCTAAAGTCAACCGAAATCAAGGTTCTCAAGCAATAGATGGCGGAGTTATTAATTTCAAATCCATAAACGAATCAAAATCCGCAACCTACAACGATGGAGACGACAAAAATTACACAAAAGCAAAAGCAGAATCCCAACGCCATGCATCACATGAAGTTAGCAACATTGGTGATACCAACATTGTAACACAAACTAAAACATCAAGTTCTGTACGAAGTTCTAGTTCACAAATGTCAAAAGAATTTGATTCTGGTAATAAACTTATTGGAGAAACAAAAATGATTACTTGTGATATTCCACCAGAATATTTAGGAAAAGGTACTGTAACAAAAGAAACTAAAGTTTTGGATGATGGCAGCACTGTTACTACTATTCGTTACCAATCAACTGGCGGAAACGAAACTAGAAGTAGTTTTGTGACAGAACAACGGTCAAGTACATCAGACAACTATAAAACTTCAAAATACGGTTCAGAAACAATTTCAACAACGGATAATCTAAAAAATATTCAAGATACAACTGGAAATATTAACGTGGAGATTAGAAAAGACGTTTCTAATACGAGTCGTGACGAAACAGATCACGTGACACGGAAAACAATTCGTGAAACAAACGTAGAGGTCGGAGATAAACAAAAGACGAAGGTCGTTAAAGAAGAGTATTATATACCAGCTTCAGATTACACTGTTCCTAAGACTAATGTTACTGTTAATGAAACAGTTATAACCGAAATCAAGTGTGAAAAACCAGAAAAGCGTAAAGAAACACCACAATACGAAAAACCTGATCGTCGTAAGGAAGATTATGTTTATAAAAAGTCAACTGCTACTGAAGGACAATATTCAACCACTTATCGTGATGAGTATACTAATAAAAGAATAAGTGTTGAAACCGGAAATCCAACCCATGATGCTTTTGCCCGTTCACTTCGTGCTGTAAGTCCAGATAGAGATGATAGCAGGACTTCTTCACGCAGAAGCAGTTCTTCTCAACTACGTAGAAGTCCAGAGAAGCAAAGAAATGACAAACCTTCAAGAGTATCTCCTGAAAGAAAATCACCAGATCGAAAATCCCCTGAACGAAAAACATATAGAACCTACGAATTTACAGTTGATGTTACTTCTAAAGAAGGTAGTCCTGAAAGAAGACCTAACCGTGCTTCTCCAGAAAGAAGAACCCCAAAAAAATACGGAGTTAACGTCTCTACTCATGTGGATGTTTCCAAAACTCGTGAAGATACGCATGAAAGAATTATATCCAGAAAAAGTCCAGTTAGAACAACAAAAACTGAAGACTTCATCAATATTGAAAGATATGAGACTATTAAGCAAAGACAAAATCAACCAAAATCCAGGACTCCTAGTCCTATTAAGGATAGTCCAAAACGTACACCAGAAACGGATAAAGCTAGAACACCGAGTCCATCAAAATACGACAGAACTACTTATGAAACAGATGAAACACGTACAGATAAATTGTCTTCTCTTACTAGTACCACAGTTTCTCGTCAAGCTTATGTGGATAGTATCCGTAGGACTTCAACACGAGAAACATCACCACCGAAAGAACTACCTTTACCAAAAGAATTTGATTCGTCTACCATTACCAGAAAACCAAAAGGTGATTCGCCAAGAGTTTCACCAACTAAAGAAACAACTACTACAATAGAAAGCTTTGAGTCTTCTACAATCAAAACTAGAAAACCTAAAGGGGAACCAAGAGAATCACCAGTGAAAGAAACAACGTCTCCTACAAGATCCACTAAAATTACTGATACCGTCTTCATCAGAAATAAACCTAAATCTGATTCTCCAAGAGAAACTTCGCCAGTAAAAGAAACACCAACAAAAATAACTGAAACTATTGATACCGTAGTAACTAAACCCAAATATGATTCTCCAAGAGATACTTCACCGCTAAAAGAAACAAAAACTACAAAAATTACTGAAACTGTATTCACTAGAACAAAACCTAAATGTGATATTCCAAGGGAAACGTCACCAGTAAAAGAGACACCAACAAAACCAACTGAAACTGTTGATACTGTAGTCACCAAACTCAAATATGATACTTCACCTTTAAAAGAAACAACAACAAGAATTACAGAAACTGTTGACACTGTATTCACTAGAAATAAACCTAAATATGATTCTCCAAGGGAAACTTCACCAGCAAAAGAACCAACAAAAACAACAAAAGTAACTGAAACTGTATTTGATTCTTCTACAATCACCAGAACTAAAAAACCAAAACATGATTCACCAAAGGAATCTCCAGATAAAGACATTAAAACTGAATTTGATTCAAGTACTATCACCAGAACTAAAAAACCAAAACCAGATTCACCAAAGGAGTCACCAGATAGAGACAATAAAACTGAATTTAATTCCAACACTATCACCAGAAGTAAGACAACTAGAACAACTGATTCTCCTAGAGATGACACACCAAGAAAAAATGATTTTGACTCATCAACAATTACAAGAAAATCAAAGCCTAAACCTAAAGAATCACCTGAAAAAGAACTAATTGGGGAAATAACAGTTACTTTGACGAAAACCATAACAAAGAACGATGAAAAACCTGAAGATCTAAGGCCTGAAAGTGATTATTCAACACCTAGAGACCAAAAACCGGTTGATAATATTCGTAATACTCAACATATGACACAAGATTTTACTACTAGGGAGACCCGAGTTGACACAACTGAACAAGAAAGTTTTATAACTGTTAGAAACAAGAAGAAACACAGAAAATCTCCAGAAAAATCACTAAGAACCGATGACTTCATTAATATTGAAAGAGTAGAAGTTGTAAAACAACGACAGAGTCCTGAAAAACCGACAAAACTTCAAATTGACAATTATCCACAAACATTTGATGATCGTTCTACACGTGATTCATCCCCAACAAGCAATGCAAGTGACATCGAATTCATTCCTGCAAACAACAAACATCTAATCACTGACCTTGATGCTGAATCGGACACTGATATTACAAAAGACGTCAAACGTAGTGACATAGAAGAAACTACACGCACTGTTGAAGAAGATATCAAGCAAACAATCAAAAACTTCGACAGTGTCATTCAAGTAATTGATGATGATATGTCTAAAAAAGATAAACCAAAAAGAAAAAGCTTGCCACTTGATAAAGATGACAAGAAACCAAAAGAAAAACCAGCGTTTAGAAGAAGTGAAACTTACAAGGAACGCTGTGCTATGATTCTTGGGATGACTGATACTGTTGAGGATAAACCAAAAGAAACTGAACCAGAAGAGCCTAAATCCAAACCATATAAAGCTGAATTTGAGGTTCCAGTTTCCAAACCAGAACCTCAACCGACAGAAACACCGGAAAAGAAGAAACCAAAATCTAGAGATTCACCAGATCGCAAAATTAAACAGCCTAAAGAAACTAAACCAGAGGTTAAGGAAGACAAACCTAGTGAAGAACCTAAATTTAAACCTTCAGCACCTCCAGCAGAACCTATTTGTAAATTTGAACCAACTCCCAAACCAGAAAAGGTACAACAACCAACTTCTCAGGAGACTAAACCGAGAGAAGAACCAACAACCAAGGAACCTAAAAGAAAATCGCCAGTTAAAACAATACCAGTTGAACCGAAAGATATTAAAAAAGAACCGGAGAATGTAGAAAAACCTGCACCTCTTGATAAGACTCCTGGAAAGTTAGTTGAATTACCTGAAGATAAACCTAAAGAGAAGTCGAAACCTAAACCAGAACCAAAAGAAGAAGTAACAAAGGCTCCAAAGGAAACTGATTTTGATTCTTCATCTCTCAGAAGAAAAACTAAAGCTAAACCAAAAGATTCAGAGAAAGAACGACCAGTTTCTGGTGAAACAACTGTTATAAAAACTCTAAAAACTGATTTTATTGACGAAAAAACTCAGTTTAAACCTGAACCAAAAGAGGAATTTAAATTTGCACCAGAACCCAAAAGACCTGCTAAAGTTACTTGTGATTTTATTGACATTGAAAGAATTGAAGTAACTAAACAACAGGAAAGACCTGAACCTAAAGGTGATTTACCAAAAGAACCAGAAACTTTACCAGCAAGATCCACAAAAATTACTGAAACTATTGATACTGTATTAATTAAATCTGGCGATTCACCCAGAGAAACGCCAAAAGCTAAAGAACCTAAAGCTAAATTTGAACCTGAAGAGAAACCTATGCCTAAAATGGCACCTCAAGAAGTACCTAAACAAGAGCTTAAACCAAAATCACCTAAAAAAGATGATAAGCCAGAACCTACACCAGAGTTAATACAAGAAATCATACCTAAAGAGCCTAAAGGTAAAAAGGTAGAGCCTAAAGAACCTAAGCCTAAATTACAGGAACCTAAACAAGTGGAACCTATAGAACCCAAATATCAAAAAGCACCCAAAGACATTCAACCCGTTTCTCAGGTTATCGAACCAAAAGAAAAACCAAAATCTGAATTTACAGAAGAAACAGAAATTATTAAAACTAAATACGATGATTTGTATGCTGGTATGGAACCTGTTGAAGAACCCATGATAACTAAAAAACATATAGTACCACTTGGTCCATCAGGTGATGATGAACCTGAAATTATTATCAAAGAAACACCAAAATTAAACAAGAAACCTTCAAAAACTAAAATCACTGATGACAAGAAAATTGTTTATGAAAAAACTATAAGATCTAGAGATGTACCAGCTGAGCAAACTCCAAGAAAAATAACTAAAAAAGTCCCAGAGAAAGAACCAGATACAGTTGAAACAGAAGAATTTGAGGATATAGTAATAACCATTGATGTTAACAAAAAACCTGAAATCAAAATGGAGATTTATGAAGATGAACAGTTTACTGGTATAGTTGAAGAAAAAACATTCCAAGAAAAGACCAAAATGTTTGAAACTAAAACTCCACAAAGAACAGAAACTAAAAAGGTACACAAAACTACTGTCATTGCTGATATTGTGGAACCACAATATAAAAAACCAATCAAAAAGCCTATTAAGACAGAAGATTTTATAAGTACAGAACAAAATCAAGAAATCATAAACAGAAGAACACAAATGGTAGAAATTAAACCTACCAAACAATCTCCGCGTCAACCAACTGACAGAACCGAAAGTCCCAAGGACATTCGAAAAACAGACAAGAAGTTACCAAAAGAAACAAACCGTATCCCAATAAAAGAAGTCCCTAGAAAAAAAGAAAAAACCCCAGATGAAATTCACAAAGTCACTCTTAAAAAACGAGTCAGTGATGTCACAGTAACAGAAAAATATGAAGACTTTGAAGTATGCAGAGTAGACGTCAAACATACACCAATAACAAACGTGGATAATCTAGAAGAAAAGGAATTAAGAATAACAGAAATAAATATTGAAGACGATGATCAACCAAGCGACCAGTTCCCAAGGATGAAGAAAATTGATATATCAATCGAAGAAAAGAAACCTACGAAAGTAACTAAACAGGTTACCACAAAAACAGTAACAATGAAAAGGGATGATAAACTTAAAGATATAAAACCGAAGAGAGTGATTACAAAAACACCAGAGGTTAAAACTACTAAAAGGGTTGAGAAAGTAGTATACATTGATAATATAGCTAAAAGATCACCAGCTAGAGAAATACCTAAACGAGCACCAGTTACTAACGGTTACCCTAGAGAAGACAAACCAACAAAACAAATTCCGGAGAAGAAAATAATGCCTAAAACTCCACCGAAAACTTTCAGAAAACAAGAAATACCAATCAAAGAAACGGAACCTGTTAAAAAACACGTAGTTACCAAAACAATATCATTAACGAAAGCCAAAACACCAGAAATTGTCAGACCAAAAGAAACTAAACTTCCAACCAAGACAGATAAAACAAAAGTTACCACAGTTACAACAAAAACAACCAAAACATTCAAAACTACAGACAGAGAAGTAAGAAAATCTCCTGAAAGATTAATAAGACCAGTTGAAAAAGAAAAAACCCCACAACCACAAATTGTTACAGTTATAGAAGAAACAGTAACAAGAACAATCCCAACAATCATAACAACCAAATCCATTGACATGGATACAATAACAACAGAAGAAAACACTGTAGTAGACTTCTTACGATCAAAGTCCTCTCGTGATTCAAGTCCAGAAAAAATCTGGCCAATCCCTGTTTCAGAAGATGAAACTGAATATCCACGCTACCCTGATCAAATCTATGAACCAGACGACACACCTCGAACAAAACCGAAGAAAATACAACACGTACCACTAAACGAAGATGAAGTTATTTCAGAATTCGATAAAATAACAGAAATTAACCTTGATGAAAGTGAATTGAGTGTTAATGAAAAAGTAACACGTTTTATGAACACTGCTGAAGAAACAAGAAGACAAAAATCAAAGTCACCAGCTCCAAAAATCTCAAGACCTGAATTCCAAGTCACAGAGGAACTTAAAGAAGATGAATGCCTTCTCAGTGTCTCAGAAAAGGTGTCCAAATTCCTGATATCTGCTGAAAAATCAAAAGAAACAATCAAAGATCAAGAAACTGTCACTGAAGAATATTTCCCGAAAATTTCAGATAAGGTGTCTAAATTTTTAACTACTGAAAAAGTAACAGTGACATCAGAAACGTCCAAACCTCAAGAAATATTTAGGGAACCAAAATCTGTTCCACAAAAGCCGGATGAGAGTCCAAGACGTAAAGAAAAGTCTCCAAGTCCGGAGTATAAGCCCAAACAGTCTCCAAAGGAACCCAAATATGTTCCTCAGGAAACTGAAGAAACCTCAAAACGTAAAGAAAAATCCCCTAGTCCAGAATATAGATCACCTCCAAAACCAGATGAAACTATATTTATTCGCAAAGAAAAATCTCCAGAACGCAAACCTGATTCAAAATCTCCAACAAAAACTCCAGAGAAAACTGAATCTCCTAAATCAGAAAAGAAGTTGCCTAAAAACGAAAGTCCAAAAGCTGATGCTCCTCTCAGTAAAAAAACTATTACTTTGAAGAGTAGCGAAGCAGTACGAAAAGCAAAGGACATGTTTGAAAATGTAGCCCAGGCTCAAACCCCAAGACAAAGAGACATTTTGAGCAGACCATCTGTTTGGGAAGGACGTAGATTAGCTCAAAAACCTAAAGAACCTGAACCAAAAGAGGCAAAACCAGAAGAAAAGTCGGTCAAATTAACGGATCTTGATGTCAACAAAACAAAAGATACTGGTAAAATACTTAATAAGACAGATAGCACAGATTTTCTTTTAAAATCTACGCGTTTGCTTATCAAAGAACAAAGAGAATCAGCTGATGTTAAAGTCGATAATTGTACCGATAGAATCATCAAACCTGATGTGGCAAAAACTCCTGTAAAGCAAGTTTCCCCAGAACGAAGTACTTCTCCAACTAAATATAGTCCAAGATACACTGAAGTTCCGACAACCCAAGAACCAGAAAAACGAATATCACCAGAACGAACAACATCTCCATCTAGAGAAGTTCCAAGTTACATGAAACCAACACATACTTTCTCCAAATCTTGTTCCCATGAACCTGAAAATATCCCAAGAAGCCAATCACCAGAAAAAGATTCTCCAAAAGAATCCCCCAAACATCCAAAGTCATCCAAACCTGAAAAAATACACATTCCAAGCAAATTTATAAGCAAATCTCCTGAAAAAGAACCTCCAACTTACATGAAACCAAAAACAACACCAGAAAAAATAAACATCCCAAGCAAATTCAGGGGTTCTCCTGAAAGAGATACTTATATAAAACCCTTAACTAAAGCAATACCACAAGAAACCGAAGTAATAACCAGAAGACATAAATCCCCCGAAAAAGATGTTCCAGGGTACATGAAACCAAAAGAAGTAACCAAAACAACACAAATTACCGAAACTGTCAACAAATACAGATCAAAATCACCAGAAAAAGAAACCAAAACAGAATTACGAAGAGATTCCACTTACAAACAAAATATTAAAACAGAAACTATTGAAAGAATTAATACAAATAATAAATTCAGAGGAAAATCTCCAGAAAAAGAAATGGTTAATAACTTTATAAACATAGAAAAGAATATTGAAATTCATCAGTCTATTCCTGGATACATGAGACCTTTGGCAAAACATGAAGAACCCAAAACTCATCATAGAGAAGATGTGCGTAAAATATCAGAAAAAGAAATACGAACAGTAAGAGATTATGTTAAAGAAGAGCCAGAAACTAGAACAAG
Source organism: Liopterus haemorrhoidalis (assembly GCA_963971575.1). NCBI lineage: Eukaryota > Metazoa > Arthropoda > Insecta > Coleoptera > Dytiscidae > Liopterus > Liopterus haemorrhoidalis. Next base: position 63,923,304 of record OZ020613.1, read on the forward strand.
AATTATAACAAAAGAACCAGAATCATATATACGTCAAAAATCTTTATCACCAGATAGAAAAGTTATTACTGAAACCACAGTAGTAACGAAGAAAGAGAAGACAGTTCCAGGTTACATGAAACCATTGCAAAAACAGAAGTCTGAAACAGAAGAGGTTGAAGAAGATGCTGATGCACCAAGAGCTGGTAAAAAATTCGGTGTAACTCTGAGGAGAACTGACTCTGGAAGAACTGTTATTGTAAACAGTACTACCACTACAGTAACAGAAAGAAGAAGAAGCAGTACTGCTAGTACTGGTGCTCAGTTGGCAATAGATGATATTCAAGATTTAGATCTACTTGAAGATATGGTAAGTACTGAAATATTGAGGTTTGGAGGTGTAGTCAATAATATACCAGATTACAGAACAGGTCTAGACCAAAGGTTCTTAAACTTTGGGTCGCCAAAAGTAGTTCGCGCGAATTTTGTTTTGGGTTCCTAAAACCCTAAAAAACTTTTTTGGGTATGACCACCAAAAACCCTTATGAAGTCACTCATGTGTCTGTCTGTCTGTACGGTAGAAATTGTAGCCAAACGGTTGAACATAGAAAGTTGAAATTTGTTATACTTGTACAAATTTTTAACCCACATATACGAAAACTATAGAGACTTCAAAAAAATACAGCGCGGGTTAAATATAAACAAATATATACTTGTTTATAAAAAAATTAAGGATAGGATTGAACTAAAAATCTGAAAAAAATCTCAGTAATGTACATTGATGGGAACTGGAACTGGAATAGAAATTTTGATCAAATTGGTTTTTCGCAAAATACTGATTTTGTTGTATCGTCAAAAAAAAAAAAATATTTAAAAAAAATTTATTGTGTGGCATCAAAAGAAAGCTCTTAAGGCGTAGATAAAGGAATGAGAAGTAGTTTTTTATTTATTATTATTATTATATTTTTTATTTTAATACGATTTTTTCAAAAAAGTACTAAAAAATCAGTGTCCCGCGCCTTTTAACCCTAAGCGGTTAAATTAAAAATCTGAAAAAATTCTAAGCAATGTATATTGCTATGAACCGGAAACGTACGAGATGAATTTTTTATCCGATTTCGTTTTTGGAAAATATTGCAGTTTTTGTGTTATTTATTTATTTTTTTTTTTAATTTAAAATTAAATGTAAGTGCAGATAAATGAACGGTAATTGATTTTTGAAATACATTTCATTTTGACTAAATTTTGCCAAGTATTAAGATTTTCGTTTAATATCTTAGCTAAAATTAAAAAATATATATTTGTATATACATGGATACATTTTGTTATGGGTAGAGAAGAGGTACGTAAATTTATTTTGCAAATATCGACTAGAAAAATAAATAAATAACTGACCGGTAGCTGGGATTCCATTTCTAGCAGAGAATCTGTTAGTTTTTCATATAGTCGTAATATAAACAATGACTCTATAGGCGGTATGCTCTTGCGTGACAAAAGATCGCCCGCAGTGTTGCCAGGTCTGGATTTGAATAATATTTTTGCAATAATACAAAAAAAAAAAAATGCGTTAAAGAATATATTATGGTATTATTAGAGATATATGATACACGGTAGAAAATATTTGACTGCAATCTTGTCGTGCCAATCGGTTTAAAGGATACCAACACTTGTAATTGTGTACTGTAGTAAGGTGACCATTTTTGTCTAATATAAAACCAGGACATTTAAAATAGCTCAAGTACAGGCGCGTGCAATAGGAGAGGGGTCCTTGGGTCCTGACCCCCCCCCCCCAAGAACTAAAAAATCATATACTTAAAAAAAACTTTTGTTGATAAAAAACAAATCATAGTCAAAATGTAACTAACATATAAGACCACCTCTCCCCGTAAAGAGGCAATAGTAAATTTTATATTATTTATCGGATATTTTTTAGAAATAGACCCCCCTATCAGTTAATTTTTCTTGGAGCGCGCCTACTCAGTCAGCATGAAGAAAAGTGGCTATCGTAGAATATATATTAAAACAATATTGCAGAGTAAGCTTAGTTTTATTGCCTTTAAGTGAAAAAATAAAATGTACTACTTTTATTTATATTGTAGATTAAGAAGGTACATTTGAAAAGGCCGCTACACTGCTGAGCCGTATTTTGTGTTTAAATTTACGCGCGTACTGAAAGATGGAACGATTTCTCGATCTTTTTAAAAATCTATAATTTTTCATTTTGTGTCCCTAAACTGTACTGGTTATATTTCACGACTAACGAGGACCAATGACCAAAAAAACAGTACAGTACTGGTAAAACCAGTACGAATGGTCACCTTAACTGTAGTGACAGGTATTCATCGTTTGGCCTTCTAATAATCATTATTCACTGTCTAAATACCTACAAAACCCTGAAATGTGTGAAAATTCACACATCTCATCAATTTTTTTATAATAAAATATTTGTGTTTGAATTTACAGATGGAGAAAGCAGTTGGCTACGAACAGAGACGAAAAATCCGTGCCCAAATTCGTAATGTTCGTCGTCTAATAACAGAAAACAAAATTACTTACACACCCGACAAAAAAGTTCCTTCAAAACAAAGTTCCTCTAAAAAAGAACACGTAATCGTTAAAAAACAACTTTCAAAACAATTTAAAGACGAACCAATAGAAGACGAAATAAAAACAATCGACACTAAACAAAATGGAGTCTTTTCAACAGTTGAAATCACACAAAATGGACACAGAGGTACTGTTACACAATCACAAAAAATAAATGGCTGTCATGTGGATTACAGTGAAGAAATTTCAGCGGAGAAAAAGGTTACTAAAAGAACTGAAAGAATTCAGGAAACTATTAAGATGGTGACAGGTGATAGTAAGAATTTAACATTTAGAAAAACTACTCCTTCTGCTAAAAAATATGATTATCCAAGAAGTCAGCCACAAATTGAAAGCCGTGAAGAATCTTCGAAAACTACTGATGTTATTACTTCGAGCTATGGCATTGGACCTACTGATGAAAATGGATTGCCTCTTTTTGGAATTAGGGCTTTGAGGAAGGCTGGAGGAGATAATGTCCATGGTAAGTTTTATTTTAATTCTTCATCCTCAAAGTTATAGCAAAGTTTCTCAGTCGGGGTTCCAAAAGAAATCGCTAAACAATGTATTTTATTAGTTATTTTAATGAACACATTATTAGATATAGGGCCGTGAGTTCCAGTTGCTAATAAACTGTCCAATAAGTTTATTAGCAACATAATTTTTTTTTCCGAGAGTTCCACCCCGAAATAGTTATTAGGTTGCTAATAAATAGGCTTATTTGTCTAATAACTTATAGGCAACATGAAGTACTTAATAAAGTGACATATAACCAAAAACAAGTTCGCAAAATGTGTTAATATTTCAATTTTAAGTGAAAAACAGTATAATTTTAAAAGAATATACGAATGTGTAGTTTTTAAACATTTCTATAATGGTGATTTTAGGGTTTTATATACATTTAAGTTGTATTTTGACGAAATCGACGATCTGTTTGGATGAATTTATAAATTATGGACAACCGTTTGTAGAATATTTTGGGCATTTATTGTAAATGTGATATATAAAGAACAATATATAAATATATATTTTTAAATAAACATCGTCTTTTATTTTTACATATGTGTTTATTTCAATTACGATTACAACACATTACAAACAATACTTTAAGTATTACTATTTATATAAAAATGATAGAGAATAAGAAGATAGACGCAATTATTGGCAGAATAATAAAGATATGTGGCTGAAAACTGCTGATAAGTTTAATTCATATTGTTTAAGGAATGTAAAATAAAGCAAAATATGGCTGTCTTCTTATTTTCAGTCACTTTTGTATTATAAAATGCTATTTTTATTAACTTCTCTTCTATCTATATTGTCCTCTTTTTCTGTGATAAAATTTGTTGAACGCCGTTTAATTGTCATTTTAACAGTAACACAAAAAATATACGTAATGTCATTGAATGTAAAGTCAAACTATTTATTGTCAAAATATTTAATGTCAAAATATTCAGTGTCAAAATTTCATCTCACTTTAGCTCTACAAATTTACGTATAGCTCTATCCCTCTTCCACCGTGTTACTACCTTCATAAGAAATACCAATGCAAAAACAAAAAATTATGTTGCTATTAAACTATTAGAAGGATTTTATAACTTGGAAATCACCAATAAATTTATTAGCTTCATAAATATATTATGTGTCAAATAACTATTAGGGAGTTTATTAGGAACTGGAACTCTCGGCCCATAGAGAAAGAAAGATATTAATAATGATATACAGGGTGAGGCAAACCTTATGTTTACCTCGTTTATTTCCTTAATAAAAAGAGTTATAAAAATATTGTTCAAATAAAACTTATTTTGGACGATAACCGTATGAAATTTGTTTTGCATTTGTCTTGCAAAAGGTATGACAGTAAATAAATTTTCTTCAAATTACACTACACATATTATTTTACATATTATTATAGAACTTTTTTTTTCACTTTTCAACGGTGTCAAAATTTTGTGTTTTTCTCTGATTTAATAATGCTTGGCCTTTTATCAAAATAAAGTTAAAACAAATTAAGTCTTAAAAATTATAGGCATGCGACTCGCAGGGTCCCAAAGAGCTCAAACGGTCACTTGATCTTGTATTAAAAAAATATGATTTTCCGCGTTTTGATGCAGCATGCCGATGAAAATAATTAAAGTTTGTGACATAAAGCCCCTATAAAAAAAATGGGCATGCGGCCCTCGTTGGCCCAAGAGTGGAAAATTTCGAAAAATTTTGTGAAAATTTTAAAAGGATTTTATGTGAATTTTCACAAAACTTTTCCTAGTGGAAATACATTTTTCCATATAACCGGAAAGCGTGCAGGAGTTTAGTAGCCTACTTTCTTTGTTGTAGTTTTAGCCCCCCCCCCCCCCGTAACTACCCTAATATTCAACAAATTGAAAAAATGCATAGAACAAATAAGATTTGTTTTCTTATAACAATTTTTATTGTATAGCTTTTTTTGTTAAGATAGTTCCAGTATATAAAGGAAATATTTAAAGTTTTTTAATACCAGTTTTAACCCAGAAACATCCCTTAACGCTACGTACAACCCCCAGAGATTATTAGTTTCTTATACAAAACTAACAATCTGAAATAAAATTAGTGACAATCTATACATCAAATTTTGCACAGAATTTTTATCTATCTAATAGGATATTTTTGATTGTAGAAAAAATTATTGTAAAAATGTTATTAAATAACTTAATAATAGGTATTACACAACAATGTTCTGTAATTTTTTAAATATATTTGTGGGTTTCAAATAATTTTTATATTTATATAGTTTTGTGTAGAAATGTTCAAATAATACGTTAACATTTTTTTCGACATGATTGTGTATAGTTTAGAGCCTTAAAATATTATACTTGATGATAATGAAATGCCACTTGGTACAAGTATTCTTTACATAAAATGAAACATTTTTATCCGCCGTACCTATATTGAGAACCGCGGCAGATTCGAGGTGGCAAAGTACAATAACTATAAGTAATTTTCACAATAGAACAAATTATCTCCAAACATATTTGTAGAATGAAGCTTTAGCTACAATTTGCCGCATGGAACACAAATATGCTTCGAATGGTTTACAAGATGGCGTCTATAACGCAAGTTGTTTATTTACACATGCATGACAGTTCTTTTTACAATTAAAAATATCCTATTAGGTAGATAAAAATTCGCTGAAAATTTTGATGTATAGATTGTTACTAATTTTATTTCAGGATGTTAGTCTTGTATAGGAAACTGTACGGTTGTGCGCACCCTTTAGAAAGAAATATTTTAGATACCATGCTTATATTTGAATCCTGGTTCTACTCTATTGCACCAAATTTCGTTAAAATACGTCCAGCCGTTTTTAAAAACAGATATACATAACTTCCAATTTTATTAATTACTATATTATTATAGCAATTTGTTTTTCTATTTTTATTTAAATATACCTAAAATTACATTTGTGATTGATTTTATTGTTATTTATTAACTATAATACAAATACCCATCACCTTAAATTTTATTTAAATCAGTATAAAATTTCCTTAGGTTTTTATTTATAATTTATTCAGTAGAACTGTCTTGAAATAAATATCTATTATGAAAATAGTCAATAAAAATATTAAAAAACGTGCAACATCTATATTAATTCTGTAAGCTAGTTTGAACTAAGCATACGTGCGACGTATTCCCTCTCACGCTCTGATTGGTCAGAAGTTACGAGACAACCTTTACTTTAATAATCTTGGGTGTGACTAAACTCTAACACCATACATTTCGTAAATGACTTTGATTGGACTTATCTTAAAAACGGTACTTTACCTAAAGGTTCATGTGCTCCCAGTTGAGAACCACTGTTTTACAGCACACAAAATAATTTTCTGTTTTAATTTTTCTTAATTAATGCTTTCATAACATGAGTTATGATACTGAAATTTTCAAGTAAACAAAATAGTAAACAAGCCTGACCTAAGAACATATTTTTTATTAAAACTGTATGGAAAATTTGACTGTTCACAAATGGATGACTAATTTTGGCTGGCATTAGGCAAAATAGAAAATATTTGTTCATGTGCGTCTATGTGTATTTTGTTTTGTTTTATTGCCAAAACAAATAATTTAAATATATGGCTAATATTACATTACAAAACTGTATTTTAAATATTTCTATTAATAAATACTACAGACAGCAAAAAAAAAAAATCATCAATAAATATTTGACTTTTGTACAAACATACATGGTGATTTTAAGTCCAGTTATTATGCAATACACAGGATTATTTTGAAATCATGTTATTACATAACGGGATATCGCTAAAAATTTTTTGGCCGTTCTTAAAAATTCTGGTCTAAACTACACGATTCTAACGAAACGCTACTAGACCGGGAGCTCATGGCATTTTTGGTCTCCGATTTCATACAGCATGCCTTTTGGAGGAGAGAATATTTACCCTGTGACAACAAAAAAGGGATGGTACTAAACCCCTGCACGCTTTCCGGTCATAGGGAAAATTGCATTTCCACTTGCACAACATTTTTATGTTTTTCTCTGATTTAATATTGCTTGCCCTTTTGTCAAAAGAAAGTTATAACAAATTTAAAGTCTTTTAATTATAGGCATGCTGTATGAAAACGCGGAAAATCATATTTTTTTATTACAAGATCACATGACCGTTTGAGCCCTTTGGGACCCTCCGAATCGCATGCATATATTTAAAAGACTTTAAATTTGTTATAACTTTCTTTTGACAAAAGGGCAAGCAATATTAAATCAGAGAAAAGCACAAAAATTTTGTGTTTAAGTGGAAATGCAATTTTCCCTATGACCGGAAAGCGTGCAGGGGTTTAGTACCATCCCTTTTTTGTTGTCACAGGGTAAATATTCTCTCCTCCAAAAGGCATGCTGTATGAAATCGGAGACCAAAAACTGTCATGAGCTCCCAGTCTATACCCATACCCATACCCATCTAGCCATAAAAATTGAACTAAAATTCAACCAGGGTTTCGAAACGTATATCAGTTCGGTTCCGGTTTTCATTCCGGCAAAAATAACGGTTTTTTTCGGTTTTCGGTTGAGTTCCGAGTGATAAATTTTTAAATGCTTTTATTTGTATTAGAAATTTATTTTCTACTATAATACTCCCCCCCAAAATACTTAATTTACTTAACAGTTAAAAAAAATAACGGTTTTTTTCGATTTTCGGTTTTCGGTTCAGTTCCGGTTCGAAGCCCTGAATTCAACTGCCAAACTTGTTTCCAATTTTATATTTTACAAAATCATTAAAAATATTAGATACAATAATTCGATGTTATTGCAGTTATGCATTTTATTTTTTATGCAGGACCACAAGAAAAAATCACAAAGATTTAAATCTTTTTTACGTTTGATTTTCATTTGTGTATGGCAACTGTTATTTTCAGATATAAATACAAAAAATATTGTGTGCCTTTTTTCAAACAAATTTTTTTTATTCACAATAAAGCAGAATGTGTTGGGACTACAATACTGAACAATTTTACTAAAGTTTTTGTCTAAAACTGATAGTAGAGATAGAATCTGCAATGGAAAATTTAACATGAGAAAGCTCCATGTTGTAAGTCGAAAAAGGACATTTTCAAAACGTAACCCTCGCTGTTGGAATAGTATTTCTGTAATTACTCTGTATAATATAATAACAATGTTGTTATTTTTGCAGTGACCGGCAGTGTGGTATCTAGTCAATTTTACTCGGAGACCGGAAAAGAACCAGTTGGACAAGTGAGTGTAACTAAATACTCGTCAGATCCTCGCGACCTAGGACTAGATTATGAAACAAACAAACCCAAAGGCTGTGTCTCTGTCACTACCACGCAGAAGTTCGGTTCCACTGGAACTCCTTCTTTCAGAGAAATCGCCGACAGCAAATCAACTACGGTAAGTCGTTCTATTTCTTTTCATTTCTATAATAGACTCCCGAAGGTAATAAGAATATGGTACGAGAGTTACTCCAAAAGCATAAAGTACTCTACTGGTTATTTAAACAATTTAATTTCTCAATTCTAAACTACCCTATAAATATTATAATTGCTGCCTAACGTTGTGATAGATGTTATATTTCCTTAAGGTAAAACTCTTGAGTATGTTGACTTATAGATCGTAGTATTTCGCTTGCTGTTCGTTTAGAGAACTTGCAACAATTATACAACACAATAATATCTTTGAAATTATTTTCCAATGGTCCAATATTAAGTATCTTAATTTCAACTCATTCCACCATAATAGCACTATGAGAGCTGTTGCACTGAGTCTAGTTAATAGAGCCAAAGTAATTTGTTCTTCTAAAAAGCTTCTTAAAGTTGAATTGAAGAACATCCGTTCCACCTTACAGGATAATGGCTACAGTCATAAAATTATTACTGATGCTATCAATCATAAGAAAAATGACACACCTAGAACTGACGAAGTGAGATATGTCTCTATGCCCTATTATAAAGGAGTATCTGAGAAAATTGGTAAGATACTAAAGAAGCATAATATCCAAGTAGTTCGAGTTTAAGATCTATCCTATCATGTACAAAACCCAAATCTGTCCTAAACAAAAACTGTGCCTACTCTATTCCCTGCCAGTGCGGGAAACAATATATTGGCGAGACTTGCAGACCTCTACATGTTAGGGTAAACGAGCATAAGAAGAAAGTTCAACAGGGCGAAATTTACAGTTCCAAACTGGCTGAACATGCTTGGGAAAATGAACACCATTTCCAATGGAAAGATGCTAAACCCTTAATGTATGAGGAAAACAAGTTCAAGAGAAAATTGAAAGAGTCTGCTTTGATCGAAAACTCTGGAGATGCTGTCAGCCAAGCCAGCATAGAATTTCCTCAACTCTGGCTTTCCATTATTCAAAACAATCCTCTTAATCCTCAAGTCACTAATCCAGTAACAAACAACTCATTACCACACAATATGTGACAAACAACCTTAATCCGGTCGTTAATCCTCAGCAGGTAGTCGCGTCCCTACCCATACCTGATCCCAACCACCCAACCAATAGCAACGCACCTATAACCTGCTCCCACTCTTACAATACTAGGTATAAAAACTCGGAAAAAAACTGAAATGTTTATCACTTCTCGTGATCGCTGAAGACGGAAACAGATTGTTGAGCAGAAACGTTTCCGAAACGTCCGAATTTTTTATATTACTCTTGAAGTATTATATCTTTTTGATACTAATACTCATTATATTGTACTATTCTAGCCTAGTACTATCAGCAATGGCAAACGTCCAATATACAACACAAGTTAAACAGGTTGAGAGTTGATTCTCAGCAGTTACGTTCAATAAACGCGCCCATTTATCAGTCAACATTCTTAAGATTGCCAAGCGTTTGATAAATGCGCCCAATCCCTGTAGGCTAAAATAAATCTGTCGGATGTTTCTGGTCAATGGTTGCATTCACTGCAGTTAATACTGAGAAACGTTGGCCACCGAGTGGATTCTTTACAGCCTGTTAGCTTGGACAACAGATTCCTGAGGAACGAGTCATATCTGGATTGTAAGCTTAATTAGAAACCAGTTGCGTAGACAAGGCGTACGTCTTTTAGGAAACAGACCTCCTTATCTTACTGATTTCAATAGGAAATAAACTTAATATCCACATTAACATGGCCTGACATGGCCTCAAGTGATGAAATGCCTCAAAAAAGTTATCAAAATGTATTTTCAATCACTGGATATTTTTGAAGGGCCTTAATTTGTCTTGCCCAAGGCCTCACAAAACCACGGTCCACTCCCAAACCACTTGTGTGCATATAATTTTTCATATATTTTTAGTAAATCGGTCATCTAAACAGCAACAATATTTAAACTTAGTTTTCGTTAACAATGACCTATTTTCCTTGTGTTGCATAAAATACCTATTTTTACAGCCGTTCAGAAGCTACGAAAAACGAGTGAGAATAACATTTTTATTTTGACATTCCATATAAATTTAATTTGTAAACGTCAGATTTTAATTGTTTTCTGAATTTTGTTTATAGCAAAAATAAATTATTCAAAATGACAATTTATAGTCAAACCAGTGGCGCATGGTGCGTTTTGGTGGGGGCCCGGGCCCCCACCAAAAAAGGTGGAAATACCAAATTTTTTAATTTTTTATCAATATAGTCTTATGTAAATAAATATATAGATATGGATTTAAAAGAGATGAGGACCTCTTTTTTTAGATCATCATGTATTTTAGAAGTGAAGACCTTTTTGTTTTTGTTCATCATTTGTATTTCAGAAGCAAGGAGATTTTTTTTTATATCATCACTTTTTTTGTCTACCGACCTCCTCCCCTCAATTCCTGGGTGCGCCACTGAATCAAACTATTATATCAACTCGGTATTGGAATCTGACATTACCGATAGAGGCGCTACTGCATTCACATCATGGCTGACTTTGGTAGGATATTTTTGACAGGTTCAATGGTATCTTCATGTGATATTTATTGAATCACACGGGAACACACTCTAAAATGGTCTTTAACTGTCTTTCCACTTCTAAGAACATATTCCCATGCTTGTCACAAACTCGACTATCCTACAACCGTCAGTTTCTCAAAATCTCACTAGAGGCGCTTCAGTTATTGTCAGTTGACAATCACGGTATAAAAATAAAGCAACGAGCCAAGTATCTGAAATACAGATACAAGATACTTAAATTTAAATATCTAGATACAGATACAGATACATATTTCAAAAAGTATCTAATTTTATCTAGATACTTGAAAAGTATGTAGTTCCTGTATCTAGATACTTGTAACTAGATACATTACAACACTGGATTTGACGTAATATTTTCTTCTCGATATTCACGTGATCTCTTGTTTGCTGATCTATGCATATTTTTCAGCTATAAATTTTACTAAATCTTATTAATTCTTTTCTTTTTTCCAGGAACTGAAAACAAAGGAAGATGATAAAAAAACAATCACAAAAGTAACTAGAAGAGGTTCGGTTAAAGCTCTCTCCCAGAAATTCATTGAAAATGCAGGTATGTATGTAGGAATTAAAAATAACATGAAAACATTGAAGAGTCATTCTGCACTTATGTTACTAAACAAAAACAACCAAAAATAACAACGGAAAAGAAAGTTTAATAACATCACAAATATTTTACAGTTGAAACAGTTAAAAGTGAACGACAGTCATACCCAAAGGCAGGCTTGATTCTACGCACTGGAAGCTTCAGTGATTCACACGAATCAACTAATGTTATTGAACAAGAAACTGTTCAAGGTAAGCAAAAATTATTAGAATTTTCACCACTTTCATTACTTTCCAATTGCGAAGTATAGTATTGTAATGGAATTTAATTTTAAAACATAACGAGTTATTAAATTATTTATTAAAAAATAACTAAACTAGGCAGATCCGGCTGCAAACTTTACGGGATCCCGTCCAAGTGGAAAATTTCTTGCAACTGGAAAATGAAGACGGAATGAGAATAACAGTGACAAACTGATTCGGTATTTGTTTTACAGAATATTATGAATCTGGTGATAGTGAAGATAGACAATCATCTCTTACCAAATACCTAGGGAGCAAGGGATTGATTTCTGGAATAGAGGAAGCTGCAGATAGTCCTGCCAGTGCTTCCTTGGTCCTGAGAGCTCAAAAAATCACCACCAAGGTAAGAAATATTAGAAGTATTAAATCCTAAGCAAATAGTTTTTCGGAAATCGGCAGTAAAGTAAGAAAAATAATCAGTAAAATAGCAGCAAATTGAGAGGAAACAAAACCTTTTTGTGTGATTAATCGTTTAATCAATTATGAAATAAAAAAAACATATACACTCACCGACATAAAAATGAGACTGCCTTAATGTTGTATTTTAAAGGCTGATAACAAATTTATTAACTGTTTTATTACGAAACTATAAGTAATGTGAAGTAATACAATGTCTGCATAAACAAATATTTTTTGTTTTTAATTAAACTGGCTGTAACAATAAATAATGCCCGTTTGAACGACTATATAATATCACATATTAAGTACGTAAGTTTTAACACAAATAACTCAGTATTAAAATAAAAATTTGCCATTAGGTACCCATCTTAGAGATTTATAAATTCTTTTTTTTGTGCAAAAGTCTTTTTTTGTGCAATAAAAATAAAATGTGGCCGGAATACGTTATACGAGCTGCGCCATTATATGAAGATGGCTGTAGTATTGGAATATCGCTTCTTGTCAGGCTTTTCTCGTAAATTATTGAGGTGGAAAATTGCTTTTCGCTCGTGAGCATTTGAACAGACTGGACGCAAACTATAGCAGTATATTGTGCAGAAATGAGTAGCGGTTGAGTTTATTTCTCCAGATGGGCGAGAACGAGTGTGAAGACTCAGTAATCTAAGGACTTTATTGAAAAGAAGAGAGTAGAGTCAACTACCTACCAGTATATCAACAATACAACTAAGTAATTTCTTGAAAATAAAATAAAGTTATCGATTAATAATAAATTAATCTAAACCAAAAATATCATAGGATTAATCGATTAAAGCCCGATATTTCCGCCTTGCAGTTATCTATAAGAATAACTATCAATGGGATAATATTATCCTTTTGATATTTACTAGAATAGATTGCTTTCTGTATTTCCAACTCTAATTATCCCGTAGATAACTATTCTGATTGAAAATAATATTTTAAGATGTTTTTTTTTATGTTGGTATTAGCAGCGTTATGTTAAGAGAGGTATATACGCGATTTGCACGAATAAAAGAGAGATAGGTACAACTGTCAAAATTTTGTACAGAAAAATGTGCGATAAACGCCCAAGAAGCGCAAATTTCAATATTTCCAAAACAAGGCAACTTGTAAATCTTGTGTTAAAATGTAAAAATGTTATAAAAAATAAAGGTACTGACGCTGTAAATCTAAAAGATAAACAAGGGACCTGGGATTTTTTTAAAATTATTTTCAATGCAACCTGCAGACAGAATAGAAATTCAAAAACAATGAAAATGAAATAGGATGTAAAAAAATAAATAAAAAAATTGGTGGAATATTTGATGGAGCAGGATATTAAATGCATTTTTTCGCTAAGCGAAATCGATTAATAAATTCCTGCTCATCCCACTGGTCTATATGATTTGGTCTAACACGAACTATGTGTGGAAGTTCTAAATACTCTCCAATTTCTTCATAATCGGCTGCTAGCAAATCTTCTAAATCAGAATCCATGATTTCTTTCTTTAACAATAAATGTAAATTATCTAAAAATAATCGACAATATTTTTTTTATTTCATTATAAATTAAAGTAGATTACTAAATTATTTTGAATTTATTTTGAATAATAAAATAGTACACATAATGGAAACAGGTATATGTAATATGTATATAAAATGTAGGTATGTCTAATATGTACCTAATGCCTGTTATCTTATATATTTTACGTATATATGCTTATATTATGTATATATATATCTATCAATAAAATGCTTTTTTTGACACCCATCTGTCAAAATCTGCCATTTTTATCCAATGAATAACATTTATTAGTACCTACACGGTAGGAATAACTTATCCTGTGGATAATCTAGTTGCTCTATAGATAAAAAATTGGAAATACGCAAAAAATCGTTCATTCCCTCGATAACTACTTATCCCATTGATAGTCAATTTTATCTATGGTTGGAAATACCGGGCCAAAGTGACACAAAATAATCGATTATTTCATTCATTCGATTAATTGTTGTCATCTCTAAACCTTGCATAGGTCCCAAGAAAAACTCGTTACGGTTCTGAGGATACTGACCCTACTAACCCCCCCCCCATATGTACGCCATTGCTGACGTCTAAACGTGATATTCCACGTGTGTTTGATTAAAATATATGACATCTGTATTCTATTTTTTATTTCTGCGTAAAAACTTTTCAATAATATGTAACCTTGACACCCACGAGATTTGGAACGTTATTGAATCAAAGTCTGTATCTACATATAAGTCCTGAATTTACTCTGTTTTTAAAATTGTGTATTCTATATTTAAACAGTGCAGGCAATAGTTGGCACCCTGATGTCTGCACGCGCTTTTGCTAGACAAAGCCGATAAATGGAAAAACGTGTAAACATTCCTAAAACATAAGAACTACAAAATCATTTTTGTCTTTTAACGAGAGCATTATTCATTGAGAATATTTTTTATTTTTCTTTTACAATGTATTCTTTGAACTTCCATTTGTGTGTTTATTGTATCTTTTAACGATACCATTTTTCTTTGACACGAAAATTAAGAATCACTAGCTCTCGTTTTCGTGCTACGATCGGGATTAAGTCAAATCTATCGTAGGTGATCTCTAGGGTGACAGATTTTTACCTGAGCATGACCCTGAGATAAAAAAAGTGCCTTCAACCAGGACCGTCTTAAGATATTCGGCGCCCGTGGGCTACTAAAAATAATGCGCCTCTCTTCATAAGAAAATACATAACCAGAACCGTAGCAATGGTTTTGGCGCCCTTGGTAAATAAAGTAAATTGATTAAACAAAAAACAAAGGTCTTGACTTTCCCAAATTCAAGTGAAGAGCAAAAAAAAGTCCTCACCTCCCCAAATCCAAGTGAAGAGCAAAAAAAAGGTCCTCACCTCTCCAAATTCAAGTGAGGAGCAAAAAATAAAGGTCCTCAACGCTGCAATGGCGCAAATGCTCCGTTCTGTACATAACACCAATTAAAATGCCAAAATGCCGCCCTAAAAGGTCCATTTAACTCTGTGGTTAGGGTTGCCCCGCCTTCAACGAAGTCCAAAACTCAAGCATTTTTTAGGGTTTTGTGGGTATGACCACTAAAAAAAGCGTTACAACGTCACTCATGTGTCTGTCTGTCTGTCTGTACGGTAGAAATTGTAGCCAATCGCTGAACATAGAAAATTTAAATTTGGCATGCTTATACAACTCTTTGACCAACATACAAGGTTTGCTTTTTATATTTCGGGATTTGAGATCAAAAACAATTATTTATCAATAAAAGTGGCTTTACTGTATTTCAAAATATTCTCCATGAAGATCAATACAATTTTGCATGAGTTTGAACCAATTTTCGAAGCACTTTTTCCACTCCGATTGACGCATTTTCCGCTAAAATTGTCAAATTATGTGGGATCCAACGCGAACAAATATTTTTGACATCGAAATGTTCATGCAATAGTGAATGTATGTTGGTCCCACTAATGCCCAAGGATACCTCCATCTCACGATAAGTCATATAACGATCTTGCAGTATCAGTTCACGCACAGCATCAATGTTTGTCTGAACAACAACCGATTTTGGACGACCTTCACGAAATTCGTCCTTAAGCGAACTACGGCCACGATTGAAGTCGGCAAACATCGATAAACAGTAGTCTTTGATGGTGCTTCATCGCCAAAAGTCGAATTAAGTTCGATGCACTGGTGTTGGGTTAATTCACGTCGAAAGTTGTAAAAAATAATCGCTTGAAAATGTTCACGATTTAATTCTATTTTTAGCCGAGATGAATTTTTTCAAATTACTTTAAACAACACAAATAGCGCTCGTACGGCAAAACGTTCTGAGTACGTATACCGTCAAAAATGTCAAACTTTATGATAGAAACGTCAGTTGCCAGATAGCAGCACTAGTTTAGCGCAATCCCGAAATATAAGAATCAATCCTGGTAATAATGCTATGGATTTTTTGTATTTATGGCTAAGATGAAGTGAATGACTAAATCAAAAAACTATTAATAAATTAAAAGCGTGTGAAATGTTGATTATTAGGAAGAATATCATGGACCAAAAGAATGAAAAATAGCGATGTGTTAAAAAAAATGAAAACAAGCAGACAAATAATAATCAGAATTAAGAAACTTCAATTAGTGTTTGTTGGGCATATTATACGTCAGAGGGATTTGGAATGGGATATTATTAGTGGACAATGTGACGGAAAAAGAGGTAGAGGTCGAAAAAGAAAAACATTAATCTCTAACATATTATGTGATACAAAGTTAAATAATTTTCAAACTCTTGTAAGGACTATTGACGACAGAGAACTGTGGCATTCCGTGGTAGCCGAAGTCTGTAGCAGATACGGCACATGATTGGATTGGATGGCTAAGATAGTGTATGGTATGATTTATGTCAGATTGTTAGTTTTGTATTAGAAACTTCTATGTTGTTTACCCTCCCCTTAAGCTTGCTAGTTTCAGAAGTGCTTCTTATAAATAGCAATTTTGGCGAGGAATTAATGAGTACATTTTTGCTCTTTTTTGAACGACGTTAATGATTTTTCTTTGAATTTCCTTTTACGTGTATGTTTACTTCTTTTATTTAAATGGTTGTGAAAAATGACGTGAAATTTGGCATAGCAGTGATGAATAAGGTGGACATGTGATTGTAAATATTTTAGCTTTTATCCTTTGCCAAAATTCTAATGACGTGAACTCTCTTTTTATGGTGTTGTTATTGTTTTATTTCACTACGCTTCACATCTGTTCTCTTTTCATTAATACTATTACACTTCGGTCTACGGTAATTGAAACAGAGAAATGCTGGGCTTTTTAGGCTTTTGTAGGTATGACCAAAAACCCTTATACCGTCATTTTGTCGTCTGTCTGCTGTCTGTCTGTCTATCTGTTCGGTAAAAATTGTAACCAAACGATTAAACCTAGAGACTTGAAATTTGGCATTCTTATACAACTCTTTGACCCGCACATAGAAAAACATCTAAAAAATATATCTCCCTAAAAATATAAACAAATATGTACTCATCGAAAAAAAAATATATATTTTTTAAATTCTTACTAGGGTATCAAATGAAAGCCTTTAGTACGTGGATTACCGATCAAAATTTTATTTTTGCAAAATAAATTATTTTCATGCGATTTTTGCTAAAATTGTGCAATTTTTTTTTTGTCCCACACCTTTTGCACAGATGGTTTAAACAAAAAATCTGAAAAAATTCTAAGCAATGTACAGTGGTGTGAACCGGAATAGTACTACAGGAATTTTTGGTCAGATTATGTTTTCGGAAAATAACACATTTTGTGTTTTTTTGGTTGACGATGTACACAAGTTATAGTTATATAACACACTATACTAGAAGGCGTAACCTGGTCTAATGGTTAGCTTGCTCGCTTGCTGCGCAGAAAACTACTACTAAACTACTAGGGTTCGCTCCCAGGCGGAGGAGACAATTTTATTTTTTGTTTTTTTTTCTATTTTTATTTTGTTTTAAGTACAGACGATTCCGCTTAATTGGGCCACCGCTTAATTGGGGCAGCCGCTTATTTGGGACAAATCTCAAAGAACAGAAACCTTATTTTTTCTTAAAAGTTTATATTTTTTGGTTATATGTAATTTATAGTTTTGTCCAAGAGTTTATAAAATAAAATTATTGAAAGAAAAATATGCATAGTTTAATTTTATGTGAATTTCGCTTAATTGGGGCAGCCGCTTAATTGGGCCAAAATGCCTAATTCCCGATGTGTCCCAATTAAGCGGAATCGACTGTATTTTGTCAAAATTGTAGTTATATTTTAGCAAATGTTTCATTTAATTTTTAATAGCGTAAATTTAATAACCAATTTTTCATTCTATGTGTCATGTATACGAAACTAGAGGGGCGGAGCGTATGATTTACAATTACCAATGGAAGACATAGGCGCAATTTTATAACCTTAATGAACCTTGCTATATAAAAAAAAATTCTGCGCATATTTAGAAACCTAAATAATGATATTAGGTATTCGATTTAAAATTAACAAAAAAATATTTGTTTTCAAAGCCCTTAGATTAACAAACGATAAATTATTTTAAAAATATCGTTCATTTTTCCGTGGTTACTACAAAGCAAAATTTGTCCTACACACTCAGCATGCAGCCTTCACTTATTATATACCAGTGAAACTCTGCAATGTGTGAAAATTCACACTTCACTTCAATTTTTAAATGACATCAATTTGTCAACATTAAAATTTTTGTGTCGGTGTTTCTTTAATTGGTAATAAACGAGGTAATAAATTACAGCAAGCTGAGCTGATTCAAAACTTTGGGTAAAATGGGGGGAGTAGGGTATTGCCCCAAAATTAGCCCTACCACGCAATATCACGAGCCGTCACTGGGTCCAGCCGTTTGAACACAATTTCTACCGAACATACAGACAGATAGACACATGAGTGACGATATAATTGGTCATACCTACGAAATCCTAAAATGCCTGTAATCCTTGGCCAAAGGACTCCCAATCGCCTTCCATACTGATCTATCTCTGAATGTTCTTGACCAAAGTTTATTGATCAATTTGTCTCACCATCTTTTTATTTGACACAGTTAATCACCGTTAAATCTAAAGCCATTTGCTAGAAATAATTTGTATCCTTCCATCACGAGTCATGATTGGAATTGGTGTCAAATAATTTAAAAGATATATTCATAATTCTTCAGAATCTTATGTTCCATAACAAATTATTGGAGCGTACAAGAGCATTGTTATTCAAACAGAACTAAAACACATATAAAACTGAATAAGTTGGTAATTTTAATAAATCTAATTTAATAATTTATAACTGTTTTCGTTGTAAACGAGGAAGCTAGTTTCTTTTTACAGTCAGTTTAATACCGAGTTTTACTGGAAAATGACGAGTTAATTTCCAGTCTGAGTGTTATAGTGCATTTTAACGCAGTGGTATTTCAACTAATAGTGCGCGGGCGTAAGTATTTATATTTTAAATTGAAGGAAGGAAATACTTAGAATATATTTGCTAAATTATTTGTTCAGTTCGGAGAAATATAATACGTAAACATTTTTATTTTTCATTTCGCTGGTATTTGCTTATAATTCTTTGGATACGAGATATTTAAATATATTCATAACAACCGGGCGTAATGGATCCATAACGCACGATCATTAGCTCATTACGCCGTCATTTTTTTCCCGTTTTAATAAAAAATATAAATATGTATTTGGTCTATAACCAAGTAGGAGAGTAAATTTCAGACTAAAATAGAGAAATCAATAAAGTATCCAAATACGTGAAAAATGTTTTTTTACCAACTCTTGAAAATACGCCAACAGTACAATCACATTTACGGTCGGCACCTTATTTTTTTTATTGACATAGTCTAAAGGTTTCATATTTATGTTTTGATTTAGTTGGCAACAAACTTTTTGTTGCTTTTTGTGCATTTATGTTGATATATTCGGGCAATTCTTACATAAAGTCTATTCCAAACGATTAGGCGAAACTAGATTTTCAAATCTAGTAATTTTTACAGATTGATTGAAGCTTTTGAGAATTTTGTTCAGGAAAAGCCAACTTCAATATATAAAAAAATAGCTAATGACAACTTACAAAAATGAAAATTCCGGTTAGTTCCGCCTAATCGTTTGGAATAGACTGTATTTATTTTAATATTAATATCAATAGGGGATACGCATAAAATTTATATTTTCTTAACAGTACATTTTTTTGATATGTTAATATTAGTTATGTCCCATAACAAAACAAAAAACACATTTTAAATCATATTTCAGCGAAATTTTTTAATTAAAGTATAAAGACCACAGCGCGAAGTTTGCCGAGTAAACACGACTGAGCATGACGTCAGAAGCTACACGTCCCAGACTACCTACTCCCCAAGCCTTTAAGTGTGTATTAGAGATGGCAACGATTAATCGAATATTGAAATAATCGATTATTTTGTTATAATATTTTTTAATAAATATTGCTTTATTTTTTAATAAATAAAGTTTCGGTTAATTAATAATAAATCGATGAATTTATTATTAATCGATAATTTTATTTTCAAGAAATTACTTAGTTGTATTACTGAAACGCTGGTCGGTAAGATGACTTTGTTCTCTTCTTTTCAATAAAGTTATATTATTTGGTTGTAATTTAAATAACCCCATTTTAAAATCTAATTATATGATTTTATTTATACAAAAGGATTGTTATTAAAGGACAGGATAAACAAATCATAAATAAATATAGAAACAAGGACAAGGCTGAATATTGACTACTACGACTATATTGTTTTCTTTCAGTTTCTAATTTTAGTTTCATTTTGTTTATAACAATTATATATTTCCTAAGGATGTCTGCTTCCATTATAAAGCAAATTCAGTGCAAAAAATTTAACATTCCATTATAAAATGGTGAAAAACTTTCTAAGCATTTAGACATTTGGCCAAAGACATTGTTCTTTATCAATTGTTTTGTCCACTATTCGAAACGAATGGAAAAAAAGACAGTAGTCAAAAACTAACGAGTTGCGAACACATAATTCATTAATTTAATGAAACATAGTAAATATATTACGTAAATACATGGATTTAGTAAACATATTTTTAATTTTTATTAAGTTTAAAATTATCACAACTTTCTAACAAATTTAAAAACTTCCCTATTTATTTTCCCCTAGGCTTTGCAGCAGTGGCGCACCTAGGAATTATTAGGGTAGGGGTGGAAGACAAATTTATTTAAATTATGAATAAGGTTCTAACTTCTAAATTTCAAGTGATGATCTAAAAAAAAGGTCCTCGCTTCGGAAATACAAGTGATGACCTAAAAAAAAGGTCCTCACTTCTAAAATACAAGTGACGACCTAAAAAAAAAGTCCTCATCTCTATTTTTAAATAGATATATTTACCTAAGACGATGGTGAAAATTTTCTATAGTCTATCTCAGAAAGAGCGATAGTAATAAAATTTATTATTTGTAAAAAGTTATTGTTTTTTCACACAGAAGCGGCACACAAAATATGAATAATTCGAAACGAAATATTGTTAAGAAACAACCCAGTGTGCCGCACATCTTATATGGGAATACGAACTAGGGTTAAACACAATAGATCATAAAAATTTTACCCTAAAATTTTGAAGAAAAATATGGTCACTGGATTGCGTTTAATGATATGATAAATATGGTCACAGGCATGCGTTTAATAAAATGATAAATAGTAATAGAAATACACAAAACCAATTTAAACGTGTTTAAAATGTGCACGCCACTGGTAACTGCCTGACAAAAAGATTTATTACTATCGCTCTTTCTGAGATAGACTATAGTGTGTTTGTATGTTTTTATTTTTATTTCCTTCTTCCTTGGGGGGGGGGGAGCTGGCCCCCGGGCGCCTCCCCTGGGTGCGCCACTGTCTTGCGGCGTTTAGGGTATTACTACAAAGAAATAAAATAAAGTAATATTACAATAAATTTTACTACAATACATTTTTTCATTTCTTTGTTTTTCCTCCGGTGTCCCTCTCTTTCTTCCTCTTCTCATTCCGGCTATCTGATCTCCTTCCTTCATGCCTCCAGTTCTTTCGCCCATCTTCCTCCCTTGCCTTCCTCACTCATCAGTTCCTTTCTCCCAGACTGCTATCTCTCGGCATCTCTTCGCTAAATGCTCTATCGTTTCCTCTTCTTCCTTACACATTCTACAGAGCTTGTCTTCTGGCTTTGCTCAATATCTGTTGTTTCGTTCTTCATTGCCTATGATTTTCTCTTTTCCTATTCTGCCCCCTGATTTTCCTCTTTTCCCCTTCAAATATCTTGGTATTCCGATTACTCGTACCTCTTTTTATCTTTTCACACTCCGCGATTTGTCTATTAAGTCTGTTCTTTCCTGCTCCTGTACCTTCTTATCCTTCCTTCTCAATTCTTCTACTATAGCTGCTCTTCCGGTTCTCTATCTCTCTGCTTCTCTTATGTCCAATCCACATCTCCAAAATTACTCTTTTCTTGTCTCTCTGACAATTTGCCTTTTTGTTTTTCCTTCACTCTTTCTTCCCAGAATGCCCTTAGTATTTTTCTATTCTCTTCCCTTCTGATTTTCTCCTTAAATTTCACTGCCCTTGCTCCGGCACCCACTCTCAGCTTTTCCCTCTTCATTTCCTCTCTCACAATATATCCTGGTGTCATCCTGTCTACCCCCAATGTCCATCTCATATAGCCCTCTTTCATCATCTCCCTTTCCTTCCACTTTTATTTTCCATATTTTAACTTATAAAGATACTTTAAAAAAATAATTAACAGAGCTCTAACGAACCTAACTTTTAAAAGACAACCCATAAATACATCCGTATCTATTCTCCGTTGTAGAGCGTTGCAGTGGTACACGAAATGCCCAAAAGGAAAGTTTTGCAAATTTATAAACGTTCCTCTATATTTAGTCGAGTGACGACACGCGGCTGATTTGAGAGACTTAGTTCAGCAGCCCCACATCACTAGCACATTAAACGTCCGTGTACGTACGTCTGCACAGTGTCGCGCGCCAAACGTATAGTTATGAAACCAGTGCAAGCTTTTATCTAGCTAACAACTAACAAAAGGTATGTCAACGTCTTACTATTTAATTTAGGTGCTAAATCATAGTGTGTGTATTGTTATTAAATCATATATTTCGTGAAATCATGTGTGTTTTACCATTTAAAGACCATACCATAGCATATCCGTTATTACCCATATTTATAACCTCAAAATATGGCAAAGTACATTTCATTTTAAAACCGTAGTTGTGTAAATACGAGTCAAGAAACACGTGTAAGCTTGAAATGAGAAAAAGACATTTCAAACTGCAATATAAAATTTATTAAATAATAAAAAAAGACCATATCAAGTCATATCCATCATTACCCATATTTATAACCTCGAAATCTAGCAATTTACACTCCATTTTATAACCGTGTAGCTTGTTTCTTTAGTTTAAACGAAACTACAGGCTATTCCAAACGATTAGGCGGAACTAAATTGAAATTTAGTTCTTTTAAGTTGTCATGAAAAGAGACCATGCTTGGGTTTTTTATGATTCAGGTTTGGTATGTGAAAATTTAAAATGTGAAACAGTGAAACCATGAAAACGAATGACATATGTCAGAAATTTTAACACATTTTTCCATATTTTGAAGACAATTTTTTTTTTATTAAGATTGACAAAAAATTAAAATGCAATGAAAAGGACATTTTATAATGACAATCAATTTAATCTAGAATTTGCAAAGTGAGTATGATTTACATGGTTAAACAAAATGACCAAAAGACCGAATTAATAGATAAAAATTACTAGATTTCAAAATCTAGTTCCGCCTAAACATTTGGTATAGCCTTTACAAGACTTTGTCCAGTGGCGGATTAAGTCATCCAGAGGCCTGAAGCAGTGGCTTACGCAGAAGGAGGGGGGGGGGAGATAAATCCCCTCCCGAAAATTCGAGAAGAACTAAAATTATATTTACGACATTTCAAAATAGCGCGCCTTTTTAATACGTATAAATTCGATGTTGTGAAAAATCACCCCCTGAAATATTTTTCTGTGTACGCCATTGGCCTATGTTGAACAACAGGGCGACCATTCGTCCCGCATTTTAACATTTTGTCCCGCATTTTGGATTTGGGAGGTGAGGACCTTTTTTTTGCTCTTCACTTGGATTTGGGAGGTGAAGACCTTTTTTTCTTTTTGCTCTTCACTGGATTTGGGAGATAAGGACCTTTTTTTTTGCTCCGTCCCTCATTGCCTTCTTAAGAAAATGGTCACCCTATTGAACAATAAAAACAAAACACAAAATAATAACATATTTATTTGAAACATAAAATAGGTAAATATAATAAGTGAAAGTTTATATATTTTTAAGTAAAAATAATTTAAAAAAATTATTTTATTTATACATACATGAAATCTAAATTAATTTAATTATTTTGAGGCCCCCAAATCTTTGAGACCCGAAACAATTGCTTCGTTTGCTTGTTGGGTAATCCGCCACTGCATTTGTCTAGGGCTCAAAAGTAATTAAGTTAGCCCTGAGAATTCTGTTGTAAAATTAATGAAATGTAAATAATACTTATATAGTAATTAATGATAATGAATACTTATTTAAATAACTATAATTTCCGTTTTTGGTAAATAATCATATTTTACTTAAATTTATTTATTACATTTTGAAATACAGTTTACTTAATTCGTTCCTTGCGCTAAAATTATTATTGTTAGGAAACTGGCTTTGGCTTTCAGACAAAACTAAAATATTTTTCGCTAGAAATTTGTCACAAAAGTGGAACAGCATTCTTTACAGACCATTTTATAATTATTTATTTGGACACTACACACCAGGGAGGGTGCGAGACAGTAAGTCAGGTAGGCACCTAATGGGGGCGCGTCGACTGATAGGGCGTCCATACGGTGATTTTCCTTTTTTTTAGTAGATGGGGTGGGGAGAAGAGGGCGCCATGTATACTAGCATCAATATGTTTAAAGTAAATTTTGTCTCGTAACTTCTGACCAATCAGAGCGTGAGAGGGAATATGTCGCACGTATGCGTAGTTCAAACTAGCATACAGAGTTAATATAGATGTTGCACGTTTTTAAATATTTTTATTGACTATTTTCATAATAGATATTTATTTCAAGACAGTTCTACTGAATAAATTATAAATAAAACCCTAAGGAAATTTTATACTGATTTATATGAAATTTAAGGTGATGGGTTAGGTATAGTTTAGGAAATTATAGTTAATAAACAACAATAAAATCGAATACAAATATAATTTTAGGTATACTTAAATAAAAATAGACAAATTGTTATAATAATATAGTAATTAATAAAATTGGAGGTTATATCTGTTTTTAAAAACGGCAGGATGTATGTATTTTAACGAAATTTGGTACAATAGAGTAGAACCAGCCCAGCAAACATTTTTATATGGGCCAGTACTGGTAAAGCACATACTCCCCGGCATTGAAAGTAATGGGCCAGTACCCCGGTGTCCCCGTGGCCGTTACTGGCCCATTGATGTATCAGTTGCCGGCCCAGCAACGGTAAAGTGCAAAATAATCGCACTAGTTCCAAGATTTATTTCTGATGGTTTTAAGTAAAAAGTATGAGTGAAGAAGAGTGCTTATAAAATGCTGGTAAAGTACTTCGTATAGGCGGAATGCGAAATACAAATGTGAAGTACATTACTAATACTGGCGTTGCACTTACTTTTGGTGCCAGTAAATTACCAGCATAAAAGCAGTTTGCCGGCATTCGGCCGTTAGTTGAATGTTTGCTGGGAGGATTCAAATATAGGCATGGTATCTCAAAATTATCTTTCTTCTGGGTTAAAACTGATACTAAAAAATTTATAAATAGAACTATCTTAACAGAAAAAAATATACAATAAAAATTGTTTATAAGAAAACAAATTTTATTTGTTCTCTGCATTTTTTCAATTTGATGAATATTAGGGTAGTTAACGGGGGGGGGGGGGGGTCTAAAACTAAAATATTGAAATATATCACTTATTATTCTCTTCACTTCAAGAATGAATGTAAGAAAATTTATTTAGAACGAAGAAACATTCCTTTCGAAGAAAAAAGAAATTAAAACAAGTAAAAAATAAAAAAATGTAAACAAGTAAAAAATGAACGATATTTTTATAATTATAGCCAAAAATCAAACTTCACGTGTATATAACATATACTATAAACAAAGACTGACATCTCGTTAGCATACGGATGACGCGTAGACTCTCCATTTACCCCCACCACTATAAGTTACGAGACCACCTTATACTTTAATAATCTTGGTAAATGGTAACTTATTAATACGCCAACTACAAGTTTACTTTGAAATTGAACTTTATTTTTGACGCCGTCTACGAAATATTTCGTAACAAATACGTATAAAAACAAGGTATGTGGCGTCTAAAAGAAGAACAAATATTTACCATGGCTGTGGGAAAATGAATATTTTTATTAATATAATGTTTTAAAAGATATTAAAGTTTAATAGTGGCTTCAGGGGGAAATAATAATATTATGTGGCAGTCAACATGTTAAAAGGTCGCCTCATATATTTTAAAGGGTCACTGTATCAGTGAATTGTCATTCATTATTTTTCCAGTTGTTGAATTATCTCATCTATCATCCAGTCTTCGTTGATAGTTTGAATATTTCTTTATCTGAATGCTGTGTGTTTAATTTATAAAGTCGGAAGTACGGAGATACTAAATTTAAATCTGACGTACATTTCACTGCTAATCCTACGCATTAACTCCACGTGAATTACAGGCAATTTGCGCACGGAAATTATAATTATCCAACTCAAAATTTTCAGTCTGCTTGATAGTCCATTTTGAATGAATATCCGTAAAATAATACAAATAAATTACTGATTTTTTACGGAGAGGAGTGGACTTCAAGGGCCTTGAAGGCCGTACCAGTAATGATGGCTAATTCCTTCTGGCATGTTTTATTGTAAAATTGTTAATTATCTCGTCATAATTTAGTTTTCTTGCCAACTCGGACTCGATTGACAAAATTGCCAATGAAGAGAATCGCTCCTGACTTATACAAGGTGTCTCAAAAGAAATTTTATATTTAGTGGATCGATTAAAAAAAAAGTAAGCCGTATATAGAAAAAATGTTTATTAATTATTAAAATACACTTTTTGGGGATTTATTTCTTAAAAATAATATCGTCTAAATGTAGACCCTCGCGTTCTCGGCACTCATTTAATCGAACAGTAAAATTACTTATGACGTCTCGGCAGGTGGACTCAGGGATGGCTGCCATTTCGTGACGGATATTTTCTTTCAAATGCGCCAGTGAAGTCGGTTTATTGGCGTAAACTTTAGATTTAAGATAACCCCATAGGAAAAAGTCCATAGGGGTTAAATCTGGACTGCGTGGAGGCCAATTTATGTCACCCCTCCGGGAGATCAATTTGCCTGAGAAAATTTCACGAACACGTGGCAGAGACATATTGGACGTGTGTGAAGTTGCTCCATCCTGTTAGAACCATGTTCTTTGGTTATAGCTAGGAAAGTTTTGCAGTTCAGGTACCAAGAAGTTGTCTAACATCTCCACATAACGCTCTGAATTCACTGTAACTGCACGCCCCCTTTCGTCTTCAAAAAAGTAAGGGCCGATAATTCCTCGCGCCGACATCGCAGCCCATACAGTCACTTTAGGCGAATGTAGGGGTTTCTGATGTTTGCGTTTCGGATTCGTTGCACTCCAGTAGCGGCATTTCTGCTTATTTACGTGA
The DNA here is from genome assembly GCA_963971575.1 of Liopterus haemorrhoidalis. Classification (NCBI taxonomy): domain Eukaryota; kingdom Metazoa; phylum Arthropoda; class Insecta; order Coleoptera; family Dytiscidae; genus Liopterus; species Liopterus haemorrhoidalis. The sequence continues at coordinate 63,950,851 of OZ020613.1, forward strand.
CCATTAAGATGAAAATGAGCTTCATCCGAAAACAAAATGTTGGTAAACGTTGAAAATCGCTCAATCACCTGATTTACGAAATTAAGCCTCTGACTGGCATCTTGGGGCTTTAATTCTTGCACCATATGAATTTTGTAGGGGTGCAGCTTTAGGTCTTTGTGCATAATGCGATGTAATTATGATCTATGCACATTTAAAGCACTTGCGCGCTTCCGAATTGAAAGGTTCGGGTCGTCACGAACAGACTGATTAACATTCTCCACGTTTTCTACCGTTCTCGATGACCTAGGTCGCCCGGATTTTGATTTATCCAGCGTTGTACCAGTATCTTCAAACTTTTTAACCCAATGTCGAATGAGAGGAATGCTTGGCGCATCATTTCAGTGGCGAAAACCTCGAATACTGCAGAATTTTCTACGCGCTACAGTCGCCGAATCACCGTTTTTGTAAAACTCTCGCACGCATAACGCGCGGTCTGCTCCCGAGAAACGCTCCATAGCGACTAAATTCCCAAGAGCCAGGCTACCGATTGACATAACCCCCGCGCCCCTCGGATACGTTGCGTTCACGCAGTAAGCTAAATAAATATAAAATTTCTTTTGAGACACCTTGTACAAGACCGTAAATAATTTTTTATTATTTTCAATTTTGAAACCGATCTCTCTGTCGATGCAGCTGTTACTGGAATTGTCAGTATTACTTTCAAAACAGTTACAAAATTGGGATACAATTCAGAAAAATTGTTCTTGTAAATAGAGTGGCCGAGTGTATTAAGTCGTGCGGTTTGTACTGGTGGAAACAGTCTGATTGTCCGGTCGGTGGTTCGAGCCTCCTTCGTTGGTGATATTATTCGGGCGAGAATAATATGTTTACATTACTCCCATTTACACCCCTCATCCAGGTGTAGGAGCTCGCCCCCTGGCATCGGCGATTAGTCTTGTTGCAGAAGTAGGCCGATGTAAAATAAATAAATTTAAAAAAAAAATCTAAAATTTCTAGGCGACAATACCCGACGACACATTTTAATTTCATAAAAAAGGTCTGTACAATCAAAGTCGACTTTTAAACACAAATTTAAATCTTTGCAACATTTAAGCAGATCGTCTTCAGTCATCTCTTGTATATTGTCTGAATTGTACAAAAAGCCAAATATATTTTCGTGGTGGTGATAAATTTTGAATCTTTTTTTAAATGATAAATTTGCTTTGTCGATTATAATTAAGAAGTATTTAATTCTGAAATGTTCTTCTGCGGATGAAATTGGGTCATCAGTTCCTTCTAAAGAAAACTGTGTTGTCTTTCATCAAGTAGGATGTATTTTAAATTTTGGTTCTATTTCTAATTCTGCAGCAAGTTCCTTTGCGTGAATTACAGAAGATTTAAACCCAAAATCGCGGAAATCCTCAAAAAAAATTTTTTAGATGGGAATTTGAATGGTATAAAGGTACTGCAACTATGAAAAGAACAGATTTAGTCATTCTATAAATAAAAACAAAAAACCCGGCTCGCGCGGGGACTTCCGAAGAGCGGGGCCTTGTGCGGTCGCACCGTTCGCACCGTCCTCTGGCCGGCCCTGGATGTGCTTATAGAAAAAATATTGTCCTAAACATCCAGCATTCTGTTGACTTCTTACACTTACTAAATACCTACAAAACCCTGAAATGTGTGTAAATTCACACTTCACATAAATTTTTATGACTCCCACAATACTTGAAGGCTAACTGTTATATGACAAATTCCTTCAGTGACAATTAAATTTGCATGTGATTGTAAATGTTTGCATGTATAATGTTTCTGTATTTTTTGGCACGGGCATTACACATTGGTTTAGTAGTTAGTAGCGACTTCAATAATATTGCCAGATGGACAGTAATGTAATGACCCTATTCAAATAGCAATAATAGAATTCACGTTCAAAGGGATTCCAATCTATATAAAGATATATTTTCTTTCTAAATTAAGATAACACTATTTTTATAAAAAGTTTTACTGCAATTTACATCTATTTAAGAATAAAAGCAATAGTAGTAAGTGCAAGCAATATTTGTTTAAAGACCTAATCATTATAATGCTTCGTTCAGAACCTACAAATTATAAATTAGAATTAACGTGGAATTAGTACTTAACATAAAATTTGTACGTAGAAATTAAGCAGCATTCACAATATAAATTAAGAAATTAAGCCACTGACAGATATTTTTATCGATATCTACTTTATCGATAGATATTTGGCAGCTGTTTACATTTGCTAATGACTTTTTGAGTGTTTCATGGTTCTAAAAACAGTTGAAATAGAGGAAAAATGTATGTTTATACACATAGAAAACACAAAGATGTGGATAGAAGCAAAAAATAAACCATTCAGCATTAATTGTTCTCCGATCCTCTAAAGCAGTGGTTCTCAACCAGGGAGCCGCGGCACTCTGGGGTGCCGCAAGAACATGAAAAGGGTGCCGCGAGCTTTTCAAAATAAATTCGCCGCTATTCTCGAAATCGTGTCTTACAGAAAATACGGGGGAAATGTGTTCTCTCTCACTCGTCATAAAACCCTTGCGAGTTTATTGGACGTCGAAAACGCCAACATCTCAATTATACTTTTGATTGATTATACTTTAAATTGACTAAATAGTAACATATTTAATAGTAGGGTGCCGCGAAGATCTCACATTTTACATAGGGGTGCCTTCGCCTAAAAAAGGTTGAGAACCACTGCTCTAAAGGAATGATTGCGACATGTGCAGTACAACCGAAGAAACAAGCGATCATTTTCTTGGAAGTGCTTCGTGAACGAACAACTTTTGTGGGTTTCGGTTCATCTTGAAAAACCCAAACAGTGGATTGTTGCTTAGTTTCCGGTTCATATGAATAAATCCAAGTTTCGTCACCTGTAACGATGTATACGGATTTTGCAGTGCCTAGCTTGAATTTTTTTAGCATTCCCTTACATCAATCAACACGAGCCTTTTTTGAGCTTCGGTAAAATTATGCGGAATCCATCGCGAACAGATCTTTTCCACAGCTAAATGTTCATGGAAAATCGAAAGTATTGCAGTCTGCGATATACCAAAGCATGCCTCTATCTCACGGTGTCACATGCCGATCTTCTTCAATCATTTTGCGTACAGCATCGATGTTTTTTTGAATCATAACTGCATTTGGTCGACCTTCACGAGATTCATCACTGACGGACGCACGACCACGACGAAATTCTGCAAACTAATTGTAAACAGTCTTTTCTGATGGTGCTGCATTACCAAAAGTTGAACGAAGCGAATCTATGCATTGTTGTTGAGTTAGGCCTATATTAAAATCATAAAAAATCATCCAACGAAATCCTTCACGAGTAATATCCTTTTTTTCACAAACTTGTTTTTTTTAACGCTCATTGTCAACAAAACTACTCGGTCAATTTATAAGCTGCCACAGATTTCACAATAACAAATGTCAAATTTTCGAATATAGTAATAACACATTTCAATATTGCCATCTAGTGGTCGTTTGTAAAAACATAAAAGATAACGCTCGTATCTGTTCCGGCTGAATTTAAATTTTAATCAGAATTGCAGCAATATTTTGACAGCTGCTAAAAATACGTTGATGAGCCATTAAAGCGCGATTAGGTTAGGTAAATTCAAAGTTAACTAATTTTGTTTATGTTAGTTATAAATAGCAGTAGTGCAACTGTGTATAATTAAAATCAGTGTGCATTGTTTTTCGAAGGAATGTGACAGTGTAATGCTGAGATGTTCTAATACATACCGCGAGTCATAAACTATAAAAAGAAACCAATAAATTGTGGAACAAGAGATAGAAAATAAAATAAAGTAAACTTAATAGACCTAATTAAATCAAGGACAGTTTATTTTTAATTCATAAAATTACCGATAGAATTGCAGAGATAGACCATTGTTAGTTAAACGGTTTAGTGATGGTATTAAAATAATGGCTTATGATTAGGGCCGATATCTATCTATCTATATAAATAAGTGTGAAAGTCTGTCTGTCTGTACGGCCATCACGCCGAAATGGTTTTCAGAGATTTTCAACACATATCACGCTCAGTTATAGGCTATATTTTATCAGAATTTTACGTTAAATAAGTTTCGGTGGGGGGGGGTGAGTACAAAAAAATTTGTAAAAGACTTTTTAAGTTATATATCACTGAAAGAATTTTTCAAATCGGTTCATAATTAGATGTGGCGGCACACCAAGGCGTCGTGCTTCGCCGATAGATATTAGGACGAAATATTGTTATATCCCCCCCCCCCCCCCGCCGCGAAAATATAAACAAATATGTATTAATTGAAGATGATATCTGCTAAAAATGGTTTTTGCATAAAATATTACGATGGAAGAAGAAAAAAAATACAAAAACCGCTATAAACAACGGATAAATAAAATATTATTATTATTATAAAGTTTAAGGCAGCGTTTACAGCTAAGGAAATTAGTTCGTTACGAGTAGTTGGACATCTGTGTGCCTTTAAACCAACTACGGTGGCTTCGTAAAATGTTTATTATCTATTATCGTTTTCCTAATTCTGCTGTTCTAGATTTTTACTAACTAAACCTAACCTAATTACCTAAATTGTTCATATTTACTGTTCGTTTTTATAATTTTGGGCGAGATTTGATGTAATCGGCGCGGTGACATTTTGTTAGGTTATGTAAAGGCTTAAAATGTAAACGTTCTCTCCGATATAGACTGAGATAGCCAATGTATTTATATGTCTGTCTCATTAAAACAACTCACTAACTATAAGTTTGGAAAACTATCGATAATCTACAACGTATAACGTATTAAATTTAGAGCTCTGAACGATTGTTCGCTTTACCATATGACAAATTTATAGTGACAATCAACAGTGCACAAGTCATAGCTTATAGTCCACTAATTTAAGAGCTCTGAACGCAGCTATGCGCGCACTATTCGTAACTTTTTATATTAATCCTTGTTTGCATATCTTCGCGATTACGTACACAGACGTGGATATTTATTATGAACTGCAGCTATTCTGGTAATTTAGTGACAATTAAAGTTCTTTATCCTTAACTTATTGGGTGATAAAACTATAAAATGGACACTAAAATTACACTACATTTAATTATCAACTGTAGGCACATATACTTCTTTTGACGTGGTACTTAAAATATAATTTTCTAATAAAATAGAGATCATTTTCACGACGGAAAATACATATTTTAAAATAAATCAGTCCAATGAAATATATGACTTGCAGAATTACTACTAAATATTTTTATTCTGATGACGCTGTTTGGGATAAACATATATAAATCATAAAAATTATTAATTTAAAATTATTTTGTATCTAAAATAAGATCAAAGTATTTTTCAGGGTCAAAGGATTTGATTTCTTTTTGTAAATTAGTTTTTGATACTCATCCTTGTGGCTCAGATACAATAGTCGAGCTTACTAGTTACTCGCTGGCGAATCTGTTCGCTGCTACCAATGCAATAACGCTTACTAGTAAACTCGCCGCTCGCATTTCTCGGGCGAGGAAAGTTAAATACTGGACTAGTTTACTTGCTACTCGCGAACGAGTAGTGAGAGTGACGGCTTGTTTTACAATCGGCGGTTAAGTCTCTGGCTAGTGGTTACCGTGGAAACTTATGGTAGTTATTATATTGCAAATATGTCGTTAGCCATTGGTTTGAGCTAACCAGCAGGTAACCATGAATTGTAATACCGGCCCTGAATGTTTTTAACAATTTTCTTAGAAAGATTTATTTTCTTCGTTCACTAATTATTACTCCATTAATAGTATGTACTATAAATACCAGATTCTAATCAAGAAATCGATTTTTCTTTCCCAAAATATTGTTGATACATATTTACATATACATACTAATGAGTATTTTGATATTTAATTTCTACATTATAGATGTATTATCGCTTTGCGATTCAGTCATACTGAACAACTATGTACTTATATTATACATACTATAGGTCGTTCATTTTCGAAACAACACAATGAGTCATCAAATCAACGCGAACTTCAGCTATTTTACCAGTGGCGGTCCGAAACACAAACAAGGTGCCAAACAAACAGCTGACCAATAACATAATAAGTTATACACCACGCTACTGTTTTGCGTGCACGCAAAAGCAGTAAGCTCTCAGTCAAAAACTCGGTTCTGCGCAATATGTTGTTTCGAAAATGTACAACCTATAATGTATAGAATACCAACAGAATGTTGAGGTTATGGTTTTAAACAGAACTGTCATTTGAATAAAATGTCTCTTAAATAATCAACTATCAACAAAAATAATTAGTTAGATTTTGCAATCTAGTAAATTTTATAGTTTGATTTGAGCTTTTGACCGTTTTGGTTAAGCTTTATAAAACAAACGATTCCAAACGATTAGGCGGAACTAGTTGCAATCTAGTTACTTTCATCGTTTGAATCGTGCTTTTTGGTCGTTTTGTTTAAGCTTTGTAAATCATACTTACAATAAAAATTTTTTTGGTTAAGGTTAATAACATTTTAAAATGTCATTTTCTTTTTATTTTAATTTTTTGTGTCATTCTTAATACACATTTTCCATTTATTCATTTTTTTTGTCATTAAAATATGTAAAAAAAATAAATTATTTTTGACATTTGTCATACGTTTCCATGGTTTCACTGTTGGAATTTATTTTTAGGGTTTTGTAGGTATGACCAAAAAACCCTTATACCGTCATTTTGTCGTCTGTCTGTCTGTCTGTCTGTCTGTCTGTTCGGTAAAAATTGTAGTCAAACGGCTAAACCTAGAGAGTTGAAATTTGGCATGCTTATACAACTCTGACCGGCACATAGGAAAAATACTAAAACATCTAAAAAACATATCCCCCTAAAAATATAAACAAATATATGCTCATCAAAAAAAATATATTTTTTTAAAATTCTGAGTAGGGTATCAAATGAAAGCCCTTAGTACGTGGATTAACGATCAAAATTTTATTTTTGTAAAATAAATTATTTTGATGCGATTTTTGCCAAAATTGTGCAAAAAAAATGTTGTCCCACACCCTGTAGCCCAGATGGTTTAAACTAAAAATCTGAAAAAATTCTAAGTAATGTACATTGGTGTGAACCGGAATAGTACAACAGGAATTTTTGATCAGATTATGTTTTCGGAAAATAACGCATTTTTTGTGTTTTTAACTAAAATATGTTAAATATTTAATACGCTATGTAACACTCCAGATCAGAAACTCTGGTAGCCCAGTTGGTTTCGTGATGCACTTTGTAATTTGCAGTGCGAACGTTGCAGAGTTCAAATCCTGCTAATTTTATTTTTTTCTGTTTTTTTTTTTGCATTTCTATTTTGTTTAAATTATTTTGTCAAAATTCTAGTTATATTTTGGTAAATGTTGCATTTATTTTTTAAATGCGTAAATTTAATAACCATTGGGACGTGTTGAAATTATAATTTAATTCTGTTGGACGAAATCAGAGGGCGGGACTTATGATATAAGAAAGCAATTTTAAAAATCTTACTGAACCTTGCTGTATAAATAAAATACTGTACATATTTAAAAACTTAAATAATGGTATTAGGCATTCGAATTAAAATTCATAAAAAAATATCTTGACATAAAATTTGTTTTGGCATCCCAAATAATCATCATTCAGTTACTAAATACCTGCATAACCCAGAAATGTGTGAAAATTCACACTTCACATCAATTTTTTTTTTATTCTAATTCGATGTACATATTAGTTTCATTGAATTTGAAATGACTTTACATCATTTTTTTTGTGACAGGTTTATACAAGCGACAAGCGATACCTGCAAAAGATTCACACTTCACATAAATTTTTTTTACATGCCAACGTAAAAACTGAAATAACGCAAGCAAAGTCTCTCGTGACAACCTAAAAAGAACGAAATTTCCATTTAGTTTCGCCTAATCGTTTGGAATAGCCTGTACTTACAATAAACATATTTATGTTAATATCATTGTAAAATGTCATTTTCATTATATTCTGATTTTTTGTGTCATTCTTAATACAAATTTCGAATTTATTTATTTATTTTTTGTCTTTAAAATACACACACCGGCAAATTTAAAGGAACAGATTGACAATTATATTTTATTATTTTGTAGCCTATATCTAGATAGCTTTGAATACTCTACTAAACCGGAGGGAAAGTTTGTATCGACGCCAAGGAGAACAAAATGCACCATTTAATTTTGCTACTACTGTATATCTTTTGGTGGAGGTTCAATTATGGTGTCGGGTGGAATATGTTTGGGAGCTCACACAGAGTTAGTGGTGATTGATGGCGTTAATTGCAGATAGGTACATCAGAGATATTCTTCAAGACCATGTTATACCTTTCGCCCCATTTAATGAGAAAATTTCACCCTAATGCACTGTGTAACAGACTTTTTAAATCAAGTGGGTATAACAACAATGGGTTGGCCAGCGCGCTCCCCTGACCTCAACCCGATTGAACATTATTCCAAAAAACATCGTACTAGAAGATTACCCGAGAGATATTAACAATATGTACACTACAGGGAAAATAATTAGATTTTTATGTCTGTTCCTTTAAATTTGCCGGTGTGTGTATGTAAAATGTATTATATTTTTAACAAATGTCATTCGTTTCCATGTTTTCACTGTTGGAATTTTAAATTTTCAAATACCAACGTGAAAAATGATATAACCCAAGCAAGTTCCCTTCTCGTGACAACCTAAAAGAACAAAATTCCCATTAAGTTCTGCTTAAATCAAAGAAATGACCTATACTATAAACTTTTATCATATTTTTAATCCTTTTCAAGAACTGTACGTCAGTTTTCCGAACCTGCTATAAAAATACAAATATAGCAGACATAAATTTAATCTCTCAGCAAAATCTTTTCTCCTCGCGGTTATTTAAGCGTTTTTACATTGAGATATTTTTATAATTTACTATCCACCTCTTACGTTCATCGGTCAAACATTGTTTGGATAGTAAAAACCCGTCAAACATAAATTAATCATTAATTCTTCCGCGTAGATATATATAAGATATATAGGTCATTGTTTGAAAAATGGACGATATGCTTGTGACCTTGCGGATGTGTGCATGCCAATGTCGTTCATAAATTTTGGCCCGTTTTCAACTCTTTTAAACATACATATGCTGAAACGTCTCTAGGTACGTGGTATTTATTACTTGTACATGAGATTATGTAAATTAAAATTATTTTATGTATTGACTCTGCCAAATTTTCTTTGAACTCGTCTGTATTTTAGGAAGTTTAAATAAATTTTAGATTTTTATTACTGGGTTTTTCGAAGGAATTTGTTACTTAGATTTACAGATAAAGAGATGGGGTTCTAGTATATTTTTCAAAAAACTAATCGCTTGAAACTCTCTAAAAATTGGTTAATTAATGAATATTTTCAAATTATTTGTTTTTCTTTGATTAACTAATTTAATATATGCAATTAATTCACAAACTTATTGCCAAAAATTAAAATCAATTTACGTCTTTTGATTAAGCAGTAAGTACTTATTTGTAGGTTCGCAGTAGATTAAGGGCCGGTCTTTCCACCTTCAGATAAAGTGGCTGGTAACGTTATCTGACGGATAAAAACAATAAAGCGTCTTTCCACTTTCAGATAAAGTTATTCCTACGAATAAACTATGCTATCTGGCAGATAAGTTATTCGGTAGTCAAAGTAGCGAATAAGTAACACAGAACACAATATATTAAGAACGGACACTGGCAGCAAAAAAAAGTAGTACGTTCCCTCTAGGAATATACCAATGAACTAAACAACAACAACCGCCAAATTTAAATTTTACTATCTGATTTACGTTCATAATTACCATTATTATTGTATTAAATATACTTTATTATTTATATTATCAAAAGTTGTACAATTAAAAAAGAACAATTTAATTCCTTATTTATATAACATATAAATAAGGAAATTAAATAAATAAATCTAAATAAAAGGTGTAAGCTATTTATTTTTGAAACACAAAATTATACACAACATTAAATATTATTTTAAACACAACATTATAATTACTAATTACAAACACTGTATTAATAAAATTGGATGCTATACCTGTTTTTTTATTTTTTCGGCCTCATATTTGGTTTCTACACATTTCAGATCATTATAAGACAATATCGGCAAAAAATAAATTTTTGCCCGTCTTCCCGAGATGTACAATGTATGTATCAAATACAGTATATGATGACCAAAATTGGAAATAAAACTCTATTATTTTAATCATGTATTTGAAAATTAACAAGCTTAAATGCGTATTACTTCAACACCAACTCTCATGTGTTTGACAGCTAATGGCGGCTGATCGACAGCTAGAACACGAAGTTTCTGATAGTTTGAAGTCGGGTGTATTCGTAATTTATTTTGCACTATGTCACCATCTACCAATATACCAGAAAACTAAAACTCGAGCCAAGGTCATTACATACCAGTGGCACCCGGGTGATAAGTAACAAATAAGTGCTGTCACTGTCAAAAAGTTTGAAATTAAATGATTTAAACAATAAATTGCAAAATGGACTTGAAAAAATATAATTTTATTAATTGTAGAAATAATGTCTTAACTCCAAAATAACAGTGTACCAGTCCACGGTGAGAAAAAAATATGAAAAAAGTATCTCGTGCAATATCCAACTTTATGTCTGATTTCATTTGTACGGAAAATTAAATACATAAATTTCAACGACTATTTTACAAAATTGCCCGCTATCCACGAGTGGTTGCAGCCTGGGATGAAATGTTAGTGAAACTGCTTTCTTCTGTGAAAAAAAGGCTGAAGTAAAGGGTGTCGAGAAGGATATTTATATTAAACGTTAGCCGGGATCCACGCCTTACAGTACAATGTTTAATAATTCTAATATTCGCTTCGAATTTTAGCAATAAGATTATAATTGGTATAGTAGCAACTGCAGTATTACGCAACTTTAACGTTACAAGAGTGGATATGAAGAACCACCCACAAAAAGATCAGTACTGTGTCGGTGACGTACCTGTAGAAACTGATTACTCAGAAAAAATGAAAATGAAAGGATACCCCGTGATTTAATTTCTTATTTTCAAATTTATTATAACTTATTTTGTATTTACATCGATCATAATAAAATTAAAAAATTAAATAAACGTAGAACAATTATTATTAATATCTACTATCTATTTTTCACTCCCCCAATTTTATTACATGCTTACGACATTAATAATTGCTAAAATCTTGTATAACGCATACATAAATTTAATTTTGTTAATGACAACAACCAAAAAAATCAGCTGTGGCCACCACAGGACCGACCGCCATCGTAAAGTACTTTTATAGCAACTTTTGTTCAATATTTTTTTTCGAAATATTTTTCTGTTGTGAAATATTCACAAAAATCTTAAAATCGACACGAGTAAACTCCCATTTTTAGTCAACCGATTTTTACCAAAAGTTGATAAACTCATGCCATTGATGGCAGAAGCTTAAATATGAAGTTTCATAAAAATCCTTTCAGCCGAATTTGCTCTGCACATGTACACAGACAGACAAACGGACGGACGGACAGACAGACAGACAGACAGACGGACGGACAGACAGACAGACCGACAGACATCATGCTAAAAATAGTCAAAACGTTATGTAGGGACCTCAATTCGTGGAGATCCATCGAAATCTCTGAATGTCAAAATCGGTATGATCACAATACCTCCCTTATATATGTTGGCGGTCGGTAAAAATGGTCGACAGCTGTCAGTTTACCAATTTATTTATTTATTTCAATATAGAGAAACAACAAAAAATTCTTTTTCAACGCCTATTTCAATTACACATTCAGTGTTACCAATCTGAGGATTTAATATGTCAGTCTCATTATCCGTCAGATAACTATCGGACAGATAATTTTGAATTGAAAGACGGGATGACATTTATCCAACAATAGTATCAGATAACTTTATCTATCAGATAGTTAGCCAGAAGTTTATCAGAAGGTGGAAAGACCGGGCCTTAATAAAGTAAAATCTTTTAAAGTAAGACCCTTATTGAATGATGTTAGTTTTACACGTTATTAGTTGTTAAAACATTGTCTTTTTAGTTACGCAAGTCTCTTTTAAATATTAACTCTGAATCTGCTCCTGTAACTTTGTTTTTTTATTTATTTATTTTTTTTTTTTTTATTATTAGTAACATTATATAGGTAACATAATAAGTATATCATAAATTTATAGATATCTTTTATGTCTTGATCATACTGCACCGTTGTGATTTACAAGGTAGTGCGTAAAAGAAGCTGATAAGTGAGTTTTCATAGAATTTAGTTCAAATTTCTGTTATAAGAATAGTTTATGTGCAATGCATATTGATTGTAGTTAGCGTGTTGCACCGGGAAAACATTTTTTTCTACAACTTGGAGAAGTGATTTGCAACAATATGCAAAAATATGTTGGTTAGATTGATTTTAAAAATGAAAATAAAAAGATTTAAATTTTTCAGACATGTAATTTTCTGATTTTGTCCTTCTCATTGGGGTACAATCAGGTCACAAATGCGGCTAAATAGTATACGTGGGCTACCTTTTAAGTTTTTACAAAAACTTAGAAAGACTTTTTTATTTCTTGCTTTTCAAAGCATTCGCCTTTAAGATTTATACACTTTTGCATGCGTTCAAACCAATTCTCGAAACATTTTTTCCATTCTGGAGTTGGTATCTCAGAAACATGGTTTTCGAAAGCTTCCACGCATTTTTTGTTTGATATTGGGGAACAAAAAAAGTCGTTAAGGGATAAATCAGGTGAATACGGGCAATGAGACATTAATTCGATGTTTTTCTCCTTCAACTAATCAAATGTTTGACGTGTTGTGTCTTGCATTGTTATGTTGAAGAACGCTGCTACGTTTTTAGTTGTTCTTCCTGATTTTGTCGATGACTTCTGGCAAACAAATTGTTGTATACCATTCAGTATTACGAACAACTTTTGTGGGTTTCGGTTCATCTAGGCAGTCTCAAACAGTGGACTGTTGCTTAGTTTCCGGTTCATAAGAATAAATCCAAGTCTGCTGTAACGATGTATACGGATTTTGCAGTGCCTAGGTTGAATTTTTTTAGCATTCTCTTACACCAATCAACACGAACCTTTTTTGAACGGTGAAATATGCGGAATCCATCGGAAACAGATCTTTTTGACAACTAAATGTTCATGCTAAATCGAATGTATTGCAGTCTGCGATATGCCAAAGGATACCTCTATCTCACGGTAAGGCACATGCCGATCTTCTTCAATCATTTTGGACACAGCATCGATGTTTTTTTTTTAATCACAACCGATCTTGGTCGCCCTTCACGAGATTCATCACTGACGGACGCACGATAACGACGAAATTCTGCAAACCAATTGTAAAGTCTTTTCTGATGGTGCTTCATTACTAAAAGTTGAACGAAGCGAATCTATGCATTGTTCTTGAGTTAGGCCTTTACTAAAATCGTAAAAAATCATCCATCGAAAACCTTCAGGAGTAGTACCTATTTTTTCACAAACTTGTTTTTTTAAACGCTCATTTTTAACAAACTACTCGGTCAATTTATAAGCTGCCACTGATTTCACAATAACAAATGTCAAATTTTACGAATATAGTAATGACACATTTCAATATTGCCATCTAGTGGTTGTTTCTAAAATCATAAAAGTTAACCCTCGTAGTAGTGGGAAATGTTTCCCTAAAACTTAATATTTCGTTAAATAATTCAAGTACATTCAGGTCGTTTGCCAGAACACAAATTGTCTGACGCCCCTGAGTTCGCCTGTTTAAGTAACAATATTAACAAGGGGCATCAATGTCTGATTTTATATATATGTATGTATACAAACACTCTTTTGAACCGTTTATTCAATACTTGAAATTATTTCACGGCATACATTGTTTGAAGGACAATTTCTCACTTTTAAAAAGGACAAAAAGGTTGGGAACCTCTTTATTTTCGCACATAAATAAACAAGGATAACCTAAAGGTGGGCAAATATAACCTCGAGTCTTTAATGTTTGACCTGTGTCTACTTGCCAAAAACAAATCGCTATCTAATTTTAGAAAAGCAATTAGAAAAATTTAACTTATGCACCCAAACCTTGAACAAAAAAAAATCTAAACTAAAAACATTATTTACATTTTTACAAATAGAGCAAACTAAAGATGGCGTGAATCAAATTTTTATATATAAACCTATAAAAAAATTAAAATTGAGGGCACTTACATTTTACATGTTGACAATTAGAGCAATGCGGAATTTTTTTCAAGAACCTATATACTATTAAAATGTTTTGGCTAAAATATCTGGGTGGATTTAGATGCTGGCTGCTGAGTGAAATTAACTCTAAAATAGAGTCCGTTACGATCAGTGGACTGTTTCATTTAGTTCAGGTGAGATTCGTGCTGGCGCCTTTACATCTTTTAAATGATAATGACACTTTGTTAAACGGACCAAATAATATATTGCTTCTCGTAATAATGACTCATTTTTAGATATAAAACTTCTTTAACTCGTCAATTTGGCTAGTTTAGACAAGTGTTCTAATGTTTTTATTTTAAATTATTACTTAGAAACAATTTATTTTGATTGTGGAGTGCATAATATGCCCGTGCTTATTATACAGGGGATTCAACTCAATTGAACGGGAAGAAATTATAGAAAATAGTATATCCATCTATTGTCCAATAACAAAACTAATATTACCGTATCTTTCGGACAATAAGACGCGAGATATTTATGAGATAATTTTTAAAAAAATATTTATTATTACAATAATTTGTACCAGCAACATTCTGTTCATCTTCACTCTCTGTACTATCTTTCTGCATTATATCTCGAGAGCTTTCGAACAGGGTATACAAACTGATGTAATTACACCGATTTTAAAAAAGCCTTCGATCAAGTAAACCATAAAATATTGCTCGCGAAATTAGAAATTTTTGGTATTAATGGTACACTGCTACTTTGGTTCAAATCGTATCTTGAATTAAGGTTTCAAATAGTTAAAATTAAAAATTATCTCTCTAAAAAGCTTTCGATAACTTCTGGAGTTCCTCAAGGCTCTCATTTAGCTCCATTACTTTTTCCATTTTTATTATATCGTCCATTTTTTATTCATTTAATTTGAAATTTTTATTATTCGCAGATGACTTGAAAATATTTACTACAATTAACAATTTGAACGACTCCTTAGTATTACACCAGTCTTTTGTTGCTCTGGATCAGTGGCGCAGTTAGGATTTTGTCTTGGGGAGGGCCGAATCAAATTTTGAGGGCACGCGGGCCGCATACGGCCCTCAACCTTATTTTTTGTGGCCCGTGAAGCGGTAATCAAAATCACTTGAGCTTATTTAGGGGAAAAATATATTTAAAAATGTAAAATATACTCTCTTCCCCTTTTCTGTTTATAAAAAAATGTCAAGAAACCCTTCGGGATATTTAAATTTCCGTCACTGCTTATCATTTTATATGTAAAATAGACTGTGACCCAAATCAGTTCGACAACCCTGCTGCTGGATATTGATGTTTATATCAAATAATAATTCCATTATTTGTTGATAAAAAAATGTAATTGTTATTCCATGTATCAAAAACTTTCACTAGATTTTTTCTTCGATAAATACATATTTTTTTATATTTTTCACGGGATATATTTTTGAAGTCCCAATATTTCTCTTACTTATGTTCAGTTCTCTAAATCAGCCGCTTGGCGACAATTTGTACCGAACGAACAGACTCATGTGACGGAATAAGAATTTCTTGATTATATCTGTAAAAACCTAAAAATAACATGTAAATATGCATTTTCTGTTAATTTCAACACGTAATAAAATATAGCTTATTATTATTGTAAAATACATAAGTTATTTTGCTGTAAGATTATGACAAATTTGTTAAATTTTCAATTCATTGGACCTTCAGAGGGGGGCTTGTGTACCCCCCCCCTCCCTCTGAATACTTTACTGTTGTTCAGTACAACTTATATCAGTCCTTTTTGTGTGTAAAACATCATAATTTCTAAAATATCTAAGAAGATATTGATATTCACATTTATCTACAAAATAAAACCAAATACCGATTTTAAGAGCGCGATTGTCTCCAAAACTACTCTCTTTATTATATTTCTACTATTTCTACTCTATTTCACGTTCGAGGTTTCATTTTAAAATTACATTCTGAACGTTATACCGAAGTCAGATTTCCACTTTATCTTATCTGAATCGAGTAATTAGTTGTTTAAAACAGTTTTATCATTTGACTGGGTGAATATTTTAGTCGATGTGTCAGGGGGAAAAAGGATCAACGCTCCCCTTGCTCCCCTTCATATAATTCGTTGGAGCATATTTGGAAAGTGATGTATTTTAACTTGTACAATAAATATGTCACTTTATCAAGAGTAGGCAATCTTAAAAAAATGGTTATTTATACGAAAAAAAAGCCAATATTGTTTACAATGAAGTAATTGAAAAATTAACTACTGTTGTGGTTAACAAATTTTATCTTCAACTCTCCGAGCAGCGCCGTGTAATCTGTTGGTCCTGGGAGGGGTACAGGCCCGTCGCCCCTCCCCCCTTGGCTGCGCCACAGAAAAAATCACTTATTATTTGATATACAGGCATGTAAAAAAAGAAAGTATCATATAGTTCCGCACAAAGCTAAGAAACGAATAATAACAAGTTATTTTTGACCCAATATTTCTCTAGATATAAAGAAAATACCATCAGCCGGCACATGGAATTGTAAAACAACTCATAACAATATTGTTATATTTATTTGCTCTTTTTAGGGCATAACATTATTACAAAAAAAACTTTTTCTTCTAACTGCTTCATAACTTTGGTTTTTAAGCACGAGATTAGTTAAAAATCTCGCTAATTTCTTTTCTGAGCAAATTTTCTATAAAACGATATATTTCTAAAACCATTGAGACAGGAAACTTCACTTCCTACTCATCTTCCGGTAAAACAACAAAAAAAAACTATTTTTATTTCAAATCATTAACATCAAACATAAAACTATTTTAAAACATTTTATTGTCTATTTCCTGATAAAATATTTACTATAAAATAATCAAAATTATTTTAATAAATAATATCAATATAATCATAACCATATATATAATTTACAATCAAGTATTTGAAGTAAAACAGATGTAGAGGTGCTCATATAGGTTCCGCGGTTCATGTTACCAAAATAGGAGCGTTCAAAATGCGCATGCGCAATACTCAGCTGTTTCTTTTCATTTAAACATACGCTGTCGACATCGGCGTATCTTTACTATAATTTATCTGTGCGAATTTAATGTTATAAAAACTAATGTGCATTTATATTTATTAAATAGTAAAAGGTTTAGACTGTTTAATCTGTAAGTTGGAGTGTCAGTAGGATTTCGAGTTTTTACTAATTATTTGACTAATTTGATGTTATTGGAATTATAATAAATGCTTTAGGTAGTTGTTTAATTACCAAAACCTGCAAAATTTCCTTAAATGCTACTTCCCCTGTCCCCAAAATACAAGTAGCACTCGATTTACGACGCGTTTCTGTTCCTGAATGAGTCGTATACTAAAACGGCGTAAAATGAATTCAATTATAACTATATTATAGCCGGTTTCTTTGGTTTAACTATATTTCGAAAATAGTAATTTTTATCAGTTAAATGTTTTTAATTATTTTGTTTAGCCCTCTGTAATAATAAAAAAATTAAGTGAAATGTGAATTTTCACACATTTCAGGGTTTTGTAGATATTTAATAGGTGTAAGAAGCCAACATAATACTGGATGTCTAGGAATATTTATCACATCAAAATCAACAGTTTTTTAGGGTTTTGTAGTGGACCAAAAAACCTTTTACCGTCATTTTGTCGTCTGTCTGTCTGTCTGTCTGTCTGTCTGTCTGTCTGTCTGTCTGTCTGTTGGGTAAAAATTGTAGCCAAACGGTTAAACCTAGAGAGTTGAAATTTGGCACGCTTATACAACTCTTTGACCCGCACATAGGAAAAATACTAAACCATCTAAAAAACATATCCCACTAAAAATATAAATAAATGTGTATCGAAAAAAAAAATATTTTTTTATAATTCTGAGTAGGGTATCAAATGAAAGCCCTTGGTACGTGGATTAACGATCAAATTTTTATTTTTGCAAAATAAATTATTTAGAAGCGATTTTTGCCAAAATTGTGCAAAAAATTTTTTGTCCCACACCCTGTAGCCCAGATGGTTTAAACTAAAAATCTGAAAAAATTTTAAGTAATGTACATTGGTGTGAACCGGAATAGAACAACAAAAAAATTTGATCAGATTATGTTTTTGGAAAAAAACGCATTTTTTGTGATTTTTTGCTAATAATGTACACAAGTTATAGCTTTGTAACACGCCACACTGGAACATGTATGCTGGTGTAGTGGTTTTGTCGCTGGCTCTTCACCCAAGTAAGTCGATCCGAAAGGGATCGAACCCTGAGAGAAGAGACAATATTATTTTTTGTATTACTAAATATAATTAATATTACGTTATTTTTCTCTAAAATTTCGCATAACATAATATAGCCGGAATTTATAACCTGTTCACCTAAAATAAATCAATTAAAACGGGATAAATCCTAAGAAATATAACGTGTTGTTATTTACCTGCAATTATTACTCTAGAAATAATTTCAGCACTCAGAAATATAAAAATTTCGCTATTAGCTACTCTTATTCTTAAATTTTTTTGAGAACTACCTCTCTTCGCATGTTATTGACATCTGACACTACCGATAGAGGCGCTACTGCATTTTACATCATGGCTGACTTTGGTAGGATATTTTTGACAGGTTCAATGGTATCTTCATGTGATATTTATTGAAACACACGGGAACACACTTTAAAATGGTCTTTAACTGTCTTTCCACTTCTAAGAACATATTCCCATGCTTGTCTTCTATCCATAAGTACACGTGCACCACCACGTAAATTCAGAAACACGTTTTTTTTTTGCCACGTTTCGGAACACGATGAAAACTTAGGGCTCTATCACGACTTTTGCATTGAAAAGATAAACACAACAATTCACGTTGCATTTAATTTTTTCTTGCTATTTTAAAGACATTTTTTTAAAAACTTTCTATGAAAATAACTGTAAACAAACTCGACTATCCTACAACCGTCAGTTTCTCAAAATCTCACTAGAGGCGCTTCAGTTATTGTCAGTTGACAATACAAATGGCAAATATCAAAAGTATCCTATTCCTAACCACCATTTTGGTAGCGACATCAGCGCCTCTATTCGCGACTGAAACTAACGTTGGCGGCGCTGCGTACAACAGCTAATGGCGGACGAGAAGCGTATATGTCAGAAGTTTTTTCTTAATATTTATCTGTTCAAACAATATTTCGCCAAAAAAGTCACTATATTTTAAAATACTTCTTAATTCACATAAACTGCAGCACAACACGCTACAAATATTATCCAAATATACGCTTCTGTTTAAATTAGCCAGTCACCACCAGATGTCTCACTATTATTTACAGTCGCGAATAGGTAATGTTTATTCTCAATACTTTCAAAAACCGTCCCGTCTCCGACAGACCGGATATCTTCGAACGAAAACCGGAAAAGTGCCTAAATCCAAATTGGCGTGATGTAACTTTTACATAATCCCAGAGGTCAAGAAACAGAACTAACTTTATCATTTCGTCTCTGCACTTAACATAATAAATGTCACTTAAACATAACCTACCTTATTCTAAATGTCTATAGCCATGCGCCCAGCAACTCAGGTATAGAAGCCAAAAAAAATTCTCTTGCTAAATATAAAAGAGATTGAAAATATGATAAGCATAAATTAATTGTCAAAGAGACATTTCCAATATTTCATTAAGATATTTTCAGTGGTTCAATTTCTTTTAAAAAAAAATACCTTTTTTCATATGTAATGAATACTGTGGTTTCTATTAGTAGCAATCCATTTTTACACCTGACAACGTACCTGACCTCGCCAACTTTAGAAAGAAATAACATATTTATATTTGTTTATATTTGCTTCATACATCTATATTAATAAAATTGGAGGCTGTATTTGTTTTGACGTAAAATACGCATTTGTATGCAGCTGATATTAGGTCGTTCCCGGAAATTGAGCGTAACGAAATTAAAATAAATTTCAAACACTACGCGTAGAATAATCAGAGGCACATGGCAATAATATGTGATAGACCATGGATCTACGCGTGATACTGCTACTTATCACCTTGAGTTTGAGACAGCGCCAGCATTAAACACGCGAGGCAAAAATGATGCTACTACGCGCTACTTAGGCAGTCAAAACTCAACAATCGGAGAGGCTTCTTTTAAGTTTTGAAATGGGCTTTTGCGAAACAAATCAAAACATGATCAAAACAAATCAAAGCCTCATTTAAACGGTAAAGTTACTAGAATTCAAAATCTAGTTCCGCTTTACCCAAAGAAATAGGCTATAAATATGTTTTTTAATGTTGACGGCAGCTTACTATGAAAAATGTTTTTTTAAAGACCAAATTTTATTCCATCATTGGGGTTTTATTCTGCCGATTTTTTGCCCTTGTCTATTTTTGAATGAAATTATTATTATAGGCCTTTTTATTTCCGTTATTAAATTTATATAAATTGTACTCTAGCTCAGGGGTTCTTAAACTTATGTAGTGCGAGGACCCCCTCTTGAACAACTTTTTTTTGCGGACCCCATCCCAACCCTAGGCATTTTACGTCGTTCTTGAGACTTAATTTCTGACTCAATAATCTCATAGGCACTACGTTGTAACAAGTATTGGTAAAAATGTATCGCTGGTTATTTAAATAAATGGTCTTGTGCATTTATAGAGGAACATTTTTATTAGCATATAGAATAAAAAACAAAATTAATAAAAATAGTAGTAAAAAGAATAAAAAAAGTTACAAATTATAATACGTTAAACTCGTACAAACATTTCTTGGTCAAATATTGGTCAAAATAGATCTTATTATAATATGTTTTCTGTAAATAATTTGCAGTTGAATAAAAATAATTAAATTTTTACTAATTATTGTTTAGTTATGTCAATAACTACTTAGATAACAACAAATACAAAAAGTCTTGACTATGTAGGATTTTTATTAAATGAGTTATTTGAATAAAAGCGAAAAGTTGGGGGATGTAAAGTTAATATCAAAATTGTTTCGCGGACTCCCGGTAATGAATACGCGGACCCCCAGGGGTCCGTGGACCACAGTTTATCCACTGCTGTAGCTTATGATGTATATTACATTCCATTAAAATTATTTTACAATACATGTATTACTTAATATTTACACATAATAATATTCTTAATATCTGATTGAACTTAATTATGTTAAATTCACGGAGCCCATTTCTGGGCATTGGTCTCTCCCAGTTGGGCCCAACGTTGACGGTCGCTTGTTTCCCTTCTCCAAAATTTGCCTGCTGTTTCCTTAATTTCATCTTCCCATCGAGTTCTTTGTCTTCCTCGCCTTCTTTTATGGTCTCTAGGCAGGGCCGGCGCTAGGATTTGCGGGGCAATATGCGAGAAGAGCAAAAAAAAAAAGGTCCTCATCTCCAAGTGAAGACCATGCGCGGAGCCTGTTGTTGAACTGCGAGGCCTACTGTTGACCGCGGGGCCATGTGCCGCCGCACATGCTGCACATTCCATGACCTCTTTTGTCCTCGTATGATCTCTAAGGCGCATAACATGACCAACCCATTTCCATTTCAAGGACCTGGCAGTTTTCAGAATATCTTTTAACCCAGTTTTTTCCTTATTTCGGATAGACGGATTCTGTCCGACCTTTTGATTTTTAGCATTGATCTTTCGCGTATTGGCACGTGCGTAGTTTGTTACTTTGTTTTTGGGTTGTAGACAAAGTTTGACATCCGTAAATCATAGTGGGGCTAACAGCTGTCAAAAGCGTTTCTTTTTATTGTGGCTGATAAGTTCGAATGGAATATATCTTTTAAGTCTTGAATGAAATAATCTGGCCTAAACAGATAAATTCGAGCGCTCTGTATGTAGTTTTTTTATTGAACTTTTGCCATCCAATTTAGCTGTGAAAATTTTTTATTACTAAACTAACCCATTGTAATCTTTTGTTTGATTGTAATTGCATGCTATGTTGATTCATTGATGACTTTTTAACAAAAGCAATTGTGTGTCATAAGTATTAATGGAAACAAAAACATTACTAATAAAAAAGCTGGCAAACTAAGAAACATTTTCTTACTTGATAATTGATGGGATTTTATTTTAATTACAATTTTGGCATATTGAAAGATCGTTTTAGATGAAGATGTTCAACAAAATGTTACTCAACAATTTTAATGACTGTATTTTTACAACATTGCCAATTAATAACATTAGATAATTGGTCGATATGGTTATCTTTGCGGATAACGTCCAAGATCTTTCAAAATTGATTCAAACACAAGGGCGGCTTTTATTAAGGGCAAATGGGCAATGACTCAAGAAAAATGTTTCTTTTAAATCTTTAAATCATAACTGCCACTTTGTTTTAATACGTTATGCTCAATTTGACTTCGTGCGATTTTTTAAACAGCAGCGCTCCCACTTTTCGGGCACGCCTTCTGTTATACACCTCGATACATGTGTAGCGCTTAAAAATTAAAAAAATTCGCAAATATTTACTCGCATTTTTATAAATTAAAAATGTACTGTGCTTAAATTAACCTGTTCGCTATTAGCATATTGACAGCTGAGTACTAGAAACAACAGTCATATTACCTTGGAGCACAGCGCCGCCACCGGTAATATCACTTCTCAATAGTTGTACTACGTATGAGAAGCGAGCGTATACGCTAATGCCAAGAAACGAATGCTGTATGCATCAGATGGTCTTCAAATCTTCTGTACAAGTCTCGTAGCGAAAAGGTTAAATACAGGCGAAATTCAATGAGTAAAAAAATTTTTCATTAAAATTCTCAAAATTGATAAAATAAATAACCTGATATAATGCAAAATACTTTTTTTTTTCCTTGAAAATTGTTTTACAGTTTAAAATTTTTAAATTAATTTGTAAATTGATTCAAATAAGCTTATTTTTGGCCTAATTGATTTTGCGGTAGAAATAAGGGGGCCCTATTTCTACCGCTTAGGGCCCCCTTATTTCTATCGCTTAGGGCCTCCACTTGTCATGATTCGCCACTGGTTAAATATGACAATCTTATAAATCCGTTCAACTAAATTTGCTTTACACGTGTCTTTAAATTTGCGTCATCTTAAATTTTATTTTTATAACGTTTTTGTTTGAATGATTCTTGGTTTCATAAAGGTTAACAGTTTTATGTTTTATTACATTCTGAGGCGCCCAACTATTACTTTTTTTTATATTTGCCCCTGCAAATAAATTTGCTTTGTCATTATTTACCGGCGCATTATTATTTTGCATGTCACATGCTTTAATCATACTTTGATCTGGAATAACAAAACGCAACTGTCAATAATACTTATTTGGCAAACTAATCACCCATTAGTTTTAGTCTGTCAATTACATCCGAAGTGTTCATACATGATTTCTCTGTAGTATCTTTTGTTCCATTATTTCAAAATGTATCCTAAATATATAGAGAAATGCATTAATTTTTTCATCGATATTTATCATCACATGGTCGAGATATTTAAGGTAATTAAATTATTTTATACTAGCTCGGAGTGTACCGAGTTCCTCTGTTTAACTCCAAACCGCTCGAGGAAACGCATTTAGGCCTTTTTCTCTAACGCTCTGGAGTTAAACAGACCTTGGAGCACTCCGAGCTTGCTTCCCAAACCCTATAGATTCTTTAGAATTATGAATGTAATAAAAATTGTGTACAGTATTTATAATTTGACTAATTTAAAGACAAATTTTGATTTTAGTTTTTAGTTCTGGGTGAGTTTATCGAGTGCAGTAAGATACTGTCGAAATTTTTAACTTGCGAATGTCACTTCTTTAGTAAACTTTCTGTGGGCAGAAACTCGGGAACGTTGCAAGAAGGTTAAAAACATTGCCGCACATTTATTACGGACTGCAATTTAGTTTAATTTATTTTAATTTTTTCAAGACGATCGTGTTATATTTGTGGTTCATGTAAATTAAAAAAAATTAATGTGAAGTGTGAATATTCACACATTTCAGGGTTTCGCAGGTATATAATAAGTGAAGGCGGCATGCTGAGTGTGTAGGACAAATTTTACTTTATAGTAATCACGGCAATATGAACGATATTTTTAAAATAATTTATCGTCTGGTAATCATATAATAAGACTGGTTATTAAATTTACGCTCTTAAAAATTAAATGCAACATTTGTCAAAATATAACTAGAATTTTGACAAAATAATTTCAACATAATAAAAATGAAAAAAAAAAACAGAAAAAATAAAATTCACTCCGTACTCGAACTCGAAACCCTTCGTTTCCAGCTCATTATAACTTACGACACCAGTGCTCTAACCATTACGCTATCGCACGCCTTGCATGTGAGTGTCTTACATTGGAATAACTTTTGTACTTTGTGAACCAAAAATCACAAAAAATGCGTTATTTTCCGAAAACATAATCTGATAAAAAATTCCTGTTGTACTATTTCGGTTCACACCAATATACAAAACTTAGAATTTTTTTAGATTTTTAGTTTAAACCATCTGGGCTACAGGGTTTGGGACAAATTTTTTTTGCACAATTTTGGCAAAAGTCACCTCAAAATAATTTATTTTGCAAAAATAAAAATTTGATCGTTAATCCACGTACTAAGGGCTTTCATTTGATACCCTACTCAGAATTTTAAAAAAATATTTTTGTTTTCGATGAGCACATATTTGTTTATATTTTTAGGGGGTATGTTTTATAGATGTTTTAGTATTTTTCCTATGTGCGGGTCAAAGAGTTGTATAAGCATGCCAAATTTCAACTCTCTAGGTTTAGCCGTTTGGCTACAATTTTTACCGAACAGACAGACAGACGACAAAATGACGGTATAAGGGTTTTTTGGTCATTCCTACAAAACCCTAAAAAACCCGGTTTATCGGTAAATTTTCTAAAAAAGGTTTCGTATTGGTTTCGGTAAAACATTTTTGGTTTGAAAATTGTTTTAATATTATATAATTTATTATAAAAATATAATAAATAATATTATAATACCTATAATATCGATTACCCCTTCAAGGATTTTTTTTATATATGCACGGTCGAAAATTGACTATTTTTTTTTATGATAAAAATTGATTTCTTACACAATCAAATTGACACATATACTTATTTTGCGTTCACAATCTCGAAATTAGAAATTAGAATTAACTTTAAATTAGTACTTAACATTAAATTTACACGTAGAAATTAAGTAGTGTTCACAATGTAAATTAAGAGAATAATAGAAATTTCGATTTCTACTTTATCGATATTTGCCAGCTATTTATATTTGCTAATGAGTTTTTGAGTGTTTCATAATTCTGAAAAGAATTAAAATAGACAGTTCGTTTTCCAGGTACATACATCTGAAACATCGTAATTTGGTTCTTCATTCGTTTGTTCCACTCTTCCCGCATAAAATTATCAAATGGTTTATTAATCGACACATCCAAGACTTGTTAACTTGTAAATCCTCCAGAAATTACAGCTAATTCTGTATTCATTTCTATTATATTTTCTTCGTTGATTCCGTTTTATTCGCTCTGAATTGGTTCCACACTAACATCACACACTTTTTAAATAACGTACCTATACTTTCGGACCATAAGACACCACAATTTTAAGTCGATTTTTCTGCGTTAAAAGGTGCTGTTTATGCTTCGAAAAATAAGGTAAAGTCTGTTCCTTTGGTTTAGGCGCAACTAGATTTTCAATTCTAGTTACTTTTACCGATTGATTAAAGCTTTTGTTCATTTTGTTCAGGAAAAGCCAACTTCAATATATAAAAAATAGCTAATGACAACTTACAAAAATGAAAATTCCGGTTAGTTCCGCCTAATCGTTTGGAATAGACTGTGTGAATTCACTTAGTATATTCAGATTGTATATTCTTAGTTCGAATTGCTTGAGGCAGTCTCCAAATCTCTATTTCTAATGACGTCACAAGGGAAATATATACTTTGTTTTCTAGATCGTAATGAAAATATTTATACGCATATAGCAAGGATGAAAATGACATTTCATAACAATAGTTAATTTAAAATATAAAGTGAAATAAACAAACGCACTCGTGTTAAAATATACACAAAGAAGCTGGTCTAAAAATAAAATAAAATGCTATATCTAGTTTTGAATACACATACAGTAAAGCATGTGCACTGTGTTGCTTGCCAACATATTAGCAATGAGGCAATCACCTAACCTACCACTAGCTTTCATTACTCCCTAACGCAACTCCTTTTACAAAAAAAATAAATAAACAAAAACGTTTTTTAGTAAAGAAATTATTAATAACTAGTGGTGAAATTACCAGTAATAGAATTCTGTTCTATAGTTGACAAAAAAATAATACTTACTTGGCAACCACCAATAATAATAATGCTTTATTTCCCTAGGCCTTGTGGCGTTTAGGGTATTAACCATTTAGTCCAGTAACCTAGTACATCATAAGTTGCATCGAGTGGGGGTAGTAAGTTTCGTTTTTTTTTTCTTGTATGGGTTGTGCCTGAGATGCAAAATCCAAGTTTTCGATCTCGGCAGCCTTCCGGAACACTTTTGAATTTCGCAAAAACTGCTAAATTTTCGCACTCTTTTCGGTTTCTGCCCATTTTGACCATAAAGGAGCACGTTTTCGACAAACACCATTCTATGCATTTTTAAACTAGATTAAAGTTTCTACAATTTGAGACCAAAATGGGCTCGGTAGTCTTAATAGTTTCCGAGATACAGCTTTTCAAAGTTTGAAAAAATCTCCAAACTTGAAAATTGTATGCTATATCATGCTCATGGGCACTGTTTATGTTTAGAAGTGAAAACTACTCCTTATTGTCAAAAATTATAAAATAACATTGCAAAATCTTATATTGCTGCCGAAAATACTGGTTATGTAGATTATTACGCTCCGAACCGTGCTATTCGAATGTTTCGAAAAAAAATTGATTGGTTTTTTAAACATTGCTCCTTCATTTTTAGTGATAGAAAGTTTTTTCAAAAACGATTTTGTAGGGCTTTTCAAGAGCTATAAGACTATGTAAATTAAATTCCTTAAGATCTCTTAGTTTTTAAATGGGGTGAGTTTGAAGGGCTCGAATAAGGTGGTGTTCGCTTGTAAATAGAGGTTTTAAACGGCTATATCTCGCCAAATATTCACTGTACAGAAAATATATGCACAGGGAAATTTAAGTCATTAAAAAAGCAACAATTTAGTGCTCTATCATTTTTTTCGTATCTCCAGTAATTTCGGAGATATTTTGAAGAAAAGGGTGAAAAATACGAAATCGCAAAAAATCGTTTTTTCTTTAAACTCCAATTTTTCTAAAATTAAGCATTTTAAATTGGTCAAACTTCTTGGGTGCACTGAAAATACATATATGAAGAGAACCACAGAAGGGTGAGGATCAATTTTAATTAGGGGGGTAAATACGGGGTTGTTTTCACTGATTTTTTCGTAGAAAAAAGTAGGTACCGACCTTATTTTGATCATAAGTCGCTTAATTTTTATACTAGAGACTTTTTCTTTTTTTTGTTTGAAAGGTCTAATCAAATACTTTAAAAAAGATTCAATGAGTTTTCTTCGAAAAATGCAAATTTTTCCTGTTATTTGACTTTGAATCTTTCAAATTATGCATTTGGCGAAAAAAAGTTAACTATTAACATGCCGTATCTCGGTTCGTATTGGTCGTAGAAAAATAATAAAAAAAGGATTTTGTTTGTTTTTTTAAAAGCTACAATTTTGCTTTCTACAATTTTTTTGATAAAATGCATATTTTTCGAGTTATTCGCAAAAAACTTTTTAAAAATATCGATTTTTTCGTCGAAAAACTGTTACACTCGTATTGTAGTTGAAAGTTACCATTATTTATAATAATTAATTCTTACCCACATGCTATAGATACCATTACTTCTATTTATTAATGTTTACTTCACTGACTAATGTTAGACAGGTTGTTGAAGATATAAAGGCAATTGTATATGATGAAACATGAAAATTAGCATAAAATTTTCAAGTTTGGAGATTTTTTCAAATTTTGAAAAGCTGTATCTCAGAAACTATTGAAGCTACTGAACCCATTCTGGTCTTAAATTGTAGCAAATCTAGTTTAAAAATGCATTGAATAATGTTTGTCAAAAACGTGTTCCTTTATGGTCATAATGGTAAGAAACCGAAAAAAGTTCGAAAATTTAGTAGTTTTTGAGAAATTCAAAAGTGTTCCGGAGGGCTGCCGAGGTCGAAAACTTGGATTTTGCATCTCAGGCATATCCCATACAAGGAAAAAAGACGAAACTAACTACCCCCACTTGATGCAACTTTTGCCCCATAATCATGACAAGGTTACTGGACTAATTACAAATAAAATAAAAAATAACGAACAATATTTGATAATTTTACAATATATTTTATCTTTATTATATATGTTATGGAATTGATAAATAGGGCAGTATTCACAATACCCTGACATGAATAATGCCCAAAACAATCTATATCGTTAATAAATGTTATAAAAAATATTAAATTGCCCGGGCATTATGAATACTGCTCTGTAACCGTTGGGCAGAGTGATTAAAGCTGTTTCTGTTTAAATCACTTTTGTTTATTTACGTATTAAACCTTTACAAACGTATTAACAAACTAACGAAATTATAATAACAAAATTAAGCAGCAACAGCAGAACCATTAAGAAATAAACATTAAAATTAAAAATATTAAAAATAAATGAAGAAAATAAAACTTTAGGTATAATCCGTCTCAATTTGTAATACGAAACTAGATCTGGTTACTTTGGTGACTGTTGTGGTGTAAACAGACTTTGGCGTATCCGTGTGAACCAATACTATGACAATATTATAAATGTATTGTCAATATACAACATAAAAAATTGATGTGAAGTGTGAATTTTCACACATTTCTGGGTTTTGCAGGTATTTAGTAACTGAATGATGATTATTTGGGGTGCCAAAACAAATTTTATGTCAAAATATTTTCTTATGAATTTTAATTCGAATGCCTAATACCATTATTTAAGTTTCTAAATATGTGCAGTATTTTTTTTATATAGCAAGGTTCATTAAGATTTTGAAAATTGCGCCTATGGCTTCCATTGGTTGCTTAAATCATAAGCCCCGCCCTCTGATTTCGTCAAACATAGAATTAAATTATAATTTTAACACTTTCCACTGGTTATTAAATTTACGCTTTTAAAAATGAAATGCAACATTTACCAAAATATAACTAGAATTTTAACAAAATTATTTAAACAAAATAAAAATGCAAAAAAAAACAGAAAATATAAAATTAACAAGATTCGAAACCCTAGTTTGGAAGTTAAGTTACATTATTAAGCGCACGACAAAACCAACCACGCCATTAGAGCTACTGATCTGGTATGTTACATAGCGAATTAAATAGTTAACATATTTTAGTTAAAAACACAAAAAATGCGTTATTTTCCGAAAACATAATCTGATCAAAAATTCCTGTTGTACTATTCCGGTTCACACCGATGTACATTACTTAGAATTTTTTCAGATTTTTAGTTTAAACCATCTGGGCTACAGGGTGTGGGACAAAAAATTTTTTGTACAATTTTGGCAAAAATCGCATCAAAATAATTTATTTTGATCGTTAATCCACGTACTAAGGGATTTAATTTGATACCCTACTCAGAATTTTAATTAAATATATTTTTTTTTCGATGAGCACATATTTGTTTATATTTTTAGGGGGATATGTTTTTTAGATGTTTTAGTATTTTTCCTATGTGCGGGTCAAAGAGTTGTATAAGCATGCCAAATTTCAACTCTCTAGGTTTAGCCGTTTGGCTACAATTTTTACCGAACAGACAGACAGACAGACGACAAAATGACAGTATAAGGGTTTTTTGGTCATACCTACAAAACCCTAAAAATGAACTTTCTCTGTTAGTTCCGTATTACAAAATGACACAGACAGCTCAGTATCTATTGCTATATTGCCAACATGATACATGAAATAACCTAATCAAGTTCCCTTGTCGTGACCACCTAAAAGAACCAAACTCCTATTTATTTCCGCTTAAACCAAAGAAACAGACTATAGCTTTAAATTTAGCCCCCCCCCCCCCCTGCAAATTGATACTCCATAACACAAATATAAGTAAATTTTTAGGGGTTGAAAGGCGTTTGAATTTCTCAGTCAATAGATTAATTTTATAGGTTGGTAACAGTGCACAAATAGGAAAATTTACATAGGTAAATTAATGAGTCATTGACAAAACAATATATTAATAACGTTTGTTATTGTTTAAGTAGCTATTTTTTGCTTACCAATGAAATAAAGTACTAAAGTGGCAATAAAAAAGCAATTTCTGAATATAAATACACTGGAAATTATCAATGTCGGACAACTGTCAATGTCAAATAATGTCATGTACAGCTAGGATACATACTTTTTGGTATGAAAATTGGTCAGAAAACAAAAACGATGATTATGGAAAGATACGGGGATAAGAAACATTTCATTTCTTCTATTTATTGGAAATTACATCATTAATATATCATAGTGAAAAAAAAAACTTTTTATAAAAACTTGGCGTCTCTATTTGCTTTCGAAAACCTTTGCTTTTTATCGTATTAATTTTTATTTTCTTTTTCAGGAAACTGGAAAACCCACTATAATAACGAAGAGATTTGAAGGACCTGTAACTTATCAATCTAAGGAATTATTGGACGAACAAACTCTAAGATTACTAGTAAATAATCATAATTTTTATAAACATTAATAATATATTAGTACTAATTTAATTTAGAAAATAATAATAATAATAGCTAACATGCCAGTTAGTAAATTAGCGTTTCACATTTATTTTTTAGTTCATTTATGATAATTTTCTTGCCTGTACTTTTTTCGATTGTGATGTTGAGAGATACTGAAATCAGAACCGGAAAACCGAACCTGGATAACCCCACTAAAATTACAAATTAAGGTTTGATTAGCATTTTATAATTTAAAGAATGCAATTTATTACTTTTTCGAGTAATTACAAGTTCACAAGTTGTGAAGCACATCGCTGTCGTGGAATACCCGTAACTCATTTGCAGTCGGGCGCAAGAACGCAGTCTGAATTTTTTCTTGGGAGGAATTAGAGACATTTTTTTGGAAAATGTACTTTTTAACTTGGTTATAAAATAAAAGTTCACACATAATATTTTATTACGGAAATTAGATTTGAAAAAAACATAATAAATTAAAAAGTAACGTCAATAAAAAAAGCAAAATTATTTAGTGTAGAACACATTTTTATTTTTATTTAGTTTTGTTATAAACATGCTATGCATTTAAATAATTTTAAAATAAATTATCAAAATTGAAATTGTAGAAAATTAAATTAAATTTCTATTTTAGCTAGAACAGTGTACGGACTACGAAGAAAGAAGAATTATTCGGGAAAAATTAAAACAAGTTATGGCAGATCAAGAAGGTAAGCACCAATCTATATTTTGTATTTGGAATTTAATTATTTTATTACTATATACGATTAATATTAAGTTTACGTAATAGATGTTGATGTTATTAACTCGCTATTTCAAATAAAATATGGAATTATTGTTCTCAATTCAATCTAATCACTTTTATTACGAAAGTTGGTATTAAATTTGACTAAAGCAAATATATTTTAATATTTATTTATTGTTCTTATTCTGGTTCTAATAATATTTTATTTTTTTAGCATGTGCCAACGTGGTATCACGAACAGTATCCAGCGAACAGGAAACAGAAGATGACAAAACAAGCGTACAGGGTGAGTCATTATTACTACCTCTGCTACAGGAACTTTTAGACAAGAAAGTCAATTCAGTTCCTTTAAATCGTTCTGGTTCAAGCCATAGTAGTGAAGGAAGTACAACAGCAGCCGCTGATTCTGGTACGGAATCAGGCGAGGACTTGCGTTTAATTGCAGCAGGACTTTGTGATTCTACAGACCCAAAACGTCAAAATATAGAACCATTAAGTCCAGGATTATTAACTGAAGTACAAAATGCTCTTTCAAAATTAGAGACATCACTTCAGTTAGAAACTAATTCAGATATTGGAATTGATACTTTAAAAAGAACTTCATTACTAGAATTGATCAAGAGGTTACAAGCTAATTTGTTGATAACCAAATCCACAACTGATCAAAAACCAAGAAGATTTCAGAAGAATAGATCGAGGCAACATAGACACACAGTTGGTGTCAGTAGTGAGGAACTAGCAGCAGCTAGAAAACTTATAGATGACGTAGAAATTGATCTTAAAGATAATATTACAAACCAAAACGTAGAAACGAAAGAAGAATCTAAGGTTACTCTTCAAAAACAGCATTCAGATGGTAATGTTACCCCTTCGTTATATACTCATGTTCCCAATACAGTACCAAAACCATTTACAAGTTTAAGCAAACCACCTATTGACATCCACAGTTATAAACTTGTTAAAAATATACAAGAAGCAAACGAACAGACAGAAACTGAAGAAAACAAAAAAGATTTCAGAAAATCACTAAGTTTTGACAATTATAAACCTGTGTGTGAAACAGAGAATAAAAAGACATTATCATCTTTTATTTCAGTAGACGCAGTTTGTGACAATGAAGAATACGAAAATTTCAAAAAATCATTAGCTATAAAGCATATAAATGAAAACATAAATTACTTACGGGAAATGGACAAAACAGAACAAAACGAAACAACCCCAGAAAAAACACCCCCAATAACAGACAATAAGACATATGAAAGTATAATAGAACCAGTTATTTATAAACCAACTTACCCAGTAAAAGAAACGAATGACAGTGTGACAGATGACAATATAAAACCAAACCGATATAATAACAAAAAACTCAAAATGAAACGTGCAAACACAATAGACATACCAAAACCTGCAAATTTTGTTTTGCAAGATGAAGAATATGATGATTCTGTTTTAGATAATCCAGAATATTCACCAAAAAGAAATTACCTAGCACTTCGTGGTCCAATAAGAGTAGGTAATAATCCAAAATCAACTGTACCATCATTTGAACCAAAAACAGAAAACGACAAAAAATTTATGGCCTTTATACAAAAACACAATAACAATCCAAACTTAAACTCAATATGGAATAGCAAACCTGTAGAAACAGCCAATAAATTCCCAGCTTTACCATTTACAGAACATAATTGGAGTAGGAAATTTGGAAACATAAAAACAATTTTTGAAAGCGAACCTAGAAGAGCTTCAAGTCCTATGATGTTAAATTCAGCTAAAAAATTCTGGCAACAAGCTGAAAATCAAAATATCCCTAACAAAACTAAACCAATAGAAAACATACCCGAACAAAAAAAGCAAACAAAACTATCATGGAACCCTGAAAAAGTTATAAGTGGATCTTTAAAAGTAGAATCTACCCCACAAGTAAAAGTTCAAAACAATCTGGTTCAAGGCAAACAATATAAATTCATCCCTCAACCACTCCCAGTTAACAAATTTTCGCATGCACCAATGTCAGCTTTTAAACCACCACAAAAGAAAATAAACCTACCCCAAAAAGCAGAAGATCCTAGTTCACCCCTCTATCTTTATTCCCCAAAACAACTAAATTTCCCAGAACCTATTAACGTACCAAAACCTCCACCAAGTCAACCATGGTTGACAAACCAAAATGAACACCGCGTTCTTAGTTTAGCAGCTTCTAAATTTGAAAACACTCCAACTATAGAAACTAAAACAACTAAAAATCCCCAAAAAACACACCACTCCTCTTTTAAAACAATTAATAAACCAGAAAATGAAAAACCTAAACTATTTGCTAATGATACTTTTTATAAAACCACAAATAATAATAAAGTTAGAAGACTTAGTGGGGAGTATGATGGCAAAACCATGAAACAAAAGGTACAAGAAAAAGAAGAAGAAAAACCACATCAAAGAAGAAGAAAATTAAGTGATGATTACTCAAGTATGATGAAAAATAAAAACATTTTAAACAAACAAAATTCTGTGGAAGATAAACCAAAGCATAAATTAGAAAAAGTAACTCAAAATAAGAATAAAAACGAAAACTATGATAAACCAAAAGAAAAACAAGTACCTAAAGTTAAAGAAATGGTTTATAATGATAAAATTAATCACGAAAATGATTATTACGTTTATGAAAAGCCAAATAAGAACAAAAATGAAATTTATGATAAACCAAAAGATAAACAAACACACAAACAAAAAGAAGCGGTATATAATGATAAAATTAATAATGAAAATGATTATTATGCTTATGAGAAACGTAAACCAGAAACACATGTGAAATTCAATGAACAAGCACCTAGCAAAATTGTTTATACCCCTGAAAGTGAATCCGAGATAAAGAGCGTACAAGATAAAGTCCAGATATACAATAAAAAAGACGAAACATTTGCTCCTTTAACAATTTTCAATAACACACACCTCGATACCCCAAAACAAAATTTGGATTATTATAATACAGTTGAAGAAGGTTATCCAAACCGTTATACACCAGAAATTGCGCAAATTAATAAAGTTTATGAAACACCCCATACTTACACTGATAGACAGGGGTACCAATATTACCAGGAACCTAAATTTGAATATAACCAAATATACGAAAAACCCTATGAGTCACAACCTGTCAATTATAACCAGTATATGTCTCAACCTCAAAATTATCAACAAACTGAATATAATCAACAAATGTATAACCAGTATCAACCTGAACCTGTGTATAAAGAACCTGAAGTATGTCAACCTAATACCTACAACCAAGAACCTGATATTGTTAAACCACATTCACCTGTAATGTCTAAATCACCTGTTCCAGTAGTTCAGTATTATGCTGAACCAAAGACTTTTGTACCCAAGGAACCCCAAATTTATGTTGCTACAGAACCCCAAGTAATACATAAAACGTATGAACCAATTCCAGAACAAAATACAAATCAAATACAGCAAACAAACCAGTTACAACCAGTTCAGGATACTTCTGGTACACATGGAACTCTTCGTTCACCTTCTGGTTATGAGATAAATATACCAGACTATTCAGTTCTTAAATTACACGCAAAATATAATAAACTAACACCAGAGCCAGAAGAAAATGTAGATAAGCCACAAAAGAGTGAGAAACCAAAACAATTATTGAAAATATTTGATTATTCAAGTCCAGAACAATCACCTCCACCTGAAAAAACAGTTGAAGTACCTGCCACAACCCCACTGACAGAGTATAAGGCGGTGAGCAAAGTTATGGTTGGTCCTGTTAGTCAACAAGCAGTAACAGTCTCACAAAACACACCAAAAAGAAGAGAAGAACACGACAGTGCTGCTAGTCATTTACAAAACATATTACAAAAACGAAGTTCTCCTAAGGACTCTGAATCATCAGGAAGATTAACAGCAAGTCCAATTTCACCAGTACAAGAAACAGGACGTAGATCTGTAAGTCCTAGAGTACCACTACCAAAACAAAACCTAGAAACAATACACAAACCACCAGAAATTCACGTCAACAACAAAACTATAACTTCTGAGAGTTATGAAATAGAAAACAATGGTGAAACAATATTAAGTACCAAACTACAAATACCACTAAACAATATGCAATACATAAACCAAAATAGAGTAGAGGATAAACCTAAAACACTCTCACCAACTTATGGATTGTCAAAATCCGATTCTTGGCATCAATTGATACCAGAGCAACACCTCAACGCTAGACCATCACCTAGAGCTTCGCCACAAGCAAGAGCAGCTCTTCAGAAAGCAAAATCAAGTCATTCTTTAGCAATGCCAAAACAATTTGAAGCAGGAATAGCTAGAGAAGAAATAGAGACGAAGAAAAAGACGGTTCAGGCATATTTTGGACCACAACCTTTATCAAAAACTTCATCAAGTCATATACTTCATGAAGAAAAGAAAAAACCTAGTAGATATTCTGGAAAATCAAAACAAACAAAACAGAATGCTTTGTCAAGAAGTCAGACAATGCCTGAAGTGGCTTATAGTGATTTATTGGAAGATATTGACGATGTTGATGCTGAATTTGAAAATATCTTCAAAGCATCTGTTTGTAAATGATAAATAAATAATCATCCTTTCATTCAACCATTCCAAACAAAGCACTGCCCATAAATCATCATCACTAATGTAACTTTGGAATTAAATGGAATAACATTAAGAAGAAGGACTTGGATCAGCTGTTAGGGTGAGGATACTGCGAGTGATTTTTGCTGGTTGTGTGCTGTTTAGGCACTCTCACAAATCCATGCTTGGAACCCTTGCCACTGTCTTGTACTCTGTGCCCTTTTTTAGCCACAAATCCAACACTTGTGATTTTAATTCGGCAGCCAAAACAATTTTTTTTTTCAGCATATTTTTTTTGTATAGTATTTTTACCTGTGTTATTTTTTTTGTGTTATTTGCTGTTTCCTTTTTTGTTTAATCATATGTTTAACAGTGGAATTTAAAATTTTAAATCTAATCAGGATTGAAATATGAATTAAAATTTACAAAACAAGGAAAAATGCTACAATTTTTGGTATAAACTGTCGTTTATTTGAGTTATCTCAATGATTTTCCGTAGCTCCGTGGCAACATTGTTGTTTTCGGACTACAGGGAGGTGGGTTCGAATCCATCTATTTCGGAATTCCCATCTTTCGCTTATACATAATCAGCTCAAGGGTTGACTCGACCTGAATTATTTAGTAGTCCATCTATCTCAAAATAATTGTTACTTTTATAAGCTTTTTTGTGACGTAGGACTAGGCCTAGCTGCTCGGATAGTTTGGGGCGACTTACGGCCTTCCGCCTGAGACTATAGGTCGTACATTTTTGAAACAACACACTGCGCAGAAACGAGTTTTTGACTGAAAGCTTACTGCGTCTGCGCGCATGCAAAGTAGTAGCGTGCTGCATGACTTATTATTTTATTAGTCAGCTGTTTGTTTGGTACCTTGTTTGTGTTTCGGATCGCCACTGGTAAAATGGCTGAAGTTCGCGTCGATTTGATGACTCATTCTGTTGTTTCGAAAATGAACAACCTATAAAATAGATCCCAATTGACATCGTTATATCGTTAAAACTACGTTTCGCACAGTAATCGTGTTAGCATATCCGGAAACAGCATGTTCAATTCGCGCATTGCGTATAATATTTCCAAAATGAAATAGCCACTCTTGTTAAGAAGCTTAATAAAGCGGTAATGGGTTTATGGCAGTAATCCCAAGACTCGTAGCTGTAATAATAATAATAATACCATTATTATTATTATTTAATTTCTTAAAAACCATTAAGGATATTTTCCAAATTTATAATCCTATTTTTTCTAAATTTTAGAGGTTGTTTTACTTGTTTGTTAGATTGTCAACGTTCATAGCGTGCATACATTAACAACATGGCGCTTTGGCGACCATTTGATTTTGAACAAATTCCTAATTTCTGTTGTGAAAATAGTGAATCTGTGCAAGGTGATTTGGAGTGCGAAAACGTGGACGTTGACGTGGAATGCGAAAATGTGGACGTGGCTACTAAAGAAAAATATCATTTGTCAGAAGATTGCAATGTTCTGATACGTTTATAAAAAGTTAGTTTCGGAAGTTAATGATAAACCTATACTTAGAACTGCGAAATTAACTAGTGTTCCATACAGAACAATTCAACGTATCAATGTTCGTGGCAAAAATCAGCAGCGAGAACGACCTGATTTACAAGTTTTCAATAAAATAGATAGTTTTATGTCTAAAACAATAAATAAAACATATGACTTTTATTCGAAAAATATAGTGCCGACTATGCATCCTTTAATAAAAAATTTGGAAGAAGACGGAATAGAATTTCCATACAAAATTAGCCATATGTATAATTATTTAAATTTGCTAGGATTTATTTTTGTTGCAAAAAAAGAATTTTGTTTGTACAAATTTGAAGTATTTACAGTCTGTTTCAAACGCTTAGGCGGAACTAAATGGGAATTTCGTTCTTTTAGGTTGTCACGACAAGGGACCTTGCTTGGGTTATTTCATTTTTCACGTTGCAATGTCAAAATTTAAAATTACAACAATGAAACCATGGAAACGAATTACCTATGTCAAAATTAAATTAATTTTTTAATATATTTTAATGACAAAAAAAATAATAAATGGGATATTTGTATTAAGAATGACACAAAAAATCAAAATATAAAGAAAATGACAATTTAAAATGATATTAACCTTATCAAAAAATGTGTATTGTAAGTATGATTTACAAAGCTTAAACAAAACGGTCGAAAAGCACGATTTAAACGATGAAAGTAACTAGATTGCAAAATTTAGTTCCGCTTAACCGTTTGGAACAGACTGTAATATAGACTATAAAGACCTTAAAACAAAACGATTTTTAAACATGCCTATATTTATAATTCAAATATAGCCAGCCTAAACCTGATAAAAATGTGAAGGAATATAATACGTTTTATTTTAAATAATTATTACGGTCCTTGCAACTATTTTTTGACAGAACCATAAACTCAGCAGGTATAATCAGACATTATTGGAATCAGAAACGGAGAGGGGCCATTTCATTTTGGAAATACTATAGGCAAATGGTTACAAGATAGGGTGACCATTCGTCCCGCACTTCGCGGGACGTCCCGCATTTTGATTTGGTGTCCCCAGGGCCGAATTTTGCTCTGTACTTATATTTGGGAGGTGAAGACCTTTTTTTTGCTCTTTACTTATATTTGGGAGGTGAGGACCTTTTTTTTTGTTTGCTCTTCACTTATATTTCGGAAGTGACGACCTTTTTTTGCTCCGTCCCGC
Organism: Liopterus haemorrhoidalis; assembly: GCA_963971575.1. Taxonomy (NCBI): domain Eukaryota; kingdom Metazoa; phylum Arthropoda; class Insecta; order Coleoptera; family Dytiscidae; genus Liopterus; species Liopterus haemorrhoidalis. The sequence goes on from OZ020613.1 coordinate 63,989,814, forward strand.
TTTGCCTTCTCCAAGAAAATGGTCACCCTATTATAAGAAAGACTCTATCTGGCGGAATAATGTTGAACTAACCAAATAGACAAGTTTGTTCTGACACACGTGTTATATTTGTTTGGATTTTTGATTTTGTATCTGTTTAGAATAAGCGAGATATTTATTAAGAAAACACAAATCAAGACAAAGATATTAATAAATTCTTTCTAAATGTCAGATTACAACGTATTGTCCATATGTCAAAAAGTTGTTACTGTCTATTTGGTTAGTTTCGATTTTCCCACTTTGGCGCTGCAATCTTAAAAGGTGTTACCTGTAATATATCGTGCGTGCTATTATGGTTTTATGGAAATAATTGGTATCTCTGGATAACGGTGTCAAACCTACTAGCGGGGTAAAGAAAATTCTGCAGAGGGGGGCAAAGAAAATTCTGCAGAGGGGGGCAAAGAAAATTCTGAGAGAGGGCTGAAATATGAAGTTACGTCATTGAAACAAAATTATAAAAATTTGTTGCCTTTTTTGAAAATTTTAATTCATAACAAATCCTGATAAATAACTTGTGTTTATATTACTAAAAAATTACTCTAAAAACAAAATAAATTTTCAAATAAAATAGCAAACGACTTAGCACACCTATTCAAGTATGTAAATATTTAAATATTTTAGAAATAGTTGCTAAGAATTAGCAATAGTTATCACAAATTTCACAAATCATTCACTTGATAGCAAAAAAAATCAAAATTTTGTCCATGATCACGCATGTATTTGTTTAATGTTACACAAATACCAATTAGCACCAGTGCACATGTAACAAAATTTGTTAATATGCATGTAGAAGCTGCAGAGAAATATGTATGTTTGCTATTAGAGCTTAAATTATAAACAAATAAATACAATTAACTTCATTTATTGTTATTTGTTATGTACTGACTTGTTTTTTCATGTTTCAGAACGTGTGGAGACCACGGAAAAAACTATTGTTAAAGGACCACATGAGAAAATTAAAGGTGAATATATATTCTGATTCCACTACTTTTGTAAAAATAAACTAAGAGGAAATTTTGATTTCAATAGTTTGCACCCTTGTAATTGTATGTAAAGTTATTATAGAACATTCCGTATTATGTATCATTTTCATTCTGGTGTTGGAAGCGTGGAATAAGAAATTCAGCCAATAGGATCGCTTTGTTTTGAAAAAACCCGTACCATGGTGTCGTAGGCGCGGTGTTACAAGCGCGGTGTCGCAAGTTCAGAAATTTCAACTCTAGCGCTGGCCGCACCGTCGAAACCATAGAAACAGATATATTTTTTCGGAATGGTGAGATCTTTAGCGAAACACTTATATTAATTTACTAAAAAAAAAATTAAAAAAACGTAAATTGATGTAGCGAAATAGCGACTTTTACAATGTTGTCGGCAGTCATAAAGTTTATTATTATGGATTCGGTTTCAAATATCTGGTCTGCAGAAATGTCATGCAGTGGGTAAACTAATAATACACCCCCAAGCAGGGGCCAACAGAATCTTCATTCTAATTGTGATGTCAAGTAAAAAAGATTGTGAATTAAATTCTTTTCTTGTAATTGAAGTAACTGTCTGTGTTTTTTGTGTCTCATTTTTTGCAACAAGTTAAAATAATCTCCCTGTTGCCTTCTGTTTCTATGTATATATGGGACGTACCCACCATCGCTTTTCTTCATATCGCAATAAGTCTAAATATGTATAAAAAAGAGCTAGACGTCTCCTTCGATTTGACGACATATTTAATGGAATTAAGTAACCGTTTACTCCAAACAATTGTATAATCTTTTAGGTTAGATTTGGGTTAGATACAAATGTTGTCAAAACCAAAAACGCGCACTTATCACGCCTCCAACCCCATCATGAAATTCGAACTTGTAAATATAACACCACGCCTCTCACCCCTGTCGCGCCTTTTATACTACCATGAAAATGATGCATTATTTTTGAAGATCGGCATAAAACAATTATCCCGTATAACCAGTGATGGCATCCTAAATTTTCAGGAAGCGGTTCTATAAAGTCATGTGATATCTAAGAAGCTATTCTGTATTTTTAAGAGTGAAAACAAATCACTTACTTCCATTTATTAAATATAAGGAAAAAATTTTAAGAGCGTATTATTAATAACCTATAAAATAAATATTACATTTGCAACACTGCAGGGCACGGCGCACGATTCAAAACTGAAGTCAGAGTAATTAATTTATTTTTAATAATTCTAACAACCGGTTCCCTAAGGTTTCAATAATTTTAAGAAACGATTCGCGCGAACCGGTAGAATGCCATCACTGCGTATAACTATAATCACATTGTTAAACTACAAAAGAACTAGGGTTCATGTTTACAGCCACGTTGTAAACAGTCAACGGTCAGTGGCGCATACATACGTTTAAGTACTAACTATAAATAAGTATACTTGTTTTTGTTAATCCTTTAAGTAAGATGCGTAATGTGAAAAACTAATCCCTACGGCTATGGGTTGACACGCCTAGTTATATCACTTCCATTGTAATTTTATTAGTTCCGTAACTTTTATTATTTTATTGCGATCTTCAAAAGTAATAACGTACGGACTATACAATAATAATTAAAAATGCCACATTATAAATTTATAAATATATCAATACATTTGATAAACATCATGTTGAAAAATTGAAGTGAAGTGTGAAGTTTCACACATTTCAGGGTTTTGTAGGTATTTAATAAGTATAAGAAGCCAACATAATACTGGATGTCTAGGTATATTTATTACATCAAAATCAACAGTTTTTTTCAATAATCACTTTTATTCGTTATTTGAGAACTAAAAATTAAATATTGTTTTTGTTCACTTACATTACAAATTATAAAACCTTTTAAAATATACAAACACAATATACGGATAAAAGTACGTTATAGAAATATCGCCCATCATATTTGATGTCTATTACTCTTTTATGAGTTTTAAAAAATCCTTAAATTTTGGACTCAAACGCTCTGTTAGAAATGGTAGTTTACTAAGGTACCATTGCAATTTTTAAAAATTTACTCTACCAATATCTCGTAAACTATTGCTACGATCAAGCTAAAATTTTATATCTACAACTCTTTTATGAGTTTTAAAAAACACTTAAATTTTGGTTTCAATCGCTCTGTTAGAAATAGTAGTTTACTAAGGTACCATTGCAATTTTTAAAAATTAACTCAATATCTCGAAAACTATTGCTTCGATCAAGCTAAATTTTGATATCTAATACTCTTTTAGGAGTCTTAAAAACCCCTACAATTTTGGTCTCAATCGTTTTGTAAGAAATGGTAGTTTACTAAGGTACCATTGCAGTTTTTAAAAATTAACTCGACCAATATCCCGAAAACTATTGCTACGATCAAGCTAAAATTTGATATCTACTACTCTTTTATGAGTTTTAAAAAACCCTTAAATTTTAGTCTTAATCACTCTGTTAGAAATGGTAGTTTACTAAGGTACCCCTTTCATGTAATTTTATATTAATAGTGTCGACAGTAACATGCTCTCCTAAAATCAAATTAATTATCTTTCAAAATAATTAATAAGAGACAAAACCATCCTTTGAGCACGGCTACTAAGAGCTTTGGGCAATTTTATTACAGTAAAATTTAAAAAAAATAAAATATAACCTCACTAAATAAGCACCTAAATGTCAACCTGACAAATAACGATTGAACAATCCAATTACAAACTGACAACATTGGAAAAATGTACCAATATTACATAAATAAATGTACTGAGTTATGGATTGATTTTGATTAAAACATATCATAACGTTGGTACTTAAATTAACCAAGTGTGACGTCATCTCATATTTATTGTGAATGGAGTTTACTCTAACCACTGGTTTAAAAAAATATTTTCTTCTTTAAGCAGATGTCCCCCTTAGTCTTCTACAACTTCATTGTATAGTATTTTTTTGTAACTATAATAATAAAGGTAATATCGGCGGTGGTCGGTTTCGCTGTACAGTTGTAATTCCATAAAAATTGTTATAATTAAAAATATCCTATTAGATAAAAATTCTCTACACAATTTGGTGTAGGTATGAATTGTTAGTAATTTTATTTCAGATTGTTAGTTTTTTATCAGAAACTTGGAGAACTGTGGTATTGACCCTGTTTTTAACGTTTCCAGATAGCTTGCTCTTTAAGATGTGTTTCTAAAACAAAGAACTTATAAAAACCTGTTACCATCCATGCTTCTGTCAATACAAAATATAAATGTTTAACATGTGCAAATTTTGGCAAAATTATTTGGCTGAAATATTGCTGTGACGTCCTACTGACGTAGTTGATGAACACGCGTCTTCCAATATAAAAAAAAAGTCATTTAACTAATTTTCACATTTGTATAACTAAATTTTACGATTTTTCATGCGTAACAAACTTTTTTAAATCTTTGTGAAATGTGTAAATATAATGTGTTAAATTTAAACCATAAAGATAATTCACTATAAAATAAAAATAAATAACAATTTATTATAAAGCCTTGCAGTTGTACTGTCATTTTTATTTCAAGATTAGCTAATGCGTTGGCAGTACACAAAGAACCAGAAATAAAACATTTTGTCAGACCACGAATGATTCTATACAGTCTTTACGGAAAGACAGTTCACACTATTTTTTGAAAGACAAAGAGTTGGTCATAAGTAGTTGCTAGTATAGTTTTACTGTAGTTTGTAGAAAAAAAGTTGTAACCAAAATGTTTCATCAAAAAGGTAAGAATAATATTTAGTAAGGAACTATAAAATAGGTGGAAACCTATTATTGGGCAATTTTTGACTTCTCATATAAATAAAATAAATAAACTATAGTGCGTTCAAGTGTTAGTTTGCAGTACAGGTCAAAGAGGGTCCTATTCAATGAGGTAGTATAACATAGGGGAAAATTTTTAAGATCGTAGCGCCTCGCGGATATTTTTGAAACCATTCTTAAACAGATACCACTTGACATTTACTAGTAAATAATAGCGAAAAGTGTATCAAAAATCGACAAAAAATAAATAATTGTATGGGATTTTCTGATTGTTTTAAAATTTTATAATCAAGTAAGTATACACACGTACTGTGAGGACTTTTTTTTAAGTGACATTACTTGTAAACATCTTAAATACTACATTTTGTAATCTGGTTTTAAGTTATGGCGGCACAGTTTTCTATTGTCGATTATTTTAATTATATTGAGGGTTTAAATAATAATTCCCGTGTTGTTTACGAAGGGGTAGAAATCTACAATGCTGGGCATATAATATTGTGTGGGGTCACTGAGAAAAACAGAGTTCATAAAGATTTATACAGACTTGTGCATTATAATCAAACCCACACACAATAACAGGAATTTTCAAGATTTGCGATAATAAATACAAAATTGAAAATATTATTTGTAGTCACTATCATTAAAATGTAATGAGCAAACTTTCATATACCACTTTTTTTCCAATTTTTAAAATGTTTATCTAAACATGGCGTCGATTCCTAACCTCTTGCTTTCCCAATTTTGTTTAGAATCGTACGGTGTCTCATATTGGTGGAAACAAATGAAACGATATTTCCGGGTTTCTTCTTTTCAATGAATTGCACATAGGCACACAACAATATGTATTATACATTTTTCAATGATTATAATAAAACTTTAAAAACAAACTTCATACAAAGCCAATAGACAAAACGAAATGTTATCTGTCGCATACAAGTTCATGAAACGCTCACCAGATGGTAGGGTGCTTAGCTGCAAATCCCTATAGAGACTGAACGAGGACGAGTTGTTATGAAGCCAACATCTCTTTAGGCGGGGAAACGGGGGTTGCCCCGAGGAGTTGTACAATTTGCATACATCAATGTTTTGCCGATAAGAATTGAAAGTAAAAATATATTTTCTTAGTTTTTCTTAGCAATAGCTGAATAAAATAAATGTATATTAGGCAACTTGTTATACTCCTCGGGGCAAATCTCCTTTTCGTCTCCGCAGGGTCTTGGCTTCATAACAAACAATGCTAAGACATGGAGCGTGCTGCGTCTATCTATATTACGTCAATGGTTCTATTCCATACCTCCTAATGAGTTTTCTCAATAACGCTATCTTTTTCTATCGTGACGACATTACCACGCACTGATCTGCGAAAATGCGACACACATGGTTAGGTTCCTAGGCAGCACTTTATACTAAGGATCAATGGAGCAGAATACACGCGATTGCATCCCGAACCCTGGCAATATGTAATCGTGGATATTTTGTGTTTTTTTAGGTGTTGAAAAGCACCCACAGATCCTTCATTATAGGTTCCTAGGGAGCACTTTATGCTAAGGATCAATGGAGCTGAATACACACATTTGCATCCCCAACCCTGGCAATATGCAATCGTGGATATTTTGTGTTTTTTAAGGTGTTGCCCAGCATCCATAGATCCCTCTGTTTAGGTTCTTAGGGAGCATGTCATACTAAGCAACTTATACAGCAACTTAGGCTATTAGCGCCCGAATGACGTATAGATTTACTTAATTGTATTAAAAATATTGAATTGAAAAATATTCCAAAAAAAATATAGAAATATATATTTTTGAAAAATAATTTAAAATTTTTTTGAGTCAATTACAAAAAAGCCGACCGGCGTAGCGTAGTGGTAACACATATGCTCTGCGTTGCTAAGGTCTCGGGTTCGAATCCCGTTCAGGCATGGAATTTTTCAAAAAATAATTGTCCTGGCTAATTGCCAAAGCAGCAATGGCCATAAAAATTTAAAAAAAAAAACAAAATAAAGTCTGAGGTACAGATTCAAAAAAATATCAAAAAATCCATTTTTTTTGAGAAATTTCTTGACAATAAATGTGCCGAAAAAAATCACTTAATAATATACTTACAAAACCTGGCGTAAAAAAATCACATATTTTTCAGTAACTGGTAAAAATTGTGTACAGCAGCTTAGGCTATTAGCGCCCAAAAGACGTATAGATTCACTATTGTGTTAAAAATATTGAATCGAAAAATATTCCAAAAAAATATAGAAATATTTTCGAAAAATATTTTTAAAATTTTTTGAATCAAGTATTAAATAAAATCAGAGGTACAGATTTTACAAAAATATCAAAAAATCCATATTTTGAGAAATTTTTTGACAAAAAAATGTGCCAAAAAAAATCACTTATTATATACTAACAAATCTTGGCGTAAAAAGATCGCATTAATTTTTCTGTAACTGGAAAAATGGTGTAGAACAATATTTAAAATCCAGATTTTTTTTAAATTTGAAAATAGGTGTGCTGCATCTTTGGCTAGTAGCTCCCAAAGAACATACAAACTTACTTAGAGCTATTAAAAATATTGAATGGAAAAAACATTCCAATAATGTATCTTCACAATACTTAGAAAACATTTAAATTTCACAGAATTTTTGATATTTGAAAAAATGGTGTACAGCACTTTAGGCTATTAGCGCCCAAAGAACATACATACTTACATCTGTTAAAAATATTGCAACGTAAAAACATTCCAAAAATTTACTTACACAATACTTACAAAAAAATTAAAATCAACATAATTTTTTGAAATTTGTAAAAATAGTGTGCAGGATCTTTGGCTATTAGCACCCAAAGAACATAAAACTTAAAGCTATTAAAAATATTGAATCGAAAAAACATTTTCAAAACCATTTTTCTGCACAATATTTACAAAAATCCTAAAATCCACAGAATTTTTTGAAATTTGAAATAATGGTGTACAGCAGTTTAGGCTATTAGTGCCCAAAGAACATACAAACTTACTTAGAGCTGGTAAAAATATTGAGACGTAAAAACATTCCAAAAATTCACAATACTTACAAAAAAATTTAAATCCACAGTATTTTTGTAAATTTAAGAAAATGGTGTGTAGCATGTTCTGCTATTAGCGCCTGTGGAGACCCATTAATGAGTGTGACGTAACGGGAAGCACCGTTAATGAGATGATTTAGATAAGAGAGAAACAACACATTACTGGGCAGTCGTGTACGGATATCAGTAGTGTAAAGTGAGGACTATTAGTGTAGGAAAATAATATAAGTGTAGAGTTCATAGATAATAAATAATAGTTATTCATCCAAGCAGAATTGTGTATTATTTACAACCCAGGGTAGCACATATTGGCGACGAGGTAAGTGAACAAACCCAATAATAATTTAAAAGAAAAAATAAACGGGGTCGGCCATGAGCATCCACAACGTTGTAAAACGTTAAAAAAAAAAAAAAACGCAATATGGGGGTAGAAGTTATGAGCTTCCCCAAGGTTGCAAAACCTAAAACGATATGTGGGGGTAGAAGCCGTGAGCTTCCCCAAGGTTGTAAAACCTAAAACGATATATGGGGGTAGAAGCCGTGAGCTTCCCCAAGGTTGCAAAACCTAAAACGAGATATGGGGGTAGAAGCCGTGAGCTTCCCCACGGTTGTAAAACCTAGAAAGATAAAGGGGGTAGAAGCTGTGAGCTTCCCCAAGTTAGTAAACACGAAAATAAAATAGGGGGAAGCTGTGAGCTTCCCCAAGGTTGCAAAGAAAATATATATGTTATATTTATATAGGATCCATGAGCCACCCCACGAAAAAAAAGTAGTAAAATAAATAAATAATTTTTGTGTAGTCACACATCTTATTAAAATTTGTTTTAGGGTCATTTGTTAGCAAGGATGACGGATACAGGAATAAAACCGTTTCTATGTGACAGCATTGAAAAATCAATGCTAAGAAAAGAATGGGAGAAGTGGTTAAGGTCACTGGAGTTGTATTGTGCCGCAGAAGAAATAACAGAAGTTTTGAAGAAGAGGAATAAACTATTACACTTAGGCGGATCACAGCTACAAGAGGTAGCGTACAATATTCCAGGGGCCATCGAAACGTTCGATGAAGAAAAAAGCAATGATGTATTCAAGACCCTGGTAGATGAACTAACAAAATATTTTTCTCCGCAGCAGAATTCTACTTTTGAACGACATATATTTAGGAGTCTCAAACCCGAGGATGGAGAAAATTTCAATAAATTTCTTTTAAGGGTACGCCAGCAAACGTCAAAATGCCAATTTGGGAGTAATGCTCAGGAAGCAACCGAAATTAACCTGAAAGACAAAATTATTGATAGTTGGGCTTCCCTAGAATTAAAGAAGAAACTACTGGAGAAAGAACGGTCACTAAAAGAAGTTATCGAACTCTGTCAAGTTTATGAACAAATCGGAAATCAGTCCACAGTTATGAACACAACTAGTAGCGAGCCAAACGAGTCGTGCTCAACTATCAACAAGATCACTTGGAAGAGAAAAAATCCAGCCAATGATCAATGCACTAGATGTGGCAGACCGGGTCATTCAAGGAACAAAAAAGACTGCCCTGCCATAAAGGCTGAATGCAGGAAGTGTGGATTAATGGGGCACTTCGCATATTGTTGCAAGACGAGAGCCACAAAAAGAACAACTTTCCAAGAAAATACCAATTGTTATAAAGATAGTAAACGTAGACGTTTTAATGTCAACTGGGTACAAGACGAAGATACAAGGTCTTCACCAGAAAGGAGAAATTTTGAGTGCTTTAAGATAAATGAAAGACATAGAACGCGGAATCTAAATACCGCCGACGATTTGCTCCAGTGCGTTGTGGGAGGGGTGCCCATAACCTTTCTTATTGATTCAGGATCAAGGGTAAATATTATAAAAGGGGAAGATTGGGACACATTAGTTGAAAACAAAGCAGTAGTGTGGAATATCGATCCACAAACTGATCATGTACTTAAACCATATGCCTCTGAACAAGCCCTAAAGATTAAACATCGATTCCAGGCGACTATTAATACCCTAGGGGCACCAGAGACAATTACGCATTTCTACGTAGTCGAGAGAGGAGAAATCTCCCTGCTCGGAAAAGAAACGGCGAAGCAAATCGGTGTTCTAAAAATTGGAACAAATATTAACCAAATTAATAAATCGACCATATTTCCAAAGATAAAAAACGTCACAGTAAAATTAGCAATCGACACTAACGTGAAACCAGTCAAACAACCATTAAGACGCATACCAGTAGCAGTTGAGACCCGAGTAGAAGAGAAGTTAAACGAAGCTCTGAAAAGAGATATAATCGAGAAGGTAACGGGACCCAGCGCATGGATATCGCCTATAGTGGTAATATTTAAACCAGATGGCGACATTCGCATATGTGTAGATATGCGAAGGGCTAATCAAGCCATTCTAAGAGAAAACTACCCGCTACCAACATTCGACAGCATTATGGCAAAGCTGAGATATGCAAAATATTTTTCTCGTTTGGATTTAGAGAAAGCGTATCACCAGTTGGAACTAGACGAAGAAAGTCGCCCGATCACAACATTTATTACATCTAAAGGGATGTTTCGTTACAAACGCTTGATGTTCGGCGTGACCTCAGCTCCAGAAATATTCCAGAGAGAATTTGAAAGGTTACTGGTTTCTTGTGAAAATGCTGTTAATTATTTAGATGATGTAATTGTATATGGAAAATCCGAAACGGAACATGACGCATGCCTAAATAAAGTATTACAAGTGTTAGAAGAAAACAATGTCCTATTAAATAAAGGTAAATGTTTATTGAAAGTTCAACAAGTTGAGTTTCTAGGGCATAAATTGTCAGACAATGGTATTGATGCTGACCAAAGGAAGGTGACAAGTATTCAGAATTTCCGGGCACCAGCCACTAAAGAAGAACTGCGAAGCTTTTTGGGGTTGGTAACTTATCTGGGAAAGTTTATTCCAGATTTAGGAACTGTAACAGATCCACTTCGACAATTAACTAGGAACGACGTGAAGTTCGAATGGACTGCGGAACTACAACAACATTTTGAAAAATTGAAAGAGTCGTTGGCCAAACTACCAACTTTGGCATATTTCGATCCACAACGGAGAACACGACTTATTGCTGACGCAAGCCCTGTAGCGTTAGGGGCAGTTTTATTACAATTTGATAACGAACAACACCCTAGAGTGATCTCTTTTGCCAGTAAAAGCTTATCAAACGTGGAGCGTCGTTACTCCCAAACAGAAAAAGAGAGTTTAGCCCTAGTATGGTCGGTAGAACGTTTCTATTACTATTTGGCAGGGTTGGAGTTTGAATTAGTTACAGACCATAAACCGTTAGAAGCTATATTTAAGCCCATATCCAAACCACCAGCACGAATCGAGAGATGGGTGCTCAGATTGCAAGCATTTAAATTTAGAGTTATTTATCAACCTGGAAAATCAAACATAGCAGATGCATTATCAAGATTGTGCCCAATAACTAGCGAGAAATCGTTTGACAGAGAAGGCGAACAACATATATACAGCATAATGGAGCTAAGTACGCCTAAGGCAATGCGAATTTCCCAAATAATTGCAGAAAGCAAAACTGATCCAGAATTAAGAGAGACAGTAACGATAATCAACCATAATACATGGGCGCCAACGAACAAAAATGCCTTTTTCCCGTTCAGAACGGAATTAACCACGGTAGGTCCAGTAATTTTACGTGGGAACCGAATAGTAATACCAACGTCCTTACGCACTCAGGTACTCGAGTTAGCTCATGAAGGACATCCGGGAGAATCAGTTATGAAAAGGCGACTGAGAGCTAAGGTATGGTGGCCACTCATAGATAGGCAGGCTGAACGTTTTGTGAAACAGTGCCGAGATTGCCTGTTGGTCTCGTTGCCCAATAAACCACCACCAATGTCACGACATAAGCTACCAAATGGACCCTGGCAATGCCTAGCCATTGATCTAATGGGTCCATTACCCAACAAAGATATGATATTAGTAATCATTGATTACTTTTCGAGATACCAGGAAATAAAATTCTTAAAATCAACAACTTCACCTATAATTATTAAACATTTAATAGAGATATTTTCTCGATTAGGGATTCCAAAGTCTATCAGAGCCGACAATGGCACACAGTTTTGTAGTGTAGAATTTAAACAATTCTGTAACAACTACAATATCGAGCTTATCCAGACGCCACCGTACTGGCCACAGGCGAATGGTGAGGTGGAAAACATGAATAAGTCGATTTTAAAAAGGCTACAGATCTGCCATGCGAACAGAGGGGACTATCGGGCGGAATTAGAAAAATTTATAATGATGTATAACGTAACACCACACGGCACGACGGGTAAGACGCCATCCGAGCTTCTGTATAAAAGAAATATACGGGACAAAATTCCATCCATAGCAGATCTCATGGAAGAAGAGAACAATGAAGAGGCCAGGGATAGGGACATCATAAACAAACAGAAGGGAAAGGAAAAAGAAGACAAGGCAAGAGCGGCTACGGATATGAATATTAAGCCTGGTGATCAAGTACTGGTAAAGAATTCAATCATCCAGCACAAACTGGTCCCAAGATTCAACGATATTATATATGAGGTAAAAGAAAGAAATAATAATGAGCTAGTGTTGGTCGGAAATGGAAAAGTATTAAGACGACACATTTCTCACGTGAAGAAACTTCCGGAGAAAGAAGGTGAACTAGAAGGACAAATTTCAGGAAGAGAAGAAAGCGGGGAGGAAACAAATGTAACCCCTGTACATACAGAAACCCCACCCAGGGTGACTCCATTAAGGTTGAAAAAGATGGAGGGAATGTGGAGACCCATTAATGAGTGTGACGTAACGGGAAGCACCGTTAATGAGATGATTTAGATAAGAGAGAAACAACACATTACTGGGCAGTCGTGTACGGATATCAGTAGTGTAAAGTGAGGACTATTAGTGTAGGAAAATAATATAAGTGTAGAGTTCATAGATAATAAATAATAGTTATTCATCCAAGCAGAATTGTGTATTATTTACAACCCAGGGTAGCACAGCGCCCAAGGAACATACATACTTAGAGCTATTAAAAATATTCAATCGAAAAAACATAAAATTTACCTGTACAATACTTACAAAAAATTTAAAATCCACAGAATTTTTTGAATTTTGAGAAATTGGTGTGCAGCATCTTTAGCTATTAGCTCCCAAGGGATGTCGACTCAGTAAGGATGTCCCTTCTTAACCCTTCAATAGACACTCAACTTGTTTAATCACTATTGCACTTTTTCAAATTTAACTTTTTATAAAACTGGTAAAAATGTGTACACACAGCATTTATGGCTACTAGCGCTTAAGGTAGTTATTAATTTAAGGGTATTTTATACAAAAAATGCACTGGTCAACATGTGTTGTTACTTAAACGTTCTAAGATAAACGATTGTGAACGAGAAATATTTAGAAGGATTAATGATGTAATGTCTACCAAAATTATCAAATAAAGGATTAATTAAATAATATAATAATAATATATATTTATTAACAGCCTTGCGGCCAATAAAAAGACAAATACATAAAAATTAAACAAACAAGATAAACTATACAAAAAAAAAAAGAATAAATAAATAATGAACAAAAATAAAGAACATATAAAGTTTGAAATTGTCCTCAATAATACTATTATACAATTATTACATTATAAGAAATAACGTTTTAATACATTATAGTAAAATAATGTTTTGACAGACTAAATTTGTCTATGAACAGCTGACCATTTCAGGTTAAAAGTGTTATCACAAGTAAAGCAGTTATGAACAAGCTTGTTCACAGACTTCATTAATCTGTCACGCAGGTTAAAAACGTATTTCCTGAGGACAGTCATACAAGTACATACATCATTCATTACAAACATTTCACTAGCGCTACAATATTTATGTAACCCATTGATAAGTCTAAATGCATTATTGTAACATGTTGTTAATTTACGTACGCTAGATCGGGTTGTATTAATCCATAGTGCAGACGTATAAAAACTTCCGCAAAATGTATTAAACAAGTATCTACGTATATCTTTACTGCATTTAGAGAATCGCCGGTTTAACATATTTGCTCTGACACACAAAGAGCGACATTGTCGATCGACATCTAAACAATCAGAGAGATTATCACTAATTACATGACCAAGGTAACACACATGGGACACTTTTTTCACATTTTCACGGTTGAGCTTAATACCAGGCACTTCATGTCTCTTAGATCTGGGCTGGAATACGATGTACTCGGTTTTTTTGACGTTGTACACCATACCATGTTCCATAGCATAGGATTCACAGATTCCCAATAGTTTTCTCAAACCGGATACTGATGGGGCAAGAACTACCATGTCGTCCGCGTAGCTTATGTGATTTATAAGTGTAGATCCAACCACACAGCCGACGCGTTCTTTGTTCAGCAGTGTACTAAGATCATCCATGTATACGTTGAACAAAAGTGGAGATAGAAGCCCACCCTGCCTTAGTCCAGTGTCCTGCATATACGTACTGGATTTCACCGACCCCCAGCGCACTCTTTTTTGTTCTTTGTCAAACCATTCGGATAGTACTGAGATAATTCGAGGCTTGACTTCTCTTCTTTCCAGTATATTTAACAGCCTTCCACGATCTACTCTTTCAAAAGCACGGCTAAGGTCGAGCAAGCATGCATATACAGGCGTCTCTTTCCTAATATACTGACTAATGGTTGACTTCAGAGTGAATATTGCCATATCAGTACCATGTGCCTTTTTAAAGCCATACTGATTATCAGCACAGTTTAATCTATGAGCACATTTTGACATTAAAATTTGTTCTAAGATTTTTGACAGTACTGTGGCAATGGCTACGGGGCGGTAATTCGCACTTGATGTCACTGTGCCGCTTTTGCCCTTCGGAACTGGAACAACATCCGTCTCGATCAGTTTTGGCGGTAGATGACGATGAACCATCATGAATGTGAAGCAAACCGCGAGTAGAATGTGTAACTGAGGAGGGGCATGTATGATGTGTTCCCCCTTCAAACCGTCTGGACCCGCGGATTTACCATGTTTCAGCATATTCACAGCTTCCTGCACGTTCACACATGTGATAAGACAATCTTCCGTAGGAACTAAGTCGGAGTCATCAGCAAAGGCATTGCTGACACCCCCTACCGAGCCATTTAGAAATGTCTGTCTCCAATGTTCAACGATCTCTTGATCTTCTGTAATCCCATCAATATGAGCTGGCTTCCCAGCCCTAATTTTCGTATTGGTATGTTGCCAAAATTTTGAAAAATCTCTTGACTGATACCTATAGGCAAGCTCATCAGCCTTGACTTGTTCTTGGGATCGCAGATGATTTTTGAGACTTAGCTTAAAGCGGGCACGAGTGACAATTCTCTCCTGGTTGATACTACCTTCCCTCGGTCTACCGGCGTCAAACCAGTTACGTAATGCTAACTTGGCCGCTCTTTTTACTGATAATAATTCTCCGTTCTCATTCCATCCTCTTATTCTGCGCTGTCCAACACGTTTCTTGTTTCTTCTACACACCGACGTAGCAGCACTAGTGATGGTACTGACTATTCGACCGTAAAAGTCATCAATTAATGTTAGATGGCGCACATTCACACAGTTTGTTCTGTCACACATAACTAGTTCACGCGGAATCTCAATTTTCTCTAACTCGTTCACAATTACTCTGCTATAACACTCACTCTTACTATCACTCCACGGCACCTTATTGCAGTCTGTCGAGGCATGATGATGATTCGCAGATTCTCGTACCGAAGCATCCACCTCGAAGTATAAGGGTAGATGATCTGAGTAGGGACACAGATAATCAATCTTCACGTTCGAGATGCTATTCGCAAAAGATCTTGAAACCACGCAGTGATCCAGCCAAGATGTTGTATGAAATGCGTCGCTAACATACGTATAACTGTCGGGCGGCAACATTTCCAAGTCCGCCACTGCGTAGTCGAACTCATGGCAATATTCTAACAGTTCATTCACGAATATAGAATCTGGATCAGAATTAAAGTCGCCAGCGATTAAAACATTTGTGACGTCACTGTCAGATGCGACAGCTTCTATTTTCCCCAAGATGTCTAGATAATCAGGCACATTCTCAAGTGAATTAGTAGGCATGTATACATTTATGACAAGTAGACAGTCTTCTCCTGTTCTTATCTTAATCGCAGCAAGTCTCGGCTCCTCAGGAACGGGCACTACACTGATATGATGGGAGAGAGACTTCCTCCATAGGATAGCCACCCCGCCATATGGACGCCCCAAGTGTACAGATGCTGAAGGATCCAAAGAAGTAGTTCCCGTAGACAAAAAACTATCGTGGATGTTCTCTAGCAGCGGTAAATCACTGTGGCGCAGCCAGGTTTCTTGCAGTAAACATATGTCAACAGATTCACAAATTTCGTGCAGTTCACTCACAATACGTTTGAGTGATTTGCAGTTGAACGTGACAAATTTCAAATTAGCCATTTATTTTGGAATTTTCATCGGTTGCACTGTTCTTCACTACATCTCTCTTCTCCTTCCACACGTATTCACGTATTGCAACTCCATAAGGCCAGCACGCTGGCGATAAGAGCTTATGCACATCTGCTACTCTGACACATATTCTAAAGTTGGAGTAAAACTTGGATTTGCAGTCCATCTTGACAACTTTGACTCCATCAGTGGGCACCTGGTTACGCAAAAGAACACCCTTCACATCCTCTTCCGTAGCCTCCGGGTTTACTCTGGACACGTACAACCATTTCCGTTTTTGCACGCCACTCATAGCTCCGATATTCTCCGATGTTCCCAAAATTAATGTTTTGTTTATGTTCGGTTTTCTCTTTCTACGGGTGACTGTCGTAAAACCGTCAGCGGTTGCAGCATGTTCGTTATCACCGATCCGTGTTACGTCACTACATTTCTTTCCCTTGTCCCCGCTGTTTTTAGCAGCCACAGCGAAGGTCTTCGCACTAGCTTGCTGCTTCTTGCTTAGTGGTATAGACTTGCTAGCAGCAGTTGAGTAGCTAGGGCTTGGGCTCGGTGGGAGCGGGGGCAGGGAAGCGATGTTAACTGGTGTTTTAGCTACCTTCTTCCCTATCTGAACACTATTTAATGAACTTTTCAGTTCTTTAAATTCATTCCGCAGCTCCTCATCTCTGGTCTTGTCAATGCCACGTTCCACTTTCAGGTTGTGCAGTTCCTTTTTCAAGAGAACTACATCCTTAAGTATAGTCGTGACATCTACGTAGTCAAATGTCACTGCCGGAAGTTTATGGAGGTCTCTAGCCACATATATAGGGACCTTATCCGGATCAGTGACCCTCAGCATCTGTATTATGTCCTGAAGATTCTTTTTCTTTTTATCCTCTCCTGTTCTCCGCGTTTTGACCGCCTTAGATCCACAGTGTGAGGCGAGTAGGATCTTTGCGGTCTCCACATCACTCTCACTAAAATGCTCCTGACACAGCCTTAGCACCATAACTTCATCCAGGATATTAAGTTTATTCTGGATGAACATTAAGAGCTCACATACAATCAATTGCACATTTATATTACACATTTTCACTTAACAGAGTACACAGCATACATACACAAAAAAACACGTCCGTACTATACAGCGGACAGTCTCAAATGTCTCAAAAGAAATTAATCCTGTTAATTAGTTTCGCTAATGAGAATTTTAATGTGGATTTTTTTGCGTAGTTCTGTATTGTGTAAACAATAAATGGTCCACGACAGTGCACAGCAATTTAAATATAATTTTTTTTTTTTTTTAAATTTATAATAATTTTGTTAACCAGTATTAGCATTATAGGCTATTCTAAACGTTTTCGCGGAACTAAATTGCTTTTGCATAGTTCTGTATTTTAACAATAAATGTATAAACAATAAATGGACCCCGACAGTGCATAGCATTTTTAAATATAAAAATTTAAAAATGTTTTTTAAAATTTATTACAGGGCTTCGAACCGTTATTTTTTTCGTTTCGGTTTTGTTCCGGTTCAATTAAAAAAAAATATATACCAGTTCGGTTCCGGTTTTCGTTCCGGCAAAAATAACATTTTTTTTCGGTTTTCGGTTCAGTTCCGAGTGATAAATTTTTAAATGCTTTTATTTGTATTATAAATTTATTTTCCACTATAATTTAGAAGAACATTTTATTCTTTATTTTGTAATAATCATACCAAGGCCGCTGCCAGGGGGGAGGTCTAGGCGTTCCCCCTCCCCTGAAATAATAGAATCGCAATTTCTTTTTTACTTGTCAGAAAAATTACGATTTTTTCTGCTCATCAGTTTAAAAAATAATCTTAAATAAAATGTAATTTATATTCACTCACATAACCAGTATCTGAACCGAAATAAACCGATATTTTTTTTCGGTTCAGTTCCGGTTTTCGATTCGACAAAAATAACAGTTTTTTTCGGTTTTCGGTTCAGTTCCGGTTCGAAGCCCTGGATTATAGAACAAATACTGTCCTAGACATCTAGTATTCTGTTGGTTTCTTACACTTATTAAATACCTACAAAACACTGAAATGTGTGAAAATTCACACTTCACATCAATTTTTAATATAGATTACAATTAACAACAAACATTTCTTATATTTTTACGTCTTTAAACATTTAAAAATGTGTTACTTATTTTATTCACTTAATAATAAATGCCAACATGTAATAACCTAGCCAACATCTGTTTTCGTGATAACTTAAAAATACGAAAAAACAAAAAAAAAAAAAATACCTACATATATAAATAATTTTTGTTTTTATGTTTTCAGTGTCCACAACAACCCAGGTGACAACCCAGGTAAAGTCTAACAAGCCAATGTCTCCTTTCGCGAAGTTCCGTCAGTTAGACAAACAAAACAGCCTTAATACTCCACCCAGGTAATTATTTTATTATTATTTTGACATAAACTTGGCACATTTTATGCAATATATTTAATAATAAACGGAACACATGGATCCTTTCTATAATTTTATTTTGGTTTATACTCATATATTTTTATAAATTATAATACTATCAGTTTTATTTCTTAAGTCATTGTTATTTAAATAAAAGTTCTTATACACGTTCTTTAAAACAACCATATTATTTATGTTATTAATATTACTAAGTCTTCTCCCACTATATCTAAAAAAAAACAATTTCACTATTATGTGTCCTGTGGTAAAGGTAACCATTTTAAAACTAGGACTAATGAACTCTGTAATATATCATGTAGGTTAATGTTTTCTCTTTATCTATGAAATACCGGAATCCCTTGATTAGCGTGATGAATTACGCGTTAGGCGCAAAACAGCTAATATAATAAGCTAAATTAACTTTAAAATCAGTATAAAATATTAAGAAAAAAAAAATACTCCATTTGCTCTGTAGTGCATTTTAACGTTTGAACGGACTACACTTTTTTTGCTCAATTTTTACTGTAAAATATTAATACGTATAGTATTGGCCATAAAGATTGCAACTTTTAATATTTTTCAATTTTTCAAATATTTACAATGTTCCGTAACTGCACACCTAACTACCGCGGTCGCGGTTACGGTAAAGTCGTGGTAAGTTGTGGTTACCCAGTGGTTACCTGAAAACGCGATTTAGTTACGGAACGGTAATCACACCTCACAGTTGATAAAACAGACAACTGAACTGTCATTTTATGGACGTTGTAGGTTATAGATATTCTCTTACAAACTTATTAATAAAAATATTTGTTTTATTAGTACTTATTTACAATGACACATTATATAAGAACTTTAAAGGTTTTTTCCGATATTATTTTTCACGACATCGATCAATATTACTAAAAATCAGTTACTTACACTCATTCTTACTGTTTTAATTATAGACTATAGTAAAATAATATTATAATTTACTACTTGCACTACAAAGAAAGGATTAATTCCCTCCACTTAACTCTCGTCTTATTGTAATTGTTCTGAAATTCCCGCCTTTTGTAGTTTACATTAGATCTGAAGTTTGTAGTGGGAGGAATTATCCACACTAACCGCGATATTTCCACGGTTAGTTTGGTTACAAAAAAGTAACAAAAAATTTCAGTAACCGTTCCGAAACCTAACAATTTTCCTGAAAAGGTTAATGTCGTACACTTTCGGAACGGGAAACTTTAACCGCGGTTACTTTCGTCGAGTAATGGAACATTGTAATTAATAATAATATTGGAAAATAATTCTTTTAGTTCTATAATTTAATCATATTTTGTCTGTTACATCAATCAAATAATCTGACAAATTAATAATAAATTTTTTCTTCATTTTTGTTTGGACAAATATTGCAACTACTTGAATTTTCTTGTTATATGCAGGTTTTATCCATAAATAATATGTTGTGCACAAGTAATATTTCAATTTACATTTGTCAGTCATGGGTCGTAGTAAAACTGTTTCAAGTGAAATTAGAAACTTGATAATTTCTGGTTTTAAAACGGGCTGCTGCAAAATGTGATTTCACAAATTTAAATGTTCATAAATCTACTGTGTCGCGAAATATAAAACGATTTCGAGAAGAAGGTACATTGAAGTTTCAAAAATACCAGGACGGCAACGAAAAACTACAAAACGAACTGATAAAAAAATTATTTATTTATCTACCAATAACCCCTTTCTGTCATCGGAGAAAATTTGAGCCTTTTGCCACAAATGGTTCAAGAAAACATCTCAACAAGAACTATTCGCAGAAGATTAGTTAGTGAGGGTCTTTTTAGTCGCCGTCCTGCTAAAAAACCACTTCTATCCAAAAATAATGTGAGGCCTGATTAGAATTTGCTAAAAATCATATTGACTGGACTGTGGATCAATGGAAAAAAGTAATTTTTAGTGATGAATCTAAGTTCAATTTGTTCAAAAGTGATGGTGTAAGTTACGTCAGAAGGCCTGCTAATAAAAGATTAGTTGTACACCTTGCCAACAGTTAAACATGGCGGGGGTGGTGTGATGGTATGGGGCTGTTTTTCGGGTTATGGTATGAATCCTATATACCACATTGAAGGAATAATGGATCGTTTTAAATATAAAAACATCCTTCAGAATGTTATGGAACCTTATTCTGATGAGTTCATGCCTTTAAAACATATTTTACAGCATGATAATGACCCAAAACAGTCTTCGAAGTTGGTAAAAAAATGGTTCGAGGATTCAAAAATTAACGTAATGACTTGGCCGTCACATTCACCCTATTTAAATCCAATAGAAAACCTTTGTGAGATTGTCGACAGAAATATTAGAAACAAAACGCATTCAAATATTGAAGATTTGTTTAAAGCTTTGCCATGAAATTATTGTAATCAATGCCGAAAAGATGTCGGGAAGTTATAAATGATCTGTTAATAAAAATTTATTTTCATAATTAATAAAAAAAAAAATTAAGAGTAATTGCTATCTTTATGTCCAGGTAAAAATAATAAATACTATTAAAAAAAAAGTAGAATTTACTATTAAAATTAAATTTTTTACTATAATATATGTAGAGGATTGTTAAAGGTAAGAATTACATTTTTTACGTTCCCGACCTTAATATACAGAGTGATTATTTAATGGCGAGACGTCACCGAATTTTACGTGCCTCCTAGCAGAATACTATGACTATAATAACCTTGAAGAAAATTTGATTATGAAGAAAAAAAGATTATGCGCATGCGCGCATAATCGCCTGCTACGATGTGTATGAAACGGCAAATTATTAAAATTGCCAGTGACGTCGTCTCGGCATTAAATAATCACTCCGTATAAGGGGCAAGTATTGTAATCGCGAAAATTTTCGATGTCGAGATTTTGACGGATGACCACGTTTCATGGTCCAGGGAATCCAAAAAACCTATTTTCGAAGTGTCGTCCGTATGTGTGTGTGTCTGTGTGTATACACGATAACTCAAAAACGGTTTAACTTAGAGAGTTCGTTCTGGTACTAAAAAATTCTCCGAATAATTGGGTAGAACCCTATTGTTTTTTATTAAAATCCGAAACCGGAAACGGAAGTTATTAAACTTTAAAATGTAAAAAAATTCGTAACTAGTAAACCAAGCCTTGGACAAAAAATTGTATAGGACATAATTTGATGTATTTTTGAATATTTACCTAAATATTTTTTTAAATTAAAAAAAAAAATTAATGTAATTTTTTTTTTTTTTTATGGGAGGGCAAGTCTAGCGGAGGTATCCCTTCGCCACTGGTTAATTTTAAAAATATTGAATAGAATAAAAATAAAAGAGCATTATCAAAAGATGGCAAAAAAAAAATCTTTATGGCCAATATTGTATATATTACAGAGGTCATGAATTCTAGTTATATTATGTATAAAATAATGTCCATGTACCGCGTTATAGAGCTTTTTCATGCTTTAACTGATAACTTATCGGTGCAGTTGTCGACTGAACTAACGCTTGCTTGTATGTACGGTTAGTTCCCCTAGAACGCCTGGGGGTGGGCCCCTCTTTAAGTTCACTGATCCTGCCCTGAGTCAGAGCGCTTCCACTGTCAAGGACAGATTGCTTCAGTGGTGCCAGATGAAGACGAAGGAGTACCAGGTACTCAAATTATTCCCTAAAATATCCTTAGCATGTCACTAATCTGCATGTGTGTATTTATTTAAATCAATAACAAATTCATGTTTGTTTTGTCACTAACTAAAAATATAACAATTGCGATTTAGTTTTTGTTGTGTAAATATTGCAATTTGCTTTGTTTGCAACATGTGAGTATTATTAACTGACGAACTATGGGCGATCACATTTTGCTAAATAATCCTTGAAAGATACGAGGTCTGTTCAAAAAGTATCGCGAATTTTGTGTTTTTTAAAAAATTATTTATTTATTCATGAATATCTATTTTGTCCCCTTCAAAGTAATCTCCACCAGATATTATACACTTGTGCCAACGTTTTTTCCAATCCTCGAAGCACTTGAAAAAATCAAATTTTGTGATCTTGTTCAGCTTGTCCTTCGATGCTCTCTTTATCTCCTCACTCGTAGCGTAACGTCGTCCTTTCATGGGCCTCTTCAGTTTCGGGAACAAGAAAAAGTCACAGGGGGCCAGATCTGGGGAATACGGTGGCTGCGGCATTATTAGTGTGTTGTTTTTGGCCAAAAATTCGCGCACAAGCAACGATGTTTGGGCATGCGACCCGTCTCATGCCTAAATCATTGGTAAAAATCGAATGGCACGAGCCAATCGATATGTTTAGGTCCTCAGCAACTTCTCTAACGGTGATTCGACGATTGGCCAATACTATTTTCTTCACTTCATCAATGTTTTCGTCTGTTGTTGACGTGCTCGGGCGTCCGGCAAGCTCTTCGTCGTTCACATATTCTCGGCCCTCTGAGAACTTTTTGTACCACCGATAAACGTTGCTTCGGTCCAAGGTAGCTTCACCATATGCCACAGTCAACATTCGGAATGCGTCCGCGCACTTAATTTTGTTTTTCACACAAAATTTGATACAGATTCTTTGATCCATTTTTTGGTATAGGCAAAAATCGAAGACGAGCCAAAACACGTGCAAGCAAAGTAACTGTCAAAAATTAACTGAACATTCAAAATGGCCGAACTTGTCGGCATAAGTGAGAGACATGAGTACCAACATAACGCCAAAAAAAATCGAAAATCGAATATACGTAACCCGCGGAGATTCAAAATTCGCGATACTTTTTGAACTGACCTCGTATATTTGACAAATACAAATAGGGCGCAAAAAATTAGGCGCGTAGATTTTACCGAGCAGTTTAGAAATTTTTACAGTTTAGTAGTTTAGAAATTTTCCACCTTTGGGCCGCATGCCAATTTTTTTATAGGGTTTATATGGCACAAACTTTAATTCTTTTCATCGGCATGATGCATGAAAACGCGGAAAATCATATATTTTTTTATTACGATCACGTGACCCGTTGAGCCCTTTAGGACCCTGCGAATCACATGCCTATAATTTTTAAGACTTTAAATTTGTTTTGATAAAAGGGCAAACATTATTAAATCAGAGAAAAACAAAATTTGGAAAACAGTGGAAATGCAATTTGCCATGTAACCGGAAAGCGTGCAGGGGTTTAGTACCCTTCTTTCTTTGTTGTCACAGGGTAAATATTCTCTCCTCCAAAAAGGCATGCTGTATGAAATCGGAGACCATAAACTGTCATGAGCTCCCGGTCTATCAGAGAGACAACTTCATTACTAGTCTGCAATTATACTCTATCTCTGACAGACTGATAGTAATAAATCATTTTGTCAGGCAGTTACCAGTAGCGTGCACATTTTAAACACGTTTAAATTGGTTTTGTGTATTTCTATATTACTATTTATCATTTTATTAAACGCACGCCTGCGACCATATTTATCATATCATTAAACACACCCCTGTGACCATATTTTTCCTCAAAATTTTAGGGTCAAATTTTTATGGCCTATTGTGTTTAACCCTAGTTCGTATTCCCATATACTATGTGCGGCACACTCAGTTGTTTTTAACAATATTTCGTTTCGAACTATTCATATTTTGTCGTTTTTGTTTTACCGCTTCTGTGTGATAATACAATAACTTTTTACAAATAATAAATTTTATTACTATCAGTCTTTCGGAGATAGAGTATAGACTTAAAAAATCTCTTGAACTAAACTCTGCTTTATTCTTAAAACCCGACACCACCATTTGACAGTCACTGCTAAAATTTGAATTTGTTTATAATCTGTTTCATATAAGAATGCAAAAGAAAAAGTTTTACAGAAACCTTCATTTGAGACTGAGGTATTAATATTATTATCTTTTTTTTTTTGTCTCACAAATATTCGTGGTTTTCTCAATCTAACGTGTCTTCTGATAATAGTTATTATTATTAACTTGATTTAAATCGTGCTAAATTATCTGACCTTTAAAAATCGCTCATAATTCGTTGGTAAACCTGATTATCATATCCTGCTTACTAATAAAATGCCTACTACAATAAATCGTCAGGCAATTTTAATGTTCTTATTTGCAAAGGTGAAAACTATGACAAATACCGATTTAATTTTACAAAACTTGTATTGAATAAAACCAAACTGATTTGGTTCAATCTGTGTTACGTTTTTTAGATGTTTTGTTGTGATTTTTATTGTTTTGAATTGTTTTTGAAGAAAATTGATTAATGTATGATGTTAATTTTTTGTTGTAATTTTTCAGAACATCAAATTAGTAAACTTTTCAACATGTTGGGCAGATGGACTTGCGTTTTGTGCATTGATACATCATTTTCTACCAGATGCCTTTGACTACCATGCCCTTACCCCACAGCAAAGACGCCATAATTTCACGCTTGCTTTCAAAGTGGCCGAGTAAGTATTACCAACTAAAATAAGAATAGCAAATTGGCAAAAGCAACTGTACCAAAAATCCTAGTAAATATTGGTAGACTTCGTTCAACATAAGAATAACACAGGTGGATGTTAGCAGCTCCCATGTGCAGAAACCAAATTTCGTCCATTACGTTATCAACAGTTAGTTTAACACATTTCAGTGATGTCACTTACTTTGATTTGTTTTTTACTACGCGTATTGTGCGATGTTGTTTGTTTATTTCCGTTATTATTATTTATTTCTCGTACGTTTCAAGGTTTTCTGTGTACTAAAATGAGTAAAAAGGTATTTGAAATACATGATTTTGTGTGTTTGGTATCCACAACGATTGTTTAAAACCCTTATGTACGTCAATGTGATCAGCTGTTTTCTCGCGTAGAATTGATGACGCAAATTATAATACCCTGTGTTTTTCTTATGTTGACCGAAGTCTTGAACAGAAAAAAATATACTTTTCAAAAGTGCAAAAAAAAATAATAATTTCAGGTAAAGATATGGGCTAGCTACCAGAGATGGGCGTCTACGCGTAAACTTGAATTTTTTACGTCTACGTGTAAATTTACCGTAGACAGCGTAGAGAAGTGTAGACTGTGTAGACACGTAGAATCTAGCGTAGAATAATGAAAAATGAGGTTATGTAACGATTAAAAAAAATAAAATACAGCCAGTTTTAAGCAGAAGAGGCAGTAAAGAACTCAAATTTAATATTTTTGACAGCTTTCTGATTAAAACAACTACTAACTTTTAATTTAAATTTTACTTGTAGTTCATACAGACAGAAACCAAGTAATTTATATTGTCTATAACAACATACGATTTGTGAGATAACATTTTTGGAAACAATATATGTAATTAGAACTAGATAAAATTGAAATAAACATAAACATTAAAGTAAATTATTTAAACTATTACCATTCTATTAATTCAAATATTACATTTAAACGTACTGCGCATGTACAGTTTACATTCTACATTCGACACGTAAACAAAGGCATATTCTACTTGACATGTTTACGCGTAAAATCTACATTAGTCTACATCATGTATTCTACACGCCCATCACTGCTAGCTACTCAATTTAAAAATATATTTATGTCTTCCATATAAAGTAAAAGGAACTAGATTTTCAATTCTAGTTACTTTTACAGATTAAGAGAGGCTTTTGATAATTTTCTTTGGCAAAAGCCTACTTTAAACCATAAAAGAAGTGCTCATGACAACTTACAAAATGAAAATTCCAGTTAGTTCCGCCTAAACGTTTGGAATAGCCTATATGATGTTATATTCAAAAATACAATTTTCTTTGTTTTGAAAAGGGTTATTAAACTCGACACACATTAGTACTGACAATTCTATGAATAAATTGTTGACTAATCTTCACATAATTTTTTATAGAATTCACTAGTGTTTCTTCCGGCATTTTGATCCAAATTTAAATGATTTTGTCTGTTCTGAATCATGTTTTAGTAATAGAATATTCTTAACAGCACCCTAATTAAGGTGTTACTCTTCTCCTTCTTCATATAGGTCATTGACCTATATACACAGGTGTTTATTTCTAATGTTAGAAACCTTTTTCCATAGCAACTATGGTCGTTAATCAGGAAATATGTTTTATTTATTACGAACTTATTTGGCATCATAAAACACCCATGTCTTGAACGGGACTCGAACTCGAGACCTTTGTAATATAGTGGCTGCATGCAGTGATGGGATTCAATTTGCTCAACAACCGGTTCGCAGGGGTATTTGTTTAAAAACACGTAATTCAAAATAGTATATTTATTTAAATTAAACATTAAGATATGTAATTATTTTAAATATTGCCAAATAGCCCTCTGGTTTTCAGTCACTTCTACTTCCGTTTTTGTTTCATAAAGTGCTAGATGTCACAAAATAATAATTATACGAGGCTGGATCAATAAGTGCACGTGTTAGGAATGAAGTCGCAAGTTTTTCACAATTTATTTCGTTTCTGCCATTTCTTTAATCCCTCCAAAAAATACGATTTGTAAAACTCTTCAAAGTACGCTTCTGTCTCGGCGATAACCACCTCTTTTGAGCTAAAATTTTTCCCCCGAGCCACGTTTTCATGTTGGAGAACAGAAAGAAGTCGCAGGAAGCCAGATCGGGCGAGTATGGTGGGTGCGGCAGCAATTCGTAGCGCAGTTCATGCAATTTGGCCGCGACAATTCCGGATGAATGTGCTGGTGCGTTATCATAGTGGAACAGCACCTTTTTTTAGCCAAAAGGGGCCGTGTTTCCTTCAATTTATTATCGAATCGGTCCAACAATTCACTGTAGTACTGTCCCGTGATCGTTTTTCCTTTCTACAAAAAGTCCATGAGGACTATTCCCTTCGAATCTCAAAACTCGTGGCCATGACCTTTCCGACCAATGGAACCGTCTTTGCCTTCTTCGGAGCAGATTCACCTGGAAAAATCCATTATTTTGACTGTCGCTTGGCCTCTGGCGTAAAATAATGTATCCAGGTTTCATCAACGGTGACGACTCGACGCAAAAACTCCTGCGAATTTCGGTTAGAGGTCCAAACACTGCTTCGACATTGACAGCCGTATCCGTTTGTTGTCCACCGTGAGCAATCTCGGCACCCATCGGACCGACACCTTTTTAATACTTAATTTACCATGTAAAATATTGATTGCCGTTTCGTACGACACACCTACGGCCTCTGCTACTTCGCACACTTTATTTTGACGATCAGCAAGAATCATGTCGTGGACCTTTTTAACGATTTCCTCGGTAACCACGTTCGCCGGGCGGCCTGGCCGCTCCTCATCAAAAACAGATGTACGACCACGTTTAAATTCGTTGAACCAATATCTCACGGTTGTCATATCTGGTGAAGAGTCCCCATAGACAGCATCCAACTTCGCTTTTATTTCTTCACATGTTTTGCCATCCAAAAATAAAAAGCGAATTACGGTTGATATATCTCATTTTCTATTTTATCGAGAAACACGAAACACGTGTGATACAACTAGCTGCCAAATAAAAACTAACCTCTGAATTAGTCTGAAATTTAGTACGGTGTCGTTTGACAGATGGCAGAACACGACGGTAATGCCAACTTCCTTTAGCAACGCCACCTGTCTTCAAACATGGGTACTTATTGATCCATCCTCGTAAATATAGTGTATAAATACTTGTTTGACAAAACTTTCGGAGTGACCTCGTCTACTAATCCAGCGTTGTCAAATGTATTGTTAATTCTTATTGTTTTGTTACAGTGAGCAAGCTGGAATTGCACCCTTGCTAGATGTTGACGACATGGTAGCCATGAGGCGTCCAGATTGGAAATGTGTCTTCACTTATGTTCAGTCAATCTACAGACGTTTCAAGGACGAAGATTGAATCAAAATTTCAGCTTCAATTATATTCGCTCAGTTGTGTTGTATACTTTTTGTATATATGTTAAGTTATAAACAAATACTCAGTGACCATTTGCCCAACTTGTTAACGTAATTTATGTTACTATTATCTTCAAGATATAAGATATGTGCCTAGATATTATCTATCGCTTATTTAATAAGGTCCCAATTATTTAACAATCTGGTATTTATATTCTTACGAACTGATGACAGCAAAGTTACCTAGTGCTTTGTTTATTAACGAGTTTTTTTGAAAAAAATAACATAAATGGTAGAATTTAAAAGCAGTTTAATTTTGTATTTATTTTAATGTTATTCTCTTTTACAATTATTTTTTATTTTTATAAAAATGTTTACAATTAATATATTGTATTTGTTTTCACTAACAATAAATTGCTTTTTAAAATAAATAAGTGTTTTATTTTTCTCTCATATGAAATGAAATAGAGGAACAGTGAGATATTTTAAGTATTTTTACATTGGTATCGTACCATTTATTATCAATAAGGTAACGAGCCTGTGATATAATATAAAGTCTGATCTCAAACTGAAATGAGATTCCTGACTAAAGGAGTTCGGGTAATAGGCGTGAGTGTTATCCAGGGTTCATCATTACGATATGTGAATTAAATATGTATTAGTACTTACCAACCGACTGATCAGGCATCTTGTAATTAGTCTGGATCTTAGCTGTTCACTTACGTTCTTAAAAGTGAAGGTTTACACACGTTAAGTAAGACAGTTTAAAATGAATGAATTTGATTTATTATAATATACTATTTACAAGAGTAAGTTTGAAAGATTAAAATATAGGTATTATAATTAGAAGATTAAAACAAATATAATCGGATAGACCACCAGAATGCCGACACAGTGCCTCTAAGAATTCAACAACTTAGATGTTTACGCTAACTGGACCGAATACTTTCTAACCCCGTCTTCAGAGAGCGCTACTAGCGTTTCTAAGAAAAAGGGTTTAAGCATTGTTCAAGGAGATGCTAGTGTTCAAAGTTATTAAGCAATAAATCTGAACAAATATCTCCTTGAACAATGAACAATAAAAAATATATTTCTAAAGTTACGTGCTGAAACATTGAGGTTTAACGTAAGTTTCGATGAGGGCTGATAAAAAGTTTTTTTTAATGATGTAAAGTAAGTAATTAGCCTTTCTCACACAGAATAATACTTGTTGAGACCAACTTAGATTAGAAGTAATCAGAATTCCAAGATCAACTTGAGACTCCAATAAAAATAACGCCATTGAGTGTGTAACTTCTTCTAGGGTTATTATGTCCAATATGCAGGACGGTTTATTAATATTCACTGGAAGAAGCCAGTCAATCCTCCACAAATGTATGTTGTTGAAATCATTTTGAATTGTTAAGTGATCCTTAAATTCATCATGGAAAAACTCCGTGTCGTCAGCAAACATCGCATATGCCGAATATATAACTGATCCGCTACGTAAATTAGGAAGAGAAGTGGCCCAAGTACAGAACCCTGCGGGATCCCACTAAGCACAGGTCTACAGGAGGATAGTGCATCGCCTATTTTCACTTGAAAAGACAAATCAGTGGGGAACGACTCGATCCACTTCAATACTTTAATTTAATACTTAAATTGGGTACAAACTGTACATGTTTATACAGGGATAATAGATCCGGCCGTAACGTCACACTGACCACGTGGCTTTCATACCTATGGCCGGTGTTCTAGAAACGGAACACTTACCTTCTTTGCCCCTATACGCCGACCTAGGCGTTAGGAATAGATTATTATTATTATTGTTATTATATTTTATAATTTTATTTAATATGTTAGGGCACTGCGCTAGTCAAGAGTTAAAAATCAGCTGTGGCCACCACAGGACCGACCGCCATCATAAAGTACTTGTATAAAATACATTCTAGCAGCAGAGTAGAAATAACTTGGCCTAATATTTTCTAACAGAGATATTATTTATCATGACCATGGAAACGTTACAAAAATATTTCAAATTAATTTCGTTTTATCAAAACATTTTTCAAATAAAATTTGTTGGTTATTGCTTTTATAGCAACTTTTGTTCAATACATTTTTTCGAAATATTTTTCTGTTGTGAAATATTCACAAAAATGTTAAAATCGACACGAGTAAACTCCCATTTTTAGTCAATCGATTTTTACCAAAAGTTGATCAACTTGTGCCATTGATGGCAGAAGCTTAAATATGAAGTTTCATAAAAATTCTTTCAGCCGGATTTGTTCTGCACGTGTACACAGACAGACGGACGGACGGACAGACAGATGGACAGACAGACGGACGGACGGACGGACAGACAGATGGACAGACAGACCGACAGACATCATGCTAAAAATAGTCAAAATGTTATGTAGGGACCTCAATTCGTGGAGACCCATCGAAATCTCGAAATGTCAAAATCGGTATGATCACAATACCTCCCTTATATATGTTGGCGGTCGGTAAAAAATAATGAAACAACAATTAGATTTAAATTTAATATTTATTTTTGTAAAATTACAAAGCTTAACTCTTCTTCTGTACATATTATTTTCAAACCTCAAATTAAATTAATTACACCTAATATAATACACAAAATCAAATTTTAAAATAAGGCGAAACAAAATATCTACAAATAACAAAGATAATTGATTCAGGGCACGAGGTATTCGATAAAACTAATTTTACGATGAAGTTATTTTTAATAAAACCGTAGAACAAGTTAGATGCTTTATGGTGCAAGTAAATATTCATTGAATATTATTCGCTACATATCATTCCGAGATCTGTCATTTCGGGTTGTTGTTGATGTCCGATCCACCACATACAAAGAGCGTTTTCATAATTGGAACACGCTTTGTTGCCCATCATTGGGTCGAAGAGATGATGTTGTCCGGATGCTGTGGCTAATATTGGCCTGTACGGGTGTAGACTTACACCGTTACAACAATCACTGTGTAGCGGTAACTGAAAAAAATAATAAATATCAATGAGAAATGTGAATTCTCACATATATCATGATTACTGAGATATCTAGTAACATTAAGCCTGTTCTACAGTATACTTTTCTCGGATTTTTTGCATAGTATTGACGTAAAGTACAGGAGAAACTTCCTAAGCACCCTGACATCTGGTGGCAATTTGCGGAAGATACGAGAACGACACTGTTTTGTTTTGTTCAATGGAGAAATATGTGTTTTTTTTGTTGTTTGTGTTTTATTTTTGTAAATCATGGGGAAAAAAATCATTTTGTTGTGTCGCAATGTAAATCGTGGATAAAGAAGAATCCCACCTTACCATTCGATCATTTTCCTAAATCGGAAAAAATATCAATTGAAACGACATTTGGAGGTAGAAAAAAAGTGGATCGTAGGTTTTTATGGACCTTAAACCTAAAAATTGATGTGAAGTGTGAACACATTTCGAGTTCATCTCTTTTCGATCAAATTTTCAAAAGATTTACTATTGAGAGCACCCGGCGAGCTTCTCGCCAAGAAGGCTCTCGCGAGAACTTCCAAACCTGTATCCACTTGATTAGTAGTGGAGAGTAGTCAAGATGTCGCACTATAGAAAGGTCGCCGCAGCTATAATAATTCTAACTATTTCTAAAAAAATTGATGTGAAGTGTGAATTTTCACATAATTAATACTAAGGGCTTTCATTTGATATCCTACTCAGAATTTAAAAACATTCGCAATTCCGAGTTTTACGGATTTCAAGTTTGCACGGCGCAGTAGAAAGTCCCCAAAACGCGTTTGTAAAAACTACTATTTTTCTTTTTTGTCTCTAGCCCGCGACGGATTCTATCAGATAGAAATGTCCCGCATATTTAAAATTTGGCTATGTCTGGTATAAGGGTTTCGTACGTATAACCAAGAAAACAAGTTAAAACCTTACCTCCATATGTACAGTAGGCGTTGTAGCTTGTGATACATTCCATACTTGAACCTTTCCATCTGTACCACCGCTGACCAACCAAGTACCACATCGTGAGATATCCAGGAATATCCTTTGGTTAGTGTTGGACTGCCTCTGCAGACAAAACAACGGTCTGCCGGGTACTCTCAAGTCCCAACATATTATCTCATTATCTTTCCTAGCGCCGCTGTATAGTCGGATACCGTCCAATGAAAATGCCAGGTGTGTTATACCACCTAAAAAACATAAAATAAAAAATCTGTTGGCAAAACCATAACCATAGTATATTAAACTGTCGACAGTTTAACTCTGTTAAACTCACTTATGGGTAAGAGGTAGAATGAAAACAATGTATTGCGTTTTACAGAATATTTAATCGTGCTGACTATAATAACTATAGAACACTGCAACTTATATGATAATGGCGAGAGACGAAGCTATCAGTACAATAAAAGATTCGGTGAAATACAACATAATAGGCATTTACGTTTAGTCAGTCAAAATAATCTGAGTGATCTAAGTGCTCCCGATCCATTCGAAAAGTCAGTCTGATCGTGCATAATAGTTTATTTTTAGTCCATCCGATTGATCTATCAGCTTTTAAACAATCCAAAGATCTAGCAAGCTTGCAGAGTATTAATTTTGTGGTGAGAGTTAGCGCGAATAAATTTGAATTTCACAGCCAATTTAAAACTGATGTAACATAGCCAAACAAAATGGATGAAATAAGTGTAATATCATTTAATACTGTCCGAAAAAAAAAAATCTATTCTACACTCAACATTTATTTCTAATGTGAAATTAGCAACTGCCGAATTCATTTGACAGTTTAATAAAAAAACATATTAAATTTTTTAACATTTGAAGTTGTATTCCTTTTGTATGATGCTTTTTGACAGTACACATTTTCAGAGAATGCTTTAGCTGGTTTATTATCATTCAATATTTTTTTTATTAATCCTTTTTTTTCAATTAATATTTGGCATGGTTTTATTATAACCAAGCTAACTAACTTATGCTTTTTTTTTACATTTAATGCTTTCAATTAATTTGAGTATTGAGAAGTGCAACACTCGAAATACGCTAACTGGTGACCAAATTATTGTACTGAATACTGCAATGCAGTTTGAACTTATTACGTATATTTAAGTGTTGAATTTTTCTTACGATGTCAACAAAAGTTGTAAAAAACTATAAAAGCAGAACAAATTGTAGTGTTTTTGGCTGTCATTCAAAAAAGAACAAATATAGGTACCTTAGTTTTTTTAATTTCTCTACGAAAAATGGAGGAAAAGTTAATATTAAGTCCAGATTGAGAAAAAATTTGGTTATGGACAGGAGGAAGGCGTGGGAATATGTTTTAAGTTACGGCAAAAAAAGTAGTTTCTTCATTGCATTTTTTGCGAAATGATTACAGTAAAACAAAACTGCACTAACATGCTTGCACCTGCTTTACAGGTACAAGTTGCAGATTTAACTTTTAGTTGCTCTTGTCTAACTTAAACTAATTTTATATCACGGGGCACTGAAGACAATGCGCTTGTTCGCAAATCGACTGCATATGTTGTAAATTTAGATGATTGACACTCAGCTTCTAATGTACCACATAAAATTTCGTGCCTGGCATTTAATAGCTGCTCACCTACAAATTACACTGCAATAAATCAACTGAAATAAAACTTTAAATACAGTAATTTGATGCCCATCTTCTGTTATACACCTCTGTTATATATCTCACAACAATTTATTCGCATTTTAATAAAATAAAAAGGTATTGTGCTTAAATTAACCTGTTCGCTATGTGCAAATTGACAGCTAAGTACTACTGTCGTCAATCATATTTCCTTCGATCACAACGTTGCCACCGGTATTCTTTATGTATATTCTTATAATATGAGTAAAAATAACTAAGCATTCAATTTTCTAAACTAATAAAGCTACCATTACAAATAGTCAACTTCACGGCATATACGACAGCTAATGGATAATGTGGAAAATAGTTTGTTTTTTTTTTTGACAGTATTAAATAAACACTCGGTATAAATTTAAATTTTTAATTACTCCAATCACATAATTTTAAGCGAAATCCAATTAAAAATCAGCATATATGTGAATGAATCAAATAAATTATTATCAATATTTTACCTTTATGTCCAGTCAGCTTGCAGAGATGTCTAAATGAACCATCGCTCTGTGATACAAGTTCAATACTATGTTTCCACGAACCTGTAATAACGAGTATAAATTTATTACATTTTTAATGATCGATTATAAAAAAATTACCCTTTTCCTGGCTAGTAATTGATAGATTAATGAGAATAATATACCTATGGCTACAACCCCAGGTTGAGCTAAGCTTGCGGTAATGCATGAAGCCACTACATTTAATGGGTATTCTGTAAACTCCCTGCCTGGTCGACTTGTATGAAATATTCGTATTGTTTTTTTATAACCTCCGAATATCTGTTGGCCGTCTGCTGAAAACGTACAGCTTACGGCAGCTTCCAGTTCATCCAGGTTGTTATAGCCTCGGTAAGAACAGCGTTTCTCACCGGTGAAAGCATCCCACAGGTGTATCGGTCCTTGATGACCGCTTGCTGCCCAGCTGCACAAAAACTCCAAGTATTATTTAAAAAATTGATGTGAAGTGTGAATTTTCTTCATTTTTTCATTTTTACAATTTGTTTTTATTTATTGCGTGATGTGTTTTTTTCAACTCTCAGTATTTTTCCTATATGCGGGTCAAAGAGTTGTATACGCATGCAAAATTTCAACTTTCTCTGTTCAGCCGTTTGGCCACAATTTCTACTGTACAGACAGGCTGACATATAAGTGACTGTATCTGTATAAGGGAAAAAGGGACGAACCTATTTCATTACCTAATATAGTTTTCAAAATAAATTTTTTTAAGAGTAATTAAACAAGCCGTAGTATCCACGAACCATAAGTTTTTATATAATTTGGAAGCCGTTTATTAGCAAATGGTTTTGTTTTCTACAATTTTTAATGATATTTCATTCCAATATAATGAATGCTCTCTTTGATCACTGCATCTTACTTAAAACTACTATAATGCAACATAAAACTAATAAACATACCAGCATGTTGGTGGGTTAGCGCTATTCATCCCCGGATACCAACAATAATCGTAAATAAGTCCACTTTCCGCAACAACAACAGCAGGATTCAACGGATGAACTGGTCGAGTAACTTTAACAGTATCGCTAGCATATAAATCACCAGGTAACTCCATAACATTCATTCCACCTCCTCTGATGACAGATAAAAGGCAAGTTCCATCCGGAGACCATTTACAACCTCTAAGATAATGTTGATCATCATGGTTAGGCCACTGCGAACGACCTAATTCAAATGTTTGATCTTCGAAATTATATATTGGATATGGTACATAACTACTTTCTGTTACTGGAAAAGGGGGTGCAAATCCACTTTGAGCATAACCAGCGTGCATATTCATGATTAAACTAAATTATTAACTTGATTGCTATTTTAAATTATACATATAAACACAATATTAATTATCATAAATAATGTGAATACTGACGATTAGTTCTTGATAATATTTTACACATTTATCACAAATTTATAAGCAAGAATCACAAAAACACAGAACCTTGTTTGAAAATACTTTATTTACTTATTTACGTCAAGTTGGTTCACCTGAATAATACGCGCAAAAGTTTTAAATTCAATTTTGTAGGATTTAAAATAATTATTTGTACAAAAAAAAAAAAAAAAAAACACCTTACTACATTAAAACATATACACAATCATATATTAACATTCAATTAAATCTTACAAATACAATTTAATAAACTAAGGAATATTTATTGATCAAACAACTTTAAATCAAATTGATTTGACAAATTGTTAAAACTATTGTTTTTTTATGTCAAATATATATAAAATTGTTTATTTCTAAATTGTATTTTTTTATTTATTAGTTATACATATTTTATTAAAAATATAAAATGGCAGAAGAACAAACAGAGATACAAGAAGATATATCAGTAAATGAAGATAAAACAGAAACAACAGAAGCAAATGTAAACACCGAAATAAAAGAAGGTAGAAATTATTTTTGCTTATTGGCTTAAAATTAGGTTAGGCGCCCCCCACTTATATTTTTGTAAATAATTTTTTTGATAATTTATTTTTTGTAAATATGCGTGATATTCAAAATAAAGTGTTGTGGTAATTTTTAAACTAATAAAACTTTTAATACATGATTAGTAAGCTATAAAATTTAAATAATTTATCCAATTTTGGATTTTGTTTTGTTCGTGGGTTTCTCATATAAGATATGTATGACGAAAATTATTGACTAAAAGTCTTAAAGTCAATGAATTTTATTTAAAGATCAACACATAAAAATGGCATTTTTTCAAAATGGTGATTTAACGACTTAAAAGGTTATGACCATCTTTTAACCCAGCATACGCGCAAACCCGAAATATTACGGGCATATCTCATAGCTTTACGAAGACAGAATGAAACTTTTTTTTACTATGTTTTTGTAGCTAAATAAAGAGGTATTATCGACTTTATTTTGATTTCTAATATCGTAGTAAGTTTAATTTTTATTTGTTTACTAATATCAAATTTTAAAAGCATTTTAGATTTTTATATTTTCGCTAAATTTCCTTGCATGCCCCATGCAAGGAAACCCCCTTTTACTAGAAGCCTGAAGTGCCGCCCAGTAAAAAAAAGTAGATTTTTTTCCAAATTTCCTTTTTGGCACCCCCCTTTTACTAGAGAAGCCTGATGTGCCGCGCAATAAAAAATGTATTTTTTTTTCTAAATTTCCTTTTTGGCGCCCCCCTTTTACTAGAAGCCTGAAGTGCCGCCCAGTAAAAAAAAGTAGATTTATTTCAAATTTCCTTTTTGTCATCTCCCTTTTACTAGAAGCCTGAAGGGCCACCCAGTAAAAAAAGTAATTTTTTTCTAAATTTCATTTTTGCCCCCCCCCCCTTTTACTAGAAGCCTGAAGTGATGTCCAGTAAAAAAAATAGTTTTTTTCTAAATTTCCCTTAAATTAAATTGTTTAAATAATCGGAGGTTTCAAGTGTTGTGGAAGCAGTAATATCAGAAATAAAAATTGTTGTGAAGTGTGAATTTTCCAATATTTCAGGGTTTTGTAGGTATTTAATAAGTTGGCTTGAGCCCCCTACCAGTTAGCGTATTCGAGCACGCTACGTTTCAATTGCCTGATAAGAAGTTAAAATGGTTAGGTGAAATATCATCTTGTAAATATAATTTCACTCTGCTTATTACCTACAAATATATAATTTTCGGAGTCGGGAATTTTGTATCGATCCAACTCCGACTGCACCAAAAAGTAACCAACGTCAACTCCGACTCCACAGCCCTGCATATTACACTGACAACTGTAGAAAAAATTTAATTTAAATTTTAAAATCATCTTTTGTTTACACAGAAGTTCCCCCTGAAGCAGCCGCAGAAGTTCCCCCTGAAGCTCCCGTAGAAGTTCCCCCTGAAGCTCCCACAGAAGCTCCTCCTGAAACTCCCGCAGAAGTTCCCCCTGAAGCTCCTGCAGAAGTTCCCCCTGAAGCTCCCACAGAAGTTCCCCCTGAAGCACCTGCAGAAGTTCCCCCTGAAGCTCCTACAGAAGTTCCCCCTGAAGCTCCTGCAGAAGTTCCCCCTGAAGCTCCTACAGAAGCTCCTACTGAAGCTCCCACAGAAGCTCCTACAGATGTTCCTACTGAAGCTACATCAGAAGCTCCAACCGAAGTTTCGACAGAAGGAGTTGCTGGTGAAGTAAAAACAGAAGTGCCAGCAGAAGCACCGACAGAATCTTCGACAGAAGCTACTGAAGTTGAACAACAAGAAGGGCCAACAGAACCACCTACAGATGTCAGTGAAGATGAACAAAAAGAAGCACCTACAGAACCGACGACAGAAGGAGAAGCTAGTGAAGTTGAACCATTTTCTGAAACAACAGATGGTAAAGTAGAAAATTATTACTAAACGCAGAGCTGGATGGTGGCCTAATCCATCCTATCTTTTATGGCCACTAAACACGTCGAGGAATACCTGTGCAGTTTTTTTTTTTTGCCCGTACAGGTGTTCAAAGCATATACGACTGTTACCTTTTATGTTTTTACAAACGACCACTAGATGGCAATATTGAAATGTGCCATTACTATATTTTTTATTAGACATTTGTTATCTAGGATGATTAAGTAAAGGATGCGCTATTCGTATACTAACAACATTGACGATTGTGTGGAAACCCCTGTTGAGAAAGAAGGCAATATATGTCTGTACTGTGCACTCTGCAACTACGTAATGCGCATGTGCTACATTTGAATTTGAAACAAGCGTATTTTTAAATAAAAATAATTATGGAATTTCTTAGAAATTATTCTAAAATCTCGTAATTTCACAGCAAATTTTATAACATATTTGAGAAATTTGTATAACACGGTGTTAATTTTCTGCGTATCGTGTCAAACGGACCTGAAACTGTATAAATGTGTATTTAAAATTTATCTAATCATTTTAAAATAATATTATTTGTCATTAAAACAATCTTTAATGATATTTTAAAAATTAAAGGCTGCCAATAAAGGAGGCAGTATTATGAATTTAATCAGTCAGTTAAAGGATAAAGTGGTAGTTACAATAAACTAAAATAAGCTTGAAAAATATTAGTGCCAAATAATACTACCCAAACATCTGTTGCGAAAATTACATGACTATGGCCCGATTGCAAGAATCTCTATTAAATTTAATGATTCAAAATACCAGAGATGGCTAGCTATGGGTCCTTTTCAAATATTCCGATAAGACGTTGAAGGGCCACATCCTTTGAGTATCCCCCCACAAACTAGAAATTAATTTAATTTTTATCGTTCGATTAATGAAGGATTGAAAGACGGATGTACAAAATGAAATATATGGTGGAGGGGGTGCAGAGGGGTTAATTTTGATATATATTTTTTTACATTACATAGAAATATTCTAATCTTTACCTATAAGGGATGGTTTGATAATTTTTATTTGGTTGTGATAATTGATTAAATGAAAGTATGGAAATAAAATATATGACACAAATAGATACACATATTTTTATTCGTTTTGAAATATCACAAGTCTGTTGAACATTTTTCTGTTCGCCACCTTGTGCATATCTAACAATTTAGCACAGTAATAGCGTCTTACGTGTGTTCGCAGTATCGCGATATATATCTTTCTCACTCAGTAAGGGTTTCCACACATTTTACACACGAATAGCGCATCCTTTACTTAATCATCCTAGTTTGTTATTAAGAAATCAGTGGCAGTTTATAAATCGACCGAGTAGTTTATAGACAATTATCGTTAAAAAAAAAGTTTGTGAAAAAATGGATATTACTCGTGAAGGTTTTCGTTGGATGATTTTTTATGATTTTAGTAAAGGTCTAACACAAAAACAATGCATAGATTCACTTCGTTAAACTTTTGGTAATGAAGCACCATCAGAAAAGACTGTTTACAATTGGTTTGCAGAATTTCATCCTGGTCGTGCGTCCGTCAGTGATGAATCTCGTGAAGGTCGACCAAAATAGGATGAGATTCAAAAAAACATCGATGCTGTGCGCAAAATGATTGAAGAAAATCGGCATGTGACTTACTGTGAGATAGAGGCATCCTTTGGCATATTCCAGACTGCAATACATTCGATTTTGCATGAACATTTAGGTATGAAAAGATCTGTTCCTGATGGATTCCGCATAATTTGACCGAAGCTCAAAAAATAGCTCGTGTTGATTGGTGTAAGGGAATGCTTAAAAAATTCAATCTAGACTCTGCAAAATCCATAACAACATCGTTAAAGGTGACGAAACTTGGATTTATTCATATGAACCGGAAACTAAGCAACCATCCACTATTTGGGTCTTCCAAGATTAACCGAAACCCACAAAAGTTGTTCGTTCACGAAGCACTTTTGCACGAAGCACCAAGAAAATGATCGCTTGTTTCATCGGTTGTACTGGACATGTCGCAACTATTCCTTTAGAGGATCGGAGAACAGTTAATGCTGAATGGTATTCAACAATTTGTTTGCCAAATGTCATGGACAGAATTAGGAAAAACAACCAATAACGTCGCATTATTCTTCATCATGACAATGCAAGCTCCCACACAGCACGTCAAACAATTGAATATTTGAAGGAGAAAAACATCGAAATAATGTCTCATTACCGGTATTCACCTGATTTATCCCCTAACGATTTTTTTTTCGTTCCCCAATGTCAAACAAAAATTCAGCACTTGTTTAATTTATGCTGTTTTATCAAAAAATGTCTCAAATAAGTTGTTAGTTATTGCTTTTATAGCAATTTTTGTTATATATTTTTTTCGAAATATTTCTCTATTGTGAAATATTCGTAATAATCTTAAAACCGACACGAGTAAACTCCCATTTCTAGTTAACCGATTTTTACCAAAAGTTGGTCAATTCGTGCAATTGATGTCAAAAGCTTAAATATGAAGTTTTATAAAAATCCTTTTAACCGAATTCGCTCTGCACGTGTACACGGACCGACAGACAGACCGACAGACATCATGGTAAAAATAGTCAAAACGTTATGTAGCGACCTCAATTCGTGGAGATCTATCGAAATCTCGAAATGTCAAAATCGGTATGATCACAATACCTCCCTTATACAGGGTGTTTGTTTGAAACGGGGCACCCGGAAAATCTCCTTTATTTGTAAAGATACAAAAAATCTTCAGAACAAAAGTTAAACTAGACAAAAAGGCCCATCTAAAGGTTACTATAATAATTCTGAGGCACTTCCGGTTTCACCGGAAATGATGTCAACTTTTGATCTAGCATAGGGAATCGATAATTTTATATTTTTTTCCTAAAAGTACATTAAATTAGCTTTACAATGACACCAAAAAATCACATTTTTATGTTAACCATTTCAAAATGGCGACCATTTATTTACAAAATAATAATCAACATAAGTTTTACAAAGTTGAACGTAGCAAGCTTTGAAAACAATAAAAAAGAAATTTTGAAATGGTTAATTTAAAAATATGACTTTTTGGTGTCATTGTACAGCTAATTTAATGTACTTTTAGGAAAAAAATATAAAATTATCGATTCCCTATGCTAGATCAAAAGTTGACATCATTTCCGGTGAAACCGGAAGTGCCTCAAAATTCTTATAGTAACCTTTAGATGGGCCTTTTTGTGTAGTTTAACTTTTGTTCTGAAGATTTTTTGTATCTTTACAAATAAAGGAGATTTTCGGGGTGTCCCGTTTCAAACAAACACCCTGTATATGTTGGCGGTCGGTAAAAATGCGTGGACAGCGATTTTCATCACCTCAAGAAGCTGCCGAAGCTTTCGAAAACCATGTTTTTGAGATACTAATTTCAGAGTGGAAAAAATGTTTCGAGAATTGGTTTGAACGCATGTAAAAGTGTATAAATTTTAAAGGCAAATATTTTAAAATGCAATAAACAGTTTAAAAAAAAAAATCTTTCTTAGTTTTTGTAAAAATTAAAAGGTAGCCCTCATACAGTCTTGTGTAGACGTTCGTTACAAGAAAGATATAGGCTTTCATAAATTCCCAGCAAACATTCAACTAACGGCCGAATGCCGGCAAACTGCTTTTATGCTGGTAAATTACTGGCACCAAAAGTAAGTGCAATGCCAGTATTAATAATGTACTTCACATTTGTATTTCGCATTCCGCCTATACGAAGTACTTTACCAGCATTTTATAAGCACTCTTCTTCACTCATACTTTTTACTTAAAACCATCAGAAATAAATCTTGCAACTAATGCGATTATTTTGCACTTTACCGTTGCTGGGCCGGCAACTGATACATCAATGGGCCAGTAACGGCCACGGGGACACCGAGTTACTGGCCCATTACTTTCAATGCCGGGGAGTATGTGCTTTACCAGTACTGGCCCGTATAAAAATGTTTGCTGGGTTACGTCATCAATTCTACGTTATCAATTCGTAAGTTTAATATAAAATCTTTATTTTAAGATGACAAAACTGAAGATAAAATACCTGTGATGAAATCCGAAGTGGTGCTAGGAGAAGGAGAGTCTGATGATTCTGAGAAATCTACTTCAAGTGATGAAGAATCGGCGCAATTATCGCCTCTTGGTCCAGTCATCTCAAGTCTACGTTAGTATTATTTATTACTAGTGCACCCGTTGCCAACTGTGTTGGCAAACACATCATTACCTTAATGTGGAACTTGCTCGACACCTCAGACTTCTTTCTCTAGCCATGCACCTTACTTCATACAATTCAAATTGAATCAACTCTTCGCCCATCAGTAAAAACTGGACAAATAATCAGTATTATTCCGAATTATTTATTCATTAACTTTTTAAGATGGGAAAACGATTCATTTTCACTCAGTGCATTACATTTATAATGTTAAAACTAAAATTGATTTGAGACGTTAAATTTAAAATATATTAATTAAAATAAATTTTACAATTTCTTATATAATATAAAAACACGCACACGGAAAAAACGCACACGGATTAATACGCACACGAAAAAAACGCACATGGATTAATACGCACACGGAATAAAACGCACATGAAAAAATATACACACGAAAAAAAGCGCACATGGAAAAATACACACACGGAAAAAAGCGTACTTACAATATATCTCAAATCAGTTTGAAATAAATCGTGAGAAACTATTTCACAGTAAAATTTAATTATTTGCCCGCTTTAATATATTGCGTTCACATTTGTAAGGTCAAACCAGATCTGATTATTTTGGTTACTTTTATAGTGTAGTACTGACTTTTAAATGTAAATTTGTCATTTCAAAATATTCCTTACGCTGTAAAACCTACTTCAGATTTGTTGGTTATGATCATTATAACTAAGATATCATTTATCTTTATGACATATGTCAAATGGAATGACATTTTAAGAAAGTGAAATTTTTTACCAATTTTTAATACCAACATGACATACAATTTCAAAGATGCAAACAATTGAATGTATCAATTTGTAATTTTTATCAAAATATTTTAAATATTTCGAACCAATTTTAAATTTACACAAATAAGTTTTCACCTAACTTTTTTTAAATCCTGTATCATTCTGTTGATATGATGAGCTTCTGATGATAATAGCTGAGGATCTAATCTTAAGTTGATGCTCTATTACCATAAGTGATTTTATTGTCTTATTCAATTATCTTTTTAAAAGCAATAATGTTTTTTTCGGTAACAGCTGAAGGCAAATATATTATTACTAAATATTTTTAGTTATAAACTAAATATTTTTAGTTGGTGGATCGTCTGAGGAGGAGGAAGAAGATGTAGGTGAAGAATCTGAGGAGGAAGAAGAAAGACTTGCGCCTGTTGACAGAGAATTTTATATTGAAGAATACAAGACTTTAATAACGAATCAAGTATCGATTCGCCGAAAAAATCAGTATTTGCATTATAGATTATCATATTATTTCAAAAAACGGAAGGTAAATACTAAAGTTCGTTCTACATTATACTTTTTTGCGTAGAACTACAGATTTTTTGCGTAGTACTGACGTAAAAAGTATAATGTGAAACACAATTTTTCCTTCCAACTTTCGATGCTACACTACAACTACACTATTTTCAAAACTACCTCCGATCAAATTTTTGAATGACAGTTGTATACTTCTCAGTCGTACCAACTACCAATTTTTTAGTTTTTGTTTACAACTTAACTTTTAAAAGTTTTTTAAGGTGATAAGAAGTTAATTTAGAACATATAATTAAATATTAACTTACTATTAGCACAATTAAACAATATTTATAAATTGTTTACTAGAATTGGTTCTAAAGTCTGTTCCAAACGGTTAAGCGGAACTAGATTTTGCAATCTAGTTACTTTCATCGTTTAAATCATGCTTTATGGCCGTTTTGTTTAAGCTTTATAAATCATACTTACAATAAACATTTTTTGGTTAAGGTTAATATCATTTTAAAATGTCATTTTCTTTATATTTTGATTTTTTGTGTCATTCTTAATACAAATTTCCCATTTATTTATTTTTTTGTCATTAAAATATGTAAAAAAAAATAATTTAATTTTGACATGTCGTTCGTTTCCATTAGAGATGAGTCGTTCATGAACG
The DNA here is from genome assembly GCA_963971575.1 of Liopterus haemorrhoidalis. Taxonomy (NCBI): domain Eukaryota; kingdom Metazoa; phylum Arthropoda; class Insecta; order Coleoptera; family Dytiscidae; genus Liopterus; species Liopterus haemorrhoidalis. The sequence goes on from OZ020613.1 coordinate 64,034,447, forward strand.
AACCGGGTCACTGAGCCGACTCAGTACACTGACCGAAGTGACACGGTTCACCAAATTGAAATGAGCCGGCTCACGGCTCACTGTATAGTTTCAAGTTTCAAGGATACGATTGGTCGGGCGATTGTGAGCAGTGACCGGAGTGATCCGGATCTGGATCGATGTCATGTTGAACTTCGCGAGAACTCGGCTTGTAATGTATTATCATAAAGTGTATTACTTATTGTCATCAATTTGTAGGGCAGTTTATTTGAAACTAATAGGCTTAGTCTGTATTTTCTTATAACCATACTATATAAAAATATTGCCCAAATCCCAGATGTCCGATTTATAAGGGCAATAAACATCGCCATAAACTTAACACATCTGGTTTAAAATACAGTAGCTACATAAAGTGAATTGTTTGTTTCAAAAATGTTAGATAAGAACCGGGGCTAAGCGATGTTCTACCTACGAGCGAACGACCGACCTGTGTCTCGAAAACATGTTTACTTAACCGGATCACTGAGCCGGATCAATGAACCAGCTCAACAAACTGAACGACCCCACTGATCCGGTCCCGCAATAAGCCGAAATTCCCATCTCTAGTTTCCATGGTTTCATTGTTGGAATTTTAAATTTTGACATTCCAACGTGAAAAATGAAATAACCCAAGCAAGGTCCCTTCCCGTGACAACCTAAAAGAACGAAATTCCTATTTAGTTCCGCCTAACCGTTTGGAACAGACTGTATAACCAAACTGTTGTCTGTCATCTGAAACTAGAATTTTTTAAGTTGGCAGTGAAGAATATCACTAAGCAATTAAGGATGAAAGGTATCGCTGTCTCTTATTTTTTCCCCCACTATATTATCTTGTATCTAAAGTTGAAATGACGTCAGAGTTGGATAGTATTAAAAAAGTATAATGTAGAATGGACTTAAAGTTAGCATCACAATTTTTTATTTTAACAAGTAACGTTTAATTGTAATATTTAGTTTATGAACATGGCCCAATATTTTTTAGATGGATCATGTATTTAAAGAAGAAGAATTAGTAGAAGAAATGCAGCAAAAATATGACAAAAGATTAGATGAATTATTTATACTGAAAGAAAAAAATAACCGAGAACAACAAGCTGAAATGGCAGATATTGCCTACATGAAAGAATTATGTACAGAACAAGCTGAAAAGAGAGAACAACTATTTCGAGCAATGCAAAGTCGAGAGAAAGATGTAGGAAAAGGACTTATAGATACAAGAACCGGTAAACCAATATCAGACAAGGTAAAATTATTATTACAACCATTTTTCGGGTCTCATAGAGTACGTTCTTCATAACAGGATATCATAAATAGACCATATTAGTGTGTCGTCACATACATGTGCTGCCATCTGAGAGCTGAGTCCTTTGGAAGTTTAAAATACATGGGACATTACTTTTGTTACCTTAATTTTATAAATATTTTCAATTTTGGAGCATAAAATATGTATTTTTGATAAATATATACTAATATATACAGTCCAGACACTTCATATTATAGAATAATGATTTTATAAATATATAAATAAGGATTCGAAGATATATTTATAGGTTACGTTTTTAAATAATATGAAAATCGAAATATCTTTAGTATTTATTTAATTAACACTAAGTAATCATTAATATTTTGTTTTAGAATGCATATTGGTGTATTGATTTGCTCCAAATTGTAACAATTACATCTACATTATTAATTGCAAAATTTTTCGTTTCTGGACAGATGAAAATGAAAAACAATAATGGAAAATTAAAAACAACATATTATTCCTTTAAACCATTTAGATATGGCACACACACTTATTGCTATGTTACTTGCCATAATAACGATTATTAACGTAAATTTTTCAAAATTAACCTGCAAAATAATATTGTTCTGCAAAAATAATGACATATTAAATTATAATGTATAAAATAAGAATTTTAATAAATAAATATTGACTTGTAGTTTTGATGTGAAGCACTCTCTTACTTTGAAAACTTAATTTATATTTCCAAAATACAATTTAACAAAAAAACAACATGCTAAATTCAAATAAAAGGAATCCAACCGCGAGACGGCAGCACTGAATCCCATTTTGTGACGTAGTTACTAATATGGTCTATTACGTCACCAATTCTGCGCGATACAACAGCTGGACACATTGACGTACATTAGGGTTTTAAACAATTGTTGTGGAAACCAAACACACAAAATCATGTATTTCAAATACATTTTTACTCATTTTAGTACACGGTATACCTTGAAACGTACGAGAAATAAATAATAATAACGGAAATAAACAAACAACATCGCACAATACGCGTAGTTAAACACAAATCAAAGTAAGTGACGCCACTGAAATGTGTTAAGCTAGCTGTTGATAATGTAATGGACGAAATTTGGTTTCTGCGCAAAAGACTGGTAATATTCGCCTGTGCTGAAGTTAACTTGAACGTACTCTAGTTATGATTAAGGCCGGCATTACATTATAAAAGATCTTTGACAAAGATCTTTTATAAAATATTTTATAAAATATATTTTATAAACTTTTTTCTACGAATCTCAAACAGGAATATTACACTGTGTGAAAATTTTATAAAATATCAATAAAAAAAATGGACGACAATCGCACTCTTGCTTGTGCAGCTGCAATTAGTGCAATAGGTTATGCTTAGTGTTGAAAAAGAAAAGAAAAAGAAGACGTATCTGGGTAAGGCCATGGATTTCGAGGCATGACCTTAGAGGAACACACCAAAACCTTCTTCGGGAACTGCAATGTGAAGATACTAGAAGATATAATAATTTCTTGAGAATGGATAAAAATGTCTTCAATATTATATTCGAAGATATCTTGCTTTATTTCCCGACAACAGATACAATTAAGAAATCCTATAAGCGTTGAGGAACGCCTTTACTCTTCGATTTCTGGCAACAGGAGAGAGTTGCACAAGCCTATAGTACAGCAGTCATATACCTCAATGCACCCTTTCAAGCATAATCCCAGAAACATGTGAGACCATTTACTATGCGATGAAGGAAGAGTTTTTATTATGTTTGCAATAATGCTGTATGCCTCTAAGCTTTTATTTATTTTTTTGTAATCAAAATGTTGATGGTTATACAACATTTCATACCTCTCATATTCCGAAATTAATAATTTCGTTGTAGAAACACACCAACTGGACTTTCCTTCCGCCATGTTGATTTCAAACTGTCGAATCTTTTATCAAAGTTAGCAAAAGGCTATATATTTTATAAAATATCTTTTACAAAAGAAATATTTTATAAAAGATAGCCTATTACACTGGCTTATTTCACGTCAATTATATTTTATAAAATATATTTGTAAAAGATCTTTTATAGTGTAATGCCCACCAAAGAAACTCTTATACCCAGGCGAGAATGCAAACCTGGGCCACAGTAACGTTAAAATCGTAATGTGATCGTAAAAAGTCGGAAATGATCGACTCTTTCCGATTATTATTATTTATTATCACCCATAGATTTTCTGTAACAGGCAAATTTATATTTTGCAATATGCAACATTTTTATATTGCGTCAATTCGCGATATGTATCTGCGGTGACAGTACACAAGTGGTTAAGATCAGTTTATTCTTGTTCATCAGGTCTAAAAGCATGCTTCAAAATAGATTGCGTCCATTAGTAAACTACAGATATCCGAATCTATTGAATTTTCTATGTCGTGACTCGAGACTGGTTACTTTTTGAGTTCTAAGTAATAGACCATATTAGTGTGTCGTCACATACATGTGCTGCCATCTGAGAGCTGAGTCCTTTTGAAGTTTAAAATACATGGGACATTACTTTTGTTACCTTAATTTTATAAATATTTTCAATTTTGGAGCAAAAAATATGTATTTCTGATAAATATATACAGTCCAGACACTATTTATAAATATATAAATAAGGATTCGAAGATATATTTATAGGTTACGTTTTTAAATAATATGAAAATCGAAATATCTTTAGTATTTATTTAATTAACACTAAGTAATCATTAATATTTTGTTTTAGAATGCATATTGGTGTATTGATTTGCTCCAAATTGTAACAATTACATCTACATTATTAATTGCAAAATTTTTCGTTTCTGGACAGATGAAAATGAAAAACAATAATGGAAAATTAAAAACAACATATTATTCCTTTAAACCATTTAGATATGGCACACACACTTATTGCTATGTTACTTGCCATAATAACGATTATTAACGTAAATTTTTCAAAATTAACCTGCAAAATAATATTGTTCTGCAAAAATAATGACATATTAAATTATAATGTATAAAATAAGAATTTTAATAAATAAATATTGACTTGTCGTTTTGATGTGAAGCACTCTCTTACTTTGAAAACTTAATTTATATTTCCAAAATACAATTTAACAAAAAAACAACATGCTAAATTCAAATAAAAGGAATCCAACCGCGAGACGGCAGCACTGAATCCCATTTTGTGACGTAGTTACTAATATGGTCTATTCACTATACAGAAGGAGTGAACACTACGTTAAGCACTAATTCTTGGACTAAAAAATGTTAGAAGTGAACCACTGGTCGATCCCAAAAACGTATTTTCCCCACTAACATTAGTCTTATACGCAGCTCATACGTTAGCACATATGGCTTACATAATACATACGTTATTTAGTACAAATTTATTCCGTAAAATAGTGTTTTACCTTGAATTTAGTGGGCTTTTTGTGACGTCCCGGTCATTTTTGAACAGCCTGTATAATACTGATTAACATGTACTGTTTGTTTGGTAAAAATATGGTATTTTCATTTTTCAGTGTTTTCAAAAGTATCTAGCTGTATTTACGAGGGATGTTTCCTAAATTCTGGGAATTGTGCTATAATTAAATTACGCAGAACTTATAGGCAATGTTATTGGTGCCAGACAAGTCTTGACATGTTTATGCAACTATCTAGTGCAATATTGTTCAGTCTGATTTAGGTGTTCGACTGATATAGACGCGTTTTCATAGCACTGTTTTTGTAACCATGGAAGAAGCAGCAAAATCTCAAAGAGCAATAATTTTTGTGCAAAGAAGGTGTGAAAACATCAGAAATTATTCAGCGTCTGCAAGGAATATTTGGTAAGTCTGCAGAATCCAAAAGTACTGTTTATCGGTGGATCGATCGTTTTAAAACCGGTAGAACATCACTAGAAGACGATCCACGCAGTGGGCGCCCAAGCACGTCGGTAAATGAAAGAAACATTACTGCCGTCGAAGACCTACTGAAAGAGGACAGGCGAATGACTATTCGTCAAATTAGTGTTCGCCTAGGGATAGGTACACGACAAGTTCATGACATCTTGCATGATTGTTTGGGCGTTAGCAAGGTTTCGCCGCGCTGAGTGCCAAGGCAGTTGGGACCAGAACAGAAACTCAATTAAAAGTTCTTTGAGGACGGCTTTAAAAAAATATTTTATCGTTGGGATAAATGTATTCAGTTAAATGAGGATTATGTTGAAAAACTACATTGTAATATTGACGAAAATTAACAAAATAATAAAAATTATAGCTAAATTCCCAGAACTTTGGAAACATCCCTCGTAGATACAAACATTTTTGGCATGTATCTGTATCTAGTTATTTTTTATAATTCTGTATCTGTATCTGCATCTAGATACAATTTTTCTTAGGTATCTGTATCCAGACATTTTTTTTAAATATATCTATTACAATACTGCCTACGAAATCCTAAAATTTATGAAATTTTTTGTGTCCGTTCTAAAGATGTGTTCTGTTTAGCTTGTCCAAAGAATGATAAATCGCCAAAACTTGAAAAGTAAAGAAATATCAGAAATTCGTTACAATTATATCAAGAAAAAGGAAATGATAAAAAATCTAGAAATGCGTTTGAGATCTTTAGAGACCATAGATGGTAAACTTCAAATAATGGAATATGAACAATTAAGAATGGAAAATCAGAATTTTGCTGATAAAATTGAAGAAAGAGATGAAGAACTAACAAAACTGAGAGCTCGATACAATAGTGCTGTACAAGCACTGGCACACGTTAAAGAAAAATCATCCGCTACTGAATTTAAAATTGATGATCTGGTTATGGAATCTGTTCAAGTCGAAGATCAACTCAATCTTGTAAGTTACATAAATAACACAGCCCAACGGACATTTTCCAGAATCACAGAATCCAAAATAGCTGTTAGATTTGGTCTATCAGATCTAGTTTTTGAGATACGCTATATTGGCCTCTTTTACAATAAAATATCTTATTTCTTAACTTGTGTATTTTTCACGTTATCACTGTTACTATTTGCAACTGCCTGTTACAAACACAAAAGAGACAAAGTAAGGTATTTATTTCACAAAGTAGATAAATATACACTACCGCTCAAAAGTTTGGAAGCAGTCGAGTTTTTGTTAAAAATACATAGAGAATAAATAATTTCAAACCTTTATTCACAATATAATTAACAATTACATTAAATTAAACATTTACCAACTATAATCTGTCAATATTGTCTTAATTACACAAAAGCTTTATTTATATTTTTGATTCATCAAATTGTCCACCTTTATTTTTAATCACAGCTGCGCAAATTTGGGGCCTTCTATTTATTAATTTAGTAAAATATTCGCTATCTAATGAGTACCATTCTGTATGCAGATACTCCCACATCTGTGTAGCACTACTTGGAGATCTTCTTTTAACTCTTCTATCCAACTCGTCTCAAACTAGCTCAATTGGTGACAAATCAGGTGATTGGGATGGCCATACCATAATTTTTTTAAGTTTTATCATAAAGTTTTTCTTGTTTTTTCTCATTCAAATAGGACATACACAATTTTGATGCCTGTTTCGGGTCATTATCCTGTTGAAATATGAAATTTGGTCCAATAATTTCATTTCCAGAAGGCAAAGCGTGATCCTGCAAAATTTGTAAATATCGTTTTTTGTTAAGTTTGCCATCTATTTTTACTAATTTTCCTGGCTTATTATTCCCGAAACATCCCCAAACCATTACGTTACCTCCACCATGTTTAATTGCTGGCACTGTACACTCTGGCAAAGCCCTTTCGTTCTTAGATCTTCGGACAAATACTCTTCTGTTAGAACCGAAAATTTGAAATTTGGATTCGTCCGTCCAGAGTACGTTTTTCCATTCTTCAAGTGTCCAATCTCTATGGGCCGGTTTCTGAAAAGTCAGTTAACTATGGTAACGACTGACTAATGGTCAAGTCTGACTGATGGTCAGTTTTACTTTGCGTTGCATAAACATTTTTTAAAGCTTCGTCAGTGGAACAATTGGGCTCAACAGCGCTATGAAGTGACGCCAAGCGGACTATAACTGAACTTAGCGAAACGAGTAATAGTTTATTGTTTACATCTGGTTTACATGTGTTTTCTCGTGTAGTTTGTATTGCTTTTAAAAGTTAGTGTTGCAGTTTGTTTGTTATATTAACTTTTGATAGCAATTATTATTCTTTTTTATATTACTTTATGTTATAATGAGTTATTATAACACAAATTGGTGTGTGTTTGGCTGTCACTCTAGAAAAGGAAGTAACAAAAATATTTACTTCCACTATTTTCCAAATGAGAAACAATTTGTGAACTGTTAATAAATTTGGTGCTGTGGAAGTGATAATAACAAACTAGTATTTATTAAACAAATTAAATAAAAAACAAACACTAAATTATAAAAATCCTTCTCGAACATAATTAAATATCTACCCGGGTAATTTTAATGCAGAATTAGGGCAAGCGGTCTCAAATTCTGTACGCAGCTTTTCTAATACATTTTCACTGAACTTTCAGTGCCTGCTTTTGTTTTTAATCAATTTATTTAGGCAAGGAGTTTCTAACAGAGGTTTCGGTTCATACTGTTGTAAGACAGGTTTCTTAAAAGTAGACCACAGGCATTTTAAATCTGTGCTGGTTAATATTTCCATACTCAATATATTGTTTCTGGAACAAAAAGTAAAACCAACAGAAACCACACAAAAAAAAGATAAATCAAATATTTCACAATCAATCAATGCCCTGATCTTGGCTTCTTTCATTTTGGTTTGTTAACCACCTGGCACAAAATAATAGGATAGCTGAAATGTGTTTGCATGTAGTTCCTGCTTTACATGTGCAGGACATATTTAAAACTTCAACATCATTACTAAATTTTAATTTCCCAGTGACTTCGTGAGGTGGTGTTCTCAAACTGCTTGTTTGTAAACATAACCCACATATGTCGACATGCTCATCATTTTTGTCCAAAATTCCGCACAACATAAGATTTCCGGCGTTTAACAACTCTTCTCCTTCAACTACACACCTAGAAGAAGGTGTTGCACTTAAAAAAATTAAATAATTTAATAAGGATAGCTGTTTATTATCCATTGCAAATCGGTGATTTAACATGTAAACAAATATGGACAACTTTCACATTACTCGTTTCAATCAGCTGTTCACAGCGCTCGTAGCGCCGCCATCGGGCATTGTTGTATCCAATTGGTTTACTATGCACAGATATTTTTTGCTAATGTGAACTGTACTTCACGTGACAATAATCAGCTGTCAAAATTAAAACGTTTTAAAATGAACTAAAAAAATTGATGTGAAGTGTGAATTTTCACACATTTCAGGGTTTTGCAGGTATTTAGTAAGTGAATGATGATTATTTGGGGTGCCAAAACAAATTTTATGACAAAATATTTTTTTATGAATTTTAATTCGAATGCCTATTACCATTATTTAAGTTTTTAAAGATGTGCAGTATTTTTTTTTTTTTATATATCAAGGTTCATTAAAATTTTGAAAATTGCGCCTATGGCTTCCATTGGTTGTTTTTAGTCATAGCTCCTCCCCTTTGATTTCGTGTACATTCAAATATATAATTAAATTATAATTTCAACAATTTCCACTGGTTATTAAATTTACGCTATTAAAAATTAAATGCAACAATTGCCAAAATATAATTAAAATTTTGAAAAAATAATTTAAACAATATAAAAATGCAAAAAATAAATAAAAAATAATATTGTCTCCTCACGTCGGACTCGAACATGAGTCCGATTACGAATTCTTGGACAGAACGCAAGTATCTTAGCCACAGCACCAAGAAACACGTTACTGTTAAGCGTATTATATAACTATAAGTTGTCAACATTATTAGCAAAAAAACACAAAAAATGCTTTTTTTTCCAAAAACATAATCTGATCAAAAATTCCTGTTGAACTATTCCGGTTCACACCAATGTACATTACTTAGAATTTTTTCAGATTTTTAGTTTAAACCATCTGGGCTACAGGGTGTGGGACAAAATTTTTTTTGCACAATATTGGCAAAAATTGCTTCAAAATAATTTATTTTGGAAAAATAAAAATTTGATCGTTAATTCACGTACCAAGGGCTTTCATTTGATACCCTACTCAGAATTAAAAAAAAATATTTTTTTTTTCGATGAGCACATATTTGTTTATATTTTTAGGGGGATATGTTTTTTAGATGTTTTGGTATTTTTCCTATGTGCGGGTCAACGAGTTGTATAAGCATGCCAAAGTTCAACTCTCTAGGTTTAGCCGTTCGGCTATAATTTTTACCGAACAGACAGACAGACAGACAGACAGACAGACAGACAGACGACAAAATGACGGTATAAGGGTTTTTTGGTCATACCTACAAAACCCTAAAAATGAATTCACGAACACCAAACTTTACCAACACCGATAAAAACCTTTTTCTAGATATTTTCGGTAAGTAAGTATACATATATTTTTATTTCTTTTGAAATATAAATATTTTTAAATTATTCTTAAAACATAACCTAAAATTTGTATTTATCATTTTTCAGATATTCCCATATTACTGAAGACAAAAATGTGATAATTGAACAATTCAAAAAAAAGAAAATTTGGTACCAGATTACATATGAATTTAACTCAAGTTGCGTGAAGAGATACAAAACAAATTAAATATTTGTATTTTAATTTAAAAAAAAATAATAAACTAAACAGAACATTTGTGAATTAAATGTACGCTCTTCAGTATCTGTTTAGGAGCTGGTTTCTTGAAAAAAACAGTTTTCGATGTAGTACTGATATAGTGTCGATACCGATGGAAACAACAAATTATTGAAAATATGTCGATAACTGTATTTTAGCCTATATATTTTACCACCACCTCCTGCCTACCTAACTGATTCAGAACTGGCTTTAGTTCATATTTTTTATCAAGTTGAACCAGAACCAGAACCTGAAATGCAACAAGAAGCTAATCCTAACAAAAAAAAGACAAGCAAGAAACATAATTTAAAAAAATAATAATAATAACACATTATAAAAGTTTATTATAAGAGTAAGTACCAGGCTGCGCTAATAGAGAAAAATAAAGCAAGAATGCTGTACAATTATGACTTAAATATAAATTGAATTAGAATTAATAAAAAAGTTATAAACTAACTTTTTTATTAACTTTAATATTAACTATAAAAAATAATAAAGTGGTTTTGTTTTAATTATTACATTATATTGTATTAATTTTTTTAGGGTACACCAATAACTGTTTGGATTAATGCACTACGTACAGCCACATTGGTATCATTACCTTCTCAAATATTTGGTTCATCGCTCTGCAATAGTTCTACAGGAATTTCTATCGTATCATGCTGTTGTATACAAAAATTATGTAAAACGGCACAAGATATAATTGTCGTTAGAACACGGTCAATATTAATTGCCATTCCTGTTGTAACATGGGCCCTGTTAGAATTTTTCTCTACTCTTGTATGTGTATTCAAAGGTAGTATCAGGAAAAATTGTTGATAAGTGCACCAGGTGACTGAATTGGAATAGGTGTATAATCTATTGCTCCGAGTACTTGTATGATATAAAATTAGTACTTTACTAAAGCCTTTTTTCGCCGTCTGAAGAATCTTATTCCATATCTTCTGTTGCGGGCAAAGAACATAGGCTGGAAGTTGAAATTTTTCTATTGCTCGAATAGGATAAGGAAAAAATAATAATAGAAACCTAGAATTATGTACGAATAATCAAAATATGTAAATATATAATGATTATATATGTATTTAATATTTATTTACAGTGGTACAAAATAAATATATATAAATTATTCATGTATTTAATATTTCTTTTACAATTATATTATAACGTTATTGAAATATCAAATTAAAAATTGATTTTGAATTTATAAGGAAATTTTGTAGGTTATGTTATATTAAAGTCACATTCATTAATAATAGTTAGGTGCATTTTCATTTTAAAACACAAATTAAGAATTTAATTTACCGTCTTCTTATTTAAATTACTTTTTTCTCTTATTTAGCCCAAAAATTATGAAAATAAAATTTATGAAAAAACCGAATATTGACGTATATCGCAGTTAAACTGTGATCAAGGTATAGTCAGAAAAATTCAATTGTTTGACTCGAGTTCAAGTCCTGACCAACGTCTGTGCAACACTTAACCAAGGAAGCCTTGGTTGAACTCACGTCAAATGCGAAGTAAACTATGCATAGTTGACTTATGGTTAACTTTGGATTGTTTTTTGTTCCTGCAACAGTTTACTAAGGTAACCGTAGTTTACCATTAGCTTATAGTTTACTGAGCTTCTAGAAACCGGCCCTATGAGTTTTAGCCCAAACCAACCTGTTTTTCTTATGTTGTTTTGTTAATTTCGGTTTTTTAGTTGCTACACATCCTCGGAGACCGGCAGAGTACAGTCGTATTTTAACTGTTGAAACTAACACTTTACTAGGACGAATTTCATTTAATTTCGCTGCAATTTGGGAGGCTGTTAAACGACGATTTCGCTTTGATGTTACTTTTATAAATTGATCTTAGGCTTTTGTTGTAATTTTGGATCTCCCACCACGTTTCCTGTCTTGATTACTGTTGGTTTCTTGTTGCCTTTTTAATGTATAATGAACCCCTTTTGCAGAGCGTCCATTATCTTTAAACATAAATATAAGTAGTTATATCGTACAAATTCGATTAAAAACATATAAAAGTATATTGACTTGTTAAAAATGAAGAAAATATATCATGAAAATCGATTTCATCAATATATATTGACATTATTTTCAATTTTTCGAAAAAAAAAATTAATTGCTTCCAAATTTTTGAACGGTATTGTACATTCATCACTTATCACTTAAAAATGTTCTTTTGTACGACTTTCTAGCACGGAGTTTACCAGAACAGTCTTTTTTACCAGAACAGTTTACCAGAACAGTTTAACAGAAGATTGTCTGTCGAGATGGACTTTGTGAAACAAAGTCCATCTCGATTTAAAGCCTTCAAAAATTGCTACATAAGCCCAAACTTGATATGCAAGGGTGGAAATATAATTTTCTCTCTCGCAACTAAAGGTTCGTTGACAACGTTTTGTTTTTCTTGAATTGTGACATTTCTTAATGGAAATCACCCAATTTCTGTTAACCCAGTGCTGATCCTTAACTCTGCTGTCCCAAAGACATAAAAACAAGGATATTTTGTATATCCACTTTGCTGTCCAAGGAGGAAGTTTACCGTTTTTAGATAAAAAACTAAAATCAATTAGTCTGTATCTCAAAAACTAGAGCTGCTACAAAAAAGAGTCAGGTATTTTTGGAATCAGCACATCAAAAAGATCAGTTCTTACTTTTCCGGCACCAAGATAAAAAAATTATTTTGTTGGGCAGTGTAATATTAACACATGTTTAAACATTTTGATACCTTTATAGGATCGCGAACATGTTAACAAATTTAAAGTTAAAAGAGATACCAATAGAGCAGAGACAAATAAATTAAAAGCTCAGTCTGGCCTGGTGACTTACACCAGATTACTTATTGATATGGAAAACAGCATCAATGAATGTAGCAGCATTAAAGAGGAAATTGCAGCACTAAAGGTAACAAATGTAATAAATAAATATTCTTAAAATATAAGAGATATAAGGTGTTTTTCTTTTACAAGTAAAAATACTTAGCTAAGCTTACAAGTTAGTCAAATGCCTTAGCAAAGGTAAGGGGGGAGGAAAAATCTTTTGTAGTCTTATAAATGGAACGCGTAGTTATTCTGATTTCTCGACATTTTTAATTTCCCAAGAAATGAAAAATTAGTCTTATTTTATTCTTAGAAATCTCGAGAAAAATAATTAGTAGAATACAGTGGTACCTTGACTTACGAGTGTCCCAACTAAAGAGTTTTTCGAGATACGAGCCGTATCTCGGCCGATGTTTTGCTTTGAGTTGAGAGCTAAAATTTGAATTACGAACGGAGGAGGTTATCTCTACAAGTGAGATGAACGAAATGTTGGGAATGTGGGAGAATGTTTCAGACTTTATTCAAAAGAAACACCAGAATAAGTTACAACTGGGCGTTCGACGACGCTATTTAATGACACTTGCCGAACTCATTTCAGAAACATTGTGAAAGGGAGGATGAAACAGACCGCATTGGACAGGTTTTTATCGAAAACCCTGCAGATGAAAGTGAAGAAACCGTGGCGAAAAGGACAAAAATCAGCGAATAAGATTCAGTTATGCAGTTCAACCTTTCTCCTCCACCTCTGTCAGTATCTTCAAGTCGTCTGATCTTCTTTACCTTAATGTACATAATACTTAATTAGTTTACTGCAGTAATTCTATTGTATTGCGCTTTTATACAATATTCCTTATTTATAAACAGATTTTTTTTTTAAAAATCATGTAACAAAAAAATTGCGGTGTGTTTTGAGGGTCCGAACGTATTGTATTAATGGCTTTTCTATTCATTCCAATGGGGAAAATTGATTTGACATACGAGTAATTTGAGTTACGAGCTCCGTCACGAATTAAACTCGTAAGTCAAGGCACCACTGTATGTATCTTTATTTAATGTTGAAAATATTGTAGAGGATAAAAACATGTTAAAATTATAGTCAACTTTAAAGTACTAAAGTATTCATTTAAATAACATTAGAAAAAATGAAAAAGGGCACGTAATTGCATATTGAAAATACAAATGTAGACAGAAATTTTCAAGAGATTAATAATATTAGTAATAATTATTTTATTTAACTTGTAGGTAATCTTTAATCATTTTATAGGAAACAAATCAAGCTAACCGTATTAAATTGGAAGCAATAAGAAAAGCGATTGAATATCATTCAAGCAAAGAAAAAACTGAGAAAACCAAATCAGTATTGAAAACACCGGTCGCTAAATCAAGCAGTTTGAGTATCAACAAAAGTAAAAGTAAAATCTTTAAAGGAAGACCGAAGTTGTCGAAAGAAATTTTGAAGAAATATGAAAATGGCGATTGAAAAAATATATATATTTTAATTATTGTAAAAACTTTTGTTAATAAAAATCGTTTCTTATTTTAATTAACATTTGTAGTACTCTTGTTACAGTGAGATATAGGGATTTGCAGCTAAGCACCCTACCATCTGGTGAGCGTTTCATGAACTTGTGTACATCAGATAACATTTCGTTTTGTGTATTGGTTTTGTATGAAGTTTGTTTTTAAAGTTTTATTATAATCATTGAAAAATGTATAATACATATTGTTGTGTGCCTATGTGCAATTCATTGAAAAGAAGAAACCCGGAAATATCGTTTCATTTGTTTCCACTAATATCAGACACCGTACGGTACGAAACAAAATTGGGAAAGCAAGAGGTTAGGAATCGACGCGATGTTTAGATAAACAATTTAAAAATTGGAAAAAAAGTGAGCCCTTATATCAAAGTTTGCTCATTACATTTTAATGATAGTGACTACAAAAAATATTTTCAATTTTGTATTTATTATCGCATATCTTGAAAATTCCTGTAATTGTGTGTGGGTTTGTAATGCACAAGTCTCTAGGCATAATGCATAAATCTTTATGAACTCTCTGATTTTTTCAGTGACTCCACACAATATTATATGCCCAGCATTGTAGATTTCTACCCCTTGGTAAACAACACGGGAATTATTATTTCCCCCAATATAGTTAAAATAAACGACAATGGAAAACCGCCATAACTTAAAACCAGATCACAAAATGTAGTATTTTAGATGTTTACAAGTAATGTCACTTCACAAAATCAGAAAATCCCAAACAATTATTTATTTTTTGTCGTTTTTTGATACACTTTTCGCTATTATTTACTAGTAAATGTCAAGTGGTATCTGATTTAGAATGGTTTCAAAAAAATCCGCGTGGCGCTACGATCTTAAAATTTTTCCCCTATAGCTCAGTTGCTGAAACAGCGCAGTTCACCATTTTGCGTCATAACTTCAATGACAAACTGAGTGGCGAAAAAATATCTAAATCGATTTTTTTTGCATGTGAATTATAGACTAATATTGCTCTTTACTCTTTTATTTTACTAAAACATACCTTTTGAAGTCATATTTAGTTTGTGTTCGATAGTCATTTTGAAGATTTACAAATTTTAAAAGTGTTTATTTAATATTCACATTTGTATTGGTATCCCTGAATAAAACGGTGTTTACATTTGAAATTAATAATACGTCTGTTGTTTTGATACTGACTTGTGTTCAAATACCTAACTTATAGTTATTTCTAAAAACCTTTTTTATTTAGTTTGTTGTTTATTTAGCAGTTTTGTCGTTAAGTTACCATATATATTTTCTTATTTGATTTTGTGTGTACTGCATAGTTTTTACGTTATATTCAACTTATATTTATTTTCTTTTCTTTGATCATATTTTTGGATCACATCAGTCCTTCGTAGGACTATTTTGCCTATTAGAATAGTTTATTTGTTTCTATTCTGTTCTTATTCTTATATTTTCATTTCATTTCGATACAAGTGACAGCGTAC
Organism: Liopterus haemorrhoidalis; assembly: GCA_963971575.1. Classification (NCBI taxonomy): domain Eukaryota; kingdom Metazoa; phylum Arthropoda; class Insecta; order Coleoptera; family Dytiscidae; genus Liopterus; species Liopterus haemorrhoidalis. The sequence goes on from OZ020613.1 coordinate 64,050,250, forward strand.
GAATATTACATTCGTTAAATAGATGAATGTAAATGTACCAAACCTGACATCACATTTTTTTGTAACGTTTCATGTGATGCAACTGCACTGTTTCGCCGATTTCCCTATATTAATAAAATTAATATAAATTTAAACTGCATTTTTCTCAATTATTTTGTGTTATAAGGTTATATTAAAAGGCATCTCCTGATTTCAAGAATTTAATTTGTTAAATATATATCACATTTACAATGTTTTACTGTTGTCGATGTAATTGTATGAATTTGTCTATGGAGTTGGGGAAGTCCTCGGTCCACCCGGTGTTGGCCAGGATCGGCTTGGACCTATCTCCGAGGCGGGGGTTGCCCATCAGGGAGTCGAGGAGCCTGGAGAAGCCTTCTCCCACTCACATGGTATTGCTTGCTTGGCTTGCCAGATATATGGGTATATGGCGTCGGTGTCTGGGTCGTCACTGTGTTGACTGGAACTTGTAGAAGAGTTGGCTAGGTTCCTCTTCCCGGATTTCGTACGACGTCCATGTACTTATACTACTGATTGACCTAGTTCCAATATTCATTCGTCATGACAAATATTTCCTTATTACGAAAATGCAGCGTATGCATTACGTAATCAGGTAACATATGCTAGACGCTGACAAATATAGGCTATTCCAAACGTTTAAGCGGAACTAGATTTTGAAATCTAGTAATTTTTATCTATTAATTCGGACTTTTGGTCATTTTGTTTAAGCTTTGTACTTTGTTAAGATTTGCAATGCATACTCGCATTGCAAATTCTAGATTAAATTGATTGTCATTATAAAATGTCCTTTTCATTGCATTTAAATTTTTTGTCATTCTTAATAAAAATTTCCCATTTTTTTTTTTTTTTTTTTGTCTTCAAAATATGAACAATGTATTAAAATATTTGACATGTCATTCGTTTCCATAATTTCACTGTTGGAATTTTAAATTTTCACATACCATACCTAAAACAAGAAATAACCCAAGCAGCGTCCCTTTTCGTGGAAAATTTTCTCATAAATGGTTCGTTCTATGGTCTAAAAAATCCGATAATTCTATTTAATTTGGGATCAGACGACTCATCCTATTTTTGAAGGCATTTATGGACGGGGCAGATACTACATTGTCTTGGAGAGAATTCCACAGGTTAAATACGCAGTTGGTGAAGGAATATTGTCTCGCTTTTTTGCTGTATATCTCGTGCTTTTACTTTAAATGGAGGAAGTCATAATAAAATAAAATATATACAAAAATATTTTTTTATTGCGTTAACAAATTAAACAAAATTATTTAAAAAGTACAAAAATATTTAATAACATTTTACAAAATACAAATACACAAAAATAACTGTTGAGCATTTTACAAAATGGCACCTAATTTAAAGACACGCTAGTATTAATTAGAAGACCTACCAATTTCTTAACCTTAATAACTGATATAAGACTATAGTACTATAATACATCATGATTTCTTATTATCACTAGATTCTTGAGCATGTGCAGGCGAAGATAAAGCTACGAGAGCTTGTCTTTTCAACTCAGAAAACATATCTCGAATATTTGTCTCGAAGTCTTCTTTCAAGATATCGGGTAAATCAGAAGTAACCGTCAAGTCACTAGGGACTGTTTTACTACTTATGAGAGATTTTTTATTGCTCTAAAAAAGAAACAAATTATTAAAAATACTTATTATTAGTGACTATTCACTTAAAGAATGGTATGGACGACGTTATTTCTTATATTTGTAAATAATCTATCCTTTTCAATTAAATCAAACTATTTATTTTATGCCGATGATTTGAAAATTTTCAACGAAATATCCTGCGTGGCTGATTGCGAACAATTGCAAGGCGACTTAGATAGAATACAAGAATGGTGCTTGGAAAATGAATTGTTCTTAAATTTTAAGAAATGCCAATTTCTAACATTTTCAAGAGCTAAACACAAAATTTTACACATGTACAATATAGATAAGCACAACTTAACTAGAGTAGAGTATGTCAAAGACTTGGGAATATTTTTTGACGAAAAACTGAATTTTAATTATCATATCCAATCCTGTGTAAATAAGAGTTTACGTAATCTGGGATACATTTTAAGGTGTACTAAGTATTTCTCTAATCCTCTTGCTCTAAAATCTTTATATTTTGCATATGTGCAATCACATCTTGAATATTGTTCCAGTATATGGAATCCTTTTTATCAAAATTGGTCTCTTAAAATTGAAAGAATACAAAAAAAGTTCTTAAAACATTTGTGTTACAAAACTGGCAATGCACATTTAATTTCAGAAAGTTACAACTCAAAACTTGTCTTTTTCAATATGTTAAGTTTGAAGCAGAGAAGAGACTTATCTGATGCAAAGCAAATTTACAAAATCATAAATAATCATTTTGATAACGATCATTTTTCTAGTTTGATACACTTACATGTGCCGAATTATAATACTCGTACTAAATATGTGTTTCAACTGTCAACGGCCAAAAATAATCTAGCAGCTAATGCTCCGGTTAAAAGAATGTGTTCTTTAGTAAACGATATTGATACAGTTGATATCTTTAATGACACCCTCTCAACATACTGTAAAAAGATCAGATTATATCTTAAGGATAATACTAATATTGGTGGTTGACATAATATTTTTATTTAATTCTTACTGAAATTTATTTAATTGTTACTAAAATTTACTAAAATTTATGATTTACATGTTCCTAGATTAAATAGAAAAAGATAAGGAAAAAAAAAATAGTTTAGTGTTATTATCTTGCTTTTCAAAATTTTGCTTTTCAAAATTTTGCTTAAATAAGTTTCTATACATCATTATGTATGTTCATGCATTTGTTATGAGTATTATATAAATTTTTTTTTTTTTTTTTTTACAATATGTTTAATTAGCTTAAATACTTTTTTGTACACATTATTTACAATTTCTGATGCAACCATATGTACTAATTTGTTATGAGTGATGATCTTTTATTGGGAACTCGTTCCTGTTGATCATCCCAGAAGTATAAATAAATAAATAAATAAATAAATAAATAAATAAGCGTAATGGCAAATTCGTATTTGTTGCTAAAATAAAGATTATTTGTCAAATGTATCAGTAGAGGAGTTTGGTTTTCGTGTTAGGGAGCGTTTGTGTACAAGACTCTACAGACACCAAAATCGTCAAACTTTCAAGTCAAACTTTGCAAGCTTTATTATGCTCTGCGCGCCTGAGTAGCTGCGCAAACTGTCATCCAAAACTACCTCCGGTCAAATTTTTGGTTGACAGGTCTGTACTTTTCAATCGTACGAAAACCAACTTTTTAGTATTTGTTTACAACTTAACTTTTAGTAGTTTATTAAGTTGATAAGAAGTTTATTTAGATCATATAATTAAATATAAACTTAGCACAATTAAACAATATTTATAAATTGGTTTACTATAGAGTTGTATAGTATTGAAAAAAGTATAATGTAGAATGGACTTATAATAGCGCGGATTCTATATAACTAAACAACTAAATATTACCTTGTGTGGTGGAATGTCTCTTTGTGGATATTCATCTTGAAAATCTCTCGATTTAAGTGTTGAAGAAATGTTCTTTTTACTTAATTTTTCTTCATCATTATCACTTGAAAATATTCTTTCAGGCTTAAAATTATGAAAAATTTTCAGTTTATTTAAAAATAATTCCTGAATAGGCTCTTTATCCTCTAGTTTTCTGTGTTGCGAAACTGATCGCCAACTCTTTGAATCTAGACCTACAAAAACAGGATATGATAACTAGAAAGCGGGAAAATATGCATTTGCATATTATACTGGGTAGTGAATTGAGGAATGAGGAACGTGCTACATTTACTAATCACTGCCACGCCTGTAATACCCTTTTCACACTAGAACTTTAAGACGAGTGAACTTAAAGTTTACCGATGTTTAACATCGGTATGCTTTCACACTTGATGTTTAAATCTGCGGTGCTGTCATCAGCTACAGTAATTTTGTCCTTAAGTTACCGTCATGAAATTACCAGTTTTGAACTGTCTGCGCAGACGCACATTTTGAATTATTATAAACAAATATGGATATCTCATTTCATTCTACAATAAAGACACTACAATAAAGAATATATTACACCTGAATTAACATGTAAGTCGATACATTTTATCTCAATTATTGTAGCTCTGTATTTTATTAAACACATTATTAAAATAAATAATTTTATTATAAAAATAAGTATAAACTTCTTATAACGTCGATATAATACAGTATTCTTGTTTATGATAATATAAAATGTTGACAGCACAAATTAAAAGAGTATTTTTTTATAATAGAAATTATGTTGGCAATGCGGACGATGTTTAAGACGCAGATCTCTGTCTTAAACATCGCTTGTATTTAGACGAGGCCATACGGTTTCACATTAGCGTTTAAAGACACATTCACTTTAACATCCGATCTTAAAGTTCTAGTGTGAAAAGGATATAATGAACGTATATCTATATAATCGTGGAAAAACTAAATAACACGATTATATTTGTAAAAATACTCAAAAACAGGTAAAAATAAAATAAACCTTGACACATAACCTGTAAAAAACGCAATGAAAATATACGGTTTTTAACCCCTTAACGCTCACGCTCGAGTTAATTCGAGCGCGCTAACTGGGCCAAAATGGTCACACTCGAGTTAATTCGAGCGGCGTCCGTAATTTATGCTGCTGTAATTTTCACACTCGAATATATTCGAGAATTGAAAATAAAGTCAAAGCAAGGTTCTAAAATGTGTTTTCTTAAATAAAAAAAATATATATATTTTATTCTAACGGTTGTTTTAAAAAAAAAAAAGCGTTAAGGGGTTAAAAGATCAACTTTTCATCAACAGACGGCACAAGTTAAATTTGCTTTAGTAAGTTTTATAAAATGATGCAAAAAAATGCAAGGCGGCACAGTAAAATCGCTGACGTCATGAGTTAATTTTATAATCACACTGTAGATGTAACATATCTATAATTATGAAATACTTACTACTTTTGCTGGTCAGTGGTAAATATTTAGGTTCCTTCATATCATAGAGATGTGAACAAACCATCGACTGAATACTTTCAATCTCACCTCTTAAAGCTGTTAACTGTTTCTCTCGAGATTCTAATAGAAAAGTTAACTTTTCTTTTTCTAGTTTCATTATTGTGATCTCATGACTGAACATCATATTTTTATATTCAATATTCTGATTATCTTCCTTTAATTTCTGTATAACACTATTTAATTCTTGATAATTCGCACTTTCTTGATCATTTTTCTGATTGTTACTTTCTTGCAATTTTCTTTCTAATGCATCCCGTTCTTCACGTAGTTGTTTTATTAAATTTAAAGATTTATCATTCTAAAAATTAAAATAATAATGCATAATGGTAAGTACTCGGCAGAGAGCTTGGCGATTCGTCGACATGACGAAACGAAAAGCATTAATGTAAATTTTTTAAATATTGATGAAGAACACGAAACGGAGGAGGATATGACGGAAGATGATATTTTAGCTGGATCAGAATTGGGATTCAAAAATAAACTACGACGAAGTGGAAATGGAAGAAACAACCGAGTTCCAAACACCTACTATAAATGATTCAGCAATTGAAACAATTCAACATTTTTTCACGTTTAATCAAAATTTAAGAGAGGTTAAAACCGATTTTGAATTGCTAAATTTGGAAAAAATTATTGAAAAAATATTTTAGAAAACCAAAAATCTCAAACAAACCAAAACGACAGATTTTTTTTTTTTTTAATTTAATATGTATACATACATACAAATTAGATGTACCGGAAAGTTCTTTCGTTTTTATTAATAGTGCAGTATGCGAACTAGTCACGACTTATTCGCTGAATTAAACAGACGTCTTTTGCGCTTTAATTAAACTCTGTAATCTTGAGTACCTAATTATTGTTTTCGTTTAATTTTAAACCCTTGAATTTTAAAATGGTGGAAGAATTTTCATCAAAACATTTTTTATGCTGTTTATTGTTGTATGAGTACCATAAAAAAAATCTGCTACAGTTGCTACATAAAACATTTGCACTGTTTATGGTGATAAACTAAGTGTACGCACATGTCAACAGTGGTTTAAAAAATTTAAATCAGGAAATTTATGCTTGGATGATGAACTTTGATCTGGAAGGCCCTATAAAGGAATAATTTATTATATGTTAAAACCGGGGCAAAGTGTTAATTCTGATCTCTACTGAAAACAATTGGATCGATTGATTCAGAACTTGATTAGAAATCGGCCAGAAATTGTGAATAGAAGAGGAGTTATTCTTCAAGGCGACAATGCCTGACCTCATTCATCAAAAAGATATGTGAAAAAATGTCCGAGCTTGATTGGGAGGTTCTAATACACCCACCCTACGTACCAGACATTTCACCCTCCGACTATCACTTATTTCGGTCACTGGAACACTTTTTAAGGAACTTAGAGATATGAACCATATTAAAATGAGCCTTGAACAATTTTTTCTTTAAAAAAAATCATAAATTTTATAAATCGGGAATATTTTCTCTTTCTGATAAATGGCGGAGTGTTATAGATCACAATGGTAACTATTTTACTCAATAAAGTACATTTTTTTCTTTCGATTTGTTTCTATTTTAATAATACCAAAAAAACGAAAAAGCTTTCCGGTACACCTAATACTTTTGAGTATTATTGTCAAATACACTCACAACCTAAATTACCTTTTCAGCAAACTTGTCTTCCATTTCATTTTTCAGTGTTGTCACCAATTCTTTTTCTAATTTCAGTTCTAATTCTATATCTAACTTCTCAGCTTGTAATTTGTTATAATTATCTTCCATTTGTTTATAAGAATTTTCTAATTTTAAATATTTTTCCTTGTGTAATTCTTTAGCATCACCATCTTCAGTTATTGTTTGTGTACTTTGGGCTCTTCTTGGCTTCATTATTACCTATAAAATAAACAATCAAATGTAAAATAAAATAATTTGTAACTTCTAAAATATGGGTACAATTAAAAATTAATTAAAACTGATTGAACATGAAATCAACATGCAAAGAATTATTAAAAGACATTATTATTTATTTTATTTTCAACTTAACTGAACTTATTATACAAACATGATTGAACGCGATAAAACAATTAATCTGCGGGACTACTTCTAGAATTAATATAAATAATACACAGATATAAATAGCCTATATTATGTATTTTCTGTATTAGAAAAATACATTTACCTTTGTGTTCTTATGGGCATTGTTCAAATCAAAATCTCCAATCCTATTTTTCACTGCATTCAAATTTTCTAGGCTAGCTTTTTCAGTTATTCCATCCGGACTAATCCTAGTTAATGTATGCTGAATATCATTCACTATTTGTGCTAAACTTGCATCACCTAAATAAAAAAATACAGACAAACACGAACATTATGAGTTATGTAAGAGCCAGATGGAGCCCGTTTGATTTATAATGGATTGTAGATCCAAAATGACAAGACGAATAAGAAGAAAACTCACAAAATAAATATTTATTAACTTACCTGGACAAACAGATTGTAACTTATGCTGTAGTTCCTTCGATAAAAAATGTATAGTCCCCAACGCATAATCAAAATTATTAACATTCACTAAATTATCGTTACTTTTTTTATACTGTAAAAGTTTAGCCCAAGTTTCTCGTTTATCAAAACTCCCACTATTCGAACGAGATCTCTGTTTCGCAGGTAGAGCCCTTACAGTAACTTCTACTTGTGCCATATTATTATTTAAAACTTCTTTATGAATAAGATCTTGATCCCTAGATGAATCTGGTTTTTCTTCATTTTTAAATGGTACTAAATTGCCTTTTTGAGAACGTGGTGTTGGCATTTGATTTGATTGGGTTGAACAAGTACAATTTTTTTCTACTATTCGAGGTTTGTCACTTGTTTTCTTTTTCATGAGTTTTGACATGTAGTTTTCACAATTTGTCAAAATTTCGTGTTGCTGAAGAGGCGTATGAAACCGGGACATTCTAAATTAAAACCAAAATAACTTAATTAAATACAAAATAAGATGTAAATTACTTTTAAGTTCACGAAATTTTAGTCATAATAAATTTTTAGCTAATAATTTAATAATGAAAACATAAAACTTACCTTTTTTTAGGTTATATTACTTCAACATTGTTTAATTTTTTCACTGATATGTAAAACGTAGAAAATTTAGTTTATTATTGTAAACAAAATCTATTACAATATAATTTTGTCAGTTCAAAATCGAAAATATATGTAGTTAATTAATTTGACGCATAAGGATAAATTAAAATCCGAATTTCTCTACTTTGTTGTCAAGCAACAATTTTCTGCGCCGTGAAAGTGCGCATATTTATCCTAAACAACAATGGTTTAAATTATAAAATAAAAAGTATGGCATGATTATTAACTAGGGTGACCAAATTTATGAAGAACCAACCCGGGACAAAAAAAAGAGAAATATTAAGTTTATTTAACATTTTTTTTACATATTAAGTGTGTTCGATTTGCACATTTGCAGTTACTGTTTACTGCCCAGTGATGGGCGCGTAGAATACATGATGTAGACTAATGTAGATTTTACGCGTAAACATGTCAAGTAGAATATGCTTTTGTTTACGTGTCGAATGTAAACTGTACATGCGCAGTACGTTTAAATGTAATATTTGAAATAATAGAATGGTAATAGTTTACTTTAATGTTTATGTTTATTTCAATTTTATGTAGTTCTAATTACATATATTGTTTCCAAAAATGTTATCTCACAAATCGTATGCTGTTATGGACAATATAAATTACTTGGTTTCTGGCTGTATGAACTACGAAAGTAAAATTAAAATTAAAAGTTAGTAGTTGTTTTAATCAGGAAGCTGTCAAAAATATTAAATTTGAGTTCTTTACTGGCTCTTCTGCTTAAAACTGGCGGTATTTTATTTTTTTACACGTTACATAACCTCATTTTTCATTATTCTACGCTAGATTCTACGTGTCTACACTTCTCTACGCTGTCTACGGTAAATTTACACGTAGACGTAAAAAATTCAAGTTTACGCGTAGACGCCCATCTCTGTTACTGCCGCGTTAAAAAAATCTGTTCGTTTGGTCGCAGTAACTGTTTAACAATTTATGACGCTACTGCGAAAAAGTTACAGCTGTTGATACGTTAACAGTAACTGCAAATGTGCAAATCGAACACACCTAATATAAATGAATGAAATACGTTTCATTGTCTTTTCCAGTAATAATTTTCCGAACTACTTGCCGCTTTTAATAAATCATTTTTTTCTTTTATAAAATTGTAAAACCCAATGCAATCCATTTGAAAATTAATTTTCACTTGCAGTTCGGTCTTTATTAAATCAGTATTGCAACGGTTTCTGATGTCAGTCCAATGAGAAGACATCAAACTGAAGATCCTCTCAACAAATGCGTTTGAGCATGGGATACTGAGAATTATCCAACTACTAGCAAAAGGTTCTTATAACTCTAGGAATTAGCTTCCAACTTATTAGCTTCAAAAATATCAGTCCACATTTTGTCTACAGGCTTATTTTTGTAAGACAGATGTTTTTCGATAATGTCCTTTGCATTTATGAATTAATTATTCGCGACTCCAAATAACAGTGATAAATCTGGTGGCGACTTGGTAAATTAAACAGAATCGTATATTTGTATTATATTTTTAGTGTGTTCTGCTGCAGTTTATGTGAATTAAGACGTATTTTTAAATATAGTAACTTAAATACAGTGCTTTTTTGCCGAAATATTGTTTGAACAGATAAATATTAAGAAAAAACTTCTGACATATACGCTTCTCGTCGGCCATTAACTGTCGTACGCAGCGCCGCTTTTTTTTTTTGTCGCTCTTTGTTTGAGTCGCGAATAGAGGCTGTCCATCTCTAACGCGTCTGTAATTTTCAAACTCTTTGCGGCAGATTTTATACGATTATATATTAAATTTGTTGTTTTTAAAGAAAATGGCCTTATTAAATGTAATACAAAATAAAAATTCCAGTTAGTTCCGCTTAAACGTTTGTAATAGCCTATACAAATAATAAACAAAGAAAACACACAATAAATTAAATAGCTTCTTTAATATTGTATTAAATAAAGAAAACGAAACTTGAAATGAAATACTAAATAAAATCATTTCAAATATACATCTATAACATTTAATATATTTATTTTGTATATTCATACAAATATTAAATCACCCCAAGGTGAAATTGTTGTAAACAATTTTATACATAAAATTAAAATACTACATATTTTGATGAAATTTATTGAACGCAATATTTTCAACAGCATTTAAAAAACAGCTACGTGACGAATAAGGCAAAAAAGGTATCCACAGTTTATGAAAGTAACTAGGATTTCGCGGCGTTTCGACCAGTCCCTGCGCGTACTGGGTTGTAGGATACAGACTGCCCTATGCTCCGCCGGACTTGATCTACAGATTTTTTTTTTTTTCATTTTATGCTTATAAAAACGCTTTATCAAGTACGGTTTGATAGTACGGTAATAAATATTAATTTTAAAAATAATTTCTGTTTAGTTTTACTGTTAGCGTAATAAGTTAGGTTCCCAACGTCTAGGAGGCGTACAAAGGAGAAAGTGGAGGCTTTGGAATATCCTGAGTTAAGATTTGCTTGAGTGGCGATAGCGAATCTTTTTTCTGACGGGTCAAAATAGAATTTGAAATTTTGTAAATTCAAATCGTGGTCAAAAATGTAAACAAAATGTTGGGGGTGGAGTTTTGGGTGTGATTCTAGGCTAGGGGCGGAGTTTGGGTAGAACGCAGGGGTCCAAGATCATCCTAAGCTAGCGATGGCCTTGAAGTGAGCCAGAACGTGCCTAGCTATACTACTGTCAAATATATAATGCGTAAATAAAAATCTGCCGCTTTAGGGTGAATTTATGTGGAACCCCCTGCTAATTTCGGTAATAGTAGAATTCCATCTCAGTATTATCATATTTGTCGATTTTTCTACCGTTTCGTGATTGCGCCAGCTTAGACCCAACCTTATTTATCTTAGATCTCTTTAGAATATTCAGAACTACAAAAATCTTCTTTAGTACGGGTCATTTTAAATCGCAATACGGGTCACTGTGTGACTCGCGGGTCATACGTTCGCCATCACTGGCCTAGAACTTCGTTAATTCACTAGCCATTTTACCCGACAAAATTTTACCGCGTTTTTGCCCATTTTGACGAATTTTTATCAATTTTATTTTTTTCTACAATATTCTCAATTATAATAATGCTCAAATGAGGGAAATTGGTTAGCTGACAATAATAAAGACCATAATTTAAACCAATAAAGTTATTTTATTCGGTGGAAATACAATGAAAATTTTAATTATACATCACTGGTAGCTATGACGCAGAAGCAGACTAGATAGCAGAAGTTTATGATTTCTTAGCTCTCTCGCTATTCCGTATTTAAATTTACTTCATTTTTAATTCCGTCAGTAAATATATAGTTCGTCTAAAAGTTATGATATAAAATGTCTTAATGTGCTGAACGCATTGGCAACACCAATTTTTATTGTAACGCGGCATTTGGCATTGAGTGAGGGTAGCGGCAGAATACCTACTTTTGGAGCTGCAAACGTTTGCAGTTAAAAAGCTTGCGAAAGGGACATTTGACTATAAATATTTTTGTTTATTTAATATTTTATTCCTTTTTTATGGTGTCGTGTGTACTATTGTATCGCGGCGATTGGTATTGAATGGAAGGAACGACAGAATACCTACTTCTGGAGCTGCAAACATTTGCATTTAAAAGCTTTCAAAAGGGACGTTTGACTACAAAAAATGAATTTTTCATATTTCATTACTTTTTTATTTTTAAAGAATTTCAAGAACAAACGATGGATATAATGAATGCAAAAATAACGTCTGTTCTACATTAAACTTTTCTCCTTAGCACTACGGATTTTTTGGACAGTTAATGTAAAAAATATAATGTGAAACACAATACTTCCATCAAACTTTTAATGCTATCCTACTTCCAATTCAACTTCTGAAACTACCTCCATTCAGAATTTGTTTGAAGTTTCAGTACTTTTACAGGCGTACCAACTTTACGTTTATTTTTATACACTGTTTTACTTTTTCTGACATTTTTAACAATCCTGATTGAGATTTGGTCTTGTGAATAAAAATTATACTGGATAATGATTAGTATAATTAAATATAAACTTGTATAATTCAACGATATTTATAAATAGGTTATTATAACCAAATTTTTATCTGTCATTTCAAATTGTTAAGTTGGTGAAAAAGAACAAAAGACAGTTGAATGCCTATGTCTGTCGCTTTTTACTTCAAAAGGTAGTTTTAAAAGTTTGAATGACATCAGAAGTGTACTGAGAAGTATAATTATAACAGCCTTAAAAATACAGGATATCGCATGTTCTGTGCAGCAAATAAAAAGTTAATTTTTTTCTACATACTTGACTAATACACATTAAATCATGAAATGTAATATTTCTATATTTTATATGTAGTATTTTTAAATGTTTAAAATTTGATATAACACTTTACTAAAAAAGAAGCTTAAATCAGGAAAAAAGATGCTAACGAGTAAAAATGAAATTTTTATTGTTGAAAAGATTACATTTTTTTTATATTTATTATTGTTTACTAGTTGGTTTTATTTCTAAACAAAATCTTTGGCTATATTTATGTACTTTACATAACTATAAATGCTAGTTGCATGCGTTCAAAAAACTTCATCAAAAATTTACAAAGATCTACCTAGGTATATTGATTATTCCCTGTACTTTACAAAATGTTTTTCAATCTATTGTCTCTTCTTACTACATTTTAAATTTATTAAAACAACTTAAATAAATAAATCTTTATTTCAACAAATGAAATGCTTTTGAGCAAAATAAATAAAAATTAAATTAAAAAAAAAATTATACAGGAACGAACCAATGTAAAAATCAAAACAACTGATTTGTCACTCAGCCATTTTTAATTTCTGTATGCATGTTGATACTAATTCAACTTCGGGTTGTGGTAAAATCTCAGTTTTTTGTTCCAAATGAACATTTTCTAAAGATTTAGATTTTTTAATACTACTTTGTACCTCGTCTGTGGCAACACTAACAACAGCATCAATAACAGATGCAACTAAACTTGTATTAGTTTCAATATCTGCATTTTCACTTCTCGTTCTATGACGTTCTTCTCTCGCTCTTGGTATAACGTAGGGTTTCATTCGTAAATGACCATGAGGATGTATAGATTTCATTCGTAAACCAATAGATACACTGCTGACATACCTAGTGTTCATTTCCACGAGATTTAGAACTGATCTTTTTGAATTTAATTCTTTTATATAATCTCTTCTGGAGTCTGTTAACGTAGATAGCATTCCTAATTCATGTAAAGCTGCATCTAGTTCATTTATTTCGGTAATATGTTCAGGTTTAGCTGTTGATGTTGACGCCTAAAACAACAACACTGGTATTTTCACTGTTATTTTGATTAACTTTTTTGTTTTTATGGTAAAAAAAATACGTGATAAGTGACAATATTTAACCTAAGAAACTAAAAGAGGGGAGAAAGTGTGTTATCACAACAATATAAACAATAAAAATATATTTTTTATAATACCTCGCACTCAAAATCATCACATTGCATTTTACACACTTTTTTTATTCTCTTCTAAAGCGAAATAGAGTTTGTTTACAAGCAGAAATGACCCACGATTTAAGCTGGTGAATCCAAAACAAATATGCCAAGACAGAGATAGATATATGTTTTCATGTATGGGCAAAAGAGAGAGTATAAAATCAAGTATATATATACACTGCAATACAAAACTACAAAACGGGTTCAGCTCATACACTTTAATGACCTAAAAATCTTACTTTTCATTATCAATCTCATTTATTATGCATATTTTACTCATTTTAATTATCCCTACTCATAAAATATTATTTTAACCTAAATTACGAGGTTCAAATTAACAATTAAAAAACCATTATGATATATATTCCTTAAATGGTTGTATCCTGCATGAATTTCATTAGGTTTTAGTGAAAAATTTTCAGGCTTTGAATTACGCAATTTTCCAACATGTCATAGTACAGGGCTGGACAAGCCCAAGGTCTCATGGGATCGACTGTTCGTGTTAAAAGAAAAAATATACCGCTACTTAAAACAGGCCAATGAACAAGTGACAAGCCTATTTAATTTATTAAACTGCTTTGTATAAAATTAGGCTATTGTAGACAGTGGCGTATATCAACATATTCAAGGTGTTCGCACATCCAAGGCAAATGATAAAAACTACAAAAGAAATATTACTGAGATTTTCTTTCGGAAAAGTAAATCATTAATAAGATGGACATTTTTAACTACAGTTTTAAACTACATATATGTTTACGAATAAAATAATATAAAATATTACATTTTATTATTTAATTTAGTCAAGTAGGAGAAAATTAATATTTCATGTGCTGTACCGAACATGAGATGTCGTGCATTCTTATCTATTCTTTAAAAATACAAAAATATCTGTAACCAAACGTTCACTTCCCAAGCTTTAACTACAAACGACCGCAGCGCCAAAACTGTATAAAATACCCCCCACTCAATGCCACTTTCCGCATTACCTTAACAACTTAAGCTGCCAATGCTTGCAGCACATTGTACATCATGACTAGAGGCCTGCGCGAATACGTTTTTCTGTATCCGCATCCGATCCGCATCCGCATAGACAGGATCCGCATCCGCAGCTTTTGTAAATATGAAATCCGCATCCGATCCGCATCCGCAAAAATATCCGCACAGGATTTGCTGTCTGTTTGGAAATATCTAACATGTTTCGCCTTATTTGGCATATCGCTGTTTTAAAACACTACTATATTTTAAAAAAATTTATCTTACTAATATTACTTGATCCAGAAATATATTTTCTATCTAACGTCGTACTGAGATTATATAGATTAAAAAATAAAGATGGAAATTACAATTATTCGACTCTTAACCCTTTACCGCATAGTGTGCCATATATGGCACATTCCGATTTTTATTTTTTATTTTACTTTTAAAACTGAATCAGAACGTTACTTCATGAATGTTCATATATGCCCAGCAATGGATCCCAGCAACATACACAGCAATGGATCCTGCAGTATCTCAAGTAATGGGCTGCAATAGATTTGAGGATAGCAAGCGGAATTTGCACTTCAACGATAACTCTGAATTTATTGAGAAAGGACAACTAGAAGATACGACCTTTTCTTTCAAAAATTCGAGGGCGGCTGCTTTTAATCCCTAATGAAGGACACCTAGCAATTGACGAGCAAATAATACGGAATCATTTTCTTTTGGAACATAATGTAGAAAGAATCATAATGTTCCATGTATGGCACAAACCCTAAATTATTATTTTAATTATTATTTTTTTCATAAAAATAATAATTAATATTTTAAATATATTTTTTTAATTAATTTTTCTATTAATAAGAACAAATTCCTAATGCTTATGAATTATTTCAGCCAAAAATAAAAAATCATGCAGTAAAGAGTTAAATCTAGTTTATATAAAATATAAAACTTTAAACATCAATATTTCAGAAATTTAGTTTTTTAAGACATCTCACTGTTATTTTAGGAGCAGCGATATTTAGAAATAATTAAACAGATTAATTTATCACATTTATGACCAATAAATAACAAGGAAAGCCCTATAAGATCAGCAAATTTAAAAAATAAGTTCTTAATAATAAAACTAAATTCTGAAATTAATCCTATTATTAAAAGATGAAAGTTATATGACGATTTCAAGCATTTTAAGATATTTTTATTTTTTTAAATATGATATGAGCTTATATGTTTTTAAATGTGGCAAATTACCATGATTAAACTTTACAAATATTTCCAAAAATGCAAAATAAGGCGATACATAATTATTTTTAAATTAGTAAACGCAATAAATCCAAAGAAATTGTTGTATCTACGACTGTTATATAAACTCTACTATATTTAACTATTTAAGTAAGCGTAAAATAGGTCTTTATGGGTAGAGTATAAAAAGTAAAAAGTGCCGTAACGTATTATTATTTCACACTTGTCATAAGCACAATACAAATGCCAGCGATACATTTTTGGGGTTCGAAGATTTTATGTTCACGCGGATATGATATATAATCCGCATTCGCACGATTTAAATGATAATTTATCCGCATCCGTAGAAATATGGCGGATATCATTGTTTTTGATTTCAAATCCCGAAATATAAAAGGTAACCCTCGTATTCATGACGCAAGACAGCAGTGAGGGTTTTTAATAAAAAATCAAGTAAACTTAGAGATAGAGAGAGTGGTAAATATCATAAATGTCTGTAATATTTAAATTAATTTAATTTTATTGGTGCTGCAGCTCCGCAGCTTTTATGAAACAGCCGGCCCTGCAAGATACGCCACTGATTTTAGAGTTGACGTATTGCGTAGTGCATTATTTCTCAACTTTTTTACATGCATGGTAGTAAACAAATTATCCAGTTATCGACTTGTTTTATTTATTTATGTTTATTTATTCTTATACTTTACATGATCCCCGCTAATTTAAAAAGTTGTTTTGTTTTTCTCTGTTTTTAAACAATATTCTATTTTTATACTAAATTAACATATGTTTATTATTACATTAAATTGTATTAAACTGAAAAATTATGAAGTATTATCAAATTTAGATTATCTGATTAAAAATGATTACTATATTTAGAACGGAATACATATTTGCTCAAACATTTGGCATGTATATTAAAATAGCTTTCATTTAATTTTGAAAGGATAGTGGGAACGTTATCACTTATCATGGGTAATAAAATTAGGACTTATGTATATGTAGCACGTAATATTCAGCGCGTGGCTTAGATAAGCCCAAATATAGATTAGATTTTTTAAGAATTGAGAAGAGACAGGGCAGGGGGCACCTTTTTTTTAGGACGTCACTTGTATTTCAGAAGTGAGAACATTATTCATGATTTAAATAATTTTGTCTACCGAACCCCCCCAAAAAATAATTCATGGGTGCGCCACTGCCCCTATTATAAAACAAAACAAATATCTTACACAAGAAACTTTTTTAAATTCTAGGTTATGTTTACAATATTGATACATGTGATTTATAATAAACTATTTTAAGATGTCAACATTATCGTAAGTTATTAATGCATTAAAACATTAACGAATCTAATACAAAAACATTTTTAGGGCAAAAGAAATCATTCATTGTCACAAAAATCCAATTAATCCAAATGTTTCTTTCGGACAAAAAATATTTATATCTGAAAACACTGAAAATGAAACAATTGAAGTAAAGAAGTCGTTACAGGATTTCAAAGATATTTTAAGTTTCCTTCGAGTAGAAAGACGGTAAAATATTGTAACAATTAAATTAAACATAAAAACTTTTTTTAAATTTTTTGAATTCTAGACATGTTCGTATAAAAGCAGAATGGTTACCAGATTTAAAAACAGCAAGAGTTATAAAAAAAGTTGGAAATATACCATCATGTATCGGTAATTACAAGAAGGGAACTCTGTATTTAAGGCCGGAAGAAGCATTATTTTTATTAGAAATGGTAATTTATGTTTCTAATTTTTTTTTCGATAAATATTTATAATTTAATTTTTAGAACCGTCTTGAACTTTCATTCTACGATATGCCATTCAGTATCGAACAAGCTTACAAAGTACTTTTAGATGAAAAGAACAGTTCATGTACTTTAGAACAATATAGGGTTTATCAAAATTTAATATTAAATGGTTTTCAAGTTAAAAATTATAGTGATTTAAATAAAATAAAAACAAATGAAAAGGCTACAAATAAAAAGAGAAAATTTGAAGATATTGAAGGAGAAACAGCAAATAAAGAACAATTAAGTGATGGCATTAGTGAAAATATTAATAAGGAAGATAATTCGTATTGTATTATTAATTGCAATAAAGCAACAGCTGCAGTAAATTTAAAACTGAAATTGCAGTAAGTATTTATTTAAAATGTGAACATATTATAAAAAGAAATTACTGCATAATCCCACATGTTCCTTGCTTTGTTGTTACTCCACAAGTTAATCTATTTTGCTTTGTTGCATTGCTTTTATGACTGCCCACTTTTCCACCGAATTGAACGCTTTTTCAAAGTCTATAAACGTTACCATATAATTAATTAAATCTTAAATGTGTCTCAATAAAAGTTCCGAAACTATTGTATTTTCTTTTTTTTTTTTTTAGGAAAACTAGTGATGAATTGAATTTTGAAAATATATCAACAGATAATTCTCCAGTACTTACAACTTTTAGTGGAATTGACTCTGTTGCTTACTATCAACTACAAGAAATAAATTTTAATAGTTGATAAAAACTGATAAACGAATAATTAAAAATTGGTATATGTGTGGCCACAAGAGCGCCTTAGGTAAAACGCAACAAAAGCGTGGAATCTTTTGTGGATTGGCGTAATTCGGATAAAAAATGCGTATATGTTGGGATAAGATGGATATATAGGACTTACCTTTTATGTGTTGTGTTGTAAGGGGCCCTATGACGATATTGCTGGTGCACTAAAAGCATAAATAGGGTCGTCTTTTGGCACGTCCCTTAGGTTTATCCAGAAAAATTAAAAGAAATATCAAATCAAAATTATATCCTTGTGTTTTAATGTATCTCGTGGTTGTAATGTGATGAATATTAGACCTGTATTGACAATTGTCATCAACATATTTTATATTGTTAATTATAAAATAAACATTTTATTATAATTATTATCTTTTTTATTTTTGCAAACACCTGATGCTACATAAAATTTGTAAATATACAAAAATATAAATAAACAAAACAAAAAAAATCAACATTGCACTTAAAAGTGCGGTAACACCAATATAATACATAATTTATATTATCATAAATATAATACAATTTAACATACTTATAATCAGGGTTGATATTCAGCCGGAACGCCCGTTCCCGTTGTTAAAATATTGAAATACTGTTGTACCAGTTGTTAAAATAAATAGTAAAAAGGATATAATACGACAAACGGTAAGAAAAAAAAGCATAGTTCATTTAGTTTTTACTTTGAGCAATTCCACATCAAAACAATATACAGTCGATTCCGCTTAATTGGGACAAATCGGGACTTAGGCATTTTGGCCCAATTAAGCGAATTTCACATAAAATTAAACAATTCATATTTTTCTTTCAATTATGTTACTTTATAAACTCTTGCACAAAACTATAAATTACATATAACCAAAAAATATAAACTTTTAAGAAAAAATAATAATAAATTCCAAAATAAAATAATAAATAGGTACATACAATTTAATTCAATGCAAAAATGCGTCAAGTGTAGTCTGTCTTTTGTTTTTGTAACATTTCACTTCTACAAAATCAGCACAGGTATTCAGTGCGGATGTAGGGCTCCCTTCATTTCCTTCCTGCATAAAATAACGCTGTAATATTAAATTCTTTGTACATATTTTTTCTTGAGAATGTGTAACATAATATGTACTGTAATCTTAAATTTACTGTTCCAATTAAGCGGAAAGTTGTCCCAATTAAACATGTAAATTTACTGTTGGTTCCTTGATTTGGTTTCTGTTATTTGAGATTTGGCCCAAATAAGCGGCTGCCCTAATTAAGCGGTGGCCCAATTAAGCGGAATCGTCTGTATATAAATAAATGATATGGAATTAGCAGAATAATTTGCGCTACAACTATAATATATCTAATTTTGTAATACGTAACTAAGAGGGAAACTTAATTTTTTTATTTTGTATATTTACAATATACATTTATAATATCAGGTTGTCAAGGATGAAATTTCTAGTAAATAATATTGCCAACTTTTACAGCTTATTATTTGACATTGCCTTAATATTTTACCGTTCGGTTTTTTTTTTAATTGGAAAGTTACACATCTCGCCCGTTTAAAAAAATCATTGTATGCTCTAAAAAATATCAAAACTTTTTTTTAAAAATTAAGTATGTTGAAAATGGCACGGTCGGAAAAAAACCTGGCTCATCAATCACAGCAGAAATATACTGCAACCAACTGGACGAAATGATGCAAAAACTTAAAGAAAAACAGCCTAGATTGGTCAACAGATCGACTCCTATCTTATTGCATGATAACGTTAGACCACACACTGCACAAATGACTGTGGCAAAACTACAGGAATTGGAGTTGGAACTTCATCATCCTCCATACTCACCAGACCTAGCCCCCATTGACTACCACTTCTTCCGCAATATGGACAACTTTTTAATAGGAAAACAGTTTAATTCCGACAATGCTGTAAAATTGGTTTTCCAGGAATTCATTGACTCTCGGTCCGCCAGGGTTTTATACCACCGGCCTGAACAACATGCTGCTTAAATGGCAAAAGTGTATAAACAATATGGGTGCATACTTTGATGAATAAAATAATTCCTTATGTTTGTAAGTTATCAACCAACTTTGCCTTTTTTTTCTACAAATTTCATCCTTGACGACCTAATATTATAGTATTAGCCAGTGTTGTAATGTATCTAGGTATTTGTATCTAGATACAGTAACTAGATATTGTGCAAGTATCTAGTTACTGTATCTAGGTACATTTTAAAATATGTATCTGTATCTGTATCTAGATATTTAAATCAGTATCTAAGTATCTGTATTTCAGGTACTTTTTTCAGATACTTTCCTATTTTGTCTTTTTCAAGGTCTTTTTACAAAATATGTCCTTACGATTTTTCAAGTTGGAAATACATTTAGTATCATTCAGATATTTGAATTTTAAGTTTAAATTAACCAATCAGCGACCAGTAAACTCTTTCTTGCTTGGTGGGAGTAAAAACATGCTTCAGCCATTTTCAGAGCTGGAAATACAATTACATTTTATTAAAATTTTATAGATAAAAATAAATTAAATAAATAAATTATAAGTTTGAGAATTATGATAAAATACAAGTTCTATATGTAATTAATTAAATTTTGGAAAACATTCTTTTATTTTTATTTTATTTTTTATTTAAAAAAAAGGAAAAAAATAAAAGGATGTTTTCCAAAATTTAATTAATTATATATAGAACTTGTATTTTATCATAATTCTCAAACTTATAATTTATTTATTTATTTAATTTATTTTTATTTATAAAATTTTAATAAAGTGTAATTGTATTTCCAGCTCTGAATAAATTTAAAAAAATAATAAATAAAAAAAAATTAAATAATTTTATTAACAACGGTAAAGTAAAACAACCATTAAGTAATTATCTAATCTAAGAATAAAAATTAATTTTATAAATGTGAATTAAATAAAGAAATATAATAAATAAAATTGTTGTTTTATTTTTGTCATCCTAAATACTCATTTAATAATCAGTAATTTATTAGCGAACAAAAAATGTTCGAGATATCCGCTGAAATTGGATTAAAAAAGTGATTTTTTTAAAGATTACATAGGTATATAGTTAGTTAATATTTCTGACACACAGCTTCAAAGGCTATTTGTGTTTATTTTAAGAGTAATAATAGTGCATAACTTATTTTTTATTGTGAACAAATATATTCCTTGCTCTAGTTATTTCATTTTTTTGTGGTGTTTTCATTTTTCCGAAAGTATCTTAAAAGTATCTTGAAGTATCTAGATACATTGTAAAAAAAATGTATCTGTATCTAGATACTTTTTAAAATTTGTATCTGTATCTGCATCTAGATACATTTTTCCTCAAGTATCTGTATCTGTATCTAGATATATTTTCAAATGTATCTTTTACAACACTGGTATTAGCTCACAAAAAAGTCTGTTTACATCACAAAAGTCACCAATGACATCAATAATTCTGTGCGCACCCGTAACGTTACATGTAAATATTATCCGTAATACTTACATTACTTACGGAATACGTTACAGATTGTACAGAATTGACCCATTAGTAACTTATTACAAAATTAAATATAATATATCTTTTGGTTTTTTTTTTGCATAAATGCTTTTTCAGCGTTTTCATTCTTTTAACGTACTGGTTGTTAAACATTTTGAATATCAGACCTGTTTATATTAAATAACATTTAATAAATAAATAATAACAAAATATATAACAATTTTTGCTACGAAATCTAAAATAAAAATTAAGTATACAAGCATATAATATGGCTGCCTATCAAGTACTTTTCCATTGCTTATGAAAGTATAAATATATACTATTGTAGAGTAAATACTACAGTGGCAGACATTGTTATAAAAAAGATATGTACCTTGATATATTATACCAGCGTTTTTCACAATCAAGCATTACAAGATAATTAGATATTTATATAATCGTTGTTAAATTTAGCAAAATTTATTTTCCAATTCATTTATTAAATTCGTTGGTAAGCAATTTTAAAACACATTTTTTACTCCAGTTTTTTCTATTGTGAAAAACCGTGGTTTCTATCGGTGTAATTCGTGTATTCTTTGTATAATAAACTACCGTATATAATCCCTGATAGTTTGGAATACGACGAGCTTGCGCAGTATTAAGGCGCATCCCCACTATGCCGCTGTTTGCCAGTTGGCAAAGCCAGTGGCTGTAAAAACGTCCATATCTGTGTTGGAATTTAGTTCAGTCGCACAATGTTCACCGAGGAGGATTTACTAATACCCTTTTCACACTAGATCTTTAAGACGATTGAACTTAAACTTCATCGATGTTTAATATCGGTTTGCTTTCACACTTGATGTTTAATTTGAAGAAGAAATCTCTGGTATGTATTGCCAACATAATTTCATATCGTTTGAATTTATTCTGTCATTATTTTGTATATCGAGGTTAGGAGAAGTTTATTTGCGATATTACTTAAATAACTAAAATAATTAATAAACTAATAACCGAATAACTAAAATAATTAATAAACTAATAACTGAATAACTAAAATAATGAATAAACTAATAACTGAATAACTAAAATAATTAATAAACTAATAATAACTATAATACAGTCTGTTTCAAACGCTTAGGCGGAACTAAATGGGAATTTCGTTCTTTTAGGTTGTCACGACAAGGGACCTTGCTTGGGTTATTTCATTTTTCAAGTTGCAATGTCAAAATTTAAAATTAGAACAATGAAACCATGGAAACGAATTACCTATGTCAAAATTAAATTATTTTTTTAATATATTTTAATGACAAAAAAATTAATAAATGGGAAATTTGTATTAAGAATGACACAAAAAATCAAAATATAAAGAAAATGACAATTTAAAATGATATTAACCTTAACAAAAAATGTGTATTGTAAGTATGATTTACAAAGCTTAAACAAAACGGTCGAAAAGCACGATTTAAAAGATGAAAGTAACTAGATTGCAAAATTTAGTTCCGCTTAACCGTTTGAAACAGACTGTACAATATATATTTTTTTTATATTTATTTAAATAATAACGCAAATAATCTTCTCATAACCTCGATATATAAAATAACAGCTGAACATAGATAAAAGAAGAGAAGCACAAATTCAAGGAGTATTTTTTTATAATGGGAATTAAGTTGGCAATGCGGGCGAAGTTTAAGACGCAGATCTCTGTCTTAAACATCGGTCGTGTTTAGACGAGGCCGTACGGTTTCACATTAGCGTTTAAAGATCCATTCACTTAAACATCCGATCTTAAAGATCTAGTGTGAAAAGGGTATAATTGCTTCAGATGCTGTTATCATACTTGACAGTGAAGAACATACGCAAAAGGCGCAAACGACGTTTTTTAAAGATTTAGTATTGGACGATGTGGACAAATTGAATCTCGAGTACAGAGGATGTAGTTTCAAAAACTTTTTTCGAAAGAGAAGTAGTGATTTTGTGGTTGCACCAAATATCAAGAAGGAAGATACGCCATTCAGAAGAGCTATTCCTGCCCATGAACGTCTAGCGGTTACTTAGCGATTCCTGGCGACAGAAGATTCCTACCATTCGTTAAGTTACATGTTCAAGATTTCAAAGCAAACCTTTAAACGATATAGTCCTTTTTTATAGTCCTTTAAACGACAGTCCCACAAAACAGGACGATCCCGGTATAAATCGATCAAATTAAGCACTTTTTGTTTGTCCACTCCATCTATAAACAACGTTGCTCATCGGCGTCTGAATCACAACTAGAATTTAAGCCTAAAGCCGCGTGATGCCAGTAGTTGGCACGTCCCCACTCCCCGTTATTATTGCTTTCTTTGAAGGAGACCGACACTCGAGCGATTCTTGTTGGCTTGCCGGTGGCATGTGCCAACTGTCACGTCTACATTACTTCTGGCATTGCCGAATGGCCTTGCCAACTGGCAAACAGCGGCATAGTGTGGACACCGTTTTAAACGCAAACCCGTCGTACTCCAACCTGTCCGGGATTTCTCTGTGAACAACTATTGTATTTGAGCTAGGTGCATCTGTGAAAACTAAGATATATTAATCTGGAGTAAATTTATCCTATAGGTAGCTTGAGGAACTAAACAACTCTTTTAGAGTCGACAGAGCTGATTTAAATAGATGGATTATATTTTCCAGCAACGAATTTGGAATTTCCAACTATTCTATGGATCAAAGAAAGCTTACAGCATTTAAGTTTCGTCTTAAATATAGCAAGACTTTCTTGAATATGTTTCTTTTCGCTGCATTTTTTCCCAGTTCTTAAGCAATAGTTAATTAGAAAACAATGAGTATATATTTACTATTAAGTATTGGGTGCTTGCGCAAAACCGAAGTGTGTCAATAGCTCAGAGGAACCACTAATAAAGAAGGTCTAACGCAAATTTTGCGTAGCCTAAGGGATTGACAAACACAACATTATCATCTGTCTTAAAGTAAAGTCGACATCCGCGAAGAGCTCAAAGGAACCGATCTTATTGTTTCCTCTGATACAGAAAACACTGAAAACACGTTTTGTGCGCATGCCGACTTTAGTTTGAGGCAAAATATACGTATTTATATATTGATGTCAATATATAAACAATTCTTTCTTTGTCAATCGCTCTGATTACGATGTTTTACATGACCAGATATCGAGAGATCGTCGAAGATTTCTTTGATATTCGTGGTTTGGTGCATCATGAATTCGTCCCAACAGAGCAGACGGTCAATAAAGAATATTATTTGGCCGTATTGAAACGTTTGCGTGAGAAAATTCGTCAAAACCGACCTAAATTGTGGAAGAACAATTCGTGGATTTTACATGATGATAATGCACCATCGCATAGAGCAGCAATAGGGGATAGGCATGATTTTTTTTAATTATATTCCTCTTGTTGCATATAAACATAAAAAACAGTTTTTTTTTTTGTAATTTGAAGGCTTAAAAAAATCATAAATGTATGTAGCGCGCGAAAACGACGTGTGACGTCATACCCCTTCTAACTGACGTATGACACTACTAGCTTACCGGCGTACATAGTCTGTTGTGAACTTATTTGTTTGTATAACTTTCATAGGTTATGTAAAGTTAGAGTGATTTTAGTTAAAATAAAGTTTAATTCTATAAAAACAATTTATACATGTTAACCGAATTAAATTTTATATTAAAATAGATAACTTATATTGCAGTATTTCAATTATGCCTCTAACGTTTTGTAATTTCATGTAAACAATGTAGTAAAATTCTGACATCTAAATTACATAAATATTTACATTTTACAGAGTTGCAGCGTTTGTTTACATAAAGTTATAGAATATAAAATAAAAATTACTTTGACACCACGTATTTCCTCAGCACTGTAACATTCATTATTTTTCATATATTCCATGAGCATAAATGCATCAATGTTAGGTAAATTAGGAGTCCTAACAAAATCTTTATCTGCCATTTTAATAATAAATGCGTGAAAAATTGCTTAAAAACAAATACAAAACTCTCGAACAATACAATACACACACGTGTAAAGATTATGTTGTAGCTGTATCTGTGATGTGAAACCCCTATCGTTTGACGTCATACTCAGTCGTTTTACTCGGCAACCTTCGCTCCGTGGTCGGCTTATTTCAAATTTACAATATTTTAATTCAAAAATTTGGCTATAATATTAATTAAAATGTAATTTTTGTTTTGTTAGGTGACATAACTAACATTAACATATCAAAATAATGTAGTTTTAAGGAAATACAAATTTTATGCGTATCCCCTATTGTGACTGAATTTAAGGCAAAAAACGGGACATATACCATCGAGCAACCACCGTATTCTCCAGATTTGGCCCCGTGTGACATCTTTTTATTTCCGAAATCAAAATTGCCGCTACGTGGAACCCGTTTTGAGTCGATTAAGGCCATAAAAGAAAATTTGTGGAATGAGCTGAAGGCTATACCGGAAAGCGCCTATATAAGGTGTTTCGAAAACTGGAAAAAACGCTGGTAAATGTGTGTTGCATCAAATGGGACCTACTTTGAAGGCGACAAATTAAATTTTGATGATTAAATGAAAATTGTGTGCTTTATTTAACAATTCCCGCTACTTTCCTGACAGAATATATATGTAACTATTTCATAAATAAAATCATTCTAATTAATTAAAATTGTAAATGTATAAATTTTTGGAAAAGAAAAAAATCAAAAAGTATACCATATTTTCAGACGGAGGTAGTATTATATTATTTGTTTTATATCATGGTAATACATATATCCAGGGATTCGAACCGTTATTTTTTTCGTTTCGGTTTTCGTTCCGGTTCAATTAAAAAAAAATATATCGGTTCGGTTCCGGTTTTCGTTCCGGCAAAAATAACGGTTTTCGGTTTTCGGTTCAGTTCCGAGTGATAATTTTTAAATGCTTTTATTTGTATTAGAAATTTATTTTCTACTATAATTTAGAAGGACATTTTATTCCTTATTTTGAGATAATCATACCAAGGCCGCTGCCAGGGGAGGTTCTGGGCGTTCACCCCCCCCCCCCCCCGAAATAATAGTAGCGCATTTTTCTTACTTTTCAGTTAAAAAAATTACGATTTTTTTCTGCTTATCAGTTTAAAAAATAATCTTAAATAAATAGTATATTATGTTACTAGGAGTAGAACGCGCTCTTTTTTGTGCTGAGCTCAAATGTTGCTGCCGAGGCGCAGCCGAGGCTTGCATATTGAGCGAAGCACAAAAAAGAGCGCGTTCTACTCCGAGTGACATATACTATGTTTTCTTCAAGCTTTTTTCTTCTTTATTAAAAATTTGCAACCATAAATACTTATGACTTTATAATTTCAGATGCTATTGCTGCTAATTCCGGCGGTGTACATTGAATTGATTGAGACATTTTTTAATTTTTAATCTTTATATTGTGTATTTTGTAACTAATCACAGAATGATCACAGAATAATAATAAAGTAACTCACTAATAACGTAACTAATTTCTGAATTCACTACAAACCACGCTACAAACATATTAAATTGACAGATGTTTTGTTTATGGCGACTGCTGCCATCAGTGCCATCTGTTGATAACTATATGAACTATTTACTAGTATAAAAATGTTCACATTTTGTTACTAGTAAAAAAATGTATCATTTCTACCGAATGTATTGAACAATGTAATTTTAGCATTATAATCCGCTTGAAGAAAAAATTTATTTTATATTCACTCACATAAACATTATCTGAACCGAAATAAACCGATATTTTTTTTTCGGTTCAGTTCCGGTTTTCGTTCCGACAAAAATAACGGTTTTTTTCGGTTTTCGGTTCAGTTCCGGTTCGAAGCCCTGCATATATCTGTAATATCTGTATCTTTGTAATATATCTGTAAGTAGCAATCAGTTGTTAATTTAATTTTGTGTCTATTTTGTGAACGAAACAGATTTGATTTAAAAATTTAGACGCATCTAGCGGTAACGCAGGCACCCAACACTTCCACACATAGAGAAACGCTGTCATTACTTACTTTTCTACAAAATAGTGTCAATACTAACAATTCTAGTTGTTAGTCTTATAAAAGGGTTTTTTCACGACATTATAATTTAGGTTAAAATCATTTTCTGGCGAAGATTTTGAAGTAAATGAAGAACTAATCATAGCTCGTTTAAAGATAATCCGAAGTTTTAAAATCTTTTTTCGTTAAATAGTAATCGTTCATTTTTATAAGTACAAGTACAATATCCTCCAGAGTGTATAATCGTCATTTTTATGGTTATTTCTTCGCCTATATTCATTTAACTTGTTATTGTCGCGAAAACTTACTTAAGATCAACACTTAAACAACTAGTACAAATTCTTTAGCAATTATTTCATCGGTTATTCATTGGCTTAAGAGGATTTTATTGCTACTATTATAAAAATGTTAATTTAAACTACCACTATTATAACCGCATTTTAATCTACTAATAAATATTTCACCAAATTACATAATTATTCTTTTAAAATTATTGTGGTGTTGTTTAAAAAATGTATGTGAATTTTCACACATTGCATGGTTTCGCAGGTATATAATAAGTGAAGGCGGCATGCTGAGTGTGTAGGACTAATTTTGCTTTGTAGTAATCACGGCAAAATATGTGCAGTATTTTTTTTATATAGCAAGGTTCATTAAGATTTTGAAAATTGCACCTATGGCTTTAAATTGGTTGTTTCAAGTCATACGCTCCGCCCCTCTGGTTTCGTAGACATGACACATAGAATAAAAATATAATTCTTACCGGTTATTAAATTTACGCTCTTAAAAATTAAATGCAACATTTGCCAAAATATAGCTAGAATTTTGAAAAAAATATTTAAACAAAATAAAAATGAAAAAAAAAAAACAAAAAAATAAAATTGTCTCCTCTGCCCGGGAGTGAACCCTAGTTTGCTGCGTAGCAAGCTAACCATTAGACCGGGATACGCCTTCTAGTATAGTGTTACATAATTATAACTTTTGTACATCGTCAACAAAAAAACACAAAAAATGCGTTATTTTCCGAAAACATAATCTGATCAAAAATCCCTGTTGTACTATTCCGGTTCACACCAATGTACTTAGAATATTTTCAGATTTTTAGTTTGAACCACCTGGGCTACAGGGTGTGGGACAATTTTTTTGCACAATTTAGGAAAAATCGCATCAAAATAATTTGTTTTGCAAAAATAAAATTTTGCTCTTTAATCCACGTAAGGGCTTTCATTTGATACCCTACTGAGAATATTAAAAAAATATATATTTTTTTTTCGATGAGCACATATTTGTTTATAATTTTAGGAGGATATGTTTTTTAGATGTTTTAGTATTTTTCCTATGTGCGGGTTAAAGAGTTGTATAAGCATGCCAAATTTCAACTCTCTAGGTTTAGCCGTTTGGCTACAATTTTTACCGAACAGACGGACGACAAAATGACGGTATAAGGGTTTTTTGGTCATACCTACAAAATCCTAAAAAGATCCGAAAACGGAAACGGAAGTTATTAACTTTAAGATTTTAATAAATTCGTAAATAGTAAACCAAGCCTTGAACAAAAATTTATAAAGAACATAATTTGATGTATTTTTGAATATTTACTTAAATCATGTTTTTTTTTTAATCTAGCGGAGGTCTCCCTTCACTGGTTTTTATTTTGTAACTGTTTTCCACTGTGTTTTTATCTATTCCAGCCCAATAATATTTTTCATTATATATATAACGTGGGTTCCGTATCGCTTAATTTGTAGTGGTTTTAAACAAATTAATTAGTAGATTAAAATGTCAGTTTTATGGGGTTTTTATAAAAATATTATTAATTTTTAAGGCTTAGAAACAATAGTTTCATTAAATTAATAATATTTTTATACAATATTCACGGCGTTTTCTCCTAATATAATTTTTGAGCATGCCAAAATGAGCAATATTATTAAAAATTATTGTAAATAAATTTTAAGTTGTAGAAAACTTGGAAGTATGAGTACATTTTTTTTCCTCAGATATGCTAATATCTCTTCAAGTGTTAATATGAACCCAAGGGTTAGCTAATAGCGGGATATGTTTTTTTCTACAAGTTGTGCGTATCTATTTTGACTATTACCTTGTGAAAGAATCAGCTATGGCCACCACAGGATCGACCGCCATCAAAAAGTACTTGTTTAATTTATACTGCTTTATCAAAAAATGTCTTAAATAAAAGTTGTTAGTTATTGCTTTTATATTAACTTTTGTTAAATAATTTTTTTCGAAATCAATGTCACGAGTTGATCAACTTTTGGTAAAAATCGGTTAATAGAAATGGGAGTTTACTCGTGTCGGTTTTAAGATTTTTGCGAATATTTCACAACAGAGAAATATTTCGAACAAAATTATTTAATGGTTGTTAGCAAAGTACGGTAATAAAAACTAGAGATGGGAATTTCGGCTCAGTTTGCGGAACCGGATCAGTGGAGGTCGTTCAGTTTGTTGAGCCGGTTCATTGATCCGGCTCAGTGATCCGGTTAAGTAAACATGTCTCCGAAACACAGGACGGTCGTTAGTTCGTAGGTAGAAAGTCGCTTAGAGCCGGTTCTTGCAATATATAAACTGTAAATATGATCCCGAGACACAGGTCGGTCGGTTGTTCGGTCGTAGGTAGAACGTCGTTTACACCCGGCTCTTGCTTAGAGCCGATTCTTGCAATATATGAACTGTAAACATGATCCCGAGACGCAGGTCGGTCGGTCATTCGGTCGTAGGTAGAATGTCGCTTAGAACCGACTCTTGCTCAGAGCCGGTTCTTGTCAACATGATCCCGAGACACAGGTCGGTCGGTCGTTCGGTAGAACGTCGCTTAGAGCTTAGAGGTAGAACGTCGCTTAGAGCCGACTCTTGCTTAGCGCCGGTTCTTTTAAACATGATCCCGAGACACAGGTCAGTCAGTTGCCGGTCGTCCGGTCGTAGGTAGAACGTCGCTTAGCCCCGACTCTTATCTAACATTTTTGAAACAAGCAATTCACTTTATGTAGCTACTGTATTTTAAACCAGATGTGTTAAGTTTATGGCGATGTTTATTGCCCTTATAAATCGGACATCTGGGATTTGGGCAATATTTTTAATATTTTTATATAGTATGGTTGTAAGAAAATACAGACTAACCCTATTAGTTTCAAATAAAGTGCCCTACAAATTGATGACAAAATACACTTTATGATAATACATTACAAGCCAAGTTCTCGCGAAGTTCAACATGACATCGATCCAGATCCGGATCACTCCGGTCACTGTTCACAATCGCCCGACCAATCGTATCCTTGAAACTTGAAACTATACAGTGAGCCGTGAGCCGGCTCATTTCAATTTGGTGAACCGTGTCACTTCGGTCAGTGTACTGAGCCGGCTCAGTGAGCCGGTTCGTTCATGAACGACCCATCTCTAATAAAAACCACAGTATTTGATAGAAAAAGGCAGTAGAGAGAAGAAAAAAGTAATTTAGATGTGGAAATGAAGAGAGGGACAATAATTTTTGGATGAAAGAGGAAGAAAGAACATGAAGAATGTGCAGGGAAGGTAAGGAGACAATGGAACATTTGTTGGAAGAATGTGAAGAAATACAACACAGAACGGAAACGAGAAAGGAAATTTTGGATAAAACAGGAAGGGGGTATGAATGGATGAAATAAGTGAAAAACAAAAGGGAGGAAATTAAGGAAAGGAGTCATCGAAGATATTAACTAAAGGAGAAGGAGAGTAGATTTTAAGCCGAAAGGCGAAAATTATAATTATTATTAAGTGTAAGTTAACTACTGTAAGATAAAATGTAATACATAATATTTAATAATAAAAATATCTATCTATCTATAAAAGCAATAACTTTTATTTGAGACATTTTTTGATAAAGCAGCATAAATTAAACAAATACTTTGATGGCGGTGGGTCCTGTGGTGGCCACAGCTGAGTTTTTAAGTTTTACACCGTCATTCAAATTTTGGATAGTGCCACATAGTTTATTTTACGGCCAACCGAAATTAATACCAGTAAGTTGATAAAATCGTTGATTATAAGGACGATAGAAATCTCTTAATTTCTGTAAGGCTACAGGATCTATATGAGGATGGCTCCTTCCTTTAGTTTTCCCTAAACAATGCGGTGACGATCTTCCTTCTGATTTAAGTAAACAAGGAAAACCTTTTGTTGAATTAAAATAAAAATGTTTTTCAGTAACTACCCGTTTTAAACCTAAAAAATCTTGTACTCTTGCTAATTCAGCTGCAGGATCGACAACTAATCTTTCCCCACTAACAAAAAGAAACTGTGATAATGGGAAATACATTAACCATCTATCAAAAAATCTTGCATATACTCCTAATCTAACAGGACTCCATGTTGTATTAATTAAGTTACCTAAGCTGCCTTCTACGAAAGCTAAGTCTTCGAATTTAGGCATGTCAGGACGTTTGCTAGCTACTTGCGTGTAGTCTGATATTGCTCTGGTGACTGGATCTCGAACTACTACTAGTAGTTTCACCGCTGGGTTCATATGTTGAAGTCTACGTGGTGCCTCACGGGTTACCCAATAACTAGGTGTTTTTTCCATTGTTATTTGACCTTCTATTGTTGGAGGCATTCGACGTCTGTACCATTGAAAACCTGTAACCAATATGTTAAAGCAGAAACGGTATAGGGCAGTCGGCGAATCAGTGCAGTTGCGTCACTGGAAAAGTCACATGTTTTTGTGACGTTATGTTTAGTATGTCTATAGCATACATTTAACGAATGTAATATTCGTATGCTGTTACTTGTATCGTAATGTAAGAATAAGAACAGAATAGAAACAAATAAATTATTCTAATAGGCTACGTAGTCCTAAATAAAATTGATGTGAAGTGTGAATTTTCACACATTTCAAGGCTTCGCAGGTATTTAGTAATGATGATTATTTGGGATGCCAAAACAAATTTTATGTTAAAATATTTTTTTTTTGTTAATTTTAATTCGAATGCCTAATACTATTATTTAGGTTTCTAAATATGTGCAGTATTTTTTTTTATATAGCAAGGTTCATTAAGATTTTGAAAATTGCGCCTATGACTTCCATTGGTTGTTTTATGTCATAACTCCGCCCCTCTGATTTCGTGTATTCAATTTCAACAATTTCCACTAGTTATTAAATTTACGCTTTTAAAAATTAAATGCAACATTTGCCCAAATATAACTAGAATTTTGAAAAAATAATTTAAACAAAATAAAAATGCAAAAAAAAACAGAAAAAATAAAATTGACTCGAGATTGGATCGAACCCTAGTTTGCAAATTAGAACGCGAGAGCGTTAACCATTACATTATCAAAGCATGCTGGGTTACTGACTTACATAAGTTATTAAATATTTACATGGTCAAGCAAAAAACACAAAAAACGCGTTATTTTCCGAAAACATAATCTGATCAAAAATTCCTGTTGTACTAATCCGGCTCACAGAAATGTACATTACTTAGAATTTTTTCAGATTTTTAATTTAAAGCATCCGGGCTACAGGCTGTGGGACAACAAATTTTTTGCACAATTTTGGCACAAATCGCGTAAAAATAATTTATTTTGCAAAAATAAATTTTTTATTGTTAATCCAGGTACTAAGGGCTTTCATTTGATACCCTACTCAGAATTTTAAAAACATATTTTTTTTGTTTATATTTTCCCTAGGATATGTTTTGTAGATGATTTAGTATTTTCCCTATGTGCGGGTCAAAGAGTTGTATAAGCATGCCAAATTTCAACTCTCTAGGTTTAGCCGTTTGGCTACAATTTTTACCGAACAGACAGACAGACAGACAGACAGACGACAAAATAACGGTATAAGGGTTTTTTTGTCATACCTACAAAACCCTTAAAAAGCTGTTGTGATCCAAAAATATGATCGAAGAAAAGAAAATAGAAATACGTTGAATTTAGCCTAAAAAGCTATGCACTACACACAATATCAAATGGAAATCTATAAGATATACATAAGAAAATATATAACTAAACACAAAACTGCTAAATAAACAACAAACTAAATAAAAAAGATTTTTAGAAATTACTATAAGTTAGATATGTGAACACAAGTATCAAAACACATCAGAGCGTATTATAAAATGTCAAATGTAAACATCGTTTTATTTAGCGATACCATTACAATTGTCCACATTAAACACAAACTAAATATGACTTCAAAAGGTATGTTTTAGTAAAATAAAAGAGTGAAGAACAATATTAGTCTATATTTCACATGCAAAAAAAAAATCGATTTATTTATTTTTTCGCCACTAAGTTTGTCATTGAGGTTATGAATACTAGATGACCAACTGCGTTGATTAAAAGACTGACCTATAAAAAAGATTTTATAAAACTTACTACTGTAAAAATTTGCTTGTTCCGTCTGTTGATGAAAAGTTAAACTGCTGAACTTTTTTTTTTTCAATGTTGCTTAAAAGTGTTTTTGTGTCGAGCTTGCGTTTATTTCTACATTTTTTTGAGTATTTTTATAAATATAATCGTTTTAAATATATATTCATTTTATAATAATAAATTATTGATTTAAGATTTTTCTTTTTTATATTAACTCCCAAGGAAATTGAATTTATTTTATAGGTATAGAAGTGGTGGGACATAACCTAACTTATTTGACGTTTCGACCCGTCCTACGAAGATCATACCATTTCAGTTTTTTGCACATCAGATTTTTTCAGGCAATTCATGTTTTCAACCGATCGTTGTACCAGTTGTTAAACATTTTGTATTTCAGCCGTGGGTATAAAAACTTTTTGGTTATATCTACGAAACTCTTTGGTTATATCTAAAAATTGGAGAAATCTGGCCCTATTGTTTAGCAAAAATCACAATTATGAAATTTTACAAACCTTTACTATAATGTCGGTCGAAAAAATGAACCTCCGATCCAGCTGCTCGAACATCTGGATGAAGTCTTATAAATTCTAATAAAGCCCTTGTACCACCTTTTTTTACTCCTACAATAAGTGCAGATGGAAGCTGGCGAGCTGGGTGTAGACCTTGCTGCCGAAGAAAGCGATACTTTGGTGCTCCATCTGTTTCGTTAACTTCCAACAGTGGCACAACTCGCACTTGCCCTTGTTTTAACCAGCGGATATTTGTTTGGACAATTGGAGTCGATGAAGACCACTGTACATAAAGATATTTATTGAAAAAAAATAGTAAAAAGATTGTTAAATTCTGTTTTAAACAGTTTGTTCCAAAAGCAATGCTTTGTTCGTAAAACGTTTCATCTTAAATGAAATTTACCTGCAGTTAGCACATTACTCAACACATTATTGTTGACAGGTAAACTACTGCGCAGACGGAGAACGTGCGGTGAGTAAGAGATAGACATTGAAATATATGAGTTGGTTGTGTCCATAAATTGGTTCTTGTGGAACAGTTGTACGGGATTCGGATTTATTTTCTTAATGTAGATTTCGACATGCTAAGCAGCCATTGTTCTACTAAAGATAATTGTTTAGCACATCGAAATGTATATTTACAAAATAAATATAATAAATAAAGAATAGATCCAGTGTTTCTATCTATAATTTTAAGAGTTTATCAACCGGCTCGCAAAATTCGTGAAAATATAATTAACTCGAGCGAGCTGCCTCCAGAAAACAAGAGTAATTTACATAAGTTGGTATTTCGGAAGAGTTTTTTGGCTGCGGAAGTCAGTACTTGGCAAAGATTTGTTATAACAAATCTACATTAAATCGAGTAGTATTGAATCTTACTGTATTTCTATTATAGAAATACTATTTAAACTACACTGTGCTATTTATTTCATATAAAACAAAGCTACAAGAAATATAGCATTACATTTGAACATCATTAGACCAGTTCAACCTTCGAATAGATCAATTAACTGTCATATTATTGATCAAATGTATTTTCTCTGAAATTCTAACAGTATACATTCTATTCGAAAGTAATATCGGTTTTATAAGTAAGAAAATGTAAGAATAACCTTTGGAAGAGCTCGGTGAAATTTTGTGACAAGACATGCGTTGAAAGTAAATGAAAGATACAGAGAAGCTAGTGCAAGAAATAATGTCGCAAGTAGAGATCGTCTCGATATAGGAAGTTCCATACCATTATAATATACATTTTATATCATACTCCATATAAACAGACCACATAATCTGAAAAAACAATCAAAATAAACATAAGATATCTATATTTATTCGTCATTTGTTTAAATTTTAACATACCGTTTTAATATATTTGATTTTTGTTTTAAATCAATAAATAGTTGAAGATAATTTTAAACATTCAATACTTTGACATTAAATATAAACATATTAACAAATCGGAAGTTGTAAAGAAGAATCAAGAACTGTCAAATACACGTAGTTTGGTTTAAGATTTGTAGATGGAGGCACCACAGAACATCACCTTCGGAGGCACCTACTTCGAAACTGAGAATCTTTGTTTGATTTGAAACAGATGGAGAATGTTAAAAAAATTATGTGAATTGTGAATTTTCACACATTTCAGGGTTTTGTATGTATTTATAAATGTAAGAAACCATCAAAATCTAATTCTGCAAATAAATAATTATTTTTTTTAATCAAAATTTAAATAATTTGTCGAAAATCCCAGCGTTTTTTTTTTGCATTTGCTTCGTATTCAAGTTTTCATTAAATAAGAAATATATTGATGAAGAGCTTCACTTTTTCAATTTCAGAAACGTATTTCTTACTATTAACAATGTGTTACCTGTTTGATATATAAATATTTCATTAGTATAAATGATTTATTTCTCTTTGATACCTTAAAAACAAAAATTTAAAGTAACTCAAACAATAGGTTGAGTGTAAATATATATTCTTGGTTCTCAGCTGTTAAAAAAAGATTATTATTATTTTATTTTTTTTCAAAATGTGACGCACTTAGCCATAAGTACAATAAATCCGTAACATTATTAGCCATATTTAGCAATGAATAAAATAATTATTAATTTTGTCAAAACCACAAAAACTGCAATATTTTTCAAAAACGCTATCTGATCAAAAATTCCTCTCGTACGTTTTCGGCTCAGATCAATGTATATTACCTATATTTTTTTCAGATCTTTTGTTTAACCCTTTTGGGTAAAAGGAGGCAGGACAAAAACTTTTTTAGAACATTTTTTATCCAAATTTGTGTTAAAAGAAACGAATTTAAAAAAACTACATTTCTTTCCTTAATCTACGTCTTAAGAGCTTTCTTTTGATAACACACAATAAATTTAAAAAAATATTTTTTTTTATAATCGACTCAAAAAAAGCATACTTACCAAAGTTCATCTTTCTATGTTAAGCCGTTTGGCTACAACTTCTACCGTACAGACAGACAGACACATGAGTGACGTAATAAGTATATTTTGGTGGTCATACCTACAAAACCCTAAAAAAGGTCCTCCCTTCTAAAATACAAGTGCTGATCTTAAAAAAAATCCACACTTCCAAAATACAAGTAATGACCTAAAATAAGGGGGGGGGGTCAAGCCTGTGAGCCCTCCTCCTGGGGCACACCTGATTGTAGATAAAATATTGTATTTGACTCGCATATAATGGCTATACACTCGGATGATTACAACCTTTTCCTTCGATTCGTCTTGTACGAGGGCTGCCTTTTATATTTCAGGATTTGAGATCAAAAACAATTACTTATCAACAAAAGTGGCTTTATTGTTTTTCAAAATATTCTCCATGAAGATGAATACACTTTTGCATGCGTTTGATCCAATTTTCGAAGCAGTTTTTCCACTCCGATTGAAGCACAATTGTCAAATTATGTGGGATCTAAAGCGAACAAATCTTTTTGACGGCCAAATTTTCATGCAATAGTGAATGTATGCTAGTCCCACTAATGCTCAAGGATACCTCAATCTAACGATAAGTCACATGACGATATCGCAGTATCAGTTCACGCACAGCATTAATGTTTTCCGGAACAACAACCGATTTTGGATGACCTTCACGAAATTCGTCCTTAAGCGAA
The DNA here is from genome assembly GCA_963971575.1 of Liopterus haemorrhoidalis. NCBI lineage: Eukaryota > Metazoa > Arthropoda > Insecta > Coleoptera > Dytiscidae > Liopterus > Liopterus haemorrhoidalis. The sequence goes on from OZ020613.1 coordinate 64,088,141, forward strand.
CTACGGCCACGAATGAAGTCGGCAAACCATCGATAAATAGTAGTCCTTGATGGTGCTTCATCGCCAAAGGTAGAATTTAGTTCATCGATGCACTGTTGTTGGGTTAATCCACGTCGAAAGTTGTGAAAATAAATCACTCGAAAATGTTCAAAATTTATTTCCATTTTTAGCCGAGATTAATTTTTTCAAGTTGCTGTAAACTCGAAATATAAGAAGCAACCCTCGTAAACAGTAGTGTTGCATTTTCTTGTATATAGCTATTGTATGATTGTTAAATAAAATACTATTGTCATCAACTCTGTGTAAATTAAAGAGTCAATTACCTGCAAAACAACAATGTATTGCAGAAAAACGCGTACTAGAAATTCAAAGAAATGCGGAAAAGCAAAATTTACATTAACCAAACAAAAATGTAAATTGATTTATGACCATCTATTCTAAATGTAACTAGTTTATAGGCTTTAATGAAAAATAACAACAGAAACAAAATGAAACTCAAAGACATCCTGTACGTAAAACAAACGTAATTATAGAAGAATATTTAAAGATAATTAAGGGTAATTAATTAGAAAGAAACAAGTAGGATGCCGATTATTAAGAACTGCAGTTCTGTTGAATTTCTATTAGAATAAAAAACGAAACTCTTTTTGTGGTTGTCAACTCGAGAAATAGGTTTCTAGAATCATATAGTTTTTGTGGTTAACATTTTTCGTGAAGCTATGTCGATGTTGGATTGAATGCAACAGGTAGACCTTATTTTCAAGTCCTCTTTGGTGGTCGTATTAAAAAAGTTTAAAATACAATTCGTGTAGTTTTAGTATCGTTCAGTTGATTTATGTCTATAGAAATACATATTTGGATATTCTTTAATATTATGTTTGCAAAATTTAATTTGATGTGTAATCAAATTCAATATTTGGTTTTGTGGTTTTCATGACCTTGCATTCAGTAGCAATTTATTCAGTTTTTTTCATGATTAATATTAGTTGGCTCCTACATCAACTAATGAAGGAGAAATTCGCGATCTAGAAATCCAGGAAGATCTGCAAATAAAAGGGTATGATAGATTCAAATATCTTGGGTGCATGATCTCAAAAAATGCATCGACGGAACAAGAAATAAACATCCGACTGGGACTAACAAGAACATGCATTAAGTAGCCCTGTTCTCTGAAACAGAAAACTTACAAAAAGGACAAAAACAACGCTATACAGAACCATAGTCCAAAGTACACACATCGGAAAGGTCTAGGGATATAAAAAAATATATGAAAATAAATAAAATATGAAAGAAAATAATAAAGAAAGAGAAAATAATACACAAACAAATTGGAAAACCGATTGAAGAAAATATTACGAGAGAAACGGCTACAGCACAGACGAGATAAGAAGAAAGCAGGAGGAGTTGCAATTGAACAAATAACAACAGGAAGAGATAGAGGTACAGCTGCAGAACCAATACAATAAAATCAGCAAGTCTAGGTATTTTAAAGAATATGAGAGAATACAAACACAATGGCTGCCACAATATCTGCAAAACAGCAACAAATCACAAAAAGCCATAGCTAGATTTAGGTGTGGAAATGAGATAGAGGCAAGCAAATATTGGAAAGAAGAAAACGGGAGATTATGTAGACCATGCGGCGAAGCGGAAGAAACGATAGAACACCTACAAAATTGTAAAGAAATAGGAAGAGAGCCCAGGAAGATTCAAGAACTGCTGGACGAGTCGGGAGCCGGGTTAACATGGTTGAAAAGGGTGCTAAAGAAAAGAAGAGACAAAGAGAGAGCAATACCAATATAAAAGTAAAAAGGGCATATTTTAGTTATAAGTTTATAAATTAGTTATAAATGTATATGAGTCATTCTTTTTCATCGAGAGACCCCATGCTGTCCAAAAATATATTAGTCTATGAAAGGTCTACCAGGGCTCATTCGATGCTTATTGTAATCTAGTTTCGAAATCCGAGTGGCTCTTTTACGGAAACATCGTAACTTATCAAATATGGCCACCAATCCCACGTGACCTCTACCTTTTCTTCGATAAATCGATTATAAAGTCAACACAATCGAGTAAATTTGGGTGTCAAACCCCTGAAAATGTTACATAAAGGTAGTTGAGGCGGCTGTTAATGAATCCAGGGTCAAATTTAGAAAATTCAATATGGCGGATGCAATATGGCGGACGAAACCACGTGCCAAGTGAAGATTTTTTAAAAAATGATTTGATTTCAATATAATATAATGCCTGGGGGTTTATGGGGTCACTGATGATGAATTCAGGGTGCAATTCAGAAAATAAAATATGGCGGATCCAATAAAGCGGATTCAATATGGCGGCCAAAACCACTTGAAGAAAAGAGATTTTCAAAAAATTACTTGATTTTGTCCTTATTTAATACCTGGAGGTTTATGGGGTTTCTGATGATAAATCCAGGGTTCATGTGAGAAAATTCAATATGGCGGCCAAAATCACTTGACAATCGGAGATTTTTAAAAAATCACTTGACTTCAAACTAATTTGGTACCTAAGGGTTTATGAGATCGTTCATGATAAGTCCAGGATCGAACCCTGTATTTTCTCAAAGTTTTTTCAAAAATCTTCCCTTATTAAGTTAAATAGAGTCGATACAGAAAAATTAAATTAAACAATCCACCTAAACACAACTAGAATTTCTGTGTCCGTAACACTGTTTCTAAATCAAATTTTTTTATAATTTTTATTTTTTTAAATTTTTTTTAATTTTTTTTTATTTTATTTATTTTTTTTTAAATTTTTGAGAAAATACAGGGTTCGATCCTGGACTTATCATGAACGATCTCATAAACCCTTAGGTACCAAATTAGTTTGAAGTCAAGTGATTTTTTAAAAATCTCCGATTGTCAAGTGATTTTGGCCGCCATATTGAATTTTCTAAATTTGACCCTGGATTCATTAACAGCCGCCTCAACTACCTTTAGGTAACATTTTCAGGGGTTTGACACCCAAATTGACTCGATTGTGTTGACTTTATAATCGATTTATCGAAGAAAAGGTAGAGGTCACGTGGGATTGGTGGCCATATTTGATAAGTTACGATGTTTCCGTAAAAGAGCCACTCGGATTTCGAAACTAGACTACAATAAGCATCGAATGAGCCCTGGTAGACCTTTCATAGACTAATATATTTTTGGACAGCATGGGGTCTCTCGATGAAAAAGAATGACTCATATATATATTTTTTCTTTTTTCTTTTTGTAAATAGTACCAAATATTTATTTTTGTTTTATTTTTTGTTATATATATCAAAAAGTTAATTATGGATTATTTATGTAAGAACTGTACTCCATTCAAAGCCGTAAGCCACGAATAAAGACTATATCTATCTATATGAAAATAAATAGCGTTTGGTTTCTTTTGTACGATTATTGTATTCTATCAATTAAAATCCTCAATAAAGAATAGTTTACAACAAAATAAGCTAAATGTCATTTATAAAAATAATCAATATTTGAAAAAAAAAATTTTGATGTACAGATTTATGTACAGAATTGTATAAAATGAAAAATAAATAAATAAATAAATAAATAAATAAATAAATAAAATAAATGCTAATAGCGAGTTTGACCTCCACATTGGATGATCACAGCCCTGCATCTGCGATTCATGGACAAAATAACATTATCGATGTCTTCTTGAGGTAACTGTGCCCATTCTGCTCTTAGAAGCTCTCTGAATCTAAAATTATCGTCGATGTTATCCATATGTGGAGTAATTATTCTCTTAAGCATGTCCCACACATGTTCAATCGGATTTAGATCCGGTGACTGTGCTGGCCATGGTATAGCCTCAATAACTTCATTATCCAGCCAGTTCATTACAACTCGCGCAACATGTGGCCGAGCATTATCCTGGGCAAGATGAAACTCATCACCAACAGCACCACGAAATGGACGCACAATAGGTTGGAGAATATTATCCAAACATTGTTGTGCTGTTAAAAATCCATTGGAAAAAACGAGATAAGTTCTACCGCCAATGATTATCCCACCCCATGCCATAACAGTACCACCTCTGTAACTGTGAACTTCATGGACGTGCCTCAAACGTTCCAAATTACCGGATCTTCTCCATACCCTTGTTCGACGAGAATCTGCATAAATTCCAAATCTGGACTCTCATGATGTCTGTCGATCTATCTGTCTGCCTGTCTGTCTGTCTGTCTGTCGATCTGTCTGTCGGTCCGTGTACCCGTGCAGAGCAAATTCGACTAAAAGGATTTTATGAACTTCATATTTAAGCTTTTGACATCAATGACACGAGTTGATCAACTTTTTATAAAAATCGGTTAACTAGAAAAAGGAGTTTACTGGTGTCGGTTTTAAGATTTTTGCGAATATTTCACAACAGAGAAATATTTCGAAAAAAATTATTAAACAAAAGTTGCTATAAAAGCAATAAGCAACAATTTTTATTTGAGAAATTTTTTGATAAAGCAGCATAAAGGTCCTGTGGTGACCATAGCTGATTTTTTTTCTTTGTTTTTGGTTATTACATGAGTTTTAAAAGTGAAGACCTTTTTTTTTTAGTCCACTTGTATTTTTACCTGTTTTTTAATAAAAATAAAAATGATGCCCTGTTTAAATAAAAGGAAAAAAAATAATAAAATAAAATGAGCACTATTTTAGGTTACATTAATTTATTTGCCAAGGGTGCCGAAACAATTGCTATGGCTCTGTATGTCTGTTCGGTAGAAATTGCGGCCAAACAGTTGAACATAGAAAGTTGAAATTTGGCATGCATGTACGATCCACAATAGGAAGACTATTGAACACATCGCGGGAAAGATTTAAATATATATTTTTTAAATTTGACTAGTTTATCAAATGAAATCTTTTATTGCGTGATAAACCAACAAATTTTTATTTTTGATAAATCATTTTTTATGGGATTTTCGCCAAAAATGTGTCTCCCACCTTATTTCCCATAGAGGATGGTTAAAAAACCTGAAAAAAATCTCAACAATTTACAATGATGGGAACTGGAACATTTTAATAGGAATTTTTGATTAGTCAGTTTTTTGAAAAATATGGAATTTTTTGTCGTTAAAACATAATATTATTTAAAAAATTTATTTTGTAGTATCAAAAGAAAGCTATTAAGATTAAGGACATTTATTTAAATACGTTTTTAGGGTTTTGTAGGTATGACCAAAAAACCCTTATACCGTCATTTTGTCGTCTGTCTGTCTGTCTGTCTGTCTGTCTGTCTGTCTGTCTGTCTGTCTGTCTGTCTGTTCGGTAAAAATTGTAGCCAAACGGCTAAACCTAGAGAGTTGAAATTTGGCATGCTTATACAACTCTTTGACCCGCACATAGGAAAAATACTAAAACATCTAAAAAACATATCCCTCTAAAAATATAAACAAATATGTGCTCTTCGAAAAAAAAAAATATTTTTTTAAAATTCTGATTAGGGTATCAAATGAAAGCCCTTAGTACGTGGATTAACGATCAAAATTTTATTTTTGCAAAATAAATTAATTTGGTGCGATTTTTGCCAAAAAGGTGCAAAAAATTTTTTGTCCCACACCCTGTAGCCCAGATGGTTTAAACTAAAAATCTGAAAAAATTCTAAGTAATGTACATTGGTGTGAACCGGAATAGAACAACAGGAATTTTTGATCAGATTATGTTTTCGGAAAATAACGCATTTTTTGTGTTTTTAACTAAAATATGTTAACTATTTAATACGTTGTGTAACATACCACATCAGTAGCTCTCGTGGCGTGGTTGGATTTGTCCGCTTAATAATATAAGAAACTTGCAAACTAGGGTTCTCGAATCCTGTTGATTTTTTTTTTTTTGCATTTTTATTTTGTTTAAATTATTTTGTTAAAATTCTAGTTATATTTGGTAAATGTTGCATTTAATTTTTAAAAGCGTAAATTTAATAACCAGTGGAAAGTGTTGAAATTATAATTTAATTCTATGTATGACGAAATCAAAGGGCGGGAGTTATGATGTAAGTAACCAATGGAAACCATAGGTGCAATTTTCAAAATCTTAATGAACTTTGCTATATGAAAAAAATACTGCATATATTTAGAAACTTAAATAATGGTATTAGGCATTCGAATTAAAATTCATAAAAAAATATTTTGACATAAAATTTGTTTTGGCATCCCAAATAATCATCGTTCAGTTACTAAATACCTGCAAAACCCAGAAATGTGTGAAAATTCACACTTCACATCAATTTTTTAATGTAAACTAGCGTAGTACAACATGAATTTTTGGTCTGATAATTATTTCGAAAGTTATATATCTAATAAAGCAATATATATCTGACTGACTGGAGAACTGGGTAGTGATAGCTGGACCTTGATGCGAATGCATCTCAAGTACTTGTAAATCTCTAGATAGAAGCACTTGCGTATTCTTTTAAAAATTATCAAAGTTTATGACTTTTAGTATCTATCCACAATTTGTTATCTCAGATACCTACAAAACCCTGAAAAAAATCACACTTCACATCAATTTATTTAAACAAATTTACCGGATGTACATCCAAAATTTCTCTTTGGCTATATTCAAAATTGATAATACGTCATTTTTTTTTGTAACCAAAAGAGAAGTAAAATAAAATGAAGTTAATTTAAACAAAGTAGGTAATAAAGCAATTACTTGGCAATTTACAAATAGCTATATTAAAATGAAACATCTGTTTAAAAAGATAATCAAACGAAATTACCCATTCATACAATTTATTTTTTATCGGTAAATCATTGATTAACATATTCGTAATTCCGGATTCTTCAATAGAAGATCAATTTACAATTTATGTATCCATACACGGAGATAATTCTAATTGGTGACTTTCTCTAATATGTGTTTACGGGTTTTTGTCTGGTTCATCCATACAGCCAACCAATACACGCTACTGCTTCGTCTAACAAATTCTAATATACCTAGTCCCGCCATAAATACTGCTACACAAATTTGGTGAATCATAAAATCTAAACAATTCGGGGAAACACACTTTTTATGGTTTTGTAGGTATGACCAAAAAACCCTTATACCGTCATTTTGTCGTCTGTCTGTCTGTCTGTCTGTCTGTCTGTCTGTCTGTCTGTCTGTCTGTCTGTCTGTCTGTCTGTCTGTCTGTTCGGTAAAAATTGTAGCCAAACGGCTAAACCTAGAGAGTTAAAATTTGGCATGCTTATACAACTCTTTAACCCGCACATAGGAAAAATACTAAAACATCTAAAAAACATACCCCCCTAAAAATATAAACAAATATGTGCTCATCGAAAACAAAAATATTTTTTTTAAATTCTGAGTAGGGTATCAAATGAAAGCCCTTAGTACGTGGATTAACGATCAAATTTTTATTTTTGCAAAATAAATTATTTTGAAGCGATTTTTGCCAAAAATGTGCAAAAAAAATTTTGTCCCACACCCTGTAGCCCAGATGGTTTAAACTAAAAATCTAAAAAAATTCTAAGTAATGTATATTGGTGTGAACCGAAATAGTACAACAGGAATTTTTGATCAGATTATGTTTTTGGAAAATAACGCATTCTTTGTGGTTTTTGGTTCACAAAGTACAAAAGTTATACCAATGTAAGACACTCACATGCATGGCGTGCGATGGCTACATGTGTTAGATCACTCTTAAACTGGCTGGAAAACGAAGGGTTTCGAGTTCGAGTACGGAGTGAATTTTATTTTTTCTGTTTTTTTTTTGCATTTTTATTATGTTGAAATTATTTTGTCAAAATTCTAGTTATATTTTGACAAATGATGTATTTAATTTTTATGAGCGTAAATTTAATAACCAGTCTTATTATATGATTAACAGACGATAAATTATTTTAAAAATATCGTCTATTTGCCGTGATTACTACAAAGTAAAATTTGTCCTACACACTCAGCATACCGCCTTCACTTATTATATACCTGCGAAACCCTGAAATGTGTGAATATTCACACTTCACATCAATTTTTTTGAGTAAACCCCACCCCTCCTATGTGGTATTGTTATAATCAGTTAGTCACTGAACGTTGAGCAGTAAATATGGAGTAGGGTGATAAAGAAAATCGTATCGCTGTTAATTGTATTACATAAAGTTGAGAAGACGCCGGGAGACATTTTTAATGTTTTAAAATCTTTGGGTATCAATCGCCAGTTTGTGTATCGTACTATTAATCGGTTCAAGAATACTCAAGGTATTGAAGATCGGCAAAGAAGTGGTCGCCCGCGAACCCAACGAACTCCAGCAGTGATCAAAGCCGTGAGTAACATAATTCGGAGAAATCCAATCCGTAAACCAAAAAGCATGTGCAGGTAGATGGGTATTTCGACACGGAGTCCCGCGTTGTCAAATCAGACCCAAAGATTGAGGCTTACCGAAGAAGCACTGGACACTTGCTTACTCCATCTCTAAGGGACATCAGGAACACCAGAGCTAAACAACTGATTCACCGGTACGCAGACAATCGGCCCGATTCTGTAAAAAGTTACTAGGTTAGTTGCTACTGAGTAACGTTGCTACGAAATAACTTTTATAGTAACTTTCTTATCAGTCGCCAAACAATTGGTATTCTCCAAGCATAAGCACAAGCAACGTTCTTATAACAAGTTATATTTAGTAACGTTGCTACAAAGAACCGTGAAGCTAGAAGCAGATTACGTTCTGCGCAGGCGAGGTATTCGTTTTTAATTGAGTTTGACAGCTATGTTGTGAGTTTCTGAGGTTAAACGAAAAATGTTTTGTAAACAAAATCAGAAAAAGAATTGCAAACAGATGGAAATTCTGTTGAATTTCCTGGCAAATAACCCGGTCATGGTCGGTGATACGAGTGTTTAAAAAATAATTGACAGGAACGAGTGGTGGTGCTGTGGTGATGTGCTATGTGGTTACTGTTTTCTATGTGGTGGTGCAAGTTATAGTCCAAATTTAAATGAATTGCGTGAAATACAGTTAAAGAAGCTCGGATAGCCATTGAACAGGCGCGCACTTAAAACATTGATCTGGGAAGGGTCCATTTCGAAAAAATATCTGTAATATAATACAAATGTATTGTTTTGTTTTTATGGAGAGGACTGGGTTTATATATTAATTTAATTTTGATTATAATTTAATTTTTAATAATAAAAAAGGTGATTCTTATTTGCAATCGCTTAGTTTTATTAAATAAGTATTTTATTTTTCAAATCCTTGGGGGAGGGGGTCTGAACTCAGCGACCACCCCCTTGTGTGCGCGGCTTCTATTGACAGTCGTAGTTAATACATTTAAAAAATATTGTACTGTTATACTATTATAAAACAAATGTAAATAAACAAAAAAAAAAAAAAAAAATAGAAATTGAAATAAAGAACTCGAAGAATTTTGTGCTATACAGAAAATAAAATAAAAATCCTTCTATAATTATTATCTCTATGTTGCCCTTCATTGTCAAATGCTTGAAATAATTCATTATTAAAGAGAACACATGCGATTTTTCACGATTTTAATAAGTTATTTTGAAGTTACTAAGTGTAGCAACTGCTTTCTGTTAGTTGTTATCCGTAATAACTTTTTTAGCAACTAGTTACTAATTTCATAGTAACTTTTTTCTTACAGAATACGGATTTCGTGAAAGTTGCTAAAAAAGTTACTGACCTTGTATTTAGCAACTTTTATTGTAACTTTTTTGTAGTAACTTGCTTACAGAATTGGGCCGATTATGCAGCGCAAAATTATTTTTTCCGCTGAAAAAATTTTTAACTTCGAAGATAATTTTAATAAACAAAATGATCGGGTGTATGTACATAGCTCTCGAGAGGCGACTCAAATCATTCACAGAGGGATCATCATCCAGCATCTGTGATAGTTTGGTGGGGTGTCTCGTATCTTCATACGGGTTATTGAGTTTTATTTTTGTGCTCAGGGTGTGAAGACAAGTGCGAAATTGTACCAAGATGACATTTTGGACAAAGTCGTCAAGCCTCTTAATGAGACCATGTATAATTCTGGTCATTGGGTCTTTCACCAAGATTCTGCTCCAGCTCATAAGAAGAAGTCCACACAGTAATGGCAGGAAACTCATGCACCGTTCATTAGAGCTGAAAATTAGCCTTTTGGAAGCACAGATTTAAATTCGTAGGACTACAAATTGTCGTCAGTGTTGGAGGATATGGCCTGTAGCAGACGACATCCAAATTTGGAGAATCTAAAGCAATCGTTGAAGAAAGCAGTGGTTAATTTTCCAATGGATGTCGTGCGTACTGCCATTGAAGATTGACCTTCAGGTTTAAGGGCCTGTGTGAAGGCGAAGGGAGGGCATTTTGAATAATACATTTATTTTCATTTAATATGATATATGTGTAGGTGCAACAATATAAAAAATCATATGAAACGTGCACTGTTTTTTTAAACACTTTGTAAGAGGCTGAACTAGGTACGTGAAATGTGGTAGTTATAATTTTAGTTCTTTTCGAATTTTCGGGGTGGGAGATATATTCCCCTAATCCCCCTCTTGCGTACGCCACTGACTGTACAATAACAAGAGTTTAAAATCATCCTGTACTATATTATTTACTGAATAAATACTTTGTATTATTATTTAAAAAATCATTCTGTAAAACTAACTGGTATGATTAAATAACTACAAAACTTATTTGATTCTGAAACTTCTTTAGCAATACTTCCCCAAGCTTGGTCTTGGTTCATTTGCATTACTGTATTCCGCACAAGTATAATCATATTAATATATTTGCTTCTCAATTAGAGAACATGCTTCTTAACAAAATGATTTAATTCGTGGTCGTCTTTCATAATGTTTCCCACTAACACCTAAATGACAGTGACAAAAATGAATCATGCATTATTTTGTAGACATGACAAAACATGTAACATGTAAGTAACACAAATGTGACAATGGAAGTGATTTGCAAGTTCAGTGAGCGCTGTATAATTTACTTGTGTTGGTTTTAAACATATGATGCGTGATTTGGAAGTTACTTGTCTTTATTATCCACCATATCATAAGTAATATCAGTTTGATAAGCACTCCGCCTTATGTGATACTATTACAAAATCGGTTCGCTAATCTGGATCCAGCTTTAAACAAGCATTTAACAACTTGCACGTGCGAATGTAATTTATAGAATCATTCTATATCATCACGATCAATGCTAGCTGTAAAAAATACGAGATAATAAAAGAAAATTGAGAAAATAATGAATTCATCTATTAAAATAGGTATAAGTTATGTGCACAATTTCGCAATTACATAAATTATTATCTATTTATGGTCTATAACCATTTATTTATACGTAAATATTAAATAATAAATCTAAATAAAAAAGTATATAAAATAAACTGTAAATAGCAAATGTCGACAGGGTTACCAATATTACGGAGGCTAAGGAATTTTTGATTAGATTATTTTTTCGAAACATCGTTTTTAACTTTTGAAACAAATATATTTTTTAAATTATATGTAATGCAATAAATGAGAGCTCTTATTATTTTTTAATTATATTCATCAATTAATTGTTTGTTTAATTTTGAATGGATCTGACTGGATATGAATAACTCAAAATAATCTCATTCTAACTAGTTTGCGCTTGGATTGGCATGAATTTAAGAATTTAGTTTTATTATAAACCCTTTGAACCCTATAGGTTTACCGGCCTGATTTGGCGAAGCATATACCCTAATGGCCGATTTACCGGTCTTCACATCTATCTGCATTTCCCTACGGCCCGGAATACCTCCTTAGGGTTCAAAGGGTTAAGCATTCATTTTTTAAATTTGCTGATCTTATAGGTCTTGTTATTTATTGGTCATAAATGTGATAAATTAATCTGTTTAAATATTTATCACATAATATAATCATATAATTGAGAACTGACACGCTCGGATACGCAGTCTGGTGGTCAAATATTGTACTACGCGACTGTAGTACTGTTTGAAATTATTATATATGTTCTGGTGTTGATTTTTGGTTAAAACGTCGATAGATACATTTTCATAAAATAAAAATGTACTGTGCTTAAATTAACCTGTTCCCTGTTAGCATATTGACAGCTGAATACTAGACAATTCAGCCATTTTGCCATGAATTACAGCGCCGCCAACGATAATGTCACTTCTCAATTTATTTTGGAAGTGTTGGTATGTACATTTGTTCTATTAGTCTTCTGGTGTATCTTCATTTTTTCGGTAACGCGGAAAATGAAAGAAATATAATTCTTTTATATACCTACAAAACACTCGTTTCTTATTATAGCTCAGTCGCTGAAACAGCGCAGTTGGTCATTTTGCGTCATACCTTCAATGACAAACTTAGTGGCGAAAAAATAACTAAATCGATTTTTTGCATGTGAATTATAGACTAATATTGCTCTTTAATCATTTATTTTACTGAAACATACCTTTTGAAGTAATATTTAGTTTGTGTTCGATAGTCATTTTGAAGATTTACAAATTTTAAAAGTGTTTATTTAATATAGGGACATGTGTATTGGTATCCCTGAATAAAACGATGTTTACATTTGTCATTTAATAATACGTCTGTTGTGCTTTCATACTGACTTGAGTTCAAATATCTAACTTATAGTAGTTTCTAAAAACCTTTTTTATTTAGTTTGTTGTTTATTTAGCAGTTTTTTGTTTAGTTATATATTTTCTTATAGATTTTCTTATAGATTTTCTTATTTGATTTTGTGTGTACTGCATAGTTTTTAGGTTATATTCAACTTATTTTTATTTTCTTTTCTTTGATCGTATTTTTGGATCACATCAGTCCTTTGTAGGACTATTTTGCCTATTAGAATAGTTTATTTGTTTCTATTCTGTTCTTATTCTTATATTTTCATTTCATTTCGATACAAGTGACAGCGTACAAATATTACATTCGTTAAATAGATGAATGTAAACGTACTAAACCTGACGTCACATTTTTTTGTGACGTTTCAAGTGACGCAACTGCACTGTTTCGCCGATTTCCCTATAACAACATTTTGGGACGGGCGTGGGTTGGCCATTCTAATGTGAAAAAATTCGCGCGTGTCACTATTCACGCGTCAGTCTGGAAACACGCGGGCCGGTGAAGCACGCATGCATGACCGTGAAATTTTAAATTTATGATTTCGTGTGCGTGCGCGTAATTTTGAATCTGACTTCGTGAGCGTGCGTGATCGTGACAAAATTTTATTCACGCGCTCAACACTAATGTAAACAAGGTAACTGTCTTCTCTGTTAAAATTAGTTGACTTGTATCGGTTTCTTACTTGTTTTAAATATACTTAAGCTTAAAATCTCTTAACATTTTAATACCGTCACGCGTATAAAGACTAAAGAAATTTTCTCCCTGTGCGTAAGCCCGAACGCGTTAGTCCGTATCCGAGTAATTTATTATAATGGTGTAAACTATGTTAAGATTTTTGAAAAAAAAACTCGAGAGTATCACTGGCCTCGTTTAAGTTTTTTGTTTAAACTAGTAATAAATTCTATGTAATTATTGATTTTAAGCACAAACTACTTGTAATTAGGTGTGCTACTGAATGTGAAATGAAGTTTTAAATGCGTTTCTTATTAGCCTAGTCATTTAGATACTTAACTTATGTTTAGAGATATTCTAGGGGAATTTTACTACTTTTGTTTACAGCTTTGTTTGTAGGTATGTTTTTTCTCCGGTTGGTAATAACCACGGCAATAACAAAAAGGTACATACATTGTTATTAGAAAACTGTGTCGAAATATTATTTTATTTTCTATTTGCGAAGTTGGTAATATTGCAAAGGGATAAAGTCAGGAGGGGCAAGTTTCAGAATTCATCGATTGACTAATAGATTGCATCAAAAATCTATCACACTGTTTCTTAATTCATAGATTTTATTAATCGATGCGTTTCTAAATTCACCAATGTAAAATACGATTAACAATTAGTTCCATCGGATGAAAAGACCGATTAACTGATTGAAACAAGACCTACTCTATCAAGATATAAAGTTGGCCATGATTGTAGTGTGATTTAAATAAAATATATGCCAGCATTTATTAATGATTAACGTGTAATCTTAAAATGTTTCTGGAAATCATCATTGATATATTTATTCACATGCATATTTATTCGCTACATAATTGATCACTTTGCAGTGTATTGTTTTGTTATGTATTAAAATAATTCTTCATCTGAAACACTTATTTCATCAGAATCAGACGAAGAGTATCATTTTGTACTTATTTTAAAAATAATAACAACGTCATGACGTTAACAAAAATTTCCATATTTCGCTCCATATTTCAATTATAACAGTGGTCAACACAATTTTTGCTGACTTACATCTAAGACTTGTTTCTTACTAATTTGGTACTGTTGAACTCAAATATCACATCAGTTTTTGCGTATCATATCAGATTTTTGCTCTACAACAAATACATATTTTCGGTCAAATAATGGTTCTATCGCTTAATTTTAGACGTCGATACTGTAATTGGTACAAATTTGGCGAATAATAAGGACTAAATAATTAGAAAATATTCTTAAAATTTTATTTATAGTGAAAGAAAGAAAATGAGAACAGTTTTAATTACATTTTAATGTATTGGAGCGTTAAAATAAAAATACAAAATAATTTAAGGATTAAATGGTCGTTTGTAAGATCTTTTGGAGTGCACCATTCCCGATAAGTCTCTTTTAATACACCAACAGTAGTCAGCCATCAGTATCCCACCTTCCTTGATAACGTCTCTCCATCTCTTTTAAATCCTGAAGGAAACGTTCACCCTGTTTATCACTAACATCTCCAAGATTGACAGGAAATTTGTCAAGATGACTGTTTAAAAAATGAAGTATCACGCTCATGTTGCACCCCAGATGATGATAATTTTCAATCAAATTTTCAATGACCTCAACATATTTTTCGGCTTTTTTATTCCCAAGAAAATTTTTGATGAGCGCCACGAAAGACTGCCATGCATTCTTCTCCATATCATCCATATGTACAGTGAAATGTGGATCATTCACTAATTTTCTAATTTGTGGTCCGTCAAAAATGCCAGCTTTTAGCTTCTCATTACTGAGACTTTGAAATGTTTCAGATATATATTTGAAACAGTCACCATCTTTGTTCAACGATTTTACAAACTGCTTCATTAGACCCAGTTTAATATGAAGAGGGGGGAAAATGATTTTTGTTTGCTCCACCAAAGGTTCGTGTATTATGTTTGGGTCTCCTACATTTAAATCTATTCTCACCGGCCAATTTTTCTGAGTCCAATTTTTATCTCTCGCTCTGCTGTCCCACAAACACAAAAAACATGGATATTTTGTGAATCCACCTTGGTTACAACCCCCGCCGTTGTAAAAAGGTCTTTAACAAGTACCTGCATGTAAGGCGTTCTTACGAAATATATTGGACAACAAGAACGAAGTTGAAATTAAAGTAGACGTATATCAGAACGTGAAAAGATGAAAAAAAATATGATAGAACAAAAATTTGACGTGATAGGCAGAAAATGTTAACATTTTTGAAATCAGCACCCCAAAATGAGTTAAAAACAAGTATCAGATCTAAGTCAGCAAAAAGTTTAAATTTGTTGACCAGTGTAATCACTGAAAAGCAGTTTTAGTTTTTCTTGAGACATAGTATGTACTTAAAATTATAATCCTCTGAAAGCTACAAAAATCACTTACGCCTATGCCGTGCTTCACAACATCGCAGTACATTTTAATGGTGTATTATTTGAAGAAATAATTGATGACAATGAAGAGCACAGCAATGTTATTCCACATAATCCAGGTTGTAACAATTCGTTTGGAATTTCTTATGATTACATTGTTTTTCTTTCAGGCATTCTAACAAATGGTAACTGGTTACAAGTAGAGATGCGAATTAGAAATAGCATAATAATTCAATTAATCATTTAATATTACCAAACATCTTTACAAAAATAAAATAAATTCACATTTTATTCAAAAATGAGATAAACTGTTACAATGTAGAACATAAAGTAACTAAATAAAAGTTGAATATAGTTATATTAAGTTATGCAGAAGCAGAATGTCCCCATGCTAAAAGAGCGTATGCTATGTGCGACTGCAATAACGGAAAATACGTAATTAATAAAACATCCCTTGTAACTGATTTTTGTAGGTTTCTTAGAAGATAGATGGTTTTGCACAATTTCCCACATATATGGGCAACGTGATGGTCTCATATCAAAGGAGGATCAATATGGACTCCTAAAAATTTAATGCAATCCGGATTATTGTAGTTATGATTTTTTGTTGTTATGAGTAAATTTTGTGTTTTCTCCTCATTTAATGATAATTTATTTGATAGAAACCAGCCTTTTGCTTTAGATAAATTATCACTAGAAACATGTTGCATGTATTCCAGGGACAATGATCTTGTTATAAGATTCGTATCATCGGCATATAAAATAGATTTCGTCTCAATAGCAGAAGAGACATCATTGAAATAAATTAAAAATAGTAATGGACTTAAAATTGAACCCTGCGGTACTCCACACATAATATTGAGCGAATCTGACTTGGAATTATTTATACATGCAAACTGTTTTCTGTTTGTTAGATACGATTCTATAAGTGAACAGCTTACTTACAAGAATTCACCCGTTTCTCTGTCATCGAAGTATTGCCCCTAATGGCGCTTGTGGTGAGGTGGAATTATTGTTTTTCTGGGCCCGGAATTGTTGTTTTACCGGTTCTCGGCGCTCTGGGCAACCCTCCTTTTAAGTTTTATTTATATTATTTCTGTATGTTTTACTTTATTTTTAACTTAAGTGACAAACGACTATTTGTGACAGTTTGATATTAATATTTTATATGAATAATTAATTAAAAAGTAAATTTAACACCCAGTATTTGTATATATTTACAAAATGAAGACATTATTTAATTTTATGTACATCATAACTCGTTTTTAACAACTTTATGAAGATCTAACGACAACTAGATATTATATTAATAAATTATGAAGCCATTACTATGTAGTAAACGTACGTAAAAGTATTTTATACACCTGATATTATCGTGTAACGGTTTTTGTGATTTTCGTGCAGAATTTTGTGTTTTGACCAAAATATGTATGTGTTACTACTTTCATTTCTTTACGGTATTGTTAAATTTAATATTTAAATCTCGTTTTAAATTTTAATCAGACGCGGAACTAGTTTTTTTGAGAATAAATATTTGTAACAATCACTTTTGTATTTATTTTTACCAAAAAGAACTTATTTTCTGAACTACATCTGAATTGATAGAGTATTAAGGCAAATTTGTTGCGAAGAGTGAATTTTTGCATATTTTAAGCAGAGGCGAATTAAGAGGTCGGCGGACTGGGCGGCCGCCGGGTCCCACGAAGCCGGTGGGCCTACAGAAGCCTATTTACAAATATTTCCATTCTATTTAAAATAATAGAGGGCCCATTTAAATTTTACCGCCCAGGGCCCCCAAGCAACTTAATCCGCCACTGATTTCAGGGTTTTACAGGTATTTAGTAAGTGTCGGCGGTCCTATACTCAAATACCATACAATACATAAGATGGCAATAAAACAATTAAAAGATAGTTTAATCAGTTTTGTAATATCGGCTTTCATAATTGTAATAAAAAGAAAACAAAACCCAAAATAATTAAATGAAATGGATCTTATTCTGAGCAAGTAGAGCAGTGTTAATTTATTAATATAATTCAATTTGCAGAACAAAATAAGACATTAACTCTCTCCAGGACCGTAATTATCATTTTACCAAAAAATTATTAAAACCATGGTTATAGGTCAGTTCCGGCTTTAGTCTTATCTGAGCACAATGCATGAATTTTTCGTCTCTTGAACTTCCTAGTTATAAATATAATAAAGTGAAAATTATGTTCTTCTTGTAAAGGGCGTATCACACTAGAACGCTATCCAAGTTTTATTTTGTAGGTCTTCTTCCAGGATTCAAGTCTTCACGTCTTCAGTTATCACACGCGAAACATGGAAAAGTAACTTGCGTCTGCGTACATAACGTTAACAATACACCCATCTCACTTAATCTGACTGAGAGGGTGAGGCCGCGCAAGCGCATTTGAAGATTTGGATTTCGTCCGTCTTCCAGAGACAGGGGAAATATATCTCGATGTATTTGCTCAGACTTAAAGACCTAGGTTTTTTGTCATGCTGCCACACACACAAGACTTCGATTCGAATGTAAAGACTTCAATTTTCCAAGCTTAGACTTGAATAAGAACTCTAGTGTGATAAGGCCTTAACCCACCTAGCGGCCTTGAACGCATAGGGACACTTCGTCTGATAGGGCGCCACGACAGATTGGGGGCCTCGTCTTATTGAGCGCCTCGTCAGATAGTGCGCCTCGTCAAATTTAGCGCCTCGTCATATAGAGTGCCCCATGGGTGGCCCCAATGTTGGTAATAGTAAACGATCTGAACCGGAATAGTTCAAAAGGAATACATCAGATTAGTGTTACGAAAAATATCGAATATATTGTATTTAAATAATTTTTTTTTTAATATCTCAGCTAAAATTAAAAAAAAAATATTTGTATATACATGGATAAATTTATTTTGCAAATATCGACTAGAAAAATAAATAAATAACTGGCCGGTTGCTGGGATTCCATTTATAGTAGAGAATCTGTTAGAATTTCATATAGTCGCAATATAAATAATGTCTCTTTAAGCGTTATGCTCTTGCGTGACAAAAGATCGCCCGCAGTGTTGCCAGGTCTGGATTTGAATGATATTTTTGCAATTACACAAAAAAAAAATGCGTTAAAATATATATTATGGTATTATTAGAGATATATGATACACGGTAGAAAAAATCTAACGGCAACCTTCTTGTCGTGCCTATTGATTTAAAGGATTTTAAACCAACACTTGTAATTGTGTTATGTAGTGACAGGCATTCATCGTTTGGCCTTCTAATAAACATCATTCACTGACTAAATACCTACAAAACCCTGAAATGTGTGAAAATTCACACTTCAGGTCTATGTTTTATTTATCACTTGGATTTTTGGGTACTGTTTTCCTTTTTACCGACCGCCAACATATATAAGGGACGTATTATGATCATACCGATTTTGACATTTCGAAATTTCGATGTATCTCCACGAATTGAAGTCCCTACATAACGATTTGATTATTTTTAGCATGATATCTGTCGGTCTCTCCGTCTGCCTGCCTGCCTGCCTGCCTGCCTGTCTGTCTGTCTGTCTGTCTGTCTGTCTGTCTGTCTGTCTGTCTGTCTGTCTGTCTGTCTGTCTGTCTGTCTGTCTGTCTGTCTGTTTGTCTGTCTGTCTGTCTGTCTGTCTGTCTGTCTGTCTGTATGTCTGTCTGTCTGTCTGTCTGTCTGTCTGTCTGTCTGTCTGTCTGTCTGTCTGTCTGTCTGTCTGTCTGTCTGTCTGTCTGTCTGTCCGTCGTCCGTCCGTCCGTCTATCGGTCTGTGTACACGTGCAACACGTACAGAGCAAATTCGGCTGAAAGGATTTTTATGAAACTTCATATTTAAGCTTTTGACATCAATGGTACGAGTTGATCAATTTTTGGTAAAAATCGGTTAACTAAAAATGGGAGTTTACTCGTGTCGGTTTTAAGATTTAATTTTAACAGAGAATATTCAAAAAAAATTACTTAACAAAAGTTGTCATAAAAGCAATAACTAACAACTTTTATTTTAGACATTTTTTGATAAAGCAGCATAAATTAAACAAGTACTTTGTGATGGCGGTCGGTCCTGTGGTGGCCACAGCTGATTTATTGTTTTTCTCATCAGCTATGGTGCCCTAATTTTTGACTTTTCATATGTTAGAATTGCGTTAAACTTTTCAAACGCGATTACAAAAATGTCACTTAATACATATCTACAAAATCCTGAAATGTGTGAGAATTCCCACTTCACTTTCCTATTTTCTTTTCATTTTTTACGAACATTATTTTTAGCTATAATTTAAATAAATTCTATTATTTTTAGAAATTTCTCTAAATGCATCTTAGAATATTTTTATTTGGTTTGTGTTCAGTAGTGCGTATAAAAGTAATAAATAAATAGTTTTGTGGTTGACTTTTTGTTACATTAATTTATTTAGCGCTCTTCAATTTTAATTTGTACTTTCCATTGCGTTTTCTTTTTGCCACTGTTTTTTGACATCAATAATACACTAAAAAAACATTTTTACTGAACGCATACATGTGCTGAGATATTATTTTTTTTTCGAAGTTCCTTAAGGAACCTTTTTGAAATTTAAATAAAAAAAATTGAAGTGAAGTGTAACTTTTTACACATTTCAGGGTTTTGCAGGTATTTAATAGGTGTAAGAAGCTAACATAATACTGGATGTCTAGGTATATTTATCATATGAAAATCAACAGTTTTTTTGATAATCACTTTTATTCGTTATTTGAGAAGTAAGAGCATCCATTCAATTTTTTTAAACAAAATTTAAATAATTTGCCAAATATCCCAGCGTTTTTTTCTGCATTTGCTTCGTATTCAAGTCTTCATTAAATTAATTAGAAATATTTTACAGTGTAGTGCGGTGTAACTCAGTTCGCAACTATTAAAAAAAAATATTATTTTTTATATATTTTTAATTCCAAAAAATACACGCACTATCGCTATAAATACAAAAAATCCATAACATTATTAGCCATAATTTAACCATGAATTAAAAAAATAATTAATTTTTTAAAAAACACAAAAACTGCCATATTTTCCAAAAACACAATCTGATCAAAAATTCCTCTCGGACGTTCCGTCTCATATCAATGTAACATTACTTATATTTTTTTCAGATTTTTGGTTTAACCCTTTTTGGTAAAAGGGTGCGGGACAAGAACTTTTGTACATTTTTGGCTTAATTCGTGTTAAAAGAAACGAATTTCGAAAAACTATCTATCGTTCCGTTATCTACGTCTTAAGAGCTTTCTTTTGATTCCACACAATATATATATATATATTTTTTATGAACGACAAAAAAATCGACATTTTTCGAAAAATTCCTGTTGACCTATTTCAGTTCCCATCAATATTCATTACGGAGATTTTTTTTAGATTTTTAGATGAATCCCTTTGGGAGATAGGGTGGGGGGCAAAAGTTTTTTGACATATTTTTGGCAAAAATCCTATTAAAAAAATGATTTTCAAAAATAAAAATTTGTTGAGCCAGGCATTAAGAACTTTCATTAGTATGCCACTCACAATTTTAAAAAAATATTTATTTTTTATTAAATACATATTTGTTTATATTTATCCCACGCTGTATTTTTTTGGTTAGTCAGTTAGTTAGTTACAAATTTTGGCGCACAGCAACAAAGGCTATTTGCGCCTAACGCAGCCCATCTAAATGATTACTACATAAATGCTACATAATAAAAACAATAAATTAGACAATAAATAAATAAATAAAATCTTTAAAATTACTCATACTCAATAAAAGAAATCTTGCACGGACAAATACAAATAAATAAAATAAAGAGTCTGTTCGAAAAAATGAACAGACGCAGGGTGCATAGGCGCCCGCAAAGGGGGGCAAGATGGATCAGTTGCCCCCCCCCTGTATTTCGGAACCAATTACCAATTCGTATCTTAGAAAAAAAATATATTATTTAAATATAAAATTCATAAAAAAAAATTGCTGTGAAGTGTGAATTTTCACACATTTCAGGGTTTCACAGGTATTTAGTAACTGATTGATGATTATCTGGGATGCCAAAACAAATTTTATGTCAAAATATTTTTTTATGAATTTTAATTCGAATGCCTAATATCATTATTTAAGTTTCTAAATATGTGCAGTATTTTTTTATATACCAAGGTTCATTAAGATTTTGAAAATTGCGCCTATGGCTTCCAT
Source organism: Liopterus haemorrhoidalis (assembly GCA_963971575.1). Classification (NCBI taxonomy): domain Eukaryota; kingdom Metazoa; phylum Arthropoda; class Insecta; order Coleoptera; family Dytiscidae; genus Liopterus; species Liopterus haemorrhoidalis. The sequence goes on from OZ020613.1 coordinate 64,110,000, forward strand.
TGGTTGCTTAAATCATAAGCCCCGCTCTCTGATTTCGCATACATTCAAACATAGAATTAAATTATATTTTCAACACTTCCCACTAGTTATTAAATTTACGTTTTTAAAAATTAAATGCAATATTTACCAAAATATTACTAGAATTTTGACAAAATAATTTAAACAAAATAAAAATGCAAAAAAAAAACAGAAAAATTAAAATTGACAGGAATCGAACTGTAGTTTGCAAATTACAAAGCGATGACACTACGCACTACGCTACGGGTGCTTACTTAGTTACTGTGTTATATAGCGAATTAAATATTTAACATATTTTAGTTAAAAACACAAAAAATGCGTTATTCTCCGAAAACATAATCCGATAAAAAATTCCTGTTGTACTATTCCGATTCACACCAATGTAAATTACTTTTATTTTTTCAGATTTTTAGTTTAAACCATCTGGGCTACAGGGTGTGGGACAACATTTTTTTGCACAATTTTGGCAAGTTACGGGACAAAATCATTTATTTTGCAAAAATAAAATTTTGATCGTTAATCCACGTACTAAGGGCTTTCATTTGACACCCTATCCACAATTTAAAACAAATATTTTTTTTCGATGAGCACATATTTGTTTATATTTTTAGGGGGATATGTTTTTTAGATGTTTTAGTATTTTTCCTATGTGCGGGTCAAAGAGTTGTATAAGCATGCCAAATTTCAACTCTCTAGGTTTAGCCGTTTGGCTACAATTTTTACCGAACAGACAGACAGACAGACAGACAGACAGACAGACAGACGACAAAATGACGGTATAAGAGTTTATGGTTATACCTACAAATCCCTAAAAACGATTGTTTATTATTATATTTTTGCTTTAGCAACTTTGGCTATTAGCCAGGATAGTTCTTATTTACTAAATCGATGATTTTTAACTATAGAGAACACATTTTTAACTAGAAAATAAATGTTTATCTTCAGCGGGGATCGTTCACAGACCCTCCACGTGGAAAGCATTGTCCGAATATGACATCTATATCTATGTTTTGGTCTTGCCCTAGAATAATTTCTGCGGGCGCCTATGGCAGGGTGTTGGTACCGTACAGACAGACAGACAAACAAACAGACAGACAGACAGACACACGAGTGATGTAAGGGTTTTTTGGTGGTCATACCTACAAAACCCTAAAAAGGGACAAAATTATTTTATGTCTAATATTTCATTAAAGCCAAGCAATGGTTCAGATTTATGTACCTAATAATTTGTATAAATTAGTGACCAGACGTACATTTTTTTGAGTATTATACTCTTTTTTGAGTAATATTCTTTATACTCTTACTTTTTATATAAAAAAAAAACCTGAATATACTCTTTTTTGCTGGTCACTTGTTTTTATCACTTCTATTTTGGAAGTGAGGACTTTTTTTTTTGCTCATTACTTCTATTTTGGGAGTGAAGACCTTTTTTTTTGCTCATCACGTCTATTTTGGGAGTAAACAACTTTTTTTTGGCTCGTCACTAGTATTTTTGAGTGGGGACCTCTGTTTTTTGCTCATCACTTGTATTTTTGGAGTGTGACCTTTTTTTTTAGTATACTCTTTTTCTGTAAAAAAAATCTGGGCAGCCTAGTATAAATTAAATAACAAAATGTCACAATAAAATGTCCAAATTAAATAGGATACTGTTTATTGCTTAAAGAGCATTTATTCCATAAAATATATGAAATAATCTTCCCATAAAACTGCTGCTTATTTCTATAAAATGTCATATTCTGCTATCTATATCTAGATATTTTATTAATAATATTATATGCGCATATCTATAAGGAATAAATTCATTAGTTATCTACTTATTGCACTTAATTTAATCCTAATGAATACTAAAAACCTTCATTAAAATAACTAAGTAGATAAGAAATGTTTCGGAAACAATAATTTACCTGTCTTCAGCTTGAATTTTCAGTCTTCGTTATGCTAAGTGGATTCTGGAAAAAATTTATAAAAGGAAAGATTTTATAGAATATATTCATTCTTGTTTAAAAATAATATTGGTTTACTTGCAAATATGAAAAGCAGTGGCGGCTAGTGACTTTTTGGGACCCAGAGCTGCAAATTATAATACAAGGATAGGTTTAGGTCAGCGGTTCTCAAACTTTTTGAGCTGCGGAGCCCTCCAAAGGCATACAAATTTCCACGGAACCCCATGGTTTACTAATTATGTGTATGTGCCACTCGACGATACCCAACATCAAAGAGTAGATATATTTATATATATATAAATAAATAAAAAGAAAGAATTAAATTATTAGTACTTCAATAAAATCATTTATTTATCAGAAAATAATTGCAAAATATTATAAAAAAAACAAACATTTTTAGTGGGATGCATGGGCTTGTTTCCTATATTTACATAATTCTTTTATGTCTGGCTTTATAGAGGACAGTTGAATCCTCATATCAGCTTCTGCATCGAGTCTATTGCGGTATTTTGTTTTTGTTGCAGCATACGAAGAAAATCCAGATTCGCACAGATAAGTCGTAGCGAAAGGAAACGTAAATCTGCATATTCTTCTCTCAAAGTGCACCAAAATTCTGGCAAAGATAGTTTTTCAAATATGGCCTGTAGTGAGGAATCTGAAATCATGTCAATGAAAATTTCGTACTCCTTAGCTGTGAATGTTTCTGGACTTTTCTGAACTATGAATGGGTTTCTAATCCATGTATAATTTTTAAGCTTTTCATTCTCTTCATCTAGAAAATATTGTTTGACCGAGTTTAGAATATCTTCCAAATGTTGACAAATTTCATCACACAACATAATAAGGTCACTTGCATCAATGTCTCCATTAATTTCATCGCAGAAATCTTTAAGTATTGTGAAGCTATCTAGCTCACGACAGCAATCATCAGTCCGATCTCAACAGTCAAACTCAACTAGTCTTTCTGCACCGGAGCATTTTGTGTTGCAACAAAAACTCAAATCGTAAAAACTAATTGAACAATTAAAGAACTTACTTATTGTTTTTATCGAATAGGCGAGTGCACTATATTGAGTTAACCGTTACAGATTTTTTTAGTTCATTAATTAAATAAATCAAAACTTTTCAGAGCAACAAATTAACTTTATGTAAATTAATAATAATTATAATTTTTTGTTAATATATATTAATTTTTAGCGGATTTATATTTATAATTCACGGAGCCCTTTGAGGTAGCTCGCGGAACTCCAGGGCTCCGCGGAGCACACTTTGAGAACCGCTGGTTTAGGTGTTTAACCACGACGTTTTATTATATAAGACTCTGTTGAATTGCCTCTTATAATTATAATTTTTGCTTTTTGCACTTTCCGAAATATTAAAATTTGGTGTGGGTCGCCCCAATTTTTTAATATCAATTTTTTCTTCTAACGTTCGTCTCTTAAATTGAATTTCCAATAATGATTTGACAGTATTCATTTTTTAAACCTATTGTTTTATAATCTAAAATACGAAACGTATTTGTTAAGCTAAGATACTTATATAAATTTAAAAGAAAAAGTTAGAAAATACTAATTATTAATACCTACCTAAACAATAAATTTTTAGAGATAATATAGGTATAGCGATTTCAGTTACGACTTAAATAATACATTAAATAATTTCATACTACTGTGATCACTGTTATTGTGACGCTAACAGCATTCTAGCTCCGATCCCGACCAGTTTATCACTACTGCCTACGCACCGCTACCCTTTACAAGTCTACATTTGCACTTTCCTTTACGCTAGGATATAAGCAGCGCGACGTAGATTTATTCAAAGGAAACTTGTAAATATTTATGAAACAATAGCATTCAATGTTCAAAATATATTTCAGGAGCCGCCACTGATGAAAAGAATTTCAGAAAAGTTGTATGTTTATGGCAAAGCCTTTATTATTATTTCGACAACATGATAAATCAGGTAACCTGACTCTTCTTTAAAAATACCAACATCAGAATTTACCAAACTACATGTTGGCCAGAAATTAACTTTACAACTTTTATTTAAAATAATTTCTATAATAAATAGAAAATAATAACCACTCGAGCCGTCGGCAAGGGTTGTAATCATCCGAGAGAAATACCAGGGTTGCCGTTTATATTTTGGGATTTGAGATCAAAAACAATTATTTATCAACAAAAGAGGCTTTATTGTTTTTCAAAATATTTTCCATGGAGATCAATACACTTTTGCATGCGTTTGAACCAATTTTCGAAGCACTTTTTCCACTCCGATTGAGGCTTTTCCCACTGCGATTCTCAAATTATGTGGGAACAAACGCGAAAAAATCTTTTTGACGGCCAAATGTTCATGCAATAGTGAATGTACGCTGTTCCCACTAATGCCCAAGGATACTTCAATCTCACGATAAGTCACTTGACGATCTTGCAGTATCAGTTCACGCACAGCATCAATGCTTTCCGCAACAACAACCGATTTTGTATTATTATATTTCAGTATTATTTCCCTAGTGTATATTTCAAATATTTCCCTAGAATTTAAAATATTTCCTTAGTATTTAAAATATTTCCCTAGTATATATTTCAAGTATTTCCGAGTATTTCAAATATGTATTTTCCTAATATTTCAAATATTTCCTTGTATTTAAAATATTTTCTTGTATTTAAAATATTTCCCTAGTGTTTCAAATATCTCAGTATTATTTCCCTAGTATTTCAAATATTTCCATAGAATTTAAAATATTTCCTTAGTATTTAAAATGTTTCCCTAGTATATATTTCAAGTATTTCCGAGTATTTCAAATGTTTACTAATATTTCAAATATTTCCTTGTATTTAAAATATTTCCCTAGTATTTCAAATATTTTCCTAGTATTTCAAATATTTTAGTATTATTTCCATAGTGTATATTTCAAATATTTCCCAAGTATTTAAAATATTTCCTAATATTTCAAATATTTCCTTACTATTTCAAATATGTATTTTCCTAGTATTTCAAATGTTTCCTAATATTTCAAATATTTCCCTAGTATTTCAAATATTTCCGTATTATTTCAAATACTTCCTAGTATTTCAAATATTTCCGTATTATTTCAAATACTTCCTAGTATTTCAAATATTTCCCACGTATTTTAAATATTTCCTAATATTTCAAATATTTTTCTAGTACATATTTCAAATATATTTATTGTTTTCGAATGTTATCCTAGTATTTCAAATTTTTCCTAATGTTTCAAATATTTTCCTAGTATTTCAAATATTTTCCTATTATTTCAAATATTTCTCTAGTTCATATTTTAAATATTTTCCTAGTATTTCAAATATGTCCCTTTTATTTCAAACATTTCCCTAGTACATATTTAAAATATTTCCTAGAATTTATAATATTTCCTTATTATTTAAAATATTTCCCTAGCACATATTTCAAATATACCCTAGTACAGAGTTTCCCAAACTTTTTAAGCCGTGGAGCACTTTTCACGAGAACAATTCGTCGCAGAGCACTATCGTTGCTATCTATATAGTAACACTAGCAGATCGTGGAACACTAGTAGATGCTCGCGGAGCACAGTTTGGGAAACTCTGCCCTAGTATTTCAAATATTTCCTTATTATTTCATATATTTCCCTAGTCCATATTTCAAATATTTCCCTAGTATTTCAAATAGATCCTTATTATTTCTAATATTTCTTAGCATCTCATATTTCCCAAACATTTCAAATACTTTTTATCAGTGAAGACTAATAGTATTTGTTTTTTCACATACTCTAATCGGTATTTGGTAATTGAAATACTTTTACTAAGTATTTGGCACAGCTATACTTAAGTACTTGGAAGTACTTTAAGTATAGGCTATTCCAAACATTTAAGCGGAACTAACTGGAATTTTCGTTTTTGTAAGTTGTCATGAGCTCTCTTTTTATATTCTGAAGTAGGATTTTGCTGAACTAAATAATCAAAAGCTTCACTTCACCAAAGAAACGGGCTACACTGAGAAAATTTGGATTTGTGTGAATGAGTAACATTAAAATTCAGTCCAACAGACTCCCTAAAAAAACAAAGACAGTGAGAAAGTAGAGAAGGAAGCTCAAACATAATTTCTTACACCAAAAACGTTTATAAAAATACTTTTTTCCCTGTTCATCCTACCGTAAGGAAGTAAGGTATATAATTTAATTTAAATCGGTTCTAAAAAAGTTAACCCACTACGTGCATCAGTAGTTATTTTTAGTCTCCTATATTCAGTTCAAATAAGAAGGTAGTAAATAAGTTTTATTAGTAGTATTGTGTTATCGAAAGATTACGCCCCTCCTAACAGGTGAAACTAGTATATAGCCGAGCTCTTCACAGAAGATACTTACATTATTGAAACTTCAAAGCAGTGATTCAGTGTTTACTTAGTGAAAATGCGCGCGTTTACACGGTATGTTTATAAGTTTTTCGGTAGTGGGTTTGTTTATTACAGAAGGTTATACGTTAGTTGAAGTTGTAGATTAGTTAAAATTATTTAGAGGAAGGTTGCTAATAATGGGTGTTTTTTTTAGAGGTATAGAACTTTAAATTGCAATAAAACAACGATGGATTATTCGATTGACATGAATTTTTTTTTATTCGAAAGATAATCTTGTGGCATTACATTTTAAATATGATTTCTGGCATATGACCGCCACGGCTGGCTCGGATGTAGTCCAATCTGGACGTCCAATTTTCGATGACTTTTTCCAACATTTGTGGCCGTATATCGGCAATAACACGGCGAATGTTGTCTTTCAAATGGTCAAGCGTTTGTGGCTTATCCGCATAGACCAATGACTTTACATAGCCCCACAGAAAGTAGTCCAGCGGTGTTAAATCACAAGATCTTGGAGGCCAATTCACAGGTCCAAAACGTGAAATTAGGCGGTCACCAAACGTGTCTTTCAATAAATCGATTGTGGCACGAGCTGTGTGACATGTTGCGCCGTCTTGTTGGTATGATTTAATGTAATGCCACAAGATTATCTCGAATAAAAAAAAATTCATGTCAATCGAATAATCCATCGTTGTTTTATTGCAATTTAAAGTTCTATACCTCTAAAAAAAACACCCGTTATATTAGTGCCGAATTAAAGTATGGGCTTTAAGGGCTACAGCCCAGAGCCCTCTGTCGAGTAGGGAGACCCTAGCCACATCTCATAGATGTAATAATAATAATAATAAAAATTGATGTGAAGTGTGAATTTTAACACATTTCAGGGTTTTGTTGGTATTTAATAAGAGTAAGAAGCCAACAGATTGCTGGAGGACAATTTTTTGATAATCATTTTTATTCGTTATTTAATTTTTTAGAACTAAATATTAATAATTTGATCCATAGGTCGCTGGTTCAGATCTGGCTCGAAGGACCAAATAATATATGGTGAATAGAAAAACACTGGTTCTGTTTTTAAATTGATTTTATATATGTTAATAGGGGATACGCATAAAATTTATATTTCCTTAATACTACATTTTTTTGATATGTTAATGTTAGTTATATCACCAACAAAACAAAAAATCACATTTTAATTAATATTATAGCCAAATTTTTTAATTAAAATTTTGTAAATTTGAAATTTTGTAAAATTTGACCACGGCGTGAAGTTTGCCGAGTAAATATGACTATGAGTATGACGTCAAACTGCTGGGGTTTGACGTCACAGATACAGACAAAACATAATCTTTGCGTGTGTATATTGTATTGTTCGAGAGTTTTGTATTTGTTTTTAAACAATTTTTCACGCATTTATTATTAAAATGGCAGAATATAAAATAATAAAAGTAATAAAACAATAATTTATAAAATATATGTACTCACATTAAAAAGGTCTTCACAAACATAAAGTTTACTTTTTTCTGAAATATCGGTTTTATTTCGCCTCATAGCTTTCAGCCACAAATTTCGCCTTTTCTGTTGTTTTTCGCCATCAGGTAATGATATAAATTGTTTTTTTTTTAATTTCTAATTGATCTATTTGTGCACATCAGTACTAAATAATATTTTCGACTATGTTTCGAAGTACTGGGGCCTGGATCTTCCATATTTTATATATTTTAATATAAAATTTAATTCGGTAAACATGTATAAATTGTTCTTATAGAATTAAACTTTATTTTAATTAAAATCACTCTAACTTTACATAACCTATAAAAGTTATACAAGTAAATAAGTTCACGACAGACTGTGGAGGCTGTACGCTGTACACTGGGTAGGCTGTACGCAGTACACTAGTAGGCTGTACGCAGTACACTTAGTTGGGGTATGACATCACACGTATTTTCGCGCGTATATACATTTATGATTTTTTTAAGCCTTCAAATTAAAAAAAAAAAATGCAAAACCGTTTTTTATGTTTATATGCAACAAGAGGAATATAATAAAAAATAAATTAAAAAATCATGCCTATCCCCTATTGATCAATTGCATTGTAGTGCTTCACACTGTTACTTCCGTACTGTCTTATTATACTGTCAAATATACTGTCAAATTAATATCTAACAGTGTTACCAATCTAATAATATGCTACACAAAAACTCATATGAGTGCATGGACAGTGATCATGCTGATTTTGATATTTCGAGATTTCGATGGATCTCCACGGATTGAGGTGCCTACATAACGTTTTGACTATTTTTAGCATGATGTCTGTCGGTCTGTCTGTCTGTCTGCCTGTCCGTCTGTCTGTCTGTCGGTCCGTGTCTGTGTACACGTGCAAATTCGGCTGAAGGGATTTTTATGAAACTTCATATTTAAGCTTTTGACATCAAAGGTACGAGTTGATCAACTTTTGTTAAAAATCGATTAACTAGATTAACCAGGTCGGGCCTGGGCCCACCTGCTAAGCCCGAGCCCGTGCAGACCTCTAGTATCCAATACGTGTGTAAAGGACTCTTTTGAATCTCGTGCTACTATTTTCGGCATTAGACTAAAACCTCGCGCGAAATTTCGCGCTCAATTAAAAACAGCTTTACACACTAACTGCATAAATCTATTACAAACATTTTTCGAATAATTATTGGCGCACCCTTCTACTTTAAAACCAGTTTAATTATGTGAACATTTAATTCAAAAAATTATCGTTATTATTTTTGGTTTAATAATGTTTCGGCACTTTAGTTAAAAACTAATGTACTCTAACAAACATACATTAAAACCTACTTAATTTTTTTCAAACAATTAACAGCACATAAAATCCCATTGTCATGGTAAAGTTGGCGGCCCTGGTTTTATGTTAGATGAAATTAATTTGCAAACCTATCTATTCAATCTTGTAATTTTAAATAACATTGAAAACAAATGTAATTAGATTTTTTTAATGTTGTTTATGGACTAGAGCGGTGCTTTCGAACCGGGGTGTCGCAATATTTATTTTTAATAATTAAAATCCAGCTGGCTGCTGGAATTTATTATTATAGTTATAAAAAATACTGTAAAACTAAGTTGTATGAGACCAAAGGGGACATCTGCTTACAGAAGAAAATATTTTTTTAAACCAGTGGTTCATAAGTTAGAATACAAAGTTATATTTTTTCAAATGGGATTATACATATTTTTTATACCTATTCGATAGCGTATTTTTAGGGTTTTGTAGGTATGACCAAAAAACTCTTATAACGTCATTTTGTCGTCCGTCTGTCTGTGTGTTTGGTAAAAATTGTAGCCCAACGGCTAAACCTAGAGAGTTGAAATTTAGCATGCTTATACAACTCTTTGACCCGCACATAGTTAATATACTAAAACATCTAAAAAACATATCCCCCTAAAAATATAAACAAATATGTGCTCAACGGATTTTTTTTTTTAAAATTCTCAGTAGGGTATCAAATGAAAACCCTTAGTACGTGGATTAACGATCATAATTTTATTTTTGCAAAATAAATTATTTTGATGCGATTTTTACCAAAATTGTGCAAAAAAATTGTTCCAAAGGGCCCAGATGGTTTAAACTAAAAATCTGAAAAAATTCTAAGTAATATACATTGGTGTGAACCGGAATAGTACAACAGGAATTTTTGATCAGATTATGTTTTCGGAAAATAACGCATTTTTTGTGTTTTTTGGTTGACGATGTACAAAAGTTATAGTTATGTAACACACTATACTAGAAGGCGTATCCTGGTCTAATGGTTAGCTTGCTCGCTTGCCACGCAGCAAACTAAGGTTCGCTCCCGGGCGGAGGAGACAATTTAATTTTTAGTTTTATCCATTTTTCTTTGTTTAAATTATTTTGTCAAAATTCTAGTTATATTTTGGCAAATGTTGCATTTAATTTTTAAGAGCGTAAATTTAATAACCAGTTGGAATAGTTGGAATTATATTTTCATACTATGTGTCATGTATACGAAACCAGAAGGGCGGAACATATGACTTAAAACAACCAATGGAAGCCATAGGCGCAATTTTCAAAATATCAATGAACATATAAAAAAAATACTGCACATATTTAGAAACCTAAATAATGGTATTAGGCTTTCGAATTAAAATTAACAAAAAAATATTTTGTTAATTTTAATTCTAAGAGATTTAAATTTGTTTTTAAATCTCTTAGATTAACAGACGATAAATTATTTTAAAAATATCGTTCATTTTGCCGTGATTACTACAAAACAAAATTTGTCCTACACACTCAGCATGCCGCCTTCACTTATTATATACCTGCGAAACCCTGCAATATGTGAAAATTCACACTTCACATAAATTTTTTATTTTTATCCTGGGGTGTAATTTTTTTCTAAGGAATACTAAATGTGTCGTGTAGACAGAAAGGTTGCAAAGCACTGGACTAGAACAAAATTTTCTGTTATTATTTACCAATATATCACTTTATAACGGAAGATTATTATCAGTTTCATTAATCTGTTGTTAAAATTAATGTTAAAACTAAACGGGCCGTAAAAATTAGTGTTAAGTAAGATTAGATTACGTTAGGTTAGTTTATTTTACTAGGTTATGTGTTTAATGTCTGTTTACAATATATTACTGACGTTTTGAAATATGAAACGGAACATTTTTTGATACAAAGTGCATGTAGTTTTTATTACTATTCTTTTATGAACTTTTGACGATAGTCAAATGGGTACTTTAAATTCCTCGCTAATTGAGACTTTAGTTTTTATACGATCGACGATGACATGACGGCTGCCCAACTATAGGGCCGCATAATCAACGGAGTTTAGTCATGTTACGTCATAATTCCAATAGAAATTTAGTGGCTCTTTTAATCTCATCAATCGTTCGTAAAGGGTTGCCTCTTAAAGAATTCAGTTTTGGAACAAAGATAACGTTTCCAGGTCAAGCGAGTGTGGTGGATGGGGAACGAGAGTTTATTTTTAGCCAAAAACTGTTGAGCCTTAAGCAAAATGTATGCTGTTGCATGGTGAATGTCTTCTGCAACCTTTCTAAAAGACCTTATTACACTAAGTTTTTACGAGGATTACCTGTTATGTTTTTACAAACGACCACTAGATGGCAATATTGAAATGTGTCATTACTGTATTCGTAAAATTTTACATTTGATATTGTGAAATCAGTGGCAGCTTATAAATTTACCGAGTAGTTGACAGTGAGCGTTTAAATAAAACAAGTTTGTGAAAAAATGGATATTACTCGTGAAGGTTTTCGTTGGATGATTTTTTACGATTTTAGTAAAGGTCTAACTCAACAACAATGCATAGATTCGTTTCGTTCAATTTTTGGTAATGAAGCACCATCAGAAAAGACTGTTTACAATTGGTTTCCAGAATTTCGACGTGGTCGTGCATCCGTCAGTGATGAATCTAGTGAAGGTCGACCAAAATTGGTTGTGATTCAGAAAAACATCGATGCTGTGCGCAAAATGATTGAAGAAGATCGGCATGTGACTTACCGTGAGATAGAAGAATCCTTTGGCATATCGCAGACTGCAATACATTCGATTTTGCATGAACATTTAGCTGTGAAAAAGATCTGTTCCCGATGGATTCCGCATAATTTGATCGAAGCTCAAAAAAGGCTCGTATTTATTGGTGTACGGGAATGCTAAAAAAATTCAACCTAGGCACTGCAAAATCCGTATACAACATCGTTACTGGTGACGAAACTTGGATTTATTCATAAGAACCGGAAACTAAGCAACAATCCACTGTTTGGGTCTTCCAAGATGAACCGAAACCCACAAAAGTTTTTCGTTCACGAAGCACTTCCAAGAAAATGATTGCTTGGTTTTTCGGTTGTACTGAACATGTCGCAACCATTCCTTTTGATGATCGGAGAACAGTTAATGCTGAATGGTATACAACAATTTGTTTTGCCAGAAATCATCGACAAAATCAGAAAAAACAACCAAAAACGTCGCATCATTCTTCATCATGTCAATGCAAGCTCCCACACAGCACGTCAAACAATTGATTATTTGAAGGAGAAAAACGTAAAATTAATGACTCATTGCCCGTATTCACCTGATTTATCCCCGACTTTTTTTTGTTCCCCAATTTCAAACAAAAAATGCGTGGGCAGCGATTTTGATCACCTCAAGAAGCTGTTGAAGCCTTCGAAAACCATGTTTTTGAGATATCAATTTCAGAGTGGAAAAAATATTTCAAGAATTGGTTTGAACGCATGCAAAAGTGTATAAATCTTAAAGGCGAATATTTTGAAAAGCAATAAATAAGTTTGATCAAAAAAAAAAAATCTTTCTTAATTTTTGTAGAAACTTAAAAGGTAGCCCTTGTATATGTTGAGATTTTTAAATATAATTATAATGATACTAATTTAATTTTTTTTTTAAATTTATTTATTTTATATCGGCCTATTTCTGCACCGAGGCTAATCGCCGATGCCAGGGGGTGAGCTCCTAAACCTGGATGAGGGGTGAATGAGTGTGAAATGAGAGTAATGTAAACATATTATTCTCGCCCGAATAATATCACCAACGGAGAATCGAACCACCACCTCACATTCCAGACTGTTTTCACCAGTCCAAACTGCACGATTTAATGCGCTAGGTCACTCCTTTGGCTAATTTAATTTTAAAAAGTTTTTATTGTAAATATGTATTTATATTTAAGTGTATATGATCTGTATATATTAATTTTATGTTACCAATTAACCTTAATCTGGTCCTGCATTTAAATTTCAAATATATGATTTCGTTTTTCACGTTCATAGCCTCAAAAGAAATATCGCGCAAAGATCGTGCGTGAAAGTAAAATTTCTACATTCAGTTACCAAATATCACTATTTTACGAACAAGAAATAATTTGTAAAATAACAGTACTATCGAGTGAAATCTTAATTGAAAGGTTATTGGAAATTAACATATTCGCAACTATTAATTTATCTATAAATCTTAATTTAAAAGAAATTTGAATACATGTAATTGAAAATACGTGCTGTGATATTAAATGTACAGTATGGTTTGAATTTGAATATTGACAACTATGCATAGACGTACAAACTCAATAAACTAAAGCTGGGTTCACAGTTCTTTAAATTAGTTAACTGTTCACTGTGTGTTAAGGATAAGTTTAGTATTGTGGCTCTTTGAAAATTGGCTGGTTTTTAATTTAATATAATTTATTTTTTAATTTTCAACTTTCTGCCTGTACTATAAAGGTTTTGTATTGTTCAGGATGTTTTACGGCGCAATTCACGCCTGGTAATTCCCCGAGTTGCTGCATATTCCCTTTTAGAAGAAGTAATTTCTGATGAATGATATACATGCAGAAACATTTTTATATTTTATTAATTTTCAAAAACATAAGGACAATAACAACGTTATTAATGCATTTTTTTTTTGCACAAACTATTGTTAACATGCAAGAAGCTTTTGGAGAAAGATTTAAAGAGTTTAGAAAATATAAAGCTACACTAGCTCTTTTGACAAAACCAATTGAAGCAGATATGCAGCAATTACATTTATTACCATTCCCATTGATTAATCAGGTACAATTTGAACTTCAATTATTGGATTTGAAATCCAAAGATTTATGGAATAATATATTCTTAAAACTCAATTCTGAACTGGAAAGTTTAGAAAGAGAAAAGTTCATTTTATCCAGCATAAGTGAACCGAAATTCGCAATCTTCAAGATGTAGATAAAGTTGTTTTCGAAGCTTGGAATCGTCTTCTAGAATCGTGCAATCATTTAAAAAATTATGCTTTTGGACTACTGACAATTTTCGGATCCACACATTACTGTGAGCAAGTCTTTTCACATATGAAATTAATAGTCAGTTAAGAAGTAATCTTACTAACCTGAAACTTGAGTGCTGCCTTAAGTTAAAGATTACTGAATATTTACCAAATATTGAAGTCTTATCGAACACTATGCAAGTAGCAATCGTCCCAGTAAAAAAATTATTATATTGTAATATACTGGCAAGTGCAATAGGTATCACAAACTAAATGTATAAGTAAATATTCATTTATTTATACATTATATATTAATAGCAATTTTTACGTTTTTTTCTTAAATATAGCATATATTTTTTAGCGGCTCTTCCATGTTATTGTTTTTGTTTTCAATATAGATTTGGCTCTTTGTCACTGAAAGGTTGCCGACCCCTGGTTTAGTAGATAGTTTTAACGTTCAAGACAGCGTTTACAGGTCTGGAAATTAGTGCATAACGAGTAGTGCGACATTTATTGTCTTTAAACCAACTACTGCGGTTTTGTAAATTGTTTATTATTTATTATCGTTTTCCTAATTCTGCTGTCCTAGATTTTTACTAACTAAACCTAACCTAATTACCTAAATTGATCATATTTACTGTTCGTCTTTGTAATTTTGGGTGAGATTTGTTGTAATCAGCGCGGTGACATTTATTAGGTTGTAAAGGCATACAATGTAAACGTTCTGTACGATGTAGACTGAGATAGCCAATGTTTTTATACGAGCCTCGTCTCAGTGAAGTTGGCCCAACTATGAAAAATAATTTTTTCAAAGAATATACATATTTATATTAGAAGGAAATTTTCTCTTTCTCTCTCTCTCCCTCCCTCATTTTCATCTTTCTTATTTTTCGATTCATTACCTTACATGGGGATTTGGTAGCGTCATGTCCAGACAATAGTTTTCGTTTTCCGAGCTTTCGCTTCTCGATCTTTGACCAAATGTGTAGTTTCTTGTGTAGGATTTAGGATACTGCCTCGATCGACGTCTATTTACTATCCATTGCATGATTTACCTTTCCATGCCGTCTTATCTTCTGGATATATGATGATTTATAATTGAAAATATCGGTAAATATTTTAGTGAAATACTTTTCACAAAATACTGTTATAATGAAAACCATTTATCTTAAATTATATTTACTTTATTTGAACATAAATTCACAATTTTCATGTTTTAAGTATTTGGGCCAACTTCACTGAGTCGGGGCTCGTATGTCTGTCTCATTAAAACAATTCACTAACTACAAAGTTTGGAAAACTATCCACAATAATGCATAACATATTAATGCATTAAATTTAGAGGTCTGAATGTTTGCTTGCCTTACCATATGACAAAATTGGAAGTGAACATCAACAGTGCACAAGCCATAGTCTATATAGCAGGGCTGTCCAACCAGTTGATCGAGATCTACCGGTTGATCACGGCGTGATTTTAAGTAAATCTTTAGTTCAAAAAACCACTAATTTATAAAAATACACCGAAAAAAAAAAAAAACATTACTTAACATATCCTAATCAACAAAACTTAAAAACAAAGAACTATTTTCAAATCGTCTTGCACAAAATTCGTCAAGCAATGTGTTAACCGTCGGGCTAAAAGTGGAGTGGACTTGGAGGGCCTATAAAGAATCGTTTAAATTTTGTTTTGCGTATTAGGTTATTTTTACATGAAAAACAGCTTTAAAATTGCAATATGTGAAGCATTTTTTAAAAAATTTTCATAGGCTTCTAGGACCCCCTCACCCGGTAGCCAGATACACTTCTGGTTGATTGTGGTAACAATATATTTAAAAAATTGATGTGAAGTGTGAATTTTCACACATTTCAGGGTTTCGCAGGTATTTAGTAAGTGAATGATGATTATTTGGGATGCCAAAACAAATTTTATGTTACATTATTTTTTTGTTAATTTTAATTCGAACGCCTAATATCATTATTTAGGTTTCTAAATATGTGCAGTATTTTTTTTTTATATCATTAAGATTTTGTAATTTGCGCCCATGGCTTCCATTGGTTGTTTTTAGTCATAGCTCCTCCCCTTTGATTTCGTGTACATTCAAACAGAACTAAATTATAATTTCAACAATTTCCACTGGTTATTAAATTTACGCGTTTAAAAATTAAATGCAACATTTGCCAAAATATAACTAGAATTTTGAAAAAATAATTTAAACAAAATAAAAATGCAAAAAAATAACAAAAAATAATATTGTCTCTTTTTTTCTTGGGCACAATGCCAGTACCGTAGCCACTACACCAGTATACACCTTACGGCTTAACGTGTATTATAGCTATAAGTTTTCAACATTATTAGCAAAAAAACACAAAAAATGCTTTTTTTTCCAAAAACATAATCTGATCAAAAATTCCTGCTGTACTATTCCGGTTCACACCAATGTACATTACTTAGAATTTTTTCAGATTTTTAGTTTAAACCATCTGGGCTACAGGGTGTGGGACAAAAAAATTTTGCACAATTTTGGCAAAAATCGCTTCAAAATAATTTATTTTGCAAAAATAAAAATTTGATCGTTAATCCACGTACCAGGGGCTTTCATTTGATACCCTACTCATAATTATAAAAAAATATATTTTTTTTCGATGAGCACATATTTGTTTATATTTTTAGGGGGATATGTTTTTGAGATGTTTTAGTATTTTTCCTATGTGCGGGTCAAAGAGTTGTATAAGCATGCCAAATTTCAACTCTCTAGGTTTAGCCGTTTGGCTACAATTTTTACCGAACAGACAGACAGACAGACAGACAGACGACAAAATGACGGTATAAGGGTTTTTTGGTCATACCTGCAAAACCCTAAAAAGGTCTTCACTTCCATAATAAGGGCTGATCATGGCCTGACTTTATCCATTGCACAAACTATTATTATTATTATTTGTAAAAAATCTAATTATTTTATCTTGTACCTTGGATAAGAATACAAATTAAAATTAAAAAAAAATACAAGTAACGACCTAAAAAACAAGGTCTTCACTTCCAAAATACGAATGATGACTAAAAAAAGTTCATGAGCTCTAGAATTCCAGTGTATTCTTTAAAAATACTAAAACCACGTGTTTTTTGAGTTTGATAGAGGGGGGGGGTCAAGTCCGTGAGCCTCCTGCTCTGGGTGCGAGCCTGCAGACAGCTGTTTTAAATTTCAATATTTATGAATCACCCTTTAATTGCAAATTACATGTATAATTAAATATTATATAGGCAAATATCTAGTTATAATATTACTTATTAGCACAGTGTAGGTAGAAATTCCCACGATCCGTCATAAGTGCATATTATAATATCTAAAAATTATGTGAAAATGTAATAGTAATAACGTCATTATGTTGATTCAATGATTTTCGTATAATAATTAAACTATTGAATTATGATGCATTATATTCAACACGCCAGTACATGTGTCTATCGGAAACATTCTATATAATCTCATCAGAAATTCATAAAGTAATAATTTGTTTATATTATACTTTTAAGAGGATCCTACACTGCATACACAAGAAAATCACTGTATTTGTAAATAATACATAAAGAGCAACGAACTTAAAAAATTGAAGTGTAAATTTTCATACATTTCAGAGTTTTTTTTAGAATATAGATTTTGTAGATATAGTAAAGGAGACTTTAGTTGACAGATGACGGTTATTTAAAGAATATGGTTCAATGTGAGAGAACTATAGCAACATTTTTGAATAGAGCCATATCATTTGTTCACAGACAAAGCTAGAAATAGAGAAAGATATACAATTTGTTTCATTTGACATGCCTGTCTTCCATTTAGTGGTGGGAGGCCTAAAGCGCGCGCGTGTTTTCAAAGGGACATACGTTGAGTTACCATATTATAATATAACAAAAAAAGACAAAAACTATGAATGTAGGTTACAGTAAGAAGCAGACATACGTTCTTGGCATCTTAAATAAAACTGTGGGAAATAGATATACATTTCTTTACCGGTTCTCAATCGATCAATCTGTCAAGTAAAATCTCATTTACTATATATATGTATTTTGTGTAAGAAGCTAACTTTATACTGGATGTCTAGGAATATTTGTCTAATCATATCAAGATCAACAGTAATTTGATAATCACTTTTAATCGTTATTTTAGTACTAAGAGCTTCCATTTAATTTAAATAAGTTGTCAAAAATCGCAGTTCTTTTTCGCATTTGCTTCGTATTCAAGTCTATATTAGATTAAGAAGAATTAATTAATGGCTTAATTTTTTTTCAATTTCAGACACGTATTTTTCACTATTAACAATGTATTATTTGATTTATAAATATTTCAATACTATAAATGATTTATTCCTCTTTGATACCTTAAAAACAAAAATCTAAAGTAATTCAAACAATAGGTTGAATCGTATAATAGTGATCATTTGCGTAGTCTACACAAATTTCTCACAAAAAAGCGACACATTATCTTAGTCATAAATACAAAAAATCCATAACATTGTTAGCCATAATTTAGCTACGATTTAAAAAAATAATTAATTTTGTCAAAAACACATAAACTGCAATATTTTTCAAAAACTCAATCTGATCAAAAAACCCTGTAGTACGTTTCCGACTCAGATTAATGTACACTGGCGCACATAAGGGGAGGGAGGTCCAACGGGTCCGCACCACCCCCGTACCAAAGTTTTAAGTGTACCTACTTTGAAATAGATGTACAAATGTTCATAAAAACATTGCCAAAATGATTATAAATTATAAATAATATTACAATAAATTTCATAATCATTGTTATTGTTTATAATAAGTTTTAAATATATAATATTTCTTTATAAAAATTATGTCTATAATTGGACCCCCCAGCCAAAACACTGTGTGCGTCACTGTCAATGTATATTACCTATAATTTTTAGTTTAACGCCATTGGATAAAAGGGTGCGGGACAAGAACTTTTTAGCATATTTTTGGCTAAAATCGCGTTTTAAGAAATGAATTTAAAAAAAACAAACTATTTTTCGTTCCTTAATCTACGTCTTAAGAGCTTTATTTCGTAGGAGATTTTTTTCAGATCAATCCCTCTGGGAGATAAGGTGGGGGACAAAAATTTGTCAACATATTTTTTCGCAAAAATCCCATAAAAAAAAGATTTTTCGCAAATTTGCTTGCTGATCCACGTATTAAAAGGTTTCATTTGATATGCCAATCAAAACTTAAAAAAAAAAATATTAATTTTTTTATTAAATACATATTTGTTTATCCCGCCTGTTTTTTTTTTTGAATTCTCAGTATTTTTCCTATATGTGAGTCAAAGGGTTGTATAAGCATGCCAAATTTCAACTTTCTATGTTAAGCCGTTCGGCTACAATTTCTAACGTACAGACAGGCAGACACATGAATGACGTTGTAAGGGTTTTTTGGTGGTCATACATACAAAACCCTAAAAACTGAATTGTACATTGTTATTAATTTTATGTCAAACTTGTAATTTTTGGGGTTTACCTTAACATTAAAACAATTTTTACATCTTTGTGTATCTGGAATTTAATAATTTTTTGTTTCAGGTTTATTTTAATACTCTCCATCACTGTCTCAACATTAGCAAATGACGGTCAAAGGAAAGGAAAATCACTTTATAATTTTTTGGCTCCTCAACAGAAATCTTTTGATCCATTTATAAGCAACCGATTACCAAGTATGCCACCAAATCAACAAAATGACTCACCGATATACTACATAAAATTACCTCCGATACCATACACTTTTATACCAGGTTACGGATACGTACAACAGGAGTCACATGCAACAAATGGATTGATGAATTTGCCAATTAATTTTTTAGCCAACGGAAAACCTTCAGGAATTTATAGGTGAGTTATGTAAATATTTGTAAAAAAATGTGTTTAATCTCTTTTGATTGTAGAGGCAACTTTCAAAAGAAAAGCGCTGGATGGGTTAAAACCAAACTGTAATTAGAATTAAAACAACCAAATAAATTACAAGAAGTTCTACATGATTGTAATTTTTTAAGAAATTGAATTTTTGTTGTAAACATAATCATGTGTCATGAAAAATCATATTAATCATCTTTTTTTTTTTTTGGTCCAGCCGTAAGAGGCCCCGTGACATAAAACGCGACTGCCCCAGAAATATTGAGATTTCAAAGTCATCGCTAAACGTCGAATTAGCGAATGTTATTGCTTATTAAGTAGAGCCATCCGATCAGCATTCGCATAAACAGGATCCGCATCCGAAAACATATCCGCGCAGAATTTGCAGTCTGTTTAGAAATAACTAACATGTTTCGCCTTATTTGGCATATCTCTGCTTTAAAACACTACTGAAATTTTTTAATTTTTATCACATTACATATTACTGGGTCCAGAAATATGTTTTCTATCTAACGTCGTACTGAGATTATATAGATTAAAAAATAAAGATGAAAATTACAATTATTCGACTCTTAAACCAAGTTTATATAAAATGTAAAACTTTAAACAGGAATATCTAAGAAACTTAGTTTTTTAAGATATCTCTCACTATTGTTCTAGAACTGCGATATTTAGAAATAATCAGTCTGTTTAGATTTATCAAATTTATGACCAATAAATAACAAGGAAAGAACTATAAGATCAGCAAATTTAAAAAAAATAAGTTCTTAATAACAAAACTATATTCTTAAATTCATCATATTATTAAAAGATGAAAGTTATACGACGATTTAAATAATTTTAAGATATTTATATTTTTTTATATATTATTTTAAGATATTTAAATTTGATATGAACTTAATATGTTTTTAAATGTGGCAAATTACCATAGTTAATTTTTATTAGTATTTCCAAAAGGGCAAAATAAGGCGATACATAATTATTTTTAAATTAATAAACTGGCAATAAATCCAAAGAAAATGTTGTATCTACGACTGTTATATAAGCTCTACTATATTTAACTATTTAAGTAAGCGTACAGTAGGTCTTTATGGGAAGAGTAAAAAAAAAGTAAAAAGTGCCGTGATGTATTATTATTTCATTCTTGCCATAAGCATAATACAAATGCCAGCGATACATTTTTGGGGTTCTAAAATAAATTGCGGAAAGTTATTTTGTGATACTATATTTGCTACCCTGAACTTACGTTCGAGCTCAAATACCTAAGCAGATGTAAAAGCAAGGTATTGCTGTATTACCTTAAGTGCGTTCGGCATAAGCTAGTAATCTACACATTCTGCATAATATACACAAGAAACGTTTGGCATAAAGATTCTGTATGCACTGTGCTACATGAAGATCGTTCGGCAAATATCGTGCAGTGCAATTTGTGTTGTACAGTCGTTACACGTTCAGATCATCCGGCAATAGTGTTTTTTGCGGTAAAAATACAAGTTATCATTGTTTATGCTTGCAGCATTTGCAAAATAAATAGTACAGACATGAACCTCACTGTGGAACATGTAAATACACTCAAAAAGACTCAACATTTTCTGATACAAGTAAAAATGTACTTTAAATTGATTTGTAGTCATGTTTAGAACAGTAGTCATGTCTGCATATTCACTTTTTTCCAAAATATTTTCTGGTTTGGAAAATTCTTCTGAATTGTCTTCCTTATCAAATAAAATTTCTTTTACATTACTTAAAATCATCCCAAAACCTTCATGCGTCATTTTTATATTATCGCACAAAACAAGTAGCAGGAGACAGACTTCATATAATCAAACACACATAATTTATTTATTTACAAAAAAAAAAAGGTTAGAATAACAAGAATAACTGCACAATCTAAACAAAGCGTTCGTCTTTGACTATCTTGCACAGTGTAAACAGTAGTCACGTGATAAAAAACTTGCACGACACAGAGTTAACACTGCACAGTTATGCCGAACGCACCTCTTGTTTACACGCAAAGCTGTAGTAATGTGTTCGGCGCCCTTAGCAAATAAAGTGTATTAATTAAATTAATTTAAAATAGCACTTCCACTTGCAGAATACAACTGATGAGCAAAAAAAAGGTCCTCACCTCCCAGTACTTTTAATGACCAAATAAACACAATGGCGCCCCTCATAAGGTCACGCGTCCCTGGCAAATGCCCCGATGTCAGGCCGTTGCTACGGCCCTGTTTACGCGCACTATTACTCTCGGAGTTAGGGAATCGCATTACTTTAAATCTACCTGGTTATAACTCTCGATTTAATTTAAGGTAAAACAAACTCCAGGTTAACGTAATTCACTTGTGCAAATTGTATTAGTGATTTAACACCAGATGTTCAAATCATTTAAACGCTTAATACCGGTTTAACGTGCTTTTACCAACATTAAGAAATTACCAACATTCGATGTTTTGTTGTACATATTGATATTATTTGTCATAGAAGGCCGCTAGCCAATCTCGGTAGCACATAGTTACCCTGCTCCCTTTACCAACGGAAGGGGTACCCGAGTTCGAATCCCGACCAGTGTATGGATTATTGTATTTGTTTTTATCACTTTTCACCTCATCTTCATTAAAATAAACAAACCAAACAGATACAAAGCGAAACGTTATAAAATTCATTTATCAATCATCATAAACCGTAATAGGTCACCGTGGGAGTTGTAGATCTGGATCTTCACTTCCTCAGAGCGAAGTTAAAACTTATACCTCAAAATGAATGAACAAGGACACGCATGTTGCTGCAAAACATAAGGCATAATTTAATTGCTGCAATATAAATAAATATATAAAAATAGGTGTTTGTTGTTTTATTGAGTAATATAAACCTAATTACCCATTTTTTTTTAAATTACCGATTTAAAAAACTGACTCCATCACGTATAGTACCCAAGTTCCACCACTGGTATATATATACATTAAATTTATATTCGTTGTTAAATGACTTAGTTTTTATATATTTTAATCTTTTAATATATTATACCAGCGGTTCCCAAACTTTTTTGGCCGCGACCCGGTACGAGGTTAGAAAATTTTTCGCGACCCACCTTATGGAAAAAACACATTTATTTACAAAATAAATTTTATTTTAAAGCAGTAGCTTTATAGTAATTAAGAGTAATAAATAGTAATAAAGAGTATAGTATAGTAATAAAGAATATAGTATACTAAAAAGAGCACAAATACACACTATTCTAGTGATTAAGTGACGTAAAAATTATAATATGTACAAAAAAAATCTTTTTTGTGTTTTTACAATTATTTTCGCGACCCGGCAAAATTTTTCTGTGACCCGGTGCCGGGTCGCGACCCACACTTTCAGAAACGCTGTTATTTGATAATTAAACCATTATTTTAAAAAGAAGACAAAATTTGAATGACCTTGAAATCACAATATTTCTGAGACACTAAGAATAATAAACATTTGTAAGCGCATTATTACTGCCGTAATAAATTATATGTCAAGGCCAGTGGCGCACGCAGAATAATATTTCGGAGGAGGGATTCACAACATCGGAATTTATACTATGCGCGCAATTTTGAATGCGGTAATTATAATTTTAGTTCTTTTCGGGGGGGGGGGGGGTATCCCTCTAATCCCCCCTTGCGTACGCCACTGGTCAAGGTCGCTACACATGTAGAGTCCGAGCAATATTAGAAAAACCCCACGTGAACTGCGCAAAGAACGCGTTTTCGTTTGGAGCTAATCTAAGGTGACCATTTTTTGTCAAATATAAAACCAGGACATTTAAAATAGCCCAAATACAGGCGCGTGCAATAGGAGAGGGGTCCTTGGGTCCTGACCCCCCCCCCCCAGAAACTAGAAAATCATATACTTAATAAAAACTAAGCTACTGAAAATAAAATCATCTCTTCAACAAATCATAGTCAAAATGTAATTAACATATAAGACCACCCCTCCCCGTAAAGAGGCAATAATAAATTTTATATTATTTAGCGGATATTTTTTAGAAATAGACCCCCCTATCAGTTAATTTTTCTAGGAGCGCGCCTGCTCAGTCAGCATGAAAAAAAGTGGCTATCGTAGAATATATATTAAAAAAATATTGCAGAGTAAGCTTAGTTTTTTTGCCTTTAAGTGAAAAAATAAAATGTACTTCTTTAATTTATATAGGCCGCTACACTGCTGAGCCGTATTTTGTGTTTAAATTTACGTGCGTACTGAAAGATGGAACGATTACTCGATCTTTTGAAAAATTAATAATTTTTGATTTTGTGTCCCTAAACTGTACTGGTTATATTTCACGACTAACCAGGACCAATGACAAAAAAACAGTACAGTACTGGTAAATCCACTACGAATGGTCACCTTACCTAATCCATTTGATAAAATAGGGGTGTTTCAAATATATTCTTTATGATTCCTTGATTTCAGGTGGAGCGGAGCATTTGACATTCCTACCGCAATACCACCCCCGAAACAAATGGTACCAGCCCCACTACCAGATTCCCCACAATACCAACTGCCGGGAAAATTCAACTTCAACGGAAAAGTGACAGACCTTTACATACTCAAGGATCCTTATAATTCACTATACGAAGACACATTACAAAATATATATCCCTAATTTAATATGAATTTATACAGAGCGTGCATAAATGATTGATAGGCGTTTGAATTTCCCGCTCATTAGATTAATTTTATAGGTTGGTACTTACCAGTAGCGCACATGGGAAAACTTAAAAAGGCAAATTAATGAGTCATTGACAAAGAAATTTATTAATAACGTACATTTGCTAATGTTTTTGTGGCTACTTTTAGCTTAACAATGAAATAATGTACAAAACTGTACAAGAAGATAATAAATACACTAAAAATTGTCAATATCAGACAACTGTCAATGTAAAATTATATTCTTATCTATGTTTAGAGGTACGTTTGCTCAAATGTGTCATGTACAGCTAGGGATGAAAATTACTAACACGGTAACGCGCTTAATCCAAAAGCCTATCAATCATTAATGAACACTCTTATATAGTTTAATAAATAAAAGTCACTTCAAGGTCATGTATATATCTTATGGATCAATCGCATAGTTTTTTGATAGCTAGTACAGACGGTTGTTATCATAAAATGAAATAATTCAAAACAATACACAATAAAATACAAGAGGATTAGCACAACGCTGTTAACTTAATACTGTTTCTCTCCGCTAAAGTTTAGTTTTCTTCCTAAATTAACCTCATACTTTCTCAAAACTCTGAAATGTTAAAATATATACAAGAAATACTTGAATAATTCTTGAATTAGCCTAGAAGATAATTAAATCTATGAGTTGCTACGGAGCACATGGACGCGAGTTGGAAAAACTTTTTCTTTTAATATTGTCAGTCAGTTATGGTGTCGACTCAGTCTTAAGTATTTAATACTATAAATGAGTTTAAATTAAATTAAAAAACAGTTTTTCCTGTTTATACAGAGATAATAGGACCGGTCGGAATGTTACACTGACCACTTGGCTTTCATATCTATGGCCGGCGGTCTAGAAACGGAGAACTTACCTTCTCTGCCTCTTATATGCCTATCGTTGGAAACCTATTATTATTATTATTTACTTCTTTTTAACACTAGATATTTTACCATGTAAAGATGGATTGATATGACTATTGTCTTTCGTAAAGTTTATAAATGACCGTGATGTGTCATGTTTTATTTGTTAGACTATACTCATTTAATTCGTATATTTTTGTACATATTGTCATATTTATTCATTTTCGAATTAAAATGGCGAAGAAAAAGAACCAACAGCTAAAAGAAAACTTTAATTAAATTTTATTTATAGTAAAATCTTGTATTAACGTATTAGTAACTGAATTTTTTATAACCATTTAATTGTTGTTCCTTTTATCGCTATTAAATTCGTCCTCGTTCTAGTTTTTTCTAATTTATTTCTTTTTTATTTAGTATTTATATTGTTATATCAATATTTTATATTTGTGAAATAAAATTATAATTTATTATATGTTTTATTTAATTTTTA
Source organism: Liopterus haemorrhoidalis (assembly GCA_963971575.1). Lineage (NCBI taxonomy): Eukaryota > Metazoa > Arthropoda > Insecta > Coleoptera > Dytiscidae > Liopterus > Liopterus haemorrhoidalis. The sequence goes on from OZ020613.1 coordinate 64,136,035, forward strand.
TAACCTATTCTTAGCAGTGGCGTAGAATATTTTGATAGGGGATATGGATGCAGTAGAACAAAAATTCGTTATACGCAAAACGAGTTACGTTATACGCAAAACGAGTAAGGCCTCAAATTTTTTCTAGACTTAATAAACTACGAGGAATCCAAAAATTTTAGCGTCAGGTTGTTTTCTCTAACTGTTTTTGAGTTGTGATTTTTTTAAACTCACAATTTTCACAAATTATGTAAATTATGCCATAAAAAAAATTGTCACAATATACAAACGCATTAACCGATTAAAGCCACAATTTTTTTCTAGACTAAATAAACTATAAGGAATCCAAAAATTTCAACCGCTAGTCGCTATCTCTAACCATTTTTGAGTTGTGATTTTTTTTATTTTACAATTTTCACAAATAATGTAAATTATGCCATTCAAAAAATTGTTATTATCTCAAAACGTTTTAAACGATTAAAGCCCCAATTTTTCTCTAGACCAGTGGTTCCTAACCTTTTTCACTTGCGGAGCCCTTTTTTAGTCAATTTCTTTCCCCTGAATCAATTTCTATGACGGAGCCCCTAGGCCTGCCCTATGTCTTACAAATTAATAGAGTTTAGAAGTAATGTTACGGGAGAGGGGGAAGATTTTTTAGTTAATATAAATTAACTTTTGTCTTTCACAACTCACATATTAATAGATAGACAGATTTCTATAACATGAAGCAAATAATCAAAATACACGCAGATTATTCAAACAAAAATGAATCTCGCCGATCACATTTCAGCTAGTCATAAACCGGCTAGAGCAGTGGCGAATTAAGTTGCTTGGGGGCCCTGGGCAGTAAATTTAAAATGGGCCCTCTATTATTTTAAATAGAATGGAAATATTTGTATACAGACTTCAGTAGGCCCCCCAGCATCGTGGGTCTCGGGCGGCAGCCCAGTCCGCCCATCGCTTAATTCGCCTCTGTATATATTCGCGACTGCAAATAACAGTGAGACATCTGGTGGTGACTGGCTAAATTAAACAGAAGCGTATATTTGGATAATATTTGTAGCGTGTTGTGCTGCAGTTTATGTGAATTAAGAAGTATTTTAAAATATAGTGACTTAAATACACTGCTTTTTTTGCCGAAATATTGTTTGAACAGATAAATATTAAGAAAAAACTTTTGACATATACGCTTCTCGGCCGCCATCAGCTGTTGTACGCAGCGCCGCCAACGTTAGTTTCAGTCGCGAATACAGTATAATACAGTGACTTTACTATAGACATGCTAAAAATTATTAAAAGATATGATTATTTATTTTATAATCAATTTAATCAAATTTAATTCAACTTTCCCCTTGCGAAGAACGGGCACACTGCTACTATTATATAAATATTAATTTACTGCCTCAAATTATTGTCATTTTTATAGAGCCATAAATTCAAAAAACACTTCTCTTCTTATCGTTACAAGATTTGGAAATCACGTAGTTCGGAATTTTGACCATAGAGATAAATTTTGACAAACGAATAATTTTTAGGTTATGTATATCAACAGTTGTCATAATACACGTGTTTTTAAGTGCAACAAAATATTTAATTTTCTACAAATATATCTTAGTTTATAAATTTATTTACAATTTAAGTGATAAAAAATGAAGCTACAAAAGAAAGAAAAAAGTTTAAATGGTATTAAAAAGCCTAAAACACATTTAAAACATGGTAAGGTTAAGAATAATATTTCAAAAATAAAAACTGAGAAATCTATCAAATCTAAACTGAAAAAGACGAAGGATTTTGGTAAAATGGACTTAGATGAGTTCATGGAAGAAAATTCTGAACAATCGAATGAAGAACAAGATGAAATTGAATCAGACGAAGAGACTCAAGATGTAGTTAAGAACAAAAAGGAAGAAAATGACCAAAGTGACTCAGAAGTGGAACAAGTTGATGAATTTAAAAGTCACAAGAAATCATTGAATAAGTTAAAAGATATCGATCCTGAATTTTACAAGTTTTTGCAAGAGAACGATAAAAAATTGTTGAATTTTAATGTATCAGACAGCGAAGCTGAAGATGATGATGTTGACGAAGAAAAAGATGAAGAAGACCAAGTTCATAAGCCGAGTGAAGAATTAGAGATTGCTAGTGATGAAGATGATTTTGAGGTAAGGAACTGTATTCATGTGCTGAAAATCATAATTAACATTATTTTTTTAGCCTGAAGATGCTCAAGCTGATCCACGAAATATAACTCTCCAACTTATAAAAAAATGGCAGTCTGATATACAGACAGATAAATCAGCTAAAACAATCACTCATCTGGCGAAAGCGTTCAATGCTGCTCTTATCCGAGTATCCAGCGATGATAACGAAGGTGGGGATTATCGTATTGATGGCAGTTCTGTGTTTAACGCTGTTATACAACTGTGTGTTATGGAAATGGGACCGGCTATACGAAGATATCTCAGGTTACCGGTGGGGTCCAAACAGGGCCCGCATAAATGTAAGAAGTTTGTGAAGATAAGAGCGACTTTGAGAGGATATTTCTTGGATCTGCTAAAGGTAAATATTTTAAATTATCTGTTTCTTTGGTGTAACTAGATTTTAAAATCTATAAACTTTTAACGATTGAGTGGGGCTCTTGACCATATTGTGTAACAAAAATATAATTTAATTGTTAAACAGTGAGATCGTAATGAACTTCGAGAAAATGAAAATCCCGTTTAGTTCAACTTATTTTTTTTTTTATTTCACTCTTCATGGCTTTTGCTACTAATACCCTTTTCACACTAGATCTATAAGACGAGTGAACTTAAAGTTCACCGATGTTTAAGATCGGTATGCTTTCACACTTGATGTTTAAATCTCTGGTACTGTCATCAGCTACAGTAATTTTGTCCTTAAGTTACCGTCATGAAATTATCAGTTTTGAACTGTCTGCGCAGACGCACATTTTGAATTATTATAAACAATTAAGGATATTTCATTTCATTCTACAATAAAGGCACTACAATAAAGAATATATTACACCTGTATTAACATGCAAGTCGATACATTTTATCTCAATTATTGTAGTTCTGTATTTTATTAAACACATTATTAAAATAAATAATTTTATTTTAACAATAAGTATAAACTTCTATAACGTCGATATAATACAGTATTCTTGTTTATGATAATATAAAATGTTGACAGCACAAATTCAAGGAGTATTTTTTTATAATAGAAATTAAGTTGGCAATGCGGGCGAAGTTTAAGACGCAGATCTCTGTCTTAAACATCGCTTGTGTTTAAACGAGGCCGTACGGTTTCACATTAGCGTATAAAGATACATTCACTTTAACATCCGATCTTAAAGATCTAGTGTGAAAAGGGTATAAGGCAATTAGCCAGGACAATTCTAATTTTTCGTAATGAAAATTCCATGCCTGAATAGGATTCGAACCCGAGACCTTAGCAACATTGGGTACGTGAGTTATCCACGTAGTAGGCCACTTAGACATTTGGGATAGACTTAAAACTTTTTAATAACTAAATTAACAAAAAAATATCATGGCCTAATCAAATGAGGAAACGTCGTGAATGAATTATATAATTCATTTTTAGAATTTTGTAGGTATGACCAAAAAACCCTTATACAATCCCCCCCCCCCTTATTCCAGTCATTTTGTCGTCTGTCTGTCTGTCTGCCTGTTCGGTAAAAATTATAGCCAAACGGCTAAACCTAGAGAGTTGAAATTTGGCATGCTTATACAACTCTTTGACCTGCAGATAGGAATAATATTAAAACATCTAAAAAACATATCCCCCTAAAAATATAAACAAATATGTGCTCATCAAAAAAAAAAATATTTTTTTAAAATTCTAAGTAGGGTATCAAATGAAAGCCCTTAGTACGTGGATTAACGATCAAAATTTGATTTTTCTAAAATAAATTATTTTGATGCGATTTTTGCCAAAATTGTGCCAAAAAAATGTTGTCCCTCACCCTGTAGCCCAGATGGTTGAAACTAAAAATCTGAAAAAATTCTAAGTAATGTACATTGGTGTGAACCGGAATAGTACAACAGGAATTTTTGATCAGATTATATTTTCGGAAAATAACGCATTTTTTGTGTGTTTTGGTTGACGATGTACAAAAGTTATAGTTATGCAACACACTATACTAGAAGGCGTATCCAAGTCTAATGGTTAGCTTGCTCGCTCCCGGGTAGAGGAGACAATTTTATTTTTTGTTTTTTTTCTATTTTTATTTGGTTTAAATTATTTTGTCAATATTCGAGTTATATTTTGGCAAATGTTGCATTTATTTTTTAAGAGCTTAAATTTAATAATCAGTTGGAATTGTTGGAATTATTTTTTCCTTCTATGTGTCATGTATACGAAGCCAGAAGGGCGGAGCATATGACTTAAAATAACCAATGGAAGCCATAGGCGCAATTTTCAAAATCTTTATGAACCTAGCTATATTAAAAAAAAAAAAAAAAAATACTGCACGTATTAGAAACCTAAATAATGGTATTAGGCATTCGAATTAAAATTAACAAAAAAATATTTTAACATAAAATTTGTTTTGGCATCCCAAATAATCATCATTCACTTACTAAATACCTGCGAAACCCTGAAATGTGTGAAAATACACACTTCACATCAATTTTTACCGACCGTCAACAAATATAAGGGAGGTATTGTGATCATACCGATTTTGACATTTCGAGATTTCGATGGATCTCCACGAATTGAGGTCCCTACATAACGTTTTGACTATTTTTAGCATGATGTCTGTCGGTCTGTCCGTCCGTCCGTCCGTCCGTCCGTCCGTCTGTCTGTCTGTCTGTCTGTCTGTCTGTCTGTCTGTCTGTCTGTCTGTCTGTCTGTCCGTCTGTCCGTCTGTGTACACGTGCAGAGCAAATTCGGCTGAAAGGATTTTTATGAAACTTCATATTTAAGCTTCTGCTATCAATGGCACGAGTTGATCAACTTTTGGTAAAAATCGGTTGACTAAAAATGGGAGTTTACTCGTGTCGATTTTAAGATTTTTGTGAATATTTCACAACAGTAAAATATTTCGAAAAAAATTATTGAACAAAAGTTGCTATAAAAGCAATAACTAATAACTTTTATTTGAGACGTTTTTTGATAAAACGAAAAATTTCGAATAATTTCTGTAAAATTTTTCGAAATTTTTTCGGTTTCAATTTTTTCATACTTATATGTAACGTTTCCATGGTCATGATAAATAATATCTCTGTTAAAAAATATTAGCCAAGTTATTTCTACTCTGCTGCTAGAATGTATTTTATATAAGTACTTTACGATGGCGGTCGGTCGTGTGGTGGCCACAGCTGATTTTTTAATATTAATACAATAATTATTTCTTATAATTATGCATTTATTAGAGGGAAAAAGACGTATGTCTGATCTTGAATCTGAAACACAATATATTCCGCTGCATTAAAGCACACACAGTGTTGACCATCATTTTGGGCGATATAAAAATATTATATCATCCTCTGTATTTTAGTTCTATATCTGACCTATGTGGAAAATTCCAAATTCGTCGCGAGCCACATTAAAAGGTTAAGTGAGGTACAAGTGGCTCGCGAGCTACGGGTTGGGCATGCCAGCCTTAAACTATCAATAAAAATGTTAAATATATTTGTTTTAGTTATTAGGTGGAGTAACATCAGCCAACATACAAAATGTTCTCCTAAAACATTTACACGGGATGTCATCGTTCATAGTTTCTTACTCCAACATCGCTAAAAAGATGTTAAAACGTCTGATCCACCTGTGGGGTACAGCTGAAGAATCAGTAAGAATCATTGCATTCTTATGCATCCTACGAATAACAACAAACCAACAAGCCAGCTACTTAGATCTTGTGCTGAAAGGCATGTACTTAACATACGTGAAAAACTGCAAATTCATGAGTATTACCACCTTAGCAGAAATAAATTTCATGAGAAGATCACTCGTTGAAATATATGCTTTAGATGTCAATGTTTCATATCAACATGTGTTTTTATATGTTAGACAGTTGGCAATACAGCTTAGAGGGGCTGTTACATTGCATAAAAAAGAACATGTACAAGCAGTTTATAATTGGCAGTATGTTAATTCGTTACATTTATGGGCTGCTTTGTTGACAGCAACATGTAATAAGACACAGTTGCAGCCTTTGATTTATCCGTTGGTACAAGTTGTTATTGGAACTATTAAGTTGGTACCTACTGCACAATATTTTCCAGTGAGGTTTCATTGTCTACAGATTTTAACTGAATTGAGTCGAGATACAGGGATTTTTATTCCTGTTTTGCCGTTACTATTAGAGGTAAGTTATTAGTTATTTTTATACTGGGTTTAAAATAATAAATATGCTATTTTTTTGCTTCCCTAATAGACCATATTAGTAACTACGTCACAAAATGGGATTCAGTGCTGCCGCCTCAAGGTTGGATTCCTTTTATTTGAATTTAGCATGTTGTTTTTTTGTTAAATTGTATTTTGGAAGTATAAATGAAGTTTTGAAAATAAGAAAATGCTTCACATCAAAACTACAAGTCAATATTCATTTATTAAAATTCTTATTTTATACATTATAATTTAATGTCATTATTTTTGCAGAACAATATTATTTTGCAGGTTAATTTTAAAAATTTTACGTTAATAATCGTTATTATGACAAGTAACATAGCAATAAGTGTGTGTGCCATATCTAAATGGTTTAAAGGAACAATATGTTGTTTTTATTTTATCCATTATTGTTTTTCATCTGTCAAAAAACGAAAAAATTTGCAATTAAGAATGTAGCAGTAATGGTTACAATTTGGTGCAAAACAATACACCATTATGCATTCTAAATCAAAATATTAATGATTACTTAGTGTTAACTAAATAAATACTAAAGATATTTATATTTTCATATTATTTAAAAACGTAACCTATAAATATATCTTCGAATCCTTATTTATATATTTATAAAATCATTATCCTATAATATAAAGTATCTGGACTGTATATATTAGTATATATTTATCAAGAATACATATTTTTTGCTCTAAAATTGAAGATATTCATAAAATTAAGGTAACAAAAGTAATGTCACATGTATTTTAAACCAGTCAAAAACTTCCAAAGGTCTCAGCTCTCAGATGGCAGCACATATATGTGATGACACACTAATATGGTCTATTGTTTAAGAGAAAAAGTGCAAGATATAAAATTTGTTTATAATTTAAAACTGCATGTTGGGTATAGGGCAGTTGGCGAAACAGTGCAGTTGCGTCACTGGAAACGTCACATGTTTTTGTGACGTCATGTTTAGTACGTCTACATAGCATCCATTTAACGCATGTAATATTCGTACGCTGTCACTTGTATCGTAATGAATTGAAAATATAAGAATAAGAACAGAATAGAAACAAATAAACTATTTTAATAGGCAAAGTAGTCCTAAAAAGGGCTGATGTGATCCAAAAATATGATCAAAGAAAAGAAAATAGAAATACGTTGAATTTAACCTAAAAAGCTATGCACTACACACAATATCAAATGGAAATCTATGAGATATCTATAAGAAAATATATAACTAAACACAAAACTGCTAAATAAACAACAAACTAAATAAAAAAGGTTTTTAGAAACTACTATAAGTTAGATATGTGAACACAAGCATCAAAACACATCCATATTATAAAATGTCAAATGTAAGCATCGTTTTATTTAGCGATACCAATACAAATGTCCCTATATTAAATAAACACTTTTAAAATTTGTAAATCTTCAAAATAACTGTCGAACACAAACTAAATGACTTCAAAAGGCATGTTTTAGTAAAATAAAAGAGTGAAGAGCAATATTAGTCTATAATTCACATGCAAAAAAAAACGATTTAGTTATTTTTTTGCCACTAAGTTTGTCATTGAAGTTATGACGCAAAATGACCAACTACGTTGATTAAACGACTGACCTATAAGTAAACTATCTTCCAACTACTTCCAAGGCAATTTTGAAAAAATAAATTTTATAAAGCATTATTTATTCGTAAAATTTAAATACACAGAATCGTGTAGACCACCAGAATGCCGACACAGGCACTGTGTCGGCACTGTGCCGGCCATTAGAGGCATAATGGCCGGTTGCTAAAGTAAGAATTATCCCTAACTCAAGTTAAAATCATTTGTTTTTGTATGTTGTAACATGAAAACAAATGATTTTAACTTGAGTTAGAGAAAACTCTTACGTTAGCAACCCGACATAAGAATTCAACAATCTACCTCTTTTCACTAACCAGACCGAATATTTCTGACCGGTCTTCAGAGAGACGGATGTATATATAAGGGGTCTGATAGCATTTCCAGGAATAAAGTTCCTGGGAAATTGTTCAAGGAATTGTCAAAGTTATTAGGCAATAAATGTCACTTTGAACAATGAACTATAAAAAAAAAAAATGATTTTAAAGTTACATGATGTAGGGGAGATGTGGGGACGGTGGCACACATTTTGGTTTTCTGTACATAACATCTTCAATTTTAAATTTTTTAAATACATCGCCACTTAATACTTATAATGTCGTTATTTAAATAATCTGTTAAAAATTAATGTCCTTATCACGTGCCATTTATAATTAATATTTTTGTTGACCTCTGTAATTGTGCCACTGTACCTATACGTGAGGGTACAGTGAAACAGCATTAGGGATACAGTGGAACAGTAAATATAATAGGTATCAAAAAAATCTGTATATGTATTAATAATTTTTATTGAAACTTCAATTCAATGTCTTTCAAAATAAATCATCTACTAAGTAATTAAATAATGTATATAAATATATAAATGTAAATTTACTATTAATATAAAAAAATAAACTTTGGTAAGTTCCTTGGAAGCAGTAAGTTTTGATAGTTTTTATTTTAATGTTAATTATATTTAATTAAATTTACTGTAAAAATCAAAGCGTCTAAACGGTGTTTTGTGCTATCAGACGGAGCAGGAGATGCTAAAACTTTTATCAGCTCTGATTTTTTAAATGTGTAATTTTTATTTGTTTTAATAAATTTAAAGAGTAGAGTCAGCCGTCGGAGATGTTACAACAATATCGTCAGTCGTTATTTCTATGATTTTCCCTATAGAGTGACTCTTCATTTTATTCTTTGCGTGTCCTTCAAATATTAAGGCATATTGCCTTACTTTAATATCCTTGTTTACGTAGTCTGTCGAATCTGTATCACATTCAGAGTCAACATTATCATCTGAGTTTGAATTCTCATCAATATTGACATCAGTATCAGACGTGTCTGAACTTACAAGAATATCTTTTAATTTTCTGATCTTTTTTATTTTGCGCAGCTTAGAATTGTTTTTGTAACTCGTACCCACGTACGTGGGTACAGTGGCTCACTGTACCACTGTATCCACATAACACGTGTGCCACTGTTAGCCTAACCCTATTTTCACGAACATTTTATCAAATATAATAAATGATATTGTTTAGAACATTAGTAATTGCTTTACACTGTAGACAAATGACCAATTTACAACATGTAATACAAATTTTCTTACTAATTTAGTTGTGTGTCGTTCAAATAAAAAATTTCTTGTTACGATAAACTTTAGTTTGTCAATCTCAAATCAACATTTTCATTATAAATGGTAGGACTTAAATTTATAGACTCAAAATGTGGATAGTATAATTTCTCAGTACCAGAGGGGCCTATATATACCCAAACAGAAATGAAAATATTCTATATTTCAAAGATATTTCAAATGTTCCACTGTACCAATTGTGCCACCGTCCCCACATCTCCCCTACATATGGGTTATAATTTTCTATTGTCAGAATTCTCACAAATTTTAATGGTAATGTATTCTTAAAAATGTACAATATAAAGATGCTAGCAGTTCCTCTCATTGAAAATCTTAACGCGGCGGGAGGTTTTCGAGAGTATTAGAGAGAGTGGACTAAATAATTTGTTACAAATTGGAGTGATAGAAGAGGATAGAGCAATTATTATCTGTTTCTGTTTCTCTTTTGTTAAATACTATTATTTATACATTGTTTTAGGTTTTAGTGTCATTTGATTTTAACAAAAAACATAAGAAAGTTTCTATGAAACCAATAAACTTAACATGTTTGCTTCGGATGTCGAAATCTCAAATGAGTGAAAATGGATTTAAAGATGCTACAATCGACACAGTCTATGGACTTCTCTTGGAATATTTGGCCAGTCAGTCACACTCACTAAGTTTTCCAGACACCACACTCTTATGTACAATGCAGGTAAAATTAAATTTTTATACAAAATATTATTTTTAATTTCTTTAATTTTTAAACCGCTTTAAATTTTAAAAATGAATCAATAAAAAATGTGTAAAAACCTTTATTTCAGATAAAGCAATTTCTCAAAAAGTGTTCTGTTGCAAACTACAACAGAAAACTCCGTCAACTCCTTGACAAGATTGAACAAAACAATCAATTCATTCTTAAGGAACGCAAAAATGTAACATTCAACTTAACTGACTTCAAACAAATTGAAGCTTTTGAAACAAACATTAAAAACAAAGGTACTCCTCTCTTTACATTCTATGAGAGTTGGAAGAAACTTCATATGCAGAAGAAACAAAAAGAAGCTACCCAAAATGACGTTCTTGGTGATTTTAATCTTCCTGTTCTTCGTAAAGGACAGAAGCCAAGAGATATTAAAAGGAAAGAAGGACCAGTTGAACTATTCCCTTCGGATAGTGAGGATGAAATGGAAGTTGTTGAAGAAGAGAAACCTAAGAAAAAGAGAGGAAAGAGAGGAAGTAAGAAGCAAAAGACGTTTGAAATTGTTTCTAAACATATTGATGATGATACTGCAGATGTTGTTACTGACATGAAAGCTTCTGATTGGTGAAACATTTAATAGGTTAAGAATGTAAACAATTTGTTTATAATAAATTTATTAATTGTTTGTGTTGTTTTATACATTTAGTACTATTTGCTACCTTGTATTTGTCTGTCTGTTTTCTATTTGTGGTTGTCTGTGCGCAATGGCTTAACCCATTAATGGACAAGCTATTAAGAAAAAATATTTTTCACAAAACTTGTAATGCAAATTAATTAAAATACATCAACTTAGACAATTATTGCATTTTGAAAAAATATATATGCTTAACTCTACAGGAATATAAGGATGCGTATACGCACCCTTGGCTAAGAACAATATCAAATATAGGTAAACATGTAATAAGCAAATTATTTTATTTATGAATGAAATATGAACTTATTTGGAACGAGACATTTCAAAACACTCTGGGCACAGATGTACTTTACATTTTACACATAAATAAATGGAGTTGCTCGTACACAAACTGCATTTTTTTTACATTCGTTTCATGCCTCTTATCAGATGACCAATATTATCAAATCTGATGACATCTGATAAATTGTTTTTTGAAGGACGTCCATAGTTTGAATTTGTTGCTTCTCTATCAGTATCTGCATTACTCTGATACCTCATAAAAGCAACTGCTAGTCGTGACCAATTAAGAAATTTTACTATCATTTGATAACTGTACAACTAATTTTTATTTTCACTATACTTATTCTGTAAATACATATACTGAACTATGAAAGAACACACAAAAGAAATGAACAATAGGTTAGATGGCTAAGACAAGATGAGACTTGTCGATGATGAATCACGCCTGTACATTTCACTTTTTTAACCAAAGGTGTGTATACGCACCCCATAAATTTGAATGATGTACACAGCAACATGACAGATAAAATTTATATTTTTTTAAAATAGGATAATTCATAACAATGTTCTCATACGGTTTGATTATATATATATATATATTTTTTATATTACCAACAAGTGTATAGAAAATGCCTGCTTTTATAAATCAGTAAAATCTTCAAAAATTGACCAATTTCAAAATATTTAATAAAATATACTCTTTAAATAAACTGCGAAATAAAATATTCACGAAGCTATTGTATTCTAGTAATGCTTTTAAAATAATTATGCAATAAAAATAAAACAATTGCTTTCCTTAAAAAATATAATTTCTAAAAGGTTGCGTATACGAACCTTTGGCCATTAATGGGTTAACTACTGAAGCAAATTTACTCAAATCTGATGTGAACAAAACAAAATAATATATTATGTAACAAGGTTGGAATGAGAAAATTCGATGCGAGTTGAACATTCCTAGCGCATGAGGAACCACGAAACCTTGGCAATACCTTTACTTTAGTGTACTCTTTTCTAATTTAGCTTTTGTTATAATTTTTCTTTTGTTTTTTTGAAGTGTAATAGAATATTTCTTTATCATTTTTTCTAATCCAAATACAATGAGAGCTAGTATAAGTCCAATAATATAGACCACCAAAGCAGGGTAGAAGTCCACAATTCCAACACTAGTAAAAGAAGATGCAGATTGAGAACATTGTGGTTTTTTATAAAATCTATTTAATACTCTTTTCTGCAATCCATATTCATCAATTTTGTACAATCTACAACAGAAAGTTATATTTTAAACATTTTAGTTTATTTTAATTAATTATCTTTTTATAAAAATTACTTACCCGACTTTAAATATTTCTTTATAGGGTGATTTTTGTTGAATTGCTATCCAAGTATCTGATGCCTAAAAAATAAAATACTTGTTCACGTACTGTTAGTTCGTACTAAAGATGAGTCGTTAATTAACGAACCGGCTCATTGAGTCGGATCAGTACACTGACCGAAGTGAGCCGGCTCACCAATATTAAATGAACCGACTCACCAAATTTAAATGAACTGGCTCACCAAATTTAAATGAAAGGTTCAGTTCAAAGTTTCAGAGATTCGGTCGGACGTTTGCGGGATTGTGACCGAATTGAGCCGAATCAGTGTTTATGTCCAGCTTCGCGAGGGTTGGGTTTATGATGCATTATGCACATAGCAGCACATATATCTACTTACGTTTCCTGTGGAACCACGTTTTGCAGTTTTAATTTGTCCACAAAATTCATGCTTAGTCTTATTATTGTCCAGTTCGACAAAATGTTTTCAAATAACACTTTTTTAGCAGTCCTTTTTTTTAGTTGTTGTCGTAGCTCCTTGGTAAAACAGTTGCTTACGGAGCATAGGGACGCGCTCAGCGTCAAGTATTTAAAATAAATAAATAATTGGTTCACAACACCTATTGGATCTTAAAGGCTGCCCAATAAGATTTGGATCTTATTGGGCAGCCTTGGTACAACAGAAAGTTGTCAAAAATTTTATATTTATTCTGTTCGGAATCAAGAAGTAGTAATTATGCAATGTTCACGTGATAATTTTATCGAACTTTCATCGTTCGTTGGCTGTTGAGCTGTTAAATTTATGCGAGAGCCAATAGTACGACTTCAATCTTTCAAGTGATTTTATTACAATTTGTGCATTCAGAGCCGCAGTAAGGGGGGGTGGGTGGAGGGTCCATCGCCCGATGGACCCTAGCACACTAAGGAAAAGGGCGTCAATGAGCTTGACTAAGGGGTGCCACATTGCGAAAGTGTGGACCTTTTTTTTGTTTTTTTTTGCTCTTCACTTTGATTTGGGAGGTGAAGACCTTTTTTTTTGCTCTTCACTTGGGTTTTGGAAGGTGAAGACTTTTTTTTTGCTCTTCACGTGGATTTTGGGAGGTGAGGACCCTTTTTTTTGCTCTTCACTTGGGTTTTGGGAGGTGAGGACCTTTTTTTTTGCTCTTCACTTGGATTTTGGGAGGTGAGGACCCTTTTTATTTGCTCTTCACTTGGGTTTTGGGAGGTGAGGACCTTTTTTTTGCTCTTCACTTGGATTTTAGGAGGTGAGGACCTTTTTTTTGCTCTTCACTTGGATTTTAGGAGGTGAGGACCTTTTTTTTGCTCTTCACTTGGATTTTGGGAGGTGAGGACCCTTTTTTTTGCTCTTCACTTGGGTTTTGGGAGGTGAGGACCTTTTTTTTGCTCTTCACTTGGGTTTTGGGAGGTGAGGACCTTTTTTTTGCTCTTCACTTGGATTTTAAGAGATGAGGACCTTTTTTTTGCTCTTCACTTGGATTTTGGGAGGTGAGGACCCTTTTTTTTGCTCTTCACTTGGATTTTAGGAGGTGAGGACCTTTTTTTTGCTCTTCACTTGGATTTTGGGAGGTGAGGACTCTTTTTTTTTGCTCTTCACTTGGGTTTTGGGAGGTGAGGATCTTTTTTTTTTGTTCTTCACTTGGATTTTGGGAGGTGAGGACTCTTTTTTTGCTCTTCACTTGGGTTTTGGGAGGTGAGGACCTTTTTTTTTGCTCATCATCTAGATTTTGGGAGGTGAGAATCTTGTTTTTGCTTATTACTTACATTTATTTGCCAAAGGCGCCAAAACTCAGTTTTGCCTCTAGCGCAAGTTTTCCTTACTGCGGCTCTGCGAGCATTTCAAACAAGGTATAGTACTGACCAAAATGAGTAAAAAATTATCCGAGCACTTTTTAAAAAAGCCTGTATTTTAAATTTACCTCAATATATCCACCAATTTCTTGTAGTTCACATTTTTCACTTTCGTCCAGTAGTTTCAACATATGATAATATCCAGGTCCTTTCTCAACAAGAAAGGCAAATAAACCTTTCTTTAATCTCATTAATCCTTCTGATTTATTATAAAATCCCGATGGACCAATCTTTTCTTGATAAATTGCTTTTCTAACCTGTTCCTTTGCATTCTAAAACAATAAAACTAAAAATCTTACAGTTAAAAGTATATTAATATGTTACTTCTAAAAAATATCTGTTGTAGACAATGTCATCTGCTCCACATTTAATTCGACTATGAAGAAGATCTTCGAGAGTTGTAATATCATTGGTTGTTGACTGTAGTAATGCCACTATATTCGCCGAGTAGGCTGTGTAGAGGAACATGAGGGCAGTGAACAGAAAAAATGTTAATGTTCTTGCTGCAAAACTCTTTGGTTCAACATGAACACCTGTTAAAAAGAAAAATAATTAATAAAATATACAGAAATTTTCTGATTAACGCTGCTTCGTTTTGTTCGAGTTTCGAATTGCATAATTTATCTTTATAAGGGCAACTACACGAGTTGTCCGTAAAATAAGGTCACACTTTTATTTGCAAAGAGATATACATTGTTGGATCGATGCATTTTTGCATGAGGTGTAGCATTTTTCGTGTAGCATACAGCTCGGAGTGATGGGAATTTGTAGACGGGGAATCAAGTTACACGCCAGTGTTGTCAGATCTTGCGTTAAATCGTTCCTCGCGATTCCAGCGCCTTTGAAGATCTCCAAGATCTGACTGGATAAATATTTAAAGAGTTTTGGCGGGAAAACTTTTAAAGTTAAAATTTAATTATCTCCCTTAATATTGACTTTACAGCAAAATATGTAAAAGAAATATTGTTTAAAATTAGAAGACAAATCTTTTATCTAAATACAATTTTTCGATTGGATAAATATTTAAAGAGTTATGGCGGGGAAACTTTAAAATTTAAAATTTAATTATCTCCCTTATTATTGACTTAACAGCAAAAAATGTAAAACAAATATTGTTTAAAATTAAAAGACAAATCTTTTATCTAAATACAATTTTTTGATTGGATAAATATTTAAAGAGTTATGGCAGGAAAACTTTTAAAGTTAAAATTTAATTATCTCCCTTAATATTGATATTACAGCAAAATATGTAAAAGAAATATTGTTTAAAATTAGAAGACAAATCTTTTATCTAAATACAATTTTTTGATTGGATAAATATTTAAAGAGTTATGGCGGGGAAAATTTAATATTTAATTATCTCCCTTATTATTGACTTGGATAAATATTTAAAGAGTTATGGCGGGGAAACTTTAAAATTTAAAATTTAATTATCTCCATTATTATTGACTTAACAGCAGAGATGGGCGTCTACGCGTAAACTTGATTTTTTTACGTCTACGTGTAAATTTACCGTAGACAGCGTAGAGAAGTGTAGACAGTGTAGTCACGTAGAATCTAGCGTAGAATAATGAAAAATGAGATTATGTAACGTTTAAAAAAATAAAATACCGCCAGTTTTAAGCAGAAGAGGCAGTAAAGAACTCAAATTTAATATTTTTGACAGCTTCCTGATTAAAACAACTACTAACTTTTAATTTTAATTTTGCTTTAGTAGTTCATACAGACAGAAACCAAGTAATTTATATTATCCATAACAACATACGATTTGTGAGATAACATTTTTGGAAACAATATATGTAATTAGAACTACATAAAATTGAAATAAACATAAACATTAAAGTAAACTATTTAAACTATTACCATTCTATTATTTCAAATATTACATTTAAACCTACTGCGCATGTACAGTTTACATTCTACATTCGACACGTAAACAAAGGCATATTCTACTTGACATGTTTACGCGTAAAGTATACATTAGTCTACATCATGTATTCTACGCGCCCATCACTGCTTAACAGCAAAAAATATAAAACAAATATTGTTTAAAATTAGAAGACAAACCTTTTATCTAAATACAATTTTTTGATTGGATAAATATTTAAAGAGTTATGGCGGTAAAACTTTAAATGTTAAAATAATTTTACGGACAACTCTCGTAGTTATTTATGCACCAAGGGTGTTACTAAGATGATTACGCCCGTAGAGCGAGTAATACAGCCTGAGAGCCTCTGGCCCGAGGGATGGATGTCGTTTGATAGTGGGGGGAGTTCCTCTCCCTGTACAGACTTTAGTTCCATCCGCCATGGGTCGCTGGTTGAGGTATAGAACCGTCTAGTAACCATCATTTCATAGGTTTTATTAAAATAAAACGTCACTATTTGGCGCATATACTATGACTGTCTTTCTCTTCTGATAATAAAATAAGAGATTTCATAATTACCTTGTAGACACATTGCAGACAAACTTATAATAGCGATATCTCCAAAGACAAAATGTCTTTCACCCTGTTAATAATGTATAATAATTAATTTTAAATATAAATTTACTGATTTACTTACTGGTTTTTTATGTTTATTTTCCCACATTACTGAAATATAAAGCAGCATGCCAACAATTATGACGAGAATTATCATTGAAACCCATAGTGTCCAACGAAATGGGAGGGTAAAAATGTTTTGTGTGTAAGATAAGGGAGGTTTTCTGAAGTAGAAATAGATTCCAGTGGGGACAATCATTTTAATATAATCAACAAATTCAGCTCTTTCATCTATAAATACCATTCCACTCACTAAAAAGGAGATTATTTTATTACTGCTCTCTGTTTTACTTATTTTTGATTATGTGCAATGTACAACAGAAATTCCAGATTCAATGCACACTGCGCATGAGCGTATTTCTTAAGTCCGTTTTACATTATAATTTTTTGCGAAGCACTACAGATTTTTTGCGTAGTACTGGCGTAAAAAGAATAATGTGAAACACAATTCTTCCTACCAACTTTCGATGCTACACTACAAACTACACTATTGGGTACAACAATGCCCGATGGCGGCGCTACGAGCGCTGTGAACAGCTGATTGAAACGAGTAATGTGAAAGTTATCCATATTTGTTTACATGTTAAATCATCGATTTGCAATGGATAATAAACAGCTATCCTTATTAAATTATTTTAATTTTTTAAGTGCAACACCTTCTTCTAGGTGTGTAGTTGAAGGAGAAGAGTTGTTAAACGCCGGAAATCTTATGTTGTGCGGAATTTTGGACAAAAATGATGAGCATGTCGACATATGAGGGTTATGTTTACAAACAAGCAGTTTGAGAACACCACCTCACGAAGTCACTGGGAAATTAAAATTTAGTAATGATGTTGAAGTTTTAAATATGTCCTGCACATGTAAATCAGGAACTACATGCAAACACATTTCAGCTATCCTATTATTTTGTGCCAGGTGGTTAACAAACCAAAATGAAAGAAGCCAAGATCAGGGCATTGATTGATTGTGAAATATTTGATTTTTCTTTTTTTTTTGTGTGGTTTCTGTTGGTTTTTCTTTTTGTTCCAGAAACAATATATTTAGTATGGAAATATTAACCATCACAGATTTAAAATGCCTGTGGTCTACTTTTAAAAAACCTGTCTTACAACGGTATGAACCGCAACCTCTGTTAGAAACTCCTTGCCTAAATAAATTGATTAAAAACAAAAGCAGGCACTGAAGGTTCAGTGAAAATGTATTAGAAAAGCTGCGTACAGAATTTAAGACCATTTGCCCTAATTCTGCATTAAAATTACACGGGTGATATTTAATTATGTTCGAGAAGGATTTTTATAATTTAGTGTTTGTTTTTTATTTAATTTGTTTAATAAATACTAGTTTGTTATTATCTCTTCCACAACACCAAATTTATTAACAGTTCACAAATTGTTTCTCATTTGGAAAATAGTGGAAGTAAATATTTTGGTTACTTCCTTTTCTAGAGTGACAGCCAAACACACACCAATTTGTGTTATAACATAAAGTAATATCAAAAAGAATAATAATTGCTATCAAAAGTTAATATAACAAACAAACTGCAACACTAACTTTTAAAAAAATACAAACTACACGAGAAAACACATGTAAACCAGATGTAAACAATAAACTATTACTTGTTTCGCCTAGTTCAGTTTTAGTCCGCTTGGCGTCACTTCATAGCGCTGTTGAGCCCAATTATCAAAACTACCTCCGGTCAAATTTTTGGATGATAGTTGTATACTTCTCAGTCATACCAACTACCAATTTTTTAGTTTTTGTTTACAACTTATCTTTTAGAAGTTTATTAAATTGACAAGAAGTTTATTTAGAACATATAATTAAATATAAACTTAGCACAATTAAACAATATTTATAAATTTGTTACTAGAATTGGTTCTATAACCAAACTGTTGTCTGTCACCTGAACCTAGAATTTTTTAAGTTGGCAGTGAAGAGTATCACAAAGTAATAAAAGATGGAAGGTATCGCTGTCTCTTATTTTTTTCCCCACTATATTCTGTAGTATCAAAAGTTGAAATGACGTCAGAGTTGGATAGTATTGAAACAAGTATAATGTAGAATGGACTTTATTTTCTGTGTTAGTAGTGAGAATAAACCATATTAGTGTGACGTCACATACTATGCTGCCATCTGACAACAGTTTCCTTCGGATTTTTTTGCTGATTTAAAATACATGTCATTATTTTGTATAGGTAAATGAATTAAAAAAATAATGTGTATGCTTATTGGGCATTATTTCTGGGATAACTCTTTTAGTTTTACCGCTTATGTCTGCTTCATCAGCTTTCAGATGGCCTACCATTCCAATCATGTCACCAGTTTTAGTTTTGTAACCCCAGTATAAAGTTGATAATAATGTATAGCTTGCATTGATATATTGTATGAGATTCAGGACTATTCCAAAACTTGCTTTGGTTATCATATCCATTACAGGATCCCTTGAAAAATAAAATATTAATTTCAATCAATGGTGTATTTGGATGTATATTTGTAACAATTTAAGTTTATAGTGTTCTTTTGAAATTAGACGTCGGATAGAGCTATTGGTAAAATTAAGAAACTGATCTCGGTTTTCGTCGGTTGCCTCGGATTTCGTCGGCGTACCGCGACCCACGCGCTACGCAGTGTTGCGTTGTTTCTAGCCAAACAATTCCATTGCTTTCCAGTGTTAGTGTTTTTGTGCTTTTTTTATTGATTGCGATTCATATGAAAATAATTGCCTTGGTTTTCGTCGGTTTCGGATTTTGACGATTGTTTTCGGACGGATTATCGACGAAAACTGAGGTACCACTGTACTTGAAAGTGAAATATTTTTATTTTTTTACAGTCCGAGCTACAGATAGCTTAAGAGGAAGGATGTGAAAGTGTTTTTAAACCAAAATGGAAGGCACTTTGAAAACTTGTAAAACATTTTACTTTCAAGTAGTTATAGAGAATACAATTATTCGTAAACTGTAAAAAATATTTTTAAAAAATTAATGTTGTTTTTTTCAAAAGCTTTATACAAACATACCCAGGACGATATATGTTCCCATTTAAAAGATAAAATTTGTCCTTGATATCCTGTACTTAAAAATTTCAATACCGATTAAAGTATTTGAACTAGCAAATACTGTTATTCATCACTGATAAAATGTATTTGAACTATTAAATACTTAAAAAAGTATTTGAAATAATGTATTTCAAATACGAAAAATATTTGGAATACTTTGAAATATTTGAAATAATAGGAAAATATTTGAAATACTAGGGACATATTTGAAATAATAGGGAAATATGGAAATACTAGGGAAATATTTGAAATATTTTTCTGAAATATAATATTTCAAATATCAGAAAGTAATTGAAATACATTTTCAAATACTTTATTTAAAATATTCTCAGCTGTGTATAGTAACTTTTCTGATGGTTAGTTACAATGTAAATATGAATTTAATAAAAACTAAGCAATTGAAAATAAAAATGATCTTTTTTATTAATAAAAGTATAATCAAAATTAAAATAATTTATAAGCCCTCTCCATAAAAGAAACAATAATAAATTTGTATTATTTTAAGAATATTTTTTCGGAATGCCCCCTCCCATACAATTTTACTGGATGTACGCCTGAGGTGCCAAAAACCTGAAATATGTATTAATTCACAGTTCAAATAAATTTTTTTAAATTTTTAAGAATTATTTTGGGTATTTTATAGTGAAGGAAAATATTAGCGTGTATTCCACGAGTTTGAAACCTAACCTTAAATCTAGTTTAAAATTTTAAACTTAGCACTAGGTACTCCTTACCTGTAATCTTCTAAATGATTCAAAGTATCATTATGCAAAACTACAATTGTGAGTCGAACAATTTCCTTCGCAAAGTCTTTCCGTCTATAAGATGTAATATTAGATTCAATAGTTATTTTTAATCCTTTTTCCGAAGTCCATTCCCCAAATTCTTCTCTGACTAAAATAATTTGAAATTTAAAGATGTTTCTAAAATATTTTTTACAAAATATTACTTAAATTTGCATTTTTGTTAATTTTATAATATTGATAAATATTTATTAAATCTCCATTTTTAATAGTTCCATATATTTCGCTGTCAATCAATATTTTTAAGCCCCCCAAAATGTCAATTAATTTGTTTTCTGATTTTGAAATATTTGACTCCACTATTAACCAATTATGTGGGGCTTTAAAGAGGCCATACCCATTTGCCTGAAAAGCAAAATTTTTTAGACGTTTAACATAAATTGAAACTCGTAAAACGGTTAAGGGGATTAAGACCTATTTAAGTCAGAAGAAATAAATATTCTGACTGAAAAACTAATTTTATTACAGAAATTATAGCTGTTAAATTTGGTCTTGTTGTAAACTTGTTAAAATAATATTTATACCGACTGGCTTAAATAGGTCTTTAACCGCTTAATAGTTTTACGATTTTCACTTATGTTAGTTTGAAAAGTAAAAGTTTTTTAGACGTTCAACATAAATGGAAACTCGTGAAACGATTAAGGGGATTAAGTCCTATTTAAGTCAGAAGAATAAAATACTCTGAAAACTGAAAAACTTATTTTATTTCAGAAATTATACCTGTTAAATCTGGTTCTCTAAAACATGCCTAAATACTCTAAATAATGTTTATGATGACTTGTTTAAATTGGTCTTAAGCCGCTTAATCGTTTTACGAGTTTTACTTATGCTGGAGTTTTCTAACCTGTTGAAGAAAATTTGGTGCTTCTTCACAACTTAAGTCAACTATGAAAAAGTTATTAAAAGGATTATTTAAAAAATTTGTGACATTGAAACTTCGATTATAAACAATTTTCTTTGGAATGTCTGATGAGAAAAATTTTGTTGATAATTGTTTTATTGAATCTGAAAAGATTTTATTGAAACATTCGTAATTTTTTTAAAGAGATAGATAATAAAAACTCAAAATTCAAAAGAATCATTTTGTTTCCTACAGATCAGACTAATTGAACATGTAATTGTTAATTGTTAAATTAAATTTTTAAACTAAAACAATACTTTACCAAAAGACCAGCAAATATTAGCAACTATTGTCACATTTCTCGGTTCAAAAAAATCCACTAAAAATTGAATTTCTATTTGTTGGCATTTTATTTGCAAAAATAATAAAACAATTATTTTTAATTTTAATATCTTCATTTCGATTATTTTTTCGACCTGACAAAGGATAGAATAGATAGACTGTTTTTATACCCGAGAGAAAAGTAAGAAAAATAAAATTATATATAATTTTCTTTAAAGAGTAATGAGTTATTATGTGTTATTAAGAAAATGGTTGATAATTTTGCAAAAAACTTTTCAAAATGTTGGTTTGCTACCGATATAATTCAGGAGAGCATTAAATCGATATGTGAACAGTGATTTTCAACTGGTGTGTCGCTGTACAATGATAAGTTAGTAATAAAATTGTCACACAGCAACAATAGCTATGTGCGAGTGGCTTATACGAAGGCGTGTGATGGCAATTTATTCCTTATGGAAATCTTGCAGGAAAAAACCCATGGTTTAACGTCTTCGTTAATCTGCCTTAACTTCATATTTTGTATGCTGTTGCAATAATGTTACCATTTCGCTACCACCAGATGTTTTAGAGGATTTTTGGCGTCATCTGCAGTTCCGTTTTTTCCATAAGGGCAGATGGGGCACGAACCCAGGGCCCCCGGCTTTATGGGGCCTCAAAATACCTAGCTCGTCGTTTACACGGAAAAAGAGGAGCTCAATGTTTAGTGCAATTTTACTACATTTTACTACTTTTGTTAAAAAACCTTGCAAATGAATCGGCGGACTTGAGTATCTCAGCCTTACATACTCTAATAAAAGCAAATTAATTAGAAAGTTGCCATAAGGATATTCCTTTGCTTAATGGTCACCAATTGTAGTGGAGAACGCTCATTTTCACGGCTAAAAAGAATAAAAAAATGAATTACGAACGACTATGTTACAAGAATAGAGTTCTACACAATGGTAGCTTGTCAGAACCCTTTCCAACCATTACAGGTGTTAGACAAGGTTGTGTGATGTCACCGCTTCTTTTTTTGATAGTTTTAGACGCCGTGGCTAGACGATCAACAGCCAACAGACTAGAGGAATAAATTGGAACACCAACACTCAGACTGGAGTCACTGGATTTTGCAGACGATAAATGTGAGTTGTCGCATAAGCATGGAGACATGCAGCGAAAACTTGATGACCTCACGATTGAATCTGCAAAAGTTGGATTAAAAATTAATAGTTCCAAGACGAAAGAAATGCGGATAAATGCAGAAACCGATAGACCTTTACTACTCGGTAACCATCAAATCGAGCGTGTGGATAATTTACAGTATTTGGAGAGTGTTGTGTCTGTGGACGGTGGCGCGGTTATAGATGTGGAAAGCAGAATACGCAAAGCTAGAGGCGCCTTCATCCAACTTAGCCGTGTATGGAATTCTGCGATCTACAGTACTTCCACGAAAACTACCATTTTCAGGGCATGCGTGACGTCAGTTCTTCTGTACGAGACTTGGTTCGTTACAGAAGCTATCAAGAGAAGAGTGCGAGTATTTGTAAATCGATGTCTTCGAAGAATCCTTCGCATTTATTGGCCACGTAGAATATCAAACATAGAATTGGGGGAAAGAACTGGTCAAATGGACATTAATTTGCAAATAAAAAGAAGAAAGTATGGTTGGTTAGGGCACACTCTTCGAAGGGCTTCCAGCGAAGTGTGTCGCTATGCACTAGCAACAACACTCAGGGCAGTAGGCGTAGAGGGCGACCCAAGAACACCTGGCGTCGCTCAACCCTGCTAGAAATAAATGCATGGAGCTCTCAAAACCAAGAAAAAAGACTCTATAATAACATCATCGACTTGAAGCCTATGGCAGATCGACGAGTTAGATGGAGAAATTTAATTGACAGCCTATGCTCTTTTTAGAGGCAGTCCAAAATCTTCCGATGATGGACAAGGCTTGATGATGATGATTATGTTACAAGAACGACTTACTAATTTGTCAGTCATGTGCATAGAAAGTGTTATCGTTCAAAAATTAGACTTTGAGGACATAATAGAAGATTTGGCGCAACAGAAATCCTGGAAGAAACCATCATAATTAACGTCCAATTCTCAAAATAGTAATCAATTCACTTATATTTGATTTGTATAAAGCTAACCATAATAACCAATAAAATCACTAAATAAATGTCTAAAGCCTAAGACGGCGCTGGTCATCTGGAAATATAAAACTCACATCAATCATATGTCTGTGAGAGGCGGCTTTTGTAGCTTCATCAGCAGCTACATTACCTTTAATACCAACTTGTCTCGGTATTCAAACCAGCTCTACCCTCACATTCTGAGCATTCAGATTGTGGAGTAGCAACCGGATCTTTACTATAGTCGGATTGCTGATAGGTGACTGTTCGTTGCTACAAGTATCGATATATAACACTATATGCTTTCTCTGTCTATATCATTATAATTATTTGCATACCCATAGTAACGTATAGTGACGCAAGTTGACAACTAACCTTCCAAATTATTTTAATAAAAAACAAAGCATTAGAAAGAAACAGCATGATTCTTAGATATCTTTACTAATTTGAGCATGAAAATAAATTTACAGCAGTACTCAAACAAACAAAATTATTAATTTTAAGGTAATAATTATAAATAAGGAAAAACTTGTACGTAAATTTTGGATTATAATTTGTTGTTTATTTCAATTAAATTTTTATGTTTCCCCTAAGTACAAAGTAATAAAATATTAAGTAAAAATATATTTATTCATATAATATATTGCTACAAGTTGTATTTAAATGTTTATTTTTATTTTTAAAAAATTAGTCACTGTAATGCATGATATCGTCGTCATCTGAACTATCGCTGTCATTTCTTGTATTTATTATTATTGGATTAATATATCAACAATCCTTTCCCTTTTCCACCATTCTTTTATTAAATTTTCGATTTTTTTAACAGATTTTGCCCAAGTTTCCCAACTAATTTGATCACAGGCTACTTGCCACATTTTCAAAACTTCGTTATCACTATATCCGTTTTGACGGTCTATCATAATAATTTTTTGTTATACCCCAAATTAGTTCAATGGGGTTAAACTGGCAGTGATAAGGAGGTAATATTAGTACTTCATGACCATACGTTTGTACCAATGTATCAATAAAATAAACTGGTTGAGATTTTAATTTCCTTCGTTTTCTCGTGATTTTGTTAGTGAGAAGTTCAGATTTATTACATTTTATAATTCTACGATTTGTTGATTCCGAAATCTTTAAGGCAGCTGCTACCCTTTGACGGACACAAGATAGAGAAATAAGTGGTCCATTGTTCTTTTTTTCGGATTTAAAATATTCCAGCAGATTTAAAATTAAAGTTTGTAAATTTAATAATTGGCCGCAAGATCTATTAATTAATATTATTAACAGACACTGACAGATAAGACAAATAACAAAAAACATTTTTAAAATCGCTGTAAAATGGTAACTAGATTATTATATGGATTCATTACTTGATACATACATGTAACAGTCACCTATCAGCAATCCGACTATAGGGGAAAAATTTTAAGATCGTAGCGCCACGCGGATTTTTTTGAAACCATTCTAAATCAGACACCACTTGACATTTACTAGTAAATAATAGCGAAAAGTGTATCAAAAAAACGACAAAAAATAAATAATTGTTTGGGATTTTCTGATTTTGTGAAGTGACATTACTTGTAAACATCTAAAATACTACATTTTGTGATCTGGATTTAAGTTATGGCGGTTTTCCATTGTCGATTATTTTAACTATATTGGGGGAAATAACAATTCCCGTGTTGTTTACCAAGGGGTAGAAATCTACAATGCTGGGCATATAATATTGTGTGGAGTCACTGAAAAAAACAGAGAGTTCATAAAGATTTATGCATTATGCCTACAAACTTGTGCATTACAAACCCACACACAATAACAGGAATTTTCAAGATATGCGATAATAAATACAAAATTGAAAATATTTTTTGTAGTCACTATCATTAAAATGTAATGAGCAAACTTTGATATAAGGGCTCACTTTTTTCCAATTTTTAAATTGTTTATCTAAACATCGCGTCGATTCCTAACCTCTTGCTTTCCCAATTTTGTTTCGAACCGTACGGTGTCTGATATTAGTGGAAACAAATGAAACGATATTTCCGGGTTTCTTCTTTGCAATGAATTGCACATAGGCACACAACAATATGTATTATACATTTTTCAATGATTATAATAAAACTTTAAAAACAAACTTCATACAAAACCAATACACAAAACGAAATGTTATCTGATGTACACAAGTTCATGAAACGCTCACCAGATGGTAGGGTGCTTAGCTGCAAATCCCTATACAATAGGATGCCAGCTAGTAAAAAATAAATTAATAAATTAATTTTAATTATTTTATTGAATTATTTTCTTACATTTACATATGTAATGAATTACATTAAATATAAAATCCTAGTCAGTTTTTAGTTACAAAAATAATAATTTCTACTTTAAATCTTAAATATAATGTAACATATTATAATATTTATACTGTAAAAGTCTTTTTGGCACTCTGCTTCGTTAAGCCCCATCCCTAACTTTTAATATGTCGTTATAGTTATTAGGACCAGAATAACAAGTTATTTCATATAAATATTTATAACTTATATCATATATTTACACTAATTTTATGCAGCCTTCATCTTCAAATATCAAACAAAATAGTAAGATTCAGATATGGATAATAGCAAAAACTTTGTTGTAATTTGGCTTGCATATACAGTTCGTTAACCCGAGTACAAAAAAACGGAGCATTTGAAAAAATATATTGATATATATATAGAGCGTTCATAAATAATTGGCAGGCGTTTGAATTTCCCGGTTATTAGAATTTTATAGGTTGGTACTAGGCAAGATTATTAAAGTAAAGGTTGTCTCGTAACTTCTGACCAATCAGAGCTTGAGAGAGATTACGTCACACGTATGCTTCGTTCAAACTAGCATACAGAATTAATATAGATATTGCACGTTTTTACTTGCCCGACCTTAATATATAAGGGGCAAGTATTGTAATCGCGAAAATTTTCGATGTCGAGATTTTGACTGATGACCACGTTTCATGGTCCAGGGAATCCAAAAAACCTATTTTCGAAGTGCCGTCCGTATGTGTGTGTGTCTGTGTGTATACACGATAACTCAAAAACGGTTTAACTTAAAGAGTTCGTTCTGATACTAAAAAATTCTCCTAATAATTGGAAAGAACCCTATTGTTTTTTATTAAAATCCGGAAACGGAAGTTATTAACGTTTTAAATTTAAAAAAATTCGTAACTACTAAACCAAGCCTTGGACAAAAATTTGTATAGGACATAATTTGATGTATTTGTGAAGATTTACCTAAATCTTCTTCTAAATTAAAAAAAAAAATTATGTATTTTTTTTTTATTAGTAGTATTATTTTTTTTTTATGAGAGGGCAAGTCTAGCGGAGGTCTCCCTTCGCCACTGGTTTAATATTTTTATTGACTGTTTTCATAATAGATATTTATTTCAAGACAATTCTACTGAATAAATTATAAATAAAAACCTAAAAAAAAATTATACTGATTTTTTATATAAAATTTAAGGTGATGGGTATTTGTATTATATTTAATAAATAACAATAAAATCTAATACAAATATAATTTTAGGTATATTTAAATAAATATAGAAAAAGAATTTGCTATAATAATATAGTAATTAATAAAATTGGAGGTTATATCAGTTTTTAAAAACGGCTGGACGTATTTTAACGAAATTTGGTACAATAGAATAGAACCAGGATCAAATATAGGCATGGTATCTTAAAATTTTCTTTCTTAAGGGGTGTTTCTGGGTTAAAATTGGTACTAAAAAACTAATTACTGAAATATTTCCTTTATAAGAGGGGCGGCGTTAGCTCTTAAAATCTGGGGGGGCCAAAAAATTTTTGAGTAAAATTTGGGGGGCCCAGGAATTATTTTTTTATCATTTACATATGAAAATATAAGTAATGAGCTAAAAAAAAAAGGTCCTCACTTCTAATATATATTTTTTTCTAAGCAATTCTAGGGGGGCCAACTGGGGACCAGAGCAAATTTAGCACCCCAACCCCCCAACCTCCGCTAGCGCCACCACTGGTTTATAAACAGAACTATCTTAACAGAAAAAACAATACAATAAAAATTGTTTATAAGAAAACAAATATGCATTTTTCAATTATTCTATGCATTTTTTCAATTTGATGAATATTAGAGTAGTTACGGGGGGACACTAAAATATTGAAATAATTCACTTATTATTCCTTCACATCAAAAATGAATGTAAGAAAATTTATTTAGAACGAAGAAACATTCATTTCGAAGAAAAAAGAAATTAGAACAAGTAGAAAATTAAAAAATTAAACGATTTTTTTGTATCTATAGCCAGAAATAAAACTTCACGTGTATATAAGATGTACGATAAACAAATACTGACGTCCCGTTAGCATAGGGATGACGCGTAGCCTCTATTTACCCCCACCACTACAAGTTACTAGACAACCTTATACTTTAATAATCTTGGGTTGGTACTACCAGTGACACATATGGAAAAACTTACAAAAGCAAATTAATGAGTCATTGACAGAGCAATTTATTAATAACATACATTTGCTATCGTTTATGTAGCTATTTTTTGTTTACCAATGAATTAATGTACAAAAGTGGCAATAAAAAGATTTTCTGATAATAAATACATTATAAATTGTCAATGTCAGATAACTGTCAATGTCAAATTATATCTGTAACTATGTTATGATCAAATGCGTCATGTACAACTAGGGATGAAAATTAATAACACGTGCTAAAACAACGCCTATTTATCAGTAATGAACGTTCTGTATATTCGTATGTACGCAAATACATTCGATTTGCGTAAAATATGGAATTTTCAATGTTAATTGACTAAAACATGGGCCCGAATTACGTAAAATTGATATTTTAATGAGATTGTATCATTATTTTTAACGTTAGGAATCTTACTATTTTATATGATAAATAATTTTGTCAATAGTGAATTTTATTTACAAAAGTGTAAAAAGGGCTTTATTTTATATAGATTAATTCCAATCTCAAAACTTACGCAATTCAAAATTGCTTGCAATAATTGCTAAAGTTGAAACTACAAACAATATTTTTAAAAGTTGATAAAAGTTATTTAGATCAGTAAAAAAAAACGGTTCGCGACCCACATAGGGATCTAGAATAAAAATTTGGAATTATTTGGAAAGATACGAAAAAATATGTATGAGCAAAATGATGTCCATTAAACATTTTGCGAAACTCTGTTTGACCATGAGTTTTTAAATTTTGCAATTTGATTATAGTTTTGTATTGGAAAAAATCTATACAGGCTGCTTATAAATAACAGTTTTCCATCTGTTATTTTACTTTGTTTCTCATTTTAAAAAATAATAACTTTTTAAATAATAAATATAAAATACGCTTTGATTGTGGCGTATTTTTAAAAATATACAATAAAAAATCTATACATTTAACAGTAGTCACTTTGAACATTCCATAACACAGACACTGTATTAATAATAAATAAATAAAAAGGCACAATTACAAGTGTTGAAACACTTTGGTTTGACATGACTGGCCACCTCTGCTACTAGAGGGAGTCGAATCCAGAGATATCACTACCCTGCAACAAAAAATACAACTTTAGATAATGGAATCGTGATCTGAAAAGATTGCACTGGTCAACAAATTTAAACTTTTTTTTTGCTGACTTAAATCTGATACTTGTTTTTAACTAATTTTGGGGTTTTGATTTCAAAAATGTTAACAGTTTCTGCCTATCACGTCAAATTTTTGTTCTATCGTATTTTGACTTTTTTCACCTTTTTACGTTCTGATATACGTCTACTTTAATTTCAGCTTCGTTCCTGCTGTCCAATATATTTCGTAGGAACGCCTTATATGCAGGTACTTGTTATAGACCTTTTTCCAGGGCGGGGGTTGCAAGGTCAAGGGTATTTTCCTCCCTCTTCATATTAAACTGGGTCTAATGAAGCAGTTTGCAAAAGCGTTGAACAAAGATGGTGACTGTTTCAAATATATATCTGAAACATTTCAAAGTCTCAGTAATGAGAAGCTAAAAGCTAGCATTTTTGATGGACCACAAATTAGAAAATTAGTGAATGATCCACATTTCACTGTACATATGGATGCTATGGAGAAGAATGCATGGCAGTCTTTCGTGGCGCTCATCAAACATTTTCTTGGAAATAAAAGAGCCGAAAACTATGTGGAGGTCGTTGAAAATTTGATTGGTAATTATCATCATGTCATCTTGACAAATTTCCTGTCAATCTTGGAGATGTTAGTGATGAACAAGGTGAACGTTTCCATCAGGATTTAAAAGAGATGGAGAGACGTTATCAAGGAAGATGGGATACTCACATGATGGCTGACTACAGTTGGAGTATTAAAAGAGACTTATCGGGAATGGTGCACTTCAGAAGATCTTACAAACGACCATTTAATCCTTAAATTATTTTGTATTTTTATTTTAACACTCCAATGCAATAAAATGTAATTAAAACTGTTCTCATTTTCTTTCTTTCATTATAAATAAAATTTTAAGAATATTTTCTAATTATTTAGTTATTGTTCGCCAAATTTGTACCAATTACAGTATCGACGTCTAATATTAAACGATATAAGCATTATTTGGCCGAAAATATGTATTTGTTGTAAAGCAAAAATCTGATGTGATACACAAAAACTGATGTGATATTTGAGTTCAGCAGCACCAAATTAGTAAGAAACAAGTCTTAGATGTAAGTCAGCAAAAATTGTGTTGACCAGTGTTATAATGGTATTTTAATTAACAAGCATACAAGGGTTGACTCTTATATTTCGGGATTGCGCTAAACTAGTGCTGCCATCTGGCAACTGACGATTCTATCGTAAAGTTTGACATTTTTGACGATATACGTACTCAGAACGTTCTGACATACGAGCGCTATTTCTGTTGTTTACAGTAACTTGAAAAAAATCATCTCGGCTAAAAATGGAATTAAATCGTGAACATTTTCGAGCGATTATTTTTTTACACCCAACAACAGTGCATGGATGAACCTAATTCGACTTTTGGCGATGAAGCACCATCAAGGACTACTGTTTATCGATGGTTTTCCGACTTCAATGTGGCCCTAGTTCGCTTAAGGACGAATTTCGTGAAGGTCGTCTAAAATTAGTTGTTGTTCCAGAAAACATTGATGCTGTGCGTGAACTGATACTGCAAGATCGTCATGTGACTTATCGTGAGATTGAAGTATCCTTGTGCATTAGTGGGACCAGCATACATTCACTATTGCCTGAACATTTTGCCGTGAAAAAGATTTGTTCGCATTGGATTCTACATAAAAGTGCTTCGAAAATTGGTTCAAACGCATGGAAAAGTGTATTGATGTTCATGGAGAATATTTTGAAAAACAATAAAGCCACTTTTGTTGATAAATAATTGTTTTTGATCTCAAATCCCGAAATATAAACGTCAACCCTCGTATAATGGAGGCTTTATTGCAAGAGGATGAAGTTTACCATACGAACCGTAGGTGAGGGTTTTAATCTTAGAAGAGTAATATAGCCTTTACTAGCAGACGCGGCGATGCTCGGGAGAATAATAATTTATCAAAAATATTTTAATTCGGGAAAATAAATGATTGCTGCACAATTAAAAAAATCAAATTATTTCAATGATTGGTTAAATACTAACATGCGTTAACTTCGATTTAAGTTATTTAATTTAAGAACGTTTAATTTATCAAATTAGTTTTATGTAGTGTTTTAACAATGTACGATCTCTCATCAATTAGTACGTGTAACGTGTAAACAGCACTCATTCAGCAGTAACAATATTTTTACTATTAACGGTAATATGTTTGTCTTTCTTTTTATGTTTGCCCGTTCAAATTTGATACTTTCGATGGTTGGATGACATTACTTACCCTGTCTGGTTTATACAGATGCGTATGTGGCAGCAAGAATGTCGAACCCAGGTCTCTTTCTGCCATTGTATTGGCCTCCTGTACAAAAATATATATAAGAAATTGCCATTAAGTCAATTACCAGCTATAGAGAGGTCAGTAATGTAATTAAAATAGGTTGTAATTGGACAACATGCGGCATGTGGCAAAAAGGATGAATCAAAACCAGAAAAAGGAATCATATATCAAGAGACAATTTGAAGATGGAGATTCGAACAAGTGGAAGTATTAGAGAGATTTGGGGATTTAGAAATTGAAAGGTTAAGGTTAAGACCAGAGACAAATTTAATGGGTGTCGGCCTTGAGTTTGTTTGGGGCCTCCAGCAGGTTATATCTGTCCCTGGTTAAGGCAAGAAATATACAAGCAATAGCGAAAGTACTAGAGGGGATCCTTAATGGATTATGGACTTATTACGCAGGAGTGTCAAAAGTACGTCACTAGTTCATAATTGTCAATAGGCGTTTACGTTTAGTCAGACAGATTG
Organism: Liopterus haemorrhoidalis; assembly: GCA_963971575.1. NCBI lineage: Eukaryota > Metazoa > Arthropoda > Insecta > Coleoptera > Dytiscidae > Liopterus > Liopterus haemorrhoidalis. The sequence continues at coordinate 64,168,540 of OZ020613.1, forward strand.
ATCCGAGCTATCCTAGTGCTCCCGATCCGTTCGTAAAGTCATTCGGAGTGTACACATTAGCTTATTTTTAGTCAATCCGATTGAACCGCCGGAGCAAACCGAGCGTTTCCAAGCAATTCGTAGATCTGATAAGATTGCTGTGATTAATGGATTGCTGATGGTGGGGGTTAGTGCGGGTAAATTGAATCTTACAGCCAATTGGAATGTGTTGAAAACATAACGTAACAAAATAGACGAAATAAGTGCCGTTTGTAATAGAATTCTATTATTGGTAATAAACTCATATTTATAAAAGAAAACGCGGTAGCAGTTGTAATCAACGACAGAAATTTGACAATTGCATTTAGTTAACTGCAAAATGTTAACAAAATCTGAGCAATCCGACTAATCTTGTGACGTCACCAGATCAATCAGAGCAATCTTGTGGATTGAATAAACGTAAACGCCTAATGATTGCTGCTCGAAATATTTGCAGCAGTAAGTAATACGTTGTTACATGTATATTTTATGATTTACAAGGTATGAAAACTATCTATACCTTAATATTGTAGTGGTTATTGACTTACGTCATTATTGTGGTGCTGTGAAGATGGCTTGGAGTCGTAGCCGCTCCGCAGAGACTTGGTGGGCGGCTGGATCGTTGTCTCGTCATAGGACCTGGCCTCGGACACCGTCATCACCCTGGGGCTGATGTCCAACCAGTTGTCCAGAGGATCTTCGTCGTCGTTTCTACTACTACATAACAAAATCTTATTGTAGGAAAGAACTGACCAAAGAGACATAAACTTGCAAATAAAAAGAAGAAAGTATCGTATGTTAGGGCACATTCTTCGAAAAGCTCCAGCGAGGTATGTCAATATGCACTAGCATAGAATCCACACGGTAGTAGGAGAAGAGGAGGATATCCAACACTGTCAGAGATAAATACATGGAGCTCTCAAAATCAAGACAAAAGACTCTACAATAACATCACTGACAGAGCCAGTTGCAGATAGACGAGCTAGATGGAAACATTTTATTGACAGCCTATGCTCTTTTTAGAAGCAGTCCAAAATCACCCGATGATGGACAAGGCTTGATGATGTTGATGATAACTAAATCATTATTACAGTACATACGAACACTGACAAAATAGTTTTACCAAATATTAAGAAATCCATGCTTTTAACAGGTTGGTAAAGATGAAAAAAAAAAATATATATTTTAAATCTAAAGAGTTTCGTTTACGAATTTAAAATTACTGACCTTTTCCTGAGTGTTGTGAACTGTGATTGCGATCCAGTGCTGGACAATAGATCAGCACTGATCTTATGTATCAATGTAGCGTTTTCCGAGCGATCAGCTTCAGTGCCACAGGTCGTGACGATGGTCCCCATGGTACCCATATTCGCACCCACTGTAGCTGACACTTCAAAACCTGCTGACACTAAAGCGCCAGTCGAGATTTTTCTACCAGATTTTTCACTCTGAGCATTACTGTGTTTTCTGCGATTGTCCTACAAATATGATTTAAAAATTAGTAGAGGAATTATTATAAAAATACAGTGGAAATCATTTAAAATGAAAAGGTTTAACATGAATATACATAGTGTTTTTGGGAACTGGTTAAGCATTGCTAATTTCTTTATTATAAGAAATACGAAGTAGCTTAAATTAGGAAAGATCGAATACTCCACGCTGAAACTTTAAATTTTTAAATTGCAAAAACAATTGAACATCAAATAAATGAGTTAATTAATCAAAAAAATCATTTTTAATTTAGACTCCCTATATCTTTTTAGTATATGGCATAAAAAATGTATTTCTCTTTAATAAATCATTATGACACTAAAGGTCTTTTTTTTAGGTCACCACTTGCATTTTAGAAATGACGAAAAGTTCTTTTTGATTTTTGGACGTTTTTGGCCCGATAAAAATAAAGGTCCAGATCCATTCTTGCCTCAATAAAACAAATTTGTCTTCTACACCCCCCCCCCCCCCCCCGAGAAAAAATCAGGGTGCGCGCATAATCGAAACAAATCGCAGAACTACGGCATAGTTAATTTTCATTAAATGTTATAATTGAAAAATCATCTACTAGCCCAGTAGCAACGCAGGCGGGGGGTTCGGGGGTCCACCTCCTAAAATTGCTCTGACCCTCAGTAGCCCCTTCCCAGAAATGCTGGGAGAAAAACATTTTTTGAAGTGAGGACATTTTTTTTTTAGGTCATCACTTGTTGTTTCATCTGGCCATAACAAATTATGCCCTCCTCAAATATTTCCTGGCCCCCCGAATTATACTAAAATATTTCCTGGCCCCTCCAGATTTTAAGAGTTAGCGCCGTCACTGTACGAGCCAGTTTTGATACTTTTTTAAAGTATATATTTTGAAGTTATAAAGCCGCATTCAGAGCTCTTTAAATTAAGAGGTTGTAGACTGTGCTTTGATAGCTGTAAGTTATGTTTCTATGCATTCTTTTTAACGTTCCATGTACCGTTCACATCTGTCATAAATTAGTACGTTACGAATAGCCCTATACCAACTATTTAGCTTCGTAACATTAAACGTAAGTTGAAATCTAACAAAGTAAGAAGAAAGAAGAACAGACATACCTAAGTCTAGCTTATTTCCGATGACAATGATTTATCTTTGAACTTATACCAGACAGTTTGTATTTGACCTTGATGGGAAATCTTTCGCTAGACGAACTATATTAAGGAATTATGTTAATTAAATAGGAACCTTTGATAATATGTGATAGAAACAACTTCCACCTAATTAATACTACGCCGTTAATACAACGAAACATTACGCGCTCCTCGTTATAGGGTTAACAAGAAAACATATTTTTGTCCCATTGTTTTCATGTTTATCAGATTACACTTTATATAATATAGTTTTTAAAATAAAGATTTATTTTGGTGGATGACTTACTTTATTGGGTGTTGGTCCAGCATCTAAGTAGCTTAATAATTTCGTTTCGTTGCTACTTGCTATCGAAGCTTTCCTCTTTTCGAAGGCTGTAACATTGAGGAGAGGTGAAGTCGGAGGTGCTGGGTGATATTTAGCTCTGGGAATCATCACCGTGAGTGATCTGTCACGTTGCTCCACGTACGGGAGACCCTGGTTGTCCACGGTGTCGACATCAGGTGCAGAAGGTTTCTTCAGAGCGCCTTTTAGCTTCTTAGGTTTTTGCTAAACAAAAATTGTGTATACAGATTAGTAAAACTGGTTATAGAACACGGTTAAAGTCACATATAAATCGTATGGACCAATCGTATAGCTTTTAGATAGCTACCATAAGAGGATGTTGTCATAAAATGCAATACTTCAAAATAATAAACCTAAAATAATATAAGTTTAGTACGCCACTGTCAATTGAATAATACCGTTGCTCTTCGCTAGAGTTTAGTTTGATTATTAAATTAACGACGTACGTTCTTAAAACTTTTAAATCAGGGATGAAAAAATGTTTCAAATCGTTACGTTATTGTATAACGTTATATATTTTTTGTTTTCGTTACATAACGTCCCTCACCCTATCTCTTAAAGGGATTGATCTAAAATTCTAAAAAAAAAAAAATCTCCGTAATGAACGTTGATGGGAACCGAAATAGTTCACCAAGAATTTTTAATCAGAGAAATTTTTCGAAAAATATCGTTTTTTTTTGTATCGTTGATAAAAAATAGATAGTTTTTTGAAATTTGTTTATTTTAACACGAATTTAGCCAAACATGTGCAAAAGTTCTTGCCCCGCACCCTTTTACCAAAATGGGTTAAACAAAAATATGAAAAAGTTATGGGTAAGGTACAAGGTGTATCAAAAGAAATTTTATATTTAGTATATCGATTAAAAAAAAAGTAATCCGTATATAGAAAAAATGTTTATTAATTATTAAAATACACTTTTTGGGGATTTATTTCTTAAAAATAATATCGTCTAAATGTAGACCCTCGCGTTCTCGGCACTCATTTAATCGAACAGTAAAATTACTTATGACGTCTCGGCAGGTGGACTCAGGGATGGCTGCCATTTTGTGACGGATATTTTCTTTCAAATGCGCCAGTGAAGTCGGTTTATTGGCGTAAACTTTAGATTTAAGATAACCCCATAGGAAAAAGTCCATAGGGGTTAAATCTGGACTGCGTGGAGGCCAATTTATGTCACCTCTCCGGGAAAATCGCTCAATCACCTGATTTACGAAATTAAGCCTCTGGCTGGCATCTTGTGGCTTTAATTCTTGCACCAATTGAATTTTGTAGGGGTGTAGCTTTAGATCTTTGTGCATAATGCGATGTAATGATGATCTATGCACATTTAAAGCACTTGCGCGCTTCCGGATTGAAAGGTTCGGGTCGTCACGAACAGACTGATTAACATTCTCCACGTTTTCTACCGTTCTTGATGACCTAGGTCGCCCGGATTTTGATTTATCCAGCGTTGTACCAGTCTCTTCAAACTTTTTAACCCAATGTCGAATGAGAGGAATGCTTGGCGCATCATTTAAGTGGCGAAAACCTCGAATACTGCAGAATTTTCTACGCGCTACAGTCGCCGAATCACCGTTTTTGTAAAACTCTCGCACGCATAACGCGCGGTCTGCTCCCGAGAAACGCTCCATAGCGACTGAATTCCCAAGAGCCAGGCTACCGATTGACATAACCCCCGCGCCCCTCGGATACGTTGCGTTCACGCAGTAAGCTAAGTAAATATAAAATTTCTTTTGAGACACCTTGTATATTGATCTGAGCCGGAAACTTACGAGAGGAATTTTTGATCAGATTGTGTTTTTGGAAAATATGGCTGTTAGTGTTCACACTCACACCAGACCACACTATACTTTACACCAGGGGTCGATCAGCACTAGATTAGACGACCTTGCGAACCACGAGTGTTTACATATTTTACGTTTTTATGCGCCCTCAATAACATTTGAATTTCAATTGCGCCCTTATTGACAAAATAATCTAATGAAGACTTGAATACGAAGCAAATGCAAAAAAAAAATCCTGGGATATTTGGCAGATTATTTAAATTTTGTTTAAAAAAATTAAATGGAAGCTCTTAGTTCTCAAATAACGAATAAAAGTGATTAACAAAAAAACTGTTGATTTTGATGTGATAAATATACCTAGACATCCAATATTATGTTGGCTTCTTACACCTATTAAATACCCTGAAATGTGTGAAAATTCACACTTCACTTCAACTTTTAGGATTAACTTACTTTTGGGACATATGGTGGTGCATCTGAAGCCTCTGAACTAGAGTCTTGGATCATAGCTCGCTTGTCTAAGGTACTTCCTTGTCGGGAGGCAGCTACGACAGCTCTGTGAGGTAGAAAACTCATACCACTCGACATGCCACTCTTCTGAGGTTTACTCTTTCGCACGCAGGTCATGACGATGCAGATCAACAGCAAAGTGAAGAGAATTGCTCCCAGAGTTACCAGCGCTATAAGTAAAACTAAAAAAAAAAAAAAATGTTTGAACTTGTTTGCGGACGACGTACAATATTATTAATCAGTTGTAATTATTTAACATAAAGGAGTTGTAGTTAATCTTTATTCTAGTTATTGCGACTATTTTTGTTCATTCGAGCATTATCAAGCTACAAAAAATTATGAAAGTAGAACAATAAAACAATTTTGAACATATAAATTGATCAAATGATGATAAAATAAAAATAAAATTATAAAAAAAAATATAAAAACGTACCTGATTGTCGTAAATAATTAATACAAATAAATAATAAATGAATAAAAGTTATCATAAGAGTCAAAATACGCGGTAAAACCTTGTCAGAAATTAAAATGGAGTTTATAATTTTAACAGCTACATCCATCAATACTTTTACCTTTAAGGTTTATGTGGCAGTTTTCTCCAGCATACCACTGGAAGCATTCACATAGCACCTGTTCATCTCCTCTCGAATAACAGGTACCATGATAATGACACCTTTCACATCCAATCAACTCCGCTGAGCAAATTCTTCCAGGGTACAGAGGATTCTCGGATAGATCTGCGAAACCTTCTTTGCAGCTACAGGTGTAGGTTCCTTTCAGGTTGAAGCATTGGGCATGTTCGGAACAATCGTGGAACTTCACATTTGTACATTCGTCGAAGTCAGTTGCGTTTAGATCTCCAACGTATTCTTTGGCAGCATATAGATCAGTACCACCGAGAGAATAATTATTGTTACGAAGATATTTCTTGAAGACTTCTTTAAGTCGGAGTTCGTCGGTATTATCGGAAAGCTGGAAAGAGATTAATAAATATATAATAAATCTGAAATGAGGAATATCAGGGGATGCAAAAGTACAATCTAAAACTGGCAACGTGTAAAAACGTTACTAACATTCAGTACATAAATGTACCAACTGAGTTATGGATTGATGTGGGTTAAATCACGTCATGACATTGGTACTTAAATTAACCAAGTGTGACGTCATCTCATATTTATTGTGAATGGAGTTTAGTTGCTAAGAACTATGTTAAATATACTTACTTGTACGTAGAAATCGTTAACAACTCCCAGATCTTTGTTAGGTTCGAATTTGTTGACTTGCACCCCATGGTAGATGTCTCTTAGGTCAGATTGCATCACCATTCTGTCCAAGCCCTCGTGTGTTGCCTTGGCAAGCCTGGTGTATTGCACTGAAGAACTGTCTGTTAAAGATGGCTCAAAACGAAGAATTTCTTTGCCAAGGTTAGACAAAGTGATCTTCATTCGATAGGTATAGGTTGCTAAAAAGAAAAAGATAGTATTATAGACCTTTCTACTATAATAAGTAAGTTCTCTAACCGCCGATACAATAAGAAATTCAAGTGAACAGCATGGCAAAGCAAGGCAAAGGTTCTAACATATGGATCGGAAATTCTGATATTAATATTTAAGTCAACTGAACAAGGTGTGGTCCAAAGATCGATGGAGGGATCAATACTAGGAATTAGTTTAGCTAATCGAAAAACAAATCAGTGGATTCGAGAACAAAAGTATGTGACGTCATTGAAAGAATTGCTCATCTTTAATGGAACTGTGCTGGACACGTGGCTAAACATCAAGACGACAGATGGACAAAGGAAATCCTAGATTGGAGACCCAGAGATAACGACAGAAGTAGAGGAAGACCCCAACTAGGTGGACGGATTACGTAAAGTTGCGGGGAATTGAAAATTTAAGACACAAGATCGTTCCGAATGGAAAAAGCTTGGGGAGACCTACGTTCACCAGTGAACAAGAAAGGCTGATTAATGATGATGATGATTTTAAGCAATATTTCTAGCTGATGTTATTACATTTGGTCGAAAGCCGTTTTAATTACCTCAATTAGTTCTACATATGATGATTTAGAGTTAGGACGTACTTATGCTTTAAACTTGATTCAATTTGTCTTCACAGGCGTAGTTTTTAAATGTAAAATATGGCATCATTTAAATTCATTTAAACCATTAATTCCGTAGAAAAATAATTTAAATGAAATTCAATCATCAACGATAAAACTTAAAATAATAATACTAAATTAAATGATCCATCGCATTAAAATTTTATCTCTGCATAAGTCCACGCAATTAGTAAAGCTTTCGACTTTGATTTCACTTTAATTTCCTTAGAGTTCGATACAGTGATTTTTTTTTATTTGTCCTTTGCGATTTCGGTATTAAGTCAGGATAATTCTAATTCCATGAAAATTCTATGCCTGAACGGAATTCGAAGCCGAGACCTTAGCAACGCAGGGCATTCGCGTTACCACTACGCTACGCTGGTCGGTAAATTTTTTGTTATAATACTTAGCTGATTCTTATGTCTAATATTGGTTCAAAGTTATTTTGATTGTAATTTAATAGAAAATATATTTTTTACTTACGTTTGCATGGCCTATCCGGGAACATTCTAGCAAAACCAGGTCTGCATACACACTTCATTCGTCCTTCAATTCTTTGACAAAGCTCATTTCTGGAAGCTTTACAATCCGGTCTACACTCATTACTAACTCCTGGTGGAACAATGTTTGGAGAATCCAAACTTGGAGGCGAAGCAATCAAAATACCACCCAATAACACCCTGTTAACCTCATTATTATGTAAAACTTCATCTCTATTAACATGACTGTCATAATCATCAAGTTTAACAGTCTCAGCACTACCTGGGTGTTCTTTAACACTTGGAATCTTAACAATACTTGGTTTCTTATCTGTCATCACCACAAAGATAGAATCTCCTTCTCCATCCAAACCAAAACCAGAATTTTCTTTAGAAACTGGTGCGTCGGTTTCGTTGATTATATACTCATCGAGGTTTTCGTCGTTTTTATTGAAGGTGTCTATAATTTCTGGGTGCAATATTGCAGTTGCTTGCACTGGGAAAGCAGGATACCTTGAGGTATCGAAGTTTTCTGCAACTTTAGTTGTTGGAGTATGGTTTATTGTTGTTGTTACAGTTTCAACAACACTGGTTGGTTGTATCAAGGTATGAGTCTGGGTTATTGTATCTACAATTGTTGATGTTTGAGTTTTAGTTATCAACAAAGTTAATGTTGAAGGTGGTGCACCTAAACTTTTAACTACAGTTGTTTTTGTGGTGGTAACAGTCAGGGTTTTTGTGTGTGTTATATATTTAGTTGGTAGTATAATCTTTGATTCCAAAATAGGTGTTTCTGTTTCGTCTACTATTTTTACTTCATTACCAGCATGATGGATGGGAGTGTTAAACACTTCTTTGATGGTTTGTGTTGGTTTAATTTCAGCTTTTGTGTATAGGTTATCAAATATTGTTGCCAAGGTACTTGGTTCAATAGAAGAAACACTGCTTTCTATACTTGGAGTTGTATTTTCTGGTTTCTTACTAAATTCAACCTTTTCTTCAGTTTCTTTTGTTTCTTGGTCAATATTCGGATGTCCAATAATAACTTCCATGGTTGGAGCAACTGTTGTTGGTTTGATTGTTGTTGGTTTTTCTTCAGTGGTAATTTCAATAGGTTTATTTGTTGTTGTCCATTGGTAAATTGGTCTTCTTGGTCGTGAAGAAGCAGGTCTTGCTGTAGTTGTTGAAAATTTAGGATATTTGCTAAATGTTCCTGGTCTTCTGCTTGTTAATATTTTTCTGGTTGTTGTAGTTGTTGGTTCAGTTGTCTCAGGTGTTTCAAATACATATGGATGACTTACTTTTGTTGTTTTTATGGTGAACACTGGTCTGTATGTTGAAATGGCAGGTTCCAAAGCTAGGATTGGTTTGTGTGTTGTGATAATCTCATTCACAGTTACCAAAGGTGGTGGACTAAGTCCCATAACTTCTTCACTGTGTACTGGTTTGATTGAGATTGGTGGAGGTTTCATTTCATCTGTTGGGGATTGTACAGGAATTGGTGTGTTTGCTTGTACATCAAGATCTAGTGATGGTTTTGGTTTTAAACTTGGAACTCGTTGAATACCACGACTTGGAGAGTTTATTTCTATTTTAGGTGGCTTCATATTTATGTCTGGTATGTTGGTATTGATTTCTGGTAGTGGTGGTGGTGTCATTTTTTCCAACTCAGCAGGTTTTGGCATGGAATTTGTGTCAATTGAAGCGTGATTGTGAGGATGGGTAGATTCGTGAGAATCAAAGATATCCAATTTTTCTTTGTTCTCTACGTTTTCTGGAGTAGTGTACACTGGATGGATTATATTTATTTCATTACTAGCTGTCACTGTTGGCTCAACCGGTCTCTTATTTGACTGACCAACTATATCCTTGTTACCAAATGCGTAGGTTTTTTGTGTAGTTGATGCAGCTTGAGAACTCTTCGTATATTTTGAGTCGAATGGTTCTTCTGTTTGTGAACCAGTGTTTTCATTCCTATTTTGAGTGTTTTCATGCCTATTTTGAGTGTTTTCATGCCTATTTTGCGTGTTTTCATGTCTGTTTTGAGTATTTTCATGCCTGTTTTGAGTATTTTCATACCTATTTGGAGTGTTTTCAAATGGTTTGTATGTTGATGGCTTGATATCTACAGCATCAACTGGCATTGAAGTTGATCTGCTTGGTATATTAAACTTATTTGGACGATGTTCTTGATTTAAAATATTTTTTAATGGATTTCCGAACGTTGGTCTTGGTTTTACTGTGGGTTCTGGCTTGTAGTTATTTTCATAATTATTTAAAGGAATACTAAAAACAGGTCTTTGTGTTTCTTTTGTTTTATGGAAAGGTCTGTAGCTTGGGGTATGTAAAAAGACATTTGGTTTGCTACTGTGACCATGTTCAGAACTATACCTTGTCTTATTAACCACGTGGTTTTCTTTTGGTTTAAATGGACGAGGTTGTACAACATTTGGTTTGGAATAATAAACCATTTGATTGTATTTTGTTGTTGGACGATGAGTTGTTGGTTTTACAGTTGTAGTTGTTGAGGTGCTGATCTTTAGTATTTCATAAGGTACTTGCCCAGGTCGTAGAGGTCTAGCAACTGATTCCTGGATAACTTCTCCTTCTTCATTAGTGTCTTCTTTATCATCATCTTCTTCTTGTTTATAAATATTTTCAATATTTAAAACAGGAGCAGATGTTGCTTCGTAGTTCAAAGGAATAGTTACAGGTTTTGGATGGTTTTGTACATGGTTGGTTTGTACAAGGTTGTTTTGTGCATGGTTCTGGTTGCTTTGTGCATGGTTTTGGTTGCTTTGTGGATGGTTTTGGTTGCTTTGTGGATGGTTGTGGTTGTTTTGGGCATGATTGTGATTGTTTTGACCATGGTTGTTGTTGTTTTGATTGAAAGTTTTTGCTGGTGGTGGAGGTGTCATGTACTCCAAAGGTGGTGGAGCAATTGGTCGACTTGGTGGGAAGTGTTTTGAAGGATAATGCTTAGGTGGTATATTAGGGTGTGGTAATTTTTGTTGCAACTGATGTTCGTTCCAGTTGTTTTGTTGTCTGTTTCTATGCCCAAGGAGAATATCATTTGGTAGATTTCCATCCAGTACAATACCATTTGGTAAAACATGTTCATTGATATTATTCAGAGGTTGAGGTGATACGTTAATATTTATATCACCATTGCCATGGACATGGATTGATTCAAATTCTGGTGGATTTAGATTGAAATCTGTTGGAGGTCGAACGCCTCCTGATACATCAATATGCAAGTGTGGTCTTTCTTGATTTTGAACAAATTGAGGTCTTTCCTGAGAAGTTGGATTATGGTGGTGTGGTTTTTCATGTTGTCCAAAATGTACATTGGGTCTTTCATGGTGTCCAGTATGAACATTTGGTCTTTCTTGGTATGGAACATTCTGTGGCCTTTCCTCAGAAGTTGGATTATGGTGAAGATGTGGTCTTTCATGGTGTCCAATATGGACATTGGGTCTTTCTTGGTGTGGAATATTTTGAGGTCTTTCCTGGTGTAGAATATTTTGAGGTCTTTCCTCCGAAGTTGGATTATGGTGAGTTGGTCTCTCATGATACACAGAACCTATATGAACATTAGGTCTTTCTTGATGTCCAGGTCCATCATGAGGCCTTTCAAAATGAGGTCTTTCTTGGTTTAAGTTTGGTCTTTCCTGTGTTATTATTCCAGGACGTGGTCTACTTTCTTGTACAATCACACCTGGGTGTGTATTTTCAGGCACGACAACTCCAGGGTAACGATTTTCTAGACCATAATGTTTTTTGTTTACACCATGATGCGGTCTTACTTCTGGAGTAATAATTCCCGGGCGTGAGTGTTCTGGAAACACAAATCCATGGTTTTGGTTTTCTGGTGTTACAATACCAGGTCTCTTCTCTGGAGTAACTATACCTAAATGAACAACTTCACCAAAGTTTTCATTTTTGATCAAGTTTAATGAACCTGGTGGTATATTATGTTGAAGATCTCCATGGTTAATCACATGTACATTAAAATCATCACCATGGTTTATCATTCCGAATGAAATTGGTGGAACTTGGACATTGATATCATGGTTGAAATTTGTGTTAAAGTTTATAACATTCTTATTTGGATTTTCATTGGATAACCCAAATGAAAGTGGAGGAACATTAATGTCGATACCATGATTAATGACACTTGAATCAACATTAATAACACCACCAACTTGTTTTTGATTTGAGTTAAGATGTACAGTGTTTACTTGACCAAATGGTTTTTTGTAATCAATTCCAACGAAACCAGGACTATTTTCTGGTTCTGGATAAGGTGAAGGATCATCAAAATACTGTCCATTTTTATGTGGTTCTATTGTTCCACCAAAAATTAACGCAGAAGTACTACTTCCATGTGGTATAACCACATTAGCAACTTGTGATGGTTGTAGGTTAACTAAAAGTGGTTGTCCAGTTGATCTTTCAATAACTTCTGGTAGCGAAATTGGGTCCCCAACTGGTGGTTTTATGTTTATCTCATTAAATGGTTTACCAAGTATTAAAGTTGGTTGTTCTTTGCTTGATTGTAAGTCTTCATTCCATGGTTTGTTTACTTTTTCCTCAGCAAAATTATTTTCAGGTACATGTAGCTGATGGTGATTTAAATTTAGATTTGGCAATTTAGGCAAATCTCCATTAAAAGGTGGGGGATTATATTCCACGTTTTGATTTTGATTAAATGGTGGTGGACTTAGATTAAATCGATCTTTATTCTTGTCTAATTCGTTTGATAGTTGTTTATCTTGTTCCAAATAACTAGGAGGTGGCGGAATACTTTCCCCATAACTATTATACTGTTGGATTGGAATTGGTGGATTTGGAACAGGTCCATTGTAGTCGTTGTATCTATTATTTATCTTAATAGATGGCTCTGGTCGATGGTCTCGAAGTACGTCATTATTTCTTTTAGGCCATTGTTTATTAGGTAAAGGTGGAGGTTTCATACCTAATGGAACTTCATCTCTATGTTCATTCTTTTTGTGTTTTTGTAAATTTGGTATCCTTGGACCAATCACTGCAGGTTTACCAACTATAACATCAGAATTTGCTGTTATGACCTGTCCAGGAGAAATTGGTATACCTCCATTGACTAATGGGCTTTCATGTGTTGGTTTACCGATAACAACCTGGTTTTTGTAGTTCTCTTTTAACCAGTCTGGGTTTGCTGGGAGATTGTATTCAAAACTTGGGACGTCTTGACTCTCTGCTACTTCTAAACCTTCTTCTATTCCAACAGGGATATATATTGGGGAACGATTTTGGAGATCTATTTCTGGTGGTTTTGTAACTGTTGTGGGTTTTGGTGTTATGAAAGTTGTAGTTGTGATATTATCACTACGACGATTACCATTTAAGTTTGTTTTTATTAAACCTGCCATAGCATTGATAACAGGACCCAAAGCTGTTAAACTATTACTCAATGAATCTAGATTTAGTAAATTTGACACTCCAGGCTTTCCTGTTTTGTTTAAAGGTTTCTTTTTGACTTCAGTGGCATTTCCTTTATTATCTACAATTTTTGTAGGTTTTATTTTGTCTTTTACACCAGTAGGTTTAACAGTAACTGCATGTTGAGACGCTTCGGCAACACCTTGGTCAACAATCTCCGAACTTAACAAAGAACTCATTAGATTATGTTTGGTTTTGGTTTTTTGAGCTGCTTTTGTTTTAGAACTTAGTGTTGGTGTTAGAAAATTAGCAAATGGATCGTCATCAACAAACACAATTGTAGATCCAGTAATTACAGAAGGTGTGGATGGTTCTAAAACTGTTTCTTTTACAATTGTATTTATTATAGAACTTGTTGGTTCTATTTTAGTTTTTGTGGGTTTGATTTGATTTTTATGGACTGCTGTTATTTCTATTTCTTCACCACCGAATAAAGTTGCAGTTGTCACTACACTTTTTAGTGTTCCACTTTTAAGACTTTGGCCCAAGTTACGGACTAGTGTAGGGTCTAAGACGTTGTTTGCTATGGATTCTGTGGCTACATTTTCCACGGTTTTTGTATTAGAACTAACAGTACTCTTCTTCTTGTTCTGTGCTTCTTGTAAGAATGTTGTGAAGTATGTATAGGTAGTCAAATAAGTTTTAGTGACATATATGTCAATTGGGACTGTACTAGTGACTTTTTCTTCTATTGGAGTTGTTTTAATTGGGCTTTTAGTTATAGTTTGTGTTCTTTTAGGATGCAAATACAATTTCTCCGTCACAATATCGCTAGATGTTGACACATTGGTTTTAACAACTGTTTTATCTCCTTCTAGGAAAGTGTTGTAGTATGTATACGTCACGAAGTATGTTTTTACTACGTCTGTTGTGGAATAGTCTCTTGTGGGTGTTGCTACTATATCCTCAACATCGTAAGCAGTGTATGACGTCATGACTGACGTACCTTGAGGTGGGATTGATTCGGTTATGACTACTTGAGTTAATACGTCTGTTGTGCTGATTACTTTTTGCTCTGTTCCTTCGACCAAGGTTTTTGATAGAGTGACCGTGCTTAGATAGGTGTTGGTGTCCAGTACTGGGGTTACAGACTCTGATGGTTGAAGAAGAGAGAGGTAATCGTCTGGGGCTGTTACTGTATTGGCAACAGTGTGTTTGGAGGTGATTACCAAAGGTTGTTCATCATCCATTATTGTGTTGAAATAGGTGTAAGTTGTATGGAAGATTCCAGTTGCCAAGTTTGGGTTCTAAAACATTAAATTAAGATTAATATCACAGATTTGATTTTGGATTATGGAGGTTTTTATAAATTGAGTAAGAATTTATTAAAATCTTTTTGACTGAAGCTAAATTGGTGTCTTACTTATTATGTCTGTTTATTTGTATCCATAAGTTTTGAGACATACGATTAATCTGATTAAGATACGACTCCGTAATAATAATAATAATAATAATAATAATAATAGCTAGTCCACTAGTCTCTAGTATGACGCGGCTCAAAAGGTTGCTGAAGTTTGAGATTAGTGGACGCTTGTCAAGACCTGACAAACCCCATAATAATAAATAAAATAAAAAGTAAACTTGTACATTATACAACTTTTAGTCAGTCAGATTGTTACATGATACATAACATGGCATAACCCATAAAATAACATAGGTACTATATTATAACTTGTTGTACATTTTGAAACTAATATTGTTAAACTCCTCGAAAAACATATTTTTTAATGTTTTTTTGAAAATATTGAACGGCGATGATAATGCTCATGGGTAATAAGTTGAAGAAACGAATAGAGAAATAATTCGAAGCGTTTCTAGATGTGTTGATACGAATAAAATTAGAACGGATATTGTTTTTAGAGCGCGTGTCATGCGTGTGTTGCGCACTAAAGGTAATATACGTGCTCCTATGCTTATATATGAATATAAGGCACTCGTATATAAATAAAGATGGTAGGGTCATTATTTTAAATTTCACAAAAAGATCACGACACTCAGCGCGAAAAGGAATACCTGCAATAACTCTAATCACTTTTCTCTGAACAGCGAAAATTACCCGCAGCTGAATGGCCCTATATTATTAAATCATATCTTAGGTGGACTCAAAAAGGGAAAAATAAGCTTTTAATATCTGTGCTGATTTCAGATTTTAAATTTCTTATTAAGTAGATAGTAGAACGGAGTTTTGTACTGAGGAAATCGGTGTGTTGGTCCCATCGTAAGTGAGGGTCCATATGTAATCCAAGAAATTTAATAAGGAGGATTATCGAAGTGTTTTCTGTTGTTCAGCAGCAAGGACTGAGTTTTGTCTGAGTTAAGGGTCAGATTGTTACTATTAAACCATGACTTAGCACTGTCTACCAGAGAAATATCCATTAAAAGTGAATCGAAATCAGAATTACAAGCCAGCAGAGTTGTATCATCAGCATACAGAATAGTTTTAGCATTTAAAGAAGAAGGGAAGTCGTTTATATAGATTAAGAAGAGAAGAGGTCCAAGGACGGAGCCTTGTGGGACACCAAAGTGCAAAGGAAGATATTCAGATTTGGAACTGACAATTTGCGTAAATTAAACTTAAGTAACATAAAGTTATCTTTGTACTTAATCGAACCTTGAAGTTTCGCAAAGAGTAGGGGAGACCAGGGATAGTTACACTTTTCACATTTCAATTTTTTACATTTTTTTGGACGGTCTTATTCTAATAAATTTTGCTCCACTTAAAAGTTAGGAGTTTTTGGTATGAAGTGGCATGGAATTAAACTTCTAATAACCAGGAAAATATTTAATTATAAATTTACAAAATTTCAATGCTGCTGTGACAAATAGCCCTGATCTTGAGATTTGTTGTTAAAAGTGTGAAACATGGTTGCGTCTTGGTATCTACCTGAGTGAGTGTTATTCCTGGGGTTGCTGTTGGCGTCGGTACGATCTTAAATGAGTTCCTTTCCTCGGTAGCAGTGTTGGAGATGACCTGCTCATGACTCTTGACCGTAGTGCTACCATTTTCCAAGTACGTCGTCAAGTATGTGTAGGTTGTCAAGCACGTTCTTGTCACAAATTTATTTGCAATCTGCAACACAATTTCAGTTTTACACACATTCGATTTAAAACAAACATTTAATACACATAGGTCTGTTCGGAAAATAACCGAACATTTTGAATTACGCGCCAACGGGGATATTTACTGATATGCAGTTGGCAGCATTTCGTTTCGCATACCTCCTCTGTAACCACATGTTCTTGGATTGTTGATATTTCGTTTAGTTTTCGTGATATTGCTATTTGAGTGCAATGTGTTTAAGTATTAGTGGCGATTTTTGAAATGTGCGATTTTCTGGAGCAACGATGCAATGTAAAATTTTGCGTGAAACTTGAGAAAACTTTCACAAAAACATTTCAACTTTTGAAACAAGCTTACGGAGACGTAGCTCTGGGTCGTACGCAATGTTCAGAATGGTTTTCAGGATTTAAAAGTGGTCGTCAGTCAATTAAAGATGATCCTCGACCAGAGAGGCGTTCGACTTCAATTGATGACTCCCACGTTCAGAAATTCAACGATCTGGTGCGTGCAAATCGCCGATTGACAGTCAGAGAAATTGCAGAAGAGGTTAGCATCTCAACTGGGTCATGCCATGATATTTTGACTGAAACATGCATCGAGTTGCAGCAAAATTTGTTCATCGTTTGATGATAGAAGAACAGAAACAAAATCAACTGGACTTTTGCGGCAACTCCTTGAACATGCCAATGACGATGAGACATTCAAAAGTTTTCCCCAGTTTCACGCAAAATTTTACGTTGTATCGTTGCTCCAGAAAATCGCACATTTCTAAAATCGCCACTAACACTTAAACACGTTGCACTCACATAACAATATCTCGAAAACTACATGAGATATCAACAATCCAAGAACATATGGTTACAGAGTAGGTTATGCGCAACGCAATGCTGCAAACCGTATATCACTAAATATCTCCATTGGCGCGTAATTCAAAATTTTCTAAACAGACCTCGTATGTAGATTTTGGGAATTTAAAAATCCTAACTGTAAAATGTCCTTACCTCTGATGCATCTTGCGGCAACAGCATCTGCATATGATCTGACAAAGTACTAGGTGCCAATGTTATTGGCCTGTTTGCCGTTGATAATATGCGCCTAACATTGGGTTCTCCAGGGTAGGTGCTTTTGTCACCAGCGACTATGACTTCGACTCCATTGGACATTATTCGTGTTGCCAAGTTATACCTGGCTTCGTCCAAGAACTTTCTTCCTTCATTCTTTAATTCTGTGCATAAAATATGTTCAAAAATACATTCTAAATAAAGGTACAACAAAACTTGGCTATAAGTTAATAATAACGTTCCACACCGTTTTCTTCCCAATAATTTACAGATAAATAATTACTGGAACGGAATAATTTTTAATCAGTATATAAGATGGGATAATTCTATAACATCCTGCAGGAGTACAACACTGAAGTTGTAAGACTTATGAAGCAATGGATAAAAGAACAAAGAAGAAACATTGGAATTAGAAACAGACGTAATTTTAATGTGCAACATAGGAAAAACTCTTAAATTTTAACTTTGTAAGTTTACTTGTAATTTTATTTTACACATTGCTTCATACACAATATATTTCCAGCCCCTGAAGATGGTCTGAATATCAGACCGAAATATTGGGCATCAGTAAGAGTTTTATTTCAATTATTTCCTTTTAATACTTGACTATTATTTCTACCAAATTATTTTAGTTAATATACTCTTTCAAATAAGCTTCCGCGCGGTGAATTTTCCCAGTGGTGAATATTTCGCGTTGAATTTTCCGCGGTTAATATTCCGCGGTGAATTTTCCTAGATCCCTAAAAAACAAATATGCACGAACATAAATGAATATAAACCAACTAGAACATACTTGGACGGTGTAGAACAAACCTCAACGAACATAAACATAAATGAACAAATATTAATGAGCACAAATAAACCTGAACGAACATTAACAAACATGAACGAATACGATTTTTAACGAATATCAACATCAATATATCGAAAAATGAGCAAGCAAGACGGAATAGGAATAAGCAATTAGGCATTCGTTCATGTTTTACCAGTCCTTTTACGATTTCCACAGTACACAACCACATACACGAGTACAAACGGTTTCCATTCAAGTGTAATACCCTTTTCACACTAGAATTTTAAGATCGGATGTTAAAGTGAATGTATCTTTAAACGCTAATGTGAAACCGTATGGCCTCGTCTAAATACAAGCGATGTTTAAGACAGAGATCTGCGTCTTAAACATCGTCCGCATTGCCAACTTAATTTCTATTATAAAAAAATACTCCTTGAATTTGTGCTGTCAACATTTTATATTATCATAAACAAGAATACTGTATTATATCGACGTTATAAGAAGTTTATACTTATTGTTATAATAAAATTATTTATTTTAATAATGTGTTTAATAAAATACAGAGCTACAATAATTGAGATAAAATGTATCGACTTACATGTTAATACAGGTGTAATATATTCTTTATTGTAGTGTTTTTATTGTAGAATGAAATGAAATATCCATATTTGTTTATAATAATTCAAAATGTGCGTCTGCGCAGACAGTTCAAAACTGGTAATTTCATGACGGTAACTTAAGGTCAAAATTACTGTAGCTGATGACAGCACCAGAGATTTAAACATCAAGTGTGAAAGCATACCGATGTTAAACAACGGTGAACTTAAAGTTCACCGTTGTTTAACTCATCTTAAAGTTCTAGTGCGAAAAGGGTATTAGATAGCGTTTATTCATTTTTGTTTGTGGTCGTTCTTTATCTATCGAGCATTATTCTTTATAGAATCCCAAAAATATGGCACTTTATAACCTCGTGAATTATATTTGCAATAAAATAACTTATAGCGCAGTTTTGTTGTAATGACTTAATAATATATATTATGGATAACCTAGAGACATTTTTAAACATTTTTTTTCATATTTAATATGTACATATTTCCATTTATAGTACATAATATACATAAGACCTGAAATTGGAATTTTTTTACAACATTAAAACAATTTTTATACATTTTTATATACAGACCAAATGTTAGACTAATTTAGAAAATTCAAAATAGAAAGAATTTTAAATTTTGAGGGTTAATTTTGGGTAAATTTAGAGGGGGAGGTTCTTAATTATTTTAGTTGAACAATCAATTTTAAATATAATAGTATATTTTGTAATAAGGTTGGAATGAGAAAATTCGATGCGAGTGGAACATTCCGAGCGTGAGGAACCACGAGCATCGAATTTTCTCTTCCAACCGAGTCGCAGACCTTACTTTCTCCACGACCACCAAAAAGAAAAAGAAAATTTAACAAACATTTTATCTTAACAAATAATTTATATTACATAACAAATTAATCAATTAAACTTATTTTTGTATTTATTATTTGTTTAATTTTAATTTAATTTGTCGCACACCGGCCACTATTTTAGTACTTTTTAGGTTATGTTGCATTTATTTAATGTAAACATTGCATATATTTTAATGTTACCCTACAAAAACAAATGACAACAAGCATGGAATTGTTATTCCATAACAAGTGATGGAATGAAATACACAAAATGCATAAGAAGATAAGTGCTTTAGAATAACATTCCAACTCTTGTGTTAGAATATTAACTTTCTGTAGTCAAAATTGGTTTTAGAATTGGTAAATTCTATAGTGGTCGTGGAGAAAAATATTTCTTTAATCAGATAAATTATAATAATTGATTGATCAACATTTTGTTAATATACGAAAATTCCTTATTTTTTATATATTTCGTGATATTAAATACAAGTCAAACAAATTAGCCATACAATGTGTATTACTTATTTTTTTTTTCGATTTTTAGACCAACCTTTCTGGATGACGAAATTAATAACTTAATCAAAAATTCCTGTTGGACTATTCCGGTTCACACTAATATGCATTATAAAGATTTTTTTTTGTATTTTAGACCAACGCATTAGGATCATAATGCGAGTAAAAGTTTTTTTTGCCGAAACAAGAGCTGTAAACTGAATGAATGTGAAAATTTATGGTAACCAAGAAAACTCGCTTTCATTGGTGCCTATCCTTTTCCAGAATTTCTAGATTCTTCTATGATTTCGACGGATAAAACTTACAATAAGAGGACAATCTATTAAAAATCAGAAGTAATTTCCTTGGTAACCTTTAAATTATAGTTATCTCATTAGGGAAACCAAATAATATACGTCACAAAACAGACAGACGTCCCCTTATATATACGAGGGATGTTTCCTAAATTCTGGGAATTGTGCTATAATTAAATTACGCAGAACTTATAGGAAATGTTGTTGGTGCCAGACAAGTCTTGACATGTTTATGCAACTATCTAGTTCAATATTGTTCAGTCTGATTTAGGTGATCGACTGATATAGACGCGTTTTCATATCACTGTTTTTGTAACCATGGAAGACACAGCAAAGTCTCAAAGAGCAATAATTTTCTTTTTGTGGAAAGAAGGTGTGAAAAAATCAGAAATTATTCAGCGTCTGCAAAGAGTATTTGGTGAGTCTGCAGAATCCAAAAGTACTGTTTATCGGTGGATCGATCGTTTTAAAACCGGTAGAAGATCACTAGAAGACAATCCACGCAGTGTGCGCCCAAGCACGTCGGTAAATGAATGAAACATTACTGCCGTCGAAGACCTACTGAAAGAGGACAGGCGAATGACTATTCGTCAAATTAGTGTGCGCCTAGGGATAGGTACACGACAAGTTCATGACATCTTGCATGATTGTTTGGGCGTTAGCAAGGTTTCGCCGTGCTGGGTGCCAAGGCTGTTGGGACCAGAACAGAAACTCAATAGGTCTGATACTTGAGGACGGCTTAAAAAAATAGTTTATCGTTGGGATAAATGTATTCAGTTAAATGGAGATTATGTTGAAATACTACATTGTAATATTGACGAAATTTAACAAAATAATAAAAATTATAGCTAAATTCCCAGAACTTTGGAAACATCCCTTGTATTTAAAGATTAATTTGAACATTACTGATATTATATTAATAGATAAGGAATTTTCGTTAAGTTGTTTTTTGGTGTTATTATTAGAAGAACTCACCTATATCTTTGTCGTTATTGGAAGGACCGTCAATGAGGACAGTGGAAGTCAACGAGGAGTATGGGTCCGTCAAAGTCACTGTCCTTGTCAAAACTCTGCTGTCAGTAACGGTCAATGTCTTCACCTGAGGTTTAACTTCAGTCGTTGATGTCACTATTTGTTCATTATCATGTACACGAGTCACTATAAACGTGTACGTTCGCAATCGGGTTGTTTCGATAACTTTCGTTTCGTAAAGGGTTGAAGTTTCAAGGATAACAACTGGGGTAGGTTTAACAGTTGTAGATGGAGTAGAAATGGTAGTTGTAGGTTTAATAAGGGTTTGTACAGAGCTGATTTCGCTAGTTTGGATTATTGAGGACATTTCTAAACTGGGGAGGACTGAAAAAGTCTCACTTTGTTTGTCAGAACTTGTTATTACAGTATCTACCTTTGTTGCTTCGAGTACCTTCGTCATTTCTTCGGTAACTGACTTCGTCATTGTTTCTTCGGAAGGAAGTATGAATAGATTGGTGTCAAATATTGTCTCTATTTTAGTTTCTTCGGTGGAAGGAAGAATGAAGAAATCTGTATCAAAGATTGTTTCAAACGAAGGTTCCTCTGAGCTATCTTCTTCGCTTTCTTCGTCTGATTCATCTTCTTCATCATCAAATTCTTCTGCACCATCCTCTTCTTCTGAATCAACATCTTTTGGTTCATATTGCTTAGGGTTTAGTGTTGTTTGGCTTACTTCCTCATCTGAATTTTCTGTTGTTGTATCGAAGTATTTTGCTTCAGTGTCAATATTTTTGATTTTGGTAACTTCATCAATGATTTGTGTTTGAGTTGGTTTGCTTAACAAGCGTTTCTTAGTAACTATAACTGTTCTTCTGCGTGAAGATTTAGTGGTTGGGGTTAATAGTCTTTTTTTGGTAACTACAACTCTTCTACGCTTAGGATGAACAGTAAAATCCTCGGTTAGTGTGGTGTTAGATATGGGTCGTTTACGAATTAATTTCTTAACAACTCTTCTGTTAGTGTCTCTTTTGTGTTTTTGGTTTTGTTTGCCAAGCGAAACGTGTAAAGTGTTTGTGTTTAAGTACGAGGTGCCCCCCGAGGTATTTAATAACGTTTCGACCTTTGGCGTGAGTGGGGCGTTCTCATCTAGGTCGCTTACAATAAAAAATTACCGGAGACAGCATTGTCTTGACCGGTAACTGAGGCCTCACTTCTCACATATTTCGTATCTGTATCCTGGGGTTCTGAAGCATCAATATACTTGCTTATATCCCCTAAGATACTTTCTAAACTCTCTGTCTCAGAAACTACTTCAGAGCTTTCGATACTATCACTCATTGCTGGCATTATAAATTTATCTAATGCTTCTGTTGAGCTTATTTCGTAAATTGCTCTTGAAGGTTTTACTTCTACATATTCTTCTGTTCCTCTCTTCTTTCTATTGTTTTCTTCCCCAAGTGTTACTGTTGATAAAACAGTACTAAATTCTCCAGGTCTTCTTCCAGAGACGTACAAAGTTATCACACTCGTTTCTTTGGGTGGTGGCGCAATTTCAACAGGCTTCTGAACTCTAGACTTCTTCCTTGAAGTCTTCTTTCTTGGCTGTTCTTGTACGGTGTCTTCTGCCAATAGTTGTTCGTTAGCAACTTCTTTATCTTGTACGTCATTAGCAACATTTAAGTTATCTTTTAGAAAATTTAGAGGTGTTGTAAAATCTGTAAAACCAAATTGTTGTTGAAGTTGTTGTTGCTGTTGTTGTTGTAATAAAGGATTTATTGGTTGTTGTTGTTGTTGTTGTTGTTGTTGTTGTTGCAATAATAGAGGCAACAGCAAACTGTTAAGTTGTGCGTTGTTATTAGCAACAGTTGGTGTTACTATAATAGTGTCAGTCAAAAATTCTGTAGCTGTTATCACATTAATGCTACTATCAATGATGGTGGTCAAAATTTCTTTTCCTCTAAATGTTAATGGAATGACAGTTGATGTAGCATCAGTTACTGTTGTTACGTAGGTTGTTGTTCTAGTTTTAAATTCAGTTGTTGGTGTAGGGTTGGGTTGGTTTTGGTTTTGTAGTGCCAAAAGTGGGTTTTGTTGTGGAATTCCCAAGTTACCCAACAATAGTTGGGATAGTAGAATATTTGCTAGAGGTGCCTGAGCTGCTAGCTGTGGTTGTATTGTTTGTATAACTTGCTCAACTCCGTAAGCAGTGCTTGGGATAATATGAGAGAAAGAAGTTTTTCGTCCTCTTATATAAGTTGGTGTGAAAATAACACTCTGTGTTGGTGTTTCGTTTAAGATGAATTGTGTGATTTCTGTAGCTCCATTTCCTGCAATCCCAGTAGATTCGGCTAGTAAATAAGTTATTTCTTTACCAATTTCGTTGTATTTGGTTGAATATTGTTGTGGACCTAATACTTCTGTACTTAATTTTGCGGTGACAATATTTTTATATTCAGTTATTTTACCATTTACTACAGGGATGGTTACCTCAGTTGGTATTTGATGGGTGACAGTTATTGTTCCATCAAATGTTGGTACGACAAAGTTGTCCAATTGATCGTTCCTTTGGCGTGATCTGGAAGTACTAGATCTTCTATTCGCAGTTTGACGAGCTCTGCTAGTTGTTCTTTGATAACTAGGTTCTTCAGTTCTTGCGTTATTATTTCTTAGCCTAGGGGCTTTTGGTCTTGAAGCTGCTTGTTTTGTAGTTGTTCTTCTGGATGAAGTTGTTGGTCTTTTGAAGTTAGATCTGGTTGTTGTTGAATCTTTTTCACGTAAAGTAAACTGTGCTCTACCTTGTGAAGATGAACGGGTTGGTGCAATTCTTCTAGGGGAGCTAGTAGTTGGTTGACTTGTTGTATGTCCAGATCTTGGGCGAAAACGAGCTTGTTTACTGGTTCTAGTTGATTTTGCTGCTTCTGTAGTTGGTTCTTCAGTCGGTGCAGCCGTAGTTCTACCAGTTGGTCTCCTAAATCTGGAATATGGAGATGTTTGACGTTTTGTCCTTCTTCTAAAAGTCACGAATGGTTTAACTTGTACAGGAGTATATGCTCTGCCTTTTCTACTTTCAAGAACTGGAGCTTTTTCTGTTTGTGAGTTTGTGTTACTACCTTCAAATTCAGTATCTTCTTCTGGTTCTACGTCTAAGTCATCTTCATCCAAAATGTCTTCTTCTTCCTCTTTTGGTTCTTCAGTTGGTGGTACTTTAGCTTTGAAGAGATTTCTTGGAGGGAATAAACCGTTTCCAGCTCTTGGTCTGTTTTGTAAGGCCACTACAGGATTAGGTCTTCCATTTCCTCGTGCTCTTGGTTTTGGTGTGGTTGTTGTAGTCTTTTGACGTAAATTACCGTTTCTTCTCGGTGTTGTTGCAGTTCTGGGAGTAGTTGCAGCCGGAGCTGGTCTAGGTAGAGGTGGTCTTCTGAATCTTAACAGTGGATTTTGACTTCTTCTGAATGAACTTTCAGTTGTGGACAAAGGTAAAGTGGTATCTGAATCAGTGTCAGTTGAATCGGTTGGTTCATCTGTTACTAAGGTAGTTAAATCATTGCCTTCATCATTATCAGAAGGTGGAGGAGTTACAGAAGCAGGATTTCTATTGAATTGTGAGGATAAGGAAGGACGAATTGCTCCTCTAAATCCTCTGGAGCTACTAGCAAAGATATTAGAACTTGCTCTACCAGCAACACCACTTGATGTTCTAAAACCTCCACGTCTACTTGCCCCAAAACCAGAAGCAGTTGGTTGAATTCTAGCTGAAGAACTTCTGCCTCTAAACGAAGACCCTGCAGAAGAGCTTGTTGTTGCTCTACCTCTGTTGCCAAATCTTCTAGAACCACTTGGTGTTGCGCTTACTGAAATACCAGCAGAACTCTTTCTATTTCCACTAAATCTTCCTCGTGTACTTTCTGCTTTCAAAGCAGGTGTGGCTGTGATAGTTGGTGTTAAATCTGACCTTGTTATAGTGGCAGCACTAGCGCCAGAACCCTTACGTTTGGGAGCAAACGTAGGTCTGTTTCTAGATACGAAAGGTCTGATTACTGGAGTAAAAGTACGTTTCTTTGTAGTGAAAGTAAGTCTCGATTTTACTCTACCATCATCATCTTCTTCACCTTCTTCATCATCTTCGTCTCCTGTCGTGTTTTCATCGTCGCTTCGTGTGCTGTCTTCATTCAAAGAACCTTCAATGACAACTGGGGAAGGTGATATTGGTGTGGCAGTTGCAGCAATTTGTCCAGGAGCTAAGGTAGCAGTTGGCGAAATAGATG
This sequence comes from Liopterus haemorrhoidalis, assembly GCA_963971575.1. Classification (NCBI taxonomy): domain Eukaryota; kingdom Metazoa; phylum Arthropoda; class Insecta; order Coleoptera; family Dytiscidae; genus Liopterus; species Liopterus haemorrhoidalis. Next base: position 64,194,261 of record OZ020613.1, read on the forward strand.
GTGCTGTTGTTTTTTCAACAATAAAACTAGATGTGCTTTCTATTATTTGCGCATAACGTCCGTCTATCACAGTACCTAAAACTTTACTCTGGTATACTGTCGTTGTTTTATTTTGGACTATAGATCCTTCAATAAGTCTTACTAGTCCAGTTCTGTGTGCCAGAGCTACCGGATCTAGATCTGTAGGTAGTGCTGACTTTCTTTCTTCATCAACTCTTAAAGAACTCGTGCTTGTAATAACCTGTGCGTATAAGTTATCAATGTAAGTACCAATAGCTTGAGTGGTGTAGAAGAGGGTGCTAACACCTTCAGCATCTACTATTTTTCCTTCGTTCAAACTAACAACACCAGTTGGTTGTAATGTTGGTTGTAATGTTGGAGCTACAGAACTAGGAGCAATTGTTTCAGTTATAACCTTAGTTGTACTCTCTAGTACTTTGGCGTATAATCCATCAATATAAGTACCAAATACATCAGTTGAATACAATGTTGTAGTTGCGTCATTAACAATTGATGAGATTTCAGTTGAAAGAAGTCCAGTTGGGAACAAACTTGGCAACTCAGTCTTCGTCTTATCATCAGGGATTAGATTTTGGGTTGAAGTTTCAATTTCTGGTGTTGTTACTGTTGGTAAGTTGGTATTATTAACTACATTTGTAACTGTTTCCAATCTACTGTTGAGTACAGTACTGTTTCCAATGTAACTTGTTGTAAAATAAGTGTAGGTTGTATAGAAAGTAGTTAGATCATCAGTAGCACTTGTGGAGGTTGGTAATATTTCAGCTGATTGTGTTGGTATGATTGAAACAGTTGGTACACCTTCTAAAGTTGGTGTTACAACATTTGATACAGTTTCCTCCCTACTTGTTATCGTTGTAGAACCTTCTTTGTATAAAGTTGTCCAGTAGGTAAAGGTTGTAAAATAGGTGATAGGCAAAGTTGCTTCAATTGGATTAATTGTTTGACTTGGTGTTAAAGTTTCAGTGACTACATTTGTGATGGTTTCGAGACGACTAACAACATTGCTGGAAGTTGTTCCGTGGTACATTGTAGTGAAATAAGTAAATGTTGTGTAGCTAGTCTGTAGCAACAATGTTGGTGATGGAATAATTTCTGAGTCATTATTAGATTCAGCAACTATTTGATCATCTAGTATATTTCTTTTGTCAACATTATCTAAAATTCTTCTTTCACCCACTGAAGTACTGCTTCGTACATCTGTTACCATAATTTCGTAATCATTTTCGTTGAGAGTTGCTAAATCTAAGTACTGCGTTGCTATATTGTCGTTTGCTTTGGATCTAGTTAATGTGCTGTATGAAGGTTCTAGGTTTGCTCTGGAAGTAGCTAAAATATTGTTATCTAAGTGATCTAATTCTTTTTCGTATAAGTCTGTTACTTCTTCTATTAATTGTGTTCTTTGCCGAGAGATCGTGCTGTTATAAATGTTGGATGGTGTTACCTTTAGACTCATCTGGACTTGTCTGTTAACATCATCAACTTCTGCTACTGGTGGTTCGACTTGATTGCTTCCAAAGCGAGCCTTGAGGATGAAATCATCGTTTAGTAATGTGTTTTGGATTGCTACAGTCTCAGTTGGCTGGATGGCGCTAGGAGTTACATAGTTGGTATATACCTCAGTTCTGCTTGATATTTCAGTTTCTCCATCAACAAATATTGTTGTAAAATACGTGTAAGTTGTGTAATAAGTTTTGATTGTATTTGTTGATTGTATTAGTTTGTCGTCTAAGGCTGGAGTGGCGTCTTTAACATTGTTGTTTATTTCAGACACAGCTGGTAGTTCAGCTATGTTTGTTGGCTGAATATCAGCGAAATCTTCAAAAGTAGCTGGCTTAGATCTGAATTCTGAATTGATTAAACTATCATCTCTGGCAAATAACCCAGCAACTGCTGGATCTGTTACATCACTACCTGGTTCTAAAGTAGATGTTATTACATTTGTTTCCACAACTTTACGGCTTGATACTGAAGAAGTAGATTCTTGGAAGAAAGTCGTAAGATATGTGTAAGTTGTATACAAAGTTTTATAGATAACCTCAACTTCTTCACCACTATCAGTTGTTGTTTCAATTGGATCACTTTCTAATTCTGTTACATGTCTTCGTTCAGTTGTTATTTCACTTGGTGTTGTTTCAAATGGAGTTGTATTTTCATTACTGGCAAAAGTAGTTTCTTGCTCTGTTGTTGTGTCTTGTTCTGTTGTTGTTTCTCTTCTTTCTGTAGTTGTTTCTCTTCTATCTGTAGTTGTTTCTCTCCTTTCTGTAGTTGTTTCTCTTCTTTCGGTAGTTGTTATTTCTTTTCTTTCAGTAGTTGTTTCTTCTTCTTGAGTGGTTGTTTCAATATTCTTAATTGTTGTTGGTTCTTGAATTTCAGTAGGGTTTATTGTGATTGGTGAAATTGTGTTAGATGGTGATATATTTTCAACTGAACAAGGTTCTGTTTGTAAACCTATTTCGCTTGACACAACAACATTTGATTTGATGGAGGTTGTTGTTGTAGAATCTGTTGGGATGAAGAATGTTGTTAGGTAAGTCAAAGTCTTGTAGATTGTTGTTGGAACTATCCTTTCACCAGTACAAGAAACTTCAATATCATTTTCTTCAATGTTAATGTTATCAGTAACTCCTTTAATCTCATTTATGATTTCTGGAGTTGTTTCCTCTATTGGGATTGTACTTATTGTTTCTTCGCTTGTTGTAATTTCGTTGATAGTTGTTGGTTCTTTTTCTGTAGTGATTTTTTCAGTTATTTTCTCTGTGGTGTCAAATGGAATTGTTGATAAACCTTCAGTTTCTTCTTCAATAGTTGTTGGTGGATTGGTTGTTTGTTGGGTAACAGTATTAGCAATATTACCAAAAGTATCGGTTGGTAAGAAAGCATCATCTTCGAAGAATATCGTTGTTGCACCACCTGAAACTTTAGTTTCTGATTCGGTGTTTAATAAGGCAACATTCTGAGAATTTTCTGGTACACTGGCAGTTGGAAGAGGTTCTGTGGCTTGTTTACTAGCTTGTGCTTGAAGAGACAACAGTGCAAAGATTTGTTTAATCTGTTCATCGGAAGGAGTAGACAACATAACAGTTGCAGAAGAAGTCTCAGAAGGTTGAATTACTTCTTTAGAAAACATAGTTGTCTCAGATGTTTCTGTTGTTGATTCAATTGTAAACTGTGGTAGTTCTTCTGTTTTTTCAGTTGTTGTCTCAGCAGGTTCAACAAATGAAGTTTCATACTTATTAACATCTTGTTCATGTGCCAAAACTGATGATTTAGCTTCAATATCTTCGCGTTCTTCTTGTATATTCTTTTGCTTAGGTTCTCTTTGCCTGTTACTAGAATCAATTACCATAGTTGGTAAAGATGTTTGCATATTAAATCTGTGTCCATGCACTGTTTCTGTTTGCATCCCTGGTTCATGGGACATGAATGTTTTTACGCTTGTGGCAACACTGGGAAATACAGATGTTGGTTTGATAGTTGCAGCACCAGTTATAGAAGTTACATGACCACCTCCAAGATTTAGTTTACTTGTTGAGGTGTGTGGAGAGAATATAATTACAGTATCTCCAACAGTGGTGGTAAAATCAGCAAAACCATGATAAGTTACAGTTTGTAGGTCCCGGAAATCGTTTTTAATTGGTAGTCCTCCACGGAAGAGGAGTTTGGCTTTACGTTCTGCGGGTGTTGTTGGTTTGCTGCGTTCTGTGTTGACATCGAATTCTGGTAGGTCACCAAGGAAGGAGAATCCGCTTGGGGAGAAATCATTTCTGACTGTGAATGTTGGGAGGTGTACTTTTGGTTGGACCTTTGATGGTTCAAGAGCTTCGTATTTACGTGGTTGATCTCCATTGCTTGCTACGTCGTTTTCTGTGCTTTGGGATTTGATTTGGATGTTTTCTAGGTTGATGTTACGAGCAACAGGGTTTACTTTGAATACTTTAACATTGTTGGAGGCTGAGGTGCTGAAGGATTGAGAATATTTTTCTTTTAGAGGTTCTTGGTATGGTACTCTAGCGTGGGAGGTTTGTTCTGAGTTTAGTAGTTCTTCTTTTGATGTTTCGTGGCTTTCTTTTTCGATTGTTTCTTGTGGTTTCTTTTCTAGGATGTAGGGATTTTTGGGTTTGGTGGTTGGGAAGACTAGAAAAGTGTCAGCTCTGTTAGGAGAAAAATCGTCAGTGTTTTTAATGAAGTTATGTAGGTTTTTATTGATGATGTTGTTGTCAAAGTTCCATTTTTTGTCTTGGTATGTTCTTGTCGGTTGTTGTTGGTCTTTGTCGTAGAGCACCCGTGAGCTCTTTGTCAGTAGATGTGCGTATAGTCTACCGTTATCTAGGGTTGTGCCGAGTACTTGGGTGGCGTACTCGGTTGTTACACCCTCTTGGATAAAGGTACGGGCGGTGGATGTGAGAAGACCTACAGCGGGCTTCACGTTCAGGAACCGACCGAGGGACTGACGGCCGTGGTTGTCCACCAATAGCACAGTGGTGACATCTACAGAGAAGGCGAAGAAGACAAGACAAGAAATTTAGAACGACAGAACATAGCCAATGAAATATATGAAGGAGATGCATAAGCAGTATTATATAACCAACACCATAACTTAAAAATAAATCACTGGATATTATTGCCATAACTAAGAGGATGAGTAATTAATTATAAGGGATATGTTTATAAAATGTATTAAAATGTTTTTTAATATCCTTGCCTTTCGACAGACTTGGTCCATCGATTTACAAGTTTCGTTGTGTCCTTTGAACTAGATGTCCGGGATTTTGTGTGATTACCCCGAAATTAGTATTTAAATCTCGCGTTCTGCTTAAATTAAAAGTAATTTTTAGACCAACTCCTCTCAGAAATAGGGTGTGAAACAAAAGTTTTTCAAAAGTCTTGTAGAAATATTTGTTCAAAAATTTGTAAAATGTATGTGGAGACTTGTAGGAGAATTTTCTCTGTTTAGTCACCCGAATAAAAATAAATAAATAAATAAATAATTAAATAATTAAATAATTAAATAAATAAATAAATAAATAAATAAATAAATAAATAAATAAATAAATAAAATAAAATTTTGCTAGTTTATCTACGCATCGAGGTGTTTTATTTGATACCCTATTCAAAATATAAAAAAATAAATATTTATTGGGATAAATGTAAATATAAATTGGAAGCGATCTTGCGCAATGTTGTAAAAGAGTCAAATATTTCAATGAACAAAAAATATCATGCAGAATTTTATGTTCTTTTGTTGATTATTCATTGCAACTAAACCTCCATATCAAAATAGAAGGGACTCGTATGATTTACAAAAATCAGGTAACACGGAATCATTATCAGTAACCATTTGTAGAATACCGTCTCTTCGCAGATCAGGTCGTTTTACATCCGGCAACGTCGCCAAGAAGGAAAAGATAGTGTTATTGGGAGGACCCATTAGAGAGTATGGAAACGAACTACTCCATTTGCCCTCTTTGCATTCTTTTGAAAGGATTATAGTGTGTTGAGAAATAAGGGAACTATGTTACAAAATAATGTATAGCCTGTTTCCTTGGATTAATCAGAACTAGATTTTGAATTCTAGTAACTTTTACCTATTAAGCTTTTGATCATTTTGTTTAACAAAAGCCCACTTAAACCTTAAAAAGAGAGACAAACTCATGACAACTTACAAAAATGAAAATTCCAGTTAGTTCCGCTTAAACGTTTGGAATAGTCTATTATGTTAAATCTCTTTTTGTTCTATAGTGCGTTCAAAGGTGAGTTTGCAGTACAGGGCATATGGAGTAGTTCTTTTTCATACTCTCTAATGGGTTTGCACAATGACACTATCCTTTTCTTGCTTGTCGACGTTGCTCTAAAACGCGCTGATCTGTGAAGACGCAGTATTCTACAAATGGCCATTTGTTTTTGTTGTTATTTTGGTTTTTATAAGAGTTGATTTTTGTAAATCATACGAGTTTTTCATATTATTATAATTGACACATTTGACACTTTTACAACATTTGGCAACACCGCTCCCATTTTCCATAAGAGCTATACTGCAAACTCACCTTCGAACGCACTATATAATACATTTTATAAACATATTACGGAATATTTTTGAAACCCTCGTGTATTCAGAATAAATATTTAAATAAACTAATACACTAGTAAAACATCTAAATATATTTAAAATAATTCTTTATTACTTTATAAACGCTGGAACACCTATACACTTTTAATTTAATCTAGAAATAAAAATAAAATTTAAGGGCAAGAATATCCAATAATTAAAAAGAACAATGAAACTAGAAATAAGAGAACTACATAAGAATGAAGGGTATGAACAAAAGTGTAAATTAAAAAAAAAAAAATTTTATCTTTAAATTATTGAATGATCATATTTGGTGATGCAAAGTATGAACCTTGAACTGTTGAATCAATTGACATTTACCAGGTTCAATGATGAACTGTGATTGATGACACAACAATAAATTATTAGAAAGATGTGCGCATGATTGAAATGGTGCAAATTATGCTAAGCTTGTTGGTTGGTGAAAAATAAATTATAACCTGAAATGATTTTGACCCTAGAAAGTGGCAACTTTAGTAGACTTTGTTCAACATAAGAAAAACACAGGCGGATGTTAGCGGCTTCCATGTGCAGAAACCAAATTTCGTCCATTACGTTCCCAGCAAACATTTTTATCCGGACCAGTACTGGTAAAGCACATACTCGCCGGCATTGAAAGTAATGGGCCAGTGCTGGCATTTCGTACTGGGCCAGTACCCCGGTGTCCCGTGGCCCTTAGCTGGTCCATTGATGTATCAGTTGCTGGCCCAGCAACGGTAAAGTGCATTGAAAGTAATGGGCCAGTGCTGGCATTTCGCACTGGGCCAGTGCTGGCATTTCGCATTGGTCCAGTGCTGGCATTTTGCACTGGGCCAGTACCCCGGTGTCCCCGTGGCCGTTAGCTGGCCCAGCAACGGTAAAGTGCAAAATAATCGCATTAGTTGCAAGATTTATTTCTGACAGACTAGTGCTTATATTATACCCACTCTCTAGTGTTTCAAATGTAATATATGTGTACTTACCCAGTATTAAAATAAATTAATGGTTAGGTGCAAAATAAATACTCATTTGGCCATTTTCACCATCGTTGAATAAATTTATTTAACAAGTAAAGTTGACAATATCGCATCGGTTTTAAACTATTAATGAAGAAATTAACATTGCTGTCAATAGAATGATGCGATATTGTTAACTTAAGTTGTTAAATAAATTTATTCAACGATGGTAAAACTAGCCGATTGTAAATTGAATTAACAGTTATAATTTATTGATTTATTTATAAATATTAAATAAATATAATTTCAGGAATAACAGGAATTAGTTTCTTTAATTTATTAATTTAATGAAGAATTTTAAGAAAATGGTTTTCTGCCATTTCGGTCAAACCAATTTCATCCTAAAGATAAGGGGTGACTAATAATTTTCGCCAATATTCGTCTTGTATTATCTACCACATCTTTTCCCCCTGACTTGAAGAGTGCCAACCTAAAGAAATCATACTTGTTAAAATAAATTCAATAAACAAATTTTATAAGCATTAATGCTATAAGCTGTTCACTTTTGTAAGAACAAACTAGATCTGGTTATTTTGGTGATTTTTATAGTGTATTACTGACTTTTAGAAACTTGGTTATATTGTAAAAAAAGCTTTACAGTTTTGGATTAAGTTTGTATTATTTTAGGTTAGTATTATATTTACAAAATATTTAAGATGTCACTATTCAAAATGAAATATGACAAATTATATTTTTTAAATGACATATTTATAATCTTGTATCAGATTTATTAATAATTGAAAATTTTATTACATGAAAAAACTATGATTGAACTAAACTAAAAATTAAACAATTTAATATGAAATAGTTTGTGTAAACTACGTCCTTAAATCTAACAAAACACACACAAATCACAATAAAAAACTGTATAATGGTCACAATCAATAACTATTCAAATACACATCTTTAAAAACTATTCACCAACACGTCCGAACTTATACTAACAGAATATCACTTGTACCGACCCTCGAAGGCCACGCCATTAGGGTGTTTTATGACTAAGAACGGTCAGACTTTTCAAATTATTACATTAAAAAAAAGTTATAAACATAAGCACTGGCCCGCTAGAAATAACCTTGGATTAATACAAATAAGGAATGCTTATAAAATGCTGGTAAAGTACTTCGTATAGGCAGAGTGCGAAATACAAATGTGAAGTACATTATTAATACTGGCGTTGCACTTACTTCTGGTGCCAGCAATGTACCAGCGTAAAAGCAGTTTGCCGGCGTTCGGCCGTTAGTTCAATGTTTGCTGGGTTATCAATAGTTAGTTTAACACATTTCAATGGCGTCACTTACTTTGATTTGTTTTTGACTACGCGTCTTGTGGGATGTCGTTTGTTTATTTTCATTATTATTATTTATTTCTCGTACGTTTCAGTGTATGCCGTGTACTAATATGAGTAAAATGTATTTGAAATACATGATTTTGTTTGTTTGGTATCCACAATAATTGTTTAAAACCCTTATGTACGTCAATGTGATCAGCTATTTTCTTGCGCAGAATTGATGACGTAATTGTAACAATCAAAAACTACAAAAAGAATTCCTTATTTAAAAACCTCACCGCTGCCACCAAAAATGTAGAAGACAAAAGCAGCTAAAAGATCTCTTATTTAAAAAATCCCACTGCTGGCACCAATTTCTAACAGCCAGGGAGGGGTGGATTTTGGAAAAATAATTTCGAACTGATTTTTATCAGTTTCTCTGTTGATAGGAATTTTAAAGTCAAACAAGTGGGAAAATTTATAATAGTAAATTTATTATGTAAAAAGAAAAATCAATAAATGAAAAATAAAATTTAAAGTTAAAAAACAAAAAATATTTAATAAATGAAAAACAATTTTTTTTAAAACATAATGATATTAAAAAAATAAAATATAACCCAGCAAACATTTAACTAACGGCCGAATGCCGGGAAACTGCTTTTACTGCTGGCACCAAAAATAAGTGCAACGCCAGTATTAATAATGTACTTCACATTTGTATTTCGCATTCCGCCTATACGAAGTACTTTACCAGCATTTTATAAGCACTCCTTATTTGTATTAATCCAAGCAAACATTTTTATACTTTTTACTTAAAACTAAACTTTTTTTGAATGTAATAATTTGAAGGGTCTGACTGTTCTTAGTCATAAAACGCCCTAACGGCCAGTACCCCCTCGAGAGCCAGTACAAGTTGATACGTGTTGGTGGACAGATGTGTATTTGTCAAGATGTATATTTGAATAGTTATTGTTTTGTGAAAATTATACAGTTTGTTATTGTGATTTGTGTGTGTTTTGTTAGATTTAAGGACGTAGTTTACACAAACTATTTCATGTTAAATTGTTTAATTTTTAGTTTAGTTCAATCATAGTTTTTTTCATGTAATAAAATTTTCAATTATTAATAAATCTGTTACAAGATTATAAATATGTCATTTAAAAAATATAATTTGTCATATTTCATTTTGAATAGTGACATCTTAAATATTTTGTAAATATAATACCAACCTAAAATAATACAAACTTAATCCAAAACTGTAAAGCTTTTTTTACAATATAACCAAGTTTCTAAAAGTCAGTAATACACTATAAAAATCACCAAAATAACCAGATCTAGTTTGTTCTTACAAAAGTGAACAGCTTATAGCATTAATGCTTATAAAATTTGATTATTGAATTTATTTTAACAAGTATGATTTCTTTAGGTTGGCACTCTTCAAGTCAGGGGGGAAAGATGTGGTAGATAATACAAGACGAATATTGGCGAAAATTATTAGTCACCCCTTATCTTTAGGATGCAATTGATTTGGTCGAAATGGCAGAAAACCATTTTCTTAAAATTCTTCATTAAATTAATAAATTAAATAAACTAATTCCTGTTATTCCTGAAATTATATTTATTTAATATTTATAAATAAATCAATAAATTATAACTGTTAATACAATTTACAATCGGTCAGTTTTACCATCGTTGAATAAATTTATTTAACAACTTAAGTTAACAATATCGCATCATTCTATTGACAGCAATGATAATTTCTTCATTAATAGTTTAAAACCGATGCGATATTGTCAACTTTATTTGTTAAATAAATTTATTCAACGATGGTGAAAATGGCCAAAAGAGTATTTATTTTGCACCTAACCATTAATTTATTTTAATACTGGGTATGTACACATATGTTACATTTGAAACACTAGAGAGTGGGTATAATATAAGCACTGGTCCGTCAGAAATAAATCTTGCAACTAATGCGATTATTTTTTAATGCAACTATGCCAGAAACTGATACATCAATACAGCTAACGGCCACGGGGACACCGGGGTACTGGCCCAGTGCAAAATGCCAGCACTGGCCTAGTGCGAAATGCCAGCACTGGCCCAGTGCAAAATGCCAGCACTGGCCCATTACTTTCAATGCACTTTACCGTTGCTGGGCCAGCAACTGATACATCAATGGGCTAGCTAAGGGCCACGGGACACCGGGGTACTGGCCCAGTACGAAATGCCAGCACTGGCCCATTACTTTCAATGCCGGGGAGTATGTGCTTTACCAGTACTGGCCCGTATAAAAATGTTTGCTGGGAAGTTACAAAAATAAACTTACGTGGTCGACCGGACTCAGCTCTTGACTGGATCTGATGCATTACATATACACCAGACCACAGCCAGGAACCGAGTCAATTACAATAAAGTTTGATTCATATTTATGCCAGACATAATTTGCTAATATTATTATTTATATTCTGTCTAACCTTCATGATAAAATTGTTAGCATAGCAAAATTATGTTTTGCATAAACACTCTAAGTATTGTTATGAATAATATTTTTGTTATCAAAATAGTTCTGGTGGTGCAGCTGTTACATAATAGGGGATAGGCATGATTTTTTTTTTATTTTTTATTATATTCCTCTTGTTAAATATAAACATAAAAAACAGTTTTTATTTATTTTTTTGTAATTTGAAGGCTTAAAAAAATCATAAATGTATGTAGCGCGCGAAAACGACGTGTGACGTCATACCCCTTCTAACTGACGTATGACACTACTAGCTTACCGGCGTACATAGTCTCTTCTGAACTTATTTGTTTGTATAACTTTCATAGGTTATGTAAAGTTAGAGTGATTTTAGTTAAAATAAAGTTTAATTCTATAAAAACAATTTATACATGTTTACCGAATTAAATTTTATATTAAAATAGATAACTTATATTGCAGTATTTCAATTATGCCTCTAACGTTTTGTAACTTCATGTAAACAATGTAGTAAAATTCTGACATCTAAATTACATAAATATTTACATTTTACAGAGTTGCAGCGTTTGTTTACATAAAGTTATAGAATATAAAATAAAAATTACTTTGACACCACGTATTTCCTCAGCACTGTAGCATTCATTATTTTTCATATATTCCATGAGCATAAATGCATCAATGTTGGGTAAATTATCATTCTGAGCCCTAACAAAATCTTTATCTGCCATTTTAATAATAAATGCGTGAAAAATTGCTTAAAAACAAATACAAAACTCTCGAACAATACAATACACACACGTGTAAAGATTATGTTGTAGCTGTATCTGTGATGTGAAACCCCTATCGTTTGACGTCATACTCAGTCGTTTTACTTCGCTCCGTGGTCGGCTTATTTCAAATTTACAATATTTTAATTCAAAAATTTGGCTATAATATTAATTAAAATGTAATTTTTGTTTTGTTAGGTGACATAACTAACATTAACATATCAAAATAATGTAGTTTTAAGGAAATACAAATTTTATGCGTATTCCCTATTTATGATAGCCACGCCTGACAAGAGAGGGGGGAGCCGGGACAAATTCCCGGGGCCCCCGGGTGTTTGGGGCCCTGGAGTCATCCCGTGGCCGCCTCTCACTTGTATTTTGGAAGTGAGGACCTTTTTTTACTCATCACTTGTATTTTTGGAAGTGAAGACCTTTTTTTTAAGTCATCAGTTGTATTTTCACTGTATTGTAATAAAAATTCCCGGATATAGAATTGATCATTAACCAGGGCCCGCAAAGAAAATTTATACCAGGGGCCCCATAAGTCCTTTCGGCGGCCTTGATGATACCCTATGTTTTTCTTATCTTAAACGAAGTCTACTTGCTGTTTAAATGTGTAATTATGGAGATAATTTAGTCTGATACGTTGGTAATACTCACTTCGTCATAATATAGCAAGTCTTTTATAGATTTTTCTTTTTATTATTAAGGGGGGGGGGTTGTAGTCCTGCCAGTATCGTCCCGGTTTGCATTGTTAAATATTTTAAGGAAGAGGGGTGAGAAGGCTATACAAATTTGACTTTTTCTGTTCAGTCTAATATTTGTTAGATCCACCTATGGAGGCGGTAAGTAAATAAATTTAATTACAAAAAAAAAAATACCAGCGGTTCATAATAAACCGCTGTAAATTTTAAAGACCAGTTTCCGGAAACCGGTGGAAACCGACCAAGTGCACATACATTTTGATACAAAATTAATATCGGAAACATTATACAATGTATTTGACTCTATTAATAAAAAGGGGGAAAAACTAAGGCTTTTATTTTTAACAAAAAGTGGTATAAATATTATTTTTGGTTTCAGTAAAATAAACTAAGTATAGAAAAATTATTTGAATCTACCACTTAAAACAAAAATACTTTGGTCATCAATCTATCTACTGTCCTTCCTTCTTTATACTTAACTTCAATAATAAAAATAATAATAATAGACAATAATGATAATTATATAAGCTGCCAAAGACTAGAGAGCGCATGAGGGATGAGAAGATAAGACCGATGTTTCTATAAAAACAGCACTATAGTTATGACAGCCACTTGGCCCGTGTGACTCTTCAACCAGTCCTAGTATCCCTGTATAAACAGGTTATAAATAATTTTAAGTATTACATACTATTTAACTTTAAGCAAATTTTATAATTCGCTAAAAATTATGTTTTAAATTTATTTTTCACCAACCATATTAAATATATTGTAAAACATTTTATACGGAATGAAAATTGAATTATAAAATTTATAAAATATTATATTTACAATTTTGAAGAAAGGAAAAATATATATTTATTACAATAGAACAAAAAACAAAAAACATTTAAAGTATTTGAAAATTAAAACAGAAATATTTTTACAACAAAGAAACACTTAAAGAAATTTTATACAATAAAACATTTAAAGGATCATTATACATTTTAAATAATTTTATAATTTATTTTTAAATAAATTTATAATCATTAATATGGAGTAACCGATTTGTAGATTACCTAAAGAGCGTGTAAAATATTAAAAACCAATGAATAAGTTAATAACATGCACCGATTTAATGGTTTATTAAGAATGGACTCACCGTTATCCTGCCGTTTTACTCTGGCCGATTCTATCCTCTCATCGCCTGAAACAAAACCATAAATTATTAGAACATAAATAAACATCTTCTGTCATGTTATCAAACAGAGGAATTGTGATCAATCACTTTGAAATAAGGTAACATATTTATAAGCAATTTTCAATTGTCTGCAGCAAGTTTTCGCTACTGAAAATCTAAAATTTTGATATTTTTGATCCTTCGAGAATCGGGAACTGTTAATAAACAGAGCATCATTTTGGTTAGGTCAGGGGTCGGCAACCTGCGGCTCTTTTAGAAAGTATTGTGGCTCTTTTATTCTTTATATTTTAATTTTCAACTTTCTGCCTGTACTATACAGGTTTTGTATTGTTCAGGATGTTTTACGGTGCAACTCACGCCCGGTAATTCCCCGAGTTGCTGCATATTCCCTTTTAGAAGAAGTAATTTCTGATGAATGATATACGTGCAGAAACATTTTTACATTTTATTAATTTTCAAAAACATAAGGACAATAACAACGTTATTAATGCAATTTTTTATGCACAAACTATTGTTAACATACAAGAAGCTTTTGGAGAAAGATTTAAAGAGTTTAAAAAATATAAAGCTACACTAGCTCTTTTGACAAAACCAATTGAAGCAGATATGCAGCAATTATATTTATTACCATTCCCATTGGTTAATCAGGTACAATTTGAACTTCAATTATTGGATTTGAAATCCAAAGATTTATGGAATAATATATTCTTAAAACTTAATTCTGAACTGGAAAGTTTAGAAAGAGAAAAGTTCATTTTATCCAGCATAAGTGGACCGAAATTCGCAATCTTCAAGATGTAGATAAAGTTGTTTTCGAAGCTTGGAATCGTCTTCCAGCATCGTTCAATCATTTAAAAAATTATGCTTTTAAACTACTGACAATTGTCGGATCCACACATTACTGTGAGCAAGTCTTTTCACATACGAAATTAATAGTCAGTTAAAAAGTAATCTTACTGACCTGAAACTTGAGTGCTGCCTTAAGTTAAAGATTACTGAATATTTACCAAATATTGAAGTCTTATCGAACACTATGCAAGTAGCAATCGTCTCAGTAAAAAAATTATTATATTGTAATATACTGGCAAGTGCAATAGGCATCACAAACTAAATGTATAAGTAAATATTAATTTATTTATACATTATATTTAATAATAATTTTTACGTTTTTTTCTTAAATATAGCATATATTTTTTAGCGGCTCTTCCATGTTATTGTTTTTGTTTTCAATATAGATTTGGCTCTTTGTCACTGAAAGGTTGCCGACCCCTGGGTTATGTTCCTGCTATATTAATGGTTTTCTCAAAATATAAACAATGAAATGAATACTGACTTTATTATATCATACATTATATACAAAATATTAGTTTTGCAATTCCCGCTATAACTCCAAATATACAACTAATAAAAAAAAAAAAAAAAATGCTTAAACCAAAAATATTTGTTTTCTTATTATAAACATTTTATAAATATATTTTTCGAAGTGAGCCAGGGGGGGCACCTCAATCTTTTGAAAATACGAAAATGCACTGCACATACAGTTTCTCGGGGTTAGGGAAATTTGATATTTTGAAAATAAAACATTTAACGTTAATCTTTTGAAATTTGCCAGCCAATTTTTCTCGGAAATTTAAAATAACAACTTTTTTTGCTGTTTAAAGTATTCTCAATATTCGTCTCCAGTTTTCGAATGCTACAATCTTGTTTTTATTAAATACATAAACATAAGAATACAAAAAATTAAATAATGCGGCACAAATAAGCCTATCCCAAAAGCAAAAAGTATTTCTTTCCTTGTTGATTGGAAAGTTTATGTTTATTTATCATACTTAAAAAATAAACATAAATATCCGTGTACGAGTCTGGAAATGAGAATTTTCTCTTTACTTAACAAATGCACTGTAAACAAAGGAACGTTTGGGAGTTTATATTTAAAAAATTCTACAGAATATGAATGATTCAATGATAATGAACGCTATTATGAATTAAGAACAATTGTGAACTACAAACATAGTGATCTCATTGTCATAAATTATGAAGTATGCGACCAGCACAACAGAAACGTCATGCAGGTTGCGGAAAATTCGTTGAAGGGGAAAATTTGGAACTTCATTTTAAGGTACAGTGGGAATCTGGTACTTATTGATGTATCTTGCACCCTTCGGACATCTCACATACTTCTTTCCATCACTCCCGAACTATTTAAATTTTCTGTCATCACTCCAAAGGACTGTCTTCCATTTATTAATGGACCACTCCAAATGATCTCTAGCAAAATTAAATCGAGCCCTTCTGTTTTTTTTAGAAATAAGTGGTATTTTTACCGCTACTCTACCAAATAGTCCTATATTAATAGGTCGTCAAAGATGAAATTTGTAGAAAAAAAGGCAAAGTTGGTTGATAACTTACAATTATAATGAATTATTTTATTCATCAAAGTATATCAAAGCATATTGTCTATACACTTTTGCCATTTAAGCGGCAGGTTGTTAAGGCCAGTTTTACAGCATTGTCGGAATTAAAATGTTTTCCTATTAAAAAGTTGTCCAAATTGCGGAAGAAGTGGTAGTCAGTGGGGGCTAGGTCTGGTGAGTATGAAAGACGATGAAGAAGTTTCAACTCCAATTCCTGTAGTTTTACCACAGTCATTTGTGCAGTGTGTGGTCTAGCTTTATCATGCAATAAGAGAGGAGTCGATCTGTTGACCAATCTAGGCTGTTTATCTTTAAGTTTTTGCATCATTTCGTCCAGTTGGTTGCGGTATGTTTCTGCTGTGATCGATGAGCCAGTTTTTTTTGTTGTTTTTGTTTTTAAGTTACCTGTACGAAATTTAGCGAACCAATTTGATATTGTCTGCTGCGTAGCAACACTGGAGCCAAATACACTATTAATGTTTCGCGAGGTCTGCGATGCCGTAGTTCCACGTAAGAACTCATGCTTCAAAATAATGCGAATTTCCCACCATTCCATTTTTAGCAAAATTAATTTTAAAAAAAAGTTTTAGATATTTTTTTATCCTGATATTTAATCTCTTTCTTATAGTACAATGATATTTGACAATGAAATATTAAAATTTCCTCAGAAATATGTTTTTTTTTCGGATCATTTGTTGAAATTCTTTTAATAATTTTATTTACTATTGGCGTGTTTTTTTTAGGTCGCCCACTTTTTAATTTTTTGTCCGCTGTGCATCATTAAATTTCTTTATAATTTTTGAAATCGTACCTTTTGGTATCCTTAAAATTTAAAAAAGTCACATTGTTTATTCCCACTGTGGTATAATTGAATAATTTTTGTTTTTACATCGCAATTTTTTCTGAGGAATGGTAGTATATAACACGTCAATACAACAATGAATAAGTTTTATACTAAAACTTTCAATTCAACAACTGGTTATTGTATAGTAGAGCATGTTTGATAAGGTTTCCATACTTTTGGCGCATTTTAAAATTTCAATGTAAAATACTGAATATGTAAAAATAATATATCCTAATTGTTGAAAAATATTTCTGTTTTCTCTTGAGTTATAATCAAATTACAAGAAAAATAAGTTAATTTTTTACCACCACTGTATGTAGGGGATTATTTTTTAACAGAAATATCCCAGCAAACATTTTTATACGGGCCAGTACTGGTAAAGCACATATTCCCCGGCATTGAAAGTAATGGGCCAGTGTTGGCATTTCGTACTGGGCCAGTACCCCGGTGTCCCGTGGCCCTTAGCTGGCCCATTGATGTATCAGTTGCTGGCCCAGCAACGGTAAAGTGCATTGAAAGTAATGGGTCAGTGCTGGTATTTCGCACTGGGCCAGTGCTGGCATTTCGCACTGGGCCAGTGCTGGCATTTTGCAAAATAAATACTCTTTTGGCCATTTTCACCATCGTTGAATAAATTTATTTAACAAATAAAGTTGACAATATCGCATCGGTTTTAAACTATTAATGAAGAAATTAACATTGCTGTCAATAGAATGATGCGATATTGTTAACTTAAGTTGTTAAATAAATTTATTCAACAATGGTAAAACTGGCCGATTGTAAATTGTATTAACAGTTATAATTTATTGATTTATTTATAAATATTAAATAAATATAATTTCAGGAATAACAGGAATTAGTTTATTTAATTTATTAATTTAATGAAGAATTTTAAGAAAATGGTTTTCTGCCATTTCGCCAAACCAATTGCATCCTAAAGATAAGGGGTGACTAATAATTTTCGCCAATATTCGTCTTGTATTATCTACCACATTTCCCCCCTGACTTGAAGAGTCCCAACCTAAAGAAATCATACTTGTTAAAATAAATCCAATAATCAAATTTTATAAGCATTAATGCTATAAGCTGTTCACTTTTGTAAGAACAAACTAGATCTGGTTATTCTGGTGATTTTTATAGTGTATTACTGACTTTTAGAAACTTGGTTATATTGTAAAAAAAGCTTTAAAGTTTTGGATTAAGTTTGTATTATTTTAGGTTGGTATTATATTTACAAAATATTTAAGATGTCACTATTCAAAATGAAATATAACAAATTATATTTTTTAAATGACATATTTATAATCTTGTAACAGATTTATTAATAATTGAAAATATTTTTACATGAATAAAACTATGATTGAAGTAAACTAAAAATTAAACAATTTAACATGAAATAGTTTGTGTAAACTACGTCCTTAAATCTAACAAAACACACACAAATCACAATAAAAAACTGTATAATGTTCACAAAACAATAACTATTCAAATACACTTCTTGACAAACTGTCCACCAACATGTATCAACTTGTATGTACTGGCCCTCGAGGGGTACTGGCCGTTAGGGCGTTTTATGACTAAGAACAATCAGACTTTTCAAATTATTACATTCAAAAAAAGTTTAGTTTTAAGTAAAAAGTATAAAAATGTTTGCTTGGATTAATACAAATAAGGAGTGCTTATAAAATGCTGGTAAAGTACTTCGTATAGGCGGAATGCGAAATACAAATGTGAAGTACATTATTAATACTGGCGTTGCACTTACTTTTGGTGCCAGCAGTAAAAGCAGTTTGCCGGCATTCGGCCGTTAGTTAAATGTTTGCTGGGATGCCTCAAAATCTAACTTAAACCTTTACTCACTACAACCAGGTCATTTATACCTCATCATATTTCTGAAAGCAATTTTATAGTGTCAAACTAGACGATCCCATAAACACTATAATCCAAGCAAAGTTTTTAGTTTAAACATATAATGAATGTCCATTTACATTCCATAATTCCATGTAACTTATGTTTTTGTTTAATGCGTATATCGTAACGGATGCAGTAACCCAGTGAAAATGTCTGTTATCACTGGAGAAAGTTCACATAATTCACTCATATTCACCATCATTTACTGAGGATGTCACTGTGCTTTTATTCAAATTTTTTCACATAACGGAAATGTATGTGATAGTGGTTACCTACCAATATTATTTAGTGAAAGCACTTACTTGCATTTTTTTAATGCTGTTTAGGATAATGATTGATATACGAGTATAAGGTCAAATTTTAAAAATCATTATTAATTATTTACAACTAAGGGCCGGCTGCTGAAAGTTTAGCCGAGTTTAACTATTTGGCTAAACTCGGTTACAATCTAACAATCCCATAAGTAACCATAGCAACCATTTTTTGACTTTTTGGTTATAGTTAACTTAGCTTTCAGAAACAGGACCTAATTCTCTTTGATCTAACTCATGGCAACTGCAATTAGAGATAGAATCAGTTGCATGGATGTAGTGCAGAAATTAAAATGGAAATGGGCAGGACACAGATCAAAAGAAAAGAGGAGACGGATCACACAATAAAAAAATTGACTGCCATTGTACAAAAAAAAGGCGAAGAGGAAGACAAAGAACCAAGTGAGAAGAGGAATCGAAAGTCAAGGAGGTAAATTATGGAAAACAGTTTTACTGGATAAAGAGACATGGAAATTGATGGAGGTCCATGCCCAGAAATAGGTTTCGGGGAAATCTATTTCTATGTAAAAATAAAGAAAAAGAAAAAAAAAAAAAGAAACGAAATACAAAAAATATTTTTTGGGCGACCATATCAAAAACAGATACAGTGGTACCTTGACTTACGAGTGTCCCAACTAAAGAGTTTTTCGAGATACGAGCCGTCTCTCGGCCGATGTTTTGCTTTGAGTTGAGAGCTAAAATTCGAATTACGAGCGGAGGAGGTTATATCTACAAGTGAGATGAACGAAATGTTGGGAATGTGGGAGAATGTTTCAGACTTTATTCAAAAGAAACACTAGAATAAGTTACAACTGGGCGTTCGACGACGCTATTTAATGACACTTGCCGAACTCATTCCAATGGGGAAAATTGATTTGACATACGAGTAATTTGAGTTACGAGCTCCGTCACGAAACGAATTTAACTCGTAAGTCAAGGTACCGCTGTATTTTTTATCATCTAGTACTAGCCAAAAAGTTAATATTTTTCGGTCTAGGCCGATTCGCTTATTTTTTTTTTTTGCCGCTGGATGCAGGCGCCATCTACGTGTCACTTATAAAGTTACAAGATCTCATGGTTATACGGAAACAATTGACAACCGAAGAACATCAGCGTCATTACTAGCTGATGCCGAAGCAGAGATGTTAACATTAAAACGTCACGGGGGGTGGAAATCTTCAACTGTGGCGGAAGACTATGTTGAAGACTCCATTTCAAGTAAAATAACAACTGCTAATAAGATTCTAAAAGATAACAGCAACTCGTCAGACAATAACGAAGCTGGTACAAGTACTACTACCCGCACCAGCTCTACCAATGCACAGTTTGTTTCAAACTGCTAAAATAAAGAAAATATACGAAAAAATAATGGAGATACAAATATTTATAATTGTAATAATTGTTCAATAACCATAAATTATACAATGTAAATAAATAAATTTAATTTTTCTAATAAAAATTACTTTTGGTCGCCCAAAAAATATAATGTGCACCTTTGCCAAAAAGATCTTTTTCGTCCTTATCTGTTTGAAGGCCGAGGCGCAACCAAGGCCTTCAAATTTAGATTCGGTCGACAAAGATCTATTTTTTGGTCAAGGTACACAAATACCGATAATTAAACGCAGTAGAATATATTCGCTTGGTATGAATGTTCTGAACATATTTTTTGCTTCCCTTTCTTAGTATAAACTCTGAAGTGTATCTGAAGAATCTGCAGTGTGAATTTTTACACATTTCAGGATTTTGTAAGTATTTAATAAGCGTAAGCAGCTAACAGTAAGCAGCTAACGAAAACCGCATAAAAAAATTGACTTTGAAAAAATTTAAAAAAAAACAAAAACAAAAAGTGTTCATGCCTGTGTACTGTGTAATTATTTCTACACTGGTGTTATTTTTTCTAATGCAAGTTATGTAAAATGAAGTAATAGTTCTCAATTGTGATTAGCGTATTACCACACTGAATAAAATACAAATAGAATGCATATCTTATAGACAAAATGCAGTTGGCAATCAGCTTTTCACTGCAATCTGCAATATCTGCAGGTAGCATGCTGCACGTGTAACTTAAACAACAATTAACACTCTTTCGTGATGGTTCGAGATTGGAATTTTAATATTTGCTAAACTATTGTTAACTACAGACCTGGAAAGTGCAAAAATAACGTGAGATAATTAAGTGTTTATATGAAAATTATTTGACATTTTTAATTAGAAAATTAATTGTGTAAATACTATTAAGCAGTGGTTCACAAAATGTGCTTTAAGAAGCAATAGGGTAACATTTTAAAATCTCTTTGTTTTGGGTATCTTCTTCTTCTATACTTTATCTTTTTAGATGTTGGCAATCATCAAGGCTATTTTCACTTTGCAGACCGCGGTTCGAAATAAATATCCAGATGAACATTCAAACCACTGGCGTAAATTTCCCAGCCATGAAATTCTTGGTCGGCTTCACTTCACTTGTCCAAAACTTTTCCATGTATGTAGGATTAGTTGTAGTAGTTCGTATTTTCGTAAGATATCGCAATTTTTTTTTCTGAATGGTAAGAATAAGTTCTCATTCCTTCTTCATTCTTGTTTAGCGTATAGGCTGGAATTTTTCCTGATTTTCTATACCAGCCTGTCTCTTTTTATTTTTATCACGCTTTTTTAACCAATGTTATTGTTTTTTATTTCAATGTGATATCTATTCAGCTTTGGTAGTATTGATATTATTGCTTCTCCATTGTCCATTGATTTGGATATCAATAAAATAATTTAATATAAATAGAGGAATACCTCGCTTAGTCTGGGAAATCAGTTCGCCAATATCCCGGACTGTTTGAAACCGGACTGATCAAAATCGCATAAAAATAAACCATACAATAAGCGATTAACAGTATAAAGGAAAAATCTTTTATTTTGTTCCATATAAAAAAATAAATTTTTATAATTTTCAAACCGGACTAAAGTGAATCCGAACTGATCGAAGCCGGACTATTCGAGGTATTCCTGTATATGAAATTAAAATTCCTAGATGGATAAAGATAAAAATGGGAGAATACATTATGAAAAATAACGAGGGTTACCTTTTATGTTTTTACAAACGACCACTAGATGACAATATTGAAATGTGTCATTACTGTATTCGTAAAATTTGACATTTGTTACTGTGAAATCAGTGGCAGCTTATAAATTGACCAAGTAGTTTGTTGACAATGAGCGTTAAAAAAAAGTTTGTGAAAAAATGGATATTACTCGTGAAGGTTTTCGTTGGATGATTTTTTATGATTTCAGTAAAGGTCTAACTCAACAACAATACATAGATTCGCTTCGTTCAACTTTTGGTAATGAAGCACCATTAGAAAAGACTGTTTACAATTGGTTTGCAGAATTTCGTCGTGGTTGTGCGTCCATCAGTGATGAATCTCGTGAAGGTCGACAAAAATCGGTTGTGATTAAAAAAAAAAAAAATCTGTGCTGTGTGCAAAATGATTGAAGAAGATCAGCATGTGACTTACCGTGTGATAGAAGCATCCTTTGGCATATCGCAGACTACAATACGTTCGATTTTGCATGAACATTTAGCTGTGAAAAAGATCTGTTGGATCTGATGGATTCCGCATAATTTGACCGAAGCTCAAAAAAAGGCCCGTGTTGATTGGTGTAAGGGAATGCTAAAAAAAAAATCAACCTAGGCACTGCAAAATCCGTATACAACATTATTACAGGTGACGAAACTTGGATTTATTCATATGTTCACTGTTTGGGTCTTTCAAGATGAACCGATGAAAGCACTTCCAAAAAAATGCATGTTTTTGTATTTCTAAAAATGGAAACAAGCCCAGTTTTGTTGAATTACTAGAATTAAGTATAAATAAAATTAATGGATTAGAGCAGCGGTTCTTAACCGGGGGGTCCCGACCTCTAGGGGGTCCCGAAAAGAACTTGGGGGGTCCCGAAATTAAAAGAAAATTTTTAATTTTTACCAGTTTTTGCTTTTACAATTACAATAAACTTAATTATTAAACAATAAATTATTAAGAACATTTAAAATATTATTTAAAAAATGTCTTGGGGGATCCGGAAAATATTTTAGGCTAGTTGGGGGGTCCCGAGTATAAAAAGGTTAAGAACCGCATGATTAGAGTACCTGGTATTTGTTTAATATATTTAATAAAAAAACTTTCCCATAAAATTTAGTTTTGTTTATAAATGTTCAAACGTCATATCTAAAAATAGTAAAATAGTCAAAAGAGAAATGATATTTTTGGGTCATTCTATGTAGTGAAGAGTGGTTGATAATCAATGAGTTGTCCTCGTTAGTCGGCTTGTACCTGTACCTGTGCGCTTCGCTTGGATGACACACTTGTGCCGGGCCGATGTACCGGCTCAGGCCCGCTTATACCTACAAGTTGTATCTCGGAGCCACTGCCACTCCGAACCACTCCGCGCCGCGCTATTCATATTTAGTTCAACAGGTCAACGTATAAAGGGACCGCACAACAAAATATAACTAAATTAAAGTCTCACAATAAGATTATATTATTTTGTTCAAGTTTTTTGTTATAACAATAAATGTATCATTATTTTCAAGTAATAATCTTTAATACTACCGTTACGAATTTGCCAACATATTTATCTTGAAAGTAAAGCAACCTATAAATTAAGTGCAAATTACAAATAAGTTCTAGCGAGGTCCTGAGTTGAATCTCAATTAGGCCGGTCTCACACTAGTATAGGGTGACCATTCGTCCCGCTTTTTGTGGGAATGTTCCGCATTTTGATTGGGTGTCGCACATTAAGAAGCGTCCCGCAAAAGTCCCGCAAAAGTCCCGCAAAAGTCCCGCAAAAGTCCCGCAAAAGTACCGCAAAAGTCCCGCATTGTAACTTGTATTTGAGGACCTTTTTTTTTGCTCTTCACTTGGATTTTGGGAGGTGAGAACCTTTTTTTTTCTCTTCACTTGGATTTGGGAGGTGAGGACCTTTTTTTTTGTTTGCTTTTCACTTATATTTGGGAGGTGAGGACCTTTTTTTTTGCTCTTCACTTGGATTTGGGAGGTGAGGACCTTTTTTTTTTGCTCTTCACTTATATTTGGGAAATCACGATCTTTTTTTGCTCCGTCCCGCATCGCCTTCTTAAGAAAATGATCACCCTACTCTAGCACCGACTACGTACGACTGCCGACTACGTACGACTGCCGACTACGTACGACTGCCGACTATGGACGACTTAGTCGTTCGACTTGAGTTCTCACATTGGAACATACTTGACGGAGTCATTTGCAGTGTTGAGAATGTCAACTGAAATTTTGTTTATAAATTTAATTTGTAAGGAATGAGAAAAAAAAAATCACATATTTCTTATCAGTAATTTTTTATTAGTGATAAAATGATCGTGGCATTACACGAATTCCACTTCAGTTAGGGCTAAAATTTGATTGAAAGGAACATCCCCTTAACAAGAACATAGCTGCGTATCTATAATACTAACATTAGTCTTATAGATACGCAGTTCATACGTTAGCATATATGGCTAACATAATACATATGTTATTTAGTACAAATTTATTCCGTAGAATAGTGTTTTAGCTTGAATTTAGTGGGCTTTTTGTGGCGTCACGGTCATTTTTGAACAGCCATTATACAGGCTGACTGATTAACAAGCACTGTTTGTTTGGTATTTTCATTTTTCAGTGGTTTTTCAAAAGTATCTAGCTGTATCTAGATACAAACATTTTTAGCATGTATCTGTATCTAGATATTTTTTATAATTCTGTATCTGTATCTGCATCTACATACAATTTTTCTTAGGTTTCTGTATCTAGATATATCTTTAAATGTATCTATTACACTGTTCGTTTGTCCTTCACAGGTGGTTGTTATCTTGTGGTTGCCATGAATTTTGATTCAGTTATTTCGTATTTGTAGGTTCATATTCGAATAATTTGAAACGATGAATGGGTTCAAGAAGTAGCGAATGGGTTAACCAGATATTCCTGAAGAGAGAAGAGCACGACGATCTTCACCATTTAATGGACGATTTGAAGCAAGATCCCGAGAAATTCTTTGACTACTTCCGTATAAGTCTGGACAAATTCAACTACATTCTGGAAAATGTAAAATCTGAGCTGACGAAACACATTTCTGGAATGGTAAGCTGTATTGTATGGTTCTTGGTATATTTTCTGGTTCTACAACACTCTCTTTCTAGAATTAAAAGAATTAATTTTTCTGTGTCCTTGATTACTAACAAAAAATCAAAAAAACTGCACAAAGTCGTGCGTCGTACGCACAAAAACGAGCCTGCTGGTATCGAGTCGCAGGGCTGAAATAAACGCAATTAGTCGTACGACTAAGTCGCTTCCAATGTGAGAGCGCTGATTATATTCCCAAGGTAGGGAAGGTTCGTGGGTAGTGGTGCGATTACGTTTGGCCTCACATTAGTCCTCTATCTTGATCTGTTAATTGTCAAGTATCAAAAAATATTTATATGTCAGATAAACTAAAAAATATATAATTGCGTAAAAACAAATTACATAAATTCTCCATAAAATCTACGCCAAGAATATAAATAAAAGTCTAAATATGTAAATAATAACAAAATATACCTTTTAAATAATATATATTTCGATGCATATACAATATTCTCGAATAATAATCTGTGCTCGAAGACAATGATATTATGAAATACAGTGTACGACACTGAACATCTATCAGTTTGGATTAAAAACAATATTTTAACATTGTAATAGGGATGATGTTCTAAACCAATCAGAAGCAAGGACAAACAGCTCCTATCTTCTTACACACATTTTTCTAAGCTGACATAGAGCATAGATTTGAAAATCTAGTTCCGTTTTAATCTAAGAAACCAACTATACACTTACCTTCCTTCCTATACAACATCACTTTTAAAAATTAAAATTAGAATAATTACAATCTAGATATAAAAATAAACAATATAAAAGTGAAAGGTATTTAGTTATTAAACCAATTTGATATTCCATTAGCCTAAAAGTGGTTTTATGAATAACGTTTTTTGTATTATTTGTGAAAACGTGTACTGATAATTTGAGATAGTAGGAATATTTGTGATTGTTTACGAATAGTGGAGATGAGAGTTGTGAGTGGGTGTGCCTACATCCGGAAAGGTCTAAGATCAGTGTGCCAACAGCTCACAGGCTGCGGCACAATTATTACTACTCCGAGCACCTGTACCACGTTATTATACGAGGTTATTACCTGCATTTATCTAAAGATTCACTAGATGAAAGGGTATGCGTTTCATGCAGCTACAAATTTCTCTCTTTATTCCTCTTTTTAGACACTCTAAGTCGGGCCAGAGTGCTAGAAGCTCTTTTTAGGGTTTTGTAGGTATGACCAAAAAACCCTTATACTGTAATACACCGCCACTCGGCGTTAATTCGTTCTGAAAAAGCGTCGAGTAGCGATTACGCCGAGTGGCGAGTTGAATTTCTCCCCAAGAAATAAAGGGAATCATTTGTACATATATACATATACATATAAGGAAATACATATATGTATATGTTTTCCTTTTAGCTCTGCTTGCATTTCTATCCTTTCGACCCATAATTATAAATATAAATCACTTATTTTAGCAAAAAACAAAAAGTTCATAGCTGCACTAAATCTGAGTTGTTGTCGTCAAGATATCTAGACGCAAACTGCTGGACATGCGTTCATTTTGCTTTGTTTACCAAAATATGTATCACGTGATCGGTACTCGATCACGCGTCGAATAGCGATGCTTCCGTCGAGTCTCCTTCTCGACATTTACGTCGAGTGGCGAAAACTTCGAGCTAAGAGGCAGTCGAGTAACGGGGTATTACTGTACCGTTATTTTGTCGTCTATCTGTCTGTCCAAAGTACACATACTTATATTCAATGAAAATTTTTTCCAACTATTTATAAAATTTGTATTTTATTATTTTATTATTTTATTACTTGACGGGCGAAGCGCGGGGCCCTTAAAGACGCGGGCCCTGTGTTTGTCCGTCTGTTCGGTAAAAATTGTAGCCAAACGGCTAAACTTAGATAGTTGAAAATTGGCATGCTTATACAACTCTTTGACCCGCACATACGAAAAATACTAAAACATCTAAAAAAAATATCCCCCTAAAAATATAAACAAATATCTGCTCATCGAAAAAAATATATATATTTTTTAAATTCTGAGAAGGGTATCAAATGAAAGTCCTTAGTACGTGGATTAACGATCAAATTTTAATTTTGCAAAATAAATTATTCAGAGGTGATTTCTACCAAAATTTTGCAAAACAATTTTTGTCCCACACCCTGTAGCTTAGATGGTTTAAACTAAAAATCTGAAAATTTCTAAGTGATGTACATTGGTGTGAACCGGAATAGTACAACAGGAATTTTTGATCAGATTATGTTTTCGGAAAATAACGCATTTTTTGTGTTTTTATCTAAAATATGTTAAATATTTTAATCGCTATGTAACACAGTAGATAATTAAGCGCTCGTAGCGTAGTGCGCTTCGTCGTTGGTTTGTATTTTGCAAACTAGAATTCCATTCCTGTCAATTTTAATTTTTCTGTTTTTTTTGCATTTTTATTTTGTTTAAATTATTTTGTCAAAATTCTAGTTATATTTTGGTAAATGTTGCATTTAATTTTTAAAATCGTAAATTTAATAACCAGTGGGAAGTGTTCTAATACATTTAATTCTGTACATTTAATGTTTGAATGTATACGAAAGCAGAGGGCGGGACTTATGATTTAAGCAACCAATAGGCGCAATTTTCAAAATCATAATGAATAAAAAAAATACTGTACATATTTAGAAACTTAAATAATGGTATTAGGCATTCGAATTAAAATTCATAAAAAAATATTGTGACATAAAATTTATTTTGGCATCCCAAATAATCATCATTCAGTTACTAAATACCTGCGAAACCCTGAAATGTGTGAAAATTCACACTTCTCATCAATTTTTTTAAAATTTGAATAGTTCTCTTTACCTACACACATAGAACTTATTGTAAACCTAGGCTATTACTATTTTTTTAAATAATTCATAAATATACGATACCGTTTACCATTTAAAAAAGTGTTTATAGTGTAGAATATAGGTTAGGTATTAATCAGTAAATTGTAGCTCACATCCAAGATGTATTGTGTTACTGTATTTTTAACTGTAGTGCTCATCTTGGTGCGTAACTCGTTTCTAGAAAATACCGTATCTAATAGCTATCTATTGGTTGTTATTTGGTGCCATTCTGCAAAATGTTTATAAGTTCTGTTATCTATTGCTATTAAATATAGTTATTAAATGGTATTGACCGCGAAATACTTTAATTTTATTGTTTAATGATTAATAGCATGTGCTCCATTCCTTCCTTTTTGTTAATTTCAGTAAGAAACTGTTTATTCATTACGAAATAATACGAATAACATTTCAATTGTTGCAGACGAAGTAGCAAAATTGTACAGGGCTTGTTAAGACCAATTTTGACTAATGTCGACAACCACGACGAAGCACTAGTACACATTTTCCTTATGGTTTTGCAGTTTTTGGCGAAGAACAAGGTCACTCTCTTTCCTCATCCACCATATTTACCTGTCTTGGTCCGGTGTAATTTTGTTTTGTTTTCAGAACTGAAGAGTTTGTTAAGAGTATGCTATTTTCAAACGATTAAAAAATAGGAAACTGATCTACTAGCGATTCCAAATAATGCTTGCAAACTGTGTTTTTATCAGTGGAAAAGACACTGGCAGCGATGTGTAATCGCAAAAGGGCAATATTTAGATCCCGCGTGACTTTGAAGTTTGTTAAAAGGACGTTCGAAGGAAAAATTATAATTTTGTGTTAAACTTCGTTCAACAAAAACACAGTCGGATATTAGCGGCTTCCATGTGCAGAAACCAAATTTCGTCCATTACGTTATCAATAGTTAGTTTAACACATTTCAATGGCGTCCCTTACTTTGTTTTGTTTTTGACTACTGGTATCGTGCGATGTTGTTTATTTACTTCCGTTATTATTATTTATTTCTCGTACGTTTCAAGGTATATTGTGTACTAAAATGAGTAAAAATGTATTTGAAATACATGATTTTGTGTGTTTGGTATCCACAAAAATTATTTAAAACCCTAATGTACGTCAATGTGATCAGCTGTTTTCTCGCGCAGAATTGATGACGTAATTTATGATACTCTGTGCTTTTC
The DNA here is from genome assembly GCA_963971575.1 of Liopterus haemorrhoidalis. Lineage (NCBI taxonomy): Eukaryota > Metazoa > Arthropoda > Insecta > Coleoptera > Dytiscidae > Liopterus > Liopterus haemorrhoidalis. The sequence continues at coordinate 64,223,456 of OZ020613.1, forward strand.
TTATGTTGAACGAAGTCTAGAGAAATAAGTAAGAAGAAAACATCAACACGAAGATAGAGGTAGGAGATGTACAAAAAAGGAAATTAATCCAAAACTTCTACTGGTCCTGATAGTATGGACTTAAAGCTAAGAAGAATTGGAGAAACAAAATTAGCCAATATGATAACTAAATTATCCCAAAGAATAGAAACAGAAGAAAACCCACCCGAAGCATAGAGTATGTGCTTTATTACCTAAATACAGGAAAAGGAGGGAAAGAGATCATCCTGCCTGCTATTGCTAGGATATTTGAAAGAGTTATCAAATATAAAATAAAACACATTTCGCAAGAACTGAGAGAACAAAGTAGTTTCAGAGACGATCGATCGTTCCTTGATAACATATTTTGCGTGAGACAAGTTATAGAAAAGAATCTTCCAAAAGATTACAAATAAACCTAGCATTTATAGGTTCGGAAAAGGCTTATCTCGTAATAATGTGCCTAGATATAGCAAGCAATGAAGAAAACTGGTACACAAGGAAAGTGGATTAGTTTAATGCAAAATCTATAGCGATTTTTTTAACATCATGTGAGCCAAAGGAACCCATATATATATATATATTTTAATTATTGCGTCTTACAAATGATTAAGAACTGTAATAAATCTAAGAGATTTGTGACATTTACTTTGAGAGAAAGAAAGATCAACATACAAAAACTGGTAACGATATTGTTAGAACACAACAAATGTCAACGGCTGGCATTTGGTAATCTTCACAGATTTGAATATCACATAATAGCACCTCTTGTGAAAAGTGTTGCGGATTTTTAACTCAAACTAAAGTTTAAGGCTTTCCATGAATGAGGCTTACGCTAGCAGAAAAACACGACAAAAAGAATTTAATTAAATCTTAATTACTCTATTGATTGACTGGCGAGCAAAAAAATCGACTCAACCTGCACTTATGAATTTGGAAGCAATTTTTAATTTAACTTTATTTTTGTTGAAAATTGGGGTGCCATTGGAAACGTAAGGAAACACTCCTTGAAATAATTGCCTAAATATTCAATATCCAGGCAATGTTTTTTGGAATATGAAGATCAGATAGGAAGAGAGTGGAAAGGATTAGGAAATGTAAAGGTCGCATCGTGACGCTTACTAAAAGGGGCGTTAAAGTGAGGAGGAGATAATATATTATATATATCAAGGGAGGAAAGTTCATATTTATTTCTACGAAGGAAAAAGTCACTTTCTCGCTATTAGAGAAGAAATTCCCAATATGGACTCCCCTTTTGTTTTTAACAGAAGAGCGGGCGCGCTGTCTTAAATTTTACGACAAATCTAGTTTGTTTACAATAAAACTATTTTATGAGTTTCAGCTGCACTATAATTCGATTTTATTCCTAGAACAATGTTTATCTTATAATTTAGTGATGATAGATCGGTGTTATGAATCACAGTTTAGTCTGTGCGAAGACTTTTATATGATAAGACAACCAGACGTAAAATTGAGCTAAATGTGCGCTAGTTATTCGGTTTCCCGAATAACTAGAAGATTGCTCTACGCGATTTTTTTTTAGCCTTTTGAACATTGCTGGAATAAATGCTCAGATATTATATTCCTTTGCCAAACCATCATATAGTCCAAAATATCGAAGATTCTCTCTGAAGAATTTATCCATGCTTCTTATGAAAGAACACCTTACTTTAAAATCAAATCTTAAAAACCTACCATCTGACATAAGTGCATTTCTAAAAGTAAATTACGGACAACTTACAAAGCGAATCATTGAAGAACAACCGCCTCTAAAGCGTGGAGTATGTCGTTTGTGTGCTTTGGAGAAGAAAAGAACGTCAGCGTCAATGAAATGCCTTAATTGCAAATCATTTATGGTGGGTTTAGTCAACACTTAGCGATAGCTTTAGTTTTACTCCTATATTTTAATTTTATCCTTAAAAGATAAACTATCATATCGCTACGAGCAAGTTCATACAACACATTTCTTTAATTTTAGTCCTATGGTTCTGGCCTTGAAAGATAACTAAATTCTAACTTTTCTACGGCTAGGAGTAAATCACGTTAAAACCGCAGCATGCGCGTGCGCGCACTCCGACTTATATTCTAAAAGCACCCATCGTGGCCAACATAAGGCCATAAATAGCAGCAACTCTTCTAGACTTATTTCGGTACATGTTTACACACAATGTTATATTTGTCAATAACCAAAAATTTACATTTTTTGACATTTAGAAAAATGATACTATGCGCGTGCGTTAAACTCGACGGCTCATTGGTTACTTGTTAAAAGTTAAAACTCGTTAAAACATTGTATAAACCCGTACTCATTCAAAACGATTAAAGCCAAGACTAAAACTAAGAGTAAGATTCAAATTAACGCAACATCTATCGCTAAGTGTTGACTAAACCCACCATTACTTGCAAACGACATTTTCAAACCAATATTTTCTGTTTTCAATGTCAAGAAAAGTGTGATTCCTCGTCAGATTAAAAAATACTTAGGCATTTTTAATTACTAAAATATATACATAAGTAATTTAGTTGGTAGAAGGTTAATCGATAATTTTTAAAGTTTTTGAAGAAATGATCTTAGAATTGGCATACATCTAGCCCAAAGACTTATATACAATATTTAAAATGGCATTGTTTCGAAAAATAGAAAAATAATGTGATTCAAAACCAACTAATTTTAAAATGTTCGAATCAGAATTGAATGTATGAAATACGAGCCCTCTTTAAAAATTGGGTAGTTCAAAATAAATTTTATTTTTGTTTAAGATACAAACTCAAAGTAACAGTTTAAAATTGATTACTGACAAAAATCACATGTATATAAATCTATTTTTGCCCCGGGGCTTTCCTTGTTCATGTGCCCATATATTGCACATTAGGAACCGAACCCAAATCTCGCCCTTTTGATCCTGTAAAAGACAACCGTCACAAAACATGCAAGCAGCATCATTCGGACTTTGTTGCCCTACTTCATCAACGTCCATGTCATCGTCAGCTGGACAAAATTGTTGAATATGCCCTGGCCCATATTTAGACCTCGCAGGGAGTCCATATTTCCAACATTGCACATGGCAATCTAAATTAATGTTTGACTTTTTTGAGATTAAGTGAGACAGTAGCTCCTACAAACACAATATACCTCGATCACAATACAACAGCTTCAAGTATAAATCACGAGCAGATCGAATAAAAATCTTGCCCATTCTTATAACAATAACTTACCTTAATAAAAGAATAATATGATAGTTACCTGGATAGAACGAGTAATTAGGACAACAAGATGGTAATAAAAAGTACTGGAGAAGAAGACAGAACAATTGTCGAGTTATTTGACCTTGTTGGTTGGCAACATTCATTTTCCGGTTATGAAATAGAAGATCTATTGAATATTGATGTACAAATTACTTAGACAAACCTGAAACTTAGCAGATCAATATGTGGCAGATTTGTAAGTCTATTATATTGACGTTAAATATTACAAAGCTTTCTAAACTGTAAAATGGAAAATAGCACTATTTTTCTCTGCTGGTGAAAAATTCTAACATTCCATTATCTAATGTAAAGAAAAGATTTGTCAAGCCATTACTTAAAAGAGTATAAATATTTTTAAGTAATTCTTGTGTTTACTTCCTGATGTTAACAGGCTGTTATAAAATATTTCGCAACCAACACATTTCTTATTAGGTTTATTATGTAAAAACTAGTTTGAACCATAGAAATGAACTTTAGAATAGTAACATTCGAGATGAAAGGTCCAACGTCACAACACCAATGTTAAATACAAATTAAATCAGTGGCTTACGCAACAGTATTAAAACGGATATAATATATGCTCCAGTGCAAAATCTTTTAACATCAATATGGGGAGAAAATGGCTGAAGATTTAAAAACGCTAAGCAAGGTTTAAAAGTTAATTGCATTTTTACGTTTTCGTTTCCGGTACACATTGAGCAGAAAACAAAAATTTTCACAGATTATTTTCGAATTGTTGCTATTTGTGAATTCTAATAGCGATACTTCCAAGATGCTAGAAATTAACCATGGAGTACCTCAGAAGTCAGTTCTGAGTCCGATCCTGTTTCTAACCTACATAAATGATTGGCCTTTTTTAATACTGACCTGGATGTAATACTCTTCGCGGATGGCACTACCGTCCTCCAACGCAACAGTTCTATTACATTATTGATGACTGAAATTTGGCCATGTCTACCTTTCACAATTGGTTCCTTGCTAATAAGTTCACTATGAACAATAACAAGACTCAGAACATGGTATTCTAGACTAGAAACTTACAGGAGATAAACAACCCAGTTTCGGTAACATTACTAGGAATTGTTATTGACTGTAAGCTAACCTGGGACCTCCAAATAAACAAATTAGCCAAGAAACTGCTCGAATATCTATTGTCTATTTAATCTTAAATGGTGTGCATCTCTGGCAGTGATGAAAACCTACTACTTCGCGTCCAGCCAATCCCAGTTAATCTATGCCCTTTTGATCTGGGGTCACTCTCCTCATTCAAGGCGTCTACTCTCGCTTCAACATAAAGCAATTCGTATTTTGGCTAATTTAATATACAGATTGGACTGTAAACGTAGTTTTGTTAAACTAAAAATCTTAACCCTACCTTCCCTATATATCCTTCATTGTATCCTGTACGCCCGTGAAAATCTTAGTGAATTCTCACCTCATTCCTCGGTCCATAGGCACGACACGAGAAATAAGAACGAAATTCGGCCTACCTATACTAGACTGGATAGGTCTAGATATAGTGCAAATTACTTTGCAATTACATTTTTTAATATTCTTTCAACCCACATCAAGAATTTAAGACTCGAATTTTAAAAAAGTAACCAAGACTTATTTAACAGCCAAAGCTAAATTTTTGTTTCTATGCATATAAAAAATAAATGATATTATCATTAAATTACCGAGCTGTCTTCTCTACTTCAAGTACATCTAAAAATATATAAAATATTTATCCCTGCGTCATAACTAAAACATTTTACCTACAGCAACAAAAATATATATTTCAGTATTCTAACCATAGAATTAAATTATAATTTCAACACTTCCCACTGGTGATTAAATTTGCGCTTTTAAAAATTAAATGCAACATTTACCAAAATATAACTAGAATTTTGACAAAATAATTTAAACAAAATAAAAATGCAAAAAAAAAAAAACAGAAAAAATTAAATTAACAGGATTCGAACTCTAGTTTGGAAATTACAAGGCGCACGACAAAACCAACTACGCTATTAGAGCTACTGATCTGGTGTGTTACATAGCGAATTAAATATTTAACATATTTTAGTTAAAAACACAAAAAATGCGTTATTTTCCGAAAACATAATCTGGTCAAAAATTCCTGTTGTACTATTCCGGTTCACACCAATGTACATTACTTAGAATTTTTTCAGATTTCTAGATTAAACAAACTGGGCTACAGGGTTGGGACAAATTTTGTTTGCACAATTTTGGCAAAAATCGCTTCAATATTATTTATTTTGCAAAAATAAAATTTTGATCGTTAATCCACGTGCTAAGGGCTTTCATTTGATACCCTACTCAGAATTTAAAAAAAATATATTTTTTTTTGATGAGTACATTTTTGTTTATTTTTTAAGGGGGATATGGTTTTTAGATGTTTTAGTATTTTTCCTATGTTCGGGTCAAAGAGTTGTATAAGCATGCCAAATTTCAACTGTCTTTTTTATTTTTGTTGTACTATTCCGGTTCACACCAATGTACCTTACTTAGAATTTTTTTCAGATTTTTAGTTTAAACCATCTGGGCTATAGTGGGACAACTTTTTTCTGCACAATTTTGGCAAAAATCGCATCAAAATAATTTATTTTGCAAAAATAAAATTTTTATCGTTAATCCACGTGCCTTCATTTGATACCTTACTCAGAATTTAAAAAAAATATATATATATTTTGTTCGGGTTTATGTGCGGGTCATAGAGTTGTATAAGCATGCTAAATTTCAACTCTCTAGGTTTAGCCGTTTGGCTACAATTTTTACCGAACAGACAGACAGACAGACAGACAGACAGACAGACAGACAGACAGACAGACAGACAGACAGACAGACAGACAGACAGACAGACGGACAGACAGACAGACAGACAGACAGACAGACAGACAGACAGACAGAATGACGGTATAAGAGTTTTTTGGTCATACCTACAAAACCCTAAAAATGCGTAATGCAATACAACTTCAAACTTGGTTTCAATAAACGCTGTTTGTGTTTCAGTTGGTATACGTGATAGATTTAGTTACTGGGATCATAGTAATTGAGTTAAAGAATTGTTCTTGTTGCCAACATACGTAAAATAAGTTCAGGAGACTTGGTTACAATAATTTTGTCATTTCAAAATCCCAAAAAACGAGATATAATTGATTAAATGTAAAAATACTGAATTAATTTTTACACTTAATATAAAATGACAAATCTGTTTGTTGAACTTTTAGAAAAATTTCATAATTACCATCACTTTTTAAATTAAAGATGCTGAATTTAAAAGTCTTAAGTTTCCAAAGGATTTGAATCTGTTTCGCAAGTCTCATCTTGTACAATTATGTAACAGAAGTGGAACACGCACACTTGGACATGTGCACACATACAGACACGTCTGCACACGCATATTTTATCCATCAACTCACTAACACATGCACAATCATATATGCACACAAACGCATCAGTTGCATCATGAAGAAAAATGTGGTTTTAAGAAATCGTTAATAAAACCAATTAAGATATCTTCGTATTACATAATTTGCAAATTTCTTCTCATGAGAATCAAATGGCAATTTTAAATATTTTAACAATTTAATTTATCTTAACACTTTTATAATTGGCCCGATTACACGATGTCAGTAACTTGTGCAAGTACTGGCACAAGTACTTGGGCCAGTACTTGCACAAGTCGTTTTATCATCTACACGTATGCCAGTAATGCTGGTTTACACGTTGTCAGTTACTGGCAAGCCACAAAAAGGCTCATCCCCAACATACCAGAGTGGCTGGCTTGCAAGTTCAGGAACATAGACTACTATGTCACGCAAGCATTGACAGCCCATGGGTCTTTTAAGTCCTTCACCCTGAGGATTGGGAAGGACCAGGACGACGACTGTACCAACTGCGGCGCAGTCGACACAGCCGAACATACATTATTCATATGCGGGAAATGGACTGCAGAACGATTGCGAGCATACACGATAATAGGAGAAAATCTGACACCCGACAACATGGTTTAGGTTATGCGGCACTCCAGGGAAAACTGGGAAACGGTGCGACAGATGCTGTCAGTCATTATGAAGAGGAAGGAGACAGACGATCGAGTAAGACAGAATAGGGGAATGTGACTGTTAAAAATGACCGCCATGAACAGCTGATGTATTTTCGCGGTTACAAAAACAAACTTTTTCACACCTTTTTTTAAGAAATGTATTTGTTGGCGCCGATTCATTTTTGTTTAGAAAGACGTACGCATAAAATACATCAAAATTAGATTAAACATCGAAAATTGGCGCGTTAAAAAGACGGTTTTACGCATAAAAAATAATTGGAAGCATCTACATTTTGCAGTGTCTTTCGGGTTCTTTGCAAGGTTACTTAAATAAGATATTACACGAATAAATCTAATCCATCAAATAATGATTTTATAGCTTTTTCTTCTTCTGATGATAATAATAACAGTTGTCTTACTAACTTAGTGATAGATGAGCATATTGTTCATAACATTTTGTCTAATCTGGATATAAGTAAAGGGGCGGGGCCTGATAACATACCCCGTTATTTCATAAAAAACTGTGCTGACACTTTAAGTGAACCGTTAACCATAATTTTCAATAGATCTTTAGCTGAAGGAAAATGTCCCTTAGATTGGAAAAAAGCTCTCGTTGTTCCTGTCTACAAAAATGGAGAAAGGAACTTAGTTGAGAATTATCGTCCAATCTCAAAATTAAATGTCTTTGAAAAAGTACTTGAGAAAATCATATATAAACATTTATACTCATTTTTTAAACCTTATGTCATCCCAGAGCAGCATGGATTTGTACCTGGAAGGTCAGTTGATACTAATTTAATATCCTTTTCAGAGCAAATTTTAAAAACTATGAGTAGCAGACAACAAACCGATGCAATCTACACCGACTTTTGTAAATGCTTCGATAAAATTGATCATTCCTTACTTATATGTAAGCTGCACAAACTTGGAATCCGTGGAAGCCTACTAAATTGGTTTATTTCATATTTAACTGAAAGATATCAATCTATTTCTCTGGGAGGTTTCTGCTCAGATTGGGTTGAAATAACTTCCGGTGTGCCACAAGGTTCTCATCTAGCAACCTTACTGTTTAACATCTTCATTAATGATATAACACAATGTTTTAAATTTGCTAAATTCCTACTTTATGCTGATGACTTAAAAATTTTTTTCCCTACTTTTAGTTTAGAAAGGTGTTTAGTATTGCAATCGGACTTAGATCGTTTTTATGAATACTGTATAGATAATAAACTATTTATAAATATTAAAAAATGTTTCCATATAAAATTCTCGAGAAACAGAAACTTAATTAATTTTGAATTTAAACTTGGTAACTCTACAATACAATCTGTTACCGAGGTGAGAGATCTAGGCATAACTTTGGATAGTAAACTTTTATTTGACGTCCACATTAACAATATTGCGAAAAAATCGCTAAAAATGTTGGGCTTTGTTATTCGCACAAGTCGCAATTTCAAAAATCCACATACAGTACTGACTTTATATAAAACGCTTGTGCGAAGTCAAATGGAATTTGGGAGCGTATGCTGGTCTCCGCAGTACTTTACTTATATTAACAGATTAGAAAAGGTATAAAATAAATTTGTGAAATTTATGAACTATAAATTTCCCGTTTTTAATCCAAATCTAACATCCATGGAAAAAAGACGGGTCTTAAACGACTTGTCAATTGTTTATAAAATTTTTAATAATATCATTGACTGTTCCCCATTGCTCCATTTCTTTTCCATCAGAATTCCTTCCTACCACATTAGAAATAATAATTTCCTCCTAGTTTCCTACGAAAGCACAAACTATGCCTCGAATTCACCCGTTTCTCGTTTATCCGAATTATATAACTCATATCATTGCAACCCCAACTTTCCTGACCTATTCAGTACTAATATATCAACATTTAAAAAATTGGCTCTTCGTTGTTTGTAACGTCTACCAAGCTCTCTTTTTCTTTTTTCTTTATTTACTACTGTAAGGATTCACTTATAACTGCCCTTTGGGCAAGAATATTGTAAAAAGTTTTGTATTACTATACATATGTATTTACTATTTATGTTAGTTAAATTTATTTAATAATTGTAATTTATGTAAATAGTGCCACCCTATTATTGGGAACTTGTGTCCTGTTGGTGTGGCCAAATAAATATAAATAAATAAATAAATAAATAAATAAATAAATAAATAAATAAATAAATAAATAAATAAATAAATATAAAATAAATAAATAAATAAAATAAATAAATAAATATTGGAATACGTGTAAACGACAAAACGACTTGTGCATTTTTTGTAATTGTAATTCTAGGCAGAAGTAAATTCTTGTGCGTGGTAAACTGAATGGCCCAATAGCTAGAGTCTTATGGTTATTCTATTTTAAGATACATTTAATAAATTATAATGTTCTTAAACTAAAATTGATAATAAAAATATACAGTTATGCAGTATAATAACTTGTTAAAACCTGTATCATAAAAATTTATATAATTCCAAGTTTCCACTGATTTGGGAGGCATAAATAAGGAGTGGTATAAATAACAAAAACGCAAGTTTCTTTTTTAGAAAAACTTATTCTATGGAATGCTGATTTTCATTATAAATGAATGTAACAAACTGATGTAAATAAAAGAAAGGTTTATTAAAAAATACCAGAATAAAGTAAAGAATTGTTGGAAAAACTATATTTTCTATTTTATTAGTATTCTACAAGCACAGAAGAAATATTCTTTTCTCTTATTATTTTAACTGAAAAGTATTGGGGAAGAATGCTGTTTCCCAGCTGTAGTTTAGAGATATTTTGTTTCTTTTTTTATTGTTTTCAAAGCTTGCTACGTTCAACTTTGTAAAACTATGTTGATTATTATTTTGTAAATAAATGGTCGCCATTTTGAAATGGCTAACATAAAAATATGATTTTTTGGTGTCATTGCAAAACTAATTTAATGTACTTTTAGGAAAAAAATATAAAATTATCGATTCCCTATGCTAGATCAAAAGTTGACATCATTTCCGGTGAAACCTGAATTGCCTCATACTTCTTATAATAACCTTTAGATGGGCCTTTTTGTCAAGTTTAACTTTTGTTCTGAAGATTTTTCGTATCTTTACAAATAAAGGAGATTTTCGGGGTGCCCCGTTTCAAACAAACACCCTGTATATCAGGGCTTCGAACCGGAACTGAACCGAAAACCGAAAAAAAACGGTATTTTTGTTGGAACGAAAACCGGAACTGAACCGAAAAAAAATATCGGTTTATTTCGGTTCAGATAATGGTTATGTGAGTGAATGTAAATTACATTTTATTTAAGATTATTTTTTAAACTGATGAGCAGAAAAAGATCGTAATTTTTCTGACAAGTAAAAAAAAATTGCGATTCTATTATTTCAGGGGAGGAGGGAACGCCCAGAACCCCCCCTGGCAGCGGCCTTTGTATGATTATTACAAAATAAAGAATAAAATGTTCTTCTAAATTATAGTAGAAAATAAATTTCTAATACAAATAAAAGCATTTAAAAATTCATCACTTGGAACTGAACCGAAAACCGAAAAAAAAACGTTATTTTTGCCGAAACGAAAACCGGAACTGAACTTATACATATATATTTTTTTAATTGAACCGGAACGAAAACCGAAACGAAAAAAATAACGGTTCGAAGCCCTGTAATAAATTTTAAACAACATTTTTATATTTTTATATTTAAAAATGCTGTGCACTGTCGGGGTCCATTTATTGTTTATACATTTATTGTTAAAATACAGAACTACGCAAAAGCAATTTAGTTCCGCGTAAACGTTTAGAATAGCCTATAATTCTAATACTGGTTAACAAAATTATCATAAATTTAAAAAATTATTTTTAAATTTTTATATTTAAATTGCTGTACACTGTCGTGGACCATTTATTGTTTACGCAATATAGAACTATGCAAAAACATCCACATTAAAATTTTCATTAGCGAAACTAATTAAGAGGATTAATTTCTTTACAGCCTTTATTTGATAATTTTTGTAGACATTACGTCATTAATCCTTCCAAATATATCTCGTTCACAATCGCTTATGAAACGTTCTAGTAACAACACATGTTGACCAGTGCATTTTTTGTATAAAATACCCTTAAATTAATAACTACCTTAAGCGCTAGTAGCCATAAATGCTGTGTGTACACATTTTTACTAGTTTTATAAAAAGTAAAATTTGAAAAAGTGCAATAGTGATGAAACAAGTTGAGTGTCTATTGAAGGGTTAAGAAGGGACATCCTATACTGAGTCGACATCCCTTGGGAGCTAATAGCCAAAGATGCTGCACACCATTTTCTCAAAATTCAAAAAATTCTGTGGATTTTAAATTTTTTGTAAGTATTGTACAGGTAAATTTTATGTTTTTTCGATTGAATATTTTTAATAGCTCTAAGTATGTATGGTCGTTGGGCGCTAATAGCAGAAAATGCTACACACCATTTTCTTAAATTTACAAAAATTCTGTGGATTTAAATTTTTTTTGTAAGTGTTGTGAATTTTTGGAATGTTTTTACGTCTCAATATTTTTAACAGCTCTAAGTAAGTTTGTATGTTCTTTGGGCGCTAATAGCCTAAACTGCTGTACACCATTATTTCAAATTTCAAAAAATTCTGTGGATTTTAAGATTTTTGTAAATATTGTGCAGAAAAATGGTTTTGAAAATGTTTTTTCGATTCAATATTTTTAATAGCTTTAAGTTTTATGTTCTTTGGGTGGTAATAGCCAAAGATGCTGCACACTATTTTTACAAATTTCAAAAAATTATGTTGATTTTAATTTTTTTGTAAGTATTGTGTAAGTAAATTTTTGGAATGTTTGTACGTTTCAATATTTTTAAGCGCTAGCTGTATATATATTTTTAAAGAATGTATGTTCTTTGGGCGCTAATTGCCTAAAGTGCTGTACACCATTTTTTCAAATTCCAAAAATTCTGTGAAATTTAAATGTTTTGTAAGTATTGTGAACATAAATTTTTGGAATGTTTTTTCCATTCAATATGTTTAATAGGTCTAAGTAAGTTTGTATGTTCTTTGGGAGCTACTAGCCAAAGATGCAGCATACCATTTTTTCAAATTTAAAAAAAATCTGGATTTTAAATATTGTTCTACACTATTTTTCCAGTTACAGAAAAATTAATGCGATCTTTTTACGCCAAGATTTGTTAGTATATAATAAGTGATTTTTTTTGGCACCTTTTTTTGTCAAGAAATTTCAAAAAAATTTATTTTTTGATATTTTTTTTAAGATCTGTACCTCAGATTTTCGAAAATATTTCTATATTTTTTTTGAATTTTTTTGAATAGTGAATCTATACGTCTTTTGGGCGCTAATAGCCTAAGCTGCTGTACACCATTTTTACGAGTTACTGAAAAATATGTCATTTTTTTACGCCAGGTTTTGTAAGTATATTTTTAAGTGATTTTTTTCGGCACATTTTTTGTCAAGAAATTTCTCAAAAAAATGGATTTTTTGATATTTTTTTGAATCTGTACCACAGATTTTATTTTGTTTTTTAAAAATTTTTATGGCCATTGCTGCTTTGGCAATTAGCCAGGACAATTATTTTTTGAAAAGTTCCATGCCTGAACGGGATTCGAACCCGAGACCTTAGCAACGCAGAGCATATGAGTTACCACTACGAGACGCCGGTCTCCTTTTTTGTAATTGACTCAAATAAATTATTTTTCAAAAATATATATTTCTATATATTTTTTGGAATATTTTTCAATTCAATATTTTTAATACAACTAAGTAAATCTATACGTCATTCGGGCGCTAATAGCCTAAATTTCTGTATAAGTTGCTTAGTATGACATGCTCCCTAAGAACCTAAAAAGAGGGATCTATGGATGCTGGGCAACACCTTAAAAAACACAAAATATCCACGATTGCATATTGTCATTGGGGATGCAAATGTGTGTATTCAGCTCCATTGATCCTTAGCATAAAGTTCTCCCTAGGAACCTATAATGAAGGATCTGTGGGTGCTTTTCAACACCTTAAAAAACACAAAATATCCACGATTACATATTACCAGGGTTGGGGATGCAATCGCGTGTATTTTGCTCCATTGATCCTTAGTATAAAGTGCTGCCTAGGAACCTAAAATGAGGGATCGGTGAATGCTTGACCACACGATTGCACATTGCCAGGGTTGGGGGATGCAATCGCGTGTATTCAGTTCCATTGATCCTTAGTATAAAGCAGGGCTGCGAACCGGAACTGAACCGAAAACCGAAAACCGAAAAACATCATTATTTTTATCGGAACGAAAACCGGAGCTGAACCGAAAAAAAATATCGGTTTATTTAGGTTCAGATAATGTTTATGTGAGTGAATGTAAAATACATTTTATTTAAGATTATTTTTTAAATTAATGAGCAGTAAAAAATCTTAATTCGTTATTTTTTTAACTGACAAGTAAAAAAAATGCGCTTCTATTGTTTCTGGGGGGGAGTGAACGCCCAGACCCCCCCCCTGGCAGATACCTTGGTATGATTATCACAAAATAAGGAATAAAGTGTTCTTCTGAATTATAGTAGTATCGAATTCAAATTTATCGAAAGCAAATTTATCGAAATCAAGTTTTTCGAAAGCTAGTTTATCGAATGCTCAATTTATCGAATGGCATGTTTATCGAAAATTCATTGTTGAATTATTTTGGTAGGAATTAATAATGAAAGAAATTTCATTGAAGATTTTCACCGAGCGAAGCGAGCTATTTATCTTCTAGTTTAATGACAAAACACTATCTTAGGTTAGGTTAGGTTAGTAAGGGTTTGGTTAGAAGAAGCCGAGCGAAGCGAGCTACCCATCTTCTAGTTTAATGACAAAATAAACTCACACTAAGATAAAAATGCCACCTGTTTAGAATCACCGTACATTGAACAAATCCTGTGTGGTATGGTATGACGCGGTGTGACACATGCGCAGTTGCGTAGGTACTATTCCCTAGTTATACCGAAAACGGTTATATAAATAAGAAAATTTGTTTTTATGAAATAACATAAAATTACTAAGCATTTTCGATAAACGTGCCATTCGATAAATTGAGCATTCGATAAATTGATTTTCGATAAATTTGCTTTCGATAAACTTACTTTCGATATATATGCTTTCGATAAATTGATTTTCGATAAATTTGTATTCGATAAATTGATTTTAGATAAATTGACCTAGAATTTAATTTCCTTTCAAAGATTAAAATTACTTTTCTATTAAAACAAAAATTTGCTTAACAAGACCACAAAACTATTAAAAATTTCTCTTTAACCAATGTTTTATTTTTGGTAGTTTGATTTAAGCATTTATTAAGTTTCGATTAATATTTTTTTGTGGGTAATTGTGGTGGTCCAGTGGAGTGTTTTGTGACTGGGATTGGGAGAGTGAACGTGTCTGAGAGGTGCAGAGAGACAGGTCCGTGCCGGAGGCCTGGGCTGGAATCCGTTTGACCGACTGAAGGCGACCTACATTGTCACTCTCGACATTCACACGCTCCTCAAAACACTGCGATGCGAACGTCCATCCTCAGCTAATACCCTTTTCACACTAGATCTTTAAGACGATTGAACTTAAACTTCATCGATGTTTAATATCGGTTTGCTTTCACACTTGATGTTTAATTTGAAGAAGAAATCTCCATGTAAAGCTAGTATGTATTGCCAACATAATTTCATATCGTTTGAATTTATTCTGTCATTATTTTGTATATCGAGGTTAGGAGAAGTTTATTTTTTATATTTATTTAAATAATAACGCAAATAATCTTCTCATAACCTCGATATATAAAATGATAACAGCTGAACATAGATAAAAGAAGAGAAGCACAAATTCAAGGAGTATTTTTTTATAATGGGAATTAAGTTGGCAATGCGGGCGAAGTTTAAGACGCAGATCTCTGTCTTAAACATCGGTCGTGTTTAGACGAGGCCGTACGGTTTCACATTAGCGTTTAAAGATCCATTCACTTAAACATCCGATCTTAAAGATCTAGTGTGAAAAGGGTATTAAACACTGATTCACTGACTTCTCACTACCACGATTTAGATAAGGGGTCTCAAACGCACGGCCCGCAGGCCGCTTATGGCCCCAAATATACAGGGTGTTTGTTTGAAACGGGGCACCCCAAAAATCTCCTTTATTTGTAAAGATACAAAAAATCTTCAGAACAAAAGTTAAACTAGACAAAAAGGCCCATCTAAAGGTTGCTATAAGAATTCTGAGGCACTTCCGGTTTCACCGGAAATGATGTCAACTTTTGATCTAGCATAGGGAATCGATAATTTTATATTTATTTTTTATTAAGTACATTAAATTAGCTTTACAATGACACCAAAAAGTCATATTTTTATGTTAACCATTGCAAAATGGCGACCATTTATTTACAAAATAATAATCAACATAAGTATTACAAAGTTGAACGTAGCAAGCTTTGAAAACAATAAAAAAAGAAACAAAATATCTCTAAAATAAACTGTGATAACAATAATAGTGGTTTGATCGAACATTTGTAATTTTTTTTTTTTGTAAAGTAATTGTAAAAAGTAATAGTTTTTTTTTTTTCTAAATAGTCAAATAGTTTATTTTAACCAAAAAAAACCTTATACCGTCATTTTGTCGTCTGTCTGTCTGTCTGTCTGTCTGTCTGCCTGTCTGTTCAGTAAAAATTGTAGCCAAACGGCTAAACCTAGGAAGTTGAAATTTGGCATACTTATACAGCTCTTTGACCCGCACATAGGAAAAATACTAAAACATCTAAAAAACATACCCCCGCTAAAAATATAAACAAATATGTGTTCATCAAAAAAAAAATATTATTTTAAAATTCTGAGTAGGGTATCAAATGAAAGCCCTTAGTACGTGGTTTAACGATCAAAATTTAATTTTTGCAAAATAAATTATTTTGAGGCGAATTTTGCCAAAATTGCACAAAAAAAAAATTTTGTCCCACACCCTGTAGCCCAGATGGTTTAAACTAAAAATCTGAAAAAATTCTAAGTAATGTACATTGGTGTGAACCGGAATAGTACAACAGGAATTTTTGATCAGATTATGTTTTCGGAAAATAACGCATTTTTTGTGTTTTTAACTAAAATATGTTAAATATTTAATTCGCTACTTATTCGCTTATCTACCGTAACACAGTAGATAAGTACGCGCTCGTAGCGTAGTACGTTTCGTTGTTGCTTTGTAATTTGCAAACTAGAGTTCGAATCCTGTCAATTTTAATTTTTCTGTTTTTTTTGCATTTTTATCTTTTTTAAATTATTTTGTCAAAATTCTAGTTATATTTTGGTAAATGTTGCATTTAATTTTTAAAAGCATAAATTTAATAACCAGTGGGAAGTGTTGAAATTATAATTTAATTCTATGTTTGAATGTACACGAAATAAGAGGGCGGGGCTAATGATTTAAGCAACCAATAGAAGCCGTAGGCGCAATTTTCAAAATCTTAATGAACTATAAAAAATATAAAAAAAAGCTATATAAAAAAAATACTGCACATATTTAGAAACTTAAATAATGGTACTAGGCATTCGAATTAAACTTCATAAAAAAATATTTTGACATAAAATTTGTTTTAGCATCCCAAATAATCATCATGCAGTTACTAAATCCCTGCACAACCCAGAAATGTGTGAAAATTCACACTTCACCTTAATTTTTTATTGTGATATAATCTAATACAGAAACGTATGATACAGGACTCATTAACCTTCTGTTTTTTTCATAGATTAATAAAATGTATTTGGGTTAGTTTCAATTAAATATACGTGTATATCTTTAAAACAAAAATCGCAATGTCAATCAAAAAAATAATTCTTCAATTAAATATGCTTATTAGTTTAAAGTGTAAGGTAAATTAACTTTTTGATGTCATTGGAAAGTATAATGGCAGCTGCAGTTTACATTGAATGAAACCTTTTTTTTTTGTGAAAAATATTAAATTTTGGATGTTTTTAGACATTAAAAAATTCAATATTTTTTTAAAATTTATTTTGATTGACAAAAGTCAACCTGACTGATAGTGCCCAAAGAAGAAGACATGGGACTACACCAATAAAAATTATTTTATTGAAATCGTCAAAAATCTGTAGACTATAAGATAAATATTTACAGTCTACCTACGGTCCATAGACCACATTTTATGTACCACTGATGGCCCATGTATCCTACGCTGAGAAACACTCATCTAATACGAACAAAAATATTCATAAAAACAGACTTAAACTGTATAATAGAGCATTCCTTACCAAAAATTCTTCAAACACCATTTAGGAAACAATAAAATTTTTATGAGAACTGTTTAGGTGTGAATCTTTTATTGTTCCGTTTAACAGTTTTTTTGACAATTAAGATAACGTTCATAACTATTACAACGTTCAGCACGTCTATCAGATGACAAATGTTGTGATAAACTGACGTAACTGTTCTCAGAGGAAACAGCGAACAGCGAACGGAACTGATGGAATTATGTCGCGGGATTACAATAAGACAATACTGCTTAACCTTAATTAATCGAAGAACATATATATAACTATCGTATTGAGATGCAGACGAGTTATATAAAATTCTATAATTTTCGGTGGGGTAACATTTATTGGGGAACATGGATAACAGTGTAACATGGGGAACAATGCGACCTTTTAAATGTTTTTGGTTCTATTCTATAGTCATAACCTTACATCACAAAATAATCGAGAAAAACGCAAATTAATTTTGCGTTATTCGCGGATTTTAGCAGAAATTTATTCGGAGTTTTAATTCCAGTCTTTGAAAATACCACGGACCAGGAACTTCTCTAGTAGGGTACCGTTCTCTGTACATATTTACCGCAGAACGAGAATTCTTGTAACACAAAATGTACATTTCGAACATATCAATATTTTTGTCATGAGTAAATTTATTCATTTTCTTTTTTAAATACTAACAAAACAAACAATATTGACAAATTACCACAAGTAATGAAACAAAACAAGAATGTTCAACTGTTATCATAGCAATCTTGTTTCAACGAGGTTTCAATAAAATTCAAATAAATTTAATTTGCGTTTTTCTCGGTTATTTTGTAAGGCTAAGAAATTTATAAAGTTGAAATCAGAATACAATACTCTATCGAGTAAGTAAAAATAAAATATGTATTCCTATTTAAAATTAAAAAATTGAACAGCGTACGTTTTGAACCACTGGTCGACATAAAAAATTGCTTCACTCATTGATATTTTTCTGTAAAATTTGTTGTTTAATTTAAGGAACCTCGTAGATCTTATAATTCTCGAGATAGCAATGTTGATCATTTTTAAAAGGACACCCTGTATATACAGTGGATATCGTTTATAACGACGTTGAGGGGACCAATAAAATTCGGTCGTTATAGCCGTAACCAACTGCTGCAAATGCATCCTTTATAGTAGGTGTTTAGAACTCGGTTCATCTTCCGTCTTCGAAATTTCATCTTCTCATATCCTCCTCCGTTCCGTGTTCTTTATCAATATTTAAAAATTTACATTAATGCTTTTCGTTTCGCCATATAGACTTCGATGACGTACCTTCAACTCGTAGTTAACCACTGAATCAATATGTTTATCTGTCTCGTCTCGCCTTGCCTTTACATAACTCGGTAATTCCCTTAGCCAATTCGGTACTTTCCTGGCGTTTTCACAGTGGTGATCCGTCGTTATAAAAGATAATTTGCCCTAAATTTCAAGCCTTTTTTTCGTCGTTATATTAATTTCGTTATAATATCCGTTGTCGTTATAAGCGATAAGTCTCACGTATAAAATCAGAGCCACAGTAGGGGGGGGGGGGGCAACGGCCCCTAGCGCACTATGGAAAAGGGCGCTGACAGGCTTGCTAAAGGCGCCATTGTGAAGGACCTTTATTTTTTGCTCATCACTTAAATTTTGAGAGGTAAGAACCTTGTTTTTATTTACCAAGGGCGCCAAAACACGGCTCTGCCCCTAGCGTACGTTTTTCTTACTGCAGCTCTGTATAAAATCATATGTTTCTGGCCGGGACTTTGAAATTTAATCGCAAAAACCGATATGTCGTTATATCAGATGTCGTTATAAACAATATCCACTGTATATCATAAATTAAAAAATATATATTCTCAATTTACAACAAAAAGTTAATCAATACAACTCAATTTAAATACTAGAAATTATAAAAAAAGAAATAAACAAATAAATGTTGAAACAGTATAATTGATAAATATTAAAGAATTTTCGACAATAACAAAAATAAAAAGGTATCCAGGAACAATGAAATTACAACTATTGATTAAAAATTCATCAACTCCCAAAAATTATCGGATAATTAGTTTGTTATCCAGTCTTAGGAAATTAGTTGAAAGTTGAAAGATATATTGTCAAAATAATTATAAATCACGCGCAAAATGCTTTCCAACTTATTAACATCATAAAAATTCGGATTTCGAAATACACACTGTAAAACTGATCGACTAACAGACCATAATATATAACCATCAATATCATTTTAAAAAATACACACAGGTCTAGTACTATTATGTGTTGAAAAAGCGAATTTTATAGCGGCCCAAGTTGTTACCGGCCTATCGGGAACTTTCCCGGTGTCCAGCAAATCCAATCCGTCAGTGAACCGGTTTCTAGTACTCAGTTGCGGTCATCTAATCCCTAATTCCCGATTCTAGGCTCGGGTATTCGAAACCAAGGAAACCCAAAACCAATTACTTTTTGGAACCGATATAGTTTCGGGATGGTTGATTTTTGACAGCACTATTAATTTCCCCCAAAGATAAAAGAACTGAAATTTCTGCTGGTATTTATTTACCTAGTTCTGTAGTTAAAAAGTTGATCTTCATTGTTTCCAATATTTTTTCTTCCAAGGTTACTTTTTGCTCATATAAAACAGTTTAAAGCAATTGTCCATTTAATTTGAAAATAATATGATACGTTTTTCAATATAGCTGTAAGCCTTGTATGATAACTGTTCAACGGGCGACAAGGAGACGGGCAAGGGGTGAGAGGAAAGAAGGGTGGACCTTGAAATGCCTAATCGGTGAAGGTAAGAGCGAGGTGAGGGCGTAAGGACATGTGGGTGGCTTTGACCGCAGCTACTGTATTACTGCACAAACAAAGATATCATACTTTGCAAAAACGGGTTCGTTGCTATATCGAGCGTTGGTTGTTCCACGAAATTGAAGTTAATAACCCTATCTTTCAAATCAGAAGATGCGTCATATTGTTTTTTAGCTTATGATGAATATGTTTTGCTTATATCTGACACAACAGGTGACTTAAAATTTTTTAAGCTCTCTGTGAGACGTAACCAGGGCAGGACTGACCTCGCAGGACCAATCCAGCCATCAATTATAAAATATGGAATTAGAGAAACAACATTATCTTGATTTTTATTTGTAATATTTTCTTTGTTAGTTCAAATGTAATAAATAAATTTATTCTTTTAATGGATACCGTCTTTTTCGGACCATAAGACACACATTTTTACGTAGAAAAATTTAGTTAAAATTGGGGTGCGTCTTATGGTTCGAAGACATAGGTATGTTGTTTAAAAAGTGTGCGATTTTAGTGTGGAATCAATTCAGAGCGCATAAAGCAGAATCAACCGAGAAAATATAATAGAATTTAATACAGAATTAGAGGCATTACAAGTCAACAACCCTTGTGTTGATGACTTGTGATATATTGATTAATAAACCATTTAATAATTTTATGCGGGAAGTATTTTTCTTTCCCTTCAACCACTTAACTAAATTTACATAGCACAATATACAGCATATATGTGGCACCCAGGTTTTATCTTGGTGTCCAACATGGCAGCCTTTACCAGGTCTACAAGTATGAAATGCGGATTTTTTTCAAACTTGGCGCGCAAATTGAATGTATAGTTCAAAGTTTCAACACATATGGCGTTTTGTTAAGTTATCATTAAGTGTCAAATGCGTATAGGTTATAATTTGAAAAGTGATCATATAGTTTTGTTTTACTGTGTTAAAAATGTCAAATTTTGTGTCAATTAAAGAGCATTCGCGGACAGTACTACTGTTTTGTTTTCATTTGATGAAAACTGCTGCTGAATCATACCGACTGCTTCGAGAAGCTTATGGTACATATGCTCCATCGCAAGATACGTGTGAACGATGGTTTCGGCATTTCAAAAGTGGTGAATTTGATCTTACAGACAAAGAACATGGAATACCTCCCAAAAAAAAAGAAGATACAAAATTGGAAACATTGCTACAGGAAGACGATAGTCAATCACAAAAACAACTAGCAGAGCAGTTAGGCGTTAGTCAACAAGCTGTTTCCAATCGCCTACGAGAGATGGGTAAGATCCAGAAAGTCGGCAGATGGGTTCCGCATGCATTGAATGAGAGGCAGATGGAAAAACACAAAAACACTTGTGAAATTTTGCTTGCACGATACAAAAGAAAGTCTTTCTTGCATCGTATCATTACTGGCGATGAAAAATGGATTTATTTTGAAAATCCCAAACGCAAAAAATCATGGGTGAACCCAGGCTCACCATCCACATCAACTGCAAGACCGAATCGCTTTGGCTAAAAGACAATGCTCTGTACTTGGTGGGACCAAAAGGGTGTGGTCTATTATGAATTGTTAAAACCTGATAAAACAGTTAATACCCAACGCTACCAACAACAACTGATCGAATAGAACCATTCGCTGCTCATAAAAGGACCAGAATACGAAAGAAGACAGCACAAGGTAATCTTTCTTCACGATAACGCTCCATCACATAAAGAAAAAGCAGTTTGCAATACATTGGAGGCACTCAAGTGGGAAGTGCTACCCCATGCCGCTTACTCACCAGACTTGGCTCCTTCAGATTACCACTTGTTCGCATCGATGGGTCACGCACTTGCCGAGCAGCACTTTTGTTCATATGAAAATGTGAAAGAATAGCTAGATGAATGGTTTGCGGGGAAAGGGGAAGAGTTCTACTGGCGAGGTATTCACAAATTGCCTGAAAGATGGGAAAAATGTATAACTTCTAATGGAGCATACTTTGAATAAATAAACTTTTACTGTTCTTTTGAGTTTAATGTGTTTTATTTAAAAAAAAAATCCGCATTTCATACTTGTAGACCTGGTAATTATAATAGTCTTGTTTTACTACATTTGTTATGATTCTACGTTGTTTTTGTTGTAAATTGGCCACACACATAACAAAAATAGTCTGGCAAATTAATACAGCCACGATGGTGTCCCTTCACTGTAATTATATAACACTAAACTATTATACACTACTTTTCGTACTAGTGTTATGTTCAAACTTCGATTGAAATACTACAAGGTCAGAAGTAAAACAAAAACGATAAAAAAATACCCCCCTACCTTACCCTTTCCAACTATGTCCTCTGTTTGCAGTCATGAACGCCAAAATTTGAATAATTACGTTTAAATTTGTTTCATTAATAAATAAAAATTGTGACGTCAAATTTTTGAGTTCAGATTTAGAATCAGGGTACTGGAGTTAACTAAAAGTTATTGTTTTCATACATGTTAGTAAAACCTTGTTGACCTGTATTATGACATAAGCACTTTGGAAGATCCTATGGGTTTTACCATGATTTATCAACAGTATTTTACTTTCTACTTAAGTGATTCATACTAAAATATTAGCTAGAGAGCTACAAATATCTTAAAATGTCACGGAACTGACCCTACTTGGTATAATGCTGAGAGATAAAATACCAAAAGCATTCATCAAGAATTGAAACTAATCAGCATCCTTATAAAAGTAATTTCTTTAAAATGGAAATGGGCAAGACATCTAGCTAGAAGAACAGACGACAGATGATCCCAACGGATTATCGAGTGGAAACCATGGACAGATAAATGTAGCGAGGAAGATCGTCCACTCGCTGAACTGATGACCTAAAGCTTATATCTACGAACTGACTGTCAGAAACTCAAGATATTAAAAATTGGAATTGTTTAGAGAAGACAAATGATTTAAACGGATTCTCGTGTGGAAACCATGGTCAGAGAAACATAGCCAAGGAAGATCGTTCACTGGCTGAACTGATGACCTAAAGCAGAGTTTCCCAAACTGTGCTCCGCGAGCGTCTACTAGTGCTCCGCGATCTACTAGTGTTGCTATATAATAGGGGTGGCCAAACTTTTAGACGTTGGGGGCGACTTTTTTGGTGAAACTGTTTCCGCGGTCGACTAGGAATCAACGGTTTTTTTAAAATCTCTAATATCTAAGTAGATATTAGAGATTAAATTATTAAAAAATTAAAAATTCCAAATTATTCTCTGTAATAAGTATTACAGAGAATAATTTGGAATTTTTTGTTTTTTATTATTATTTTTCTATCTAAGTACGGTCTGAATTTATCACTATGATTTGTCAATGTTCAAGTCAGCTTCGCGGGCGACTTCTAGAGGCCTTGCGGTCGACGCTTTGGCCATCCCTGCTATACTATATATATATATATATATATATATATATATATATATATATATATAGCAACGATAGTGCTCCGAGACGGATTGTTCTTGTGAAAAGTGCTCCGTGGCTCAAAAAGTTTGGGAAACTCTGACCTAAAGCATTTATCCACGAACTATAAAAAGCTCAAGACAGCAAAATTTTTTTTTTTTTAGACACGGCCTAGATATTTCCAACAACGCCTGAAATATAATTAAACAATTTTACTAGCCCAGTTGAATTTTTTATTTATTTTCCGATAAAATTTTCCAATTATTTATTTGCATTAATATAAAATTTCAAGGTTGTAAACCTAAATTTTAATGAGAAACGGTCTGTTAACAGGTATCGTGTTTATATTCTGTCGCTAATAGATAGTGAATGATAAAAACTAACATGACTGGCATTCCTTTCAGACCTTCTGATTTCTAAACTTTTCTTGAAAGTTATCGAAAGCTACTCACTCAAATCTATAAATACTTATCTTTCATTTCAAAAAAACACACGCATTCATTTCATCAAACGCATTTCATTTCAAAATTAAGGTATCAAGTAAAAAACTGACAGATTATAGCAAAGATCTAATTGGTCAACATCTTCGAAATCTGTCACATGTCGTACAAATAGGAGTGACTTTATTTCTGAGTATATTTTCTGGATTACTTCTTGAATATTGATTGCAAAAATAAGTACAAACAGAAGACTACATAATATATAAATGTTCAACTCACTGTAATGTGCATCTATCTATGGTTCAGAAACGAAACTAAATATACTACCTAGTAGGGTAGATAAATACTGGGGACATAAATACTGTTACAAATATTTTATGAAATAAAATGAAAACTACAATTAAGTTTTTCTCCAAATCTTATTGACATTTGTACTTATACATAAGTTATTCATAATTGGTATAATTATTCAAAATTACCACCTTTGGCTTTAATGCAAGCCTTAAGTCGTACAGGCCAATCATCGATAGCCGCACGTACGACTTCCATTGGAAAATTGGCTACAGCTCGAGCTAAAGCCTGTTTCATAGTTTCAATATTTGGCTATCGTTTGTGGCAAACCATGTCCTCTAAAACGGTCCGTAGCTTGTAATCTAAAGGATTCAAATCTGGACTTGCAGCGGGCCAATCTTCAACGCCGATAAAATCAGGAACATTGTTTAAAAGCCACGTTTGGGTTGTTTTAGCCTTATGGCTTGGAGCAGAATCCTCCTGGAATGACCATGACTGATCTTGAAAGAGAGTATGATTGAGGGGTTTCACAATATCTTCCAGGACCGTTTGTTGGTAGACTCTAGCTGATGTTTTCACCCCTTTTTCACAAAAATGAAGGTCAGTTACTCCATCATAGGAAATGCCTCACCAAACCATCACTGAAGCTGGGTGGTGATCTTTTTCTATCCTTGGAACTACTTCCGAGGCTTCGGTAGATGACCTGGCATAAACCATGTCATTTTGTTTGTTGAATTTTTCCTGTATAGTAAAAATTTTCTCGTTGGTAAAAAGGATTTTTTTGTGTTTGTCGTCTGCGTACTTGATTAACAAGCGTTTCGATTTTTCGACCCTATTTTTTTTAAGAGGCACAGTTAGTAATTGTCCAGTGCGGCGTTTGAAGGCCCTAAGACTCAAGTCTTTTTTCAAAATGCGAAATTGATTTTAGCGAAATTTTCATTTCGCGGCACATAATTTTTTGTTTTCGCGGATTTCTTGCTATTCTGGCCTTAACAGCTTTGATAGCTTGTGGCGTGCCTACTGTTCTACGGCGCCCGGATCTCTTTCGGTCCTTTATGTCCCCAGTTTCCTCAAACAATTGAATGCACTGATACACAAACATTCGACCAATGCCTAGCGGACGTAGCGTCTTAAAAATGTTTGATTTTTCCATCTTACATTTATAAAGCGCAATAACTGCAATTCGGTTTTCTTTGTCTGACCATTCTATGGTAACACACAACACAAAATCAAATTCTTTCCACAGTAAAGTAATTTATAGGTTAACTCACGATTACCAACTGTCTAAATTTGGGTGCGCTCATTTATATTATTTTTATTGGGTGCGTTCATTATTGTAACTATATTTATGTCCCTACTAGGTACTAATATACCAATACGTTCTGTTAAGCCGCTGATAAAAAAGACAGCAATATAAAACACAATGGAAATAATCGAGGAACAATAAAAACGAAAACTGTTTATTTCTGTTTAAGCATTAGTAACCCTTCATTAGTATAATGTAATTTTTAGCAAAAAAAAAAAAAAAATGGTACACTAGAGGGTTAAATTAAAAATTCTCAGCGATTTTTTCTGCATTTGCTTCGTCTTCTATTCTTCATTAAATTAATAAGAAGTATATAATAAAAGGCTTCATTTTTTCAATTTTAAAAACATATTTTTTACTATTAACATGTGTTATTTGATTTGCAATTATTTCACTACTATAAAGGATTTATTCCTTTTTGATACCTTAAAAACAAAATCTAAAGTAATTCAAACAATAGGTCGAATCATGAAGTATAATAGTAGGCGGAGCCTATTGAACTCTAAACACTACACTCTACACACATGAACTCGATTCTCAGCTGTTAGACTATTTTTATTATATTTTAAATTTAAAAAAAGACACACACTACTTTAAATACAAAAATCCATTACATTATTAGCCATAATTTAGCCATCAATTCAAAAATATATATATATTTTTTTAAAACACAAAAACTAAAGTAATTTAAACAATAGTTTTTTTTTTAATGGCCTTTGCTGCTGTAGCAATTAGCCAGGACAATTTTTATTTGAGAAAATTTCTATGCCTGAACGGGATTCGAACCCGACACCTTCGCAACGCAGAGCACATGTGTTACCACTACGCTACGCCGGTCGGCAAACAATAGATTGAATCATTACGTATGATAGTAGGCAGAGCCTACTGAACACTACACTAGCCATAATTAAACCATGAATTAAAAAATATTTAATTTTGTCAAAAACACAAGAATTGTAACCTTTTAATTTCATTTGATACCCTACATAAAATTTAAAAAAAAATATTTATTAAATACATATTTGTTTTTTAGGGTTTTGTAGGTATGACCAAAAAACCCTTATACCGTCATTTTGTCGTCTGTCTGTCTGTCTGTCTGTCTGTCTGTCTGTCTGTCTGTTCGGTAAAAATTGTAGCCAAACGGCTAAACCTAGAGAGTTGAAATTTGGCACACTTATACAACTCTTTGACCCGCACATAGGAAAAATACTAAAACATCTAAAAAACATATCCCCCTAAAAATATAAACAAATAAGTGCTCATCGAAAAAAAAAATATTTTTTTATAATTCTGAGTAGGGTATCAAATGAAAGCCCTTGGTACGTGGATTAACGATCATTTTTATTTTTGCAAAATAAATTATTTTGAAGCGATTTTTGCCAAAATTGTGCAAAAAAAATTTTGTCCCACACCCTATAGCCCAGATGGTTTAAACTAAAAATCTGAAAAAATTCTAAGTAATGTACATTGGTGTGAACCGGAAGAGTACAACAGGAATTTTTGATCAGATTACGTTTTTAGAAAAAAACGCATTTTTTATGATTTTTGGCTAATAATGTACACAAGTTATAGCTTTGTAACACGCTACACTGGAACGTGTATGCTGGTGCAGTTGTTTTCGGCGCTGCCTTATCGCCCAAGTAACTCGATCCGAAGGGGATCGAACCCTGCGAGAAGAGACAATATTATTTTTTGTTTTTTTTTTTTTTAAATTTTTATATTGTTTAAATAATTTTTTCAAAATTCTAGTTATATTTTGGCAAATGTTGCATTTAATTTTTAAAAGCGTAAATTTAATAACCAGTGGAAATTGTTTAAGTTATAATTTAATTCTGTTTCAATGTACACGAAATCAGAGGGGCGGAACTTATAACAACCAATGGAAGCCATAGGCGCAATTTTTAAAATTCTTAATGAACCTTGCTATTTTAAAAAAAAATACTGCACATATTTAGAAACCTAAATAATGGTATTAGGCGTTCGAATTAAAATTAACAAAAAAAATATTTTAATATAAAATTTGTTTTGGCATCCCAAATAATCATCATTCTCTTACTAAATACCTGCAAAACCCTGAAATGTGTGAAAATTCACACTTCACATCAATTTTATTTATCTCGTGTTGTGTTTTTAGAACTCTCTATATTTTGCCTATATGTGGGTCAAAGAGTTGTTAAGCATGCCAAATTTCAACTTCGTATGTTCAGCTATTTGGCTACAATTTCTACCGTTCGGATTCACATACAGATAGACATATAGACAGACAGACAGAGAGACAGACATACAAATAGATAGATACACAGACAGACACACAGACAGACAGACAGATAGAAACACATACAGACAGACATATTATAAGGGTGTTTTGGTGGTTATACGTAGAAACCCCTAAAAACTTTAGACTAGATGAAAAAGTCCTAAGAAAGAAAGATTGAAAATCGCTTTTTCAAAACGGAATACGATAGAAAAAATTGTTTAAAATGCCAAAATGCATCCAGATTTGTCGAGTCATTACTAATGATGAATTTACCAAATGTATTTATTTCTTATTTGCCATAAAAACCTTAAATAACTGAGAAAAACTTCAATCTAATTTGATATTAGCATCACTTTTTTCATAAAAATATAACAAACAAAAACAATGTGAAAAGAAAAACTAAAACGCAGGCTTGTGTAGTTCGACCACCAAGACGTCTTCGCTGTTGGTGGCCGAACCAAAAATGATGGTTACTTCACCAGTGATTAATAAAAGTTTGGCAAACACAGTATTAAAATTGTATGTATCTATTTTAGTTTCTTTTTGTAGCAGTATTGGTAAAAAGTGTTGTTGTTCTAACTGAGTAAAGCTATGATTTGGTTCAGTTTTTGTAGTCTAGTGTTACATAAGCAACGTCCTTGCCGGTGGCTCACCTCGACTCCAGTTGCAATGGTTATCCGGTTTATTGCGGTGCAACCATGCGCCAACTAACGGCATGCCTCGTAAAATAGAACCAGTTGCAGCAGCAATGTTCATAGAACACCTCTGTCTCTCATGCCACTTCATGACAACCTCTAATCATTTTACAAATGCTTCTGGCAGATTTTACAGTAGCTCATCAAAGAAATACTTGCAATTGGTAATTCAGATTTAGAAATTATTATTACTATTTTATTTATTTTACACTGGCCTATTTCTGCAACGAGGCTAATCGCCGATGCCAGTGGGAGAGCTCCTACACCTGGATGAGGGGTGAATGATTGTAAAAATGGGAGTAATGTAAACATATTATGCTAGAGAAATATCACCAACATGGAATCGAACAAGCAACCTCACAATTCAGACTGTTTTAACCAGTCAGAACTCGGCTCCGTTGGCTCAGGTTTGAAAATCTTTCAAGTGCATCAAACGACTGATTTTTTCTACAAATTTAAAAAATTGTCTATAATACACGTTTTTGTGCATAAAACGTGTGTTTATGGTTACTGTTAAAAAATGTATAAAGTGTTAAAAAAAATCTGATAAGCATTTCATTTATTTCATACTTTCCATAAGCATAATACATGGGCAAATGGGGGTTACTCCACTATCTCCATAGACATATGAGCTCATGGGGTAACAGAATCATCTGCAAGATCAGCAGACTCAATTTCAAATTTCTTTTATCGATTATTTTAGCGATTGAATTTTTTTTTGACACAACAATTATTCAGGTTTTTATCTGGGCGTGACTCTCAGATAAAAAGAGAATGCCTTCATTGAAATCCAAAACTCTAGAACCTTTTTTAGGGTTTTGTAGGTATGACCACCAAAAAACCCTTATAACGTCAATAATGTGCCTGCCTGTACGATGGAAATTGTAGCCAAAAGGCTTAAAATAGAAAATTGAAATTTGCATGTTTATACACAGATAGGAAAAATATTGAGAGTACAAAAAAACACATCCCGAGATAAATATAAACAAATATGTATTTAATGAAAATATAAATATTTTTTTAAAATTTTGATTGGCATATGAAATGATCTCTTAATACGGGGATAAACAAGTATGACCAAAAAACCCTTATACCGTCATTTGGTCGTCTGTCTGTCTGTCTGTCTGTCTGTCTGTCTGTCTGTCTGTCTGTCTGTCTGTCTGTCTGTCTGTCTGTCCGTCCGTCCGTCCGTCCGTCCGTCTGTCTGTCTGTCTGTCTGTCTGTCTGTCTGTCTGTCTGTCTGTCTGTTCGGTAAATATTGTAGCCAAACGGCTAAACCTAGAGAGTTGAAATTTGGCATGCTTATACAACTCTTTGACCCGCACATAGGAAAAATACTAAAACAACTCAAAAACATATCCGCCTAAAAATATAAACAAATATGTGCTCATCGAAAAAAAAATATATTTTTTTATAATTCTGAGTAGGGCATCAAATGAAAGCCCTTGGTACGTGGATTAACGATCAAATTTTTATTTTTGCAAAATAAATTATTTTGAAGCGATTTTTGCCAAAATTGTGCAAAAAATTTTTTGTCCCACACCCTGTAGCCCAGATGGTTTAAACTAAAAATCTGAAAAAATTCTAAGTAATGTACATTGGTGTGAACCGGAATAGAACAACAGGAATTTTTGATCAGATTATGTTTTTGAAAAAAGATGCATTTTTTGTGATGAAACCCTGAAATGTGTGAAAATACACACTTCACATCAATTTTTTTATTTGATTTTCGCTAAAAATATGTCTTTTGTCCTCTTTTGTGTTTTTGACAAAATTAATTATTTTTTTAATTAATGACTAAACAATGTCATATTTTTATGTTTTTATTTTGTATTTATTGCTAGATATTGGTAGTATATATTTTCTTTTGAATTAAAAATATAATAAAGAAATTTTAACAGCTTAGAATCGAATTCATGTGTGTAAGGAGCCTGTATGCCATGTGTTATACGCCATGAATCAACCTATTGTTTGAGTTAGTTTAGTTTTTTGTTTTTAAGGTATCAAACAAGAATAAATTATTTTTAGCAGTGAAATATTTATAAATCAAATAACACATGGGTAATAATGAGAAATACGCTTTTTAAATTGAAATAATGAAACCATTTATCAATATATTTCTTATTAATTTAATGAAGACTTAGATACGAAGCAAATTCTGAAAAAATTGCTGAGATTTTTTAATTTAATTTTTATTGTGATGAAATTTTTTCAAATTATTTAAATTTAGTTTAAAAAAATTAAATTGAAGCTTTTAGTACTCAAACAACGAATAAAAATTATTATCAAAAAACTTAGAAATCCAGTTGGATTCTTACACTTATTAAAAACCTACAAAATCCTGAAAAGTGAAAAAATTCACATTTCCAATATTTTTATATATTAATATATATTAACAATATTAAAATATAGGTTTATGCCAATTTAATTTTTTTTTTCTAATTGCAGACAGTAGTAGAAAAAATATTGTTTGAAACTCGTACATAAAGCTTTTTTTTCACTCATGGGATTGATGCACTGGCTTACGGCCCATGCGATCAAACTTCCCATTCGTGAAAAGTACTGCTTTATACACTTGTTGCATAAATATCTATTAAATATTCCATAGCTCACTAGACATTAATAAACATTTTGATCCGATATTTTTATACACGAATAACTTTTTCCTATTTCAAATTTGAGAAAAGTATTTCAAATAAAATGTATAGATAATTTTAACGTGTATCAGAAAAATTTAGATCGCACGAAAATATCATAGTTTTTGAAATACAGGGAGGCAGAAGACATACAGACAGACTGCCTATCCCTAACCAAGAGAACTACTCTAATAATACTAGCACTATACACTGTTGTGTTCTAGCTGAACGTTTAATGGTTGGTTTATATACGGAACAAGAATAAGGAATAGGAAATAAGAATAGTACACAAGATGTTAAAACATGGCTGCGCCGTATATCGGTTTATGTAGGAATGAAATTTAACTTAAACATAAGAAAAGTTGGTAACATTTAACATTTTATTCTTATTACAAGAATAAGAGACGATAAGCATGTGCACAATGGTCAAAATGTCGGCCGTAATAAAATTTGTCCAACAGATGTTTTCCAGCTGTGATCAGAAGGTTGGAAAAAACAATATAATGTGTGAAACACAAGCAAATAAATTTACAAAATCTTCTAAATCCATATTACTGAAAACGAATTTTTTTTTAAGGTTATATTCAACACAACAACCCTAGGATGATTTAGTAAAGGATGCGCTATTCGTGTGTAAAATGTGTGGAAACCCTTACTGAGTGAGAAAGATATATATCGCGGTACTGCGTACACACGTAAGACGCTATTACTGTGCTAAATTGTTAGATATACACAAGGTGGCGAAAAGAAAAATGTTCAACAGACTTGTGATATTTCAAAACGAATAAAAATATGTGTATCTATTTGTGTTATATATTTTATTTCCATACTTTCATTTAATCAATTATCACAACCAAATAAAAATTATCAAACCATCCCTTATAGGTAAATATTAGAATATTTCTATGTAATGTAAAAAAATATATATCAAAATTAATCCCTCTGCACCCCCTCCCCCATATATTTCATTTTGTACATCCGTCTTTCAATCCTTCATTAATCGAACGATAAAAATTAAATTAATTTCTGGTTTGTGGGGGGATACTCAAAGGATGTGACCCTTCAACGTCTTATCGGAATATTTGAAAAGGACCCATAGCTAGCCACCTCTGGTATTTTGAATCATTAAATTTAATAGAGATTCTTGCAATCGGGCCATAGTCATGTAATTTTCGCAACAAGATGTTTGGGTAGTATTATTTGGCACTAATATTTTTCAAGCTTATTTTAGTTTATTGTAACTACCACTTTATCCTTTAACTGACTGATTAAATTCATAATACTGCCTCCTTTATTGGCAGCTTTTAATTTTTAAAATATCATTAAAGATTGTTTTAATGACAAATAATATTATTTTAAAATGATTAGATAAATTTTAAATACACATTTATACAGTTTCAGGTCCGTTTGACACGATACGCAGAAAATTAACACCGTGTTATACAAATTTCTCAAATATGTTATAAAATTTGCTGTGAAATTACGAGATTTTAGAATAATTTCTAAGAAATTCCATAATTATTTTCATTTAAAAATACGCTTGTTTCAAATTCAAATGTAGCACATGCGCATTACGTAGTTGCAGTGTGCACAGTAGAGACATATATTGCCTTCTTTCTCAACAGGGGTTTCCACACAATCGTCAATGTTGTTAGTATACGAATAGCGCATCCTTTACTTAATCATCCTAGCAACAACCTGTCAAACGACAACCGTTAAACACAGACCAACGCAAGTACGCAGGCGTAGCGACGAAATGTTATGTCCGATATAAACGGATTCATATTTTTTATTCTTGTGTACTATTCTTATTTCCCATTCCATATTCTTGTTCCGTATATAAACCAACCATTAATCTGCATACGCCACATGCTTAGCAAAAGTCTATAATCGTCTGTGCTTGATATTTTTCATTTCAATAATGATTAATAACTTTGCTGTAAAAGATTTCAATGCTACACGAAACAAGAAACCCAGTAAAAATTTCTAAACTGTTATGTAAAAATTATAAATCTTTTGTCATTTTTAATGCCTATAATTTTGCCTGTTAAATATTTCATTTTTGCCATAAATAGTCCAGACCATATTGGAAAATGTCTGTGGGCAATATTTTATAAACTATAGACCCAGTGTATTAATTTATACATTCAGACATACAGATAGGTGCGAAGTATGATTAAATATAACTTGGAGAAAGCTGCCTTTAAACCAGAGATTCCCAAAATTAAATTAATTTAAAAATAAAATAAATAGTTTATAACATTTTTCAGAAGAAGACTTACTCTCTCTCTCTCTTTTCATTCTTGATGTTTGTTTCACACAAAATCTCTTTCTTAATCTTCTAAGTGTGGTGGTTAAAAAAAATGGTGGGTTAAGTATTAAAATTAGTGGATTTTGAGCACGTGGCTAGCGAGAAGTATTATTAAAAGCTGGCAACACTGTTCTTTATCATTATCTTCTCTTTCATCCATATTTTGTGTTCTACTGGATTCGAATACAGTTCTCAGGGGATCTATTCTAGGTGTGTGTAACTAATAATCTACACATTCTGCATAATTTACACAAGAAAAGTTCCGCATAAAGTTTTGGTATGCTCTGTGCTGCACGAAGATCGTTCGGCAAATATCGTACAGCGCAGTTTATGTTGCACAGTCGTCACAAGTTCAGATCGTGCGACAATCTGTGCAATAGTGTTTTTTCGCGGTAAAAATATAAGGTATTATTTTTACAAAACAATATGAGTGAAAACAATCAAGATATCATTGTTTATGCCTGCAGCATTTGCAAATTAAATAGTACAGACATGAACCTCATGATGGAATATGTAAATACACTCAAAAAGACTCAAAATTTTCTGGATAAACGGGGAAATGTACTTTAAATTGATTTGTAGTTATGTTTGGAATAGTACTCTCTGCATATTCAAACACTTTTTCCAAAATATTTTTTGGATTGGAAAATTAGAGTTGTCTTCCTCATCAAATAAAATTTCTTTTATATTACATAAAAGCATCCCAAAACCTTCATGCGTCATTTTTATTTTATCGTACAAAACAAGTAGCAGGAGACAGACTTCATGTAATCAAACACACATAATTTATTTGTTTACAAAATAAAAAGGTTAGAATAACAAGAATAACTGCACAATCTGAATAAAGCGTTCGTCTTTGACATTCTTGCACAGTGTGCACAGTGGTCACGTGACAAAAACTAGCAGGACACAGAGTTAACACTGCACAGTTATGCTGTACGCACCTTCTGTAACTTCTCGACAGTCACATGCATAGTATCATGTCACTTATGCACACTGAACTGTCCTCTGTGATATTGTTTTGTATTCGGCACTATCGAAAATAATTGTGCCATTTTGAAATTTGACATGTTGTGGTAGAATAGATTGCTAACAGGTGGTTATTTTGAATAGAAATGCCAAAAGTCTTACAAAATATTAATAATAATTTCGGAAATATATCGAATTCCTTCAAGAATATTGACTGTAAGATAACATCGTCTATGGGATCAATGGAGAAGATTGCAGATACCACTGGAGCAATTGTGCAAAACAACTTATTTAGATTAATTAAATTTTAGAAATATCTTACATGTTAGATATAAATAAGTTAAATAACATTGAAACAATTATAAAAAATAAATGATATTCTTCTCATTAAATTACCGAGCTGTTTTGTCTTCTCCACTTTAATTACATCTAAAAATTCATAAAATATATATTCCTGCGCCATAACTAAAATATTTTACGTAAATAGCAACAAAAATATGTATTTCCCCGTATAAAACACATTTTAAATCACACTAACCTACAAATATATTCAAACGTATGTAAATAACAAGTACAAATGTCTAAAAACAATTTCTTTTCAAAGAAGACAAGTTCCTAGGTATCCTCTGAAGAGCGACACTACACTGTTAAAAGTGCACTATCGATAAGTTACAGAATAACCAACACGAGATGTTGAAAATCGGAACTTTCAACAGGATACCGTAGAAACGATTGTTGAAAATCTTACAGAATAGGCCCCCAGATACTTTCGTAAATATTTTTCGTCTCTTGCGTTCTTAAAAATTTAAAAATTAATGAAAACAATTTATCTTTTTTTGTTGTTGGTTTTTTGAAAGTTTGAGTACCTTTGGTATCAGAAACCTGTCTGAGCTGACGGCTTTCTGTCATTGGCAAGTGTTTTATGTAAAAATACTGTATGGATTTTATATAAGCAATTTGACTTGCGGCAATCTGGCTTTACACCGCACGAGACGAAGTGAAATTTTTGTTGTATTTCAGGAAGGAAATCGAACCAATGTTGCTTAATTAGAAACAACAGCCTTTACCAATAAATATAGGCCTGCAAATATTTTGTCTTAGGATTGTTTTACATTTTCTGACTAATTTGCTACTACTATTATCCAATTAACATTTTTTTGGTTCTATCACTGTAGATTTTTTATACCAGGTCTACAAGTATGAAATGCGTATTTTTTTTTAAATAAAACACATTAAACTCAAAAGAACAGTAAAAGTTTATTTATTCAAAGTATGCTCCATAAGAAGTTATACATTTTACCCAACTTTCAGGCAATTTGTGAATACCTCGCCAGTAGAACTCTTCCCCTTTCCCCGCAAACCATTCATCTAGCCATTCTTTCACATTTTCATATGAACAAAAGTGCTGCTCGGCAAGTGCGTGACCCATCGATGCGAACAAGTGGTAATCTGAAGGGGCCAAGTCTGGTGAGTAAGCGGCATGGGGTAGCACTTCCCACTTGAGTGCCTCCAATGTCTTGCAAACTGTTTTTGCCTTATGAGATGGAGCGTTATCGTGAAGAAAGATTACCTTGTGCTGTCTTCTTTCGTATTCTGGTCGTTTTATGAGCAGCGAATGGTTCAATTCGATCAGTTGTTGTTGGTAGCGTTGGGTATTAACTGTTTCACCAGGTTTTAACAATTCATAATAGACCACACCCTTTCGGTCCCACCAAGTACAGAGCATTGTCCTTTTGCTAAAGCGATTCGGTCTTGCAGTTGATGTGGATGGTGAGCCTGGGTTCACCCATGATTTTTTGGGTTTGGGATTTTCAAAATAAATCCATTTTTCATCGCCAGTAATGATACGATGCATAAAAGACTTCTTTTGTATCGTGCAAGCAAAATTTCATAAGTTTTTGCGTTTTTCCATCTGCCTCTCATTTAATGCATGTGGAACCCATCTGCCGACTTTCTGGATCTTATTCATCTCTCGTAGGCAATTGGAAACAGCTTGTTGACTAACGCCTTACTGCTCTGCTAGTTGTTTTTGTGATTGACTATCGTCTTCCTGTAGCAATGTTTCCAATTTTGTATCTTCATATTTTTTTGGAGGTTTTCCATGTTCTTTGTCTGTAAGATCAAAGCCACCACTTTTGAAACGCCGAAATCATCGTTCACACGTATCTTGCGATGGAGCATATTCACCATAAGCTTCTCGAAGCAGTCGGTATGATTCAGCAGCAGTTTTTTTCAAATGAAAACAAAACATTAGTACTGTCCGCGAATGCTCTTTATTTGGCACAAAATTTGACATTTTTAACACAGTAAAACAAAACCATATGATCACTTTTCAAATTATAACCTATACGCATTTGACACTTAATGATAACTTAACAAAACGCCATATGTGTTGAAACTTTGAACTGTACACTCTGTTTGCGCGGCAGTTTTCCGCATTTCATACTTGTAGACCTGGTAAACATTGTTAAAATTGATTTCTACTGTATTGAACCACTACTAAAAATCATTCATGGCTCCTATATAAAACTCCTATATAAAGTCTACATAGACTGATAGACAGACAAACAGACAGGCAGACAGGCAGACAGCCATACAGAGACAGCCAGACAAAAAGACAAACAGATAGACAGACAGACACATGAGTGACGGTAAAAGGATTTTTGGTAACCTACAAAACCATAAAAATGGCAGCCAGTTTTGAAATCAGTATGTTCAAGTTACTGAAAATCAGTTATTTGTTTTTAAACAAATTTTAAAATGGTTTAAAATGTAGGCGTGTGTAACTAATGTTAAGTAGTAATAAAATTCAATGATTTAGTTTTCAAGACGCGTTCCAAATTTGTAAATAAGAATGACTTTCAATGGTTGCTCGTTACTGATATAAAAACTATTTTTCCAGACACAAATCCCAAGAATGTAATAAATTATATTCTTAATATTAATAAAAACATTCCATCTTTGGAATGCCAGTATAGTTAATATTGAAATAATTTATAGGTAATTTCCATAGAGCCTTGAAAATAGAAATTTTTCTAACAACAATGAAACGCAAGTTTTTGTTTATAATTACAGTTTATGACAAATAAATTGTATCTTCCAACATTTATGTTCTATTTAATAGATCTTTAACTAAAGGAAAAGAAAGTGTAATAAAGACAGTTAAAAGAAAAACTTAATAGGTTTTCCAATCGTTCTCAAGTATCGTTTGACATTACGTTTAATATGAATATAAAATTTGATGTGGCACTAAATAATTTTACTAAAATATTAATAATATTTCTTCATCGTTTAACCAATATTAAGATAAAAGCCTCGTTTATAATAGTTCCATAACATAATCCATAGCGTATTCATAACGATGGGACAATACGGTATCACTGTTCTAAACATCTGTTTCAAATAAACAGAACAAAGAGGATACTGTGATTTTATGCTATGGAGACACATAGCACATATACTGTCATAATTATGATATAATTGTATTCTAATGTCCCAATTCCTTGAGCGGTCTTTAGGCGGTGTAGGTCACGGTTACTGACGTACGGTTTTGGGAATTAAAGAATGTGCAGAGTGTTGCGTGTTTGTCAACATAAGTTTTGAACTACATTCTTATGTGTTGATAAACATTATTCAATTGTGCTGACTATGGTCTTTAATTGCTGCCAACAATTACACGAATAAATAATGTTTCTAAAAGAATTAAGGTAGAACCTGACGTCATAGTGTCCTGGTTAACAGGACATTATAAAATGGTCTTAGAGAATAGAGTCGTTAGTCATTCGGTTAGTCCTTCTTGGTAGTCAAGCAGTAGTCATTCTTGTAAGCACGCAGACCAGCCCAGTTGTTGAAGCCGTCAACACGAGATGTGATTGTCGTCTACAAGGCTTCTCCACGTGTTTGCATCGTGCGGATACCTGGGGTGGTACGACCGATCCTGGAGAAGCAGGGGCAATAACCAGACTTACATCAGCATCTAACGGACAACACCAGCAGCCATTTTGACCAACACTTGTATTCTGATGTAAATTAATATTATATAATACATTTTATAGAAAAGATTCCGTGCTTGACTTCACCCCGTGGCAGTATATGCATATATGTATATTTCGAAACAAAAAAAAAATATATTATTTAAAATGATGAGTGGGGGGCATCAAATGAAAGCTCTTGATGCATAGAATAATGTATACAATTTTAATTATACAGTAAATAAATTTAAATTACATTGTAAAATTATATTAGAACTTTTGGATTCCTGTTCAGTCTAACTCCAGTTGCTACTGTTTAAACTATTGTGATTTAAAAAATGAAAAATTAAAAAACCTTTGTCCCCTCTCCCTATTTTCCAGAGGGTTGATTTAAAAATGAAAAACAAAAACAGAGTAATGTACATTAATGAGAAACGAAACAGTCAGTTTTTCGAAATATATCTTTCTTTTTTTGCAAATACGTAAAAACTTCATGATGTCGAACCGGTATTAATGACATTACCTAAACCAAATGAAATATTGGATACTATAATTAAAATAATGCATATTTGTATTGTTTAGTATACATATATTAATATGTTAATTAGAAATACGGATATGTATCCCAGTTAGGAAATGGCACTATTTTCGTGAAAGTGAATGAAAATGTTAATTGCCTATTTTATGGTCAGTGATTCGCGACTCCACATTTTAACGGTGTTCCTGTATTGTCAAGTCACTACCGCTGTACTCACTACAACAAAAACATGATAAGCTTCAATTACTCTTATTTTTACGCATTCTGCTCGTTAGTTTTAATATTTATTTTTTGAATAAACAAAAGTATATTACAAACAAAAAGAACAATAACATGCACACGAATATAAGTTTTTGTATTTAAATGACTGTCAGTTTAAATAATATTATTATCCAAATGTTGAAAGGCATTCATAGATTTCACCAAGTTCAAAGAAAGTACCTCAAACCAAGCAATATGTAGTTGTGGATACTAGGATTAATTTTGATTTAAATGCCAATTTAACACCATTTTTTTAAATTTAATTAATTAAAGGTACATCAACATCTTGGGTTATTAGTATCCGGTATTGTATTTTATTAGATATTGTTGATTATATTTCATTGTGTGGGTATTATGTATGTTGGTGGTAGTCTATATTTGTCTGTATAGTTTTGTGTCTGTTAGAAATTTATGTAGGATTTGTTTGTTATTGTCGTTAAGTGCTTGTAGGGTGTCAGGTATTTGGTGTATCTGTCTTATTGTGTCATATTTGGTGCATTCTATATTAAGGTGTGTACTGTAATGATTGTGTTGCAGTCATTTACACAACAGGGGATCTTTTTTCTTCATTTTGTAGATGTGTGTTATTCTTGTGTGTCCAATTCGTAGTCTGGTAGTGGAAGTTTGCTCTCTTCTTGATCCCGAGAGTGACAATTTCTTCGTGTCGGATTTTATTGTTTTTAGTTTGTTAAGTTGTGTATTTTGCCATATGTTGTCTACTTGTTCTCGGATTTTATATTTTATTTCATTTTTCATAATCTTGTACGGTCGAGTTATTCATTGTATCCTTTCTGGTAGCTTCTTTCGCTGCGGCACCTGCTTTTTCGTTACCTTTTATACCTATATTTGAAGGTACCCAGACCAAGCTGATTGTGTTTTGTTCTTGTAGGCTGTGTATGTTTTCTTGTATTTCTTGGATAATTCTATTGCTAATATATATTTTGCTTATAGTGCTTAGAACGCTCAGAGAGTCTGAGTAGATGATGTATTTGGAGCTTCTTTGATCTTTTTGTGCGATGATTTCTACACTTCGTAGCATTCCTATGGCCACGGCTGTGAAGATACTGATTGGGCTGTCTAGTTTGTATTGGTGACTGATTTCTTCTTCTATGACCGCTGTTCCTATTTTGTCTCCGCATTTTGAAGCACCAGTATATATAGGTACATAGTCTTTTACCTTAACTTAATCTAACATTTTATAATAACGAGCAGGAAAATATTAAGAAAAGAACTTTAGCCCTAATATTTACTTAGTATTACATGATTTGTTACATCTTGTATTCACTGATCTGTCACTTTAGGTTAGAAGAGATCCAATAAACATGGAGGGTAGTGGAGTGGAATACACATAGCTAATATGCAGACGAGAAATGGGCAAATTTAGCATACGTAGAATTTGGAGCTTCCTGGGCACTTTTTTTTTATCCTGCAAATATGAGAGGCGGCAGGTGATTCGCAGGCGGGAAAGGACTGTTTTCCCTTCTAAAGGAGTCCTTGAGGGCAAAACATCGATAGGAAGAGCTTAAATCCACCCATCCTACGAAGATCTCACTCTCCTACGTCGTAACTCAAATTCAAATAATTAAATTTTTTGAATTTTGTAAATTTTGTAACTCACTTTTTATATTTGGTTGTTTTTTTCTCCTTCTTGAGAGAGATGCGTTTTTAGCTGAAGCAAATATATTTTCCGCAAAAGAATGAAATCTTTTTGACAAATCTTATAAAATATTTTAAGTAGTGCGATATTGGGAACCTTCCTCTACAACAGAACCATTCGGCTGAGAGTTGTTTTGCCCTGTATAATAAGTTGTTAACAACCTCTTTCTTTCTATCATTACATGGCCTAGATATAATTTTTGCTTCTTGATGCTATTCTTTCAATAATTTATTAATTTTCCTACTTATTTTCAGAAATACTTTAATCAAATAATGCATAATTTATTTCCTGTTGTGTTGCAACTCCAAATATTAATCACTCTAAATTACGGGCTGTAATACCTGAACAATGTGCATATTTGTTTTTGCTAAAATGTTGTGCAAGTGTTAATTTTGCAGCCTATTGGAGTTGACCATGAAATGGCAGTGGGTAACAGACTTGCTACGGTACATTATGAAAGGTCCTTGTCGTTATCCTTCGAATATTTAATAAAGATAAAGGTGTAACGAAGGAGAAATTGCATTAATTATTATCTCTTACTTATCTATTTATATACAAACAAATTATGTAACAATTAAAACTTCAATACTTTGGTTTGTGATTACAACAATGTTTGATCGACAAAAGTAACTTTCAAAGCAGTCTCCGCACTAAAGGAAAAACACTAAGAAGAAAATGGAGAGGAAATTTTTTAAACAACGATGTTTCTTCACATAAGCCACTTAATATTAGGGGCGAATATCGTTGTTCGATATTTTTCTGCCATCAGTCTTTATTAACGAATTATTGACGTTTTTGAAATCGATACTATCGATGTTTTGGTCAGATATATTTTATTTTTTGATGTTTCCACTAAATAATAAAATCTATATCTACGAAAATTAATGAATAATGTTCCCAACTGGCACCATTACCGAGAGCTCTTTAGGAAATGCAACATTTTGTCTTTTTATAGTTTATTTGTTTATGTTTGTCTGGTATACGTTAAAGAAAACTCGAACAAGTATTAACCGTATCCTCTAGGCATGTTTACAATGTTCGCTCTGCTGGCAACATCAGACTACCAAGACTTAGATTGTCTAAATCTAGGAATGGTATTTTTTGGCAGCCGCCTTCAATAGGGGATACGCATAAAATTTATATTTCCTTAAAACTAATTTTTTTTGATATTTTAATGTTAGTTATGTCACCTAACACAACAAAAATCACATTTTAATTAATATTATAGCCAAATTTTTTAATTAAAATATTGTAAATTTGAAATAAGCCGACCACGCCGCGAAGATTGCCGAGTAGATACGACTGAGACTGTAAGGGTTTGACGTCACAGATACAGACAAAACATAATGTTTACGTGTTTATATTGTATTGTTTGAGAGTTTTGTATTTGTTTTTAAACAATTTTTCACGCATATATTATTAAAATAGTTTATAAAATATATGTACTCACATTAAAATTGTCTTCACAAACATAAAGTTTACTTTTTTCTGAAATATCGGTTTTATTTCGCCTCATAGCTTTTCTGTTGTTTTTCGTCATCAGGTAATGATAT
The DNA here is from genome assembly GCA_963971575.1 of Liopterus haemorrhoidalis. Classification (NCBI taxonomy): domain Eukaryota; kingdom Metazoa; phylum Arthropoda; class Insecta; order Coleoptera; family Dytiscidae; genus Liopterus; species Liopterus haemorrhoidalis. The sequence continues at coordinate 64,266,137 of OZ020613.1, forward strand.
AAATTATTTTTTTGGATTTCTAATTGAACTATTTGTGCACATTGGTACTAAACAATATTTTCGACTATGTTTCGAAGTACTGGGGCTTGGATCTTCCATATTTTATATATTTTAATATAAAATTTAATTCGGTAAACATGTATAAATTATTTTTATAGAATTAAACTTTATTTTAATTAAAATCACTCTAACTATGTACGGGTGTCAGGACAGAATTACACTGGACAAAATTACACGGGACAAAATTACACAGAAGAAAATTTTCGTATGTGTAAATTAAAGTAAATTAAATGTGTAATTTTGTCTTAGTGTAATTTTCGTATGTGTAATTTCGTCCTTGTGTAATTTCTTCCCTGTGTAATTCTGTCTATGTGTAATTTCTTCTGTGTAATTTTGTCCCGTGTAATTTTGTCCAGTGAAATTTCGTCATGTAACCCTATGTACTCTGGGTAGACTAGTAGTGTCATGTGTCAGTTAGAAGGGTATGACGTCACACGTCGTTTTCGCGCGCTACATACATTTATGATTTTTTTAAGCCTTCAAATTAAAAAAAAAATAAATAAAAACTGTTTTTTATGTTTATATGCAACAAGAGGAATATAATAAAAAAAATTAAAAAAATCATGCCTATCCCTTATTTCAGAAAATTACACCATAATGTAAGCTATTTTTTTCTACCTTTGTTAATTTTATATATATTTTTTTTCTTATCTATCACATTTAATATTGTATTTTCATATTTTTTTCAACTTTTGTTCAATGGATTTATGTACTGACAAATGTAAACATCATAAGATGTCTAGCATGAAATACATATTATTATTATTATTATTATTATTGGTCCGAATCCCATTACCTTCAACTATAATTACTAACTTACGGACGTAACTCATCTAATCAAGATTATTATTATTATTATTATTATTATTATTATTATTATTATTAATAATAACGGTTTCAATAAAAAATTAGTTTATTTAATTATTGGTATTATTTCTATTTTTATAATACATTTGAGGTATTCAACCAATTCCAAGACATTTTTGCAAAAACCAGTTTATTCAGTTATATAAAATTCCAGAAAGAAATTAAATATTTTTTCTCTATACACGGAGATTATTTTAAAGCCTGACATCCTTGGTTAAACAAATATCAATGTTATTGCTCCTTTTTGTTGAAATATATTAATTATTGAAATTTCCAGCTATATTTCGGGTAGTTGTTTTAAATAATGGTCTTTTTCGTCACCTTAATAATAGTTTCACTGGTAGTTCTAGAACTGGAGACATATTTTTGATATATTTTGATATAGTAGCCCTAAAAGCCTACATATATCAAAATCCCTACCATTTATTTATACACATAAGCTGACGCAAATAATTCCCACAGACTTAAAACTAAATGGCCTTATAAATGCTGTACGGCTATTTAATAATTACATAATAAATTTCGAGATAAGCCAATGCATATTTGTGTCATTGTGTAGAAAATGGTCAGCCGACAGCTAATGCACGTGGTCGTTGTGAAATATTACATAGAACAGAAGAGATTTCTCCCATAACTTGCACTACACCTGCCTCTTATAAACTTTGAAATACATCTTTGAAAGATTTTTTATAACATCCATTTCCCATACAAATAATATTACTCATCCTTTACCAGTGAAGGAAATTAAAATTTTACAAAGGACTCTTTAGACAGACAAAGAGAAAAAAGAGGGTAAATTTACCTTTTTTTTTAAAATATGTTTATAATGTTTATTATACGTATAATACGATGGATAATAAGTCAAGTAACTTCATAATCAATATAAATAAATTATATAGCGCTCATTGAACTTCCATCGTCACATCTGTGTTACTTACAAGTTTTGTCTTGTCTACAAAATAACGTATGCTTCATTATGGTCACTGTCATTTAGGTGTTAAAAGTAGTATAGCTATGCCGGTTCTGGCTCATTATCTACGAAACCCTGAAATATTTGATGTGGTGCATAATCTGTTTTTTGTGTAATTGTGATTGTGTTTTGGGAGTTGTGGGGTAAAGATACAATATATTTTTATCGTTTCCACGCTAAATTAAAACATATGTATACGGCAAATTTAAATAATTTTAAATTAAAAGGAGTCAGTAATGGATCAAAGCATTTAAGAAAAAAGATTTATCTGAACCTAAATTAATATATTATTTTATTTATAGTAATTATTTTATTGCAGGTGTGATCTTAAACCAATTCCAGTGCCAACCATTTTAATTTAAACGCAAGGAAATCACAATTTGTAAATAATTCAAAACGGCTTACGAATTTAGAAAAAATAATAGAACAGAATAAACAAATAATATTTGATCTTTAATTATGTTAGTATTGTTATTACAGATTTCGTGCTTCTTAAGTATCATCTAATTTTTGCAAGCGTAACATATTTATACAAAACTTAACGTAGCTATCCAAAATATATCCTTATCTACCAATATTCATATGCCTCTTGCTACTAACTCTCTAGATATCTATGAAATTATTTATAACTATATTAAATCATCAAATATCAAATTATAAACGTAATTTTAAAAATCCTTAATCTCTTTCTTTATTCCTGGCTAATAGCCAAAGCTGCTAAAGCCAACAATCAAAAGAAGGAAAAAAAGTGTAATCTGTTTACTAATAATCGCTAATAGCCGTAAATGCTACACAAAATCTCCAATCTCTGTATTTTTAGAAATCTTACCACTATATCCAAGAGTTGTAAATCTTACCTGAAACAGAAAAAATTAAATTAATTTTATGAAATTAGGACAATCATATTGGTCTATAATTTTTATAATTAGTAGAAATATCTGATCCACATATTTAAAATATGATACATGTTATGTTGAAATATATTATCTGATGTAACAGATTTGTTCCGGAAATAGCTTATAAATATCATTAAAATATTGTAATTTATTTATAAAAAATAATGTTAATGATAATCTATCTTAGATCAGTTCTCAAGTAATGTAAAGCAGGAAATTATGAACAATATAACATATTTATATAGATTCTAAATAGTTATTTACATAAATTCACATGTATAAAAATATATATCTTCTTATATTCCTATTTTTCTTTTAATCCTTCAACTTTTATTATTGTTAGGTGTCTATGTTGGAGTTAGAATTTCTGCTAAAGAAGTTTTAATTTCTTTAATAATGGTTGAAATGAAAAACATTGTAAATTTTCATTACTTTTATTAACTAATTGCTTACTAGTTTCGGCTTTTGCCATTTTCAAAGCAATGAAAATGGCTCATTGCTTTGAAAATGGCGAAAGCCGAAACTAGTAAGCAGTTCCTTAATAAAAATAGTGAAAATTTACAATGTTTTTTATTTCAACCATTATTAAATATACAACATTTTCACAAAGTTAATTTGTCGACATTAAATTATAAGTTTTAATTTCTTTTGGATAATTTCTAATGGATTTACGGCAGCCAGTCAGCGGATACTAGCCAAGTCCTCTACGAACTTTTACTCAGTAACGGTGGCGACCACGAGTCCGACTTCAAATACGAGTACTTCTAGGTACACTAAGCAGCAGTCTTCCTGTAAGCGGGATAAGACTACCTGGCTTCTCGACTCCGTGATGTGCAATCCCCGCCAAGAGCCAGTTACATAACAAACCCAGAATGGGTTGGACGGGAGACTTCCTACAAGTCGCAGGACAATTTCCATCAAATACGAGGGTAAATATGAAGTTACAACATCGGGCAATGTACTTACATACACTAAAACGAACTAATCTGTTTGTTATTATAGATTGTTTAAGATATTATTTCGAAAAAGATTTCAAATGTTTAAACACCTACCTAATAGGGGGCGAAGCATACAAGACGGGGGCAATGCATACAAGACGAGGGCAATGCTACAGGACTAGGGCAATGCATACAAGGTACGGGGGTAATGCATACAAGGTAAGAGGGCAATGCATACAAGACGGGGGCAATGCATACAAGACTGGGACAATGCATACAAGGTACGGGGGAATGCATACAAGGTACGGGGACAGAGCCGGCCGAAAGGTACAGACGATGCACCCGCACCGGGCCCCGCGCCTACTGAAGCCTCGCGCCTTTAGATTCCAGCATTGACTTTTGTAGAAAAGGCATTTCAGGAGAAGTAAATGCAGCGCTCAATACACCAGTCATCTAATTCTATATTTAACTCTGCATTTTATCCATAAACTAAAAAAAAAAAAATAGACCCCGCACGGATATCTTGCACCGGGCCCCGCAAATTGTTGGGCCGGCTCTGTACGGGGGGCAATGCATACAAGGTACGGGGGCAATGCATACAAGGTACGGGGACAGAGCCGGCCGAAAGGTACAGACGATGCACCCGCACCGGGCCCCGCGCCTACTGAAGCCTCGCGCCTTTAGATTCCAGCATTGACTTTTGTAGAAAAAGCATTTCAGGAAAAGTAAATGCAGCGCTCAATACACCAGTCATCTAATTCTATATTTAACTCTGCATTTTATCCATAAACTAAAAAAAAAAAAATAGGCCCCGCACGGATATCTTGCACCGGGCCCCGCAAATTGTTGGGCCGGCTCTGTACGGGGGGCAATGCATACAAGGTACGGGGGCAATGCATACAAGGCGGGGGCAATGCATACAAGACTGGGGCAATGCATACAAGGTACGGGGACAATGCATACAAGACGGGGACAATGCATACAATACTGGGGATATGCATACAAGACGGGGGCAATGCATACAAGACTATGAGTTCAATCTAATAAGTATCTAAAAAATTTAAACATTTAACAGAGCAAGATGGAGATGAAAGATTTATATGAATATAACCAAAAGTCAACCTGAGTAAATTGCTCAAAAAGATAATTATACAGAGAAATCGTAGTTGAATTCTTAAATTTTTCAAGTGTAAAACATAACAAATTGTGACATAAATCAGATCACATAAAATCCTTGTCCCGTGAATAATGTAGTCACGTTCATTAGCTGACCAGATAGCAGATAATTGCAATAGTGTGCTCAGCACTACGCTCAGTTATGTAATTAAGCCATTTGCATTTACTGGCGACTGGGCACCGGCCAGCAACAGTAAAAACAACTCGATTTTCAGATGGATATATTTAATTACTCGCTCATAACACCGTGAAAGTCTCTGATACTGTCCACAGTATGAGAATAACGGGAATAACAGAATTAAAACACTGATAATCATGTGTGGAACTATTAAGTGATTAAGCATGTTTTACTTATATATAAGTCATAAAGAAATACGTTAGAAATGAACTTCTTACGATTCTGTGTGTAAGAAGAAACATATAAACACATACTTACTGACAGAAGACAAATATATATCGAATATATTGAAAATATACCTTTACTAGAGGTCCTAGAAATAACTCAAGAAAATAAAATACTTAGGTAAACTATATATAACAGATGACTCATTATATTCTTCATTCTGCACAAAATATGGGCATAAAGTTGATAAATGCAAATTTAAACAAGTAGTAACACAACAAAACCAAAAACAACAAGAAACTCTATACAATAAGGAATATAACAGTAAGGAATATAACAATAAAAAGGTCTACAACAAGAACTAGCAGAACAACAACAACACAAACAACAGGAATAAAAACAATATAAAAAACAACCAAAATAACCAAAACAAGAACAGAAAGCTCAACAACAAGAACTAGCATAACAACAACAAGAATAACAAGAACAACAACAACAACAACAAAAACAAGAAGAACAAGAACAATATCAAAAACAACCAAAATAAGCAGAACAAGAACAGAAAACTCAACAACAAGAACTAGCATAACAACAACAAGAAGCTGACCGGCGTAGCGTAGTGGTAACACATGTTTACTGCGTTGCTAAGGTCTCTGGTTCGAATCTCATTCAAGCATTTTCCAAAAAAATAAGAATTGTCCTGGCTAATTGACGAAACAGCAAAGGCCATTAAAATAAAAAAAAAAAAAAAAAAAAAACAACAACAACAACAAAAACAAGAAGAATAAAAACAATACCAAAAACAAGAAAACAAAACAGAACCAAAAAAGACCAACAATAAATAAAGTAAATAATAAATTAGATATTTCAAGATTTTAGTTTTAGGTTGTACCATCATAACTCCCCCAAAATATTATCAAAAAAGTATATACAACAAAAAAAAATGTTTTCTTATTATAAACAATTTTTGTTATATACGTTTTTGCTATTAAGTCAATATTAAGAGAGATATTTGAAAAGTTTAGTAACTCCAAATATTCATCTAAATAAAAATATATATTAAAATAATAATGTATAATAATAATAATAGTAATCGAATCTGTATCATTGATGAGTTTGAATATGTCAATTTTGATTAAATTTTGTAACATTGCATTATATTATTTAAATATTGTGTTTGACTGACTAAAAACATTTTTTGTAATTGTAATTTGGTCTATAAAAAATATTATTATTATTTGGGGTTTGTCAAATAATAAATCCCATTATTATTCGAAAATCCCTTTATTATTCTTATTAATAATAAATAAAGTGTATAATAATGTAAATACAGTCTGTTCCAAACGGTTAAACGGAACTAGATTTTGCAATCTAGTTACTTTCATCGTTTAAATCGTGCCTTTTGTTTAAGCTTTGTAAATCATACTTACAATAAACATTTTTTGGTTAAGGTTTATATCATTTTAAAATGTCATTTTCTTTATATTTTGATTTTTTGTGTCATTCTTAATACAAATTTCCCATTTATTTATTTTTTTGTCATTAAAATATTTAAAAAAAATATTTAATTTTGACATATGTCATTCGTTTCCATGGTTTCATTGTTGGAATTTTAAATTTTGACAACCCAACGTGAAAAATGAAATAACCCAAGCAAGGTCCCTTCTCGTGACAACTTAAAAGAACTAAATTCCCATTTAGTTCCGCTTAACCGTTTGGAACAGACTGTATATGCAAATTTTAGTTTTACCCCCCACCCCGTAACTCTCCAAATACTCATCTAATTGAAAAAATGCATTGGATAAAAAATATTTTTTTTCTTACTATAAACAATTTTTGTTTTTACATCTTTTTCTTTTAAGTCAATAATAAAGGAGATATTTTAAGTTTTTTAGTAAACAGTTTTAACCCCGAAATACCCTTCTAGAATAAAAAATTTCAAATGCCTTATAACCTAAAATCCTGGTTCGAATCCTGGTTTTACTATATCCTCATACCAAATTACGTGAAAATATGTTCAGTAGTTTTTGCGTGAATCTCGGACAAACAGAGACAAACAGACAGACAGAGAGACAGACAGATAGACAGACAGATAGACAGATAGACAGACAGACAGACAGACAGGAAGGCAAAATAGTTATTTGTGTACCATGGTCAAAAAGTAGATCTTTTTCGGCGGAATCTGAATTTGAAGACCGAGGACTGGATTTCAAACAGATAAGGACGAAAAAGATCTTTTTGGCCAAGGTGCACATTATATTTTTTGGGCGACCAAAAGTAATTTTTATTAAAAAAATTAAATTTATTTATTTACATAGGATAATTCATAGCTATTGAACAATTATTACATTATAAATGTTTGACTGTCAGTTGTTTCTATGTAACCATGGAGATCTTGTAACTTAAGAAATGATACATAGATGGCGCTAGCATCTAGCGGTAAAAAAAGTAAGCGAATCGGCCTAGGCCGAAAAATATTTGCTTTTCGGTACTAGATGATAAAAAAGAATTGATATGGTTGCTGAAATTTTTTTTTTTGTGGATATCGTCTTGTAATCATCTGCAACGTGTATAAACCAAGTATGAGGCAAAAAATATATATAGCCTCCAATTTTATTAATACAGATTTCAGAAATACTGTTTTCTAAAAGAATTGCTTTACCTCAAGTAATAAAAACACTTTTTAATAAAAAAACATTTTTTTATGACACATAACCCGTATAAAAGTTATCACCAAATCGTATGGCATTCCAACCTCGGCCATTTCATGAAAGTGTTATACTTTCAGTAGGTATACTTCCACTATGAATTATACTAGATTCGATTAAAAATGAACGCCAGTTGTTTTAGCTTTCCTTTCGCCGTACATAAACAACTAACACGCTGATAACAGTGTATGTCAAACAATAATTAACTCGACTCACTTTTGCTTGCATCAATAACTATTCAAGTCACTATGTCATTTAATTATATTTATATTTTGTAACAATCTTTTTTTCCTCGTATGAAATAGTTTTTATTCAATATTACTTTCATACTTAATATGACAATAATGTTTTGTACTCACTTAAGAAAGTGTGCTAAAGTATTTATAAAATACTTCGACACATTTAATATATTGTATAGTATTGTCTATTTTTAAACTAAGAGGAGTAAATTCAAAAGTCATGTTTACATTATAACAAATCAGCAGAAAAGTCAATAGATTATTTTTTGCGGGAAACTTGAATTTCGGCGTAATTAACGTCAATAACACTGGTCAACACAATTTTTGCTGACTTACATCTAAGACTTGTTTCTTACTAATTTGGTGCTGCTGAACTCAAATACCACATCAGTTTTTGCGTATCACATCAGATTTTTCTCTACAACAAATACATATTTTCGGCCAAATAATGCTGCTATCGTTTAATTTTAGACGTCGATACTGTAATTGATACAAATTTGGCGAACAATAAGGACTAAATAATTAGAAAATATTCTTAAAATTTTATTTATAGTGAAAGAAAGAAAATGAGAACAGTTTTAATTAAATTTTAATGCATTGTGAGTTGTTAAAATAATATTGAGTGTTAAAATAACAATACAAAATAATTTAAGGATTAAATGGTCGTTTGTAAGATCTTCTGGAGTGCACCATTCCAGATAAGTGTCTTTTAATACTCCAACAGTAGTCATCATGTGAGTATCCCACCTTCCTTGATAACATCTCTCCATCTCTTTTAAATCCGGATGGAAATGTTCACCCTGTTCATCACTAACATCTCCAAGATTGACAGGAAATTAGTCAAGATGACTGTTTAAAAAATGAAGTTTCACGCTCATGTTGCACCCCAGTTAATGATAATTTTCAATCAAATTTTCAACGACCTCCACATAGTTTTCGGCTTTTTTATTCCCAAGAAAATTTTTGATGAGCGCCACGAAAGACTGCCATGCATTCTTCTCCATATCATCCATATGTACAGTGAAATGTGGATCATTCACTAATTTTCTAATTTGTGGTCCGTCAAAAATGCCAGCTTTTAGCCTCTCATTACTGAGACTTTGAAATGTTTCAGATATATATTTGAAACAGTCACCATCTTTGTTCAACGCTTTTACAAACTGCTTCATTAAACCCAGTTTAATATGAAGAGGGGGGAAAATGATTTTTTTTCGCTCCACCAAAGGTTCGTGTATTATTTTTGGGTCTCCAACATTTAAATCTATTCTCACCGGCCAATTTTTATCCAATGTCCAATGCTTATCTCTCGCTCTGCTGTCCCACAAACACAAAATACGATAGAACAAAATAAGGCAGAAACTGTTAACATTTTTGAAATCAGCACCCCAAAATTGGTTAAAAACAAGTATCAGATCTAAGTCAGCAAAAAAAAGAAGTTTAAATTAGTTGACCAGTGTAATTGTATAAAGTTTAAATTCCTTATTCACGGGTTCATTATTCGCACGTTTGCTATTCGCGGTTTCGGTATTAGTGGAGAAAATATTTTTCACCGCTTCCTTTATACGCGGTTGATAATTTTGTTATTTGCGGGTCGCACGTACTTCTATTCACAATAAATATGACATGACGTCACACTTGGTTAATTTAAGTACCAATGTCATGATTTAACCAACATCAAACCATTACTCAGTTGGTACATTTATTTACTGAATGTTGGTAACGTTTTTACACGTTGCCAGGTTTATATTGTACTGTTCAGTCGTTTTTAAGTCAGGTTTAACATTTAAGTGAGGTTAAACTTTATTTTTCATTACTTCAAATATTATTGTAATAAAAATGCCGAAAGCTCTTAGTAGCTGTAACGGTTGCACCACCAGAATTATTTTAGTAATAAAGATATTATTCATAACAATACGTAGAGTGATTATACAATACATAATTTAATGTTAACAGTTTTATCATGTAGGTTAGACAGAATATAAATAATAACATTAGCAAATTATGTGTGGTATAAATAGGAATCAAAATTTATTGTAAGTGACTCGGTTCCTGGCTGTGGTCTGGTGTATATGTAATGCATCAGATCCAATCAAGAGCTGAGTTCGGTCGACCACGTAAATTTATTTTTGTATCTTATATTTTATTGTTTGAATAGTTGCTGACTGACTCGGTTCCTGGCTGTGGTCTGGTGTATATGTAATGCATCAAATCCAGTTAAGAGCTGAGTCCGGTCGATTATGTATGTTTTATATTTTATTTTTCATATTCATTCTGTTTTAAAATGTTTTGTCCTCATTTGATAATCACGTAATTAATTTATAACTTTAAATTTTGTTTTTCATTTATTTAATTTTTTTTTCTACAATAAATTTACTATTATCAATTGTTCCCACTTGTTTGACTTTAAAATTCTCATCAACAGAGAAGCAATTAAATTCAGTCCTTTTTGTTTTCCTACTTTTATCTAAACTAAGTAGTGGCAGCCTTCCCCCTTGTTTTTACATTTTGGTAAATTCATCCCCCCCCCCCTGGCTGTTACATAATAGGATTCTTTAGTAGTTTTTATGTGTTACATTGTTGGTGGCAGCGGTGGGATTTTTAAATAAGAGATTCTTTCGTAGCTTTTGCCTGTTACATAGCCGTGCTCAAAAGAGGGTTTTGTCTCTTATTAATTATTTTGAAAAAGAGCGAGATAATGGAGGATCTTTAATGGAATTGAAATATGTGAGAGATGTAAGTAAATATTAATTTTTTTTTATATCGATGGTCTTTTCACTTGAATATTTTTCTACAAATAATTGTTGATTAACTTTTTAGGGAGTTCCTGCTGCATTAGATGTCAGCATTTCTAAAGTGAATAAAATCGCTGCACAACAATCGAGAGGTGAAGCTGTCAGAGCCCGAAAAAGAAACGAACACGTACTAAATCTGTTGTAGAATTAGACAATTTTACAACAGTTAGGATATGGAATGTAAAAATTCCAAATTTCAACAGTCTATGTTCAGCCGTAAAGATCTGCGTGAAGGATCAATACTTGCTAACGACGTAGACGTAGCCTTTATAAGGTTCATATTAAATGAACTAAATTTTCTTCAATACTATTATTAAAGTATAAATGTAGTAGTCAAAAATATTTAATAAGGAAGTAAGCATATTTTATAACCTCATTTAGCAATAATGAAAGTAATAAAATTAATTTTTACTTTGATTATCGTCATATATCAACTGCATCATAAATCTGTCGTAACTGGAGACATAAATCATCTAAATATTAAACAAAAAACACCGTACTCGTTTTCTAAAAAAATAAAAACTTGAATAAAATTAATTTCATTTGAAATTTGCAATTTTTACGGATCTAAATTTAGAGAGAAAACTAGTTTAGTTTTTTTTGAAAATCTGTGCCATTCGCAACATTCAAGATTATGACCTTGAATTATGACTATAAAATGGATTCTAGTTGCTTTCCTTGTAAAACTAAATCAGTGACAAACAAACTATAAATGCAGATAAATATTAAACGAAAAATTGACCTGTATTTTAATTTTTTTTGAACGTAATTGAAGAGCTTCTGCTAGAAAGGTTCAAATTCATCATAATAATTGCAACTTGACTGTATCAATACTGTCAGTTTTACAAACGATGACGTTCAACGATGTTTCAAATTTGGTTGCACAACGTGTAATTATTAAATTGTTTTTCAATGAAAGTATAAAAGCTACTGAGATTTATCATAGGCTTCAAAAATAGTTAGAAGAAGACTGTTCATCAGTCTCTGATATCAGCAGTGTTGAACCCAAGGGTCCCCCCCCCCGGTTAAGTAAAATGCTGACATTAATTCAACACGTCCTGATTCCTAAGTCATAAAGAATCATAGCAACCAGCTGGCGAACATTTAAGGGAGCTTCAGGCTTGATCCGCTCGCAAGTCTTGGAAAAAACTATGTGGAAACTCCTTCAAATCTAAGTATCTAAGTATAATGAATTATTTCAATTTCAATTAGCCAGCCGTGTCTTTTCAATCATATTTAAAAAGGTCCTGCACAATAGGACTTGAAATAATATGAAACTATAATGATAAGTAAAGAACCAATATTTAGAATAATTATTCGTTGTAAGGAGAGCTTTCAGTTTCAGTCATTATGGTGTTTGTTTCCACGCCTAATAACATATTTTCATGTAGCACTCTTCATTCACTACGTTCACATATCATCTGTAATTCTGTTAGGATACCAGTAATTATATGTCAACATAATAATTGCTATTTTCCGTTTTCTAATTCGTGTGGCTAATGTGAATGAGAACTTTCGGAATTTTCACATGAGGAAGATTTTTATAATTACTCAGTTCACGTAGAGTTATCTTATACTCGTAAATACCTACTATACTTAGTCTGTTTTTTAATTCCGAGGAGTAAATACAAAAGAAAGATTTACATTTGAACATATATACCGGGTGAATTATTTAAAGAGCAACATACATGTTTCACATATAATGTTAATGAAGTGAGTTATTTCATTTGCAACATAGCAAATTTTGAAAGCAACTCATATCCATGGCAACAGATATGCAGTGTTGATTAGATATAATAGTGATTTGACAAGTTCCTAGACGGCTAAAAAATGGTAAATTAGAAACAATAAATGAATTTTTATTAGTTTGTTTATATTTACATACAAACAAAAATAATAATGTCGTTAGTAGCTAAGTTCAAATAATATTTAAAAAAATAATATTTCGTCTTTTCTATGGAAACGATAAGCATTTGTTTTATGGCTATCTTGCTTTTGAAATAACTCACTTCATTAACATTAAATGTGAAACATGTATGTTGCTCCTTAAATAATTCACCCGGTATATAAAAAGTATTAAATTTAAAAATAGGTTGCATCTGAAAACCAATCATGTGATTAATTTATTTGACATTTTGACAACATTTTCAGGGTTAAGAGTTTGATTTAAGAGGTTGCCGGTGTCATGTAAATTTTCTGTATGCAAAAACGACTCGCTGGTAGCCAATCATAGATCAGTTGGCACGGTATTTTTTAATCGCTCCTTCGAATTAAAAAACAAGGTATTACCGGCTAAACAAGTAAGTTACCTGATACTTCGCTACCGGAACAAAATTGATGTTAAGTGTGAATTTTCACACATTTAAGGATTTTGTAGGTATCTAGTAAGTGATAACAAATTGTGAATGCATATAAAAAATCATAAATTTCGACTTTTTAAAGAATAAACAACGTACTTCCATCTCGAGTAAAATATTAATTTTTCATTAAATAGATATTTGTTTATATTTTTCCCGCGATATGTTTTTTTGAATCTTCTATAGTTACTCTACATGTGGGCCAAAGAATTGTACAAGTATGCCAAATTTCAACTTTCTGTGTTCAGCTGTTACAATTTCTACCGAACAAACAGACAGACAGGCAAACAGACACAAGAGTGACGTTATAAGGGTTTTTTGATCATACCTACAAAACCCTAAAAAGCAGTATAACTGTTTTTTTTTAGTAGTCTTAAAGCGGACCCATGTCAGAATGGGTTCTATGGTTCATAATTTTCGAGTAACCCGGTTCCATATTTCTGAAAAGTATTTTTCTTTTCTCTTCTTTTTTTTGCCTCATCACTTCATTCGTTCTTTTACTTATCATTTATATCCGTTTTCCTTTTTTTTCCCTTTTTTGCACTCTACATGTGGGCCAAAGAATTGCACAAGGATGCCAAATTTCAACTTTCTGTGTTCAGCTGTTACAATTTCTACCGAACAAACAGACAGACACGCAAACAGACACAAGAGTGACGTTATAAGGGTTTTTTGATCATACCTACAAAACCCTAAAAAGCAGTATAACTGTTTTTTTTTTAGTAGTCTTAAAGAGGACCCATGTCAGAATGGGTTCTATGGTTCATAATTTTCGAGTAACCCGGTTCCATATTTCTGAAAAGTATTTTTCTTTTCTTTTCTTTTTTTTGCCTCATCACTTCATTCGTTCTTTTACTTATCATTTATATCCGTTTTCCTTTTTTTTTTCCTTTTTTGCACTCTAAATGTGGGCCAAAGAATTGTACAAGTATGCCAAATTTCAACTTTCTGTGTTCAGCTGTTACAATTTCTACTGAACAAACAGACAGACAGGCAAACAGACACAAGAGTGACGTTATAAGGGTTTTTTGATCATACCTACAAAACCCTAAAAAGCAGTAGTAACTGTTTTTTTAGTGGTCTTAAAGCGGACCCATGTCAGAATGGGTTCTATGGTTCATAGGGGAAGTATTTTAAGATCGCAGCGCTATTTCGGCAAACTTGGAACCTTCAAAATAGACATTCGTTACATATAAACAATGTGAATTTTACTTATGGAAAATGTTTACTGGTGGTTTTTGTAATTTTGCTACAATATTAATACTTGTTTTTATGCAATTATATTTTTATGCAAACATTTTTTATAAAAAAAAGCGCGACACAATGTCTATTTCTGTAGTTCCTAAAATCCCACCAGATGTCATATCGCTTAGCAATTTTTCCCTATAATTTTCGAGTAACCCGGTTCCATATTTTTGAAAAGATTATTACTTTTCTTTTTTTTTTTTTTTTGGCTCATCACTTCATTCGTTCTTTTACTTATCATTTTTATCCGTTTTCCTTTTTTTTTTCTCCTTTTTTGCAGTTACCCGATTTCGTGTTTCTTGGGTCAGATATTCTAAACCAATTAAACCCCGAACAGGTTCTTTTTTGAAAACGATTTCAATTTCGGAATTGTCGATTTCTGACAGCACTGGAAACTGTATCGAAATTGGTTTAGTCGTTCTCTAGATTTAAGGTAACAGACTGGCAGTATTTAGTCGTAAGTAAAATAATTTCTGCCACTGTTCAACGCGCTCCTTACTGAGATTACCATAAGAGATTTAATATTTACACATGATAGCTGTGTCGTGGACTATGGATTAATAAGAAGCCGAAGACGTCAAATGTCAAAAAGGAAAGTGTGTATAAGAATATCCGCGCCAGCAGGTCGCACGATTTACAAGATATTTTAATGAAATATGCATTTAAATATTGCAAATTCATGCTTTTGTATGAAAATTCCTCAGATAGATGCTAAAAATGTAGCTCATAAAATTATCAAACATATGAAATTTTTTAAAAGAAATTTGGCAAGTAAATAATAGAAAAAATGTTTACTTTTTTAGTAAAAATTCGAGAGTGCAAATACTCTAAATCAGGGATGAGCAACCTTTTTTTACTACGGGCCAACTAGAAATTTAAAAATTTCCTGCGGGCCGCATACGAAATTTATTAAAATATGAACACAAGATGATAAACACAAATTATCTATTTATTAACAAAATAACAAAATTATTTTTAAAAAAATACACAAATAAAACATATAATAGAAATGCTAGGTATAAAAAAACAGTCAAAGATAATTATTATGGGGAAAAAATCATAAACAAATTTTAATGAGAAGTTTGGCATTGCTTCTTTGCAACCAATTGCTCTATATTGCTCTTATTTATGCTTTAAAATATATATGTATCTTCTGTAATTTAATGGCCATTTTTGAAATTTGACAGACAAAAGCTTTGACGGGCCGCACGAAAAAGTACTCCGGGCCACATGCGGCCCGTGGGCCGCGGGTTGCTCATCCCTGCTCTAAATATTTTATTATACAATATTACTAAATATTTGTCAGTAGAAGAACTAGGTATGTCTAACATTTAGTTATATATTGGGTGGAAAATTCTTTTACTAAGCAAATAGTATCTGTCGGAATGATGTTATTGGGTTAATATTGTTTAGTTTTATAATTCATTATTTGAGCTTAGATAATTAAATTCCAGATATCTTTAATTCGAACTGACAGATCCTTAATTGGCGGGGTTTTAGATATCTAAAATTCAATTCAATATATCTGAAATTTAATTTTAGGTATCTTAAATTCAATTATGGATATTTCAGTTCGAATTACAGATATCTGAAAATGAATTAGGATTTTTACAATTTTTTACCAATTAAACATATCCGTAATTCGTCTTGATATATCCATAATTCTTTTGTACATATCCGTAATTCCTCTGTATATATCCATAATTCCCTATACAAGTCATGCGCCGTTTTAACATATACAAAAATACATATCCATAATTGAATTTTAGATATCTGTAATTCGTCTTGACATATCCTTAACTGAATTTAAGATATCTGCAATTCACGGAATATATGGCCATATATCAACATCTGTATAAACATTCGGCCATGTACTTTATGACAATATTTTAAACAAATCATATGATTTGTTTCATAATTGTCAAATATGTCAAATGGGCCAATAAATGGGCAGCATAATGCAATGGAGACGGTGCAAAATAAGTATCTTAAATGGATGCTGGGTCTAGATAGGTGTACATCAGAATACATAGTATTAGAAGAGACGAAAGTGTACAAAATTAAAATAGAAGCCGTTAAAAGAGCGTTAAGATTCGAAAAAAATATAACCAAGAACCTGGAAAAACAAGTATTAAACGAATGTTGGAAGGAATTAGAAAATAGAGAAAAGAAAAAAACATCAAAATGGGAGATAAAAAGAAGTAAAATGTATGAATACGGAGGTTTTTCAACAGAAGAAGTAAGGAGGAAAAGAGAAAGTGGACATGGAATGCAGGAGATGGTAGAAAGAATAAAGGACATACTGAATCAAGGTACAATAATAAGTACAAAAAAAATTGGAACATGCAAAGACCGCTGTATCTAAAAAAAAAAAAAAAAAACGGGAAACGGGAAATAAGAGAATAATTGCAAGGTTTAGATGTGGGAATGAAGAAAATACGAACAAATTTTGGTTAAAAGAGGAGGATAAACGATGTAGAATGTGCAGAGAAGAAAGGGAGACGATTGAACATATGCAGGAAGGATGTGAAGAAATGAGAAGCAAAGGAGAAACAAGAGAAGATATTTTAAACGGAAATGGCTGCGGATACACATGGATGAAAGAGGCAATGGAGAGGAAAAAAGAAATTAAAGAAAAAGAAAATAATAGGCAAATTGTTGTTTCCAAAACAAAGCAAACCGACAGGTAGAAATTAGATTTATATTTTGGATAAGACTTGTTATGTAGGGAAGAAATAGATATATAATAAAATGTAGTAGATAAAATGAAATTTAATAATTATTTAATTAAAATAAATTGAAATTGAAATGGGCAGCATAAAGTTACACACGTGTCTCGTTCATCCTGAATTTGCACCAATCAGAGACTGATGAACAGTCTTTTTCTAACTATTTTTGAAGCCTATTAATAAATCGCAGTAGCTTTTATACTTTCATTGAAAAGAAATGTAATAATTACACGTTGTGCAACCAAATTTGAAACATCGTTGAACGGCATCGTTTGTAAAACTGACAGTACTGATACAGTCAAGATGCAATTATGTATGTCATTTGCTTACATTCCTGCTATGATGAATTTGAACCTTTCTTGAAGTAGCTCTTCAATTACCTTCAATTCACGGAATTATAGATATCTCAAATTCATTTAAGGATATGTCAAGACGAATTGCGGATATGTGGAGAGGAATTCGAGATATCTGAAAATGAATTATGGATATGTGAATTAGAAATAGAAATATTACGGAACGTAGGCAAATGATAAAACGGCTTCCCATAGTCCTCCAGCTAGTAACCTAATAAAACCCATTATTATATTATTTCAGTAGTGAGAGTGTTATTTCAATGAAGTTAGCAAAATGATTAAGTACCTCCTTAGAAACACACCCCAACCACACCTAACTACGCCAATCATTACGCACGTGTTGAGAATGCCTTAGCATCTTGCACTCATCTCAGTCCTTGAGAGAGAGAATCCGTGATAGGTCGCGAGGTCCTGCCTCGCTCTGGCATCCGCCACTAACAATACCTGAACTCGTGTGAAACAATGAGCTGTTGCAATCCGGAGGGAAATGTTACCAGTGCAATCCTCAGGGTATCAAGGTCGGAGTACATCCTACTATTCACTCTCGCAACAGGTCAAACAACAACAATATCATAACTAGTTAGGCATGAAAATCATTTGTTATATTATTATGGATGTAATGAGGTTGTTTACGCATTTCTACAGCTGTTTCAAAACATTTTAGCGCAAAACATCTATAGCTATTAACGCATATCACTACTATAGTCTATTATTAAACTAGAAGAAGCGTTTTAAATTTTCCGCGCAAAAATCTGATATGATTTCTATACAAATTTAAAAAAGGTGTGATTTTTGTTTCCAGTCGCTGTTTTATTGGAGCATTAAATAATAATAATACTACAGTGACCATATTTTTTAGTTCAAACTTCAGGACGGGACCTCATAGACGGAAGGGGGGGGGGGTTAATTATTCAAATATAATTGTTTAATTATTTTTTTTTTAATACAAATTATATACAATAAATAATTATAATTCATAATAAATAAAAATTTACAGACACAGGTAATTAACTTATATCATTAAGGCCCGGTCTTTCCACCTTCAGTTAAAGTCTCAGGTAACTATCTGACAGATAAGGTTATTTGTAACTCCATCTGCTGAATAAATGTCAATACCAGTCAGTGAATCCAATACGTCAGTCTCATTATCCGTTAGATAACTATCCGATAGATACATTTGTATAGAAAGAAGGGATGACATTTACTCAGCAGATGAAGTTACAAATAACCTTATCTGTCAGATAGTTACCTGGGACTTTATCTGAAGGTGGAAAGACCGGGCCTAAAAGGAACAATATTAAAATCACAGTATTTTTTTAAATGAATTCAAATTTATTCATTCAAATTACTCAATAGAAAACTTTTTATATGTTTCCGAATAATGAATTTTTGAGTAGGTCTTTTATGCTTTGAAGCAATTTATAAAAATCCGCACAATTTTCTTCATAATTTACTTTAATCAGTAATATTGCTTTTAATGTGTCTACATCAAGTTGAGT
Organism: Liopterus haemorrhoidalis; assembly: GCA_963971575.1. Taxonomy (NCBI): domain Eukaryota; kingdom Metazoa; phylum Arthropoda; class Insecta; order Coleoptera; family Dytiscidae; genus Liopterus; species Liopterus haemorrhoidalis. The sequence continues at coordinate 64,285,309 of OZ020613.1, forward strand.
CTTGTCACTTGTCCAAACATCCAAAACTGTCCAAAAGCTGTTAATCAAGGAAAATACCCTTTCGGTAGATTTTTTTTAGTTCAAGTTTTGTAAAAATAATTTTAGTTCAAATATATTAAATATAAATATAGAAAATAGTACATTTTCTAAAATTCGAGACAAAATATCCGAATTCGGGACAAAAACCCGAATTCGGGTCAAATAATGTCTCAGAAAAAATTTCGGGACGCAAGGCGAAAATTTGGGATTGTCCCGGACAATTCGGGACATATGGTCACTTTAATAATGCACTAGATTTAATCGACAAGTAACTCAATTATTAATCTAGTTAGGTTTATCAATTTACTATACTTTTTAGGGTTTTGTAGGTATGATCACCAAAAACCCTTATAACACCACTCATGTGCCTGTCTGTCTGTACAGTAGAAATTGTAGTCAAACGGCTGAACATAAAAAGTTGAAATTTGGCATGCTTATACAACTTTTTGACCCACATATAGGAAAAATACTGAGAGTTCAAAAAAATATATCACGAGATAAATATAAACAAATATGTAAATCATGAAAAAATAAATATTGTTTTAAACATTATCACTGGTCTCCCACCCAATTTCTCACAAGCTGAAGTTTTAACGATTGAAGTGGGCTTTTGCTAAAAAAATAATCAAAAGCTTCATTTAAACGTTGAAAGTTACTAGTTTTCAAAATCTAGTTCTGCTTAAATCAAAGACTTTACATTGATGGGAATCGGAATAGTTCGACAGGAATTTTTGATCAGGTTAATTTCGCAATTTTTTTTTTCCCCAAAAATGTACTAAAAAAAATCTCTTTAACGTAAAAGGATTAAACTAAATGTCTGAAAAAATTGTAAGTAATCCAAACCGGAAACATATGAGAGAAATTTTTGATCAGATTTGGTTTTTGAAAAACGTTGCAGTTTTTGTATTTTTGACAGTATTAATTATTTTTTTAGTTCATGGCTAAATTATGGTTAATAATGTTATGGATTTTTTGTATTTATGGCTAAGGCAGTGTGTATCTTTTTGAAATTAAAATTACAAAAAAATTTTAAAGCTGCGACCGAGTTCATGTTTGTAGAGCAGTGGTTCTCAAACTTTTTAATGTGAAGGCACCCCAAATCGATTATGTAAAATTTCCGGCACCGCCAACAACATGTGCATGAAATTGTAAAGACATTTTATTAATCTTAGGAAAACCTGTTTTTTTAAATTTAAAATATATTCTTTAAATGAAGACAAAAGGTACACAAAAATACAGATTATAAAGAAATTTGATTAATCTTAGGAAAGCATAATTTGAAATTAAAAATATATTCTTAAAATGAGAACAAAAGGTACACAAAAAATTAGTGTGATACATGAGCCTTCTGTAATTTACATAATTCCTTTATATTTGGGCGTATTTTGAACAAACATCTCGCATTTCATGTTCTATCGACTTCAATCTTGCCCTGTTTTTAGTTTTGATGTTAACTAGTTTAGAAAATTCTAGTCCACACAAGTAAGAGGTAGAAAATTGAACCAAAACTTGAAGTGCTCTGGCTCCTATTTTGTCGTGCTGTCATATAGGGCAGTATCGCTCAAAATTATGGCGCTAATTAACATCAAGAACGGGCCATACCGAGTAGTGATTTTAAATTTTTGCATTCATTCAGTTACGAAATATTTTATTATGCGTATAAATATACATACGATGCTAAATTTAACCCACGCTCGCGGCACCCCTACAAGTATATAACGGCACCCACTTTGAGAACCACTGGTGTAGAGTATAGTGTGTAGTGTTTAGTAGGTTTCACGTACTATTTACATCGTGATTCAACCTTATGTTTGAATTACTTTATTTACTTATGTAATCCGATTGATTACTCCTGGACCACCCTGCATATATGCAAATTTTCTATTTACCACAAATGTAGCAAAACTAAAAAGACCGTTAAATTTTTTAGATTTATTTTCTTCATTATTGACAAAAGACAAAAACAAACAAATATAAATGTTAAAAAGTAAATGACAAGCTTTAAAGGACGGAAACACGGTATTTTATTCTCGATTACAGTTTCATTCTTAATTAATAATAATATTTGAAAAACCTCCTCCACAGTTTCATTGTTTAGTTAGAGACTCCTTTCACTCGTTAAATTGGTTTCCGATCTTCACATGGTAAATTACATCTTTCATAGCACGACTCAGATTGTCAGGACTCTCGTCTAACCTTCATCACCATCTTAAATTTATGAAAGGCGATTGCATTCCATTGTTTTGTATTAATTTGTAATTTGTATAACGATTAGAATGGAATTAGAAGGTTAAACTTTACTAAATTTTGGAAATTTGATGAACAAATTTATAGTTTTCATTAAGAAATATTACAATAATATATTTTACTCAAAATTACAGTAATATATTGTTTACAGGAAACAAAAATGATTCATTTCGGGACTCTCGCGCAATGTTGTGTCAAGATACGAGGTGTGTAAATTAAGTAACCGGACTGGCAACATAGCGTTTGATCTGGCAACATTTGGGACGCGGGACTTGGAGGGGCGGCAGGTGAACATGTGATACGTCTTCAGCACGAGTTTGAACTCGCTAGAGTAATTTTGTTGTCCGTAGTGATTTTGTTCGTCAAACAGTTTTTTCTATGCGTTCTAAAAATGAGTCACATTCCTTTCGAGCAACGGTGTGCTATCAGGTTTTGCTTCAGACTTGGGAACAGTGCAACGGAAACCTTTGCAAAACTTCAGCAGGCCTACCGAGACAATGTTTTGTCAAGGACCCAGGTTTTTTAGTGGTATAAGACATTTTCAGAAGGAAGAGAGTTGATTGAAGATGAATCACGCAGCGGAAGGCATTCAACCTCAAGAACCGATGATATGTTTTGATTTATGGTCTATTTCAAAGTAGAAAAAAGATTTTTCTACTTTGGGAAATTTAAAATAAGTTACAACTAGGGCATGGGTGTAGCAACTGGGTTAGCAAGTGATTTTTTTTTTTAATATAAAAAAGGTTAATAAGATATTGAAATAAACAAGGCAGATAATACACTTACGTTATTTATACGACATAAATTCAGTTTAATGGGAAATTTGAAAAAGCTAAAAAAATATTAATTTTAAAAATTATGTACTATATATACAAAGAGAGATTTGGCTAAAACAGTTTAAACAAAGCAATAAAACAAATAATATATCTTCAGAGCTAAAGTTTCTTATTTAAATAATTATTGTAAATAAAAATTAAAAATATATGTATATATGAAGGTCTAAAAATTATATCAATAACTTCTTCTTTGGCCACAATCAGCTGGACTGTCTTTTGGCCTCACATTAGTCCTCTTTCTTGATCTGTTAATTGTCAACTGTCAAAAAATATTTATATGTCAGATAACCTAAAAAATATATAACTGCGTAAAAACAAATTACATGGAGAATTTTCTCCATAAAATCTACGCCAAGAATATAAATAAAAGTCTAAATATGTAAATAATAACACAATATATGAGAAAAATTAAATAATATAAATAATATATATTTCCAATGTACGACACTGAACATCTGTCAACTTGGACTAAAAACAATATTTTTACAGTGTAATAGGGATGACGATCTAAACTAATCCGAAGCAAGGACAAACAGCTCCTATCTTCTTACACACATTTTTCTACTTTGAAATAGACCATAGATTTTGCAATCTAGTTACTTTCATCGTTTAAATCGTGCTTTTCGACCGTTTTGTTTAAGCTTTGTAAATCATACTTACAATAAACATTTTTTGATTAAGATTAATATCATTTTAAAATGTCATTTTCTTTATATTTTGATTTTTTGTGTCATTCTTAATACAAATTTCCCATTTATTTATTTTTTTGTTATTAAAATATGTAAAAAAAATAATTTAATTTTGACATATGTCATTCGTTTCCATGGTTTCATTGTTGGAATTTTAAATTTTGACATTCCAACGTGAAAAATTAAATAACCCAAGCCAGGTCCCTTCTCGTGACAACCTAAAAGAACAAATTTCCCATTTAGTTCCGCCTAACCGTTTGGAATAGAGTGTAGTTAGAAAAATCCAAGTTTTGCCCCTCTCTGGAAATTTTTCTGTGGGCACCACTGCGCAATCTCAGACTTAAGTAACCAAACTTGGCGCGAAATTTAAATTATTTATATGAAAGTATGAAGTTAGTACTCAAAGGTACTTGGAGAAAACAATTTCGCTTAGAAATTGAGGATAGCCAGAGGCAAGACTGGAATTGCTCGGTAGGCGGAAGTGGTTTAGCCTTAAGGTACATTAGATCAGGCATGTGAATCAATGTCTAACGTCTGTATGTGTGTCTATTTATGTGTGTAAGTTTATATGGGTTTATTTACAACCACATATATTTGAATGTATATGTTCAGATGCCGACAGTGTTGATAGCGCAGTTGAAAAAGCATTTATTAAATCTCTAATGAGGTTATTGGAACAACTTGTCAAAATATGCAGAGTTCATTCATGCAAAAATAAAAAATAGAGTTAATTTTTATGATTAATTTTTTATGACTTGAAATTTTATGAATAATTATCACTGTTAAATTAGAAATAAATGATCTCAGATATAGTACAAAAATAAAATGAGTCTGTAACATTTACGTATACAAGTTTAGTGCTTTTTAGGGTTTTGTAGGTATGACAAAAAAACCCTTATATCGTCATTTTGTCGTCTGTCTGTCTGTCTGTCTGTTCGATAAAAATTGTAGCCAAACGGCTAAACCTAGAGAGTTGAAATTTGGCATGCTTATACAACTCTTTGACCCGCACATAGGAAAAATACTAAAACATCTAAAAAACATATCCCCCTAAAAATATAAACAAATATGTGCTCATCGAAAACAAAAATATTTTTTTAAAATTCTGAGTAGGGTATCAAATGAAAGCCCTTAGTACGTGGATTAACGATCAAATTTTTATTTTTGCAAAATAAATTATTTTGATGTGATTTTTGCCAAAATTGTGCAAAAAAAATTTTGTCACACACCCTGTAGCCCAGATGGTTTAAACTAAAAATCTAAAAAAAATCTAAGTAATGTATATTGGTGTGAACCGAAATAGTACAACAGGAATTTTTGATCAGATTATGTTTTCAGAAAATAGCGCATTTTTTGTGGTTTTTAGTTCACAAAGTACAAAAGTTATACCAATGTAAGACACCCACATGCAAGGCGTGCGATAGCGTAATGGCTAGAGCACTGGTGTCGTAAGCTAAAATGCGCTGGAAACGAAGGGTTTCGAGTTCGAGTACGGAGTGAATTTTATTTTTTCTGTTTTTTTTGCATTTTTATTATGTTGAAATTATTTTGTCAAAATTCTAGTTATATTTTCACAAATGTTGCATTTAATTTTTAAGAGCGTAAATTTAATAACCAGTCTTATTATATGATTAACAGACGATAAATTATTTTAAAAATATCGTTCATTTTGCCGTGATTACTACAAAGTAAAATTTGTCCTACACACTCAGCATGCCGCCTTCACTTATTATATACCTGCGAAACCCTGAAATGTGTGAATATTCACACTTCACATCAATTTTTTGTGATATAATGTGACAAAGGAGCGAACATGGTTTTAAAGAATGTATTTGTGGAAACGTTAAACATGAGCAAGCTCTTCCTTGGTAAGTTTCGTCTCGATTCGTTTTCGAAAAGTTTGGACTGGTAAGTTCAGTTAAAAAATTCGTTAAAGGCATAAAAATCATGGCAGTGGGAATCTTTGAAAGTCGAAAATAGAGAAAAATGTTCCATCCTTCTCTCTGAGCTTCGGTAAATGTGCTCGAAACACTATTCTTGATTCTTAGTGGTTAAATTAAGTGAATTTTCTCTTCCATTAAACGCAAGTAACCTCAAAACTGATATGATATCAAAAACACTTGTATTTTAAGTTAGTATTAACCGCAAAGTCACTTACGATTTCATTTGCAATTTCACCCCGGGTAACTGCATTTTGCGGTCACGTCGTGTCACTGACGGAAGTGATATGTCTTAGGGTTTCTCAATGCGTTGTTCTCAACTAGACCGTGCGAATAGGCTTTGCTAAGAAAGTGTGTTATCGGAAGAAAATTTCCTTTCAATATCATTTGATTTGTTTTAGAAATTTTAATGATTTCTTTAAGATGATAATAAGAAGTTTGTTCAATTCTGAATGGTGTAGACTGATGGTTCTGGGTTCGACTTTTTTTGAAAATTACCAGATGCTTAGTCTGCGATTGTTTAAAAAATACCAGGTCTACAAGTATGAAATGCGGATTTTTTTCAAACTTGCCGCGCAAACAGAGTGTATAGTTCAAAGTTTCAACACATATGGCGTTTTATTAAGTTATCATTAAGTGTCAAATGCGTATAGGTTATAATTTGAAAAGTGTCATATAGTTTTGTTTTACTGTGTTAAAAATGTCAAATTTTGTGCCAAATAAAGAGCATTCGCGGACAGTACTACTGTTTTGTTTTCATTTGAAAAAAACTGCTGCTGAATCATACCGACTGCTTCGAGAAGCTTATGGTGAATATGCTCCATCGCAAGATACGTGTGAACGATGGTTTCGGCGTTTCAAAAGTGGTGACTTTGATCTTAAAGACAAAGAACATGGAAAACCTCCAAAAAAATATGAAGATACAAAATTGGAAACATTGCTACAGGAAGACGATAGTCAATCACAAAAACAACTAGCAGAGCAGTTAGGCGTTAGTCAACAAGCTGTTTCCAATCGCCTACGAGAGATGGGTAAGATTCAGAAAGTCGGCAGATGGGTTCCACAAGCATTGAATGAGAGGCAGATGTAAAAACGCAAAAACACTTGTGAAATTTTGTTTGCACGATACAAAAGAAAGTCTTTTTCGCATCGTATTATTACTGGCGATGAAAAATTGATTTATTTTGAAAATCCCAAACGCAAAAAATCATGGGTGAACCCAGGCTCACCATCCACATCAACTGCAAGACCGAATCGCTTTGGCAAAAAGACAATGCTCTGTACTTGGTGGGACCAAAAGGGTGTGGTCTATTATGAATTGTTAAAACCTGGTGAAACAGTTAATACCCAACGCTACCAACAACAACTGATCGAATTGAACCATTCGCTGCTCATAAAACGACCAGAATACGAAAGAAGACAGCACAAGGTAATCTCTCTTCATGATAACGCTCCATCACATAAGGCAAAAGCAGTTTGCAACACATTGGAGGCACTCAAGTGGGAAGTGCTACCCCATGCCGCTTACTCACCAGACTTGGCCCCTTCAGATTACCACTTGTTCGCATCGATGAATCACGCACTTGCCGAGCAGCACTTGTGTTCATATGAAAATGTGAAAGAATGGCTAGATGAATGGTTTGCGAGGAAAGGGGGAAGAGTTCTACTGGCGAGGTATTCACAAATTGCCTGAAATATGGGAAAAATATATAACTTCTAATGGAGCATACTTTGAATAAATAAACTTTTACTGTTCTTTTGAGTTTAATGTGTTTTATTAAAAAAAAAAAAAACCGAATTTCATACTTGTAGACCTGGTACATTGTTTTTAGTTACATTATTTTTTGCAGTTGCTCTAATGCGGTATCTTTATAATATATAAACAGATCTGAAGCAGTAGTGGTTCGATTGGATTTTAAAGTGATTGATGGCCAAGTTCGTGATTGCCAGAGGCCCTGGTGGTTTCTGTCTGAACTAAATCAGAGCACGCTGTGATCACTGCCCCACTTTTCATACACATCACCAGCCAGAAACTCTCATGCAATATTCATTAACTGGACAAAGAGCTATTAAAACTAATACGATGGAATTTGAACAAGACAGGTAACAACAGGTACAACCATAAAGTAATCACATAGAGAAGCGGTTCCCAACCTGTGGATGGCGAACCCTCGGGGGTTTGCGAAGGTGTTGTAGAGGATTCACACTAAAATTTTAGTTTCCGGTTCATATGATTAAATATAAGTTTCGCCACCTGTAACGATGTTGTATACGAATTTTGCAGTGCCTAGGTTGAATTTTTTTAAGCATTCCCTCATGAGCTTTTTTTCAGCTTAGGTCAAATTATACGGAATCCATCGTGAACAGATCTTTTTCACAGTTAAATGTTCAAATGTATTGCAATCTGCGATATGCCTCTATCTCACGGTAAATCACATGCCGATCTTATTCAATCATTTTACACACAGCATCGATGTTTTTTGAATCACAACCGATTTTGGTTGATCTTCACGATTCATCACTAACAGACGCACGACCACGACGAAATTCTGCAAACCAATTGTAAACAGTCTTTTCTGATGGTGCTTCATTACTAAAAGTTGAACGAAGCGAATCCATGCATTGTTGTTGAGTTAGGCCTTTACTAAAATCGTAAAAAATCATCCAACGAAAACCTTCACGAGTAATATCAATTTTTTCACAAACTTGTTTTTTAACACTGACAACAAATTACTAGTTCAATTTATAAGCTTCCACTGATTTCACAATAACAAATGTAAAATTTTACGAATATAGTAATGACACATTTCAATATTGCTATCTAGTGGTCGTTTGTTAAAATATAAAAGGTGACCCTCGTATTATTTTATGCGGTGGAATTCAATATTTTATTTTAGTGGTATAAAGTGTCATAAGCAGATGTCGCTGTAAGTGCATGATATGTTAAACAAATTTATTAAATAAATTTATTAACTCTATTTTATATATTTTTATGTTTAAAATGATTCTGTTCTTGCAAGTCAGATAAATAAAAAGTGTAGAAAACTTGAATGATTATATAAAAACATCGATCTTTTTTGGTAACACTGTAATTAAAGTAAAAACATACTTTCATTGAAGAAGTACAGCTTACACACGTTTGTTGGGTATTCATGTCACTACACTGTGATTTCAGATATCTAATTAAACATGTACATGAGTAATTATTAACTGATATGGGTGTGTGAATTACTCTTTTTGTGTTAGGAAAAGTTGCGATGTACAAGAGAAATTTTTCGTACATTATAAAGTTATTTACAAATATAATACCAGAATAAATAATTTTATGTTAAGAATATTCTCCCTATCTAGAAGAAAAGTATCCGATTTTTCACGATGAAACAATCTATACTTACTTACTTAATCCTAAGCCTTTCTACCTTTTGGTGTAAGGCGTTGTTGGAGCAGAATTACGGTAGCTCTTCCGGTGGTGTTTTCCATATTTCTCTTCAGACTTTCCTATTTGAGGTGCTGGTTTTGATATCCATTCATCTGACTCCTCGTCTCTCTGTCGCTTGTCTCAATTCGTCCTTCCAGGTCTTAATTGGTCGTCCTCTTCTTCTTTTTTCTATCGGTCTCGCCTCATGCACTTCTTTAGCTGTTCTTTCATCTCTCATCCGCTGTACATGTCCTAGCCATCTCACTTGACCTTCTTGTATAAGCCATTCAACTGGTTTCGTCTGTAATTCTTCCCTGAACATCGCATTTCTAATCCGGTCCATCTTTGTCTTTCCCGCTATTTTCCTTAAAAATCTCATTTCTGTACTTCTAATTTTATTCTGGTGTTTTATCGTGGTAGCGCACGATTCACTGGCATATGTGGGTATTGGCACCGTTATCCTTTTGAATACCTCTACTTTTGCTTCTGTGGGGATCTGTTTACTTTCAAGAAATCTGCCTCTGATGGCATTAAATAGCCTTCCTGTTCTTTCTATTCTTTCCATTATTTGGTCATTCAGTTGCTCCCAAGTATTTGTAATTGTTCACTTGTTCTAAGTTTGTCTTCTATTTTTATATAGTGTTTTGTTCTTTCCATTTATTATCATTGTCTTTGTCTTATTTTTGTTTATCACTATATTCTTTTTCTGTAATTCTGTGTAGTACACTTCTATGTTATGTTGCAGTTCATGTTCGTTTTCTGCTACTATTATCATATCATCTGCGTAGCATAGTTCTGTTATTTTTACTTCTTTCGTCTTACAGTATCCTACCATGTACGGCTTTGTTTTCTTCTTACATTGTTTCACCATGTCGTCAAACACAACTGCGAAGAGGAGTGGACTCAACACACAACCCTGCCTGAGGCCTATTCCCGTAGAGAATGTTTTGGAAGTTTCATTCCTTGTTCTAACATAGCTTTTGCTACTTTGGTACAAGCTCTTCACGTGGCAGATTGTGTCTGCCTCTATACTTTTATTTCTTAGACACCTCCAGACATCCTCTCTATTTATCCGGTCAAAGGTCAAAGGCCAAAGGTCCGATCTATACTTTTATATAAATTAGTTCGTTTATATGTATACAGGCGTGCACCTAGAGGCTTGAACCCCCTCCCCCCAAGTGCATCAAAAAGACGTGGTTTTTACGTGTGTCAAAACATGTCAAATGGTGAGCCCCCTTGAAGTGCTCAAAACATAGGTGGATGTTACGCATTTTTGTTAAAATAGAGGTGAGGAGTTTTTTATTTTGTCATCACTTGTCTATTAGAGGTGAAGACCTTTTCGTTTTAGGGCCGCATCAATTGTATTTTAGAATTTTTAGATCATCACTTGTAGTATCGAAGCTTTTAATAAAGCTTTATGAAGCTAGCCGCGAAATTATTTATTAGCTTCGTATTTCTCCTAAGTTACAGAAGCATCTGTTGGTAGTAATTAACTTACAACATCTATCATTGAACTGTGATTTAACTTTCTTCTTGATATTGTCAACTTGTCATTAATTTAGTTACAGCTACTTGTAAATTAGTCACTGCAATGTCTAATTAGATTGATTGTTCCTTTATTATGTGAAAAAATCTATTTTTAAAATTTATCTAAACTTTTCTAATTCCCGAGAAAGTTCAGTTTCACACATTTTACATATTCTCATCATCGGAATTTATTAATTTAATATTATGATAAATAAATAAAATTTACTAATAAGGATTAAGTAAAAGTTAATTTGAAACTGAGAATTTTACAGCAAAAAGAAGTACAATGAGTGAAAGGAAAAAATAATAAGTTCAAAGGGTTCATGTGATTTCGACGAGATGTTGACATCTGCGCCCACAACTTTGCAGAAAAAAGTGTAAAGTTTACACTTACATACTGGTTAAATTATAGTGTTAAAAAATAAATAGTGTTAAAGTAGTCTATTGATATCTATGACTTCATTTCGTCCATACTGTGCTTCATCAAAGATGTATATGTTGAACAATAGAGGTGACAAAATGCATCCCTGAGGAAAGCCTTGTAGAGGCGAAACAATATTTTAGTCAACATAATACTATTATGTGAAACTTGTGTTTTAATATACATTAAAACATAAGTTCCATATAGCATAATTTTGCCGCACGCGTTGTAGTTAGAAAACGAACCACGAAGCGACGAGTTTTTTAATCAACAAGTGCGGTAAAAAGCCTAATGCAACGAGTTTTTTATAATATTTTTTCTATTTTGCTTTTCCATGACTTTTAAAATAATAAATTTGCATTATATAGTCAAACAACATCCCCGATTAGGGAATCTAGTAGATTCAAATAGAGAAGGATACACGACCGTTACAAAATTGCGCAAACAAGATAACGCCAGTGGCGGAGAATAATAAAATATTTTCAAACCAAATGGGACAAATAAATAATATTTTTTATTGAATTAGTTAAGGAACAATTTAAAAGCTATATATTAAAATATAAATGAAAAAATATATAAATAAAATGCTGTTTTATATACATGTCAGTCATAAATGACAGAAGGCAAATTAATTATTAATAAAAAAAAATAAATATGCCGACCAGACGGGGAAAAAATATATATTGCAGTAAAATTTATTTTATTATTAAATTTATATCGGTCATATGTATTCTTAGAGATGCCAGTTGCAGCAACCACTCGTTCCCGGAAATTTGTTCCAGGAATTTTGAAGTTTTTCAGATTAACTTCCTCCTTCATGAACTGCATAACATTATTAATAATTTCGCGGCTCTGGCTATGAAGCACTTGTCCTTTACGTCCCACTAATTGCTTCTGCATTTTGTAAAACACTGTTTTTAAAATCAAAATTTCAAATCATTAATTTCATAACCTCAACTTATCCTACTCTATTACCAAATATGTATTTTTCTACTTACGTCGTCTTTCACTAACAAATAATTCGTATTAAAAAATACGATTTTAAATTGTAGATGTATTTTAATAATATAGATATTTTATATAAACACGTTGGAAGCTCCTAACTCATATAAGACTTCTACGGCTATGAGTAACAAGCCTAACACCCCTATTATAAGTAAATTAGACCCGTCCAGACGAAAAATGGTTTCTGCACACTTTTATTGATGTACTCAACTCTATTTGAATCGACTCTACGTATGTAGCTATTACCCGGACTGGTTTAACTCGGTTTCTGAAAGTCTCGAGTTTAACCATTTGACTAAACTCGGTTACAATATAACAATCTCATAAGTAACCATAGCAACCAATTTCTGACCCTTTGGCTATAGTTAACTAAGCTGCTGAATTCATTACTTTATTTATATTTTGAGAAAATCTTAAATATAAGAAAAACTTATCCAAAATAATGCTTTATTTATTAATACTAATAGTAATTACTGTTATAATCATTACTGATCAACGAAAATTAAATTAGAAAGATGATTCGGGATTTCCAGAGGATTCCCGGGAAATTCTACTTCCCGTTCCCGATTCGCGAAGGTTAGAAAATGTCGGGAATCGACTTACTTCTTTTATATACGTTTTTAAATTTAAATAATCGTATTAACAATCACTTATATCAAATAATTGTGACCCATCTTTCAGTCATACTTTTACTAATTAATAAGAAAGTGTTTTTCTTTATTGCACTAATAAAAAATTACAAAATTTAATTTTCTAGGCTAATTACACTAAATTTAAAATCCAAATTTTTTAAATTTGACACGAAATTATGTTTAAAGTAATACTGATACTTTCTCACGTCAGTTATGTTCAATTCATATAAGTTTATAATTATAGTATAGGAAGTTTTGAAGTGGGTCACGATGTAAACACAGGTATCGGCAAGTGACGCCGCATTCTCGGTCAAAACTGAACATCACCGAATATTTTCTTTATAAAATGTTTCCTACAATATTAATAAACCGTCTCCTAATGGAGATAGGCTGTTGTCTGAAAAGGTCCAGAAATTTATACTAATTTAATAGGTTTATTTATTCTTCCATAGTTATTATTGTGGAAACACTTGTAGTTGTACTTGGTAGACTATTTTTGCCGCTATCTTGAATCAACCGCTGTTCTCAATAAGCTGTGAGTAAAAATAATTAAATTTTTGTACAGAACACTTGTACCAAGAGGCATTCCATTATCAAGAACAATATTTTTCGACGAAGGTCCTAAACTATAAGCAATAGTTTCGAAAAAAGGGGACATATTATTTGAACATTTTTACACAAAACTATATAAATATAAAAGTTATCTGAAACTCAGAAATATATTTAATAAATTACAGAATATTGTTGTCTGATACCTATTATCAAGTTATTGAATGATAACATTTTTACAATAATTTTTTCTACAATTAAAAATATCCTAGTATATTTTATATTATATTATATATATATATATATATATATATATATATATATATATATAGTATATTTTAAATTAGATAGATAAAATTTCGGTGTGAAATTTGATGTATAGATTGTTACTAATTTTATTTCAGATTGTTAGTTTTGTACAAGAAATCTGTAATATCTGGGAGTTATAAATACAGTTAAAGACAATTTTTAATTCTGAACATTTTTTGTACTTATAATTTTTGCACTATGCACGTATGTTTAATATGTAAAAAGATATTGTAAAATGTAAAACCTAATATTTTATTTTCTTTTTATTATCTTTCGTTTTAAATTCGACTTCCGGGAAAATTGATATAGTAGCACTAATAAAAATAAAACTTACATTACACAATACATATGCATAGAAATATTTGTTAAAAATTTTTCTTTAATCTTAAAATTTCATCTAAACGCATTCATCTAAAAGATCTTTTCTCATCATTTAATTATTGCTCAAGACTCAATATTTCTTCCATTGTTTCATTAGATACACTAAATTTAATTGTGAAGCACGTGAAACCTTCATTTAGACCAATGAGAACTTAATTGTTGCTCTAAAACTCAAGACGTAACGTATGATTAGACAATGCAATTATATAAGTCACATGAGAAAGGAAAGTGGTTAGGTTAGGTTATGTAGGGTCATACAATTCGTGTGAAGATATTTTGAAAAACTGCAGAAATTAGAAATGAAATTTTTGGACCCTCAAAAATTAATTACAGCCTTTTTAAATATTGTGCTACTAGCAGACATACCTAGCGATGCTTTGGAGAAAAATAATCAAAAATATTTTAATTCGGAAAAATAAATGATTGCTGCACAATCAAAAGATTAAAATTATTTCAATGAAGGGTTAAATACTAACATACGGTACCTTCGATTTTAGTAATTTAAGAACGTTTAATTTATCAAAATAGCTTTATGAAAGGTTTTAACAATATACGATCTCTCATCAGTTGGTACGTGTATGGTGTAAACAACCCTTATTCGGCACTAAAGCCTGGAACAGAATGCGCAGCGCGCCTTCATTTGCGACGGCGTTGCGTCAGCGCCGTTGAGATTTTCGCCTTCACACAATGCAATAATTTTTAACGCCGTCAAAGAGTCACGTGACAACCTATATCTGTGTTTATACGTGCGCTTTCTTTTATTAAAAGTATAATGGATGATGAAGATTTGTGTGTGATGTTATTTATGTTGTATGTAAGTTATTTATACATGCAAACACTTTACCATTCAGTAAAAACTGAGGTTAGGTGTTCTGCGTCAACGTTCAACGGCGTCAAAAGTTGGAAGTTGACGAACATTCAGTATCAACGGCGTTCGAACGCCGTAGGACGTTGTCCATTCTGTGCACTTGCGTACGACAGCTTGGTTTTAACTTTCTTCTGACAGATAGCGCCGTACGAACGCCGTCAACTCGTAGAACTCGTTGCATTCTGTTCCCCACTTAACAATAATTATACTTTTAACGGTTCCATTGTTGCTTAGGCGGCAATTCTATTGCGTATGTCAAAAATAAATGTAAGAAATGATAAGCAAAAGATCTAGTGTAATAAAACACAACATTGCAGGAATTTTTCGATACTAGTATTTAATATAATCAGTACAATAATATACAAACAAATAATCAAAACACAATTTAAAATTTACTTGAACTAAACACAACTTGTATTTTTGAACCAGCAGTATTGTTAACCCGCCACTACCCGGTTCTACCACCTAACGATCAGACTGATCAGCGTAGCGTCTACTAATACAAGCAATAATACTTCATATTCATTTATTTATTATGATGTTCTTTCTGTCAACGAGCTGTTTTTTACGCTAGTATATACTCTTGTCATTAAAGTAATTTTTCTTCGTAAATCTTTAAAGGTAACGACGATATTCCACAGCAAACTGAGCGTTATAATCTTCGCCGAAAATGAAAACTTATAAATGATAACTGTGAGTTATCTATTGACCTGCGATATATGCTCTCGCGGACTTTTTTGTAGCAATATTAAACCTTAAAAGTCTGTCATATATATTTTCGATATATCTTTTTCCTACGACTACTATGGAATTGTCTCATTTCGATACTGTTAGTTAACAGGAAATTAGCTTAATTTCGTATGTTACCCACATGCGCGCGAAGGCGATTCGGGAATGATAAATGCGCCCCAATACGCATGTGCGTTGTGCGGGAAAGAATAAATTCGCAGCAATGCGCATGTGCAGTTTCCGAGAATTTTCATTCCCGTACTGGCTGCGCGTGCATTAATGGCTGTTAACCATATTTATATTGTATTTTATTGATTATTTATTTATTGAAAAATGGTAATCGGAGGAAAAGCATAGTAAGCAACACGCGCAGAATACATATTCCGCATTAGTTGCACAATATACTTTAACAGTTTAGCGGTCGTAACGATTTTAATGTTTCGTACGCAAGATTTTTTCCGACTTCTTTCCATCTGTAGGCCTTAAAAACTCTATTCGTTTTTTTACACCATTAGTTCCACAGGGTCCTAAAGAGTAACTGTGCAAAATTTGGTCTAAATCGGTTAAACGGCCTAGGAATGTATAGCGAACAAACAATCAAATAATTTTCCTCTTTTTTTATTATATATATATATATATATATGTATGTATGTATGTATGTATGTATGTATGTATGTATATATATATATATAGCGCAGAATAAAAGGGGTGCTATAACCGGGGTGTATTGTATTTATTATCTACTAATAGAGATATATTTTTTTTCTGGGAATAAACATTAAATTAATTTTTACGTACTCGTAAATTCCACGTTTTAAAATGGTTGCGGTTTAAATTCATAATATAAGTCAGAACGATGGTAGATAATATTAAATCAGACACTCCCATGGCTGGAGTGGTCATTGCAGCGCCTTAGAAAAAAGTGTCCGTGTGTGTAGTGTAGATGATAGGCCTGAGGCGGACCGCGGTGGCCCAGTGTGGGTCGCTCTACCGCTACTCCACTGGCCTATAGCCGCGATGACCTACCTACAGCGCTAGGTATGGCCAGTGCCAGTTACACCGACTAGACTACAACGAGACGGAATTTAGATTTTCAGTGCCTTTTTTCTCACAACCATTTTTATGAAGAGATTTTAAACAGGTACAAAAAAATAAAAAAAAATGAATTATTAGTCCGTTATGAATGATAGGCAATTATACTTGGCGAGTTTACTAGTTACTCGTTTGTGAATTTACTCGCTGCTACTAAACTTGCTCAATAGCGACCCACACATTAATAGAATAACTGAGTGTGTTTGGATGACACGGGATTTGCCCCTAAAGCCTCATTCCTAGCTCATGTTTTAAGAAACAATGCTTAATTCATAGTGCTTAATGTTCATGTATAATGTTAGTGGATAAGCACAACGCAAACGTACCATTTTCTGTTACATATTTAATAGATAAATCGATCTACTGCCATCTATACGCAATAGAAATTACTAAACAATTTATAATAAAAATGTCTCGTTATTAAATATATGTATTGTTTTTTTATTAATGTACTTCTAAAAAGAACCGAAATAATATTTATTAAGTTAATTATTAAATAAAATAGCTATATTGTTCCTGAAGCTACTCGCTCTAACCTAGCTTTTTGATTTCACAAGAAAAGTTAACTTTTGTTTCCCTGTTTCCCAAAACTGTTGGTCTAAAAATCTCAATAATGTATATTGATGGAAATCAAAATAGTTCAGAAGGAATTGTCAGATTAATTTTTTTATTGTTGAAAAAATACATATTTTATTTTAAAAGTTTGTGTAGTATTTTAAATAAAAGCTCTTAGTACATAGAATAACAAACGATAAATTATTTCAAAATATTGTTCATTTTGACTTCATTACTGCAAAAAACAATAATGTTCCACACATATAGCATGCTGCTCTAACTTGGGTACTAGATACCCGAGAAACAGTGAAACAGTGGTGCACCCTGGGGGGGGGGGGGCTCTCCCGGGCCCTCACCAAGAAGGAGGGAAATACCAAATTTTTATTTTTTTTTATCACTATTTCTTAGGTAAATACATGGATTTAAAAAGAGACGTGAACCTTTTTTTTGTCATCACTTGTATTTTACAAGTGAGGACCTTCTTTTTGTCCCCCCCCCCCCGCCAAATCCTAGGTGCACCACTGCAATGAAATATGTGAAAATTCACACTTCACATCAATTTTTTATTAGTTTCTAAACATTTACGTAATAATTAACATCATAAACTGCAGCCACAAGTCTTTTTAGAATTTCCTGTATAATATATTCATCTATTTTGAAATTTAGCACTGTATACCTGCGAAACCCTGAAATGTGTAAAAATTCTCGCTTGACATATATTTTTCAATATTTGTTTCAAAATTTTTACTAATAATTATATCACAAGCTGCATCCACAAGTCTTATTCGAATTTCAAGTATAATATAATGTATATATTTATGTAGTATGTAGAGAATGTATGTTGCATTATTAAATAAATTAAAATTAAATTAATTAAATATATTCCTTCATTTTGACAGTTGTCATTTAATTTAATGTTACCTAATGTTAGAAATTTGAAGTATACAAACTTTTAACATTATGCGTTAAATAGTTTCTTACGCTTATGCACTAAATTGGAGCTATGGATTATACGGATTTGTGTAGAACAAACATTCTTACGCGTTAGCATTAACACTATGAATTAAGTACTATCTATTAAAACATGAGCTATGAATGGTACTTTAGCGTTTTCTGTTTAACTCGTCGCTACAACGAGTAAAGTTGAAGACGACTACTTTTCTTTCTACTTACTCAATATTTTTTCCTCTGGTAAGTAAAATCGCAGTGTGTAATTTATCTGTCTATAAAATCGCTGTGTGTTTAAATTTTCCAGAGAAGTTTATCTAAAAATCTGAACATTTTTGGAATACAAATTGTTATAAACCGCAATAGTGTGCCTGGAATTTTTAACGTGATTTGTTTTTCAGAAATTTTATTTTATTTTTTAGAATTTTATGTAGGGTATTAATACCTAGATTGAGAGCTGAAAAATTACTTTCTAAACATTATTGATTTTTATGCGACTGATGAAATTTGCGACAAAAAATAATTTTGACATTCCATAGCGACTCAGTGAGTACGGAGTGATTATTTAATGGCGAGACGACATTACTGGAAGTTTTATAATAATTTGCCGTTTCATACACATCGTAGCAGGCGATTATGCGCGCATGAGCATAATCTTTTTTTCTTCATAATCAAATTTTCTTCAAGGTTATTATAGTCATAGTATTCTGCTAGGAAGCACGTAAAATTCGGTGACGTCGTCTCGCCATTAAATAATCACTCTGTATTAATCGCTAGCATATTGGGGTCACGTGGATTTACGCGTCTTAATTTATCAGTGGCCCAGTTGCGGGCCAGTAGCGGCCCGACTCCCACCATATCTCAGTCACGTGTGGGAATATGTTACGTTATTGTCTTCGTTATTATTGTTTAGGCAATTATGAATTGCAATAGTGAAAACATATAATTTGTACCTGTTTGGAATAGAGGTGTGAATGAATACATTTAATATTCTATAAGAATCTATTTGCTAATACTGAATATAATACAATGCTTTTGAAACATAGCATATTTTTGTATTTGACATATGCAGGAAGATGGAGAATCTAAGAAATTAAATGCACTAGTTAATTCAAAATTACGGTAACAATTAGAATATAATGCTAGAAGAAACAATGATATCAAATTTAAAAACTGTAATGTAACAAAGTTCTGAATAAAAATACATTTAAATTAGTTTAGATACTCTATATTCTTAACTTATTATATTTATAGAATTGTCCAGAAAATCAGATGCATATTTTTGCTTACAATCAACACTTTTCGAAAACTGCAATTGATGTTATACGAAATTGAAAGATGGAAGATTACCAAAAAGTTAAATCAGGCATTAAAAGATGTAACCTTAGTCAACCACGGCTTGCTGAAAATTTACTAAATATTTTGACCAATTATTATTGGCCAGGGACTGGTTCTCCTTATACTTATCTAATAGATCGCAATTTGTTAATATTTCATACAAATCAGGCAATGGTACAATGAAGAATGCTCGTATTTTTTACTCATAAATATTGGTGTGCCTCAAGGGTCCGTATGAGACCAATTTTATTTTAACTTTTTATAAATGATTTGTTCTTTTTTATAAATGATTTGTTCTTTTTTATAAACTCTTTCGTAACTATGTACGTTGACAATACTTCAGCCTTGATATGTGGACAAAATTGTGGAGAAATACAAGAAAAAGATAACAAATTATTAAATGATATAAAAAATTAGTTTGCATTTAATGAATTGTATCTTAATTTCGAGAAAACTAACTTCTTACATTTTCGTATGAATAATAATAAAAACTTACCAGATATTTAATTAAATGTTGGTACCAAAGACATAACTAAAGTAAATAATACTAAGTTTCTAGATTTATTAATTGATGAGAACTTGATTTGGTCTTATCACTGTCAAAGTCCATCAGCAAATTAAATGTATTATGCTTTCAAATCAGATCTTTAATAAGTAATTTCAATTACTTAAATACATTCTATTATGGTCATGTACATCCAATTTTATTGTATGGAATTTGTTTTTGGGGTTTAATAAAATTATCTAATGACATCTTCATTGCTCAAAAAAGGATAATACGATGCATTGCTGGATAAATAAAATGAAGAATGGATGTAGAAAAGAACATTTTAACGTACGTAGAAGAAAATATATTTATTTGGTACGGTCATGTTATATGGGCAAATGAAGGAAGGTGGATAAATAGAATGACAGACAGGAGCCCAATAGGATGAAAAAAGAGTGAAACTAAGAAGATCGTGGCGGGATGAAGTAGATGAAGCCATGTAGAAGAGAGGATTGAAAGATAGAGAATGGGAAGATAAAAATAATTGGAGAATCTGGCTGAGAGCGGGAAAATGGCGTCAGCCGTAGAAAACTCTGATATATATAAATACAGTAAAGAATTTACATTAGGTTTGTTCCAACAAAAGTTCAGAAACGTTCAGAACTTTACTGAGTTTGCGCAAAACGATTTTAGCGTTCCAACAACTCGATTTAAAAATTCAGAACTAGTGCAGTGTTCCAGGAACGAGTTAATTGTGTTCTGAACTGATTTTGAATCGTTCTTAAAGTTCCAGGACTTTACAAGAATTTTTAATTCTGAATAAGTTTAACGTGTTATCTAACCTCACTTATTTGTTTTGTTTGTTTGATTAAATTAGTAGCAGTAATGAAAAAAGACAGTGATTTTTCTGATTTGTCAGGATTTTCAAGCGAAAGTCATGATGATGGAGAATTCTTGAATGATGTTATTGTTGAAATAAGACAAAACAATGAAAATTACCTACGGATGATAGTGCCACAATATAGTGATCAGTTTTGTTACTTGCCCGACCTTAATATATAAGGGGCAAGTATTGTAATCGCGAAAAATTTCGATGTCGAGATTTTGACTGATGACCACGTTTCATGGTCCAGGGAATCCAAAAAACCTATTTTCGAAGTGCCGTCCGTATGTGTGTGTCTGTGTGTGTTTCTGTGTGTATACACGATAACTCAAAAACGGTTTAACTTAAAGAGTTCGTTCTGGTACTAAAAAATTCTCCTGATAATTGGGAAGAACCCTATTGTTTTTTATTAAAATCCGAAACCGGAAACGGAAGTTATTAAACATTAAAATTTAAAAAAAATCGTAACTAGTAAACCAAGCCTTGGACAAAAAATTGTATAGGACATAATTTGATGTATTTTTGAAGATTTACCTAAATATTTTTTTAAATTAAAAAAAATATATATATATTTTTTTTATTATTATTTTTTTTATGGGAGGGCAAGTCTAGCGGAGGTCTTCCTTCGCCACTGGTTTTGAACATTTTCGAGTTAGTAGAAATGTTATTGAACCACTAGCAACAAGTTTTGTGCACTATAAGTACCATTCTGGCCAAAATGGTAAAATTAGTGCTCAGGATCAACTTCTTATATTTCTCTGGTATATTGGCCATCAGACTGCAAGTTTTCGAAATGTAGCAAATAGGTTTGATATTTTCAAAAGTAGTTTGGAGAGAATAATAGTCCGAATTCCATATTTCTTGAGCAACAAGTTTAATAACATAATAAAATGACCAAACAACAAGGAATAGGTCGTTATTGAAAGACATTTTCGGCAAAAAGGATTTCCAAATGTAATCCAATCCTTCCATTAGTTCAATTTCTTCGGTTTAAAAATACAAGGCACAATGTTTTTTAACAGATGTTTTGATTTCGTGATTTTATAGGTTAGGAAAAACAAACCAAATTCTCAACGGTTCTGACTCGTTCCAACACTAGTTAAGATGATTCTAGAATTATACGTTCGCACATGGATTCTAAGCAGTTCTGATTCACATTCTGAACTGCTGTGAATTTTCTGTTGGAACAAACTTATTAATACTCATCACATAAACTAGAGCACGTCTAATTTAAATATTCGAGTAGTGTTTTGTACTCAAAATCTATTTTATATAAGAATTTTGTAGAAATGCCCTCACGCTTGTAATACATTACGCAATGTGAATCTTCAAGTATTGCTCCTGTTACGTATATGGGAGCGGGTGTCCGTTATGTGGACGCGATCACATTTGATAATCAGTACAGGAAATACTTAGGAGCGGATTTGGTAATGGTTAAGTGGAGTAGATTATGTCATTGTTTACTAGACATTTTTAGTTAATGTTTGATTTATTGTTGAGCTCCATATATAGCTGTATGTTGTAATACTATATTTAATATAGATAATTTAAGGCTTGGTTCAATGACTTCTTTGACTTTTTATTATAGTTTACAAATAGCATTATATGCTCGCAAAACAAAACGAACCAATTCTGAAAAGAATAAAATGACATAAAAAGAATAAAAAACATTTTAACAAGAATATTCAGCTGATAAAAAAATCCAGAAATTCGACAATTTAGCATAATGGTATAAACACGTAGAAAGATTGCAGCCAGCGCGTTTACTGGCGCCGGCAAGTGTGAAAGAATATCCCTTTCCGTAGAAAACTTGTTGGTACTTGTCCGCACGGGTCAATTAGTAAACAGAAATCTTTAAAATATTATTTAGTCTATTGACAGATGGTACTTTATAAAAACAAACGCGTATCTACAATTTTCGAAGGTTGCTCACAAAAGATTTCTGCATCATATTAAGTCTCAGTTCCCCCCCCCCCCTTTGTTTTTTCTCGATAATTTTTTAAGTTTTTAAAGAAATGATCTTATAATTGGCATATAACTAGCTCAAAGACTTATATACAATATTCAAAATTGCATTGTTTCGAAAAATAGAAAAATAATGTGATTCAAAACAAACTATGAAAAATTGTAAAATGTTTGAATCAGGATTGAGTGTATGAAATATGCGCCCCTATTAAAAATTGGGTAGTTCAAAATAAATTTTATTTTTGTTTAAGATACAAACTAAAGTAACAGTTTAACAATTGATTACTGACAAATATCAGATTCATATAAATATTTTTCTGTCCTGGAGCATTAATTGTTCATGTGCTCACATATTGCACATTAGGCACCGAACCCAAAGCTCGCATCTTTGATCCTATATAAAACAACCGTCACAAAACATGCAAGCAGCATCTTCATCATCCGGATTTTGTTGCCCAGCTTCATCAATGTCCAGGTCGTCATCAGCTGGACAAAATTATTGAATATATCCTGGCCCATATAAAGACCTCGCGAGGAGCTCATTTTTCCAACATTGCACATGGCAATCTAAATTAATGTTTGTCTCTTTTGAAATTAAGTGAGGCAGTAGCTGTAAGTAACACAATATACCTCAATCAGAATACAACAGCTTCAAGTATAAATCACAAGCAGATCGAATAAAAATCTTACCCATTCTTATAACAACAATTTACCTTAATAAAATAAACAAAATTAAGCAAATACATTTCCTGTAATGCGTCTAACGCAGTGATTATCAAAGTGGGCGATACCGCCCCCTGGGGGCGTTGGAATGATCCGGGGGGGGGGCGATAGTAGCCTCGGGTGCATTGGGGGGCATTGAAAATGATGAAGACTTGCTTACCTATTGTCACCACTTAGATGGATATTTTTAAAATGAACATACCCGATTGGGTTTTGGATCCTTTTTCAAGTGCAAACACTCCAAAATTACAAGATGAACTGATAGAAGTAACAACAAATTACGAATTGAAATTTAATTTCAAAGACGGCTACCGACAGTTCTGGCAGCAAAAGCAGATTCCTACAGCTTATCCTGGGTTTTGGGTTATAATACAAAAGTTGTTAATTGCATTTTCTTCGTCATATTTAGTGGAATGTGGTTTCAGTGCGGTCACAAATCTATTAACAAAAAAAAGAAACCGACTGCAAATTGCTAATCGCGGTGATTTAAGAATACTGTTGACAAAAATAGAGCCGAGGATTGATACATTGATAGCAGCGCACCAGGTTCATCCTTCTCATTAGATGAGAATATGATTTTAATAAATAATTTTTAATTTCAAGCTTCAAGGTGTCTTATTTACAACATCTTTCTTTACTATATTTTAGAACGTAGGTAAAAATATAGATACATATATCTTTCTGTTTGTTCTTTTAAAGAATGTAGATTTCCAGGAGGCGCTGAGTAATTTTGTTCTGAAAAGGGGGCGGTAGACCAAATAAGTTAGAGAACCACTGGTCTAACGGATCAAAACTCAACTGCACTAAATTTGTAAAATTGTTGAACAAAAGGTAGGTGTGTTTTAAACTATTGCCGAAAGATGATGTTAGCTATATTAGTAGATTTTCTTTGTGGGCCCATATTAGAACCTTCTCTTCTATTGCACAACTAATTATTTGTTCGATATTTAATTGCAAATTTTGAAAATTTGTTGTTATATAATAATTAATTAAGTCATGGTATGGATATGTTATGGTTATCATTGATTTGAGAACAGTCATGAGGTGTTTTGGGGCGTGATGACGGTGTCCGATGACTGGTACTGGTACTGGTACTGGCTGGTGAATGTATGTTATGTAAAGTTAATAACGCGTATGAGACATTCGCACTTTCACACTGAATACGATATGTCACGTCGGGTTCAAGGGAAATCTGCTTTGCAATGAGGATGTGACTATATTTATAATAACCAGTTAGATAATTTTATTAACACAAACATTATACAAACCAAAGATTTAATTCAAAATGTGAATCGTACATTTCAGAGTTTTGTTAATTATTTAATAAGCGGAGGTGCCCAGTGGCGGATCTACATACTGGCTAATAGGGCTTAAGCCCTGGGCCCCAGACCCGCAAGGGGCCTCCAACCTCTCGGGTCATATATGTACCTATTATATTCTATACCAAGCACGGCTTATAAGAGAAAAGATCAAAACAAAAATATTACTTTAAAAAACAACACAAAAAATTTAAAAACACAAATTTACTAATATTTATTAAAAATCAACATAAGTGAAGCGCCAACTAATAAAAAAAATAATATCCAACATTAATAAAAAAGTAATAAATAATAATTAACCTTTAAAACTGTCTTTTATTTTTAAATTTTTTTGATTGAAATATGTGTAGAGCCCTTTGGTATTTTTAAGCCCTGGGCCCCCAAAAAGCTAGATCCGCCACTGAAGGTGCCCAACAATGGGACCATTCGGTCCCATTGTATTTGGCTGAGTATTTGGGACAACATTTTTTGCTGTAATCGCAACAAAATGAACAATAATTTAAAATTGGCATGCTTGTGAAATTCTTTGGCCTATAGAAACAAGTGCCGAAGGGAGACATCCGCTAGACTTAAATAAATAAATAATAATAATAATAATAAAAAAAAAAATAAAAAAAATAAATGATTTAAAAAAGATTTAGATAAACCTTCAAAAATACATCAAATTATGTTCTATACAAATTTTTGTTTAAGGCTTGGTTTAATAGTTACGAATTTTTTTAAATTTTAAAGTTTAATAACCTCCGATTTCGATTTCGGATCTTCATAAAAAACAATAGGGTTCCTTCCAATTAATAGGAGAATTTTTTAGAACCTAAACGAACTCTCTAACTTGAACCGTTCTTGAGTTATCGTGTCAGACACAGACACAGACTCAGACACAGACTCAGACACACAGACACACAGGCATACGGACGGCACTTCGAAAATAGGTTTTTTGGATCCCCTGAACTATGAAATCAGTCAAATTCTCGACATCGAAAATTTTCGCAATTACAATACTTGCCCCTTACATATTAAGTTCGGGCAAGTAAAAATATTGAGAATTCAAAAAAGCACATCGCGGGTATATATAAGCAATTATGTATTAAACGAAAAAAAAAAAAAGTAAAAAGAAATAAATAAATATATGTTCCTTTTTTTAATCTTGAGTGTTGTATCAAATGAAACCTCTTAATCATGAATAAACCAATAAAATTTTATTTTTGAAAAATAATTTTTTAGACATTTTTGCCTGATTGTTTCATAACTTTTGTCCCCCACTCTTTCCCCCCTATTTCCCACAAGAGTTGGTCTAAAAATTTGAAAAAAATTCTCAATAATGTACTTTGATGGGAACCGGAATAGAAATTTTTGATCGTCAATTTTTTGTTGTTATGATTTTTGATATAATTATTTTTTTTAAATTTATTGTGCAAAAAGATGTATATGAATTAATGAACATTACACTTTGAAATGTACACATTTTTTTATGTTATTTTTGTTATATTATATTAATTCTTATTAATATATTATGGGCGGTTTATTTATTTTTTCCGATTGAGTGAAGGTTTTGATTATTTTGGTTAGGAAAAGCCCCCTTCAATATATAAAAAGTTAGCTAGTGACAACAAGAAAATTTAAATTCCATTTTAGCCTATAACTGTGTTTATTATATATTCAGTGGCGGTGCTAGCTCTCAAAATCTGGGGTGGGGGGGCAGGCATTTATTTAGTATAATTCGGGAGGGCCAAATACAAGTGATGACTTAAAAAAAAGGTCCTCACTTCTAAAATACATTCTTCTCCAAACAATTCTTGGAGGGCCAACTGGGAGCCAATATTGGGGGCGGTCCCCCGGACCCCCCAATAGCGCCGCCGCTGTATACACTGCTCATGAGGAGCCTTGGCCTTCTGCAAAAAATTTTGGGTAGTAAAGTTTTATTATTATTATTAATTTTGGTCACATTATTATTGTGAGCCGGAATAGTACAATAGGAATTTTGATCTGGTTTATTTTTTTCGAGAATTATCGATTTTTTGCAACACAGTACTAACAATATTTAACTGACTAACTGGAGAACTGGGTAGCTGTATAATACTCGCAATTAAGTACGTTTGTATGTCTCTAGTTGGATATCAATTTTTAAGAAGACTTAAAAGGCAAGTAAACCAAACTTTTGCTAGTGTTGGAAGCATTCTTTCTGGGAAAATATGTCGGGTTAATTTTTGGTCAAAACAATTTGCATATTCTTCTGGAATGTGTGTTAGAGTTTTAATTAACTCAATGGAATGCCGGAAATTGAATGTAATGTAACAAAATACTTCAGTTTTTTTTTTTTAAACTTTTTTAAATCGATTCAATTACTCGTATAATCTGAATTTGTTGTTTACTTAACAGCAAAGCGGTACTTTAACATACTCATTTAAAGAACATACGCAACTATTTGAAAACTATAAATTCACTATAAAATTTCTACTGAATATATATTTAAATATTAAGCAGTAAAGTGACATGACCTATAGACATACATTTTTCAAAACTGGTTTTGAAAATATGTCTACCAGTATTGTACTCAAAATTACTGATTCATAGTTTTATAATATATTGTCTAAAAATCCATAAAAATTGGTAGTTTACATTCCAATTCAGTGAATATCAAATAATATAATTTGGTAATATGTAAAAATTAATAATTCATTTATAATAATGGGTTCCATGAACACCATGAAGTAAAAAAATATGTTCAAAGGTTCCTATACGTAATTTCTCCAAAATTGAGCATCGTAGATACTCGTCTAATCATTTAATGACTTTTTAGAAAATAATTTTGGATTATTGATATACAGGTGGGGAAATTATTAATTTTACAAAAGAAATTTAAAATGTTTCGTTTTACCAAAAAACGTCTCAAATAACGTTATTAGTTATTGCATTTATAGCAACTTTTGTTAAACAAATTTTTTCGAAATATTTTTCTGTTGCTAAATATTCGCAAAAATCGACACGAGTAAATTCCCATTTCTAGTCAACCGATTTTTACCAAAAGTTGATCAACTCGTGCCATTGATATCAAAATCTTAAATATGCAGTTTCATAAAAATCCTTTTAGCCGAATTCGCTCTGCACGTGTACACAGACAGACAGACGGACGGACGGACAGACAGACCAACAGACACCATGCTAAAAATAGTCAAAACGTTATGTAGGGACCTCAATTCGTTGAGATCCATCGAAATCTCGAAATGTCAAAATCGGTATGATCACAATACCTCCCTTATATATGTTGGCAGTCGGTAAAAAGAAATAATAATTTAAAAAGTGCACCAGTTGGAAAAAGTTTATTTTACATTGATATTAAATTTAAAAAATAATTATTTACAGTATGAAAATTTATAAAATGTAAAAATTGTTCCAAGATACAACAGTTTCCCCTATATAAGCAATGTTATTTTCAGGAATTGAAAAGGAAAATTTTAGCATTTTGTTGCAAAAATATATTTATTAAAATTTCGTTAAGGGTAGAACAAATAACATAATTAATTACACCACAGTATCCACGACATATAGTAACAACTTTGTTAATTATGATAGAATTAAAAGTTAAATAGTTTTGTATATTTTGACGTTTAAACACTCAACGTACAATCAACAACCTCCTAACCATAGCAACCCTTACTGTCACAAAACTGGGCACAGTGCCGTCCCGTTACAAAATGAAATAAAATTATTATTATAACAGAATTTTTTATAAGAATAACGAATCGACACGATATCACAGTTTTATAAAGACAAGTGCGAAAAAAAAAATGATTTGAAGTGTGAATATTCACACATTTCAGGGTTTCGCAGGTATATAATAAGTGAAGGCGGCATGCTGAGTGTGTAGGACAAATTTTACTTTGTAGTAATCACGGCAAAATGAACGATATTTTTAAAATAATTTATCGTCTGTTAATCATATAATAAGACTGGTTATTAAATTTACGCTCTTAAAAATTAAATACAACATTTGACAAAATAATTTCAACATAATAAAAATGCAAAAAAAAACAGAAAAAATAAAATTCACTCCGCAGTAGTCGAACTCGAGACCCTTCGTTTTCCAGCGCATTTTAGCTTACGACACCAGTGCTCTAACCCATTACGCTATCGCACGCCTTGCATGTGAGTGTCTTACATTGGTATGGTATAACTTTTGTACTTTGTGAACCAAAAACCACAAAAAATGCGTTATTTTCCGAAAACATAATCTGATCAAAAATTCCTGTTGTACTATTTCGGTTCACACCAATATACATTACTTAGAATTTTTTAAGATTTTTAGTTTAAACCATCTGGGCTACAGGTGTGGGACAAAATTTTTTTTGCACAATTTTGGCAAAAATCGCATCAAAATAATTTATTTTGCAAAAATAAAAATTTGATCGTTAATCCACGTACTAAGGGCTTTCATTTGATACCCTACACAGAATTTAAAAAAAATATTTTTGTTTTCGATGAGCACATATTTGTTTATATTTTTAGGGGGGTATGTTTTTTAGATGTTTTAGTATTTTTCCTATGTGCGGGTCAAAGAGTTGTATAAGCATGCCAAATTTCAACTCTCTAGGTTTAGTCGTTTGGCTACAATTTTTACCGAACAGACAGACAGACAGACAGACATACAGACAGACAGACAGACAGACATACAGACAGACAGACAGACAGACGACAAAATGACGGTATAAGGGTTTTTTGGTCATACCTACAAAACCCTAAAAACACTCAAAGTGTCATAGGGGCCCGCGAGCCATCATTTGCGCATCAATGGTTTAAACGTTTCTTGGCCATAGCTACGAGACCCTAAAATATATTGTAAAAATAATTTATGTGGCTTACTGTTATTGTGTTTTAAGTAATAAATTTCCATATCCATTATGAATACATCCTTATTTGTCAGGTAATGAAATAAGTAATAAAGCACACAGGTGTTAATGCACGGTGTATGATGGTTGTTGGAGCGACCTACATGAATGGGCAGTGGGCCAGTCGCTGACAATGCCACGGTGCCGGTGCCGGTGCCGGTGATCTCCGTGCGCTCCGTGCCCCGTGTGCCGCACCGTGTTTAACTTACGCACGCACTCGCTAAGTCAGTCATTGGAGCAGTCTACGCAAGGTACAGTTAGACGGCGGAACACACAACTTAACTTACTAACATTTAACACCCGGATGCTAAACAATATTACTTAAAAATTAATTTAAAAATACAATTTCTATAGCATTTTCCATAGCATCTATAGTTTGTTTTTACTTGCCCGACCTTAATATATAAGGGGCAAGTATTGTAATCGCGAAAATTTTCGATGTCGAGATTTTGACGGATGACCACGTTTCATGGTCCAGGGAATCCAAAAAACCTATTTTCGAAGTGCCGTCCGTATGTGTGTGTGTGTGTGTGTGTGTCTGTCTGTGTGTCTGTGTGTATACACGATAACTCAAAAACGGTTTAACTTAAAGAGTTCGTTCTGGTACTAAAAAATTCTCCTATTAAATGGGAAGAACCCTATTGTTTTTTATGAAAATCGGTTGATTAGAAATGGGAGTTTACTCGTGTCGATTTTAATATTTTTGCGAATATTTAGCAACAGAAAAATATTTCGAAAAAATTTATTGAACAAAAGTTACTATAAATGCAATAACTAATAACTTTTATTTGAGACGTTTTTTGATAAAACGAAAAATTTCGAAAAATTTTTGTAACATTATTTAAAATTTTTCCAAGTCTCAATTTTTTCATACTTATATCTAACGTTTCCATGGTCATGATAATTAATTCGTAACTAGTAAAGCAAGCCTTGGACAAAAATTTGTATAGAACATAATTTGATGTATTTTTGAAGATTTATCTAAATATTTAAATTTTTTTTTTTTTTAGTTTACATTTTTTTTTAAATATTTTTTTTATGGGAGGGCAAGTCTAGCGGATGTTTCCTTTCGCCACTGGTTTTATTTTACTTTTATGGCCTTTGCTGCCAAGGAAATTAGCCAAGATAATTCTAATTTTTCGTAATGAAATTTATTTTTAATGCTGTATTTTTAGACCTCGAGCATTTGAAACAATAAATAGAGAAAAATTGTTATGTAAATTGGAGAAATTAGCTTTTACTGGCACAGTACTTAAATGGTTCGAATCGTATTTGCCTAATGGACAACAAAACGTTAAATTTAGAGGTAAGATATCCAACAATGAAACTTGCAAAAATGGTGTGCCTCAAGGGAGGGTCCTTAGGCCACTCTTATTTATATTGTACATCAATGACCTGCCCTCAGTATTATCTAGTTGTAAAATACATCTATTTGCAGATGATACTTTAATTTATCTCTGTCTGAAAATATTGAGAGTGTTATACAGATAATTGAATACGGAACTAGATATAGTTAACTTCTGGCTAAATAAAAATAAATTAAAATTAAATAGTAGTAAAACTAAATCTATAATAATTTGTTCTAAATCCGAACGAGTAAAGTTCACAAATAATAATTTATCAGTTAAAATTAGTAATAACAGTATTGATACAGTTACTAGTATAAAATATTTAGAGGTAATATACTAATTAAAAATTCAAGAGCATATTGAATATATAACTACAAAAATAGCAAAAACAATAAATTTCATGTACAGAATTAGTAGGAATCTAACGTTTTTCTCGAAACTAAATATTTTCAGTACAATAGTGCTGCCCGGTTCCATATTATATATTTGTAATAAATCCCAAATAAATAAACTCCAAGTACTGCAGAACAGAGCTATGAGGTGTATACTGAATTGCAATAAATTCACAACAATTGAAGAAATGCTACACCGTTTGAGTTGGATAAATGTTGAACAGATCATAGATATTAAAGACCATATATACGTCAAGAGGTTTTTTATTTGAAAGAGGGTTAGTTGATTTTAACAGTCTATGCCAAGGGTCGGCAACCTGCGGCTCCGGAGCCGCATGCGGCTCTTTTAGAAAATATTGTGGCTCTTTGAAAATTGGCTGGTTTTTATTTTAATATAATTTATTTTGTAATTTTCAACTTTCTGCCTGTACTATACAGGTTTTGTATTGTTCAGGATGTTTTACGGTGCAATTCATGGCCGGGAATTCTCCATATTTCCTTTTAGAAGAAGTAATTTCTGATGAATGATATACGTGCAGAAACATTTTTACATTTTATTAATTTACAAAAACATAAGGACAATAACAACGTTATTAATGCAATTTTTTTTTGCACAATTTTTTGTTAACATGCAAGAAGCTTTTGGAGAAAGATTTAAAGAGTTTAGAAAATATAAAGCTACACTAGCTCTTTTGACAAAACCAATTGAAGCAGATATGCAGCAATTTATGGAATAATATATTCTTAAAACTTAATTCTGAACTGGAAAGTTTAGAAAGAGAAAAGTTCATTTTATCCAGCATAAGTGGACCGAAATTCGCAATCTTCAAGATGTAGATAAAGTTGTTTTCAAGGCTTGGAATCGTCTTCTAGAATTGTTCAATCATTTAAAAAATTATGCTTTTGGACATTTTCAGATCCACACATTACTGTGAGCAAGTCTTTTCACATATGAAATTAATAGTCAGTTAAGAAGTAATCTTTCTGACCTGCTGCAGACGTGCTGCGCGCTTACCATTTGGTTTCAACAGACTTCCCTATGATGAGAGACTTCGAAGACTTAATTTGCCCAAACTGGAAAACCGCAGAAGTCGTGGTGATCTTATAACTACCTACCGTGTACTCCATCGGAATTTTGATGCTGATCTTACTGGTTTGTTTGTACTTAATGTAGATTCTCGTTTACGTGGACATTCGTTAAAGTTATGTCACGAAAAGTTCCGTAAGAACGTTCGGGCCAAGTTTCTTTCTAACCGAGTGTTTAATGACTGGAATAATCTACCTGGAAGTGTAGTGTCTGCCCCAAGTGTGAACAATTTTAAAAATAGACTGGATCTTACAATCAGTTGCTACTATCCCCATAAACTGAAATTTTCTGTTTTTGTACACTTTTTATATTTGTTATTGTTTGACTTTAGTTGTTTATCAAAGTGTTTTGTTTCTTTCAACTTTCCTGTATCACAACAATGTGAAATATTGTAATTTTTCTATAAGAACTTTACAAGCCATTGGCTTCAGTTCTTTTTAAATAAATAATAATAATAATAATAAGTGGCCCCATGGCATGAAGGTTACCTATGGAGCACAAGAACGAGGGTTAAATCTCGGAATCCACTTAGGAATAATTAAGTTTCGGAATACTGGTAAGTAGGATAAACTTAATATTTATCATTTCATTTGGTCTAGAACGGTAAAGTGTTCTCATATTGGTATTAGTACTTATCAATTCGTCTTGCGTAATATGTTACGTTAGGTGACACAATGCGAAGCGGGCGTGAGTATATTTAATCAGAATTATAATCGATTCAAGAATTCAATTTCAAGAAAAAAACTTTAAAAATAATATTCGGCTTCCCTGTACAGGCACTGTGCCTAATTTCTTATATATTTTTTTGTAATGGTGTTATTGAAGGTAGTTGTTATAAAAACAGTGACACCGATAGTTAGAACTGTAAAGCTGGCTAGTGAGTCAGGTCCTGCACATTTTCCCGATGAAGCGGAGGTCGATGTTACCCTAGACGGGCATGGCTACTGCCTAGTGCGACTCCCAGTTTTTCACCGAACTCGTAACTACCGTTCACAGTTCACTGCACTAAACATTGCCTCTTCACTCGACTCTAGCAAGAAAATCAGATCCTGCTGTATCTAATTCACGTTTAACACATTGTATGGGGGATAAAACAAGAGCGACATATAAAGAATGATTTAAAAAAATCAGATTAGGCCGAGAGAAAAATGACGTATGTCTTTGAATAAATTTGGCAGGCTAGAACTATACGAGGTGTGTAAATTAAGTAACCGGACTGGCAACATAGCGTTTGATCTGGCAACATTTGGGACGCGGGATTTGGAGGGGTGGCAGGTGAACATGTGATACGCCTACAGAACGAGTTTGAACTCGCTAGAGTAATTTTTTTGTCCGTAGCGATTTTTTTTGTGACAGTTTTTTCTAGTGCGTTCTGAAAATTCATTTCGGGCAACGGTGTGCTGTCAGGTTTTGCTTCAGACTTGGGCACAGTGCAATGGAAACTTTTGCAAAACTTCAACAGGCCTACAGAGACAGTGTTTTGTCAAGGACTCAGGTTTTTTGGTGGTTTAATACCCTTTTCACATTGGATCTTTAAGACGAGTGAACTTAAAGTTCACCGATGTTTAAGATCGGTATGCTTTCGCACTTGATGTTTAAATCTCTGGTGCTGTCATCAGCTACAGTAATTTTGTCCTTAAGTTACCGTCATGAAATTACCAGTTTTAAACTGTCTGCGCAGACGCACATTTTGAATTATTATAAACAAATATGGATATTTCATTTCATTCTACAATAAAGACACTACAATAAAGAATATATTACACCTGTATTAACATGTAGGTCGATACATTTTATCTCAATTATTGTAGCTCTGTGTTTTATTAAACACATTATTAAAATAAATAATTTTATTATAACAATAAGTATAAACTTCTTATAACGTCGATATAATACAGTATTCTTGTTTATGATAATACAAAATGTTGACAGCACAAATTCAAGGAGTATTTTTTTATAATAGAAATTAAGTTGGCAATGCGGACGAAGTTTAAGACGCAGATCTCTGTCTTAAACATCGCTTGTATTTAGACGAGGCCATACGGTTTCACATTAGCGTTTAAAGATACATTCACTTTAACATCCGATCTTAAAGATTTAGTGTGAAAAGGGTATTAGGCATTTTCAGAAGGAAGAGAGTTGATTGAAGATGAATCACGCAGCGGAAGGCCTTCATCTTCAAGAACCGATAAAAATGTCGTCCGAATCCGGGATCTTGTGCGTTCAGATCGTCGGTTGACAGTCTGAATGATCAGGGAAGAGTTGAATTTAACTCACACTACCGTTCATCAGATTCTGACCAATGAATTGGGGATGAGAAAAGTACGCCTTGTCACACAGCAATTTCAATAAACGAGTTTTTGGCCAGTAAAAACATTCCTGTGGCCCCTCAGTCTCCTTAGTCGCCTGACTTGAGTCCTTGTGCCTTTTTCCTCTTCCCAAGATTGAAAAATGACCTCAAGGGACGTTATTTTGGGACACTCGAAAACGTCCATAACCCACCAGTTGAAAACTATTCCAGTATCCGAGTTCCAGCACTGCTATGAGGATTGGAAGAACCGTCTCCAGCGCTGTGTGGCTTCCCAGTGAAGTTATTTTGAGGGAGACAATATAGAATTGTAATTCTATTCGAATAAAAAATAAATAAATAAATAAATCCGTCCGGTTATTTAATTTACACATCTCGTATATAAGCCCACAACTCCATGAACATCGGGTGGTGGGAAAAATACAAAATTTTCAAATTATGATCGGGGGAAAAGAATCCAAAATTTTCAAATGATGACTAGAGTGATTTTTTCCAGTGATAACCAAGGGGGGATCTAAAGTTTCAAGTGGTGACCAGGGTACAGGAAACCAAATTTTTCAAGTGATGACCAGGGAGCAAAAATCCAAATCTTAAAATAGTCACCAGAGGAGATAAGACATCCAAAAGAATAGTAATGTGCTGACCATGGCTCCAACAACAGCCAACCAGCCCATGGATCTCAAAGGTCTACTTTTTGTTCCATCCTTTCGAATTTCATATCTCTGGGGGTCCATAACGACCACTTTGGGAACCTTTGGTCTAAAAGTACCAGTAACGCAGTAACGTCTATAGATGCTTACAAAACGAGCTAATGGTTGCACAGCCTATAAAGCATAAATTTAACTTAAATTTAATAGAAATACATACATATTCGTATTCCGCGTATGTTAAGCTTTACCAGAAAATGGTGGCAGTTGCTGTATGTCACCACTGTGATAAATAAAGCCACCGTAGTTTGGAAATAATAATAATAAGAAATAAAATCAAAAATTCAGAAATAACTGTCAAAATTTTATCATAATTACAATATTTTTACTATCACACTAAAGTAAACACCTGAATTGGATCCGAACAGTAAGCTGAATAAAAGACCAGTTATTAGTTAGACTTTTTATACTCCAGTAGAACATAAGTGGATGTCCAAGGTGTGTACCGTTATTTCGTCATCTTAAACGACTCCTAATATTGACATTACAAATTTATAACCGCACGAAAACTTTATTTACTTACGGTTTTCAAATAAAAAAAGTAGTAAAAAAAATTTTAAATTTCTACAAATTATTTATTTAGGAAACGAAAGAAGTGTTTCCTCTTCTTAATGTCAATGAAGACAGTTAGAATTTCACTAAATATTAGTTGCCTAATATTTGAATCATTAAAATTTTTAATAATTTATGGCTGCATGAATTTCTTTCTCTCTTTAAACAGTGAGGCCAAAAAATCGTGTTTAATAAATCGGAAAAAAAAAATTAAAAAACTACTTTTTGTTCCTTAATCTACGTTTCAAAAGCTTTCTTAGATAAGTACCACATAATAAATTTTTTAAAAATTCGAAAATACAAAAATTTCCATATTTTTCACGATTCTTCTCCGAATAAGAAAAATGACAATGAATAACATATGAATGAAGTTACGTATTTCTCGTTAACTTATTTCTCGCCAGTCCCCTTAAGGTTAGTTTTAGGCTATGGTATTACCTGCAATTACGGTGTGTAATAATCAAATTTCAAAAGTATCATTTTGACTGTTATTAAATAGTCATTATGACAACATATTTAATGATTTATTGAAGAGAAAAACCTACTTAATCTAATGAATAATATTATTAAACATTCGCAATCTGTTATGCGATCTAAAGTAATGTTTAAACATGTTTCTGTCAATGGAATGTCAATCCACTTCCTGCTGTATGAATTTTATATTTTATGTGATAATGTGTTTAAATTACATTACGAATTACAATAATATTGTTTTGATTTACCAATGGTATGAACAGTAATTATTATTATTATTATATTATTTATTTTACATCGGCCTTTATTTCTGCAACGAGGCTAATCGCCGATGCCAGGGGGCGAGCTCCTACACCTAGATGAGAGATGAATGATTGTGAAAATGAGAGTAATGTAAACATATTATTCTCGCCCGAATAATATCACCAACGAAGCAGACTCGAACCACCGGCCGCCCAATCACGCCTGTTTCTAACAGTCTAAAACCGCACGATTTACTGCGCTCGGCCACTCCGTTGGCTGGTATGAACAGTAAGAAATGGAAATATGTGTTTAATGAATGAATAAACATTTTTTAAAAAAATTGCGGGGGGCATCAAATGAAACATCTTGAATCCTGGAAGAAACAAACAACATTGTATTTTTGAAAAATTAAATAAAAATACCGAAATATAAATATATAGGAGTATTATGAGAGTTGCCATTTAAATTTCGGGATTTGAGATCAAAAACAATTATTTATCAACAAAAGTGGCTTTATTGTTTTTCAAAATATTCTTCATGAAGATCAATACATTTTTAATTTTTAACCCCAAAAATTAAAAATTTAAATTACTCCCTTATTATATACTTAACAGTAAAATCTTATATTACAAATATTGTTAAGAATAAGAAGACAAATCTTTTATCTAAATGCATTTTTTTGATTGAATAAATATTTGGAGACTTATAGCAGAATAACCCCAAAAATGGAAAATTAAAAAAATCAATATCTCTTTTATTATAAAACTTTTACTAAGGTGTTTTAAGGTTCTTCGCCTTCTTTTGACCTTTAGTATCCATTAAAAAATAAATAAGAACCTGTATATTTTGTTAATATTATATTTTTTATTTGGTATTTGGACTTTTATCTGTAAGTAATTTTCCTAAATAAATTAATAAATAAATAATTACGCACATAGATTAAGAGAAATGGTTTCCCATAATCGTTGATTTTGACGCGTTGATTAGAGCAAGAAATACATTTTATTAGATACCTATGACTCAAAAAGATAAACAAAAACAGCAATCAGCACTTCATTGACTCATAAAGAGTTTATCAAAATGACTTTGGGCCTTAAAAATGCACCGGCAACACTTCAAAAAATCATTAACACGGTATTAAGCGGAGTACAAGATTTTATTTAAAAATATAGTATTCCACTAGATTAACAAAACATTTAAATACGTTCTAATGCTTGTAGTACACGATGCGGTTTCTCGTTTTGAATCTCGTACGATTTATAGTACACAAATTATTGTATCGTGTAGTACAGGATTTTCGTACGAAATTTTGTACGATACTGAAAACCAACCAATTTTTATTGTCTCGACCTAAAATACTGGACAGAATAAACCAATAATGCCGCAGTATAGGATGCGCATATTCATGTGACCGTAGCGAACAACTGTTCATCTGTCAAACATATTTATTTAGTATCAATTTTAGCAATATTTTTTGTTATTTTGTTCAAAATAAATTGGATTTAGCTGTTCACATTCTTAGGACATTTATATATACGTTTGGATATATACAACATCTTATTTTCCAACATACTTAACTAGTGACTTATCTAAGGTGACCATTAGAGTTTGTAGAATTTTTTTTTAAACATTACTTGTCCACAAATTACTCTTCATTACAATTTCTATACTTCTCATTTATTTATTTAATTTGGGTGTTTATGTATAAAACAAATTCAACGAAATCATTATTATTATAATATGTTTTTATTTTATTTAAACTATTTTCTAACGATAATAATGTCAAAAATAATATATTTAATAAAAAAAAAATCCTAGTTTTATAAATAATAATAAAAAAAATAAATAAAACAATAATTCTCTTCAATTTCAAGAGTGATAAATTAGAGCAGAAAACGGTATGGCTTTGCGAATCCAGGAGATTTACTGATTCGGGACAAAGATTAATATTATCAGTCTTCAAAAATTGGTAAACTATCTGCCCACTCTAGTACCCTTTTCACATTAGAACTTTAAGACGAGTGAACTTAAAGTTCACCGATGTTTGCTTTCACACTTGATGTTTAAATCTCCGGTGCTGTCATCTGCTACAGTAATTTTGTCCTTAAGTTACCGTCAGGAAATTTCCAGTTTTGAACTGTCTGCGCAGACGCACATTTTGAATCATTATAAACAAATATGGATTTTTCATTTTATTCTACAATAAAAACACTACAATAAAGAATATATTACACCTGTAATAACATGTAAGTCGATACATTTTATCTCAATTATTGTAGCTTTGTATTTTTTACAAAACACATTATTAAAATAAATAATTTTATTATAACAATAAGTACCTGTATTTTTGTTTATGATAATACAAAATGTTGACAGCACAAATTCAAAGAGTATTTTTTTATACCTAATAGAAATTATGTTGGTAATGCGGACGATGTTTAAGACGCAGATCTCTGTCTTCAACATCGCTTGTATTTAGACGAGGTCATACGTTTTCACATTAGCGTTTAAAGACATATTCACTTTAACATCCGATCTTAAAGTTCTAGTGTGAAAAGGGTATAGGTTAAGTACAATTATTTGAATTGTGTCAAGTTATAAAAATAAACGTAGTGCATATCAATTGGTACAGATTCAAACGATAAATATTGGATGGTATACTACAATAATTTTACATCCGATAATTCTGAACAAAATTCTCAATGCAATAATGATCGTACGACAAATCGTACGAGAATCAAATCGAAAAATTGCATTGTGTACTACAAGCTTAAGAGGCAGCTTTATCTTATAAGTTACCAAAAAACCTTTAAATGGGGTACCACACAATAGCGATCAGAAGGAGGGCAGGAATATCGTTTTATCCGAAAGCTAGTTATCACGTCTTCATCTGAATTCCATTGTCCAAGCGACAATGTGTAGATGGCGTAACACTTTCTCGTTCATACATGCTCATGAGCCCAGCCCATTACCTTGGCTACCTTAGCACTCTTGTCTTATTCAATATAAGCATGCACGTATGTACATGTAATCTTCTGGTTTACATATTGTCGACTGTGTTACTTGAGGATAACTTATTGAATAATTAACGTGGGATACTCATTAATATGGTTCTTAAAAGAATATCTCTTCCTACTGTTCTACCTAGAAGTATGCGTAATTTTATCTTGAGAAATGAGAGAAGCAGAATCTATACTCCAAATGAAAAAACTAAGAGATGTGCGAATTTGCGATTTTTATGTGTATATAGTAAACGTTGTCTGTTAAATATTTTATTTTATTAGTTGGTATTCTGACCTTGACAGCTGTGTAAAGTAGGGGCCATGTTGAATTTTAAATTTGCGTTTGACAATCAATGAAGTAAAACAATGAGCAAGGTATTTTTTTAAAGATTTTGCGAAAAAAATATCAATATTGCGACATTGCACCAGATTTGTCTGACTTTTTCCTGCTCCTACGAAAAATAAAGACCTGAAATGGCAACGTTTTGGGACCATTCATCATCATCATCGTGAGACAGCCCTTGGCCTCCTGTTTCCAGGTTTTGTGACCTTATTTTAATATGTGTACATTCAGGAGTAATAAGGTCAGTATTACGTTTTGTTTTTAGAGTACACAGAAAGGCACCTATAGTTTATAGCCGGTTGTGGATACCTAAGCAGAGCCTGTAATTTGTATAAATATTTTTTACACAAATTATTTGATATAATTAAGATTGTAACCCACATCTATACTCTTGCTAGAGTCAACGGTAAGAAAAAACGTTTTAGCACTTGCGGCTATAGGATTGATTTAGCCCCAGCTACTATCATCTTATTTGGAATGAAGTATAGTACTTAAGTTTGTTTCTTTGGTTTCAGCTAGTGTTTCTCATCCGCCGATCCAAGAATCGTTACCGGTCTGTGGCTAAATCTATCCGGTCTGCGAAAAATTTAAAACATATATCTAAAAGAGTAATATTTTTTATATGTAGTAGACTACCAGAATTTGTACATCAAATTATAAATTTTTTCTTGTACTAATAATTAAAAAATATTTACTTTTTAATGAAAATTGATAGTTTTACATTAAATGATACTTTCATAATAATATTTTGCAATGGTCTGAGTAAAAAATTAGATTTCTTATAGGTTTGTGTATAAAAAATTTTCTTTTGTCAGTCCGTGGTAAAACTTGGTTGAGAACCACTGGACAGTTTTAATTATCAAAAGCCTTATTTTATCTTTAAAAAGTGAACGAAAGCTTTAGCTTATGCGACCACAGTTTTGCTCAATGGCTTTGCGACCATTGAAGACATAAAAGAAAAAACTCTAAAAAAAAGTTGAAGCCATATCTGAAACCGCCTTCTAGAATTGTTAGGAAGATTCGAAAAAGTGGAGTAATGGGTAGGCGTGAGAGATGGAGACTGAGGCAATCGGCCAGAGCTTAGCGACCTCTAAGACTTCGCGCTCGCACTATATGCAATACAAAATGATTATGATTATATAATTTCATAGTGAAAAAATTAAAAGTTTATGGCCACCTCTCTTGGAAAAATAGTATTATATCCAGTGGGGATTTCGTGAAAGGGAACAATATTAACGAATAAAGTTATACAAAAACAAATATGCATTTTTAACCACACAAAATCAAAATTTTACAAAATAATAATCCCAGAGTAGTTCATCATTGCTGCTTCGACCAAATAGTGGTCCACAACTCAGTAAAAACTATCCATTTTGTTCTGTGGAGTGCCATATCCCTCCAGGTATCTTATATATCAATATTACATTTCACTGGACGTATAATTTGTGACAAAACACTTTCAAATCAATATGATTAATATGAATTACAAACACTTTCGTCATTTAAGCATTCAGACCTCGATCTTGTAACAGGGTTTGTTGCAAACTGGTTTGGCAATTTGCAACACTGTGCGACATAATAAAAGGCTATTATCTCTATGTTGCAAAACATATTCGATAAACAATTATTCGTATGTGTTATATTGAATGAATAACTAAAATAGACAATTGTTTCACAATAATTAAATAATAAATATATTCTATGAAACATTCTCATGATAAAATTTAATTATTTTTCCACATACACCTATAAGAGTTTGGTTTCACGATCGCAGAGCCAAGATGGCTAATCCTGAACCACGGTACGAGGGTTACATTTAATGTCAAACAAAAAATGCATGGACAGTGATTTTCATCGCCTCAAGAAGCTGTTGAAGCCTTCGAAAACCATGTTTTTTAGATATCAACTTCAGAGTGGAAAATTTTTTCGAGAATCGGTTTGAACGCATGCAAAAGTGTATAAATCTTAAAGGTGAATATTTTGAAAAGCAATAAAACAGTTTGTTCCAAAAAAAAAAAAATGTCTTTCTTAGTTTTTGTAAAAACTTAAAAGGTAGCCCTTGTACGTACGAAATCCTGAATAAGTGAGAACTCACACTTCACATCAATTTTTTTAAAGATCAAAACGAGCTCAGTAGCTCAGTAAAACACAATGAATCTCTTGACCTGTATCTGTCAATTATAAAAATGTGTATCTTTGTTAATATTTAAATAATTTAAACATTTAATCAATGAATTGATGCTGCTAAATCATCCAAATTAATTTGAACGCTTGAGTAATTTATGGAATGTACATGTTTCGTCTAAAAGTATTATTTTCATTCTGATCAAGGTTAGATAAAATCTATGTAAAATTTCACTTATAAACACAGGAAATGGTTAAATAACCTATAACGGGTCATTTCTAAAGTTGGTTATGAATCAGGACTGTACTAGGTGTAGTTTTAGGGTGTCAGAGAGAGATTAGGACAAGGGACTAAAATTAACTTGGTGACTCAAATAACTCGTATCTCTTTAGCAGCAAAATAAAGCGAAAACTTCTAAAAAGTATCGTATAGTCATTGTTTACGTATAGGGGAAAAATTTTAAGATCGTAGCGCCACGCGGATTTTTTTGAAACCATTCTAAATCAGATACCACTTGACATTTACTAGTAAATAATAACGAAAAGTGTATCAAAAAACGACAAAAAATAAATAATTGTTTGGGATTTTCTGATTTTGTGAAGTGACATTACTTGTAAACATCTAAAATACTACATTTTGTGATCTGGTTTTAAGTTATGGCGGTTTTCCATTGTCGATTATTTTAACTATATTGGGGGAAATAATAATTCCCGTGTTGTTTACCAAGGGGTAGAAATCTACAATGCTGGGCATATAATATTGTGTGGAGTCACTGAAAAAAACAGAGAGTTCATAAAGATTTAAGCATTGTAGGCATAATGCTTAAATCTTAAATCAGGAATTTTCAAGATATGCGATAATAAATACAAAATTGAAAATATTTTTTGTAGTCACTATCATTAAAATGTAATGAGCAAACTTTGATATAAGGGCTCACTTTTTTTCCAATTTTTAAATTGTTTATCTAAACATCGCGTCGATTCCTAACCTCTTGCTTTCCCAATTTTGTTTCGAACCGTACGGTGTCTGATATTAGTGGAAACAAATGAAACGATATTTCCGGGTTTCTTCTTTGCAATGAATTGCACATAGGCACACAACAATATGTATTATACATTTTTCAATGATTATAATAAAACTTTAAAAACAAACTTCATACAAAACCAATACACAAAACGAAATGTTATCTGATGTACACAAGTTCATGAAACGCTCACCAGATGGTAGGGTGCTTAGCTGCAAATTCCTATAGTTCAGCATTTTTTTTTTTTGTTTTTGTCCATTCTTACTCTGTTTTTGCAACGAATAAAGTTTTAAATTTAATAAAAAAAAAGATTAAATACTCCTTGTTGTGTGTATGGTTGTCATTCGCAGAATAAAATCCAATATTAGATGAATTTTGTTAAAAAAAATATAGTGTATGACAAAGTTTCTTTATTAGTTCTACAATTTAATTTTAATCCCAACGAGAAAAATGTGTTTAAAGTTAATAAAGGCACCATTTATAAATATGTTTATCTACAAGTGAAGAAGAAAGTTTATTAATGGTTCTAAAACTTTGTTTGTATTTATCGAAGGGAATTTCTACTGTTCAGATGTTTCTAAACAAGCTTTTAACGTTGAATTTTTCATTTTCCATGTCGCACATGTGCAAGAAAATCGTTTAATGTTGTGTAAACTATTATTAATATAATTAAAACCCCTTGTTATTTCATGTGGGTGTTCCGTAAGTGTGTTAGTTTGCAAATATTTGACAGTTTTCTTGTGTAGAATAAAATACAAGTTCTCTTTCTATAAAATGTCTTGAGGAATGTGCTGATATTAAGTATTCAAATAAATATTATACTATATATATAACCTGGCACCAACATTATAACCTCTGAAAATATTCATTTACTAACGTTCACATATATTTGTACATTTTTAGGGTTTTGTAGGTATGACCAAAAAACCCTTATACCGTCATTTTGTCGTCTGTCTGTCAGTCTGTCTGTCTGTCAGTCTGTCTGTCTGTCTGTTCGGTAAAAATTGTAGCCAAACGGCTAAACCTAGAGAGTTGAAATTTGGCATGCTTATACAACTCTTTGACCCGCACATAGGAAAAATACTAAAA
Organism: Liopterus haemorrhoidalis; assembly: GCA_963971575.1. Taxonomy (NCBI): domain Eukaryota; kingdom Metazoa; phylum Arthropoda; class Insecta; order Coleoptera; family Dytiscidae; genus Liopterus; species Liopterus haemorrhoidalis. The sequence goes on from OZ020613.1 coordinate 64,329,790, forward strand.
GATCTCAAAAACATATCCCCCTAAAAATTGTTTATATATGTGCTCATCGAAAAAAAATATATTTTTTTATAATTATGAGTAGAGTATCAAATGAAAGCCCTTGGTACGTGGATTAACGATCAAATTTTTATTTTTGCAAAATAAATTATTTTGAAGCGATTTTTGCCAAAATTGTGCACAAAATTTTTTGTCCCACACCCTGTAGCCCAGATAGTTTATACTAAAAATCTGAAAAAATTCTAAGTAATGTACATTGGTGTGAACCGGAATAGTTCAACAGGAATTTTTAATCAGATTAGGTTTTTGGAAAAAAACGCTTTTTTTGTGATTTTTGGCTAATAATGTACACAAGTTATAGCTTTGTAACACGCCACACTGGAAAGTGTGTTTCATCCAAGTAACTCGATCCGAAAGGGATCGAACCCTGTGAGAAGAGACTAAATTATTTTTTGTTTTTTTTTTTTAATTTTTATATTGTTTAAATTATGTTTTCAAAATTCTAGTTATTTTTTGGCAAATGTTGCATTTAATTTTTAAAAGCGTAAATTTAATAGCCAGTGGAAATTGTTTAAATTTTAATTTAATTCTGTTTCAATGTACACGAAATCAGAGGGGCGGAACTTATAACAACCAATGGAAGCCATAGGCGCAATTTTTAAAATTCTTAATGAACCTTAGTATATAAAAAATAATACTGCACATATTTAGAAACCTAAATAATGGTATTAAGCGTTCGAATTAAAATTAACAAAATAAATATTTTAATATAAAATTTGTTTTCGCATCCAAAATAATCATCATTCACTTACTAAATACCTGCAAAACCCTGAAATGTGTGAAAATTCACACTTCACATCAATTTTATTTTAATACTCGGTTTTAATTCCAATATACTGTATACAACAGGAAAACGTAAATTTGACCAAAAATTGTTTATAAACCAATACTGTTTACGTTAGGGTGACCATTCGTCCCGCATTTTGATTTGGTGTCCCCAGGGCCGAATTTTACTATGTACTTTTTTTTGGGAGGTGAGGATCTTTTTTTTGTTTGCTCTTCATTTATATTTCGGAAGTGACGACATTTTTTTTGCTCCGTCCCGCATTGCCTCCAAGAAAATGGTCACCCTAGTTTATGTTGACAGATGACTATCCCTTTTCGTGTCAAAAGTTCAGAAGGCGATAGTGGCGCCGTTTCGGTAATTGTAGTCGCGAATAAAGTCTAATCAGCCAGGCAATACAGTTGATTTACTTTAAAAGTCATATTTTTTTGACGTCGTGTTAGATACATTTACATGGCATCCAAAGAGGTCTTATATTTTGCTTATACGGTTCTGTTTCATTTAATAGTTACGGGTACCTAGTTCATATTTTGTTTATACGGTCCTGGCTCAATGTATTAGTGCTGATTGGTGACTTTCTTTTCCACATTTGTGAGTTTGCGGACCACGTATACAGAGAGCACTTTCACCTGGTTCATGTCCTTTCTAAATCGAGGTTCGAAGCTTGGCTGACTAGTGTATGTCGCATATGAATATCAGCCTACATCTAACGGCCTTCTGACGTGTCTAAATAAAACTGCTTATGAATATTCGTTTCCTGATAATCAAGAACATGTTTAGAAGTTGACTTGATTTCAGATTCAGAACGTATTTCTAGAATTTTTATCAAACAAGATCATATTATATTCTTGTTTGCATATTTGAAATGTTAGTCACAATTTCTACATTTGATAAGTTTGCCATGTGTTTCGCCACGTTTCTTTATTTTGAGCCATTTTGATGTTGCTCCATGATCTATTAAACTGTTCTTCTGGTTAGCCCATCTATAACACTGGTCAACACAATTTTTGCTGACTTACATCTAAGACTTGTTTCTTACTAATTTGGTGCTGCTGAACTCAAATATCACATCAGTTTTTGCGTATCACATCAGATTTTTGCTCTACAACAATTACATATTTTCGGCCAAATAATGCTTCTATCGTTTAATTTTAGACGTCGATACTGTAATTGGTACAAATTTGGCGAACAATAAGGACTAAATAATTAGAAAATATTCTTAAAATTTTATTTATAGTGAAAGAAAGAAAATGAGAACAGTTTTAATTACATTTTAATGCGTTGGAGTGTTAAAATAAAAATACAAAATAATTTATGGATTAAATGGTCGTTTGTAAGATCTTCTGGAGTGCACCATTCCCGATAAGTCTCTTTTAATACTCCAACAGTACTCAGCCATCATGTGAGTATCCCACCTTTCTTGATAACGTCTCTCCAACTCTTTTAAATCCTGATGTAAACGTTCACCCTGTTCATCACTAACATCTCCAAGATTGACAGGAAATTTGTCAAGATGACTGTTTAAAAAATGAAGTTTCACGCTCATGTTGCACCCTAGATGATGATAATTTTCAATCAAATTTTCAACGACCTCCACATAAGCAACTAAGCCTTTTCTGGGAAACTTATTGAACAACAAGTACAAACCTGAACATTTAATGGATGCAGCGGTCATACTAAGTACCTTACCCTTGACCTTGCAACCCCCGCCGTTGTAAAAAGGTCTATAACAAATACCTGCATGTAAGGCGTTCCTACGAAATATATTGGACAACAAGAAAGAAGTTGAAATTAAAGTAGACGTATATCAGAACGTGAAAAGGTGAAAAAAGTCAAAATACGATAGTACAAAAATTTGACGTGATAGGCAGAAACTGTTAACATATTTGAAATCAGCACCCCAATAATTTTCTCGGAAGTAAATAAATTTTATTTCTTGCACTTTTTCTGTATAACAATTAGGAATATGCATGACAAATTTCAACCCTCTGTATTTAGCCATTTAATCATAATTTTTACCATCCAGACAGACGGTAAAAATGATTTATTAAATTTATTATTTATTAATTCCCTTAAAATGAGGGTTACATTCTAGAGAGATTAATTCTACACGATAACTAGTGCTTTACAGTGGAATCTACTAGAAAGACATAAAAACTAAGAAGAAAATAAATGAATAAAAAATAAAATAAATAAAGAAAATATGTTAAGTCTTGGAAATTTTAATACTGCGTAAAGAAACAAACCTGAATTTAAAATTCGTTGTATAACAATATTAATCTAATCTTGGACATAATATCCGGAAGTTAAAGGTTAAGATCTTCTCAGGTGAAAATATTTTCATAATTTTCTTAATAAGAACCTGTCAAAATTTGTGTTGATTTATCTAAATTTTCATCAAACAAATCTAAAAGTGTGTCAAATTAGTTCCACACCTAGTGACAGTTTTCTAAGTTATTTTAGAGATGTTTTCAAGTCAAGAATTGTGGATTCCACAGGTGTGTCCTTGAACTTTCTAGAAAGGTGACTTTGCTGCCCAACTAACTAAAAACATACTCTATGCGGAACAACGCTTTTCTGTGAAATATGCGTGTTTGATAATGTTAAAGATATAACTTTTGTTAAAATATCTTGTTCCCACAAACATTTTATACCTCTTTAAAACGTTTTAACGTTTTGTGAATTTAAAACAGCAAACATGAGCAAAGAATTAAGACAGATGTCTATAAATTTAGTCATGCAAAGATATAAAGAACAGCGGTTGTCAACAAAAGAAAACATGCATTACTTTTTCTTTCATTTTGGACATTCAGTTTGTTTTATTACACACAGCAGCGTATGCAGAAATGGCATCAATTAATCGAATAATTGAAATAACCGATTACTTTGTTTCAGTTAATCGATTAATCATATGATATTTTTGGTTTCGATTAATTAATAATTAATCGATTAATTTATCATTAATCGATAACTATATTTTATTTACAAAAAATTACTTAGTTGTATTGTTGAAACACTGGTCGGTAGTTGAGATTGTTCCCTCGTTTTCAATAAAGTCCCTAGATTACTACGCCTTCAGAACACTCGTTCTCGCCCATATGGAGAATTAAACTTAACCGCTTTTTTCTGCACTCATTTCTGTACAATATACTGCTACAGTGTTTGTCTTCAGTTCAAATGCTCACGATTGAAACTCAATCTTCCAACTGGATAATTTGCGAGAAAAGCCTAGCAAGTTACAGGTCTTCTGGATATAAACCCTTGTTTACTCAATCTTCTTTGGACAGTTCGTGATGAAATTGCCAAATTTCTTCGAAATGACGTGCGAGAAAAGTTAGGGATCAGTCATGATCGCACAGAACAATTAAGGTAAGAAATCTGCTCTTAACTAACAATGAAACATTATTTTTCTAAAGTTGTATTCTAAAAATGAGTCATGAATACGTCATCAGCGAACTGTCCTCTACATAAAAAAACCTAGTTCAAATCATCCACAAGCCACAAGGGCTCGAAGAGAGAGTCGATTCTGCAAAGAAGAAGAGGACTCAGTGGAGCACTAGCTAACGAACTGCCTTGAATTAAAACCCGAAACGCAGAATTGCAGCAGTGATATTATATGTACTTAAAGCTCAAGTTACTTAAAATCGGTTTTCAAAACCTAAACACATTTTAAAAGAGTTTAAAATGCTGTGATATAAAACGTGCAACAAGAAATAATTTTTGTTTAAATGCTTCATTGCTTCGATACTTAAATTAAATATGGCATTAAATTAGTTATTACATTACTTCCGTTTGAGTTACATTGGTTTTTGCTAAAACAAATGCATATTATTAACACTGTAATAATCATATTATTAGAAAATCATGCCTGCTTTTACCTTTAGTGATAGTAATTTAATTTGTGAATTTCAATAAAAAAATTATTACATAAGTAAGCTGACTTTTGATATAATTTCTGACCGAAAATGAAAACAGTTGTTTACTCCCAGTATTTCATTTTTGGTTTACGAGTATAATTTGTATATTTGTTAGTATTTATATCCGGGGGGTAAAATGTTTTTTATATTATAATTGTGTTATCCATTATTTGTTTGTATAATACAATGCTAGAAATATATTTAAAATGACTAAATGACTAAGGCCCGGTCTTTCCACCTTCAGATAAAGTCCCAGGTAACTATCTGACAGATAAGGTTATTTTTAACTTCATCTGCTGAGTAAATGTCATCCCTTCTTTCTATACAAATGTATCTATCGGATAGTTATCTAACGGATAATGAGACTGACGTATTGGATTCACTGACTGGTATTGACATTTACTCAGCAGATGAAGTTACAAATAACCTTATCTGTCAGATAGTTACCTGGGACTTTATCTGAAGGTGGAAAGACCGGGCCTAAATGGCATAAATGACATAAATAACTCTTAAATTCATACAAATTGATCACAACCTAGCAACAAAAACAGTCGATTATAAAGCCTTATTTGTCGCTCACAGTTAAATATTTTATAAATTCTGAACACTTGTAGTTGTTTATTGTTGAGAAGGATAATTATTAGCACAAAAAAGTTTTTAACAAATATGGCGCATAAATATGTGTGAAATTATGTGACGAGTGACGTCCGCTTAGACCAGTGGTATTCAACCTGTGTTCCGCGGAACTCTGGGGTTCCGTGGAATGTGTTCAGGAGTTTCGCAACTTTAATTGATTGGTTTTATTCATTTTTTTTTTTTTTAATGGCTCTTTGCTTGGATACAATGATTTTGGTAAATTTTGAAAATTTTATAACACTAAATCTGAGGGTGCTACAAATTTCTTAATCACCATTTTCGTCATCAGTAGGTCATATTTATTCCAAAACAGCTAATTTTATTCGACAAAAAGTTCAAATTTGTTGAGTAGTAATTATTATTTAAGAATAAACATCTAAATTATTATTTTCAATCGTCTAACCTTAAAATAAAAAATAAAAATACAGCCTACTGTGGCTTTTTGCCTTGAAGTTCCAAAGAAATAGCATTTAAACTGTATGGTCTAACATATTTTGTGGAAAATCCAACAACAATCCAATACATTCAACATCCCAAACAATTTAGTTTCTAATTTTTTATAATGGGTGTTTTTTTTAGAGGTATAGAACTTTAAATTGCAATAAAACAACGATGGATTATTCGATTGACATGAATTTTTTTTTATTCGAAAGATAATCTTGTGGCATTACATTTTAAATATGATTTCTGGCATATGACCGCCACGGCTGGCTCGGATGTAGTCCAATCTGGACGTCCAATTTTCGATGACTTTTTCCAACATTTGTGGCCGTATATCGGCAATAACACGGCGAATGTTGTCTTCCAAATGGTCAAGCGTTTGTGGCTTATCCGCATAGACCAATGACTTTACATAGCCCCACAGAAAGTAGTCCAGCGGTGTTAAATCACAAGATCTTGGAGGCCAATTCACAGGTCCAAAACGTGAAATTAGGCGGTCACCAAACGTGTCTTTCAATAAATCGATTGTGGCACGAGCTGTGTGACATGTTGCGCCGTCTTGTTGGTATGATTTAATGTAATGCCACAAGATTATCTTTCGAATAAAAAAAAATTCATGTCAATCGAATAATCCATCGTTGTTTTATTGCAATTTAAAGTTCTATACCTCTAAAAAAAACACCCGTTACTACTACGTGTGTTTGTTTATATAGCAGAATTTAAACGCTGTATAATCTTTTTAATTTTCTATGTGAGCAGAAGTAGGAAGCGTTGTCGATACGCATGCTATCAAGTGGTTTAAAAATAAACTATAAAATTATGAAACCATGTTTTAAATGAGCAGCTGCTCCAGCTGACCATATAATTGTTATTATTCTATTCAATATTTATAACGTTAATTAAACTTTAACAAAATGCTATAATGAATAGTTATTTTGTATTTAGCATGCTAATTTTGTGCAGAAAAAGAAAGTTAGATGATAAAAACATGCAATTTTAAACGATTTGAACTTACCAAATTAACGAAATAACAGATTTAAAGAAGTTGGACATACCTGAAACACAAAAAATATACATTAGTAATACATTAAAACAATTCGAAACTCGAAAGATTTTGCAATTGAGATATAAGAACTAAAATGAAGATGACTATACGGCAGAGGCGAATTAAGCGGTGGGCGGACTGGGCGGCCGCCCGGGGCCCATGTAGCCGGGGGGCGTACAGAAGCCTATATACAAATATTTTCATTCTATTTAAAATAATAGAGGACCCATTTTAATTTTACCGCCCAGGGCCCCCAAGCAACTTAAGTCGCCACTGCTATACGGTACTTGAAATAAGAAGAGACCAACTAGTATTGTAGGGCTTCAGGATATTTGAAACTCCGTCACTGTTTATTATTTTATATGAAAAATAGATCGTGAACCAAATGAGTTTGATACCCTTGCTAACGGTAGGATATTGATGTTAATATCAAAAACAAAAAGAGATGATGATTTCATTTCTTGTTGATGAAAAAAAAATTATTGTTAATTCACATGAAAATAACTTTCATTTGATATTCCAACAAATTTTATTTTTTTTAGGTAAATACATTTTTTAAATATATCGCAGGATATACGAGAGCTACCTTTCAATTTTTTACAAAAACTAAGAAAGAATTTTTTTTTTTTTTGGAACAAACTATTGTTTTATTGCTTTCCAAAATATTCGCCTTTAAGATTTATAAACTTTTGCATGCGTTCAAACCAATTCTCGATACATTTTTTCCACTCTGAAGTTGGTATCTCACAAATATGGTTTTCGAAGACTTCAACAGCTTTTTGAGGTGATGAAAATCTCTGTCAACGCATTTTTTGTTTGACATTGGGGAACAAAAAAAGTCGTTAGGGGATTAATCAGGTGAATACGGGCAATGTGATATTATTTCGATGTTTTTCTCCTTCAAATAATTAATTGTTTAACGTGCTTTGTGGGAGCTTGCATTGTCATGATGAAGAATGATGCGATGTTTTTGGTCGTTTTTCCTGATTTTGTCGATGACTTCTGGCAAACAAATTGTATACCATTTAGCATTAACTGTTCTCCGATCCTCTAAAGCAGTGTTTCTCAACCGGTGGTCCACGGACCACTGGTGGTCTTTAGCAAAATTTTAGTGGTCTGCGAAAGGCTTATACATGATTATTTTTGAGATTTTTGTTAATTTTTTTATGATCTTTTGTTCATTTTCAGTGATTTTTGTTCATTTTTCAATGATTTTTTATTACCGAGGTATTATATAGATGTAAAGTCTACATATACAATAAATTTGTTTAATTGTACATGGATTTTTGTGGTCCGCGATAAAAAATTAAATATTTTACTGGTCCGTGGTATGTTTTCGGTTGAGAAACACTGCTCTAAAGGAACGATTGCGTCATGTCCAGTACAACCGAAGAAATAAGCAATCATTTTCTTGGAAGTGTTTCATGAACGAATAACTTTTGTGGGTTTCGGTTTATCTTGGAAGACCCAAACAGTGGATTGTTGCTTAATTTTCGGTTCATATGAATAAATCCAAGTTTCGTCACCTGCAATGATGCATATGGATTTTGCAGTGCCTAGGTTGAATTTTTTTAGCATTCCCTTACACCAATCAACACGAGCCTTTTTTGAGCTTCGGTAAAATTTTGTAGAATCCATCGGGAACAGATCTTTTTCACAACTAAATATTCATGCAAAATCGAATGTATTGCAGTCTGCGATATGCCAAAGGATGGCTCTATCTCACGGTAAGTCACATGCCGATCTTCTTCAATCATTTTGCGCACAGAATCGATGTTTTTTTGAATCACAACTGATTTCGGTCGACCTTCACGAGACTCATCACTGACGGACGCACGACCACGACGAAAATCTGCAAACCAATTGTCAACAGTCTTTTCTGATGGTGCTTCATTACCAAAATTTGAACGAAGCGAATCTATGCATTGTTGTTGAATTAGGCCTTTACTAAAATCGTAAAAAATAATCCTACGAAAACCTTCATGAGTTATATCAATTTTTTCACAAACTTATTTTTTTAAGGCTCACTATCAACAAACTATTCGGTTAATTTATAAGCTGCCACTGATTTCACAATAACAAATGTCAAATTTTACGAATATAGTAATGATACATTTCAATATTGCCATCTGGTGGTTGTTTGTAAAAAGATAAAAGGAGAAAGGATCGTAAAAGCTGAGAAAAAATAGTGGACTTGAGTTTAACGACCAACAGCAGTGGAACAATCTAAGGAAAACGTGTGTCCAATACTGGATCAAATAACGTTGATGATGACGATTATGGATTATAGTGGAAGTGAAAATTCACGTGCTTCCCATTTATCCATATTTCAAAATACTTGCTTCATTTATATATTCAAAAATTTCTAAAAATAAATGTCAACAAACCCATGATTTCATAACAGAAAAAATCAGCAATAACCATCATTGTAATAAAAAATAATAGTACCAAATTTCGTAAAAAATGATTGCGTTTTAAAATATTGAGAAAAATGTAGATCATTTCATAATATTTTCGATATTAATATTGAAAAGCACGCCTGAACATGGAAATAAGAATAAGACAATGTTCTCAGATAGGTTACAATGGTTCTAACATCTCTCACGTATTCCTTCCTTATGTTGCAATGAGAATATTTTTAATTCATCCAAACAATCTAGTGAAGGTATTATCAGTGAAAACTGGAGCGCTGTATATATCGTACATGTGAATTATATACGGAGTTACTTATATAAAACATTATTGTAATTAAATATTTTGTAATGAGTCGTAAGAAAAAAGAAAGCGACTGCCGAACCTAAAACGTGGGTTTGGGGACATTTTATGGTAATTGCTACTAGGAAATATTAATATTACTAAACAAATATAACTTGACTACTTCAAATAATAAATCGCAATTGTAATTCGAAAATTTTATAAATATACATGATGCTACTCAGAAGAGACAGGAAATATGTTAAATTAAGCAGTATAAATAGGAAGAAATAAATAAAAACTTCAATATATAGGTTATGGCATCTGTCAGTGTCACATGCAATATCAACGTTTAGCGTGTGCTCAACTAGTTGCTCTACCAGTTACCTAGTACGCTTGTTTTCGGTACCGATTATCAGCGCTTATTTACCAGCTTTCTGTATGTTCGCCTAAAGGAGTTAATAACCAACTGCAGGGATATCAAATTAAAGGATAGTCATTTAAAATACGCGGACGAGAAATCATGTGCACAGCAATGTCTAAAAATTCATCTGATGAATCGGCAAATAATTTGCTGGAAAAAAAAACAATTTAAAGATGTTATAATCTATGATATTATTAAATATTGATAAAACTTATACACACGTTTTCCAATATATGAAATTTAGTGAGTAAAAGTATTTATTATAACTTACCATTTCTATTTTCTTTATATTCAATTCAAATATTTGATATAAAAATTAGTAAAACTATGGTAACAGTGCAATGTTAAATATTTAACACAGCCTCAAACCTATGTTAAAATAGCAGAGGGTTTAATTCTTTGCTAAATTTAACATTGCTTTATGGAACGTAAAACTGTACTTAACAACGAAATTAAAATTTAACAGCGTTGCTAAAATTTAGCATTGCTTTATGAAACCAGCCACTAGACAACCAGAATTATGTTAGTTTCTTACACTTATTAAATACCTACACACTTCACATAATTATATTTTGGGGTACCAAATGAAAATTCTTAAAGCATTAACTAAAAAAATTGATGTGAAGTGTGAATTTTCATATATTTCAGGGTTTTGCAGGTATTTAGTAACTGAATGATGATTATTTGGGATGCCAAAACAAATTTTATGTCAAAATATTTTTTTATGAATTTTAATTCGAATGCCTAAATACCATTATTTAAGTTTCTAAATATGTGCAGTATTTTTTTTTTATATAGCAAGGTTCATTAAGATTTTGAAAATTGCGCCTGTGGCTTCCATTGGTTGCTTAAATAATAAGCCCCGCTTCTGATTTCGTATACATTAAAACATAGAATAAAATGTATGTAATAGAACACTTCCCACTGGTTATTAAATTTACGCTTTTAAAAATTAAATGCAACATTTACCAAAATATAACTAGAATTTTGACAAAATAATTTAAACAAAATAAAAATGAAAAAAATAAAAACAGAAAAATTAAAATTGACAGAAATCGAACTCTAGTTTGCAAATTACAAATAAATGACGAAACGCACTACGCTACGAGCGCCTACTTATCTAGTGTGTTACATAGCGAATTAAATATTTAACATATTTTAGTTAAAAACACAAAAACCGAGCACTGGGCTATCGTACGCCTTGCAGGTGGGTGTCTTACATTGATATAACTTTTGTACTTTGTGAACCAAAAACCACAAAAAATGCGTTATTTTCCGAAAACATAATCTGATCAAAAATTCCTGTTGTACTATTCCGGTTCACACCAATGTACATTACTTAGAATTTTTTCAGATTTTTAGTTTAAACCATCTGGGCTACAGGGTGTGGGACAAAAAAAATTTTACAGAATTTTTGCTAAAATCGCATCAAAATAATTTATTTTGCAAAAATAAAATTTTGATCGTTAATCCGCGTACTAAGGGTTTTCATTTGATACCCTACTCAGAATTTAAAAAAATATATATATTTTTATTCGATGGGCACGTTTTTTTAATATTTTTAGGGGGATGTTTTTTAGATGTGTTAGTATTTTTCCTATGTGCGGGTCAAAGAGTTGTATGCATGCCAAATTTCAACTCTCTAGGTGTAGCCGTTTGGCTACAATTTTTACCGAACAGACAGACAGACAGACGACAAAATGACGGTATAAGGGTTTTTTGGTCATACCTACAAAATCCTAAAAAAAAATGTTTAATAATAAAATTCATTGCGTATTACTTGGACAATTTATTTACTATTATCAAGGATAGATAGAAAAATCCTTTACCATTTTCGAGATAATTTTTGAAATACCAGAATTCAGCCTTTCATTTCGTTTACTGAAGTAATTATTCACGGATATATTAAAAGCTATTTAAACCTAATAACACATATTACTTATATTTCTACATCTGCACTTAATTTTAAAAAAATATATATTTCCAGAAATTTTTTTACCCCAGTCAACTACGCAAAGTGACCTCAAAATTTGAAAAAAACATAATTAATAGACACTTTTATGAACATAAATAGTAGAAGAAATTTGATTTTCAAAATAATGTTGGTTTTGACATGATTACAGTTAAGAATGTGTCTAAAAATATTGTTAATACCTACAAAACCCTAAAAAGTGTGAAAATTAACATCCCCAAATATGTGTTTTAATTTGTTTATTTAAGATCTTCCATCTTTATTTATGGCTCCAAAATTAGACAAAACAAGATTAATGAGTCAGTTTTTATTCTTATAAAGAATCTTTGCTTCCATTTGAATACAGGTAAATGGAAAATTCGCATCACACAGGAAATGAGAGATTAAAATGGGAAATAATTTTAGTTCCAGTCGGTTTTATACAGCTCATTTCTAAGTCGCAGAATCTTAAATAAAAAATAAACATTAATCAAAAAAATTTCATCATATTTCTTTTATATTTCATAAAAACATGACCAAAATATCATGAGGTAATCAAACAATTTGTTTTATTTGTATTTCGGAAATATTTAGAAATGATTTTTTGTTCGATGAACCTTGAAATAAATGACAAAATCACGTAATCGAAAAGGAATTCGCAGGTCTCCATCTTTCCGGGCAATTGCGAAACAACAAAATATTTTTATTTTCAAAAAAAACAATTGTTATGTCATTAATTTAAATATTAAATAGTAAAGTAAATAAAATATTTTACTGACAGTATAATACAAAAATATGTGTATTTTGAAAAAACAATTGTTATGTCATTAATGTAAATATTAAATAATAAAATAATATTTTACTGACAGTATAATACAAAATATATAAATTTTTTAGACAAAATAATTTCTTATAAAAAAACTTTCTCTTTTCTCTTCTGTTTAAAGATTATTTGAGCAAAAAGCACGAATAAAGGCAGCGTTGAAGTACTTTGTCTGATCAGCATAAAGTATTCTTACGGTAAATTCTTGGATCAAAGAACAACAAACAAGAGAGAAAGTGAAACCAACCATAACAGCCGAGGTAATTGTTCAGAGCATCGGGAAGGCAAATGTCACTGTTAAATTAAGGAAGAGGTCGGCACTAAATGTAAGAAGGGCCAAAAGTTGTAAAATTATCATTATTTAACTTTAGAGGACAAAAAAAGAAAAGAGAATGAAAGGCAATATATCAATAAATTTAAAAACCAAAGTACTGAATACTTGTATTATGCCTATTGTTGGGAAATTGCTATTCAAGACGGCGTTGGAAAATAATAACAACAAGTTAACAATCAAAAAAGATATATGACAGTTAATTATATTATTGATTAAAATACCTCTGTAAATTCTATTAAATATAATATATATAACGTAAAATATATAAAATAAACATCCTCATAAACACTGTCTCACCCCATCGTTAGGCGAATCGTAACAGTTGGTGTCAATCGGTGGGATTTTAATTTGAAAAAAATTTCACGGCAAAAGATAAAAAAATATATTGTTGGAGAACGTCAACAGGGACATTTTTTTGAAAAATCTTGTTCCGACGGTGGTCCTGCTGTAAATTCCTCTGTAAATTCTATTAAATATAATATATATAACGTAAAATATATAAAATAAACATCCACAGTTTTCTTTAATTTACACTGTCTCACCCCATCGTTAGGCGAATCGTAACACTATCCTAACCTACGGTAGCCAAACGTGGTCACTGACAAAAAGACAAGCCAACAAAATAAAAGTTTGTCAATGGGCGATGGAAAGAAGTATAGTGGGTGTGAAACTAAAAGATAGAATACGGCACGACATTATAAAGCAAAAAACAAAAGCTAAAGACGTGCTGATAACCACAAATATGCAAAAATGGAAGTGGGTAGGTCATGTGGCAAGAATGAGGGATGACAGGTGGACACTAAAAACCACAAATTGGTTTCTATCTGATGGAAAAAGAAAGAAAGGAAGAAGAACCTAGAAAAAGATGGGTGGATAGTGTAGTACCGGAAGCAGGAAATTTCTGGCAAAAGAAAGCAGCGAATAAACTAGAATGGAAAAAAGCAGGGGAAGCCTATGCTCAAAAATGGGCTCAGCTTACCTGAAAAAAGAAATAAATAAATCTAAAATTAAATTAAATTAAAATGTATTATTTATATTTGCTATAACCCAACTAAAATTATATTGTAAATAAGTAATTTAATAAAGGCTAATATTATTATTATTATTAATTTGAGAGGAACCTTGCGACGAAAAAAAAAAGAACTTTGACAAATCCGACGAGCAGAAAAATAGGAACCTCCAACCAGGGCTGGATTTAGGGTGTGGCGAACGAGGCACTCGCCTCAGGCGCAGAGTTGGTAAGGGCGCAAGAAAGAGTTGAGGTGCAAAAATCACGCTTCCGTTTTTTTGTCATCACTGCGATCCGTCTCAATTTTTAGGATTTTGTAGGTATGACCACAAAAATCCCTTATAACGTCACTCACGTGTCTGTTTGTACGGTAGAAATTGTAACCAAACGGCTGAACATAGAAAGTTGAAATTTGGCATACTTATACAACTTTTTGACCCACATATAGGAAAATTATAGCGTTCAAAAAAATACAGCGCGGGATAAATATAAACAAATATGTATTTAATGGAAAAATAAATATTGATAAACTTCTTAATGCGTGGATGCACAAGTTTTTATTTTTGAAAAATGTTTTTTTTTTATGGGGTTTTTGTCAATATAATGGCAACAAACTTTTTTCCCCCCTCCCTATCTCCCAGAGGGATTGAAATAAAAATCTGAAAAAAACTCAATAGTAAACATTGATGGGAACCGGAATAGTTCAACAGGAAATTTTGATCAAATTGGTTTTTCGCAAAATATTGATTTTTTTGTGTCGTCGAAAAAATAATATTTTTAAAAATTTATTGTGTGGTATCAAAAGAAATCTTTTAAGACGTAGATAAAGGAACGGGAAGTAGTTTTTTATTTTTTTAAATTTTAATACGGTTTTTTCCAAAAAAGTACTAAATAATCAGTTTCCCGCACCTTTTAACCCTAAGGGGTTAAATTAAAAATCTGAAAAAATTCTAAGCAATATATATTGCTATGAACCGGAAACGTACGAGAGGAATTTTTTATCCGATTTCGTTTTTTGTAAATATTACAGTTTTTGTGTTATTGAAAATATGTTTTTTCTATTTAAATTTTATTGTAGGGATATTAAATGGAAGCTCTTTAAATGCAGATTAAGGAACGGTATTTGATTTTTGAAATACATTTCATTTTGACTAAATTTTGCCTAAAGTGTTAAGATTTTCGTTTAATATCTTAGCTAAAATTAAAAAAATATATTTGAATATACATGAATACATTTTGTTATGGGTAGAAAAGAGGTACGTAAATTTATTTTGCAAATATCGACTAGGAAAAAAAAAAATAAACTGGCCGGTTGCTGGGATTCCATTTATAGATGAGAATCTGTTAGTTTTTCATATAGTCGCAATATAAACAATGTCTCTGTAGGCGTTATGCTTTTGCGTGACAAAAGATCGGGCGCAGTTTTGCCAGGTCTGGATTTGAAAGATATTTTAGCAATTATACAAAAAAGAAAATGCGAAAAAATTAAAATATATATTATGGTTTTTTGTTTATTTTATTTTATTTTTTTTGTTTCGGTCCCTTTCAGCTAAGGCTTGGTCTGGAGCTATCTACTGTATTTTCAAAATTGTATATATAAATTTTTATGGTATAATTCAATTTATAACCTATTATTATAATTTTATTTTTATTTGTGACATGGCAAATTTTATGTTTGAATTAGTTATTGTATTATGTATTATATTGTATTATGGTATTATTAGAGATATATGATATACGGTAGAAAAAAATTAACTGCAACCTTCTTGTCGTGCCTATTGATTTAAAGGATTTAAATCCAACACTTATAATTGTGTTTTGTAGTGACAAGTATTCATCATTTGGCATTCTAATAATCATCATTCACTGACTAAATACCTACAAAACTCTGAAATGTGTGAAAATTCACACCTTATGTCAATTTTTTAGTTTGCACCATCGACCGCAATAGCATTTCTCGCGGCGTTCTAAGAAAAATATGGTTTGATAACGCCATAACACCATAACAGCTGTCCTACGTGGATGTAGAGGTCGTTGGTGTTTTAATTTGTGTTCTCAGTAACCTAGAAGCGGCTATTCTGTTTATTCCATATAATCAGTTTTTTACCAAAGCTTCTAAAAAGCTTCTAACAACTGTACCAAATTGCCATAATTAATAAAAATAAATACACGTTTTGAGTTGCTTAACAATGTCATTTAAACATAATAATAAAGTACATAGTTCCACGACGGTTACATTTCTGAAATTCCTCACATTCTTAACTTAAATATATAAACAATTTAGTTAATTGCCTGCAATTTACTAAACTATTTTTTGCTTTGTCAAAATTACGAAATCGCAAACAAGTTTAACTAATGTTACTAATTATAATTGAATTTATATTAGAATATTTTGATAGAAAAAGTAATGACACTTTTCACCGACAATGTCAATAGCAAAATAGTTATTCGGTTAAGAAGGCAGAAAAATTGTAGTTTACTGCAATTTTTACTACCTCAACTAGTGATTCACATCCGAAATAGAGACTTTGAATCCAGCTAAGGCTGTAAATCTATATTTATTGCCCCCCCCCCATAGTTTTAACGTCTATAAATAGACTAGAGAGTGTTAATGTGCATTTTCCCGTCGTTGTCGAATTTAGCAAAATGTTGCAAACATCTAAGTGTATTCTGATGATTTTAAATATCTTTGAAATTGTATTGGTTATATTTGTGGATTAAACGAATACCACCTATCACCATAATGTAGGGGTGAAGACCGTCGAAGGTTGGCTGAATCTTTTAGTATAAATATAATAAATGAATGAGCTTTGGAATTTAATCCAGAAATCGGACATGTAACTGTCAAAGCACGTTATTTAAGATGAACTATATTGAAAAAAATGCCAGACGTAGGATTCCAGAAAGAATCATCCAAAGTAAGCCTAGAAGTAAACGACCTCCGGGTAAGACCAAGGAAGAGCTGAATCAATAACATCACATGATTATCTGAGAGCACTCAAGATTAGGCTGACCAGATTTTTTTTTTTTTACAGAAAAAGAGTATACTAAAAAATTGATGTGAAGTGTGAATTTTCACACATTTCAGGGTTTCGCAGGTATTTACTAACTGTGTGATGATTATTTGGGATGCCAAAACAAATTTTATGTCAAAATATTTTTTTATGAATTTTAATTCGAATGCCTAATACCATTATTTAAGTTTCTAAATATGTGCAGTATTTTTTTTATATAGCAAGGTTCATTAAGATTTTGAAAATTGCGCCTATGGCTTCCATTGGTTGCTTAAATCATAAGCCTCGCCCTCTGATACCTTCAAATATAATTAAATTATAATTTCAACACTTCCCACTGGTTATTAAATTTACGCTTTTAAAAACTAAATGCAACATTTACCAAAATATAACTAGAATTTTGACAAAATAATTTAAACAAAATAAAAATGCAAAAAAAAAAATGAAAAAATAAAAATTGACGGGATTCGAACACGGTTTCTTACAGTAGTTTCAACTCACTAAGCGAGAACGCTACCACTGTGCTATACAGGATCACTCGTTTACTATGTTAAATAGCGGATTAAATATATTACATATTTTACTTAAAAACACAAAAAATGCGTTATTTTCCGAAAACATAATCTGATCAAAAATTCTTGTTGTACTATTCCGGTTCACACCAATGTACATTACTGAGAATTTTTTCAGATTTTTGGTTTAAACCATCTGGGCTACAGGGTGTGGGACAAAATTTTTTTTGCACAATTTTGGCAAAAATCGCCTCAAAATAATTTATTTTGCAAAAATAAAATTTTGATCGTTAATCCACGTACCAAGGGCTTTCATTTGATACCTTACACAGAATTGTAAAGCAATATTTTTTTTTTCGATGAACATATATTTGTTTATATTTTTAGGGGGATATGTTTTTTAGATGTTTTAGTATTTTTCCTATGTGCGGGTCAAAGAGTTGTATAAGCATGCCAAATTTCAACTCTCTAGGTTTAGCCGTTTGGCTACAATTTTTACCGACAGACAGACAGACAGACAGACAGACAGACAGACAGACAGACAGACAGACAGACAGACAGACAGACAGACGACAAAATGACGGTATAAGGGTTTTTTGGTCATACCTACAAAACCCTAAAAAAGGTCACACTCCAAAAATACAAGTGATGAGCAAAAAACAGAGGTCCTCACTCAAAAATACTAGTGACGAGCAAAACAAAAAAAGGTCTTCACTCCCAAAATAGAAGTTATGTGCAAAAAAAAGGTCCTCACTTCCAAAATAGTGATAAAAACAAGTGATCAGCAAAAAATAGTATATTCAGGTTTTTTTTTTTATAAAAAGTAAGAGTATAGAGGATATTACTCAAAAAAAGAGTACGTCTGGTCACCCTACTCAAGATAGACCATTGAAAAGACGAAGTCAGTAATAAGGAAGATTGCAAGTCAATCATACTAAACTCAATCTATAAGGTAGTCGGCCAGTCAGTGCAGTTGCGTCCCTGGAAACGTCACATGTTTTTGTCATATTTAATACGTTTACATTCATCCATTTAAAGAATGTAATATTCATACGCTGTCACTTGTATGGAAATGAAATGAAAATATAAGAATAAGAACTGAATAGAAACAAATAAACTATTCTAATAGTCCTAAAAATGGCTGATGAGATCCAAAAATATGATCAAAGAAAAGAAAATAGAAATACGTTGAATTTAACCTAAAAAGCTATGCACTACACACAATATCAAATGGAAATCTATGAGATATCTATAAGAAAATATATAACTAAACACAAAACTGCTAAATAAATAACAAACTAAATAAAAAAGGTTTTTAGATATTACTATAAGATAGATATGTGCACACAAGTGTCAAAACAAATCAGAACGTATTATAAAATGTCGGCAAATGGAAGCAAAATAAAATTTAGCGATGCCAATACAAATGTCCCTATATTAAATAAAAACATTTAAAATTTGTAATCTTCAAAATGACTATCGAACACAAACTAAATAGGTATATTTCAGTAGGTATGTTTTAGTAAAATAAAAGAGTGAAGAGCAATATTAGTCTATGATTCAAATAATAAAAAAATCAGCTGTGGCCACCACAGGACCGACCTTCATCATAAAGTACTTGTATAAAATACATTCTAGCAGTGGAGTAAAAATAACTTGGCCTAATATTTTCAGAGATATTATTTATCATGACCATGGAAACGTTAATGTCAGTATGAAAAAACGTCTTAAATAAAGTTATTAGTTATTGCATTTATAGCAACTTTTGTTAAATAAATTTTCTCGAATTATTTTTCTGTTGCTAAATATTCGCAAAAATCTGAAAATCGACACGAGTAAACTCCCATTTCTAGTCAACCGATATTTACCAAAAGTTGATCAACTCGTGCCATTGATGTCAAAAGCTTAAATATGCAGTTTAATAAAAATCCTTTTAGCCGAATTTGCTCTGCACGTGTACACAGACAGACGGACAGACGGACAGACAGACAGACAGACGGACGGACGGACAGACAGACCGACAGACATCATGCTAAAAATAGTCAAAATGTTATGTAGGGATCTCAATTCGTGGAGATCCATCGAAATCTCGAAATGTCAAAATTGGTATGATCACAATACCTCCCTTATATATGTTGGCGGTCGGTAAAAAATCGATTTAGATATTTTTTCGCCACTAAGTTTGTCATCGAAGTTATAACGCAAAATGTCGAAGTGTGTTGACTGACCGACTGGCCTATAGAAGTGTAATGCAGTGTTGTTGGTGAAATATACTTGACAAAATAAAATAGTACCAAAAGAGAGAGAGAGAGAGAGAGAGAGAGAGAGAGAGAGAGAGAGAGAGAGAGAGAGAGAGAGAGAGAGAGAGTTATTTTGTTGTTTTCAACTAATCTATCAGTCGTGTTTAATGTAGAATGGAGGCGTAAAAACTGCAAGTTTTTCTCGTGAAGGCTCTACAAGGCACGGCGCATCATCGTGACACGAGAACATCGCGACCCACGCTTCATAAAGTTCAGATTCAAATACACAATACCATTGTACTTGCATGACATTTATAGCAAATAAAAAATGAATATAATTGCCCATATAAAACAATTGGAACTTCATGGAAAACTGATATATTGTTTAGATAAGTGGTTATATTATTTGAATTATCAGGTTGTATTAAAGAAATAATATGCAATTTTCACATTTATTAAGAATTGTATTTTATTGGACGCTTAACCATAAAAAGAAACATTTTAACTATAAAAGTATTTATGTTCAAACATAAAATATTGTGTTTTTATTTTTTGTTTTTTTAAATACTTAATAAAGGACCTCACATGCCATTTTGCCTCAGGCCTCTAGAGTTATAAATATTCACCTGTCGTCAACTATGGTACATTATTACTGGAATTTATTAATTAATTTTAAATGTATACTTTAGCTTCCTTTATTAAAATTAATACTATCCGTTACTTTCTTCTTCCAGGTTTCCAAATTAAACTTAAATTACACAATTCAAATTTTAACATTACTTTCTTAAGGCCGTATGGCACGCCGTTTTAACATTTAATAATACGATCATGTCTCACAGAAAATATTTATAAAATGTTCCTATCTCACAGAAATACTCCTAGTTTCATTTACAATGAAATACATTTACAAACATTTTTATTAGAGACGATCATGTTTCAACTAATTTCTATGAGAGTGCAAGATTTTGTTGTTTAAACATTTCTATCTCATAAGAATTGTAACAAAATGTTTCATCTCTCATGAGAAATCATTCGTAACATATCGTATCTCATTTTAATTCATTCTTATGACAATTTTAATGAAATATTTCGTGTCAAACGAGAAGTCGTCACTTACAAGAATTCATCAGTCATGGAAAATAAATTCTAAATCGGCGCGCTTACACGGCAAGCCGTTTAAGTCCAGTTGCAAACATTTTCATGAGAGACGTACATTTTTCAACTAATTTCTATGAGAGTGAAATTAATTTAGTATTAAATGTTAAAACGGATTGCTATGTAAGAGCGCCGATTTAGTAATTATTACATGTTACACAAAATTAAATAATAAAAATATTTCACTCTCATAGAAATTAGTTGAAACATGTACGTCTCTCATAGAAAATAGTTGAAAACTGTACGTATCTCATGAAAATATTTGCAATTATAAGCTCAATTTGGATTCAGAGCAGCCAAGAATATTAGCAATAAAGTATCTTGTAGACTACATTAGAAACGCTTTTGAGACAAGAAAGATATGTAGGATTAAACTTTGTGATTCGTCAAAAGCTCTCGACTGTCGCATAATATTTTACAAGCAAAACTAGAGCAGTATGCTTTTAATAGAATTGCTCTAAATTTGATAAAATCTTATCTAACAAATAGAATCTAGATATTGCTCTACAACAATAAACCAAGTAGTCAAGAAAAAATCAAATTCGTTATACCACAGGGATCAATCCTAGGCCCATTAATGTTTATCATATCTATCAACGATGTACCTCAGCATCTAACATGCACTTATGTACTTATATGCTGATGATACAACATTAATTGAATCCAAACCTAATCTTGTTGAAATAAACAATGGCGTGTAGAAAGCCAGGAAAGAGACTGAAAATTGATTCAATATTAACAAACTTGTAATTAACAATGCTAACCATAGCTCTAAGATTGAATACCCGTCGACCAGTGGGAAGACCTCGCAAGAGATGGAGAGATCAGCTAACTGAAGATCTAACAAGTAGTGGTTTACAGAGCACATGGCAAGACCTGTATAGATTCTGGAGGACTTATGTGAGTGAGGCCAAAAGTCAACCTGACTGATAGTGCCCAAAGAAGAAAAAGAACCATAGCTGACTCATTCACATCAATTCTGTAAAAATTTACCGTGTTGTAACGTTACTACAAGATAAAATATTATAAAAAGTATAATGACTTTCATTCATGATAGTAACTGACCTTGTTCATAGTGGCATATTTAGTTATAATGATCATAGTAACTGAGTTACAGAATTGGTCTGATTGTAAACCACTGATTCAATATTTCCATATTTTATTGTATTATAAAATGTCAATTTACACCAAAGTTGCTCATATAGGTATTTGCCAACTTTGACAGATATCATAGGAGATCCCTGATGCCAAAAAGGTTGAACGATGTAATCCCACAGTTCCTTAATTTCACCGATTTCTAATTTTACTGTATCAGAAGATCGTCATGAAAGATTTTAATAGATACCCAGCAAACATTTTTATACGGGCCAGTACTGGTAAAGCACATACTCCCCGGCATTAAAAGTAATGGGCCAGTACCCCGGTGTTCCCGTGGCCGTTACTGGCCCATTGATGTATCAGTTGCCGGCCCAGCAACGGTAAAGTTCAAAATAATCGCATTAGTTGCAAGATTTATTTCTGATGGTTTTAAGTAAAAAGTATGAGTGAAGAAGAGTGCTTATAAAATGCTGGTAAAGTACTTCGTATAGGCGGAATGTGAAATACAAATGTGAAGTACATTATTAATACTGGCGTTGCACTTACTTTTGGTGCCAGTAATTTACCAGCATAAAAGCAGTTTGCCGGCATTCGGCCGTTAGTTGAATGTTTGCTTATAGAGAAGAAAAGAATAAGTACGCCCAAAAAAAAGCATGGTGCAGGGAAGTAAACTAGTCAGATGACTGGATTTACACAAATTTATAGGATGTAGTAAATGGAGACAATTGTAAGGATACTAGCAAAATATAAATTCCTATAACTAATAAAATGATAATTTTAATGTAAGCATAAACAATCTAAATTTAAAACATAAGTAAACAATTTAACGGTTCATAATAACATAATAACCAATTCCGTTTGTTGTTACGTAATATTTTGTTTATTCTCTGTTCAGTTACTCATCAGTAAATTTTTATTTTGACTAAACAATCGATTCATGTAAGTAGTTATTAAACCACACATTATATGCAATATGAAATATGCAGTATGCAGTATGCAATATGGAAAGCAAGTAGTTTTCCTTCGGTAATTTAATGGTGTATTGGTGTTTTCGTCATTTGTCCTTGAGGTAACGTTGCCGAGACGATCGTTTACAGTATTGGTTAATATCAATATTACTCATTACTGTTAGTTTTCATTTGCATTGGAATTTTTTACTTATGTCACGATTTTAAATTAAATTATACTTATTAAGATAACTGAAAACTGAGAGTTATTCATTTGATTAACAAATGTTAATAATAATAATAATAATATCTTTATTTAATAGCACAGTGGCCAATCAAAATACAAAAAATATAAATTAAAATAGCATTTAAACTAAAATAAACTACTTCTAATAAGTATTAAAAATCAACAGAACAACTTTTTCAAAAGATGTTCACGTACTTTACTCTCAAATAATTTGTATCTTTCAATATCTTTAATTTCCTTAGGAAGTTGGTTATATAAAGTCAAACCTTTACAAAAAACACTGTTCTTAGTTGCTTCCTTTCTAACACAAGTTATTGAAAAATCTTCCTTATTTCTTGTGTTGTACACATGTACATCTTTATTTTGTTTTATTCTAATTCTTAGATAATCAGGTACCATATTTTTTAGTATTTTATAAATAAATGTTAATACTTTAAATTCAAGATAACTATTGATATCTAGCCAATTCATAGCCTTTAACATAGACATAATACTTGTATACATATCACATTTTAATACTACTCTTAGGGCCTTATTTTGACATTTCTGTAACTTATCTATATCTGTTTTATTGCACATAAAAGTGACAGTTGCACAGTATGTAAAGTGGGGTAGTATAATTGTATTATATATTAATAATCTAGTGTATCTACTTAAACTATACCTATAAGAAACTCTGCTGAAAAAGCCTATTTTTTTTGCCACTTTTTTAATTACGTATTGCACGTGCTCTTTAAATTTCAACTTCCTATCTAGTACAACTCCTAAGTATTTATATTTATCAACCAATTCTAACACACAATTATTAACTTCTACTCTTTCTACACTATTGTCTTTTATATCCAAATCGTAATCACTATTTTTACATAATATCATATATTTACATTTATCTAAGTTAAGTTTCAGTCTGTTCATTTCAAAATACTCATTCATTATTTTTAGTTCATCTTTTAAACCACTAACTACCTCTTTATAACTATCTCCTTCAACATATATTAAAGTATCATCCGCTCTTCAAGAATTTGTGTAGAGCAATGCTTTGTAAGGGAGGTAATTTTGGTATTATTTCATAAATAAATTCAATATAATCATCCAATTAGAGTAAAATATTTAAAATGTTAAATGATAAAAAAATAATCTATTTCTTAGAAAGGGCATTCAAGATAATGGTAGACTTGTTTATTATTGTAACTTGAGACTTTGTAAATGTAACATGAAAAGGAAATGGTAAATTGTAATATTGAAAGACAACTCTGTTAATAAATTACATTAGAAGTGTTAGAACTATATGGGAAATCTATTAATCTCTGTTTTAAAATAAATATCAGTTGGTTACTTATCTGGGGAGATTATACAATTTAATTTATGGATAGTAAATGTCGTCTCGATTGACCGAGGTGTTAAATGGCATTTAACAGTTGGGCAATGTAAGCTATTCAGGGTAGTTGTGTTTTAAAAGAGTTGATTTTAACCCGTCGTATGGTTAAGACCATGTTTAAGAGTTGATTTAAAAAAAAAATCCGTATGGAACGTTAGTGTAGTGCCCAGCTAAAGACATGTGAGAGATAAATGGTTTTAGAGGATGTCAGGCAGGACTGTGGTGTCCAGTGGACAAATTAGTGATTAGAGTCTAGTGTTTAGTGTTTGTGAATGTCTCATTTGGATTTAGCTGTATCGATGTAATTGTAAGTCTAGTGTAATTAGTGTAAATATTACACTAACTGTCTTAATGTTGTATTTTAAAGGTTTATAAAAAATTATTTACCTAACCATTTTATTAGGTGACAATAAGTAATGGGAGGTAAAACAATGTCTGCATAAATAGATATTTTTTGTTGCTAATTAAACAGGTTGTAACAATAAATAATGTCCGTTTGAACCAAGACTATATAATATCGCATATTAAGTACGTATGTTTTAACACAAATAATTCATTGTTAAAATAAAATTTTGCCATTAGTTACCCATTTTAGAGATTTCTAAACTCCTACAAGTCTTTTTTGTGCAATAAAATTAAAATGTGGCCGGAAGATTTTCTATGAGCTTCGCCATTATATGAAGATGGCCGCAGTATTGGAATATCGCTGGTGTTTTGGATGTAGCTAAAAACTCTATTAATTACGCTATAAAGCGTCATCAGCGAACTGGCTTCTACATAAATGCCTTAACATTTCTCGAGTATCATTTCGAAAAAATTAAAATTTGGTAATTTCATCACGAACTGTCCAAAGACGATCGAAAAACAAGGGCTTGTATCCAGAAGACCTGTAGCTTGCCAGGCTTTTCTCGCAAATTATCAAGTTTGAAAATTGCGTTTCGCTCATTTGAACTGACTGGACGAAAACTATAGCAGTATATTGTGCAGAAATGAATAGCAGTTGTGTTTATTTCTTCAGATATGGAGAACGAGTGTTCTGAAGGCCTAGTAATCTAGGGACTTTATTGAAAAGAAGAGAGCAAAGTCAAAAAACTTCAAAGTTATGCTATTTTAGTCAAATATGGATATAAATATTTCTCGACCTATTCTGAACTTTCGAGCCTCAAAATTAGACTAAACTCTTAGATAAAAATTTGGCGTAAAATTATATGCAAAATTTTTTCATAATTATGTTTTTAATTTTTTCTTGTTTGTTTAAGTCTTTGTTCTGAGGTAAGCACCGTGCACTCAACTTGTTTTAAGATTATGTAAAGAATGAATTGCAAATAGGAAGAGGCGTACCGCTGACTGTTAAGTGTTGGTCAGTGATGCGTACTTCACCGCTAACCGCTGTTCACGCTGCTCAGTGACACCAACACCGCGTACCATCATACCGTAATAAACACTTCCGTCCAGACATTGGGCACTTTGAAAAATCACAGCTTAGACACTTCATTAATGACGGAAATTAAAAATACCGCTATACACTGAATAAATAATTAGAATTCGAAATAAGGAAGCATACAATTATTTGTTTAAGGAACTTGACGTATCAATAGTTTTCCAGTTTTTTCTACATTGCCTTTGATTGTCTTCAAGTATTTTTCAACCTACGCCACAAAAATGTTCCAAAATATTTTCGTCACAATATTAATAAAATTTGAGGCTATAACTGTTTTTATATTAAAATTTCATGAAGTTTTTCTGAAACTATGTTTTTCATCACTTGCCAATTACTACCGATATAATGGAAATAATTAAATTTTTACATATTCTTTTGGCCTTCTTCTATTGAGAACTGACACGCTCGAATACCCAGACTGGTGGTCAAATATTATAGTAGGCGCTCTAGTATTGTTGTTCAAATGTAATAAGTTCATTATTACATATATTCTAGTGTTGAATTCTTGTTGGAATGTCGATAGGAGTTGTGAAAAACTATAAAAGTAGAACAAATTGTAGTGTTTTTGGCTGTCATTCAAGACAGTACAAAGATAGGCATCCTAGTTTTTTTCTTTTCTTAAGAAAAAATCAGCTGTGGCCACCACAGGACCAACCGCCATCATAAAGTACTTATCTAAATAGATTCTAATAACTTGGCCTAATATTTTATAACAGAGATATTATTCATCATGACCATGGAAACGTTACATATAAGTATGAAAAAATTGAGACAAAAAATTTCGAAAAATTTTACAGGAATTATTTGAAATTTTTCGTTTTATCAAAAAATATCTCAAATAAAAATTATTAGTTATTGCTTTTATAGCAACTTTTGTTCAATAAATTTTTTCGAAATATTTTCCTGTTGTGAAATATTCACAAAAACCTTAAAATCGAAACGAGTAAACTCCCATTTTTAGTCAACCGATTTTTACCAAAAGTTGATCAACTCAACCATTGATGACAGAAGCTTAAATATGAAGTTTAATAAAAATCCTTTCTGCCGAATTTGCTCTGCACGTGTACACAGACAGACGGACAGACGGACAGACGGACAGACGGACAGACAGACGGACAGACAGACGGACGGACAGACAGACCGACAGACCATGAGGTCTGTCGGTCTGTCTTGTCTGTCTGTCACAGCATGAGCTAAAAATAGTCAAAACGTTATGTAGGGACCTCAATTCGTGGAGATCCATCGAAATCTCGAAATGTCAAAATCGGTATGATCACAATACCTCCCTTATATATGTTGGCGGTTGGTAAAAATGGAGGGAAAGTTAATATTAAGTCCAGATTGAGAAAAGATTTGGTTATGGACACGAGGAAGGCATGGGAATATATTTTGAGTTAAAAAGTAACTGATACTATGCGAGTTTGTTCATTACATTTGTCGCAGAAAAACATAACTGCACTAATATGCTTGCACCTGCAAGTTGCATATTTAACTTTAAGCTGTTCCTGTCCAACAAAAAATTCGCAAATATTTCCTCGTATTTTCATAAAATAAAAATGTACTGTGTTTAAATTAACCTGTTCGCTATTAGCATATTGACAGCTGAGTACTAAAGTCAACAGCCATATTACCTTGGAGCACAGCGCCGCCACAAGTAATGTCACTTCTCAATTGAGTAAATAATCTAAAATATTAAAATCATCTGATGCCTTATAGACAGTAGCGGACTGGCAAAATTTTAAACTGTCTGTCTGTCCAAGATTTACACAAAAATGACTGGACATATTTTCACGGAATTTGGTATAATGATAGATAAACCAGGATTCGAACATAGGCTTTCAGGCATTTGAAAATTTTTATTCTAGGGGGTGCTTCGGGGTTAAAACTGTTTATTGAAAAACTTAAAACATCTCCCTTATTGTCGACTAAACAGAAAATATATAAAAGAAAAATTATTTATAGTAAGAAATAAAAATCTGTTTTGGTAAACGCATTTTTATAATTAGATGAATATTTGGAGAGTTATGGGGGGACACTCTAAATTTTACAAAAATGAAATCGGATAAAAAATTCCTCTAGTACGTTTCCGGTTTATAGCAATGTACATTGCTTAAAATTTTTTCAGATTTTTAATTTAACCCATCAGGGTTAATAGGCGCGGGACACTGATTCTTTAGTAATTTTTCGGAAAAAAACGTATTAAAATAAAAAATAAAAACTACTTCCCGTTCCTTTATCTACGTCTTAAGAGCTTTCTTTTGATACCACACAATAAATTTACAAAAAAAAATTATTTTTTTTCGACGACACAAAAAAATCAATTTTTTGCGGGAGACCAATCTGATCAAAATTTCCTGTTGAACTATTCCGGTTCCCATCAATGTACATTATTGAGATTTTTTTCAGATTTTTAGTTCAACTCTGGGAGATGTGGGGGACAAAAGTTTTTTGCCATTAAATTGACAAAAACTCTTTTAAATTGATAAATAAAGATTTTTCAAAAACAAAAATTTGTTTGTGCATTAAGAGGTTTTGGTACCCCATTCAAAATTTAAAAAAAAAAAATTATTTTTCCATTAAATACATATTTGTTTATATTTATCCCGCGCTGTATTTTTTTGAACTCTCTATAGTTTTTCTATATGTGGGTCAAAAAGTTGTACAACTATGCCAAATTTCAACTTTATATGTTCAGCTGTTTGTCTACAATTTCTACCGTACAGACAGACACATGACTGACGTTATAAGGGTTTTTTGGTGGTCATACCTACAAAACCCTAAAAAAAAATGTGTAATAATAAAATTCATTGCGTATTACTTGGACAATTTATTTACTATTATCAAGGATAGATTGAAAAATCCTTTACCATTTTTATAATTTTTGAAATACCAGGATTCAGCCTTTCATTTCGTTTACTGAAGTAATTATTCACGGATATATTAAAAGCTATTTAAACCTAATAACACATATTACTTATATTTCTACATCTGCACTTAATATATAACCTCAGTTAAAGGAAACGAAATAAAAAATTATAAAAATTCAAACGGTTCGGTATTCATTCACCTATATAGATGTTAGAATGACAGTCACATCCTTGGGATTGTCTGTCAGTAGGTAATAGACTACCTCCGGTTATTATTAAGAATCATCACCTACGTGATGATTGGGAAATGTTTAACAAAGGATATCTACCATTTCCTTCGCGATGATGAATAGTTTGCAGCCAATTTTCGCCTACTATAGATCACTCTTTCTTAACCGCATCTAGGAAAAATCTAACAGGTCCGCGACAATTATTAAAACATTTACGTCTAGTAGAACTTTTGTAGAAAATTATAAACTTTTATAAGAACAGTGCTCATACAAGCTAAATGGACATCCAACTAAATACGGCTATGCACACGATGGACTCCCTTAGAATGGCTCTCTGTACTGTCTGGCATATACTCTCCAACCCCAAGTAAAAATAAATGGCGACTTTACAATAGTCGAACAACGGCTGCTTAGCATTACAGCAGCATACAACGATTTTAAGCTTGTAGTACACGATGCAATTTCTCGTTTTGAATCTCTTACTATTTGTCGTACGAAAATTATTGCATTGCGAATTTAGTTCAGAATTATCGGAAGTAAAATTATTGTAATATACCATCCAATATTTATCGCTTTGAATCTGTATCAATTGATGCGCACTACGTCTATTTTTGTTGACAGAATTCAAATAAATGTACTTAAGGGGGGGTAGGGTCTGATAACCACATTTTAAGCATATTTTTGTGAATTTTTCGTGAAAATATGTCCAGCCGTTTTTGCGTGAATCTCGTACACAGACAGACGGAGATAAAAATTGTTTTTTTTTGCGGATATTGTCTCTGTAAAAGCAAATATGAGGCGAAAAGAAAAATCAGGTATAGCCTCTAATATATGGTGGCTACAAGTATTTTTTAATATTGAAAGAATTGACACCCTAATAATTATTGCAATATTTTATTAAAGAAAAACGCAGATCTTCTTACCCTAGTCGTCAACTTTGTTAGTTTTTAACTACCCCAAAAGATGTCAAAAATGCAATCACTAACCTTTAAAAAAGTCGTCAGTTTTGGTCGCTTAGTATTTCGAATCGAAAACCATAGAGAAAAAATATTTCGCAATGATTATAAGTGTTTTTAAATTAATTTTCTGTAATTATTTCTTTATCTAGATAATCACTAAAAGGGAAATTTAGTTGAAATTCTATCTGATCGTTATTGATGTGAGCTATTAAGACATCAACCAGCTACTTTCTCTCTTTTGTCTCAGTTTAATGTTTCTTTATTGACAAAGTCATTTAGCTACTAACGTACCATTTAAATTGTTTTTGGAAACAGGAAAGAAATTTCTAATAATCTAAATGTTGAACTGCATGAATGGTTAATTGATCAATATATTTATATAAAAACATCATAATATCATTAAGATCACGAAATAAAATAAGAAAATTGTTTTTTTGATCAGGAAATTCCAATAATAAGGAAACAAGTATATTTTTTGTTTCTTCAATAATTGTTCTAATTATGACTGAAGGTGAAATGTGCATGTCGAGCAAATAGATGCCTTGAAAATGAACACACCTTCTAGTATTCACTATGCTGGCCATTCTTCTCGCATTCCAGACTAATTTGTCACTTTATTCCGGCCAGTTCATGATTAAAAATGATAATGAATGAACAATCCTAAAATGGGAGTGACTGAACTGGGTTACGAATATAATTTATAGCGACGCTAATAGCCTTAAATGTAACAAATATTTCCATCATGAGTCTTGTATTTCTTAAAATTGTTGTAGAAATCTTCAAGAGAATATATAAAGATGGGCAGTATTTGTAAACTACCGGGTGGCCTCTAAAAGACTGATGGGTTTGTAAAAATGATAACTTTTTAACTATTTTTTTTCTCTTTTTTGTACCTTATAGAGCAGCGTTTCTCAACCGGGGGGCCGCGAAGTCATACAAGATCGAAACATGAAAATATAATAAAAATGCACTCAATCTTACAAGATATAAATTTTATTCATATTTATAAATACGAGTATCTTATATTGATATTCATAAAAATATACCTTTCACAACATAAATAAAATAAATATTCTATTTATTTTTATACTTAATATACTTATTTTGACAACTAATTTAAACTACAGGCTATTTCAAATGTTTAAGTTGTCACTAGCTAACTTTATAATGAGTAAATGGGCTTTTACTAAACAAAATGATCAAAAGCTTCATTTAATCAATAAAAATTACTAGATTTGAAAATCTAGTTCCGCTTTAACAAAAGAAACAGACTATAAGTAGACTATATCAAGATCAAATAAATTGTATGAGTCGGTTAATGGGTTCGCGTTGGAGGCACTTATTTTCAAGTTGTGCTTTGAAGTAGGTACGATTTGAAAGTGCAATATTTGTTATTATATATTTTTTTAATTTCTCTCCGAACTACTGGTAACTCGAGAGTAAGGATGCGAATGTGTTTAAATTAAAATGGAAGACACTTTGAACATTTGTAAATAAAAATACTTTACTTTCAAGTCTTTATAGGGACTATAATCGTCATTTAAAAATATCACAGTTTTTTGTCAACCGTAAAATATAAGCAAAAGTTGTTGAAAAGCTCTATCCAAAGATATCCAATATGACATACATTCCTATTTAAAAATTCGAAATTGTCCTTGATGTCCTGTAATTCTGGTTTTTTCCGGAAAATTTCAATAATACCATTCAATTTTGTGGATAAATTTTAGTTATTTTTTATTTTTTTTAGTTCAAAATTTTTGACGTGTGAGTGACGTGTGAGCAACGTCGTCTTTTCGAAAAAACTCGTGTTTCCATCCATGTTATCTTGATATATATATATAGGGGGGTCGCGGACAATATTTATATAATTTGGGGGGTCCCAGGCCATAAAAGGTTGAGAAGCACTGTTATAGAGCATTCCTTGCATATTAAAATGGCTACGTATGATGTCCAGCAACGAGTAAATCTCATTAAGTTTTTAAATTCTCACTGAAAAATTAAAAAATTCAGATTTGATGAAGTTAGCTCTTCTTTATTAGAATCATTCCTTAGAAATAGAATACAATTTGTCTCAGGTAAACAATTCCAAGTTGACTCAACTTCCACTAGAGATCGGTGTTCCACAAGGGTCTATTCTTGCAGCATTACTATTTATTACATACGTGAACGACTTCTCATCCGCTGTAAATAATAAATGTGTATTATATGTTGATGACAGTAACATAATAGTAACATCCTTAGAAAATACGACAAGTAAAAATAACGAAGTTGTTAAAAAAGCCAAACTGTGGTTTACATCAAACAGCCTCATCTTAAATGATAGGAAAACTCAACACCTCCTATTTGCATTAAGAAATCATAATTTTGACAACCCAGATTTTGTAAATTTCTTGGGTGTTCATTTGGACTCCACCCTCAAGTGGCATCATCACGTTAGCTCCCTATCCAATAAATTATGTAGCACTGTATATCTATTAAGAAATTTTATGGCCTCAGTTTTCAGAGAAATTGTTCGCATTACTTATTTTGTATTGTTCCAGTCGCAAATATCCTATGCCATTTTAGGCTGGGGACATTCTCCTGCGGTAGAAAGAATATTTTCCTTACAACGACGAGCTGTAAGAATTCTGGCCGAAGTCTCTTACCAAACCGACTGCAGGGTTTGTTTCCCTGAACTGGAAATTATGACACTGCCTTCTCTATTTATTTATAATTCCCTATTGTATGCCCACAGAAACTTGAATGAACTTGTAATATATGAGCAGGTACATAACTACAACAAAAAATCTATCCAACCTATATAAGACTCCAAAAATCAAAAAATAGT
This sequence comes from Liopterus haemorrhoidalis, assembly GCA_963971575.1. Classification (NCBI taxonomy): domain Eukaryota; kingdom Metazoa; phylum Arthropoda; class Insecta; order Coleoptera; family Dytiscidae; genus Liopterus; species Liopterus haemorrhoidalis. The sequence continues at coordinate 64,362,820 of OZ020613.1, forward strand.
ACTAACTATTATTCTGTAAAGTTTATGAATTTACTGCCTGATAATTTTAAATCTGTTTCAATATTTTAAAAATTAAATTAAAAAATGTTTAACAGGCACCCATTTTATTCAGTCATATAACATTAAATGTATAAAAGGGCCCCAGCACATAAAACTGCTCAGGGCCCCACTGTATTGTTAAGATGGTCCTGGGGGCACAAGTAAAAAAATCTGAAAATACGAAAATTTAAGAAATTTTGAAAGTATGCCAACCAGTGGCGGATTAAGCCTTCGCCGGGCCCAAGACATTTTTGATTTACGGGCCCTCAACCTAGTGGCGTACAAATGGAAAGGGTTCGTTGGGCCCTTGAAAATTACGGGCCCAAGACAATTGTCTTTTTTGTCTTTGCGAAAGTCCGCCGTGATGCCGTGAAGTCGTTACGTGATGCCAACGATATTCTAAATCTGCAATAATTTGAAGAAATGAAAATCTCCAGAATTTTAAAGTGTTGAGCATGTGCGAAAGTAAAAATCGTGACTAGCAGATTGATGACGTGTAATGATGCGCAAGACGTGCTTATATTCATGATGGAAAGTCAAGAAAATGAACGTAGTTTTCTAAATACGTCTGTATCAATTATCAACTAACTTGTACATATGTGAAAACATAAATTAAAACCACATCACAAGAATTAGACATCATTTTTAACTTTTACTATATGATTTTAATAACGAAAAGAACCATTATTGATAATTATACCCGTCATTATATACAAAAATATTTTTTTAAATGTCTTAAGGCACCTTGCGTATTGACGACCAGTTGTCAGCAAGTCTCCAATTAAATTAAAATAAATAATAGGTTCTCAACGCCTAGATAGGCGTATTAGAAAAGGGGAGTCAGCAAAAAATTACTGTTACCCACAAAAAGAACTGTTTGGTGTGCTTTATGGGCTGGTGGAATCATTGGTTCTTATTTATTCAAAAATGATGCCAGCCAGAACGTTACATCCAATGGAGACCGCTTATAGAGCCATGATTACTGACTTTTTCATTTCCCAATTGAGTGGCATTAATGTGGAAGAGCTGTGGTTTCAACAAGACGGCGCAACATGTCAGACAGCGCACGCCTCAATCGATTTATTGAAGGAAACATTCGATGAGCTCATTTATAAAAAACATAAACAGACATAAACAAACATTTGGACAATACTGAACTTCACTCAGATGCCACTGTAAGGTTCCTTGGGTTCCACGATACCCGATTCACTTGGCAAGAGCACATAAACCACGTGTCCAAAAAACTCAATAGTGTTGTATTTATGTTAAAACGACTGATGCTAACGGTGTCAACGGAGATTTTCAGAATTACGTACTTCTACTTTTTTCAATCTGCCATTAGCTACGGCATTGAGATGTGGGGTGCGCCAACTGGCTGGCAAAAAATTTTTATAATTCAAAAACGAGCTATCAGGACCCAAGTTTCACCGCACACATCATGCAAGCAAATTTTTAAGGAATACAAAATTCTGACAGTCGCGTCTCTGTATATATTACATATAATAATAATAATAATAAATAATAATAAATTTATTTACCCAGAAAGAAATACAGTACAACATTCATCTTACTTATATAATATAGTAAATAAACAATGAATAAATTCACCACTTAGACTAAAAAGTCTGCATGTGGCTATTGACAAAAAAAATTAAAATATTTTACAGTTGATCATGTTGTACAACACGCTACCAATCCAGTAAGTTGGTGTAGTTTTAATCTGCTCTAGTTCAGTATCTTCAAAATGTCATTTTGATTTAGTTGTTGGCAATACTTTTTAGACCAAACCTTAATATTGTAAGTGTCCTTATTATTTTTTTGCAAAAATTCTTGAAAATTATTAAATATCTTTGGTACATGATATAAGAAAGAACGCTGACCAATTGTTTTAAAAGTTTTATGTGGTGCTGCTTTATCTTTGTTCCTCGTTGAGTATTTATGATCTTCTACTGTTATTACATTACTATACTTGCTTGTGTAAGCTAGGATACTCTGGATATATAATTGTGATAAATTAAAAATGTTTGTATTTCTATATAGTAATTCAGTAGGGTAGCGTCTGCTTTTTTTGAACATGATTTTTAGTACAGTGTTTTGCACAGTTTTGATCTGATTTAAATAGACGTCTGCAGCACCACCCCAGGCAATTAACCCGTACATATATGTACGGGTTAATTGCCTGTACTATACTAATGTATATAAAGAATAATGAAAACGACATACTAAGGCACAGTCAGATTCATAAGTACAATACTAGGAACAGAGAACTTTTTACCATTCCTAAGCACCGATATAGTGCCTCTAGAAATCTTAATTGCAGGTATCGGTCTCTATAATGCCCTGTCTGCTGAGCTCAGAAATAGCTGCAATATCAAATTCAAAAGAGGCCTAAAAACATACTGCTTAATAGAGCGTTTTATAGCGTCTCTGAATTTGTAGATAATATTGCAAAATTTTGAAACATTATTGTTTGTATTGACGTAAGTTACTGTATACTAAATGTACAATCAGCTTCAATAAAATGATTTGATTTGATTCATAATTTCGCGTAATGGACCTGTGAATTGGTCTCCAAGATCGTGCGATTTAACTCTTTTGGATTATTTTCTGTGGGGATATGTGAAGTCGCTAATCTACGCCGATAAACCAGAGAAGATGGACGACTTAGAAGCCAACATTCACAACGTTATTGCCGATATACGGCCCCTGCTGCTCCAAAAAGTGGTCGAAAATTGGACTTCCAAATTGCGCTTTATTCGGGCCAGCCCATATGACCGAAATCATATTTAAACACTAATGGCATAAAATTATCTGTCCAATAAATCCAATACCATGGCCATTACCACGATTTTTATGTGTTTTATTCCAGAAGATGCAGACATATATACAGAAGGTATTACTTAATACTGCTAATTGTATATATACATGAAGATATTAAGTAAAAAATTAATTTGCACTAAGAAATTAAATGCTTATCCTTGAATTAAGTCAAAGGAATTCAGTCATCAGTGGACAAAACTAACAGGTTTGTCAAACACGTGGATCTTAACATGATTGCTAAGTGACACACTGATGAGATATGTTAGAAAAACTGTTTATTACCACAAAAAATTAAACAGGTAGGAGTGTATAGAACAATATGTTGACTCGATGTTATTATCGATGACTAAAAACTTAAATCAACGATGGATATTCAAGTTAAACAAATTATAGCTTAAGAAAACACCTGGACGAAGTATAAACTAAAGCATATATTGTACAAGGTAAACTATAGATCTGTGAATCAAATTTAATAAATACTGTGAACCAAATAACTCATTAGGTGGTCAGGGAATCATGTAATCATGTATAAGAAAGTGGTTGTCCAATTCTCGAATGGTTTCCAAGTTGAACCTTTTTTTATTAAACTTGCAGTGAGTGGAATCTTTTCGTCATCGTTTTATCATCTTTAAGCGCTTTGTCAACCAACAATTTATCTATATCTGCAATCGATGCATCATCGAAACCTTCTCCACCAACTGCAAGGGCCAAAGTGCTGACCAGCATCCGACGCAACGCGTAATAGGTAAAATTTAGAGGAATTACACTGCCCAACAAAATTTTTTCATTTTGGTGCCGGAAAAGTAAGAACTGATTTTGGATATTTTTGATGTACTGATTCCAAAAATACCTGAATCTTTTTCGTAGCAGTTCTAGTTTTTAAGATACAGACTAATTGAATTTAGTTTTTTATCTAAAAACGGTAAACTTCCTCCTTGGACAGCAAAGTGGATATACAAAATATCCTTGTTTTTTATGTCTTTGGAACAGCAGAGCTAAGGATCAGTACTGGGTTAACAGAAATTAAGTGATTTCCATTAAGAAATGTCATAATTCAAGAAAAACAACACGTTGTTAACGAACCTTTGGTTGCGAGAGAGAAAATTATATTTCTACCCTTGCATATCAAGTTTGGGCTTATGTAGCAATTTTTGAAGGCTTTAAATCGAGATGGACTTTGTGTAGACTACTTGACAGGTAAATTTCCTAGGATTAACTCTGAAAAACTGAAATCCAGAATATTTGATGGTCCTCAGATAAGGCAACCTACTGAAGATCCACAATCCAATCCAACCGCATCAATGAACGAGATTGAATCTAATTCTTTCTGTTCATTTATTCAAGTAGTACAAATTTTTTTGGAAATCATAAGGCAGATAATTGGTGGAAAATATGCTTTCCAACTTTAATATTCTCGGTTGTATTATGACCACTTACCAGAAAACCTAGGTGATTTTAGTGAAGAACCGGGGGAAAGATTCCATCAGGACATAAAACTATGGAAGATAGATATCAAGGAAGATAAGATAGCCACATGATGGACTACTACTCTTGGAGTTTTCAGAAAGACTGTTCTGGTAAACTCCATGCTAGAAAGTCGTACACAAGAACATTTTCAAGAGATAAGTGATGAAGGTATATTTATCTACTTTGTGAAATAAATAACTTACTTTGTCTTTTTTGTGTTTGTAACTGGCTGTTGGAACAAATAGTAACAGTAACAACGTGAAAAATACACAAGTTAAGAAATAAGATATTTTATTGTAAAAGAGGCCAGTATAGCGTATCTCAAAAACTAGATCTGATAGACCAAATCTGACGGCTATTTTGGATTCTGTGCCCAAAAATTACCTAAAGACAGTTAAAAACTCGCAGGCACCAAAATGTCTGTTGGGCTGTGTTATACATGGAGATAACTATATGGAGACACATAATTTGTACCATTTGGCGATTATCTAAACTGAATTATTTCGAAATCTTGTAAAATATATAAATAAAATGTATAAAATAAATGCATAAAATGTATCGAATTAAAAAAAGAGTAAGACCATCATAAAGTAATGACAAACCAGGAGGAAATAATGAACATAAATCTAAATGAGAACGCACTGCATCAAGTAAAGCAATATGTCTTACGTAGAACAACCATAAGATCTGGAAAAGAAAATGAAGAAGCGGAAATATATCGCTGAATCAAAATTGACTGGGTGGCATTAGGCAAATTGTTTTTCATACTGAAAAATAAGAAAATACCTCAACACCTAAAAACTGAAGTCTATGACAAATGTGTTTTACTGGTCATGACATACGGGGCACAAATATGGACTTTAACAAGGACAATTGTCGATGAACTAGCAATTACACAGATGCAAATTGAAAGACAAATGCTATATATCAAACTTACAAGATAGAAAGACCAAGGAACAGAATGAATAGGGGATAGGCATGATTTTTTAATTTTTTTTTATTATATTCCTCTTGTTGCATATAAACATAAAAAACAGTTTTTAATTTTTTTTTTTAATTTGAAGGCTTATAAAAATCATAAATGTATGTAGCGCGCGAAAACGACGTGTGACGTCATACCCCTTCTAACTGACGCATGACACTACTAGCTTACCGGCGTACATAGCCTGTTGTGAACTTATTTGTTTGTATAACTTTTATAAGTTATGTACAGTTAGAGTGATTTTAATTAAAATAAAGTTTAATTCTATAAAAACAATTTATACATGTTTACCGAATGAAATTTTATATTAAAATAGATAACTTATATTGCAGTATTTCAATTATGCCTCTAACGTTTTGTAACTTCATGTAAACAATGTAGTAAAATTCTGACATCCAAATTACATAAATATTTACATTTTACAGAGTTGCAGCGTTTGTTTACATAAAGTTATAGAATATAAAATAAAAATTACTTACAAATCTGCTTTGACACCACGTATTTCTTCAGCACTGTAGCATTCATTATTTTTCATATATTCCATGAGCATAAATGCATCAATGTTGGGTAAATTATCACTCTGAGCCCTAACAAAATCTTTATCTGCCATTTTAATAATAAATGCGTGAAAAATTGTTTAAAAACAAATACAAAACTCTCGAACAATACAATACACACACGTGTAAAGATTATGTTGTAGCTGTATCTGTGATGTGAAACCCCTATCGTTTGACGTCATACTCAGTCGTTTTTACTCGGCAACCTTCGCTCCGTGGTCGGCTTATTTCAAATTTACAATATTTTAATTCAATAATTTGGCTATAATATTAATTAAAATGTAATTTTTGTTTTGTTAGGTGACATAACTAACATTAACATATCAAAATAATGTAGTTTTAAGGAAATACAAATTTTATGCGTATCCCCTATTATGGACAATATCTTGTACACCAAGCAAAGGATATTGCAGGACGTTGTTTCAGTTATATTAATATTTTTTTAATCCGTTACTTAATTTTTTTGCATGATTACCTTACATAGATAGTGCAGGGTCCTCTTAAGCTGTATGCAAACTAACATTTTAAAGACTTAGTGTATTATAACAAATGAGGCCATGTTTTAACCTTAATTTCCCAAAAAAGACAAACTTTTGTCATTTCAAAAAGTAAAAAGTTTTCACAGATATTAAACTGTATCAATCTGTAATGACTCAATTTATTCTTTTTAAAATTGATTCGATGTACATGATTCTAATTAGTTTATAAATTATAAGTAACACAAATCGGGAAAAAGTGTTCTACATTTCTATGACAAAAACACGTTTTTTTGAGACTGTTGTCTGCGGTTTTGCAAACAGTTGTTTAAAGTTATATGATGGAACGTTGCGGCTTGTCTTTAAAATATTTTTGAGAAACTTACGTAAAAAACATCAAGGATTTGTCAATGAGTTTATAAATTATATAATTTTTATATACTATAATTTTAACATGTTTTTATCCTCTACAAAGCTAATACCAAAGTATATTAATAAAAATTTTACGTAGCATTCCAAAAAGTGCTATATTAACAGTATCATTTACAGATATAAAACCTATTACTTTAAAATTAAACACTTGAATAAAACTGTATCGCATTTTTCTCATCTTTAAAAACATGTTTGAACAGTAAATTTCTGGAAACTGATAACTGAAAAATGAATATATTGAGCGACCAGTTAGAACGGTACTAACACATTAGCACTGCTGACTTCGAACCAGAGAAATGGACCATAAATAAAGCAGTGTGACAAACATAGCAAAAATAACTTGTAGCACCGCTATACGCGTGCAACTACTTGCAAATATTTTAATAATCAGACCTTGATGTTGGAAATACCGCTAAAGTACGACAAATATTTATCAGTGACGAGGAATATATATATTGTATAAGGGGCACTGAATATTATTGACATGTGGCAGAGCCGTAGCATTGTTTTTGGCGCCCTTGGCAAATAAATTAATTTAACCTAAAATAGCACCATTTTTATTTGAGGAGGGCATCATTTTTATTTATTAGACAGGTGAAAATACAAGTGATGACCTTAAGAAAAAAGTCATCCCTTCTAATACAAAGTGGTAACTAAAAAAAAGATCCTCACTTCTCAACTACACAGGGGCGTGCCTAGGGTAAATGGCGCCCATGGCAAACATTAAAATTGTGCCCCTATCCAAACATGTCACATCCACTTTTTGAAAATTTAAATTTAAAATAACTTGGCTGGAAATCTTTATATATAAAACTGAATATTTGTGGGTATGTCCGGAAATTCTAACCCACTTCCAGATATGCTACCGAGTTGAAATTTTGCATACAGGTAGGAAATGCCTTCATTATAACTAGAAAAATCTCAAAAAAGTCCCACTAGAAACGAGAAATTAATAATTTTGTTTTTAATTATATTGGACCACTGGAATATCTATAAAATCTAATCTAATCTAATCTAAAATAGTTGAAAATGGAAAAATTAATGTTTTATTTCTATGCATTTTTTTAAAAGAATATTTGGGGAGTTACGGGGGAACATTTTAAAGCTAAACTTTTCAAATATCTCTCTTATTTTTGACTCTTAACTGCAAAAATGAGAAAATCCAATAAAAATTGTGTATAATAAGAAATCAAATCTTTATTTTTGTAGGTATATACTTTTCGATTTAATGAATATTTGGAGAGTTACGGGGTACACTCAAAAATTAAAATCTTGAAATATATTACTTATTATTTACTTTAAATCAAAAAAGTTTTAAACTTTTTTACTTACCCGACCTTAATATATAAGGGGCAAGTATTGTAATCGCGAAAATTTTCGATTTTCGAAGTGCCGTCCATATGTGTGTGTGTGTGTGTGTGTGTGTCTGTGTGTCTGTGTGTATACACGGTAACTCAAAAACGGTTTAACTTAAAGAGTGCGTTCTGATTAAAAATTCTCCTAATAATTGGGAAGAACCCTATTGTTTTTTATTAAAATCCGGAACCGGAAGCGGAAGTTATTAAAGTATAAAATTTAAAAAAATTCGTAACTAGTAAACCAAGCCTTGGATAAAAATTTGTATAAGACATAATTTGATGTATTTTTGAAGATTTACCTAAATCTTCTTTTAAATTAAAAAAAAAAAATTATGTATTTTTTTTATTATTATTTTTTTTTTTTATGGGAGGGCAAGTCTAGCGGAGGGGTCCCTTCGCCACTGGTTTTAAATTTAAATTATTCGAAAAAATTATTAAAAAGATTATTTATGGAGCAATTTTTCATTTACTTTACTTTCAAATAAAAAAAAAACCTTTTTTTTAAATTTAAATTAGGGGAAAAAAAGTTATTAAAGAAGATTATTTAGGGAGCAAGGGGTGTGTTACTTATAAGGATGAAATATCTCATTTAACATTTACTTAACTTTAAATAAAAAAAATAAAAAAAAATTAAACTTTTTTTCTATTTAAATTAGGGGAAAAAGAAAATTATTTAAAAAATTATTTAGGGAGCAAGGGGAGTGTTGCAAAGGATGAAATATCTCATTTATCATTTACTTAACTTTAAATCAAAAAAAAAATAATTAAACTATTTTTTAATTTAAATTAGAGGAAAAAAATTATTAAAAAGATTATTTAGGGGGCAACTGGAGTGTTACTTATAAGGATGAAATATCTCATTTACTTAACATTAAATAAAAAAAATATATATATCATTTTTAAAAATTTAAATTAAAGAAAAAAAAAAAAATAAATAAGATTATTTAGGGAGCAAGGGGAATATTACTTATAAAGATGAAATATCTCATTTATCAGTTACTTAACTGCAATTAATCTGAGAAATTAACTAAGTAATTAAATTAAACTATTAATTAAACTAATCCTCTCTGTTTAATGCAGATTTTAAAAAGACATATATTTGGGGAGCTATGGGTAGAGCTACCTATAAACGAAGTATCGCACTTTTATTTACTTAGCATCAAAAATTTATACAAAAGAGTGATTTAGAATAGAAAAATGATTATGTATTTTGCGTTCGACTTGAAACTGAAATATCTCTCTTATTATTTACGTTACAGCAAAAATATACATTACAGAAACCGTACGAAGCACGGGTACACCAGCTAGTAAGTTATGAAGTTAAATTTTGCGCACGCAGTATAAAGTTATGCAACATCATATCATATATAATAACATTAAAAAAACTGCATTTAATTAAATTTATTCATAATAGTTGTGGTTTTAAGGTTTTGTAATTCTTTTTGACATTTTACTGTTTCGAAAGAGTGACTAGTGTCTGTGACTTTCCAGTCTAATTTGCTGTAAGTGATGTCATCTGAGACAGTCATCTTGAGTTACTCAGCTCGGCACAATGTTCCAGTAACACACTCACTAACACCAATTATATCTATCACTCAAACAACATTAATAAGCGGCCTTAATTGAAAAATTCATTTAATTTTACACTGAATATTTTAGGTTGTTTCGGTACATATCATTCACGAATTAGGTTAATACGAATTAGGTTAATAATTTAACTACAGCCTGAACCAAATGTAGCCATTACCTTTATTCTGTACTCTCTTAAACCGATGTAACATAGAAAGACTGGCCAGATGTGCGAATTATAAGACCGGTTATAGGGGAAAATTTTTAAGATCGTAGCGCCACTCGGATTTTTTTGAAACCATTCTAAATCAGATACCACTTGACATTTACTAGTAAATAATAGCGAAAAGTGTATCAAAAAACGACAAAAAATAAATAATTGTTTGGGATTTTCTGATTTTGTGAAGTGACATTACTTGTAAACATCTAAAATACTACATTTTGTGATCTGGTTTTAAGTTATGGCGGTTTTCCATTGTTGATTATTTTAACTATATTGGGGGAAATAATAATTCCCGTGTTGTTTACCAAGGGGTAGAAATCTACAATGCTGGGCATATAATATTGTGTGGAGTCACTGAAAAAAACAGAGAGTTCATAAAGATTTATGCATTATGGCTACAAACTTGTGCATTACAAACCCACACACAATAACAGGAATTTTCAAGATATGCGATAATAAATACAAAATTGAAAATATTTTTTGTAGTCACTATCATTAAAATGTAATGAGCAAACTTTGATATAAGGGCTCACTTTTTTTACAATTTTTAAATTGTTTATCTAAACATCGCGTTGATTCCTAACCTCTTGCTTTCCCAATTTTGTTTCGAACCGTACGGTGTCTGATATTAGTGGAAACAAATGAAACGATATTTCCGGGTTTCTTCTTTGCAATGAAGTGCACATAGGCACACAACAATATGTATTATACATTTTTCAATGATTATAATAAAACTTTAAAAACAAACTTCATACAAAACCAATACACAAAACGAAATGTTATCTGATGTACACAAGTTCATGAAACGCTCACCAGATGGTAGGGTGCTTAGCTGCAAATCCCTATAAGGCCGATATGGACCCCCAGGGGTCGAATCAGCGTGGGGGTGAATTAGGGGTTGATAAAAAGAAGGTGGGCTTTAGTTTTCTGAGGGCTAGTCAGCAGCCTGTAGGGCCCAGGTCCCGCCCTGGTCACCACTTGAAAATTTTGAATCCCTCCACTCCAATCATAACTTAAAAATTGTTTAATCCTCCCCAGGTTGTCACTATTTTTTTTTTTTAAACCGGCTGTAGGTATACATATATGAGGGATGTTTCCAAAGTTCTGGGAATTTAGCTATAATTGTTATTATTTTGTTAATTTTCGTCAATATTACAATGTAATTTTTCAACATAATCTCCATTTAACTGAATACATTTATCCCAACGATAAACTAATTTTTTTAAGCCGTCTTCAAAGAACTTTTTCGGTGTCTCCTCAATCCACCTATTCCAACAGCCTTGGCACCCAGCGCGGCGAAACCTTGCTAACGCCCAAACAATCATGCAAGATGTCATGAACTTGTCGTGTACCTATCCCTAGGCGCACACTAATTTGACGAATAGTCATTCGCCTGTCCTCTTTCAGTAGGTCTTAGACGGCAGTAATGTTTCTTTCATTTACCGACGTGCTTGGGCGCCCACTGCGTGGATCGTCTTCTAGTGATGTTCTACCGGTTTTAAAACGATAGATCCACCGATAAACAGTACTTTTGGATTCTGCAGTAGGGTGACCATTTTCTTGGAGACGGCAATGCGGGACGGAGCAAAAAAAAAGGTCGTCAATTCCGAAATATAAGTGAAGAGCAAACAAAAAAAAAATGTCCTTACCTCCCAAATATAAGTAAAGAGCAAAAAAAAGGTCTTCACCTCCCAAATATAAGTACAGATCAAAATTCGGCCCTGGGGACACCAAATCAAAATGCGGGACGTCCCGCGAAATTCGGGACGAATTGTCACCCTATTCTGCAGACTCACCAAATACTCCTTGCAGACGCTGAATAATTTCTGATGTTTTCACACCTTCTTTCCACAAAAAGAAAATAATTGCTGTTTGAGATTTTGCTGCGTCTTCCATGGTTACAAAAACAGTGCCATGAAAACGCGTCTATATCAGTCGAACACCTACATCAGACTGAACAATATTGCACTAGATAGTTGCATAAACATGTCAAGACTTGTCTGGCACCAATAACATTGCCTATAAGTTCTGCGAAATTTAATTATAGCACAATTTCCAGAATTTAGGAAACATCCCTCGTATATTCCTTTTATATGAGGGTTGATATAAAGTCAAAAAATTCTTTAAAGTCGACTGTCAAACAGTTTGGGGATCTTTGGTCTAAGGCAGTAAACACCGTCATAAATTTAACATATCTTGTTTAGAACAGCTATTCACATGGTCGTCCGCAGAATATTTTTCAAGCGGGGTAAAATATTCAGTAATTTATTAAATAAACTTTCATAAATACTGAACACTATTTAAATTGAATCTAAAGGCGACTGCGATCATCGGCAAATTGACATTAATGACTTTTTCTATAAAATCTACTGTTATTATTATTATTTTTTCCTTTGCATACTTTAACCGGGTAAAAGATCATCCGCCATAGTTGACGCTATAATAATTGAAACAATAGTGTTTATAGGTCCGGGCCAGACCCGATTTGACTGTACATTTTGTTTATGTACTTAGCTGATAAAGTAGTTAGTCACATAAACATATATTATATTTCAGAAAAAAAAGTACAATTTTTATCTACCCAAGGAGTTAATGCAAACTTGAAACGAGTAAATGCACATGAACTAAAATACGTTTAACATTTAATACCAAATATAAAATAGACATAATAAAAATAGTTATAATATAAAATAGAAAAATTTAAAAATAAATAAATTTGAGAATAAAAAGAACATTTAAAAGTAGGGACTCCGGAACGGGGGGACATGTGAAAAGTTTACATTATTGGCAATATTATTAATATAAATGAGAAATAATATCAGTCCTAAACAACTTCCCTGTGGAACACCCAAATTGTTACGTAATCTAGATGAATAATCATTGCCTATTTTAGTTATTTGGTGCATGTCTGATAAATAGTGTTTAAACCAAGCTAATGCTGTGTCACGGATCCTATAGTTAAATAATTTTTCTCCACGACCACTATAGAATTTACCAATTCTAAAACCAATTTTCACAACAGAAAGTTAATATTCTAACACAAGAGTTGGAATGTTCTTCTAAAGCACTTCTCTTCTTATGCATTTTGCGTGTATTTAATTCCATCACTTGTTATGGAATAACTATTCCATGCTTGTTGTCTTTTGTTTTTGAAGGGTTACATTAAGATATATGCAACGTTTACATTAAATAAATGCAACATAACTTCTTAACCTAAAATAGTGGCCTATGTGCGGCAAATTGAATTAAAATTAAACAAATAATAAATAAAATAAATTAGTTTAATTAATTGATTAATTTGTTATGTAATATAAATTATTTGTTAAGATAAAATGTTTGTTAAAATAATTATTTGTTATTTTTTTTTTTTCTGGTGGTCGTTGAGAAAGTAGGTTCTGTGACTCGGTTGGAATGAGAAAATTCGATGCTCGTGGTTCCCCACGGTCGCCTGCGGTTCGCGCTCGGAATGTTCCACTCGCATCGAATTTTCTCATTCCAACCTTGTTACAGAATATACTATTCTATCAGTATTCCTCTATCAGTAGTTTCAAAGGCTCTCCGTATATCTAGAAATACTGCAACAATGAAATAATCATGAATGATTGCTTCTAAATCCGAGCTGATTTATGATAAATATTTGATTATCTACTAAAAATCCAGTAATTTGTTTACATACTATCTTTTCTAATAAAATAGCTACAATAACTACGAAATACCGAAATGTGTGAAATTTTACATTTCGCTCCCAAGTATATAATAATAATAATAATAATAATAATAATTCATTTATTTACCATATTAATTACAGTAAATAGATGTACTTAAATTTAAATTCTAATAATATAGGAGTACAGTTTTATTTTATTACGTTGGCATTACTAAGCTAGGCTTGTCGTGATGCCAAGGTAATATAACATGTATAATATACAAAATTATATATACAAAAACAAAAAAAAAAAAATTTTTTTTTTTTTTTTTCACTAACATACATTGATACATTATAATAATCTAAATCATATACATTTGTATTTTCAAAGTAAATCTGGTTTTATGTATGATGAAATGTAAGAGAAATTATTTGTCTGTCGACTGAGTAAATAATTTTTTTGATAGTCTTGATATATGCATGGTAGCTAAGAATGACAATACTTTCAAAATTCGTGTACTTTGTTAACAAATTGTATATTAAAGGAATGTAGTACAAAAAATAGGTTCGACCAATGACTTTTCTTGAATCAAATGAGTAACTGAGATTCTGAGATTTAATTCTTGTTGAATATGTATGATTCGGGAAACGCAATAAATTATTTTTTTTATATTTGAACATATACTTGGTAACTGCCAAAAAATAGAGTTGCTTTAAATCAAAGACTTTAGTCTCAGTAAACAATCTATGACTGGGGTACCTAAAATCCTTTTTATAAATTATTTTGAGAAGTAATTTTTGTATTATATCGAGCTTTTTAAGATGACAGTCCAAAGCCCCTCCCCAAACTAATATACCGTAGCTTAGGACAGATTGTATGAAGCCAAAATATAATATTTTTAAAGATTTCATATCAAGAATATGTCGAAGTATCTTAAATAAGTAAATAAATTTTCTAAATTTATTTTGAAGATTGTACGCATGAACATCCCATCTTAAATGTGTGTCAACATAAATGCCTAGATATTTTATTGCGTCCGTTCTTACAACATTACTCATACAGTTGCAGTGATCCTTATTGCAATGCACTTCGTGGATTATAATTTTATTGATATCTGGAATGCCAGAAGCGTATGAAGTAAATGTTACGTATTTGGTCTTATTAAAATTTAGGGTCAATGTGTTATTATCGAACCAATATTTAAGTGTAGATAGTTCATTAGATGTTTTTGCAACTACATCTTCCCATGTAGATCCAGAAACATAAAGCACTGTGTCATCTGCATATAAGAAACTATAATTGTTTACAAAACAAAATATCCAACAAATATGTAATTGTACACGTGTTTGTAGTACAAAACACCTGTTCTGATTCTGCCATCAATATGCAGGAAGTTGCACAAGAAACAAGAATGGCAGAATGCAAGCAGCAAGTAGCTGATCTGAGGCTCGAGTGTTGCCGTTACAACTCACTAATTCCATTAAACACCATCATATCACTTATTAAATACATGTAAATTAAAATAAACATATTATATACCTCCTGTACAGTCGTATAATAGCTCTACAACACTAGAAAGTAAAGGAAAACTATTAGTTATGAGAATTGATTTAGAAATTGAAATATATTGACTTGCAATTGTTCTAGCGAGTTGTTGCAACAAATATTATGTGGTCGATGTACAAGACTTTCCAATAAAATTCATAAAACACCTTGCGAAGATTAGGTAACTTTATACAAGGGTTACCTTTTATATTTTTACAAACGGCCACTAGATGGCAATA
This sequence comes from Liopterus haemorrhoidalis, assembly GCA_963971575.1. Lineage (NCBI taxonomy): Eukaryota > Metazoa > Arthropoda > Insecta > Coleoptera > Dytiscidae > Liopterus > Liopterus haemorrhoidalis. The sequence continues at coordinate 64,378,174 of OZ020613.1, forward strand.
TTGAAATGTGTCATTAATATATCCGTAAAATTTGTTATTGTGAAATCAGTGGCTGCTTATAAATTAACAGAGTAGTTTGTTGACAGTAAGCATTAAAAAAATTGATGTGAAGTGTGAATATTCACACATTTCAGGGTTTCGCAGGTATATAATAAGTGAAGGCTGTATGCTGAGTGTGTAGGACAAATTTTACTTTGTAGTAATCACGGCAAAATGAACGATATTTTTAAGATAATTTATCGTCTGTTAATCATATAAGAAGACTGGTTATTAAATTTACGCTCTTAAAAATTAAATACAAATTTGTCAAAATATAATTAGAATTTTGACAAAATAATTTCAACATAATAAAAATGCAAAAAAAAAAACAGAAAAAATAAAATTCACTCCGTACTCGAACTCGAAACCCTTCGTTTTCCAGCCAGTTTAAGAGTGCTCTAACGCATGTAGCCATCGCACGCCTCGCATGTGATTGTCTTACATTGGTATAGCTTTTGTACTTTGTGAACCAAAAACCACAAAAAATGCGTTATTTTCCGAAAACATAATCTGATCAAAAATTCCTGTTGTACTATTTCGGTTCACACCAATATACATTATTTAGAATTTTTTTAGATTTTTAGTTTAACCATCTGGGCTATAGGGAGTGGGACAAAAAATTTTTTGCACAATTTTGGCAAAAATCGCATCAAAATAATTTATTTTGCAAAAATAAAAATTTGATCGTTAATCCACGTACTAAGGGCTTTCATTTGATACCCTACTCAAAATTTTTAAAAAATATTTTTGTTTTCGATTAGCACATATTTGTTTATATTTTTAGGGGGGTATGTTTTTTAGATGTTTTAGTATTTTTCCTATGTGTGGGTCAAAGAGTTGTATAAGCATGCAAAATTTCAACTCTCTAGGTTTAGCCGTTTGGCTACAATTTTTACCGAACAGACAGACAGACAGACAGACAGACAGACAGACAGACAGACGACAAAATGACGGTATAAGGGTTTTTTGGTCATACCTACAAAACCCTAAAAAACAAGTTTGTGAAAAAATTGATATTACTCGTGAAGGTTTTCGTTGGATGATTTTTACGATTTTAGTAAAGGCCTAACTCAACAACAATGCATAGATTCACTTCGTTCAACTTTTGGTAATGAAGCACCATCAGAAAAGACAGTTTACAATTGGTTTGTAGAATTTCGTCGTGGTCGTGCGTCCGTCAGTGATGAATCTCGTGAAGTTTGACCAAATTCGGTTGTAATTCAAAAAAACATCGATGCTGTGCGCAAAATGATTGAAGAAGATCGACATGTGACTTACCGTGAGATAGAGGCATCCTTTGGCATATCGCAGAATGCAATACATTCGATTTTGCACTAACATTTAGCTGTGAAAAAGATCTGTTCCCGATGGATTCCGCATAATTTGACCGAGGCTCAAAAAAGGCTCGTGTTGATTGGTGTAAAGGAATGCTAAAAAAAATCAATCTAGGCACTGCAAAATCCGTATACAACATCGTTACAGGTGACGAATCTTGGATTTATTTATATGAACCGGAAACTAAGCAACAATCCACTGTTTGGATCTTCAAAAAACCGAAATCCACAAAAGTTATTCGTTTACGAAGCGCTTCCAAGAAAATCGTTTGTTTCTTCGGTTGTAATGGACATGTTGCAACCTTTCCTTTAGAAGATCGGAGAACATTTAATGCTGAATGGTATACAACAATTTGTTTGCCAGAAGTCATCGACAAAATCAGGCAAAACAACTAAAACGTCGCATCATTCTTCATCATGACAATGCAAGCTCCTACACAGCACGTTAAGCAATTAATTATTTGAAGGAGAAAAACATTGAATTAATGTCTCATTGCCCGTATTCACCTGATTTATCCCCTAACGACTTTTTTGTTCCCCAATGTCAAACAAAAAATGAGCGGACGGCGATTTTCATCACCTTAAAAAGCTGTTGAAGACTTCGAAAATGCTGTTTTTGAGATATCAGCTTCAGAGTGGAAAAAATGTTTCGAGAATTGGTTTGAACGTATGTAAAAGTACTTATATAAATCTTAAAGGCGAATATTTTGAAAAGCAATAAAATAGTTTATTCAGAAAAAAAAATTACTATTTTAGTAAAGACCTAACTCAACAACAAAGCATAGATTCACTTAGTTCAACTTTTGGTAATAAAGCGCCATCAGAAAAGATTGTTTACAATTGGTTTGTAGAATTTCGTCGTGGTCGTGCGTCCGTCAGTGATGAATCTTGTGAAGGTCGACCAAAATCAGTAGTGATTCAAAAAAAATCGATGCTTTGCGCAAAATGATTGAAGAAGATCGACATATGACTTAGTTTTTGAAAAAACTTAAAAGGTAGCCCTCGTACTTTCCCTCAAATGTATGAAAATTCATATTTTACATTAATTTTTTGTCATCACCATAATTCATTTCGCCTTTTTAAAATCTTGGACAGGACCCATGAAAATCTATTGACACGACTACTCGTTCTATTTTTTAAACAAATTTTAAATGTTCATTTCAAACATTTCTTTAAGTTAAATGTTTGTGAACCGTTACAAAATTTCTCTTTAAACATCAAAAAACTTTACATAATTTGTTCAAACAAATTTTTTGTGTGACACGGTGTTTAAATTTAAACATTTGTAAACCTCATCTTGTAATACAGCGACATATTACGTCTTTAATTACAGTGTAGTGTGTCGTATAAGTCAGCCATATGTCGCGGAATTTACTGATCATTTACCGCTGCTTAGATCATCACATCTTATGCCCGACTAACTGTGTTATGTCCCTCTACCATAACCCAACAACTGATCTAAAATGAAAAGTGAAAAAAACACCAGATGGCATATGTTTGAATAGAAATTGTTTTCATAATCGTTCGATAAATTTACAGTTTTAAATATTGGTTCGCATTCTGAGTTTTCGCATTCTAAGTTTGGGCACAAGCAGACGTACCTCAAAAAATCAGCTGTGGCCACCACAGGACCGACCGCCATCATAAAGTACGTATATAAAATACATTCTAGCAGCAGAGTAGAAATAACTTGGCCTAATATTTTCTAACAGAGATATTATTTATCATGACCATGGAAACGTGACATATAAGTATAAAGAAATTGAGACTTTTACAAAATATTTAGTGCTTTTTTTTCTATCAAAATAGTGCTATTATCAGCTACAGTAATTTTGTCCTTAAGTTACCGTCATGAAATTACCAGTTTTGAACTGTCTGCGAAGACACACATTTTGAATTATAATAAACAAATATTTCATTTCATTCTACAATAAAGACACTACAATAAAGAATATATTACACCTGTATTAACATGTAAGTCGATACATTTTATCTCAATTATTGTAGCTCTGTATTTTATTAAAAACATTATTAAAATAAATAATTTTTTTATAAAAATAAGTATAAACTTCTTATAACGTCGATATAATACAGTATTCTTGTTTATGATAATATAAAATGTTGACAGCACAAATTCAAAGAGTATTTTTTTATAATAGAAACTATGTTGGTAATGCGGACGATGTTTAAGACGCAGATCTCTGTCTTAAACATCGCTTGTATTTAGACGAGGCCATACGGTTTCACATTAGCGTTTAAAGACTCATTCACTTTAACATCCGATCTTAAGTTCTAGTGTGAAAAGGGATGAATGAAGGTTTTTAATAAAAAAGTAAGTAAACTTATGTCGGGTTGCTAACGTAAAAGTTTTCTCTAACTCAACTTGATGTAGACACATTCAAAGCAATATTACTGATTAAAGTAAATTATAAAGAAAACCGTGCAGATTTTTATAAAATGCTTCAAAGTAAAACAAGATCTACTCATAAAGATCCATAGTTCGGAAAAATATAAAAAGTTTTCTACTGAGTAAATTTAATGAATAAATTTAGAATTAGACCACAGGACCGACCGCTATCACAAAGTACTTGTTTAATTTATGCTGCTTTATCAAAAAACGTCTCAAATAAAAGTGATTAATTATTGCTTTTATTTTTCTGTTGAGAAATATTCACAAAAATCTTAAAATCGACACGAGTAAACTCCCATTTTTAGTCAACCGATTTTTACCAAAAGTTGATCAACTCGTGCCATTGATGGCAGAAGCTTAAATATGAAGTTTCATAAAAATCCTTTCAGCCGAATTTGCTCTGCACGTGTACACAGACAGACAGACAGACGAACAGACGGACGGATAGACAGACAGACCGACAGACATCATGCTAAAAATAGTCAAAACGTTATGTAGGGACCTCAATTCGTGGAGATCCATCGAAATCTCGAAATGTCAAAATCGGTATGATCACAATACCTTCCTTATATATGTTGGCGGTCGGTAAAACCAAAATAATTTAAACAATAGATTGAATCATGATGTATAATAATAGGAGGAGCTTACACTCACGATCTCAATTCTCAACTGTTACTATTATTATTTTTTTATTTCAAAAGTTGCACTACTGTAGCCATAAATACAAAAAAAAAAAAAAAAACAACATTACTTGCCATAATTGAGCCATGAATTAAAAAATAATTTATTTTGTCAAAAACACAAAAATTGCAATATATTCCAAAACCGCAATCTGATTAAAAATTTCTTTCGTACATTTCCGGTTCGGAGCAATGTCCATTACTTAGAATGTTTTCAGATTTTTAGTTTAACCCCTTTGAGTTTAAGAGTGTGCGACAATAATTTTTTAAAGATATTTTTGGAAAAAAATCCTTAAAATCATAAACACTTCTAGAAATAAGAGAAATAAACAATTTTTTCAACACACACGGAATAGAAAGTTACGTAAACCTTTGTCATTCATATCTCATAATTTCTCATGGTACACATTTCCCTACTGAATTAAAACATAAGGAAGTAATATTTTTATACAAAAACCACCTATTCCTCATATTTTCGTAAAATTTCATAAGAGACTTCAATGCTCAATGAAACGAGGAACTTCTCACACAACTTGAAATTCGTTCTACTTAATTACTATTAATTTATAATATGTAATTATATAATTTTTTCATAACTTTAACAATGGTACCCTAATATTAAAGGTGTTGGCACGAAATTATGAAATTATTTTCACATAAAAATTTAAATCGTTTTCGTAAGAATTAAATCATGTTTTTTTAAATAATTTTTTGCTCTTTGCAAGTTTAACCTGTTTGCCATTCATTTAATTTTGAAGGTTAAAGTTTTGTTTAAAAGTTACCAATATATTCTCTTAAAGCAGTGCTTCTCAACTAAGACTAGTAATCCAGAAAATTCCTAGTTTTCGAATGAAAGTTTTGCGGGATTTTTGGAAATTGATACGATTATATTTCTTGAAAAATTTTCCTCGGAACGTTGAAAAAGCTTGTGCAAAAAGAACGTGCAAAAATGTGCTTTTTTGGAAATACCTTCGTTCCATTGCAAACTTAAAAAATATGCTTTTATACTAAATTAGGATAAATTCTCTATAATTTAGCTTCCATATGTTTTTTATGGAATTAACAGTTTCACCGCTAGAGCGCTGCAAAGTTAGTAAATTTTTCGAAATCATGAAAAATATAGTTTTCACCGCTAAATTATAAAAAATATTATTATAACATCAATTCTGCTAATTTCCCAAAATAAACAGATATACATACAAATATGTAGTACGCAGTTTTCAACGCCGTTCGGCGTAGCGTAGTGGTAACACATGTGCTCTGCGTTGTTAAAGTCTCGGGTTCGAATTCCGTTCAGGCATGTAATTTTTCAAAAATATTAATTGTCCTGGCTAATTGCCAAAGCAGCAAAGGCCATAAAAATAATTTAAAAAATCAGCTGTGGCCACCACAGACCGACCGCCATCAAAAACTATTTGCTTATGAATATTTCAGTCGATTATCTCTTGATGCTAGCAGCACTGTAGAAATAACTTGGCCTAATATTTTCTAACAGAGATATTATTTATCATAACCATGGAAACGTTACATATAAGTGGGAATAAATAGATAATAATAAAAATTTTACAAAATTTTTTCGAAATTTTTCGTTTTATCAAAAAACGTCTCAAATAAAAGTTATTAGTTATTGTATTTATAGCAACTTTTGTAAAATAAATTTTTTCGAAATATTTTTCTGTTGTGAAATATTCGCAAAAATCTTAAAATCGACACGAGTAAACTCCCATTTTTAGTCAACCGATTTTTACCAAAAGTTGATCAACTCGTACCATTGATGCCAAAAGCTTAAATATGAAGTTTCATTAAAATCCTTTTAGCCGAATTTGCTCTGCACGTGTACACAGACAGACGGACGGACAGACACAGACCGATAGATAGACAGACAGAGAGACAGACAGAGGGACAGACCGACAGATATCATGCTAAAAATAGTCAAAACGTTATATAGGGACCTCAATTCGTGGAGATCCATCGAAATCTCAAATTGTCAAAATCGGTATGATTACAATACCTCCCTTATATATGTTGGCGGTCGGTAAAAAAACTGTGTGATCAAATGATTTAAGTCAATTTTAACCGCAATAATAATTTTAAGAGCTCGTTAAATCGTGTAATTCTGCCTGGTGAAAACAGTCTGAATTGTGAGGTTGCTGATTCAATTCCCGTTGGAGATATTATTCGGGTGAGAATAATATGTATTACTCCCATTTTCACAATCATTCACCCCTCATCCAGGTGTAGGAGGTCGCCCTCTGGCATCGGCGATTACCCTCGTTGATGGCAGAAGCTTAAATATGAAGTTTCATGAAAATCCTTTCAGCCGAATTTGCTCTGCACGTGTATACAGACAGATGGACAGACAGACAGACGGACAGACGGACAGACGGACAGACGGACAGACAGACGGACAGACAGACGGACAGACAGACGGACAGACAGACGGACAGACAGACGGACAGACAGACGGACAGACAGACGGACAGACAGACGGACAGACAGACGGACAGACAGACGGACAGACAGACCGACAGACATCATGCTAAAAATAGTCAAAATGTTATGTAGGGACCTCAATTCGTGGAGATCCATCGAAATCTCGAAACGTCAAAATTGGTATGATCACAATACCGCCCTCATATATGTTGGCGGTCGGTAAAAAGAAAGTTTTCAACATGTGACTTGATACTCTTTTCCCCCAAGATCTTCAATTGTTGAGGATGACACCCTTGTAGTAATTAAACACAATAATATATTAGTATTTTTAGAATAGATATATATTGTTTACTACTAGAATATTCGTATATTTTTTACTATGTAGTAAAATATGTAGCCAATTGTGCTATTTAATAAATATTATTATTATTATTATTATTATTATTATACTTCCGCAAGTTTGCGCAACAAATAAAATGTTAAAAATAATCGTATGGTTAGGGAAATTACCAGAATTGAAGTTACAGTAATTTTGAGTTAATTTTTCGGCAAAATGTACATATTTATGAATTCGAAAAATTTACCAAATTTGCGGTGCTCTAGCGGTGAAACCGTTCATCTCACAAAAAAAACTTATGAAAGCTAAATTATAGAATAATAATTTTTCTTTAATTTAATATAGATATTTTTTTTCAAATTTTGCAATGGAAATATTTGCAAAAAACAATTTTCTGCATGTTTTTCGAGGTTTCATTTGAAATTCCGGCAAAATATTTTGATCGTAAAATATGTCATCGAAAACAGTACCTCAAGACCTATTTATCCCATCAATTTCCAAAACTTCCACAAAACCTTTTCCAAAAGCAATATTTTGAACACCAATTTCTTGTACTACCAAACTAGATGGTACATCTTAAATGCCTGTTTTTATTACTATTAGTTCATTATTATTATTATTTCCACAGGTTAGCGAGCCAGGAGGAAAGTATAATTGTATTTATATTACTGTACAATATAATAATGAATTAGTTAAAGTGTGCCATTTCATTGGTAAATTAATATTATTAAATGCAATGTCATGTAAAATAACATATAGAAATATAGCACACGACAATTTATGGAATTAAACCAAGTTGTACCTCCTTGCATTTATTTTCTTCAAGGAAAACTACAACACTGTAATTTTAAAAATGATTGGATTCTTATTGGAATGTTATCACCATTGCATATACTTTTTATCGGCGTTAATATCTATATAAATAAAATGGCAAGGTATTTTATAACTTTATACTTCGATTCTAGAAGCGTAGTTAAAATATTGTTTATTTTCTGACCAGTCCGAATCCCATTACTTCCTCATAATCAGGGCCGGATTTACACAACGCGAGGTCTTAGGCTACTCAAAATTTTAGGCCCCTTCAGCAGACCACCTCCTTTTTTTAATATTTCTGAGTTTATCACTTTCAATGCTCAAAATGGTCAGAGCAGATAACCTGACTTAAGACATTGTGCTCCTTAATTCATTTTTAATTCTTTTAAGTTTAAAAAATACTTCTATTCAAAAAGTCAGCAACCATTAAACTAAGAAGTAGTCGTAGGACTGCTTCTATGTTAGGTAAAGCAATCTGTATTTTTTCTTTATGCATTATATGGTAGAGGTCTGAATAAGACTGAGGGAGTTCTTCTAAAGAGGTGAAATGTTTTTTTTACGGATTCCTCAATATCTCTTAGGCCCAATAAGATATCGACTTTTTGCTACCCATAAACATGTTCAAAAACGTATTTGCCCTAGTTAACCTATAAAGGGAAAAACTAGATTCAGGGTGAATTATAAAACCCTTCGTATGTTCTGTGTTTCTTGAGTGATAGCTTATGTTTTTAAACATTTTTTTAGTACATATGCATCTTTTTGAATATTGAGGCCTTCTGGACTTAGGAGGCCCTACTTAGCCTATAGGGAAATCCGGCCCTGCTCATTATATAAATATGTTAATATTATTAATTATATGGATTAAAAAAAATACGTTATTAAGAGGATCTAAAAAATATGTAATTTAATTTTAAAAAATATATTTTTGTACTCTAGTTCGAAAACCACTGGTTTAAAAAAATATTTTTTTCTGTCAGCAGATGTCCCCGTTGGTCTCCTACAACTTTGTTATTAAGTATTTATTTGTATCTTTAATAACCAAGAAAATATATACGATGTCCTGTTTAGCTGTTATAACCTGTATAACAAAAGTTGTTTATAATTTAAAAGTAAATCAATAGTAACATATGCTTTTTGTTAAATTAACCTTTTCATTTTGATGTTGATTAATTCCAATTTTTCGATACTTTTTTCTTTTTACTTTCTCTTCAAAACGACCTTAAGATCTATTAATAAATGATTAACAATTAACATTTAATTTATAATTATGAAGTAATTGTAAATTCAAATGTATTAAACAAATTACACACTTGATAATTTTTTTAAATTAACAACTATTTTTCTAATTACTGGTTGCTATAGAACGAGTTAAGTGATTTAACTCAAGTTATGCTTAACTCGAGTCAAAACGACTCATTTTTCAGTTAAAGAAAACTCGAGTAAAGCTGCGTTCAGAGCTCTTAAATTAGTCGACTATAGGCTATGACTTATACACTGTTGATTGTTACTAACAAGTTTGTCATATGGCAGCAAGCAATCGTTCAGATCTTTAAATTTAATGCGTTATACGTTTTCGATTGTAGACAGTTTTCCAAACTTTGTAGTTATTGAGTTGTTTTAATGAGACAGACATATAAACACATTGGCTAACTCAGTCTATTAGGTAGAGAACATTTACACTGTATGCCTTTACATAACCTAATAAAATGTCATCGCGCCGATTACAACAAATCTCGCCCAAAATTACAAAAATGAACAGTAAATATGATCAATTTAAGTAATTAGGTTAGGTTTAGTTAGTAAAAATATAGGACAGCAGAATTAGGAAAAGGATAATAGATTATAAACATTTTATGAAGCCGCCGTATTTGGTTTAAATACGCACAGATATCTCACCATTCGAAACGCACTAATATCGTTAGCTGTAAACGCTGCCTTGAACGTTAAAACTATCTACTAAACTATTAGCAGCTTTAAAAATTTAACGTTTTTTACGTAGTGTAACATTTCAACTTATTCATAGCTTATTGACACGTTTTGAATGAATTTGGCGTGAAAATCTCGTTAAATCACGCAGTTCTGAATAGTAAAGACTGAATTGTGAGGTTGCTGGTTCAATTCCCCGTTGGTGATATTATTCGGGCGAGAATAATATGTTCACATTACTTCCATTTTCACAATCATTCACCTCTCATCCAGGTGTAGGAGCTCTCCCCCTGGCATCTGCGATTAGCCTCGTTGCAAAAATAGGTAGATGTAAAATAAATAAAAATACAAAAAAAAAAACTGTGTGATCAAGCGATTTAATTCGACAATTTTAACCGCAATAAGTATAATAATTTTAAGAACTCGTTAAATCGTGAAGTCCTGACTGGTGAAAACAGTCTGAATTGTGAGGTGGCGATTCAATTCCCCGTTGGTGATATTATTTCGCCGACAATAATATGTTAAAGTACTCCCATTTTCACCCCTCATCCAGGTGTAGGAGGTCGCCCCCTGGCATCGGCGATTACCCTCGTTGCAGTAATAAGCTGATGTAAAATAAATAATAAAAAAAAATCAGCTCTGGCCATCACAGGACCGCCTTCACAAAGTACTTGTTTAATTTATGCTGCTTTATCAAAAAAGGTCTCAAATAAAAGTTGTTATTTATTGCATTTATATCAAAGTTAAATAATTCTTTTCGAAATATTTCTCTGTTGTGAAATTTTCGCAAAAATCTTAAAATCGACACGAGTAAACTCCCATTTCTAGTTAACCGATTTTTACCAAAAGATGATCAACTCGTACCATTGATGCCAAAAGCTTAAATATGAAGTTTCATTAAAATCCTTTTAGCCGAATTTGCTCTGTACGTGTACACAGACAGACGGACGGACAGACACAGACCGATAGATAGACAGACAGAGAGACAGACAGAGGGACAGACCGACAGACATCATGCTAAAAATAGTCAATACGTTATATAGGGACCTAAATTCGTGGAGATCCATCGAAATCTCAAATTGTCAAAATCGGTATGATTACAATACCTCCCTTATATATGTTGGCGGTCGGTAAAAAAACTGTGTGATCAAATGATTTAAGTCAATTTTAACCGCAATAATAATTTTAAGAGCTCGTTAAATCGTGTAATTCTGTCTGGTGAAAACAGTCTGAATTGTGAGGTTGCTGATTCAATTCCCGTTGGAGATATTATTCGAGTGAGAATAATATGTATTACTCCTATTTTCACAATCATTCACCCCTCATCCAGGTGTAAGAGCTCGCCCCCTGGCATTGGCGATTAGCCTCGTTGCAGAAATAGGCCGATGTAAAATAAATAAAATAATAATAAAAACATTTAAATTTGTGTGGGTTAGCTGGACACGATGATTTAAACCTACGGATTGAATAAGACCACTTTTCTTGGATGACATATGTTTAAAATTAATTTTCGTATTAGAATTAAATAATTAATTAAATTAATTACCTTGTGTACAAGAAGTAAAAACCAAAAATAGGCAAAATACCCTTAAGAAACCCATCCTTGGTTGCAGCATATCCATCCACAAAAAGTTATTAACACAAAGTCACAGAAAGAAAAAAAAAAACAGCAAAATTCACTGTACGTAATCCATCACTTCACTAACTAGCACGGCAATGTTGAGGACTCACTTCTTAGGCAGTTGGACTAACACTAGTATAACTGTCCACTTACCACTCTTCAGTTCACCTGCATACTCGATGGTAGGGGATATACAACCTCATTCTTCGACTTGGACGAAATTTTTGATAGATTCGCAAATCCGTTTCGGAGAAAAAAAATTTTGATGGCCTGAATTTTTATTTGGTAATGATTAGTTTTTTTGGTTGGATTTTAATATTTACAAATTGCTTGGGGCTTGTAAAATTTAGTTTTTGACATTAGGTAGGTAGAGAATTTAGATGTTTTTATAAAATTACGCCCATTGCGACACCGATTTGAATTAGAGATTAATATTTCCGGTGTAAAATTAGGAACAGTATGAAAATCAAATGAAAAAATAGCCAACAACCGAAGGTCGATTCAAAAAGATTTTAAGGGAAATTAATCCATTCTGGAAAGAAATTATGTATAATAATGTACACAGGGTATTTTTGGGAATTGTTACAGCATTGCTAATTCTTTATTATAAGAGATACGAAGAAGATTTAATTAGGATTATAGTATTTTACTCTAAAAACAAGAATGCTAAATAGTGGATTGGCATGATTTTTTTAAAATTTTTTATTATATTCCTCTTGTTGCATATAAACATAAAAAACAGTTTTGCATTTTTTTTTTTTTTTAATTTGAAGGCTTAGATATATCGTAAATGTATGTAGCGCGCGAAAACCACGTGTGACGTCAGAACCTACCTAGTGTACTGCGTACAGCTACCCAGTCTACGGCGTACAGCCTACAGTCTGCCGTGAACTTATTTGCTTGTATAACTTTTATAGATTGTGTAAAGTCAGAGTGATTTTAACTAAAATAAAGTTATTCTACATGTTTACCGAATTAAATTATATATTAAAATATATAAAACATGGAAGATCCAGGGCCCAGTACTTCGAAACATCGAAAATATTGTTTAGTACCAATGTGAACAAATACTTTGTTTAGAACTCCACAAAAACAATTTATTTCATTACCTAATGGTGAAAAACAAAAGAAAATGAAAAAAAGAATCAATGTTGGGTAAATTGTCACTCTGAGCCCTAACAAAATCTTTATCTGCCATTTTAATAATAAATGCGTGAAAAATTGTTTAAAAATAAATACAAAACTATCAAACAATACAATATACACATGTAAAGATTATGTTGTAGTCTGGGCTGTCTAGGATTTGACGTCATGCTCAGTCGTATTTACTCGGCAAACTTCGCGATGTGGTCGACTTATTTCAAATTTACAATATTTTAATTAAAAAATTTGGCTGTAATATTAATTAAAATGTGATTTTTGTTTTGTTAGGTGACATAACTAACATTAACATATCAAAAAAATGTAGTTTTAAGGAAATATAAATTTTATGCGTATCCCCTATTGCTACGACCAACAAAAAATAAATAAATAAACAAAAAAAACCTTTGATAAGGAAAATTCAAACAATATCTACTTCTGAAAAATTTTATGTTGTATTTCTGATCATCTTGTATGGAGACTTCAATGCTGCGTCAAACAGCAAATTTTTAAACACGTCAATTTTTTCTTTTGATGCCTCAAATTTTTTAAAGATATATTTATTTTTCAAAATGATAAATATCTATGGGTAACATGGCAACAGTGAGACATTTTAAATATTTTTGGTTCTACTCGCATCTGAGATATGCGATTATACACACTCTAAAAAAGTAATGTAAAGGGAGTGTTAGAGGGACAATTTTAGTGTACCATGAAGTCCATCGCTTTTCGTGTTAATTATTTATACATTTTTTGGTTAAATTTAATGTAAAGTTTACATTTACATACTGGTTAAATTATAGTGTTTTGAAAATAAATAGTGTTAAAGTAATGTTAATTTTAACACTAAAAAATCAGCTGTGGCCACCACAGGACCGACCGCCATCATAAAGTACTTGTATAAAATACATTCTAGCAGCAGAGTAGAAATAACTTGGCCTAATATTTTCTAACAGAGATCTTATTTATTTGAAAAAATTTTGAAAAATTTTTCGTTTTATCAAAAAACATCTCAAATAAAAATTAATAGTTATTGCATTTATAGCAACTTTTTTTTAAATAAATTTTTTCGAAATATTTTTCTGTTGCTAAATATTCGCAAAAATCTTAAAATCGACACGAGTAAACTCCCATTTCTAGTCAACCGATTTTTAACAAAAGTTGATCAACTTGTGCCATTGATGTCAAAAGCTTAAATATGCAGTTTCATAAAAATCATTTTAGTCGAATTTGCCCTGCACGTGTACACAGACAGACAGATGGACGGACAGACGGACAGACGGACAGACGGACAGACGGACAGACGGACGGACGGACGGATAGACAGACCGACAGACATCATGCTAAAAATAGTCAAAACGTTATGTAGGGACCTCAATTCGTGGAGATCCATCGAAATCTCGAAATGTCAAAATCGGTATGATCACAATACCTCCCTTATATATGTTGGCGGTCGGTAAAAATGGGCAAAAATACAAGCCCATGCATGCGCGTTTGCTCGTTGCATTTTTTACCTCCAAAAAAACTGAAAAAAGGCACTTACCCAAAATTTGCCTAAATCATCAGTTGATATATTAAAACGCCCTTCCACTTTTTCAGACAGAGATTTTAATTTTTTATTAATATATTTACCATATTTTTGTTGATATTATATTGACAGTCAACTTGAAATTTCTTTAGAATAGTATATTATTACATATCTTGTAAATAATAGATTACCTTTAAATAAAAAAAAGCACAAAAAAGCTCGGAAAATAGGAAAAATGCAACTCGAGTTCATTTTTACCATGTAAACAAATACACGAGTAAAAGTTTAATGTCACTTTCGAGTGTTTCAGCTTTGCCGCGTATGGCGCTACGATCTTAAAAAGTTTCCCCTATTGGCTCTCGCATAGAATTTATGCCTGAACACCCAACGAACGACGAGAGTCCGACAAAATTATCACATGAACATAGCATGATTACTACTGATTTTGAACAAAGTATAGCAATGTCTCTCTCCTGTATAGAACTAAACACTTATTCACACCCAGCATATTTTTCGGTCTAAATAAAAATAAATATATATTCCATATGTATCATATAATAGACAATAATATAAGACTATAATTGGAAATTTCATTAGATATTGCATTTTGAATTCGATTATAGGAATAATAATATTTGTTAAGTTAAATAAATCTATAATTCAAAGATTCGATTCTATAAAAGCAAAGCTTTCGTGTTCTAACGGTCTTACTTGTATCGTAATGAAATGAAAGGATAGCCCCGAGCCAAGTTCCACATATTCAGAAAAATACAGACACACAGCCTCTCTGTTGACCCAGTAATTGGCGATAATCTTCACCGACACCGACACAGCAACAGCCACAGCTACAACCGCCAATGGAAAATTATTCAATTGTTAATTTATATTATTGTAAATGGGTAAGAAAAAGCAAGCTGCAATTTATTAAGTTTTATATTAACGGCACGAACATGCATTATTTTAACTTTCACCAACCAGGGACATCTAGTGGCGGAATTCTGAACTAAGTTTCATTGTTACGTTTTAATTAGTGCTGTTAGAAATCGATCTTGACGGAACCGGAACCGGTTCCAAAAAAAAAACCGGGTCCGGGTTTACCCGGTTACCCGGTTTCGGAACCGGGTATCCGAAACCGGGTATCCGGAACCGGGTATCCGGAACCGGGTATCCGAAACCGGGTACTCGGAACCGGGTATCCGGAACCGGGTATCCGGAACCGGGTAATCGGAACCGAGTATCCGAAAACGGGTACCCGGAACCGGGTAATAGGAACCGGGTATCCGAAACCGGGTATCCGGAACCGTGTAATCGGAACCGGGTATTCGGGATGAGGTATCCGGAACCGGGTTACTTCAAAATTACGTACCCGTTTTGCCCGAAATCCAGAACCGGATACCCGTTAAACATGTTTCGGTTTCCAGCATCATAACAGTTATGGTTATTGTGATTAAGATACGTTAAGTAATACTTGCTGACGTGCATCTACTACGTACGTTTTTTGTTATATACATTTTCAATTTTGAATAGAAAAAAAAAATGTAATCGTTACTTTATTTTAATTCTAAACAACTTCTTTATAATATATATTTTTGATATATTATAACTATATCAATTATAATATATGTTGCGCCGAGTTTAATTTTCTCACACTAAAGGATCGTCGCACTTTGACTGATATGAAAATTTTGCAAAAAATTCTTAATAATCTATTATCTTGTGTTGAACTACAAAATTTAATCACTATTAATGTTCCAGTGTACAATACGCGATCTTCTTCGCTTCTTTGTATACCTTTTGCGAACACGAATTCTAACCAAAATTCTCCAATAGTCAGACTCTGTAGTACTTACAATAATAATTTCTCAGATGTTAACCCTTTACCGCATAGTGTGCCATATATGGCACATTCCGATTTTTATTTTTTATTTTACTTTTAAAACTGAATCAGAACGTTACTTTATGAATGTTCATATATGCCACATACACAGCAATGGATCCTGCAGTATCTCAAGTAATGGGCTGCAATAGATTTGAGGATATCAAGTGGAATTTTCACTTCAACGATAACTCTGAATTTATTGAGAAAAGACAACTAGAAGATACGACCTTTTCTTTCAAAAATTCGAGGGCGAGTGCTCTTAATCCCTCATGAAGAACACCCAGCAATTGACGATCAAATAATACGGAATCATTTTCTTTTGTAACATAATGTAGAATCATAATGTTCCATGTATTGCACATACCCTAAATTGTTATTTTAATTATTATTTTTTCATAAAAATAATAATTAATATTTTAAATATAATTTTTTAATTAATTTCCTATCAATAAGAACCAATTCCTAATGCTCATGAATTATTTCAGCCAAAAATAAAAATTCATGCAGTAAAGGGTTAACATTATCAATGTGTCGGTTAAAATGTTCAATAAATATTGTAAAGACAAAATTTGTCATCAATATTAATAATATGTATTGTAACAGTTTATTATATTTAACTATTTTTATATTCAACTAATTATTGTTTCAAGTACAAGTTTGTTTAATTACGTATTAACATAGTATTTATGTAGTAGTGAACACTTCGCTGGGCCTGTCCTGTTTGTGTTCCGAACAAAATAAAATAATATTAAGTAAATAATAAATAACAGTGCGGGGAACCGAAACCGGTTTAACAGATATCCGGTCAAGTAAAACCGTGCACATAATTTTCGAGTAACCCGATTTCGAATACCTAGTTTCAAATATTTTTTTGCTCATTACTTTGATTCGACTTCCTTTTTTTTGCGCACTACTTCGATCCTTCTTCTTTTTTGTTGCTATCACGTCGTTTATCTAACGAAACCGGGTATCTGGAATCGGGTATCCGAAACCGGGTATCCGAAACCGGGTATCCGAAACCGGGTATCCGAAACCGGGTATCCGAAACCGGGTATCCGAAACCGGGTAACCGAAACCGGGTATCCGAAACCGGGTATCCGAAACCGGGTATCCGGAACCGGGTATCCGGAACCGGGTAATCGGAACCGGGTATCCGGGTAACGCGAAAATTACAAACCCGGTTTTACCCGATAACCGGAACCGGGTACCCGGAAAACCGGTTTCGGTTCCCAGCACTAGTTTTAATTGTTAAAACAATATTCGTTTTAAAATATATCAATTTTAAAATCGATAGTAGTCATAATGGCCGTCAGTCGAACTATTCTGACAAACAGCTTTCCTGATATTGTAAACCAGGAGTCGCTAACCTTCTTCAGTAACAATTTATATTTATATAGCAACATTTTTTGGTGCGCCATAGTTCCTTTTGTAATTTCTACTTTTTACGATCCTAAGTTCTTGTTTACGCCTGTTTACACGTAGTCCTAGTTTAGTCTTGGGCAGAAACATATCCTTTTATACGTGAGACTTATCGCTTATAACGATATCGGATATTACGACGAAATTAATATAACGACGAAAAATTGGGTCAAAATTTGGCTTGAAATTAACTTTTATAACGACGGATCACCACTGCCATGACGCGAAAACGCCAGGGAATTATCGAATTTCCTAGAGCAGGGGTCGGCAACCTGCGGCTCTTTTAGAAAATATTGTGGCTCTTTGAAAATTGGCTGGTTTTTATTTTAATATAATTTACTTTTTAATTTTCAACTTTCTGCCTGTACTATACAGGTTTTGTATTGTTCAGGATATTTTACTGTGCAATTCAAGCTCGGTAATTCCCCGAGTTGCTGCATATTCCCTTTTAGAAGAAGTAATTTCTGATGAATGATATACGTGCAGAAACATTTTTACATTTTATTAATTTTCAAAAACATAAGGACAATAACAACGTTATTAATGCAATTTTTTTTGCATAAACTATTATTAACATGCAAGAAGCTTTTGGAGAAAGAGTTTAGAAAATTGAAAGCTACACTAGCTCTTTTGAAAAAACCAATTGAAGCAGATATACAGCAATTACATTTATCACCATTCCCATTGATTAATCAGGTACAATTTGAACTTCAATTATTGGATTTGAAAGATTTATGGAATAATATATTCTTAAAACTTAATTCTGAACTGGAAAGTTTAGAAAGAGAAAAGTTCATTTTATCCAGCATAAGTGGACCGAAAATTGAAATCTTCAAAATGTAGATAAAGTTGTTTTCGAAGCTTGGAATCGTCTTCCAGAATCGTTCAATCATTTAAAAAATTATGCTTTTACACTACTGACAATTTTCGGATCCACACATTACTGTGAGCAGGTCATTTCACATATGAAATTAATAGTCAGTTAAGAAGTAATCTTACTGACCTGAAACTTGAGTGCTGCCTTAAGTTAAAGATTACTGAATATATACCAAATATTGAAGTCTTATCGAACACTATGCAAGTAGCAATCGTCCCAGTAAAAAAATTATTATATTGTAATATACTGGCAAGTGCAATAGGTATCACAAACTAAATGTATAAGTAAATATTAATTTATTTATACATTATATATTAATAACAATTTTTAGGTTTTTTTCTTAAATATAGCATATATTTTTTAGCGGCTCTTCCATGTTATTGTTTTTGTTTTCAATATAGATTTGGCTCTTTGTCACTGAAAGGTTGCTGACCCCTGGGCTAGGGGAATTATTGAGTTATGAAACAACAAGGCCAAACGCAATAGATAAACATATTCATTCAGTGGTTAACTACGAGGTGGTAAAAGGATTTTTATGAAACTTTTGACAACTTATTTAAATTTTTGACATCAATGGCACGAGTTGATCAAGTTTTGGTAAAAATCGGTTAACTAGAAATGGGAGTTTACTCGCGTCGATTTTAAGATTTTTGCGAATATTTCGAAAAAATGTATTTGACAAAAGTTGCTATAAAAGCAATAACTAACAACTTTTATTTGAGACATTTTTTGATAAAGCAGCATAAATTAAAAAAATACTTTGTGATGGCGGTCGGTCCTGTGGTGGCCACAGTTGATTTTTTTTAATTTCAATTACATCAATTTTAATACATATAAAAAATATCTAAAAACTAAAGCAAAATTTATGTCAAAATTATTGATAGTTTGTTAAAAAACATCGATGTCTAAAGCAGTGTTTCTCAAACCTTCAACAGTTGGGGACCACTTTCAGAATTCCACACTAACCGCGGACCACCAACTTACTTTTGCATAACTTTTGCATAAAGGCCCATTAAAAATAGAAATGAAATTTTGCGTTCGCGGACCACCAAGAACTGACCCGCGTACCACCAGTGGTCCGCGGACCACCTGTTGAGAAACACTGATCTAAAGAATATTAAACATCCATATATCCCTAATTTTTACTGAATTTTACAGATTCAACTCCTTGCAGATAGGAAACCCGCATCACAAGATGAATATTGCGGGTTGCATATGTATGCATACGCCTACATTTTACAAAAAAAATATTTATAAAAATAATTTGGCTGTTTGCCATTGCCACGTATTTAAAAAATAAAAACATTAACCAAAAAATCATTAACATTATTTAATTTGTAAATATCATAAAAAACTTTAAAAAAATATCTTTTTTATGACGTATTTTTGCGTGACAAAATATGTCAGTTATCGAGCTAACCTGTTGCTTGTAGAATTTTGTAAAAAGTTGAGAGTGCAATGTCAGAATAAAAATTGGGTTTATTAAATCTGTTAACGCATATTATTTAAATTTTAAACAACAATTAAATAAAGTTGTGAGCAATAAATAAAATACAAGTTTATTGTTGGATATTTTACAGTTAGATTAGATACACAAAAGAAGGCGCTAATAGAATAATTTGTGATAAAAATGGATAAATTAAGAAGATTTTTAAGTGGAAACGATGAACAAGATGAAGAAGAAAGTGGAATTATGACACAAGTAAATAAAATAATTCAAATAAGTATGTTACGAACAAAAATATGTTATTAATACTCTTCCTTTATTTACAGATATGTGATTCTAGTACTCTTAGTTGGTCTACGAGGCTTAAAGGTTTTTTAATTTGTTTTATAGTTGGAATATTATTATCATTTTTAGGATCTTTCGCGTTATTCTTGAATCGTGGCTTAACGATATTCGCAGTATTTTATACATTAGGAAATGTTATATCGTTAGCTAGTACCTGTTTTTTAATGGGCCCTGCGAATCAAGTTAAGAAGATGTTTGCTCCTACAAGAGTTATTGCAACTATTATTGTGATTGTTTCGTTTGGTCTTACGCTTTTTGCTGCAATCGGGGTAAGTTAAAGTTATATGTTTATTTTAATTAGGAACTCGGAATGGAGCGAAAGTGAAAACAGTTTTAACGAAGTTTTTTTAAAAATTGGGAATAAAAACGAATAATTTTTTGTTTTTTTTTTTGTTCAAAAACCTAATTCAAAATATTTAATACCGATTTTAATTGATTGTCCTATAGTTTATAGTCTGAATATTAGGTTGAGGGAGTTCGTTAAGTTTTTTTTTAACTGACTGCTCCCATTTAAATTTACTATACCATGATTATAAGCTTGTCAACCAGAGATATATAATTGTTTATACCTTGTTAGAAACTTCATCCGTGAACGAAGATATTTTTTGATAGTTAATGTTTTGCTTTGTTTATAGTTGCACAATGCTGGTCTTGCTCTGCTCTTCATAATAATGCAATCGCTTGCGATGACATGGTACTCACTATCGTACATACCATATGCGAGAGATGCTGTGAAAAAAACCGTATCAACATGTATAGCTTAGCGTTCAAATAAACAAATGTAAATTTATATTTTTTTATTAAAATTGTATAGTTTTAACAAATAAAGCATTTAGGATAAATAATTCATATCTATAAAAAAATTTAGATAATCTTCCTTTTATAAGGAAAAATATAATTTTTAAAATATTTATCTTTAACAATAGTGCTTCCCGTTCTGAAAATTTTTATTGATATGAATTTAACAAATCGTGGAACTGAATTTGTACATTAATTACTCACTTTTTATTGTAATATTAAAATATATTTTTAATAATTTAATGGTAATTTTAAATATGTATAGACAGCTAGTTAGGAAACTGAGGGTTTTATATGAATTCTTGAAAATTAGAAAATTAAGAAATAAAATAACATTTTTTTTTTTTGAGTTGAACTTTTTGTTTCACTTACACATATCCTTAATCTCCTTTAGATAAGTGGCTTTCCAAATATCTTGTATTGAGAATAAACATTATTTATAGAGGCGCTGTTATCTCTTACAAAATGGCGATCGGAATAGGATATTTCTGACATTTGCCATTTGATACACAACAATTCACATTGCAGTTAATTTTTTGTTGCAATTATAAAGACATTTTATTAAAGTTTTCTTCACTTTAACACATACAAAGCAATTAAATGAGCCACATCCAACAAAATCCTATTCCGTTAAGTTCCAAAATATTCCGCTAGGCGTCACTTCAGTTATTGTCAGTTCTCAGTATTAGTGTTTCTCAGCCTTTTGCAAAAAAACCAATTTCCTATTTTCTAAAACTTAGAAGATATTATTTTATGTTGTATAAGCAATCGCTGAATAATAATAAGAACAAAAATGTATATTTTTAAGACGTTAATTAAAAAAAAAAAAAAATCAGCTGTGGCCACCACAGGACCGATCGCCATCATAAAGTACTTGTATAAAATACATTCGAGCAGCAGAGTAGAAATAACTTGGCCTAATATTTTCCAACAGAGATATTATTTATCATGACCATGGAAAAGTTACATATAAATATGAAAAAATCAGCTGTGGCCACCACAGGACCGACCGCCATCGTAAAGTACTTATATAAAATACATTCTAGCAGCAGAGTAGAAATAACTTGGCCTAATATTTTCTAACAGAGATATTATTTATCATGACCATGGAAACGTTACATACAAGTATGAAAAAATTGAGACAGAAAAAATTTCGAAAAATTTTACCGAAATTATTCGAAATTTTTCGTTTTATCAAAAAATGTCTCAAATAAAAGTTGTTAGTTATTGCTTTTATAGCTACTTTTGTTCAATAATTTTTTTCGAAATATTTTTGTTATGAAATATTCATACAAATATTAAAATCGACACGAGTAAACTCCCATTTTTAGTCAACCGATTTTTACCAAAAGTTGATCAACTCGTGCCATTGATGGCAGAAGCTTAAATATGAAGTTTCATAAAAATCCTTTCAGCCTAATTTGCTCTGCAGGTGTACACAGACAGATAGACGGACGGACGGACAGACCGACAGACATCATGCTAAAAATAGTCAAAACGTTATGTAGGGACCTCAATTCGTGGAGATCCATCGAAATGTCAAAATCGGTATGATCACAATACCTCCCTTATATATGTTGGCGGTCGGTAAAAAACTAACCTTTTTTTTGGTTTAAGTGGAACTAGATTTTAAAATCTAGTAATTTTTAACAATTGAGGGGGGCTTTTGAGTGTTTTGTTTAACAAAAGCCTTCTTCAATTGTTGAAAAGTTAGCTCACGACGTCTTAAAAAAAATAAAAATCCCCTTTAGTTCCGTTAAACAATAGACTAGTTAGCTTTGGAATTTTTATGAAGGTATGTATGTCTTAGACCAGTGTTTCCCAAACTTTCGGCAGTTGCGGACCACTTTTAGAATTCCACGTTAACCGTGGACCACTAAAGTCAAGAAAAAAAAATTTTTTACGAAAAGGCCCATTATTAATACTAATAAAATTTTGTTTGCGCGGACTATAGGTCAGTCGTTCAGTCAAAGCAGTTGGTCATTTTACGTCATAACTGTAATGACAAATTTAGTAGCGAAAAAATAACTAAATAGATTTTTTTACATGTGAATTACAGACTAATATTGCTCTTCACTCTTTTATTTTACTAAAACATACCTTTTGAAGTCATATTTAATTTGTGTTCGATAGTCATTTTGAATATTTACAAATTTTAAGTGTTTAATTTAATATAGGGACATTTGTATTGGTATCGCTAAATAAAACTATGTTTACATTGTCATTTTATAATACGCTCTGATATGTTTTGATACTTGTGTTCACATATCTAACTTATAGTAATTTCCAAAAACCTTTTTTATTTAGTTTGATGTTTATTTAGCAGTTTTGTGTTCAGTGCAGGGACGCCCACAGATTTTTGGCTTGGGGGGGTCCAATTATGCATAATTTTTATAAACACAAGGCAAAATTTCAATTTTAAGTAAAGAGCAAAAAAAGGTCCTCTCTTCTAAATTTTAAGTGAAGAGCAAAAAATGGTCACTTCTCACAGTACGATGGGGGGGGGTCCGGACCCCTTGGACCCCCCCTTGTGAGCGCCCTTGGTTCAGTGATGTATTTTCCTATAGATATATATTTCCATTTGATATTGTGTGTAGTGCATAGCTTTTTAGGTTAAATTCATCGTATTTCTATTTTATTTTCTTTGATCATATTTTTGGATCACATCAGCCCTTTTTAGGACTACTTAGCCTATTAGAATAGTTTATTTGTTTCTATTAAGTTCTTATTCTTATATTTTCATTTTATTACGATACAAGTGACAGCGTACGAATATTACATTGGTTAAATGTATGCTATGTAGACGTACTAAACATGACGTCACAAAAACATGTGACGTTTCCAATGACGCAACTGCACTGATTCGCCGACTGTCCTATATCACATCTCAATCGCCATTGTATTGATCAGCCATGTATATTATCGGCAACCGTATAAATGCTTCTTTGCATATGTACAGGTCGATTATCATTCATTGAGCTTTTGGCAGAATGCGCAGTGACGAAGGAGGCATGTAGAGAGAGAAACCTAAACAGCGATATGCGTAAGCAGCGGTGGCGATATCTATGTTTGTAGTTTATTTGTACTAAGTAACGTCAGTCTGGCTACGTACTTGACCGAAGCGATAAGCGGGAATACACGAAATCTCTTCCACTTGTTTGTTTGGCTCAGGTTAAACTAATCGTGTTGTACCTTAACATATTTCTTTCAAATCGCCCTAAAATTTCCCTAATCTCAAATGTTAAATATTAAATCTTAATCTTATAATTTTCAAGAATTCATTAACACATATATTTTGACATATAAAGTCTGTTCCAAATGGTTAGGCGGAACTAGATTTTGCAGTCTAGTTACTTTCATCGTTTAAATCGTGCTTTTCGGCCGTTTTGTTTAAGCTTTGTAAATCATACTTACAATAAACATTTTTTTGTTAAGGTTAATATAATTTTAAAATGTCATTTTCTTTATATTTTGATTTTTTGTGTCTTTCTTAATACAAATTTCCCATTTATTTATGTATTTCTTTATTAAAATATGTAAAAAAATAATTTAATGTCATTCGTTTCCATGGTTTCATTGTTGGAATTTTAAATTTTGACATTCCAACGTAAAAAATGAAATAAACCAAGCAAGGTCCTTTCTCGTGACAACCTAAAAGAACGAAATTCCCATTTAGTTCCGCCTAACCGTTTGAAACAGACTGTAGTTACTATTATTCCACAACATGGAGTGTTTAAATGAATAGTACAGATTTAAAGATCTACATTTATAGTCTTATTTAATTTAAATAAAAACATCTAATAAAATTATTCTACTTTTATTGATAATTTACGTTTGTAATCTTTGAGTCCCTTCAATAGAAGATCCTTATTCTCAAAACTCCAGACTGCAATTGTGACTAGGAAACACACTGCTCCTATAGCTATGTGCAGAAGAATATTCTTCTTGTATACGTAAGCCTAGAAAAAGAAAATAAATCAAATAATTTACTTGAAGTGAGAATTTTTATTAAAAACAGCAAAGCGTTTGACTGTGTCTCCCGTGCAATATTGTTGGATAAACTAAAAAAATTGATGTGAAGTGTGAATTTTCACACATTTCAGGCTTTTGCAGGTATTTAGTAAGTGAATGATGATTATTTGGGATGCCAAAACAAATTTTATATTAAAATATTTATTGTTAATTTTAATTCGAACGCCTAATACCATTATTTAGATTTCTAAAATGTGCGTTTTTTTTTTTTTATATATAGCAAGGTTCATTATGAATTTTAAAAATTGCGCCTATGGCTTCCATTAGTTGTTATAAGTTACGCCCCTCTGATTTCGTGTACATTGAAACAGAATTAAATTATAATTTAAACAATTTCCACTGGTTATTAAATTTACGCTTTTAAAAATTAAATGCAACATTTGCCAAAATATAACTAGAATTTTGAAACAATAATATAAACAATATAAAAATTAAAAAAAAACAAAAAATAATATTGTCTCTTCTCGCAGGGTTCGATCCCTTTCGGATCGAGTTACTTGGGTGAAACGCCAGTGTCAAAACCACTACACCAGCATACACGTTCCATTGTAGCGTGTTACAAAGCTATAACTTGTGTACATTTTTAGCCAAAAAATCACAAAAAATGCGTTTCTTTCCAAAAACGTAATCTGATCAAAAATTTCTGTTGTACTATTCCGGTTCACACCAATGTACATTACTTAGAATTTTTTCAGATTTTTAGTTTAAACCATCTGGGCTACATGGTGTGGGACAAAAAATTTTTTGCACAATTTTGGCAAAAATCGCTTCAAAATAATTTATTTTGCAAAAATAAAAATTTGATCGTTAATCCACGTACCAAGGGCTTTCATTTGATACCCTACTCAGAATTATATATTTTTTTTTTTTTTTTTGATGAGCACCTGTTTGTTTATATTTTTAGGGGGATATGTTTTTTAGATGTTTTAGTATTTTTCCTATGTGCGGGTCAAAGAGTTGTATAAGCATGCCAAATTTCAACTCTCTAGGTTTAGCCGTTTGGCTACAATTTTTACCGAACAGACAGACAGACGACAAAATGACGGTATAAGGGTTTTTTGGTCATACCTACAAACCCTAAAAATGGTAATTTTTAACTTATAAATGTAAATGTGTTTTGCAACGTGTTTTAATAAATTTTATTATTGTATGACTTAAAATATTACGTGTAATTTTGTCAATAAATTATTATTTATTTATTTATTTATTTATTTAGTAATATATCTGTGGTGAAAAAGAAAGTGGGTGTTACGTCAATTACTTAGTTATTGAGAAGATGTACAGTCTGTTCCAAACGGTCAGGCGGAACTAGATTTTGCAATCTAGTTACTTTCATCGTTTAAATCGTGCCTTTTGGCCGTTTTGTTTAAGCTTTGTAAATCATACTTACAATAAACATTTTTTGGTTAAGGTTAATATCATTTTAAAATGTCATTTTCTTTATATTTTGATTTTTTGTTTCATTCTTAATACAAATTTCCCATTTATTTATTTTTTTGTCATTAAAATATCTAAAAAAAATATTTAATTTCATTCGTTTCCATGGTTTCATTGTTGGAATTTTAAATTTTGACATCCCAACGTGAAAAATGAAATATCCCAAGCAAGGTCCCTTCTCGTGACAACCTAAAAGAACTAAATTCCCATTTAGTTCCGCTTAACCGTTTGGAACAGACTGTATTTAAAGAACACGTTAATCTTAAACTTACTGTACAGGCTTACATTCAAATCTAGTTAATAAATGTATAAACAATTTCAACCTGGTTGTGAATAAACTATTTTACTTACCTCAGACATTTGAGTGATAATCCCGGAAACAACGAGCACCATTATAAACTTAATGTCTGGAACTAAACCCTCTAGTGGGTTGAACTTCGTGTCGCAATACTTAGCATCGATGTAATATATGCTATGTATAATCCTAGCTAGCATATTACAGCAGTTGGCTATGATAAAACCAATGGGACCCAACATATACGTTAGAAGGAATGATATGACTAGAAACATCACTGAGAATATGACCATTATATAATTGTACCTAAAAAATATTTAAAATTGTCTTAATTCTAATTATTATCTTATTAATATCCTTACTTATCAAGTTGCTTATTGTTCATAGTAGCAAATACGTAACATTCTGTTACGCCATTCACAGCCAATAGTAGTACAGCAAAACAGTGGCATTTTAATAGTTGTGTTGGTAGTTCGTCAGATGTCAGCACCTTACCACCGTACAGGTACAATAAAGTCTCACTATATGCCTGTCCAAAGCATACCACTACAAAACCTATACTTGTTACTACTTTACATAATTGCACCAATACTTGGACAGCTTCGTTTACTTTTTTCTAAAAATATTAACACAGAAATTAAGGTCATAATACATGATACGCCGTCTTAACATATATTTAAATTAAAAAATCTTGGACTTCGTTGGATGTAAGAAAAATACAGGCGGAAGTTACGAGTTCCCATGTGCAGAAACCAAATTTCGTCCAATACGTTATCAACAGTTAGTTTAACACATTTCAGTGTCACTTAATTTGTTTTTGTCTACGCGTATTGTGCGATGTTGTTTGTTTATTTTCGTTATTATTATTTATTTCTCGTACGTCTCAAGGCATACCTTGTACTAAAATGAGTAAAAATGTATTTGAAATACATGATTTTGTTAGTTTGGTATCCACAACGATTGTTTAAAACCCTGATGTATGTCGATGTGGGGTGCATTCGAGTTGTACAGAGTAGAGCGAGCGCTGAGCGAACAGTTGATGGTGACGTCATGAATAGAGCACTGACGGAGCGAGCGTTCTTGTGACGTAATGTTTATAAAATCTAACCCTACAATTTTAGGCGGCGTTTTTACTGTCAGATTAGTTCACGTCAGTCATGAATCAAGATTATATACCTCGGTTTTTCCTTGATTTTTTTTCAATGATGAAGAAATAAAATTAATTAAAAATTAAATAATAATTAATGAATTAATTTAATGAATTTTTTCCATTTTAATTTTATGCACGGTGTATTTTAATAATTTTTTTGTTGTTTACAGAACGTCACAAATACATAAAATGGCCGTACACTGTAGCCATAGACAAATAACAATATTTTTTGTCTATTGTTATTTGTCTAAGGCTATTATTTTTATTTTATTTATAATTTAATTTTAAACTTTCATTTCTTTCCCGCCGTGCCCCCACTTATTTACGTCATACTCCATATGCTCGGTCTTAAAACCCCAAACACATAGAGCGCACTCTAAATCCTCGCTCGATCGCAAAACGAATGCAATTGAGTGTACTCCGAGCGTCAAATCGAACACATTTGAGTGTACAGAACGTGCTCGGAACGCTCGGAGCGTCAAATCGAATGTACCCGTGATCAATTGTTTTCTCGCGCAGAATTTATGACGTATTTTACGATACCCTGTGTTTTTCTTATACTGAACGAAGTCTAACAAAATAGACGTTTTAGAGGTAAAAATATGGCACCGATTGCGAATTTATTTATAGGGCAGACGCCAAATTGTAAATTATTGGGTTGATGTTTTTTGAGGAATTTTATTTTATTGCGATTATGTGGATCTGCTTCAATTATGGTCAGGATAAAGACGCGAGTACTGTAGTTTACGATGCGAGGCAATATTTTTACCTAGACTTAAAATTTACCTGATCTTGTTTCCTTATATTAACGTCTCGTTTCAGCATTTGAGTAAAATAAAAGTAGCTGCTTTCTTCGATCGGGCGAAATATAAACCTTAATGAAAAATATCATTTTATTGTTGATACTAAATTAAACTAAATGACAAATATATTTTAAAATAATGTTTAAAGCTGCTAACATAAATCACTATAATGTCAAATTAAATCAAGTTTCAACTGAATTTTATAACTACTTATTTCTTAAGAGAGTAATTAATGTAGGTAGGATTCGCGCAACATAAATATGCATTTGTTCTGGCCATAGAATTTACACCAAATATGGTCGGACAAGAATCTCTTCTGGTCGTTAATGTTCCATGGAGCGATTTCGTTTTATTACCTTTTTTTCTCCACTTCTTTAGCCAAGTCTGAATTTCATCTAAAATCTTTTGGAGTGCACGGGAAGCTTCTGCTCGGTCTTCATGAGTTGCGAGGACTGCTGTGTTATCAACAAATGACATAACTATATTGCTCATAGTAGGTAGGTCAGCAGTAAAAAGCACATATAGTACAGGTCCTAGTACAGTTCCTTGTGGTACTCCAGATAATATAGGACAAAATGTGCTGTACTCGTTGCCTAATTTGACTTGAAAGTTTCTGTCGCATAGGCAAGATTTCAGGATCTTGTAAAAAGTGTCCGGCAAGTCTTTTAAATTTGTACAATAGTCCTATATGCTAGACTTTGTCAAACGCTTGGGCTATGTCTAGAAATGCAGAGGAACAACATTTTTTTTTCCTCAAGAGTTTCATTTATAGCATTAACCACTCTGTGAATTTGTTCGACTGTCCCATGTTTATTCCTGAAGCCCGAATTGGTGATCTTGGATCAAGGTATTAAATTAAACAATCAAAATCTACCCACAGCTTAAAAAGCAAAATACATTGGCCTCCAAAGAACATATTATCCAAAAAAGGAAAAAGTTAACCTTTAAATTAAGACAGTTGTATTGGCTTTTAGGAAAAAATCCAACAAGCTACTGGTTTACAAATGAATCCTCAAACCTATATAGACATATGGCAAACAGTTATGGGGTAGTACCAGCAATTCAAACATTGATAAAATTCAGAGATTTCAATCCAAAATTCTTCGTATCATAACAGACGCCCCTTGGTATGTATCAAATCACAGCCTACATCAAGATCTACCGATCCTGATAGTAAGAGAAGAGATTTCTAGGGCCAGTACAAAATATATTAAGCGTTTAGAACAATATTCAAATTTGCATGTCATCCAACTCTTGGATAATAGCCAAGAAGACTAAAAAGACACAAACCATTAGATCTAACTGATAGATTTGAAACATAATTATGTAAAATTATCTTTATATGTAACTTAAAGTTAAGTAAATGAATGTAGGATATTGTCACTGGGCAATATTCATCTCATGTTTATACACTTACCACGCATTATTGTTTATATACAAATTGTAAATATCAATTTGATTTTTTTTTAAATTAAATGTGCAAACATGCAAACAAATGCATGTATGTTGCGTCAAACGTAGCTACATTACCCTCTTAATCCTTTCGCTACAAATGGTTACTATAGTGGTTGCCTTTCGACCTATTTCTTGGTATGAATGCCACTATAATGGATGTCCGGCAAGGTTACCGCCCAAATACGAACGGCATAATCGATATATGTAGTGTTTCATAATATTGAGATATTAAGGTCATAGCCAATAGCTATTTTAATATAATAAAACAGTTTTATAATATTTCCTGTACCTGGTTTAAATAATACTAACGAGTAGGAGACTTACCTAGCGGCTAGACTTCCTAAATTATTAACGATATCATACATTGACTGCTGACTAAATGTTAATACTGGAGATATGGACATTACGTATCGTTCCCCCTCAGTCAATAACTGCTTCACAACACACTGCTTTATAAAACTCACAGTCAACACACACAGATTCTTATTTAGCGGCTTTTCCTACAAATATAAAGTATTGTTTAGTTCGTATTTTTAACACTAAACTCCCTAGCAGTGTCGCAGGTATAGGCAGGGCCGCCAAGAGGACTTCTGTGGTCCCGGGGAGAAAGTTTTTTGCGGGCCCCGAGGTCCTCACTTCCAAAATACAAATGATGAGCAAAAAAAAGGTCCTCATTTCCAAAATACAAGTGATGAGCAGGCAACGCGCCATTGCCCCGATGCCAGGCCATTTCTACGACTCTGCCCAGTGCCCAGAACCCCGGGGAATCTTCCCCGGCTACCTCTTCCCCTCTTGTCCGGCCTGGGAATAGGTGAGAATTAAAAAAGAAAGTTTTTTCGTTAAAACTCTAAAACTATTCATCAATCACTTTCGTTTTTCTTAGTAAAAAATTGATGTGAAGTGTGAATTTTCACACATTTCAGGGTTTCGCAGGTATTTAGTAACTGAATGATGATTATTTGGGATGCCAAAACAAATTTTGTCAAAATATTTTTTTATGAATTTTAATTCGAATGCCTAATACCATTATTTAAGTTTCTAAATATGTGCAGTATTTTTTTTTATACAGCATGGTTCAGCATGGTTCATTAAGATTTTGAAAATTGCGCCTATGGCTTCCATTGGTTGCTTAAATCATAAGCCCCGCCCTCTGATTTCGTATACATTCAAATATAGAATTAAATTTTAATTTGAACACTTCCCACTGGTTATTAAATTTACGCTTTTAAAAATTAAATGCAACATTTACCAAAATATAACTAGAATTTTTACAAAATAATTAAAACAAATTAAAAAAAAAAAAAAAACAGAAAAATTAAAATTGACAGGAATCGAACTAGTTTACAAATTACAAAGCAACGACGAAACGCACTACGCTACGAGCGCTTACTTATCTACTGGGTTACATAGCGAATTAAATATTTAACATATTTTAGTTAAAAACACAAGAAATGCGTTATTTTACGAAAACATAATCTGATCAAAAATTCCTGTTGTACTATTCCGGTTCACACCAATGTACATTACTTAGAATTTTTTCAGATTTTTAGTTTAAACCATCTGGGCTACAGGGTGTGGGACAATTTTTTTTTGCACAATTTTTGCAAAAATCGCGTCAAAATAATTTACATTGCAAAAATAAAATTTTGATCGTTAATCCACGTACTAAGGGCTTTCATTTGATACCCTACTCAGAATTAAATTTTTTTTTTTTTTTTTCGATGAGCACATATTTGTTTATATTTTTAGGGGGATAAGTTTTTTAGATGTTTTAGTATTTTTCCTATATGCGAGTCAAAGAGTTATATAAGCATGCCAAATTTCAACTCTCTAGGTTTAGCCGTTTTGCTACAATTTTTACCGAACAGACAGACGACAAAATGACGGTATAAGGGTTTTTTCTTCATACCTACAAAACCCTAAAAACAACTTAAAAAACTGAAGAAAAGCTGCGCTTACTTAAACTTATTTTTATTTTATTTATTATTTGTTTAATTCCATCACTAGTGATGGAATGAAATACACGCAAAATGCATAAGAAGATAAGTGCTTTAGAATAACATTCCAACGATTGTGTTAGAATATTAACTTTCTGTAGTCAAAATTGGTTTTAGAATTGGTAAATTCTATAGTGGTCGTGGAGAAAGAATATTCTACATCCTGTATTTATATAGTAAAGTAATACAGTACACAAACAATATTTTTCTGCATCTCAGAAGTATTTTTAATTGTATCTAAAGACATATTATTGGTGACTATACTTACGTTGTTTCTCATGCAACCTGGAAAGAAATCCAATATGGATTCAAAATGGAAATCATTCATATCTTTAAATATTGGCGTAATTTCAGCTTCTCCCCTCTTAATTTTATTTAATTTATTAATATACCACCAGAAGAATAATATGAAAGACAATATGTGGACCAACGTTGATGCTATTTGAGCAATCGAGAATGCATTAATTGTATGTTTTGGTTCGTAAACAATTATTATTACGAACAATATCGTTCTGAACACGATATGGAAAGTATCGATTACGACCTACAAACAAATACATATATAGAAAAAATGTGGTCAGATCTCTCATATATTTCAGGGTTTCATAGGTATTTGGTAAGTGAAAGATGCAAACAAAATGCTGAATATCTAGGACTATATTTTTGCCATAATCGTTTTAAAATGAACTATTATTTAAAAATCATTTTTCGTTGGTTAATCTAAGTAATTAAGTACTAAACTTCAATTTTTAAATGTCCAATCAAGGTCATTTGTGAGTTGCTGATTATACACACATCGGAAAAGTCTAGGGATATTGAAAAAAATATGAAAATATATTGCTTATTGTACATTTAATGTTGTATTTTAATTAAAGTAGGCAGTTATGAGTAGTTCGCTATGGAAAACAAACAAAAACAATAACCAACAAAACAGTACATCATTTCATAATTGCAGTGTTTTTAAGTAGTGGCATTCTTTTTTAATAATGGAGCGACAGCATTTAACTATCCACGAGATGAATCGTGCGATGGGATTTCTCCAAGCTGGCTTCAAATAAGTTGATTTTGCCGAGCGGATAGGAGTTTCTCAAAGTGACATCAGTCGATTATGGAGGCGTTACAGGGAAACAGGGAGTCCGGCCGAACAACATCCGGGACGTAGTCGTTGTACAACCAGGAAGGTTGTAGCAGGTCAAGACAAATTTTTGGCCTTAAATGCTAAAAGACTACCTACTATTACAGCACCCGAATTAGTAAGGGAGTTACAGCGAGCGCATAATTTAAATGTTAATCGCGATACTGTAAGTAATCGTCTCCATGAAGCTAATATTCTGTCTCGACGACAAATCAGATGTCAACCCCTCTCTAGAGGCAATCGCAGAGCAAGATTAGACTGGTGTCACAATTTTCAATATTGGTGTGATAATGATTGGGCTACAGTTTTGTTTACTGTTGAGTCCAGATTTGGAATTCATCCAGATTCTCGTCGAACAAGGGTATGGAGAAGATCTGGTAATTTGGAACGTTTAAGGCACGTCCAGGAAGTTCACAGTTTCAGAAGTGGTACTGTTATGGCATGGGGTGGGATAATCATTGGCGGTAGACTCATTTCGTTTTTCCCAATGGATTTTTAACAGCACAAAAATAATTGTATAATATTCTTATATTGTGTTTCCATTTCGTGGTGCTGTTGGAGATCAGTTTCATCTTGCCCAGATAATGCTCGGCCACATGTTGCGCGAGTTGAAACGAACTGACTGCATAACAAATCCAATTGAACATGTGTGGGACATGCTTTAGAGAAGAATTACTCCACATATGGATAACATCCACGATAATTTTAGATTCAGAAAGCTTCTAAGAGCAGAATGGGCACAGTTACCTCAAGAAGACGTCGATAATGTTATTTTGTCCATGAATCGCATATGTAGGGCTGTGATCAACCAACGTGGAGGTCATACTCTCTATTAGCATTTGTTTTTTATTTTCTCATTTTTTTATTTTAATTCTATACATTAATTTTTTTTTTTTTCACATATTGATTATTTTTATAAATAACATTAGGTTATTTTGTTGTAAACTATTCTTTAGTGAGTATTTTAATTGATAGAATACAATAAACGTACAAAAGAAACCATACGCTATTGTCAACTGACAATAACTGAAGCGCCTCTAGTGAGATTTTGAGAAACTGACGGTTGTAGGATAATCGAGTTTGTTTACTGTTGTTTTCATAGCAAGTTTTTAAAAAAATGTCTTTAAAATTGCAACAAAAAATTAAATGCAACGTGAATTGTTGTGTTTATCTTTGCAATGCAAAAGTAGGTCGTGATAGAGACCTAAGTTTTCATCGTGTTCCGAAACGTGGCAAAAAAAACGTGTTTCTGAATTTACGAGGTGGTGCACGTGTAGTTATGGATAAAAACCAAGCATGTGAATATGTTCTTAGAAGTGGAAAGACAGTTAAAGACCATTTTAGAGTGTGTTCCCGTGTGTTTCAATAAATATCACATGAAGATACCATTGAACCTGTCAAAAATATCCTACCAAAGTCAGCCATGATGTAAAATGCAGTAGCGCCTCTATCGGTAGTGTCAGATGTCAATTCGTTTTCATATATTTTTTTATATCCCTAGACTTTTCCGATGTGTGTAGTTTAGCCCCACCTATCAGGTTTCGCGTTATTGGTTCATGTAGAATTTAAGACAAACGTACCCAGTGAATTCTCACAAGCATGAACAGTGAATATACACGTTTGTCGTGGATATTCTTAAACAGTGAACAAAGCAGATAAACAAACTACACAGTTAAAATACACTTAATTTTTTTTTTAATCCATTCCACTAAGAGAAAGATAGGGTATATTTTACCAGTCTTTTGTATAGATAAAATATAAAAAAATTAATAGTATTTTGTATATTTTAAGCAAATATCGCGTTAAAATATTTTTTTCACAATCAAATTTTATTCATTAATCCCTGAATCAAGAGCTTTCAATGATACCTCACTACAAATTAAAAAAAAAAAAAAAAAATTAAATGCATTTATGTATATATTTTATGAGCAATATGTTTCTTAAAGTCTCAGTATTTTTCCTATATGTGGGTCAAAGAATTGTATAAGCATGTCAACTTGCAATTTTCTAAGTCAAGTAGTTTGGTAAATATTTCTACTGAACAGAGACACACACACGAATGACAGTATAGAGGTTGGCTTGGATATACCTATGAAACCCTAAGAGTAGTGGTCTTGAAGTTATACTTACTCGTAATTTGATGAAACAATAACTCTGCGCTACAAGAGTATAGCACTGAGAAATCTGACTTATAATACAAGAAATAGCAATACTATAGCACCCAATTTTATATTGTTCCATGTATTCATCATCTGTCGGACTTAAAACATATAACCATATGTAAACAAGTATAGAACTTAATACCCCGCACATTGGAACGCTAAAAAGGAAACAATACGATTTGCAAAAAATAGTTTGCATTAGCGATTTACTTACGATAGCCATATTTGATTAATAACTTGTGCCCAATTATTTGATTTTGTATCAGTCAAACAAGCTTTCGAAAAAGGTTCTTTCGAAAGAAACAGTATTGTCGATTCAAGCAGTAATAATCTAACATTCATAATCCCCAAAACATTTTGTCCGACATGTCTTATAATAAAAGCATTTAAAACAAACGTCATACAACGGAATAATATCTAAAAATAGTATTATATAATATAAAAATTAAGAATTTTAATTAAAATTTTTAATTTACTTGAAATATAATGCTGAATGACGCATCTTCAACACTGCTTTTTAAGATATTTCGAGCCATTTTTATGTATTACGTTGAATTTATTCGGATTTATAAGTTTTAATTAATATTTTCTGTTATCAATCTGATTTAAGAAATGCTTATGTGATGAAATTTGTTGTATACGTGTATTTTATAGGTTAGTTGTCAAATTGACATTTCAAGTTTAATGACAACCTGTTGGAACAAAATCCTAAAAAAGGTTATTAATTAAAATTTAATTAAAAAGGTTTAAAAATCAGGTAAATTTATATCTACGAAATACATAACTTCATTTTTAAATAATCAATATAATTTTTGGTTTTCTTATGGTGTATCAGTTTATTTGTAAATATAAAATACGTTAGTTTCATTTGCATTTTAATTTTTTATTATTTTATGTTTGTCTTTTGTTAATTTTTGTTGGTTATTAGTTGTTTAAATGTGTTGGATTTGTTAAGGATTAAAAAAATGAGTGCTGAAAATAGGAAAAAGGAACTTTTGGAAAAACATAACCAAATTGCTTTGGAATGCAACAAAATAAATGTCTTTATTAATTCAGCGTATGAGAAGGTATGTATAAATATTAAATCAAGACTTAAATAAGTTGTTTTTATGTAAATTTATTTTTTAATAAAATAATTACAATGATTATTCTATTATATTAGGGTATTTTATTAAGTAATGGTTATTAATTTAAATCGTAAATTACAAGAGCGATACAGAAACTATATTAGTGTCACCTAGGTTGTGAACACATGAAGCGCACCGTATCATAAGCTTTCGAATACCTTTAACAAAAAAAATTCATTTGGTTGCGTTCTAAGCCACTGTTGATATTTAACTTTATCATCCGAAGTAAATCACCATCCAAATAATGCATTTTTAAGTTTCCCAAAAAGGTGGTTTGATGGGGTCAAGTATAGACTGTATGGAAGATGAGAAAGAAGATTGATTTTCAGGTTATTAATGATGTCCAGCGTTTTAGTTGCCGTATAGTGTTGTGCGATATTATGCCGACAGCATTCCCTTTAATTTAGTGCGACAGATTTTAACTTCTTTGTAAGTATCTCGCAATAATGTTCATTATTAACAGTTTGCCCATGCTCTTCATAGTGTCGATGAAGATGAAGTTAAAGATGAGTTGCATTAGTGGCCTTGCATACAAAAAAAAAGAAAATTTGCGGAATGTATTCAAAAGCTTGTGGACCTGTGCGATTGTTTCCCTTTCTCTCCGACATATCCTGCATACTCTT
Source organism: Liopterus haemorrhoidalis (assembly GCA_963971575.1). NCBI lineage: Eukaryota > Metazoa > Arthropoda > Insecta > Coleoptera > Dytiscidae > Liopterus > Liopterus haemorrhoidalis. Next base: position 64,415,416 of record OZ020613.1, read on the forward strand.
TCTATTAGTTCTGTATATTTCTATATGAAATAAATGTAAAATAAATAATTTGAAATAATTTTCTTTATAATTACAGTCTGAAAGTGCCATTAATACAACAATCAACTTAAATGAAAATGAATTATTAAAAAAATTTACCAAAGTATACAAAAATTTAAGTAATCTTCATGTTGAATTAATGGATATAAGTTGTCAATTAGAATTATTTTTTATAAACTACGACAAAGAGTTTGAAACTGATACAGAAATTATAAAAGTTGAAACCATAAAACCTACCATAGATTCTAATAAACTATTTTTATTAAATAATTATTTAGAAAAAATAACTCCAAATTATGATGTTGTAAGTGACAGTACATCTATAAGAGACAGTCTTGCTTCTACTGTAAAAACAAGTGATGAACAGTTTCCAGACAGTCTCTCGGAAAGTCAAGTTAAAAGTGATTCCGATGAAAATCAAGAAACGGATACATTTCATTCGAAAAAAAAATTAAAAGCATTTTATTTAAAACCAGAAAAACAAAATATATCTCAAGAAGGTATAGAAAGAGCTTTAAATAAATCATTTTCTGAAAATGACAACCAATTTTTAAGCTCGCAGATGGTTGCTCAGAATTTACAACCGCATTCAGATGTAAGTCAAATGCAGACCGTACTTAAATCATTTACGGAATATCCTACGTATTCTCAAAATGATAAAACCTGTTTTGAGCCAATAATACAGAAACCGCCTGAAAAATCCACACACGAGGTTCCAGAAAAAGAAACCAAAACATCGTTTACTAAACCTATAAACTATGACGATAAAATATATGATAACGAATACTGGATCAACTGTCTTGCCAAAAAATCGAGTATGAGTTCAGTTTCTACTGTTAGTAATATAAATGAACCAACTGTTTCTCAAGATATTAGATCGGTTTTAAACAAATCTTTTACAGAAGACCAAAATGTTGATTTGAAAAAAACTGAAGATCGTTCTTCTGAAGAAGTACAGCATATATTAAATAAATCTTTTGAGATAACTGACAAAAACTTGCAAAATTCTGACTTAGATGTTAGTTCGGACACTATTAAAAATTCTGATAGTTTATCAAATGAATTTTCTAGAAAAGAATCACTAAAAGATAATTATAAAAATGTAGCACATAATTCAAAATTGTCTTCGGTGGAAACATTAGAAAGTGTCTGTATATCTGACTCAAAATCAGAAAATTGGAGACAAATTTCTCTAATAAACAATATATTACAGGTACAAAATCCTGAAAATGTACAAAATATTGTTACCGAATCAAAATTTGATGGATGTAATTTTGCACTTAAGACTCAATACGCTCAAAATAGTGAATATAAAGATGTGCAACATTCTAAACAATTGAATACGGTGCAAAATTCTGAATCATCTCAAAAATCTATGAATTTATCCGGTGTGCAAAAAATTACTAGTCTAGAATTAAAGACTGATTCCAAATTTGATAGTGTAAATACCAAAGATGTGATGAAATTGGATGTTGTACCAGAAAAGGAAGAGTTTAAGACTTCAAGTACTAAGGAACATAAGGATGTTGCAAGTAAGTATATTTTTTAAACGCTCGGAGATATTTAATTTAGAATTGTGCTATTGGGTTCAACACCAATTAAATTTATATGGAATGTCAAAAAAAAATTCTCACTTGTTTTTCGTAGCTTTTGAACGGCCGTAAAAATAGTAGATGTTTAGGTACCACAATAGTAGGTACAATATTAAGGAAAGTGTGTCATTATTAATGAAAACTAAGATTTTGAATAACTAAAAAAATTTAAACAAAATAAAAATGCAAAAAAAAAAACAGAAAAATTAAAATTGACAGGAATCGAACTGTAGTTTGCAAATAACGAAGCGAGGACACAATATACTACGCTACGGGAGCTTACTTATCTACTGTGTTACATAGCGAATTAAATATTTAACACATTTTAGTTAAAAACACAAAAAATGCGTTTTTTTCCAAAAACATAATCTGATAAAAAATTCCTGTTGTACTATTCCGGTGCACACAAATGTACATTACTTAGATTTTTTCAGATTATTAGTTTAAATCATCTGGGCTACAGGGTGTGGGACAACATTTTTTTTGCACAATTTTGGCAAAAATCGCATCAAAATAATTTATTTTGCAAAAATAAAATTTTGATCGTTAATATACGTACCAAGGACTTTCATTTCATACCCTACACAGAATTGTAAAAAAATAATTTTTTTTTTCGATGAGCATATGTTTGTTTATATTTTTAGGGGGATATGTTTTTTAGATGTTTTAGTATTTTTCCTATGTGCGGGTCAAATAGTTATATAAGCATGCCAAATTTCAACTCTCTAGGTTTAGCCGTTTGGCTACAATTTTTCCCGAACAGACAGACAGACGACAAAATGACGGTATACACCCTTATTGGCATCTGACACTACCGATAGAGGCGCTACTGCATTCACATCATGGCTGACTTTGGTAGGATATTTTTGACAGGTTCAATGGTATCTTCATGTGATATTTATTGAAACACACGGTAACACACTCTAAAATAGTCTTTAACTGTCTTTCCACTTCTAAGAACATATTCCCATGCTTGTTACAAACTCGACTATCCTACAACCGTCAGTTTCTCAAAATCTCACTAGAGGCGCTTCAGTTATTGTTAGTTGACAATACCGTCATTTGGTCATACCTAAAAACCCTAAAAAGAATAATAGTTGCTATCAAAGTTAATGTTACAAACAAACTGCAACATTAAAGTTTAAACGCGATACAAACAACACGAGGTAGTCACTTGTAAACAATAAACAGTTAGTCGTTCCAAACGAACGATCGTTGGGAACCTGTTATTATTATTAATATTTTTACAGAAATCCCCTACCTGCCTGACCCAAAAGAAGGCGATCTTTGCTGTCTGGGATACGTAGAAAATCCATCTTATTTCTATATCCAACTCGCTTCTGAAGAAGCGGTGATTTTAGACTCAATATCAAGTGAAATAGAAAAAACTTTAGACAATCTACCATTTTACGAAGAAAAATCACAGGCGAAAACCGTTTTCAAACCTTATTGTGTCTGCTATTGTGAAAAACAAGAAGAATGGTTCAGAGCGGAAGTAACTGATTGGTTGGATGATGATGGTGATACAATTATGGTTCAGTTGATCGATTATGGTTTTATGGTTGAAGCTCCTTTAACTAACTTAAGAGAAATGGCGAAAGAGTTCTATGCTTTGCCTATTGTGTCATTGAAATGCCATCTAGCTTTTGTTGCTCCAACTAAAGGGAAATGGAAGGATGATGCTATTAAAATATTTAATGATAAGATCAAGCCGAATGTTCATATTTTGTATAACATCAGTTTTGTGGAGCGACAAGGGTAAGTTTAATTTTTTATTTAATCCTTTTATGGTTGAATGTTGATAATAGGGGATACGCATAAAATTTATATTTCCTTAAAACTACATTTTTTTGATATGTTAATGTTAGTTATGGCACCTAACAAAACAAAAATCACATTTTAATTAATATTACAGCCAAATTTTTTAATTAAAATATTCTAAATTTGAAATAAGCCGGCCACAGTGTGAAGGTTGCCGAGTAAATACGACTGAGCATGACGTCCAACCCCAGCAGACAGCCCAGACTACAACATAATCTTTACGTGTGTATATTGTATTGTTCCAGAGTTTTGTATTTGTTTTTAAACAATTTTTCACGCATTTATTATTAAAATGGCAGATAAAGATTTTGTTTGGACTCAGAGTGATAATTTACCCAACATTGATGCTTTTATGCTCATGGAATATATGAAAAATAATGAATGCTACAGTGCTGAAGAAATACGTGGTGTCAAAACAGACTTGTAATAACCATTTATGTATTCTATAACTTTATGTAAACAATAAACGCTGCAACTCTTTAAAATGTAAATATTTATGTAACTTAGATGTCAGAATTTTACTACATTGTTTACATGAAGTTACAAAACGTTAGAGGCATAATTGAAATACTGCAATATAGGTTATATATTTTAATATAAAATTTAATTCGGTAAACATGTATAAATTGTTTTTATAGAATTATACTTTATTTTAATTAAAATCACTCTAACTTTACACAATCTATAAAAGTTATACAAGCAAATAAGTTCACGACAGACTGTACGCTGTACACTGGGTAGACTGTACGCAGTACACTTAAGTAGGGTATGACGTCACACGTGGTTTTCGCGCGCTACATACATTTATGATTTTTTTAAGCCTTCAAATTAAAAAAAAAAATGCAAAACTGTTTTTTATGTTATATACAACAAGAGGAATATAATAAAAAATAAAAAAAATCATGCCTATCCCCTATTCACCTTGGAATAACGGAAAACCTTTATCCAATCTAAATTATTATTTATAAAATTTTATTTCCGCAATACTTACACTACAAGGTGTCTCAAAAGAAATTTTATATTTATTGGATCGATTAAAAAAAAAGTAAGCCGTATATAGAAAAAATGTTTATTAATTATTAAAATACACTTTTTGGGGATTTATTTCTTAAAAATAATATCGTCTAAATGTAGACCCTCGCGTTCTCGACACTCATTTAATCGAACAGTAAAATTACTTATGACGTCTCGGCAGGTGGACTCAGGGATGGCTGCCATTTAGTGACGGATATTTTCTTTCAAATGCGCCAGTGAAGTCGGTTTATTGGCGTAAACTTTAGATCTAAGATAACCCCATAGGAAAAAGTCCATAGGGGTTAAATCTGGACTGCGTGGAGGCCAATTTATGTCACCTCTCCGGGAGATGTCTGTCAATTTGCCTGAGAAAATTTCACGAACACGTGGCAGAGACATACTGGACGTGTGTGAAGTTGCTCCGTCCTGTTGGAACCATGTTCTTTGGTTATAGCCAGGAAAGTTTTGCAGTTCAGGTACCAAGAAGTTGTCTAACATCTCCACAGAACGCTCCGAATTCACTGTAACTGCACGCCCCCTTTCGTCTTCAAAAAAGTAAGGGCCGATAATTCCTCGCGCCGACATCTTAGCTCATATGGTCACTTTAGGCGAATGTAGGGGTTTCTGATGTTTGCGTTTCGGATTCGTTGCACTCCAGTAGCGGCAGTTCTGCTTATTTACGTGGCCATTAAGATGAAAATGAGCTTCATCCGAAAACAAAATGTTAGTAAACGTTGAAAATCGCTCAGTCACCTGATTTACGAAATTAAGCCTCTGACTGGCATCTTGGGGCTTTAATTCTTGCACCAATTGAATTTTGTAGGGATGCAGCTTTAGGTCTTTGTGCATAATGCGATGTAATGATGATCTATGCACATTTAAAGCACTTGCGCGCTTCCGAATTGAAAGGTTCGGGTCGTCACGAACAGACTGATTAACATTCTCCACGTTTTCTACCGTTCTTGATGACCTAGGTTGCCTGGATTTTGATTTATCCAGCGTTGTACCAGTCTCTTCAAACTTTTCAACCCAATGTCGAATGAGAGAAATGCTTGGCGCATCATTTAAGTGGCGAAAACCTCGAATACTGCAGAATTTTCTACGCGCTACAGTCGCCGAATCACCGTTTTTGTAAAACTCTCGCACGCATAACGCGCGGTCTGGTCCCGAGAAACGCTCCATAGCGATTAAATTCCCAAGAGCCAGGCTACCAATTGACATAACCCCCGCGCCCCTCGGATACGTTGCGTTCACGCAGTAAGCTAAATAAATATAAAATTTCTTTTGAGACACCATGTATATAGATCTTTTTGTGGGGAATCTACATACTTTATTTTGTTTTAGAACATCCTTAGCCATAGACTTAATGACAGATGAATGCCCAAGCATAATCGGATGGATGATTAATTCAAAAAAAGCAAAACCAAACTTTCCTGTAAACCTAGGTGCTTGTAGTGATTCACCAAATTCCGAATTATCAGACAGTTCTTTTAACCAATTCATGAAAAAACAAATACAAAAATCCCAAAAATTTTCAGAAGATGAACTTGATGATGAACTTGAAGAATACAGTAACCCAAATATAGCTGTTACTGGTTATGATCCTCAAGATGAGAAACGGATTTGTAAGTTTATGTTGCAGAAAGGCTGGTGTTGGAAAGGAGCCAGTTGTACATTTGTGCATGATAAATTGAATCCGTATGGATGGACAACGGATAAAGAGTCGGTGTACTATAACGCTTTTAATACTTTGGATCTTCCGGGGCCTGGGATTACTGCCAAAGTTAAAATAAGTATGATAAAGGATATGCGGACTTTCTACATACACATTAAAAGTTTCCCGGATATGTATTCTACAAGATATCGTAAGATTATTTGATTATTTATTTTTCTAGTTATTTAACATAATATTCACCAGTGGCGGCTGAGACAGGGAGGCGCTGGGACAGTGACCTCCTAAAAATTTTTAGTAAAAAAGCTAAATTTAATACTTTATTTATACTTCTTTAAAATTGCATTAAAATAGCTAGATATATCTGCATATTTTTATTTTTATTATTTCTTATTCAAAGATTTTTCATATAAATGTTAGATTTAAAAAATTTAAATCAAGACAACAACGCTCTTCCGAGCGTTGTTGGACACTCCACGGAGTGTCCATAGATACAGCGTTGCCACATGCAATATCTAATGTTCTTATCTACATATGTAGCAAAAATTTCCTAGCAACGGCAACAGCGGCGAAGGTTAGTGTTGCATGTATTAGTGAATTACGGCCGGTGTCCCGTAGCTTAGTTCGGTCGTTGTGATTTGTGACAAGTACTTAAACGTGAAAATGAATCGAATGAAGCACGTTAGTTGTATTAAAATATACTGTATATTTTAATACAACTAACGTGCTTAACTATGAAACAAAATTATTAATAAAAAATCAGCTGTGGCCACCACAGGACCGACCGCCATTATAAAGTACTTGTATAAAATATATTCTAGCAGCAGAGTAGAAATAACTTGGCCTAATATTTTCTAACAGAGATATTATTTATCATGACCATGAAAACGTTACATATAAGTATGAAAATTTGAGACTGAAAAAATTTTACAAAAATTTACGACAAATTTTTCGAAATTTTTCGTTTCATCAAAAAACATCTCAAATAAAAGTTATTAGTTATTGCATTTATAGCAACTTTTGTTAAATACATTTTTTCGAAATATTTTTCTGTTGCTAAATATTCGCAAAAATCTTAAAATCGACACGAGTAAACTCCCATTTTTAGTCAACCGATTTTTACCAAAAGTTGATCAACTCGTGCCATTGATGGCAGAAGTTTAAATATGAAGTTACATAAAAATCCTTTTAGCCGAATTTGCTCTACACGTGTACACAGACAGACAAGCGGACGGCGGACAGATGGACAGACGGACGGACAGACAGACCGACAGACATCGTGCTAAAAATAGTCAAAACGTTATGTAGGGACCTCAATTCGTGGAGATCCATCGAAATCTCCAAATCGGTATGATCAAAATACCTCCCTTATATATGTTGGCGGTCGGTAAAAATATGGGTCCTCATCGGCCAAAATTGAATATTTCCCAACAGGATAAAAATGGAAATAGAACATTTAATAGAAAGTTTAGTGAAAAACAATATTTAAATACAAGTTGGTTGTGTGGATGTGATAAATAAAATGTTTTTTTTTTGTTTCCTGTGTTTGATTTGTTCATCAGACGCATATGAAATAAAGACAGTAAATAGTGTTAAAGATATTAAACATTGCAAAGATAAAGTTCTTAAACATAATGTGTCTCATAAACATATGCATTATCCGGTCAAATTTGTCATGCTGGGATCGGTAAATATACGATTTCAACTTGATACTGTGTATAAACGTTCAATTAAAGAACATAACTAAAAGGTTAAATCTAATACTTAAATACATGTGAATATGTGTAGGTATCTGCTTAATTAATAACCAAATATGTTATGTTTCTGACTACAAAGCATTGTCTTAATAATATTGCAATTTTAATAATAATAATAATAATAATAATAATAATAATAGAAGTAATAACTACAAAAATGATAATAATAATATTGACCATAAATCTTAATAAAAGTGCCAGATTTGTCAGTTTTTCTAGTTGCAGAACATATTTTCAGGTATTTTTTATTTATTTACTTTTTTCTCGTATAACTATATTTTAATAGATATATATGGGAAAAAAGTGTCCCCCCAAATATTTTACTCACCAGCCGCTACTGATATTCACACGAATTCAAAATAATAGGGCGACCACACTATTTCCCAGTTATCTACCATATTTCCCAGAGGGATTGATCCAAAATTCTGAAAAAATCTCAATAATGTACAATTTTGGGAACGGAATAGTTCAACAGAAATTTTTGATGAGATTAGTTTTTCGAAACATAAATTTTTTTGTGTTAACGAAAAATAATTATTTTTTAAAAATGTATTGTATGGTATCAAAATATTGCTCTTAAAAAGTATATTAAGGAACGAAAAGTACTTTTTTTAAATTTGTTTCTTTTAACACGATTTTAGCTAAAATTGTGCTAAAAAAGTTCTTATCCTAACCCAAAGGCGTTAAATTAAAAATCTGAAAAAATTATAAGTACCGTATTTTTCGGAGTATAAGACACACCTCAAATTTATAAGATGATTTTTAGAAAAATATATTTTAATGTTACCCTCGGAACATAAGACGCACCCAAAATTTGAGTTCATTTTTAGGGTTTTGTATGTATGACCAAAAAACCCTTATACCGTCATTTTGTCGTCTGTTCGGTAAAAATTGTAGTCAAACGGCTAAACCTAGAGAGTTGAAATTTGGCATGCTTATACAACTCTCTGACCCGCACATAGGAAAAATACTAAAACATCTAAAAAACATATCCCCCTAAAAATATAAACAAATATGTGCTCATCGAAAAAAAAATATTTTTTTTATAATTCTGAGTAGGGTATCAAATGAAAGCCCTTGGTACGTGGATTAACGATAAAAATTTTATTTTTGCAAAATAAATTATTTTGAAGCGATTTTTGCCAAAATTGTGCAAAATTTTTTTGTCCCACACCTTGTAGCCCAGATGGATTAAACTAAAAATCTGAAAAAATTCTAAATAATGTACATTGGTGTGAACCGGAATAGTACAACAGGAATTTTTGATCAGATTACGTTTTTGGAAAAAAACGCATTTTTTGTGATTTTTTGCTAATAATGTACACAAGTTATAGCTTTGTAACACGCTACAATGGAACGTGTATGCTGGTGTAGTGGTTTTGACGCTGGTTTTTCACCCAAGTAACTCGATCCGAAAGGGATCGAACCCTGCGAGAAGAGACATTATTTTTTGTTTTTTTTTTTTATTTTTTATATTGTTTAAATAATTTTTTCAAAATTCTAGTTATATTTTGGTAAATGTTGCATTTAATTTTTAAAAGCGTAAATTTAATAACCAGTGGAAATTGTTTAAATTATAATTTAATTCTGTTTCAATGTACACGAAATCAGAGGGGCGGAACTTATAACAACCAATGGAAGCCATAGGCGCAATTTTTAAAATTCTTAATGAACCTTGCTATATATATATAAAAAAAAAAATACTGCACATATTTAGAAACCTAAATAATGGTATTAGGCGTTCGAATTAAAATTAACAAAAAAAATATTTTAATATAAAATTTGTTTTCGCATCCAAAATAATCATCATTCACTTACTAAATACCTGCAAAACCCTGAAATGTGTGAAAATTCACACTTCACATCAATTTTTCTATGTAAAAAGGTGCGTCTTATAGTCCGAAAAATACGGTAATGTACATACATTGATCTGAGACGGAAATGTACGAGAGGAATTTTTGATAGATTGCGTTTTTGGAAAATATTGCAGTTTTTGTGTTTAGACAAAATTAATTATTTATTTAATTAATGGCTAAATTATGGTTTATAATGTTATGGATTTTTTGTATTTATGGCTAAGGTAGTATGTCTTTTTTACAATTAAAAGTATAATAAAAAAATGTAACAGTAGAGAATCGAGTTCATGTGTGTAAGGACTCTAAATGCCTACTGTTATATGCCATGACCTATTGTTTGAATTAGTTTAATTTTTTGTTTTTATGGTATCAAACAAGAATAAATCATTTTCAGTAGTGAAATATTTATAAATCAAATAACAAATTGTTAATAATGAAAACTGAAAAAAAAAAACGTATTTTAGAAGACTTAGATACGAAGCAAATGCATTTATATTTTCGCAAATTATTTAAATTTAGTTTCTATCAAAAAAATATTCTTAGACATTCAGCATTCTATTGGTATCTTACACTTATTAAATACCTACAAAACACTGAAAATTCACACTTCACATCATTTTTTTTTTTAACTGATATATTTTCATGAGTTTAATTTATGTTTCAGAGCCTAATACTCTTAAAGATCTTCAAAAACTGATGAATTCGCCGGACGAAATCAAAAATTATCGATCTCCCAGAGCAATCCCAGCAATGTCTCAAATTATATTAGTGAATTATGAGGGAAATTGGGATAGAGCTAAAATTGTCGAAATTTATGATCATGCTGAAGATATTACGCTCGAAGTAAGTAATTTGTAAGCGATTAAATAATTAAAATAAATATACAAGATAAAAATGTGAACTGTTGTAAATAATTTACAGCAGAATGCTATAAAGTAGAAATTAATATCAAATTTCAAACCACCTTGGGGAATCAAACCCTCAATCTTCGGATTTCGTTTCCCAGTCTCGCAATGCGCGTATCGCATTACGTGTCAAAGGAATTATTCCCCATTTGGCGAAGAAGTGTTTTTGTCTATTACCCTTTTCACACTAGATCTTTAAGACGAGTGAACTTAAAGTTCACCGATGTTTAAGATCGGTATGCTTTCACACTTAATGTTTAAATCTCTGGTGCTGTCATCAGCTACAGTAATTTTGTCCTTAAGTTACCGTCATGAAATTACCAGTTTTGAACTGTCTGCGCAGACGCACATTTTGAATTATTATAAACAATTAAGGATATTTCATTTCATTCTACAATAAAGGCACTACAATAAAGAATATATTACACCTGTATTAACATGTAAGTCGATAAATTTTATCTCAATTATTGTAGCTCTGTATTTTATTAAACACATTATTAAAATAAATAATTTTATTATAACAATAAGTATAAACTTCTTATAACGTCGATATAATACAGTATTCTTGTTTATCTATATATATAAAATCGTAACTAAGCTACCTACTCATAATCAACGCCCAGCTCAAACCACTGAACCTACAATCATGAAATTCAGCGAGTATATTCCCTCCATGACGTAAGCACCCACTAAGAACGGATTTTTCGAAACTCATCCTCTAAGTGGGTGAAAAGAGGGTTAAAAGGGGTAAAATGTGGTTTCACGGTTTCCTTAATATCTCTTAGGTCCAATAAGATATCGACTTGGTTTTTGCTTACAAAGATTACTCATGTAAATATTAAAAAACTTATTTCAGGATTTTGTTCTAATCGACCCCTAAAGTGTTGAATTTCTGAACAGGGTTAATTATACAACCCACCATATTCCCTGTGTTTGTTGAGTTATAAAATTCCTTTTGGCATATAGGTGTCTTCAAAATATCTCGAAATGGTATGGACAGTTTTTAAAATTTCACCCTTAAGGGGTAAATGGGAATTTTGTATTCGATTGAACATCCCTTGGACATAGGTAAATAAAATTTGTGAAGTCCCTCTATGACGTAAGCACCCACTAAGACGGAATTTTTCGAAATTCCACCCCTAAAAAGTGAAAAGGGGTGAAATATGACTTCAAGGATTCCTCAATACCTCTTAGGATCAATAAGATATCGTCTTGGATTTTGCTTACAAAGATTACCCATACAAATGCCGAAAAACTTATTTCAGGATGTTGTCCGAATAGGTTTTTGCTTATAAAAGTTACCCGTGCACATGTTTAGAAACAAACTACGAATTTTACACTAATGAGCTTCTAACGGGGTGAATCTACACCTGAGGAGAGAGTTAGCAATGTGATCTATAAAGAACCATGACTTATAATAATTGCACGATGATGGCAAACCGTCAATAAACCGTAGCGAAGCACGGGTACTCAGCTAGTGATAATATAAAATGTTGACAGCACAAATTCAAGGAGTATTTTTTTATAATAGAAATTAAGTTGGCAATGCGGGCGAAGTTTAAGACGCAGATCTCTGTCTTAAACATCGGTCGTGTTTAGACGTGGCCGTACGGTTTCACATTAGCGTTTAAAGATACATTCACTTTAACATCCGATCTTAAAGATCTAGTGTGAAAAGGGTATATGATGAGATATATATAAGTATTAAATATATGGATATTCCTATAATATTCAATTGATTTACTAATGTATTTTTTTAGTAATTTGATGAAACATCTTTGTTATAGGTACTTCTGGTGGATTACGGGCAAGTAATAACAGTCAACATTAAAGATGTCCGTGATATTAAAGACAAATACTTACAACTACCGTTCCAAGCTGTACGATGTATATTGAGTAATACAAAACACAAACAAGATCTAACCGATGAACAAATACAACAAGGTTTAGACTATATAGAAATGTGTACGCAGGACAAGATATTAAACGTTAAAATAATGTATGTGAATAAGTAAGTCTTTTCCAATTTAATTAGGAAATATGCAATTCAATAAATATACCGAGTGATCAATATTAATTGATCGTGAAATGTTCTTAAGCCTGTTTCTTTAGTTTAAGCGGAAGTAAATTTTGATATCTAGTAATTTTTATCAGTTAAATGAAACTTTTGATCAGTTTGTTTAGCAAAAACCAGCGTCAAACATTAAAAAAATAGCTCGTGACAACTTAAGAAAATTAAAATTCCATTTGGTTCTGCTTAAATGTTAGGAATACAGTCTGTTCCAAACGGTTAAGCGGAACTAAATGGGAATTTAGTTCTTTTAGGTTGTCACGAGAAGAGACCTTGCTTGGGTTATTTCATTTTTCACGTTGGTATGTCAAAATTTAAAATTCCAACAATGAAACCATGGAAACGAATGACATATGTCAAAATTAAATATTTTTTTTTAGATATTTTAATGACAAAAAAATAAATAAATGGGAAATTTGTATTAAGACTGACACAAAAAATCAAAATATAAAGAAAATGACATTTTAAAATGATATTAACCTTAACCAAAAAATGTTTATTGTAAGTATGATTTACAAAGCTTAAACAAAACGGCCGAAAGGCACGATTTAAACGATGAAAGTAACTAGATTGCAAAATCTAGTTCCGCTTAACCGTTTGGAACAGACTGTAGCTTATATTTTTATTCCATTATGTATAAAATTTTATTTCAGTAACTGCATTCAAAGATGGGCGTCTACGCGTAAACTTGAATTTTTTACGTCTACGTGTAAATTTACCGTAGACAACGTAGAGAAGTGTAGACTGTGTAGACACGTAGAATCTAGCGTAGAATAATGAAAAATGAGGTTATGTAACGTTTAAAAAAATAAAATACCGCCAGTTTTAAGCAGAAGAGGCAGTAAAGAACTCAAATTTAATATTTTTGACAGCTTCCTGATTAAAACAACTACTATCTTTTAATTTTACTTTAGTAGTTCATACAGACAGAAACTAAGTAATTTATATTGTCCATAACAACATACGATTTGTGAGATAACATTTTTGGAAACAATATATGTAATTAGAACTACATAAAATTGAAATAAACATAAACATTAAAGTAAACTATTTAAACTATTACCATTCTATTATTTCAAATATTACATTTAAACGTACTGCGCATGTACAGTTTACATTCTACATTCGACATGTAAACAAAGGCATATTCTACTTGACATGTTTACGCGTAAAATCTACATTAGTCTACATCATGTATTCTACGCGCCCATCATTGACTGCATTTTGCGAGATTCACTTAACTGAAGTTATTTATCTAAAAATATTATCCATAATATTTTGATTTAGGTATTTTGATTCAGGTTACCTGATAAAATCAGGTGACCTGATAAAATTACACATTTGTAATTAACACTTGGCCAGATGTCGGCAACATCAAAGGATACCGCACTGATAAGAAAATTCCCACGGTCTACAAAAAGTTCTCAGGTTCAATCGTTCTAATACCTACTTACCAATCTATTATGACAGCCATTAATATGACCAATGAGTGAATAATGACCATAATCGCGAATGTAATACTATAATTTTTCCACACCTATTAACACGTTGACTGCCAAGGCACGATTCAAGATTCTTGTCTCAGAAATCAATTTGATATTGCCATATTATATTATTAAATCAATGTACTACAAGTAATCACGTAGTCGGCGTCCTGGGCAAGAACGCTAACTACGAGAAAACTCGTAATTGGCAGTCAACGTGTTAAACAAATAATTAAGACTCAAAATTGATAATTTTAATGAAAGTGATAGCGTCATCCATGTTGCCTGCTACCACTGCAGTTTTGGCCCCTCCCATTGCCATTGTCAAATATGATTGGATCAGCGAGAGTGATTTATAGATATGTAGGTTTGTGATTAGCCGTACACAGTGAATTATGAAACCATAATTCACTGTAGTTGTTTATAAGTACTATTTCTCACGAAAAAAACTAATAATTACAATATAATTAAATAGGTGTGGAAAAACACTATTATACATCTGTAATTTATTATTATAAAATATATATTATGATACTCAAAAGTAAATAAATACATACAGAGCTTATAACAGAAAATTATGATAGTACGCCATTGTCCATAAGTAATGTGTATGTTGAGATTTATCAAAATCTAATTAATTCAATTACAAAATATGAATGGAAACACCCACCCACTCCCAAGAAGGAGGGAAATAACCATTTTTAGGGTTTTGTAGGTATACCAAAAAACCCTTATACCGTCATTTTGTCGTCTGTCTGTCTGTCTGTCTGTTCGGTAAAAATTGTAGCCAAACGGCTAAACCTAGAGAGTTGAAATTTGGCATGCTTATACAACTCTTTGACCCGCACATAGGAAAAATACTAAAACATCTAAAAAACATACCCCCCTAAAAATATAAACAAATATGTGTTCATCGAAAACAAAAATATTTTTTTTAAATTCTGAGTAGGGTATCAAATGAAAGCCCTTAGTACGTGGATTAACGATCAAATTTTTATTTTTGCAAAATAAATTATTTAGATGCGATTTTTGCCAAAAATGTGCAAAAAAAATTTTGTCCCACACCCTGTAGCCCAGATGGTTGAAACTAAAAATCTAAAAAAATTCTAAGTAATGTATATTGGTGTGAACCGAAATAGTACAACAGGAATTTTTGATCAGATTATGTTTTTGGAAAATAACGCATTTTTTGTGGTTTTTGGTTTACAAAGTACAAAAGTTATACCAATGTAAGACACTCACATGCATGGCGTGCGATGGCGACATGCGTTAGAGCACTCTTAAACTGGCTGGAAAACGAAGGGTTTCGAGTTCGAGTACGGAGTGAATTTTATTTTTTCTGTTTTTTTTTGCATTTTTATTATGTTGAAATTATTTTGTCAAAATTCTAGTTATATTTTGACAAGTGTTGTATTTAATTTTTAAGAGCGTAAATTTAATAACCAGTCTTATTATATGATTAACAGACGATAAATTATTTTAAAAATATCGTTCATTTGGCGTGATTACAACAAAGTAAAATTTGTCCTACACACTCAGCATACCGCCTTCACTTATTATATACCTGCGAAACCTTGAAATGTGTGAATATTCACACTTCACATCAATTTTTTAATTTTTTTATCACTATTTCTTACTTGTATTTTACAAGTGAGTACTTTTTTTTTTTTAGATCATCACTTGTATTTCAATAGCGAAGAACTTTTTTTGTCTTCCCCCCCCCCCAGAATTCCTGGGTGCGCCACTGCTACGTATCATACAATTATTAACATAATTTAATACGTTATTATCTTTAATAATAATAGTAATAATTTCTCTGTTAAAAAGGATTTAAGTATTTTGCAGTGACGGTCGGTTTGGTGGTAACCACAGCTGATTATTTTTTAATCTCTTCTAGATATAGCTGCCTACATTTGGGAGTAATTTTATATAATGAAGATGGTCAAGACGTGGGAAGAGCTCTTATCGATGCTGAGTTGCTAGAAGAAGACAGAAATACTGAAGGAGGGTGCTTAAATACCAAACAATTAGTTGATTAAGTAATATTATAAATTTGTTAATTTTTGACATAATTCTAATTAGAATTAATTACAATTTTTTTATATTTTTATAAAATCCAGTTTGACAATAAATGTTATATTTAGTTATTAATATACCTTAAATTATTATCTACAAAATCATCCTGATATTCCTATATTCTACAGAAACATACGGTTTTTACTTTGGACCACTAGAGTTAGGACCTTTGGACTTTTAGATATAAGTGGTAAGTGGACTGTACCCATAATGGTGAGCGTAGAGGTCATGAACGCTTCCCGCAAATTGTCAATTGTTTTTTTCTGTCACGATTTACGTTGCAGTGGCAAATAGGGGAAGTATTTTAAGATCGGAGCGCTATTGTGGCATACTTGGAACCTTCAATATAGACATTCGTTACATATAAACAACGTGAATTTTAATGTTTACTGGTGGTTTTTGTAATTTTGCTACAATATTAATACTTGTTTTTATGCAATTATATTTTTATGCAAACATTTTTTATAAAAAAAAGCGCGATAGAATGTCTATTTCTCTAGTTCCTAAAATCCCACCAGATGTCATATCGCTTAGCAATTTTTCCCTATGTGTTCATTAAATGATTAACGTCATTTGCCACAAACGTTCTGTAGCCGACTGCCCAGGTGCGGGAGTACGTTTTACACCCCCAAGGAACGGCCTTGCGTATTTTTTTTGTTGTTTTTTATTTTATTTTAAGGGCCTTTGCTGCTTCGGCAATTAGCCCGGCCAATTATTATTTTTGAAAATTATTTCATGCCTGAACGCGATTCGAACCCGAGACCTTAGCAACGTAGAGCACATACATGTGTTACCACTACGCTACGCCGGCCGTTTTTACTTGCCCGACCTTAATATATAAGGGGCAAGTATTGTAATCGCGAAAATTTTCGATGTCGAGATTTTGACTGATGACCACGTTTCATGGTCCAGGGAATCCAAAAAACCTATTTTCGAGGTGCCGTCCGTATGTGTGTGTGTCTGTGTGTGTGTCTGTGTGTATACACGATAACTCAAGAACGGTTTCACTTAGAGGGTTCGTTCTGGTACCAAAAAATTTTCCTGTTAATTGGGAAGAGCCCTATTGTTTTTTATGCAAATCCGAAACCGGAACCGGAAGTTATTAAACTTTAAAAATTGTGTGTGTGTGTGTGTGTGTGTGTGTGTACACGATAACTCAAAAATGAGTTCGTTCTGGTACTAAAAAATTCTCCTAACAACTGGGAAGAACCCTATTGTTTTTTATTAAAATCCGAAACCGGAAACGGAAGTTATTAAACATTAAAAAAATTCGTAACTAGTAAACCTGGACAAAAAATTCTATTGGACATAATTTGATGTATTTTTGAAGATATACCTAAATCTTTTTTTAAATTAAAAAAAAAATATGTAATTTTTTTTTTATTATTATTTTTTTTATGGGTGGGCAAGTCTAGCGGAGGTCTTCCTTCGCCACTGGTTTTGTTGGTAATTGAAATACGATATACTTAATAATTGGAATATTAGTGTTTACAGCTCCCGGACACGATTTGAGTGCACACTTTGATTATTTAATTAGCTGTCATCAGTTATCAGTATTTTGGGCTACTTTGTGCCGTTTTTATCGGTAGCTTCCGCGTGAACAATGGACACGTTATGTCATGTAAACAAGCGTTCCGCAAGCATTGGGGCGCGACCCAATTTTGGGTCGTGGAAATTTAAAAATGGGTCGTGACTTGCGATCACTTATGTATATGAAAAGCCATTGCATTCATATCTAATTTTAATGAAATTAACTACAGATTATTAAAAACTTTACAACTAAAATAAAACACTGAAAAGTAAGTGGAAGGTATATTGTATGTTTAAATATAGAATATAAAATAAAATTATTGTCCTGTACTTGCATCATTTTTTTCCAACGCACATGGGTCGCCTTATAATTTTGTTATTATTTTTGGGTCGATAGACGCCAAAGGTTGCGGAACGCTGATGTAAACATACGAGGTGTGCAAATTAAGTAACCGGACTGGCAACATTTGGGACGCGGGACTTGGAGGGGCGGCAGGTGGATATGTGATACGCCTTCAGTACGAATTTGAACTCGCTAGAGTAATTTCATTGTCTGTAGCAATTTTTTTCGTGAAACAGTTTTTTCTAGTGCGTTCTAAAAATGAGTGACATTCATTTGGAGCAACGGTGTGCTATCAGTGCAACAGAAACTTTTGCAAAACTTCAGCAGGCCTACGAGACAGTGTTTTGTTAAAGACCCAGGTTTTTTGGTGGTTTAAGGCATTTTCAGAAGGAAGAGAGTTGATTGAAGATGAATCACGCAGCGGAAGGCCTTCATCTTCAAGAACCGATGAAAATGTCGACAGAATCCGGGATCTTGTGCGTTCAGATCGTCGGTTGATAGTCAGAATGATCGGGGAAGAGTTGAATTTGACTCACACTACCGTTCATAAGATTTTGACATTGATAACGTAAATAAAATGCGTAATCAGTACAATAGCAATACAAAAATCATATGGGTAAAATCCCACTGCGGAATAGTGCCCAATGAAACTGTTGACAACTTAGCTAAAATGGCTACCCAAAATGGTCGACTAATACAACCCCCACATACACCAAATGAGATAAATAATAAAAAGATAATTGTTATGAAGGAATGGCAAAAAGAATTCTGAAAAGCAAGTGACTCAAATGGAAAGGCTTATTTTAAAGTAAATGACACAGTCAAAAAGAAACCATGGTTTTGTAGTCAAAAACTGTCACGTCAGACTATAGGGGAAAAATTTTAAGATCGTAGCGCCACGCGGAATTTTTGAAACCATTCTAAATCAGATACCACTTGACATTTACTAGTAAATAATAGCGAAAAGTGTATCAAAAAACGACAAAAAATAAATAATTGTTTGGGATTTTCTGATTTTGTGAAGTGACATTACTTGTAAACATCTAAAATACTCATACAAATCGAAATGTTATCTGATGTACACAAGTTCATGAAACGCTCACCAGATGGTAGGGTGCTTAGTTGCAAATCCCTATTGGTGACTCAAATTAACGCGTATCCCTCTAGCGGCAAAAAAGCGAACACTTCGAAAAAGGTTACTGTCATTGTTTACGTATAATTCACCATGTGTTTTATTGTTTCTGTCCATTCTCACTCCATTTATACAGCGAATAAAGTGATAAATTTAAGAAAAAAAGATTAAATACTCCTTGTTGTGTGTATGGTAGTCAATCACAGGAAGAACATCTTCGAATATTAGATTGAAAGATTATCAGTGATTCTAAAATTTTGTTTCTATTGAAGGGAATTTATACTGTTGAGATGATTTTAAACAAGTTTTTAACGTTGAATTTTTCATTTTCCCTGTCTCATATGTGCAAGAAAATCGTTTAATGTTGTGTAAATTATTGTTAATATAATTAAAACCCCTTGTTATTTCATGGGAGTGTTCCATAACTGTGTTAGTTTGCAAATATTTGACAGTTTTCTTGTGTAGAATAAATTACAAGTTCTCTTTCTATAAAATTTCTTGAGAGATGTGCAGATATTAAGTATTCAAATAAATGTTTTAAGTTCAAAGTATAACATTTTATTTTCTCTGTGAGTATAAGCCGGCACCAACATACAATATATAACCTCTGAAAATATTCATTTACAAGCAGCAAATTTTATCATAAAATGGATTCACATATATTTATACACTTTTTTAATACTCGGTTATAATTTAAATATACTGTATACAGCAAGAAAACGTAAATTAGACCAAAAATTGATTATAAACCAATACTGTTTACATACGTTGACAGATGACTATCCTTTTTCGTGTCAAAAGTTCACAAGGCGATAGTGGCGCCGTTTCGGTAATTATAGTCGCGAATAGTCAAAATATGCAGGCTGTGGTTCGACTTGTCTATGGGTTCGACCACACTAGCTGCCCCACCCATCTTGAACGCATTAAATTAATTGAAAACGGTGATTGTGACATATGTAATACACCGGCTGACCCAAACCACATGATATTCTCATGTAAAAATGTATCAGAACAAAACGACTTAATTAAAATCCTAGTCTCCGAACAAATATCTCTACCTACCAACGTACAAATTATATTGAGCCAACAAAACATAAAAATTTATAAAGCCATAGCCACATATTTAGAGTCAACTAATATTAATCTGTGATTGAATATTTTTAATATATCAATATGTTATTTTACCCCAATAAATTATTAAATCCGTTTAAATATGAATTGTCGAATTAGGATATCATACTCATTAAATAATACACACAACTCTATTGTTAAACCCCCCATGGCCCCCCATCTAAGTGTTACCAAAGTCCTGCCGTGACGGGCCTCACTGGCAAAACCCCCTATCCCGTCCACCTCCCCCTCTTGTCTAATCCCCAAGCATAATCATTATTTCGATTAGAATAGATTAAAGTGGGGAACAGAATGCAACGAGTTCTACGGCATGTTGGCGGCGTTTGGACGGCGCTATCTGTCAGAAGAAAGTTAAAACCAAGCTGTCGTACGCAAGTGCACAGAATGTGTAACGTCCTAGCGGCGTTCGAACGCCGTTGATACTGAATGTTCGTCAACTTCCAACTTTTGACGCCGTTGAACGATGACGCAGAACACCTAACTTCAGTTTTTACTGAATGGTAAAGTGTAAAGTGTATGCATAAATAACTTGCATACAACATAAATAACATCACACACAAGTCTTCATCATACATTATACTTTTAATAAAAGAAAGCGCACGTATAAACACAGATATAGGTTGTCACGTGACTCTTTGACGGCGTTAAAAATTATTGTATTTTGTGCAGGCGAAAATTCTCAACGGCGCTAACGCAACGCCGTCGCAAATGAAGGCGCGCTGACGGCGTAGCGCGCTATGCATTCTGTTCCAGGCTTTAGTAAAAATAAACATAACTAAATAATCGCATCTGGCAATGGAGAAATCTAAAAGCCAATTTCACACAAAAAAAAAAAGATTTTGACCAATGAATTGGGGATGAGAAAATCTGCGTAAAAATGGTTCCAAAAAACCTTTCACAAGACCGAGTTTTTGGCTAGTAAAAACATTTCTGTGGCTCCTCAGCCTCCCTTATTCGCCTCACTTGAGTCCTTGTGACTTTTTCCTCTCCCCAAGATTGAAAAATCACCTCAAGGGACGTCATTTTGGGACACTCGAAAACATTCAAACGTCTGTAACCCACCAACTGAAAGCGATTCCAGTATCTGAGTTCCAGCACTGCTATGAGGATTGGAAGAACCGTCTCCAGCGCTATGTGACTTCCCAAGGAAGTTATTTTGAGGGAGACAATACGCAAATGTAATTATATTCGAACAAAAAAAAATAAAAAAATTACAAACAAAATAAATAACAAAAATGATCTGTGTCCCCTAGTAGTTAAATAGATTTATGCAATTTTTTCTAAATATGATCGATTATATTTCAATTTCAAATTGAACGAACAATAATACTGAAGCCAGCAATAACAACAATAAACTTTTTTGATTGGTGAACATTTTTAAGGATTGTTAATATGTTTGTTTGATGGTTGGCTGAATTTGACAAGTTGAAAATACTGGCAAAAGTTTATATTGATGTGAAAGTTTTATGATGAATGGGTAGAATATTTTCATATATTGACAGCTACAAAAGTTAACTTAGTTTTACTTAATTTCCATTTACAGATTTATTTGACAGGCTTTTTTATTAAAAACAAAAACGGAAATTAATTAAACATTCTATAATCACATACCAGTTCGTACAATATTTCTCCCTCTATCAGATAATAAAAATAGCAAATCGTACTGATAGCTTGTCCAATAATAATAGTAGGAAATGAAAACAAAAATCCAAAACACAAGCCCCCTCTGAAGGTCCAATGACATGAAAATTTAACAAATTTGTCATAATCTTACAGCAAAATAACTTACGTATGTTACAATAATAATAAGCTATATTTTATTATGATTAGTGTTGAAATTAACGGAAAATGCATATTTACATGTTATTTTAGGTTTTCCCAGGTATAATCAAGAAATCTTTATTCCGTCACATGAGTCTATTCGTTCGGTACAAATTGTGGCCAAGCGGCTGATTTAAAGAACTGAACATATGTAAGAGAAATATTGAGACTTCAAAAATATATCCCGCGAAAAATATAAATAAATATGTATTTATCGAAGAAAAAATCAAGTGAAAGTTTTTGATACATGGATTAACAATTACATTTTTTAGGTCTTTGTAGGTATGACCAAAAAACCCTTATACGGTCATTTTGTCGTCTGTCTGTCTGTCTGTCTGTTCGGTAAAAATTGTAGCCAAACGGCTAAACCTAGAGAGTTGAAATTTGGCATGCTTATACAACTCTTTGACCCGCACATAGGAAAAATACTAAAACATCTAAAAAACATACCCCCCTAAAAATATAAACAAATATGTGCTCATCGAAAACAAAAATATTTTTTTTAAATTCTGAGTAGGGTATCAAATGAAAGCCCTTAGTACGTGGATAACGATCAAATTTTTATTTTTGCAAAATAAATTATTTTGATGCGATTTTTGCCAAAATTGTGCAAAAAAAAAATTGTCCCACACCCTGTAGCCCAGATGGTTTAAACTAAAAATCTAAAAAAATTCTAAGTAATGTATATTGGTGTGAACCGAAATAGTACAACAGGAATTTTTGATCAGATTATGTTTTCGGAAAATAACGCATTTTTTGTGGTTTTTGGTTCACAAAGTATATATATTATACCAATGTAAGACACCCACATGCAAGGCGTGCGATAGCGTAACGCACAGAGTACAGTTAGAGCACTGGTGTCGTAAGCTAAAATTCGCTGGAAACGAAGGGTTTCGAGTTCGAGTACGGAGTGAATTTTATTTTTTCAGTTTTTTTTTGCATTTTTATTATGTTGAAATTATTTTGTCAAAATTCTAGTTATATTTTGACAAATGTTGCATTTAATTTTTAAGAGCGTAAATTTAATAACCAGTCTTATTATATGATTAACAGACGATACGTTATTTTAAAAATATCGTTCATTTTGCCGTGATTACTACAAAGTAAAATTTGTCCTACACACTCAGCATGCCGCCTTCACTTATTATATACCTGCTTAAATATCCCGAAGGGTTTCTTGACATTTTTTTATAAACAGAAAAGGGGAAGAGAGTATATTTTACATTTTTAAATATATTTTTCCCTTAAATAAGCTCAATTGATTTTGATTACCGCTTCAGGGGCCACAAAATATAAGGTTTAGGGCCGTATGCGGCCCGCGTGCCCTCGAAATTTGATTCCTTCCCAAGACAAAATCCTGACTGCGCCACTGATTATTGCAATAAGATTATATAATTAAAGAGTAGCGCAAATCGATTTTTGGCTCTCTTGCAAAATAGAAAAACAATTTGCTATTATAGTTATGGGACAGAAGAAGTTTTTAATTAATTTTGCAATTAATATTTTTGTGCGTACTAAACCAACATCCCAATATTTTTCTATTTGCGTCATTATTAATTTATCTAATTATATTTTTATAAATTAATATAAACAATTAAACCGATAAAAGTGTAATAATACTGGGGTAATAAATAACTGGATATATTCTAGCGTAAGCAGCCGTAAGCGTGGAAAAATATTGACAGACATATATATGAAGTGGATTCTTATCTAAATGAGCTCCTATGTTAATGAACAGAAGCACTCGTGTTTATCAAATCATCCACTAAAAGCACACAGATGTTTAAATTTATTTTCAAGTACCTTTTCCAGGGATGTGACAACATTTACATTTACGTGAAAAAAATCTGCACTCTTGTTAAAAAACATTAAAGAGGAAAAACAAAGGTTTTGTATATTAATTTAATTAATAATAAAGTAAATTATTTTTTATGTTTTACGCATTCTTATAATTTTCTACATTTTCTTTGCCATTTTGTCCTCTTGCATCCCTACCATGTGTCCATCTAGTGTTTCCACCTCTGGATTTGTCTTAAAAGGAATAGGCAAGTCTTTAAAGAAATATTTGAAATAAATGTTGTAACACTCAAAACCTATCAGGACTATTAAATCATGTTTATCCAATGCAAATTCTAAAAAAAATTGTTTTATTTAGTCTTTTCAGAACATTTGTTGAATGTAGAAGTAAATTTAAACTTAAAAATAAATATGCGTCCAAAACATGTTGCGCGAGCCATTGCTCTGATGAAGAGAATTGCAGCATACGGTAAATCGCAAGTGTAATGAATATTCTTCGAAGTACCGTTGCTCATGCTATCAGACGATATCGGGAGACAGGACACAGGAGCCACCAGCTACCGAGAACATCGTTTTATTATAACATCTGTACTCCGTGACAGAGCATTAGCAGCAACTACCGTCGCTCAAGATTTGGAAAATGCTACAAGAACAGCAGTTTCTGTGAAAACAGTACGTAGAAGAATAACAGAGTAGGGACTAACGTCACACAGACCTGCACATGGCCCATTGTTGCCCGCAACTCATCGGACTGCAAGACTACAGTTCGCCCGTAGTTATACGAACTGGAATAATGAGGAATGGAGCAACGTTATGTTTTCAGATGAGTCCAGATTTTGCCTCAGATCACCTGATGGAAGCGAGCGAGTGTGGATAAGGTCAAATGAACGATTTATACCCTGCTGTTCTCCCAAACAACCATTTGGCGGTGGTAGTGTAATGGTGTGGGTTGGCATTTCTCGAGATGCTAAGACGTACCTAGTTTTGGTCGAACATGGGGCTATGACGGCTTCCCGGTATATTCAGGAATGTTTGGCCAATTATGTTCTACCATTTGCTTCATTTGTAGGTCAAGATTTCATATACATGCAAGATAACGCTCCTCACACGTTGCGAGAATTGTCACGGAGTATCTAGATGAAGTCGAAATTCGTCGATTGCCGTGCTCGAAATCCAGTCATAAATCCCATTGAACACGTATGGGATATGTTAGGATGAAGACTTCGGCTGCACCGACCACCCCCACAAACCCTTCAGGAACTTCGAAGGGTTCTTTTAGAAAAATGGGACTATATATCCCAAGAAAAGTTTTGTAATCTAATTCTAAGTATGCCACTGTGACTAAGAGCTGTTATAAGAGCTAAGGGAGGTAATACCCGTTATTAGCAACCCTTTGCTAATGCAAATGTATAGAATTTTTATTTTTGTTTTTACCTATTTTCAGATTTTTTAAAATTTTATTTTGTGTAATATTATTAGTAAAAGGTTTGTTAATAAAAAATAATATTTTTGTGCTGCCTTCTTATTATACAATAGCTAAAAATGCATTAACAGCTAAATTAGGGCTATTTGCAGCTTTTAAATCAATATTTCAAAGTGTCCGGTTTTTTTTTGTCCGCGAGTGTATATGGAGGCATATTTTTGAAAATATTTGAAGAGCCTATTTCCAAAACGTCTCTTATCCAATATTCTAAAAATTCATTTTATTGTTTTATTGGTAACATTGATGCCACATTTTTGAAAAAACACCATAATTTCTTACTAAACCGACCTAATCGCTTGTTTCCAAAACGTTTCTTGTCGACGACATAAAAGGGCAAGATGGTAGACGTGCAGTGACTGAAGTTGTGGGAACAAATCATCTCTAGTCCTACGATACTTTGCGCGGTATACACCTTTTGCATTCATTTACTAAAAATTTCAAGACAACGGAGTGAATGATTGAACGTTTTTAGCTTGAACTTGGAGCGTTGGGAGTTAACTTCAAAGCACCAAGTAGAAAAACGGAGTAGTTGGAGTACTTAACAATTTTGGTGGTGAACTTCTGACAAATACAAATTTAGAAAACCTTAAAAATGGAAGGTTTAATTTATATATGTGTAATTTGCCAGTTTACTACTTCAGAACTACATATATAGGGTTCAGAAACCAATCAGTGTAAGCCAATCAACATTGAAAATGAGATAATAAAGTAAAAAATACCAATGCTTGCAAAGATACAGAAGAATATTTTGTTTGAGTACGCTAAGCGCTTTTACAAGTAAAAATGCTTAGCTAAACTCACAAGTTAGTCAAATGCCATAGCAAGAGCAAGGGGGGGGGGGAGTAAAAATCTTTTCTAGTCTTATAAATGGAACCCTCTTATAACTTAGAGTTACTTATGTATGGTAAGAAGCCTTAAGTATATTTGGTAAATGGAAAGCAGGGACCCTAATTGTCAAAATTTCAGCATAATTATCTGTTTTAAGAACTAATGTGAACAATTGTTTTTTAAAGAATTTAAATGAACAGTTTATTTTTCAATTTAAAGTTAAAAAACAAATATAGAATTTTAGATAAAAATCCAATTTCTTTCAATTTCCGCAGTTTTGGGAATTCGTTTACCTCGTTCACAAATTTAAATTTCCGGTTTAAAAACATAAGTGGGTACAGAGTTTTACTGAAAATCTTCTTTAGTTAATTGAAAATGAACCATATTACCTATATTTTCATATATACCACAGCAAAAATGAAGATTTATAACCAAGAGATTTTTAAATTCATAAGTTATCGTAGACTGGTAAAATGTGAATTCTAGCTTAAAGCTACACTGGGCGAGTTTATTAGCTACTCGCCGCCGAGTAAAGTTGTGAGCGTATTGCAACTAGCTTAGCGGGTGTCCATAATACAATAAGGTTTAATATATGAAGGGGAGGACCACTTTTTTATCGATATAAATCAGGTCTTCGAACCGTTATTTTTTTCGTTATTTTTTCGTTCCGGTTCAATTAAAGTAAAATATATCAGTTCGGTTCCGGTTTTCGATCCGGCAAAAATAACGTTTTTTTTCGGTTTTCGGTTCAGTTCCGAGAGATAAATTTTTAAATGCTTTAATTTGTATTAGAAATTTATTTTCTACTATAATTTAGAAGAACATTTTATTCCTTATTTTGTAATAATCATATCAAGGCCGCTGCCAGGGAGGGGATTCTGGGCGTTCAATCCCATTTTTAGGGTTTTGTAGGTATGACCAAAAAACCCTTATACCGTCATTTTGTCGTCTGTCTGTCTGTTCGGTAAAAATTGTAGCCAAACGGCTAAACCTAGAGAGTTGAAATTTGGCATGCTTATACAACTCTTTGACCCGCACATAGGAAAAATACTAAAACATCTAAAAAACATATCCCCCTAAAAATATAAACAAATAGGTGCTCATCGAAAAAAAATATGTTTTTAAAATTCTGAGTAAGGTATCAAATGAAAGCCCTTGGTACGTGGATTAACGATTATATTTTTGCAAAATAAATTTTTTTGAAGCGATTTTTGCCAAAATTGTGCAAAAATTTTTTTTGTCCCATACCCTGTAACCCAGATGGTTTAAACTAAAAATCTGAAAAAATTCTAAGTAATGTACATTGGTGTGAACCGGAATAGTACAACAGGAATTTTTGATCAGATTACGTTTTTGGAAAAAACCCATTTTTTTGATTTTTTTGCTAATAATGTACACAAGTTATAGCTTTGTAACACGCTACAATGGAACGTGTATGCTGGTGTAGTGGTTTGGACGCTTGCGTTTCACCCAAGTAACTCGATTCGAAAGGGATCGAACCCTGCGAGAAGAGATAATATGATTTTTTTTGGCAAATGTTGCATTTAATTTTTAAAAGCGTAAATTTAATAACCAATGGAAATTGTTTAAATTATAATTTAATTCTGTTTCAATGTACACGAAATCAGAGGGGCGGAACTTATAACAACCAATGGAAGCCATAGGCGCAATTTTTAAAATTCTTAATGAACCTTGCTATATATAAAAAAAAAACTGCACAAACTTAGAAACCTAAATAATGGTATTACGCGTTCGAATTAAAATTATCAAAAAAAATATTTTAATATAAAATTTGTTTTGGCATCCCAAATAATCATCATTCACTTACTAAATACCTGCAAAGCCCTGAAATGTGTGAAAATTCACACTTCACATCATTTTTTTTTTACTTATCAGTTAAAAAAATTACTATTTTTATCTGCTGTTCAGTTTAAAAAATAATCTTAAATAAAATGTATTTTATATTCACTCACATAAACATTATCTGAACTGAAATAATCCGATATTTTTTTTTTCGGTTCAGTTCCGGTTTTCGTTCCGACAAAAATAACGTTTTTTTCGGTTTTCAGTTTTCGGTTCAGTTCCGGTTCGAAACCCTGATATACAGTCTGTTCCAAACGGTTAAGCGGAACTAAATGGGAATTTAGTTCTTTTAGGTTGTCACGAGAAGGGACCTTGCTTGGGATATTTCATTTTTCGCGTTGGGATGTCAAAATTTAAAATTCCAACAATGAAACCATGGAAACGAATGACATATGTCAAAATTTAATATTTTTTTTTTTTTATATTTTAATGACAAAAAAATAAATAAATGGGAAATTTGTATTAAGAATGACACAAGAAATCAAAATATAAAGAAAATGACATTTTAAAATGATATTAACCTTAACCAAAAAATGTTTATTGTAAGTATGATTTACAAAGCTTAAACAAAACGGCCGAAATGCACGATTTAAACGATGAAAGTAACTAGATTGCAAAATCTAGTTCCGCTTAAGCGTTTGGAACAGACTGTAAATATTAATGAAAATATGATGGTTTTGAATTTTACGCGCTTCCATCTTTCACAGTTCACGAAATATTCCCAAAATGAACCGAGTACTTAGTTTAATACAAAATTAAAAGCATATTATTTTATTTAAGCATATCTGGGGGCTAGAACAGCTTTTAGGTGGGCTCTGGCTCCCTGGACCCCTGCTGGTGCCCTGCTAAAGATGAAAATCAGAATGACAGGTACTGGTTATTAATATATTCCAAACTAATCAGTTTGTATTAAATAAAATAAAATCAAAATATTGATACATAATTTAAAATATGTGATTTATTGACTCTTAATCCTTTTTGCGTAGATTCTGTAAAATTTATGATTTATTTAATTTGAAATTATATAGATGATGGAATGGATAGATAAGAGATAATTGCTGTGATTGGCTGTGGAGGTGGGAAGGACTGGGATATATAAAGCCGATGTCCTGCCGACAGGACACTGTGTAGTGATTCTAATCTCATCATGAGGCTAGCTGTTCTTACCTTATTTTTAGTCCTAGTGACTGTCAATGCATATCCCAGAGAGGTAAGGCATTTATATTTGAACTAGCTGTCGTACCCTTACTTCGTACGGATTTTGTACATTTTTGCTGTAATACAGGCACTTCTCGACTTACGACGGGTTCCGCAACTTCGGTCTTAAGTCGAAATGGTTGTAAGTCGAATTTTATATAAATAAAAATATATAATTATAATTGACATATGTACATCAAAATTAATAGCTAGTTATTACGATATTGTGCCTGATTGTTTATTTATTTGGACGACGAACGCTAAATATATGATATATATTTGACGAAAACTATAAAAAATTTATACATTATTTTAATTTGTTTATGAAATTTATTCGTCGTAAGTGCGAATGGTCGTAAGTGAGGTGATCGTAACTCGAGAAGTGACTGTATATGTTAATTGAGATATTTCAGTTTCAAGTAGAACACAAAATAATCGTTTCTTTATTTTAAATAACTGTTTAGTATATATTTTTGATGTTAAGTGAATAATAAGTGCTGTACGTTTATAGGTAGCTCTACCCGTAGCTTCCCAAATATATCTCTAAAAACTATATTAAACAGAACGAAAAAGTTTCTTTTCTCATATTCATTTTTACAAGTAACACTCCCATTACTTCTTATTAAAATCTTCATATCTTCTTATTAAAAACTGTATTAAAGAGAAACCAGTGGCGAAGAGAGGCCTCCGCTAGACTTGCCCTCCCATAAAAAATAAATAATAAAAAAAAAAATAAAAAAAAAAAATAAAAAAATAAAAAAAAAATTTAGGTAAACCTTCAAAAATATATCAAATTATGTTTTATATAAATTTTTGTCCAAGGTTTGGTTTACTAGTTATGAATTTTTTAAAATTTTAAAGTTTAACAACTTCCGTTTCCGGTTTCGGATCTTTATAAAAAACAATTGTCTTCTTCCCAATTAATAGAAGAATTTTTTAGTATCAGAATGTACTCTCTGAGTTGAACCGTTCTTGAGTTATTGTGTATACACACACACAGATACACACTGACATACGGACGGCACTTCGAAAATAGGTTTTTTGGATTCCATGGACCATGAAACGTGGTTATCAGTCAAAATCTCGACATTTTCGCGATTACAATACTTGCCCCTTATATATTAAGGTCGGGTAAGTAAAAATGTTTCCTCATATACATTTTTGATGTAAAGTGAATAATAAATGCGATATTTAAAAAGTTAAGTTTTAGGGTGTACCGCATAACTCCCCAAATATTCAATAAATCGAAAAATATATACAACAAAAAAGATTTACTTTCTTATTATAAACAATTTTTGTTTTATACATTTTTGCTGTTAAGTCAATAATAAGGGAGATATTTCAAAAGTTTAATTTTAGAGGGTGTGACCCCTTACTAACCAAATATTTATCAAATGAAAAAAATGCATTGAAATAAAAGGTTTGTTTTCTTATTATAAACAATTTTTGTCGTATACATTTTTATTAATTATAAGTCAATAATAAGGGAGATATTTCCAAAGTTTAGCTTCAGAGGGCTCCCCTAACTCCCCAAATATTCATCAAATGAAGAAAATACATTGAAATAAAAGATTTGTTTTCCTATTATAAACAATTTTTGTTTTATACATTTTTACTGTTAAGTCAATAATAAGGGAGATATTTCCAAAGTTTAGCTTCAGAGGTTCCCCCCACCCCCCTAGCTCCCCAAATATTCATCAAAAACATGCATAGAAATAAAAGATTTGTTTTCTTATTATAAACAATTTTCGCTATATACATTTTTGCTGGTAAATCAATAATTTGGGAGATTTTATTAAGTTAAGCTTCAGGGGGTCCCATTAACTTCCCAATTATTCTTCTAAATGAAAATATGCATAGAAATAAAATATTTGTTTTCTTATTATAAACTATTTTTGTTATACACATTTTTGCTGTTGTCCATAATAAGGGAGATATATGTAGATTTTAGTTTTAGGTTGTCTCCCCGTAACTCCCCAATATTTACCTAATTGAAAAATGCATAGAGCAAAAAAGATTTGTGTTCTTATTCTAAACAATTTATATTGTATTTATTTTTCTGTTAAATCAATAGTAAAGGAGATATTTTAAGTTTCTTAATAACAGTTTTAACCCCGAAACCCCCCTAATATAAAAAAATGAAATGCGTTATAGCCTATGTTCGAATCCTGGTTCTATTTTATCATTGTACCAAATTTCATAAAAATATGTCCAGCCGTTATTGTGGGAATCCAGGACAGACAGACAGACAAAAATTGATTTTTTTTGCGGATATTGTCGTATAATCATCAGAAACGTGTAGAACCAAATATGAGACCAAAAACAGCTATACAGATCAATTCTGTAAAAAGTTACTGTGTAATAACGTTACTACAAGATAAAATATTATAAAAAGTATAATGACTTTCATTCATGATAGTAAATGACCTTGCTCATAGTGAAAAATTTAGTTACTATTATCATAGTAACTGAGTTACAGAATTGGTCTGATAGCCTCCAATTTTAATATAGATATTTAGTTATAAATAAATAAATAAATAATAAATATTTTCATAAATAACTATAAATTACTAATAAATAAAACTATTTCTAATAAATTTAGAAATAGTTTTGGGTGTTATATATTGCTTTTTAGCTAGACGGCCTCTAGCAGTCACGGGGACAGTGGCAAATATGTAATGTGGGACCCTCGAAAAATACACAAACCAAAAAAAAAAAAAAAAGTAAAAATAATAACGCTTCCATAATATGCAAAAACTAGTTACTTTATTGTAAACTAGCTGGAACCCGGTAATGTTTCAAAATATTTTAATTTATTAATACGTATTTTGACTTATGATGCCATCATCAGAATACAAAGATATATGTAATACAACAACCGGAATAGTAAAACAGTAATTCTTGAACAGATTATTTTTTCGAAAATTAACCAATTTTTGTTAAAAAAGATATAAAAAATATAATTTTTCATTAAATATGTATATATAATGGGGCATCAAATGAACGTTCTTGAAACATAGATTACGGGTAAAAATAACCCCGTTTAGCGCTATTTCGATTACACTCTAAAATATAAAAAACTATCCTGTGCGTTATCCGAGTTCTCTCCAGATTAAATTTCTATGTAGGATGTTCCGCATCTATTTTAACGCTTGCTATTAGCATTTGTAAACGGAAATGGACGCGTGATCTGAACAAACGAAAGCCATTGTTCCTTCTAAATTGAAAAAGTATTTACTTTAACAGTTAATTAAATCATAAATAAATATACTGTTTACAAACTTTTATTTAAAATATTTCTAGATTATAACAAATGTAATATTGATTAGAATAGTTGGAATAGTGGTATGTAAATTAATTATTATTATTATTATTTGCAGAATTACGAACGGGACGAAAATGTTAAACGTAAGTAGATTTTAAAATATTTAAATTGTAAAATACTTAAAATATTTAAGCTGTAAAGAATTGCTTTTATTATTATATTTTATAATTTTGTAAAGAATATTTTTAAAATATTTGAAATATTTCTTAAGACCTATGTATATAAAAATTAATCCACTAGACGACGAATGGACTTGAAGTCCCATTTAACCGGGGATGTATCCAGTGGTGTAGTTTAAAATTTCGGGCCCCAAACAAAAGAGAGCCCTGCGCGGATTCGCTTTTCTATATCCGCATCCGCGCATCCATGAATTATTCAAATCAAATCATTTTATTGAAGCTGATTGTACATGTAGTATATAGTAGCTTACGCCAATATAAACAATAATAAGTTTAAAAATTTTACGACACTAATCGTATCTACAAATTCAGAGACGCTACAAAACGCTCCTTCAAGCAGTATGTTTTTAGACCTCTTTTGCATTTGACATTGCAGCTATTTCTGAGCACAGCTGGCAGGGCAATATAGACGCAGGGAAATGATTAAAACGATTTGATCAAATCCCTAAGGTAGATGATCAATTCACGGAAGATGTTAAAATTACAACTCTGTGGGGTGAAAGTAATGCCAGGTCTACATTGGTAGAGTAAAAGAGCTAGTCCCTAAAGTCTAGTGTCTAAGAGCTAGTCCCTAAAGAGATCCCTAAAGAAAGTAATGCCAGGTTTACATTGGTAGAGTAAAAGAGCTAGTAACTAGCGCAAGTACTACGCGCTTTACTCTACTATCTTATTTTCAGTATAGTAGGTGTTCATACGCAATTGACATACATAAAGTCTTCTTAATACATATATCCCATTTATTTATTTTTTTGTCATTAAAATATGTAGGAAATATAATTTAATTTTCACATGTCATTCGTTTCCA
Source organism: Liopterus haemorrhoidalis (assembly GCA_963971575.1). Taxonomy (NCBI): domain Eukaryota; kingdom Metazoa; phylum Arthropoda; class Insecta; order Coleoptera; family Dytiscidae; genus Liopterus; species Liopterus haemorrhoidalis. The sequence continues at coordinate 64,449,137 of OZ020613.1, forward strand.
TGGTTTCATTATTGGAATTTTAAATTTTGACATTCCAACGTGAAAAATTAAATAACCCAAGCAAGGTCCCTTTTCGTGACAACCTAAAAGAACGAAATTCCCATTTAGTTCCGCCTAACCGTTTGAAACAGATTGTATCTTATTTTCTGGATAGTAAGTGTCAAAATACATTTGACATCTTCACTGTGATTTTGTAGTGAAATTATCTTTTTGCAAAAAATAGTTTATGAATGTGGATATATGTACATAGTCGCCGGCGTGATGCCATTAAAAAAATGGTTTTTGAATTACATCATTTCTTGTGGAGAAAATAATTGATTGTCTTATTGATGTAATCGGTACAGAATATAAGCCTACACGAAAATGGGTTAAAAAATGGATTGATAGAAGAACTACCCATGGCGCATCAGTCCTATTTTGTGAATTAGCCGTGGAAGATCAAAAAGAGTACAGACTGTGTTTAAGAATGACACCAGATGATTTTAAGTCTATTAAATTTAGTTAGTCCATTAATACAACGAACTGATACACTATTAAGGGATGCGATTCCATCAAAAATAAAATTGGAATTAACGCTTTATTTCCTAGCCACAGGAAATAGTTATTGTAGTCTACAACATTTTTTTCGTGTATCAAAGGCAGTTATTTCACAGATGATTTCAAAAATCATCAATTAATAAATCAATGTTACGCAATTTATGTAAATAAATTGCAAGTTACCTGAAATGGTTTTTTTTCTATTTCTTATGACAGATTACCGCTTGCCGCCAATTTGAAATGAATCAATTTTGCGTAGTGGGGGAAAATAAAGTAGCTAGTAAATACGTCGACGAGCTAGCTGCTATCCTAGTCCAATTACTAGAAGCTAGTACTAGTCACATTGTCAACTGTTTACACAGGGATAGTAACTAGTTCCTAGTTACTTGCGCTAGTTATTACCTCTTTTACTCTACCAATGTAAACCCGGCATAAGTGATTTGATCAAATCCCTTAACTGTTTTAGTGAAAAGATAAAATAAAAATAGTTATTAAAAAAAACACCATGCCACTGGAAACTAATCAGACAGTTGCCTAAAGAAAGTTTTACCGATATTTAAACCGATGATGACACCGGCACTGGTTTTACCGGTCTTAATTTCCGGCCGTGGACCGATCCTTTTTCCTGAGTTTGGAACCGGATTTTTCGGTATGCGAGAGTGTTTTATTGCCTCATTACTTACCATTTTTTTGTTAGTCCCTTAGATTTTAGGATATTAGCAGCTTGAAATTTATTTTTTTCGGCACGATCCTATTAAATATTCATATTTAAATTAAAGTTATCTACATTTTTTCCTCTTATTATCCTTATCAAATATATATATATATATATACTCGAAATATTAAAATTATAAACTAATTTGAGTAGATTACTTTTATCTAGGGCGGTCGTAAATAATTTTATGACAGTATCTAGAGAGCTGGATTAGTGTAATATATTCTGTCGGCTTTACTACAGTCTAGTTGACAAAAACATATGTTTTTATTCTTTTCCTCATTGCTCCTTTTTCTGTAATATATACCACCATATGCGAATAGGAAAATCCTTAAATGAGACATGAATTTAATAAAAATATTCAGACAGTTTTGAACAGCTTTTGGTGGCAGAACTGTACAACGTATAGCTTCAGAGCTCTTTAAATTAAGAGGTTGTAGACCAAGGATGTCAAACTGGCGGCCCACGGGCCGCATGCGGCCCAATACTTGCATTTAAGTGGCCCGTAACGACTTCTTATACTATAATAATTTTTTATACTATGTATAGTATAAACATTTATTTGAACGAAAATACCTCGTGACAGAAGCTGTCCGGGCTGCGGCGTCAAGACTTAGGCAAGGGCGGAAAACCAATAGTCAGGCAATAACTGTTGCAGTTAGCCGTGCGATAGTCGGTAGATCAGTGATTCCCCGTGATTCCAAATAATACTCTCGTAAGCAGAGCTTTCAAATACCACTTTTCTATAGGTGCAACTGCTGTGTACAGTACCACTACGCTGATTTCGACCCGTTTTTGTTTTGTTGTTCGATAAAGCAAATATTTTGGCAAAATTTAATTGTTCTTATTTAAATGTTATTTCCTTACTTCCTTCAAATAAATATTCAGAAAAATGGAGGAAAATAAAAAACAGAATAAGTAACAATATAAATATAGGCTATTCCAAACGTTGAGATGGAACTAGATTTTGAAATCTAGTAATTTTTATCTATTAATTTGGACTTTTGGTCATTTTGTTTAAGCTTTGTAAATCATACTCACATTGCAAATTCTAGATTAAATTGATTGTTATTATAAAATGTCCGTTTCAATAATTTTAATTTTTTGTCATTCTTAATAAAAATTTCCCATTTATTATTATTATTATTATTTTGTCTTCAAAATATGTGAAAATGTATTCAAATTTTTAATAAATGTCATCGTCTCTATGGTTTCACTGTTGGAATTTTTAATTTTCACATACCAACGTTAAACTTGAAATTATCCAAGCAAGGTTCCTTCTCGTGACAACCTTTAAGAACAAAATTCCCATTTAGTTCCGCCTAAACGTTTGGAATAGCCTGCCTGTACATAACGTGCGGCCCGTGTAAATTTTACTTGTTAGAAAAATGGCCCGAGGATGAAATGAGTTTGACACCCTTGTTGTAGACTGTGCTTTGTTAGCTGTAAGTTATGTTTCTATGCATTCTTTTTAACGTTGCTCGTACCGTTCATAGCAAATTAGAAATTAATATGTTACGAATAGTCCGCCAAATTTTGAAACCAACTATTTAGCTTCGTAAAATATTTTATATGTATTATCGTTCTTATAATTCTGTTCTCTTAGATTTTAACTACCTAATTATCTAAATTGATCATATTTATTGTCCGTCTTTGTAATTTTGAGCAAGATTTGTTAATGATGACATTATTTTAGGTTATGTAAAGGCATTCGATAACTACGGTGTCACTGATAGAATGCGATAGCTAATGTGTTTATATGTCTGTCTCATTAAAACATCTCACTAGCTATAAATTTAGAAAATTATGCGCGATCCACAACAGACAGCTTATTAAATTTGGAGGTCTGAACGGTTTCACATCTTACCATATGAGAAACTTTCTGGTGACAGTGAACAGTCCATAAGCTACACTGCATAAGCTATTGATTTGAGAGCTCTGAATGCGGCTTTAGGCTGAACTAGATTTTGACAACTAGTAATTTTTGTCGATTAAATGAGGTTTTCATTCATTTTGTTTAGTAAAAGCCGTCTTCAATCAGGAAAAAGTGAGCTCGTGACTTCTTCTTCTTGTTCTTTGGGCACTATCAGTCAGGTTGGCCTCACTCACATAAGCCCACATCTCGATCTATTCATTGTCAAGTCTTGCCAAGTACCCTGTATGCCAATACTTGTCAGATCTTCTGTTAGCTGATCTCTCAATCTCTTACGAGGTCTTCCCACTGGTCGACGGGTCTTCAATCTTCCTTCCCATATCTTCCTAACCAGTGGCGCACCCAGGGGGGGGGGACACTTCCCTGTAGTTTTATCCACTCTCCAAGAAGGATGGAAAAACCAAATTTTTTAATTTTTTATCATCATGGTCTTAGGTAAATATATAGATATGGATTTAAAAGTAGAAATGTGGACTTTTTTTTGGTCATCACTTGTATTTCAGAACCGAGGAGCTTTTTTTTATATCATCACTTTTTTTTGTCTAACGCCCCCCCCCCCCAAATTCCTGGGTGCGCCACTGTTCCTAACCATTCTATCCTCCCTCATCCTCATAACGTGTCCTATCCACTGTAATCGTCTGCCTCTGAGTTCTTGGGTGATACTTGGCCTTGAGTACAGTTCTCGGATATCTTTGTTCTTACGGATTCTCCATTAAATTTTATTTGAACAATATTTTTATAATTTTTACCGACCGCCAACATATATAAGAGAGGTATTGTGATCATACCGATTTTGACATTTCGAGATTTCGATGGATCTCCACGAATTGAGGTCCCTACATAACGTTTTGACTATTCTTAGCATGATGTCTGTCGGTCTGTGTGTCCGTCTGTCCGTCCGTCCGTCTGTCTGTCTGTGTGAACGTGCAGAGCCAATTCGGCTAAAATAATTTTAATGAAACTGCATATTTAAGCTTTTGACATCAATGGCACGAGTTGATCAACTTTTGGTAAAAATCGGTTGACTAAAAATGGGAGTTTACTCGTGTCGATTTTAAGATTTTTGCGAATATTTCACAACAGAAAAATATTTAGAAAAAAATTATTAAACAAAAGTTGCTATAAAAGCAATAACTAACAACTTTTATTTGAGACATTTTTTGATAAAACGAAAAAAATTTATGAAATTAAAACTATTCAAATTTTGCGTCCCTTACACCCTAAAACCGACAAACCCTAGTAAGTATTATATATTATATAAGGGTGTATTTTGTATGATAGTTTGTGTGTATGTGAGTGTGTGTGTACATATCTCAAAGTAATTTGTAAAGCACTTGAAATAAATGTAAATACCATGTTTCAGCACTTCAAATAAAGTTTTAATTTCTTGTATCTACATGCAGTGTAAATAAATTAAATGCTACAAAGCTTCTGTATATACAGCACAATGTAAGTAAAGTTATATTATATAGTTTTCCATAACTCTTTATTAAAAATATAGGTCATACAGACATATTATATACTACAGAATGTCCAAATAAAATGTATTCACGTTTTCATTGTTTATTATTATGTTTATTTTTATTAATTCAAGTTTGTAATATGCATTAACACAGGTATTTAATAGTTATTTAAACATTAAGGGCCGGTCTTTCCACCTTCAGATAAAGTGTCTGGTAACGTTATCTGACGGATAAAAACAATAAAGCGTCTTTCCACCTTCAGATAAAGTTATTCCTACGAATAAACTATGCTATCTGGCAGATAAGTTATTCGGTAGTCAAAGTAGCGATTAAGTAACAAATAAGTGCTGTCACTGTCAAAAAGTTAGTAATTAAATGATTTCTTGGAACAATAAATTGCAAAATGGACTTGAAAAAATATAATTTGTTTGAATTTTATTATTTGCAGAACAAGTATCTCGTGCAATATCCAGCTTATGTCATTTTATCTTATTTCATTTGTATGCCTTGTACGGAAAATGAAATACCCAAATTTCAACGAGTATTTTACGAAATTGTCCGGTATCCACGAGTCGTTGCAGCCTGGGATGAAATGTTAGTGAAACTGCTTTCTTCTGTGAAAAAAAGGCTGAAATAAACGACGTCGAGAAGGATATTTTATATTAAACGTTATCCACGCCTTACAACACATTGTTTAATAATTCTAATATTCGCTTCGAATTTGAGTAATAAGATTATAATTGATATAGTAGCAACTGCACTATTACGCAACTTTTCCGTTACAAGAATGGATATGAAGAACCACCCACAAAAGATCAGTACTGTGTCGGTGACGTACCAGAAGAAACTGATTACTCAGAAAAAATTAAAATGAAAGAATACTCCGTGATTTAATTTCTTATTTTCAAATTTATTATAACTTATTTTGTATTTACATCAATCATAATAAAATTAAAAAATTAAATAAACGTAGAACAATTATTATTAATATCTACTATCTATTTTTCATCCCCCCAATTTTATTACATGCTTACGACATTAATAATTGCTAAAATCTTGTATAACGCATACATAAATTTAATTTTGTTAATGAAAATAACCAAAAAAAAAAAAACGGCTCGACAGCTGTCAGTTTACCAATTTATTTATTTATTTCCATAGAGAAACAAAAAAAAAATGTTTCTCAACGCCTATTTCAATTACACATTCAGTGTTACCAATCTGAGGATTCAATATGTCAGCCTCATTATCCGTCAGATAACTATCCGATAGATAAATTTGAATTGAAAGACGGGATGAGATTTATCCAATAGATAAAGTATGAGATAACTTTATCCATCAGATAGTTACCCAGAAGTTTATCAGAAGGTGGAAAGATCGGGCCTAAGGGAGGTAAGTATATTTACCAGTCGCTCGAGCGATAGCGAGGGCTAACAATAGAGTCCGAGACTGGTAAATATTTACCTCCCGAATTGTTTATAATATTTTTTCCACTCTCAAAGATATTTTAAATTGCATAGTTTCTATTTGATTAATTTATTTTACATATTTGAATAAAATAGCAGTATGTCTGTGGCAGTTTGCTATGGTTTTCATCAAGCAAAGCGTGAATATTAAAAGCGTTGTGTCAAAAGTTTGTAAAATGAATTTGAACAAAAGTGAAAGAGAAATGGGAATTGATGAGGCAGCAAACGCTGCATGTTCCTTCCTCTTACCGGAGAAATCGAAGGAACGTTCCCAGATGGCATAAAAATTTAGGTTTTGTTTAATTTTTTTCACTTACTTCCCCGGGGGAGGTAAATTTTTACTTACATCCCGTTGTTATAGTAACCAGAGCTTCCTCGGTAATCTGTATCTACTTCCATCAAATCAATATCAGAACAATGTACTTATTATGTAGAGAGTGGAAAAAATTTGTTTTAAAATCATAGTTTACAAAATAAGTACGATTTTTTTTGTATTAAAATTAATCTTATTTTTTGCCGACCGGCGTAGCGTAGCGGTAACACATGTGCTCTGCGTTGCTAAGGTCTCTGGCTCGAATCCCGTTAAGGCATGGAATTTTCTCAAAAATAAGAATTGTCCTGGTTAATTGTCACAGCAGCAAAGGCCCAAAATTTAAAAAAAAACTTATAATTTTTTAGCTGTTTTGGGTAAAATTTTAAGGTTAAAGATAAGATAAAAAAACATTTTAAACAAAATTTATAAAATATTATTACAGAAATACAAACAATATTTAACAAATCTCATATGTCACTAACATCCATTACAAAAAAATCATTTTTAGAGTTTTGTAGGTATGACCAATAAACCCTTATACCGTCATTTTGTCGTCTGTCTGTCTGTCTGTCTGTTCGGTAAAAATTGTAGCCAAACGGCTTAACCTAGAGAGTTGAAATTTAGATGAACCGCACATAGGAAAAATACTAAAACATCTAAAAAACATATCCCCCTAAAAATATAAACAAATATGTGCTCATCGATTTTAATTCTGAGTAGGGTATCAAATGAAAGCCCTTAGTACGTGGATTAACGATCAAAATTGTATTTCTGCAAAATAAATTATTTTGAAGCCATTTTTTTCAAAATTGTGCAAAAAAAATTTTGTCCCACACCCTGTAGCCCAGATGGTTTAACCTAAAAATCTGAAAAAATTCTGAGTAATGTACATTGGTGTGAACCGGAATAGTACAACAGGAATTTTTGATCAGATTATGTTTTCGGAAAATAACGCATTTTTTGTGTTTTTTGGTTGACAATGTAAATATTTAATATGTCATGTAACACAATAAACCAGTATTCTTTCATGGTGTAGTGGTTATACATCTCGCTTTCTACATTGCAAACTAGGGTTCGGTTCCAGTCTAGAGAAAATTTTTGTTTTTTTTTGCATTTTTATTTTGTTTAAATTATTTTTTCAAAATTCTAGTTATATTTTGGCAAATGTTGCATTTAATTTTTAAAAGCGTAAATTTAATAACCAGTGGCAATTGTTGAAATTATAATTTAATTCTATGTTTCAAAGTACACAACATCAGAGGGGCGGAGCTTATGACTTAAAACAACCAATGGAAGCCATAGGCACAATTTTCAAAATCTTAATGAATCTTGCTATATAAAAAAAATACTGCACATATTTAGAAATCTAAATAATGGTATTAGGCACTCGAATTAAAATTAATAAAAAAATATTTTAACATAAAATTTGTTTTGGCATCCCATATAATCATAATTCACTTACTAAATACCTGCGAAATCCTGAAATGTGTGAAAATTCACACTTCACATCAATTTTTAAATTTTAATAGAGAGATATATTTTAAATAAATAAATTTTAAGGTTTGTCTCCTTGAATTTCTAATAAAAATCTTTATAAACATTGTTTGTATTTCTGTAATAAAATTTGGTAAACTTGTTATTGTTACTCAAAGATAAACTCTGTTATTGTTTACTTTATTTTTCACCCTTAACCTTTTCCAAAACAGCTTAAAAAATTATTTAAATTAACCTTAATTTGAAAGAAGTCGTATTTATTTTATAAACTATATTTTTAAAACAAATTTTATTGTTAAAGGTTAACGAAACATTTTTATTCATAATACATTGTTATTAATAATAATATCCCTATAACACCCGCAACAAAATCAGAATTTTCTCTGAATTATTATTTTTAAATAATTTTATATTTTTATGCGTAATCATGAGTTATGGAAACTACTTTTGTATTTAGTACCAATTATAAAATATAAACTATATTTTCAGATGGAAGAAGTAATTTATTATCAAGAACTTTGGATCCAATAGACGGTGGTGGAATGCTTGGAAAAAGAGCTATGGACAGTATTGGAGGAGGTAGCCTTCTTGGAAGGTCCATGGATACAATTGGAGGAGGTAGTCTCCTAGGAAGATCCATGGATACTATTGGAGGGGGTAGTTTATTAGGAAGGCGCGCAATGGACAGTATTGGAGGAGGTGGTCTTCTTGGAAGGTCTATGGATACAATTGGTGGAGGTAGTCTACTAGGAAGATCAATGGATACAATTGGAGGAGGTAGTCTACTAGGAAGATCCATGGATACAATTGGAGGTGGTAGTTTACTAGGAAGACGTGCAATGGACCCTATTGGAGGTGGTGGTCTTCTTGGAAGATCAATGGATACAATTGGAGGTGGTAGCCTTCTTGGAAGGTCCATGGATACAATTGGAGGAGGTAGCCTTCTTGGAAGGTCCATGGATACAATTGGAGGAGGTGGTTTACTAGGAAGATCCATGGATACAATTGGAGGAGGTAACTTACTGGGAAGACGTGCAATGGACAGTATTGGAGGTGGTAGTCTTCTTGGAAGGTCCATGGATACGATTGGAGGTGGAAGTCTTCTTGGAAGGTCTATGGATACAATTGGAGATGGTAGTTTGCTAGGAAAACGCGCAATGAATAGTATTGGAGGTGGAAGTCTTCTTGGAAGGTCCATGGACACAATTGGAGGCGGCAGCCTTCTTGGAAGATCCATGGACACTATTGGAGGTGGAAGTCTTCTTGGAAGGTCCATGGACACAATTGGAGGTGGTAGCCTTCTTGGAAGATCCATGGACACTATTGGAGGAGGAAGTCTTTTAGGTAGACGTGCTATGGATAGTATTGGAGGTGGTGGTCTTCTTGGAAGATCCATGGATACTATTGGAGGTGGTAATCTTTTAGGTAGACGAGCAATGGATAGTATAGGTGGTGGTAGCCTTCTTGGAAAACGTGCTATGGATAGTATTGGAGGTGGAAGTCTTCTTGGAAGGTCCATGGATACTATTGGAGGTGGTAGCCTTCTTGGAAGATCCATGGACACTATTGGAGGAGGAAGTCTTTTAGGTAGACGTGCTATGGATAGTATTGGAGGTGGTGGTCTTCTTGGAAGATCAATGGATACCATTGGTGGAGGCAGTCTTCTTGGAAGAAATTTGCAAAAAAAGAAACACTAAATTATAAAAGAATAAACTTTATTAACTCAAATACTGTATGATTGCTACAATTTTAATTATTGTAAAATAATATAAATAAATAATTATCAAAATTCTAGCAAATGTACTTAATATTTTTAATAACATTTCAGGAGAAGAAGACTACAAATAAACTAAAAACAAAAAGTAAAGGGTAGAGTAAGATCATAGTTCTCACAAGTTTGTTACATTATAATCCATTCACTATGTTTTCTTATCTGAATAGGCCATGATATTTTTGTTAGGTTGCATAAAATCTGACCTTAAAATAATGAAATTCTTCCTCTTCTTCTTTTTCTTCTTCTAATCTAAATATCTTCTTCTTCTTCTTCTTCTTTAGGCGCTGTCAATCGGGTTGAATTTGGCTTAACTTATATAAGTTCTCCATCTTGATTTGTTAATTAGGTCTTTCCATGTGTCTTGCATACCAATGCTTGAAAATATATTAAATAAAATTTGTTAACCAGCTATTTGGCACTTGAACTGAAATTCAAGCGAGTGTAGCAGAGAGTTATAAATATATAATGAGAGTCGCGTCATAATATTAAGTATTTTAAATTGGTGTCGACAGTCTGTTCTGTAAGGAGTAGAAGTCAGAACTCTAATGGCCCGCCTTTGTAGAGAAAATATTCTGTCTGCAGCAGAAGAATGTCCCCATGATAATGTATCATTTTCATGCTGGTGTTGGAAGCGTGGAACAAGAAATTCAACCAATAGGATCGCTCTATTTTGAAAAAAACCGTACCATGGTGTCGTAGGTGCGGTGTTACAAGCGCGGTGTCGCAAGTTCAGAAATTTCAACTCTAGCGCTGGCCGCACCGTCGAAACCATAGAAACAGATATATTTTTTCGGAATGGTGAGATCTTTAGCGAGCCACTTATATTAATTTCCTAAAAAAAAAAATAAAAAAACGTAAATTGATGTAGCGAAATAGCGACTTTTACAATGCTGTCGGTAGTCATAATGTTTAATTATTATGGATTCGGTTTCAAATATCTGATCTGCAGAAATGTCATGCAGTGGGTATACTAATAATACACCCCCAAGCAGGGGCCAACAGACTCTTCATTCTAAACTGTGATGTCAAGTAAAAAAGATTGTGTATTAAATTCTTTTCTTGTAATTGAAGTAACTGTCTGTGTTTTTTTGTCTCATTTTTTGCCACAAGGTAAAATAATCTCCCTGTTGCCTTCTGTTTCTATGTATATCTGGGACGTACCCACCATCGCTTTTCTTCATATCGCAATAAGTCTAAATATGCATAAAAAAGAGCTAGACGTCTCCTTCGATTTGATGACATATTTAATGAAATTGAATAACCGTTTACTCCAAATAATTGTATAAACTTTTACGTTAGATTTGGGTTAGATACAAATGTTGTCAAAATCGAAAACGCGCACTTATCACGCTTCCAACCCCACCATGAAATTCGAACTTGTAAATATAATACCACGCCTCTCAACCCTGTCGCGCCTTTGACAATACCATGAAAATGATGCATAAGAGGGCGTAAGATATGTGAGAGTGGAATAATGCATAATACGCCACCATCAGAACATCCTTGGTTACAGACTGTACTAAGTTTCGGAATAGAAATATAACTGAGCACAGTCCGCTTGATAAGCAGGTTAAATGGTGATGCCAAGTTAGGTTGGGATCAACATGCAACCCTAGGAATTTTACGTGGTCCCTGGTTAGCGAAATCATTTCTGCGTAGTGTTATTAATACTTGTTGGTTCTTATCTAGGTTTAGCGATAGTTTATTGGTATCAAACCAGTATTTAGCTTTGTCTAACGTAGATATACTGCGTGAAAGGGCGTTAGTCAGGGAGTACGATACATCAGCATAGAGCAGGGGTCGGCAAGGCGGTGCCCGCGAAGCAATTTCTAAGTGCCCGCCTAACCATGCGAAATTCTATTTCCGCTTTTAGTAATAAAAGTAGTCTCAAGAAGACTAGAAGTGTTATTGTTTTATAATGTTATATTCATTAAATTTTATTGTAAAACTAAATTTTAAAACTATTCCCAATATAGACCCAATATGAAATAAAGCAATAATAAAAATGGCAATAGAAAATTATTGCGATGGAAATGCTACCACCCATCAATTTGCCAAACATTTTGATACATTATTGGAAGAATTTAATACCAGATTTGAAGACTTCTACGAATTGGAGGCATTTTTAACATTTTTATTAGTCCTTTTTCTGAAAGAGAGGATGATGTGACTAATAAAATCGCAATATATTTCGGTATTTCCAATAAGGAGGACATAGAATTGGAAGTTATAAATATAACAAATGACATTGAATTAAAATCACATCGTAACGAAGAAAAATTCTGGAACTTGGTGAATGGGAATAGCTACCCATTGTTGAGAAAATGTGCTCTAAAATTGAAATCTCTCTGCGCGTTGACATATGCTTGTGAATGTATGTTTTCTAATATGAAATATTTAAAATCAAAATACCGAACAGGCCTCACTGACGCTCATTTGGACCAGTGCCTGAGAACTGGAAATTCTACTTATGTCCCACATTACAACGATTTGGCCGCGAATTTTCATTGTCAAATATCGCATTAATTATCACTTTGATATTATGTATTTTTTTTATGAAAATTAAAATTTTAAATTGCATTAATATTTTTTTGTTTAAATTTTACCCCCCCCCCCCGCCTTTGTCCCACGGTGCCCGCCGAACTCCCGCATTTCTGAAATATGCCCACTTAGTAAAAAGGGTGCCGCCCCCTGGCATAGAGTATACTGGTTTAATACGTATAAGTCGGAAAGTCGTTAATATAAATGAGGAACAGTAAGGGACCAAGAATGGAACCCTGTGGGACCCCTATATTAACGGTTAGGAGATCAGATTTATGGTCTTTAGCTAAAACTTGCTGTTTCCTTTCTTGTAGGTAGGATTCTACTAGTTTGCCACTGCCGTCATCAAAACCATAATAGGCAAGCTTTTTAATAGAATCTGGTGAGATACACAGTCGAAAGCTTTGGTTAGGTCTAAGAAAGTTGGCAGACAGAACTCAACAGATTCGAAATCATTTGATATTTCATTCAGAACATGAATTGTTTCATTTTTGTTCTCATCCTTGATAAAAATTGAACTAAATAGTCAGGAGTCGATAAGTTTTTCCGACTCCTGACTCCGATTTCGACTTGTCTCCCATCTCTGGTATAATGTCGCGTACTGGAATAGCCGTAATACCCTTACTTGTGTGAAACACAGTTAATTTTTACATGATATTTTTTTATTAACTTTTTCAGATGACGATGAGGACAAGTATGATAAAAATCTAAATTCAAAAAGAGCCGGTCCTTGTTCGAGGTCGTTCGACCCGTTACTCGGTTGTTCTCCTGGACAGGCCAAAAGAAGCCATATAAAGTAAAAAATTCAAAAATTTAATAAAAATAAAAATATTCAATTAGTATAAATACTTTGCACCAAAATAGTTGTCACATTTGTAAATTTTTTCCTGATTTTTAATAAATTTTGTTTGGATTATAATTTAAATATACGAGGGTGATTCAAATATAAACGGTATTTTTTTTAAACATTTATTTATTAACTAGTGTACCCACAGGGGCGTACCTAGGGTAAATGGCGTCCATGGCAAACATTAAAATTGTGCCCCTATCCAAACATGTCACATCCACTTTTTGAAAATTAAAATTTAAAATAACTTGGCTGAAAATCTTTAAATATAAAACTGAATATTTGTGGGTATGTCCGGAAATTATAACCCACTTCCAGATATGCTACCGAGTTGAAATAGCATACAGGTAGGAAATGCCTTGATCATAACTAGAAAAATCGAAAATCTCAAAAAAGTCCCATTAGAAACGAGAAATTAATAATTTTGTTTTTAATTATATTGGACCATTGGAATATCTATTAAATATGCAGTGAGGGGATAGGAAGTTTCGTTCAATAATTGATTGGATGACTATATTCTGATAGTGGCTCTTCGGGCGGCATCGGAAACGTTCGGCTCAAATATTGTCGGTAAACAGCACTGATCTTTATTCACTTATTGAGCAAAACTATGATTAGTCTATGTAGAGCGAGACAACATCTATATTATATTTTTTTATTTTTGCAGATATTTATGAACTTTATTATTTTGGTTTATTTATTTTTGCTTTTGACGAATCTTTTTTAAAAACAGTTTTAACCAAATTTAGTATGATAATAGATTAAAACCAGGATTCGAACAGAGGCCATATAGCATTTCAAAATTCTCATTCTAAGGGAGTGTTTCGGGATTAAAACTGTTAACTCAAAAACTTAAAATATATTTTTAACATATTTTTTTAATTGCACCCCGAAAGGAGTAAATTGCTATTTTTTATTCTATAAAACGTTCCTTGGACATAGTCATGAAATTCGGAAAGCATATTTTCTCCATGATGTAAGCACCCAAAAACAAGAAATTTTTTGAAATTCGACTCGTAAAGGGGTGAAATATGGTAAAATATGATTTCAAGGATTCCTCAATGTATCTTGGAACCAATAAGATATCGACTTAGTTTTTGCTTATAAAGGTTACAAATATTTATGAACGAAATTCAGAATTTTGCCCGAAACAACCCTTCAATCTACATTCGGGGTCAATTGTAGAACGCTTCGCATTTCCTATGTTTATTGAGATAACATTCCGTTTTGGCATATAAGTGTCTTTTTAAAATCTTTAGAAACTTATTGAGTTTTTTTTTAATAATTTCACCCCTAAATGGGCAAAATGCTTTTTCACTTTTTATTATTTTTGATTTGTTTTCCTGTTTTATTTTATTTTTTTGCCATTTTGTGCCCCATTTCAAGTGGCGCCCAGGGCACGTGCCGTGCCTGCCATACCCCCAGGTACGCCTCTGTGTACCTGTTGCCAACTGTGTTGGTAAACAAATCATTACCTTAATGTGGAACTTGCTCGACACCTCAGACTTCTTTCTCTAGCCATACGCCTTACTTCATCCACTTCAAATTGAATCAACTCTTCGCCCATTATTAAAAACTGGACAAATAATGAGTATTATTCCTTATTTATTCATTAACTTTTTAAGATGGGAAAACGATTCATTTTCACTCAGTGCATTACATTTATGATGTTAAAACTAAAAACGATTTGAGACGTTAAATTAAAAATATATTTATTAAAATAAATTTTCCAATTTCTTATATAATATAAAAATACGCACACGGAAAAAACGCACGCGGAAAAAACGCACACGGATTAATACGCACACGGAAAAAAGCGCACATGAAAAAATACACTTAAATAAAATGCATAAAATATAAAAAGGGGGCTATTTTAGGTTAATCTAATTTATTTGCCAAAGGCGCCAAAAACATTGATACGGTTCTTCTCTGAACGCAAATTACCGAATGCGGCCCGCAACGTAAAAAATGTAAAATTTTGTTAACGAATGCGGCCCACGACGTAAAAAAGGTTGCCTGGTTTAAATTATATGCTTATTAAATAAAATACTAGTGTTTCATTAAAATTATGTTTGTGTTCCATTTTTTTTTTTTTTTAATTGTGACAACTAATTTGGGACTAAATTTAAATACCAAATGCCCGGTTGTATAAAATATTCTTATATCTTGCTATATTTACAACTGTTGTAACTTAAAACTGGATATAAATTAGGATGCGATGCTGAAAATAATTTAAACAAATTTTAAATGGACAATTCTTTGCTAATTTAAATATATCTGAATTCTATGGCTATCTAGATGCCTTTTTTCTCGACAGTGGCGGCGCTAGCTCTTAAAATCTGGGGGGGAGGGGGGCAAAAAATGGAGTAAAATTTGGGGGGGCCAGGAAATATTTTGTTATCGTTTACATATGAAAATACAAGTAATGACCTAAAAAAAAAGTTCGTAACTTCTAAAATATATTTTTTTCCAAGCAATTCTAGGGGGACCAAATGGGGGCCTGAGCAACTTTTACCCCCCCCCCCCCCCGGACCCCCCGCTAGCACCGGCACTGTTTCTCGATCATATTGTATTACCTATATCACCTTATTCCAACAAAAAAAAAAAAAATTTTTGTTTTTAGGGTTTTGTAGGTATGACCAAAATACCCTTATACCGTCATTTTGTCGTCTATCTGTCTGTTTGTTCTGTAAAAATTGTAGCCAAATGGCTAAGCCTAGAGAGTTGAAATTTGCTTATACAACTGTTTGACCAGCACATAGGAAAAATACTAAAACATATCCCTCTAAAAATATAAATAAATATGTGCTTACCGAAAAAAAAAAAAAAATAAATTCTCAGTAGGGTATCAAATGAAAGCCCGTAGTACGTGGATTAAGGATCAAAATTTTATTTTTGCAAAATAAATTATTTTGATTCGATTTTTGCCAAAATTGTGCAAATTTTTTTCCCACACTTGTGCAAAAAAAAAATTTGTCCCACACCCTGTAGCCCAGATGGTTTAAACTAAAAATCTGAAAAAGTTCTAAGTAATGTACATTGGTGTGAACTGGAATAGTATAACAGGAATTTTTGATCAGATTTGTTGTCGGAAAATAAGGCATTTTTTGCGTTTTTTGGTTGCGATTTACAAAAGTTATAGTTATGTAATACACTAGACTAGAAGACGTATCATGGTCTAATGGTTAGCATGCTCGCTAGCTACCCAGAATTCTAGGGTTCGCTCCCGGGGAGAGGAGACAATTTTTTTTTTGTTTTTTTTTTTCATATATATTTTATATAAATTATTTTGTCGAAATTTAGTTATATTTTGGCAAATGTTGCATTTAATTTTTAAGAGTGTAAGTTTAATAACCAGTTGGAATGTTGGAATTATATTTTCATTATATGTGTCATGTATACGAAACCAAAGGGCCCGAGCATATGACAACCAATGGAAGCCATAGGCGCAATTTTCTGAACAAATTTTCCGGCAAATCTTAATGAACCTTGCTATATAAAAAATACTGCACATATTTAGAAACCTAAATAATGGTATTAGTTATTCGAATTAAAATTGACAAAAAAATATTTTAACATAAAATTTGTTTTTAAAGCTCTTAGATTAACAAACGATAAATTATTTTAAAAATATCCTTCATTTTGCCGTGATTACTACAAAGCAAAATTTGTCCTACACACTCAGCATGCCGCCTTCACTTATTATATACCTGCGAAACCCTGAAATGTGTGAAAATTGATACTTCACATCAATTTTTTTATCTAGATTTAGCTTACAACTAGGTCTAGGAATTTTATGCAACTGGGCATAAGTGATCTATTTTGGTACAAAGGGAGTAATATTAATATTTTTTAGTTCAGGAGATGACTCAAGCGACGATAATACCGATCAAAAATTGCAAAACTTTATGGAATATGTACTTAGAGGCTATAAAATATTGGATAAAAATCCAGAGAGCTTCCAAAAATTCGATCAGAAGAAAATTAAGAAAGAAAATGAAGATCTAAAGAAGTTTTTTCGACAATTACAATTCCAGCAATTTGAAGACAATGAATGATTATAAATTTTGATTTTTGTTTTGTATATGTCTAAAATTGTATGAGAAAATAAGCGCTATAAATATGATTTAATAAATTTTATTTTATTTTCATTTTTATTTATTCATTTCAATGATTTCCTTAATGAAAATTTAAATAAACTTAATAAATTATTTTGTTTTGAAATTCAATTAGGATTTTGCTCATGTTGTCTATATTATATTCGTGTAACCTATCCAATGCCATCCAGTGCATTTTAAAGGCATTTCAATAACACTGGTCAACACAATTTTTGCTGACTTACATCTAAGACTTGTTTCTTACTAATTTGGTGCTGCTGAACTCAAATATCACATCAGTTTTTGCGTATCACATCAGATTCTTGCTCTACAACAAATACATATTTTCGGCCAAATAATGCTTCTATCGTTTAATTTTAGACGTCGATACTGTAATTGGTACAAATTTGGCGAACAATAAGGACTAAATAATTAGAAAATATTCTTAAAATTTTATTTATAGTGTAAGAAAGAAAATAAGAACAGTTACATTTTAATGCATTGGAGTGTTTAAATAAAAATACAAAATAATTTAAGGATTAAATGGTCGTTTGTAAGATCTTCTGGAGCGCACCATTTCCGATAAGTCTCTTTTAATACTCCAACAGTAGTCAGCCATCATGTGAGTATCCCACCTTCCTTGATAACATCTCTCCATCTTTTTTAAATCCTGATGGAAACGTTCACCCTGTTCATCACTAACATCTCCAATATTGACAGGAAATTTGTCAAGATGACTGTTTAAAAAATGAAGTTTCACGCTCATGTTGCACCCCAGATGATGATAATTTTCAATCAAATTTTCAACGACCTCAACATAGTTTTCGGCTTTTTTATTCCCAAGAAACATTTGATGAGCGCCACGAAAGACTGCCATGCATTCTTCTCCATATCATCCATATGTACAGTGAAATGTGGATCATTCACTAATTTTCTAATTTGTGGTCCGTCAAAAATGCCAGCTTTTAGCTTCTCATTACTGAGACTTTGAAATGTTTCAGATTTATATTTGAAACAGGCACCATCTTTGTTCAACGCTTTTACAAACTGCTTCATTGGACCCAGTTTAATATGAAGAGGGGGGAAAATGATTTTTGTTCGCTCCACCAAAGGTTCGTGTACATGTACCTGTTTCTATGTATATCTAGGACGTAGCCACCATCGCTTTTCTTCATATCGCAATAAGTCTAAATATGCATAAAAAAGAGCTAGACGTCTCCTTCGATTTGATGACATATTTAATGAAATAACCGTTTACTCCAGATAATTGTATAAACTTTTACGTTAGATTTGGGTTAGATACAAATGTTGTCAAAATCGAAAACGCGCACTTATCACGCTTCCAACCCCACCATGAAATTCGAACTTGTAAATATAATACCACGCCTCTCAACCCTGTCGCGCCTTTGACAATACCATGAAAATGATGCATAAGAGGGCGTAAGATATGTGAGAGTGGAATAATGCATAATACGCCACCATCAGAACATACTTGGTTACAGACTGTACTAAGTTTCGGAATAGAAATATAACTGAGCACAGTCTGCTTGATAAGCAAGTTAAATGGTGATGCCAAGTTAGGTTGGGATCAACATGCAACCCTAGGAATTTTACGTGGTCCTGGTTAGCGAAATCATTTCTGCGTATTGTTATTAATATTTGTAGGGTCTTATCTAGGTGTAGCGATAGTTTATTGGTATCAAACCAGTATTTAGCTTTTTCTAACGTAGATACACTTCGTGAAAGGGCGTTAGTCATGGAGCGCGATTTGAAAACCAAGGTTGTGTCGTCAGCATAGAGTATACTGGTTTAATACGTATAAGACGGAAAGTCGTTAATATAAATGAGGAACAGTAAGGGACCAAGAATGGAACTCTGTGGGACCCCTATTAACGGTCAGGAGATCAGATTTATGGTCTTTAGCTAACACTTGCTGTTTCCTTTCCTGTAGGTAGGATTCTACTAGTTTACCACTACCATCATCAAAACCATAATATGCAAGCTTTTTTTAATAGAATCTGGTGAGATACACAGTCGAAAGCTTTTAGTTAGGTCTAAGAAAGTTGACAGAAAGAACTTACCAGATTGATATTTCGTTCAGAACATGAATTGTTTCATGTTTGTTCTCATCCTTGATAAAAATTGAAGGAGTCGATAACTTTTTCCGACTCCTGACTCCGATTCCGACTTTTCTCCCATCTCTGGTATAATGTCGTGTACTAGAATACCCGTAATACCCTTACTTGTGTGAAACACACTTAATTTTTACATGATATTTTTTTATTAACTTTTTCAGATGACGATGAAGACAAGTATGATAAAAATCTTAATTCAAAAAGAACCGGTCCTTGTTCGAGTGGGCACGACATTATACTCGGTTGTTCTTATGGACAGGCCAAAAGAAGCCATATAAAGTAAAAAATTCAAAAATTTAATAAAAATAAAAATATTCAATTAGTATAAATACTTTGCACTAAAATAGTTGTCACATTTGTAAATTTTTTCCTGATTTTTAATAATTTTTGTTTGAATTATTATTTAAATATACGAGAGTGATTCAAATATAAACGGTATTTTTTACCGACCGCCAACATAAATCAGGGAGGTATTGTGATCATACCAATTTTGACGTTTCGAGATTTCGATGGATCTCCACGAATTGAGGTCCCTACATAACGTTTTGACTATTTTTAGCATGATGTCTGTCGGTCTGTCTGTCCGTCCGTCTGTCTGTCCGTCCGTCTGTCCGTCTGTCTGTCCGTCTCTCCGTCTGTCTGTGTACACATGCAGAGCAAATTCGGCTGAAAGGATTTTTATGAAACTTCATATTTAAGCTTCTGATATCAATGTGCCATTGATAGCAGAGTTGATCAACTCAAGTTCGTGCCGAGTTGATCAACTTTTGGTAAAAATCGGTTGACTAAAAATGGGAGTTTACTCGTGTCGATTTTAAGATTTTTGCGAATATTTCACAACAGAAAAATATCTCGAAAAAATTTATTAAACAAAAGGTTGCTATAAAAGCAATAACTAATAACTTTTATTTGAGACGTTTTTATTTGCCAAGGGCGCCAAAAACATTGCTACCGTTCTGCTCTGAACACAAATTACCGAATGCGGCCCGCAACGTAAAAAAGGTTACCTGGCCTAATTTATATGTTTGTTAAATAAAATACTATTGTTTCATTAAGATTATGTTTGTATTTCATTTTTTTTTTTAATTGTGACAACTAATTTGGGACAAAATTTAGATACCAAATGCCCGGTTGTATAAAATATTCTTATATCTTGCTATATTTACAAGTGTTGTAACTTAAAACTGGATATAAAGGTGCGATGCTGAAAATAATTTAAACAAAATTTAAATGGACAATTCTAATAATTTAAACAAAAAATGGACAATTCTATGGCTATCTAGATGCCTTTTTTCTCGAAAGTGGCGGGGCAATAAAAATGGAGTAAAATTTGGGGGGGCCAGGAAATATTTTTTTATCGTTTACATATGAAAATACAAGTAATGACTTAAAAAAAAGGTTCCTTACTTCTAAAATATATTTTTTTCCAAGCAATTCTAGGGGGACCAAATAGGGGCCAGAGAAACTTTTAGCCCCCCCCCCGGATCCCCCACTAGCGCTGCCACTGTCTCTCGATCATATTGTATTACCTATATCATCTTATTTCAACAAACAGACTGTCTGTCTGTTCGGTAAAAATTGTAGCCAAACGGCTAAGCCTAGAGAGTTGAAATTTGGTATGCTTATACAACTCTTTGTCCCGCACATAGGAAAAATACTAAAACATCTAAAAAACATATCTCCCAAAAAATATAAACAAATATGTGCTCATCGAAAAAAAAAAATATATATTTTTTTAAAATTCTGAGAAGGGTATCAAATGAAAGCCCTTAATACGTGGATTAAGGACCAAAATTTTATTTTTGCAAAATAAATTATTTTGATGCGATTTTTACCAAAATTGTGCAAAAAAAAATTGTCCCACACCCTGTAGCCCAGATGGTTTAAACTAAAAATCTGAAAAAGTTCTAAGTAATGTACATTGGTGTGAACCGGAATAATATAACAGGAATTTTTGATCAAATTATGTTTTCGGAAAATAAGGCATTTTATGGTTTTTATTTATTTTTTGGTTGACGCTTTACAAAAGTTATAGTTATGTAACACACTAGACTAGAAGACGTATCATGGTCTAATGGTTAGCATGCTCGCTAGCTACCCAGATTTTTGTTTTGTTTTCCATTCGACCATTTATATTTTCTTTAAATTATTTTGTCAAAATTCTAGTTATATTTTGGCAAATGTTGCATTTAATTTTTAAGAACGTATATTTAATAACCAGTTGGAATGTTGGAATTATATTTTCATTCTATGTGTCATGTATACAAAACCAAAGGGGCGGAGCATATGACAACCAATGGAAGCCATAGGCGCAATTAGGTATTCGAATTAAAATTAATAAAAAAATATTTTAACATAAAATTTATTTTTAAAGCTCTTAAATTAACAGACAATAAATGATTTTAAAAATATCCTTCATTTTGCCCTGATTACTGCAAAGCAAAATTTGTCCTACACACTCAGCATGCCGCCTTCACTTATTATATACCCTGCAATGTGTGAAAATTCACACTTCACATCAATTTTTTTATCTAGATTTAGCTTACAACTAGATCTAGGAATTTTATGCAACAGGGCATAAAAGTGATTTTTGGTACAAAGCGAGTAATATTAATATTTTTTTAGTTCAGGAGATGACTCAAGCGACGATAATACCGATAAAAAATTTATGCAAAACTTTATGGAATATGTACTTAGAGGCTATAAAATATTGGATGAAAATCCAGAGAGCTTCCAAAAATTCGATCAGAAGAAAATTAAGAAAGAAAATGAAGATCTGAAGAAGTTTTTTCGACAATTACAATTCCAGCAATTTGAAGACAATGAATGATTATAAATTTTGATTTTTATTTTGTATATATGTCTAAAATTGTATGGGAAAATAAGCGCTATAAATATGATTTAATAAATTTTATTTTATTTTCATTTTTATTTATTCATTTCAATGATTTCCTTAATGAAAACAAATAAACAAATTATTTTGTCTTGAAATTCAACTAGGATTTTGCTCGTGTTGTCTGTATTATATTCGTGTAACCTATACAATGCCATCCAGTGCATTTTAAAGGCTTCAATAACACTGGTCAACACAATTTTTGCTGACTTACATCTAAGACTTGTTTCTTACTAATTTGGTGCTGCTGAACTCAAATATCACATCAGTTTTTGCGTATCACATCAGATTTTTGCTCTACAACAAATACATATTTTCGGCCAAATAATGCTTCTATCGTTAAATTTTAGACGTCGATACTGTAATTGGTACAAATTTGGCGAACTATAAGGACTAAATAATTAGAAAATATTCTTAAAATTTTATTTATAATGAAAGAAAGAAAATGAGAACAGTTTTAATTACATTTGAATGCATTGGAGTGTTAAAATAAAAATACAAAATAATTTAAGGATTAAATGGTCGTTTGTAAGATCTTCTGGAGTGCACCATTCCCGATAAGTCTCTTTTAATACTCCAACAGTAGTCAGCGATCATGTGAGTATCCCACCTTCCTTGATAACTTCTCTCTATCTTTTTTAAATCCTGATGGAAACGTTCACCCTGTTCATCACTAATATCTCCAAGATTGACAGGAAATTTGTCAAGATGACTGTTTAAAAAATGAAGTTTCACGCTCATGTTGCACCCCAGATGATGATAATTTTCAATCAAATTTTCAACGACCTCCACATAGTTTTCGGCTTTTTTATTCCCAAGAAAATTTTTGATGAGCGCCACGAAAGAATGCCATGCATTCCATATCATTCATATGTACAGTGAAATGTGGATCATTCACTAATTTTCTAATTTGTGGTCCATCAAAAATACCAGCTTTGAGCTCCTTATTACTGAGACTTTGAAATGTGTCAGATATATATTTGAAACAGTCACCAACTTTGTTCAACGCTTTTACAAACTGCTTCATTAGACCCAGTTTAATATGAACAGGGGGGAAAATGATTTTTGTTCGCTCCACCAAAGGTTCGTGTACAAGTACCTGCATGTAAGGCGTTCCTACGTAATATATTGGACAACAAGAACGAAGTTGAAATTAAAGTAGACTTATATCAGAACGTGAAAAGGTGAAAAAAGTCAAAATACGATAGAACAAAAATTTGACGTGATAGGCAGAAAATGTTAACATTTTTGAAATCAGCACCCCAAAATTAGTTAAAAACAAGTATCAGATCTATGTCATCAAAAAAAAAAGTTTAAATTTGTTGACCAGTGTAATCCTTCAAAGATTTGTAAGAGATGTTTGATTTTACAATAATATCATCACAAAGGTCATTCTAAGTCAGGATTGCAACATATAGACACTTTGACGTCCAGCTGTTTGACTAAAAAGCTATTTGTCAGCGTCTAGAATATGTAACATGATTACGTAATGCATACTCTGCATTTTCGTAATTAGGTAATATTTGACATGACGAACGAATATCGGAACTAGGTCAATCGGAGGTAAAAGTAAATAGATGTCGTACGGAAACCGGGCAGAAGACCATAGCCAACTCTTCTACAAGTTCTATTCAACAAGGTGGCGACCAAGAGAACGACTCCATATACCGATACATCCGACGACCTAAGCAGCAGTCACCATGTGAGTGGAGAAACTTCTCCTAGGCTCCTCGACCTTCTGATGGGCAAACCCCATCTCAAGGATAGGTCCAAGCCGATTCAGGCCAACACGGGCTAGACCGAAGACTTCCCCAACTCCCATGGACGAATACAATCTTAAAATAACACTGTAATTTGATTTATTTATTTTTTTGAAAGACACCACAGCTACTTGGCTATTAGTGTCTAATATGGATACATTATTGTTACATATATGAGATATATTGGTACATTTTGTTTGTTTTGTACATAAAACTTATATTAGCTTATGTATATTGGCTGCCTGTAAGAAATTAAGTACGTTATTAGTCATTGTTGAGTCTAGTCTTAAGATGTCTTTAAGGTCTTGTGGCAAGTTGTAGTTTATACGTAGGTTAGTGTAGAGTTGACAGTCTATTAGTATATGGTTAATGGTAAGTTGTTCGTTACATGTCTCACATATTTTGGTATCTAGTCTTGCCATGAGGTGTTCGTTTGTGTGTCTGGTGTGTCCGATTCTAAGTCTTGTCATTACTTGTTCTCGTCTGTTGGTGCCTGAGTTCCAGTTCTGTATATCGTTCTTGACTGTTCGTAGTTTGTTGTTAGTGGTGTCACGCCTTTTGGTCAGTCTGGTTATACGGAGTTTCTTCTAAATGTTCTGTTTTACGTAGGTTTTGTTGGGGGGTAAATAGAGGGTTTCTTCGTGATTGCTGGACTTTTGGGCGGCTGTGTTTGCACGTTCGTTGCCTTCTATTTTAATATGGGCTGGTACTCAGATGAGGTGCACTGTTTTGTTTGGTTCTATTGCCATCTAATGTAGTTGGTCTGGAATTTGCTGAATAACAGTTTCCTTTAAGTAGTTGTTGTTGAGGGCTTGTAGTACGCTCAACGAATCAAATTTGATAATTATTTAATAAATTGTATTGTTAAAACTAAGAGTTGCATTTCCATCCAACTACACACGTGAAAATATTTCTTAATAATATTGAAAAATGTTATAGCCAGCAAGGAGGACGTTGATAGAAGATATGTCAAGAGATATTTAGACATTATTGGCCAAGGAGGATTTGGACAAGCCAAAAGAAGAGATCCCAGGTAATTATTAACCGTAGCAATAAATAATTCATTTTCTTTAAGCAGTTTATTTAAATTAATTTTAAAATCAATTATATATATACATATACGAGGTCTGTTCAGAAAATAACCGAACATTTTGAATTACGCTCCAACGGGAGTATTTAGTGATATGCGGTTGGCAGCATTGCGTTGCGCATAACCTCCTCTGTAACCACATGTTCTTGGATTGTTGATATCGCGTTTAGTTTTCGTGATATTGCTATTTAAGTGCAACGTGTGTAAGTGTTACTGGCGATTTTTGAAATGTGCGATTTTCTGGAGCAACGATGCAACGTAAAATTTTGTGTGAAACTAGGGTAAACTTTCACAGAAACGTTTCAACTTTTGAAACAAGCTTACGGAGATGATACTCTGAGTCGTACGCAATGTTACGAATAGTTTTTGCGATTTAAAAGTTGTCGTCAGTCAATTAAAGATGATCCTCGATCAGAAAAGTCTTCGACTTCAACTGATGTCTACCACGTTCAGAAAATCAACAATCTGATGCGTGTAAATCGCCGATTGACTCAGAGAAATTGCAGAACAGGTTAGCATCTCAACTGGGTCATGCCTTGAAATTTTGACTGAAAAATTGAACATGCATCGAGTTACAGCAAAATTTGTTCCTTGTTTGATAACCGAAGAACAAAAAGAAAATCGAGTGGCAACTCCTTGAACATTCCAACTCTTGTGTTAGAATATTAACTTTCTGTAGTCAAAAATGATTTTAAAATTGGTAAATTCTATAGTGGTTGTGGGGAAACATTTTTCTTATACATTTCGGTTATGCAATTGCTATTCGATTATTTTTATATGTGTGTTCTTAATTTGTTTTTCTTTGCGTTTCAGTTCTGTGGAATCGGGATCATTGCAAGAGGAGAAGATGAAGAATCTTCTAGAAGAACTAAGGGCATATTTACTGGAGCAAGAAGATGCAAGAAAAATCTACGATCCAAATGACGATATTTATTGATCACTATTTTCATATGTATTTTCCTGCAATTATAATTATAAATAAATAAAAGCAAATTCTAAAGGAAGTAGTGCTTCAACCAGAAGTGTTTCAAGGCCAGTGTAAAGGCCAAATGCTGACCATTTTCAATAATTACTTTGTATTTTATTTCATAATAATTGACTAATAAAATCGTGTTGAAAATGTTTTAAAATACCTTGTCGTTTTCGTTTTATAAAAGGTAAAAAAAAAACTGTACCTTATAGGACTAATTGGGGTCTCTGACAGAATGTCGTAAGCCGAAATGCCGAAAGCCAAGAGGCCGACATGGACAAAAGGCCGACATGATAAAAGGCCAAAACGGACGAAAGGTTGACATAGACAAAATGCATATAAAGACGAAAGACCGACATAGATAGAGCCCTGCGCGGATAAGCTTTTCTGTATCCGCATCCGATCCGCATCCGCACATCCATGATCCGCATCCGATCCGCATCCGCAGCTTTTGTAAATAACAAATCCGCATCCGATCCGCATCCGCAAAAATATCCGCACTATCCGCACTACAGGTTTTGCTGTCAGTTTGGAAAGAACTAAGATATTTCGCCTGTTTAGGTAATCTCTGCTCTAAAACGCTACTGAAATTTTTTGGATTTACCAGCTTATTTATTACTAACCTAACCTAAGGGATGCCAAAAGTTTTAAGGCCTAGATGCGCTAATAACTTATTTAAATCTAGAGAGAGATAACAATTTTGGGGGGCCTAAGCGTTCTTTTTCGTAGGGAGTAAGTGGCGTGCTGCTTTTTTTAATATTGAATTTTAAAAAAAAATCAGAAAAGTTACTTGATAGAAGCTTCATATTTTTAGGATCAAGTAATTCTCTTACGCCATTTCGCGCATGAGTTAGGCATTGCAACTTTTTCAATTAGCAACATGTGTCATTTTTCAAATTTTTGGGATCTGCAAGACTTTTTACTTCGGGTAGTATAAAATATTGGCAGGTTACATAATAAAATTTTCTAGAAAAAATTATGTAGGTAAATTTTGATATTTAAATAAAACTTACTAATCAATTTTATGTAAAAAAAACCTTTATCAGATTTAAAAGCCAGAATTAGAGCAGAGGTAGGAAGAATTACGTCGAAAGTGTACCAGGAAACTTTTGTCCAAAATATTATTTTCTATAATATATTCAATAATAAAAAGAAAGTTAAGTTGATTGTCTCAACTCAGTCTTGATCATGGACAATTGTCTTAATAAAAATAACATAAAGTGAGATTGAATGCTATAAAATATCATGTATAAACAGACAACCGAAAATAACCGAGGACTGCGTAGTCAGAACACAATTGCTTGTTTCTCCGAAAGTAACCGAAGATTTAATGTTCACGCGGATATTGCGGATAAGCGGATATGACATTTAATCCGCATCCGCATGGTTTAAATGATAATTTATCCGCATCCGCAGAAAAGTTGCGGATAACCGCGGATAATCCGCGGATACCCGCGGATTTGCAGGGCTCTAGACATAGACTAAAGGCTGACAGATAGAAGGTCGACATAGACAAAAGACCGACATAGGAGGTGTGTAAATTAAGTAACCAGACTGGCAACATAGCGTTTAATTTGGCAACATTTGGAACGCGGGACTTGGAGGGGCGGCAGGTGAACAGGTGATACGCCTTCAGTACGAGTTTGAGTAATTTTGTTGTCCGTAGCGATTTTATTCGAAAAACAGTTTTTTCCAGTGCGTTCTAAAAATGAGTAACATTCATTTCGAGCAACGGTATGCTATCAGGTTCAGACTTAGGCACAGTGCAAAGAAAATTTTAAAAAAAAATTTAAAAATTAAATGCAACATTTACCAAAATATAACTAGAATTTTGACAAAATAATTTAAACAAAATAAAAATGCAAAAAAAAGAGAAAAATTAAAATTGACAGGAATCGAACTCTAGTTTGCAAATTACAAAGCGACGACATGCACTACGCTACGGGCGCTTACTTATCTATTGTGTTACATAGCGAATTAAATATTTAACATATTTTAGTTAAAAACACAAAAAATGCGTTATTTTCCGAAAACATAATCTGATCAAAAATTCCTGTATTACTATTCCGGTTCACACAAATGTACATTACTTAGAATTTTTCAGATTTTTAGTTTAAACCATCTGGGCTACAGGGTGTGGGACAAAATTTTTTTTGCACAATTTTGGCAAAAATCGCGTCAAAATAATTTACTTTGCAAAAATAAAGTTTTGATCGTTAATCCACGTACTAAGGGCTTTCATTTGATACCCTACTCAGAATTAAAAAAAATATATATATTTTTTTTTTCGATGAGCACATATTTGTTTATATTTTTAGGGGGATATGTTTTTTAGATGTTTTAGTATTTTTCCTATGTGCAGGTCAAAGAGTTGTGTAAGCATGCCAAATTTCAACTCTCTAGGTTTAGCCGTTTTGCTACAATTTTTACCGAACAGACAGACAGACGACAAAATGACGGTATAAGGGGTTTTTGGTCATACCTACAAAACCCTAAAAATAGTTTTAAAATCAGTCCGGTTACTTAATTTACACACCTCATCATTTACAACAGAAAAAATGAATATGAGAAATTAAACTATTCTTCTCGGTTTAGCAGATTTTAATCAAAATATATATTTGGGGAGCTATGGTGAGAGCTACCTATAAACGAAGTACCTCACTTATTTTTGATTATTTTGCGTTCTACTTGAAACTGAAATATCTCACTTATCATTTATGTTACAGCAAAAAAAAAATCAGCTGTGGCCACCACAGGACCAACCACCATCGTAAAGTACTTATATAAAATACATTCTAGCAGCAGAGTAGAAATAACTTTGCCTAATATTTTTTAACATAGATATTATTTGTCATGACCATGGAAACGTTACATATAAGTATGAAAAAATTGAGATTTGGAAAAAATTTCGAAAAATTTTACAGAAATTATTCAAAATTTTTCGTTTTATCAAAAAACGTCTCAAATAAAAGTTATTAGTTATTGCTTTTATAGCAACTTTTGTTCAATAATTTTTTTCGAAATATTTTTCTGTTGTGAAATATTCACAAAAATCTTAAAATCGACACGAGTAAACTCCCATTTTTAATCAACCGATTTTTACCAAAAGTTGATCAACTCGTGCCATTGATGGCAGAAGCTTAAATATGAAGTTTCATAAAAATCCTTTCAGCCGAATTTGCTCTGCACGTGTACCCAGACAGACAGACGGACGGACGGACGGACGGACGGACGGACGGACGGACGGACGGACGGACGGATGGACAGACAGACCGTCAGACATCATGCTAAAAATAGTCAAAACGTTATGTAGGGACCTCAATTCGTGGAGATCCATCGAAATCTCGAAATGTCAAAATCGGTATGATCACAATACCTCTCTTAAGGATTCCACACACCAAAGCGGCCGCGGTGGCGACCACGGTGGCGGCCACGGTGGCGAATAATGCAGCGGCCTAATGGCTCAGTTACACGATGCAAGTAACTTGCACCAGTAAGTACTTGCACCAGTTACTGGCATCGTGTAAACGTACATGCAGTACTGGTGCCAGTACTGGCACAAGTATCTCATGCAAGTCAAGTGAATAGAAACCGTTCCTATTTACTGGCACAAGTAGCCGTGCCAGTGACTTAAAAATGGCCGCCATGAACAGCTGATGTATTTTCGCGGTTACAAAAACAAACTTTTTCACATCTTTTTTTAATAAATGTAGTTTTTGGCGCCGATACATTTTTGTTTAGATAGACGTACGCATAAAATACATAAAATTAGGTTAGACATCGAAAATTGGCGCGTTAAAAAGACGGTTTTACGCATAAAAAATAATTGGAAGCATCTACATTTTGCAGTGTGTTTCGGGTTCTTTGCAAGGTTACTTAAATAAGATACTGGAATACGTGTAAACGACAAAACGACTTGTGCAAGTACTGGCACAAGTACTTGTGCCAATACTTGCACAAGTTACTGGCATCGTGTAACCGGGCCATTACGCAACCTATACAATACAATGAGACCACGCACATACAAGCGTTCCGCTATCTGAGAACGCCACCGACAGCAGCGTTCATTCTAGCGATCACCAAACACTGGCGGCCAAACTCGACAAGTTGCGTTAGGCCGCGCGATATTCATTGTTTATATACCACAGAGTGAATATATTTAAGAAAATAATGTCGAAAATAGATAATTTAACAGAAAAAATCATAGATCAGTAAAGGATCATTTAATTTTGTATGACTTAGCACATCCTGATTACAAGAATATTAGGAAAACAAATAAAGTGTGGGACGAAATAGGAAAAGTTTTGGAAATTGATAGTAAAGTCTGTTCCAAACGATTAGGCGGAACTAGATTTTGCAATCTAGTTACTTTCATCGTTTAAATAATGCTTTTCAGCCGTTTTGTTTAAGCTTCGTAAATCATACTTGCAACAAACATTTTTTGGTTAAGGTTAATATCATTTTAAAATGTCATTTTCTTTATATTTTGATTTTTTGTGTCATTCTTAATACAAATATCCCATTTATTTATTTTTTGTCATTAAAATATGTAAGAAAATTAATTTAAGTTTGACATATGTCAATCGTTTCCATGGTTTCATTGTTGGAATTTTAAATTTTAACATTCCAAAGGGGAAAAATGAAATAACCCAAGCAAGGTCCAATATTATCATACAACTATATACCGTGATTCTCTAACTGATCGCTACCGCTACCGCCACTCCCACCGCGTTAGTGTGAGGAGACCTGATCGCTACCGTGGCCGCCACCGTGGCCGCTTTGGTGTGTGGAATCCTTAATATATGTTGACGGTCGGTAAAAAACATTACAGAAACCGTCCAAAATACGGGTATTCCAGCTAGTAATATATATTTTCACGACATATAGCAGAGTTCTAAATTTATTTTCTTATCAAAACATGACCCAGTTCCGTAAAAATATTATTTTATTTAATATTTTATGAATAATAAAGCATTACATGTGTCGACTGACATCTAGATGCTGCAACATAGAAATTTTATGATGAAAATTCATTCTTATACGCTTTATATATGCATTATATATGTATAGTGGATTTCAAGGCTCGTTTGAACTTTGTAAAAAGGGTTGATATTCACTTTTTATTACTTAAATTTTATAATTAGAGATTAGTACAACAATAAAATGGAGTGGAAAGTTTAACAAGTGCAAAAGTTTTTAAATTATTTGGAAGATTAGAAAGAAGTTGTAATAAAATAAGTTTTATACTAAATTTAATTATAGCTATTAAAATAAATTTAACTTAATAGATTCTCACAAACCCACAACAAAGTAAACTTTTCTTACAGTTTATTTTATAATTACAAAGTACAGAAAGTTAAAATTAAAAAAAAAATCGATAATGGAAATTTTTTAGATATGATCTTTCATAGATATTAGTGGTATGTCGGAGCTCCATATCCATATCCGCGGACGATCCGTAAAAAAAATCAGCTATGGCCACCAAAGGACCGACCGCCATCATAAAGTACTTGTATAAAATACATTCTAGCAGCAGAAGGAAATAACTTGGCCTAATATTTTCTAACAGATATACTACTATTATTTATCATGACCATGGAAACGTTACATATAAGTATGAAAAATCAGCTGTGGCCACAACAGGACCGACCGCCATCATAAAGTACTTATATAAAATACATTTTAGCAGCAGAGTAGA
The DNA here is from genome assembly GCA_963971575.1 of Liopterus haemorrhoidalis. Classification (NCBI taxonomy): domain Eukaryota; kingdom Metazoa; phylum Arthropoda; class Insecta; order Coleoptera; family Dytiscidae; genus Liopterus; species Liopterus haemorrhoidalis. The sequence continues at coordinate 64,480,863 of OZ020613.1, forward strand.
AATAACTTGACCTAATATTTTCTAACAGAGATATTATTTATCATGACATATAAGTATGAAAATATTGAGACTTCAAAAATTTTACAAAAATTATTCGAAATTTTTCGTTTTATCAAAAAACGTCTCGAATAAAAGTTATTAATTATTGCTTTTATAGTAACTTTTGTTCAATAAATTTTTTCGAAATATTTTTCTGTTGTGAAATATTCACAAAAATCTTAAAATCGACACGAGTAAACTACAAAAGTTGATCAACTCGTGCCATTGATGGCAGAAGCTTAATACAATGTTCCATTACTGGACGAAAGTAACCGCGGTTGAAGTTTCCCGTTCCGAAAGTGTACGACATTAACCTTTTCAGGAAAATTGTTAAGTTTCGGAACGCGGTTACTGAAAATTTTGGTTACTTTTTTGTAAGCAAACTAACCGTGGAAATATCGCGGTTAGTGTTGTTATTTCCTCCCACTACAAACTTCAGATCTAATGTAAACTACAAAAGGCGGGAATTTCAAAACAATTACAATAAGGCGAGAGTTAAGTGGAGGGAATTAATCGTTTCTTTGTAGTGCAAGTAGTAAATTATAATATTATTTTACTATAGTCTATAATTAAAACAGTAAGAATGACTGTAAGTAACTGCTTTTTAGTAATATTGATCGATGTCGTGAAAAATAATATCGGGAAAAATCATATATGTTCTTATATAATGTGCCATTGTAAACAAGTACTAATAAAACAAATATTTTTATTAATAAGTTTGTAAGAGAATATCTACAACCTATAACGTCCATAAAATGACAGTTCAGTTGTCTGTTTTATCAACTGTGAAGTGTGACTACCGTTCCGTAACTAAAACTCGTTTTCAGGTAACCACTGGGTAACCACAACTTACCACGACTTTACCGTAACCGCGACCGCGGTAGTTAGGTGTGCAGTTACGGAACATTGTATAAATATGAAGTTTCATAAAAATCCTTTTAGCCGAATTTGCTCTGCATTTGTACACAGACAGACGGACAGACGGACGGACGGACAGACAGACAAACAGACAGATAGACGGACCGACGGACAGACAGACCGACAGACATCATGCTAAAAATAGTCAAAACGTTATGTAGGGACCTCAATTCGTGGAGATCCATCGAAATCTCGAAATGTCAAAATCGGTATGATCACAATACCTCCCTTATATATGTTGGCGGTCGGTAAAAAATTGAGACTTGTATGAGAGAATTATGAGAAAGTATGGAAGTATGAGAAAATTTTATCAAAAAACGTCTTAAATAAAAGATAGTAGTATTAGTTATTGCATTTATAGCAACTTTTGTTAAATAAATTTTTTCTAAATATTTTTCTGTTGATAAATATTCGCAAAAATCTTAAAATCGACACGAGTTAACTCCCATTTCTAGTCAACCAATTTTTACCAAAAGTTGATCAACTCGTGCTATTGATGGCAGAAGCTTAAATATGAAGTTTCATAAAAATCCTTTTAGCCGAATTTGCTCTGCATGTGTACACAGACGGACAGACGGACGGACAGACAGACCGACAGATATCATGCTAAAACTAGTCAAAACGTTATGTAGGAGTCAAAACTTTTTTATTTATGAAAAACTTTAAAAAACCTTTAAAAATATGATTTATCTAAAAACTAAAACAGTTGTCACCAACTAATTCACTTAAAAGTATCAGTGAATTTTACCAGAGATTACAAAACAGATATTTCAACTATAAAATTTATCGAACAAAGCTGAAAGTGATAAATAAACAGGGTCAAAAACAAAACTTGGCCAATTTAAGAACAGTTTTAGTACGAAAAACACGTAAGTAAAACCTTAGAAAACTGCGGGAAAACTGCTAAATTTAATATCACTTTGATGTCTCAATTTCAGCGGACGAAAAATAGGATAGTGATAGATGGTATAACGTATAAGGGGAGAAAAGCTATCGTAACTTTATCTCTAGCATCGATCTAACGATTATGTTAACGTTGTAAAGACGTTTGAGAAAAATCTCTGGTCAGCGTACGATTTTATGATTTATTTATTTATATTAGTTAGGTTACCCAACAAAACCATTTGTTAAAATGGTTCCTTTAAAATCACAACAAAATACAAACGAAAGAAATAAAATAGTTGTATAAAGTACGCTGTACAAAGATTAAATTGAACAATAGAAAAGAAAAATAAAACATATTGTAGAATGTGATCCAAGAAGTTGGATACAAATGGAAAACGTTTTTATTATCAACTAAATGAGCACCCGTGCTTCACTACGGTATATTGACGGTCTCAATATACCGTAGTGCAAAATCCTAAGTTTGTTTTCACCCTTTAGGGGTGAGATTTGAAAAAACTGTCATACCCATTTCGAGATATTTTAAAAAGACACCTATGTGACAAAAAGGAATGTTACAACTTAACTAATGGTGCCTGTCCACTTGAGAGTAAATAGTGGCGAGAAGCTCTCGATAGCAGTTACTCTCCAATGCATCTGAGAGTAACTCGCAGAAAGTGGCGAGCTACTCTCCGAGAGCTAACTACTCTCAACGTACTCGCAAGTGGACACGTGCTCCCTACACTCTCCGAGAGTAGCTCGCCAAATACGAACTGTGTTCGAATTCCTGAGAGTACTCTCGAGAGTTGTCTGCTTACAAGATGTTCAAATATTCGTCACCGGAGGAAATAAATTAATTAATCGACTTGTACGAGCTTCGGGAAATTTTGTGGAACGGGAAATGTGTCGATTACCGATTTATTAAAAATAATTAATTAGTTTAAATTTAATTCAATTCAAAAATAAAAATATATGTTTTTTTTATTAAAATAAAGTTTAAAACATTATGTGCCTGATTAAAAGAATTATTTTGATAGAATAAATTATGTAAATTTTTACCTTTGTTAATAACTAATTACCCCAAATAATTAAGTAGAGCCTAAAATAAACTTATTAAATTATTTTAGTAATTACATTTAATTGAATTAAACTATTTTTTAAAGTATCAAAAAACTTTGTACATCATCTACTAACATGTATTTAATAACAAAATATGCTAATTTAGCTTTTAGGTACATACCTCAAATATAAAGGTAATAACCCTTTTCTTTTTAATATCTATTTTTTTTTTTTTTATCAACTTTATTTATAGGAACAATAATCTCTATTTCTTCAATTTCATGAATAAGGGCATGAATAGGATTAGAAATTAATTTATTTTCCTTTCTTTTACTTTACATTCCTTTATTAAAAAAAAAGAAAAATCATATTCCTTTAAATCTTCTATTAAATATTGTTTAGTACAAGCTATAGCTTCAACTATTTTTTATTTGCAATTTTATTAATAATATTTAAAATAAATTTTATAAGAGAATTATTAAAAATAAATAAATTTTTAATAATATTAATCAATTCAACTTTATTATTAGTTTGTGTTCAGTCATATTTAGTTTGTGTTCGATAGTCATTTTGAAGATTTACAAATTTTAAAAGTGTTTATTTCATATAGGCATTTGTATTGGTATCCCTGAACGATGTAAACGATGTTTACATTTGTCATTTAATAATACGTCTGTTGTGTTTTGATACTGACTTGTGTTCAAATATCTGACTTACAGTAATTTCTAAAAACCTTTTTTATTTAGTTTGTTGTTTATTTAGCAGTTTTGTGTTTAGTTATATATTTTCTTATAGATTTTCTAATTTGATTTTGTGTGTACTGCATAGTTTTTAGGTTATATTCAACTTATTTTTATTTTATTTTCTTTGATCATATTTTTGGATCACATCAGTCCTTTGTAGGACTATTTTGCCTATTACAATTTGTTTTTATTCTGTTCATATTCTTATATTTTAATTTCATTTCGATACAAGTGACCGTACAAACAGGGCCGGCGCGAGGTATGTGCAGCCGCACATGGCCCCGCGGTCAACAGCAGGCCCCGCGCATGGAGATGAGGACCTTTTTTTTTATCCTCACTTGGATCTGAACAGCAGGCCCCGGGGTTCAACAATAGGCCCCGCGCATGGAGATGATGACCTGTTTTTTTTTATCCTCACTTGGATCTGAACAGCAGGCCCCGCGGCTCTTCTCGCACATGGCCCCGCAAATCCTAGCGCCGGCCCTGCGTACAAATACAAGGTGTCTCAAAAGAAATTTTATATTTATTTAGCTTACTGCGTGAACGCAACGTATCCGAGGGGCGCGGGGGTTATGTCAATCGGTAGCCTAGCTCTTGGGATTTCAGTCGCTATGGAGCGTTTCTCGGGAGCAGACCGCGCGTTATGCGTGCGAGAGTTTTACAAAAGTGTGATTCGGCGACTGTAGCGCGTAGAAAATTCTACAGTATTCGAGGTTTTCGCCACTTAAATGATGCGCCAAGCATTCCTCTCATTCGACATTGGGTTAAAAAGTTTGAAGAGACTGGTACAACGCTGGATAAATCAAAATCCGGGCGACCTAGGTCATCAAGAACGGTAGAAAACGTGGAGAATGTTAATCAGTCTGTTCGTGACGACCCGAACCTTTCAATTCGGAAGCGCGCAAGTGCTTTAAATGTGCATAGATCATCATTACATCGCATTATGCACAAAGACCTAAAGCTGCACCCCTACAAAATTCAATTGGTGCAAGAATTAAAGCCCCAAGATGCCAGAGGCTTAATTTCGTAAATCACATTTTGTTTTCGGATGAAGCTCATTTTCATCTTAATGGCCACGTAAATAAGCAGAACTGCCGCTACTGGAGTGCAACGAATCCGAAACGCAAACATCAGAAACCCCTACATTCGCCTAAAGTGACCGTGTGGGCTGCGATGTCGGCGCGAGGAATTATCGGCCCTTACTTTTTTGAAGACGAAAGGGGGCGTGCAGTTATAGTGAATTCAGAGCGTTATGTGGAGATGTTAGACAACTTCTTGGTACCTGAACTGCAAAACTTTCCTGGCTATAACCAAAGAACATGGTTCCAACAGGACGGAGCAACTTCACACACGTCCAATATGTCTCTGCCACGTGCTCGTGAAATTTTCTCAGGCAAATTGATCTCCCGGAGAGGTGACATAAATTGGCCTCCACGCAGTCCAGATTTAACCCCTATGGACTTTTTCCTATGGGGTTATCTTAAATCTAAAGTTTACGCCAATAAACCGACTTCACTGGCGCATTTGAAAGAAAATATCTGTCACGAAATGGCAGCCATCCCTGTGTCCACCTGCCGAGACGTCATAAGTAATTTTACTGTTCGATTAAATGAGTGCCGAGAACGCGAGGGTCTACATTTAGACGATATTATTTTTAAGAAATAAATCCCCAAAAAGTGTATTTTAATAATTAATAAACATTTTTTCTATATACGGCTTACTTTTTTTTTAATCGATCCACTAAATATAAAATTTCTTTTGAGACACCTTGTATTACATTCGTTAAATAGATGAATATGAACGTACTAAACCTGACGTCACATTTTTTTGTGACGTTTCAAGTGACGCAACTGCACTGTTTCGCCGATTTCCCTGAAACAAACTTGTCTATTTGGTTAGTTCAACATAATTCCGCCAGATTGTCTCTTTTATGACCATTTGCCTATCATGTAAAAACGTTGAATATATTACATTTTCACTTTTCCAAAATTTGGTATCTATTTTCATGGTACCGAATTTTTACGTAAAGCTATCAAATATTGTAAATATTGATATAGGATAAAAGTATGATATATAAATGGCATGTGTTGAATAACTATTGAACAATGTTTGATGAAATTTACTTGTTGTGATTGGAGTGTTGGGCGGGTTGTGGGCTCGGGCTGCGGACCGGCAGACCGGCAGATCGGCGGGTCGACGTGACAGCACAGACCGGATAGACCGCATTGATGGAACAAGTGAAAGGACTCGTGTTGACAGGCCTTTGAACATGTCACTGTTAAAAAAATGCCAAGTCAGGCGTGCGGAAACACAGACTCATGGGCGTCGATAAAAAGTTTTAAAGTTTATTCACGCAAAAGATACGGAAATAAAAAAATATATAGAAAATAATTCGATAAAGAAATTTGTTAGAGAATACGCAAATGGTCATAAGAGAGATTCTATCTAGCGGAATTATGTTGAACTAACCAAATAGACAAGTTTGTTATTGTCAGTATTATTGGCACTTACGATGGTTACCTTTTATGTTTTTACAAACGACCACTAGATGGCAATATTGAAATGTGTCATTACTATATGTATTCGTAAAATTTGTTTTAATGAAATCAGTGGCAGCTTATAAATTGGCCGAGTAGTTTGTTGACAGAGAGCGTTAAAAAAAAACTAGTCTGGCGACCAGAGGATTGTAGTCTGGATTTTATCTTTTTCATTTCTGTAGTCTGGTGTCAGTTTAGTTAACAATTATTGACCAGTACCTTGTTAGAGTCAAAGACTCGATATCTATTTGCTAGATGTAATACGACTGGTAGTTTTTCTTCCAATTCTCTACTCCAAGACTCTGAAAGGTTGAAGCAATCTTGCAGATTTTTGGCATTTATACGAGGGTTACATTTTATGTTTTTACAAACGACCACTAGATGGCAATATTGAAATGTGTCATTACTATATACGTAAAATTTGACATTTGTTATTGTGAAATCAGTGGCAGCTTACAAATTCACCGAGTAGTTTGTTGATAGTGAGCGTTTAAAAAATAAGTTTGTGAAAAAATAGATATTACTCGTGAAGGTTTTCATTGGATGATTTTTTACGATTTTAGTAAAGGCCTAACTCAACAACAATGCATAGATTCGCTGCGTTCAACTTTTGGTAATGAAGCACCATTAGAAAAGACTGTTTACAATTGGTTTGCAGAATTTCGTCGTGGTCGTGCGTCCGTCAGTGATGAATCTCGTGAAGGTCGACCAAAATTGGTTGTGATTCAAAAAACATCGATGCTGTGCGCAAAATGATTGAAGAAGATCGGCATGTGACTTACCGTGAGATAGAGGCATCCTTTGGCATATCTCAGACTGCAATACATTCGATTTTACATGTACATTTAATTGTGAAAAAGTTGTTCCCGATGGATTCCTCATAATTTGACCGATGCTCAAAAAAAGGCTCATGTTGATTGGTGTAAGAGAATGCTAAAAAAATTCAACCTAGGCACTGCAAAATCCGTACACAACATCGTTACAGGTGACGAAACTTGGATTTATTCATATGAACCGGAAACTAAGCAACAATCCACTGTTTGGGTCTTTCAAGATGAACCGAAACTCACAAAAGTTGATCGTTCACGAAGCACTTCAAAAAAACACTTGTTTCTTCTGTTGTACTGGACATGTTGCAACCATTCCTTTAGCGGATCGTAGAACAGTTAATGCTGAATATTATACAACAATTTGTTTGCCAGAAGTCATCGACAAAATCAGGAAAAACAACCAAAAACGTCACATCCTTCTTCATCATGACAATGTAAGCTCCCACACAGCACGTCGAACAATTGATTATATGAAGGAGAAAAACATCGAATTAATGTCTCATTGCCCGTATTCATCTGATTTATCTCCTAACGACATTTTTTTTTGTTCCCCAATGCCAAACAAAAAATGCTTGGGCAACGATTTTTATCAACTCAAGAAGCTGTTGAAGCCTTTGAAAACCATGTTTTTGAGATACCAACTTCAGAGTGCAAAAATGTTGCGAGAATTGGTTTGAACGCATGCAAAATTGTATAAATCTTAAAAGCGAATATTTTGAAAAGCAATAAAACAGTTTGTTACAAACAAAAAAAAAAAACTTTATTAGTTTATGAAAAAAATTAAAACGTAGCCCTCGTATAGAGGAACTATCAACACATTACAATGTTGTCCTGATAACTAGTAAAAATATCAGTGAATATTTTAACCATTTTAGAAAGAATAGTTTTCGGCCACCTATAGAATCGTATTTAGTTGACAAACCGACTAGAGGGCTCAAATAAAATGGGGGGGGGGGGAGCTAAAGTGAAGTTACGCTTCTTGTTGGAATATGGCATTTTTGGAGATTGTTAAATAAAACTCACATATAGGCTTTCAACATCTTTATTCAATCATAGCCAGAAAAGAACTGCTTCAGCATAAGTATTTTATCTTCTAAGCTTGACGCCATGAGATCTCCGCATTATTATGCAGCCTGAGCCTAATTATGTTTGTATATTATGTTTGTATATTAGAACAAGACTTGCTCTATATTTTTGGTTTTGCTAACTTAACTTTAATTACTTGAAACCTTAATCTTTATTAGTTGAAAGACTGAAATCTCAACACTACTGTCAAAAATAATCTAGTAGTGTTGAGTATGTTTGTTCTGTATCTTGTAAGTTCGCCATTTTCAGTAGTAAACAATAGACTTTCCTATTATATCCCTCTCAAATATTAATGTATTTTATCTGTCAGTAATTTCATATTTGAACGCTAGAGGCGTTTCATAAATGTTAGTAATATAATTTTCTCCGTCCATGGATGTACAGTGAGTGACAATGTTGAGACGAAACTGGAACAAGCCCTCGAGAAACTGATGACCAGAGTATTTCCAGATAGTCCAAAGCTCCAGAAAGTCTCCAGCTTCAGAGAGAAAGAGAGAGAAAGGTGCGAGAGAGATACACTTATCGGCAATCCGCACAAGGTCAATGAGCATCTCCACGCGAATTAGCTCATTGAACAGTGTAGGACATTTTTAAAATCAAGGACATGGAACTACCCTATTAAAAATATTTAAAGATTTATAACTGTGTCATGAAAGATATTTCACAAATAAAACTTTCTTTACAATTATGAAGTGAGGAAAATGTGTACAAAGATACATAATATTTAGGATTTCGTAAGTATAATCATGAAACCCTTACACCGTCACTCATGTGTCTGTACCTATGTACCAGGTCTACAAGTATGAAATGCGGATTTTTTTCAAACTTGCCGCGCAAACATAGTGTATAGTTCAAAGTTTCAACACATACGGCGTTTTGTTAAGTTATCATTAAGTGTCAAATGCGTATAGGTTATAATTTGAAAATTGATCATATAGTTTTGTTATACTGTGTTAAAAATGTCAAATTTTGTGCCAAATAAAGAGCATTCGCGGACAGTACTACTGTTTTGTTTTCATTTGAAAAAAACTGCTGCTGAATCATACCAACTGCTTCGAGAAGCTTATGGTGAATATGCTCCATAGCAAGATACGTGTGAACGATGGTTTCGGCGTTTCAAAAGTGGTGACTTTGATCTTACAGACAAAGAACATGGAAAACCTCCAAAAAAATATGAAGATACAAAATTGGAAACATTGCTACAGGAAGACGATAGTCAATCATAAAAACAACTAGCAGAGCAGTTAGGCGTTAGTCAACAAGCTGTTTCCAATCGCCTGCGAGAGATGGGTAAGATCCAGAAAGTCGGCAGATGGGTTCCACATGCATTGAATGAGAGGCAGATGGAAAAACGCAAAAACACTTGTGAAATTTTGCTTGCACGATACAAAAGAAAGTCTTTTTTGCATCGTATCATTACTGGCGATGAAAAATGGATTTATTTTGAAAATCCCAAACGCAAAAAATCATGGGTGAACCCAGGCTCACCATCCACATCAACTGCAAGACCGAATCGCTTTGGCAAAAAGATAATGCTCTGTACTTGGTGGGACCAAAAGAGTGTGGTCTATTATGAATTGTTAAAACCTGGTGAAACAGTTAATACCCAACGCTACCAACAACAACTGATCGAATTGAACCATTCGCTGCTCATAAAACCACCAGAATACGAAAGAAGACAGCACAAGGTAATCTTTCTTCACAATAACGCTCCATCACATAAGGCAAAAGCAGTTTGCAACACATTGGAGGTACTCAAGTGGGAAGTGCTACCCCATGCCGCTTACTCACCAGACTTGGCCCCTTCAGATTACCACTTGTTCGCATCGATGGGTCACGCACTTGCCGAGCAGCACTTTTATTCATATGAAAAGGTGAAAGAATGGCTAGATGAATGGTTTGCGGGGAAATGGGAAGAGTTCTACTGGCGATGGGTTCTAAGGCGAAGAGTTCTACTTGGGCTGTGGTATTCACAAATTGCTTGAAAGATGGGGAAAATGTATAACTTCTAATGGAGCATACTTTGAATAAATAAACTTTTACTGTTCTTTTGAGTATAATGTGTTTTATTAAAAAAAAAATCCGCATTTCATACTTGTAGATCTGGTATAGTAATAAAGAGTATAGTATAGTAAAAAGAGCACAAATACACACTATTCTAGTGATTAACTGGCGTAAAAAAAATAATATGTACAAAAAAATCTTTTTTGTGTTTTTACAATTTTTTTCGCGACCCGGCAAAATTTTTCTGCGACCCGGTGCCGCGACCCACACTTTGGGAAACGCTACTGTAGGCCATCCTTTTACCACGCAGTCAATGTAGTTCATTTTACACATTCAACACATGTTGAAAGATTTATTTGCTACACAGTTTTTCTATAATTATAGGTTATTATAAAAATATTTATCTCCAATTGCAATATTTATTTAACAAATATAATAATATATCAATCTCGTACATATAATTGAACATAATTATATATAAACATATTACTATTTTCATTAATGTTTTTATGTATGATAAAAACATAATTTATGTTATGTTTTATTAGTACCTGGCATTTATGTATAAATTAATACTCCGATTTAAATTTGATTATTTGTTTAACTACATGTTAAACAGATTATTTTCAGTTAAAAACACATTTTAGTTAAAATTTAAACTTTAAACAAATTAATAATAAATAAAAAAAAAGTTCCCAAAGCCTAGGTAGACGTATAAGGGGCAGAGAGGTAAGTTCTTCATTTCTAGACCACCGGCAATAGATATCAAAGCCAAAACAAAAGAGGGGAGGTCCATATTAGGACCTTTTCTTTTATATTATATATTTCGAGGAACTACAAGGTGTCTCAAAAGAAATTTTATATTTAGTGGATCGATTAAAAAAAAAGTAAGCCGTATATAGAAAAAATGTTTATTAATTATTAAAATACACTTTTTGGGGATTTATTTCTTAAAAATAATATCGTCTAAATGTAGACCCTCGCGTTCTCGGCACTCATTTAATCGAACAGTAAAATTACTTATGACGTCTCGGCAGGTGGACTCAGGGATGGCTGCCATTTCGTGACGGATATTTTCTTTCAAATGCGCCAGTGAAGTCGGTTTATTGGCGTAAACTTTAGATTTAAGATAACCCCATAGGAAAAAGTCCATAGGGGTTAAATCTGGACTGCGTGGAGGCCAATTTATGTCACCTATCCGGGAGATCAATTTGCCTGAGAAAATTTCACGAACACGTGGCAGAGACATATTGGACGTGTGTGAAGTTGCTCCGTCCTGTTGGAACCATGTTCTTTGGTTATAGCCAGGAAAGTTTTGCAGTTCAGGTACCAAGAAGTTGTCTAACATCTCCACATAACGCTCTGAATTCACTGTAACTGCACGCCCCCTTTCGTCTTCAAAAAAGTAAGTGCCGATAATTCCTCGCGCCGACATAGCAGCCCATACGGTCACTTTAGGCGAATGTAGGGGTTTCTGATGTTTGCGTTTCGGATTCGTTGCACTCCAGTAGCGGCAGTTCTGCTTATTTACGTGGCCATTACGATGAAAATGAGCTTCATCCGAAAACAAAATGTTGGTAAACGTTGAAAATCGCTCAATCACCTGATTTACGAAATTAAGCCTCTGACTGGCATCTTGGGGCTTTAATTCTTGCACCAACTGAATTTTGTAGGGGCAGCTTTAGGTATTTGTGCATAATGCGATGTAATGATGATCTCTGCACATTTAAAGCACTTGCGCGCTTCCGAATTGAAAGGTTCGGGTCGTCACGAACAGACTGATTAACATTCTCCACGTTTTCTACCGTTCTTGATGACCTAGGTCGCCCGGATTTTGATTTATCCAGCGTTGTACCAGTCTCTTCAAACTTTTTAACCCAATGTCGAATGAGAGGAATGCTTGGTGCATCATTTAAGTGGCGAAAACCTCGAATACTGCAGAATTTTCTACGCGCTACAGTCGCCGAATCACCGTTTTTGTAAAACTCTCGCACGCATAACGCGCGGTCTGCTCCCGAGAAACGCTCCATAGCGACTGAATTCCCAAGAGCCAGGCTACCGATTGACATAACCCCCGCGCCCCTCGGATACGTTGCGTTCACGCAGTAAGCTAAATAAATATAAAATTTCTTTTGAGACACCTTGTATATTCACGATGATAATGACATCAATTTATTCAATATGCACGTCACTTAATATCTGTCAACGTGGACTAAAAACATTTTTAGGGTTTTGTAGGCATGACCACCAAAAAACCCTTATAACGTCACTGACACATGAGTGACGTTATATGTCTGTCTGTCTGTACGGTAGAAATTGTAGCCAAACGGCTGAACATAGAAAGTTGAAATTTGGCATACTTGTACAACCTTTTGACCCACATATAGGAAAACTATAGAGAGTTCAAAAAATACAGCGTGGGATAAATATAAACAAATATGTATTTAATGGAAAAATAAATATTTTTTAAAAATTTGTTGGGTATCAAATGAACTCTCTTAATGCGTGGATGTAAAAACATATTTTTATTTTTGAAAAATCTTTTTCTTTTACGGGGTTTTTGTCAATATAATGGCCAAAAACTTTTGTCCCCCACCTTATCTCCCAGAGGGGTTGAACTAAAAATCTGAAAAAAATCTCAATGTACATTGATGAGAACCGGAATATTTCAACAGAAAATTTTGATCAAATTGGTTTTTCGCAAAATATTGATTTTTTGTGTCGTCGAAAAAAAATATTTAATTTTTTGTTTGTTTGTGTGTTATCGAAAGAAAACTCTTAAGACGTAGATAAAAGAACGGGAAGTAGTTTTTTTTTTATTTTAATACTATTTTTTCCAAAAAAGTGTGTAGTTAACCCTAAGGGATTAAATTAAAAATCTGAAAAAATTCTAAGCAATATATATATTGCTATGAATTATTTAGATGGGCTGCGTTAGGCGCAAATAGCCTTTGTTTCTGTGCACTAAAAATTTTAACTAACTATATTGCTATGAACCGGAAACGTACGAAAGGAATTTTTTATCCGATTTCGTTTTTGGAAAATATTACAGTTTTTGTGATATTAATTTTTTTTTTTTTTAAATTTATTGTGGGAAGCTTAAATGGAAGCTCTTTAAGTGCAGATTAAGGAACGGTAATTTATTTTTGAAATACATTTCATTTTGACTAAATTTTACCAAGTATTAAGATTTTCGATTAATATCTTAGCTAAAATTAAAAACATATATTTGTATATACATGGATACATTTTGTTATGGGTAGAGAAGAGGTATGTATATTTATTTTGTAAATATCGACTAGAAAAATAAATAAATAACTGGCCGGTTGCTAGGATTCCATTTCTAGTAGAGAATCTGTTAGCTTTTCATATAGTCGCAATATAAACAATGTCTCTGCAGGCGTTATACTCTTGCGTAACAAAAGATCGCCCACAGTATTGCCAGGTCTGGATTTGAATGATATTTTGGCAATTATACAAAAAAAAAGTGCGTTAAAATTTATATTATGGTATTATTAGAGATATATGATACACGGTAGAAAAAATCTAACTGCAACCTTCTTGTCGTGCCTATTGATTTAAAGGATTTAAAACCAACACTTGTAATTGTGTTATGTAGTGACAGGCATTCATCGTTTGGCCTTCTAATAATCATCATTCACTGACTAAATACCTACAAAACCCTGAAATGTGTGAAAATTCACACTTCACCTCAATTTTTTTCATTGTTAAAGTGGTGGTGTTCTAAACCAATTAGAATTTAAGGACAAACGATCTTATCTTCTTTACACACAGTATTCTTAGCTGAGACAGTGTATAATGAACATTTTTTTCTTGAACTTTCCAATTGTGTTCATATTTTCAATTTTGTATCTTTTGTAGAAATAATTATTTAGCACCTCTTTTAAGTATAAATCTGAAAATATTAAGTTAGACAAATCATTTTTTCTAGTGCATTTGCAGTTTTAAAACTTTATAAAAATCCTTATAACCCAATTTATCTGTCCACTGTTCAGTAAATATAATTTTAAGAGAATACCTGACTACTGCATCCAGCGACAGATGTCTCTACTAGAACTGTCAAAGGCTCGTATACTCAATTGGGGAAAATTCTTTCTCGTTTCTTAAGAAACAGAGAAAAACGATAGAGAAAGAAATATGTTCTTGTTCCCTTGTGCCATTGAAAAGTTTTAGACTCGTTTTCGGGAAGTTCTACAGAATTCTAACAAAATTAGAAACATCAAAGAAGACATTACGTATGGAGAAAAATAACGATCTATTTTTGCAGACCCCAAATTCAATGAATTATATGTCACGTATTTTGTACTAGCTAATTTTACGATAATAGAAAAAAATATACGTGAAGTGTGAGTTTTCACAGATTTCAGGATTTTTTAGGTATTTAATAAGTGTAAGAAGCCAACATAATGCTGGATGTAGGAATATTTGTTATATTATTATTTGGGGTTTGTCAGGTCTTGACAAGCGTCCACTAATCGCAAACTACAGCAACCTTTTGAGCCGCGTTATATTAGAGACTAGTGGAGCTAAATACACACGGCTGCATCCCAAACCCTGGCGATATGCAGATGCGAAAATTACGCCAGATCCAGTGTCCGCACAATGCGAAGTGACCCGAGCAGCACTGCTTTCTGCATCCTGCAGATCAAAGAGGTGCCAAGAGCAGGCGGGAATGAACTCGATTTCCCTTCGATAGGGGGCTTCATTCCACCCAAAACACCAACTATCAGGACTACAAGCTTATACCCTGGATACAGCTTTCTAAGCTCGGAAAAGAGATCCATATACTTGGACCTCTTTTCCTCTCCTTGAGAGAGATATTTTTCTCAGCTGGACTTGAGAATTCGATCACTAACATGTGTTTGGTCTCAATATCCAGGAGGGTTATGTCCGACTTAGTGGCTGTCAGTAATCTCGAGGTGGGGGAGAGTAATTCCAATAAATTCGGCACTTGGAATTTTCCACCACCGATTCTATGTCAGAAGGGACATACGTATAACTGGTATTTGGTCAATACCATAGGCATGTCTCAGATGGTAGTAGAGCACGTGGAGAGCAGCATTATGTCGAGACACGTAGCTCGACGCTGCAAGAGATGGACAAGCAGACAGAATGTGCAAAATGGTTTCAGGATGGTATTGACACAACCTACAGAATGTGGATTCCGCTATTATGGAATATCCGGGCCCTGTACGCCTAAGTATTTATAACTATTATACCCAAATAATTAGTTTTTGTAGGTCCCATACGACTTTTTTACACAGGCAACACACACAACAGAACTCTATGCGAGGAAATAGCCTACGCTCGGAATATGCTCAATACGAAAGTAGCAATTCAGAGTATCGAGCATGGCACTCTAAGAAGAAGATGATAGTAGACGAAACCTACTGAACACTACACACCTCGGTAAGTCGGTTGTCAGCTGTTAAAATTGTTTTATTATATTTTAAATTAAAAAAAATTGATGTGAAGTGTGAATTTTCACACAATTTCAGGGTTTTGCAGGTATTTAGTAAGTGAATGATGATTATTTGGGATGCCAAAACAAATTTATGTCAAAATATTTTTTTATGAATTTTAAATCGAATGCCTACTACCATTATTGAACTTTTTAAGATGTGCAGTATTTTTTTTATATATCAAGGTTCATTAAGATTTTGAAAATTGCGCCTATGGCTTCCATTGGTTGTTTTTAGTCATAGCTCCTCCCCTTTGATTTCGTGTACATTCAAATATATAATTAAATTATAATTTCAACAATTTCCACTGGCTATTAAAAATTAAATGCAACAATTGCCAAAATATAATTAAAATTTTGAAAAAATAATTTATACAATATAAAAATGCAAAAATAAAAATAAAAAATAATATTGTCTCCTCACGTAGGACTCGAACATGAGTTCGAATATGAATTCTTGGACAGAACGCTAGTATCTTAGCCACTGCACCAAGAAACACGTTACTGTTTAGCGTATTGTTATATAATACGCTAAACAGTAACGCTAACAGTATAAGTTGTCAACATTATTAGCAAAAAAACACAAAAAATGCTTTTTTTTCCAAAAACATAATCTGATCAAAAATTCCTGTTGAACTATTCCGGTTCACACCAATGTACATTACTTAGAATTTTTTCAGATTTTTAGTTTAAAGCATCTGGGCTACAGGATGTGGGACAAATATTTTTTTGCACAATATTGGCAAAAATCGCTTCAAAATAATTTATTTTGCAAAAATAAAAATTTGATCGTTAATCCACGTACCAAGGGCTTTCATTTGATACCCTACTCAGAATTAAAAAAAAATATTTTTTTTTTCGATGAGCACATATTTGTTTATATTTTTAGGGTGATATGTTTTTTAGATGTTTTAGTATTTTTCCTATGTGCGGGTCAAAGAGTTGTATAAGCATGCCAAATTTCAACTCTCTAGGTTTAGCCGTTTGGCTACAATTTTTACCGAACAGACAGACAGACAGACAGACAGACAGACAGACAGACAGACAGACAGACAGACAGACAGACAGACAGACAGACAGACAGACGACAAAATGACGGTATAAGGGTTTTTTGGTCATACCTACAAAACCCTAAAAAGACACACACTACCTTAGTCATAAAAATAAAAAATCTATAACATTACTAACCATAATTTAGCCATGAATAATTAAGTTTGTAAAAAACAAAAAAACTGCAATATTTTCCAAAAACAAAATCTGATCAAAAATTTCTCTCGTACGTTTCCGGTTAAGATCAATGTACATTACTTAGTTTTTTTCTTCAGATTTTCAGTTTAACTCCTATTCGGTAAAGGGTATGGGACAGCATGGGTTTGTTATATATTTTTCCTGCGATTTATTTTTTGAAGTCTCAAACGTTTTCCTATATGTGGGTTAAATAGATGTATTTATATATCAAATTTCAACTTTCTAGGTCCAGCAGTTTGGTTACTCTGTTTACCTATACCTACGAAACCCAATAATTATTAATCCTTATAGTAAACTTAAGTAAACAATCCTTACTTAAAACGACAGGCTGATACTATTCCTGGGAGAATCGAATTTATTGTTTTACATATAAAGTTTTGCAATTTATTTTATATGTGTTATTTATTTTTAGTTAGTAACTGGCCCCATTACAGCCTCTTACCATCACCCTGCGTCCGTTCAAATTTTCGAATAGACTTTATTTCTAATTGATTTGTTTTTGTCCTTGCAAAATTTCTTTTAATGAGAATGTGTAGAGAAATTTTATTTAGGGTAACCTGGTTAACAGTGAACCACCTTTTTTTTAAAGGCATATAGAGTGACAACGAGTAGACATATAAATCTCAAAATGCATAGTGTGGTTGTGCAATTAATAATCTTAATTTTTATATGAATTAAACTTCAATATGTCATAAGAATTAGTAGATTTAAGATTTTTTTTTAAAAATGGCACTTTGGTTCACTGTGTACTGACACGGTACACAGTGAACCAAGGGTATGGTAAACATTGAACCAGAGAAAACTGTTCTTGAAATTTCGGTTTTAGTCTCAAGAAACTGATAAAGTATTCCATTGACTCATTCCTAGTTTCAAGCACTTTACCGACATAATAAATTTATTATAAACGTATTCTCCCTCGCTAGGAACTTTAGGCAATGGTTTATTAATAAAATCTTCAGTCAACTCTGGACATTCGTTCTCATTTTCTTCCATCCAGTCAATGTCATCATCTGTGTCTTGAAACTCTATTTCAGCCTCGTCTTCTGAGCTGGACGCTAGAATCGTCCGAACTACCTTCTTATTTTTGGCTTCATTCTTTCTTTTTGCAGTTAATCTTACATTTTCAATTTCCGGTGTGTCAGTAGCAATTAGACTACGGCCAAGCGATCTAGACTTTCTTTTATTTTTTCTGGGGCCTGCTCTTATTGGATCCCGGAACTCCTTAGGAGACAAACATGATGGTCCCGCTACTGCAAGTAGTGTAGGTGAAGAGGCAGCAGAAGTTTCTGTTATTCTAGAATCTGTAGAGCAAAGGAATGTGCTTGTTGATCTGTTTAATAAAGATTCAATAAATAAAAGATTACAGCTCAGAATCATTATGTGATCCACTTGTATACCACTATTAAAAGTAAACATGGTGCACAGTGAACCGGTTCACTGTGCACCACTTTGTTTTGGTTCACTGTGTACCAGGACGCCATTTTATTTTCAAATGACCGCACACCTAAACCCAAGCAATTGAAGTCCATGTTTTAAACGTTAAAATATTCATAAATAAGTATTAAATATAGTGGTAACAAGACCTTACTCTTTAATGTTAAAGTGACCTAGTAATAAACAAGAATATACCTACCTAAAAATTAAAATCCACGATACTAATTCACAAAAATCTTCCACACACATCTACACGAGGGTGCATACTACAGCGGACTGATTTGTTACTAATGTTTTGAGAACACAAATATGTACTGATAAGAACAATCTTCTAGCATACACAGATCTTCGTATATGTATGGTGGTTCACTGTGTACCACTGGTTCACTGTTCACCAGGTTACCCTATTTATTTTGTGTTTTATTTATTCTTATTAAAATATATTCTAGACATTTAGATGGGCTGCGTGAGGCGCAAATAACCATTGTTCCTGTGCGCCAAAATTTTTAACTAACTCACTAACTAACCAACTTAAAAGACTACATTTAATTTACTCTTCAGAATTTTTTAAATATTTACAAACTAGCAGTGAAAGAATAAAAGTTTTAAATGTAATAATTAAGGTTTACCAAGCACTTTAAAAAGCATTAAAGTTAAAAGCTTAATGCAAAAGTTTTTTTCTTACCTAATATTAAATTTTAAATAGTCCAGTTCAATTTCAGATCGTTGTCGTAGAGCAAATTATTTCAATTTTTGACTTTTTGACTTGTCATTTCATATTCTGCACAACATAATATAATGAAGGACCCAGAGAGAGGGCCCTGGAAAATTTGAAGGATGAGAGGAGGGGTAATAAATATTTGCATTTTTCTGAATGGGGGATGCAACAGATTGATATAATGAGGGGGGGGGGCAATAAACATAAATATAATTCGGTTTTCATTTCCAGATATTGGCTATCATTTTGTCATTATTTAAATAATGTACTAATTTAATTTATAACATATATTATTTGTATACCAGGTCTACAAGTATGAAATGCGGATTTTTTTCAAACTTGCCGCGCAAACAGAGTGTATAGTTCAAAGTTTCAACACATATGGCGTTTTATTAAGTTATCATTAAGTGTCAAATGCGTATAGGTTATAATTTGAAAAGTGATCATATAGTTTTGTTTTACTGTGTTAAAAATGTCAAATTCTGTGCCAAATAAAGAGCATTCGCAGACAGTACTACTGTTTTGTTTTCATTTGAAAAAAAAAACTGCTGCTGAATCATACCGACTGCTTCGAGAAGCTTATGGTGAATATGCTCCATCGCAAGATACGTGTGAACGATGGTTTCGGCGTTTCAAAAGTGGTGACTTTGATCTTACAGACAAAGAGCATGGAAAACCTCCAAAAAAATATGAAGATACAAAATTGGAAACATTGCTACAGGAAGACGATAGTCAATCACAAAAACAACTAGCAGAGCAGTTAGGCGTTTGTCAACAAGCTGTTTCCAATCGCCTTCGAGAGATGGGTAAGATCCAGAAAGTCGGCAAATGGGTTCCACATGCATTGAATGAGAGGCAGATGGAAAAACACAAAAACACTTGTGAAATTTTGCTTGCACGATACAAAAGAAAGTCTTTTTTGCATCGTATCATTACTGACGATGAAAAATGGATTTATTTTAAAAATCTCAAACGCAAAAAATCATGGGTGAACCCAGGCTCACCATCCACATCAACTGCAAGACCGAATCGCTTTGGCAAAAAGACAATGCTCTGTACTTGGTGGGACCAAAAGGGTGTGGTTTATTATGAATTGTTAAAACCTGGTGAAACAGTTAATACCCAACGCTACCAACAGCAACTGATCGAATTGAACCATTCGCTGCTCATAAAACGACCAGAATACGAAAGAAGACAGCACAAGGTAATCTTTCTTCATGATAACGCTCCATCACATAAGACAAAAGCAGTTTTCAACACATTGGAGGCACTCAAGTGGGAAGTGCTACCCCATGCCGCTTACTCACCAGACTTGGCTCCTTCAGATTACCACTTGTTCGCATCGATGGGTCACGCACTTGCCGAGCAGCACTTTTGTTCATATGAAAATGTAAAAGAATGGCTAGATGAATGGTTTGCGGGGAAAAGGGAAGAGTTCTACTGGCGAGGTATTCACAAATTGCCTGAAAGATGGGAAAAATGTATAACTTCTAATGGAGCATACTTTGAATAAATAAACTTTTACTGTTCTCTTGAGTTTAATGTGTTTTATTTTTAAAATAATCCGCATTTCATACTTGTAGACCTGGTAATAGTTTTACATTTCCTTGTAACAATATTTGTTTAAAATACTAACTTTAATTGACTGTAATCATGTAAATTTGTTGAAAACACGTCACGGATAATATATTTTCATTAAACAATTATAAAATTTATCAGCTGTAACTCGTAACCGCGTGTACATAACAATAATGGCAAACGTTGATAATGATATTATGGAGTGACCTATTCTAGTTGGAAAAAACAAAAATATCACATTATAACCGATGTACAGGCTCGGATCGGGCGGGCTCATATGACACATGACTGAATGTTTGAATTATTGGACACCATTGTACTCGGACAAATGATTTTTCATTGGTATAAAACAAGAGTCGAAACCATCCGCTCCAGGGCCGCATGAGTCTCTTTATTAAAAATTGATATGAAGTGTGAATTTTCACACGTTTCAGGATTTCGCAGGTATTTAGTAAGTGAATGATGATTATTTGGGATGCCAAAACAAATTTTATGTTAAAATATTTTTTTTTGTTAATTTTAATTCGAATGCCTAATACCATTATTTAGGTTTCTAAATATGTGCAGTATTTTTAGGGTTTTGTAGGTATGGCCAAAAAACCCTTATACCGTCATTTTGTCGTCTGTCTGTCTGTCTGTCTGTTCGATAAAAATTGTAGCAAAACGGCTAAACCTAGAGAGTTGAAATTTGGCATGCTTATACAACTTTTTGGCCTGCACATAGGAAAAATACTAAAACATCTAAAAAACATATCCCCCTAAAAATATAAACAAATATGTGCTCATCAAAAACAAAAATATTTTTTTAAAATTATGAGTAGGGTATCAAATTAAAGGGCTTTAATTTGATTGATTGATTTAAGTACGTGGATTAACGATCAAAATTTAATTTTTGCAAAATAAATTATTTTGATGCGATTTATGCCAAAATTGTGCAAAAACCCTGTAGCCCAGATGGTTTAAACTAAAAATCTGAAAAAATTCTAAGTAATGTACATGGTGTGAACCGGAATAGTACAACAGGAATTTTTGATCAGATTATGTTTTCGGAAAGTAACACATTTTTTGTGTTTTTAACTAAAATATGTTAACTATTTAATTCGCTATGTAACACAGCGGCTCAGTAGCTCTGGTGGCGTGGTTGGTTTTGTCGTACGCTTAATAATGTAACTTAACTTGCAAACTAGGGTTCGAATCCTATTAATTTTATTTTTTCTGTTTTTTTTTGCATTTTTATTTTGTTTAAATTATTTTGTTAAAGTTCTAGTTATATTTTGGTAAATGTTGCATTTAATTTTTAAAAGCGTAAATTTAATAACCAGTGGAAAGTGTTGAAATTATAATTTAATTCTATGTTTGACGAAATCAGAGGGCGGGGCTTATGATTTAAGCAAGCAATGGAAGCCATAAGCGCAATTTTCAAAATCTTAATGAACCTTGCTATATAAAAAAAATACTGCATATATTTAGAAACTTAAATAATGGTATTAGGGATTCGAATTAAAATTCATAAAAAAATATTTTCACAAAAAATTTGTTTTGGCATCCCAAATAATCATCATTCAGTTACTAAATACCTGCAAAACCCAGAAATGTGTGAAAATTCACACTTCACATCATTTTTCTATATAGCAAGGTTCATTAAGATTTTGAAAATTTCGCCTATGGCTTCCATTGGTTGTTTTAAGTCATAACACAGCCCCTCTGATTTCATGTATTTAATTTCAACAATTTCCACTAGTTATTAAATTTACGCTTTTAAATGCAACATTTGCCCAAATATAACTAGAATTTTGAAAAAATAATTTAAACAAAATAAAAATGCAAAAAAAAAACCGAAAAAATAAAATTGTATCGAGACCGGAACCCTAGTTTGCAAATTAGAACGCGAGAATGCTAATCATTACACTATGAAAGCATACTGGTTTACTTTGTTACATAAGTTATTAAATATTTTACATGGTCAAGCAAAAAACACAAAAAATACGTTATTTTCCGAAAACATAATCTGATTGTAAATTCCTGTTGTACTATTCCGGTTCACACAAATATACATTACTTAGAATTTTTTCAGATTTTTAGTTTCAACCATATGGGCTACAGGGTGTGGGACAAAATTTGTTTTGCATAATTTTGGCAAAAATCGTTTCTAAATAATTTATTTTGCAAAAATAAAATTTTGATCGTTAATCCACGTACTAAGGGCTTTCATTTGATACCCTACTCAGAATATAAAAAAAAATATTGGTTTTTTCGATGAGCAGATATTTTAACATAAAATTTGTTTTGACATCCCAAATAATCATTATTCACTTACTAAATACCTGCGAAACCCTGAAATGTGTGAAAATTCAGACTTCACATCAATTTTTTTGAGCTTCTGTCTAATTATGCGGAATCCATCGGGAACAGATCTTTTTCACAGCTAAATATTTATTTATTTTATTTTTATTTTTAATATGCAAGCAAAATCGAATGTATTGCAGTCTGCGATATGCCAAAGGATGCCTCTATCTCACGGTAAGTCACATGCCGATCTTCTTCAATCATTTTGCACACAGCAGCGATATTTATTTTAATCAAAATCGATTTTGGTCGACCTTCACGAGATTCATCACTGACCACTACGAAATTCTGCAAACCAACAGTCTTTTCTGATGGTGCTTCATTACCAAAAGTTGAACGAAGCGAATCTATGCATTGTTGTTGAGTTAGGCCTTTACTAAAATCGTAAAAAATCATCCAACGAAAACCTTCACGAGTAATATCCATTTTTTCACAAACTTGTTTTTTCTAAACGCTTAATATCAACAAACTACTCGGTAAATTTATAAGTTGCCACTGATTTCACAATAACAAACGTCTAATTTTACGAATATATTAAAGACACATTTCAATATTGCCATCTAGTGGTCGTTTGTAAAAACATAAAAGGTAACCCTCGTATATCTTAGTTTATAAAAAATGTGGCTTGTTACCATTTTACAAGAAGCACTTCAATTGATACTCTAGGTAACTCGTCTTAAAATTACAGCTCCTTAAATTTTATTTTTATGATATTTTTCTCTCTTTATTTCAGAAAGGTTCCTGATCTTTACTCTAGACACTGTTTAAAAATCAATTTATCTGCTTTAGTATTAAAATTGAATGTAATAGAAAAGAAATTTTCTTTTTATTGTTATTTGAGAAATATCTGAATCCTTTTGGTAGACCTAAAAACATCAAATACAATTTTAAGAAGTAAGGAAGTAGTTTCCGAAGATCAGAAGTGTCCATTTCGTTGGTGCTAACCGTTATGTACCGCGAGGGAGTTGAAGTCTGCCGTTCTGGAACAGAACTATAACAGAACGAACCCTCTACTGCTACCGCTACGGTTACGGAACTCGAGTTACCTAAAACCAAACTTGTCTTAACAAATGGTAGCCAGTTACGTACCTATAAATATTGATATCTACTGGGGATGCAAATTTACAATCAAATAGAACCATTACAAATTGTATAAATAGATTCTTTGACCGTATTAAATGGTTTGGTTAAGTATTAATTTTTTGGGGTATCGGTCTAATAAAACTATGTTCTTTTCTTGTCAAATAGTTAAAACATATTTTATTTGCTTACTAGTTTCGATTCTCTCTGAAACATTTTCAAAGCCTAAAAGAAATTGTTTTTTTTTTACAGAAACAATGTTTAAATAATATATACAGTATTGGCCATAAAGATAGCAACTTTTGATAATCCTATTTTATTTCTATTTTATTCAATATTTTTAAAATTAAAAAAATGTAATTCTTACCTTTAACAATCCTCTACATATATTATAGTAAAAAATTAAATTTAAATAGTAAATTCTATTTTTTTTATAGTATTTATTATTTTTACCTGGACATAAAGATAGCAACTACTCTTAAAAAAATCTTTTTTTTAATTAATTAAGAAAATGAATTATTATTAACAGATCATTTTTAATATTTTGTATAGTAACCACCAGTATTTATAACTTCCCGAAATCTTTTCGCCATTGATTCTAATAATTTCCTGATCATTTCATTATCAATATTAGACCAGGCACCCTGCAAAGCTTTAAACAATTCTTCAATATTTGAATGCGTTTTGTTTCTAATCTTTCTGTTGACAATCTCCCAAAGGTTTTTTATTGGATTTAAATCGGGTGACTGTGACGGCCAAGTCATTACGTTAATTTTTGAATCCTCGAACCATTTTTTTCCAACTTCGAAGAATGTTTTGTGTCATTATCAATAATAATCAGAATAAGGTTCCATAACACTTTGAAGGATGTCTATATATTTAAATCGATCCATTATTCCTTCAATGTGGTATAGAGGACCCATACCATATCCCGAGAAACCGCCCCATACCATCACACCGCCTCCGCCATGTTTAACTGTTGGCAAGGTGTATTTTTGAACAAATCTTTTATTAGCTGGCCTACTAACGTAACTTCCACCATCACTTTTAAACAAATTGAACTTAGATACATCACTAAAAATAACTTTTTTCCATTGATCTACAGTCCAGTCAGTATGATTTTTAGCAAATTCTAATCGGGCCTTCACATTCTTTTTGGATAGAAGTGGTTTTTTAACGGGACGGCAACTAAAAAGACCCTCACTAACTAATCTTCTGCGAATAGTTCTTGTTGAGATGTTTTCTCGATCCACTTGTGGCAAAAGGCCCAAAATTTTCTCCGATGACAGAAAGGGGTTATTGGCAGTTAAATAAATAATTTTTTTATCAGTTCGTTTTGTAGTTTTTCGTGGCTGTCCTGGAATTTTTGAAACTTCAAACGTACCTTCTTCTCGAAATCGTTTTATAATTCGCGACACAATAGATTTATGAACATTTAAATTTTGTCAAATCACATTTTGCAGCAGCCCGTCTTTAAACCCAGAAATTCACTTGAAACCAGTCTAATTTCACTTGAAACAGTTTTACTACGACCCATGATTGACAAGTATAAACTGAAATATTACTTGTGCACAACATATTATTTATGGATAAAATCTGCATATAACAAGGAAATTCAAGTAGTTGCAATATTTTTGTCCAAGCAAAAATGAAGAAATAATTTATTATTAATCTGTAAGTCAGATTATTTGACTATTAATTGATGTAACAGACAAAATATGATTAAATTATAGAACTAAGAGTATTTATTTTCCAATATTATTATTAAAATTTGAAAAATTGAGAAATGTTAAAAGTTGCAATCTTTATGGCCAATACTGTATGTATATAAAATAAACTTACTTGCAAATATAAAAGGTATATAAAAATTGTTAATAAAATGTTAAAAAAATAAATAGATAAATAGTTAAAAAAATATAAAATCAATAGTTAAAATACACATTGAATATACAGACGATTCCGCTTAATTGGGCCACCGCTTAATTGGAGCAGCCGCTTATTTGGGCCAAATCTCAAAGAACAGAAACCAAACCAAGGAACCAACAGTAAATTTACATGTTTAATTGGGACAACATTCCGCTTAATTGGGACAGTAAATTTAAGATCACAGTACATATTATGCTACACAAATTTTCAATCGGGGGCAAAAAAATGTATGGCCGTGTTACAGCGTTATTTTATGCAGGAAGGAAATGAAGGGAGCCCTACATCCGCACTGAATACCTGTGCTGATTTTATAGTGAAATGTTACAAATCAAAAGACAGACTACACTTGACGCATTTTTGCATTGAATTAAATTGTATCTACCTATTTATTATTTTATTTTGGAATTTATTATTATTTTTTATTAAAAGTTTATATTTTTTGGTTATATGTAATTTATAGTTTTGTCCAAGAGTTTATAAAATAAAATTATTGAAAGAAAAATATGCATTGTTTAATTTTATGTGAAATTCGCTTAATTGGGGCAGCCGCTTAATTGGGCCAAAATGCCTAAGTCCTGATGTGTCCAAATTAAGCGGAATCGACTGTATTTCAATTTAACGGACAGTTTTTTAAATCTTCCTACTTGTTTAGACCGTTAAGTGTGACATGTCGACTAAATGAATATTAATATTTTTAAAAAATATAATGAATTTCCAAATGAAGTCAGCTCAAGATCAATAGATGGCGTTATTAATTATTTTTTATTAAATTATAATATATTTTACTTAAATTTTCTATGTCAGTTTTCGCATTTATGTTGGTTTTATCTTTTTAGGGTTTTGTAGGTATGACCAAAAAACCCTTATACCGTCATTTTGTCGTCTGTCTGTCTGTCTGTCTGTCTGTCTGTCTGTCTGTCTGTCTGTCTGTCTGTCTGTCTGTCTGTCTGTCTGTCTGTTCGGTAAAAACTGTAGCCAAACGGCTAAACCTAGAGAGTTGAAATTTGGCATGCTTATACAACTCTTTGACCCGCACATAGGAAAAATACTAAAACATCTAAAAAACATACCCCCCTAAAAATATAAACAAATATGTGCTCATCGAAAACAAAAATATTTTTTTTTAATTCTGAGTAGGGTATCAAATGAAAGCCCTTAGTACGTGGATTAACGATCAAATTTTTATTTTTGCAAAATAAATTATTTTGATGCGATTTTTGCCAAAAATGTGCAAAAAAAATTTTGTCCCACACCCTGTAGCCCAGATGGTTTAAACTAAAAATCTATAAAAATTCTAAGTAATGTATATTGGTGTGAACCGAAATAGTACAACAGGAATTTTTGATCAGATTATGTTTTTGGAAAATAACGCATTTTTTGTGGTTTTTGGTTCACAAAGTACAAAAGTTATACCAATGTAAGACACTCACATGCATAGCGTGCGATGGCTACATGCGTTAGAGCGCTCTTAAACTGGCTGGAAAACGAAGGGTTCCGAGTTCGAGTACGGAGTGAATTTTATTTTTTCTGTTTTTTTTTTTGCATTTTTATTATGTTGAAATTATTTTGTCAAAATTCTAGTTATATTTTGACAAATGTTGTATTTAATTTTTATGAGCGTAAATTTAATAACCTGTCTTATTATATGATTAACAGACGATAAATTATTTTAAAAATATCGTTCATTTTGCCGTGATTACTACAAAGTAAAATTTGTCCTACACACTCAGCATACCGCCTTCACTTATTATATACCTGCGAAACCCTGAAATGTGTGAATATTCACACTTCACATCAATTTTTTTATATAAATTTTTTTCGGTGTTTAGAAAAAATTCTAAAAAAACAACACTACCATTTTTAGACATTAAACTTATTAGAAAACCTAACGGTAAATTAATTACAGAGTGGTACAAAAAACCCGGCAAATCAGATAGATATTTAAACTTTCATTCTAAACACCCTTTAAACCAAAAAATAAATTCAGCAATAAAACTAAAACATAGAATTAAAGACATTAAATTTATGTAAGTCATCCAGATTTTCACAAAAAAATTAAAAACAATATTAAACTTATTCTAACCCAACATAATTACCTTAAACGCATTATACATAGAATTTTACATAATAGTAACTAATTTTTTTTTTTTTTTTTATAAAAGATTCTTTATTTACTAATTGTGTTACAAAATAAAATCATAACTTAATCTATTTTACAAAGTTTTAAGAATGCAGTGGCAAGGTGTTGGGGATTGGTTGGATCTTGTTTGTCTTATAGTTTGTTGTTGAACATGTCTCTTCTTACGGAAGGTGGAATAATTCTTCGCCTGTCGTTCACCAGTTGGATATATTCACGTGTATCTACATATTCGGGGTATTTTTCGAATATATATTCTAAATGTAGACCCATCAGCCATATGGCTGAATTATTTATGTCTGAAGTTCCGTAGTCGAAGTCGGGGAGTAGAAATGTATTTGATGAAAAGGATCTTCGGTGTTGCCCAGTAACTATGGATAAGAGGTCTGTTGTCACCTGCCAAATTTGCCTTGTCAGACGGCATATAGAGATTCTGTGGCAAGAGTCATCAACTTGGTTAGGGCAGAGATCACATAATGGATCGGTACGTCTGTTTGTCCTGTGGAGTCTTTCATTAGTGGGAAATATATTATGGACTATTTCTAGCCATATACATCTTTGTTTTTGGGAAAGTATTTTTGAGTTTATGTTTTTCCATATTTTCTGCCAGTTATTGCGTGGGTTTAAAGTTTGGATTTTTGGTGGGGGTATATGGTTCGACATAGATTTGTAAATGTCTTTTTGATTAGGCTTTCATGTAGATTGATAGGTAAGTATGCTATTTCTTCGATGAGATATTTTATATGGTACAGTTCTTTAGGTAATTGTTTAGTATACGGTGGGTTTTGCAAGCTGGCTTTGTTTAGATATTTGTTGATAAAAAATTTGCAGAAATCGTCACCTTCTCCGTGCAGGTGCGTGTTGGTTCGTTTTATTAACAATGCGTTTGATTTATATTCTATATTAATTATATTTAGCCCACCTTTTAATTTTGTCAGTGTTGTCTGAAGCCGGGGTATTCTTATATTCTTCTTGTACCACAAGAACCATCCTACTGATGATATTATTTTGGTACGGAATTTTTTTGGCAGTGGTAGTGTTTGAGCCATATACCAAACTTTAGAAAGCGCATAGGTGTTGATGAAAAAAGCTCTTTGGATAATGTTCAAGTTTCTCTGCTTGTTTGAGAGAAGGAAAGCTTGTACCATATTTGTTGTCTTCTGCCAATTCTCGTTGACAGTCTCCTTGGTTGTTTTGTGGAATTGTATTCCTAGAATTTTGATGGATTCAGCTTCTGTCATCCAGGAATGGTGGCAGTTTGTTGAACGGTTGATAGTCATGAATTTGGTTTTTGACGTGTTTAATTTCATACCAGAGCAGAGGGTGTATTTATCTAGTTCTTCTTTTATTTTACTTATGTTGTTCGGTTGTGTAATTATCGTAACGTCGTCAGCATGAGCTCTAATTATGGTCTCAGTGTTTTCTAGTGCAGAAGCTAAATTTCTTATTAGTGGTTCTATAGCAATGGTGAATAGTACCATTGATAATGGACAACCTTGGCGTACCGATCTGTTAATTGAAATTTTAGCACACTGTTTGTTATTGACTATGAGGTTTGATTTTGTGTTGGTCAGGCAGTTCATTATGAGAGTGGTTAGTTCTTTTTTTAAATTTACGTGATCGAGGATTCTTTTTATGTGTGCGTGGGAGACTCTGTCAAACGCGTGGTCAAAATCAAGCGATATGCAAACTATTTCTTTTTTGTTTTGGTTGGCTTCGGCTATTTTGTCACGCAGTGCGTTGGTGTTATTAATTATACACGATCCAGGTAATCCACAGCTTTGGCGATTGCTTATAATACAAGGTAGAACTTGTGTTATTCTTTGTTTTAGGCATCGCATTAATAATTTGTAGTCTACATTTAACAGTGAAATTGGTCGTAAGTCCTTTATGGTTTGAGTCTGTTTACTTTTTGGTAAGAGAATAATGTTACCGTCTTTAAATTCATCAGGAAATTTTTTGTTCGTAATGGCTTCGTTCATTATTTTTGTTAGATCTCCTTTTATTACGTCCCATATTTTAATATATAGTTCTCTTGAGAACCCATCGGGGCCAGGGGATTTTCTAGATGGACTATTTTTGAGATGTTTGTGTAATTCTTCTTCCGTTATTGTTGCTGTAATTGTCGATTGTTGGTTCAAAGTAAGTGTTGGCAATGTTAAAAGATAGTTTTCGAGATTTGAGGTTTCGTTTTCTTCGTAGAGTTGTTTGAAAAAGTTACTGACGAATTCATTAATTTCTTCTGCGTTAGTTAAGGTTGTATTATTGTTATTTAAAATTTTCTTTATTGTTTGGCTGTTTTTTCGTTTTTCTAATTTTATGATTTGGTAGAGTGAGGTTTCTTCATTTATTATGTAATTTTTGTCCGCGTAGTTTTTTATTTGGTTTAAGTTGTTATTGTGGGTTTTGAGAAGTTTTGCTTTGATCATTTTGATATTGATAAAATTTTCTTCGGCTGCGTGATTATTTCTGTATAATCTATGTAATAAACTGTTTAAAAAATCTCGAGTATTGTTGATTTCGTTGTAGAATTCCTTGGTCTGCCACTTTAAAAAATTTTTTAAGCGAGGTTTTACGAATTTTATCCACCATGTTATGGTGTTGATGAATTTATGCTTGTGATTTTGCCAGTATTTATATTTTGATCGAAATATGTCTAGGTCGAATTTATTGGAGGTGAGGAAATGATGGTTTACTTTCCATGTGTGACCCCTAGGTATAAAAGGGCGGTTACCAAGACGGATTCTGCATATGATACCGTTATGGTCTGAGATTTCTGTAATGATCATTTGTGCGAATCTCATTTCATTTTTCAGGTTTGGCGATGTGTAGATCCTATCTATCCTTGAAGCTGAATTTACTCTATAGTATGTATAGCCAGTTTCTCCGGGTTTTAAATGTTTCCAAATATCTATTAAATTAAGACCTTGTGCCAATAGTTTGAGACTGTGGCAGTAGTTGAAATTGTTGAGAGCATCATCCTGTGAAAGGACACAGTTAAAATCGCCAGCAAAAATAAGGTTGTCTGCAGGTAGGTCGAATAGTGGAGTGATAGTTTGGGAGAAAAAAATATCTCTCTGGTTTTTTGCTTGCGTTCCGGACGGTGCATATATATTAATGATTTTTGTACTCCCCACTGTGACAGCAATTCCTCTAGAGTCGTTTGTTTTAATTTCGTTGCGGTAAGAAATACCTTCCCTTATTGCTATGGCCGTTCCCAGACTGTTGTCAACGTTGGTTATTACGTTGAACCCAGGGAGTGAGAGATCGGGCATTGTGACTTCTTGGAACAGCGCGATGTCGATATCATAATCCCTGAGAAGTTTTTGCAAAAGGTTTAATTTTAATCGCGATGAGATTGAGTTGATGTTGAGCGTGAGTACGGAGGTTAGAGTTATTGAAATGTTGTTGTTCATGGTTGTGATGATTGGTCTTGTTTTGACGATTTTCTGTTTCTTTTGAATTTTTTCTTGGGTGTGTTTTGATTTGAGCTTTGGGATGACACTGACTCATTTTCTGAAATCTCGCTGACATTTTTTTCTTGCTGATCTTGTTCGCAAATTGTTGCGTGTGTGTCCGGTATTTGTGATTCATTGGTGTTTTGTTTATTCGTTTCTGGTATTTGTTGTGGTATGTTATCTTTTTCCTGTATAGCGTTTGTTTGTTCCTGGATACTGGGAGGTTGTTGGTTTTCCTTGTTGATCGCTTTTTTAAACAATTGGTATATATTATTGGACACAGGGAGGACGGTTTTCTCAGATATGTTTTTCTCAAGTATTGGTGCATCTGGCAGTTGAGTGATGGGGTTGTTGTTGATGTTAGTTGATGAGTATGCACTGACTTTATTAGCATAAGAAGTTCTTACGTTTGGATCGTTGAGATTTTTGAGTTTAGAGTTTAGTTTTAGAGGACAATTTTGAGCAATGTGGTCTGAGTTATTGCAGTGAAAACAGGTTTGAATTTGGTTGGGATAAGTTACAAGGGTTTTTGTCTCGTCAATTATTAAATATGAAGGTATTGGTTTGTTTATTACCATATTAACAATGCGAACGCCACTTAGTACTTGAAATTTTACGTTGTGACTCCATTTTTCGTTTGTGAGTGAGTGGATGACGCCATATTTGGAAAGAGTGTGTTTTAATGTTTCGTTGCTTAGTTCTGTGGGCAAGTCGTAGACTCGGACATCTACTGCTCCATCTGCCATGGTGATGTTAACTGGGAAGAGAATGCCTTCTTCGTTCAGGAACGCAAGATTTTGGTTTGTTGTGCATGCTTCGACTGCGGCTTGTAGGGTGTCCATTTTAATGAAAACTTGTTTATGGATATGGTCTATTTGGATGGTGTTCATAAGCTTGAAATTGATATTTATATTTTCAAAAATCCATTGGTGAATTGCAGGCGGACTTGGTTTTTTCGGAAGAGAACGGAGGTTAATTACAAATGTGTTTGTTCTTTTAATGGGCATGGTGATGATGTGAGATGTAATTGAACGGGATTAGTCTTATTAATTTTAATGAGGCAACTATCTTACCGCACTGTTTTGATATCGCACTGGCACTGATAACGCTGTTAACCTGATCGCTGCCACGAGCGAACTGCTAATTAAATAAAAATAACACAGAAAACTTAACAAAATTCATTTCTCAATTCCATATACAGTTACTCACAAAATGAGCATACAAGAATTTGACAAAGATACTTTTTAATAAAACGTGACTATAAAACAGATTTTTTTAAAACTAATTAATTTTTATTTATAAAATACACCTTGCAGATCCAAAATTATTACAAATAGTATAAAGTATAGTAATATTTGTTAAAAATTTGTTAAGGAAAACTAAAAATAATAATTTTTTAGAGATACAAAATTGAGCGTAGGGTCATTGTGCTAGTGGTCAGCCATTTAAGGACATCATGATTTTCAACACGTCGCAAATATCGTACTTGTACTAATTAAAAATTAAAAAACACATATTTAATTATTTAAATGTTTAAGGGCCGAGAGTTCCAGTTCCTAATAAACTCCCTAATAGTTATTTGACACATAATATATTTATGAAGCTAATAAATTTATTGGTGATTTCCAAGTTACAAAATCCTTCTAATAGTTTATTAGCAACATAATTTTTTGTTTTTGCATTGGTATTTCTTATGAAGATAGTAACACGGTGCAAGAGGGATAGAGCTATACGTAAATTTGTAGAGCTAAAGTGAGATGAAATTTTGACACTGAATATTTTGACATTAAATATTTTGACAATAAATAGTTTGACTTGACATACAATGACATTACGTATATTTTTTGTGTTACTGTTAAAATGACAATTAAACGGCGTTCAACAAATTTTATCACAGAAAAAGAGGACAATATAGATAGAAGAGAAGTTAATAAAAATAGAATTTTATAATACAAAAGTGACTGAAAATAAGAAGACAGCCATATTTTGCTTTATTTTACATTCCTTAAACAATATGAATTAAACTTATGAGCAATTTTCAGCCACACATCTTTGTTATTCTGCCAATAATTGCGTCTGTCTTCTTATTCTCTATCATTTTTATATAAATAGTAATGCTTAAAGTATTGTTTGTAATGTGTTGTAATCGTAATTGAAATAAATACAAATGTAAAAATAAAAGACAATGTTTATTTAAAAATATATATTTATATATTGTTCTTTATATATCACATTTACAATAAATGCCCAAAATATTCTAAAAACGGTTGTCCATAATTTATAAATTCATCCAAACAGATCGTCGATTTCGCCAAAATACAACTTAAATGTATATAAAACACTAAAATCACCATTATAGAAATGTTTAAAAACTACACATTCGTATATTCTTTTAAAATT
Organism: Liopterus haemorrhoidalis; assembly: GCA_963971575.1. NCBI lineage: Eukaryota > Metazoa > Arthropoda > Insecta > Coleoptera > Dytiscidae > Liopterus > Liopterus haemorrhoidalis. The sequence goes on from OZ020613.1 coordinate 64,514,768, forward strand.
ATACTGTTTTTCAATTAAAATTGAAATATTAACACATTTTGCGAACTTGTTTTTGGTTATATGTCACTTTATTAAGCACTTCATGTTGCCTATAAGTTATTAGACAAATAAGCCTGTTTATTAGCAACCTAATAACTATTTCGGGGTGGAACTCTCGGAAAAAAAATTATGTTGCTAATAAACTTATTGGACAGTTTATTAGCAACTGGAACTCTCGGCCCTAAGTTTATTGTCCATTTTTTATTTTACAAAAATGCATATTTGTGTAATTAATAAAAAATAAAATGTAAAAATGTATCAAAATTACTAGTAGTCAGCCTTTAATGTTTAATAGTCAGCCACATAGGTGCTGGTAGTCAGCCTTGTTACTACTTACATTGAATTAGGTACATTAATTAATCACAGAATAAACATTTTAAAGAATTTCATCTGTAATATGGTAATATATGTATATCAAAAATCAGAAAGACAATTAATGAACTAAAAGAAGAGATAAGAGAACTTAAAAAGAAAGAAGAAGTGTGGAAAATAGAAAAAGAAAGTATGATACAAAGAATCGTATTGATGTTAAATGATCGTACACGTAAAATAAGTAATCAATATGCTTTAATTAGGAAATTATATTTACAGTTTTTAAGAAAAATTACAACGTACAGAAACAAAACTATATTATTATCTGTCAACAAATGCATAGCCATCTTTTTAGAAATTGAATAGGCATTAACTGACATTTGACAAGTAATTAAATAATTTACTTCAACACTTCCCCTAAAGTTTTACATTGCTTGTCAGACTCAAAATGCTGCATTTGTAGATTTTTAAACCATACCCAACATATATCGTAAATGTTCAAAATTCACACGCGTGATTGGTTTCGTGAATATATCTGCTACTTCTTGTTCGCTTGACACATGTTCAATAGCTAGCTGGCCTTCTTGGATTCGTTCTCGCACAAAATGAAAACGCACGTCTATGTGCTTGGAGCGCTTATGGAATTCAGGATTCTTGGCTAGTCTAATGGCGCTTGCATTATCAACAAGAAGTACAGGTGCAATTTTTAGCGGTGCAATTTCGTTGAACAGCCTACTCAACCAGACAGCTTCCTTCGCAGCTTCACTTGCGGCTACGTATTCTGCTTCTGTCGTCGATAGTGAGACGCTATTTTGTCGTCTACTCGCCCAAGTGATTGCTCCACCACTGTACTTGACAACAATGCCACTAATTGACCGTCGTGTTGTTGGCTCGTTCGCATAATCTGCATCACTGTAGACTTCTAGCTTGCCTGTCTTTTCGGCAACCTTGTATATAATTCCCATATTTGTCGTCCCTTTGATGTATTTCATAATTCGCTTCACCATTTCCCAGTGTGTCTTTTTCGGGTTTTCTAAGAACTGGGAGACGTAACTCACCGCAAAAGAAATATCTGGACGTGTAGCGACTGCTAGGTACATCAAGCAGCCTACAGCCTCTCGATAAGGAGCAGCTGTTATCTCCATGTCGATCTCTTCTTCTGTTTGAAGATATTTTTCTATTGGCGTAGAAACTGGGTTCGCATTAGCCATGTTGAATCGACGAAGAACATCTTCTGCATACGTTTTTTGACTTACAAAAATTGAGGAGTCTTCGTCACGCTGAATCAGCACATTTAAATAGTATCCAACCGTTTCCATGGTTATTTCGAATTCCATTTTCAATTTTCTCAAAAATTCATCTATGTCATCTTTATTTGTTGCAGCAACCAGGCCGTCGTCCACGTACAGTACTACTATCAATTTGTAACTGTTAGTAATATTGTAGAACAAACATGGATCAGCTGTACTTTCTCGTAAACCAAATTTGAGCATAACATCTGTAAAACGTTTATTCCAGCACCTGGGTGATTGCTTTAGCCCATACAAGCTTTTCTGAAGTTTACAGACTCGATCAGTGTTATCTGCAAATCCTTCAGGCTGTTGCATGTAAATTTCTTCATCAAGAAGACCATTTAGAAAAGCTGTCTTGACGTCGAATTGAGCTAGTTCAAGACGTTCATTTGCTGCAATGCTCAATACGGATCTAATTGTATCGAATCGAGCAACAGGGCTGAATGTTTCATTATAATCAATTCCTTTTCGTTGACTGTAGCCTCGTACAACCAGTCGTGCTTTGTAGCGATTAATTTTACCATCAGCATTTCGTTTGATGCGGTACACCCAGCGATTAGAAATGGTTTTTCGACCTGCTGGTAATTCTGTTAAAAGCCATGTCGAATTTTTATCCAGCGCTGTCATCTCTTCGTCCATTGCTTTCTTCCAGTGCTGTCGCTCTGCTGATTTTATCGCTTCATCATAATTTCTAGGCTCGTCAATTTCGGCTGACATGATTTCAATCAAACGTTCAGGTGCACTAATTTCATCTCGATTTCGAAGCCTTTCTCTTATTGGAGTATCTTCCAACGAATTATTGGATGCATTTTCAGTTGGAAACAGTGCCAACGTCTTCCCACCATTCTCAGGTTCAAATATAACGTCCCTGCTTCGAATGATTTGGGTTCCAGATTTCGTCCAAACGCGAAAACCATCCATATCTTCCGAATAGCCCACAAAAATGCCTCGCTGTCCTTTTGCGTCCCATTTCTTGCATCGTTCCTTCGGTACATGGACGTAACATTCAGTACCAAATATATGAAGCTTGTCCAAGTGTACTTTCTTCCCCATAAACAATTCATATGGAGTCTTCCCTTCGACGCTGCTTGGTCCTGTTCTATTAAGAACGTATACAGCTGTATTCACTGCTTCTGCCCACAAAGATTTTGGCAAATTCTTTGATAGAAGCATTGTTCGGGCAAGTTCAACTATAGTTCTATTTGTACGCTCAGCGCAGCCATTCTGCTCTGGCGTATACGGGTTGGTGATAATAAATTTTATTCCGTTGGACTTTAAAAGGTTTTTTACCTTACCATTATTAAATTCAAGACCGCCGTCGCATTGAAAGCCCTTGATTGCTTGACCACGCTGATTTTTGACAGTAGCCAGCATTTCTGTGATCTTCTCTGCAGTTTCCGACTTTTCTTTCATAAAATAAACCATGCGAAACCTACAATAATCGCATGTGAAGCAGACGAAATATTTTGATCCTCCCAACGAGGGGCTTTCCATCGGACCGCAAAGATCAGCGTGAATTATTTCTCCAAGTTCTTTTGCATGCTGCTGACGAGAATGAAAGCTGTTTCGATGCTGCTTTCCCTCTGCGCAGGCTCCACAAAATTCATCACCAGCTTCAATGTCGATACCGTACAGTTTGAGAAATTTCTGGACGTGGCGTTTATTTTGGTGACCCAGACGTTCATGCCACAACTGTAGAGTTTCTTTTGTAGCTACATTAGTTTCATAGACACATGACATTTCAGGTTGCTTTATTCGGATAGACATCTTGAAAAGTTGACCAAAGCGAACACCTCGAGCCTTGACTACGCCATCCTTTACAAACTCGCATGAATTTTTGGATGAATTAAACGACATGCCTTTGTCAAGTGTCGATGTGACTGAAAACAAATTTCTTCGGGCAGTTGGCACGTACAAAACATTTTGCATATAACATGACAGCCACTTACCATTTACAGAAGCTTCAAATTTAACCGTGCCTCTTCCAACTGCATCCATTGTAGACTTGTCACCAATGTGTACTTTGATTGGTGTTGAAAATCTTTCAAAAGAAGAAAACCATTCGCCATGAAGTGTTAAATGATCTGTAGCTCCTGAGTCGACAATCCAAACATCGCTGTCGAGCTCTGCATTCATGATTTCGCTGATAAATGCCTGATCATTGACACCACCACTTGACGTATGTGCAACTGTTTTCTCTTTCTTCTTTTTTGAATTCGGACAGTCTCTTCGGAAATGACCTGTTCCACCACAGGCGTAACATTTAAAATTCTTTCTGTCTTTTCCGTTTTCATTTGTTGATTTAACAAATTTCTTCGACTGACTATTAGTTTTGCCTGGAGTTCTACTTCTTACTGACATCAACGCTACTAGCTCTTCCTGTTTTTCACTACGCTGAGTTCTACGTTTTTCATCAGATGTCAGAATTCCCACCAGGTTAATGAACGTTTGTTGTTCTTCAGATCTTGCCCACCACGCTTGTCTAAGACTTTCATAGTCATCTGGCAATGTGTCTAACAATTTTACCATCAAGGATGATTCGTCAGGCTTTACGTTCAACTGCTGCATGCGTAAGACTAATCCTTCGAATTTGGCTATGTGCGTTACCATATCGTCAGCTGGACTCATGCGAAAACTGAAAAATTCAGCTTGAACAGTGTGAGCAGCCTGTTTAGTTTGCTGTTCAAAAATGGCATGTAACTTAAGCCACATATCTCTAGCAGATTCGCATGCGACTAGCAGTGCTATCACTCGGGCCTCTAGCGTTTTGACAATAATTTGGCTTGCCGAGCGATCTGCCTTATCCCATTCTTTTAATTTTAAATTGTAAGCAGCCAGTTGTGCAGTGGTGGCAGCCTCTGACTGTTTCGGCTTTGTAATTTCGCCAATACAAACTTCGTACGCACCTTCTGTTCCGCGGAGTAAATTCCTCACTGCAAACTTCCAAATGTTCCAATTAGAAGCTCCACACAGTTTCTCAATTCCGTAAAAATCCATTATTTTATTTCCAATGAAAATTTCACGTTGAAAAACTAAACCCTTATTTTACATGTAGGAACCACGCTCTGCTACCATATTGATGTTAAATGATCGTACACGTAAAATAAGTAATCAATATGCTTTAATTAGGAAATTATATTTACAGTTTTTAAGAAAAATTACAACGTACAGAAACAAAACTATATTATTATCTGTCAACAAATGCATAGCCATCTTTTTAGAAATTGAATAGGCATTAACTGACATTTGACAAGTAATTAAATAATTTACTTCAACAAATCGAAAGACTGAAAAATAAAGAGGAAGAACAAGAAAAAAGAAGGAAGAAAAATAATATCATTATAAAAGTAAATATAGGAAGAAATAACCTGGACACGAAGGAATTCATAAAAACAGCTGGGAGTGGATGTTGACATCAAAGAAGCTAATAAAATAATTACGAAAAATTAGACTGATTTAACATTGTGGCGATGAAAAATTGGGAAGAAAAGCAAAAGATCCTGGCAAGTAAAAACAAATTAAAGGAAAAAAAGATATACATAGATCATGACTTTACCTCAAGAGAAAGGACGATCCAGGGAAAACTGAGGAAGGTGGCGAAAGTAGAAAGAGAAAAAGGTAACCACATGGCCGTAGGATACAAAACAATTAATACCCGAGGAAAATGGTATAAATGGAAAGAGAAAGAAGAAAATTCTACTATTCCTATCCAAAACTAATGTAAAAACAATTGGTGGCCGACTACTGGTATTCAAGGTTCAATAGTCAGCCAGGTCCTAAAAAGACAGGCTGACTTCTAGTTTTTAAATTAATGATAGAAAAAGAAATAAATTTATCCGAGCAAAACAGAAATATTATTTTCCTGAATGTAAGATAGAAATAAAATATTCCAGTTTCTAAAACCCCAGTTATCAGCCGCGTAGGCTGACTACTAGAATTTTCCAAAAATTGTTCGCCAGTGGTCAGCCTCATTAAGTATTTAATAAATCGAAGACATCTATGTTGAAAAACTTTTTTATTATAATAATTAATGTTCTAAATATTTGTCCTAAATAAATTTATAGTAAAACATACAATAATTAACTCTTACAATATTCGAATCATACACTGCCTCACTAACCATAACTGGACTCAACACAGAGTATATGGTCAGACATGTTGTTGAGGTTGACTTCTTTTATTTATATTTAATGTTGAGAGACATCTATTCTTATTGGTTGAAAGTAATCGAAAAGAAGAAAGACGGCTGAATACTGGCATATAAAATTTTAAATATTTAGTTGGGATATTAAACTATTATTTAAGTTTTAATTTTAAAAAGGCCGACTACTGGAACAGGCTGACTACTTGCACACTGTCCCTACTTGTTAATTTTGATTGATTTAAAACCTGTCTTTTCCTGAAATTATATTGCATAGGTTTTATCTTGCAACAGATGGTTTTTTCATTAGTTTAGTTTGCATTAGGCCACATTCAAGTACAGTGATTTTGTTTCTATTATAAGGGAAAATAAACGTAAACAGACTGACGAATCTACACGAAAACTAATAGTTAAATTATACGCCCGAGGTCATACAAGGCGTGAAATAGGTGATATAGGAAACCGAAGACATTCCACAATTTAAAAAATAATAAATAAATTTAAATATGAAGGTACTATCCAAAACAAAACGGGCAGAAGCAGAAAAAAATTGTTATCAACTGTGGATGAAAGATTTATTTTGCGAAAAATCAAGCAAGATCCTAAAATTAGTGTACCCCAGTTAACGTCAGAATTGTCACAAAGATTAAATAAACAAATTTCAGTAGAAACAGTCCGCCGAGTACTCTGGAAAAATAACTACAATGGTCGAATTGCACGCAAGAAACCATTGATTTCAAAAACGAATAAAAAGAAACGCTTAGAATTTGCAAAAATGTATGTAAACAAACCAATTAGCTTCTAGAATAAAGATATTTTTTCTGACGAGACGAAAATTATTTTTTTTTGGGTCGGACGGCAGACATATTGTTTGGCGGAAGCCCAATATAGAATTGTACATTACTTAGAATTTTTTCAGATTTTTAGTTTAAACCATCTAGGCTACAGGGTGTGGGACAAAAAATTTTTTGCACAATTTTGGCAAAAATCGCGTCAATATAACTTATTTTGCAAAAATAAAATTTTGATCGTTAATCCACGTACCAAGGGCTTTCATTTGATACCCTACTCAGAATTTAAAAAAATATTTCTTTTTTGATGAGCACATATTTGTTTGTATTTTTAGGGGGATATGTTTTTTAGATGTTTTAGTATTTTTACTATGTGCGGGTCAAAGAGTTGTATACGCATGCCAAATTTCAACTCTCTAGGTTTAGCCGTTTGGCTACAATTTTCACCGAACAGACAGACAGACAGACAGACAGACAGACAGACAGACAGACGACAAAATGACGGTATAATAGTTTTTTGGTCATACCTACAAAACCCTAAAAATATCATTTCACAAATATAAAACTACAGAGCAGGCCCGACTGCGCAAGCGTAACTAACTCGATCTAAAGAGCTGTGCTTGGATACGTTATCAAGCTAGTTACCTCTGGGTGATTTGTGGTGTGGGTGAATTCTGATCAGTGTCGTCTCCTCAACGTCTTGTGTGATTTACGTGTGCTAAAACTTTAAAAAAGTATTAAAAAATATGTTTAAGTTAATTAATTTGTTTAAACAACAAAATTAATAGTTTTAAAACAAAATTAAATTATTTTTTTATTAGTTTAAAAGAATATTATAACAAATTATAATTTTTTAAAATTTGTGAGGAAAAAAAAACGTTTCACAACGTTTTATATTTAAAAAAATTGTTTTATAAAGTTTTTATTTAAAACAAAATAAAATTTAGTGCCTGGATGTTTGGAAAAAGCCAAATGAATGTCTGGAAGTTGCTGAAAGGACATTTAAAATTATCCTGCATCCTGTGGTTGCTACCAAAAATTTTGAGAAAGGTAGGAATTATATATTTTTTAAAAAAATAGGCATTTCTATGCATTTTTTTCAATTATTAATACGTATTTTTTGTAAATTTTAATACGCAATATTAGTTATATAATATTCACCTTGAATTTATAAGGGATTAAAATATTTTCGGATATTAATGAGTTCTTAATGAGTGCTATGTCTGATATTTTGATAAGACTTGACAATTTTTAACAAGTTCGAACTAAATACGGATTTTTAATTAAATTTAACTAATAAATTTAATACGGGATTGATATAGTTGCATAATATTTTATATTTTATCTGGTAGCTTGGAATTTTATCCGCTAGTGATCGGTCTGAAGCCGGAAAAATTTTTAACAGTCGGGCTAGTGTTTGAATTTGTTAAAAAATTTATTGTTGATAGCAGTGTTAGGTCTAATGTCAGCAAATGAACGCTCTATTGCGGTTAAGACATATGTGAGTCGGACTTAATAGTATTTTTAAAGTGTATATTTTTCTTAATAATTTTAGAAGCGCAATATTTCGGCAATGATCGATTTTTGTAAAAAAAATTGAGTTTGGATTTTTGGAATTTTATTTTATTTTTTTTTTTTTAGATTTAAGCTGGTTCGTTGATAAACTTCGGACTTAGTGTTCAATTTGAAAAATTTAGATTGGACTTCCAAGAAGTGGGTTGGTGGAGGGTTGCTAGGAGCTTTTGTGCTTATGGTGAGTGTTTTTTTTTTTTTATTTATTAATATATAATCTGTCTCATTTTGTAATACGAAACTAGATCTGGTTAGTTTGGTGACCTTTGTGGTGTAAATAGACTTTTATGGAAACATGTGAACTTGTAAATCTGGCTTTTAAATATTTGGTTAAGTTTTATTACATCGAGGTTATATTCATTCAAAAACTAAATATGTCTGATAAGAAATTGACATGTCAAAATTGTGATAGACATGTCAAATATTTTGAAAGGTGCCACTTCAGAATTACCACCCTAAGATGATATTTTAAATATACAACATAAAAAATGAAATTTCCCTCTTAGTTTCGTATTACAAAATGAGACAGATAATAGTAATTTTTGAAACTCTAATATAATTATAGGGTCAATATTTTAAATTAAAATTTTTGTTGTTACTTTTTAGTCAGTTTTTTTAATCTATAATGTTTTGTAGTATGTAATTTTTGAAATATTTAAGGTTTTTATTTTACATTAAAATCGGTTTTTCTGAACTCAAATTTTTAGTATAATCTGTTAATTACAAATTACAAATTAAGATTTGTAATACTAAACTAGATCTGGTTACTTTGGTGACTGTTGTGGTGTAAACAGACTTTGGCGTATCCGTGTGAACCAATACTATGATAATATTATAAATGTATTGTCAATATACAACATAAAAATGAACTTTTCCTGTTGGTTCCGTATTACAAAATGAGACGGATAATACGCATTTTCAATTCAATTTTTTATACTTTTTACTATACGACATTTTTTAAATCAAATTGTAAGTTCAAGCTGACAAAATTTTGTAATTTAGTTTTATTTTTTAGGTATCTCCTGAAGGCACTAGTACTCAAAAATGCTACACGACGACGGGAGCTGTGGAGACCTACGATTGACCTGGATGGACCAGCAGTCTTCGGTAAGATACTTTCAAAATAATAATTTATTGAGGCCCGGTCTCTCCACCTTCTGGTAAACCTCTAGGTAACTGTCTCACAGATAAGGTTATCTGGAACTTCATCTGCTGCATAAATGTCATTAACAATCGGTGAATTCAATACGTCAGTCTCATTATCCGTAAGATAAATTTGTAAGGGATTAAGGGATAACCTCAACTATCAGACAGTCAGCTAGAGGTTCACCTGAAGGTGGAAAGACTGGGCCTTACAGTTTATTGGACGCACTGACGTACGTCACCTCACCCAGAGGAAGTTTGCAATTCGTTCGCGACAAACATTTCAACAGAGCATTACGTTACGCGGTACATTACAGGATCAGCTCGATAATTTGAACTCGACTTTCAATTTGTGAAAATTCACATCAGTTTTTTTTTATTATATAGGCTATTTCAAAACGTTTAAGCGGAACTAACTGGAATTTTTATTTTTTTAAGTTGTCATGAGGCCTTACTTAAACGGTAAAAGTTACTAGAATTCATAATCTAGTTCCGCTTAAACCAAAAAAACTGACTATAGTTTTACAATTAAATTTTTTATTTGACCTCATATCTATGGCCGACGGTCTAGAAATTGAGAGCTTACCTTCTCTGCCCCTTATACGCCGTTACTAGGCGTTTGGAACCTATTATTTTTATTTATTTATTTTTAAGGAATTTTTATTATTTTTAGATCCCAAAGGACTTGGATAAGGACCAACTGGAAGAAGGAACCATTTAGGACAGGAGCCAAGCAGGATAAGGAACCAACCAGGACGAGGACGAAACGGGACCAGATCCAAAAGGACATCAGAACCAACCAGGACGAGGACGAAACGGGACCAGATCCAAAAGGACATCGGAGATCTAAAACAGCCGTGTAAAACCGTTAAGTAGAAATGTTTCTGTAGTTTATTTCAATTAAGAATGCATCGTCTCTTGTAATTAACAAAACTTTTCAAAATAATCGTTACATTATTTATTACAGACATTAATTCTGGTGAAATAATGATTCTGTTTGGGGTTTTAAACCATTTTTAAATATTTTATATAATTTTAAAAAATTAATATTTCAAATTCAAAATTTCCTTTGTATGGAATTTGTGTCGATAACCTAATTGTTGTCGTTTTATTTATTTAAATTTTCAAATAATTCATTTTAAATATATAGTATTTGCTGTAAATCGTTTTCGTTTTGCAGCGTTAACTACTGCATTCTTATTTGAACTGGACATTAATTTACTAAGGCTGACTGGATATATTTGAGGCATTTTCATGACACACTAAAAAGGCACACAGTAATTTTGCATGCTAGAATTAAGAAAGAAACAGATAAGGGACAATATTTTTTAATATTGTCGGCTCGAATTTGAGCAGTTTTTTATTTTCAGGTCATCACGTAAAATATTGACTTTATTGACCTAAAGTCAATATTTTAGAATCAGTTTTTTTAAGAGAAATATTTTTTTTTGTATCTTTTTTATATATATGCATACACATACACACAAATTTTTTAAATTGTTTTCTTATGTGTTTAAATTTTTGCTTAAATTTTTAGAGTCAATTTAAATAGTTAAACTTTTAAGTCAATATTTTAGAATTAGTTTTTTAGACCGATTTTTGAGTACATTTTTTAGTCAATGTTTTGAGATAATTTTTTTGAGTATTATCTTTAACTTCAAATTTTTAGTCAAATTTTTAATTAGTCAAATTTAGTTAAATTTAGATTTCAATTTTTAGATTCTCCTATAGAACTTGTAGAGACTCTTTTATTCTCAAATTTATAGACACGCTTTTAAGATAATTCATTTTTGTATTAAAATTAAAATCAATTAAAATTTTTTTAAATATTTTTGAGTTTTTAAATTTGAATTTCGCTTTTCCTTGGGGTAGCCTGTATCGTGTCTTGGGTGGGAAGCTTAAAGCTACCGCTTAAAACACACCCCAACTAAAGCAAAATTAAATTCCCACACGCTTACTTCGGAGTGGTCTTTAATTGTCTTGGGGGGGAAGCTAGTGCTACCCCTTAGGGCATACTCCGAGTAACACACACTCGTACACACAGACAAATACACATACATATAAAAATGTGCATGAAAATATTAAAAAATAAAATCACACACGCTTACCATGAGGACAGCCAATTTGTGCCCTGTTTGGTTAGCTAGTGCTGCCATCTAGGGCACGTCCCTGGTAACACAAACACAAACAGTACTTAGGTACAAGCACACGCGTACTTTGGGGGTTTATTTATTGTTTTGGGGGGCTAGCTAGTGCTGACCCTTAAAACTACCCCCTTGTACCACACACAGGTCGCTTAGGACCTACAAATTTGCAAAACAACAGTGATTAAGAAAGAAATAAATGATTTTTTTATTGATAAAATGCATGATTTTTGATTTTTTGATTGAAAAAAGTAAAGTAATGCATGTTTAATAAAGAAAATTTAACACAAATTGAAAGAAATATAAAGAAATTTTAGTTTAGGTAGGTAAATAAATTTTATGTTGAAATATTTTTCCTCCGTGAGAAACGGGGGGAAAGTAATACTTTTATCAAATATCAAAAGCCTCTTATATCCAAGTTGATTCTGTCTGTACAGTCTGTAATCATTTTTAGGGTGAATTTGTTTCTTTGTCACCCTAAAAAAGTTTATCAAATTGTACATCAGCCGAAGTAAAGGTATGTTAGAGATCGATAAATCAAACTAACAATCGTGTGTCTGTTTTGTATGCTGCAAGGTTTGCTTGTAGACCAATTAAATATCCTTCCACACATGGTACCTTTGTGTGAAAGTGTGTTTATTTCTTGTGGCACTCACAGATCATCTGCGTATGTTTCTGTTGGGTTTTGCAAAAAATAAACTACAGGTACTACACCCCCTTTGATTCGTCTGTTGTTATTAACTAGGGTCGATTTAGATTTGGACTTTTATCTAGAAAGATTCTAGTTGATTTTGACAGATAATTCAGAGGACTGGTGAGTTCTAACAACTGGTAACTTTTTGGTTATTCAGTTGTTAGTTAAATCTTACCAAAACACACACAACACTAAATACACTGCGCTTTTCATGATACACATGGTTTATTTCTGTCTCAGGGATTGTAGGCGCCGGTTGACCAAGTCTCTTCCGAGTTTTTCCCTACCTTAACGGCCTAGCCGAGGGAGACGAGAGATACTAGTTGACTGAAGGTGACCGAAGATGTCACGAATGAGTTTTGTTTATTTGGTAGAGTCTTTTTACTGGTCAGGACGATCTGATGTTTCCCCCCAAGGCATAGCCAAGGGTAAGGGATGTTTGACACCGCCTGATCACGGGGCCAACTACCCAACGGATGGGTAGCGCTCGTAAAACAATAAATTCAGTAAAAGTTAACTTTTGGAAGCCGGTCGGTAAAGAATCTTTCGATAGATAAACTGATCGACCGAGTGAAGGAACGAGCCTTCAAAAAATTTAACTCTTGAAGTTCAAACTTCACTATTTTTTCTTTTAGTGAGTTGTTTTGAACACTCACGCCATTTTTTGTTGTTTTAATATTAGTTTAAAATTCCTGAGGTCAGAAGTAAACATTTCAGGTTACCTTGATACTTGTGCAAACTCGGATTCCCTTTAATGCGGGCACAAGTTTGTTCTGGGCAAGCATCCTCTTTCCTCTAGGTTGTTCGTTGCCCTCGCGATTCCTCCGGTGGAGCCCAAGCCCTTTCCATGTGCATCGGATCGGGCGGCGATGGCTTACAATGGAGCCCTCCACGGACTCTTCTATAGACGTGGAGGAACCAGCTCTGTTGTGTGAATACAATACGGTTGAACGTTATTTCTTTCCACGTTTGGGTTTTTGGTGGGTGGGGGGTAACTCGCTTTTTCCTTGCGCCTTCCCCGGAAAGAATTACGTTCGCCGTTAGGAAAGATCACCTCCTCTTTCAGCTCGACCTACTAACACTCGCAGGAGAGGCAATTAGGTATGGTTGCGTCTTCTCGAGATTCAACAGAAGCAGTTTCCAACAAATCAAGACTTCCAGATTTTTAAATTAAAACAATTTTTCTTGGGTATTACAGCCACATGTTATTTTACATATTGGTCGAATTTCATGTGGGTGCTAATACCCGGTAATGCTCTCTGGAAGTGGGTATTTTTTTCGAGTGAACGAATTTTTTACTCATAACCAGATGTAGTGTTACCAACCTTATAAATCCTACAAGATTTGTTCATATTATTGGGCTGCTTTTGGTCCGATAATGGGACATGTCTGTAGGTGCTTTAAATCCGACATGTTGAGGACCAGTTATCTTTATTGGATTTTGCAAAATGCAACTTCTAGTAAATAAATTGGTTTGTGTTGGTAAAATTTAAATCCTGTTCAACAGGTGCTTGAAAGTTTTAATTTTTAAGTTATTTGAAAATTAGTTTTAATTTTAGTTTTTATGATATATTTTGTGCTAATTCTGTTTTTTGTTTAGGATACTTCAGGAGTTGATTTCAGGAGAAAATAATTAAAAAGCAGATTTTTTAAATCGTTTAATTTTTGATTTTAAAAATAGTTTTTTTGGCTAGTTAGCTTAAGTTGCTAAAGCCAATAAACAAACAAACAAAAAAAAAATAGTTTTTCTTCAATCTTGGTTTTAAAAACATTATTTACGTATTTTTTCAAAATAGTTTAAATATATTTTTTTGACTAGTAGGTAATTCTTTTTTTCAAAATTAGATTTCAGGTAAAGTTGTATTAAAAGTAGATTTTAAAAAGAAGTTTTCAACAACAGCTTTTCAGAATAGTTTATTTAAAAATTATCTTTTTAAAAATATGCTCCCTAATAGGCTTTCAAAAATACTAAATTCAAAATTACTTTTTTCGAAAATACTCTAAAATATATTTTCAAAATATTTTTTTCATAATTCATTTTCAGGAAGAGAGTTTTCAAAGTTAACTTTTTAAATTATTTTTACATTAGTTTTCAAAAAAAATTCTTTCCTCCAAAATTCTTATTTCAAAACTAGGTTCTCGAAAATAGGTTCTCAAAAATAGTTTTCAATACAGATTTTTTTAAAAATAATGTCATAAATAATAGGCAAAACTAGATTTTTTTTTAAATTTGATTTTTTAAACTATCTATTTTTTCTAAAATATGTTTTCAAAAAAAAAGTTTTTAAAAATAGGTTTTCTAATTTAATTGCCTACGGGGCACAAAATTTCGGGTTCTTATTCAGTAATTATCAAAATTTTGATTTTCCGATGCTGAGAAAATACTGTTTAAAAACAGATAATAGCTGGTCAGTTTTAATTTTTAAATGAATTTTCCAAAAATAGTTTTCAAAATTAAGTTTTCAAAATATTTCCAAAATATTTGTTGGATATATTATTTTCAAAATTCAGTCACGATATATTATTTTAAAATTTTAGTCAGATATACTATTTTCAAAATTTTAGTCGGAGATAATATTTTCAAAATTTTAGTCGGAGATAATATTTTCAAAATTTTAGTCAGATAAATTTTGTTTTAAAAATTAGTCGAATAAATATTTTTCAAATTTTTTGTCAGCTATATATATATATATATATATTGAAGAACTTGAATGCTCCGTAATCTGGGGCACAGGGACTCGGGTTCAAACCCCGTTGTCATGAAATTTAATTTTCCGTTACTGTGCAGATCGGCAATTGGATCGACTCTGCCAAGTAGTAATTCTTAAAATGACCGGTCAGTTTCTGTTTGTAAATTAAATTTTTCAAAATTTATTTATCAACAATAATTACAAAAAATAATTTTCAAAAATAGTTCAAATTTTTTTCCTATTTTTTTGTCAAAACTAGTTTGCAAAAATAATGTTCTTTTCAAAATAATTTTAATAATATTGTTCCAACCTTTTTAAAATTTTCTTAACAATTTTAATTTTTTTTAAAATAATATTTAGTACTAAAAATTACGAGCTCTGTGGTAAAAAACTTAACTTATGAAACCCTGGGAGACGGGTTCAAAACCCGGACACCACGGAATTCTCGTATTCCAAATTTGATACTCTCAGTCAACCAAGCGGCTGACTCAGCGTTAGCAAAACTTACAAAAATAAATTTAAAACATTTAAACGGACAAAATGTCAATTTCACGTGATTTTGACATAGTACCGGAGGTCTAGAAAAAAGGAAATATTTTATAATCAATACGCCACTTAGGCATTGATAAATTATTACTAAAAATACTTCAAATGGCAATTTTTTTGAAATAAAATAAACATCCAATTTTTCCAAATTTATTTTTCAATATTTAGTTTTCCAAATTCAATTTTTTTTACTGAGCTGTCCCATTACAGTTTGGAGTCCAAAATCGGCTCCATTTAGTTCTGCTGTATTTGTAGTCCATTGGGTTAAAATTTGGATCAATCCGAAATGGCGCGGTTTGGAAAATTACCAAAATTGTCAACTCGTGGATTTCAAATAATTTTTTGTTTTATTAATATTTTTATCTTTTACAAATTGTAGTACGTGGTTTCACATTTGCTTACACAGCACAAAACAGGGCTCAAACCCCGGACAATACTTCAGAACAATCCTATATTGTTCTCAAAGTTAGAACTTAACGTTAAAAATAAAATTAATTAATTAAAATTATTTTTTTCTGGTCAATATGTAATTGTAAAATGTTTGTCAATTTGAACTTATACCTGGCGATAGTAGCCTAACGCTGGTTGACCTTTATAAATTTTATCAAAATTTTGCTCAAAAAAATATAAGTCATCTTGCGAACATTAAATTTTTCTTTGTATTTGTATTTGGGTCTCAGGGTCATGGGTCCACTGGTGTACTCTCCAGAAGTTACTGGCTGGACCTAGGGTACCCTACGTCCCTCTTCAGAGTGTTTGGGAAGTCCGTTCTCCATAGCTGGGAAACGTTTGGCCTCTCACTAAGGCAGGATGGACTGTATGAATTTTCCATGGGGAGGATTATCGTTCCTGTATTTTTAGGATACAGGGGAGGTTTTCTTAAGATCCTTGAAGTATGTGGTGGAGTGTTTCCAACGTTTGACTTGGATGGATTCATTGGAAATTCATTCATCAAGCGTTTTATTTTTAAGTTGATGATTGAAGAAAATTGGTTGAAATTTAATTATTTTTTTTTATTCCCTTTGTACAAAATTATTTGCGCCCTCGGTTCCCGGCGCCCTTCCGTCTGACCGAAGGCTGACAAGGCCATATCCTTTGGTATGGAAGAGGCTGGATGACGTTAAACAACATAAATTATCCTTTTTTGATAATTTCGCCAATATGAATATATTTTGCCGGTGATCCCGGTTGACTTTTAGGTAATCCTGGGACACCAAAGAGAAGCCTAACCAAATTGGTTGGCGAACCTAGGGATAGGTGTTGCCTTTAAGTACTTCTGGATGAGGCTATTTAGCGCTTGAAATGAATGGAAAATTTTAGGTTAAGTCAAACATATTCCGACCAGAAAGATGTTTTTTAAATTAATTAATAATAAATACTCTTATTTGTTTATTGTGATTTTGTGTGTAAGACTATAATCCTTTGGGGGATTTTTTGGTGTCCTCTTTCAAAAAGAGGACATTTCAATGTTATATCCTTTGATATAGCACTAACTGGCTAACCCTAAAGCCGACGTAAATTAAAATTAGTTTTTAAAAAACCATTTTTAAAACGTATATTAGAGTTTTTTTTTTATTGCCATTAGAAGTATTATAAGTTGTGTGGTTTCGTGGTTTTGATTTGGCTACAGAGCATAGCAAAATGGTTTAAATTCAGACCATTGAATTTTTATTCTGATATTACGCAGATCGGCTAAGAGCCGACTCGGCAGACTTATTTAAATAAAATATAGACATTTTTAGTATTTTCAAGAATGAACATTATTTTTAAAATAGTTTTTTAAAAATAGCATTTTTAAAATTTTTATAATCAATATTTTTTAATGTTTTTTTTTAGAAATATTTTTTTAAAATTATTTTTGTTTCAATTTTTTTTTTCAATTTTTTAATTCGATATTATTTAATTTTTTAATTCGATATTATTTAATTTTTTAATTCGATATTATTTAATTTTTTTTTACATTATTTTAAAAAATATTTAAATTATATTTAAGAGTGTGTAGTCAACAGAGGGGTTGACTTATACGGAAATATGACCAGTCATTTTGAGTTATTACATTATTTTTCAAAATTTTACTCAACCCTATTTCCCACTTAAGTGATTGGAACCAATAATTATAGTTCATACAAATTTTCAGTCCCATGATATTCATTTAATTTTTCGATATACAATCATGAGATTCGAGTCAATCTCGATTAATTTTAAATACTTTTTCATACAGCAATCGTCACGCTACCCATGTAACTTTATTAAAGTACCAGAGGTCTAGAAATTGAGAACCTATTTTGCCCTATTCATTATTTAAAAAAGAAACCGATTATTTAATTTTTTTTTTTTTAATAATCGAAATGTCTCTAGCCCTGTGACTTTATAGTGCCGGTTTACTATGCCCTGTTCGCCACTTAGGTGATAAGAACCCATAATTATTTTAAATAATATAGATACTTTTAATAAAATTAGTTTTATATGATCGAAACGTCACGTTACCCATGTGACTTTATAGTGCCGGAGGTCTAGAAATTGAGAACCTAGTATACCCTATTCGTCACCAATTTAAATATAAGAAATTTTAGAAAAGTTTGTGTTTTGAGTGTATTCAGAAATAAAAGCGGTAGAAACGTCATGCAAACCATGTGACTTTAATATAGTATCAGAGGTCTAGAAACTTATACATGTACTCGATGAAAACCTATAATTTTATTTTAAATATAGCAAATATTAAATAAGTTTTAAAATTTTTTATAAAAAAATCGATTTAAAAATCTGCTTTTTTATTTTGATTCTACTCGATATGCAGCAAGAGGCCTTAAGAAGAAAGAATTTGCTGAGAAGAAGTTTCTGATAATTTAAAATAAATTACCATATAATTTTGGTTTAAATACAGAAAATTTTAAATAAGTTTTCAAAATTTTAAGATTAGATATATAAAAATCTGCTTTTTTATTTTGATTCTACTAGATATGTAGCAAGAGGCCTTAAGAAGAAAGAATTTGCTGAAAAGAAGTTTCTGATAATTTAAAATAAATTACCATATAATTTTGATTTAAATACAGAAAATTTTAAATAAGTTTTCAAAATTTTAAGATTGGATATATAAAAATCTGCTTTTTTATTTTGATTCTACTCGATATGCAGCAAGAGGCCTTAAGAAGAAAGAATGCTGAAAAGAAGTTTCTGATAATTTAAAATAAATTTGCATACAATTTTGGTTTAAATACAGAAAATTTGAAATAAGTTTTCAAAATTTTAAGATTAGATTTATAAAAATCTGCTTTATTATTTTGATTCTACTCGATATGCAGCAAGAGGCCTTAAGAAGAAAGAATTTGCTGAAAAGAAGTTTCTGATAATTTAAAATAAATTAGCATATAATTTTGGTTTAAATACAGAAAATTTGAAATAAGTTTTCAAAATTTTAAGATTAGATTTATAAAAATCTGCTTTTTTAACTTTGAATCTGTTCGAAATGCACTAAGAGGCCTTAAGAAGAAAGCAGAGATTGTTGATATGAAGTTTCTAATAATTTTAAATTAAATTAGCATATAATTTCGTTTTAAATACAGAAAATTGAAGTAAGTTTCAGAAGTTGGTAATTCTTCCCCAGAGAAGGTCCAGAATTTGGTTATCCTCCAACAGTGAAGGTCCAGAATTTGGTTATCCCCCAACAGTGAAGTTCCAGAATTTGGTTATCCCCCAACAGTGAAGGTCCAGAATTTGGTTATCCCCCAAGAGTGAAGGTCCAGAATTTGGTTATCCCCCAACAGGGAAGGTCCAGAATTTGGTTATCCCCCAACAGTGAAGGTCCAGAATTTGGTTATCTCCCAACAGTGAAGGTCCAGAATTTGGTTATCCCCCAACAGTGAAGGTCCAGAATTTGGTTATTTCAATGGTAAAAAGGTAGTAAATTAATAATCTTAAGTGATTTTAGTCCCCAGCGAGGTTTAAGAGATTGTTTTCTTTTTAATTCCTCAATTTAAAAACGGAGCTCTCCTCCAGGCGTTAAGATCGTCTCTTAACGCTTTAGCAATAAAACTGAGCTCTCCCTTTGACCTAAAGTGAGGTTTTTCCTCTAAACATCTTGCCACCTGAGTGGCACCCTCCCTTAGATATAAGACTAATCTAAATGTTTCAGAACTTGGGGTGCTAATTTGCAGTGATGGCTGAGCCTGTGCTTATCGGCTGCTAGATATCTTGACGGCGAGACCCAGCTCAAATGCCTGTTATCTACAAATCGCCCAGAGTTTGTATACTTATGGTTTTAGGTTTCGTTTTATAAAAATGTTTTTACGTTTTCTTGTTGTTTTCTTTCATGTTGTCTGTTTCAGATTACACTTCGTATACCAGTATTCTTCAGGTTTTCAGGTATTCGTTTTCATGTTTAATATGCTTATTTTGTATGTATTGCCCCCAATTTTGTGTGTATTGTACCCAATTTTATGTGTATTGTCCCCAATTTTATGTGTATTGCCCCCAATTTTATGTATGTTGCCCCCCATTTTGTGTGTATTGCCCCCCATTTTATTTGTATTGCCCCCAATTTTATGTGTATTGCCCCCAATTTTGTGTGTATTGCCCCCGCCTTGTATGCATTGCCCCCGCCTTGTATGCATTGCCCCCGCCTTGTATGCATTGCCCCCGCCTTGTATGCATTGCCCCCGCCTTGTATGCATTGCCCCCGCTTTGTATGCATTGCCCCCGCCTTGTATGCATTGCCCCTGTTTTGTATGCATTGCCCCCGTTTTGTATGCATTGCCCCTGTATTGTATGCATTGCCCCCGTTTTGTATGCATTGTCCCCAATTTTGTGTGTATTGCCCCCAATTTTATGTGTATTGCCCCCAATTTTATGTGTATTTCTCACATTTCTGTATGTTTTGCCCCATTTATATGCATTGCCCCATTTATATGTATGCTTCACTTGTATTGCTTATGTTGTATGTATTGCAGATGTTCTGATTGCTGCTATTGCTGTTTTATTGCAATTTTTTGTGTTTTATTGCCATTTTTTATGTTTGTATTCTATCCCCAATTTTATGTGTATTTCTCACATTTCTGTATGTTTTGCCGCCATTTATATGCATTGCCTCATTTATATGTATGCTTCACTTGTATTGCTTATTTTGTATGTATTGCAGATGTTGCTGATTGCTGCTATTGCTGTTTTATTGCAATCTTTTGTGTTTTATTGCCATTTTTTGTGTTTGTATTTTATTGCTATTTTTTCTGTTTTACTGCATTTTTGTTATTGTTGTTTTTATATTTCATTATTTTTGCTTGTTTTGTTTTGCTTTTTTTCAGATGGGGTTGGGGGGCAAAATATTGCAAACATAATCATAAAAATTTTAGTTTAATGCTAATATACGATTTAAGTGTCTCGATTCGTATTAAGCCGATTTTTTTAGTTGTGCGTGATGCACAACCATTTTTGTTTCTTATTGAGGGTTCGACACCAAAGTGTTTTCTTTTGGGTTGCTCGGAACCAATTTTCTTTCTAATGTACAGCTCAGGATCAAATTTTATTTTTATGGGGGGGGGGTCATGAACATACAAGGTGTTTGTTTGAAACGGGGCACCCCGAAAATCTCCTTTATGTGTAAAGATACAAAAAATCTTCAGAACAAAAGTTAAACTAGACAAAAAGGCCCATCTAAAGGTTACTATAAGAATTCTGAGGCACTTCCGGTTTCACCGGAAATGATGTCAATTTTTGATCTAGCATAGGGAATCGATAATTTTATATTTTTTTCCTAAAAGTACATTAAATTAGCTTTACAATGACACCAAAAAGTCATATTTTTATGTTAACCATTTCAAAATGACGACCATTTATTTACAAAATAATAATCAACATGTTTTACAAAGTTGAATGTAGAAAGCTTTGAAAACAATTTTTTTTATGTAAATATTTTTGTATGTGTACATGTACATTTAAATACATACATATAATTTTTTTTACAAAGTATTTTTTTTTTTTTTTGGTAAATAATTGTAAAAAGTAATAGTTTTTTTTTTCTAAGTAGTCAAATAGTTTATTTTAGAGATATTTTGTTTCTTTTTTTATTGTTTTCAAAGCTTGCTACGTTCAACTTTGTAAAACTTATGTTGATTATTATTTTGTAAATAAATGGTCGCCATTTTGAAATGGTTAACACAAAAATATTATTTTTTGGTGTCATTGTAAAGCTAATTTAATGTACTTTTAGGAAAAAATATAAAATTATCGATTCCCTATGCTGGATCAAAAGTTGACATCATTTCCGGTGAAACCGGAAGTGCCTCAGAATTCTTATAGTAACCTTTAGATGGGCCTTTTTGTCTAGTTTAACTTTTGTTCTGAAGATTTTTTGTATCTTTACAAATAAAGGAGATTTTCGGGGTGCCCCGTTTCAAACAAACAACCTGTATATTTTTTTCTTATGCCGGCTCATGAGTTATTTTTTACCCACACATTTAGTTACATGAAAGAAATGTCTCTGTGAACGTCCCTAAAAATGTGTATTTTGAGTGATAGTTGGGTTGGGGCGGTAAGGGGTGGGGGTTAAGCCCATTTCAAGAGCCTGTATATTCGAAAGCGAACAGATAGCTTTTTCTGCCCGTATGAGTCACCTAGTCGTTAGGAACCCACTTTAATGACTTAATTTTGCAATATTGTGTCCTGCGGGTGCCTCCACGTGGCCCATCCCTGGGAACAGATTTTTTTTCTTAATATTTTTCAAAAAAAATCTGTTGCTAAAACCCGCTAAAAATTTTCTTGTATAGGCTATTTTAAGGCAGTGATGGCTGGGTATACACTACGTATACCAGAATTCTTCAGGTTTTCAGGTGTTCATTTTCATGTTTAATATGCTAATTTTGTATACAGGGTGTTTGTTTGAAACGGGGCACCCCGAAAATCTCCTTTATTTGTAAAGATACAAGAAATCTTCAGAATAAAAGTTAAACTAGACAAAAAGGCCCATCTAAAGGTTACTATAAGAATTCTGAGGCACTTCCGGTTTCACCGGAAATGATGTCAACTTTTGATCTAGCATAGGGAATCGATAATTTTATATTTTTTTCCTAAAAGTACAATAAATTAGCTTTACAATGACACCAAAAAGACATATTTTTATGTTAACGGTTTCAAAATGGCGACCATTTATTTACAAAATAATAATCAACATAAGTTTTACAAAGTTGAACGTAGCAAGCTTTGAAAACAATAAAAAATTGATGTGAAGTGTGAATTTTCACACATTTCAGGGTTTTGCAGGTATTTAGTAAGTGAATGATGATTATTTGGGATGCCAAAACCAATTTTATGTTAAAATATATTTTTTTTGTTAATTTTAATTCGAATGCCTAATACCATTATGTAGGTTTCTAAATATGTGCAGTATTTTTTTTATATAACAAGGTTTAATAAGATTTTGAAAATTGCGCCTATGGCTTCCGCCCTTCTGTTTTCGTCTACTTGTAGGAATATAAATAGCAGTATAGCAGTAATATATTTAGGCACTAATATGATACAGACATTATAACACATGACATAACATATATTTTATTTTTTTTAACTGGTATCCATGGTATTATATATTTATAGTTACGTTATATTTTAAGTTACTTCCAGTCCAATAGTAATCAATTTCAACAATTTGCACTGGTTATTAAATTTACGCTTTTAAAAATTAAATGCAATATTTGCCCAAATATAACTAGAATATTGAGAAAGTAATTTAAACAAAATAAAAATGCAAAAAAAAACTGAAAAAATGAATTGCCTCGCGGCCGATTTGAACTCGAGTTTGCAGATTAGAACGCTTGTATAGTAACCATTACACCATCGAAGCGCTCTGTCTACTGTGCTACATAATATCATTAAATAGTTTACATGGTTACGCAAAAAACACAAAAAATGCGTTATTTTCCGGAAACATAATCTGATCAAAAATTCCTGTTGAACTATTCCGGTTCACATAAATGTACATTACTTAGAATTTTTTCAGATTTTTAGTTTAAACCATCTGGGCTACAGGGTGTGGGACAAAATTTTTTTTGAACAATTTTGGCAGAAATAATGTCTAAATAATTAATTTTGATCGTAATCCACATACTAAGGGCTTTCATTTGATACCCTGCTCAGAATTTTAAAAAAATATATATTTTTTCGATGAGCACATATTTGTTTATATTTTTAGGGGGGTATGTTTTTTAGATGTTTTGGTATTTTTGCTATGTGCGGGTCAACGAGTTGTATAAGCATGCCAAATTTCAACTTTCTAGGTTTAGCCGTTTGGCTACAATTTTTACCGAACAGACAGACAGACAGACAGACAGACAGACAGACGACAAAATGACGGTATAAGGGTTTTTTGGTCATACCTACAAAACCCTAAAAAAGAAACAAAATATCTCTAAAATAAACTGTTATAAGCCAATCGGTGTTTTTATTTAAACATAATATCTTGCTATTTAACCTAACGCTAACAAATAAACACTATTTTGTTGTTAAGTAAATTACAAGTGAAATATTTCTAGTTTAATAATAATAATAATAATAATAAATTTATTCAACCAATAACACATTACAGAAATGTTGTGGTTTAGTCAGGATGACACATATAATATAAATTGAAACCACATGAGTTAAACAATACATATAAATTTAACAAATAGTATAGTTAGGAGATTACATAATTTAATATTAGCCCTTATGGTGTAAATATTCCTGTATGCTATAAAAGCAGCTGGATTGTAAAAACTGTCTAAATTTTAATTTAAATGCTCTACTGGACGTTATAGACTTTAATGCAGGTGGAACACAGTTAAATAATGTTAAAACCATGCAGTGAGGACTTTCACTGCACAGTGCAGAGCTATGAGAGGGACATACAACTGAGTGTTTACTGCGGGTATTATAAGAATGAAAGTCAGAATTGGTAGCGAAAAGGTGCGGATTATTTTTAACAAACATTACGGCTTCTAATATATAAACAGATGGAAGAGTTAATATGGACAAAACAGGAAAAAGGGATCTGCAAGATGATCTAAAGGGGGCACCAGCTATTATGCGAATAGCACGTTTCTGAAGTACAAAAACCTTTGAGGATTCAGAGGAACTTCCCCAACACAAAATGCCATAGCTCATTGTTGCGTGAAAAGTTCCAAAGTAAGTAGTTCTAAGTATATCAGAAGAAACCATATCTTTAGGTTTTTTTTAATATAAAACAAGATTTGCTAAGTTTAGGTAGCATATATCTAACGTGATTTTGCCAACTCAGATTATCACTTATCATTATACCTAAAAATTTTGTTGACTGGGAACACTGAATACTTTTTTGTCCTTGTAAGTGGATACACTGCAAATCTTAGTGAGTAATAGTACTCCTTTTAAATGAGTACTTTTTATATTACTCATTTAAAGTGCGTACTTGTACTCACTTTGAAGAAGGAGATAAGTGTACGCACTTGAAGTGAGTACTAGTAATCGTTATAAATGAGTACTGCAAAATACTCACGTAAAACGAGTACAAGTACTCACTTCTAAAGCGGAACTGAAACTACGCGTTATATGTGAGTACTAATACTCATTTTAAATGCGTACTTTTAATATGCGTTATATGTGAGTAACCTAACCTAACATATTAAATTTCCTGTCATATAAGCTCTTTAAAACTAAACAACCAAATAATAGTACAATATTAACGTTTATTAGACAATTAAAAATTAATAAAAAAAAGTGCCAAAGTATCTGCTGATTAATAAGTGAATTTAAAGTTAAGTAAAAGTGAAAAATAATAATAATAAAGTGAAATATAGCATTGAGAGGCTGCTGAAGCCAGAATTTATTTTTGCATAGTTTTTGTTTAAGACGGTTCGGAAGCCTCAAAGTTTGTTATACAAATATGCAGTTTTAATTTAAATGCGATATAATAATAGCACATGTGATGATTGCATTATTTTAGGAATAAATGCGCTCAGATTAATTCAGGTACCTTCTAGATATGTTTAAAGATTTAACATTGATTCTATTATACGACATAATTACCGAGACAATTACATTATATTTTAGATACTAAAATAATAAGTTTCAAAATGTAACTAAGGAGAAAATCATAATTTTTATCTTCTATTATTCGTAGAAATTGTTTAGAATAATTTATTGAATTTTAGATGATAACTAAGTTCATACTTATACTTAATCATTATGATTTTAGTTGCAATATCTGAAAGGTTTGAAAATTTTTTAAATAAATATATTCAAGAAATAATAATAATCGCATTTTATTATTTACAGAAAAATATGAATCTTCATAAATTCTGGAAAAGGATTGTATTGAAAATTGGCAAAAAAGTGTATAAATTATTGATTATAATAATTTAAAAACTATTTTTCTGATGTTCAATCAACATTTTTACTTTTCCTGAATTTTAAAGCTTTATTGTGACGTCACTCAAGAAAAGAGTTTTATACCTATGTACGCACTATAAGTGCGTATTACTACCCTCTCTTCCTTTCCACTACCCATTTAAAACGCGTACTAGTACTCACTTTAAGTGAGTACTAGTACTCATTTAAAGTGCGTACAAAAGTACTCACTTGTACGTGAGTAAAAACGAGGACAAGCAAAGTACGCACTTTAAATGAGTACTAGTACTCACTTGAGATTTGCAGTGTATATGGGCTGGTAATAGGTTCATTTTTGTATCTATGGAAGAGCAGAGCATGACTTTTTTTTGTATTTAAAATGAGTTTATTTTCGTAGCACCATTGACTCATTGTTTCCAAGTTACTTTTACCATCGAAAGCTAGTAAAGTCGCATCTGCATTATGAAGCAAGTGTGAAGTATCATCCGCATATAGACAAATAGCATTATATGGAAATAATGGCCCCTAAATATGTGTATTACTTATTTTAAGAACTGCACTGAACTGAAAAGGATCTTCTTTTTTTAGCAGTATTTTGCTAGTTAATAATAAATGTAATTTTAAATCAGTATTTATTATTTAATTCGCGTATTGTGCATTTATAATATTAATTATTTATTTAAATACATTTCTGAAATTGAAATCCCAAATTCATATTATATAATCGAATTATTCTGTAATTTAATTATATTATATTTAATTAATGAATGTATAGGTGTCCCAGAAATATTGCGGTTACAAGGTTATCACCCAATACATACATACTAAATATACAAACAGACAAGCAGACAGACGCTCTCTTTTATATATTTTATTTTCCGTGCGATATGTTAAGTCTATGGGCCGGTTTTTGGAAAAAAAATTTCTTGACACGATATCGCCTCAATAGTTATCGATACAATAAACCTTATCGAGTCGATAACTTTTTGACGGTTTCTCGATTCTCAACTGACATGTTTATTGTAACCAATAACTATTGTATTATCTGTCTCATTTTGAAATACGTAACTAACAGGGAAAGCTCATTTTTTACCGACCGCCAACATATATAAGGGAGGTATTGGGATCATACCGATTTTGACATTTCGAGATATCGATGGATCTCCACGAATTGAAGTCCCTACATAACGTTTTGACTATTTTTAGCATGATGTCTGTCGGTCTGTCTGTCCGTCCGTCCGTCTGTCTGTCTGTCTGTCTGTCTGTCTGTCTGTCTGTCTGTCTGTCTGTCTGCCCGTTTGTCCGTCTGTCTGTCCGTTTGTCCGTCTGTGTACACGTGCAGAGCAAATTCGGCTGAAAGGATTTTTATGAAACTTCATATTTAAGCTTCTGCCATCAATGGCATGAGTTGATCAACTTTTGGTAAAAATCGGTTGACTAAAAATGGGAGTTTACTCGTTTAGATTTTAAGATTTTTGTGAATATTTCGAAAAATTTTATTGAACAAAAGTTGCTATAAAAACAATAACTAATAACATTTATTTGAGACGTTTTTTGATAAAACGAAAAATTTCGAATAATTTCTGTAACATTTTTCGAAATTTTTTCTAAGTCTCAATTTTTCCATACTTATATGTAACGTTTCCATGGTCATGATAAATAATATCTCTGTTAGAAGATATTAGGCCAAGTTATTTCTTCTCTGCTGCTAGAATCTATTTTATATAAGTACTTTATGATGACGGTCGGTCCTGCGGTGGCCACAGCTGATTTTTATGTTTTATATTGACAATACATTTATAATATTATCATAGTATTGGTTCACACGGATACGCCAAAGTCTGTTTACACCACCAAAGTAGGAATAGTCACCAAAGTAACCAGATCTCAGTGGCGCACATAGGGGGGGGGGACGTCCCCCCCTATGTGCGCCACTATATCGATATGGATTTAAAAGTAGAGATGAGGACCCTTTTTTTTTGTCATCACTTCAGAGCTTTTTTTATATCTTCACTTTTTTTTGTCTACCGCCCCCCCCCCAAGAAAAATTCCTGGGTTCGCCACTGCCAGATCTAGTTTCGTATTACAAATTGAGACGGATTATAGCGATATATATGCATTTCAATTCACACAGCCAAAATATTTACAAAATCTCTTATCATTTATGTGATCAATTGTTCACAAATGACAATAGTCAATGTCAGTGTCAAAAATAATTTAGAAAAATATATATTTTTTAATTAGTTTAAAAATAGATCTGAAAATTTACACTTCACATCAATTTTTTAGTATCAGTTTTAACCCAGAAACAGATAAAACAGATACTCATATTTTATTAATTACTATATTATTATAGCAATTTGTTTTTCTATTTTTATTTAAATATAACTAAAATTATATTTGTATTCGATTTTATTGTTATTTATTAACTATAATACAAATACCCATCACCTTAAATTTTATATAAATCAGTATAAAATTTCCTTGTTTTTATTTATAATTTATTCAGTAGAACTGTCTTGAGATAAATATCTACTATGAAAATAGTCAATAAACATATTTAAAAATGTGCAACATCTTTATTAATTTTGTATGCTAGTTTGAACTATGCATACGTGTGACGTATTTCCTCTCACGCTCTGATTGGTCAGAAGTTACGAGACAACCTTTACTTTAATAATCTTGTTATGTACCACCGTTACTTACTGGGAAAACAGAGGGCAGATAGCTAGACAGATATTGAGACACATGCTTTTTCTTGATGTTTCTTGATTATACCCACGGAATCCTAAAAACTGTGTGTAATACATCAGCTCACCACTAGATGTCTAGTGTGTAATTTGACATGTGCAGAACTTCTGATACCTTCCATTCGCTTTCCTGTCGTTGGTTGAACATGATCGATGTAAATATTATTATGAATTGTGTCAAAGGGATCTAGGCAGACAGCTGTCACTCACATGACCCCCTCTCACCCCTCTAGCTCCAACTACAGTGGAATTTTTGCAGTATGCAATGCGATATCTTATTTGAATAACTCACATGACATAAGAGATTGAAAAGAAGTTTAGAAAAGATTTTAAAGAGTTTTATTATGATAGGCAAATATGTATTATTGATCTCATCGTCCTCCAGGTTACCGTTATGAGATTGGAATATTGTTAAGACTCACTCAAATACCAACTCTACAACAGAGCATAGAGTATCTACAAAATGCTTCCATCTTATTTTGTTCTCACTAAGGTGTACGGGGGTTGCCTTATATTTCGGAATTTGAGATCAAAACCAATAGGGGATAGACATGATTTTTTAATTTTTTTTTTTATTATATTCCTCTTGTTGCATATAAACATAAACCAGTGGCGAAGGGAGATCTCCGCTAGACTTGCCCTTCCATAAAAAAAATAATTAAAAAAAAATACATATTTTTTTTTTTAATTTAAAAAAATATTTAGGTAAATCTTCAAAAATACATCAAATTATGTCCTATACAATTTTTTGTCCAAGGCTTGGTTTACTAGGTACGAATTTTTTAAAATTTTAAAGTTTAATAACTTCCGTTTCCGGTTTTGGATTTTAATAAAAAACAATAGGGTTCTTCCCAATTATTAGGAGAATTTTTTAGAACCAGAACGAACTCTTTAAGTTAAACAGTTTTTGAGTTATCGTGTATACACACAGACACACAGACACACACACATACGGACGGCACTTCGAAAATAGGTTTTTTGGATTCCCTGGACCATGAAACGTGGTCATCCGTCAAAATCTCGACATCGAAAAGTTTCGCGATTACAATACTTGCCCCTTATATATTAAGGTCGGGCAAGTAAAACAGTTTTGCATTTTTTTTTAATTTTGAAGGCTTAAAAAAATCATAAATGTATATAGCGCGCGAAAACGACGTATGACGTCATACCCCAACTAAGTGTACTGCGTACAGCCTACCCAGTGTACAGCATACAGCCTGCACAGTCTGTCGTGAACCTATTTGCTTGTATAACTTTTATAGGATATGTAAAGTTAGAGTGATTTTAATTAAAATAAAGGTTAATTCTGTAAAAACAATTTATTCATGTTTACCGAATTAAATTTTATATTAAAATATATAAAATATGGAAGATCCAGGCCCCAGTACTTCGAAACATAGTCGAAAATATTGTTCAGTACCGATGTGCACAAATAGTTCAATTAAAAATAAAAAAAACAATTTATATCATTACCTGATGGCAAAAACAACAGAAAATGCGAAATTTGTGGCTGAAAGCTATGAGGCGAAATAAAACCGATATTTCAGAATGTTTGTGAAGACCATATATTGTAGATTATGTATGTAAACTATGACCTATGTAAACATTCCTGTAATGTCTGAACATCAATAAACATTTATTATTATTATTATTATTATTATTATTATTATTTTATATTATTATTATTATTATTACCATTTTAATGTTAGTACATATATTTTATAAATTATTTTAATAATAAATGCGTGAAAAATTGTTTAAAAACAAATACAAAACTCTCGAACAATAAAATATACACACGTAAAGATTATGTTTAGTCTGTATCTGTGACGTCAAACCCCAGCAGTTTTAAAAAATACTGTCTTTTATGTTTCGGGATTTGAGATCACAAACAATTATTTATCAACAAAAGTGACTTTATTGTTTTACAAAATATTCTCCGATTGAGGCTTTTTCCACTCCGATAGTCAAATTATGTGGGATCCAATGCGAACAAATCTTTTTCACGGCCAAATATGTTCATGCAAAAGTGAATGTATGCTGGTCCCACTAATGCCCAAGGATACCTTAATCTCATGATAAGTCACATGACGAACTTGCAGTATCAGTTCACTCACAGCATCAATTTTTTCCGGAACAACAACCGCTTTTGGACGACCTTCGCGAAATTCATCCTTAAGCGAACTACGACCACGATTGAAGTCAGCAAACCATCGATAAACAGTAGTCCTTGATGGTTCTTCATCGCCAAAAGCCGAATTAAGTTCATCGATGCACTGTTGTTGGTTTAATCCGCGTCGAAAGTTGTAAAAAAAGTTCCCTAATTTTATTGGTGCCAAACATTTGCCTAAACGAGTAATGTTTCAAAAAAATTGACGTAGAACTATGACTGGTTCGACTCCGTGATGATAACAGGTCACTGAAAGCACTAACAAAAATTCGTCGGCAATGTGTTAGTGTTTCGTTAGTGCCTGTTAGTGCTTCATAAAAAATCAAATCCACCCTAATCGTAAAAAAAAGCAATTCAAAATGGACAACTTCACGCTTCGTTGGAAGCACTAACGAAAATTCGTCAGCCATCCATTAGTGTCTCGTTAGTGTCTGTTAGTGCTTCATAATAAACCAAATCCTCCCTAACAGTTTTTGAGAAATTGAGGTTAAAAAATTAAGAGTGAAATTAGCAGGTCATGAAAAGCACTAACAAAAATTCGTCGGCCATCTGTTAGTGCCTCATTAGTGCCTGGGAGTGCTTCATAAAAAAATCTAATTCACCCTAACCGTTTTTGAGAAATTGAGCCTTCAAAAATCGACTGTAAAGTCAGCAGGTCCGTTAGTGCCTCGTTAGTGCTTGTTAGTGCTTCATAAAAAATGGAATCCACCCAAACGGTTTTTGAGAAACTGAAACACGTAGAAACAAAATATGAGAAAAATAAAAAAATAAAAAAAATTGCTTTTAATTTTATTCAAGATTATTTAAAATGAAATTTGCAAAGTTAATTTCTGGATCTTTAAAGAAAAACAAAATTTAATACTTTAAGATTTGTTTTTAAATAATTTTATGTGTATCCAGTATATTAGAAAATTGTAAAATTTTTTAAATTTGCTTATAAATTTTAATATTATACATTTTAATTATTTATATGAATATTCATATTTTATAACATAAATTTTATAATATATATTTATTTCGCAATTGATAACAATCTTTAATAAATAAAGGAAAGAGAAAACACAGTTTGTCACGTAGATTTTTGAGATAGATTCTCCCAATGTCACGTAACTCCGATCTTAAATACACAGCATAGGATAAAGTTATGATCCACAGCTTTATATCTAAGCTCTGCTTAATATCAAGTATTTTCTAAATAAGCTCTTTAAGCTATAATTCATCTTAACACTTTACGGCTTTAAAAAGATTCGCATCCTTACGATAAATACGATGGTCACTCTAAAATTATTGAGAATAATATAAACAGGCAGGCCCTGGAAATCAGAAGATAAGTTGCCAGTCGTTTTATGCCGCATCAGATTTCTATTTTCCCAAACGCGGACCGTGTAAGAATTTTCCATGAAACTTAAAAACTCTTTAAGAGTAGTAGACATCAACTTTTTTCAAAAATTTTGACATATGATGAAACTTAGTCTTTTTTTTGCGTACATTTTTTTGCGTACACGCCAAGAGAGTCTTGTAGATGGGAAAAATCCAACAATAACCAAGAAGCGAACCATGAAAAAAGTATTGTATGAAATATTCTTTAGAAGAACTGGCCTGGTAAAAACAATTAAGCTGGATGGACAGCAGACAGTTACAGCTAAATTGTTCACAAAACAATATTTGCTATGCTATAAATACTTTGGCATACAGGGCCGACATATTCCAAATTGGGGAGTTCACACTCTGTAGATTATGCCACCACCATCCTGAAACCATTATGCAAATTCTGTCTGCTTGTTCATCTCTTGCAGCGTTGAACTACGTCCCTCGATATAATGCTGCTCTCCGCGGCTCTACTACCATCTTAGACATGCCTATATTATTAACCAAATACCGGTTATACCGTACGTTCCTTCTAAGATAGAATCGGTGGTAAAAAATTCCAAGTGCCGTATTTATTGGAATTATTCCTTCCCCATTTCGAGATTAAAGCCACTAAGCTGGACATAACCCTCCTGGATATCAAGACTAAACAGACGATTGTGATCGAATTTTCAATTCCTGCTGTGAAGAATATTTCTTTGACAAAAGACGTCCAAGTATATGGATCTCTTGTCCGAGCTTAGAAAAATGTATCCAGGGTATAAAGCTAAGCTTGTTGTCCTGATAGTTGGTATTTTGGGTGGTATGAAAGCGTCTTACCGAAGGGAAATCGAGCCAATTCCCTCCTGCAGATCTTCTGTTACCTCTTTGATCTGCAGCATGCAGAAAGCAGTGTTTCTCGGGTCACTCAGCACTGTACGGGCACTGGATGTGGCATAATTTTCGCGTAAGCATATTGCCAGAGTTTGGGATAAAGCCGTGTGTATTTAGCTCCAATACTCGCTAATACGTGACTTAAAAGGTTGCGATTAGTAGACGCTTGTCAAGACCTGACAAACCCCAAATAATATGAAGATCTCACGACAGTCAACTCTAAAAGGAGCACCAGCTATGACCCTAACAACTTTGCGTTGAAGAGCGAAACTTCTATGGGCTGCTGGTGAGTGTCCCCAGACAAGAATGCCGTAGTTCAGGTGTGATTGAAATAGAGAACAGTAGGTCATTAGCACGACTTCTTGGCAAACTTCTGCTTTCAAATTGCGAATTAAAAACACTGTAGACCTTAGTTTCCGGCTTAAGAATTCACAGTGCTGATCCCAGCGAAGTTGTGGGTCGATGTGGCTACCAATCATTAGAATCTTGACGTACGGGAGTTTGAAAAATTGTGTTTCTTGGTGGAAATCAGCATTGATTCGGTTTTGCCAGTATTTAAAGTTAATTTATTCCTATCAAACCAAGATGCAGCATGTCCTACCACTCTAAGTAAAGGGAATTTAAGTTAGAATTTTTGCAGAGTAAGGTAGTATCATCTGCGTAAAGAATAGATTTTGAATTTATAAAGAGAGGAAAATCATTTACGTACAGCAGAAATAGCAAAGGGCCAAGAACAGATCCTTGCGGTACACCAAAGTGTATAAGAAGAGTTTCAGATTTGACATCACCAAAAAGCATAAACTGCTTCCGGTCTGATAAGTATGATTTGATTAAAGAACGACTGTTGTCATCAAATCTATAGAATACAAGTTTATTAAATAAAATATCATGCGAGATGCAGTCAAATGCTTTACTTAGATCTAGAAAGATACTAAGGCAGTATTCTCCAGATTCAAGGGCTTCAGGTTTAAAAGATATATGTTCCAGAATTGCATCTGTTGTACTTTTACCGTTTCTGAAACCAAATTGAGAGTTCGAGAGCAGACCGTTATCAATTAGGTGCTGAATCATTTGCTTGAAGAGCACTTTTTGAAATATCTTTGAAAATACAGGCAAAATGGAAAATGGTTGGTAATTGTTGGTATCGTTACTGTCTCCCTTTTTCAGTATCGGACTTTAGCCAGTTTAAGTCTATCGGGAAAGCAGTTACTTCAAATTGAAAGATTAACTAGCTTCGTGATAGGAGAAATGATAGGTTCTTTTACGGATTTTAATAGTTTCACAGTTATGTCATAAGGATCAGGAGTGTTACCGGTTTTAAGGGAGAAAATGATGTCTCTAATAGCGATTTCACTAACTGGTGAGAAAGAAAAATTTTGGTTTAGATTTGAAAAATATAGAAGAGATCAACGACGGCTTGTAGTACCATGAAGAAGAAGAACTTTTAGTTACAATTTTGGATATTTCCCAATTAGTTTACGTGCCACGAAATCCCAATTTTGTGCTTAAAGTATTTGGTCCATAAATGAATTTTAGTTTATTATCTATTATCTAATTGAACCTTAATGTTAAATAGTGTGCGTACGTGTGTACGTGTGTGTATGTGTGTGTTTGTGTGTTAGGCGCCTGTGCCACGCGGCTGACAAGACGCCGGGACGCTGAGCGTCTGTCGCAGGCGCGAGTTCTCTCAGTTGACGGTGCGATGCTGCGAGAGAATGTATGTTGTGTTAACTCGTGGACTTAATACGTGCTAGTGGGTGATAAACTGGAATTCGCTAAGAAAAGGTTAGTCGATAACACCAATTACCTATTTCTTATCATATTTCTCTTTAAATTACTTTATACTTCTAGTACCATTTCTACAAAAATAATTGTTTATGTATGATAATTTAGGTTTATATTTTAACATATTGTGTACATACAACAGATTCTAGATATTATATACCTCCAAGAATTATACGACGGTAACTTATACGCCAGATTTGTACGACAAAACATTTATATTGGGATTATTATGTATGCAGGATTTTAAATAAAGAAAGCTAGTGTTAGAGTTTTTAAATGATTTTGTATTTGGATTGATATGATAACTGTTCAGAGATGTATGGGTAACTGACTAATGATGCTAACTCAGAGGCTGATTTCTCGTCTTGGCGAGATGTTTTATGATCACTTTGGGGTAAAAATAATCTTTTAAGTGAAGGAAGAGTACGTGACTATTTGTAAAATATAAAACTTGTAAAATAACTAAGGTTGTAAAATAAATGGAATTATAAAAATACTTTTCAAACATTTTAAACCCGACGGGCAAAAAAAAACGTGGACAAAATTTAAAAAAAAAATTTATTCGATAAATTTTGACAAAATTAAACATTTTCATAGTATTTTGATCCACAAGAAAGTGTAAAAACCTAGTGAATATATTTTTAGACTTTTCCAATTTGCGTTGTTAGGTAAAATTCGCATTAAATAAAGACTAAAAAATCAGCTGTAGCCACCACAGGACCGACCGTCATCATAAAGTACTTGTATAAAATACATTCTAGCAGCAGAGTAGAAATAACTTGGCCTAATATTTTCAAACAGAGATATTATTTATCATGACCATGGAAACGTTACATATAAGTATGAAAAAATTGAGAAAAATTTTTCAATTTTTTTTCGTTTTGTCAAAAAATATCTCAAATAAAAGTTGTTAGTTACCTATTGCTTTTATAGCAACTTTTGTTCAATAATTTTTTCGAAATATTTTTTTGTTGTGAAATATTCACAAAAATCTTAAAATCAACACGAGTAAACTCCCATTTTCAGTCAACCGATTTTTACCAAAAATTGATCAACTCGTGCCATTGATGGCAGAAGCTTAAATATGAAGTTTCATAAAAATCCTTTCAGCCGAATTTGCTCTGCACGTGTACACAGACAGACAGACGGACAGACGGACGGACGGACGGACGGACGGACGGACAGACCGACAGACATCATGCTAAAAATCGTCAAAACGTTATGTAGGGACCTTAATTCGTGGAGATCCATCGAAAACTCGAAATGTCAAAATCGGGCGGTTGATAAAAAAATTATTTTTTTATTTTTGCATTCATAATAGATTCATTATGAAACTGAATTAATGTTATAATTAGTTGCATTATGAAACTAAACATTTTATTTTAAAGTTGGTACAATAACCTACAAATTTTACAAAACATTATTAGGAGCTTGATTTGAAAAATATAAACCTCTCAAATCAGTCCGGCCAACCACTACATACCAAATTTATTATTTTTAAATGCAAGAAAAAGCAAAATGGAAAAAATAGTATAAAAAACTCGTTACATAAATCTTTTTGCCACACTTGTCGATTAAACAACTCGTCGCTTCACAACTCGTTTTTTAACTACGACATGTGAGGCAAAATCATGACTTAATAAACTTGTGTTTTAATATACTATTTTCTTCCTTAATCTTTGTTTGATTTGAAATTTCTCTTAAAATTAAAATGATCTTTTCGATAAATACATACACGGTCGACTTTACACTATAAGCAGACGATGACCATATTGGGGCGGACCCATCAAGGAGCGCTGAAATGAAATGGGTGTTGGGGCACTTTTCAATTCTTTTGTTTTCACTTGGATCCATCTTAGGGTTTTGTAGGTGTAACCAGAAAAAAATTTGACGTTACTTATGTGTCTGTCTATCTGCCTGTTTATCTGTCTGTCTGTCAAAAAATTGTGGTCAAACTAAGTTGAAATTTAGCATGCTTATACAACTCTTTGACCCAAATATAGGAAAACTATTGAGAATTCAAAAAACATATTGCCGGTAAAATTTAAACTGAAATGTATTAAATGAAAAAATTAATTTAATTTTTGATTGGGGCATCAAATGAAACCTCTTAATGCGTGCATTTGATGGTCACCGAAATATTTTAACAAGAATTTTTGATCATATTATTTATTCGTATCAAATATCAAATTTTTATGTAGTTGAAACAAATATATTTTTTTAAAATATTGTATGGTAGCAAAGGAAATGTCTTAAAATGTAGGTTACAGAACGAAAAGTTTTTTTTTTTTTAATTTCTTTATCTTAACACGATTTTTGCCAAGAATGTGCTAAAAAAACTCTTGTCCCACAACCTAAAAAAAATTGAGTAATTCAAATTAATTTGGACCGGAATAGTACAAGCAATTTTTGTTTTGATAATATTTTATATCAACCCCTCTAGGGAAATAGGGTGGGGAACAAAAGGTTTTTGACACATTTTTGGTGAAATTGCCATAAAAAAATATCAAAAAAAAAAAAAAACTGCTGATTCATCCACCCATTAAGACATTTTATTTGATACTCAAAAAAAAAATTTTAAAATCATTTACTTGCTAAATAGATATTTGTTTATATTTTTCCCGTGATGTCATGACTGGTTTCCAGGTACCCAATACCCGACCCATTAACATTTTACCCGGTTCCGATTTTGATTAACGGGTAATTGTGAGGTATTTTGAGTATTACTATTTATCTATGAATATTTTGTTGTAAAAAAGTCCCATCCTTTCTCGTGAATAGAAGAAATGAAAATATGGAAACGGGCCGCAGGTGGCACTTTGGCCCTCTTCCGTCTTTAATTTTTTAACGAATACCGGCTAATAAACGGCAATAGCGGGCAGGTACCCGGTTCCAGAAATTTTTAATTCTCGTCATTTATAGCCGCGACACAATGGTTAAAGTTACTGCTTTGGGCAGTTTGATTTACATTTTTTTGAAAACCTTTGCGGGTCGGAAAGTAAAACGCTGTTTTCAGTTAAAATTTCATCTAAATTTTGTTTGAAAATGTATTTTAGTTGGGCCATTTGAAACAGTTTGTCTGGCAAATATTAATATAATTTATCAAGTATATTTACCTGAATTCTGTCAGAAAGTAATTAACAAGAATGAAAGTTTGGATTCGTTTAATTAATCATCAAAATACCGTATTTAACTTACGAAGAATTGGATGAATGCTATTCACAACTTTTGTATCTTATAACTTACCTTTTTCACTTACTTATTGTTTTCTTAATTCTTTTCAAACTTAAAGTATACAATTCTTGTATAAGATTTTTGTATTTTTTAGCGTTCTGTAGAGGGTGTTTCGATCGATTACTAATGGGAAACACTCCTTAAAACAATATATTGTTCAAATCAATATAATTTATTCAATATAAAAACAATTCCAAGAATTATTTTGCAGTTCTTATTGTTTTCCTTATAACATAAAAATTATGTGAAGTGTGAACTTTTAACGTTTAAATGAGGCTCTTGATCGTTAGTGGGTAAAAGCCCACTTCAATCGTTAAAAAGTCAACTCGTGAAAATTTAAAAAATAAAATATCCATTTAGTTCCGCTTAAACGTTTGGAGTAGCCTATTGCTCACAGCCTATAGCTATCTAGTTCTTGTCAGTCAGATAAATACTGTAAACACGGTTTTGCAAAAAAATTGATAACTCGAAATAATTTTCAGATCAAAAATTCCTGTAGTACTATTCCGGTTCACATTAATGTGTATTAATCAGAATTTTTTTGTCTCTCGCCCTATTTCCTGGAGTTGTTTATATAAAAACCTGAAAAAATCTCCATAGTGTTCATTGATGGGAACCGGTATTGTTCAACAAGAATTTAATTTTTTATTAAATTAGTTTTTCGAAAAATATCGGTATTTATGTGTGTGAAAAATGTATTGTGTGGTATCAAAAGAAAGCTCTTAAGACGTAGATTAGAGAACGGAAAGTATTTTTTTAGAATTTTTTTATCAGAACACGATTTTTCCTAAAACGTGTGAATTTTATTTCAGGAGTACTAAGCTTCCATTAATTTTTTTAAACAAAATTTAAATAATTTGTAAAAAATTCGTCGCAATAAATTTTAAATTATTAAATCCCAGTGATTTTTCTTCATTTTCTTCGTATTCAAATCTTCATTAAATTAATAAGAAATATACTGATAAATGGCTTCTAAATTTTTTTTGAGATTTATTGTACGAGGTGTGTAAATTAAGTAACCGGACTGATTTTTATTTATTCTTTTTTATTCGAATAGAATTACAATTAACTCAAAATAACTTCTTTTGGAAGCCACACAGCGCTGGAGAAAGTTCTTCCAATCCCCATAGCAGTGCTAGAATTCGGATACTGGAATAGCTTTCAGCTGGTCGGTTACTGACATTTGAATGTTTTCGAGTGTCCCAAAATGACGTCCCTTGAGATGATTTTTCAGTCTTGAGAAGAGGAAAAAGTCACAAGGACTCAAGTCAGGCGAATAAGGAGGCTGAGGAGTCACAGAAATGTTTTTACTGGCCAAAAACTCGTTTCTTAAAATTTTTGTGTGACAAAGCGTATTGTTGATTTTTCTTATCCCCAATTCATTGGTCAAAATCTGATGAACGGTAGTGTGAGTCAAATTCAATTTTTCCACAATCATTCTGACTGTCAAACGATGATCTGAACGTACAAGATCCCGGATTCTGTCGACATTTTCATCGTTTTTTGAAGATGAAGGCCTTCCGCTGCGTGATTCATCTTCAATTAACTCTCTCCCTTCTGAAAATGCCTTAAACCACCAAAAAACCTGGGTCCTCGACGAAACACTGTCTCCGTAGGCCTGATGAAGTTTTGCAAAAGTTTCCGTTGCACTGTGGCCAAGTCTGAAGCAAAACTTGATAGCACACCATTACCCGAAATGAATGTCATTTTTAGAATGCACTAGAAGAAGCAGTTTCACGAATAAAATCGCTACGGACAACAAAATTACTCTAGAGAGTTCAAACTCGTACTGAAGGCGTATCATATGTTCACCTGCGTCCCAAATGTTACCGCATTAAACGCTATGTTACCAGTCTGGTTATTTAATTTACACACCTCGTATATATTTGTTTATATTTTTAGTTAAAAGTAGGATATACAGTTGTACAAGCATGCCAAATTTCAACTTTCTAGGTCCAGCCATTTGGCTACAATTTCTACCCTACAAACAGACAGAAATTTCGCAGGGGATATTTGTTTACACATTGACGAAGGAAGTACGTTCTTTCAAATTTTGTGAAAATTTATGATTTATAAAATGAACCCACAATTCGTTATCTCTTACTAAATACCTACAAAACTCTGAAATGTGTGAAAAATCACACATCACATCAATTTTTTTGTCATGACTTCGATCTTTCCCCTTTTTTGCCCGGGGCGGTATTTCAGCTCGTTACCCCCTGATTGCTGTATTAATAAAACAACCGGTAAATATAACGTTTGAATACGTCAATTAGCAAATATTATTTTGATTTCATTTTTAAATACCTATAATTATACTGCACATGTATTTGACGAGCTAGTGAGTTCGTTATGACACAGTTTTGGAACCAGTGATTTGTGGTATTATAATATGAAAATATTAATCTGGTATCGGTAAACATTTCAGTATGACAACCCTCCTGTAATCGTAGCTGTGATTTGGTTGCTAACAATACATTGTAGTGGCAATGCTGATCTACACAGGGAGATAAGTTTAATGAAGCTAAATACTAATACACATGATAAGTGATAAGCGTGCTCTCAATTAACGATGTTTAGATAATCCCGAAAATTGTTCAGCCTATCTACGCTTTCAATATACATAAGCTGTTCAAAAAGTTAAGGATTTACAACTATGTACATATCTCCTTTTAGGCATTGTCAGTAAGTCTGTGTTTCTTCAGCCACACAAATCCTTAATTTTGCTCGAAATACCAAGCCTTTGAAAGGATATAAAAATTTAATATATAAAAATATTTTTTTTTTTGAACACACTGTTTTATTGCTTTTTAAAATATTCACCTTGAAGATATACAGATCAATTCTGTAAAAAGTTACTATAATAGTTACCGTGTAGTAACGTTACTATAAGATAACTTTTATAGTGACTTTAATAGTAACTTTAACATTTTTCGCATTCTGTAATATCCAACTGTAGTGACGTCGCTATGAAAGTTATATCTTATACCCTTTTCACACTAGATCTTTAAGATCGGATGTTAAAGTGAATGTATCTTTAAACGCTAATGTGAAACCGTACGGTCTCGTCTAAACACGACCGATGTTTAAGACAGAGAT
This sequence comes from Liopterus haemorrhoidalis, assembly GCA_963971575.1. Lineage (NCBI taxonomy): Eukaryota > Metazoa > Arthropoda > Insecta > Coleoptera > Dytiscidae > Liopterus > Liopterus haemorrhoidalis. Next base: position 64,555,758 of record OZ020613.1, read on the forward strand.
CTGCGTCTTAAACTTCGCCCGCATTGCCAACTTAATTTCTATTATAAAAAAATACTCCTTGAATTTGTGCTGTCAACATTTTATATTATCATAAACAAGAATACTGTATTATATCGACGTTATAAGAAGTTTATGCTTATTTTTATAATAAAATTATTTATTTTAATAATGTGTTTAATAAAATACAGAGCTACAATAATTGAGATAAAATGTATCGACTTACATGTTAATACAGGTGTAATATATTCTTTATTGTAGTGCCTTTATTGTAGAATGAAATGAAATATCCTTAATTGTTTATAATAATTCAAAATGTGCGTCTGCGCAGACAGTTCAAAACTGGTAATTTCATGACGGTAACTTAAGGACAAAATTACTGTAGCTGATGACAGCACCAGAGATTTAAACATCAAGTGTGAAAGCATACCGATCTTAAACATCGGTGAACTTTAAGTTCACTCGTTTTAAAGATCTAGTGTGAAAAGGGTATTAGTGACAGTTACTGAGAAAAGAATGAAGTTACAGAAGCGCAACACGCATGCGCATTGGTGGTATACAGGTGACAGTTGAGGTTAAAAATGTCAAAATATTGTATTGCTTACATTATTTTGTTGTTATATAATATATATTATGGTAAATATCTATAAAATATAAAAAAAAATGATTGAAGAAATTAAAAAAAAAAACGGAATGCAAAAACAAATTCTCGACAAAAGAACCAGTGGCGCAGGCGGGTGGGATTTTGGGGTTAGAACTCCCATGAAGCTGGATTTTTTATTACTTCTATGCATTTTCCCTGTTTTGTCATTACTTCCATACGTCTCGCTTTTGTCTTTTGTCTTACGGAATACGAAATACCCCAAGGTTACTATGATAGTAACTGACCTTGCTCCTAGTGACAAATTTAGTTACTATGATCATAGTAACTGAGTTACAGAATTGGTCTGTATATGTGAGCTATTTGTCAATCTGACTTAAGTTGGTTTTACACAGTTCAATTAAGTGATCAATAAATTGATCAAGTTTTTTTGTCAATTAATTGAAAAATTTATTGGTAACCTTCGAAACAAAAGCATCACTTTACACACATCAATTTATTTATCAACTTTTTTGAAAACTTTTACATTACCAACTGTAAAATATGTTGACATATTTATCAGAATGAAAATATTGAAAAAATCTTCACAAAGTTACGAGCTGTGAACAAAAACAAAAGAAATAACCTAGATGATGGTAAATTAGAACGTTCGAGGTTCTGTCAAATTTGAAAACGAAACACAAAATACAGTATGTTCTAAACGGTTAAGCGGAACTAAATGGGAATTTAGTTCGTTTAGGTTGTCACGAGAAGAGACCTTGCTTGGGTTATTTCATTTTTCAAGTTGGGATGTCAAAATTTAAAATTCCAACAATGAAACCATGGAAACGAATGACATACAGTATTGGCCATAAAGATAGCAACTTTTGATAATCCTCTTTTATTTTTATTCTATTCAATATTTTTAAAATTAAAAAAATGTAATTCTTACCTTTAACAATCCTCTACATATATTATAGTAAAAAATTAAATTTGAATAGTAATTTTTTTTTTTTTTTGTAGTATTTATTATTTTTACCTGGACATAAAGATAGCAACTACTCTTAAGAAATCTTTTTTTTTTATTAATTAAGAAAATGAATTATTATTAACAAATAATTTTTAATATTTTGTATAGTAACCACCAGTATTTATAACTTCCCGACATCTTTTCGGCATTGATTCTAATAATTTCGTGATCATTTCATTATCAATATTAGACCATGCACCCTGCAAAGCTTTAAACAAATCTTAAATATTTGAATGCGTTTTGTTTCTAATCTTTCTGTCGACAATCTCCCAAAGGTTTTCTATTGGATTTAAATCGGGTGACTGTGACGGCCAAGTCGATACGTTAATTTTTGAATCCTCGAACCATTTTTTGACCAACTTCGAAGAATGTTTTGGGTCATTATCATGCTGAAAAATATGTTTTAAAGGCATGAACTCATCAGAATAAGGTTCCATAACATTCTGAAGGATGTCTTTATATTTAAATCGATCCATTATTCCTTCAATGTGGTATAGAGGACCCATACCATATCCCGAGAAACAGCCCCATACCATCACACCACCTCCGCCATGTTTAACTGTTGGCAAGGTGTATTTTAGAACAAATCTTTTATTAGCAGGCCTCCTAACGTAACTTACACCATCACTTTTAAACAAATTGAACTTAGATTCATCACTAACAATAACTTTTTTCCATTGATCCACAGTCCAGTCAATATGATTTTTAGCAAATTCTAATTGGGCCTTCACATTCTTTTTGGATAGAAGTGGTTTTTTAGCAGGACGACGACTAAAAAGACCCTCACTAACTAATCTTCTGGGAATAGCTCTTATTGAGATGTTTTCTTGATCCATTTGTGGCAAAAGGCCCAAAATTTTCTCCAATGACAGAAAGGGGTTATTGGTAGATAAATAAATAATTTTTTTATCAGTTTGTTTTGTAGTTTTTCGTGGCTGTCTTGGGATTTTTGAAACTTCAAACGTATCTTCTTCTCGAAATCGTTTTATAATTCGCGACACAGTAGATTTATGAACATTTAAATTTTGTGAAATCACGTTTTGCAGCCAGAAATTATTAAGTTTCTAATTTCACTTGAAACATTTTTACTACGACCCATGATTGGCAAATGTAAATTGAAATATTACTTGTGCACTACATATTATTTATGGATAAAACCTGCATATAACAAGAAAATTCAAGTAGTTGCAATATTTTTGTCCAAGCAAAAATGAAAAAATAATTTATTATTAATCTGTAAGTCAGATTATTTGACTATTGATTGATGTAACAGACAAAATATGATTAGATTATAGAACTAAGAGTATTTATTTTCCAATATTATTATTAAAATTTGGAAAATTGAAAAATGTTAAAAGTTGCAATATTTATGGCCAATACTGTATGTCAAAATTAAATATTTTTTTAGATATTTTATTGACAAAAAAATAAATAAATGGGAAATTTGTATTAAGAATGACACAAAAAATCAAAATATAAAGAAAATGACATTTTAAAATGATATTAACCTTAACCAAAAAATGTTTATTGTAAGTATGATTTACAAAGCTTAAACAAAACGGCCGAAAGGCACGATTTAAACGATGAAAGTAACTAGATTGCAAAATCTAGTTCCGCTTAACCGTTTGGAACAGACTGTATATATTTGGAGGTTATGCTACAACTAAACAGTTCGCAATATCTTAACAGATAAAAATATACCTAGAATTCCCTAAAAAATTGATCAAAATTAGAACTTGTTCTATTTTCAAAATAAATTGATCAATTTTTTTGTCAATTAAATGATCAATTAATTGACGAAATTTGTACACTTTACACACATCAATTAATTGAATGTCGACTTTTTCAATTAATTGATCAATAAATTGAATCGTGTAAAACCCACTTTAATTCACAATATTTACAAACATTTTCAGAATATTAGCTATTTTTAATTTCATAGGATTAAACCGTATATACGATTTATGTATGTTTATAAGATTTCAAATGTTTCGTAAACTATTTTATGGACCTATTAATTTTTATATGTTTTAAAACATAAATCCTGTATTATTGATGGTATACAAGTGTAAATACGTGTAAAATAAATCTAAAGAAAGAATTTAAGAAAATTTATCTTCAGAATTTCTAAATATTTAGGAAAACACGGGAACCATATCTAAAAAAATTATGTGAAGTGCGAATTTTCACACATTTCAGGGTTTGGCAGGTATTTAGTAAGTGAATGATGATTATTTGGAATGCCAAAACAAATTTTATGTTAAAATATTTTTTTTTTTTGTTAATTTTAATTCGAATGCCTAATACCATTATGTAAGTTTCTAAATATGTGCAGTATTTTTTCTTTATATAGCAAGGTTCAATAAAATTTTGAAAAAATTCCTCTTAGATAGATATATAATCTAAAAATATGAAGTGAAGGCGGAATGCTGAGTGTGTAGGACATATTTTGCTTTGTAGTATTCACTGTAAAATGAACAATATTTTAAAAATAATTTATCATCTCTTAATCTAAGAGCTTTAAAAACAAATTTTATGTTAAAATATTTTTATGTTAATTTTAATTCGAGTGCCTAATACCATTATTTATGTTTCTTAATATGTGCAGTATTTTTTTTATATAGCAAGGTTCATTAAGATTTTGAAAATTGCGCCTATGGCTTCATTGGTTGTTTCTAGTCATAGCTCCTCCCTTTGATTTCGTGTACATTCAAACAGAATTAAATTATAATTTCAACAATTTCCACTGGTTATTAAATTTACGCTTTTAAAAATTAAATGCAACATTTGCCAAAATATAACTAGAATTTTGAAAAAATAATTTAAACAAAATAAAAATGCAAAAAAAAAATAAAAAAAAATATTGTCTCTTCTCGTGGGATTCGAACTCATTTTCTTGGGCAGAACGCTAGTACCGTAACCATTGCACCAAGATACACGTTACAGGTTAGTGTGTTATATAACTATAAGTTTTCAACATTATTAACAAAAAAACACAAAAAATGCTTTTTTTTTCAAAAACATAATCTGATCAAAAATTCCTTTTGTACTATTCCGGTTCACACCAATGTACATTACTTAGAATTTTTTCAGATTTTTAGTTCAAACCATCTGGGCTACAGGGTGTGGGACAAAATTTTTTTTTGCACAATTTTGGCAAAAATCGCTTTAAAATAATCTATTTTGCAAAAATAAAAATTTGATCGTTAATCCACGTACCAAGGGCTTTCATTTGATAACCTACACAGAATTTAAAAAATTGTTTTTTTTTTTTTCGATGAGCACATATTTGTTTATATTTTTAGGGGGATATGTTTTTTAGCTGTTTTAGTATTTTTCCTATGTGCGGGTCGAAGAGTTGTATAAGCATGCCAAATTTCAACTCTCTAGCTTTAGCCGTTTGGCTACAATTTTTACCGAACAGACAGACAGACAGGCAGACAGGCAGACAGGCAGACAGACAGGCAGACAGGCAGACAGGCAGACAGGCAGACAGGCAGACAGGCAGACAGGCAGACAGGCAGACAGGCAGACAGGCAGACAGGCAGACAGGCAGACAGGCAGACAGGCAGACAGGCAGACAGGCAGACAGGCAGACAGGCAGACAGGCAGACAGGCAGACAGGCAGACAGACGACAAAATGACGGTATAAGGGTTTTTGGTCATACCTACAAAACCCTAAAAATGTTTCATCATAATTTCAATTAACTAAGTACCGAAACGGATAAAATTAAAAAGGCCACCGCCTTAAAATCTAAACCTCTTTTAACCTTAAATATGCCAGCAGCGATAATTCATAGAAAATTAGATTTCTTAACCAAGTGTTTTTCTTGAGAAGCGATAATTAATAAGGTAAGGAATGAAAATGCATATTACCTTAATTTCCTATGAGTTTGAAGATAATTTCCTGTAGTTTTCATCGCTTTTCTTCAAAGGAATTACCTAAGAAAATGAATTTGTCATTTTAAAAGCCTTAATTATAAATAAAGGGAAATATATTGGCAAATTATTCATAAAAGGTCATATACATATTTTAATATGAAATAAGAAAACTTTTAATGTATCATGTAGATTATAACACTTAATGAAGACTCTACTGGAATTATAAAATATTTGATACTATCAACAAAATTTATTTCAGCGTATCAGTTTACTATACTTGCAGCGTATATTTTAAGAAAATATAGATTATGTGAAATGTTGAATAATGGTATAGTCTATTTACATTAAAATTATAGCTGGGTAATAGCATCACGTGATGCAACGTTGCCAAATGTGTCCCCTTTCTCATAATATTAAGCAAGCCCTTAGCAAAAATTATTAATTTTTACCAATGCAAGTTTTACTCAATGCATTACATTTACATTTTTGAAAATAAAGATGATTTAAAACATTTAATTTATTTTTACCTTTTATTTTTATTTACCATTTTTACCAAAATGTATTAAATATCTCAAATCAGTTTAAATAATCGTGTAAATAAAAAATAAGGTCAGTATTATATAGGTACTAGCAGACCCCGTTGCCAACAACGTTGGCAAACTGATATCGAATAAAAATCTATATAAGCAGGAATTAATTATTAAATTTTGCATGATTCTGCGTATATTAACAAAACAAAAACGTTTCTTGATTATACCTAAGAAATCCTAAAAACCGCTTAATGCGTGTCGTTTAAAAATTAGTATCGGGCTTGATACGGCCCGCGGCCCATATGCTGGATATCAATGTTATAGCTGTTTCTGATTATACCTAGGAAATCCTAAAAACCGCTTAATGCGTGTCGTTTAAAAATTAGTATTGGGCTGGATACGGCCCGCGGCCCATATACTGGACATCAATGGTATATCTGTTTCTGATTATAGCCAAGGTATAAAAAAGAGAGCAAAGTGGCGAAATTAAATAAATTAATTCCTGTTAACACGCGCATAGTGGAGCGTACTGCAGCGAGGTTCTATCGTTGTTATAGTCGAGCAAGGCGACGCGTTCAAACAATTTTGATTTCTCTGCTATCATCGTTGCTGAAATAGTTGTTTAAAATGGATATTGAGGCATTTACAAGTAGTTCTCATTTATAAGAGGTATTTATTGTAGGTTCCGATTGAAATTTGTCCATTTTTTACCAATTTATGTTGAATTTTTTCCAAAATATAATCAAACGTTGAAATACTCATGCGAAAATAAGAATGAAACTTTTCTGGACGTTTGCGGAGTTGCATATAACGGGTGTTTTTTTTAGAGGTATAAAACTTTAAATTGCAATAAAACAACGATGGATTATTCGATTGACATGAATTTTTTTTTATTCGAAAGATAATCTTGTGGCATTACATTAAATCATACCAACAAGACGGCGCAACATGTCACACAGCTCGTGCCACAATCGATTTATTGAAAGACACGTTTGGTGACCGCCTAATTTCACGTTTTGGACCTGTGAATTGGCCTCCAAGATCTTGTGATTTAACACCGCTGGACTACTTTCTGTGGGGCTATGTAAAGTCATTGGTCTATGCGGATAAGCCACAAACGCTTGATCATTTGGAAGACAACATTCGCCGTGTTATTGCCGATATACGGCTACAAATGTTGGAAAAAGTCATCGAAAATTGGACGTCCAGATTGGACTACATCCGAGCCAGCCGTGGCGGTCATATGCCAGAAATCATATTTAAAATGTAATGCCACAAGATTATCTTTCGAATAAAAAAAAATTCATGTCAATCGAATAATCCATCGTTGTTTTATTGCAATTTAAAGTTCTATACCTCTAAAAAAAACACCCATTAGAAATGATGAAATTCACCATGTATATGTCTACTTTTATTTATTCTGTGCACCATCCAGTGTGTTTTTAATTTTTAGTAAATACCAAATTTTCAGGGAAGAGTTTTATGTTAGCAAGAAATCCATTATAATTTTGTGAACTTTCTGCTCGATTTTAAACGCGTCACTATGTGTAGACACTCTTTTATAAGCGCGACATTCTTTCGCTGTTTTGCTCTCCGCTTTCATCGCTGCTTTGCTCTATGCTTCACTATGTACTTAGCCTAAGTGAGCTGTTGTTTGTCGGAGAACGTCGTTCTCACTGGTGGGGAGTGACCGACCACACACCTCAAGCCCCGCTAGAACCAAGGAACTTAGCGTTACAAACACACAGAAATTAGGGCTTTTATATATATAATAAATCTGCAAAATATTATTCACATCGGTCAAAGGATATAAGAGTGTCTAGAGCAGGGGTGGGCAAATCTTTTGGCTATCGGGCCACATTGCATGTGTAAATTTGACCGCGGGCCAAAAAAAATTTTTTTGTAAATTTAAATATTGTTTTTGTTACGAAGAATATTTTATAAATTTTAAAAGCAATATTTTTAAACCAAAACGTGTATTTATTATGCAATTTAAAGAAAATTGGAAAGAATGAAAATTTGAAACAATATTGGACAGACAGTTATATTTTTGCAGGACACAATAATTTATAAAATACTTCGCGGGCCGCCATTTGCCCAGGCCTGGTCAAGAGTTTCTTGTTTATACCTATGAAACCCTAGACATTTCTGTATGTAATTATATTCGTAGAATCTTCGAGAATATATCTGCAAAATATTGTTGATATCAGTCAAAGGATATAGCAGTGTATAGAGTTTCTTGTTTATGCCTACGAAATTCTAGACATTTCTGTATGAAATTATATTCGTAGATTCTTAGAGAATAAATCTGCAAAATATTATTCATATCGGTCAAAGCAAATAGCAGTGTCTAGAGTTTCTTGTTTATGCCTACCTAGACATTTCTATAGGTTATTTTATCCGCCGATTCTTAGAAAATAAATCTGCAAAATATTTTTCATATCGATTATAGGATATAGGAGTGTCTAGAGTTTCTTGTTTATGCCTACGAAAGCCTAGATATTTCTATATGTCATTTTATCCGCAGTTTCTTAGAGAACAGATCTGCAAAATATTGTTCATATCGGTCAAAGCATATAGGGGTGTCTACAGTTTCTTGTTTATGACTACAAAACCCTAGACATTTCTATATGTAAATAAAAGGTGTCCCAAAATTCACGCAAGTAGTAATTTTGATAGAAAACACAGGTTTTTAATTAAAAATTGTATTTTTTTTATTGATTCATAAAGTATACAGTATAGGGTTATGCATAGAATAGTATATCGGGTAAATGGTCTCCAAGGATTTGCTGGCATATACGCACTCTTTTGTCGAAATTTTCCATGACCGTTCTGAATAAATGTGACTGAATTTCATTGATACAGCGCTCAATTTCCTCGTTCAAGGCGTGGGTGGTCGTAGGCTTGTTGGCATAAACCTTAGGCATCAAAAAACCCCAAAGAAAAAAGTCCAACGGCGTTAAGTAACATGATCTGGGTGGCCAATTATAATCACCAAAACGACAAATTACACGACCAGGAAATGAATCGTGCAACATTTGAATTGTTTCTCGAGCTGTATTGCATGTGGCACCATCTTGTTGAAACCACATGTTGTCCACATCCATATATTGCAAACTGCTAACTGTAGCTGCCAAACCTTCATTATTTTTAAAATATTGCTCAACAATGCAAACGCATTGTTGAGCAATATTTTAATAACCCTGAACTGTCGGCTGTCACGCTGTCTTTTTTTCTCGTTGGCAACACTTTACCGCACAAATGGCGCTAAATTTAAATCTTGCGTAAATTTTGGGACACCGTTTATATTTGTAGATTTTCAGAGAATAAATCTGCAAAATATTATTCATATCGGTCAAAGCAAATAGCAGTGTCTAGAGTTTCTTGTTTATGCCTATCTAGACATTTCTATAGGTTATTTTATCCGCCGATTCTTAGAAAATAATTCTGCAAAATATATTTCATATCGCTTATAGGATATAAGAGTGTCTAGAGTTTCTTGTTTATACCTACGAAATCCTAGACATTTCAATATGTTATTTTATCCACAGTTTCTTAGAGAATAGATCTTCAAAATATTGTTCATATCGGTCAAAGCATGTAGAGTGGTGTCTAGAGTTTTTTGTTTATGCCTACGAAAGCCTAGACATTTCTATATGTAATTATATTCGTAGATTATTAGAGAATATATCTGCAAAATATGGTTCATATGGGTCAAAAGATATAGCAGTGTCTATAGTTTCTAGTTTATGCCTACGAAATTCTAGATATTTCTGTATGTAATTATATTCGTAGATTCTTAAAGAATAAATCTGCAAAATATTGTTCATATCAGTCAAAGGGTATAGGAGGGTCTAGAGTTTCTTTTTTATGCCTACCTAGACATTTCTATATGTTATTTTATCCGTCGATTCTTAGAAAATAAATCTGCTTTTTTCTATATCGATCATAGGATATAGGAGTGTCTAGAGTTTCTTGTTTATGCCTACCTAGACATTTCTATATGTTATTTTATCCGCAGTTTCTTAGAGAATAAATCTGCAAAATATTGTTCATATCAGTCAAAGGATATAGGAGTGTCTAGAGTTTCTTGTTTATGCCTACCTAGACATTTCTATATGTTATTTTATCCGCCGATTCTTAGAAAATAAATCTGCTTTTTTCCATATCGATCATAGGATATAGGAGTGTCTAGAGTTTCTTGTTTATGCCTACCTAGACATTTCTATATGTTATTTTATCCGCAGTTTCTTAGAGAATAAATCTGCAAAATATTGTTCAGATCGGTCAAAGAATATAGGGATGTCTAGAGTTTCTTGTTTATGCCTAAAAAACTCTAGACATTTCTATATAAAATTATATTCGTAGATTTTTAGAGAATAGATCTGCAAAATATTATTCATATCGGTCAAAGCATATAGGGATGTCTAGAGTTTCTTGTTTATGCCTAAAAAACTCTAGACATTTCTATATAAAATTATATTCGTAGATTTTTAGAGTATAGATCTGCAAAATATTATTCATATCGGTCAAAGTATATAGGGATGTCTAGAGTTTCTTGTTTGCCTACGAAATCGGAGGAATCATTCCGAATCATCACGACCTGATGAACAGACACAATAAGCTCATTATAATATAGGGATTTTGCAAATGGGTTCTTACATGACCCATGTTGTAATTCTTGTTTGAAGAATTGTATGTTGTCGTTTGAGGGTTAAAAAATTATCAGACATAAAAAAGGTCAGAGTTAAATAAATAAATTACAGCCATAAATTTCTGTTTTTTTATTAAAATAAACCAGTATAAAATTGTAAGCACCAACCTTTTTTACTTTTCTTTTACTCCATCCGAGATATGCTAATACGTTTTAGGTACGAGTGAAAAAATCATAAAAAGAATATTGACTTGTGGCGAATGAGCATGAATTCCTCCATCCTACTCGATTCTCTTACAAATGGAGTTATAGGCAGACAGTGAGAAATTCATGTTATAGCATATAAAAGCATTTCGGGTTGTAGAGTAATCAGAAAACCACGGTTTGGGCAACAAAGGGAATTCATAATAACAAGAAAGAATATGTGAAATGCACGAATATTAAACAGAAGGCAGTGTTAAATAAATTAGAAGCGTAATGTAATAGGTACATTAATCAACTTCTTCGTAACAAAAATCTTTTTATTTTCTTGGAACTGGCAGAGGTTGACTGTTGAACTCATTCATACAATTTCTCCATCTTGCTATGTGAAATATTTCCTGGCATTTTTTAATTACTGAATGAGGCTGCTAAAAATGTAAAACTCAAGATAAACATATAAAAAACCAAAATGAAGATAAACCTTGTACTAAAGTCACTAGATTATACAAAGTAGCGCAAGCCTTTCAAGAAGCCGACAGACCCCAGGGTTTGATTGGAAACATTGCTTCCCCGATTAAGCAAACTAATACCCTTTTCACACTAGAACTTTAAGACGAGTGAACTTAAAGTTCACCGATGTTTAAGATCATTATGCTTTCACACTTGATGTTTAAATCTCTGGTGCTGACATCAGCTACAGTAATTTTGTCCTTAAGTTACCGTCATGAAATTACCAGTTTTGAACTGTCTGCGCAGACGCACATTTTGAATTATTATGAACAATTAAGGATATTTCATTTCATTCTACAATAAAGGCACTACAATAAAGAATATATTACACCTGTATTAACATGTAAGTCGATACATTTTATCTCAATTATTGTAGTTCTGTATTTTATTAAACACATTATTAAAATAAATAATTTTATTATAACAATAAGTACAAACTTCTTATAACGTCGATATAATACAGTATTCTTGTTTATGATAATATAAAATGTTGACAGCACAAATTCAAGGAGTATTTTTTTATAATTGAAATTAAGTTGGCAATGCGGACGAAGTTTAAGACGCAGATCTCTGTCTTAAACATCGCTTGTATTTAACCGAGGCCATACGGTTTCACATTAGCGTTTAAAGATACATTCACTTTAACATCCGATCTTAAAGATCTAGTGTGAAAAGGGTATAAAGCAGCAATTTTTACGTTCTTAAGTTTGCGTCTGCGCTGTCACATCTCTTTTTCTCGCTCTTCTATTTAAGGTTAAGTTTCATTTAAATTTATATATTATATCCATTTTATTGATAAAATTAAAAAAATTGAAATTGTACCACAATTTTGTTATAGTGTATCTTTGATTAAAAAAATCGTGATTACAATGTTTAAAATAAAAATTTTGGTAGTACTAGTTTCTTATTTTTTTACTGTTGCGATCACTGAAATCATTTGTGTTGGCGACATTTTTAGCCCCAGTATGGCCGCCGTTGCCCTACTTTGTATAATCTAGTGACATTACGTTGTATGAGTTACAAAAAGAAAAAAAAAAAAAATTGGAAAGATTTGTTTTATTGCTTTTTAAAATATTCGCCTTTAAGATTTATACACTTTTGCATGCGTTCGAACCAATTCTCGTAACATTTTTTCCACTCTGAAGTTGGTATTTTAAAAACATGGTTTTCGAAGGCACAACTTCTTGAGGTGATGAAAATCGCTGTCCACACATTTTTTGTTTGACATTGGGGAACAAAAAAAAGATAAATCAGGTGAATACGGGCAATGAGACATTATTCGATGTTTTTCTAATAATCAATTATTTGACGTGCTGTGTGGGAGTTTGCATTGTCATAATGAAGAATGATGCGACGTTTTTGGTTGTTTTTCCTGATTTTGTCGATGACTTCTGGCAAAAAAATTGTTGTATACCATTCAGCACTAACTCTTCTCCGATCCTCTAAATCAGCGTTTTCCAAAGTGTGTTCCGCGGAACCCCAGGGTTCCGCGATAAAATTCAGGGGTTCCACGGAACAAGGTGCTATTTATACCTCTTGTTTAATAAAAATGGATGTTTAAAAAAATAAAAAGAATTTAGTTAAAATAAAAAGATATAGGTAAAAATTTATACAAGAAATATACAAAAAAAAAAAAAATACAAAACGCCAGAAAAAAACTTATGGTCTGATATATATAATTTATCAAAAAAGACTATTCGTTTTTTGTTACCGTTTGCAGCTACGTACATCTATGAATCCGGATTTTCAAAATACGCTGATACAAAATCGAAATATCGCAGCAAACTAAATGCTGCACCAGATATGCGAATTCGATTATCCAATATTATACCAAATTTTGAAAGGATATTAGAATCAGAAGCAAAAGCATGCTTCTCATTAAACCTAGCTATATTATCAAGGAGTCTCACACTTTATATGAAAAATATAAATATAAAATAAAGACAAATCTAGCTCGCTTATTTCATGATTTTTTTTTTAAATTTTAATATTCAGTTTTTAGGAATACAATGAAAATGACTAGTAACTTATAAACTCTTACTTTTCTATCGTATTTATAAAAGGAAAAAGTTTTTAATATAATTTTTGTGAAGTACAAAAAATTTTCCAATAGTAGGGTTCCGTAATTTTTTTAACAGCGCATGCAGGTTCTGCCACAAAATAAGTTTGGGAACCACTGCTGTAAAGGAATGGTTGCGGCATGTCCAGTACAACCAAAGTAACAAGCGGTAATTTTCTTGGAAGTGCATCGTGAACGAACAACTTTTGTAGGTTTCGGTTTATCTTCGAAGACCCAAACAGTGGATTGTTGCTTAGTTTCCGGTTCATATGAATAAATCCAAGTTTCACCTGTAACAATGTTGTATACGGATTTTGCAGTGCCTAGGTTGAATTTTTTTAACATCCCCTTACACCAATCAACACAAGCCTTTTTTTGAGCTTCAAATTACGCGGAATCCATCGGGAACAGATTTTTTTCCAGCTAAATGTTCGTGCAAATTCGAATGTATTGCAGTCTGCGATATGCCAAAGGATGCTTCTATCTCACGGTAAGTCACATGCCGATCTTCTTCAATCAATTTACACACAGCATCGTTTTTTTTTTGAATCACAACCGATTTTGGTCGACTTTCACCAGATTCATCACTGACGGACGCACGACCACGACGAAATTCTGCAAACCAATTGTAAACAGTCTTTTCTGATGGTGTTTCATTACCGAAAGTTGAACGAAGTGAATCTATGCATTGTTGTTGAGTTAGGCCTTTACTAAAATCGTAAAAAACCTTCACGAGTAATATCAATTTTTTCACAAACTTGTTTTTTCTTGTTTTGTCAACAAACTTCTGAGTCAATTTATATGCTGCCACTGATTTCACAATAAAAAATGTCAAATTTTACGTAGATAGTAGTGACACATTTCAATATTGCCATCTAGTGGTTGTTTGTAAAACAAAAAAGGTAACCCTCGTTATAATGTTCTATTGTGCAGAACTATGGGGCTGGAAAGAACAAGAAAAAATTGAACAGATCCAAAACAAATACAACTATTTTATGGTAAATGTATTAAATGTATAGATTGGTAGTTTTTTTGTTTTATCTAGTATAAAAAAATACTGAATAACAAATAATAAAATACCTAAATATCAAACTACACAACATACAAATTTTTTGAATCAGAGAAAATTAAAAACAATTTTCAAAATTAAATACGAATTTACGTACATTATAAAACTTTTATTTAGCTTTTTTTAGTTTGTAGAAATCAATTAATTTGAATCGGAAAATACAATTAAATACAATTCGTTGAAAACAGTTCAGGAAAAACACAGTTGACCACTACTTGTATTAGATTTAAAGTTTCACAGTTAAATGTTCCCTTTAAATCCGTTTTGCACTCAACGCACAGAGTGACAAAAAAACATGCAGTATGTTACTCTGTTATTTTTTTCTTAGTCTCCTTTACCTCTGTCATTTGGGTTGCCTTTTGGCTAAACTTGCAACATATTCTGTTGATTTCTTCAAAATCCTCACAAAAAAGGTTTCAATTTATTTAGGAATTTTTTGTTTAGTAAATGTCTAGAGACAGACCATATTTCCGATTGGGCCAACGCAATAGTAGCAGGATTTGAACCATTCCGGATTTTTTACCCTTATATCACGATGAGACAAATGCATGCATTCTCAGGGAGATAATGTCGAAAAATAGAATACTTGTTTCAATATTATCATTTTATTTAACGAAAATAAAAAGAAATGAATTAAATCGTGAACATTTTCGAGCGATTATTTTTTACAACTTTCGACGTAGATTAACCCAACAACAGTGCATCGATGAACTTATTTGGACTTTTGGCGATGAAGCACCATCAAGGACTACTGTTTATCAATAGAGCCCTGCAAATCCGCGGATATCCGCAGATTACCCGCGGATATCCGCCATATTTCTGCGGATGCGGATAAATTATCATTTAAATCGTGCGGATGCGGATCGGATGCAGATTATATATCATATCCGCTTATCCGCAATATCCGCGTGGACATAAAATCTTCGGTTGGACGTCTATTCCTACAGAAGACGCGTTTAGAACCCCAAAAATGTATCGCTGGCATTTGTATTCTGCTTATGGCAAGAGTGAAATAATAATACGTTACGGCACTTTTTACTTTTTTTACTCTTTCCATAAAGACCTACTTTACGCTTACTTAAATGGTTAAATATAGTAGAAATATAACAGTCGTAGATACAAGAATTTCTTTGGATTTATTGCGTTTCTTGATTTAAAAATAATTATGTATCGCCTTATTTTACATTTTTGGAAATATTAGTAAAAATTAACCATGGTAATTTGCCGCATTTAAAAACATAGAAATTCATATCAATTTTAAAAAAATAAAAATATCTTAAAATTGTCATACGAGTATAACTTTCCTCTTTTAATAATAGGATGAATTTAAGAATTTAGTTTTATAATTAAGAACTTATTTTTTAAAATTTGCCGATCTTATAGGACTTTCCTTGTTATTTATTGGTCATTAATGTGATAGATTAATCTGTTTAATTATTTCTAAATATCGTTGCTCTAAAATAATAGTGAGATATCTATATAAACTTGGTTTAAGAGTCGAATAATTGTAATTTACATCTTTATTTTTTAATCTATATAATCTCAGTACGACGTTAGATAGAAAACATATTTCTGGACCAAGTAATATTAATGTGATAAAATTTAAAAAAAATCAGTAGTGTTTTAAAACAGCGATAAGCCAAATAAGGCGAAACATGTTAGATATTTCCAAACAGACAGCAAATCCTGTGCGGATTGTGTGGATGTTTTTGCGTATGCGGATCGGATGCGAATTTTATATTTACAAATGCTGCTGATGCGGATCGGATGCGGATCCTCTCTATGCGGATGCGGATCGGATGCGGATATAGAAAAACGTATCCGCGCAGCCTCTGTTTATCGATGGTTTGCCGACTTCAATCGTGGCCGTAGTTCGCTTAAGAACGAATTTCGTGAAGGTCGTCCAAAATCAGTTGTTGTTCCGGAAAACATTGATGCTGTGCGTGAACTGATACTGCAAGATTGTCATGTGACTTATCGTGAGAATGAGGCATCCTTGGGCATTAGTGGGACCAGCATACATTCACTATTGCATGAACAGTTAGCCGTCAAAAAGATTCGTGTTGGATTCCACATAATTTGACAATCACAGTGGAAAAAGCCTCAATCGGTGTGGAAAAATTGCCTCGAAAATTGGTTCAAATGCATGCAAAAGTGTATTGATCTTCATGGAGAATATTTTGAAAAACAATAAAGCCACTTTTGTCGTTAATTAATTGTTTTTGATCTCAAATTCCGAAATATTAAAAGCTACCTTCGTGTACAGAAAATGGTGTGATAAGAAGAGTGTAGGCACTTACACAAAACTACTAATATTTTAACAAGCTAAAATCATTTAGAAACCTTGGTTTCAAAACAGTAAACTGCAAAGAAGAATAATTGTCAAACTGTGCAGACTAAGATTCAACCATACCAGCTGCCCGGCACATCTTGAGCGGTATAGTATAGTTGAGTCTGATACCTGCGAACAATGCGGACTTGTTGCGGATCCGAATCACTTAATTTTACAGTGCGAGAATTACAAAAAAGAACGAGAACCATAATACCGAGCCCAACAAGCGTCCAGAACATCTTGACACTAATAGAGGACAATTAAGATATAAAAAACGCGTTAGCTGAATATCTAGCTCAAACCGACATAAATATATAAGAACACTACAAAAGAATCTATTTCGAAACAAATACTTATCGAATCATCTCATTACTAATAAACATTCTCTACTGTCATCCCCCATGGCTACCTCCAATTAAGTCCCGCCATGACGGCCTCTCGGCGCATACCCGTCCTATACTTTTCCTAACCCACTTCCCTATCATACGAGGGATGTGTCCTAAATTCTAGGAATTGTGCTATAATTAAATTACGCAGAACTTATAGGCAATGTTATTGGTGCCAGACAAGTCTTGACATGTTTATGCAACTATCTAATGCAATATTGTTCAGTCTGATTTAGGTGTTCGACTGGTATAGACACGTTTTCATAGCACTGTTTTTGTAACCATGGAAGACGCAGCAAAATCTCAAAGAGCAATAATTTTCTTTTTGTGGAAAGAAGGTGTGAAAACATCAGAAATTATTCAGCTGCTTCAAGGCGTATTTGGTGAGTCTGCAGAATCCAAAAGTACTGTTTATCGGTGGATCGATCGTTTTAAAACCGGTAGAACATCACTAGAAGACGATCCACGCAGTGGGCGCCCAAGCACGTCGGTAAATGAAAGAAACATTACTGCCTTCGAAGACCTACTGAAAGAGGAGAGGCGAATGACTATTCGTCGAATTAGTGTGCGCCTAGGGATAGGTACACGACAAGTTCATGACATCTTGCATGATTGTTTGGGCGTTAGCAAGGTTTCGCCGCGCTGGGTGCCAAGGCTGTTGGAATAGTTGGATTGAGGAGACACCGAAAAGGTTCCTTGAGGACGGCTTAAAAAAATTAGTTTATCGTTGGGATAAATGTATTCAGTTAAATGGAGATTATGTTGAAAAACTACATTGTAATATTGACGAAAATTAATAAAATAATAAAAATTATAGTTAAATCCCCAGAACTTTGGAAACATCCCTCGTAAAAATCATAACATCTGTTAATATACATATGTAACTGTGTACACGTTCGTATGCGTGTATATGAATCAATCAATAAAGATAGATAGCTGGCTAAACGGATAACATCCGCAGCCAAATACTGTATTTAAAAACAACGTACACAACGTACACAACGTACTTTGAGAACCAGTGGTGGAAATAAAAAATTGCTTCACTCATTGATATTTTCCTGTAAAATAGTATTTTTTGTCTGATTTAAGCAACCTCATAGCTCTTATAGTTCTCGAGATATCAAGGTAACCTATTTAAAATGAACAGCCTTTATAGAGATAGAGGAGATAAACTTTTATGGGTAACCGAATTGTACTAATTTCAAAATCAGATTTAACAAAGCCCTTAAATTATATAAAAAAATAAATCTTGTAATCCAGCATTAGAGCACATTTCAATACCTCCATTGAATCCATTCTGTAGGCATTGTTCTGAATCCTTTTATAAATACCCCCTTTAACATGTACAGAGTTACTATTTATGACAAGTATTAAATACAGTAATCTGCTTAGAGGCGGGGGGGGTCTATCTCGCATCTCTTATATTTATTATACATCATTTGTAATTCTTAAATTGTGCCATTGATGGGACACGGGCAGATTGTTATAAATCTCGTAAAAAATAGTCAGATAACGTAAAATACGGTATTTTACATCAGGATTACCGTAAATTGCCTACATGAAAAAATACTTCAACGTTATTAATGAGGGTGAAAATGTAATATAAAGAAAATTTAGGATTTAAGAGTATAAAACTTCTTAGCTTTATGGAATCTGGGTTCTGAGATATTATTACAGCTTCATGCAAATTAGTAATAACACTATTAAACACGCTATTTGTGACATGGCAATTTTTAGGTATTACTGATGTATTTTGATACGCTGAAAACAAATTTGTCAACAGAATTATTACCCACAGGTTTTCTGTAACATGCAAATTTTTATTTCGCAATATGCAACATTTTTCTATTGCGTTAACTCACGACATGTATCTGCGGTGACGAATACAACTGGTTAAGATCAGTTTATTCCTACATAGCAGGTCTAAATGTATGCTTCAAAATGATTGAGTGTATTAGTAAACTACAGGTATCCCTATCTGTTGTATTTTTACCGACCGCCAACATATATAAGGGAGGTATTGTGATCATACCGATTTAGACATTTAGAGATTTCGATGGATCTCCACGAATTGATGTCCCTATGTAACGTTTTGACTATTTTTAGCATGATCTCTGTCTGTCTGTCTGTCTGTCTATCTGTCCGTCCGTATGTCTGTGTATACGTGCAGAGCAAATTCAGCTAAAAGGATTTTTATGAAACTTCATATTTAAGCTTTTGAAATCAATGGCACGATTTGATCAACTTTTGGTAAAAATCGGTTGACTAGAAATGGGAGTTTACTCGTGTTGATTTTAAGATTTTTGCGAATATTTAACAACAGAAAAATATTTCGAAAAAATTTATTTAACAAAAGTTGCTATAAAAGCAATAGTTAATAACTTTTATTTGAGACATTTTTTGATAAAACGAAATATTTTTCGAAATTTTTGCCAAAATTATGCAAAAAATGGTTGCTCAGATAGCCCTGTAGCCCAGATAGTTTAAACTAAAAATCTGAAAAAATTCTAAGTAATAAACATTGGTGTGAACCGGAATAGTACAACAGGAATTTTTGATCAGATTATGTTTTCGGAAAATAACGCATTTTTTGTGTTTTTAACTAAAATATGTACAATATTTAATCCGTGATTTAACATAGTAAACGAGTGAACCTGCGTAGTACAGTGGTAACGTTGTCGCTTCGTGAGTTGAAACTACTATAAGAAACTACTGTTCGAATCCCGTCGATTTTTATTTTTTCTGTTTTTTTTTTGCATTTTTATTTTGTTTAAATTATTTGTCAAAATTCTGGTTATATTTTGCCAAATGTTGCATATAATTTTTATAAGCGTAAATGTAATAACCAGTGGGAAGTATTGAAATTATAATTTAATTCTATGTTTGAATGTATACGAAATCAGAAGGGCGGAGTTTATGACTTAAACAATCAATGGAAGCCGTAGGCGCAAATTTCAAAATATTAATGAACCTTGTTATATAAAAAAAATACTGCAAATATTTAGAAACCCAAATAATGGTATTAGGCATTCGAATTAAAATTAATAAAAAAATATTTTAACAGAAAATTTGTTTTGGCATTCCAAATAATCATCATTCACTTACTAAATACCTGCAAAACCCACAATTGTGTGAAAATTCACACGTCACATAATTTTTGTTTACCAGTTTAATTATTATTTTATAAAACATTTTGCGAAAATATTCAACTGAACAGTTATATAAAATCCTTGCACGTATGGAAAGAACAATGGGGTGGACATAAAGTGACTATTGTCCCAATAATAGTGTCAGTAACTGGAATAATACCAGACAGTGAAAATATTAAACGCATTAAGTCTGGAAGAAAATCCTTGTATACAAATATAAAAAACTGCAATTCTCAACAAATGTACGTAAGTCACAAAGCTTCTAAGTAAAATAAAAAAATGTATGTGAAGTGTGAATTTTCACACATTTCAGGGTTTCGCATGTATTTAGTAAGTGAATGATGATTATTTGGGATGACAAAATAAATTTTGTTAAAATAGTTTTTTATTAATTTTAATTCGAATGCCTAATACCATTATTTGGGTTTCTAAATATTTGCAGTATTTTTTTATATAGCAAGATTCATTAATATTTTGAAGACTGCGCCTACAGCTTCCATTGGTTGTTTAAGTCATAAACTCCGCCCCTCTGATTTCGTATACATTCAAACATAGAATTAAATTATAATTTCAACACTTCCCACTGGTTATTAAATTTATGCTTTTAAAAATTAAATGCAACATTTGCCAAAATATAACTAGAATTTTGACAAAATAATTTAAACAAAATAAAAATGCAAAAAAAAACAGAATTAATAAAAATTGACAGGAATGGAACTGTAGTTTGCAACTTACGAAGCGAGAACGTTACCACTAGACTACGGACGTTCACTGGTTTACTGTGTTAAATAGCGAATTAAATATTTTACATATTTACGTTAAAAACACAAAAAAATACGTTATTTTCCGAAAACATAATCTGAACAAAAATTCCTGTTGAACTATTCCGGTTCACACCAATGTACATTACTTAGATTTTTTTCAGATTTTTAGTTTAAACCATCTGGGCTACAGGCTGTGGGACAAAAAAATTTTTTGCACAATTTTGGTATAAATCGCTTTAAAATAATTTATTTTGCAAAAATAAAATTTTGATCGTTAATTCACGTATAAGGTCTTTCATTTGATACCCTACACAGAATAGGTATTTTTTTTTTCTCGATGAGCATTTATTTGTTTATATTTTTAGGGGGATGTGTTTTTTAGATGTTTTAGTATTTTTCCTATGTGCGGGTCAAAGAGTTGTATAAGCATGCCCAATTTCAACTCTCTAGGTTTAGCCGACAGACAGACAGAAAAGCAAATAAAAATAAGTTGAATATAACCTAAAAACTATGCAGTACACACAAAATCAAATAAGAAAATCTATAAGAAAATATACAACTAAACACAAAACTGCTGAATTAACAACAAACTAAATAAAAAAGGTTTTTAGAAATTACTATAAGTTAAATATTTGAACACAAGTCAGTATCAAAACACAACAGACGTATTATTAAATGACAAATATAAACATCGTTTTATTCAGGGATACCAATACTCATGTCCCTATAATAAATAAACACTTTTAAAATTTGTAAACCTTCAAAATGACTATCGAACACAAACTAAATATGACTTCAAAAGGTATTTTTTTTGTAAAATAAAAGAGTAAAGAGTAATATTAGTCTATACCATAATTCACATGCAATAAAAATCGATTTAGTTATTTTTTCGCCACTAAATTTGTCATTGAAGTTATGACGCAAAATGACGAACTGCGCTGTTTCAGCGACTGAACTATAGTAGTATTTGTATTAATAAGACAGGAATGTTTTTAGATGACGAGTACCCATTTATTGATGTGGATTTTTCTACATCTGTGAACATCTCATTAATAATGTCGTTAGTGCAGATTAGCCTAAATCTGTCCGAGCTCTAGTCATCACCTATAGCAAAAAATAGATCATAGCATATACCATCGGTTACCAAACTTTTTTGACCGCGGCCCGGTACGAGGTTTTAAAATTCTTCGCGACCCACCTTAAGAAAAAAAAACATTTATTTACAAAACAAATTTTATTTTAAAGCAGTAGCTTTATAGTAATAAAGAGTAATAAACAGTAATAAACAGTAATAAAGAGTATAGTATAGTAATAAAGAATATAAAGTCGGTTTACGATAAATATGAGATGACGTCACAGTTGGTTAATTTAAGTACCAACGTTATAATATGTTTTAATCAACATCAATCCATAACTCGGTTAGTACATTTATTTATTTAATTTTGGTACATTTTTTCAATGTTGCCAGTTTGAAATTGGTTCGTTATTTGTCAGGTTGATGTTTAGGTGTTTAGAATTTAGTGAGGTTCAATTTTATTTTTTTAAAAATTTTATTGTAATAAAAATGCCCAAAACTCTTAGTAGCCGTGCTCAAAGAATGGTTTTGTCTCTTATTAATTATTTTTAAAGTAATTTTAGCGTACTCATGAAATTTCCACTTGCAGCTAGTGGCAATAAACTAAACTGTTCGACTGGAAATAATATTTGAATATTCATTATTCGAAACAAAATTGTATCTAACATCTGAAATTCAAAAATTTCTATTCGAATAAAAAAATTGACTCTTTATCATTGCTTTCCGATATCATTTAGTGAGTTCAGGAAGCAAGCTCGGAGCGTTCGAGAAAAGGTCTAAACGCGTTTATTCGAGCGGTCTGGAGTTAAACAGTGTTACTCGGAACACGTTTGCTTCCCGAACCCGCTGTGTCAATGTGACACCAGGCGAAAAATTAAAGTAAATTGTATAAAAAGTATTAAAAGAACACGACACATTTCTAAAAACAAATGTTTCTGATGATTCTTATACACTGAAATTTATTTTTTATTTTTTAATACTACATTACCCAGTTAATATAATATAAACCATAAATTTCGCGACAAATCGGTTAGAAAGAACTGCTGTGCATCATAATTTACATTAATTCCTTTCCTCCATAGGAAATATAGGTTATCAATATATTTCTAGAAGTTGTTCGATATAACCTAACTTTTTTTGACTGTTTACGATTTGGCAACATGGTGAGTTTTTTAACTGTGACTTCATTTCATAGTTACGGTAAATAGACTTTAGTATAATAATAAAGAACACAAATACACACTATTCTAGTGATTAATTGACGTAAAAAGAAGATAATATGTACAAAAAAAATCTTTTTTATGTTTTTACAATTTTTTCGCGACCCGGCGAAAATTTTCAGAGACCCGGTGCCGGGTCGCGACCCACAGTTTGGGAAACGCTGGCATATACAAATGCATCTTGATGATTAAAACCGTACGTAGCTTCACTACAAAGCTCCCTTTAATTAAATTGTTTTGAGTAGGTGTTCGATATTTAGATATAATTCACTGACCCAATTATTAATCAATTTAGTAATGGCTGTATGAGATTAATTTTGCGAGAGAGAAAAAATAAACGAAATCTAAAACGATATAACAGCCAAATCGTTAAATTTTTATAACTGAATAAATTATTTGTGAAATATAACAGCGTTTTTAAAAATATAATTTGATGGCACCGTCGGAAAACGTATTTATACGCAATAATAAAAATGAGTCGTATTATTAGACCTAATTCGTTTTGATGTAAATATTTTAAGATTTTTTTTATGATTATGTTAAAGAGTTTTAAAAGTGATGAGGATGAAAGAAGAGAGAATGGCAAACAAGATTTTGGAAATAAAATAGTAGGAGGTAAATGAAAATAACGTGATTAAAAAAAAATCAGTAAGCAGTGGAAAAATAAGATAGCCAATATATAACTTTGCCATTGCTGATAGTACTAGGCTAGAATAGTACAATATAATGAGTATTAGTATCAAAAAGATATAATACTTCAAGAGTAATATAAAAAGTAAATTCGGACGTTTCGGAAACTGCTCAACAATCTGTTTCCGTCTTCAGCGATCACGAGAAGTGATAAACATTTCAGTTTTCTTCGAGTTTTTATACCGAGTATTGTAAGAGTGGGAGCAGGTTATAGGTGCGTTGCTATTGGTTGGGTGGTTGGGATCAGGTATGGGTAGGGACGCGACTACCTGCAGAGGATTAACGACCAGGTTAAGGTTGTTTGTCACATTATTGTGTGGTAATGAGTTGTTTGTTACCGGATTAGTGACTTGAGGATTAAAAGGATTGTTTTGAATAATGGAAAGCCAGAGTTGAGGAAATTCTATGCTGGCTTGGCTGACAGCATCTCCAGAGTGTTCGACCAAAGCAGACTCTTTCAATTTTCTTTTGAACTTGTTTTCCTCATATATTAAGGGTTTAGCATCTTTCCATTGGAAATGGTGTTCATTTTCCCAAGCATGATCTTGAAGTATTATATCTTTTTGATACTAATACTCATTATATTGTACTATTCTAGGCTAGTACTATCAGCAATGGCAAACGTCCAAAATAAAGGTGTCCGCATTAATATTGGACTCATTTCAAAGATATTAATATAGGGCATGTTGGAGATAACTGAGCAACTACATTACTGTCATTTTTAGGGTTTCGTAAGAAGGTATGACCACCAAAAAACCCTTATAACGTCACTCATGTGTCTGTCTGTCTGTTCGGTAGAAATTGTAGCCAAACGACTTAACGTAGAAAGTTGAAATTTGCAATGTTTATATAAATGGTATTAGGTATTCGAATTAAAATTAACAAAAAAATATTTTAAAATAAAATTTGTATTTAAAGCTCTTAGATTAACAGACAATAAATTATTTTGAACATATCGTTCATTTTGCAGTGATTACTACAAAGCAAAATTTGTCCTACACACTCAGCATGCCGCCTTTACTTATTATATACAAGCGAAACCCTGCAATGTGTGAAAAGTCACACTGTACATCAAATTTTTTAATATTCAGCATGCTTTTTTCGGATTCTTAAGAAAAAGATAAACTTGAATATTTATTTTCATATCAGCTGCTTTGGTTGTTGAGTTACAGACAGTGTAAAAGAGAAGAGCAATTTTAAAAGTGATATTTTAAAAATAAAATAATTTCTTATTAAAAAGTTTTATTCTAGTCCGTTTTTTTTTTTCAAACCTCTTAGGTATGATTATTTTAAACAGAAACTGGAAGAAATTTACGATCCCAATTAGTTATCGTGAAGTGTTAATCCTAAGAAATAAATAATTTTCAGTTTTTCAAATAGATGGTGTTGAAAAACACAAATGACGTGTCTAGTTGTTGAGTAGCGTGACCTAGGGTAAGTAGGGCGTCGTGGCGGTGCTAATAGCGTTTAGCAGTGATCATACATCATGTTAATGGCCGGTGTTATACAAAGATATTTCCGCAAGGCAACACCGCATACATTCTGACACGTTTTAACCACCGTGGTAACATTACAACTTATAATAAACTAACACCATCACTAATATTTATTAAGTCACATTTAAAAGCTTTAAATATAACTATCCAGGGTCACTTATCACTGCAGAAACTGCCGACATGTAGTGCGAGTTTGTTCAAAATTTTTTAGGGCTCCCACTTCTCTTTTTGCAAAATGAGGTAAATGCATTCATCTATAATCTATACCAGTGGTCTTCAACCTTCTTACATCTGCGGAACCTAAAAATGCGAAGTTTAAATGCTATTTGGAACCCCGAGGCAAAAAGCCACAATAGGCTGTCTTTTTTTAATTTTAAGGTCAAACGTTTTAAAATAATAATTTAGATGTATATTATTGAATTTAGTCTTGATCAAAATTGATATTTTATAGCTGACTATATTTCCATATTTTTAGGGTTTTGTAGGTATGACCGAAAAACCCTTATACCGTCATTTTGTCGTCTGTCTGTCTGTCTGTCTGTCTGTCTGTCTGTCTGTCTGTCTGTCTGTCTGTCTGTCTGTCTGTCTGTCTGTCTGTCTGTCTGTCTGTCTGTCTGTCTGTCTGTTCGGTAAAAATTGTAGCCAAACGGCTAAACCTAGAGAGTTGAAATTTGGCATGCTTATACAACTCTTTGACCCGCACATAGGAAAAATACTAAAACATCTAAAAAACATACACCCCTAAAAATATAAACAAATATGTGCTCATCGAAAACAAAAATATTTTTTTTAAATTCTGAGTAGGGTATCAAATGAAAGCCCTTAGTACGTGGATTAACGATCAAATTTTTATTTTTGCAAAATAAATTATTTTGATGCGATTTTTGCCAAAAATGTGCAAAAAAATTTTGTCCCACACCCTGTAGCCCAGATGGTTTAAACTAAAAATCTAAAAAAATTCTAAGTAATGTATATTGGTGTGAACCGAAATAGTACAACAGGAATTTTTGATCAGATTATGTTTTCGGAAAATAACGCATTTTTTGTTGTATTTCGTTCACAATGTACAAAAGTTATACCAATGTAAGACACCCACATGCAAGGCGTGCGATAGCGTAGTGGTTAGAGCACTGGTGTCGTAAGCTAAAATTCGCTGGAAACGAAGGGTTTCGAGTACGGAGTGAATTTTATTATTTTTGTTTTTTTTTTTTTGCATTTTTATTATATTGAAATTATTTTGTCAAAATTCTAGTTATATTTTGACAAATGTTGCATTTAATTTTTAAGAGCGTAAATTTAATAACCAGTCTTATTATATGATTAACAGACGATAAATTATTTTAAAAATATCGTTCATTTTGCCGTGATTACTACAAAGTAAAATTTGTCCTACACACTCAGCATGCCGCCTTCACTTATTATATACCTGCGAAACCCTGAAATGTGTGAATATTCACACTTCACATCAATTTTTTTAATTTTAAGGTCAAATGTTTTAAAATAATAATTTAGATGTTTATTATTGAATTTAGTTTTGATAAAAATTGATATTTTATAGCAGACTATATTTCCATATTTTTTAAATGTAGGTATACTATTTTACTTTTTAAATAATGTAATACCTACCTAATATAATTTTTATGCAAATTTTAAATAAAAATTGAATCGAATAATTAGCGATATGCTGTTTTGAATCTTACTTACCATATTTATTATTTTAAACATTTATTAGTAATCATTATTAACATAAAATCAAAGTAATATAGTAATTTATAAACATAAAATCCAATAATACAGTACAAAGTACATATTTAAATAGTAGGTGATATAAGAAGTAAATAATAATCACTACTCAACAAATTTGAACTTTTTGTCGATAAGTAAAATTAGCTGTTTTGGAATAAATAAGAGGCCGGCCCGTTACGTTTTCAACAATTAAATGAGTTTTTTGTACATTTTCAATAAATTACCAGTCGATGATGATTTGATTAATTTATGCAAAGATCTGCATCTGAAATTAAAAATAGACAGCGATTGTGACGTGAATGGAGCAGAATTATTTGATGAGTTGAAATCTGCATCAGCTCTTTTGCCTAAAGACATTTATGAACCTTTAAATGTTCTAAATTTTATAAAATCCAATAAATTACAAAATGTGCTTCCTAATATTTGGATTTCATTAAGAATAATGTTAATGATACCAATTATTGTTGCTAGTGGTGAGAGAAGTTTTAGTAAGTTAAAATTGATGAAAAAAACTATTTACGCTCTACAATGAGCAATGAGAGATTAAATAACCTGGCGATATTATCTATCGAAAATGATATCGCATCGAAATTAGATATCACCGAAATAATCAAAAATTTCGCTGATTTAAAAGCTTGAAAAATTAACTTGTAGTTTTTAGGTAATATGTAATCCGTATAAATTATTATTTAACGTAGGGCCGAGAGTTCCAGTTCCTAATATACTCCCTAATAGTTATTAGACACATAATATATTTATGAAGCTAATAAATTTATTGGTGATTTCCAAGTTACAAAATCCTTCTAATAGTTTATTAGCAACATAATTTTTTGTTTTTCTATTGGTATTTCTTATGAAGATAGTAACACGGTGCAAGAGGGATAGAGCTATACGTAAATTTGTAGAGCTAAAGTGAGATGAAATTTTGACACTGAATATTTTGACATTAAATATTTTGACAATAAATAGTTTGACTTAACATTCAATGACATTACGTATATTTTTTGTGTTACTGTTAAAATGACAATTAAACGGCGTTCAACAAATTTTATCACAGAAAAAGAGGACAATATAGATAGAAGAGAAGTTAATAAAAGTAGCATTTTATAATACAAAAGTGACTGAAAATAAGAAGACAGCCATATTTTGCTTTATTTTACATTCCTTAAACAATATGAATTAAACTTATCAGCAGTTTTCAGCCACACATCTTTATTATTCTGCCAATAATTGCGTCTGTCTTCTTATTCTCTATCATTTTTATATAAATAGTAATGCTTAAAGTATTGTTTGTAGTGTGTTGTAATCGTAATTGAAATAAATGCATATGTAAAAATAAAAGACAATGTTTATTTAAAAATATATATTTATATATTGTTCTTTATATATCACATTTACAATAAATGCCCAAAATATTCTAAAAACGGTAGTCCATAATTTATAAATTCACCCAAACAGATCGTCGATTTCGCCAAAATACAACTTAAATGTATATAAAACACTAAAATCACCATTATATAAATGTTTAAAAACTACACATTCGTATATTCTTTTAAAATTATACGGTTTTTAATTAAAATTGAAATATTAACACATTTTGCGAACTTGATTTTGGTTATATGTCACTTTATTAAGCACTTCATGTTGCCTATAAGTTATTAGACAAATAAGCCTGTTTATTAGCAACCTAATAACTATTTAGGGGTGGAACTCTCGGAAAAAAAATTATGTTGCTAATAAACTTATTGGACAGTTTATTAGCAACTGGAACTCTCGGCCCGTAGTTATTTTTTCAATTTAATAAATAAATTATTAATGCACATTCAGTTTTTTTTTTTTTTATAGTAGATGATTCTTCCTTTATAATATATATTTTTTTTATAATATATTTTCAAATATGGGCTTAAAACCAATATAAAAAATATATTTTTAAAAAAATATACCTACCTATCATTCATTAAGGGGCGCAATTCAAATATTTGCCCGGGGCGCTAGAATTCGTCGGGCCGGCCCTGGGGCTACCTTTTAAGTTTTTATGAAAACTAAGAAAGCATTTTTTTTTTTTTTGAACAAACTGTTTTGTTGCTTTTCAAAATATTCGCCTTTAAGATTTATATACTTTTGCATGCGTTCAAACCAATTCTCGAAACATTTTTTGCACTCTGTAGTTGGTATCTCAAAAACATGGTTTTCTAAGGCTTTAACAGCTTCTTGTGGTGATAAAATTCGCTGTCCACGCATTTTTTGTTTGACATTTGGAAACAAAAAAAAAGTCGTTAGGGGATAAATCAAGTGAATACAGGCAATGAGACATTAATTCAATGTTTTACTCCCGCAAATAATCAATTGTTTGACGTGCTGTGTGGGAACTTGCATTGGCATGATGAAGAATGATGCGACGTTCTTAGTTATTTTTCCTGATTTTGTCGATGACTTCTGGCAAACAAATTTTTGTATACCATTCAGCATTAACTGTTCTCCGATCTTCTACAGGAACTGCGACATGTCCAGTACAACCGAAGAAACAAGCTATCATTTTCTTGGAAGTGCTTCATGAACGAACAACTTTTGTAGGTTTCGGTTCATCTTGAAAGACCCAAACAGTGGATTATTCCTTAGTTTCCGGTTCATATGAATAAATCCAAGTTTCGTCACCTATAATGATGCATACGGATTTTTCAGTGTCGTGGTTGAATTTTTTAGCATTCTCTTACTCCAATTAACATGAACCTTTTTTTGAGCTTCGGTCAAATTATGCGGAATCCTCCGGGAACAGATATTTTTCACAGCTAAATGTTCATGCAAAATAGAATGTATTGCAGTATGTGATATGCCAAAGGATGCCTCTATCTCAAGGTAAGTCACATGCCGATCTTCTTCAATCATTTTCCACATCGATGTTTTTTTGACTCACAACCGATTTTGGTTCACCTTCACGAGATTC
The DNA here is from genome assembly GCA_963971575.1 of Liopterus haemorrhoidalis. Classification (NCBI taxonomy): domain Eukaryota; kingdom Metazoa; phylum Arthropoda; class Insecta; order Coleoptera; family Dytiscidae; genus Liopterus; species Liopterus haemorrhoidalis. The sequence continues at coordinate 64,586,072 of OZ020613.1, forward strand.
ATCACTGACGGACCCACGACCACGACGAAATTCTGCAAACCAATTGTAAACAGTTTTTTCTGATGGTGCTTCATTACCAAAAATTGAACGAAGCGAATCTATGCATTGTTGTTGAGCTAGGTCTTTACTAAAATCATCCAACGAAAACCTTCAAGAGTAATATCCATTTTTTCACAAACTTGTTTTTTTTAACGCTCACTGTCAACAACTACTCTGTCAATTTATAAGCTGCCACTGATTTCACAATAACAAATGTCAAATTTTACGATAATGACACATTTCAATATTGCCATCTAGTGGTCGTTTGTAAAAACATAAAAGATAACCCTCGTACTTGAAACTTAGTACGTATATCTACAAAGAACGATAAATGTCAGAAATAATATCAAATTTGCCACCTGAATTCTCTTATCAAAGTCACTGAAACATCTTTAGTAATTAAAACACGTTGTTGAGTCGTAAAATGTTTTGTAACAAATTTGCTACTTCTACACTTCTTGACGATCAATTTAATACGACTGACAGTGCCCCAAAAGAGAAAGGGGAGAAGTATTTGAATTACCAAATAGATGTTACGTTTATCTTTAAGTCTCAATGGACTAATCTTATCGTAAACTTATAAAGTTCGGATTTATTAAATCCCCAAATTAAATGAAAACAAAACTTGTCCTTTTGTTAAAGTTAAACTAGAGAATTAACTCGATCTACTCCATAACTACACATATGCTAGTAATTATAAGTTGTTAATAAATTTCGAGAACAACTTGTTCAATTATTTAGCGATTCTGTCAAATAGTTAATAACGAGAAAGTTTTGTGGAAGAGTTTGTGCCAAGTTTGTGCGAGTTGTAGACCGTTTCACCCCAACCATAACCCTAGGTCAGGGATCCCCAAAATGTATTGTTCAAACGCCTAGATTTCTGAACGGATACATAATTAATGATCGGAAGAATATGTAGTCGACGCTATAAACTCATTTGTAAAACAAAATGGTAAAATACGAGAAAAACTTTTATTTTTAATTTCTTGGAAACATAGAAAACATTTTATTGACAGCCTATGATCTTTCTACGGCCAGTCCAGTTTATTAAGTAACAGGACTGATTTAAATATATATATATTCGAAGAGAATTACTATTCAATATTGTCTGCCTCCAAATAACTTCCTTGGGAACCCCAGTTCATTGGTCAAAATCTGATGAACGGTAGTGGGAGTCAAATTCAACTCTTCCCCGATCATTCTGACTGTCAACCGATGTTCTGAACGCACAAGATCCCGGATTCTGTCGACATTTTCATCGGTTCTTGAAGATGAAGGCCTTCCGCTGCGTGATTTATCTTCAATCAACTCCCTTCCTTCGGAAAATGTCTTAAACCATCAAAAAAACTGGGTCCTTGACAAAACACGGTCTCCGTAGGCCTGCTGAAGTTTGCAAAAGTTTCGTTGCTCTGTACCCAAGTCTGAAGCAAAACCTGATAGCACACCGTTGCTCGAAATGAATGTTACTTATTTTTAGAACCCACTAAACCTAGTTTTCGATTTAAGTAATTTGTCCTATATTTTTGGAAGGGCAAGCTCTATCTTATCTAATTTATTATTTACTTGTAAATTGTTTATATTATGTTTGTTATAAAAGGCTGGAGTTATATTAAGTTTTTTTTTTTATAATTCGGATCCTATTTTATGACAAGAAAAGGTATTATTTTGTATATTTTAGTACCAGATACACAAAGAGGATAAAAATAAGCTAATAAATTTTTCATTTTCTCTTATGAATTTTATCAATAATATTGAATTTCAAAATATCGTCTAATTTTCCATATGGTGTCCATTTAGTAAGAACAATCAGTTATAAAGTAATGAAAATTTCTATCTAAACCCTTATTTCTGCTAAGCTGTAGAATTAAATATAAAAAATGTATATTAATATTATTATTATTATTATTATTTATTAGTATACTGAACAAAGCCTTGTGTGTTCATAAAAATCGATACAAAAAATGATAGTACAGAAATAAATATATATATTACATCTCAACATAAATATAATAATATAGCAGAACATACAAATCAAGAGCAAAAAAACTAAACAACAATAAATGAAACAAAAGAAAACTAATATGGAATAAATTAATATACTCATCCAGTCGGTTCATGAAGGTGTTAATACTTGGAGCTAGGACAACTTCTACAGGGACACAATTCCATGATAAAAATACTCGGTTGGTCAGAAAATTAGCAACGTCCTTTTTGTATTTTTCGTGCTTGAGTTTGTACATGTGGTTACAAAGTCGTGCGTGAGTATTCATATTCAGAGAAGTCATATCGCAGTTGAAGCAGTTGGTAAACATGCGGTATATTATTATAAGGTCACCACGTATGCTACGAGTTTCAATAAACGGTTGTCCTAGACTGCGTAGTATTGCTTCATATAATAGAGAACGAACTGTGGATGGGATCTTGTTGAAACGTCTCTGCACACTCTCCAGTATCCTTATATCCTTGAAAAAGTTGAGTGACCATATTGAAGCACTAAATTCGAGTAGTGATCACGTACGTGGTAAAAAGTTTAGCTAAAAGTGTCAGTGTTCAATAGAAACTCTTCCTAATGAAGTAAATTATTTGATTCGTTTTCTTTACCACCTTAACTACGTGCTTAGACCAACTAAGATCGCTATATACGGTAACTCCCAGATCAACATATTCGGACGCCTTGCTCAATGTTTGCCCATGAATAAAGTAGACGAAGCACGGATTATTGTACCCCATATGCAGAACCGTAGATTTACCGACGTTGATGGGAATCATCCAATCAGCTAACCAAGTGGCAATACTTTTCACAGCTGGCCAAGTGGCAATACTCTTCATTTCACCCTGAAGAGTATAATCATCTATTATAGGGGAGTTGAAAAGTTTTAAATCATCAGCAAAAAAAGAACGTTTCGATATTATATCATCAAGATCGGTCATATAAACTAGGAATAGCAAGGATCCAAATACTGAACCTTGTGGGACGCCATTATGACAGCATGAAGGGTAGGCAGGCATTTATTAATCTTCTCTGAACGTGATATTACGCAAAAAACCTTTAATTCACTTGCCTCACTGCCTTACTGAATCATGTTTTGTTTTACGTTATTTTTGACAAGTTCTAATCGAATATATTTTTTTAATACTTCTTTTAATACTACCTATTCGGTTCGTCCTCTTCGGCCATATACCTTGTCTTGCAATATTATTTACAGCAAGCCATACCTGTCGCTGTTTCTTATTATATGTCCAATGTATTCGAGTTTTCTTTTCTTTACCGTAATAATATTTCTGGACAGTACTACTGGTTCTTTTCCCATTATGTCCAGAATCTTTTGGTTAGACATGTGTTCTGTCTATGGTACTCTTAAAATACGGCGATAAGTCCGAAATTCGAAAGCCTCTAAATTTTTAGTTGCAGCAGTGTTCAACGTTCATGTCTCTACGCCAAAGAAAAGAATTGAAAAAGCATAGCACCTTAATAACCGATGTTTAGTTTGAAGATTAAAATCATGAGAGTAGAATATTTTCTTCATCTTGGTGATCACTTGGTGTTGTCTAATTTATCGTCAATTGTGCATGCTAGATATTTATATTTATAAACACAATCAATAGATGTATTATTAATTATAAGTTGCCCAGGTGTTATGGACTGTTTACTTATAATCATGTATTTAGTTATTTTTTGACAGTGACAGACCGTATTCATCACTAGTTTTTGCTACCTTTTCCATTAATGTCGATAAACCTTGTATACTATTTGAAAAAACTATACTATCGTCAGCATATTATTTAACAACTTGCCGTTAATTACAATACCTTCAGCTGCATTTGACAATACCTCCTTTGAGATTTTTTCAGGATATAAATTAAAGAGTAAAAGAAAAAGAACGCATCCTTGTCGCACACCACGCTGGATCTCAATGTCATCCGTATTCTGACCTTCAAATTGTACTGTTGACGTTTGACTCTAGTAGAATTTCTTGATTAGGCGTATGTTCTTATGATCTAATCCACTCTTAATGAGAATATAATAGTTTGTTGTATACTGCTTGCAAAAACTACAGTATTGTCAACATACCTAATACAAGGTGTCTCAAAAGAAATTTTATATTTATTTAGCTTACTGCGTGAACGCAACGTATCCGAGGGGCGCGGGGGTTATGTCAATCGGTAGCCTGGCTCTTGGGAATTCAGTCGCTATGGAGCGTTTCTCAGGAGCAGACCGCGCGTTATGCGTGCGAGAGTTTTACAAAAACGGTGATTCGGCGAATGTAGCGCGTAGAAAATTCTGCAGCATTCGAAGTTTTCGCCACTTAAATGATGCGCCAAGCATTCCTCTCATTCGACATTGGGTTAAAAAGTTTGAAGAGACTGGTACAACGCTGGGTAAATAAAAATCCGGGCGACCTAGGTTATCAAGAACGGTAGAAAACGTGGAGAATGTTAATCAGTCTGTTCGTGACGACCCGAACCTTTCAATTCGGAAGCGCGCAAGTGCTTTAAATGTGCATAGATCATCATTACATCGCATTATGCACAAAGACCTAAAGCTGCACCCCTACAAAATTCAATTGGTGCAAGAATTAAAACCCCAAGATGCCAGTCAGAGGCTTAATTTCGTAAATCAGGTGATTGAGCGATTTTCAACGTTTACCAACATTTTGTTTTCGGATGAAGCTCATTTTCATCTTAATGGCCACGTAAATAAGCAGAACTGCCGCTACTGGAGTGCAACGAATCCGAAACGCAAACATCAGAAACCCCTACATTCGCCTAAAGTGACCGTATGGGCTGCGATGTCGGCGCGAGGAATTATCGGCCCTTACTTTTTTGAAGACGAAAGGGGGCGTGCAGTTACAGTGAATTCAGAGCGTTATGTGGAGATGTTAGACAACTTCTTGGTACCTGAACTGCAAAACTTTCCTGGCTATAACCAAAGAACATGGTTCCAACAGGACGGAGCAACTTCACACACGTCCAATATGTCTCTGCTACGTGTTCGTGAAATTTTCTCAGGCAAATTGATCGCAGTCCAGATTTAACCCCTATGGACTTTTTCCTATGGGGTTATCTTAAATCTAAAGTTTACGCCAATAAACCGACTTCACTGGCGCATTTGAAAGAAAATATCCGTCACGAAATGGCAGCCATCCCTGAGTCCACCTGCCGAGACGTCATAAGTAATTTTACTGTTCGATTAAATGAGTGCCGAGACCGCGAGGGTCTACATTTAGACGATATTATAAGAAATATTAAGATATATTAAGAAATAAATCCCCAAAAAGCGTATTTTAATAATTAATAAACATTTTTTCTATATACGGCTTACTTTTTTTTTATACGATCCACTAAATATAAAATTTCTTTTGAGACACCTTGTATTATTCAGCAAACTTGTCGTTAATTACAATACCATCAGACGCATCTGCCAATACTTCCTTTGAGATTTCTTCGGGATATAAATTGAAAAGTAAAGGAGAAAAAACGTATCCTCATTGCACATATGGTTTATACTGTCAAATGCTTTTTGATAATCAAGGCGTAGACGTTGGAACAGGTCTTGAATGTAGAAAAGAGAAATTATTAATACTACCAATTAAAATCCCCGATAATTTTTGTTTTAATACTGTTGGACAATATTATAAAGCGTACATGACTATCGGAATCTTAATAAAATAATAATTTGTATTTTATTACGTTTCTCGAAATGTTTAGTGAAACATTTTGAGGGTTCCTTTCATAGTTCTTAACTTGTGTTTTCAGAGCATCTGGCTATCAACCAACGAGTTATTGGTCAATATGTCTTCCTCTTGTTGAATGTACACTCATAGCAAATAACAAGAAAATAGAAAAAAGTCGAGAGAAAAATTGGGTGTCATATTGAAAACTGGTAACACACAATTGTCTGATATTGAATTGCACGGGGTGTAATAGCATACTGCTGTGTTTTGACTAGGAAATGCATTTTCCTTAAATCGAATTTCACAGAATTGGTTGCAATTTTCTAAACAAATTTTACAAAGAGTTTAATTGAATATTTAAATGCAAAACTCGGTACGGAAAAGTCATTTTACGGTTATTTGTTTTAGCATATATATACTTCTTCTTTCAACATGTCATCATATAGATGAATTGTGATCACTTTGCGGAAAAGCAAGTTCTTTCTTTATATACAATCTTATTGTACGAGCACATCAACTAAAAAGAAAAAGAAGAAGAAGTGAAGTGTCCTGGTCTAGCCAACCAACCACTTTTTTACCGGCTATATAAACGCGTTTGCGCGTCCTATGCTCCACTCGGGAGCTAAAAGGACAAAGAGAGAGATTGTACGAGCACAGTAGAAGCAGATTCCTGCTTGCTTTCTGCCAGTTCTGGCAAATGTCAGCCTGTGAGCAGGAATATGCTATGTTTTATGCTGGAAATCATATCTCATTAATAGATTACAGTATTTTAAGTTTAAAGACATAGATTCAACACCCTTGCCTATTACCTGTGGAGTTCCACAAGGATCTATTTTAGGACCTCTTTTATTTTTAATTTTTGTCAATGACTTTCCTTCGTGTATTAAAGACCATTTTTGTAAAAAAAATTTGTAAAATTTTGAAATTTTTGTAATAAAATTTAATTTTTCAAAAAATTATATCTCAATAACGGTAAAAGATAGGGACCTCTGGTTTAAATTTTTGAGTTCCTCATGTTCCTCATTTTAGTCAAGTAAAAATTTGGGGCCTTAATAATCAAACTTATACAAAAAGCATCATTAAACAAAACCCTTAAAAATGGCAAAAAATCGAAAAAACCGAAAAGGGTACCCCTTGAAAAAAAATCGTCAATTTTTACAAAAAAAATATTTCGGATTTTGCTCATAATTGATACACTTTGGGCCGTAGATCACAAAAATAAGGTTCATTTTGGATTTTGGCAAACTGTTTTTAAGTAAATGGGAAAAAAGTACCTAAAATTGACTATAACTCATAAAATAAGGCCTCTTGATTTTTTTAAATATTTTTTTATTAGTCCTCACCCCAAAATTACCTAACGGCCATATTTTGGACTGTATTAGAAAAACTTTTTTTTTCAAAAAAAAAAAATAAATAAATAAAAAAAATATGTATATATATTTCAAAAACTAAAAAAGATAGGGACCTGCGGTTGGAATTTTTGAAGTTCTAAGGTCTGAAATATGTGAAAGGCACATTTTAAAACATATCCTAAACAAAAAAAATTTTCGTAAAATTTTGAAATTTTTGTAATAAAATTTAATTTTTCAAAAAATTATATCTCAATAACGGTAAAATATAGGGACCTCTGGTTTAAATTTTTGAGTTCCTCATATCCATTTTAGTCTAGAAAAAAATTGGGGCCTTAATAACAATACTTATACAAAAAGCGTAAGGGGTACCATTTTATATACGCTGATGATACCACGTTGCTGATCAGATCAAAATCTCAAAACGATCTTTTTTAAAAAACGATGAGTTAATTCATGATTCGCATATCTGGTTTTCATCAAAAAAACTTTGCTTGAATATTGACAAAACAAATAAATTACACTGCCCAACACAATACTGTTTTTATCTTGGTGCCGGAAAAGTAAGAACTGATTTTGGATATTTTTGATGTGCTGATTCCAAAAATACCTGATTTTTTTTCGTAACTGAAAACTAGAGGTTTTTGAGATACAGACTAATTGATTTTAATTTTTTTATCTAAAAACGGTAAACCTCCTCCTTGAACAGCAAAGTGGTTATACAAAATATCCTTGTTTTTTATGTCTTTGGGACAGCAGAGCTAAGGATCAGCAATGGGTTAAAAGAAATTGGGTGATTTCCATTAAGAAATGTCATAATTCAAGAAAAACAAAACGTGAACGAACCTTTGGTTGCGGGAGAGGAAATTATATTTTGCCCTTGTATATCAAGTTTGGGCTTATATAGCAATTTTTGAAGGCTTTAAATCGAGATGGACTTGACTAGGATGCTTGACACGTAAATTTCCTGGGATTAACTCTGAAAATGGTCCTCAGATAAGGCAACCTACTGAAGATCCACAATCCAATCCAACCGCATCAATGAACGAGATTTAATCTAATTCTTGGTGTTCATTTATTCAAGTAGAAAAAAATTTCTTGGAAATCATATGGCAGAGAATTGTGGAAAATATGCTTTCCAACTTTAATATTCTCGGTTGTATTATGATCACATACCAGAAAATCTAGGTGATTTTAGTGAAGAACCAGAGGAAAGATTCCATCAGGACATAAAACTATGGAAGATAGATATCAAGGAAGATAAGATAGCCACATGATGGCCTACTGTTGGAGTCTTCAGAAAGACTGTTCTGGTAAACTCCATGCTAGAAAGTCGTACAAAAGAACATTTTTTAGTGATAAGTGATGAATGTATATTTATCTACTTTGTGAAATTAATACCTTACTTTGTCTCTTTCGTGTTTGTAACTGGCAGTTGGAGCAAATAGTAACAGTAATAACGTGAAAAATACACAAGAAATAAGATATTTTATTGTATAAGAGGCCAATATAGCGTATCTCAAAAACTAGATCTGATAGACCAAATCTGACAGCTATTTTTGATTTTGTGCCCAAAAGTTAGCTAGAGACAGTTAAAAACTCGCAAGCACCAAAATGTCTGTTGCTCTGTGTTATCAATTACTTTAAAGCATTCTGAGTTTATTAATCCAGGGTCAGAATTTTTTTTAGGCGTTCATATAGATCCACGTTGACATGGAACCATAATGTTCAAAATCTGGCCACTAAGCTATGTAGAACCATATATTTAATTCGGAACCTCGTTGACTGTGTATCTGTCAATGTTTTAAAAATGTCCTACTATGCTCTATTTCAATCTCACATTTCTTACGCTCTGTTTGCTTGGGGACATAGTGCTTCAGAAAACGAATTTTTGTAGTTATTATAGTTCTCGAGATAGAAATAGTGGACAAATTAAAATGAACATTGTGTACACTGTTGTGAACCATTTATTAACCTACTGTTCTCTCACAAATACCATAGAAAATTTACCCTTTCTTTGGCCATATGAACAAAAAATTTCAGTATAAAGCAATGTTATATTCTTAAAATATAAGTAGCTTAGCTGGAAAGGATATCCTAGAGAAGAACTGATAAAAAATTTAAATAGTTTTTTGTGAAAAACGAAAGAAAAACATTGCGTCAGTCGGATTTGCATTATATAATAGCTTACACGAATGTGTTGTTTAAATAATGGAAAACAACGGATTTCCAAACATACATTTGTAAATTAAATAAAACAGAGAAATATCTGCATTAGGGTACGTTTTTTGACCGTAGTTGGGTTATCGGAAAATTTAGAATGTTTACTGAAACGTCGCAAAAACATATCACTCGAAAAATATGTATTACTAGCTGATGTGCCCTTAATTCCTAGGGTTTTCGTAAAATACATTTTTGTTGATAAATGCTTATGATAATTAAAATAGTTTAAGTGCATACGTAGGCTACCCGTGGCCCCTCAAATATTAATCTTATTATAAACTTCATGAACAGAAAAAAATCTTTTCTTCATTCTAAACCACTTTCCTTATACAGTGCGATCATTTATTTCTGAGTGTTATCTAATACTTGACAGAAACATTTAGTTATCAAACTTATTTCTAAGGACATGCACACATAGGCGTCCACACTATTTGTATTACCTTATACGAATTAATTATTAAATGAACACTATTTTTCTCTACACACCAATGAGTTGATAACAGATTAAGTTAGCATCAGAATTTCGTTGTTCTTTGGGTGAGTTCGGGCTAACGAAGTAATCTGATTGGTTCTTTGTTAAATTATTATTTACTTCACATCAAAATGAGGAAACATTTATTTTAAGTTAAATTAGGGAAAAAATGTAAATTATTAAAGAAGATTATTTAGGGGGCAAGGGGAGTGTTACTTATAAGGTTGAAAATTCTCACTGATCATTTACTTAACAGCAGAAATGAATATGAGAAAAGAAACAATTCCTTTCAGTTTAATACAGTTTTTAATAAGATATGTATTTGAGGGGCTATGTGGAGAACTACCTATAAACGAAGTATCTCACTTATTATTTACTTAATATCAAAAATATATACAAAGGAGTGGTTTAGAATAAAGAAACGGTATATACTGATCTTCTTGAAATTGAAATATCTCGCTTATCATTTACGTTACAGTAAAAATGTATATTACAAAAATTGACATGATTATTTGGGATGCCAAAACAAATTTTATGTCAAAATATTTTTTATGAATTTTATTTCGAATGCCTAATACCATTATTTAAGTTTCTAAATATGTGCAGTATTTTTTTTTATATAGCAAGGTTCATTAAGATTTTGAAAATTGCGCCTACCGCTTCCATTGGTTGCTTAAATCATAAGCCCCGCCCTCTGATTTCGTATACATTCAAACATAGAATTAAATTATAATTTCAACACTTCCCACTGGTTATTAAATTTACGCTTTTAAAAATTAAACGCAACATTTACCAAAATATAACTAGAATTTTGACAAAATAATTTAAACAAAATAAAATGCAAAAAAAAACAGAAAAATTAAAATTGACAGGATTCGAACTCTAGTTTGCAAATTACAAACCAACGACGAAACCAACTACGCTATCAGCCCTTACCTATCTAGTGTGTTACATAGCGAATTAAATATTTAACGTATTTTAGTTAAAAACACAAAAAATGCGTTATTTTCCGAAAACATAATCTGATCAAAAATTCCAGTTGTACTATTCCGGTTCACACCAATGTACATTACTTAGAATTTTTTCAGATTTTTAATTTAAACCATCTGGGCTACAGGGTGTGGGACAAAAATTTTTTTGCACAATTTTGGCAAAAATAGCGTCAAATTAATTTATTTTGCAAAAATAAAATTTTGATCGTTAATCCACGTACTAAGGGCTTTAATCTAATACCCTACTCAGAATTAAAAAAAAAATGTTTTCGATGAGAACATATTTGTTTATATTTTTAGGGGGATATGTTTTTTAGATGTTTTAGTATTTTTCCTATGTGTGGGTCAAAAAGTTGTATAAGCATGCCAAATTTCAACTCTCTAGGTTTAGCCGTTTGGCTACAATTTTTACCGAACAGACAGACAGACAGACATACAGACAGACAGACAGACGACAAAATGACGTTATAAGGGTGTTTTGGTTATACCTACAAAATCCTAAAAACTGTATGAAATATACCTGTATTTCGTACAGTTTTTGTTAATTTATAAGCTAGTTTAATTTATAAATTCGCTAGTCCAGAGATATTTTTGTCCCATCCTCCCACTTTTTTACTCTGTTTTTAAATTTCTTCTTATCTCTTACTTCGTGTTAAATCCCAGAAAAATAAATAACAAGCAAATAGCGTGAATATAGCCACAAAAGCTTATTTGTAATTTTTAATTTCAACAAAAACCTTCCCCATTTAAATCATTTATATTTTTATTATCTTTTACATAGAGCGCTCTGAATAAATAGACAAAAATGTTTTTCTAAACAAAGGCAGCGAGTAAAGTAAACCCGGCAAAAACACTTAATATAATGAAAAATATTTTAAATTACTCGGACACTTATTGCAGCATCATTTCACGCTTCAGAAAAGACAATGAATAAATTAAAATCACATGAAAAATAAGATTGTTTTACCATAATTACAGTGTTCTATCACAAAAAAGATCTTGCTTACATAAAATAATGTAGTCAGCACGAGCTTTTAACTTATTAAATTTAAATTTTGAAAATATTCTAACGAGAACCGATGGTCCACTATTATGCCAGGTTTACATTGGTAGAGTAAAAGAGCTAGTAACTAGCGCAAGTACTACGCGCTTTAATCTACTATGTTATTTTCAGGATAGTAGGTGTTCATACGCAATTGACATACATATCTTATTTTCTGGATAGTAAGTGTCAAAATACATTTGACATCTTCACTGTGATTTTGTAGTGAAATTATCTTTTTGCAAAAAATAGTTTATGAATGTGGATATACATCGTCGCCGGCGTGATGCCATTAAAAAAATGGTATTTTGAATTACATCTTTTCTTGTGGAGGAAATAATTGATTGTTTTATTGAAGTAATCGGTACAGAATATAAGCCTAAACGAAAATGGGTTAAAAAATTGATGTGAAGTGTGAATTTTCACACATTTCAGGGTTTCGCAGGTATTTATTAACTGTGTGATGATTATTTGGGATGCCAAAACAAATTTTATGTCAAAATATTTTTTTATGAATTTTAATTCGAATGCCTAATACTATTATTTAAGTTTCTAAATATGTGCAGTATTTTTTTTTTATATAGCAAGGTTCATTAAGATTTTTTTCCATTGGTAGCTTAAATCATAAGCCTCGCCCTCTGATACCTTCAAATATAGAATTAAATTATAATTTCAACACTGCCCACTGGTTATTAAATTTACGCTTTTAAAAATTAAATGCAACATTTACCAAAATATAACTAGAATTTTGACAAAATAATTTAAACAAAATAAAAATGCAAAAAAAACTGAAAAAATAAAAATTGACGGGATTCGAACATAGTTTCTTACAGTAGTTTCAACTCACTAAGCGACAACGCTACCACTGTGCTATACAGGATCACTCGTTTACTATGTTAAATAACGGATTAAATATATTACATATTTTACTTAAAAACACAAAAAATGCGTTATTTTCCGAAAACATAATCTGATCAAAAATTCCTGTTGTACTATTCCGGTTCACACCAATGTACATTACTGAGAATTTTTTCAGATTTTTAGTTTAAACCATCTGGGCTACAGCGTGTGGGACAAAAACTTTTTTGCAGAATTTTGGCAAAAATCACCTCAAAATAATTTATTTTGCAAAAATAAAATTTTGATCGTTAATCCACGTACCAGGGGCTTTCATCTGATACTCTACACAGAATTGTAAAAAAATATTTGTTTTCTCGATAAGCATATATTTGTTTATATTTTTAGGGGGATATGTTTTTTAGATGTTTTAGTATTTTTCCTATGTGCGGGTCAAAGAGTTGTATAAGCAGGCCAAATTTAAATTCTCTAGGTTTAGCCGTTTGGCTACAATTTTTACCGAACAGACAGACAGACAGACAGACAGACAGACAGACAGACAGACAGACAGACAGACAGACAGACAGACAGACAGACAGACAGACGACAAAATGACGGTATAAGGGTTTTTTGGTCATACCTACAAAACCCTAAAAATGGATTGATAGAAGAACTACCCATGGCGCATCAGTCCTTCTATTTCGTGAATTAGCCGTGGAAGATCAAAAAGAGTACAGACTGTGTTTAAGAATGACACCAGATGATTTTAATAGGCTATTAAATTTAGTTATTCCATTAATACAACGAACTGATACACTAATAAGGGATGCGATTCCATCAAAAATAAAATTAGAATTAACGCTTTATTTTCTAGCCACAGGAAATAGTTATTGTAGTCTACAACATCTTTTTCGTGTATCAAAGGCAGTTATTTCACAGATGATTTCAAAAATCATCAATTAATAAATCAATGTTACGCAATATATGTAAATAAATTGTAACTTACTTGATATGGGTTTTTTTCTATTTGTTATGACAGGTTACCGCTTGCCGCCAATTTGAAATTAATCAATTTTGCGTAGTGGGGGAAAAGCCAGTAGCTAGTAAATACGTCGACGAGCTAGCTGCTATCCTAGCCCAATTACTAGAAGCTAGTACTCTACTAGTAACATTGTCAACTGTTTACACAGGGATAGTAACTAGTTCCTAGTTACTTGCGCTAGTTACTAGCTCTTTTACTCTACCAATGTAAACCCGGCATTAGGGTTGCCACCTGTTTTACAGGTTTGTGTCTGGGTTCCGGGTTTGATCAGTATTTCTCCGGGTCGCGCGAAATATAAACATCCAACTTTTTTTTATATAATACGGACGGTTTCTTACACGTTTTCTACCTTTCCTACACTTCAAGTATTTTCTGAATTTCTGACCCCTGCTCTTCAAGTGATTTTCTGATTATCTGCGCCTCCCTTTCATCGCTTTTTAGGGTTTTGTAGGTATGACCAAAAAACCCTTATAACGTCATTTTGTCGTCTGTCTGTCTGTCTGTCTGTCTGTCTGTCTGTCTGTCTGTCTGTCTGTCTGTCTGTCTGTCTGTCTGTCTGTCTGTCTGTCTGTCTGTCTGTCTGTTCGGTAAAAATTGTACCAAACGGCTAAACCTAGAGAGTTGAAATTTGGCATGCTTATACAACTCTTTGACCCGCACATAGGAAAAATACTAAAACATCTAAAAAACATATCCCCCTAAAAATATAAACAAATATGTGGTCATCGAAAAAAAATATATTTTTTTATAATGCTGAGTAGGGTATCAAATGACAGCCCTTGGTACGTGGATTAACGATCAAATTTTTATTTTTGCAAAATAAATTATTTTGAAGCGATTTTTGCCAAAATTGTGCAAAAATTTTTTTGTCCCACACCCTGTAGCTGTAGCCCAGATGGTTTATACTAAAAATCTGAAAAAATTCTAAGTAATGTACATTGGTGTGGACCGGAATAGTACAACAGGAATTTTTGATCAGATTATGTTTTTGGAGAAAAACGCTTTTTTTGTGATTTTTGGCTAATAATGTACACAAGTTATAGCTTTGTAACACGCCAAACTGGAACGTGCATGCTAGTGTAGTGGTATTAGTCGCTGATTTTTCAACCAAGTAACCCGATCCGAAAGGGATCGAACCCTGTGAGAAGAGACTATATTATTTTTTGTTTTTTTTTTTTTAATTTTTAAATTGTTTAAATTATTTTTTCAAAATTCTAGTTATATTTTGGCAAATGTTGCATTTAATTTTTGAAAGCGTAAATTTAATAACCAGTGGAAATTGTTTAAATTATAATTTAATTCTGTTTCAATGTACACGAAATCAGAGGGGCGGAACTTATAACAACCAATGGAAGCCATAGGCGCAATTTTTAAAATTCTTAATGAACCTTGCTATATAAAAAAAAATACTGCACATATTTAGAAACCTAAATAATGGTATTAGGCGTTCGAAATAAAATTAACAAAAAAAATATTTTAATATAAAATTTGTTTTCGCATCCAAAATAATCATCATTTACTTACTAAATACTTGCAAAACCCTGAAATGTATGATTTTTTTTTTTTTTTTTTTTTTTTTTTTTCTGTTTTTCTGTCTGTGTGTCCGAGATTCACATATTAGGCGTTCGAATTAAAATTAACAAAAAAAATATTTTAATATAAAATTTGTTTTCGCATCCAAAATAATCATCATTCACTTACTAAATACCTGCAAAACCCTGAAATGTGTGAAAATTCACACTTCACATCAATTTTTTGATTTTCTTTTCGTATTTCATGAAGCATATATTGTATATATAATAAATATTTACTTAAAATCCTAGCACGATGGTTCTTTATCTGAGTAGGCTATGGTAGGGTAGCACTTTTGTTGGTAGCCACGAAAAATAACTTATTTGGTTCAACTTATGTTCAAATCATGACAATATTTCGATTCGTTTTTGTGTGAATCTCGGACACACAGGCAGAAAAACAGAATGATTTTTTTTTGCGGATATATCAGTTGATAAACAGTTATTGCCGTATATATTAAAACCCCTTCGTTTACCTATGAACGATAATTTTCTTCAAAATTCCTGTTGAACTAAATTTCAAGTATATTATGTTAAACTATAAATTTATCTTTTTTTTTTCAAAATGTCTAGACAAGACACAACAAAAAACTTTAATAATGTTAAAACTTGTGTTTGCTTTCTAAAACAAATACAATCTCCGCGCTACTTCACCATTTAATTAAACGTAATCGTTTCAAATGAAAAATCGAAACATCTCTCAATACTTCACTGTGTATTTTACAATTTTCCACTCCTTCACGTGCGCTGACATAATGAAATATTTGCTGAAAGTTAATAGACACCATTTTGTCACCTTCTACGGGCAAAATCAATATTGGATATTAATATTTTATACCTTTCTCGTTTCCAAACCAGATCAACTAAATACGAATATATTACAATGACGAAATGTTCATTTTCTAACTTGAACAGTTCAGAAATTTACGATTATGTGTCGAATCCGATCGGGAATAGAAGGCATACTTTTTATATTTAAATTCCTCAATTATACAGATGTCCCAAGAGCAATTTACCAAATTTCAAGGCCGTGTTCCTTCATTAATTTTTAGCAAAAAAAAAAAAAAAAAAATCAGCTGTGGACACTACAGGACTGACCGCCACAAAGTACTTGTTTAATTTATGCTGCTTTATCAATAAATGTCTGAAATAATAATGTGTGAAATATTCGCAAAAATCTTAAAACCGACACGAGTAAACTCCCATTCCTAGTTAACTGATTTTTACCAAAAGTTAATCAACTCGTGCCATTGATGTCAAAAGCTTAACGTCAAAACGTTATGTATGGACCTCAGTTCGTGGAGATCCTTCAAAATCTCGAAATATCAAAATCGGTATGATCACAATACCTCCCTTAAATATATATGTACGAGGTAGGGTGACCATTTTATTAAGAAGGCAATGCGGGACAAAGCAAAAAAAGGTCGTCACCTCCAAATTCCAAATGAAGAACAAAAAAAAAAGATCCTCACCTCCCAGATCCAAGTGAAGAGCACAAAAAAGGTCAAAAGTTAGAATGCGGGACTTTTGCGGGACATGTCTTAATGCGGGACACCCAATAAAAATGCGGGACGAATGGTCACCCTAGTATGAGGGCATATTACTAACGCCTCCATGGCCATAACTTTTATAATGATGGGCCAGACTGCGTCAAAAGTGGTTTGCCATTTACCTTTAGTATCTGTACATAAGTCCTCCTAGCGGAGATTCTCAGCAACATCGCGTTTGCTCGCATCGCATGACAGTTCTAAACATGGCGGCCGACATGGATGTGCGGTTAAAACAAAGAGCTGTCATTGAATCTCTTACTGCGGAGGGTGTAGCGCCCATTGATATCCATCGAAGGTTAAGTGCCGTCTACGGTGAGGCGTATGTTGATGTGAGTACTGTTAGGAGGTGGGTAAGGACTGTGAAAGACTTAAGTCCTGCTGAAACGGATGTCCATGATCGGGCACGCAATCGCCGAGCAGTGTCTGCTTGTGGTGAAAGGCAGGTGGCTCTTATGGATGAACTGGTTCGTGAGAATCGACGGTGTAAACAAACTGACATAGCCAACAGGGTGGGTATTTCATAAGAAAGAGTACATCACATTATCTGCAATGTGCTGCAGTACAGGAGAGTATGCGCGCGTTGGGTGACCCGAATGCTTACTGATGAAATGAAAGCCAAAATTGTTCCTTTTCCTTTTTCCTTTTTCCAAAGCTTAAGAAACATCTCAAGGGCAAGCGTTTCTCTTCGGATGCAGAGGTGATAGCGGAGGTGCGAAAATGGTGCCATGGCAAGTCTTCAGACTTTTTTCGTGACGGAGTTGAAAAACTCGTACCACGTTGGCGTAAATGTATTACTGTCAATGGCGATTATATGGAAAAGTGAATATATCAGTGCGTAGAGGATAGTTTATACTAATGTATACTTTGACGACCTCGAATATATATCTTTTGACTGGAGTTGGTGTATTTTACCGAGATTTTAGGTCATAAGAAAAAACATCAAATTATTGAATATTCAATACCGGTTTCAATAACTTTATTGTCTTCCTCAGTTGATCTACGTGGACAAAAACAAAAAAGAGAGAATACAATATAATGCAAATATTGAATATATCAATTACTAATAAAGTTATAGCTATGGAGGCATTAGTTTTCAATACGCCCTCGTATTTTGGCAATAAGATAATTGTAAAGAATGAAAATTTGGAAGAATATTGGACAGACAGTAATATTTTTGCAGGACACAATAATTTATAAAATCCTTCTCGGGCCGGATAGAATTTCAGCACGGGCTGGATCTGGCCTGGTGTAAAATGTAATGTGATGTTCAAAACTCGGTCCTTAATTTTTTTTAATATATTCTAAATTTCAAAAAAAGTCAGACCGACAGACAGCAGATAGACAGACACATTAGGGACGTTGTAAGGGTTTTTTAGTGGTCATACCTACAAACCCTACAAATAATTATTGTCGCGATGGAAACCGTGAGATAGCGTGACATCGGACTTTGGAGATTTAACGGTTACCGTCCCTGCGGTGTTTATACAGAAGTGTACTCGTGTTTGTGTGCTGAGTGTCTGTGGTGGCATTCCTATGTAAGCTGACGCTGGCGATGCGACACTCCTGTACACATAAATTTTCAATCAATACAGGATTACCTGGCCCGTTTTACCTTTCCATTCCTTCACTAGAAAACCCTCGTCTCTTCACGCTGCGGTTTCTTGTCCGCTTTATTTGTTTATTTTCTTACACCCGTCTTACCACACCACCAAATATTCACACTGAAATATGTCGGACGGGAAACGTTAATAAGCCACACGTTGGTTAGTTTTTACTACATCACACGGAAATCTTTTTATACTAGCGTCGGCGAATCAACGCAGTTACGTCACACGACGTAACAAAAGACTGCATTGTCTGGAACAATGCAATCGTTTGTTACGTCGTTGGGTGGATGGTTGAATGAAATTTGGCTGATTTTGTTTCCGACATTTTTGTTTGGTGTTTACCTGTCAGTTGTAATTTCATAGTCATGTAGATCGGACGCAGGTAATTCATTGATTCAACATGCCGAGATAAATACAGGGTGTTAGGTAAATATCCGGCACAATTTAATAGACAGCATGGTGACGTAGAATGCAATCGATTTTTCCTTTGTCAATTTTCTCTAAAATGTGAATTTCGTCCAAAAATAAACAAACAAAAAGATGCCCCAAATTTTGAAAACCACTGACTATTTTTTATTTTTCATATTAATCTAGAAGTTGTGTAGTTACTAAAATTCGCTTGAAGATGAAGGCCTTCCGCTGCGTGATTCATCTTCAATCAACTCTCTTCCTTCTGAAAATGCCTTAAACCAACAAAAAACCTGGATCCTTGACAAAACACTGTCTTCGTAGACCTGCTGAAGTTTTGTAAAAGTTTACATTGCACTGTGCCGAAGTCTAAAGCAAAATCTGATAGCACACCGTAGCTCGAAATGAGTCACTCATTTTTAGAATGCACTAGAAAAAACTGTTTCACAAAAAAAAATCGCTACGGACAACATAATTACTCTAGCGAGTTTAAACTCGTACTGAATGCGTATTATTTGTTCACCTGTCGCCCCTCCAAGTCCCGCGTCCCAAATGTTGCCAGATCAAACACTATGTTGCCAGTCTGTTACTTAATTTACATATCTCGTAATATATTTTCTATCTAAGCGCAGTTTTGTCTGAAAAGGAGCCCGTAATTATCGTTTTTCGAATGGTGGAAACGAATTATTGTTCCACTCTATATGCCCCTGATCTTACCTACGAAAACCCAAAAAATTAAAGCCTGTAAGAAGTCAAGCACCTGAAAAATATAATCTAGGCACGAATATTACAAATGAAGTAACAAACTGAACTTTTATATATGACTGAGATAAAATGTAAAATTTTTAACTTTTCCTTGAATATTTTTCTTTTCCATTGAATACGGTCCTGCAATGCGGCTCCAGAGACTTTATTGAAAACTTTTCACGGTGAAATATAAGAAGACTGCAGTACTTGGGTCCATATTCAACATCCAAGAGTAAGAAGAGACTAGACCAATATCACACCACAACTTATCTCAACCATCTCAATATGAATTCATCTCCACAAATATGCCACTAAAATTAGTTTTCAGAAATGAAAATTGAACGTGTTTTGTTTTCATAGATATTTTATTTTAATCGAGGAAAATAATGGAAATATCTCAAGTGTCTAGGATAGGTAAATTATTGTTGTAATTATTGGAATTTTGTGGTTATTGTTTTGTGTTTTTTGAGTGGTTATTAGAGTTATCTATATTAAAATATTGGCGAGTTATCGACTGAATTCAACCGGAATTGAACAAAAATTATCAGATTTATATTGTTATGAAAACAAATTACATTACTTGTAAATGTTAGAATCAGTGGCGCACCCAGGGAGGGGGCCCGGAGGCCCGGGACCCCCTAAGAAGGAAGGAAATAAAAATAAAAACACACAAACACGCGAGAAATTTAAAAAAATTGATGTGAAGTGTGAATATTCACACATTTCAGGGTTTCGCAGGTATATAATAAGTGAAGGCGGTATGCTGAGTGTGTAGGACAAATTTTACTTTGTAGTAATCACGGCAAAATGAACGATATTTTTAAAATAATTTATCGTCTCTTAATCATATAATAAGATAATTATTAAATTTACGCTCTTAAAAATTAAATAAAACATTTGTAAAAATATAACTAGAATTTTGACAAAATAATTTCAACATAATAAAAATGCAAAAAAAAAAAACAGAAAAAATAAAATTCACTCCGTACTCGAACTCGAAACCCTTCGTTTACCAGCGAACTTTAGCTTACACCAGTGCTCTAACCAATAACGCTATCGTACGCCTTGCATGTGAGTGTCTTACATTGGTATAACTTTTGTACTTTGTGAACCAAAAACCACAAAAAATGCGTTATTTTCCGAAAACATAATCTGATCAAAAATTCCTGTTGTACTATTTCGGTTCACACCAATATACATTACTTAGAATTTTTTTTGATTTTTGGTTTAAACCATCTGGGCTACAGGGTGTGGGACAAAATTTTTTTTGCACAATTTTGTCAAAAATCGTCTCAAAATAATTTATTTTGCAAAAATAGTAATTTGATCGTTAATCCACGTACTAAGGGCTTTCCTTTGATACCCTACTCATAATTTAAAAAAAATATTTTTGTTTTCGATGATCACATATTTGTTTATATTTTTAGGGGGGTATGTTTTTTAGATGTTTTAGTATTTTTCCTATGTGCGGGTCAAAGAGTTGTATAAGCATGCCAAATTTCAACTCTCTAGGTTTAGCCGTTTGGCTACAATTTTTACCGAACAGACAGACAGACAGACAGACAGACAGACAGACAGACGACAAAATGACGGTATAAGGGTTTTTTGGTCATACCCACAAAACCCTAAAAATAGAGATAAGGACTTTTTTTTAGGTTCTCACTTGTATTTTAGAAGTGAAGACCTTTTTTTGTTAGGTCATCACTTGAAATTTAGAAGTGTGAACCTTCTTATGTACAATTTAAATATCTTTGTCTTCCGCCCCCCCCCCCACAAAATATCCTGGGTGCTCCACTGGTTAGAATTGTTAAAAATATAAATACCAGAGATACAAATTGATGTGAAGCGTGAATTTTCACACATTTCAGGGTTTCGCAGGTATTTAATAAGTGAATGATGATTAATTGGGATGCCAAAACAAATTTTATGTTAAAATATTTTTTTGTTAATTTTAATTTCAGTGCCTAATACCATTATTTAGGTAAATATGTGCAGTATTTTTTTTTTATATAGAAGATTTTGAAAAGTGTTATAAGTCATAAGCTCCGCCCCTCTGATTTCGTATACATTGAAACATAGAATTAAATTATAATTTCAACAATTCCCACTGATTATTAAATTTACGGTTTTAAAAATTAAATAC
The DNA here is from genome assembly GCA_963971575.1 of Liopterus haemorrhoidalis. Lineage (NCBI taxonomy): Eukaryota > Metazoa > Arthropoda > Insecta > Coleoptera > Dytiscidae > Liopterus > Liopterus haemorrhoidalis. Next base: position 64,607,769 of record OZ020613.1, read on the forward strand.
AACTTTTGCCAAAATATAATTAGAATTTTGAAAAAATAATTTAAACAATATAAAAATGCAAAAAAAAACAGAAAAAATAAAATTGTCTCCAGACCGGAACCGAACCTTGGTTTGCAACTTAGAAAGCGAAAAGGCTAACCATTACACCATTAAAGCGTACTGGTTTACTGGGTTACATAAGGTATTAAATATTTACATCGTCAACCAAAAAACACAAAAAATGCGTTATTTTCCGAAAACATAATCTGATCAAAAATTCCTGTTGTACTATTGCGGTTCACACCAATGTACATTACTCAGAATTTTTTCAGATTTTTAGTTAAAACCATCTGGGCTACAGGGTGTGGGACAAATTTTTTTTTGCACAATTTTGGCAAGAATCGCATCAAAATAATTTATTTTGCAAAAATAAGACAGACGACAAAATGACGGTATACTAGCGCCGGCGAATCTACGCAGTTACGTCACACGACGTAACAAACGACTGTATTGTCTGGAACAACGCAATCGCTTGTTACGTCGTGTGACGTAACTGCGTTGATTCGCCGACGCTACTATATAAGGGTTTTTTGCTTACATTGTCATGATGAAGAATGATGAGAAGTTTTTGGTTGTTTTTCTTGATTTTGTCGATGACTTCTGGCAAACAAATTGTTGTATACCATTCAGCATTAACTGTTCTCCGATCCTTTAAAGGAATGGTTGCAACATGTCCAGTACAACCGAAAAACAAGCGTTCTTGTCATTTTCTTGGAAGTGCTTCGTGAACGAACAACTTTTGTAGGTTTCGGTTCATTTCGGAAGACCCAAACAGTGGATTGTTGCTTAGTTTCCGGTTCATATGAATAAATCCAAGTTTCGTCACCTGTAACGATGTTGTATACGAATTTTCCAGTGAGTAGGTTGCATTTTTTTAGCATTCCCTTACACCAATCAACACGAGCCTTTTTTTGAACTTCGGTCAAATTATGTGGAATCCATCGGGAACATATCTTTTTCACAGCTAAATGTTCCTGCAAAATCGAATGTATTGCAGTCTGCGATATGCCAAAAGATCTTCAATCATTTTGCGCACAGCATCGATGTTTTTTGAATCACAACAGATTTTGGTCGACCTTCACGAGATTCATCACTGACGGACGAACGACCACGACGAAATTCTGCAAACCAATTGTAAACAGTCTTTTCTGATGGTGCTTCATTACCAAAAGTTGAACGAAGTGAATCTATGCCTTGTTGTTGAGTTAGGCCTTTACTAAAATCGTAAAAAATCATCCAACGAAAACCTTATATAAACGAGTAATATCCATTTTTTCACAAATTTGTTTTTTTTTAACGCTCACCGTCAACAAGTGAGCGTTAAGTTGCCACTTTTATAAGTTGCCACTAATTTCACAATAACAAATGTCAAATTTTACGAATATAGTAATGACACATTTCCATATTGCCATCAAGTGGTCGTTTGTAAAAACATAAAATGTAAACCTCGTATTACACTTATACATCATCATCATCACTGGCGCGACAGCTCGAAATGCTCCTGTTTCCAGGTTTCGTGACCATGTTTTCAATCTATGTACATTCAGGAGTAATATGGTCAGTATTACGTCCATGTTACGAATAGTCCGCCATTTGTGAATTTTGAAACCAACTATTTAGCTTCGTAAAATATTCTATATGTATTCGTTCTTATAATTCTGTTGTCTTAGATTTTAACTTCCTAATTACCTAAATTGATCATATTTACTGTCCGTCTTTGTAATTTTGAGCAAGATTTGTTAATGATGACATTATGTTAGGTTATCTAAAGGCATTCGATAACTACGGTGTCACTAATAGAATGCGAAAGCCAATGTGTTTATATGTCTGTCTCATTAAAACATCTCACTAGCTATAAGTTTAGAAAATTATGCACAATCCACAATAAACAGCGTATTAAATTTGGAGGTCTGAACGGTTTCACGTCTTACCATATGACAAACTTCTGGTGACAGTGAACAGTCCATAAGCTACAGTGCTGATTTAAGAGCTCTAAATGCGGCTTTACACTTATTAAATACCTATAAATCACTGAAATCTCTGAAAATTTCACCACTTCATTTTTTACTTGCCCGACCTTAATATATAAGGGGCAAGTATTGTAATCGCGAAAATTTTCGATGTCGAGATTTTGACTGATGACCACGTTTCATGGTCCAGGGAATCCAAAAAGTGCCGTCCGTATATGTGTGTGTCTGTGTGTGTGTCTGTGTGTATACACGATAACTCAAAAACGGTTCAACTTAGAGAATTCGTTCTGGTACTAAAACATTCTCCTATTAAATGGGAAGAACCCTATTGTTTTTTATGAAAATCGGTTGAGTAGAAATGGGAGTTTACTCGTGTCGATTTTAAGATTTTTGCGAATATTTAGCAACAGAAAAATATTTCGAAAACATTTATTGAACAAAAGTTACTATAAATGCAATAACTAATAACTTTTATTTGAGACGTTTTTTGACAAAACGAAAAATTTCGAAAAATTTTTGTAAAATTATTTTAAATTTTTCTCAATTTTTTCATACTTATATGTAACGTTTCCATGGTCATGATAATTAATTCGAAACTAGTAAAGCAAGCCTTGGACAAAAATTTGTATAGAACATAATTTGATGTATTTTTGAAGATTTATCTAAATATTTAAAAAAAAAAAAAAAAATTTTTTTTTTTTTTTTTGTAGGAGGGCAAATCTAGCGGAGGTTTCCTTTCGCCACTGGTTTAAAGATTGTAGAGATTCTATATAGTCCTGTGTACTTTTTCAGTTTTCACATTAAAATTTAACTAAATTTTGTAAATATATTCAACACTATTTTGAGTTTTTCTAAAGTAATTTATAATTTTAATATTTTCACCATGTTAAAAACTACACCACGTTTCACATAATCCTTTCATTTGTGAAACACTGCAAGATACATTATCTTTATTATTCTTTCATATTTTTTACACTCTACTTCCTACAATATTTCGTTTAGTTAAATTAATTATTCATTCAAAATCCTTAAATTAAAATTTAAATCACTTAAAATGAACAATACCGGGACAAACTTAACAAAAATAAGTAAAGATTTACACCAAAAACTTTATTATAAAAGTTAGTTTAAAGTTTTTATTATTAGGTACATATTGACATGGTTCATTGTTATTCTTGCTGATGAATTCGTAACGTAAGCTGTAAAGTAGAACGTAAGGTACCGCAAAAGTGTAAAAGAAAAACGTAAAAAAACATTAATGATTTTATTCGGACGGGTTTTCATATTTTATGAACAAACTCAAATTAACTTATCTTTAATACTTTATTTTCTTTCAAACTTTTCTGTTCTTTGCGAGACTTCATATTTAGAATATTAGCGCAGTTTTAATAACTTGTCAGGGTTGTTTTGTCATGTCAAGGGCTAAAGAGGCTGAGACAAATATGTAAGTTTTATAAATAAATAAAAATAATAAATACGTACATTAGGAAAGTTTTGTTGTTCGCTAGTATCTGAGAACACTTCTATGTCAATGGATGTAACATCCGCGAGCGGTTTCGTATATGAACTCTCCGCATTCGCTGGCTGGTTGCTATGATTATTGGGGGTAATACTGCGACTTTTCACGAAGCTTGATACGGTGCCAACACGTGTAAACACGCGAGACGAAATTGACGGTATTTCGTGCTATAAAGTGACAAAAATTTCGGAGAATGGTCGTAGCTCAGTTAGTTAATGTACTCAGGGTTCATTTCCCGGTACCGGCAAAAACACCTTATATTTTTTCGACCATTTCTCCCTCGGAAATAATAGGGCAACCACCGAGGTAAAAGCCTTAGTAAAATATCTCCAAAATAATTAGTGATTGGATAAAAATCATGCCGAAAAAGTGTTGACGTATTATTTGAACATTTCTATACAAAACTGTAAAAATATAAAAGTCATTTGAAACCCACAAATATATATAAAAAATTATACAAAATTGTTGTATGATATCTATTATTGTTATCGTTATTTTCTTGTAATCATCTGAAAAGTGTAGAAGCCAAATATGAGGCCGAAAAATATAGATGTAGCCTCTAATTTTATTAATATAGATTTAAGATTTATTATTTAATTTTTTTTTAATTTTGTTTATTTTTCATCGGTCTATTTCTGGAAAATGGAAACTTACTTGAAATTGCAATACATTTATTCAATACAAATGGAACATTAAAAAATATGTTTATAACGTTGTATAACGTTATTAAAAATAACGTTATAAAAAAACTTTTTATGAATTCTTATAGGTTATTATAACGTTATACAACGTTATAAAAATATCGTTATGTTATTATATTAGAAATTGTAGTTGAATCGTTATTTTAACTTTATCGGGTATCGTTACGTTACGTTATCTATCCATGGTTTTAACCAGTCATAACTACGTGATTTAACGAGCTCGACCACTACGTTGGCTATTTTATTATTCAATCGACTATTTAATAATTAGATTCGTTATACTGACTACAATGTTTTAAGTTATAATAAATGTGTATGTTAATAGGAACCTGGTCAGAAATGGGATTCGGACCAGTCAGAAAATAAAACAAAATTTATTAACTTCGCTAACGTTTAACTTTGTTTTTAATCTTTAACTTACCAGGTGTAGAAGTATGAAATGCGGATTTTTTTCAAACTTGCCGCGCAAACAGAATGTATAGTTCAAAGTTTCAACACATATGGCGTTTGTTAAGTTATCATTAAGTGTCAAATGCGTATAGGTTATAATTTGAAAAGTGATCATATAGTTTTGTTTTACTGTGTTAAAAATGTCAAATTTTGTGCCAAGTAAAGAGCATTCGCGGACAGTACTACTGTTTTGTTTTCATTTGAAAAAAACTGCTGCTGAATCATACCGACTGCTTCGAGAAGCTTATGGTGAATATGCTCCATCGCAAGATACGTGTGAACGATGGTTTCGGCGTTTCAAAGGTGGTGACTGTGATCTTACAGACAAAGAACATGGAAAACCTCCAAAAAAATATGAAGATACAAAATTGGAAACATTGCTACAGGAAGACGATAGTCAATCACAAAAACAACTAGCAGAGCAGTTAAGCGTTAGTCAACAAGCTGTTTCTAATCGCCTTCGGCAGATGGGTTCCACATGCATTGAATGAGAGGCAGATGGAAAAACGCAAAAAAAATTGTGAAATTTTGCTTGCACGATACAAAAGAAAGTCTTTTTTGCATCGTATCATTACTGACGATGAAAAATGGATTTATTTTGAAAATCCCAAACGCAAAAAATCATGGGTGAACCCAGGTTCACCATCCACATCAACTGCAAGATCGAATCGCTTTGGCAAAAAGACAATGCTCTGTACTTGATGGGACCAAAAGGGTGTGGTCTATTATGAATTGTTAAAACCTGGTGAAACAGTTAATACCCAACGCTACCAACAACAACTGATCGAATTGAACCATTCGCTGCTCATAAAACGACCAGAATATGAAAGAAGACAGCACAAGGTAATCTTTCTTCACGATAACGCTTCATCACATAAGCCAAAAGCAGTTTGCAACACATTGGAGGCACTCAAGTGGGAAGTGCTACCCCATGCCGCTTACTCACCAGACTTGGCCCCTTCAGATTACCACTTGTTCGCATCGATGGGTCACGCACTTGCCGAGCAGCACTTTTGTTCATATGAAAATGTGAAAGAATGGCTAGATGAATGGTTTGCGGGGAAAGGGGAAGAGTTCTACTGACGTGGTATTCACAAATTGCCTGAAAGATGGGAAAAATGTATAACTTCTAATGGAGCATACTTTGAATAAATAAACTTTTACTGTTCTTTTGAGTTTAATGTGTTTTATTTAAAAAAAAATCCTCATATCATACTTGTAGACCTTGTATATTTGATACGTTTTTACTTTTTAATAATTATTTTGTGTAAATTCCGACAATTTTGTAATGCTTGTTTTAACTACTTGACCAGTTGAATTTGAACATTATTATATCTTATACATGTAATCTTACTGTGTTATTAATTCCATATATCTTTGTAGCTCTGATGAAGATTTGATTTAAATCTAAACGTAAGCGAAGTTAATTTTGTTTTATTTTCTGACTGGTCCGAATCCCATTTCCTATCAACTATACTAACTTGCGGACGTAACTCATCTAATTCAATAAATTTGTATGATATGTGATTTAAACAAATATTTTGGAGATAGACCTACACGGGTCCTCCTGTCATGAGGGGACCCCTATCAAGAGGGCCCCCAGCTATCGCTTCATGAGCCTTTTGGTAAATACGGTCCTGTGCATAGCTACGAAATCATAAAATGTATTAAAATACATCAATTTTTTATTTTTCTTGTACTGTTGTTATTACTGAGATATTACATAATTTTGATGTAAAAATATATAATCAAAACAAAATATCGGGAGTAAATGAAGAAAGACGAGATCTGACATGTTGTTTTCGGTAATTTGATACCACACGCTATACATTTGTGCAAAATGGGTCGACGTGCATCTATATACAAACTTGAATATCTGCAACATTTCATAATAGAATTGCCTCCAGCTTATATTTTGTACATAAACAACCACTGATGATTATAAACAATTTATAATTGTATATCAAAGGCAGACTCATTATCGAGGTTATTATTTACAGTGCATAAGACACGTGATGAAAAACAATGGTTTGAATATTGAAAATACTAAAGGAACGAGTATTATATGCCAGTTGGGAAGACCAAAATGGTCTTTCAAAATGGCGGATGATAGTTTTTGGCTTTACAGTAGCGTGGGACCACTTATTAAAATAATTGTTATGGGTAAAAAAATTGATGTGAAGTATGAATTTTCACATATTTCAGGGTTTCGCAGGTATTTAGTAAGTAAATGATGATTATTTGGGATGCCAAATCAAATTTTATGTTATTATTATTATTTTTTTGTTAATTTTAATTCGAATGCCTAATACCATTATTTAGGTTTCTAAATATGTGCAGTATTTTTTTTTTTTATATATATACAGGGTGTTTGTTTGAAAATCTCCTTTACTTGTAAAGATACAAAAAATCTTCAGAACAAAAGTTAAACTAGACAAAAAGGCCCATCTAAAGGTTACTATAATAATTCTGAGGCACTTCCGGTTTCACCGGAAATGATGTCAACTTTTGATCTAGCATAGGGAATCGATAATTTTATATTTTTTTCCTAAAAGTACATTAATTAGCTTTACAATGACACCAAAAATCATGTTTTTATGTTAACCATTTCAAAATGGCGACCATTTACTTACAAAATAATAATCAACATAAGTTTTACAAAGTTGAACGTAGCAAGTTTTGAAAACAATAAAAAAATAAACAAGAGACATAAACCATAATTAGGTACAAATAACGACTTACATAATTTTTTTTTTTTTTTCAAACTAAAATAAGCAAAACAAACTATTAAACTCTTGTTATTTATAAAACATTTAATTGAAAAATTAAAATTTAAGTTATTTCATGTTATTTCATATAATAACTAGTTATAACAGTTTATTTTAGAGATATTTTGTTTCTTTTTTTATTGTTTTCAAAGCTTGCTACGTTCAACTTTGTAAAACTTATGTTGATTATTATTTTGTAAATAAATGGTTGCCATTTTGAAATGGTTAACATAAAAATATGACTTTTTGGTGTCATTGTAAAGCTAATTTAATGTACTTTTAGGAAAAAAATATAAAATTATCCATTCTCTATGCTAGACCAAAAGTTGACATCATTAACGGTGAAACCGGAAGTGCCTCAGAATTCTTATAGTAACCTTTAGATGGGCCTTTTTGTCTAGTTTAACTTTTGTTCTGAAGATTTTTTGTATCTTTACAAATAAAGGAGATTTTCGGGGTACCCCGTTTCAAACAAACACCCTTATAGCAAGGTTTATTAATATTTTGAAAATTGCGCCTATGGCTTCCATTGGTTGTTTTAAGCCATACCCCGTCCCTCTGATTTCGTGTATTAAATTTCATCAATATCTACTGGTTATTAAATTTACGCTTTTAAAAATTAAATGAAATTAAAAACATTTGACCAAATATAACTAGAATTTTGAAAAAATAATTTAAACAAAATAAAAATGGAAAAAAAAAAACAGAAAAAAAAATTGCCTTGAGAGCGGAGCGAACCTTAGTTTGCAAATTAGAACGCCAGCATGTTAGCCATTACACTATCAAAGCATGTTTATTCACTGTGTTAGATAAGTTATTAAATATTTTACCTAGTCAAGCAAAAAACACAAAAAATGCTTTATTTTCCGAAAACATAATCCAATCAAAAATTCCTGTTGTACTATTCCGGTTCACACAAATGTACATTACTTAGAATTTTTTCAGATTTTTAGTTTGAATCATCAACTCGTGCCAACTGTTGATGTCAAAAGCTTAAATATGAAGTTTCATAAAAATCCTTGTAGCCAAATTTGCTCTGCACGTGTACAGAGACAGACGGACAGACAGACAGACAGACAGACAGACGGACAAACAAACAGACAGACATCATGCTAAAAATAGTCAAATCGTTATGTAGGGACCTCAATTCCTGGAGATCCATCGAAATCTCGAAATGTCAAAATGGGTATAATCACAATATCTCCCTTATATATGTTGACGGTCGGTAAAAATGAAAAAAATCAGTCCGGTTACTTAATTTACACACCTCCGATGCAGAGCCGCAGTAAGGAAAACTTGCGCTAGGGGCAGAGCCGTATTTTGGCGCCCTTGGCAAATAAAAAAAAAGGTTCTCAGCTCTCAAAATTCAAGTGATAAGCAAAAAAAACAGGTTCCCACCTCTCAAAATGCAAATGACGAGCAAAAAAAATTGATGTGAAGTGTGAATATTCACACATTTCAGGGTTTCGCAGGTATATAATAAGTGAAGGCGGTATGCTGAGTGTGTAGGACAAATTTTACTTTGTAGTAATCACGGCAAAATGAACGATATTTTTAAAACAATTTATCGTCTGTTAATCATATAATAAGACTGGTTATTAAATTTACGCTCTTAAAAATTAAATAACTAGAATTTTGACAAAATAATTTCAACATAATAAAAATGCAAAAAAAAACAGAAAAAATAAAATTCACTCCGTACTCGAACTCGAAACCCTTCGTATTTTAGCTTACGACACCAGTGCTCTAACCCATTGCCCTATCGTACGCTTTGCGTGTGAGTGTCTTACATTGGTATAACTTTTGTACTTTGTGAACCAAAAATCACAAAAAAATGCGTTATTTTCCGAAAACATAATCTGATCAAAAATTCCTGTTGTACTATTTCGGTTCACACCAATATACATTACTTAGAATTTTTTTAGATTTTTAGTTTAAACCATCTGGGCTACAGGGTGTGGGATATTTTTTTTGCACAATTTTGTCAAAAATCGCATCATAATAATTTATTTTGCAAAAATAAAAATTTGATCGTTAATCCACGTACTAAGGGCTTTCATTTGATACCCTACTCAAAATTAAAAAAAAAAAAATTGTTTTCGATGAGCACATATTTGTTTATATTTTTGGGGGGGTATGTTTTTTAGATGTTTTAGTATTTTTCCTATGTGCGGGTCAAAGAGTTGTATAAGCATGCCAAATTTCAACTCTCTAGGTTTAGCCGTTTGGCTACAATTTTTACCGAACAGACAGACAGGCAGACAGACAGACAGACAGACGACAAAATGACGGTATAAGAGTTTTTTGGTCATACCTACAAAACCCTAAAAAAGGTTCCCACCTCTCAAAATGCAAATGACGAGCAAAAAAAAAATCCTCGCCTTCGCAATGGCGCCCCTTAGTCGAGCCCGTCAGCGCCCTTTTCCTTAGAGCGCCCAGGGCCGTCGCTCCCTTCGCCCCCCCCCCTACTGCGGCTCTACTCGTATGCTTATTAAATAAAAACTATTATCGCTTTCGAAGCAATTATGAACACTACTCATATATATTTATCTGTTTCAAAAGTTTGTTGATCTCTGACTTAGCCTATAGCAGACGAGATAAAGAAAATTTGTTTTTTAAAAATATATTGTTAAACCAGGATAATAGCTATTCACTTACATCCCGTGTAAATCCCTGAATTAATTCTCCCCTCTCCTAAATGTGGATTAAATCCACCGTTGGATAAAAGTCAAAAAGCATCTACATAATAGTAAAATCTCATTGATTATTACCTTGTTTCATTGTTAAAATCCGAGCACCAAACAATTACCTGTGTTATATATAGTGTTTATTTAATACACATCCCGAGTACGGTACGTTTACTTTACACCTTTACGTCTTTACGTTGTTACATACTTACGCTACGCTACGTATAGTACAGAGGAGTTACAGTGAAATATGCCCTACAGAGGACGTTAATAGACATTAGTTGATGCGGTACGAACGAGACAACACCCACAGTAAATACACACACATCAATATCTTTACTGCACATACACACTCACAAGACACATATATGTTTTGTAAATATGAACACATACACATGTAAACGCTTTATTACGTACTGGTAGAAATATATACACATTTTCACACCAATGCAGGTTTTGTAAATATGTGTTCATACATCTACAAGGTGTCTCAAAAGAAATTTTATATTTATTTAGCTTACTGCGTGAACGCAACGTATCCGAGGGGCGCGGGGGTTATGTCAATCGGTAGCCTGGCTCTTGGGAATTTAGTCGCTATGGAGCGTTTCTCGGGAGCAGACCGCGCGTTATGCGTGCGAGAGTTTTACAAAAACGGTGATTCGGCGACTGTAGCGCGTAGAAAATTCTGCAGTATTCGAGGTTTTCGCCACTTAAATGATGCGCCAAGCATTCCTCTCATTCGACATTAGGTTAAAAAGTTTGAAGAGACTGGTACAACGCTGAATAAATCAAAATCCGGGCGACCTAGGTCATCAAGAACGGTAGAAAACGTGGAGAATGTTAATCAGTCTGTTCGTGACAACCCGAACCTTTCAATTCGGAAGCGCGCAAGTGCTTTAAATGTGCATAGATCATCATTACATCGCATTATGCACAAAGACCTAAAGCTGCACCCCTACAAAATTCAATTGGTGCAAGAATTAAAGCCCCAAGATGCCAGTCAGAGGCTTAATTCTCAGGCAAATTGATCTCCCGGAGAGGTGACATAAATTGGCCTCCACGCAGTCCAGATTTAACCCCTATGGACTTTTTCCTATGGGGTTATCTTAAATCTAAAGTTTACGCCAATAAACCGACTTCACTGGCGCATTTGAAAGAAAATATCCGTCACGAAATGGCAGCCATCCCTGAGTCCACCTGCCGAGACGTCATAAGTAATTTTACTGTTCGATTAAATGAGTGCCGAGAACGCGAGGGTCTACATTTAGACGATATTATTTTTAAGAAATAAATCCCCAAAAAGTGTATTTTAATAATTAATAAACATTTTTTCTATATACGGCTTACTTTTTTTTTAATCGATCCACTAAATATAAAATTTCTTTTGAGACACCTTGTATATGCTTTATTAGACGCACAAACTTGCGTATCTATGCAATAAAAAAAATATTACTACATTTTAGATGGATCTGGTTAGTAACAAATAAAAAATAATCAATAAATACAAAAAATATACTGGTCTTTTTAGATAGTATTACCTTCTAAATTGCAGTAGGAAATGTTTAGGTGGAGAACAACGCATTAACAAAAATAAACGACAATATTTTTTCTTTGGCAAATAGCCGTTCGTTTGTGAAGATCGGACAGCACAGCTCAAACTTGCTCTTGCAGTCACATGATCATGATCTAACTGCTCGACTTAATGCAGACACCTTTATTTTGGACGTTTGCCATTGCTGATAGTACTAGGCTAGAATAGTACAATATAATGAGTATTAGTATCAAAAAGATATAATACTTCAAGAGTAATATAGAAAATTCGGACGTTTCGGAAACTACTCAACAATCTGTTTCCGTCTTCAGCGATCACGAGAAGTGATAAACATTTCAGTTTTCTTCGAGTTTTTATACCTAGTATTGTAAGAGTGGGAGCAGGTTATAGGTGCGTTGCTATTGGTTGGGTGGTTGGGATCAGGTATGGGTAGGGACGCGACTACCTGCTGAGGATTAACGACCGGATTAAGGTTGTTTGTCACATTATTGTGTGGTAATGAGTTGTTTGTTACTGGATTAGTGACTTGAGGATTAAGAGGATTGTTTTGAATAATGGAAAGCCAGAGTTGAGGAAATTCTATGCTGGCTTGGCTGACAGCATCTCCAGAGTTTTCGATCAAAGCAGACTCTTTCAATTTTCTCTTGAACTTGTTTTCCTCATACATTAAGGGTTTAGCATCTTTCCATTGGAAATGGTGTTCATTTTCCCAAGCATGTTCAGCCAGTTTGGAACTGTAAATTTCGCCCTGTTGAACTTTCTTCTTATGCTCGTTTACCCTAACATGTAGAGGTCTGCAAGTCTCGCCAATATATTGTTTCCCGCACTGGCAGGGAATAGAGTAGGCACAGTTTTTGTTTAGGACAGATTTGGGTTTTGTACATGATAGGATAGATCTTAAACTCGAACTACTTGGATATTATGCTTCTTTAGTATCTTACCAATTTTCTCAGATACTCCTTTATAGTAGGGCATAGAGACATATCTCACTTCGTCAGTTCTAGGTGTGTCATTTTTCTTATGATTGATAGCATCAGTAATAATTTTATGACTGTAGCCATTATCCTGTAAGGTGGAACGGATGTTCTTCAATTCAACTTTAAGAAGCTTTTTAGAAGAACAAATTACTTTGGCTCTATTAACTAGACTCAGTGCAACAGCTCTCATAGTGCTATTATGGTGGAATGAGTTGAAATTAAGATATTACCCTGTATGTGTTGGTTTTCTGTAGACCGTGGTTGCTAGAACCCCCTTGCCATTTCTGATTATCAATACATCTAGGAAAGGCAGTTGATTGCTAACTTCCAGTTCAACAGTAAACTTAATGTTAGTGTGTACTGAATTAGGTATTGATGGAATTCGTGGAGTTTATCTTTACCATGTGGCCATATGACAAAAGTATCATCGACGTATCTTAACCATGCTCGACTTAAGCAATTTAAATCACACAAACGAACATACCTTTTGAAAGATTAACAAAGCTTCTAAATATTCTCCAGAATATTTTAATTACAAAAATAAAAAACATTGAATTACAATTAAATGTATGAAAATGTAAGCATGTCTGTTGCAATGTGAATCCGTCTGGTTTGGAATGAACTCGTCAGACCAACATGCAGCTCGCTGGAGAGGCAGCTAGTATTTCATTAGATGTTATTCGCGATTAGTACCTCTATATATAACATCCTCTGACACGTGAAACATAGGTACAAGAACACTACATATTGCAGTGTCAAACACGGAATATGTGAATTGCATGGACAGAATTTAAACACAAAGAATAAACAAATGAATAGTTCAAGTTTGCTTAATTACAATGGAAGCAAATCGTTACGAAAACAAATCTTTCACGTGAAGATGAAAAACGCCGATGTAACGAATCACTTATAAAATAAACAGTGGAGCAGTCAGGATTTTATCTTGGGGAGGGCCTAATCAAAAATACAGATAAACTAATATGTAGACATTTATGATTTATTATATTACTAGGTTATTACCCGTCAACAATGACGGATTTATAATATAAAAATTTCAATTGTTTGTATGTGTATTTGGTTTTATTTTTTAACGTATCCTAATATCGACTCCAGTCTGCGAACAATGGGACAGGATATCACCAGTTAGTTAATAACGGGAGAGGGCGTCACCTGTCAGCCAATCAAGAAACAGGGTGTCCCCAGTTAGCCAATCACGAGAACTTTAGAAAAATTCACGTCATAATGTTACCGACACTACATACAGACACTGGCTAATTATATAGTTAGATTATGTAATCATTAACTTTTTAAGATGAGAAAACGATTCATTTTTACTTAGTACATTACATTTATATTGTTAAAACTAAAAATAATTTGAGATGTTAATTTATGCCTACGAAACCCTAGACATTTCTATATGTAATTATATTCGTAGAGAATAAATCTGCAAAATATTGTTCATACCAATTAAAGGATATAGGCTTGTCTAGAGTTTCTCGTTTATGCCTACGAAACCCAAAACATTTATAAATAAAATTTTATCCGCAGTTTCTTAGAGAATAAATCTGCAAAATATTGTTCATATCGGTCAAAGGAAACAGGAGTATCTACAGTCTCTTGTTTATGCCTACGAAACCCTAGATATTTATTTATGTAATTATATTTGTAGATTGTTATAGAATAAATGTGCAAAATATTTCTCATATCGGTCAAAGGAAACAGGAGTATCTAGAGTCTCTTGTTTATGGCTACGAAACCCTAGGCAGTTATGTATGTAATTATTTTCGTGGATTCTTAGAGAATAAATTTGCAAAATATTGTTTATATCGGTCAAAGGAAACAGGACTACCTAGAGTCTCTTGTTTATGCCTACGAAACTCTAGATATTTATGCATATAATTATATTTGTAGATTCTTAGAAAATAAATGTGAAAAATACTGTTCATATCGGTCAAAGGATATAGGAGTACCCTAGGGTTTTTTGTTTATGCCCACGAAACCCTATACATTTCTATAGGTTATTTTATCCGCAGATTTTTAAATAATAAATCAGCAAAATATTTTTCATATCGATCAAAGAATATAGAAGTGTCTACAGTTTCTTATTTATGCCTACGAAACTCTAGATATTTTTATACGATGTTTTATCCGCAGATTTTTAGAGATTAAATTTGCAAATGTTTTTCATATCGATCAAAGAATATAGGAGTGTCTAGAGTTTCTTATTTATGCCTACGAAACTCTAGATATTTCTATACGATGTTTTATCCGCAGATTTTTAGAGATTAAATTTGCAAATGTCTTTCATATCGATCAAAGAATATAGGAGTGTCTAGAGTTTCTATTTATATCTACGAAATCCTAGATATTTCTGTATGTTATTTTATCCGCAGATTCTTAGAGAATAAATCTGAAAAATATTGTTCATATTGGTCAAAGGATATAGGAGTCTCTTGTTTATGCCTACGAAATCCTAGGTATTTCTGTAAATAATTATATTTGTAGATTCTAAGAAAATAAATCTGCAAAATATTATTCATATTGGTCGAAGGATAAAGCAGTGTATATAGTTTCTTGTTTATGCCTACGAAACCCTAGACATTTCTATATGTAATTATATTCGTAGATTCTAAGAGAATATATCTGCAAAATACCTGTCAATCAAGTCAAACTGGGAACACCTTGTTTCCCAGTTAGCCAATCACGAGAACCTTAGAAAAAATGACGTCACAGTGTTACAGAATCACTAACATACGGTAGCTAATTATATATGTACGATTAATATATAAATGAAGGTCAGAAAATTTTACTTACCACTATATAAAAACAAAAATCTGTTACATTACTTGTGCAAAACCAGAACGACACAATTATTTTATGTGGTAGGAGGTACAGTTGATGAGACAAACAGTTTTTAGATTCCTTTGGTATTAGAATCATGAAACTTACCCGTGTGATAACTTTTATGGGACCTGGAATGTTAGTCATCGTCATTTGTGGGCAAGTACAGAGTCTGGTTGTAAACGTGATTTGGACAGATTTACTTTAGTTCGCCATTTATTGTATCAATCGTTTATAAGATTTAGATACATTTGAAGAATTGTTGAAGCTTCGGTAGGATCGTTTGTTGACAGTACAGCAACGAAATAAGCAAATGCAGCTATCGTAATGTCTTCTGCATCAGCTACGTCTGTAATATAAAGTAGGTAGAGGAATGGGCCAGGTACACTACCTTGTGGAACACCAGATTTTATGAGATAATAAACGGACAGGGCATCATTGTATTTAATAGAAGTTTCCATCAGAGAGAAATGTATAAATAAGCTGTTTGTTGATTCGTTCGTTTATCTTTGAACAGACTTCTTTAAAAACTGAACTTGTCTAGTAAGAGAGGAAGGCCTATTAAGGTATACGTACGCAGAACGTGTTGACGTGCAAGCGCTATTTGTATTGTTTACAGTAACAATTCATCTCGACTAAAAATGAAATTAAATCGTGAACATTTTCGAGCGATTATTTTTTACAACTTTCGAAGTGGATTAACCCAATAGTGCTTCGATGAACTTAATTCGACTTTTGGCGATGAAGCACCATCAAGGACTACTGTTTATCAATGGTTTTCCGACTTCAATCGTCGCCGTAGTTGGCTTAAAGCCGAATTTCGTGAAGGTCATCCAAAATCGGTTGTTGTTCCTGAAAACATTGATGCGGTGCGTGAACTGATACTGCAAGATCTTCATATGACTTATCGTGAGATTGAGGTCTCCTTGGGCATTAGTGGGTCCAGCATACATTCACTATTGCATAAACATTTGGCCGTTAAAAAGATTTGTTCGCATTGGATTCCATATAATTTGACAATCGCAGTGAAAAAAACCTTAATCGGAGTGGAAAAAGTGCTTCGAAAATTGGTTTAAACGCATGCAAAACTGTAATGATTTTCATGGAGAATATTTTGAAAAACAATAAAGCCACTTTTGTTGATAAATAATTGTTTTTGATCTCAGATCCCAAAATATAAAAGGCAATCCTTGTATATAAATTTGTACAAAAATGTGTCATTTAGGCCCGGTTTTTCCACCTTCAGATAAAGTTCCAGGTAACTATCTGACAGATAAGGTTATTTGTAACTTCATCTGCTGAGTAAATGTCATCCCTTCTTTCTATACAAATGTATCTATGGGATAGTTATTTAACGTATAATGAGACTGACGTATTGGATTCACTGACTGGTATTTACATTTATTCAGCAGATGAAGTTACAAATAACCTTATCTGTCAGATAGTTACCTGGAACTTTATCTGAAGGTAGAAAGACCGGGCCTTAAAGTTATATTTTTGATGCGATAATGATATCTTTAATGTATTGGATGACTCTGGCTTCTATGTCGTTGTTGTTGGCTAAAAGGTCCTTTAGGGTTGTTGATAGGGAGTTGTTTGCTTTTTATGGTTGGTACTCTTGGTAATCTAGAAGGATGTGTTCCACGGTTAGGCGAGTGTTGCATGTACTGCACTGTGGCGGGTCGGTTCTTTGGAATATAAGTACGTGCATGTACATCATGTGCTCAAGTCTCAGTCTTGTTAGAATCACTTGCTTTCTTCTATTTGTACGAGATGCCCATATACCTACACTGTCTTTTATTTTGTGTAAGTGGTTATTGTGGTTATTGTGGTTATTTTGCTATGCTATTTTTCACTTTTCTTCAAGTTTTCTTCAGATGTAGCTCTTTAGGTTATAACTTGTTATGAGTGTGTCCATTATTTCTTCATTTATGGCTTCTTTGGCTAGATAGTCAGCTTGCTCATTGCCTTCGATTGCTATATGTGAAGGTATCCACATAAGCATGAGTTTCTGGCCCTCGCGAATGGCTTCTTGCACCGTTTTCTTAATTTTCGCAGCAACAAGATTGGTGGTATGTTCGTGTTGGACAGATAGGATTACATTGAGCGAGTCACAGTGTATGATATATGTGACCCTAGTTTCAGTGTTGGTGTTTATTCCTTTTGCTGCCTTTAGAAGACAATACAAGAAACAATACAATAGAATCCTCCAACGATACGATTATTATCCCTAACCAATTTAATGAACATTTTTCGACCATAGCTAAAACACTTATAGATAAAGTCCCCGTTTCTAACATTGCACCAGATTTTTTTCTTTCGAATAAAACTCCCAATACAATTTTTTCTTTCAAACCTGTCAGTGAGATCACGATTAGAGATGTTATAAGTTCTTTAAAGTATAGCAATACTCCTGACGTGAATGAACTGTCAGTAAAAATTCTAAAATCTGTAAAAGATCCCATTACTCCACCTCTTACAAGAGTAATAAACTCCTGCAACAGCTGTTTTCCTGACAAGCTTAAACTTGCCAAAGTTTTGCCACTTTTTAAGAAAGGAGATGTCGATGATGTTAATAATTATCGACCCATATCAATATTACCAGTCTTTTCAAAGATTTTTGAAAAGGTGTTGTACAAACAAATTGTGCAGTATTTTACAAGCAAAAATCTTTTCTCCAATAGTCAGTTTGGTTTTAGAAGTGATAAGAGCACTATAGATGCAGTTTTGGACTTTGTCGCGTATGTTTCGGATGCATTAGAATCAGGGAAATACTGTCTTAGTGTTTTTCTTGATTTAAGCAAGGCTTTTGACTGCATATCTCATGATATTTTATTAACCAAACTATCTTTTTATGGTTTTGAAGACAAGAGCCGTGCCATGCTTAAATCATACTTATCTAACCGGAAACAGTTTACCCAATTTAAAAGTAGCGTTTCTGAGTATCTTCCTTTACATTTTGGTATTCCCCAAGGTTCAGTTCTCGGACCGCTACTATTCTTAATATATGTTAACGACTTGCCTCTCGCTATGACATCTAAATCAATTCTTTACGCTGACGATAAAACATTACTAAATTGCAACCATGATCTAGAATCCCTTATTACGGAAAATGTTTCTCTGGTGAACAGTGCAAACTCTTGGTTGTCTAGCAATAGACTAATTTTAAATACAGATAAAACCCAGACCTTGCTACTGAGCACCAGAAAACATGATTTTGCCAATCCCCCTTTCGTTAAATTTCTTGGTATCCACGTTGATCCTTACCTTTGTTGGGATCAGCACGTGGATGTACTCAGTCGTAAACTGCGATCGACCGTGTATCTAGTAAGGAATCTGAAGCATGAAGTCAGCATAGATGTTGTATTGAAAGCCTATTTCTCCCTCTTTCAGTCCCACCTAACCTATGGGTTAATAATCTGGGGACATTCACCTGCAGCCAAAATAATTTTCAGCTTACAACGTAAAGTTGTAAGAATAATTGCCAGTGCTCCTTTTAGAGCGGATTGTCGAGATCTTTTTGTAAAGCTGAAAATAATGTCATTGCCTTCACTATTTATTTATTTGTGTCTATTGTTTGTACGCAAAAACTTGCACAATTATATCACTTTTAGTGAAACGCACGAGCACAACACGCGTTGTAAAAATAATATTCGTGGTAAGTGTTTGCGCTTAAATAAATCCAGGAATTGTTCAAATTACTTTGCTGTGAAATTTTATAATCTTTTACCAGAGACTATTACTACACTACCACTAGACAAATTCAAACTTAAACTTAAACACTTATTTATAAATAACCCATTGTACACAATTGATGAATTTAACAACGTTAATTTTGATGACCTTTTATGACTTTGTCTCTTAATATTGTATTGACTGACTGAAAGCAGTTCTTTGTATTTGTGATTTGGTCAATAAAACTATTATTATTATTAGTATTATTATTAAGACAAAAGGCTTCAGCAGAGAAAATGCTAGGTGGAATTTTGAGTTTTATCGTAGAACACAACAAGTACTGCGCCATTATTTTCTACTACTGAACCATCAGTGCTTCTTTAATTTGTATTTTTAAGTAAATGAGAACTTATTTTTATCTCAAGTTATACAGTTATATATATAATATATATAATCAGTGAAAATATTGTGAGAAATTATTTAAATTTTATTCAAACCCTCAAAATCTTATGAATATAAATAATTTAAAAAGTGGAAATATGTAACATATGAAAGAAATACATAAATGCAAATTGAGTAAATATTTGAGAATACGTGGTGTTTGTTAATATATGCGCATTCCGAATAAGCAAGGAGCGTCTGTGAACAGAGAGACAGACCCCCAGGCCAGGCTCTCCGAGCTCTCGCTCTCGCTCTCCCTCTCGGGTAGGTACATATGTAAAGTGTGCCCCATTATCCCAGCCGCACTGTCTCGGATATCTAATTATGTAAAGGTTAGAATCCATCCCGATGCTATTCATGTTACAATTATTACGTATTTACATTTATGACTGACGTTTCAGATTGTTCTACATACTACCAACATACTAAATGCATGTATGTGAAAACTATTATATGATTAGGGCAACCAAAAATAGGCTCTAGAAATAGTTATTTGTGGAGCAAGGCAGTGAAGTCGAGTTTTTTTTTTTTTATCAAGAATTGTGGATATAATTTTCCCAGACGTCAGCCGAGATAAACAATGTTAGCCGAGCTGTAGCAATGTTTTTGGCGCCCTTGGCAAATACTTAATAGCGCCCTCTTCATCTTTTTTCATTTTATTTAAGGAGGGCATCATTTTTAGGGTTTTGTAGGTATGACCAAAAAACCCTTATACCGTCAGTTTGTCGTCTGTCTGTCTGTCTGTCTGTCTGTCTGTTCGGTAAAAATTGTAGCCAAACGGCTAAACCTAGAGAGTTGAAATTTGGCATGCTTGTATAACTTTTTGACCCGCACATAGGAAAAATACTAAAACATCTAAAAAGCATATCACCCTACAAATATAAACAAATATGTGCTCATCAAAAAAAAATATATTTTTTTTAAATTCTGAGATACCAAATGAAAGCCCTTAGTACGCGGATTAACGATCAAAATTTTATTTTTGCAAAATAAATTATTTTCATGCGATTTTTGCCAAAATTGTGCATAAAAAATTTTGTCCCACACCCTGTAGCCCAGATGGTTTAAGCTAAAAATCTGAAAAAATTCTAAGTAATGTACATTGGTGTGAACCGAAATAGTACAACATGAATTTTTGATCAGATTATGTTTTCGGAAAATAACGCTTTTTTGTGTTTTTAACTAAAATATGTTAAATATTTAATGTGCTATGTAACACTCCAGATCAGTAACTCTTGTAGCTCAGTTGGTTTTGTGATGCACTTTGTAATTTGCAGAGCGAACGTTGCAGAGTTCGAATCCTGTTAATTTTATTTTTTTCTGTTTTTTTTTTGCATTTTTATTTTGTTTAAATTATTTTGTCAA
This sequence comes from Liopterus haemorrhoidalis, assembly GCA_963971575.1. Taxonomy (NCBI): domain Eukaryota; kingdom Metazoa; phylum Arthropoda; class Insecta; order Coleoptera; family Dytiscidae; genus Liopterus; species Liopterus haemorrhoidalis. The sequence continues at coordinate 64,628,754 of OZ020613.1, forward strand.
AATTCTAGTTATATTTTGGTAAATGTTGCATTTATTTTTTGAAATCGTAAATTTAATAACCAGTGGGCAGTGTTGAAATTAGAATTTAATTCTGTTTGACGAAATCAGAGGGCGGGACTTATGATATAAGCAACCAAAGGAAGCCATAGGCGCAATTTTAAAAATCTTACTGAACCTTGCTATATAAATAAAATACTGCACATATTTATAAACTTAAATAATGGTATTAGGCATTCGAATTAAAATTCATAAAAAAATATTTTGACAAAATTTGTTTTGGCATCCCAAATAATCATCATTCAGTTACTAAATACCTGCAAAACCCAGAAATGTGTGAAGATTCACACTTCACATAAATTTTTTTTATCACGAATTGTGGACATTATTTTCCCAGACGTCAGCCGAGGTAAACAATGTTAGCCGAGCTGTAGCAATGTTTTTGGCGCCCTTAGCAAATACTTAATAGCGCCGTCTTTATCTTTTTTCATTTTATTTAAGGAGGGCATCATTTTTATTTTAATAGACCGGTGAAAATACAAGTGAAGACCTAAAGAAAAAGGTCCTCATTTCTAAAATACAAGTGATGACCAACAAAAACCCTCGATGGTTCGCCAAATTTCGTACAAGGTAACTTAAAACCAAACAAACAAAAAAAAAAAAAAAAAACTGGCTCATCTATCACAGCAGAAATATACTGCAACCAAGTGGTTTAAAGAAAGCTATAGCTGTGTTCGATTTGCACATTTGCAGTTACTGTTTACTGCCGCGTTAATAAAATCTGTTCGTTTTGTTTCGCAGTAACTGCAAATCTGTTCGATTTGTCGTAATTTACTGCCAGTTTATGACGCTACTGCGAAAAAGTTACAGCTGCTTCTCTTGCGGATTATTTGTTACGGCAGTGTTTGTTTCCCTTTTGAGTTGGTACCATAGATAAAGAATAAATGGTTGGTACTTTGTTTTTGACTTTTTGACAGGAATATGGCTAGCATATTTGTTTTGATATTTATACTATATTCTTTGATGGCTTATTTTTTTAAATATCCTGGGACAATAGTTTCTACAAAATTTTTCAGTTTTTCTATCCTGGGGCATTTTGTAAACCTCGCAAATACAGTTCATAACTTCATCATCCGAACTAGAAAAATCTAAATCTGAATCAGATGATTCTGGATTTGATAATATTTCAAGATCCATTAAATATATCTAATATTTTTCACCCTTTCGACACTAGGCTGACCAGATTTTTTTCACAGAAAAATAGTATACTAAAAACAAAAAGGTTACACTCCAAAAATTCAAATAATGAGCAAAAAACAGAGGTCCTCATTCAAAAATACTAGTGACGAGCAAAAAAAAGGTCTTCACTCTCAAAATAGAAGTGATGAACAAAAAAAAAAACGGTCGTCACTTCTAAACTAGAAGTAATAAAAACAAGTGACCATCAAAAAAGAGTATATTCAGGTTGTTTTTTTATAAAAAGTAAGAGTATAGAAAATATTACTCAAAAAAGAGTATAATACTCTTAAAAAGGAGGACGTCTGGTCATCCTATTCGACACACAAGATAATCTCCGAACCAAATCGTAAAAAGATTCTTAACCTAAAAGTTATCTGACATTTAACATTTACGTCAGACGTACTTCTTATTCTTTACGTATAAACAAATCGAACAGAAAATTAAACTCGCTGTATGTTACCAGTTTTTAGTAGTAAACTGCTAACTGCAGCGTTTTACTGCTAGCGTTTAGCAGTATAACGTGAAGGTGCAAATCGAACATACCTATTGTATGTTATAAAAAATATCAAAAACTTTTTTTTTAAATTAATTTTGTTGAAAATGGAACGGTCGGAAATTCGCAATATTATGAAGTATGAGTTCTTACGTAGAACTATGACATCGCAGACCGCGCGAAACATTAATAGTATATTTGGTGTTACTACGCAGCAGACAATATCAAATTGGTTCGCCAAATTTCGTACAGGTAACTTTTAAAAAAACCTGGCTCATCGATCACAGCAGAAATATACTGCAACCAACTGGACGAAATGATGCAAAAACTTAAAGAAAAACAGCCTAGATTAGTCAACAGATCGACTCCTATCTTATTGCATGATAACGCTAGACCACACACTGCACAAATGACTGTGGCAAAACTACAGGAATTGGAGTTGGAACTTCTTCATCATACTCCATACTCACCAGACCTAACCACCACTGACTACCACTTCTTCCGCAATTTGGACAACTTTTTAATAGGAAAACAGTTTAATTCCGACAATGCTGTAAAACTGGCCTTCCAGGAATTCATTGACTCTCGTCCGCCAGGATTTTATACCACCGGCCTGAAATTTTTTAAATAATTATTTTAACAAACATTTTATCTTAACAAATAAATTATATTACATAACAAATTAATCAATTAATTAAACTTATTTTTTTATTTATTATTTGTTTAATTTTAATTTAATTTGCCTCACATCGGCCACTATTTTAGTAGTTTTTAGAAAGTTATGTTGCATTTATTTAATGTAAACATTGCATATATTTTAATGGAACCCTACAAAAACAAATGACAACAAGCATGGAATAGTTATTCCATAACAAGTGATGGAATGAAATACACGCAAAATGCATAAGAAGATAAGTGCTTTAGAATAACATTCCAACTCTTGTGTTAGAATAATAACTTTCTGTAGTCAAAATTGGTTTCAGAATTGGTAAATTCTATAGTGGTCGTGGGGAAAAGTATTTTGAAAAGCAATAAAATAGTTAGTTCCAAAAAAAATGTTTCTTTCTTAGTTTTTGTAAAAATAAAAGTAGCCCTCGTATTATAAATGAGGCTCTAAGCATAACATAAGAACACAAGCCTGTCTTTATACTGTTTTTTTTAAACAGATGAACAGTGAACCCTTTGTACTCCTCTCTATGAACATGTTATGCCTGTGCTATGTACTGAACAAGACTTTAAGCCTCGTCTTGCCACGTGTCCGGCTAATGTAGGTCAATCCCCCAATTATATACTGCATTTAAATATTTTCATAATTTAGCTGAACTACCATAATATGTTATGCTGCATAGATACGCAAGCAATAAAATTTTAAAATGATAATTTATTTAAATTTAATTACGTAATAAATATATTTTATTCAAATTAAAATAAACAATATTTAGCATTCAGTCACAATTATCTATAAAAATTATACAATAGAACGAACAACATAATATTTGGATGCTTTAATAAATACATAATATGTCCGCGAGTGCGTTCAGCGAACTGATAATTAATTCGCGTGAATGATATATTATCTGTCGTGACGTTCATGATGTTTCAGTTGCTCTTTATGCCTTATAAATAGTCGCAAAATGGCCGAATATCTGTTTATTACTGACACTGTCATGAAAATAAACATTGTTATTAGGTATTTTATGGTTAGGGACATTTTTTCATTAGTTACTGTAAAAATTTAACGTCTAAACAGTGTCCATTTACGATTTACTGATTGACATCTTTTAAAGTTACTTTTATTTAAGTTTGAAAAATTGTGAAGTGTGGATGTTCACATGTTTCAGGGTTTTGTAGGTATTTAATAAGTGTGAGAAGCCAACAGGATGATGGATGTCTAGGACAATATTTCTTCTATAATCACATCAAAATCAAAAGTTCTTTGATAATTCGTTATTTGAGTTCTAAGAGCTTTCATTTAAGTTTTAAGATAAATTTAAATGATAACATGATGAAAATGTAAACTACGAGTCCTGTAATTTTCTTAGGCCAAGGAAAAACCATTGTTGACGTCTAAACAAAAGAAAAATAGGTTGAAATGGGCAAGAGAACATAAAATATGGAATTGTGAAAAGTGGAACAGCGTGCAATGGAGCGATGAGTCTAGGTTTGAAGTCTGTGTAGGGGACAACCGGAGCAGAGTTGTTCGTCAGAAACATAAAGCATATCATCCCGATTGCTTGAAAAGGAAGGTGAAATTTCCAGCATCTGTCATGGTGTGGGGTTCAATGTCTGCAAGAGGTGTAGGAAAACTTCACTTTATCGATGGTATTGTTAACACAGCCAAATATTTAAGTATTTTAGAGGAGTCTCTGTTGCCAACTATGGAACATGCATTAATCTCTGGAGAGGATTTTACTTTTCAACAAGACGGAGCCGCTTGCCATACGTCAAAAAAATCTTTGAAATGGTTCCGTGATCATTCTATTCCACTTTTAGAGTGGGTTTCAAGTAGCCCAGACTTATCCCCCGTCGAGACACTTTGGCACGAAATGAAAAAACGATTGCGTATAACACCGGCTAGAACAATTCCAGAATTAAGACTAAAGCTTCAAGAAATATGGGATAATTTTATTCTTCGACAATGCCAAGACCTTGTAGATACTATGCCTAGAAGAATTAATGCCGTTATAAAAATGAATGGTGACGTTACCCAGTGGTAACTTCTGAAATAGGTTTTCAAGTTAATGGCTTTCCAATGGAAATATTATTTTTTTCTTATTAATTTACTTTAATAGTTGTAAATATTAATCGTAAATCTCTAAAATGTTTAATTGAAAATAAAATATTACCTAGATTTTATAAGCTATTCGCATTTTGTTAATTGAACACCAATAAGTAAAAATTTCGTAGCTGGGCCAACTGATAGTGGACAGGGCTCGTAATTGTTATTAATATTATTGTGTTTATTATACACTGCTCATGACGAGCCTTGATCTGTACTGATTTTTGGGAATAAAGTATTATTATAATTATTAATTTGAGAGCTGTTGTCGTAGCTTTATTCAAGGCAAAGGCTAAAATTTAGGTAATTGCGACCCACGACGTAAAAAAGGTTGCCTCTCTACTACGCATATGTTCATCCTAAGCTTACATTACCACATTTTGACCTATAAAATAAATCCTTATTTTTTCGTTTCACTTAACATTTTCCCGTTAAAAATAATTAAGAGGTAGTAATCTAAAAACAAATTGGATATTTGGAAAGTGGTGGTATCTAACTAATCTTCCTTGTAGCAGTATATCTCTAGGTAAAAAGCTACGAGTTAGGTAGAAGCTGTAGGCTGACGTGTCAAAGGGTGAAATTCGAGGCTGATTACCGGTCAGATCAACCGATATAAATCCACTCAGACCTTAGGAAACGAGAGTCTTCCAACGCGTCTCTAGCTGCAAGGCAGGGTGTCGCCTCTACTGGGAAAATAACAAAAAAACACTAGCGCATGGATCGTTTACCGATAGATTTCTATCAGATGAGATTATGGTAGTAAATGATTTTATAACGTTTGCGGATAGCTCGATTTATTTTCGTTTTAAACACATATGAGGTGGTTGTGTAATAGAAAATTTATATAAAGTTTTCATCAAGAAAGGTGTTTTAACTTATAAGCATCAAATGAAGTGGCCGATCTCGATAAATCACGCAGTTCTGACTGGGTAAAACAGTCTTAATTGTGAGGTTGCTGGTTTAAGGCCCCGTTGGTGATATTATTTGGGCGAGAATAATATGTTTACATTACTTCCGCCAACGGAGTGGCCGAGCGCATTAAGTCGTGCGGTTTTAGACTGTTAGAAACAGGCGTGACTGGGCGGCCGGTGGTTCGAGCCTGCTTCGTTGGTGATATTATTCGGGCGAGAATAATATGTTTACATTACTCTCATTTTCACAATCATTCACCCCTCATCCAGGTGTAGAAATAGGCCGATGTAAAATAAATATAATTTTAAAAAACTCTTGATAATAGTTCCATAACTTAATACATACCGTATACTTAAAGATAAAGATGGGACAAAAAGGTTTCACTGTTCTAAACATTTGTTCCTAATAAACAGAACAAAGAGAGCGTGATTTTTAAAGTTTTGTACGTATGATCACCAAAAATCCCTTATACTGTCACTCATGTGTTTATCTGTCTGTCTGTTTATCTATCTGTCTGTATATTTGTCTGTCTGTCTTTCTGTCTGTCTGTCTATCTGCCTCTCTGTCTATCTGTCTATCTGACTGTCTGTCTGTCTGTCTATGTGTACGGTAGAAATTGTACACTCTAAAAAAAGTAGTGTTAAAGGGACTTTAGTAGTGTCATGGTACACTAAAAAATTGATGAAGTGTGAATTTTCACACATTTCTGGGTTTTGCAGGTATTTAGTAACTGAATGATGATTATTTGGAATGCCAAAACAAATGTTATGTCAAAATATTTTTTTATCAATTTTAATTCGAGTGCCTAATACCATTATTTAAGATTCTAAATATGTGCAGAATTTTTTTATATAGCAAGGTTCATTAAGATTTTGAAAATTGCGCCTATGGCTTCCATTGGTTGCTTAAATCAAAAGCCCCGCCCTCTGATTTCGTCAAACAGAATTAAAATATAATTTCAACACTTCCCACTGGTTATTAAATTTACTCTTTTAAAAATTAAATGCAACATTTACCAAAATATAACTACAATTTTGACAAAATAATTTAAACAAAAAAAAATGCAAAAAAAACAGAAAAAATAAAATTAACAGGATTCGAACTTCGAGTTTACAAATTAATTTACATTATTAAGCGCACGACATGTTGTTGTTGTTATTGTTGTTGTTTTATTAAAAAATCCAGGCCAAATCTACTCACAAGAAAAATGTGTCCCTTAAAAGATTATTATTGAGTGTAAGGGGCACTTCATGAACTACAAACCTGGTGAACCATCTGTGTCGTATAACAATTTGTCTGTCTCAAATTCTAATACACTTTTTTGTATTATAAAACAATTTTTCATCATTTTTTGTTACTATAATAATGTAATTTTACGGTTCCATAGTACGTAACAACATTTTATCATATATATTTCATAGTATTTATTTTATTTTGTGATTTTGTGATTCTCAAGCCCATCTTTTATGTCATCCTTTGTCTCAGCTACTTCCTTTCACCATCCTGACAAGTTGGGTACGACAGTAGTATGGTGCGGTGCTGTACGATGCTGTATTTTCAACTCCGTTCAATTCCCCTGACCTAATTTAGGAGATTCCTTATTTCAGTGTTAAAGTCCTACTGTTTGAATCTTTCAATATAAGAGAAGAAATGTCAAGAACCGACAAGTCTTTTAATTAGTTTAAAAGAAAAATCTGTAACGTTCATTTAAATATTCCTGAGGTGAATTTTTAAGTAAGATCTTGTTTCTTTAAAGACCTATTTTACAATCTTTGACTACAAAGAATTTTAACTACTTTATTTATTTTTATTATCAAACGGGTTCAAAGACGCGTTATATCTTCGTGGAACCCAAGGCAAAGTTGTGTTTAAGAGCCTCATGTCAAGAAAAAAAAAAAGAAACTATTGAAGAACATTTTACAAATAATATTAATTAAACTCAAATTAAAAAATAGCTGTGGCCACCACAGGTCCGATCGCCATCACAAAGTACTTGTATAAAATACATTCTAGCAGCAGAGTAGAAATAACTTGGCCTAATATTTTCTAACAGAGATATTATTTATCATGACCATAAAAACGTTACATATAAGTATTAAAAATTAGATACTTGGAAAAATTTCGAAAAATTTTACAAAAATTTTTCGGAATTTTTCGTTTTATCAAAAAACGTCTCAAATAAAAGTTATTAGTTATTGTATTTATAGAAACTTTTGTAAAATAATTTTTTTCGAATTATTTTTCTGTTGCTAAATATTCGCAAAAATCTTAAAATCAACACGCGTAAACTCCCATTTCCAGTCAACCGATTTTTACCAAAAGTTGATCAACTTGTGCCATTGATGTCTAAAGCTTAAATATGCAGTTTCATAAAAATCCTTGTAGCCGAATTTGCTCTGCACGTGTACACAGACGGACAGACGGACGGACGGACGGACAGACGGACAGACGGACAGACGGACAGACGGACAGACGGACAGACGGACAGACGGACAGACGGACAGACGGACAGACGGACAGACGGACAGACGGACAGACGGACAGACGGACAGACGGACAGACGGACAGACGGACAGACGGACAGACGGACAGACGGACAGACGGACAGACGGACAGACGGACAGACGGACAGACGGACAGACGGACAGACGGACAGACGGACAGACGGACAGACGGACAGACGGACAGACGGACAGACGGACGGACGGACAGACGGACAGACAGACCGACAGACATCATGCTAAAAATAGTCAAAACGTTATGTAGGGACCTCAATTCGTGGAGATCGAAATCTCGAAATGTCAAAATCGGTATGATCACAATACCTCCCTTATAATATGTTGGCGGTCGGTAAAAATTGAAAATATAAAATCATATTCAAACCCTTATATAAAAAAAAAAAAAAAACAGTTAATAATAAGTTAGATGCTATTATTTTTGCGACTCTTTGCATTGTAACAAATCGGATAGTCCGTCCGGACAATGACAAACTTTCACAAACCATCCGTTTATTGTTCAAGTAGACCTTTCTTCTTAGAAATGCCTAGAAATGCCTTATAAAAACACCCGTCTTTCTGAAGACAAAAGCAGATAATTTTCGGCACATTCTAATTAAAATTCATAAAAAATATTTTGACATAAAATTAGTTTTGGCATCCCAAATAATCATCATTCAGTTACTAAATACCTGCGAAACCCTTAAATATGTGATAATTCACATTTCACATAAATTTTTTTAACACGCTTATAAGTTTTACAGTCCTATTATAACGCAACATTTTCTTAAAAGTCCATCGATCTTATTTGCTTTTAGTTATTAATCATATAAAATTCTACACCCTCAAAAATGCTAGTTATTCGCGACTGCAAATAACAGTGAGACATCTGGTGTTGACTGGCTAAATTAAACAGAAGCGTATATTTGGATAATATTTGTAGCGTGTTGTGCTGCAGTTTATGTGAATTAAGAAGTATTTTAAAATATAGTGACTTATATACAGTGCTTTTTTGCCGAAATATTGTTTGAACAGATAAATATTAAGAAAAAACTTCTGACATATACGCTTCTCGGCCGGCATTAGCTGTTGTATGCAGCGCCGCCAACGTTAGTTTCAGTCGCGAATTGGTGAATGTATGTGCACCATGCTAAAAATTCAAAAATAATATAAATATAATAACAATATATGCCCCAATTGATGGGGCCTACGGATGCAATATTATGTCAAAGTGCTTAAGGCCTACGACGATCCTAAAACGGCACTGTCTTTAAGCATCTTATGGAAATTCACTGTAAATTTTGTAACAGTGTTTATGATAGGACTAGGTACAACGTTTAGTTGTACATATCAATTATGAACAAGAGCATTTCAGACATTTAATCTTCAATAAATCTCCTTTTAATCTCACAATACACCCTAAAATCCAAATATTAATCTAAATCTCAATTAAATTATTAACATATGACTATATTAAATGATTAAAATTTCCGATTATCAATAAATATTTTATTAGTTTTTGATTACAATGTTATTTAGCACAACTATAATTAATTCACACTTAATACAGGGGGTTTACAATGGAAATTATTGCGTAATTACAGCCCTAAACGTTAAATGACCTTCAAATTTAACGTATTCATGTTAGAACTGACAGAAATGAGTACTTATCCGACGCTAATCGAAATTAAACGAATCGTTAATTCGAGTGGTGCTACAATTAAACAATTAACATAAAGGCTAAGGATCTGCCTTTATAACATTTGTTTTAAGGATCGTGTTCAGGATCATTGTTATGTACAGTGTGAGCGAAAATTCGTGTAAGTCACGTGAGAAGCTAGTTTTATTTTTTTCTGGAAATATAGTTTTCTAATGTTGGGCAGATGCTGTCATTTTATTAGCTTAAAGTCATCAGCTGTGTTCATATAATTTCTTATCTATATATATATATGTTAGCGAAAATATCATTATACAACATTTATCCTTATTAACGATCGTGGGGTGCTATATCGTTGCTAAGGCATATTGTTTTATGTAAATAGAATAGTATAAAATATATCATATGATGTGTGAGACGTATTAGTTGATCAATAAAATCATGTCTTATTATTCATAAAATACCTTTTTTATTAATATCAGAAGTGCGATTGGCCTATCACCCACAAGAAATATAAAAAAAGTGCTATATTAAAAATATTTTTTTTAATGCAACCATTATATTGGTGCAAAGAAATTGTCGTATAATATTGCAAAGGCTAATGTGAAGTTTTCAGTTAAAGGTGACGATTGAGAATCATATAAAGGTAGTATGAATTATGAACTAGATAATAAATTGGCAAATTTCAAGTTATTTTGTCAAAAATTATTTCAAGTGGTTTCTAAGGAAATGACACTTATTGGAATAAATATGAAATGTGACATTTGTTTGAAAAATTCAGAATCTTAACAAAGATCCCTAAAAATTGTCAGGATGAACGAGCGTTGCTTTGTTATTAACAAACACAATTTACGAAGGTAACTGGTTAGATTGATGATGACTAAAATGGTAAGAGGCATTTTATTGTTTTGGTTAAATCATATGGCACGTGTTAGCCATAATGTGTAAAAATTAGATTTGAGATTTTGTTTTTGATATTTGTGATTTAATATCTGCGTTATGATATTTGAGATTTGATAATTAAGATCTGAGTTTCGAGATTTTAGTTTTGAATTTGAGCGTTTATTGGAAAAGATAAATGACAGATCACTGGGATCGGATTGGCAGAATAAACTGATAAATGTAATTGCTAATGAGTTGAGAGAAAAGGTTGTTGAGTACCGCATCACATGCCGCTGCCAGTGGCATCAGTCCGGTAATAGCTCTGTAACCATGGTGGCAGATGGTGAGCTATGGCGACGGGCTGATGATGTTGATGATAAAAGAAACAAATAAACAGTCTCTGAGCTTGTTGTACTGTAGACAATCTGTAATGAAGGAAACTAATAGATAGTTATTGAGTATCTGAGCTTGTTGATCTAGTCACTGAGTTCGTGGTAGAGAAATGAAATGTAACGTATAGTCTCTAAGCTTTCAGATCATAAGTTATAGTATTCCTGGAGAGTTCTGTTTTAAATAAATATTTACTTTTATTAATTGACATTGGTGCATGGTTTATTTTGTGAAAGATCAATTCTGCGCCCAAATTGCTCTATTTACAGATTATGAATTAGGTGAAGAATTTGAAGATGCAGTAGAAGATGAATGGTGGACCAGCTCAAGAATGGAGTTCCTGGTACGCAGGATGCGGTTACTGGTACGCAAGATACAGCATGCTGTTGTTGGTATGGAGCAGACCACTGGTGATATGCAGGTTGTTGTTGCTGATAACAACAATGCTGTTAATGGTGTGAAGAATACAGTTGCGTCCCGAGAACGTTCCGCATGTCAGTCTGGCCGTGTTAGCGAAAATAGCATTATACAACATTTATCCTTATTAACGATCGTGGGGTGCTATATCGTTGCTAAGGCATATGGTTTTATGTAAATAGAATAGTATAAAATATATCATATGATGTGTGAGACGTATTAGTTGATCAATAAAATCATGTCTTATTATTCATAAAATACCTTTTTTATTAATATATATATATATATATATATATATATATATATATATATATATATATACATATATATATATATGATAAGCCCATTCCGAATCATTGCCTGGAAAATCATCACAATTTCAATTTTGATAATTTCAAAATATTAGACACGGAAGACAATTACCATAAAAGATTAATAAAAAAAATGTTCTACAGAAAAAATAATACGAACAATATCGTCATTCAACAAGACGTCGAGAATTTAAACAATTGCTACAATTATATTATAAACTTCATTAAAGATACTACACAGGCGTATATTCGTAGATTTTTAGAGCATAAATCTGCAAAATATTGTTCATATCGGTTAAAGGATATAGGCGTATCTAGAGTTTCTCTTTTATGCCTACGAAACTCTAATCCGCAGATTCTTAGAGAATAAATCTGCAAAATATTTTTTATATCAATCAAATGATATAGGAGTGTCTAGAGTTTCTTGTTTATGCCTACGAAACCCTAGACATTTCTGTATGTAATTATATTCGTAGATTATTAGATAATAAATCTGCAAAATACCTGTCAATTAAGAGACCTCAAGAGTCTCCAGTTAGCCAATCACGAGAACCTTAGGAAAAATTGACGTCACAATGTTACCCAGATCACATACATACACTTACTTGTCTCAATTTGTAATACGAAACTAGATCTGGTTACTTTAGTGACTGTTGTGGTGTAAACAGACTTTGGCGTATCCGTGTGAACCAATACTATGATAATATTATAAATGTATTGTCAATATACAACATAAACCAGTGGCGAAGGGAGACCTCCGCTAGACTTGCCCTCACATAAAAAAAATAATAATAAAAAAAAATACATATTTTTTTTTTTAATTTAAAAGAAGATTTAGGTAAATCTTCAAAAATACATCAAATTATGTCCTATACAAATTTTTGTCCAAGGCTTGGTTTACTAGTTACGAATTTTTTTAAATTTTAAATTTCAATAACTTCCGTTTCCGGTTTCGGATTTTAATAAAAAACAATAGAGTTCTTCCCAATTATTAGGAGAATTTTTTAGTACCAGAACGAACTCTTTAAGTTAAATCGTTTTTGAGTTATCGTGTATACACACAGACACACACACAGACACACACACACACAGACACACACACAGACACACAGACACACACACACATACGGACGGCACTTCGAAAATAGGTTTTTTGGATTCCCTGGACCATGAAACGTGGTCATCAGTCAAAATCTAGACATCGAAAATTTTCGCGATTACAATACTTGCCCCTTATATATTAAGGTCGAGCAAGTAAAAATGAACTTTACCTGTTAGTTACGTATTACAAAATGAGACAGATAATACTTATTTTAAAATAATTTAAAATAATGTTTAAATAATTCTATTTTTTTACATTGGAATAAATTTAAAATCTGCGAACATTTCAAATGAATTCTATTGATTTTCTACTCCAGCCTTAACCTAAATTTACGTCTGACAATAATTGCAGATTGACATCCGAAAATGAAGTGATTTTCTCCGAGATTGTTTCCTCGATGTTGCTTTCAGTTCAAAGTACCGTTCCACACACAGTGAAATTAAAAAAAAAATCCCCTAGGCATTTTCATATAACAATCTCTTTGTACTACATGACTTACATATAGACATATAATATAGCAACATAATACTAATAAGTTACGACAAGTTTTTAAGGTTTAAAGTTACAATTTTAATGAAGAAGTTGTTACACTGTAAGGGAGGTAATTTTGGTATTATTTCATAAATAAAATTTCATAAATAAATTCATTATAATCATTCAATTAGAGTAAAATATTTAATCTGTTAAACGATAAAAAAATAATCTATTGCTTAGAAAGGGCATTTAAGATAACAGTAGATTGTTTATTATTTTAACTTGACACTTTGTCAATGGAACATGAAAAGTGAATCGTAAATTATTGTGTTAAATAAATATACGTCAACCATAAGCACATAAATAATAATTAAATTCTGTCTGAGATATAAATATTCTGATTCGGCTATTTTCTAATGGGATATTTATCTGAGTTATCACAAATAAATTATGAATTTTAAGATAGTACAAGACAGACAATCAAGGGGTGTTAAATGACATTTAACAGTTGGGCGAAGTAAAGTGGGAAACAGAATGCACCGAGTTCTACGACGCTTTAACGGCGTACGTACGGCACCATCTGTCAGAAGAAAGTTAAAACCAAGCTGTCGTACGCAAGTGCACAGAATGGACAACGTTCTACGCCGTTGATACTGAATGTTCGTCAACTTCCAACTTTTGACGCTGTTGAACGTTGACGCAGAACACCTAACCTCAGTTTTTACTGAATAATAAAGTGTTTGTATGTATAAATAACTTGCATACAACATAAATAACATCATTCACAAGTCTTCATCATCCATTATACTTTTAATAAAAGAAAGCGCACGTATAAATACAGATATAGGTTGTCAAGTGACACTTGACGGCGTTAAAAATTATTGCATTGTGTTCAGGCGAAATTTCTCAACGGCGCTACGCAACGCTGTCTCAAATGACGCCGCGCTGACGCTGTAGCGCGCTGTGCATTCTGTTCCAGGCTTAAGCATTTTTCCAGGGTGGCCGCGTTTTAAGGAGTTGAGCTTAAACCGTCGTAAAGTTAAGTCATGTTTTGGAGTTGGTTTTTAAGAGTCATGGATTAGAGACATTTAGGGTGTTCGGTTAGACTAGTAAAATGTAACAAGTAATTCCGTATGAACGTTAGTGTAGTGCCCAGCTAAAGACATGTGAGATATAAATGTATTTAGAGGATGTCAGTCAGGACTGTGGTGTCCAGTGGTTAAATTAATGTTTGGTGTTAAGTGTGTCTAGTGTGTGTGACTGTGTTTTTGGATTTAGCTGTATCGACGTAATTGTAAGTCTAGTGTAATCATGTAAATATTTAAACCGTAATCGTAATTAAAGTAGATTAGTTAAATGTTGAGTTTGATTGAACAACCCTTAATCCTTCCAAGAATCATAGCAACCAGCTAGCGGACTAATAGGGGGGGTCCAGACTTGATCCGCTCGCAAGTCTTGGAACCCATAATGTGAGGGATGTACAGAGTAAGTACAAATGAAATAAATAAATCAGCTAATCGTGATATTTCATATATTATCATATCGTAGCTCCCCACAACACCTTGCGGCAATAATATTTTGGGTAAAAAGTGATCGACGATTTAAAGTATATAATGCTAATCAAAATGAGTGAAAAAAAAATATTGTGTGTGGTGTGGATCAAAAATATATGGACATATTTTTAATGAAAAATCCGATAAAAAAAATAACTTATCCACGCATGCAGAGGTTTCATTTCATCATCATTATCATCATTGACCTGAGAGCCAGATGTGGCCTGCTCTTTCCAGGTTTCATGACCATATTTTCAATTTGTATATAGGAGGTGTGTAAATTAAGAAACCGGACTGTCAACATACCGTTTAATCTGGCAACATTTGGGACGCGGGACTTGGAGTGGCGGCAGGTGAACATGTGATACGCCTTCAGTAAAAGTTTGAACTCTCAAGAGTAATTTTTTTGTCCGTAGCGATTTTTTCGTGAAACAGTTTTTTCTAGTGCGTTCTAAAAATGAGTGGCATTCATTTCAAGTAACGGTGTGCTATCAGGTTTTGCTTCAGACTTGGGAACAGTGCAACGAAAACTTTTGCAAAACTTGAGCAGGCCTACGGAGACAGTGTTTTGTCAAGGACCCAGGTTTTTTGGTGGTTTAAAGCATTTTCAGAAGGAAGAGAGTTGATTGAAGATGAATCACTCAGCGGAAGGCCTTCATCTTCAAGAACCGATGAAATTGTCGACAGAATCCGGGATCTTGTGCGTTCAGATGGTCGGTTGACAGTCAGAATGATCGGGGAAGAGTTGAATTTGACTCACATTACCGTTCATCGGATTTTGACGAATTAATTGGTTAGTTAATTTGGCCAGTAAAAACATTCCTGTGGCTCCTCAGCCTCCTTATTCGCCTGACTTGAGTTCTTGTGACTTTTTCCTCTTCCCAAGATTGAAAAATCACCTCAAGGAACGTCATTTTGGGACACTCGAAAACATTCAAACGTCCGTAACCGACCAGCTGAAAGCTATTCCAGTATCCGAGTTCCAGCACTGCTATCAGGATTGGAATAACCGTCTCCAGAGCTGTGTAGCTTCTCAAGGAAGTTATTTTGAGGGAGAAAATATTGAATTGTAATACTATTCGAATAAAAAAAAAATAAAAATTCAGTCCGGTTACTTAATTTACACAGCTCGTATGTTCCAAATTCCAATGATGACTAAAAAAAAGTTCATACGCTCTAAAATTCAATTATATTCTTTAAAAACACTAAAACCAAATGTTTTTTTAGTTCTTCGGGGGGGGGGGGTCTGCGTGACAGTCAGTCATTTTGGACCACTCTGCAGTATCAATCAACATTGAAATTTAATGTTATACATTATCTTTAATAATAAAATAGTTGTGCACTGGGTAATCTAATATAAACCACCCTGTATATTGATCCTTAGAGTATTGTTTCATGTATCTGTCTCATTCTTTAAATGAATAGCCTATATTTTTCCACAATAAAAACAACATCATTTAGAAAAATATAAAGTTTTCCGTAAAATACAGTTGACACAATAAAAAACGTGACAAAATATTTTTTTATAAGTACTCTACCACCAAAAATATGACCACTGTAAAGGCTGACATCGTTTTGCCGAGCAAACAAATAAAATACTTAAACTATCACCTGCGATACGGCTAATGACGGTAAGATATGGCATAAGGGCGAATGAGAGAAGAAAGAAGTGAGAAAAACCGACGAACCAAATGGAAAAGGGGAGAAGGAATGAGAAAGGTGTTCGAAATGGTATTACAGTTACAACATAATTCTAAGTATTGGACGCAACTGCTAAATTCCTTGATACTAATAGGCCTTTTGTTACAAAGACACGACAAGACTTACATAAATTTCATTTTGGCACTTCAATTTTAAAACTTAATGATTTTACAAAAGTTCTTATAAAGTCTGTTCAAAAAGGTTTGGTTCTAGATGACTTTGATGTTTATAAAATTACTATTTTCCGTTTAAACGATAGTATGCAGTACAGGAAAGAGTAGTTCTTTTTCATACTGTCTAATACAGGCATGTTCAATCTGCGGCCCGCGGGCCTGCTCAAACGTATTGCGTCATTTTGTCCGGCCCGCGATATCTATCCAAAATACCATTGAATCTGGCTCGTTAGTTTATCTTTGTTTTCAGAGATCAAATGTGGTTAAACGGTTAATGTTGATGTGCAACAAGCACCACTTTCTCTGCAAATGTAACTACTTGAGCTACAGGAGAACTCACATTAGAAGTCAAAAATGAAGAACATTTCAATAATTGAGTTTTATAAGACATATTTCCTAGACTTTCCGAAACTCTCAGCTTTTGCTCAAAAGAAAACTCTCTTTGGAAGTACAAATGTGAGCAGTTACTTTCTTGGTTGAAGTTTCTCGTTGAATCAAAAATAAGGATGCGCACCTAGGAAACACGTTGCGTGTTGCTACATCAGTTGTTTCCCTAAACATTGACAAACTTGTGAGCAATATGAAGTCCCAACCATCCCATTAAAATTAAATAAACATTGTGTTCTTATTTAACAATATTTATGCATTATAAGAGATTTTTATTTTTTTTTTTTTTGTGTTTTATGTTATGAACTTGAATATTTTTACCGACCGCCAACATATATAAGGGAGGTATTGTGATCATACCAATTTTGACGTTTCGAGATTTCGATGGATCTCCACGAATTGAGGTCCCTACATAACGTTTTGACTATTTTTAGCATGATGTCTGTTGGTCTGTCTGTCCGTCCGTCTGTCTGTCCGTCTGTCTGTCCGTCTGTCCGCCTATCTGTCCGTCTGTCTGTCCGTCTGTCCGTCTGTCTGTGTACACGTGCAGAGCAAATTCGGCTGAAAGGATTTTTATGAAACTTCATATTTAAGCTTCTGCCATTAATGGTACGAGTTGATCAACTTTTGGTAAAAATCGGTTGACTAAAAATGGGAGTCTACTCGTGTCGATTTTAAGATTTTTGCGAATATTTCACAACAGAAAAATATCTCGAAAAAATTTATTAAACAAAAGTTGCTATAAAAGCAATAACTAATAACTTTTATTTGAGACGTTTTTTGATAAAACGAAAAGTTTCGAATAATTTTTGTAAAATTTTTCGAAATATTTTCCAAGTCTCAATTTTTTCATATTTATATGTAACGTTTCCATGGTCATGATAAATAATATCTCTGTTAGAAAATATTAGGTCAAGTTATTTCTACTCTGCTGCTAGAATGTAATTTATATAAGTACTTTATGATGGCGGTCGGTCCTGTGGTGGCCATAGCTGATTTTTTTTGTATAATTTAGAAAATTTAGAATGTTTTTTTTTTTTTTTATAATGAAGACTCATTCAATTTCAGTGAGGTAATAAAAAAAAAACTGATGACTGAAATTTTTTTTTGGAACAAACTGTTTTATTGCTTTTCAAAATATTCGCCTTTAAGATTTATACACTTTTGTATGTGTTTAAACCAATTCTCGAAACATGTTTTCCATTCTGAAGTTGTATCTCAAAAACATGGTTTTCGAAGGTTTCAACAGCTTTTTGAGGTGATGAAAATTGCTGTTTACGCAGTTTTGGCAAGACTCAAACAGTGGATTGTTGCTTAGTTTCCGGCTCATATGAATAAATCCAAATTTCGTCACCTGTAACGATGTTGTATACGGATTTTGTATACGGATGTCTAGTTTGAATTTTTTTAGCATTCCCTTACACCAGGGATGAGCAACCTTTTTTTACTACGGGCCAACTAGAAATTTAAAATTTTCCTGCGGGCCGCATACGAAATTTATTAAAATATGAACACAAGATGATAAACACAAATTATCTATTTATTAACAAAATAACAAAATTATTTTAAAAAAATACACAAATGAAACATATAATAGAAATGCTAGGTATAAAAAAACAGTCAAAGATAATTATTATGTAATCTAATATATTTTGTAATTTAATGGCCTTTTTTGAAATTTGATAGATAAAAGCTTTGACGGGCCGCACGAAAAAGTTTGCCGGGCCGCATGCGTCCCGCGGGCCGCGGGTTGCTCATCCCTGCCTTACACCAATCAACACGATCCTTTTTTGAGCTTTGGTCAAATTATGCGGAATCCATCGGGAACACATCTTTTTCGCAGTTAAATGTTCATGCAAAATCGAATGTATTGCCAGTCTGCGATATTCCAAAGGATGCCTCTATCTCATGGTAAGTCACATGCCGATCTTCTTCAATCATTTTGCGCACAGCATCAATATTTTTTTGAATCACAATCGATTTTGGTCGACCTTCAAGAAATTCATCACAGACGGACGCACGACCACGGCGAAATTCTGCAAACCAATTGTAAACAGTCTTTTCTGATGGTGCTTCATTACCAAAAGCTGAACGAAGCGAATCTATGCATTGTTGTTGAGTTAGGCCTTTACTAAAATTGTAAAAAATCATCCAACGGAAACCTTCACGAGTAATATCCATTTTTTCACAAACTTGTTTTTAAACGCACAACAAACTACTCGGTCAATTTATAAACTGCCACTGATTTCACAATGACAAATGTCATATTTTACGTAGGTATATAGTAATGACACAATTCAATATTGCCATCTAGTGGTTGTTTGTAAAAATATAAAAGGTAACCCTTGTATAAAACCAAAAATCAGCAAGAAACTAGCTTCAACCTTGCAGAGTCTTGGAGTAGAGAATTGGAAGAAAAACTACCAGTCGTCTTACATCTGGTAATGGATATCAAATCTTCGACCGTAACAAGGTTTGGTCAATAATTGTTAACTAAACTGTCGCAAGACCACAGAATTGAAAAAGATAAAATCGAGACTCTATACTCCTCTGGTCGCCAGACTACTTTTTGCATCATTCTATTAAATTTAAGTTTTTACAATTTCACATCACCATTTATCACATATGATATATTGTGGTTTTTAGTAGTTTTTATTATATAAAATCATTTTAGGGTCCTTTTATAATAATGGATTTAGGAAAACTTGAAATGTGACAGTATACAATTGCATTTACAACATAACAAGGTAGTAAATATATCATCTTAGCGCTGGTTGACGCGGTGTTCTAGTTTTCAGTTGACAAGTGCAAGTGTCGCAGAACAAACCAGAGAATCCGCGATACCGAGAATTGTTCAGGCTTGTACAGGTATTGATCTGAACCGTGCAGCATAGGGCAACGGATGCTGGACTAGAAACATATGCCATGCTGATAAAACATATACCTATTAGAAAAAAATTATGTTAGGTGTCAATTTCCACACCTTTCAAACAGTGGCGAATTAAGTTGCTTTGGTAGATATCTATAATAAGAACTTCGTCATATAGTATATAACTGTGTCCAGTAAGACTAGTGATTTTGTGAAGCCTGATACAAGACATTAAAATTTAGGTCCTTCAAAAGTATCCAGTGATTTAAGATAGTTCTTCTTCTTCTCTTATACTTCTTCTTAAGCCTTTCATATCTATTACGAGGGTTACCTTTTATGTTTTTACAAACGACCCCTAGATGGCAATTTGACTTTTTTTATTGTAAAATCAGTGGCAGCTTATAAATTGACAGAGTTGTTTGTTGACAGCAGCGTTTAAAAAAACAATTTTGTGAAAAA
Source organism: Liopterus haemorrhoidalis (assembly GCA_963971575.1). Lineage (NCBI taxonomy): Eukaryota > Metazoa > Arthropoda > Insecta > Coleoptera > Dytiscidae > Liopterus > Liopterus haemorrhoidalis. The sequence goes on from OZ020613.1 coordinate 64,649,044, forward strand.
ATGGATATTACTTGTGAAGGTTTTCGTTGAATGATTTTTTACGATTTTAGTAAAGGCCTAACTCAACAACAATGCATAGATTCGCTTCGTCTAACTTTTGGTAATGAAGCACCATCAGAAAAGACTGTTTACAATTGGTTTGCAGAATTTCGTCGTGGTCGTGCGTCCGTCAGTGATGAATCTCGTGAAGGTCGACCAAAATCAGTTGTAATTAAAAAAAAACATCGATGCTGTGCGCAAAATGATAGAAGAAGATCGGCAAGTGAATTACCGTGAGATAAAGACATCCTTTGGCATATTACAGACTGCAATACATTCGATTTTGCAGGAACTTTTAGCAGTGAAAAAGATCTGTTCCCCGTGGATTCCGCATAATTTGAAGCTCAAAAAAAGGCTCTTGTTGCTTGGTATAAGGGAATGTTAAATTCAACCTATGCACTGCAAAATCCATATAGAACATCATTAGAGGTGACAAAACTTGGATTTTTTCATATGAACCGGAAACTAAGCAACAATCCACTTGGGTTTTCCAAGATGAACCGAAACCCAAAAAATGTAGAAAATGTGTAAAATTTACTATCTAGTTTTGTATAATGAAGCGTACACAAACATTAATTGAAAGGTAGGGGGCGGAACATGTTCGGTTGGACAGGGGTTAGGTCAGGTAAAGTTTGGTTACCAAACAAATCGAAATGTCAGTCGATAGGCCGCAAACCCGCAGGTTCATTAATATAAATTCGATAGTTGATTTATCTGGCGTCATCGGAATCACACTCACAACTTTGTTCATCACATCAGCAGAGCAGCCGAGTCACGTCAATAATATTTACTGAAAGATGAACTGAAAGAAAAATGAGCCCTAATGCCCTTTCGGATCACAAAGGATTACAAAAATTTTAACCGCAGTTCTTTATCTCGTGTAGATTTTGAGATACGGTCTATCGAAAATGAAATATTTAAAAATTTTGAAAACTATGTAGATCAAAAAGGCGTTAACTAATGACGACCAAATGTTTTATTTAACCCATTAATGGCTAAAGGTTCGTATACGCTACCTTTTAGAAATTATTTTTTTTTAAGGAAAGCAATTGTTTTATTTTTATTGCATAATTATTTTATAAGCATTACTGGGATACAATAGCTTCGTGAATATTTTATTTCGCAGTTTATTTAAAGAGTATATTTTTTTAAATATTTTTAAATTGGTCAATTTTTGAAGATTTTACTGATTTATAAAAGCAGGCATTTTCTATACACTCGTTGGTAATATAAACCAGTGGCGAAGGGAAACCTCCGCTAGACTTGCCATAAAAAAAATATTTAAAAAAAAATGTAAATTAAAAAAAAATAAATAAATATTTAGATAAATCTTCAAAAATAGATCAAATTATGTTCTATACAAATTTTTGTCCAAGGCTTGCTTTACTAGTTTCGAATTAATTATCATGACCATGGAAACGTTACATATAAGTATGAAAAAATTGAGAATTTTAAATAATTTTACAAAAAATTTTCGAAATTTTTCGTTTTATCAAAAAACGTCTCAAATAAAAGTTATTAGTTATTGCATTTATAGTAACTTTTGTTTAATAAATTTTTTCGAAATATTTTTCTGTTGCTAAATATTCGCAAAAATCTTAAAATCGACACGAGTAAACTCCCATTTCTAGTCAACCGATTTTCATAAAAAACAATAGGGTTCTTCCCATTTAATAGGAGAATTTTTTAGTACCAGAACGAACTCTTTAAGTTAAACCGTTTTTGAGTTATCGTGTATACACACAGACACACAGACACACACACATACATACGGACGGCACTTCGAAAATAGGTTTTTTGGATTCCCTGGACCATGAAACGTGGTCATCCATCAAAATCTCGACATCGAAAATTTTCGCGATTACAATACTTGCCCCTTATATATTAAGGTCGGGCAAGTAAAAAATATATATATATAGTCAAACCGTATGAGAACATTGTTATGAATTATCCTATTTTGAAAAAATATAAATTTTATCTGTCATGTTGCTGTGTACATCATTCAAATTTATGGGGTGCATATACGCACCTTTGGCCAAATCAGTGAAATGTACAGGCGTGATTCATCATCGACAAGTCTCATCTTGTCTTAGCCATTTAACCTATTGTTCATTTTTACTGTGTGTTCCTTCATAGTTCAGTATATGTATTTACAGAATAAGTATAGTGAAAATAAAAATTAGTTGTACAGCTGTCAAATGATAGTAAAATTTATTAATTGGTCACGACTAGCAGTTGCTCTTATGAAGGAACAGAGTAATGCAAATACTGATAGAGAAGCAACAAATTTAAACTATGGGCGTCCTTCAAAAAACAGTTTATCAGATGTCATCAGATTTGATAATATTGGCCATCTGATAAGAGGCATGAAATGAATGTAAAAAAAAATGCAGTTTGTGTAAGAGCAACTCCATTTATTTATGTGTAAAATGTAAAGTACATCTGTGCCCAGAATGTTTTGAAATGTTTCATTCCAAATAAGTTCATATTTCATTCATAAATAAAATAATTTGCTTATTACATGTTTACTTATATTTGATATTGTTCTTAGCCAAGGGTGCGTATACTCATCCTTATATTCCTGTAGAGTTAAGCATATATATTTTTTCAAAATGCAATAATTGTCTAAGTTGATATATTTTAATTAATTTGCATTGCAAGTTTTGTGAAAATTATTTTTTCTTAATAGCTTGGCCATTAATGGGTTAAATGAAAAATAATCTGTAGTTTTCAAAAATTTAAACCGCAAGTTCTTATATTTTATTGTTCATAAGTTACTGCACTGCTATGAGGAGTGGAAGAACCGTCACAAGCGCTGTGTGGCTTCCCAAGGAAGTTATTTTGAGGGAGACAATATTGAATTGCAATTTTATTCGAATAAGAAAAATTACAAAATCAGACCGTTCACTTAATTTACACACCTCATATAGTGGGCATATTCTGCAACTTTCCCCGGGCCTAATTTTATATCCAGTCCAATCCTGGTTAAATGGGACACCTGGTACATCAGTTTCAATGGTGACGCCTGAATATTTGTCTGTACGCAACCCGCTAAACAGTCATGTAAAGCTGGTCATTGATACATAACTTCTCCTTCCAAAATTCCTTAACTGTTCTCATCTAACTTTGATGTGATTTTCCGTTAAGTGATTTAATAACTATAGATAGGTATCGATTGGAAGTGAAGAAGAACTGAAAGTGGCGCTAAAGGAAAATATAAAGGAGCTCATAATAATATAAGAGAATGAGTTGAAAGAAAAATAAGGTAAGGGAGAAAAGGAAATGTTACGCCTTACGAATCGGAAACTAGAGGGCTAGAATTTTTATCATCCATCGTAAATATTGATGGTTCATATTCTGGAGTTTTGTAAGCTTCACCAGTGACTGTCAACAGGTGGCACCTCTTTCAATACCTACGTCAAAATATTAATGTTTGCGAATTTATAAAAAAGATTTAGAAGTTGATTTAAATTTTTGAAAATGTTAAAAAAAATTACTCAATATATTGTTATTTACTAGGTTATTACCCGTTAACAATGACGGATTTATAACACAAAAATTTCAATTGTTTGTATGTGTATTTGGTTTTATTTTTTAACGTATCTTAATTTCCTATAATTAACCAAAAAATACACCACCATGTCAGGTATTTTCGAAAAACAACATGACTCACTATGTAAGGAAAGAAATATTGAAAGAAAAGATGCAGAAAGGATGGTAAAGAACCAAGTTAATATAGACAAAAAAAATTTTTTTTAACCCGTAATTGTTGACTGGTTAAACAACCTAGTGTTATAATATTGAAATTAAAAATATGTACTCACTTTGGAAGATTTAGAACTAAGTCTTCTTTAAAAACCTCTGCACACTGTTTTAACACAAAACATTAAATTAACACTATTTTAATACTAACTTTTAATTATTTACACTACTTTTATACACTGTTTTATTAAGTTTTATTTGAAAAACGTTCAATTATTGCAAAAAATTGTTTCTAGCCGAGTATTTTTAACTTGTTTATGCCAAAAAATTTCGTTTATCACTGGAATTATTATAATAGGATTAACATGTGATTTTAAGAAAAAATGACGTCACAATGTTACCCAGATTTCATACAGGCACTTGCTAAATATATATGTACGATGATTTACAAAAATATTCATTCAAAAAGTATATCTAGGTCAAAATATTGAGTAATATAGGTTATTCCAAACGTTTAGGCGGAACTAAATGGAATTTAAATTTTCTCAAGTTGTAAGTAGCTTTTTTATATATATTGAAGCAGGCTTTTCCTAAACAAAATGATAAAAAGCTTCAATCAATTGGTAAAAGTTACTAGATTTGAAAATCTAGTTCCGCCTAAACCAAAGAAACCACCTATAGGCTATTCCAAACGTTTAGGCGGAACTAGATTTTGAAATCTAGCAATTTTTATTTATTAATTCGATGTTTAACATCGATGTTAACATCGGCGCCTTACTATCGATGTTGAAAATACATTGAAGGAAAAACATCAATGTTTCCGATACATCGATGTTTTCTTAATATTAAAAGAAGCTATTTATTTATATTATATAGGTTTTATTTAATAATGTAAAGATAAAATACGAAAAAAAGTAACTTATAATACACAAAAAGCATTTATTAGATTTTTAAATAGAAATATTCTTTTTTAATAGTAATTAATTTCACATTAACATTACCCAATATAATAATCCTAATTTGTTCCTACTATTTTTACATTTCTAAAATGAAATATTGCATTTTATTATAATACTAATATAGTAATTTTAATGTTAATTTTATATTATTTAACATAAAAATAACATACTGTCATACACTTTTTTTTTACTTTTTTAAATTGAAATACATATTACATTTTTTATAACACTAACATAGCGATCCTAATATTAATTTTACACTAATATTACAATATAATAATCCTAATAATAGTTTTATTAATAAATAATTTATAATTATATTTCCCAATACGGTAATTCCAGGGATTGGAGGAATAACAACTGGGAAAGTGTCAACAAGACTCAAAAAGCAACAAGTTTGTTGGCGTCGTTGGCCGTTGCATTGTTTGCAAAAATTAGAAGTTTCTTCTTATTTTTTTCTTATTCTGCTAGCTGCTAAAAATAATAAGAATTAACACTATTAGTATTGTTATGTCACAATAGATGCCGCTTAAATTTTGTATACTAATATTAATAAAAATTAAAATTTTAAGATTCCAACGCTCTAGCAGTAGTTTCTGAATTTCAAAGTTTAACCATCGACATCGGTAGTAGACATCGATGTTTTATCGATAATATCGCCATCTGAACATCGATGGTAAAAACATCGATGTTTTCGATACATCGATGTTTTCGATACATCGATGTTTTTTTCCCATCCCTAGTAGGGACCTCAATTCGTGGAGACCCATCGAAATCTCGAAATGTCAAAATCAGTATGATCACAATACCTCCCTTATATATGTTGGCGGACCAAAAAAATTAATCACATATTTATGTGTGTATTTAATATCGTATATATAAAACATATTATCCAAAATTTCTGTTCCTAAAATTCCAAGTTTTATTTTTAAACAACTTCCGATAGACAATATCTAAGTTTAAATTTCTGATTTTATGTTCTTTAATTTTATAGATTTCTGTTTTTCGGATGATTCCGGTCTCCATATATGTCCTACATTTTTTTTATGACTCATAAATTTATCATGTTGACTTTTTATTTAATTTATTATGTTCTCCCTTTACTCAGCTATTATCCTCGCCTATTACCTATTGCTATTTTATTTCATTCCGACGTTTTACGCATTTTTCTCCATGGGCCATTTGCTACATATGTGCCATTATATACCAGGGACCCTAACAATTTTATACTGAAATTTTTATTTGGGACATCATGGTTAACAGGACCCGAGGAACAGTGAAATAACGGTATTATTGCCAGTAGAATTCCGATTAAATATTGAATCTACGGGATGCGTTTCATAAAAAGATTACAGTATTTCGGAAAATTGGAAAAAATTATTTTAATATGCAAATTTTCTATCTCTCCCTTCAAGTCCAAAGTAAATGCTTTAGTATGGGGGTCTCGGAAACTATAAGGGATGTGACTTTGCTTAGATTAGGCAAAAGTTGACATTTGAGGGGATATTGAAAAGTAATCGGCCTAGGCAAGAGATGGCGCCACCAGTTTCAAATCAATATTGTTTTTCGTAAATCCTAACCTTCAAATTACTACTGTCAAGTTTTCAACTAGCTGCGTCATTTAGTTTGTGTTTGACAGTCATTGAAAGCGAACAGCTTTTGCATTTTCACAAAAATGTATAAAATTGAATATCGTGCAGTGATTATTGAGAATAAACATTACCTATAGAGACGCTGTTGTCGCGTACAAAATGGCGATTGGAATAGGATATTTTTGACATTTGCCATTTGATACACAACAATTCACATTGCAGTTAATCTTCTGTAGCGATTTTAAAGACATTTTATTAAAGTTTTCTTCACTTTAACACATGCAAACAATGCAATTAAATAAGCCACATCCAACAAAATCCTACTCTGTTAAGTTCCAAAATATTTCGCTAGGCGTCACTTCAGTTATAGTAGGATTGCTGATAGGTGACTGTTACATGTATGTATCAAGTAGTGCATTCATATAATAATCTAGTTACCATTTTTCAGCGATTTTAAAAATGTTTTTTATTATTTGTCTTAGCTGTCAGTGTCTGTTAATAATATTAATTAATAGACCTTTGGCAAATCTGGAATATTTTAATTCCGAAAAAGAGAACAATGGGCCACTTATTTCTCTATCTTGCGTCCATCAAAGAGTAGCAGCTGCCTTAAAGATTTCGGAATCAACAATTCGTAGAATTATAAAATGTAATAAATCTGAACTTCTCACTAACAAAATCACGAGAAAACGAAGGAAATTAAAATCTGAACTAGTTTATTTTATTGATACATTGGCACAAACGTATGGTCATGAAGTACTAAGATTACCTCCTTATCACTGGCAGTTTAACCCCATTGAACTAATTTGGGGTATAACAAAAAATTATTATGATAGACATATTGGTCAAAACGGATAGAGTGATAACGAAGTTTTGAAAATGTGGCAAGTAGCCTGTGATCAAAATAGTTGTGAAACTTGGGCAAAATCTGTTAAAAAAACTCGAAAATTTAATAAATGAATAGTGGGAAAGGGAAAGGATTGTTGATGATATTAATCCAAAAATAATAAATACAAGAAATGACAGCGATAGTTCAGATGACGACGATATCATGCATTACAGTGACTAATTTTTTTAAAATAAAAATAAACATTTAAATACAACTTGTAGCAATATATTATATGAATAATTATATTTTTACTTAATATTTTATTACTTTGTACTTAGGGGAAACATAAAAATTTAATTTAACTAAACAACAAATTATAATCCAAAAGTTAAGTATGAGTATAAGTTTTTCCTTATTTATAATTATTACCTTAAAATTAATAATTTTGTTTGTTTGAGTACTGCTGTGAATTTATTTTCGTGCTCTAATTAGTAAAGATATCTACGAATCATGCCGTTTCTTTCGAATGCTTTATTTTTTATTAAAATAATTTGGAAGGTTAGTTGTCAACTTGCGCCACTATACGTTACTATGGGTATGCAAATAATTATAATGATATAGACAGAGAAAGCATATAGTATTGTATATCGATACTTGTAGCAACGAACAGTCACCTATCAGCAATCCGACTATATTGTCAGTTCTCAATAAAGAGTTTCCTAGCCAAGTGGCTCACCATTGCTATCTTTGTTAATAATATAAATAGAGAGTCGGTTAAATGGACAAAGTTCGAGTATTTTTTGTAGGAAATATTATGACAGACTCAAAAATATTTGTGTATGTTACGTTAAATTTATGATTGGAAATCGAGAAGAGATTTTTAAAAAGATTAAATTTTATTCGACAATTATATTTTAAAGTATTACAACTAAGTACATAACTATATGAATGACTATCTAACAATGTAACTAACTATATGACTAACTATCTAACAAACTATATACTATAAACTATAACTATATCATTTTTCATGTTAACAACGTTTTTATATCTTTATGGGAATGTTGCTGCTGAGGCAGCAGGTCGGGTCCGGTGACTTCCTTGTGTTGTGCTGCATTGCACATAACTCCTCCCGGGCTACTTGAGGACTATGGGGGTAACGCCAAAGTTCGAGATTCTCACGGGCACTGGGGCTGTTGAACTTGGATCTTGTTGTACGTCTATGGGCTTCCTATTACGTTTCAATGTTATAATATAGGATGACTGAAACAGAAATTGAAATTAAAAGTACATAGAGTAAAATTACGTATACGTTGGCCTTGAAATCTAATTTTGAATCTGACATCTTTTTCAGCTCCTCCAAACTGTTTTTGGTACCCGATTAATTGTTGATACAAAAATCGATATTCGCACGTTAAAAATAGATTTCGGGTATCCTACCGACTGCGCCAAATTTATGATTGGAAATTGAGAATAGATTTTTAAAAATATTAAATTTTATTCGACAATTATATTTTAAAGTATTACAACTTACTACATTACTATATGAATGACTATCTAACAATGTAACTTACTATATGACTAACTATCTAACAAACTACACTCATATCTCGCTTTACGACCTAGATACGTTCCGGAAAAGTTGGCCGCAAAGCGAAAAGCCGTATAACGAATCAATTCCGAATTCTCAAAACCAAGATCATTTGCTAGGTTCAATATGGTTTGTCGAAGTTCAGAAATAGAATCAACTTAAGGATCATTAGTTTTTATTCTTTCTGGCCATATTTTTTTCACATTTATTATTTTTTTGGCCGTTTAACGAAACATTTTGGGCCGTATATCGAAAAAGTGCCATAATTAAAGAAGGCCGTTATAGCTAAAAGCCGTATAAAGAGCGGCCGTATAGCGAGGTATGAGTGTATATACTATATCATTTTTCATGTTAACAACGTTTTTATATCTTTATGGGAATATTGCTGCTGAGGCAGCAGGTCGGGTCCGGTGACTTCCTTGTGTTGTGCTGCATTGCACATAAAGCCTGGTTTATAATAGATATGTTATGGAACATAAGCATAAAAATTACACTACTCTCTTTGTTATGTTTATTACAAACAGATGTTTTGAAGGGTCAAATCTATTGTTTAATGCATATGCAGTTATGCTATGGGCTTATTATAAACCAGGCTTAACTCGTTGACCAGATATTTTGAAAATAGACATTTTTTTAAATAGAATACCCTGTATATTGTTAAGCCATTGGAATAAGGATTTTTGGTCTTTATAAAAAACTAAAAATGTTTATAATGATTTTTTTTTAATAACGGATATATCAATTTTACAAACTTATAAAAATAGTACGATTAAAAACTTACATATAATAAAAACAAAAGTAAGAAAAATAGTTTGTAGGCTTACTAACTTATTTTAACGTATTATCATGATATTCGAAAATAGCTGACCTCTTTACACCTTTCTATCATCACCTCCACATCTGTTCTACAGTACTAAATTACTTAGTCCTAATGTGTACCTAGGTTTATAATAGTTTTGTGCATTGAAGTACTTAGTATGTTCTATAATAGTTCTAAGTTACCTTATTAAACTTTCTCTATTAAATCACTATCTAACTAAAACACTATCTAACAATTATAAATCATATGAATATTAATATATTCATTGAATGTTCCATTATTAGTTATCTGACCGACAGGGGGCGTCAGGAAGCGTAGGACACTATTTCATTCAAGACAAACTAACAATCTGATTGCAGATGCTCGGATAGTAAGAATAAAATCACAATTAACCCTTCCTGGTACTATAGTAACGTTAGAAAAACATTTTTTTACAATCACAATACAAAGTAAGCTCTTGCGCTCTGCGAAAACAACGCAAAATTGACATTTACCGAAGATTATTACTTTGCACTTTAAAGTACAAAGTAAATAAATTCGTTCAGTATAACCTACAAATCGACCTGTCCTACGAAGATCGTCGTAACTCAATATTTTCATTTTTAGGGTTTTGTAGGTATGACCAAAAAACCCTTATACCGCCATTTTGTCGTCTGTCTGTCTGTTTATCTGTTCGGTAAAAATTGTAGCCAAACGGCTAAGCCTAGAGAGTTGATATTTGGCATGCTTATACAACTCTTTGAGCCGCACATAGGAAAAATATTAAAACATCTAAAAAACATATCCCTCTAAAAATATAAACAAATATATGCTCATCGAAAAAAAAATATTTTTTTTTACAATTCTGTGTAGGGCATCAAATGAAAGCCCTTGGTACGTGGATTAACGATCAAAATTTTATTTTTGCAAAATAAATTATTCTGAAGCGATTTTTGACAAAACTGTAGCCCAGATGGTTTAAACTAAAAATCTGAAAAAATTCTAAGTAATGTACATTGGTGTGAACCGGAATAGTGCAACAGGAATTTATTATGTTTTCGGAAAATAACGCATTTTTTGTGTTTTTTTGGTTGACGATATACAAAAGTTATAGTTAAGTAACACAATATATTAGAAGACGAATCCTGGTCTAATAGTTAGCTTGCTCGCTTGCTACGCAGCAAACCAGGGTTTGCTCCCGAGCAGAGGAGACAATATTATTTTTTGTTTTTTTCCATTTTTATTTTGTTTAAATTATTTTGTCAAAATTCTAGCTATTTTGGCAAATTTTGCAATTAATTTTTAAGAGTGTAAATTTAATAACCAGTTGGAATTGTTGGAATTATATTTTCATTCTATGTGTCATGTATACGAAACCAGAGGGGGGAGCATATGACATAAAACAACCAATGGAAGCCATAACCGCAATTTTCAAAATTTAATGAACCTTGCTATATAAAAAAAAAATAATGCACATATTTAGAAACCTAAATAATGGTATTAGGTATTCGAATTAAAATTGACAAAAAATAATATTTTTACATAAAATTTGTTTTTGAAGATCTTAGATTAACAGACGATAAATTATTTTAAAAATATCGCTCATTTTGCCGTGATTACTACAAAGTAAAATTTGTCCTACACACTCAGCATACCGCCTTCACTTATTATATACCTGCGAAACCCTGCAATGTGTGCAAATTCACACTTCACATCAATTTTTGTATATATGTTAAATATTAGAAAATCATGTAATCTTTCCATGAAAAAATCTTACAAAACTATATTTTTTGTAGCATAACGTACATTTTTGTGGGATATATATTTTTACGGCTCATATCGTCTTAAGTCGGGGTATTTTGGTTCAAACTGGTTTTTGAGGAAAATAATAAGCGAGAACTTAAAGAACCGAAACTGTATTTTTCGTTTTCGTTCCGTTGAGACAATAATGTATTTTTTCGTTCTGTATCCTTTATTTAATAAAATTTTCTGTCTGTAGTTCGGGTATATTTATCAAAACTTGTAGATTTCCAAATAATAAATGGAAGAAAATTACGATCTAAACAAACATTGGTTTAATAAATCTTTTGTAGCAATGAATGTTGTTATAAAGCTAATGATCTTGTTACCCTTTTCATAATATTTGTCATAATAATTCTTGGCGTCTCCTTGTCCTTCCTGATCCCAATTTAATCCATTAACTGTCAAAATATTATTACAAAACACTGCCCTGAAATCTTGGCTTCGTCCTGTATCATGCTGTTCACTTCCAGACCTAATTATACACCCCATAAATAATACAAGATCGCAAAATTGAAATTTAATAAATATAAATAAGATTTTTTATTAAAATTCTTTTGAGAGTTGAAAATATGAATTTTCATCATAGTTGAAAAATCGATTTAGTTCCGATAGCAATAATCTGAATGTAGAGAGTCAAGCCAATATGTATTTAGGGCAATAAGAGAACTTCAAACGCGGAATTACTACTTTCAGGAATTTGCCTGTTTACTCAGGTTTGGTTAGTTTTATCCCTCAGGTGGAATATAGGCGTTCCTCAAATAAGGATAACATCTATACTAATAAATAGGATGTTCCAAATAACTTGTTAAGCATATCTAGGAATAGTGATTGACTGTAATCTTAAATGGGATAAACATATTTATACATTGTATAACCGTTTATATGACGTTTAGTGGACTGGAAGATTGGAATAATTACGCCAATATTGAAGAAATGAGATTCTAAAGAGTGTAGCAACTACCGAGAAATCGCTCTTTTAACACTAAACCTTCCGAGACTTCATGTATACCTATCCCTACCACAGCGGGTCAAGTGACCCGTCTTTAAAATTTGATATATATTACTATGTATAGCGAAAAATATATCATTTAGCACAATTTGGTGAATGAATAAAACATGTTTTTTTAAATAACGATTCAAAATTGTTTATTTATTAAATTTAAAAAGTATAAAAATAATACATGGAAAAAAGTAAATATTCTTCAATTGTATCCTAAATAAATTGCTAACTTTATTCAAGTTCACCGCATATTTTGCAAATTATTGGGTGCTCGAAGGCACATTTTCCACACACATATTTGTTGCATTTGAAACAGATTTTTGTAGTTTTGTTTTCTTTGCAAAAACCTATTTGGCACCTTTTTCGAATTTGCGTACGAGAGTCCGAACTTGTATTTGTTGACGTTTTCTGTATAATTTCATTTTCTTCATGTTGCTCATGTTGAAAATTTTCGGCAATTTTTTCAGCTAATTGAAATAAAAATTGTTGTCTACAAATTTTTTTCTCCGGTTGTTTCTCTATATAAAACCCATGACTTGATTCCAGCCAAGTCAAGAATATTGAAGAAAATCTGCACAGGCCATCTTTGCGATTTCGACACGGAGTATTTTCTTGCCATTTGATCGGTCATGTCTACACCGTATTTAGTGCTATTATAGAATCTGATCGTTTCAGGAATACGCTTACCGTCTTTTTCGGTGCTTATAGATTTATGCTTTGAGCTTAGTAAAAGTACTTTTTTGTTTGGCTTACTTTTGTAAATTGTAAGTGAACAATTACTCGATTTATATAGTTTTGTTGAGAAGCGTGGCATACCATCCTTCGCCTGCTTGGCGAATTTTGGTAGTTCTCTTTTATTTCCGAGAATAGTTCCAACAATAGTGGTTCTTTTTCCTAATAATTTTGCAGCTAGTGATGTGCTCGTAAAGAAATTATCTGTAGTGACGCTTCTTCCGCATCCTGTTCCATTAGTTTGAGAACAACGAATTCCCCAAGCGGAGACAAAGCTCCTCTGTTTTCATCCTTTCCCAAATATGGAAATCCATTGATAATGCATTTGGTGCTGACGTCAGATGCTAGCCAGAATTTGATACCAAACTTATCCGGTTTGTTCGGCATATATTGTGTAAACCTACACCTCGCTTTGGTTGGGAAAAGCTGTTCATCGATAGTTACATGTTCTCCAGGCTTGAAACAATTTTGGCTAATCTTTGCATGGGTCAAATGACCCGTTGCGGTAGTTAGGGCAGATTACGTATATTTCTCGGTAAAAAAAATTAACAAGAAAGGAGTAAATATTAAAAAATACATTCTATGTATTTTTTAATAAAAGTAGTAAAGGCAAATGGCGATGTGATAATGTTATGTAAAAGAAATTCTGACAAAAAGTTTAAAATGGGTCATTTGACCCGTCGTGGTAGGTTTAATGTTAAGCACAGTTGGGAAGATCTTTGCTAGAATCATAGAAGAAAGGTTAAGAGGAAAATTAGAAAATACGCTGAAAGACAACCAGTATGGATTTAGGCCGAACAGAGGAGTTTTAGATCCAATATTTATGCTGCGACATACTAGCCAAAAAGCGCTTCGAGAAGACAGGGAGATACATCTATGCTTCATAGACCTGGAAAAAGCATACGATAGGATAATGAGAGAAGATGTTTGAAGAATACTCAGGTCAACAGGAATAGAGGAATACCTTGTAGCAGGAGTACAAAGCCTGTATGATGGGACAAAATGTTATGTACAGACCAACAACTGCAAGTTTAGGTATTTTGAGACAAAAATCGGCCTAAGGCAAGGGTGTATATTGAGTCCATTACTCTTCACAATAGTGCTCGATACAGCCATTAAGAACGCCAGAAAATAAGTAAAGAAATACCACATAGGGCAATGGAAAATGAAGCAAATTACCATCTCAGAGCTATGCTACGCAGACGACAAGGTTCTAATCGCTAGCAATGAAGAAAATCTGCAAGGTAACCTAGACATCTTCAGCAAGTGGCTTAGTAGAATAAAAGATCAGCTGCGAGAAAACAAAGAGTATGATCATCAGTGCAAAACCGGAAAAACATCATATTACATTAAACGGAAAAACACTCCAACCTCAAACAGAAAGATATAAATCTATATTTCTACCTACGTTCTAAAATATAGTAAAGAAAGATGTTGTAAATAAGAGGCTTGAAATTAAAAACTATTTATTAAAATCATATTCTTATCTAATGAGAAAGATTAACCTGGTGCGCTGCTTTTCAATTCTCGGCTCTATTTTTGTCAGCAGTATTCTTAAATCACCGCGATTAGCTATTTGCAGTCGGTTTCTTTTTTTGTTAATAGATTTGTGACCGCACTGAAACCATGTTCCACTAAATATGACAAAGGAAATACAATTAACAACTTTTGTATTATAGCCCATAACCCAGGATAAGCTGTAGAAATCTGCTTATTTATGCCTCCTTATTTTTATTCAACGCCTCCCAAATGCTCCCGAGGCTACTATCGCCCCCCCTGGATCGTTCCAGCGCCCCCTAGGGGGCGGTATTTCCCACTTTGAGAATCAGTGCTTTAGAGGATCGAAGAACAGTTAATGCTGAATGGTATGCAACGATTTGTTTGCCAGAAGTCATCGACAAAATCAGGAAAAACAACCAAAAACTTCGCATCCTTCTTCATCATGACAATGTAAGCTTCCAGACAGCACGTCAAACAATTTATTTGAAGGAGAAAAACATCGAATTAATGTCTCATTGCCCGTATTCACCTGATTTGTCCCCTAATGACTTTTTTGTTCTCCAATGTCAAACAAAAAATGCATGGACAAAGACATCACCTCAAGAAAGTGTTGAAGCCTTCGCGGACAGCTATTTTCATCACCTCAAAAAGATGCTGAAGCCTTCAAAAACTATGTTTTTGAAATACCAATTTCAGAGTGGAAAAATGTTTCGAGAATTCGTTTGAAAGCATGCAAAAGTGAATAAATCTTAAAGGGGAATATTTTGAAAAGCAATAAAACAGTTTGTTAAAAAAAAAATAGATATTTCCTCCAAATAAATTATAACGCTGCGCCTAGTTAAAATAGGGGATAGGTATGATTTTTTTATTATTTTTTATTATATTCCTCTTGTTGCATATAACATAAAAAACAGTTTTGCTTTTTTTTTTAATTTGAAGGCTTAAAAAATTATAAATGTATGTAGCGCGCGAAAACCACGTGTGACGTCATATCCTACATAAGTGCATTGCGTACAGACTACCCAGTGTACAGCGTACAGCCTACACAGTCTGTCGTGAACTTATTTGCTTGTATAACTATTATAGATTGTGTAAAGTTAGAGTGATTTTAATTAAAATAAAGTTTAATTCTATAAAAACAATTTATACATGTTTACCGAATTAAATTTTATATTAAAATATATAACCTATATTGCAGTATTTTAATTATGCCTCTAACGTTTTGTAACTTCATGTAAACAATGTAGTAAAATTCTGACATCTAAATTACATAAATATTTACATTTTACAGAGCTGCAGCGTTTATTGTTTACATAAAGTTATAGAATACATAAATGGTTTACTTACAAGTCTGTTTTGACACCACGTATTTCAGCACTGTAGTATTCATTATTTTTCATATATTCCATGAGCATAAAAGCATCAATGTTGGGTAAATTATCACTCTGAGCCCAAACAAAATCTTTCTCTGCCATTTTAATAATAAATGCGTGAAAAATTGTTTAAAACAAATACAAAACAATACAATATACACACGTAAAGATTATGTTGTAGTCTGGGCTATCTGGGGTTTGACGTCATGCTCAGTCGTATTTACAATATTTTAATTTAAAAATTTGGCTGTAATATTAATTAAAATGGGATTTTTGTTTTGTTAGGTGACATAACTAACATTAACATATCAAAAAAATGTAGTTTAAGGAAATACAAATTTTATGCGTATCCTCTATTAGACTGTAGTTAATTTAATACAAGATACACAAATCTTTAACAAGAAAAAGGAGGATTAATGTGATTGAAATTATTTAAGACTCGACTTTCTTCCAAAAAGATAGAAAACGATAAAAACAAATATATAAAGCGCAAGAGAATTAAACTTATTCTTATCTAACTAATTTCAAAATCAGTCCGTTCACGCAGAAGGCATTTATCTTGAAAGCCCTAAATCATCCTGATATAGGTGTATGTCCCACTTCCTGTGCGGGACATTTAAAACATGCCTCCCTTCCTATAATATGTCATAAAGCAGCGGGAGAACGGTGACACTACTGACATACTGACTCCCCATTCGCTCCGAGGAAGTTTCTATGGGCCGTGAATGATTTTATTTGTTCAAGGTACGAGTTTGAGCCTGCTCTCTCAGCGCTTCAGGAATTACTCAATAGATGGTGCAACCATGTGTGCTATTGTACCAGTTCACGAACTTGTTCTAGAGGAATAATTTGTATTGTTTTAACGATTTAAAGCACTGGATTTTAACCTACAATTTATTTTTATTGCATAAGAGTTTTTTAAGAGCCAAATGCGATTAACTTTACAATGTTAGATATTAACTTTGATTATTACCGTCTTTCACCGATTATTAGACGCAGGTTTTCCCCTATTTTGGTCTCTTTGAATTCACGGTTCGTATTATATTCTACGGTGTCTTATTATTGAAATACGGTGGCAGTCATATAAATAGACATAGCAGGCCCTATGCCTTATCACTGCCAAGATACTGCGGAGACGAAAGGGGGATTTACCCGTAGCAGTAAACAGGTTGCCTAATTTACATTTATTTTTTTCAGCTATCGCTAGGAAAAACGCCAATATCGGGTATATTTTCGTTTTGTTGTTCGTCAGCGTTTTTTTGTTGTATTATTTTTTTTATTTTACTATTGTACCTTTACATCATCTTTCAACTTTTAGTAATATTGCCGTAAATTCTATTTAAAAAGTTGTGAAATGTATTTCAAATACATAGTATTTTAAAAACTACCCAGCAAACATTTTTATCCGGACCAGTACTGGTAAAGCACATACTCGCCGGCATTGAAAGTAATGGGCCAGTGCTGGCATTTCGTACTGGGCCAGTACCCCGGTGTCCCGTGGCCCTTAGCTGGTCCATTGATGTATCAGTTGCTGGCCCAGCAACGGTAAAGTGCATTGAAAGTAATGGGCCAGTGCTGGCATTTCGCACTGGGCCAGTGCTGGCATTTCGCATTGGTCCAGTGCTGGCATTTTGCACTGGGCCAGTACCCCGGTGTCCCCGTGGCCGTTAGCTGGCCCATTGATGTATCAGTTGCTGGCCCAGCAACGGTAAAGTGCAAAATAATCGCATTAGTTGCAAGATTTATTTCTGACAGACTAGTGCTTATATTATACCCACTCTCTAGTGTTTCAAATGTAATATATGTGTACTTACCCAGTATTAAAATAAATTAATGGTTAGGTGCAAAATAAATACTTATTTGGCCATTTTCACCATCGTTGAATAAATTTATTTAACAAGTAAAGTTGACAATATCGCATCGGTTTTAAACTATTAATGAAGAAATTAACATTGCTGTCAATAGAATGATGCGATATTGTTAACTTAAGTTGTTAAATAAATTTATTCAACGATGGTAAAACTAGCCGATTGTAAATTGAATTAACAGTTATAATTTATTGATTTATTTATAAATATTAAATAAATATAATTTCAGGAATAACAGGAATTAGTTTATTTAATTTATTAATTTAATGAAGAATTTTAAGAAAATGGTTTTCTGCCATTTCGGTCAAACCAATTTCATCCTTAAGATAAGGGGTGACTAATAATTTTCGCCAATATTCGTCTTGTATTATCTACCACATCTTTTCCCCCTGACTTGAAGAGTGCCAACCTAAAGAAATCATACTTGTTAAAATAAATTCAATAAACAAATTTTATAAGCATTAATGCTATAAGCTGTTCACTTTTGTAAGAACAAACTAGATCTGGTTATTTTGGTGATTTTTATAGTGTATTACTGACTTTTAGAAACTTGGTTATATTGTAAAAAAAGCTTTACAGTTTTGGATTAAGTTTGTATTATTTTAGGTTAGTATTATATTTACAAAATATTTAAGATGTCACTATTCAAAATGAAATATGACAAATTATATTTTTTAAATGACATATTTATAATCTTGTATCCGATTTATTAATAATTGAAAATTTTATTACATGAAAAAAACTATGATTGAACTAAACTAAAAATTAAACAATTTAATATGAAATAGTTTGTGTAAACTACGTCCTTAAATCTAACAAAACACACACAAATCACAATAAAAAACTGTATAATGCTCACAATCAATAACTATTCAAATACACATCTTTAAAAACTGTTCACCAACACGTCCCAACTTGAACTCACAGAATATCACTTGTACCGACCCTCGAAGGCCACGCCATTAGGGTGTTTTATGACTAAGAACGGTCAGACTTTTCAAATTATTACATTCAAAAAAAGTTATAAACATAAGCACTGGCTCGCTAGAAATAACCTTGGATTAATACAAATAAGGAATGCTTATAAAATGCTGGTAAAGTACTTCGTATAGGCAGAGTGCGAAATACAAATGTGCAGTACATTATTAATACTGGCATTGCACTTACTTTTGGTGCCAGCAATGTACCAGCGTAAAAGCAGTTTGCCGGCGTTCGGCCGTTAGTTCAATGTTTGCTGGGTAAAGAGTAATGTTTAATTAAAATGTGTGTTTTAATTAAAAAAGGGCTGTGTTTCGAGGTTAAAACTGTTTATTAAAAAAAAAATATATATCTCCCTTACACTTAACAGAAAAATATTAAAAAAATCAGCTGTGGTCACTACAGGACCGACCGCCATCACAAAGTACTTGTATAAAATACATCCTAGCAGCAGAGTAGAAATAACTTGGCCTAATATTTTCTAACAGAGATATTATTTATCATGACCATGGAAACGTTACATATAAGTATGAAAAAATAGATACTAAAAATTTCGAAAAATGTTTCAAATTTTTTTCGTTTTATCAAAAAATGTCTCAAATAAAGTTGTTAGTTATTGCTTTTATAGCAACTTTTGTTTAATGATTTTTTTCTAAATATTTTTCTGTTGTTAAATATTCGCAAAAACCTTCAAATCGATACGAGTAAACTCCCATTTCTAGTTGACCAATTTTTACCAAAAGTTGACTAACTTGTGCCATTGATGTCAAAAGCTTAAATATGAAGTTTCATAAAAATCCTTTTAGCCGAATTTGCTCTGCACGTGTACACACACAGACAGACCGACGGACAGACAGACAGACAGACAGACAGACCGAGAGACATCATGCTAAAAATAATCTCAGAGATTCATCGAAATCTCGAAATGTCAAAATCGGTATGATCACAATACCTCCCTTATATATGTTGGCGGTCGGTAACAAATATTGTTTAAAGTAAGAAAACAAATCTTTTCTGTTTAATGATTTTTTTCAGTTATATGAATATATGGGAAGTTAGTCAAACTAGTCTGAGTTTCCCGGCCTATAATAGAACTTTCATACCCCTGATTTCATTTGTGTCAGAAATATAAAAATTCCAGGCAAAACCTATATTTCTCTTATAGAAGGGAACAATGTTCTGAAATCGATATTGGTGCCCCACAAGGATCGATTTTGGGTCCTTACCTCTTTTTAAATTACATAAACGATCTTCCCTTAGCAAAAATGCCATACTTTATGCGGATGATACTACAATCTTAACTCAGTCAACATCCTTAGGTGATATTGAACCCCAGACTAGCCCATACTTAAAAATACTTCTGACTGGTTGGTGAGAAACACGTTAACTTTAAACGAAAATAAAACTCAAAAGTTTCTGATCACCAACAGACCTCACTCGTTTGAAAATCCGGTTTCGGTGTGTTTTCTTAGAATCTGTTTAGACCAAAAGCTAAACTGGGAACCTTATATACCCAAAATTTGTGGCAAACTTTGCAGAATTATTTTTTAAATCAGAAACATCAGGACATCGATTTCAATTAATATATTAAAAATAGCTTATTTCGCACTGTTTGAATCACAAATATCTTATGCAATTTTGGCCTGGGGACATTTCTCCTTTTCCCCCAGAATCTTCTGACTTCAGCGTCGATTAATTAGAATAATAAGGGGTATTGTACAGAGCTGAATGTAAGCATTGCTTCGTAGAAACTACGCATAATGATTTTTCCAGCGCTGTACGCATATCATTGCCTGCTTTATACACACAGTCATCTTGGTGATTTTACTACTCATGGACATATCCATACAATAAGACCACAAAACTAGTCTATATTTATATTTTTTTTTTTGTTATTTTTTTTTTTTAATTTGTATATCTTATTATGTAATTGACTGACTGCAAAAACAACGATATGATGTACTGTAGTCAATAAACTTAGTATTTTTATTACTTCTAGGTGTAGATAATCGGAAAAAACTATAAAATTTCAATTCAATATTTTTTTCACAATTTTGTTATTTTTTTAACATTTTTCTCCTTTATAATCTCACTAATAAGTTCAAAGATCGAATAGTTAACAATCTTGCTGCCAACTTAACTCTAACAAAAACCCTAACAAGGTCGGTCGTTGTAAAAAGTAACCACAAAAAGCAGATCACACGTAGTATATCTCCACCTGAAACTCTCGGAGAATTAGATGGTTGGAGTCAAAGAATACGTGTCAAAAAAGGTTTTTTTAGTCTTTGTGTTTCTTTACTTTATCGCGGTTTGTTTTTAGCTCAATTTACCTCCAGTTTGACAGAGTAGCTTCATTAAGAAATGGGTAAGGAAATAGGATATAATATAATGATGATGATAATGATAACCAGTGGTGTGTACAGGGTGTATAAGATAAAGAGAACACGAATTGTTATGATGCTTTTGGAGACACTGAAATATGTAGTATTTTTAGTAGGCTAAAAATCTGTCCATTCTTGTGATATTGTCACAAAGGTTATTCTAGGTCAGGATTGCGACACCTAGATATTGTGACGGTCAGTTGTTTGATTAAAAAACTATTTGTTAGCATCTAGCATATGTTATAGCTCTGTCACTGAACAGTGCAGTTGGTCAATTTGCGTCATAATGTCAATGACAATCTTAGTGTTGTTTTTCAATTAATTATTTCGAATTTAATTTCTTACTTTGAAAAAGAGAAAGAAAACGGTGGGCCCTTGTTGCCAATTAATTTAAGAGAGGTAATGTATATTTTATTGTATTATACTGTTCAACTTTTAATTGTTTAAATATAAATTGCAGAGTCTCAGATGCACTAAAAGTAAGCATACGGGTTGATCATCAAATATCTGGCAAAATTCGAAATGGTGAGGTACCACGGAGTTACGAGCAAGATCAAAGCCAGTGACCGATGTGGATTCTTTTACCGAAACAACAATAAGAAATGTTATATACGAAATGTTCACCCCCCCCCCCCCCCCCGAAATAATAGAAGCGCATTTTTTTTAACTTATCAGTTAAGAAAATTACGATTTTTTCTGCTCATAAGTTTAAAAAATAATCTTAAATAAAATGTATTTTATATTCACTCACATAAACATTATCTGAACCGAAATAAACCGATATTTTTTTTCGGTTCAGTTCCGGTTTTCGTTCCGACAAAAAAAAGGTTTTTTCGGTTTTCGGTTCAGTTCCGGTTCGAAGCCCTGGTATATATTTTTATTATTTAATATTATTAGTATTTTTAATTATTATTTTTTAAAATTAAGGTGTAACAAGCCTATCTAATCTTGAAGAATATTAGTTTCAAGTGGATGAAAGATAACGAGAAACCTAAATTATATGAACCAGGTTTCGGGCACGAACAAAGTTTAAATATGTGGACCGAACCACTGCAGCAAGATACATCAAATACGTGGAACAGTACCGTACAACATACGAACAAAATTATTAAAGAATGGTGGGACAGAGAAGTGCTATTTGATAATGATGATGTTACACCATTGATAATAAATGTAAATGCTGACAGTAGTTCAGATGATGGATTCTCAGATAGTTAAGACTTTTTTCTTTGAGATATAAATTCACATATATTATATATAATAATGTAGTAAAATGGATATTTATATAAGTATTTCTATGTAATAATCAAAGACTGGGTAAAAATGTTTTTAATTATAATTTTTTTTAGTTTCTTAATTATAATCTTTAACTCATAGCCCTGCCTGTAGTTTTAATTTAGAAAATTCATTATAAATTCAATGATACGCACGCTCATGATACCAATTAAAAACATGTCTTTCCCTATCTTTGGTAATAATAAAGTAAATAAAATATTTACATTTCTACCAAAACTGTCAAAAACCATAACTTAATAAATTGAATTTATTTTAATCAAATTAAATCTGAAAACAATATATTGTTACACATTATTTAGTTTAAAAAAGTCATTTATCAATAGTCCTGTACAGCGGGTTGCGGATCATGGCGTACAAATATTACATTCGTTAAATAGATATCATGCAACCATACTAAACCTGACGTCACATTTTTTGTGACGTTTCAAGTGACACAACCTCACTGTTCCAGCGACTGAGCTATTCCTGATTACGTAATGCATACGCTGCATTTTCGTAATAAAGAAATAATTTTCATAACGAATGAATATCGGAACTAGGTCAATCAGTAGTATAAGTACATGGACATCGTACGGAATCCGGGCAGAGGAACCTAGCCAGTTCCTCTACAATTTGATATCGATTTTCAGCACTTTGCTCATTACAAGGTGTCATTTTGGTTTTTAGTTTATCTTGATCCCTATTTTTTTAACTCAGTTCCTGCAGAATTTAGAATGTATCCTGAAGGTAGTCTTACACGAAAACATTATCATTGGCGAATCTCAGGTGATTTAGCCTCACACCGTTAATTTGAATGCCCTTGTCTTCCTAGGCTTTTGAACAAGTATTCTAAAACTGCAGAAAAGTTTTGGGGAAAATTCCCGTATGGGTCTAATCTCTATAAATTTGAATGTTTTTGCTTCATAAACGATAAGATCTGTTCCACAATACGCGAGAAATTTGTTAGGGAATACAAAGAAAGGTTCAATTTCAAGAAGGTGATCCGTTAGAGATGATCCGCTAAAAAGTCTTGCCTTTTAAACCAGGTTAATTCATAAGCCAGTAAATTAAAATTGATGCATTAAACTTTAACATTTTCATTAATCCAACGCGTTCCTTTAGCATATCGCAATCAGAGGTTCAATATGAAATAAACACTTGGAAAATCCACTTAACCATTTAAGGTAATAAATAATTCTCATTGTAATCCTTGGTCTTACCGTGCCGAGTTCCGGTCTGGGTAGGCACGGACAGTTTGAACAGTGTTTAGCTAGGTTCACAGAACAAAAACCAGCGACAGCGACACGCTTTCCGAGCGACGTGAGTTTTGTGCGCGTTCACAGAATAAGCAATGTTGACATAAGCCCGCTCAGTTCAAAACTCTGTCAAAACAGTAAACACAGTATCCTGTGACAATAAATAAATAATTATGGACAGGCGAATGTTACAGCTTATTATTTATTATTGGGTGTGGAGAAGAAGGAAATGTATAAAACGAAGGCCAAGAAGGTAAGATACATATATGACATGTTTTTTTAATATTAATAAATTTTCCATTTTTATTTATTCGATTTACGATATTTACATGTACATATAAAATTTAACGCGGTAAAAAAAACTCTAACATAAACAATAACAGCTGATCGACAGATTCAAAACTTTAGGCGGTTGAGTGAGAAAAGAACTGTTTTAGAAAAAGACAGAGCATACTGTCGCTGAAAGTTAAACAAATTTTAACTTCTTGCGACTCGTATCTCAATTTCTGCGACAGCAAGGTCAAACGTTCTGATTGGTTCAATTCATATTTAGCGCGTGTCGCAGCCACCGATAATTATTCTGTGAAGCCGGCTTTTCTCGCAGTTCTTTCGAGACAACCACTGTTCTGCATCGCAGTGAATATAGCATCAATAAATTCGTTCCGGTCCGCATCTAGCTTGGTATTAAATCATTGCAACCGAGCGGCAGATCTCCGACATGGGAATGTTACATTTATTCACTACAGAGATGTATACAGATGAATTTTAAGGATCAAGAACTCTGTTGTTCTTGTGACTTTATAAAAACAACATTGTTGTTTTAATGCTTTTTATGAGATTTTGATAGATAAAGACAGATTTGTTTCCTGGTTTTTTAGTCTATAATATACAGTGTTGTAATAGATACATTTAAAAAAATATCTAGATACAGATACCTAAGAAAAAATGTATCTAGGTGCAGATTCAGATACAGAATTATAATTAATATCTAGATACAGTTATATGCCAAAAAAGTTTTGTATCTAGATACAGCTAGATAGTACTTTTGAAAAAAACACTGAAATATAAAAATACCATATTTTTTTCCAAACAGTATTATACAGACTGTTCAAAAATGACGGTGACGTCAAAAAAGCCCATTAAATTCAAGGTGAAACATTATTCTACGGAATAAATTTGTACTAAATAACGTATGTATTATGTTAGCCATATGTGCTAACGTATGAGCTGCGTATCTGTAAGACTAATACTTGTGGTGCGATTATGGTCCAACATGTAAATCTTACAGAATTTAAGGTTAAATGAATCTTTAACTTCGACTGTTAAATTATTTAAAATTTTGCTATTATGGTCAACTAAATTTAAATACTTCAGCTACAGAATTGTGACCTTGTTAGAGGCTAACTAAGTAACGTTCCCCTGAGCATCGTCTGTCTCTGTTTGTGCGCATTGAATAAAGAGAGAAAGCAATAATAAAGACATGTTAATTTAGTGTTTTTAGTGCTGGCTGTCAGAGCATATAACGTAATATAACCCAAAAATTAAAATCTTTATTTATTGAAGAAAAAACAAAAAAATACATAGCAAAATGAATTCAAAGTACATGATTTATTAAACCATGTTTAAAATATTTACCCAAAAATAATAAATAGTAAAAGTATAATTTTAAGATAAAAATGTATGTTCATAGGAAATTTTCATACAAAATAACACACATGGCTTAAGCGATTCGTAATGAGCCTTTTGCTTAAACTACTCTGGCTCATGCAATTAAAAATGGAGTTCCCCACAGCTTTTTGGTCAGAACCAGTTGCCAAAAAGTTGATACAGTCTGTTCCAAACGGTTAAGCGGAACTAAATGGGAATTTAGTTCTTTTAGGTTGTCACGAGAAGGGACCTTGCTTGGGATATTTCATTTTTCACGTTGGGATGTCAAAATTTAAAATTCCAACAATGAAACCATGGAAACGAATGACATATGTCAAAATTAAATATTTTTTTTAGATATTTTAATGACAAAAAAATAAATAAATGGGAAATTTGTATTAAGAATGACACAAAAAATCAAAATATAAAGAAAATGACATTTTAAAATGATATTAACCTTAACCTAAAAATGTTTATTGTAAGTATGATTTACAAAGCTTAAACAAAACGGCCGAAAGGCACGATTTAAACGATGAAAGTAACTAGATTGCAAAATCTAGTTCCGCTTAAGCGTTTGGAACAGATTGTAGTTCCTAACACTTTGAGATATAGTGGAAATTCGTCTTGCCTTGCAGGTTGTCCATTATGTAGTGGTTGCAAAATTTCGTAGCAAATAATTTCATTTGACAGCTGAAAAAAAAATCTAAAATTCTCATTAACCATTTCAAATTAATTTTCTGTGTCTCTTATAAATCTTCGTTCTATGCGAAGATTATTCCTAAAAATACATAGTACATATTTTCGATAGTTTATAATGTTTATAAATTTATCTTTTATTACTTGTTGTCATCTTCCTCGGCAATTAAATGAAATAAAACATGGATCAATTGCATTTTCTTGTAATTAAAAATGTTTAACTTTAAATACAATTTCGGGAAACGTCACAATATGATCCAGTGTAAAACACAACCTCAAATTTAGCGCTATGGAGAGATATATCTGGCTGTAGCTTAAAGAAAAATTTAAGGATTTATTTAACGTTAAATGGTGACCGTAATTGTACTTCACGCTAAAGCCTGTGACCTTCACATTTAAAGAGCTTAAATATTTAACTGAAATGACCATAATCGCACCATTAGTCTTATAGACACGCAGCTATGTTCTTGTTAAGAGGATGTTCCTTTCAATCAAATTTTAGCTCTAATTAAAGTGGAATTCGTGTAATGTCACGATCATTTTAGATCACTAATAAAAAATTACTGTTAAAAAATTTGTGATTATTATTATTATTTTTTTTTCATTCCATACAAATTTAATTTATAAACAAAAATTCAGTTGACATTCTCACGCTTACAAATTAAATTTATATGAACGTTTAATAATTTATTTAATTTTACGTCCTTTAGGAAACACACTTACTTATCTTACTGATTTCAATTAGGAAATGAACTTAATATCCACACTAGCATGGCCGGCCCTTGGGTGAGGCGGACTAGAGCCAGGCCTCAAGTGAAGAAATACCTCAAAAAAATTACCAAAGTGTATTTTCAATCACTGGATACTTTTGAAGGGCCTTAATTTGTCTTGCCCGATTCAAGCGAAGGAGTTGACACTTCAACTGGCCGACCAGGACGTTGCTCGTCAGTCACTGAGGTTCGACTATTTTTGAACTGTTCTACCCACAAAATTTCCACGATTCATACAACTTTCATACTGTAAAATCGGTTATGTTCCGTATAAGTCCACCACACATAACTCGTCAGACAGAACGTGTATGCTAGTTGGAATGAGATTTGGTTTTGACGAAGCGCCGCCCCTTTCTTTCAAAACGTTTATTATTAAAACTATTAACGTTTTTAAAGAAAAACTTGAATGATAAAATTTCAGTATTTATACGCTTTAAGTCACATTTAAATGGTTTAAATTAGATTTATACTATACATATTTTGAACAATATTAACATTATTAAAAGAGAGGATCCTCAAAAATATCAATATATTCTGACCTACCAGTTTTATGTCTGAAATAGAACATTCCGTTTTTCGTCGCATTCATAGGTGCTAAATTATGTAAATGTATTTAAACTGTATAAAGCATTTATATATCTTCACTATATACAAACAATCAATGATGAAACTAATTAGGTTAGGATTAGTTAGCAAAAATTTTAGACAGAAAAAACTTAAATTTGCTAGACGTATATAAACAGGTACTCAGAAGGAATTTTTACCTGTTTCCAATGAGATTTATAGGATACGTAATTTGAAGAACATTAACTTCATAAAGAGTTCCAAAATTATCAGTTACATATATTCGAACGTTCCTTGTGTTAAAAACCGTATTTTTCGGCCAACTACAGATGCATGAATGATTACTATTGGCTCCCCACTCTTACGACCATGCCTTCTCGTTTCTAACGTTATAATATAATTCATTCTAAGCAGACAAGCCTAGTTGCTGTGGACTAATACGGAACATTAACCGTAAAATCATCCGAGAAAAAATTTTAGCCGGTTTTTCACCTTCAGAAAGCAAAAACCAGATCACTGAACGTTGTTCAACTAATGTGGAAACTTCAAGCGGACACACCATCGTTAAATGAAATTTTGAGGTTATAAACAAAACAATTTTCATCCGTCAGGTGTTCTCAGTTCATCCCAGTGATGCCAACCTAAAGTCATGAAAGTGCCAAACTCCTACAAACCTTTTTTTTTTTCTACATTAATTTGTCTCTTTAATTATTGAATGTCTCGTAAATTGGTAGTATTCAAAGCATAAAATGGCTAAACAGGAAATTTAAAAAAATTTATGTGAAGTGTGAATATTCACACATTTCAGGGTTTCGCAGGTATATAATAAGTGAAGGCGGCATGTTGAGTGTGTAGGACAAATTTTACTTTGTAGTAATCACGGCAAAATGAACGATATTTTTAAAATAATTTATCGTCTGTTAATCATATAATAAGACTGGTTATTAAATTTACGCTCTTAAAAATTAAATGCAACATTTGTCAAAATATAACTAGAATTTTGACAAAATAATTTCAACATAATAAAAATGAAAAAAAAAACAGAAAAAATAAAATTCACTCAGTACTCGAAACCCTTCGTTTCCAGCGAAATTTAGCTTACGACACCAGTGTTCTAACCACCACGCTATTGTACGCCTTGCATGTGGGTATCTTACATTGGTATAACTTTTGTACTTTGTGAACCAAAAACCACAAAAAAATGCGTTATTTTCCGAAAACATAATCTGATCAAAAATTCCTGTTGTACTATTTCGGTTCACACCAATATACATTACTTAGAATTTTTTTAGATTTTTGTTTAAACCATCTGGGCTACAGGGTGTGGGACAAAAAATGTTTTGCACAAATTTGGCAAAAATCGCATCAAAATAATTTATTTTGCAAAAATAAATTTTTTATCGTTAATCCACGTACTAAGGGCTTTCATTTGATACCCTACGCAGAATTTAAAAAAATATATTTTTTTTCGAGCACATATTTGTTTATATTTTTAGAGAGATATGTTTTTTAGATGTTTTAGTATTTTTCCTATGTGCGGGTCAAAAAGTTGTATAAGCATACCAAATTTCAACTCTCTTGGTTTAGCTGTTTGGGTACAATTTTTACCGAACAGACAGACAAACAGACATACAGACAGACAGACAGACAGACGGCAAAATGATGGCATAAGGGTTTTTTGGTCATACCTACAAAACCCTAAAAAATGACATTATTTATTTAGGACCTACGTATATTTAAATTGATAGTATACAAGCATAAAATGGCTAACCAGGAAATTTAAAAAAAAGTTAAGAATATAGATTTTCTAGTATCTATATATTCACTTCTCCTATCTATACTTATAAGAAAAACTGGAGAAAAGCAAAGAAACCGACAAAAATCTCATTTATCTATTTTCACATTTTAAAAATACAATTTCCAAAATGCTACCATCTAAATCTCGAATCTAAATATTCCTTTGATATCCTCTATTTATTTATAAATTCCCATGAAAGATTCCATTAAACATTTCCCTTATAAACAGATAAATGATTTAGATAACACCATTAACAAAATAGATCTTAAAATGGATCTGGCGAACACAAAGATAATGTTAAATGAATGTATAGAGGGGGCCATAAAGGACAGTGGCAAAGAGACAGCAGACACGGAGGAAGGAAGAGTGAGAGGGGAGGATGAAGCAAAGGAGATAATCACATAACCCTGGACATTCGAGAGCTTAATACCCTGATAGAGGCTATTACAAAATATTGAAATTAGGATACTACATAGAGGCTAATTATTAAAGCAAAATCTCTGCTAAAATTTGGATGACTTAATTTTTGTTATTTAACCACGAAATATGTAAATTTTGTAAGAACAACGTTAGAGAATGAAAACAGGGAATAATAAATGAAAATTGTATTATCGTTTGGGTTTTTTAAGTATATACTGTAGAAACCATTTAACGTAACACCATGGGGATGGATATTTTTTCTGTGTTAAAACAAGTAAACAAAAAAATACTCATCAAAAATTGGCCCGCATTTTATTTATTAGGGTTTTGTAATCTTTTCAGTCATGTGTCTGTCTGTCTGTCAAGGGCCGGCGCGAGGGTCCTTGGCGCCTGTAGGCAAGACTTTAAATCAGCGCCCCTAGGAAGGGCCACAACTAGCTTTTTTCGAGCCCTGATTTTATAATTGGGCTCTCTTAAACATGTGGTGACCTAAAAAAAAGGTACTCACTTCTAAAATATAAGTGATGACCAAAAAAAAGGTCTTCGCTACAAAATTATATTACGCTAATTATTTACTTATTTTTACATTAATTTGGCGCTCTTCTGAGACTAACGGCAGCGCCCCCCTCACAATAGCGCCCACATGTACCGCATGCCTTGAGTGTCCGCTTCTGACAGCCCTGTGTCTGTCTGTACTGTAGTAATTGTAGTCAAACGGCTTAACATAGAAAGTTGAAATTTGGCATGGTTATACAGCTCTTTAACCCACATAGGGAAAATACTGAGAGTTAAAAAAACCAGGGCTTCGAACCGGAACTGAACCGAAAACCGAAAAAAATATGGGTTTATTTCGGTTCAGATAATTTTTATAGGAGTGATCCAAAATATAAACTACATTTCATTTAAGATTATTTTTTAAACTATTGAGCAGAAAAAAATCGTATTTTTTTTAACTGATAAGTAAAAAAATCCGCTTCTATTATTTCGGGAGGGGACGCCCAGAACCCCCCCTGGCAGCATTGGTATGATTATTACAAAATAAGGAATAAAATGTTCTCCTAAATTATAGTAGAAAATAAATTTCTAATACAAATAAAAGCATTTAAAAATTTATCACTCGGAACTGAACCGGAAACCGAAAAAAACGTTATTTTTGCCGGAACGAAAACCGAACGAAAGCCGAACTGATATATATATATATATATATATATATATATATATATATATATATATATATATATATATATATATTGTTTTTAATTAAACCGGAACAAAAACTGTAACGAAAAAAATAACGGTTCGAAACCCTGAAAAAACACATCTCGAGATAAATATAAACAAATATGTATTTAATAAAAAAATAAATCTTTTTTTTTAATTTTGAGTTGCATATCAAATCTCTTAATCTACTGATTAACACGCAAATTTTTATTTTTGAAAAGTCAATTTTTTTATGAAATTTTCGCAAAGATGGTTTCAAAAAACTATTGCCCCCCATCCTGTCTCCCAGAGGGGCTGAACTAAAAAACTGAAAAAATTCTCCGTAATGAACATTGATGGGAACCGGAATAGTTCAACAGGAATTTTTGATAAGTTTTTTAGAAAAGTGTCGAGTTTTTTGTGTCGATACCACGCAATAAATTTAAATATATATATATATATATATATATATATATATATATATATATATATATATATATATATATATATATATATATATATACATATACATATATAGATTATTGTTCTTTACGAAAATATGTAGGAAGAAAATAAAAATCCTTGTATACTCGTCAATAATTTATTATTTAGTATCTAGAGACGTTTCGACTGGTAAGTAGTCATCCTCAGTCTAGAGACGTGGTCAATATTATTTAAAAAAATGCAGGAAATGGAAATCCATTCCAAACACATAGAGTCGACATGGCAGTAGGAACTGGACGGCTCGAGACTGTCTGGTCGTTTCAAAACGGCCAGACATTGGTTATCGTCGGTATCGACATCGTTATGATGCCCTTGAGCAATGTTGCGTCATTGACGTCATCATCCATCATTTCCTGAGCGACTTTTTACGACACATTTTATGTTCAAAATTTAATAATTTTGGAACAAATTTTGCTGCCACTTGCCTCAAGCCCAAAACATTAGTGAAAATTTCTTCGCATGAACAATACGATATACCAACTTCTTCAGCAATTTCTAATTGTAATTCGACGGTTATCAAGATTTTTTTCTTAACTCCCACGTTTTTCCGGTGATTGAAGTGATGGGTCTCCCAACTCTATCATCATCTACTGATTCACCGCCATCTTGAAATCGTTTATACCATTTGTAAATCGCTCTACAAAAAAAAGGGTCATACCCAGACATGCGATACATGGTTTCCGAAGTATTTTTGCTCGCTGATCACGAATCTGTGGTCGGTTTGTCTCCATCAGGTCCTCAAACCTTGCTAAGGTCAAATCCGAAAATTTGATTAAAAAAATCTAAAAAAAAATTCATATGGGGGTTTTTGAGGTCGCTGATTACGAATCCAGTGTCCGTTTGACCTTATCAAGACAAGGTCAAAATCTGTTCAAGGTCAAATGGCCGAAACACCTCCAAAAATTCTAAAAAAAATTACGGACACACCTTAAAAACTATGATAGCTAAAGACCTGCGGTCGGAATTTTATAATCCTGAGGTCCTAAATAGGCTTAAATTTCATTTTTAAGAAAAAAAAAACTTTTGAAAAATTTTGATTTCTATTTCATTTTTTCAAAATTTCAAAAAATTCTATCATGAAAACGGTACAAGATAGAAACCTGCGGTTTAAATATTTGAAATACGGACACTGGATTCGTAATCAGCGACCTCAAAAACCCCCATATGATTTTTTTTACATTTTTTTAATCAAATTTTCGGATTTGACCTTGACCCTGACCTTAGCAAGGTTTGAGGACCTGATGGAGACAAACCGACCACAGATTCGTGATCAGCGAGCAAAAATACTTCGGAAACCATGTATCGCATGTCTGGGTATGACCCTTTTTTTTGTAGAGCTGTGTAATCGATTCACCACACTTCTATAACATTTCCACTACTTAACAGCACTTGATTTTATTTTTACGCAAAATTTAATGCATATTCTTTGATCCCTCATTTTGAAAAATAATCGAATATAAGAAACACAACTTCTTTAATTAGCTGTCAAATCTAAAATGCACATTCAATAGGGTTGCCAATTGAGACATTCGTGAAAGACAGGTTAGCCAATATGACAACAAAAAGTTTATCCATCCGACAAAGGTAGAGCGGGAATTTAAAAAATTTCACGTACTTTTTGTTGACACCTCGTACTCGTTACGTCTCTACAAAAACTACAAGCCACAGTAGCCCTGTCTAATAAAACTATATGTTTTGTAATCTAAGTTAAGTTGTAAGTTTACTAGCGCTAACTCAACTAAAGTAAATTTAACGTCCTAAAAAAACAATAAGTCTAGCATTAAAACCACTGTCATCTCTCATCCGTTATCATATCACACGTTGTTAGTCAGCACCTTTTTTCCAACCCGTTGATTAAACTGGGGTATTCTGAGTTTCCGTGCGTGACGCTTGCCAAGGACGTCATGATCCTGCTGAGAACAGACCCGAAACTAATGGACGCATCATAGGAATTAGACCAATTGTCTTATTATCCTTTACTCCACGCGTTAAGCAGCAGGACTTAAACAAAGATTATTTTTAACTAATATTGTGTTACTGCCTTGCAGTTCGTTGGCTGCCATTTATTCGTAAATATCTACAATACTTCTAAGCAAACAAAAGGCTCAGAAAATATATGAACTAATTCGAAAAATTTTAAACGGGTTTTGGCAGAGGCGGATTTAACGGCGGGCGCACAGGGTGCGCGACCTGGGCCCCGAGTTCTGAAGAGCCTCGCAAAACCCCAACTTTCCACTAATGACACCAAGTTTTGTTTCATATGTATAATTTTAATTACTTACAAGTTTACAATCGGCGGTAAAACCTGGTAGTATGTTTATATTCGCTTATTTATTTAAAAATATGGTTAACATGTATTTTCCCTGACTCTCTCTTTTTTAAGGGGCCCAATATTGTCTCGTGCGCCTAGGACCTCAACCAGCCTTAATCCACCTCTGGGTTTTGGTTCGACCAATCAGCGATATCGAACGAGTTTATCTAAGATAAAAGTTGATTTATTATCAGGGACTTGAAACTGAAGTTATTTTGACTCAGGCCCGGGGTTAAGGTGGCGCACTCCTATAGTTCTCAATAGTTTCTTATACAAAACTAATAATCGGAAATAAAATTAATAACAATTTATCTAAATTTGCAGCGAATTTTTATCGATCTAATAGGATATTTTTAATTGTAGAAAAAACTGTTCTGTAATTATTAATAAGCATTACATTATAATTGTGAATTACATTATAGACGCTATATTGTAAGCTAATCGACGCATATTTGCGTACGATGTGGCAAATTGTAGCTAAAGCTTCATTCTACAAGTATGTTTATAGCTATTTTGTTCTAATCTGCCGCGGTGTTCAAAATAGGTGTTACGGGTAAAAATGATGAAGAATAAGTAAACCAAGTGGCATTCCATTATCTAAAAATATAATATTTTTCGACGAAGGTTCTAAATTATAAGTAATCAAGTCGAAAAAAATGTTGACGTATTATTTGAACATTTCCACACAGAACTATATGAATATAAAAGTTATTCTATATCCACAAATAGATTTAAAAAAATACAGAACAATATCGCTGATGTCTATTTTTAAGTTATTGAGCGATATTTTTACAATAAATGTTTCTACAATTCAAAATATTCTATTAGATTGATAAAAATTCTGTGTAAAATCTGATGTATAGATTGATGTAACGGGACGCCACTGTGCCTAGTTTTGTGACGGTAAGGGATGACGGTTGCTATGGTTCAGAGGTTGTTGATTGTGCGTTGAGTGTTAAAACGTCAAAATCAAATATAAAACTATTTACCTTTATATTATATTAAAATTAATTCAATAAAACAAGTTGTTACTATATATCGTGGATAGTGTGGTGTAATTAATTATGTAGTTTGTTCTACTTTTAACGAAATTTTAATAAATAAATATATTTTTTGCAATAAAATGCAACAATACTAATTTTATTTCAGATTGTTAGTTTTATATAAGAAACTGGTAACCTCTGGGGGTTATACGCAACCTTAATGTTCAATATGTTAATTTCAAATCGTTACTTGTCAAATTGTGGAATATTAGTCATGCGTTTCAAACGATAAATTTGGAAAATAAGGCTTCTTCTGTTCAAGAAGCTTTTAAAAAACGTGTACAAAAAGTTTTATTTCATCAATATTTTCATAACTCTCTTTATTAACGCTACGTACAACCCCCAGAGATTATTAGTTTCTTATACAAAACTTATACTTATACAAAACAATCTGAAATAAAATTAGTGACAATCTATACATCAAATTTTGCACAGAATTTTTATCCATCTAATAGGATATTTTTGATTGTAAAAAAAATTATTGTAAAAATGTTATTGCTCAATAACTTCATAATAGGTATCACACAACAATGTTCTGTAATATTTTAAATATATTTGTGGGTTTCAAATATTCTTTATATTTATATATTTTTGTGTAGAAATGTTCAAATAATACGACAACATTTTTTTTGACATGATTGTTTATAGTATAGAGCCTTCGTCGAAAAATATTATACTTGATGATAATGAAATGCCACTTGGTATAAGTATTCTTCACATAAAATAAATCATTTTTATCCGCAGCATCTATATTAAAAACCACGGCAGAATCGAGATGGCGGCAAAAGTAGATTACCAAGTACAATAACTATAAGTAATTTTCACAATAGAACAAATTATCTCCAAACATATTTGTAGAATGGAGCTTTAACTACAATTTGTCGCAAGGTACACAAATATGCGTCGAATGGTTTACAAGATGGCGTCTATAACGCAATTTGTTTATTTACAATTACATGACAGTTCTTTTTACAATTAAAAATATCCTATTAGATAGATAAAAATTCGCTGAAAATTTTGATATATAGATTGTTATTAATTTTATTTCAGGTTGTTAGTCTTGTATAAGAAACTGTACGGTTGTGCGCACCCTTAAGGAAATAATCAAGAAGAACATAAATGTTGTCTCACCCTGTATAGGTATGGACATTTGTAATTTTAAGTTATTTAATAGACAAAGAAAATAGCAGACTGTTGACAAATGTTTACTACAGTATTGTTGTACACAAATTAGAGCGGCGCGGTTAGTTAACAGTAATATATTATCCTGCGATGAATTGCATGTCCTCAAGGATAATATTGTTAGTTGAACAAACATAAAACATACATTGAGTTGCATTTCTGATTTATGCACAGATTTGCTCTGTTTGTACACACACGCATACATGCACATACGCACACACGCTCACACGCTCACACGCTCACACACACAAACATATAGAGAAGTGCTTCCCAACTTGTGTTCCACGGAATCCTAAAATTCTGCCTGCATAATTTGGGGTTTTGCAATAAAATTATATTTTGAGCTCGTATTACGAAGGTTAAGTACATTTATATTTTTATAAACGACCACTAGATGGAAATATTGAAATATGTCATTACTATATTCGTAAAATTTGACATTTGTTATTGTGAAATCAGTAGCAGTTTATAAATTGATCGAATAGTTTGTTGAAAGCGAGCGTTTAAAAAAAAGTTTGTGAAAAAATGGACATTACTCGTGAAGGTTTTCGTTGGATGATATTTTAAGATTTTAGTAAAGGCCTCAACAACAATGTATAGCTTCGCTTCGTTCAACTTTTGGTGATGAAGCACCATCACAAAAACTGTTTACAATTGGTTTGCAGAATTTCATCGTGGTCGTCCGTCCGTCAGTGATGAATTTTGTGGTCGACCAAAATCGGTTGTGATTCAAAAAACCATCGATGCTGTGCGCAAAATGATTGAAGAAGATCGGCATGTGTCTTACCGTGATATAGAGGCATCCTTTGGCATATCGCAGACTGCAATACATTCGATTTTGCATGAACATTTAGCTATGAAAAAGATTTGTTCTCGATGGATTCCGCATAATTTGACCAAAGCTTAAAAAAGGCTTGTGTTGATTGGTGTAAGGGAATGCTAAAAAATTCAACCTAGGCACTGCAAAATCCGTATGCAATATCGTTACAGTTGACGAGACTTGGATTTATTCATATGATCTGGAAACTAAGCAATAATCCGCTGTTTGGGTCTTCCGAGATTAACCGTAACCCACATAAGTTCTTCATTCACGAAGCACTTTGAAGAAAAAGATCGCTTGTATTTTCGGTTGTACTGGACACGCAACCATTCCTTTAGAGGATCGGAAACAGTTAATGCTGAATGGTATACAACAATTTGTTTGCCAGAAGTCATCGACAAAATCAGGAAAAACAACCAAAAACGTCCATCATTCTACACATGACAATGCAAACTCCCACTCAGCACGTCAAACAATTGATTATTTGGAGAAGAAAAACATCGAATTAACGAAACCCACAAAAGTTGGGGTTCCACGATAGATATAATTTGGGAACCGCTGTTATTGTGCACACACTGTAAATGTTTGTGCTTGTGCCGGTTTGTATGTGTATAGGTAGCTCCTGCAGGAATGTAAGTAGTTCCCTGAAGTATCCAGATATTCCTAACCCAATATATTACCTGCAATGTAGATTTATTCCTCTGCGAAAGGTCAAGCCAAATGTAAATCATATGGAGGTAAAGATATATTATTACACTTTCAACTTTGCTGCTTGAACAGCAACATTCAAATTTCTCGGAATAAAAAGATTTAAGAATCTACATCTGCTAAATCTACAAAATTGAATCTACAAAAAATAGTTCAAAAAGAATTTTAAGATTATCTTAAACGATTACATTATCAAAAGAGTTCTATTTTTCGGCCAGATTTTTAGCATTCATGTAAACCTTTAGTATTGCAATCACGGCAAGAAGTATAACGTCAAACGCGCGTAGAGTCTATTTACCATAACAATGAGATGACATCACAGTTGAAAAGCTTCCACTTCGCTAATTGTCAAAAAAGATAGGTTATATCGAACAACTTCTAAAAAGATATTTCCTAGAGGAAAGGAATTAATGTGAATTATGATGCAGAGCAGTTCTGTCCAACCGATTTGTCGCAAAATTTATGGTTTAAATTATTTTAAGTGTATAATGTGTACTAAATAAAATAAAATGAAAATTTCAGTGTATAAGAAACATCAGAAATAATTGTTTTTAGAAATGTGTCGTGTTCTTTTCATCCTTTTTATACAATTTACTTTAATTTTTCGCCTGGTGCCACATTGACACAGTGGGTTCGGGACCTTTTCTCGAACGCTCCGAGCTTGCTTCCCGAACCCACCTATAGAGATCAGAAAGCAATGATAAAGAGTAAAATTTTTTATTATTCGAATAGAAATTTTTGAATATTTGAATTTCAGATGTTCGATACAATTTAATAATGAATATTCCAATATTATTGCCAGTTCGAACAGTTTATTACCGCTAGCTGCAAGTGTTAATTTCACGAGTACGCTAAAATTACTTTTCGCTTGCATCTGATGATAATAAATCGTTATGACTCTACGTAACAGACCTATAGGTTAAAATCTGAAAAAAGAATGAACGTAAAAAATGTAAATAGAACATATATTATTAATATAATATAATATTTATTTATCGATCAAGATACAACTGTTGTAAAATTGTTTAATTCTACAACAGATTTAGTACGTGTTCGTTTCTTTCTTGGGCTACTGACAGCTTCCCCTCTCGATTGTTGTGCAGCGATTTTATTCACTTTAGAAATGCTGACATCTAATGCAGCAGCAACTCTCAAAGT
Source organism: Liopterus haemorrhoidalis (assembly GCA_963971575.1). Lineage (NCBI taxonomy): Eukaryota > Metazoa > Arthropoda > Insecta > Coleoptera > Dytiscidae > Liopterus > Liopterus haemorrhoidalis. The sequence goes on from OZ020613.1 coordinate 64,687,542, forward strand.
TAATTAACAATTGTAGAAAAATATTCAAGTAAAAAGACCATAGATATAAACAAAATTTAATATTTACTTACATCTCTGACACATTTCAAATCCATTAAAGGTCCACCATTATCTCGCTCTCTTTCAAAATAATTAATAAGAGACAAAAACATACTTTGAGCGCGGCTACTAAGAGTTTTTGGCATTTTTATTACAATAATATTTGATTTAATGAAAAATAAAGTTTAACCTCACTTAAATGTCAAACCTGACTTAAAAATGACTGTACAATCTAAACCTGGCAACGTGTAAAAACGTTACCAACATTCAGTAAATAAATGTACCAACTGAGTAATGGTTTGATGTTGGTTAAACCACATTACTGAAATTAACCAGGTGTGACGGCATCTCATATTTATTGTGGATGGAGTTTACATGAATACACGCACCAACTTTTTTTAGGGTTTTGTAGGTGTGACCAAAAAACCCTTATGCCGTTATTTTGTCGTCTGTCTGTCTGTCAGTCTGTCTGTCTGTCTGTCTGTCTGTCTGTCTGTCTGTCTGTCTGTCTGTCTGTCTGTCTGTCTGTCTGTCTGTCTGTCTGTTTGTCTGTCTGTCTGTCTGTCTGTCTGTCTGTTCGGTAAAAATTGTAGCCAAACGGCTAAACCTAGATAGTTGAAATTTGGCATGCTTATACAACTCTTTGACCCGCACATAGGAAAAATACTAAAACATCTAAAAAATATATCCCCCTAAAAATATAAACAAATATGTTCTCATCGAAAACAAAAATATTTTTTATACGTGGTTTTTAGTACGTGGATTAACGATCAGAATTTTATTTTTGCAAAATAAATAATTTAGACGCGATTTTTGCCAAAATTGTGCAAAAATTTTTTTGTCCCACACCCTGTAGCCCAGATGGTTTAAACTAAAAATCTGAAAAAATTCTAAGTAATATACATTGGTGTGAACCAGAATAGTACAACAGGAATTTTTGATCAGAGTATGTTTTCGGAAAATAACGCATTTTTTGTGTTTTTAACTAAAATATGTTAAATATTTAATTCGCTATGTAACACAGTAGATAAGTAAGCGCTCGTAGCGTAGTGCGTTGTGTCGTCGCTTTGTAATTTGCCAACTAGAGTTCGATTCCTGTCAATTTTAATTTTTCTGCTTGTTTTGCATTTTTATTTTGTTTAAATTATTTTGTCAAAATTCTAGTTATATTTTGGCATATGTTGCATTTAATTTTTAAAAGCGTAAATTTAATAACCAGTAGTAAGTGTGAAATTATAATTTAATTCTATGTTTGAATGTATACGAAATCAGAGGGCGGGGCTTATGATTTAAGCAACCAATGGAAGCCATAGGCGCAATTTTTTAATCTTAATGAACCTTACTATATAAAAAAAATACTGCACATATTTAGAAACTTAAATAATGGTATTAGGCATTCGAATTAAAATTCATAAAAAAATATTTTGACATAAAATTTGCTTTGGCATCCCAAATAAGCATCATTCAGTTACTAAATACCTGCGAAACCCTGAAATGTGTGAAAATTCACATTTCACATCAATTTTTTTAAGATTTCAAGGCACACTTGTAAAATTTCGCGGCACACCCGTTGAGAAACACTGGCATAGAGCAATGACGTCAATGTACGAAAGTGAGTCGCCATGTTATGACGTCATAAGTACTACCAACTTTTAAGACAGAAATTTCAAAATAACTGAACCAAATTGATTAATTCAGTTAATAATTAACCACCCATGTAGAGAAGATATTATAAATGAAACAATATACACTATCGTATCCTGTTTATATTCTTTTATTTAATGTGTTGTAATTACAAAAATTAATGTGTAATATTCATAAGCAAATCCATGTGAACAGAACAATGCTATTATGTTCGTGTGTGTAACATGAAATAAATACTTTTTTGTGAGGTGTCGCGTTATCTCAGGTAGGAAAACTCGGGCAAGCGGTAACTGGTGGTAACCAGCGGTTACAGGGGTTACAGATGTACCACTCTCCAACTGTAATTAGCAGGGTACTCTTGTAATTACATTCATTAGCTCTCGACTACCGTCTGTTATTTGTTGTAGCTATTTATAATTATACACAATGTCCTATGAATAGTCCTCTTGCTATTGTATGTCACATTATTTTTTATTGTGTTAATGGTTATTGAAATTTTTTGTAAATAGATAAATGTTGTGGAATGCTTTTTATAAAATTAATTTTTAATATTAAAACATTAAATTAAATAAATGTGAATTTTTCAGGGACCGAGAACAGAATGAAAATAATGATATTAACTGAATTTTTTTAAATAATGTTAAATAAAGTAAAACTGGAACCACATTTTTAGACCTAGCAAAAGCCTTTGACACTGTCGACCACGAGCTTCTTTTTTACAAACTAGAAATGTATGGCATAAGAGGTATTCCGCTAAAACTAATTAAAAGCTATTTCTCAAACAGAACACAAAAAACAAAAATAAGGAATCAATTGAGCTCTGAATTAACCTTAACTGCAGGTGTTCCGCAGGGAACTGTACTTGGTCCTTTATTTTTCATTTTATATGTTAATAGTCTTTTTAGTCTTAAATTACACTCTAAAATTATCTCTTATGCGGATGACACTTCTATATATACGGAAGGAAACTCGTGGCACGAAGTCGCGAACTTTGCTATGGAAGATTTAAAAAAAATTAAACAATGGTTGGCTCTAAATAAGCTAACATTAAATGTTCAGAAATCGCATTTTATTACTTTCTCTTGCAATAAGACAACACAATCAAATTTCGATATAATCAATATACATGACAGTGAATGTGATAATACTGATGCCTGTAACTGTAGTAAATTAACTAAAAAGGAATTTGTAAAATATTTAGGAGTTACAATAGATAGACATCTTAGGTGGAACTACCATATTAATCAAATTAGTAAAAATCTGAGAAAAACTATATACATTTTTAAAAAACTTAGACATATACTACCGTTAATTAAATTAAATTTTTTTTACTATGGTCTAGCACAATCAATATTACAATATGCTATTTTAACTTGGGGTGGTGCTAATAGTAGTCATATAAACCAACTTAATATACTACAAAAGACTATTCTAAAGGTTATGACTTTTAAACCTAGAATTTATTCGTCTAATCAAATATTTATTGATACTCAAATTTTAAGTCTAAATCATCTCTATGTTCAATCTGTCATAACACAAATTCTTCAAAAGCCCTCAATCATTGCTTATGCTAATCATAACTATCCTACTAGATTTCAAATCAATAAACAAGCTATACCACTTAAACATTCTAAACAAAAGTTAGAATGCTATTACTATTATTTTTTAAGCAAAATTCAGAACTCTTTTAATAATTTTATACGAAAATATAATTTTAATTTAACTTGCGTTAATTATAAATTGTATATCAAAAAATGGGTACAATCGCTGTCTACTGTCGAAATTAATAATATTTTGGTTAAATCCAATTGATATTGTTGTCTTTCTGTTCATTGATCATTCATTCATAAAAAAAATAATAAATTGAAAACATTAAATCTTATTGCACAAGTCACATCCTTCATTTATTACATGTAGATATTGTTACCACACGCTGAACTGTGTTCATTGTGGAGTACGGCCATACAAGGCTGTGTTTATTAATATTGTTTAGTAACATGTAAATAATTGTACAACTTACTTTTAATAAACTTTTTGAATTGAATTGAATTGAATTTGATTTTTTATTCAAGAACGTAAACAAAAGTGCTAATATTTAAAAAATGATATATTTTTGATTTGATTCTACTCCAATTAATAACAGTATTATGCAATTTTAATTTATTTCTGTGCTATTTTAATTAGTAGTTATACGAAAAAAAATTATACATACACACACACGTGTACGTCAGTTGTATACTATCCGCGAGCGGTTTTGAGAAGAACCCCCACCCGGTCCGCATACTGGTTGCAATGATTCTTAGGAAAGAGTCAAGGGTTGTTGAATTAAACTAAAATTTGAATCTGATTTAATTACTATACAAATTTAAAATTTACGAAATAATGATATTAGCCTTTTTTTTAATGAACGGAAACGAAAACAGGAACCAAATTTTGTTTTTTGTTCAAGAACATAAACGAAAGTGATAATATTTGGTCTAGCTCAGGGGTACTCAACCTTTTCATACCTACCGCCCACTTTAGGATCTCTATTGGTAGAAAAAATTTCATACCGCCTACCTGGTGTATAATAATCAGTGGCGCAGCCAAGGGGGGGGGCGACGGGCCTGGGCCTCTCCCAGGACCAGCAAATTACACGGCGCTGCTCGGAGAGTTCAAGATAAAATTTGTTAAGCACAACAGTAGTTAATTTTTAAATTACTTCATTGTAAACAATATTGGCATTTTTTATTTATTTATTTTTTTTTCGTATAAATAAACATTTTTTAAAGATTCGCTACTCTTGATAGGGACCGTTATTGTTCAAGTAAAAATACATCACTTTCCAAATATGCTCCAATGAATTATATGAAGGGGAGCGTTGATCCCTTTTTCCCCTGACACATCGACTAAAAAATTCGCCCAGTCAAATGATAAAATTGTTTTAAACAACTAATTACTCGATTCAGATAAGATAAAGTGGAAATCTGACTTCGGTATAACCTTCACACGAGTCTGTTCGTTCGGAACAAATTGTGTCCAAGCGGCTGATTTAGAGAACTGAACATAAGTAAGAAAAATATTGAGACTTCAAAAATATATCCCGCGAAAAATATAAATAAATATGTATTTATCGAAGAAAAAATCAAGTGAAAGTTTTTGATACATGGATTAACAATTACATTTTTTTATCAACAAATAATAGAATTATTATTTGATATAAACATCAATATCCAACAGCAGGGGTGTCGAACTGATTTGGTCGCAGTCTATTTTACATACAAAATGATAAGCAGTGACGGAACTTTAAATATCCTGAAGGGTTTCTTGATATTTTTTTATAAACAGAAAAGGGGAAGAGAGTATATGTATTTTACATTTTTAAATATATTTTTCCCCTAAATAAGCTCAAGTAATTTTGATTACCGCTTCAGGGGCCACAAAAAATAAGGTTCAGGGCCGTATGCGGCCCACGTGCCCTCGAAATTTGATTCGAGCCTCCCCAAGACAAAATCCTGGCTGCGCCACTGATAATAATAATAACTTACCAAATACTTTCGCAAAATTTAGCTGCAAAAATCTTTATACAAGGTGTCTCAAAAGAAATTTTATATTTATTTAGCTTACTGCGTGAACGCAACGTATCCGAGGGGCGCGGGGGTTATGTCAATCGGTAGCCTGGCTCTTGGGAATTTAGTCGCTATGGAGCGTTTCTCGGGAGCAGACCGCGCGTTATGCGTGCGAGAGTTTTACAGAAACGGTGATTCGGCGACTGTAGCGCGTAGAAAATTCTGCAGTATTCGAGGTTTTCGCCACTTAAATGATGCGCCAAGTATTCCTCTCATTCGACATTGGGTTAAAAAGTTTGAAGAGACTGGTACAACGCTGGATAAATCAAAATCCGGGCGACCTAGGTCATCAAGAACGGTAGAAAACGTGGAGAATATTAATCAGTCTGTTCGTGAGGACCCGAACCTTTCAATTCGGAAGCGCGCAAGTGCTTTAAATGTGCATAGATCATCATTACATCGCATTATGCACAAAGACCTACAGCTGCACCCCTACAAAATTCAATTGGTGCAAGAATTAAAGCCCCAAGATGCCAGTCAGAGGCTTAATTTCGTAAATCAGGTGATTGAGCGATTTTCAACGTTTACCAACCTTTTGTTTTCGGATGAAACTCATTTTCATCTTAATGGCCACGTAAATAAGCAGAACTGCCGCTACTGGAGTGCAACGAATCCGAAACGCAAACATCAGAAACCCCTACATTCGCCTAAAGTGACCGTATGGGCTGCGATGTCGGCGCGAGGAATTATCGGCCCTTACTTTTTTGAAGACGAAAGGGGGCGTGCAGCTACAGTGAATTCAGAGCATTATGTGGAGATGTTAGACAACTTCTTGGTACCTGAACTGCAAAACTTTCCTGGCTATAACCAAAGAACATGGTTCCAACAGGACGGAGCAACTTCACACACGTCCAATATGTCTCTGCCACGTGTTCGTGAAATTTTCTCAGGCAAATTGATCTCCCGGAGAGGTGACATAAATTGGCCTGCACGCAGTCCAGATTTAACCCCTATGGACTTTTTCCTATGGGGTTATCTTAAATCTAAAGTTTACGCCAATAAACTGACTTCACTGGCGCATTTGAAAGAAAATATCTGTCACGAAATGGCAGCCATCCCTGAGTCCACCTGCCGAGACGTCATAAGTAATTTTACTGTTCGATTAAATGAGTGCCGAGAACGCGAGGGTCTACATTTAGACGATATTATTTTTAAGAAATAAATCCCCAAAAAGTGTATTTTAATAATTAATAAACATTTTTTCTATATACGGCTTACTTCTTTTTTAATCGATCTTTTGAGACACCTTGTATAACAACTTACTGCATCATCTCTTGTTATTAAACACAATAAATATACATGCACAAATTTAACTATAAACAGTAAAGAATTTTATGTAAAGTTAATGAAAATGTTTTTGTTAATGTTTTTAAAACGTCAATTAAATTTAAAAAAAAAAAAAAACGGAAAGTGGCCAGCATTGGACAAAACCCGTACCGCCCACCAAAAAATTCCAGGTAGGGACCTGGTTGAGTACCACTGGTCTAGCTACTCAGGCTATTATACAGTACAATCCCATTTATTGATATAATGATATGAATTTTTCTACGTATTTTCTACGTTTTTGAACATCTCATTAATAAAGTCGTTAGTGCAGATTTGCTTAAAAACGTCCGTACTCTGTTTATTATATATGTCAGTGCCGAAAGATTATTAACAGAATTTAAAAGATTAAGATAGTTTTTAATGAGGTATGAATTAAGAATTTACTAATTGAAATGTTGGAAATTAAGAGTCAGCTAATCAGTTGTGACCTGGCTGCCTTTGAGTCAGTAGCGTATTTATACGTGCGCGTACTACGCTCAGAAGTGGGGCTCCGGCTGATGAAGGGGCCCCGGATTAAAAATGTATGCATAAACATACATAGCGACGCTTAAAAGAATAAAAATAAAATAAAATATTATTTATTAAAAGTGTAATTCGACCAACAAAGAATACAAACGGTGATGCGTAACGACATCATTCGTATGATTAAGCATCTATTTTGAAATATGAGAAGCTCCTTATCAAACAAAAATTCAGTTCTACAAGTCGCCACATTACCGCAGAAATTTGTTAATTAACAGTGTTGATTGAACACGTTTGGTGCAAGTTTAGGCCAGTTGAAAATTTCTAGTGGTTGTTTTTGTTATCGGTAATATTGTGCTTTTGTTTTAAGTGTTAATTCGTGAAAAACAAGAAACTATAACGATAAATTAAATATTTATATTTAAAATACATGTTATATTGATACACATTTGTTTAAATCATCAAAAATCAAGAAGTCTAGTAAACAGAAAAAAAAAAAAAACGGTTACCGCTGGTAAGTGTGTCTTATGTTTTTAACAAAAGTGTTAGTGTTTATGGTTACAGTCTGTTTCAAACGGTTAGGCGGAACTAAATGGGAACTTCGTTCTTTTAGGTTGTCACGAAAAGGGACTTTGCTTGGGTTATTTCATTTTTCACGTTGGAATGTCAAAATTTAAAATTCCAACAATGAAACCATGGAAACGAATGACATATGTCAAACCTAAATTAATTTTCTTACATATTTTAATGACAAAAAAATAAATAAATGGGATATTTGTATTAAGAATGACACAAAAAATCAAAATATAAAGAAAATGACATTTTAAAATGATATTAACCTTAACCAAAAAATATTTGTTGCAAGTATGATTTACAAAGCTTAAACAAAACGGCTGAAAAGCATGATTTAAACGATGAAAGTAACTAGATTGCAAAATCTAGTTCCGCCTAACCGTTGGGAACAGACTTTAGTAGTGTTTATTTCTAAAAGTTTACAAATTATAGAAAAGTCTATCGACTAAAATCGATCAACGATGACACAAGCACATTTAACTAGTTTAGCTATTTTAACAATTGAAAGTGATGCTCTGAAAATTTTATTAATGATAAATTATGATCACATGATTGATGAGTTTGTAAATTGATGTGAAGTGTGAATTTTCACACATTTCAGGGTTTTGCAGGTATTTAGTAAGTGAATGATGATTATTTGGGAAGCCAAAACAAATTTTATATTAAAAATTTTTTTTTTGTTCGAACTTTAATTCGAGAAACTTTAATTCGAACGCCTAGTACCATTGTTTAGGTTTCTAAATATGTGCAGTATTTTTTTTTTTTATAAATAGCAAGGTTCTTTAAGAATTTTAAAAATTGCGCTATGTCTTCCATTGGTTGTTATAAGATCCGCCCCTCTGATTTCGTGTACATTGAAACAGAATTAAATTATAATTTAAACAACTTCCACTGGTTATTAAATTTAGGCTTTAAAAAATTAACTGCAACATTTGCCAAAATATAACTAGAATTTTGAAAAAATAATTTAAACAATATAAAAATTTAAAAAAAAATAATAATATTGTCTCTTCTCGCAGGGTTCGATCCCTTTGGATCGAATTAGTTGAGTGAAGAGCGTGCGTAATAACCACTAGACCAGGACACACCTTACAGTGTAGCGTGTTACATAGTTATAACTGTACATTATTAGCAAAAAACACAAAAAATGCGTTTTTTTCCAAAAACATAATCTGATCAAAAATTTCTGTTGTACTATTCCGGTTCCCACCACTGTACATTACTTAGAATTTTTTCAGATTTTTAGATTAAAGATCTGGGCTACAGGGTATGGGACAAACATTTTTTTTGCACAATTTTGGAAAAAATCGTTATAAAATAATTTATTTTGCAAAAATAAAAATTTGATCGTTAATCCAAGTACCAAGGGCTTTCATTTGATACCCTACTCAGAATTATAAAAAAATATTTTTTTTTTCGATGAGCACATATTTGTTTATATTTTTAGGGGGATATGTTTTTTAGATGTTTTAGTATTTTTCCTATGTGCGGGTTAAAGAGTTGTATAAGCATGCCAAATTTCAACTCTCTAGGTTTAGCCGTTTGGCTACAATTTTTACCGAACAGACAGACAGACGACAAAATGACGGTATAAGGGTTTTTTGGTCATACCTACAAAAACCTAAAAATGTGACGTTTCAAGTGACGCAACTGCATTGACTGGCTGACTAGCCTATAGCAACTCGTGCCAAAGGTCCTGGGTTTGAATACCAAATAATCTGGACAAAAGTCTTTTGACACATTTTTGGAGAACTTTGAAATCCGTGTGAAAATAATTTTTGTAAAAATAATGCACTCCATTTGTTCCGCATAATTAATAAATGAGTATTTTATGTTTTTGAAATTACGAAAGAAATTTATTTTTTAAGTTCTCAACCGTAAAAAATCATATCTCATATTTAACGAAAAGTTAAAATTTATTAAGCAGTAAATAAAAAAGTAATTACAAATTTTGTTCTGAATTTTTAATAATGTTTTAATTATCTGTGCAAATGAGTTTTAAGGTTATGATTTAAAATGAAAATTTTGAAAATAGATTTCAGTAAGCGAGGAAAATTTCATCATGGACTTGAATTTAATTTACAATCTATGTATGTACGAAGCAAGTTCTGAACAGCTTATTTGTTATAAAATTAAAACGACAAAGACTTTTTTAATAATCTCAACACGATTTTATTAAACTATTCTTATAAAATAAAATAAAAAGTAATTATTTAATACAAGCTGGAGTAACGGTACTTCGTACGGTTTTAATAATAATTTTTGCTGTAACGTAAATGATTAGTGAGATATTTCAATTTTAAGTAGAACCAAATAATTGTTTCTCTATTCTTAACCCCTCTTTTGTATATATTTTTTGTATCTATGTTAAGTAAATAATAAGTGAGACAGTGGCGCACCCAGAATTTTTTGAGGGGGGGCTCGGAAGTTAAAATTATTTAAATTATGAATAATATTATCATTTCTGAAATACAAGTGACGACCTAAAAAAAAAATTGATGTGAAGTGTGAATTTTCACACATTTCAGGGTTTTGCAGGTATTTAGTAAGTGAATAATGATTATTTGGGTGCCAAAACAAATTTTATATTAAAATATTTTATTTGTTAATCTTAATTCGAACGCCTAATACCATTATTTAGGTTTCCAAATATGTGCAGTATTTTTTTTTTTTATATAGCAAGGTTCATTAAGAATTTTAAAAATTGCGCCTATGGCTTCCATTGGTTGTTATAAGTTTCGCCCCTCTGATTTCGTGTACATTGAAACAGAATTAAATTTAAACAATTTCCACTGGTTATTAAATTTACGCTTAAAATTAAATGCAACATTTGCCAAAACATAACTAGAATTTTGAAAAAATAATTTAAACAATATAAAAAATTAAAAAACAAAAAATAATATTGTATAAATAGATTCTTATATAATATTGTCTCTTCTCGCAGGGTTCGATCCCTTTCGGATCGAGTTACTTGGGTGAAACGCCAGCGCCAAAACCACTACACCAGCATACACGTTCCATTGTAGCGTGTTACAAAGCTATAACTTGTGTACATTATTAGCAAAAAATCACAAAAAAAGCGTTTTTTTCCAAAAACATAATCTGATCAAAAATTCCTGTTGTACTATTCCGGTTCACACCAATGTACATTACTTAGAATTTTTTCAGATTTTTAGTTTAAACCATCTGGGCTACAGGGTGTGGGACAAAATTTTTGCATAATTTTGGCAAAAATCGCGTCAAAATAATTTATTTTGCAAAAATAAAATTTTGATCGTTAATCCACGTACTAAGGGCTTTCAGTTGATACCCTACTCAGAATTTTAAAAAAATATTTTTTTTTTTCGATGAGCACATGTTTATTTATATTTTTAGGGGGATATGTTTTTTAAATGTTTTAGTATTTTTGCTATGTGCGGCTCAAAGAGTTGTATAAGCATGCCAAATTTCAACTCTCTAGGTTTAGCCGTTTGGCTACAATTTTTACCGAACAAACAAACAGACAGACAGACGACAAAATGACGGTATAAGGGTTTTTTGGTCATGACTACAAAACCCTAAAAATCAACCTAGGCAAGTGCCTAGGTTGAACAATGATACGTTTAATTGTTCTGTATGGAACACTAGTTAATTCCGCAGTTCTAAATATAGGTTTGCCATTACCTTCCGAAACAAAATTTTTATAAACGTTCAGTATCAGAACTTTGCAATCTTCTGAAAAATGACATTTTTATTTAGTAACCAAGTCCACATTTTCGCATTCCACGTCAACGTCCATATTTTCGCACTCCAAATCACCTTGCACAGATTCACTATTTTCTTATTAGGAATTTCTTCAAAATCAAATGGTCGCCAAAGAGCCATGTTCTTAATATATGCACGCTATGAACGTTGAAAATTAATTATCAAACAAGTATAACAACCCCTAAAATTTAGAAACAATAGGATTATAAATTTGGAAAATATCCTTAATGGTTTTTAATAAACTTCAATTGAACTAGTGTTACATCTATTCGATTTAAATTTAAAATTCCCTTATTACCCCTTATATTCTTTGTACAGCAATAAATCTTAAGATTACTGCTATAAACCCATTACCACATTGTTAAGCTTCTTAACAAGAGAGGCCATTTCATTTTGGAAATACTATACATATACGTTTTACAGTATTCTTACCAAACTTTCCTTTCGGTTTCCAAGTATTTACGGTAATGCTAGCGTTAAATCTTTACGCTAACATTTCTTGAATTTTGTATGAAATAACGTATAACTGAGATTACTGAATCGAAGCAATTGCCCGGAATTACCTCTACCTTCGTTTTTCCATCTTGTTCAAGTAATGACAGGGCAAATACAGGGGGAGCTTTAAAAAAGCTGAACTTTCTAAGCTTAATATAGGGGTTACAAGGTTATCCAAGGATAAAATTATAAAAGTTTTAGTTAAAGACTGTCATACTTACAATACCCTTATAATTACTTCATTATTAAATGTTAAAAAATTATTAAGTTTTAAAAGTTTTAAAATGTTAAAATGGTATTTTAACAAGTTGTAATTAAAAGTCTACGACAGATTTTTGTAGTAAAGATTTTGTTAATGATTACACTTTCCATTTATTTATCTGACAAATTTTTATCACGCGCCACACCAGAGGAACGATTTTTTTTTTTGTGAGAAACAACAAATAAAATTCCAAAAATATATAAATCAAATTTATTTATACAGGCTGAGGCAACACTTATGTTCACCTCGATTATTTCCTTAATAATTAAAAAAAAAAAAAATTGACGTGAAGTGTGAATTTTCACACATTTCAAGGTTTTATAGGTATTTAGTCCGAATTTAGCACCGGTCCGCGAGATTTTTTTGCCGGTCCGCGAGATTTTTTTGCCGGTCCGCGAGATTTTTTGTCGGGCCGCTGAATTATTTTTATTATTATATATTATTTTATTATTTATTTTACATCGGCCTATTTCTGCAACGAGGCTAATCGCCGATGCCAGGGGGCGAGCTCCTACACCTGGATGAGGGAGGGGTGAATGATTGTGAAAATGAGAGTAATGTAAACATATTATTCTCGCCCGAATAATATCACCAACGAAGGAGGCTCGAACCACCGACCGCCCAGTTCAGACTGTTTCCTACCAGTCTAAAACCGCACGACTTAATGCGCTCGGCCACTCCGTTGGCAGTGCAAGTTTTTTTTGTTTTATGTGCAAGTTTATAAAACAAAAAATATCCACTTCGCAATAAATTTATTCACTAAAAAATTTCATTTTACTATGCAACTATTCGCCTAACAAGTTATAACCCACTTAATTTTGAGATGAAAATCTCGGTCCTTAATCTGTTAATTACTTAACTAATAATTTGTTTCTGTTTTCACTAATTAAATTTGTATTAATTTTTTTTATTTGTTGTTTTTTTTTGTTTGTAATTAGTGCTATAAAAAATATAAAACTTTTGCGATATACTATACTTTCTAAACTTGCCGGTCCGCCATGAAAAAAGGTTGGGAAATATTATTAGAAGGTCAAACGATGAATGCCTGTCACTACATAACACAATTACAAGTTTTGGTTTTAAATACTTTAAATCAATAGGCACGACAAGAAGGTTGCAGTTAGATTTTTTCTACCGTGTATCATATATCTCTAATAATACCATAATATATATTTTAACGATTTTTTTTTGTGTAATTGCAAAAATATCTTTCAAATCCAGACCTGGCAACACTGCGGGCGATCTTTTGTCACGGAAGAGCATAACGCCTACAGAGACATTGTTTATATTGCGACTATATGAAAAACTAACAGTTTCTCTACTAGAAATGGAATCCCTGCAACCGGACAGTTATTTATTTATTTTCCTAGTCGATATTTGCAAAATAAATTTACGTACCTCTTCGCTACCCATAACAAAATGTATTCATGTATATATATTTTTTAAATTTTAGCTAAGATATTAAACGAAAATCTTAATACTTGGAAAAATTTAGTCAAAATGAAATGTATTTCAAAAATCAATTACCTTTCCTTAATCTCCACTTAAAGAGCTTCCATTTAACAACCCCAAAATAAAATTAAAAATATTTTTTTATTTTTCAATAACACAAAAACTGTAATATTTTACAAAAACGAAATCTGATAAAAAATTCCTCTCCTACGTTTCCGGTTCATAGCAATATACATTTCTTAGAATTTTTTCAGATTTTTAATTTAACCCCCTAGGGTTAAAGGGTGCGGGACACTGATTTTTTAGTACTTTTTGGAAAAAATCATATTAAAATAAAAATAATAAAAACTACTTCCCGTTCGTTTATCTACGTCTTAACAGCTTTCTTTTCATACCACACAATGAATTTCAAAAAAATATATTTTTTTTCGACGACACAAAAAAATCAATGTTTTGCGAAAAACCAATTTGATCAAAATTTCCTGTTGAACTGTTCCGGTTCCCATCAATGTACATTATTGAGATTTTTTCAGACTTTTAATTCAACCCCTCTGGCAGATAGGATGGGGGACAATTTTTTTTTGCCATGATATTGACAAAAACCTCATAAAAAATCAAAAATAAATTTAATTTCAATAAAAATATTTATTTTTTCATTAAATACATATTTGTTTATATTTATCCCGCGTTGTATTTATTTTTGAACTCTATATTTTTCCTATATGTGGGTCCAAAAGTTGTACAAGTATGCCAAATTTCAACTGTCTATGATCAGCCGTTTGGCTACAATTTCTACCGACAGACAGACACATGAGTGACGTTATAAGAGTTTTTTTTTGTGGTCATACCTACAAAACCCTAAAAACTCTTATCCCGCAGGGACAAGAGTAACAAGAGTACAGGTAGGACTCATTTTGCGCCGGTTTTATTTACGCCGGTCTCGAAATAACGCCGCTTGAACGCCAGAGTCGTGTGTCGACGTCGCCTTCGAATCTATGGTCGAAGCGGGGATGTTCTGAGGTTTTACGCACGCGCAGTTACTAAAGTACATCATTGCTTAGTAATATTTTGCCAGTACAGGGTTGCATTCAGCACATTGAGTTTATTGCAGTTATTATATAGAATATATTATGTAAATTTTTACGTCTGCCAAATTTAATTTTCCTTAAGGTAAAATTTAATTTGTTGTTTGTAAGTAATAATTTATTGTATTATGTATAGTGTAGTATATATTATGTATAGTGTAATGTATTTTTTAATTTATAGGTGATTTTTTCATTTTTTTTAAATTAGATAAATTTTTCACAAACCATGTCTTCTAACAAGGAAAATAAACCACCTAAATTAAATGCTAAGAAAAAACGAAGATCCATTACAAACCAAGAGAAAATGGAGGTGATTAAAAGAATGCTAGATGGAGAAACACGTCCAAAAGTTTGTAGGGGACCTCAATTTACCTCCATCGACTGTTACAATCATCATGAAGAATGCTTTAGAACGAATTTTGACAAACACAGACATCCTTACTGAAAAACTTTGTGAGCTCGATAATGATAGTGAACGCAGTATGCAAGTAAAGAGGAGTGTTGCAGCTTTTTTGGAACCGTATGCAGAGCTCCTCCGAGAAAAAAAGAAAGGGAAAATTCACAGAAAAATAATTTTGTAAAATATATTTTTTTAATATAATTATCCTATTTTTTTCTACATCATATTTTTCTTTATGTTAAATTATTATTAATTTTTTGTTGTTAGTTTTGTTAGTTGTAAGTTTGTTGTTAAATCATATCGTTGTATTGTATTTATATAGCACAAAAGAATAAATAAATATTTGCTTCATTTATATCTAATTCATTTTAATAAAATTTATAGGTCCGTCCCTGAAAACAAAGTTTTGAAATTGGTGGTATTCATACAAAACACTTGGAAATATATTTAAAATCGTTGAAATATCAAGACAAAAATACTTCAATGAAATGTAGATTTGAAGTCAATCCGTCTCTGGAATTTCACATTTTGGACTCTTTTTGCGCCGATTTTTTTTACGCCGGAACGTAACACCGGCGTAAAACGAGACCTACCTGTACCTATAATCAGGAGGGTTAATCTAAATCCTGAAAATATCTGAGTAATGCACATTAATATGAACCGGAACGGTTTGTTAACATTTATTAAATACCTAAGTAAGTTTTACCGACCGCCAACATATACAAGGAAGGTATTGTGATCATACCGATTTTGACATTTCGTGATTTCGATGGATCTCCACGAATTGCGGTCCCTACATAACGTTTTCACTATTTTTACCATGATGTCTGTCGGTCTGTCTATCCGTCCGTCCGTCTGTCTGTCCGTCTGTCCGTCTGTCTGTGTACACGTGCAGAGCAAATTCGGCTAAAAGGATATTTATGAAACTTCATATTTAAGCTTCTGCCATCAATAACACGAGTTGATCAACTTTTGGTAAAAATCGGTTAACTAGAAATGGGAGTTTACTCGTGTCGATTTTAAGATTTTTGCGAATATTTAGCAACAGAAAAATATTTAGAAAAAAATTATTTAACAAAAGTTGCTATAAATGCAATAACTAATAACTTTTATTTGAGACGTTTTTTGATAAAACGATTTTTTTTTCATACTTATATGTGACGTTTCCATGGTCATGATAAATAATATCTCTGTTAGAAAATATTAGGGCAAGTTATTTTTACTATGCTGCTAGAATGTATTTTATACAAGTACTTTATGATGGCGGTCCTGTGGTGGCCACAGCTGATTTTTTTAAAAATGTTTTAACTACTTTACAATTACCTTACGTTATTAGATCAGGTATGTTTTTTACACTTTATAACCAGCTATCGTTCTTAAAATTCCACATTTTTTGTGTAACTCTGATGAAGAAATAAAATATTTCGAAACTGGCCAGCTACGTTTAGTTCTATTATTTATATCCACATCCCGTACAACTTTTCTCAAGCAAATACCTACAAAACCCTGAAATATGTGAAAATTCACACTTCAGATCTTTTTCTTTTTCGTTTTATATCTACATTTACCTTATAACTAGTTGTAAGACTATGTAATTGGGTATAAAGGATTCGTAATCCATATTCTTTAAAATGTCGTGTACTCTAACCAGAATTTCTATATAAATTGCTCTAATTTAAAGCAATATTTCTTGTGGAAGGGACAGAGGTTTTATTTCCGTTCACAGATCCACAAAAGGGTGAAGACATCAACTATTATTTACTCGATTATTTGATCTTTTTGCTTTCGGCACGTTCAGTTATTGCAGTCGCTTACACAATATACCGAAAGACAATCGAAAAGATGAATTGGTTGTATTATGAAAACCGTCCTACGATAAAACTACACACTATTAAATGCATTGACGTTCTTAAGGGGCAAATACGATGTATATTTCTACTAGACACAGCTATTACAATATAATCAGGTCAAATTATAACATTTGTATATTATATCTAGTAGTTAGGTCTACAAACTTAAATACCATGCATGACAGTCGAAAATCAAAACTGTAGAAACGCAGCTGCTTGCCTAAGTATGTGAAAAATCCACTTGATGATTATTTTATCTACTTGTTCATTGGCCAGAATTCTTCGAGCAGTTATCTGTTTCTGTTAATTAGATAACGCATAACATTATCTGGTATTTGTATCCAGATACTTTGATGATTAGTATATCTTATCTATTATCTAGATACAAGAAACATTTCACTGCTCAACAAATTTAAACTTTTTTTTTGCTGACTTAGATCTGATTTTTTTTTTTAACTAATTTTGGGGTGCTGATTTCAAAAATGTTAACAGTTTCTGCCTATCACGTCAAATTTTTGTTCTATCGTATTTTGACTTTTTTCACCTTTTCACGTTCTGATATACGTCTACTTTAATTTCAACGTTCTTGTTGTCCAATATATTTCGTAGGAACGCCTAACATGCAGGCACTTGTTATAGACCTTTTTACAACGTCGGGGGTTGCAAGGTTAAGGGTAAGGTACTTAGTATGACCGCTGCATCCATTAAATGTTCAGGTTTGTACTTGTTGCTGCAATTTGGGAATAAAAAGGCCGAAAACTATGTGGAGGTCGTTGAAAATTTGATTGAAAATTACTATCATCTGGGGTACAACATGAGCGTGAAACTTCATTTTTTAAACAGTCATCTTAACAAATTTCCTGTCAATCTTGGAGATGTTAGTGATGAACAGGGTGAACGTTTCCATCAGGATTTAAAAGAGATGGAGAGACGTTATCAAGGAAGGTGGGATACTCACATGATGGCTGACTACTGTTGGAGTATTAAATAGACTTATCGGGAATGATGCACTCCAGAAGATCTTACAAACGACCATTTAATCCTTAAATTAGCACCAAATTAGTAAGAAACAAGTCTTAGATGTAAGTCAGCAAAAATTGTGTTGACCAGTGTTATCTAAACTAGTGGTCTTCAACCAGAGCCGTCTTAGGCCATCCAGGGGCCCTATTAGAAAGTAAAAAAAGATGTGAATGAAAACATCAGTATGTACTTTTATTTAGTGACTTTATTGATTATTATGGTTAGCTTTATACAAATCGAATATAAGTGATTACTATTTTGAGAATTGGACTTACGTTAATGATGATGGTTTCTCCCGGGATTTGTGTTGTGCAAAATCTTCTATTATGTCCTCAAAGTCTAATTTTTGAAGGATATCACTTTCTATGCACATCTGGTTTTCGATTTACATTTAAATATAGATTTTAACGGCAATTTTTAGTAAAATTTCACTATAAATTGAGCTTTTCTTTTTCCATGTAAACGACGACTTCGGCATTTTGAGGCCCCCATCAAGCCGGGGGCCCTGGGCTCGTGCCCCATTTGCCTTACGGAAAAGACGGAACTGTCTTCAACCTTCTTACATCATCGGAACCCTACAGTTTAAGTGTTATTTCTTTGGAACCGAAAGGCAAAGAACCACAATAGGATGAATTTTTTTAATTTAAAATCAAACGTTTTAATATAATAATTTAGATGTATACTATTGATTTTTTATTTAGAAGAAAATAAGGCACATCAACTTCTAATGTCATTAGTGCCTAGGTACATTTGTTTACATTTTAACATTAATTTGGAAAAGAAAACATGATATAGATACATAAATAACATTTATAGGATGATTAATTTAATGCACAATTTAACCCTAATATGTCGCTGAATAATTGAGAATCTTTTAGAAATTCAATAAGATTTCTTAATTGTGCAATATTGTTTCCTAGGGCTACTTTTGGGTCGTCACTTATATTAAGTTTCTGTCTGTGTAAGGAAAATTTCCGACATACAAACAAGTGGTCGACGGTTGTTCTCGAGAGATGTTGGTGTGAAAAGTCTGTGTGACCGATTCGCAACCTTGTGATGGCCACTTGTTCGTTACGGCTGAAGGGAGTGGGCCATTGCTTGATGTCGGGTTTAATTCTTCTCAACTTATTGTTGCTGGTATTTTCCCATTCTAGTTTCCAGACTATTGAATTTAGTCTTGATAAAAAATGATATTTTATAGCTAAATTTTTAAATTTAGGTATAATATACCATTTCACTTTTTAAATAATGCAATACCTACCTAATATAATATTGAAGCAAATTATAAATAAAAAATTAATCGAATAATTAGCGATATGCTGTTTTGAATCTTACTTATTTATATATTATAAACAATTATTAGCAATCATTATAAACATAAAATTCAATAATACGGTACAAAGTACATATTTAAATGGTAGGTGATATAAGAAGTAAATAATAATCACTACTCAACAAATTTAAACTTTTTTTTTGATAAGTAAAATTAGCTGTTTTGGAATAAATATGTCCTACTGATAACGAAAACGT
This sequence comes from Liopterus haemorrhoidalis, assembly GCA_963971575.1. Lineage (NCBI taxonomy): Eukaryota > Metazoa > Arthropoda > Insecta > Coleoptera > Dytiscidae > Liopterus > Liopterus haemorrhoidalis. The sequence continues at coordinate 64,707,032 of OZ020613.1, forward strand.
TATTCTATTCTATTTTCAAAATTTACCATAATAATTGTATCCAAGCAGAGTCGTTAAAAATAAAACAGAATAAAAGTTGCGGAACCCCTGAAAACGTCACACAGAACCCCAGGGTTCCGCGGAACACGGGTTGAATACCACTGATCTAACACAACACCAGTCATCAGTAAATCAATGCACAATGCCCCCCAAGAGTTATATTTGTTACGCCACTGATTAAATAAACTATCCGAACTCTATTACGTATTCCGATGGCAAGGAATTTTTTAGTTATAAAAAAAATTTAGAATCATCGTTTCTCGTACATTTTTTACTCCTATTTCTCAAGGTTATAAATGTAGAAAATCTCGGATATTTTCAAATGTACAGTCGTGAATAAAATGTTTAACTTTATTCAAAGCTTACCATCCTTTATATATACTTATATACAGAGCCGTTTAGGCCATGCACGGCCCCTGCATTGCCTAAGACGGCCACACAAAGTTTGGGGCCCTTTTAGAAAGTAAAACAAAAAATATATATGAATGAAAACATTAGTATGTACTTGAAAGTACTGAATGTATTGTACTGAAAGTATTGGGTTGGCAACTAAGTAATTGCCGTTTTCTTAAAGAAAATATAACAGTTTATTTTTAGTCACCAAAAAAAGCTTTAATCACAAATGTATTATCCATTATTTTCAGTGACCTTTTTCCACTTTTCAGGCAGCATCATAATACCACGTTCATAAAACTGTGGGTTTTTATTGGCAAAAAATTGTGTCAACACCAGTTTTACTTCATAATCGTTATTGAATTTTTTTCCTGGCAGAAAGTTCTGTAAATTTCGAAATAAATAATAGTCTGACGGTGCTATGTCAGGACTATATGGTGGGTGTGGTAACACATCCCAACATAGCTGCAACAATTTTTGGCGAGTGACCAAAGAAGTATGGGGTCTAGCGTTATCATGATGGAACACAATTCCTTTGCGATTTGCCAATTCTGGTCGATTTTTCTTGATTGCAGCATCCAGTTTGGTTAGTTGATCAATATAAACTTCAGAATTAATCGTCTGGTTGCGAGGTAGGAGTTCAAAATATACTATACCTTTATAATCCCACCAAACTGATAACAAGACCTTTCTTTGGTGAATATCAAGTTTTGATGTTGTTTGAGGTGGTTCATTTGGTTGACTCCACGATCGTTTTCTAATGATATTGTTATAAACAACCCACTTTTCATCACCAGTAATAAATCTTTTTAAAAACGGTTCATTTTCGTTGCGCTTAAGAAGCATATCGCAAGTGTTTATGCGTTTCGTCAAGTGAATTTCCTTAAGTTCATGAGGAACCCAGATATCCAGCTTTTTTGAGAAGCCAAGCTGTTGTAAATGCTTTTCTATGCATGTATGTGATACATTTAGCTTAGCTGCAATCTCACGCGTTGTAATGTGACGATTGGTAGCGATTATTGATTTGATTAGATCGTCATCAACTTCCACCGCGCGCCCAGAGCGCTTGTTGTCTTTCAGTGAAAAATTACCAGAACGAAATTTTGCAAACCAATTTCGACACTGTCGTTCTTTTAATACTTTATCACCATAAACAGCATATAACTTTTTGTAAGCCTGAGATGCGTTTTTTCCTTTACGGAAATAATACAGCAAAATATGACGATAGTGCTCGTTTTCTTTTTCCATGTTTTATTTTACCCCAAACAATCACTGTTTACCGAATCAGTCCAAAACCACCACTGAAGGCTTTATAAAACTCATGTCAGTAACATGTCAAATGACCTTGAACATTTTATGACAGGAATGTGTGCATAAACACTGCTTAAACTACGAATTTGGGAAATCGGCAATTACTTAGTTGCCAACCTAATATTTAGTGACTTTATTGGTTAGTATGGTTAGCTTTATACAAATCAAATATAAGTGAAGTGATTACTATTTTGAGAATTGGACTTACATTAATGATGATGTTTTTTTCCGGGATTTCTGTTGTGCAAAATCTTCTATTATGTCCTCACAGTCTAATTTTTAAAGGATATCAATTTCTATGCACATGATTGACAAATTAGTAAGTCCTTCTTGTAACATAGTCGTTCGTAATTAATTTTTTATTATTTTAGGCCGTGAAAATGAGCGCTCTCCACTACAATTTGTGACCATTAAGCAAAGGAATATCCTTGTAGCGACTTCCACATTCGGGAAAATTTCTTCTAATTGCTTTTATTAGAGTATGTAAGGCTGAGATACTCAAGTCCGCCGATTCATTTGCAAGGTTTTTTAATAAAAGTAGTAAAACTGTAGTAAAATTGCATTAACAGTTCAGCTCTACTTTTTTTCGTGTAAACGACGACCTCGGAATTTTGAGGCCCCTATGGGCCCTGATCTCGTGCTCCATGTGCCATTGGCTCGTGCTCCATGTGCCCTTATCGAAAAAACGGAACTGCTTATACACCTAAAATTCTCTCTATATACTAAAATTTCTTGACAATTACTAGATACAATTTTTTATCCTTAATTTTGATTCTGTCAAATTTTTCTATTACAATTATCCAACTTATTTAATTTTTTAATAAAATTACTAAACAGAAATAATATTGATTTATATATTAAAATATTTTAGTGATATTTTACGAGACGGGGTCAGTTTTAAATGAACAATTAAATTTTTATTTTAATATCTGCTTTTGATAGCCTTTTTGTGAAAGTATAATTCATTTTTAAACAAAGCCAGCGTAGAATATAATTATAATTGACAATTAGTTATTAAAACCACGTTTCTGCCACACGATGAAAAATCTTTATAGAATAAATGGCACACAACAGTGTGTTCAGAGGTATTTGAAGCTACCAGATATCACATTTAACCAAGAATGTAAGAGAATTTCGAAAACTACAAGAGATACGACTCAGTTCAAATTATTACAGGCTCGTGTTGATTGGTGTAAGGGAATACTATAAAATTCAACTTAGGCACTGAAAATTTCGTATACAACATCGTTATAAGTGACGAAACTTGTATTTATTCATATGAACAGGAAACTAAGCAACAATCCACTGTTTGGGTCTTCCAAGATGAACCGAAACACACAAAAGTTGTTCGTTCACGAAGCACTTCCAAGAAAATGATTGCTTGTTTTTTCGGTTGTACTGGATATGTCGCAACCATTCATTTAGAGGATCGGAGAACAGTTAATGATGAATGGTATATAGCAATTTGTTTGCCAGAAGTCATCGACAAACACAGGAAAAACAACCAAAAACGTCTCATCATTCTTCATCATGACAATGCAAACTTCCACACAGCATGTCAAACAATTGATTATTTGAAGGAGAAAAACATCGAATTAATGTCTCATTGCCCGTATTCACCTGATTTATCCCCTAACGACTGTTTTTGTTTCCCAATGTCAAACAAAATATGCGTGGATAGTGATTTTCATCAACTCAAGAAGCTGTTGAAGCCTTCGAAAACCATGTTTTTGAGATACCAACTTCAACGTGGAAAAAATGTTTCGAAAATTAGTTCAAAAAAAATGTTTAAAAATTTTAAGACGCTTCAGCTACTGTGGCAATTAGCTTCTGTGTTTACATAGATTTTTACAATATATGTTTTATTTTACATAGATAGGTTATAAACAGATATTTAGATTTTATTACATAGATTTACTTGTGTGATAAAGTTGAGTATATTTGTCATTGTATTTGTGTCGTTCGCGAAGGCTTGTTTCATCGTGTTTGGGATGTTGTTTCTTAGTTTTTCTTGTTGGTATTTTGTGCAGTGTAGTATGATGTGTTCGAGGGTGAGTGGTGTGTCGCAAGTATCGCATGTAGGTTGTTGTGTTTTTTTGAAGATATGTTCATGTGTTAACAGGGTGTGCCCAATTCTGAGTCTTGTTAGTGTGACCTGGTCTCTCCTTCTGTGTGTAAATGTCCAATTTTGGGTAGTTTCTTTTATGTTTCTTAATTTGTTGGTAATATTTGTGTTGGTCCAGTCATTGCTCCACTCTTCTTTGATTCTTGCTTTAATTATGATTTTTTGATCTTCGGGTTGTATTGCTATTTTGAGTTTTTCATCTTGAATTGCTTGTCTTGCGTTTTCGTCTGCTTTTTCATTCCCCTTCATGCCTATGTGGTATGGGATCCACACAAAAGTGATTTTTGTTGTTTCTAATGGCATCGTGTATGTTTTCTTGTCCTTTTTTGATGTGAGGATATTGTGGGTAGGTCTGTTTATATAAATATAAATATATATATATATATATATATATATATATATATATTTATATTTATAGTGCTTATAGTTGTAATAGTATGGATTGTATTTTGTCTTCGGCCAAATTTTTCACGTATAAATCAGTATAGGTTAGAGAAGTTTTATCTGTACGGGAGGAATTACTCTGGCCTAGGCAGAGATCGAACCAGTGGCCATTTATCTCTCACAGTATTTTATATCGGTATTGTTTATTGCGGTGGATAATGGTCCAGCAGTAAACTATAGCGTTATTGGATTTATTGAGATATGCGACTAGAAGATACAAGATAACTTATAATCTCGCAAAATTTATATTTTAACCTATACTATTATTTTTATTGCAATTTTACGGTATTTGATTTGATTTTTTAATATAGGGAAATTGGCGAAACAGTGCAGTTGCGTCACTTGAAACGTCACAAAAAAAATGTGACGTCAGGTTTAGTACGTTTACATTCATCTATTTAACGAATGTAATATTTGCACGTTGTCACTTGTATCGAAATGAAATGAAAATATAAGAATTAGAACAGAATAGAAACATATTGTCACGTGGGTGGTTTGATTGAGACAACTCCTGGTTTCAACATAACAAATTTATTAAACATTTATCAAATTTACAATATAATGTTTTAATTGGTCCATGGAGTTGGGGAAGTATTCGGTCCACCCCGTGTTGGCCAGGTTCGGCTTGGACCTATCTCCGAGGCAGGGGCTACCCATCCGGGAGTCGACGAGCCTGGAGAAGTCATCTTCCACTCACATGGTCACTACTTGCTTGGCTTCACCCGCGGTACAAATATCTGGCGTCAGTGTCTTGGTCGTCACCGTGTGGACTAATACGTGCAGAGGAGTTGGCTATGTTCCTCTGCTTCCATATTCTGTGACATCCATCCTTTTGTAACCGAAGGTTAACCCAGTTCCAATATTCATTCGACATGACAAATATTTCCTCATTACGAAAATGCTGCGTATGCATTTCGTAATCAGGCCACATACGTCAGACGCTGACAAATAGTTTTTTAATCAGACAGCTGACCGTCACAATGTCAAGATCTCGTAATCCTGACCTAGGATTACCTATGTGACAATATAAACTATTCTAATAGGCAAAATAGTCCTACAAAGGACTGATGTGATTCAAAAATATAATCAAAGAAAAGAAAATAAAAATAAGTTGAATATAACCTAAAAACTATGCAGTACACACAAAATCAAATAAGAAAATATACAGCTAAACACAAAACTGCTAAATAAACAACAAACTACATAAAAAAGGTTTTTAGAAATTACTATAAGTTAGATATTTGAACACAAGTCAGTATCAAAACACAACAGACGTATTATTAAATGACAAATGTACACATTGTTTTATTCAGGGATACCAATACACATGTCCCTATATTAAATAAACACTTTTAGAATTTGTAAATCTTCAAAATGACTATCGAACACAAAATATGACTGCAAAAGGTATGTTTTAGTAAAATAAAAGAATAAAGAGCAATATTAGTCTATAATTCACATGCAAAAAAAAAACTATTTAGTTATTTTTTCGCCGCTAAGTTTGTCATTGAGTTATGACGCAAAATGACGAAATGCGCTGTTTCAGCGACTGAGCTATACAATACTTTTATAAGAGACAAATAAACAAATATTCATAGCTAACATCAACTGACAATGATATATTTATTGTAATGATAAAGATTGTTTAATTTCAAGTTATTCGTAAAATAAAAATTTAGTAGTTAAATATTTTCGTGAAATATTCTTTCCAAAGTTTTTGTAAAGTTCATGACTTGAAGGGAACAGCTTTCTTTTGCTTCGTGTATCATGGATATGTTTCAGATGATACTAAGACACACAAAAAACTTTTTTTAGTTCTTTTGAATTTTTAATACAAAGGGTTAGAATTTGTTTTTTGCGAAACACAATTGCATCATTAGTTATATTTTTATAAAAGATAAAAAGTTTTTGGGTAAAGTCTTTTAGGAAGATTTATATAAAAGAGATAGTTTAGAGCTTTTTAAAATTCAACTTTGACATCCGCATTGTTAAAAGAAATCTTACTTGGTCAGTTAAAAAAATATGTTTATAGAATTAAGTGTGGTTATTAACTTTACCGTTAAATCCTGCTACACCATCTACCTAATTCATAAATGCATTAATTTATAAACACTTCTAAGCGGTTTAATTTCTGAATAACTTGACCAAGGGTACTCTCTTGGTAGACTCGATCTTCTCTCAACAGGTCATGTACGGTAAAATCAGAAATAAATAAAAGAAGTTCATGTTAAGCATAGTGTTGAGATAAATACTAAGTTGGTTTGCTACAAGCTTTACTAAGTTAGTTAGTTAGTAGATAGAAAATTAGAATCTATCCAATTTTTTGTAATTATTGGGTTATTTTCAGCAATTATTTTCGCATCATTCTATGTCTCTGCTTCAATAAAGTTTGCGGTAATATCTGAGTAACATAAAATTTTTGTTTTGATATCATTAAGCTTTAGCAAATCATTTATTTAGATCAAAAACAATAATGGACCTAAGACTGTGCCTTGTGGAGCCCCACAAGTAACAATGGAGTACTTGAATAATTTTTTATTTTAACAGTTTGAAATAAGAAATTGATTTTGAATAGGGGATAGCATGATTTTTTTAATTTTTTTTATTATATTCCTCTTGTTGCATATAAACATAGAAAACAGTTTTGCATTTTTTTTTCTAATTTGTAGGCTTCAAAATATCATAAATGTATGTAGCGCGCGAAAACGACGTGTGACGTCATACCCCTTCTAAGTGACGCAGTACACTACTAGCCTACCCGGTGTACTGCGTACAGCCTACCCAGTGTACAGCGTGCAGCCTGCACAGTCGTGAACTTATTTGCTTCTATAACTTTTATAGGTTATGTAAAGTTAGAGTGATTTTAATTAAATAAAGTTTAATTCTATAAAAACAATTTATACGTGTTTACCGAATTAAATTTGATATTAAAATATATAAAATATGGAAGATCCAGACCCCAGTACTTCGAAACATAGTCGAAAATATTGTTTAGTACCGATGTGCACAAATAGTTCAAATAGAAATCCAAAAAAACAATTTATATCATTACCTGATGGCGAAAAACAACAGAAAAGGCGAAATTTGTGGCTGGAAGCTATGAGGCGAAATAAAACCGATATTTCAGAAAAAAGTAAACTTTATGTTTGAATATGTTTTTTCATAATGAGCATAAATGCATCAATTTTGGGTAAATTATCACTATGAGCCCTAACAAAATCGTTATCTGCCATTTTAATAATAAATGTGTGAAAAATTGTTTAAAAACAAATACAAAACTCTCGGACAATACAATATACACACGTAAATATTATGTTGTAACTGTATCTGTGACGTCAAATCCCAGTCGTTTGACGTCATACTCAGTCGTATTTACTCGGCAACCTTCGCGCCGTGGTCGGCTTATTTCAAATTTACAATATTTTAATTAAAAAATTTGGCTGTAATATTAATTAAAATGTGATTTTTGTTTTGTTAGGTGACATAACTAACATTAACATATCAAAAAAATGTAGTTTTAAGGAAATATAAATTTTATGCGTATCCCCTATTGCAATTTTGTGTTTTATTTATCTTGTTAACAGTTTGAGTTCTGCACGAGAGATTGAGAAACTCCCTAGTATATTATACTCTGTAATATCATATGTAATGTCAGTTTGATGACCGCTCCGAATAAGCTAACTAAATTGCTCAGCCTCTTGATACAATCTTTTCTTTTTTTCAGATGATGAATCATACACCCCATCATTCTCACAGTCACTCCCACCTGGGTCCGAGGACTGTGAGCGGTGGCCAAGGTCCAAGCCCTGTGGGTGGGGAACAGGTGTCCCCCTGGTCCTCCCCCTCACAGACCCCTTCCCCACCACCACCACCCCCGCTGCCACCACACACGGCCACCAGGTGGGCCAGGTCGGCTCAGCCTTCACAGGATTCCTGCATGCAATGCAGAGGGAGATATGCAAGCATGAATAGCAGGACTACCAGTATGAATAGCTATTCCATGGGATGTAAAGGTAGGAAAAATTATAGTTGCTAAAATCAAATTATTATTTAAGAATTATTAAGTGTGTGAAATTAACTCTAAAATTAGACCACATAATAATAAAATTAATAGATTCAGTTGTAGGCTCTCGTTGAAACATATTGAAAATAGAACTCAAGATAAAACACTCGGTAATGTTTCAAAATAATATCATATTAAAATAATATTTTGAAACATTACCGAGTGTTTTATTCACATAATAATAGTCAAACAAGAAGGGCAAATGAATCCTATATATATATATATATATATATATATATATATATATATATATATATATATATATATATGTATGTATGTATGTATGTATGTATATATATACAGTATTGGCCATAAAGATTGCAACTTTTAACATTTTTCAATTTTGCAAATTTGAATAATAATATTGGAAAATAAATACTCTTAGTTCTATACTTTAATCATATTTTGTCTGTTACATCAATCAATAGTCAAATAATCTGACTTACAGATTAATAATAAATTATTTCTTCATTTTTGCTTGGACAAAAATATTGCAACTACTCAAATTTTCTTGTTATATGCAGGTTTTATCCATAAATAATATGTTGTGCACAAGCAATATTCCAGTTTATATTTGTCAATCATGGGTCGTAGTAAAACTGTTTCAAGTGAAATTAGAAACTTCATAATTTCTGGTTTTAAAGACGGGCTGCTGCAAAATGTGATTTCACAAAATTTAAAAGCATAAATCTACTGTGTCGCGAATTATAAAACGATTTTGAGAAGAAGGTGTGTTTAAAGTTCCAAAAATTCAAGGACAGCCACGAAAAACTACAAAACGAACTGATAAAAAAATTATTTATTTAACTGCCAATAACCCCTTTATGTCATCGAAGAAAATTTTGGGCCGTTTGCCACAAGTGGCTCGAGAAAACAGCTCAACAAGAACTATTCGCAGAAGATTAGTTAGTGAGGGTCTTTTTAGTCGCCGTCCCGCTAAAAAACCACTTCTATCCAAAACGAATGTGAAGGCCCGATTAGAATTTGCTAAAAATCATATTGACTGGACTGTAGATCAATGGAAAAAAGTAATTTTTAGTTATGAATCTAAGTTCAATTTGTTTAAAAGTGATGGTGTAAGTTACGTTAGGAGTCTTGCTAATAAAAGATTTGTTCAAAAATACACCTTGCCAACAGTTAAACATGGCGGAGGCGGTGTGATGGTATGGGGCTGTTTCTCGGGATATGGTATGGGTCCTCTATACCACATTGAAGGAATAATGGATCGATTTAAATATATAGACATCCTTCAAAATGTTATGGAACCTTATTCTGATGAGTTCATGCCTTTAAAACATATTTTTCAGCATGATAATGACAAAACATTCTTCGAAGTTGGTAAAAAAATGGTTAGAGGATTCAAAAATTAACGTAATGACTTGGCCGTCACAGTCACCTGATTTAAATCCAATAAAAAACCTTTGGGAGATTGTCAACAGAAAGATTAGAAACAAAACGCATTCAAATATTGAAGAATTGTTTAAAGCTTTGCAGGGTGCCTGGTCTAATATTGATAATGAAATGATCACGAAATTATTAGAATCATTGGCGAAAAGATGTCGGGAAGTTATAAATACTGGTGGTTACTATACAAAATATTAAAAATGATCTGTTAATAATAATTCATTTTCTTAATTAATAAAAAAAAGATTTTTTTAAGAGTAGTTGCTATCTTTATGTCCAGGTAAAAATAATAAATACTATAAAAAAAAAAATAAAATTTACTATTAAAATTTAATTTTTTACTATAATATATGTAGAGAATTGTTAAAGGTAAGAATTACATTTTTTTAATTTTAAAAATATTGAATAGAATAAAAATAAAATAGGATTATCAAAAGTTGCTATCTTTATGGCCAATACTGTATATATATATATATATATATATATATATATATATATATATATATATATATATATATATATATATATATACATATATATTTTATTTTTTTCTAAATAGTAAATTATGGTCAGCAATAAAATACTGCAAACCAGCAAATTTAAAAATTTTATCCGGTAAATCACTAAAGATAATAAAATAAACCATATTGATTTTTTCATTAAAACGTAAAAAAGCGCTTTCCAAAAATAATTAAATCACTCCAAAGGATGTTTGTGATCATTCTTAACTGCTCCGGAAAGTTCCGGGTAACTCTGGGAAGTCCGGGCGTGGGTGTATGAATCCGGGGACAAAGCTTGATCAGTTGACAAGGCTATCGAGACAATAACTCATCGATAGATTGACAGATTAATTTAATTTTTCGAACATAAATTCTTCATGCTCTGTACATTTGAGGTACATGTGTACAACAATGATGCTTTATTAACTTTATCATGTTACACAGAACAAATTATAGATAAATATCAGACAGAGAATAATTTTAAAATACATAAAAGTTTACCAAAAATATAGGCGAGTTAATAAAATTGATAGATGAGGTTGTTAACTCTTGATGAAACATGATGGATAAAAATAAAAAATTGCTGTGCAGTGTTAATTTTCACACATTTCAGGGATTTGAAGGTATTTAGTAAGTAATAATAGATATAATAACAAAAATTTCTAAATGTGCCGCAATATCTTAAATAAACCTGGCGTCGTTTTTATTTTAACATTATTGTCCGCATATACGTACAATACCATTAATAAGAATAAAGTACACGAAGGATCTTTTTATGACGAATTAAATTTGACATATTGTGTCACTACGTAGGTGTGCCGGGAAATTTTTCTTCTTTGGCAAATATTCCACAACAGTAAAAAGATTGAGAAACAGAATGCATCAATTTAGCAATATATTTCTTATGAAGACTTGGATATGAAGCAAATGTAGAAAAATTCGCTGTGATTTTTTAATTTAATTTAGTTTAAAGAAATTAAATGAAAGCTTTTACTAACGCATTATTAATAGTGAGAAATACTTCCTCTGATTTTGAAATAATAATTCATTTATCAATATCTATCCAGCAATTATTACTTTCTTTTTAAGTCCTACTTGACAGGTAGAAACTTTTCAGTTAAATATAATGATGCTCTATCAATTTACTATCCAATAACATCTGGTGTTCCCCAAGGTAGTGAATTTGGGCCATTCTTTACCAACTTTATACTGCAGATATACCTGAGACAGGCGACACTATGATAGCTGCATTTGCTGATGAAATTGCTATACTATCAACAAACGATGATCCTAACGAAGCTTCTGCACTTCTTCAAAGACATTTAAACCTTATAAATGATTGGTACAATAAATGGAGAACTAACGTAAATCAGTCTAAATCTGTCCAAGTCACGTTTACAACCAGATTCAGTACTTGCCCACAAGTAACAATCAACGACATTCCAGTTCCTATAAAAACTGGAGTGAAATACCTTGGATTGCATTTGGACCAACGATTGACCTGGAGTAATCACATACAAGCCAAACGTAAGCAGTTAGACCTAAAATTTCGCCAAATGTACTGGCGTTTTGGTAGAAAATCAAAATTATCAGTTTCAAATAAAATTTTGCTTTATAAGACCATACTGAAGCCCATATGGTCGTATGGACTTCAATTATGGGGATGTGCCGAACCGACCAGATTAAAAATAATACAGTGATTCCAATCAAAAGCACTTCGAGCTTTAATGAATGCACCTTGGTACGTATCAAATAGAATGATCCATGAAGACCTCAAAAATCCTTTCATCACTGAAGAAATTCATAAAGTTGCCAACAAATACCACGACCGACTCATTGGACATTAAAGAGACTTTGGCCAAACGACCTACCGCAACACTGAAGACAGTGATATATAAGGAGAAACGTCACTGGATGTCTCCCTTATATGCCGACTACTTTCATCTCATTTACTTAATACTGGCATTGAAGTAGATTCTAAATTAAAAAAATAAATCAAAAAAAATATATATATATTAATATATTTATTATTAATTTAATGACGATTTTGATAGGAAGCAAACACATTATTTTTTAATTTAAATTTTATTGTGACGAAATCTCTAAAAATATTTAAATTTCTTTTAAAAATTAAATGAAAGCTCTTAGTATTCAAATAACGAATAAAAATTATTATCGAAAGACTGTTGATTTTATTTTTTATTTATTTATGTTGAATATTTTAGAGATCTAGCATTTTGTTGGTTTCTTACACTTATTAAATACCTATAAAAATCTGCAATGTATGAAAATTCACACTTCACATTCATTTTTTTGGATTAACTAAAATAAAAAATATTTTCTTGTAAACGTAGAGCGTTTTGGGAAAATTATGTTTTTAACAAGTATCTGTGCTGAAAAATATTAATGGGCTCAGGAAGCTGAACACCCCAAGATCTCCAGACATCAAAATAGTAGTGATGACCCCCCCCCATTATCATTGATCATTACTTGTATTTTAGAAATGGGAACCTTTTTTTGGGTCATCACTTGTAGTTTAGAACCGAGAACCCTTTTTATATTTAAATAATTTCGTCTTCTGAGCCCCCTCCCCCAATTTTTGGATGCACGCCTATTTCCTATAATACAAACAGGACATAATATCAAAGAAATTTGCATCTATAACTGGACCATGTGTCCTTGAGAGTTAAAAGGACAAAATAATCCATTCAATACCCATAATATCAGCATCGGAAATCCTTTTAGCAATCAGCGAGGATATCCTCTATATAGAGGTCCTGGATGTAGCCTCAACTTTACGGAACAGGATATAAAAGGACGACTTTAAACTTTGAACGGAGGTTACTCTGTAAATCTACGCTTTTTCAACAAGTGAAAGTGTAATTTGATGACTTATTACAAACTTTTATAGTTGGAATATACTTCAAATTTATTACTTTCCAACTACGCCATTTAACTAGTTTACGATGTGAAAATAATATCATAAATTTAAAACTACATATAAAGGCATAGACACCCGCAAAAAATACAAGGGGGGGCACTTGCCCCACTCTTCAAGACTACATTTTTAAGTATTTTATTCTAAACCCTTATGCTTTTTTGTTCTCAAATTTATTTATTTTCATATTTGTTTATTTTATATTTTACGCGGGTCATTTCATAAATAATGCACAGACAACACTGCGGGTTGGATAACGCAACAACTGTGACAATTATGTCAATAGGGAATACGCATAAAATTTATATTTTTTTAAAACTACATTTTTTTGATATGTTAATGTTAGTTACGTCACCTAACAAAACAAAAATCACATTTTAATTAATATTACAGCTAGATTTTTTAATTAAAATATTGTAAATTTGAAATAAGCCGACCACAGCGCGAAGGTTGCCGAGTAAATACGACTGAGCATGACGTCAAACCCTAGACGGCCCAGACTACAACATAATCTTTACGTGTGTATATTATATTCTTCGAGAGTTTTGTATTTGTTTTTAAACAATTTTTCACACATTTATTATTAAAATGGCAAATAAAGATTTTGTTAGGGCTCAGAGTGATAATTTACCCAACATTGATGCTTTTATGCTCATGGAATATATGAAAAATAATTAATGCTACAGTGCTGAAGAAATACGTGGTGTCAAAACGGACTTGTAAGTAAACCATTTATGTATTCTATAACTTTATGTAAACAATATAAACGCTGCAACTCTGTAAAATGTAAATATTTATGTAATTTAGATGTCAGAATTTTACTACATTGTTTACATGAAGTTACAAAACGTTAGAGGCATAATTGAAATACTGCAATATAGGTTATATATTTTATAAATTACATATATTTATAATTTATAAAATATATGTACTCACATTAACTTCACAAACATAAACTTTACTTTTTTCTGAAATATCGGTTTTATTTCATCTCGTAGCTTCCAGCCACAAATTTCGCCTTTTCTGTGGTTTTTCGCCATCAGGTAATTATATAAATTGTTTTTTTGGATTTCTAATTGAACTATTTGTGCACATCGGTACTAAACAATATTTTCGATTATGTTTCGAAGTAGTATGTTTTAGTATAAAATGTAATTCGGTAAACATGTATAAATTGTTTTTATAGGATTAAACTTTATTTGAATTAAAATCACTTTAACTTTACACAATCTATAACAGTTATACAAGCAAATAAGTTCACGACAGACTGTGTAGGCTGTACGCTGTACACTGGGTAGACTGTACGCAGTACACTTATGTAGGGTATGACGTCACACGTGGTTTTCGCGCGCTACATACATTTATGATTTTTTTAAGCCTTCAAATTAAAAAAAAAAATGCATAACTGTTTTTTATGTTTATATGCAACAAGAGGAATATAATAAAAATAAAAAATAAAATCATGCCTATCCCCTATTGTAGTTGAAGGCACGAGTAAGAAGCGTGTGTTTTGTTTTCATTTATAACGTACTCTGTTTTTAACAAACTCGAGCTAGAAATGGAGCCTGGAATTAAATTTGATATGTTTGGAACAGTCAGACGGTTTCTTCTATCCGAACATACCAAATTCATCTTCGAAAACCCTTTTTCTGCTTCTACTGAACATACTACAGCAATTGCTTTTACAATATTTCTTGCTTTTTGCACATTTTGAAGAACTGTCGGAAGTTTATAAGACGTATTCCACGAAATTTCTGATTTCATTAACATCAATATTAAATTTGAAAATGTCGTTAAATATTGAAAACTGTTGTTCGGCAGTGTACCATGGAACAAAAACTTCCATGTTCCAATTATTTGGTTCTAAAATATATAAAAAGTCCAATTTATTTCCATTTTGGCATCCTGATTCTAAATGGTCACAATCCATTAATCTTTTATTCAAACTTTTTGTAACACTGTCTATAAGTTTTTCCCGAGAAAGCGTCACAAATCGCTGATTGTATATTAAATTTATATTTTTAAAATATTCAGATATGAGTAAAATATGTACAGTTGCTCCCGGTATTCATCCACTTACCGATCGTTCTATATTTAGCTAAAATTTGATAAGCATTGACAATAAAATATGCTATATTATTTTTTTACTTATTTGTTCATCCCTTTATACGATGCGAAATATAAAATACAATAATTTTTAGTAATTTTCATTTTTTACTACCGGTTCGCAGAGCTAACGAAAATTTTCGCTACCGGTTCGCGCGAACCGATGAGAACCAGTTGAATCCCATCACTAAGAAGCAAGGAGACTTATTGAAGGTTTGTAAAGAAATACTGTAATAAAAATAAACAACAAAAAATTGTGTGCATTATTTACAAATGTTGCCAGAATTCATAGCAGCAGTCTTTGCTGTTTTTGGGCAGCTTGCGGTATATTTCAGAGGCATTCACGTTCATCCTGAAAAAGTTTGCACTAATCAAAGACTGTTTGAAGTGACAAACGCTCTTCTACAAACTGTTTTAAAGTATTTGATAAATCTCAGTCACTTTTACACCTTAATTGAAAATAAATTTAATAATTACTCGTTTGTAACAGAATTTGAAACATCGTTGAACACATTCGTTAATAAAACTGACAGTATTGATACAATCAAGTCAATTATTTGTGGTATTAACTCATATTCCTACTATAATAAATATAAAACCTGTTTCCAGTAACTCTCCAATTACGTTTATAAAATGTAGGTGAATATTAAACATCCCTAGTATTAAATAGGATATTTTTTAAGTTGCATAAAAGGATTAAAACCTATTAAATCCCAATCATGAATTCATTAAAATTGAAACTAAAATCCTTTTCTTTCTTGAAAGATAATGAAAAATTTTAGGTTTTAAAAGGATCAATATTTCACGCATCTGCAGTTATTCAAGTATTGCTAGAAGCATTGCGGTCGAAGCCGACCGAGCAACTAGTATAAATGATAATGAGTCTCTCTCTGGAGGGAGTTCGGCACTGCCTGTCATAAAATCACCGTTAAAAATGCATCAAATGATCCCATAAAACCACTCCAATGGAAAATCAATAGGATTATGATGGAATAATGATCAATATATGCAAAAAACGCATTATAATATTATGGAGATTTTAAATTATGTCAAAAGCTATTTAAAGGCGTTGGCGTTGTGTACTATAATTAATGTGCTTTATAAAAGACGTGTCACAAATTGTAGTTTGTGTATTTAGAAGGAAATTTCAATAAAACTTTACTGTGACGCCAGCTCCCAGCCTAAGTAAGGTAGGGTGACCAGACAGTCACACAAATGGTCTTCGGAGACCTCGAAGGACCAACAGCAGAAGGCTGGACTATAGAAAGAAAAAGCGGTTATGTGAAACGAACGCACCGAGTTGAGCCGCTGAGGAAGACACGGACGACCTAGAGGAAAAGAGAGGGGATAAAAAACTCTTCTGCTCCTAGGGGCTGCTCTAGGAGACTAACACAAAGGAAATGGTAGCCCTAGCTGGGGAGTAGACGGGTAAAATCCTCGGCCCACAAGTAATGGCTATATAGGAACCAAACCTAGAAATCCCACGACGTCTCTGAAAACCCTAGCCAAGCGACAAACAATGCGGAAACGTTGCTCAACACGATGGGCGTATCACATAAATAAAATTGCAGTACCACAAATACAATATAAATAAACTGATAATATATAACAAAATTAATATTACAAAAATTACAGATGTTAAATTTAAATTAAAAAATAAATCAGCACACGTGATCAAGAGATCAGTGTGTGTGAACAAAAAAAAAAATACAAGATCGCGCAGAGGCGATAACAAAATAGAATTTAAGTTACAAATAAAAATTATATTAAATAAACAATGAATTGAAATGTATGTAAAATCGGAACAGACTTACAGTAGATGTATTCTTAATAAATATGTAGAATATTTATTCCAATTTTACATATGTGGCACTGGTGTCCCAAAAAACAGGTTCCTGGGTCCTCGGATAGATTCCTTAAATAGTGTAGACACTCAAACAATATTTTAATGAAGGAACAGCAGGTGTAAATTCACTAAAACCGCGTTAGAGATGCGTAATTTAAATTAAGAAACTGTAAAATATATTTTCACTAGCGAAGTGTACACACTAAGCAGGTCAGTAACAGAGTGGATTAGTGAGTTGTGTGATGTTAAAACACGCAAGAGCGGAGTTCAACATTTTATAAAAACAGCAAAAAATGAATTTAATTTAATAATTATAGCGGCCTTACGGGCGCGACATTTACAATGTTGTCGATCTTGCTTCTTTAAGTTACATGTCTCATGCCCAATTGCACCAGCTTTCTTTAAATTTTCAACATTCCTTAAATCGCAAAAATACTTATCTTCTTCTGCGATTTCAATCCAAGGATTGGACAGTCTTTTTAGTTGGACGTGGAAGAGGCAGCCTAACTCCTCCATCAGCTGTCAATGTATTCCAGTGAACGGTTGATAAACAACAAGTTAATAACTGTATTCATCAACGGGAAAATAAGCAGATCGATTACCATTAAAAACGGATTAACTCAGGGCTCAGTATTTGCTCCACTACTTTTCCACCTACTTGCAATTTACCTAGAACCTGCTCTAGGAAATTCATCAACGGGGAAACAAGCAGAAATATTATCGGATTATCTCATGCTTCTGTATTATATCCGCTACTCTTCAACCTACCAAGTCAAATAAAACACATTAATCTCAAAAGAACAGTAAAAGTTTATTGATTCGAAGTATGCTCCATTAGAAGTTATACATTTTTCCCATCTTTCAGGCAATTTATGAATACCTCGCCAGTAGAACTCTTCCCCTTTCCCCGCAAACCATTCATCTAGCCATCATTTCACATTTTCATATGAACATAAGTGCTGCTCGGCAAGTGCGGGTCCCATCGATGCGAACAAGTGGTAATCTGAAGTGGCCAAGTCTGGTGAGTAAGCGGCATGAGGTAGCACTTCCTACTTGAGTGCCTCCAATGTGTTGCAAACTGCTCTTGCCTTATGTGATGGAGCGTTATCGTGAAGAAAGATTACCTTGTGCTGTCTTCTTTCGTATTCTGGTCGTTTTATGAGCAGCGAATGGTTCAATTCGATCAGTTGTTGTTGGTAGCGTTGGGTATTAACTGTTTCACCAGGTTTTAACAATTCATAATAGACCACACCCTTTTGGTCCTACCAAATACAGAGCATTGTCTTTTTGCCAAAGCGATTCGGTCTTGCAGTTGATGTGGATGGTGAGCCTGGGTTCACCCATGATTTTTTGCGTTTGGGATTTTCAAAATAAATCCATTTTTCATCGCCAGTAATGATACGATGCAAAAAAGACTTTCTTTTGTATCGTGCAAGCAAAATTTCACAAGTATTTTTACGTTTTTCCATCTGCCTCTCATTCAATGCATGTGGAACCCATCTGCCGACTTTCTGGATCTTACCCATCTATCGTAGGCGATTGGAAACAGCTTATTGACTAACGCCTAACTGCTCTGCTAGTTGTTTTTGTGATTGACTATCGTCTTCCTTTAGCAATGTTTCCAATTTTGTATCTTCATATTTCTTTGGAGGTTTTCCATGTTCTTTGTCTGTAAGATCAAAGTCACCACTTTTGAAACGCCGAAACCATCCATCACACGTATCTTGCGATGGAGCATATTCACCATAAGCTTCTCGAAGCAGTCGGTATGATTGAGCAGCAGTTTGTTTCAAATGAAAACAAAACAGTAGTACTGTCCGCGAATGCTCTTTATTTGGCACAAAATTTGACATTTTTAACACAGTAAAACAAAACTATATGATCACTTTTCAAATTATAACCTATACGCATTTGACACTTAATGATAACTTAACAAAACGCCATATGTGTTGAAACTTTGAACTATAGATTCTGTTTGCGCGGCAAGTTTTAAAAAATCCGCATTTCATACTTGTAGACCTCGTATATTCCAGCGATCTACCTAAAACTTAATACTACGACAAATATGTCAGACTTGTCTAGACAGCGTTCACGAGATCATTAAAGTTATTGGACAGGTAGTCGTCAATAAAATAAAATGCTTTAGCAATAAGAGGTTAAAGGGTAAAACATTTTAAAAAATTATAGCGCAATAATTGTTGCTCTTTCTAGGTTTTGTTAGTCTAGTAAAATCAGGACGTATATTATTTTTATTTCGCGTATTATGATCATGCATCTCCGCATGAAGGTAATATTCTTCAAACTGACGGTGAGCATGTATCAAGCATTTTAAAATATATGCAGGGAAGTGTTAATATGTTATGCGTTATATATTGTTGTCTACAGTCTTCTCTGTAGGCGATCCCGGTAATGACACGTAGAGCTCTACGTTGCAGAGCAAACAGTCTGTTCGCTTGAGGAGCGTGACCCCACACCAGTATTGCATAAGACAGGTGGGGATGAACGAATGAAAAATAGACAATTTTCAAAATATTGGATGATACACAATTCTGTAATGGTTGGTTTATATACGGAACAAGAATAAGGAATAAGAAATAAGAATAGTACACAAGAATAAAAAATATTAAACCGTTTATATAGAACATAACATTTGTCGGTGCGCCTGCGTACTTGCGTTGGCCTGTGTTTAACGTTTGTCACTTGAGAGGTTCTTAAAACTTACAAGATGAATAAATAAAAATAATAAAAACATTTTATTGTTGTTTACAACCCTCTGATCACAACTGAAAAACATCTGTTGAACAAACTTTATTACGGCAGACATTTTGATTGCTGTGCGCAGGCTTATCGTGTCTTATTCTTGAAATAAGAATAGAAGTTGAATGTTACCAACTATTCTTATGTTTAAGTTAAATTTCATTCCTACATAAACCGATATACGGCGCAGCCATGTTTTAACATCTTGTGTACTATTCTTATTTCCTATTCCTTATTCTTGTTCCGTATATAAACCAAGCATAAGTCATGTAAACAGTACATGGCCTTACAAATATTTTTCGCTACCGAGTCTATGTGCTCTTCCCAGTTTAATTTATTGACACCCAAAAACTTAAGTGCATTCGTCGAAGTAATGTCTTCCGACAATATTTTTAAGTAAGAATCATTTCCTCTGTTTTAGTTTCATTTTCAAATTTGTAATAGTTATGTAAATTAAATAACAATACCAGGAATTTCCGAAGTACTTGGAAATGCGTTCGTTCCCAACTCCCAATGGCTCAAAAATATTAGAAATTTAGGAAACCCATCTATGACAAATTTTTCAAAAGAAAATATTTTTCATTCAACTAAATTTTTTCCTAAAACATTTTAAAACGGTTTACAAACCACTTTACAAAATATGTCCGGTTTGTGAAATGGATACTAATGCATCACTGACTTGTTTATTTTTCCCACAAAATGTATTCTAAAACCAGAATCGAAGTTAAAACTCTGGTAATTTATTTAAAGCATTTAATAAATCTCTCATCACTCTACTTAAATGAGTGGCTCATTATTCTTAATTTGAGTTGTATCATAACTCAATTTAGCTCGAAGCGCCATTAGTAATAATTAAATATGAACCATACAAACTGGTAGCTATGTGGACAATCAGGACTGCCATGGACAATCAAATTATGTATTAGGGTTTATTTGCGCATGCTCCTGAATGTGTGCATAGTGGATGAAAGGACATCTGTGAGAATGTGAGTGTTGAAATGGATTGTGTGGATATGTGGAAGGTTGAGTAGGTGTATTCTTATTTGTGTGTGTGTTTGTGTCCAAATGGTGTAAAGTTTGAACGGCTGAAAGATTAAGATAAGAACCAAATATTGTTATTAACATATGAATGCAGTAGTTTCCAAACTTTTGGTACTGTAAAAGGGGAGGTTTTTGCAAATATTTTATTAAGGCCCGGTATTTCCAACCATAGATAAATTTGACTATCAATGGGTTAAGTTATCAAGGGAATAAACGATTTTTTGCGTATTTCCAATCATTTATCTCAGTGGCGGCTCGTGACTTTTTGGGACTCGGAGCTGCAAGTTATAATACAAGGATATGTTTAGGTGTTTAACCACGACGTTTTATCATATAAGGCTCTGTTGAATGGTCTCTTATAATTATAATTTTTGCTTTTTGCACTTTCCGAATTATTTAAATTTGGTGTGGGTCGCCCCAATTTTTTAATATCAATTTTTTCTTCTAACTTTTGTCTGTTAATTGAAATTTCCAATAATGATTTGACAGTATTCATTTTTTAGACCTATTGTTTTATAATCTAAAATACGAAACGTATTTGCTAAGCTAAGATACTTATATAAATTTAAAAGAAAAAGTTAGTAAATACTAATTATTAATATGTACCTAAACAATAAATTTTTAGAGATAATATAGGTATAGCGATTTCAGTTACGACTTAAATAAATACATTCAATAATTTCATAGTACTGTGATCACTGTTATTGTGACGCTAACAGCGTTCTAGCTCCGATCCCCACCAGTTTATCACTATTGCCCACGCACCGCTGCCCCTTTACAAGCCTACATTTGCACTTCCCTTGACGCTAAGATATAATCAGCGCGACATAGACTTATTCAAAGGAAACTTGTAAATATTTATAAAACAATAGCATTCAGTATTCAAAATATATTTTAAAAAAAGCATTTTCACACCACAATTACTATATTAAATGCATTTTGAGTTCAAAAAAAGTTTTCTTTTTTAAATATATATCGTTTCATAATCTACGTCTTAAGAGCTTTCTTTTGATTCCACACAATATTTTTCTTTTATCGACTACACAAAAAAATCGACATTTTTCGAAAAATTTATCTGATTCCAGTTACTGTTTCAACCTATTTCGGTTCCTATCAATGTTCATTACGAAGTTTTCTTTTTAGATTTTTTAATAAATCCTTTGGGATATAGCCGTGTTTTGGCGCCCTTGGCAAATAAATGTAACTGATAAGCAAAAATAAGGTTCTCACCTCCCAAAATCTAAATTATGAGCAAAAAAAAGGTCCTCACCTCCTAAAATCCAAGTGATGAGCAAAAAAAAGGTCCTCACCTCCCAAAATCCAAATGATGAGCAAAAAAAAAAGGTCCTCGCCTTCGCAATGTGGCGCCCCTTAGTCAAGCTCGTCAGCGCTCTTTTTCTTAGTGCGCTAGGGGCCGTCGCCCCCCCCCCCTTACTGCGGCTCTGGGATAAAGGGTGGGGGACAATGTTTTTTGATACATTTTAATGTCATGTCATAATAATCCCACAGGTATTATTAAAGTTATTCTTGTAGTACCGATGATAAAGCAATACTTTCTGAAATCTCTACATCCAATAGTTCTCCATTTGTTATTCCACTTTTCTTTTCTCAAAACTATCAAAGGTACAATAATCAAATACAAAGCATAATACAAGTCCTTGTACAATCTGTGCTGTCAGATACAATCAAATCATGCATACATTAGACCTTCTGTCCCTTAGTGAGTGTAGGTATTTCAAAGAGGGTACTCTCAGGGCGACCGAGCTTTCAGGCCGGCCCGGCCGACGGCTCACGGACCTGTCAGCTGTGGACATGCGGCTCATGCGGTGAGAACAGCACGCTCTGCGGTTAGAATTACACACTAATGTGTTTTTAGACACTACTCACTAAATCAATGCCTCTTGTCTCTTTTGTATAAACTGACTTGAAATTTCAAAACATTTATAAAAAGTACTTTGAAGAATAGAGATTTTTAAAATTTTCATCCAAGTATTTTGATAGAAAAACTGTAATTCCGGGTTTACATTAGGCTAGTAAAGGGAATAGCTACTAGATCTAGTAGTTAGCCCGTTTATTTTATTGTATCGTAACTAGGATAGTAGATGTTTACACACAACAGGATGCTGTAGTAAACTCGTTGACTCTACTACCCCAAAAACAAGATAGTAGGTGCTAGTAGGTTTGCATATACACATAGTAGCACTATACGGATTGACCGATTTTCAAAATCCGAACGGCGTATGCAACGGATCCGATTTCTTCATTTCTTAAGCTAATTTTTATTTTCCACTTTCCTCCGACGTCGGCAAAGTCTATTTTTCACGATTTTATTTCTTCGTAATTTTGCCTTGGTCATATTTTTAAATAGACGTTGTAATAAATGCTAGTTTGTGCTTGAATTTCTGTGTTTTAATTGATATTATTACAAATGCTAGAAAAGGTTTATCAAGGGGAACTCTGGATGGTCAGGGACCTCAAGGAGTTCAGAGGAACTCTGGATGGTCAGGGACTTCTAGGAGTAGTTTATGTTTTGTTTGGCTCTAGATGGTCAGGGACCTCAAGGAGTTCAGAGAAACTCTGGATAGTCAGGGACCTCAAGGAGTTCAGGGTAACTCTGAATGTCCAGGGGCCTCAAGGAATTCAGTGAAACTCTGGATGATCAGGAACCTCAAGGAGTTCAGAGAAACTCTGGATGGTCAGGGACCTCAAGGAGTTGTTGGACCTAAAATGGTCGTGTTTGTCTTCTTAATTCTGGATGGTCAGGGACTTCAAGCAGTTCAGAGGAACTCTGGATGGTCAGGGACCTCAAAGAGTTGTTGGACCTAAAATGGTCGTGTTTGTTTTCTTAACTCTGGATGGTCAGGGACTTCAAGGAGTAGTGTATGTTTTGTTTGGCTCTAGATGGTCAGGGACCTCGAGGAGTTCAGAGAAACTCTGGATAGTCAGGGACCTCAAGGAGTTCAGGGTAACTCTGAATGTCCAGGGGCCTCAAGGAATTCAGTGAAACTCTGGATGATCAGGAACCTCAAGGAGTTCAGAGAAACTCTGGATGGTCAGGGACCTCAAGGAGTTGTTGGACCTAAAATGGTCGTGTTTGTCTTCTTAATTCTGGATGGTCAGGGACTTCAAGCAGTTCAGAGGAACTCTGGATGGTCAGGGACCTCAAAGAGTTGTTGGACCTAAAATGGTCGTGTTTGTTTTCTTAACTCTGGATGGTCAGGGACTTCAAGGAGTAGTGTATGTTTTGTTTGGCTCTAGATGGTCAGGGACCTCGAGGAGTTCAGAGAAACTCTGGATAGTCAGGGACCTCAAGGAGTTCAGGGTAACTCTGAATGTCCAGGGACCTCAAGGAATTCAGTGAAACTCTGGATGATCAGGAACCTCAAGGAGTTCAGAGGAACTCTGGATGGTCAGGGACCTCAAGGAGTTGTTGGACCTAAAATGGTCGTGTTTGTCTTCTTAATTCTGGATGGTCAGGGACTTCAAGCAGTTCAGAGGAACTCTGGATGGTCAGGGACCTCAAAGAGTTGTTGGACCTAAAATAGTCGTGTTTGTCTTCTTAACTCTGGATGGTCAGGGACTTCAAGGAGTTCAGGGGAACTCTGAATGTTCAGGGTTCTCAAGGAGTTCAGTGAAACTCTGGATGGTCAGGAACCAGGAACCAGGATGATCCAGGAACCTCAAGGAGACAGGCAAAACTAACATTATGTTTTCGTTTCCTCTATTTATTTTGCAGTTATTAAATTCTGAAGATGTCACGAGGACGTGGAAGGAGCAGGAGGGCCGTGGTAGAATAGCAAGTTGTTTTATTTTCCAGTTAAATTTAGATGAAGCAGCGAGGACGCGGCAAGATCAGGACGGCCGTGTTAGGATTAGGACTAGTTCTTGAACGTTCTTCGTAATATGTTGCGAGAGCAACTATAATATGATGACATATAAGTGACTGATTGTAAATAAACGTTGTAATAAATGCTCGTTTGTGCTTGAATCTCTGTGTTTTAATTGATATTATTACAAATGCTATAAAGCGTTTATCATATATATTGAAAAATCTTCTAAATAAAATGTCAAAATCTACATATGTATCACGCACGTCTATGCATTTAATCTAGTTCACCATTATTGGCAAGCAGCTGGAAAACTATTGCGGTGGAGCGGCAAACAATATTGATCATCCGGTATGAACTAATAAATTTTATATTTCAAAGTTGAAAATATTTTGTATATAATCCCTTTTTATAAGTAACATTTCTTGGAAGAATGACTTTTTATTTTGATAACAATATCCATTTCTCCAGAGTAAATATACTCACAATAACATAATTTCTGTCGTCAGTTTCCACTTTGTCTCGCTTAATCCGTTCTTAAACCTGAATAAGCAAAGAATCTGCTGCCATAGAAATAAAGATAAGGTAAAGGATTTCCTCTTACCGAGAGTTCTTCTTCTTGAAACATACCATATATCTCAGCTTTTATATAAGAAACAAATACAAGGTTTGCGGAACTTCAAAAGGAATTTCATCAATTGAAATTTATTTTCTTATTGATTTTTCATTATAGAAGACTCTTAAAAGTAATATTCCACAGGAAATATTATATTTTAGTAGAAATCTATTTTCAATGGGAAATATTTAATAAACTACCGGTAAATTTAAGTTTTCAATTAAATAAATAATATAAATGAGAAATAAAAAATCAATATTCAGATTTACACATATTTAATGAACGTAATGTAATATACGAGCGTCATTATTTACCCTAAATATGTTTGTATTATTATGCAACAAGTAAGATAATGAACTATTTTACGTGTTGCATACAATACCTTTTTAAGGCCATTCAAAAGGCTTCAAAAATCGAGAGAAGATTATTTTTTTGACATTTCATGAATAAATTTAGGTTTATTAGCAACCTACAACAGTGAACATCAGCTGATAGTTTGGAAGCCATCTTGATGACGTCAGTTCTGAAGTTTTACAACTGACGCTCAGAATTTTTGTATTTAAAAATTAAATTTACTATTTTTATAATGTAAAACTACGAGGAATGTTTCCTAAATTCTGGGAATTATGCTATAATTAAATTACGCAGAACTTTTAGGCAATGTTATTGGTGCCAGACAAGTCTTGACATGTTTATGCAACTATCTAGTGCAATATTGTTCAGTCTGATTTAGGTATTCGACTGATATAGACGCGTTTTCATAGCACTGTTTTTGTAACCATGGAAGACGCAACAAAATCTCAAAGAGCAATAATTTTCTTTTTGTAGAAAGAAGGTGTGAAAACATCAGAAATTATTCAGCGTCTGCAAGGAGTATTTGGTGAGTCTGCAGAATCCAAAATTACTGTTTATCGATCGTTTTAAAACCGGTAGAACATCACTAGAAGACGATCCACGCAGTGGGCGCCTAATCACGTCGGTAAATGAAAGAAATATTACTGCCGTCGAAGACCTACTGAAAGAGGACAGACGAACGACTATTCGTCAAATTAGTGTGCGCCTAGGGATAGGTACACGACAAGTTCATGACATCTTGCATGATTGTTTGGGCGTTAGCAAGGTTTCGCCAAGGCTGTTGGGACCAGAACATAAACTCAATAGGAAAGTTCTTTCAGGACGGCTTAAAAAAATTAGTTTATCGTTGGGATAAATGTATTCAGTTAAATGGAGATTATGTTGAAAAACTACATTGTAATATTCACGAAAATTAACAAAATAATAAAAATTATAGCTAAATTCCCAGAACTTTGGAAACATCCCTCGTATATATCTAGTTGTTGATAAAATGTTTTTACTACGACCACTAAATAATAAATGAATTATGTGTCCAACTCTAAATACATAAATCTGTTCATATTACAACATGTGTAAAAAATTGACGCACATGCGTGCTCACTCGTAAAAAATAACATTTTTTTACACTTCAAGTTTTTATTTAGTAAGTTAGTTAAAATGTTTGGCGCTCAACAATACCTCCTTTATATATGTTGGCGGTCGGTAAAAATATTGTTCTATACTAGAGATGGGTCGTTCATGAACGAACCGGCTCACTGAGCCGGCTCAGTACACTGACCGAAGTGATACGGTTCACCAAATTGAAATGAGCCGCCTCACGGCTCATTGTATAGTTTCAAGTTTCAAGAATACGATAGGTCGGGCGATTGTGAAGAGTGACCGGAGTGATCCGGATCTAGGTCGATGTCATGTTGAACTTCGCGAGAACTTGGCTTGTAATGTATTATCATAAAGTGTATTTTGTCATCAATTTGTAGGGCAGTTTATTTGAAACTAATCGGCTTAGTCTGTATTTTCTTACAACCATACTATATAAAAATATTTAAAATATTGCCCAAATCCCAGATGTCCGATTTATAAGGGCAATAAACGTCGCCATAAACTTAACACATCTGGTTTAAAATACAGTAGCTACATAAAGTGAATTGTTTGTTTCAAAAATGTTAGATAAGAGTCGGGGCTAAACGACGTTCTACCTACGACCGAACGACCGGCAACTGACTGACCTGTGTCTCGGGATCATGTTTAAAAGAACCGGCTCTAAGCAAGAGTCGGTTCTAAGCGACGTTCTACCTACGACCGACCGACCTGTGTCTCGGGATCATGTTTACAAGAACCGGCTCTAAGCAAGAATCGGCACTAAGCGACGTTCTACCTACGACCGACCGACCTGTGTCTCGGGATCATGTTTACAAGAACCGGCTCTAAGCAAGAGTCGGCACTAAGCGACGTTCTACCTACGACCGAACGACCGACCGACCTGTGTCTCGGGATCATGTTTACAGTTCATATATTGCAAGAACCGGCTCTAAGCAAGAGCCGACTGTAAACGACGTTCTACCTACGACCGAACGACCGACCGACCTGTGTCTCGGGATCATATTTACAGTTCATATATTGCAAGAACCGGCTCTAAGCTAGAACCGGCTCTAAGCGACTTTCTACCTACGAACTAACGACCGTCCTGTGTTTTGGAAACATGTTTACTTAACCGGATCACTGAGCCGGATCAATGAACCGGCTCAACAAACTGAACGACCTCCACTGATCCGGTTCCGCAAACTGAGCCGAAATTCCCATCTCTATCCTATACATCCTGCATTCTATTGGCTTCGTACACTTATTAAATACCTACAAAACCCTAAAATGTGTGAAAGTTCACATCAATTTTTCCGTTAGCATATTAACAAATAATTAATTAATAACATGCTCAGCTATGTTAAAAGCTGTATAAAAAAATATATATCATTTATTGGGCTCCCATTTATAGACAATTTTTCATTGACATCTATAACAAAAAATTCAACAAGATTAATGACATTTTATCAGGCCGTTGTTACACTTCGCAGAAAGGACAATATTTTATCAACTATTTCAGTGGTGGTGTTATCTGAAAACACTGTGGCCAGCAATGCAGTCCCGTAATGCGGGCTGCATAACTTCCTACACCAAGTTAAGATTCTAGGAAACATAATTAAACCCCACGTGGGTTAATTTCTAGCAACTGTTATAGAAATTTGTGAAACAGTAGCCTTGATTAGTTTTTCTTGGACTTTAAGAAAAACAAGCACATAATAAATTAGATGATTACAGGGGAGAACATGTAATAAAGTTGAAAGTAACTATTTAAAGTTGAATGTTAGTAAAATAAAGCTAATGATGTTTTGTAAAAAAATGTCTGATAAAGATTAATAATATGAAATAGGTAGTTGGGAGTCATCTTAGACAGGGGCGTAGCAACCGGGGGTGCAAGGAGTGCGATGCACATGTGCCCATGAGCTCGAAGGGCCCACGAGCCAAAGTGCCAATGGGGCCTTATTTTCATTAATACTTACCATTTTTAGGGTTTTGTAGGTATGACCAAAAAACTCTTATACCGTCATTTTGTCGTCTGTCTGTCTGTCTGTTCGGTAAAAATTGTAGCCAAACGGCTAAACCTAGAGAGTTGAATTTTGGCATGCTTATACAACTCTTTGACCCGCACATAGGAAAAATACTAAAACATCTAAAAAACATATCCCCCTAAAAATATAAACAAATATGTACTCATCGAAAAAAAAAATATTTTTTTATAATTCTGAGTAGGGTATCAAATGAAAGCCCTTGGTACGTGGATTAATGATCAAATTTTTATTTTTGCAAAATAAATTATTTTGAATCGATTTTTGCCAAAATTGTGCAAAAAATTTTTTGTCCCACACCCTGTAGCCCAGATGGTTTAAACTAAAAATCTGAAAAAATTCTAAGTAATGTACATTGGTGTGAACCGGAATAGTTCAACAGGAATTTTTGATCAGATTAGGTTTTTGGAAAAAAACGCATTTTTTGTGATTTTTGGCTAATAATGTACACAAGTTATAGCTTTGTAACAAGCAACACTCTAACGTGTGTGCTGGTCTAGTGGTATTTGACGCTGACTTTTCACCCATGTAACCCGATCCGATAGGGATCGAACCCTGGAGAAGAGACTATATATATATATATATATATATATATTTTTTTAAATTTATATATTGTTTAAATTATTTTTCCAAAATTCTAGTTATATTTTGGCAAATGTTGCATTTAATTTTTAAAAGCGTAAATTTAATAACCAGTGGAAATTGTTGAAATTGTAATTTAATTCTGTTTCAATGTACACGAAATCAGAGGGGTGGAGCTTATAACAACCAATGGAAGCCATAGGCGCAATTTTCAAAATCTTAATGAACCTTGCTATATATAAAAAAAATACTGCACATATTTGGCGTCATAAATAGGCGTCGAATTAAAATTAACAAAAAAAATATTTTAATATAAAATTTGTTTTGGCATCCCAAATAATCATCATTCACTTACTAAATACCTGCAAAACCCTGAAATGTGTGAACATTCACACTTCACATCAATTTTTATTTGTTTATATTAATTTTTTTGTAATAAATAAAGGGCAAAGAAGAGGAAAAAATACCATTCATAGGAGTAAATACATTTATTATATAAATTAATTAATTAATTAACTAATGGATCAGGAAAATTAAATTTGTCTGATAAATAGACATTAATTTGCATACTTATTGAACTATGATTTTAGTGACACCGTAGTTATCTAATGCATTTACATAACCTAACATAATGTCATCATTAACAAATCTTGTTCAAAATTACAAAGACGGACAGTAAATATGATCAATTTAGGTAATTAGGTAGTTAAAATCTAAGACAACAGAATTATAAGAACGATAATATATATAAAATATTTTACGAAGCTAAATAGTTGGTTTTAAAATTCACAGATGGAGAGCTATTCGTAACGTACTAATGTAACAGATGTCGTTATATCGAACAGTAAAAGAATACATTAAAACATAAGTCAGAGCGTAACAACGAACCATCTATAACTCGTTAATTTAAAGAGGTCTGAATGCGGCTTTAGCCTCTTAGAATAGTTTATTTGTTTCTATTCTGTTCTTATTAGGGTTTTGTAGGTATGACCAAAAAACCCTTATACCGTCATTTTGTCGTCTGTCTGTCTGTCTGTCTGTTCGGTAAAAATTGTAGCCAAACGACTAAACATAGAGAGTTGAAATTTGGCCTGCTTATACAACTCTTTGACCCGCACATAGGAAAAAGACTAACACATCTAAAAAACATATCCCCCTAAAAATATTTTAAAAAATGTGCCCATCGAAAACAAATATATTTTTTTTAAGTTCTGAGTAGGGTATCAAATGAAAGCCCTTAGTACGTGGATTAACGATCAAATTTTTATTTTTGCAAAATAAATTATTTTGATGCGATTTTTGCCAAAATTGTGCAAAAAATTTTTTGTCCCACACCCTGTAGCCCAGATGGTTTAAACTAAAAATCTAAAAAAATTCTAAGTAATGTATATTGGAGTGAACCGAAATAGTACAACAGGAATTTTTGATCAGATTATGTTTTCGGAAAGTAACGCATTTTTTGTGGTTTTTGGTTCATAAAGTACAAAAGTTATACCAATGTAAGACACCCACATGCAAGGCGTACGATAGCGTAGTGGTTAGAGCACTGGTGTCGTAAGCTAAAACTCGCTGGAAACGAAAGGTTTCGAGTACGGAGTGAATTTTATTTTTTCTGTTTTTTTTTTGCATTTTTATTATGTTGAAATTATTTTGTCAAAATTCTAGTTATATTTTGACAAATGTTGCATTTAATTTTTAAGAGCGTAAATTTAATAACCAGTCTTATTATATGATTAACAGACGATAAATTATTTTTAAAATATCGTTCATTTTGCCGTGATTACTACAAAGTAAAATTTGTCCTACACACTCAGTATGCCGCCTTCACTTATTATATACCTGCGAAACCCTGAAATGTGTGAATATTCACACTTCACATCAATTTTTCCTATATTTTCATTTCATTACGATACAAGTGACAGCGTACGAATATTAAATTCGTTAAATTGATGCTATGTAGATGTACTAAACATGACGTCACAAAAACATGTGACGTTTCCAGTGACGTAACTGACAGATTCACCGACTGCCCTATATATTATAACAATATCAAAAGACAGTAAATTGGCTTTTTAATTAATTTTTTGTAAGTTAAATTCCTTTTGGTGCATGTTAAAACTCCATTTTCTTTTCGATTTATTAATAATGGTTGTAAAAACAAATTCCCATCGCGTACTGGTTGCATGCTGTTGAAGGGTGAACAAAGGACCGTAACAGCCGCTCGGGTATCGGGAGTTGTGGAGTTGGGGAGTTGGGGGAGTCGGGAGTCGGGAATAGGTCTTCACATGAGACAGCGCTCGAGAGCTATTGGCAAGTGACATGCACTCACCTGATCGGCCCCTCCATGCGGGATTAATAGGATCATAACCTCCATCACATCGTCTCTGTATCGCATACAACTACATCCACCACCGACAAACAAAAATATAATCTCTCAACACTTCAACCTTTCAATTGATACCAAGTTAGGATAAAAGATTTTTTACTTCAAAATAAAAACAAAAATATTGATTAATATCTATTGTATACTAGTGGACACGTTGCCAACTGTGTTGGCAAACAAATCATTACCTTAATGTGGAACTTGCTCGATACCTCAGATTTCTTTCTCTAGCCATACGCCTAACTTCATCCAATTCAAATTGAATCAACTCTTCGCCCATTATTAAAAACTGAACAAATACCAGGTCTACAAGTATGAAATGCGGTTTTTTTTAAAACTTGCCGCACAAACAGAGTGTATAGTTCAAAGTTTCAACACATATGGCGTTTTGTTAAGTTATCATTAAGCGTCAAATACGTATAGGTTATAATTTGAAAAGTGATCATATAGTTTTGTTTTACTGTGTTAAAAATGTCAAATTTTGTGCCAAATAAAGAGCATTCGCGGACAGTACTACTGTTTTGTTTTCATTTGAAAAAAACTGCTGCTGAATCATACCGACTGCTTCGAGAAGCTTATGGTGAATATGCTCCATCGTAAGATACGTGTAAACGATGGTTTCGGCGTTTCAAAAGTGGTGACTCTGATCTTACAGACAAAGAACATGGAAAACCTCCAAAAAAAATATGAAGATACAAAATTGAAAACATTGCTACAGGAAGACGATAGTCAATCACAAAAACAACTAGCAGAGCAGTTAGGCGTTAGTCAACAAGCTGTTTCCAATTGCCTACGAGAGATGGGTAAGATCCAGAAAGTCGGCAGATGGGTTCCACATGCATTGAATGAGAGGCAGATGGAAAAAGGCAAAAACATATGTAAAATTTTGCTTGCACGATACAAAAGAAAGTCTTTTTTGCATCGTATCATTACTGGCGATGAAAAATGGATTTATTTTGAAAATCCCAAACGCAAAAAAACATGGGTGAACCCAAGCTCACCATCCACATCAACTGCAAGACCGAATCGCTTTGGCAAAAAGACAATGTTCAGTACTTGGTGGGACCAAAAGGGTGTGGTCTATTATGAATTGTTAAAACCTCGTGAAACAGTTAATACCCAACGCTACCAACAACAACTGATCGAATTGAACCATTCGCTGCTCATAAAACGACCAGAATACGAAAGAAGACAGCACAAAGTAATCTTTCTTCACGATACCGCTCCATCACATAAGGCAAAAGCAGTTTGCAACAAATTGGAGGCACTCAAGTGGGAAGTGCTACCCCATGCCGCTTACTCACCAGACTTGGCCCCTTCAGATTATCACTTGTTCGCATCGATGGGTCACGCACTTGCCGATCAGCACTTTTGTTCATATGAAAATGTGAAAGAAAGGCTTGATGAATGGTTTGCGGGGAAAGGGGAAGAGTTCTACTGGCGAGGTATTCACAAATTGCCTGAAAGATGGGAAAAATGTATAACTTCTAATGGAGCATACTTTGAATAAATAAACTTTTACTGTTCTTTTGAGTTTAACGTGTTTTATTTAAAAAAAAATAAGTCCGCATTTCATACTTGTAGACCTGGTAATGAGTATTATTCCGAATTATTTATTCATTAACTTTTTAAGATGGGAAAACGATTCATTTTCACTCGTGCATTACCTTTATAATAAATGTAAATTTGTCATTTCAAAATATCCCCTACGTTGTAAAACCCACTTCAGATTTGTTGGTTATGATCATTATATAAGAAATTCACTTTTGTAAGAACAAACTAAGAGGAAATTTAGTTTTTAACAGTTTGCACCTTTGAAACTGTATGTCATGTTGATATTACAGAAAAATAATTTGAAAAGTCATTAGTCATATTTCATTTTGAATAGTGACATCTTAAATATTTTGTAAATATAATACTAACCTAAATTAATACAAACATAACCCAAAACTGTAAAGCCTTTTTTACAATATAACCAAGTTTCTAAAAGACAGTAATACACTATAAAAATCACCAAAATAACCAGTCTAGTATATAGACAGAATATATTTAAAAGACTTTAAATTTGTTATAACTTTCTTTTGACAAAAGGGCAAGCAATATTAAATCAGAGAAAATCACAAAAATTTTGTGTTTAAGTGGAAATGCAATTTTCCCTATGACCGGAAAGCGTGCAGGGGTTTAGTACCATCCCTTTTTTGTTGTCACATGGTAAATATTCTCTCCTCCAAAAGGCATGCTGTATGAAATCGGAGACCAAAAACTGTCATGAGCTCCCGGTCTAGTAGGAATAAGTTTATCTGAAGGTGGAAAGACGCTTTATTGTTTTTATCCGTCAGATAACGTTACCAGCCACTTTATCTGAAAGTGGAAAGGCCGGCTCTTAATTGTTTAATCTAAATCCATAAAAATTACAGATTCATATTTTTATCATGTATTATCATCAATTTCTATTTCAATTCCATGTATTCGTCCTGGGAGTATATTTCGAGTTTCTCCATTAATTTAATATTCGAACCGCGAAGCAGTGGTCGCGTTACGTGAGCATGAGCCGTGCTAACACACGTTCCCACGCACTGTCCCTCCCCCGTCTAACGCACCCTCTCACACCCCTCGTCCATCAGGTGCGTGAGCATGAATAACATCAACAGCGTTAAGGTTTTATGCTCTCAATAAAATGAGTTACATTCTTAAGTTAATAAGAGGAGGTTGTATGAAATGATAGATAAAAATTTAGGTGGTTTTTATGTTTGTTAGTCATCTCTTTTCTTAATTTGTTACAGAAAAGTTGTTAAATATTAACAAATTTATTTTTAGGAATGGTTTCAACAGCGTGTATATTTGTCGTAAATTGGTGTTTTTGTTCTTTGTGAAGATGGTGTACATTAAAGTCACTAGATTATATACAGTAGCGCAACGGCGGCCATACTGGGGCTAAAAATGTCGCCAACACAAATGATTTTCAGTGATTCCAACAGCACAAAAATAAGAAACTAGTACTACCAAAATTTTTATTTTAAACATTGTAATCACGATTTTTTTATTCAAAGATACAACAAAATTGTGGTACAATTTCAGTTATTTTTTTTATTTTCATTAAATAAAATGGATATAATATATAAGTTTAAATGAAACTTAACCTTAAATATTCAAAACGCTGACAAAGGAGGTTATTAAGAACGTAAAATTGCTGCTTTAGTTTGCTTAACAGGGAATCCAATGTTGCCAATCAAACTCTGGGGTCTGTCGGCTTCTTCAAAGGCTTGCGCTACTTTGTATAATCCAGTGACTCTAGTGTACATTTTCTTGAGCTGATGAAAATCGCTGTCCACGCATTTTTTCCATCGGGAACAGATCTTTTTCGCAGCTAAATGTTCATGCAAAATTGAATTTATTGCAGTCTGCGATATGCCAAACGATGCCTCTATCTCACAGTAAGTCACATGACGATATTCTTCAATCATTTTGCGCACAGCATCTATGTTTTTTTGAATCACAACCGATTTTGGTGGACTTTCAAGAGATTCATCACTTACGGACGCACGACCACGACGAAATTCTGCTAACCAATTGTAAACAGTTTTTTCTGATGGTGCTTCATTACCATAAGTTGAACAAACAAATCTAATCATTTTTGTTGAGTTAGGCCTTTACTAAAATCATCCAACGAAAACCTTCACGAGAAATATCCATTTTTTCGCAATTTTTTTAAACGCTCACTGTCAACAAACTACTCAGTCAATTTATAGGCTGCCACTGATTTCACAATAACAAATGTCAAATTTTACTAATATAGTAATGACTCATTTCAATATTGCCATCTAGTGGTCGTTTGTAAAAACATAAAAGCTAACCCTAATATTAATAGTTTCCGATAACACCATGTATGTTGTTGATAGATTGATGATAATGGTAATGAATATCCCGTATTTAAATTTTTTTCGGTCACAGAATTTATAAAATAGCATGCCCCTTTTTAAAGTACGCCATTGTTGTTTGATTAAAAAACTTCTTTGATCAAAGTTCCCTGATACTAAATTCGATTTTCTATCGTTTTTTATTGAGAATGTTCTTTTTAAATGAGACTAAAGTATTTATTTAATTAAGCTGATTAAAAAATGATTAATTTTATTAGTTTCCTGAAAGAGGGTTCTTTCAGGAGTGGAGTAAGGTTTCAAGATACTTTTCATCAGATTTTTTTGACATAATTTTATAAACTTGTTTAAAATTGAAGCATTAATTTTTAATTTTAATTAAAAATGTAATGACAAAATTTATATTCGTAGTAATTACAATTTAAATATTAATAGTTTAAATTAAGAAGTTAAATAGTAAATTTTTAAAATAGTAAATAGATCCAGAAAGTTTAAAACTATATAACGTACTTTCTTAATTGATAAAATCGATTGAATTTCTACCATTTTAAACGATAGAGCCATTTAAACAATGCAATTCGACCCATAACATCTTTTCCAAAAGCTATTTTCAAAAGTTCAAGAGGTTTCAGGTGTTTATGACCGTCAAAAAACCTTTCATAATTATTAATTAATTTATTTTCGGAAAATAGGTCATAAAAATAATTTAAACAATGTTTGAATACAGACCGGTTTCGATAATTAAAATTATCTTCATACTCCAAATCTTTTACTCCAAATTCGGATCTGACCCAGCTAAAATTTCATCTTCCGTCATATCCTTCTCCGTTTCGAGTTCATCAATATTTCAAAAATTTACATTTTGTATCGCCAAATCGACGTCGATTACGCAGTGGCGGCTGGTGCAGGAAGGGCAACGGGGCAATGCCCTCCCAATTATTTACTTTTGAAAAAAAAAAAGAAAATCTTTAATAAAAAATAATAATAGTAACATGTATTATTTTCATTTTACCCAATTTAAATTAATATTTCGTTATATTGAAATGTTTATAACTTAAATTTACATCGCGTCGCGCTTCGCTTTCTAAAACAAACGTTTTTAGAATGGACATGCGCCAGGTAGGGCATTAAAGCAAATATCTCAACTCTTTGTACGAGTGTATATGCGGGGTACAAGCGGGAGTGAAGGACGAGCAATAGTATGTAACCTGTAGCAGCCATTGCAAGTGGGTCAAAACATATTTTGTCCGTAGTTTTAATTACATTGGTCAACAAATTTAAACTGTTTTTTTGCTGACTTAGATCTGATACTTGTTTTTAACTATTTTTGGGATGCTGATTTCAAAAATGTTAACAGTTTCTGCCTATCACGTAAAATTTTTGTTGTATCGTATTTTGACTTTTTTCACCTTTTCACGTTCTGATATACGTCTACTTTAATTTCAACTTCGTTCTTGTTGTCCAATATATATCGTAGGAACGAAATATAACGCAGGTGGAGCGAACAAAAATCATTTTTCCCCTTCTTCATATTAAACTGGGTCTAATGAAGCAGTTTGTAAAAGTGTTGAACAAAGATGGTGACTGTTTCAAATATATATCTGAAACATTTCAAAGTCTCAGTAATGAGAAGCTAAATGCTGGCATTTTTGACGGACCACAAATTAGAAAATTAGTGAATGATCTACATTTCACATATGGATATATGGGCATATGGATGATATGGAAAGAATGCATGGCAGTCCAGAAGATCTTACAAACGACCATTTAATCCTTAAATTATTTTGTATTTTTATTTTAACACTCCAATGCATTAAAATGTAATTAAAACTGTTCTCATTTTCTTTCTTTCACTATAAATAAAATTTTAAGAATATTTTCTAATTATTTAGTCCTTATTGTTCGCCAAATTTGTATCAATTACAGTATCGACGTCTAAAATTAAACGATAGAAGCATTATTTGGCCGAAAATATGTATTTGTTGTAGAGCAAAAATTGCGTATCAAGTGATACGCAAAAACTGATGTGATATTTGATTTAGGCAGCACCAAATTAGTAAGAAACAAGTCTTAGATGTAAGTCAGCAAAAATTGTGTTGACCAGTGTAATTTGACTCAAATTTCAAGTCATTTTTTGTCGTAATATCCGATGTCGTTATAAGCGATACATTTCACGTATATAAAAATATGTTTCTGGTCGGGACTGATATTTCGTCACTAAAAATGATATGCCGTTATATCAGATGTCGTTATAAACGATATCCAGTGTACCTACAAAACCATGAAATGTGTGTAAATTCACACTTTACATCTATTTTACCTTCTAGCTATTGAACATTGTGCGTATTTTTTGACCAAACCTCTTATTTTGTATTTTCTCTCGTATTTTCTTTTATATTTTTTTCATTTTCCTGCTATAGCACATATGTTATCAGTGATATTTTTTGTTTTTATTTCAGGAATTATGCCCCATTGCATTTCTATGGAAACATATTCTGGGAGTTTCGTTAAAATTAAATGAATAAAACATTTGCAATAGTTTAGTCTGTCCATTCACAAACTTAAACAAAAAGAGTAAATAACAATATTGATTTAAATTGATAGAGAAGTCACGACCGGTCGCCGTTACTCGGGAACATTGCCTTGGTCCCGGCCGCGTAATTATAAACTCCCAAGTCAAATGTAATAATTAAATTCTGAATTTGGTGTTATTACATTTGTAGGTATTGTTCACTAACAATACAACTCAAACCCATATTCATTGCTTATTGGACAGATTTCATATTCATTTCTTGTTTCAAATCAATTATTACTTGGACACTGATTGCCATTTTATTGGAAATGGATATTCAACAACTTCGAGAAAGTCCATAAAAGCATGATTTCAAAATTCATTGGGATTTGTATTTTTACTTGCCCAACCTTAATATATAAGGGGCAAGTATTGTAAACGCAAAAATTTTCGATGTCGAGATTTCGACTGATGATTTTTATTTTTTTTTTTTTTTTTTATTATTATTTTTTTTATGGGTGGGCAAGTCTAGCGGAGGTCTCACTTCGCCACTGGTTTAAACTCATGTACGGTGTTCACGCCAATTGCGCGAATGTATTAATATTTATGTGGAGGGGGTTCTTGGTCTAACATTATTTTTAGTTTAGTTTCCGAATAACATTCGAACCATCAGTGTCGGGTTAATTTTTGTACGCAGTTCTGCCTGTACACGACCGCCAGATTACCTACATTGTTGCAGTTCACGAATGTATTTTATAAACATTCCTGTCGTGTTTTAGTGTATTTTAGTCGCTTATTTCGGTCTCCGCATCATCTGAGCTCTTATTATAGTGCGTGTTTAAGTAGAGGTAGAGTTAGTCTTGTTCTACATCTTTTTGGTCACTCTGCTTTGTTGTCGTGAATGCATTTTACGCATTGAACGCCAGTTATGGTTTTATAATTCACTGTTTACGGCCAATCACAAACCTCCATATACATAACTCACTCTCGCTGATCCAATCATATTTGACAATGGCAATGGTAGGGGCCAAAACTGCAGTGGTAGCAGGCAACATGGATGACGCTATCACTTCCATTCAAATTATCAATTTTGAGTCTTGTTTAACACGTTGACTGCCAATTACGAGTTGTCTCGTAGTTAGCGTTCTTGCCTAGGAAGCCGACTACGAGATTACTTGTAGTACATTGACTTAATAATATAGTATGGCTATATCAAATGGTACAGACAGAAAGACAAAAGGACAGATAGACGGACAGACAGACAGACTAATAGGCAGACAGAGAGACAGACAAACAGACAGGGTCAAAGAGTTGTGAAAGCATGCCAAATTTCAACTTTCAATGTTCAGCCGTTTGGCTACATTTTCTATCGTATAAATAGATATACAAACAGGCAGACAGACAGACGAAATAAACAAAAAGACAGATTCAAAGTGTTGTATAAGCATGCCAAATTTCAACTTGCAATGTTCAGCCGTTTGGCTACAATTTCTATCGTACACACATACATACAATGAGTAACGTTATAAGGGTTTTACTTACTAATCCCTGAGAAGGGTTTTTGAGGAGGAATATACTCCCTTCCATTTAAGAAAAGTGTCAAATTGGAAAAAACCTCCTAAAATTTAAACATTTTTTTTTTCATATTGGTCAATATAGACAACATAGCCTACTAAAAACCCTACATATTTAATTTGAATTATAATTTTGTATCTTCGAACACATTTTGTTATGGTTCACTCTGTATACCTACGAAATCCTAGAAAATGTAAAAATTCACACATAATATTTTATATTTACCAAAATAATTGTTTAAATATTAAATGGAGTATAAAATTGATGTATTTTATATTATGTTGTGACAAACATGTTTAGAAAACTTGAAGAAAATTTTGTATTCTGTATGAAAACAGTTTAAAGGCCTCTAGATTACCACCTGACGAAAAACACTGTTGAATAAAAAATAAACAAAATAAAACGAGGGAAAAATATGATATGATTTACCTGTGACAGCTATCAGAACGGATTTAAAGGTGCTCACAATTTCCTTATAATAATACTGGATAGATATAAGTATTTTCAAGTGATTTTTCCTCCTTGATTTTCTACAAGTCATCTTTTATTAGAAGACAGGCTTTGGAATATCTTTAGGAAATACGAATGCGAATAGAAATATATTCAGGGCCGTTTTAGGATCGTCGTAGGCCCCAGGCATTTTTGCATAATAATGCATTCGTAGGCCCCATCAATTTAATGTTCACGTCATTTTTAGGGTTTTGTAGGTATGACCAAAAAATCCTTATAGAGTCATTTTGTCGTCTGTCTATCTGTCTGTCTGTCTGTCTGTATGTATGTCTGTCTGTCTGTCTGTCTGTCTTCCTGCCTGTCTGTCTGTCTGTCTGTCTGTCTGTTCGGTAAAAATTGTAGCCAAACGGCTAAACCTAGAGAGTTGAAATTTGACATGCTTTGACTCCCTTAAAAGCATGAACTCCAACCCAACATGCAGAGTTGTACATAGAAGGAAAACAAGTAACCCAATCCAAGTTAAGTCGGGAGTCAAACAAGGCTGTGTATTGTCTCCGCTTCTATTTGTTATCGCCATCGACGCCGTCATGCGCGCAACAAACTCCAAACAACGTGTAATACAATGGGGTCTAACTACTCGCCTAGAAGACTTGGACTATGCCGACGATCTCTGTCTACTCACACATACGTTCCAAGATATGCAGCAGAAACTGAGTGAACTTTGCAAACACGCGCGATATGCTGGACTCACCATAAATGTCAGCAAAACAAAAGAACTGCGCATCAACACCTCAAATACTCGAAGTCTTCGATTACATGATGTCCCTGTTGAGCGTACATCCAAGTTCTGCTACCTAGGAAGCATCATCACGGAACAAGGAGGCACATGCGAAGATATTGCTGCCAGAATTCAGAAAGCAAAGCTGGCCTTTACTATGCTGAGCACATCTGCATATATCAGCAGAAAGACAAAACTTCGAGTATTTAACACCAACGTCAAATCTGTCCAGTTATATGCCTGTGAGACTTGGCTGGTTAATGAAGCGTTAATCAGTAAGCTACAAATTTTTATCAACAAATGTCTACGAAGGATAATGGGAATCCATTGGCCTGACATAATCAACAACAAAGATCTTTGGCAGAAACGAGGGTAAACAGAAATAAGACGGGAAATACAGTTGCGAAAGTGGAAGTGGAGTGGACATATACTCAGACGAGAGACAGACAACATCACGAGACGAGCGTTCCAATGGAACCCTCAAGGAAAACGAAAGGTTGGAAGACCCAAGCTCACATGGAGGCGAACAGTGGGCAGAGAAATTAAAGATATGGAAAAGACCTGGGGCGCAATTAAGACCTTAGCCCAGAACCGGACAAGATGGCGATGTTTTGTAGAAGCCTTTGCGCCTCTTGAGGAGTTGTAGGAACCAATATATATATATATATATAAGGAGAAATAATAGTTCTTATTTACTCGTCAAATTATATTAAAAAATATTATTACAAAATAATAATGTTCACGTTATACATATATATATATATATATATATATATATATATATATATATGGTACGCCTCACCTACACAACTTCGTAAACACATGATATTTGCTCATGCGCAGAAATCACATCGCACAAAATTCAGTTCCTGGAATAAAATTTTATACATAATGAAATAAAAATAGCACATTTTCACTGTCAATCTATATTGATCACCCGGTATATCCCTACAGATAATCAGGTCACAAACAAAGAACCAAAAAAAGATAATAAAATATTAAAATCGTAATCAATTTCCAAATTTACTATTAATAACTTCCGCTTAAGCAATGCAATTGGAACAAGTGCTTTCAGTATTTGAGTCCGATTTACTGTGCGTTAAATGTCACTTTGATGTTAAAGAGAATTGCAAAAAAGGAATTGATGTGAAACAAATCAAGTATGCAAAAGCGTAAACAGAGCGAGTACAGTCAATAGGTAAAAACAAACTGTCGCAAATATTGCTTATGTATTTGCATTTAAATGTTTTAAAAGGTGTTTTCAATGGTTATTGAAAATATGTTGACCAGGAAAAACAATATCCACTCGCTTCTATTCAATTCCCGAAAGAATTTGCTATATAAGCACAGTGGCGAGAGCAACATGTTTCCAAGGGGTTATTTAGGTTTGTTTTTTAATTAAAATCATGTTGTCAGTGGTGCGACAGAAACAATTCGAATTTAAGTACACTCATACCTCGCTATACGGCCGCTCTTTATACGGATTTTCGCTATAACGGCTTTAACTATGGCACTTTTTCGATTTACGGCCCAAAAAAAGGTTTCGTTAAATGGCAAAAAAAGAAATGTGTTGAAGCTGAAGAGAAAATTGTCCAAATTTGTAAGTCAGTTGGACTGGTGAAGCAGCGTTATGGAAAAAATTAAAAAATTATTGAGTATATAGATTGAAGACAATAACCTACGAAGGATGCCAATGAGCCAAATGAAGAAAAGGCTAAAAATATTTTCGAGAATTTGAAGAGTGGGTACTGATGAATCTATGAAAGAAGTAACACTCCAAGCAAGCCGAGGTTGGTTTGAAAATTTTTAAAATCGAGATGCTGATAGACAACCCCTTTCAGACGAGGAACTGCATTTTACGGTTGTGATTTAAGTAGATTTGGAACTTCTGCCTTGCCGACCGGCGTAGCGTAGTGGTAACACATGTGCTCTGCGTTGCGAAGGTCTCGGGTTTGAATCCCGTTCAGGCATGGAAATTTTCTCAAATAAAAAATTGTTCTGGCTAATTGCCACAGCAGCAAAGGCCATTAAATTAAAAAAAAAACTTCTTCCTTGCAATTCAACACAAATAGTCCAGAATTTAATGTATTGGATTTTGGCTTTTTCAATTCTATATAATCCTTACAACATACAGCTTCACCGAATATAATCGACGAACTGATTGAATGCTTATAAAATGCATTTATGACCGGTTGCTAAAATAAGAATTATCCCTAACTCAAGTTAAAATCATTTGTTTTTGTATGTTGTAGCATACAAAAACAATTGATTTTAACTTGAGTTAGAGAAAACTCTTACGTTAGCAACCCGCCATTAATGCATTAAACATACAAATCCTTGATAATGTTTTTCAAACATGGCAAACTTGTCTAGAAACAACCATATTAGCAAAAGGAGGGAAATCCTATAAGATTCCGCACATTAATAAGGCAAAACTTCATCATAAGGGATGATTACAAACAACATTATCATGATCCATACAACAGTGGCGGCGCTAGTTCTTAAAATCTGGGGGGGCCAACAAAATGTTGAGTAAAATTTAGGGGGGAGGGGGGCAGGAAATATTTTTTATCGTTTACGTATGAAAATACAAGTAACCTAAAAAAAAAGGTCCTCACTTCTAAAATATATTTTTTTACAAGCAATCTAGGGGGGCTAACTGGGGGCCAGAGCAACTTTTAGGGAGGCCCCCGGACCCCGCTAGCGTCACCACTGCCATACAAGCTGTGGAGACAGCGATGTCCTTATTAAATTAAAACTTTTTGTATTATTCTTTGTTTTACTAGATATTTGTAACTACTTCATAAACAAAATCATTCTAATTAATTTAAATTGTAAATGTATATCATATTTTCGGACAAGAAAAAAATCAAAATGAATACCATATTTTCGGATGGAGGTAATTTTATTTTCCAAAATACATACTTTACTAAAACTGGT
Source organism: Liopterus haemorrhoidalis (assembly GCA_963971575.1). Lineage (NCBI taxonomy): Eukaryota > Metazoa > Arthropoda > Insecta > Coleoptera > Dytiscidae > Liopterus > Liopterus haemorrhoidalis. The sequence continues at coordinate 64,751,013 of OZ020613.1, forward strand.
TGTATTGCCTTCTTGATACAACATAAGACAAAAGGGAAAGAGCAGAACGAGCGACACAATTACAGATCTTAAGTCAAACGTTATAATGAAATTCTAAATGTTTGCTATAATGCCCTTGAGTTATTCTTCATTAACATCATAGTAGCTGGTAGGCCATGCACCAACTGCCGTTACTTTAATCTTATTTGAGAAGTTACTACAAGAGTTTTTAAGGATTATAACAAGAAAGTGGTAATTTGAATAAGAATTAGGACAGGGCTTTCGATGTTAATAGGGCGGAGTACTTGCAGGAGCGCACAAACTTATAAATAAACAAGACGAGTTACTTGCAGAAACAGGAAACGACAGAGTAAGATGTAAACAGTAGAGAAAATATAACATAACTCGCATAGAATGCAGTTATGTTATGATGATATTAACTTTGCGACTCTTAAGTCTGGTTTATAATAGCCACATAACATAACGCATGGCATATAACATAGCATGTCTCCACAGCACAACGCACAAGCCATAACTACGGTGTTTATAATAGAGCCGGTGTACCGCAATAGTATATTAGTCGGAACGCGGAGCTCGTCTTGATTTGTCATACAATATTAGATTATTTTCCATTAATTCAACCAACCTCGCTTCTTTTTCATCATCGTCTGCTTACAAATCGTCTAAATCAGCATCCATGATTTCTTTCTTTAAAAATAAATATAAATTATCTAAAAATAATCGACAATATTTTTTTTATTTCAGTATAAATTAAAGTAGATTACTAAATTATTTTGAATTTATTTTAATATAGGTAATTACACAATAAAATAGTACACATAATGGAAACAGCTGTATGTCATAGGTATATAAAGTGTAGGTATGTCTAATATGTACATAGTACCTGTTCATATGTTTCAAAAATATATCATAATATTTTTGCTTATATTATGTACATATATTTATCAATAAAATATTTTTTGACACCTATATACTTATTGACACCGATAATATTTATTAGTACCTACACGTTGTGAATAACTTATCCTATAGATAACTTAGTTACTCTATAGATAAATAATTGAAAATACGCAAAAAATCATTTATTCCCTTGATAACAATAGTCCAGGGCGGATCTGTTTTGAGATGGATGTTGAGAGGGGGCACGCTAATTTTTGCAGAAATTGCTTCGAAATAACTCACATAACAATAATTGAGTTATCCTCCCCGACAAAAAGTTCGGGAACATTGTTTAAAAATTGAAAATATTAAAAAATTAAGAAAAAAATATTTTTTTTTCTTCTTTTTGAGCCCATAGCTGTGAAATTATTCATTTCTGAGAAAAGTTATGAGGAAAAAAAAGTTTCGTAATTAATTTTCCTACAAGATAGGATTATTTAGAAATTTCAAAAATTGTTAAACTTTCTGCAAAATAGCAATAACTGCTGAAAAAAACACTAAACAACATGTGTTTGCATTTTACTTTTTTTAATGACTTGTATTGTACTTAGGACCTCCAAATTTCACCCTGTAAAACTTTATGATATGATAAAACAACACTGTAAATTTCATTAGGATCGGTTCGATAGGTTTTGCAAAATAATTTTGCAATCCAGGATTTGCAAAAAAAAATTATATTTTGCAAAATATTGCAGGACGCAAAGTAAAGCAGATAGAAGGTTGAAAATTTTTTTACATATAGAAGAACACTTCACCTTTCATCTGCAATTTGCAGAATTGAAATCGGTTAATTAGAACGGCGTTGGGAATTTTTTAAAACAATGTTAAAAAAATTTCGTTATAAATAAATTGAATATCTTTGTAACTACACAACCAAAATTAACTTATAAAAGCTCATTGGAAAGGTCTTTCATCCCTAATCGCAGATTATTATTTTTGTTGTCCCCAGGTTCATCTTTTGGCCTACATACATGCCAGGATGTTTTATTTAACTAGTACAGTAAATACTTTATATCCAAAAATGTCCTTTAGCGTGGTTTATCGTCCTTAAACCATATCGTCCATAACATCAATCGTTTTTGCGATAAACTCTATCTGTTAATCCAAAATGTTTAAACGTGGTTTTGTGTTAATTCACTTTATCCATGTTCTATGATCATTCTGTCAGATCAAGATATCTTTGAAAATAATTGAATGATTTATCTTTATAAACAGAATATATAGATGACGGGGAGAGTTGGCTAGTTGCCCTTTAATCTGTGGTTTGCGTCTGAACTGTAGTAAAGGCCCCTGATGAGGCAGAAACATGCTTCCATTCATATAACCCCCATTACATTGTATTCATTCACAAAAGCATATTATTTTACGCATAAATCTTGATCGCTCCGAATTACCACAGAGTGTTAAATCCGAATTTATTCCAGAGAATTCAAAACAGTGTCCCCTGCTGTTCAAACATTCTGGATCTAAAGAGGTTGTTAACAATTACCTTCATTGCCCTACTAAGAACTACAGAGTGATTATTTAATGGCGAGACGACGTCGCCGAATTTTACGTGCCTCCTAGCAGAAATACTGGTGAATACTATGACTATAATAACCTTGAAGATATATAATAACCATGATGCGCATGCGCGCATAATCGCCTGCTACGATGTGTATGAAACGGCAAATTATTAAAACTTCCAGTGACGTCGTCTCGCCATTAAATAATCACTCCGTACATATAGAGGTTATTCCAGACGTTTAGGCGGAACTAGATTTTGAAATCTTGTTATTTTTATCTATTAAATCGGGCTTTCGGTCATTTTGTTTAAGCTCAATACTCACATTGCAAATTCTAGGTTAAATTGACTGTCATTATAAAATTTAATTTTATTATACATCACACATCATGTTTTTTGGAATAATGTTCAATCGTGTTGAGGTCAGCGAAGCATGCTGATCAACCCATTGTTATTATACCCACTTGATTTAAAAAGTCTTTTACACAATGGGCGACGTGTGGGCGCGCATTATTCTGCATTAGGGTGAAATTTTCTCCGATATATGGGGCAAAAGATACAACATGGTCTTGAAGAATATCCTTGATGTACCTATCTGCAGTTAACACTCCACCATCAATCAGAAAAATGGCATCCGTGGCAATGCAAAAGAACTCATTAGATCTTATTTTTCTAATAGATATCAGATCGTCACGATGAATGACGTAGATTCTACATATAGCAGGTCAATTTTGGAGTTTGTCAGGGCGGGTCCGTTTGTCCGGGTTTGTATTTTGGGTCCGTTTGTTCGGATTGCTGATAGGTGACTGTTACATGTATGTATCAAGTAGTGCCTTCATATAATAATCTAGTTACCATTTTTCAGCGATTTTAAAAATGTTTTTTGTTATTTGTCTTAGCTGTCAGTGTCTGTTAATAATATTAATTAATAGAGCTTGCGGCCAATTATTAAATTCACATACTTTAATTTTAAATCTGCTGGAATATTTTAATTCCGAAAAAGAGAACAATGGGCCACTTATTTCTCTATCTTGCGTCCATCAAAGAGTAGCAGCTGCCTTAAGGGGTAACACCACAGTAACGGTCGAAAAATTAGGCTCTTTTTGACAATTTTTTTCGGAAACATGGAACGGGAGTAGGAAATTTCCGTTAAAGGGCTTTATTGAACACACATTGAAGTATGAGAAAAAAATTTTTCATTATCATTTTCATACAAAATGGCGGCGATAGCGCCGATCTTCAAATAAGCCTTTTTTTTTAATTGATAAACCGGCGAAAAGATTTAGCGCAAACGATGAGACCTGGAACAAAAAGGAAACAAAGTTCATTATTCACATATAATTAGCTATAGAATCACGTAGGCATTTTTATTTAAACTGATTTTTGTAGAAATGGCGCACTTTTGAATTGTTTATAGTTGTTTATAATTGTTTATAATTGTTTTAAAAAAAAGTTTACATCCAATCAAAAAACGGCTACGTGATGCGCAAGATATTGCATTTACAAAGCTACAAAAAAAAATTGAGACTGATCGGAGCAATAGTTTTCGAGTTATGATTTCGCCCAACTTGAAAAAAGTAGTTTTGAGAAAAACGTGTTTAAAGTTTTATGTGCATTTAAATCATAAAAATGTTATATGTACCTTTAATCAGCGATGCCTGCACCATACATTTGGCCATCCATGTTGATGCTCGCCTCTTCCGCCTCCTTTCTAGATGCTTTTATTGACAATCGAGCCTTTTTCGCAGCATCAGACAGTGACATCTCAGAATATCGAACACGACGCTCGTCCGCCTCAACGCAGAAATTGTAGCAGTTGTAGCCAATTTTCATATCTAAATTCTCCATGAGCCTCATTATACTCGATAAGCCATCATTACAAATGCCCACGGCGATATATACTGCAGTCTCAAGTACTTTCTTCCCACTAGAACTTGATTTCGGAGCCATCGAATTTTTTCTGATGATTTTCAAAATTCACATGATTTACAATACTTAGATTTCACTAAGACATCTATAACTTTACTAGGTAGACATCTATAACTTACCTGGTGGTCTTCTGTGAAACTATGAGCCCTATAGCTCCAAAGGTAACAGGCCCAATTATCATTTCAACCGGTAACACTAATATATAAGAGATGACAAGAAGAGCGCAGAGGGCGGTAAGCTATGTGCTTAGCGCGTGCTGTAGACGTTGCCGGAAAATCGAGAATTTGACGTTATAAAAATGTTTTTCAGCTATATAACTAGTAGAATACTGTTTTTGAATATATAAAGGTTCGTTTAGAGCTATAAAAAAAAATTGGATTTTTTGAACCGGTTACTGTGGTGTTACCCCTTAAAGATTTCGGAATCAACAATTCGTAGAATTATAAAATGTAATAAATCTGAACTTCTCACTAACAAAATCATTAGAAAACGAAGGAAATTAAAATCTGAACCAGTTTATTTTATTGATACATTGGCACAAACGTATGATCATGAAGTACTAAGATTACCTCCTTATCACTGCCAGTTTAACCCCATTGAACTAATTTGGGGTATAACAAAAAATTATTATGATAGACATATTGGTCAAAACGGATATAGTGATAACGAAGTTTTGAAAATGTGGCAAGTAGCCTGTGATCAATTAGTTGTGAAACTTGTTAGTTAGGCAAAATCTGTTAAAAAAATCGAAAATTTAATAAATGAATGGTGGGAAAGGGAAAGGATTGTTGATGGTATTAATCCAATAATAATAAATACAAGAAATGACAGCGATAGTTCAGCTGACGATATCATGTAATTTAAATAAACATTTAAATACAACTTGTAGCAATATATTATATGAATAAATATATTTTTACTTAATATTTCATTACTTTGTACTTAGGGGAAACATACAAATTTAATTTAACTAAAGGCGATTAGCCTCGGTGCAGAAATAGGCCGATGTAAAATAAATAAATAATTTAACTAAACAACAAATTATAATCCAAAATTTACGTATGAGTATAAATATTTCCTTATTTATAATTATTATCTTAAAATTAATAATTTTGTTTGTTTGAGTACTGCTGTAAATATATTTTTGTGCTCTAATTAGTAAATGTATCTACGTATCATGCCGTTTCTTTCTAATGCTTTGTTTTTTATTAAAATAATATGGAAGGTTAGTTGTCAACTTGCGGCACTATACGTTACTATGGGTATGCAAATAATTATAATGATATAGACAGAGAAAGCATATAGTATTGTATATCGATACTTGTAGCAACGAACAGTCACCTATCAGCAATCCGACTATATATGTACTGACAAATGTAAACGTCGTAAGATGTCTAACATGAAATAAATATTAAAATAGAGTTAGTATACTCTACAGGGTACCTTGTTAGTTTCATATGAAAAACTTTTAATCTGTGATGTTTATCATGTCCTTAACCACATCTCGCACATTTTAACTAAACTGGTAAAATGTTATATCGCCATTATCTGAAAACGTTTAACACATTGTCCAAAAGATTAGAAATCCGTGGTTAGTTTACGCTGTACACTGGTTTTCTGTTGTAAATGTTTTGTGGAGTGGAAAAGAAAGATTTCTTCCCGGCAGAGACCGCCGCCATGTATTACCCTGTCGTGATATTCACTTTACGCCCGTGCGACAGTTTTATTACGGAATCGGGAGTTATGGTGTACTCACATAAATAAAAACAACGCAAGAGATCCCTATATAATAAGCAGAAAGAACTTTCCTATGCAATTCCATCATCAATATGTAAAGATATATCTGATTTATTTATGTTTTTGAGGAGAAAATATGGCAGTTTTATGAAAAAAGGTTTTTACGATTTCGTTCAAAAAATTCTTATTGAAAATGTTAACAACCTATCAGATGATCAGACCAATTCTGTAACTTAGTTACTTTATCATAGTAACTAAATTAGTCACTATGTGCAAGGTCAGTTACTATCATAGTAACTTTGGGGTGTTTCGTATTCCGTAAGACAAAAGTTACTACAATATTTAATAACATGTTACTATAAAAGTTCCTACCATAGTAACTTCCAAATGCTGGTGTTTATAAGTAATAACTTAGTTCTTATGAAGATAAAAATGGCGGACATTTGATTTTAAATGTAATTTTTAGATATAATAGAAAACGAAGAAGATTAGTAAAGAAAATTATATAAATTAAATATATATATATATATATATAATAGGCGCTTTCCTTTTACCACTTTACTTAAGAAATCTAAGCTAAGCTAAGTTAATCTAAGTTGTAAGAGCGTTCCATTTATAAGACACTGGCTAAGATAAACTAAGTTTTTCCTCCCCCCTTTCCCTTGCTAAGACATTTGACTAACTTCTTAGCTTAGCCAAGCATTTTAACTTGTAAAAGGAAAGCAGCTAATATGTATGTATGAGTGTAGGTAAATGTTTATATTGCAGGAGATGAAATATATTAAATATCAAATCTTTTCCAATTCCTCATTTTTAATATGAGTCTTTTTTTAAATTATTAAAAAATTCACAAAAGTTCTATTCAGTGACGCAAAAATAGTTTCATGAGGGGAGAGGGTTATAAAATGAGACGTATGGAAGTAATGACAAAACAAGGAAAATGCATCGAAGTAATAAAAAATCCAGCTTCATAGGAGGTTCTAACAAAATGATTGAAGAAGATCAGCATGTGACTTACTGAGAGATAGAGGCATCTTTTGGCATATCGCAGACTGCAATACATTCGATTTTGCATGAACATTTTGCTGTGAAAAAGATCTGTTCCCGATAGATTCCGCATAATTTGAACGAAGCTCAAAAAAAGGCTCGTGTTGATTGGTGTAAGGGAATGCTAAAAAAAATCAACCTTGGCACTGCAAAATCCGTATACAACATCGTTCCAGGTGACGAAACTTGGATTTATTCTTATGAACTGGAACTGAAAACCCTTCGGTTGTACTGGACATGTCGCAACCATTCCTTTAGAGGACCGGAGAACAGTTAATGCTGAATGGTATACAACAATTTGTTTACCAGAATCATCGACCATATCAGCTCACTCAAGCTCCCATACAGCACGTCAAACAATTGATTATTTGATTTAACAAAAAATGCGTGGACCTCGATTTTCATCACCTCAAGAAATTGTTGAAGCCTTCGAAACCATGTTTTTGAAATTTCAACTTCAGAGTAGAAAAAATATTTTGAGATTTAATTTGAACGCACGCAAAGGCGAATATTTTGAAAAGCAATAAAACAGTTTGTAACAAAAAAAAAATCTTTCTTTTTTATTGTAATAACTTAAATGGTAACCCTCGTACCAATGTATCGCGAAGGTTGGAAGGAAGAAGAGGAGGACTGTGTCCAATATTGAACAATCATTAATGGCTGAAGAAGAGGAAGAAGACGAGGAACATTCAAGATTAAGTATTTCCCTGAGTTCTATAAAGTCCAAGATTTGAAGTCTTTATGTTCCGTAGCCATCTATTCCACCACGGAAAGCACGAATAATTTAATCAGATATTAGATTATATTTCTGTAAATAATTAACTAAAACTAATTAAAATATTCTGTTAATCTGAAGTGTTCTACATTGATTTATCTATAGAAATATATAATAACGAAGTTGAAAATTTGTTTAGTTTGATTGGGTCTCTTTAGGGAGTAGAGTGTTATTGGTTGTGAGTGATGAATGTTTACACGGGCGATATTGGCCCGTTTCCCGTTATCCGTTTCCCGTTTCCCGGTTCCGAATACCGAGCACTGCCTGCAAGTTTCAGCCTGTTTCTGTTGCTAATCCCTAGCAATTGCATCGACATCAATGATACAGGATTTTAGCAGATGAAACTCGTGTGTGTTTGTAGCAAAATATTGATATTTATTCAAGATGTGAGTTTATTCAGGGGGATGGGGGGTGGAATATTTGAATTTTAAGCTTGAAATATAAGAGATATGTTATGATACGTATATGCAGATTTATTCTGGAATTAATAAGGCAGGAATATTTTATACAATCAAAACATGAAATCTTTTGGTTGTTTAATAGTTTTTTATTTTTGTTGGTTGTTTATTTTCCATAATTCGACACCATAAAGCATGATTTTATTCGGTATTATAGTTAATTTTGCGAAATTGTAAGAAGAATGTCTTTAGGCTTGGCAATTTTCAGTTGTTTTCCCAATATTTTTACAGGCAATATACCTTTGGCATTAAGGGGAAGCACAACGGGATAGTATTCTCAAGTTTCTTATACGATCTAACAATCTGAAATAGAATTAAAGTTGCAACAAATTTTTATCTATCTAATAATTTATTTTTAATTGTAATAATAATGTCGCGCCCGCCGGCCGCTTTTAATATTAAATTAAATTTATCTAAATTTAATTTAAAACATAAAAACTTTTTATGTTTCTTAAAAATGTTGATTGCCGCAACTTGCCGGATTCAACATAATTCTGTTACTGACCTGCTCAGTGTATAGTGCGTTGCAGAAATATATATTTACAGTTTCTTAATAAAAAATTCGCGTCTCTAACGCGAAATCATTTAATTATTTGTGTGTATCTACATCATCCAAGGATCAATCCGAAGACCCAGAAACCTGTTTTTTTTTACACCTGTGCCACATATGTAAAATTGGAATAAAAATTCTACATATTTATAAAGAATACATCTACTGTAAGTCTGTTCCGATTTTACATACAGTACCTAGACAAAATATTATAACCACTTACAAAAACAACTATTTATTAAAAATGCCGACATATAATCATATGCTACTTTATTTATTTCTTTAACATATCGTGTATTTATTAAGAGATAAGTTATTTTAAAAATCTTTAACTCTGTATTTTTATTCTGAGACTGATTTGCAAAAACAAAAAGTATCGATTTTGTCCTGGCCAGGTAATTCGCCGGATATCAGTCCTATCGAAAATGTTTGAAACCTCCTGAAAAGACTTGTTTATGATTTAAATAATACTAATAAACAAGTTTTAATAGATGATATTAAAAAAGTATGGCATGGCTCTCCCGAAATTGAAAATTGTATTAGGGCATGTATTGAGAGTACGTCTCGAAGAATTGCGGCAGTAATAAAAGTAAAGGGGGGCAACACAAAATATTAAAAAACATTTTATAAATGTGCTAAAATAAATTGAAATAATGAAATACAAAATAACAATAAAATTGGTGTATTACTATTATGTTGATTTTGAGTAAAACAATGAATTTTTAAAAATTCATAAGTGGCTATAATATTTTGTCTAGGTACTGTACATTCTAATTCATTGTTTATTTAATATATATTTTTTTTGTAACTTAAATTCTATTTTGCTATCGCCTCAGCGCGATTCTGTATTTTTTTTTTTTTTTTTTGTTCACAAACACTGATCTCTTGATCACGTGTGCTGATTTATTTTTTAATTTAAATTTAACATCTGTAATTTTTGTAATACAATTAATTTTGTTATATATTATCAGTTTATTTATATTGTATTTGTGGTACTGCAATTTTATTTATGTGATACGCCCATCGTGTTGAGCAAAGTTTCCGCATTGTTTGTCGCTTGGCTAGGGTTTTCAGAGACGTCGTGGGATTTCTAGATTTGGTTCCTCCATAGCCATTACTTGTGGGCCTAAGATTTTACCCGTCTACACCCCAGCTAGGGCTACCATTTCCCTTGTGTTAGTCTCCTAGAGCAGCCCCTAGGAGCAGAAGAGTTTTTATCCCCTCTCCTTTCCTCAGGGCCGCCCCTAGCATTTGCGGGGCCTAGGGCAAAACTGGAATTGCGGGGCCCTAAAACTGGATTTCCGGGGCCCCATCTATATATATATTTAGTAACGATATTTTCTTTAGTATTATTAACTATTAACAAAGTACACATACTAATATTCAATGAAAATATAATTTTTTTCCAACTATTTATAAAACTTGGAATAATATTTTTAAAATATTTTATTATTTTATTACTTGACGGTCGAAGTGCGGGGCCCTTAAAGGTGCGGGGCCTGGGGCAGTAGCCTCACTTGCCCCCGCATAAGGGCGGCCCTGCCTTTCCTCTAGGTCGTCCGTGTCTTCCTCAGCGGCTCAACTCGGCGCGTTCGTTTCACATAACCGCTTTTTCTTTCTATATTCCAGCCTTCTGCTGGTGGTCCTTCGCGGTCTCCGCCGCGAAGACCATTTGTGTGACTGTCTGGCCACCCTACCTTACTTAGGCTGGGAGCGGGTGCCACAAATAGTATTTTATTTAATGAGTCCGACTGTAATATTAAGTCTCCCACAAAATGACCCATTTAAATTTTTTGAAATGCAGCATTTCTTACCAGCTTCTGAAAGATGTAAAAAAAATCACATTGCAATTTTTATAATGATTAGATTGTTAAAAATTACAAAAAAAGATCTCTCTAGAATCTCTTTAGAGCAATTCTAAATAGTCCTTGAGTTAAGAGGAATTCAGTGGAGATTTCTAAAATATTAGAGGTTTTCTTTGTCCTATTGTAGTTAATAGATTTATGGTGGGTTCTCGAGCACCACTTGACTGCTCTATACGTCCGAAAAATGACTTGAACAAGATATTTCAATGTCAAAAGCTGGACATAATACATGGCCGACAGTTCATAGGCTGAACCGGAAAGGAGAGGAAAACTCAGAGGCGGACAAAAAATCACTTCAATTGAATGAATGGAAACACAATGTTTTGATGAATTTCATTACGAGGAGATTTACAATAAAAGAATAAAGAAGAAAAAGAAAATAAAGAATAAAACAAAAGTGAATAGGAGTTATTATCATTATTCTTCTGGCTTTAAACGTTGTTCGACGATCTACGTTTTGTAGTTGCTAAACTTGCTGATCCAATATTCTGGAAGACGATTTCGTTCCAGAGTTGCCTGCTGCACTCATTTTTAGGGTTTTGTAGGTATGACCAAGATATTCTATCAGTAGTCTTTAAACGTCAGTGACCATATCCCGATACTTACCGGTGTCAAACAAGGTTACGTGCTGGTACCTCTACTATTTCTGCTTGCAATTGATGCAGTTATGCAAGATGTTAATAACTGCAACCAAGGACTACAATCGACTGGAAGACCTCGATTACACGGACGATAGCTGTCTAATTTCCCAAGCTTTCCACGATACCCAAGAAAAATTCAATATACTATGCAAAGTTGCAAGAAGTCTACCGTAAATTCCCGTTAACACTACTTTTTAGGGTTTTGTAGGTATGACCAAAAAACCCTTACACCATCATTTTGTCGTCTGTCTGTTTGTCTGTTTGTCTGTCTGTTCGGTAAAAATTGTAGCCAAACAGCTAAACCTAGAGAGTTTTTTTATTATTATCACATTTAAAATATTTTGCTTGATTCAGGAATCATAAAAATAGGTGTATTTTACCATAAACGATGCTATGAACACGATGGTGTATTTTTTAAAATCAGTGCAGCTGTTTTTAGGGTTTTGTAGGTATGACCAAAAAAACATTTTGTCGTCTGTCTGTCTGACTGTTCGATAAAAATTGTAGCCAAACGTCCCAACCTAGAGAGTTGAAATTTAAAATGCTTATACAACTTTTTGACCCTCACATAGGAAAAATTCTAAAATATCTAAAAAACATATACCCCTAAAAATATAAACAAATATGTGCTCATCGAAAAAAACATATTTTTATTAAATTCTGAGTAAGGTATCAAATGAAATCCCTTAATACGTGGATTAATGAACAAAATTTTATTTTTGCAAAATAAATTATTTTAATGCGATTTTTGCCAAAATTGTGCAAAAAAAGTTTTGTCCCACACCCTGTAACCCGGATGGTTTAAACTAAAAATCTGAAAAAATTCTAAGTAATGTACATTTGTATGAACCGGAATAGTACAACAGGAATTTTTGATCAGATAATGTTTTCGGAAAATAACGTATTTTTTGTGTTTTTTTTTTTTTTTTTTTTGTTGACCATGTTAAATATTTAATAACTGTAAAAAAGTAAACCAGCATGCTTTCATGGTGTAATGGTTACCATTCTCGCATTCTAATTAGCAAACTAGGGTTCGGTCTCGAGACAAATTATTTTTTCTGTTTTTTTTTTTTGCATTTTTATTTTGTTTAAATTATTTTTTCAAAATTCTAGCTAAATTTGGGCAAATGTTGCATTAAATTTTTAAAAGCGTAAATTTAATAACCAGTGGAAATTTTTGAAATTGAATACACGAAATCAGAGTTATGACTTAAAACAACCAATGAAAGCCAAGGCGCGATTTTTAAAATCTTAATGAACCTTGTTATATAAAAAAATACTGCACATATTTAGAAACCTAAATAATGGTATTAGGCATTTGAATTAAAATTAACAAAAAAAAATATTTAAACATAAAATTTGTTTTTGGCAACCCAAATAATCATCATTCACTTACTAAATACCTGCCTAAAAAATGTCAATCAAAAATTTGACCGGGGGTAGTTTAGGATGACAGTTCTGTACTTTTCAGTCGTACCAACACCAACTTTTTAGTTTTTGTTTACAACTTAAATTTTAGTAGTTTATTAAGTTGATAAGAAGTTTATTTAGATCATATAATTAAATATAAACTTAGCACAATTAAACAATATTTATAAATTGGTTTACTATAACCAAATTGTTGTCTGCCATCTGAACCTAAACATTTTTAAGTTGGCAATAAAAAGTAATAAGCGATGGAAGATATAAAATTTATCACTGTCTCTTATTTTTTTTCCCCCACTATATTCTGTAGTATCAAAAGTTGAAATGACGTCCGAGTTGGATAGTATTGAAAAAAGTATAATTTAGAATGGACTTAATGAATGTCTATTTTGGAAGTTCCAAGTATGCCGCAACAGCGCTGCGATATTAAAATATTTTCCATATTTTCAGACGGAGGGAGTACTAAACAGTAATCAAAAAAGGTCTATTTACGCTGTTAAAACTTATTTAAATGACCTACTTTTGGTTTTGGTCGTAGGAAAAAATCTTATATTTCTATATATTTGAGAAAACCATACTGATAAAATTTTCTGCATGAAAAATCTTTTAAAATACACCCATAAAATATGCTGAAACTTGAGTATATATTGAGTAAATCCCCAAATTCTACGTGTATGATAAAATATAGAGGCTTGTCCAAAGCTTTAGTAATGTTAGACAGCATAACGAGGGAAGTAAATTGAATCGTTTGTATTGTGAAGTAAAGGATCTGTCTTTCTTTGAGGCTGGACGAGCCTGGCTGAACCGGGAACTAACGGTGTCGACCGGGGCTAAATCAACCCTCTCGCTACCCTCTACCCTCTTATTACTGATCCGGCGTACCTAATGGCTGTTGATATACATCATTAGGACACAGAGAATTTATTAAAATTGACATCAGGTTATTATGTTTTTGTGTGGGTTTTTTATAAGATGAACTTTTTTGCGGGTACGGTTCATTGGGTTTATTTTATAAAGTGATATTGTAGATATAATTTAGACGTGACCTTATTAGGTAATTCCATTTTTAGGGTTTTGTAGGTATGACCAAAAAACCCTCATACCGTCATTTTGTCGTCTGTCTGTCTGTCTGTCTGTCTGTCAGTTCGGTAAAAATTGTAGCCAAACGGCTAAACCTAGAGAGTAGAAATTTGGCATGCTTATACAACTCTTTGACACGCACATAGGAAAAATACCAAAACATCTAAAAAACATATCCCTCTAAAAATATAAACAAATATGTGCTCATCGAAAACGAAAAATATTTTTTTTTAAATTCTGAGTAGGGTATCAAATGAAAGCCCTTAGTACGTGGATTAACGATCAAAATTTTATTTTTGCAAAATAAATTATTTTGATGCGATTTTTACCAAAATTGTGCAAAAAATTTTTTGTCCCACACCCTGTAGCCCAGATGGTTTAAACTAAAAATCTGAAAAAATTCTAAGTAATGTACATTGGTGTGAACCGGAATAGTTCAACAGGAATTTTTGATCAGATTATGTTTTCGGAAAATAACACATTTTTTGTGTTTTTAACTAATATATGTTAACTATTTAATACGTTGTGTAACATACCGAATCACTGGCTCTCGTGGCGTGGTTGGATTTGTCGTACGCTTAATAATATAAGAAACTTGCAAACTAGGGTTCGAATCCTGTTGATTTTTTTTTGTTTTTTTTTTGCATTTTTATTTTGTTTAAATTATTTTGTTAAAATTCTAGTTATATATGGTAAATGTTGCATTTAATTTTTAAAAGCGTAAATTTAATAACCAGTGGAAAGTGTTGAAATTATAATTTAATTCTATGTTTGACGAAATTAAAGGGCGGGACTTATGATGTAAGCAACCAATGGAAGCCATAGGTGCAATTTTCAAAATCTTAATGAACTTTGCTGTATAAAAAAAATACTGCATATATTTAGAAACGTAAATAATGGTATTAGGCATCCGAATTAAAATTCATAAAAAAATATTTTGACATAAAATTTGTTTTGGCATCCCAAATAATCATCGTTCAATTACTAAATACCTGCAAAACCCAGAAATGTGTGAAAATTCACAATTCACATCAATTTTTTTAGACAAGTTATAGCACAAATTTTATATCATACGATTTGTTTGTTTTGAAACTTGAAATACAGATTACAGATATACTGCGTAGTATAATATAAGCCATTGTTTCTCAACCAAAAACGCACCACGGACCAGTAAAATACATAATTTTCGAACGCGGACCACTAATAATAATTGTTGGTTAATTTTTTGCAAGAAAACAAATATATTTAACAGTAGCACATTAAACACATTTATTTTATTTGTAGAAAATCACACAAAGGTTACAGAAAATAATCAAAATATAAATGATTTACATAAAAAAACATATACAAAAACTTTCGCGGACCACTAAAATTTTTCTGCGGACCACCTGTTGAGAAACACTGATATAGGCAATAGTGGGTGCTGTTCCCGATGATTTTTTAAATCCCGGGAGACGAGATTGTTGTTCATAAAATCCCGAGGTTTCCCGGGATTCGGGAAATTTAATTTTTTTTATTATAATAAAAAACAACATAACGTTTTGACTATTTTTAGGATGATATCGGTCGGTCTGTCTGTCTGTCTGTCTGTTTGTCTGTCTGTCTATCTGTCTGTCTGTTGGTCTGTTTGTCGGTCTGTCTGTCGGTCCGTGTACACGAGCAGAGCAAATTCGGCTAAAAGGAATTTTATGAAACTTCATATTTAAGCTTTTGGCATCAATAGCACGAGTTGATCAAAATTTGGAAATGGGAGTTTCTCGTATCAGTTTTATGATTTTTGCGAATATTTCACAACAGAGAAATATTTCGAAAAAATCAGCTGTGGCCACCACAGGACCGACCGCCACCATAAAGTACTTATATAAATTACATTTTAGCAGCAGAGTAGAAATAACTTTGCCTAATATTTTCTAACAGAGATATTATTTATCATGACCATGGAAACGTTACATATAAGTATGAAAAAATTGAGAAAAATTTTACAGAAATTATTCGAAATCTTTCGTTTTATCAAGAAACGTCTCAAATAAAAGTTATTAGTTATTGCTTTTATAGCAACTTTTGTTTAATAAATTTTTTCGAGTTATTTTTTTGTTGTGAAATATTCGCAAAAATCTTAAAATCGACACCAGTAAACTCCCATTTTTAGTCAACCGATTTTTACCAAAAGTTGATAAACCCGTGCCATTGATGTCAAAAGCTTAAATATGCAGTTTCATAAAAATCCTTTTAGCCGTATTTGCTCTGCACGTGTACACAGACAGACAGACGGACGGACGGACGGACAGACGAACGGACGCACGGACGGACAGACAGACCGACAGACATCATGCTAAAAATAGTCAAAACGTTATGTGGGAGCTCAATTCGTGGAGATCCATCGAAATCTCGAAATGTCAAAATCGATATGATCACAATACCTCCCTTATATATGTTGGCGGCCGGTAAAAATATACATACAGTAGTTCAGTAGATGTCTTGGCGCTGTGATGATAAAATCAATGCCCTATATCTGTTTTGTAAGAGTATTTCTATAGTATTTTTCGGCATAAAGCTAATGTGAATGGTTCCAAATTTCTAGTATCGAACAAAATAAACAGTCCCCATTGTCCCAGGGCCAATAACTGTTCACTTTCATATGGTAAATATCCATTCAACTGTTGCTATAGAGTCGAGAGCCTGCCTCTCTCCTCGCTCGGGCCTCCCTAGTTACGTCCTATAACTATGTAGACTCTGGAAAAATAATCTTATTTTCCAGCAGATTATTTCCCACAGGGATGAAACACAGAAATTTTATATATTTAAAGGTCATACACGAGCATCTATAATTTTAAATATGTTATTGTGTAGGTTGATAAAATTATATATTTATAAGCTGTAAACACGGGATAAGTAGTAAACATAGGATAAGCATAAACATAATAATAAAACACTTTTTTCGATTCTTTGTAATTTTATTTCAATCTACAAGGTAAACAAATTCAGCAGTTACTGATTTTACAAACTTATGAATTACTATTTGTATATGAGGGTAATTTTTTAAATATGAACCGTTCTGGTTTATTAGGTGTGTGAATTAATTTGGTTCATCTGGCACTCCGTTGTTGTACTATGTAATTTTCTAACCTCTAATGTCTGCAACCGGTTTTATCTTTTACTGTTGACATATGGCAATAATATTCAGTTGATAAACGTTTGGGTTTGTAACAATAACATCATGTTTATCTGATTCAAAAATGTCGAAATTCGAGCCAAAAAAAGCATCAATTCCAGAAATTTCTCATTTTCTGTTTTCATTTGAACAAATCATCCGCTGAAGAGCTCATCGAATTCTCGTAGAAGCTTATGGTGAAAGTGTTAGAATGATTTCAACGTTTCAAAACTGATGATTTTAGTGTCGATGACAAACCTCGTCCAGGTCAGCCGAAGAAGTTCGAGGACGAGGAATTGCAGGCGCTAATCAGATGAAGATCCGTGTCAATCGCAACATGAGTTCGCACAATTGTTGAATGTTGATCGATCAATAATTTCTTGAACAATTATGAAGAAATAGAGAAATGGCTCAATGAATGGATCGCTTTGAAGGACGAGTCGTTTTGCTGTCACGGAATACCACAACTGCCAGACAGATGGGAAAAAATAATTGCAAGCGATGGCAAATGCTTTGCATAGTGTATTTTTTCATGTTTTTCCCCCAATAAAGCCTTTTCTGGAAGAAAAACTGACCAAATTAATTCACACACCTAATAAAAGCAGACACAACTAAAGTTTTTTCCAACATCCTTTCGCTATTTTTTTACGTAATCCCCGTTTCGCTCGAGGCATTTTTCCGAATGGGCGATGAGTTTGACAATCCCCTCGTCGCAGAAGTCGGCAGACAGTTCTCTTAACCAACCGTTGACAGTGTTTTTGACGTCATCACCTGTTTGCATTCGTTTTCCGCCTAAAAATCCCTTCAGCTTTATAAAGAGGTGATAGTCGAAAGGTCACAGGTCTGGGCTATAAGGTGGGTGGTTGAGACATTCCCATTTAAACTTCTCTTGCAACTCTCGCGTTGTGACAGCAGTATGCGGAATGAATGAAGGGAATACTGACACATTCCCTTCATGCAACACCCCTTCCACCCAGTGTTTTTTGCATTTAAAAACCGAATCACAGCACGTACTTCGCAATCGGAGGGATTAGTAATGAACATGGTTGATATTAAATTGCCGCGCAATATCTTCTACCTCCACTAGCAACTTCAGACTGACTGACAACGCTGGCATATGAGCAGAGAAAGCATTAGTCGGTAAAACGATTGCGGGGAAAACTATGCGCGAGTAGGATGCTTAAAATTTCTTCTGGATTAAAGAAGATGAGACCTTCTCGATATCAACTATTATTTTCTGAGTAGTTTACTACTACAATTCTGTCTTACCTTTACTTAATGTTGGTCTTGCATTTCTTGTTTTTTCCTCGAGTATATATAGCGTAATTTGTAATATTGTAAATTTATTAAATAAAATATTTGACTAATTAAAACAAAATAAATAAAACAAATAAAATAAATTAAAAATTACTATTTTTATGTTGTACAGCAAATTTCTTTTTTGTTTTTTCCAAATGTTAGTCTGCTATGAAATATTCACAAAAAATTTAAAACGATACGAATAAATTTCCACATACAGTTGACATATTTTTACCAAAAGTTAATAAAACGATGGAATTAAGGTCAAAAGCTTAAATATGAAGTTCCATAAAAATCCGTTTAGCTAAATTCGATTTACATGTATCCACAGACCGAGAGACAGACCGATAGATATGCTAAAAATAGTCAAAACGTTAAGTAGAGACTTCAATTCGTGGACATTCATTTAAATCTCGAAATCTCAAAATCGGTATCATCACCCTTATACATGATACTAATAATAATAATAATAATGTATTTAGCTCCACTAGTCTCTAGTATGACGCGGCTCAAAAGGTTGCTGAAGTTTGAGATTAGTGGACGCTTGTCAAGACCTGACAAACCCCATAATAAACTTTATTGACCTAGATACATATACATGTTTTAAGTCAGTCAACAAAAAAATTAAGATAAAATACAAAAAATTGTCACATTTTAAAATTATAATTAAGAAACTCCTATGTGGTATAAAACACATTTTCTACAAAGAATGATTTTAAAAAGGATTTGAATTTATTATATTCCAAATTTCTAAGGTTCGCAGGAAATTTTTTCATAAATTTCACAGCAAAATAATTTGTACTATTCCTAGATTTGACTAACCTCAGAAAGTTGGGATATATGTTAGTCCTGTTTCTTGTGTTGTAGCTATGTATATCGGCATAAGTGTGATTTTCAGTCTACCAGTCATGGTGATTCCACGTCAAACCAGGATCAACATGCACTCCGAGAAACTTAACATGATCCTGGTTAACACGGTCATTTTTTCTTAATGTTGTTTCTTAATAGTATTTCTTGGGTTTTGCCGAGGTTGAGAGAGAGTCGGTTCGTATCAAACCAGTATTTTGCTTTTTTTAAGGCCGTTTGGCTTTTAGAAATGGCGTTCTCTAAATTCACTGCTTTTGTTACCACAACGGTGTCGTCTGCATACAAAATACTGGGATGATCAATATAAGTTGGGAAGTCATTGATATATATTAGGAACAATAAAGGACCAAGGATGGAACCCTGCGGAACACCTGTATCAACAGTTAAGAGATCGGATTGATGGTTCCGGAGACAGAAACTTCCCGTATACATGAAGTAGTCTGTAAAAATAAATTGCAAATCTAGTTCCGAATCACTTAAAGAATACTATATCATTGTAACTTTGACAATGGGGAGAACCGAAACTGCAGTCACTAAAATAAATAAATCTATAAAACACAACAAAATTATCTTTTATGCAAAAGACAAAAACATAATTATGAAATTATTTTTAAAAAATCGAGAAATGTTTAATTAAAATATTACATGTAAAATACAAAATATAACTCAAAAATATATTTTTTAACATTAAATACACAATTAAATAACGAAATAATCGATTAGCATGGACATTTTGAGCAATTTTCAACCATATCTTTAACAGTTTTAGCAATATTTTTAGCAGAAATTCCATAATAGTCTAACAAATCCATTGGTGGTCCTGATCTTGGAATTTTAGGCACAGCTATTTTTCTAACCATAATATCCTTACATTCTGAAACAGCTGACATAACAGCTTCCCCAATACCACCTTCTGGGTAATGATCTTCGACGGTCAAAATCATACCATTACAAGCTTGGGCAGCAGAAATAATAGTTGCTTTATCAACTGGTTTAACAGTAAATATATCTATAATTCTTATATTGATGCTACATTTTTTAAGTTCTTCAGCTGCTTTCATTGATTCCTCCAAGGTTATACCTCCAGCAACCACCACCATTTTATCATCACAAGATTTTAAAACAACTTTAGCTACACCAATATTAAACACTTCTTCGTTTTTATATATAACTTTAGTAGCAGGCCTGTTGACTCGGATAAAACAAATGCCTTCTTTGTTAGCTGCTAGTTCAATAGCTCTTTCACAGCTTACAGCATCGGATGGATAGAAAACGGTACAATTTGGAATAGCTCTGAACATAGCTAAATCTTCCAGAGCCATCTGTGAAGGACCATCTTCACCAATACTAACACCACAATGGGAACCAACTATATTAATATTTGTTTGTGATATTGCTCCCATTCTGATTTGATCATAAGCACGACATAAGAAAGCTGAGAAAGTTGAAGCAAAAGCTACACATCTAGATCGACAAGCAACTCCAATAGCAACACCTATCATATTTTGCTCAGCAATAAAACATTCTATATGTCTAATTGGGTCAACTTCTTTAGCTTTTTCGGAAAAGGTTGAGTTCTTCATGTCTGCATCTAAAGCTATTACTCTAGGGTGTGATTTAAACAATTTAGCAATTGCTGTTCCATAAGCTTGTCTTGTAGCTAGTGAATCTCCAAGTTTGTAATCAGGTGGTGATGATAAAGTAATATTTTTTATATTAACACAAGGAGCAAAACCTGTTTCAACTGGATTTGGAATTAGTTTTAGGTTATTATTCTTAATCATACATTCTAGATGTTTCATAACTTCTTTTGCTTCTTTACTTAAAGCTTTCCCATGCCATCCTTCTTTATTTTCAATTTTAGGGAAATTTTTTCCTTTAAAAGTTTTTGCTATTATGCAAGTTGGTTTGTCTTTTGTACAACAAGCATCACAGAAACAATTTATAAGATCTTCTATGTTATGTCCATCACAAACAATTGCATTTATATTAAATGCTTCTATTCTTTTTTTATAACTTTCTGTATCATGAGCTAATTGAGTTGGTTGTGATTGTCCTAATCTGTTACAATCGATAATCGCGCATAGGTTATCTAGTTTGTAGTAACCAGCAAAAGCAAAAGCTTCCCAAACATTTCCTTCGGCTGTTTCTCCATCACCAAGTAGGACGTAGGTCCGATAACCGGCTTTATCGTAATGTTTCCCCACGTAGGCCATACCACAACCTATTGACAGTCCTTGTCCCAATGAACCAGTGGCGCAGTCTATGAAATTTAAACGTGGGGTTGGGTGACCTTCTAGATCGTAGGGTAATTTTCGAAGATTCAATAATTCGGACTCTGGGAATAATCCTGCTTCTGCCCAAGCGGCGTACAATATTGGAGCGGCGTGACCTTTAGACAGGATAAATCTGAAACGTAGAATTTTTTTTTTAAATAGTTTTAAATGTGTATATAAAAACCAAGGCTATTACGTTTATATTCAAATTAAGATAATTTTTTATTAGCCTCTTTATTGTAGTTTTTATTAGTTATTAAATTTACAAATAAACTATATTTAGTTATTAACTAATATCATAAATATGTAATAATATTTTTGAAAGATACAGTTATTTGACCTCCTAAGAAAGTTTTCAAAACAAATTTTCGAACAGGAATTTAAAATATTTTTTTTTAGAGTTTTGTAGGAATGACCATCGAGACTTCATACCATACCTTTGCGCATTTGTCTGTCTGTCCGTACGATAGAAATTGTGGCTAAATGGCTGCATCTAAAGAGTTGAAATTTGGCATCTATATACAGATCTTTAACCCGCATATAGAAAAAGTACTGAGACTTTAAATATTTCGCTTTAATGTACAAATGTGTATATTATTTTTATTTTTTTCTACAATCACAATACAAAGTAGGCTTTTGCGCTCTGCTAAAACAACGCAAAAGAGAAATTTGCAGAAGACTTTTACTTTGTGCTTTAAAGCGCAAAGTAAATAAATTCGCTCAGTATAATCTACAAATGTCAACAAAAAAATGTCATTTCTCCGCATAATACGCGATTAACTCGTTCTCATATATCATTTCCTTGTAAATATTTTCGATCTTATTAATAATTATTAATTCGTTCTACGTCTGTTGCAACAAAATTTAAATTTGAAAGAAAACCGTTAATTTTATTTCATTTAAATATTCAAAAATTATGAAAACAGTGACACTGATATTTCATGCAAAACACACCAAAAAAAATTAATATATTATTATTATTTTTTAAAAATTCTAGTTAATTAACCTTCGGGATCTGGAATAATAAGAAAGAATACAAATTGTACTTTTAATATAAAAAAAAATCAGCTGTGGCCACCACAGGACTGACCGCCATCACAAAGTACTGGTTTAATTTATGCTGCTTTATCAAAAAGTAGCTCAAATCAAAGCAACTCTTGTTAGATAAAATTTTTCGAAATATTTCTCTGTTGTGAAATATTCCCAAAAATTTTAAACCCAACACGAGTAAACTCCCATTTCTAGTCAACCGATTTTCACCAAAAGTTGATCAACTCGTGCCATTGATGTCAAAAGCTTAAATATGAAGTTTCATAAAAATCCTTTTAGCCGAATTAGCTCTGCACGTGTACACAGACCGACAGACAGACCGACAAACAGACAGACAGATAGACAGACAGACAGACAAATAGACAGACAGACAGACAGACAGACAGACAGACCGACAGACCGACAGACCGACAGACCGACAGACCGACAGACCGACAGACCGACAGACCGACAGACCGACAGACCGACAGACCGACAGACCGACAGACCGACAGACCGACAGACCGACAGACCGACAGACATCATGCTAAAAATAGTCAAAACGTTATGTAGGAACCTCAATTCGTGGAGATCCATCGAAATCTCGAAATGTCAAAATCGGTATGATCACAATACCTCCCATATACATATATGTTGGCGTTCGGTAAAAAAAAAAAGGAAAAATAACGCATTGAAATGCTTGGAATTTTTAATGCAAAGTTTTTTATGAAGATGAAAACGATGATTTTTTATTTATTTATTATTATTTTATTTATTTTTTTTTAGTGTAGAATATTAAATGAAATCTTTTGATATTTAAACCAAAGATCGAAAAATTCTTTTACTACACATATTATACTAATTTATGCTAAACCTTGAAATTCACAATTAATATTAATTTTTAATATTTTTATTTACTCAATAATAATTATTAGTAATTCATTTCTTAACTTCGTGCTGAAATAAATGGAATTTTAATTTTTTTAAATAGCCACGAGCTTAGATACTGTTTGACGATTGAAGTGGGCTTGAAAATGATCAAAAGTATCATTCAATCGTTAAAAGTTACTAGATTTCAAAATTTAGTTCAGTACGAAACTAAGAAATGAATAAATATACATGTTATTTGTACAACAAAATATAATATATTGATTATATATTTTTATTCACTAAAATTATTTTCTCAGCTTCTGGGTGGCCCATTATTATCTGCAAGAAAAAAATATTTAAAATATATTTTTTATAAGAATTTGGCAAAAACTGCAGCCAGAGAATTTTTAAGCGTATAACAATATTTTTCAAAATTAAAGACGAGAAGAAACTATTATGGCCTGGAATAGTTTCTTAGACCTTCCCTCCCACAAATGAATCATCTTATCTGTTAAGTATCAGGTCTCTTAATAGTAAAAAAAAATCAGCTGTGGCCACCACAGGACCGACCGCCATCATAAAGTACTTGTATAAAATACATTCTAGAAGCAGAGTAGAAATAACTTGGCCTAATATTTTCTAACAGATATTATTTATCATGACCATGGAAACGTTACATATTAGTATGAAAAATAGATATTTAGAAAAAATTTCGAAAATTTTTTTTTCGTTTTATCAAAAAATGTCTCATATGAAAGTTGTTAGTTATTGCTTTTATAGCAACTTTTGTTAAATAATTTTTTTCTAAATATTTTTCTGTTGTGAAATATTCGCAAAAATCTTAAAATCGACACGAGTAAACTCCCATTTTTAGTCAACCGATTTTTACCAAAAGTTGATCAACTTGTGCCATTGATAGCAGAAGCTTAAATATGAAGTTTCATAAAAATCCTTTCAGTCAAATTTGCTCTGCACATGTACACAGACAGACAGACGGATGGATGGACGGACGGACGGACGGACGGACGGATAGACGGACGGACGGACAGACAGATCGACAGACATCATGCTAAAAATGGTCAAATGTTATGTAGGGACTTCAATTCGTGGAGATCCATCGAAATCTCGAAATGTCAAAATCGGTATGTATACAATACCTCCCTTATATATGTTGGCGGTCGGTAAAAATAAAAATGGATGATGTCCAAGCAGGTATATGTAGAGTAAATAAAATTAATTCAGCATTTAATCGAGAAAATGGTAGCCGGATGGTTCGATGCCTGGACCATATGCTCCAACTACCATTTGTTCCACTCTCTACAAAATAACCTTAACGGAAAAAATTTCGCATCTTTGGACGATATCAAAATTCACCTCTACAGATTTTTCGAGAGCAAAGACGGAACCTTCTGGAGAGATTGCCTGAGCGTTTGTCCAAAATGATACAAAATAATGGATAGTACATTTGATAATAAAAGTTTATTTTTAGAATGTATATTTTAAAAACGTAGAAACAAAGAAATAATAACTACAAGGGTTGCCTTTTATATTTCGGGATTTGAGATCAAAAACAATTATTTATCAACAAAAGTGGCTTTATTGTTTTTCAAAATATTCTCCATGAAGATCAATACTCTTTTACTTGCGTTTGAACCAATTTTCGAAACACTTTTTCCACTCCGATTGTCAAATTATGTTGGATTCAACGCGAATAAATCTATTTGACGGCCAAATGTTCCTGCAATAGTGAATGTATGCTGGTCCCAGTAATGCCCAAGGATACCTCAATCTCACAATAAGTCACATGACGATCTTGCAGTATCAATTCACGCACAGCATCAATATTTTCCGGAACAACAACCGATTTTGGACGACCTTCACGAAATTCGTCCTTAAGCGAACTACGCCGCGATTGAAGTCGGCAAACCATCGATAAACAGTAGTCCTTAATGGTGCTTCATCGCCAAAAGTCGAATTAAGTTCATCGATGCACTGTTGTTGGGTTAATCCATGTCGAAAGTTGTAAAAAATAATCCCTCGAAAATGTTCAAGATTTAATTCCATTTTTAGCCGAGATGATTTTTTTTCAAGCAAGCCTGTAGCTACAAACGTTAAATCGTCTGTACCTGCTACTTGACCGCTGAGCAAGGGCACGGACGTGAGTTCAATTCCTGCTTATGGCAAATAATTTGTGTAAAAATATTTATACAAATTACAGGTTCCGCTTAGGCATTCGCAATCGGCTTTAAACTGTAGGTGCCTTTCTGTGTAAGCTAAAAAATGGCCTAAATACTGACCATATTACTCCTGAATGTACATAGATTGAAAACATGGTCACGAAACCTGGAAACAGGAGGCCTAGGCTCATTTCGGGCTGTCGCACCAATGATGATTAATTTTTCAAGTTACTGTAAACAACACAAATAGCGCTCGTACGTCAAAACGTTCTGAGTATGCTGTCAAAAATGTCAAACTTTACGAAAGAAGCGTCAGTTGCCAGATGGAATCACTAGTTTAGCGCAATACCGAAATATAAGAGGCAAACCTCGTATACATATATTTCAATGAAATTTATTATTGTCTGTGAAGCAAGTTTTTTTGTATTCTCTAGGCTGCAGTTTTTTTTAATTTATTTTATTATACTTACGTGTTGTTAATCCTGGCACACAAACTGTGAGAGCTGTTTGTCCACAGCGACAACATTTCTTCAAGCTATGGCACTCGTTATCCGATGTACAAATATTGTGAGCATCTTCACACGCAGGAGAATTTGATTCCAATACTGGACACTCTTGCTGTGCGTTTATAATTAATAAAGTACTCAAAAAAGTACACAAACAAAATAGCAAAACAAACGCCGGACGATTAGTCATGTTTAGATTGTAAACAACTACTGAATCAGTATTTTTACTGGACTCTCGGACACGCCTGCTTATATAGTGAAATTATAATTATAAACAGTGGCGTGGAAAACACTTTATAAAAATAAAAATACAAAATATAATAAATTATGTAGCTTAATTTTGAATTGTGAGAGTAACACAGTTTATAATTTTTAAAATACTGCACAACATTAATTTTTGCTAAAGAAAATTTATGTGAAGTGTAAATTTTCATCCATTTCAGAGTTTTGTAGATATTTTGGATGGAAAAAAATGTGTTGTTGTAAACGTATCGAAATCAACATGTCTATTAGTTTATATTAAATAAAGAGCTTTCATTTAATACACTATACCAGTGGTTCTTAAACTTATGTAGTCTGAGGACCCCCCCTCTTGAACAACTTTTTTTTGCGGACCATATCCCAACCATAGGAATTTTGCGTCGTTTTGAGACTTAATTTCTGGCTCAATATTCTCATAGGCACTACGTTATAATAAATATTGGTAAAAATGTATCGCCGGTTATTTTAATAAATGGTCTTGTGCATTTATATAGATGAACATTTTTATTAGAACATAGAATAAAAAATATATAAAATTAATAAAAATAGTAGTAAAAAGAATTAAAAAAGTTACAAATTATAATACGTCAAAATAGATCTTATTATAATATGCTTCCTGTAAATAATTTGCAGTTGAATAAAAATAATTAAATTTTTACTAATTATTGTTTAGTTATATCAATAACTAATTAGGTAACAACAAATACAAAAAGTCTTGACCATGTAGGATTTTTATTAAATGAGTTATTTGAATAAAAGCGAAAAGTTAGGGGATGTAAAGTTAATGTTAAAATTGTTTCGCGGCCCCCCAGTGATGGCTGACCCGCGGACCCCAGTTTAAGAACCGCTGCCCTATTTTATATTTGTGGAGTCTATTTCCAAAACAAGGGACGTTTTCCATTTTTCAAAAGTTGAGAATGACTTAGTCATTTCTTTTTTAAATCAGCCGTTTCTTTAAGGTTTCTAGATCGGTTTGGAAAGTTGGTTTGGAGAGATTTTTTTCCAAAGAGATTTTTCATTAATTTTGCCATTAAAACAATTCAATTAATTTTTATAAAATTGATCAAGAGACGATTTAGTAATAAGCCTCTAATTTATCTATTTTCAAAATTATTAGAAATTTTAGTATTACAAAAGTAATAAAAATTTGGTCGTGTTGGTATTACAAAAGTAATTAAAAACGACACATTATTTATATGTTATACCATCTAACATGTCATATAGAAAAAATAATCATAATGATCATAACCAAATAATCTAAAGTCTGTTTTATAGTGTAAGAGTTTTTTAAATGATATTTCAAGTCAGTAATACAATATAAAAGTAACCAAAACAACCAGATCTGGTTTGTCCTTACAAAAGTGAAAACAATATACTTTTTTTCATAATAACAAAATAAATAAAAGGAACAAAACAACTATGCGTCAGCACGAGGGCCCATTTTGTGACATATTTACTAATATAATCAATTGCCTCGTTCATTGATATGCTCTTGTAAAAGGGCAATTGTTATCTAATTTACCCAACCTCGTAGCACTTATAGTTCTCGAGAAAGCAATAGTGGACGAATTGAAATGAACATCCAGTATATTAGAGAGTTATATTTTGAATAATTTACACTTATTTTTATCGGTGAAAGTGTATTTCTTAACTAATAACGACCTCGAACTTGATGTTCCGCCTTTGCGTTTGGATTACATAAGTGTTATTTATTTTTTAACGACGGAAATAAATATTTACGTTTAATTAGGAAAATTTGTTTATATATCAGTTCCATGACATTTATAATTTCTACTATGAAAATTATTGTAATACAATGTTGCCAACACGATATACGATATGTTAATTATTTTATTTACTCAATCGTCGATAACTAAAAATGTAAATTACCTACAACGAAATCTACATATTTCTTTTTAATAGACACAAACTATAAACTTTAAATATCTCACTTATTATTTGATCAGTGCATTTTAAGTTAAGTTTAAAAACTAGCAAGTATTTAATAAATTAAAGAACAAGTTTTTTGGCAAAAATAGAGCAAAAATTAAATATTTTCAAAATTAATTTTCTTTTTTCATCTACACTTCAAGGCCTTTAATTTATGGTTTACACATGGTATTTTTTAATGTTTATTTTACAAGATAAAAAATTGATTTGAAGTGTGAATTTTCTACTTCTTTTGTACTTAATTGTAGCTACCAACTAGAGCACGGGTGGGCAAATCTTTTGGCTGTCGGACCACATTGCGGATGAAATATGACCGCGGGCCAAAAAAATCTAATTTTAAATATTGTTTTTGTTACAAAAGATATTTTATAAATTTTAAAAGCAATATTTTTAACCAAAACGTGTATTTATATGCAATTTATAGAAAAAAAATTAAAAGAAAATTGGGAAGAATGAAAATTTGAAAGAATATTGAATCGACAGTAATATTTTTGCAGGACACAAAAATTTATAAAATGGTTCGCGGGCCGGATAGAATTTCAGCGCGGGCTTCCATTTGCCCAGGCCTGAACTAGAGCCACCCAGTTCTCCAGTCAGACAAATATTGTAAGCACGGTGTTGCAAAATATTCGTTAACTTTCGATATAATAATCAGAACAAAAATTCTTGTTATACTATTCTCATAATTAGCGATATTAATGTGCATTACTCAGAATTTTTTCAGACTTTTAGATTAACCCCTATGAGATATACGTACAAACTATTCCAAACGTTTAGGCGGAACCAAATAAAATTTTAATTTTTGTAAGTTGTCACGAGCTTACTTTTTAATGATTGAAGTGATCTTTTGCTAAACAAAATGATCAAAAAAATTACTAGTGTTCAAAATCTAGTTTCTCTTAAACCAATTTATTTATTATTTTATTTTACATCGGCCAATTTCTACAACGAGGCTAATCACCGATGCCAGGGGGCGACCTCCTACACCTAGATGAGGGGTGAATGATTGTGAAAATGGGAGTAATGTAAACATATTATTTTTGCCCGAATAATGTCCCAAACGAAGAATCTAACCAGCAACCTCGCAATTCAGATGTTTTTACTAGCCCGAACTGCACGATTTAACGAGCTCGGCCACTCCATTTGTGGGGGACTCTGATATATAAAATATGAAAATGTCACGGTTGGCTGATTTATTTATTTCATTTGTACTTACTCTGTACATCCCTCACATTATGGATTCCAAGACTTGCGAGCGGATCAAGTCTGGACCTCCCCCCTATTGGTCCGCTAGCTGGTTGCTATGATTCTTGGAAGGATTAAGGGTTGTTCAATTAAACTCAACATTTTAGCTAACCTACTTTAATTACGATTAAGGTTTAAATATTTACACTAATTACAATAGACTTACAATTACATCGATACAGCTAAATTGATGGTAATAATGTTTCGCAGTGGTATTGGTATAAATAAAGACAGGCACTATATTTAATTGTTATTTAATTATATTAAATATTGAATTGAAACACTACATGAATAATTATTTTGACATATTACATTTTTACTACAATTGTTTCTCGTGGAGCTCTTTGATATATAAAAATATAATGTTAATATATCAACACCCCCACATTAACATATATTTTTACATTACCAAACCCATATTTTCATTACAAAATTCCAATTTCTGTCTTGGTAACGGTTTTGTTAAGGTGTCTGCTACCATGTTATCTGTAGAAATATGCTTCACTGCGATTTCTCCAGATTCAATTCTTTCCCGAAGAAAATGATGACGAACGTCTATGTGCTTCGTTCTAGGACGATAAACACTTGTTTTTGCGAGGTCTACAGCACCCTTATTGTCGCAAAGGATATTGGTAGCATCCATCACTGCATTTGGGTCTATTTCTTGAGCCAGCATTCTTAACCAAATCGCTTCTTGGCATGTTGCAGACAACGCCATGTATTCGGCTTCTGTTGTTGACAAAGCAACTGTTTTCTGCTTCTTACTTGCCCAAGAAATCACGCTCCCTTGAAATTTAAAAACAGTTCCTGTAATGGAATGTCTGTCATTAATTTCGTTTGCCCAATCGGCGTCAGTCCATCCA
Source organism: Liopterus haemorrhoidalis (assembly GCA_963971575.1). NCBI lineage: Eukaryota > Metazoa > Arthropoda > Insecta > Coleoptera > Dytiscidae > Liopterus > Liopterus haemorrhoidalis. The sequence continues at coordinate 64,781,457 of OZ020613.1, forward strand.
TATATAGCTGAATTTTCTTTTTTATATTTCAATTTCAGATCTTTTGTGCCTTTTAAATATCTGAAAATTCTTTTTACAGCTGTCCAATGAGCTTTTCCTGGATTTTTCATATATCGACTGACTATCCCTACGGCATATGATATATCTGGCCGTGTACATTGGCTCAGATAAAGTAAGCTCCCAACTGCCTCTTGGTACGGAACCTTTTTCATATCTTCTATTTCGCTTTTAGTCTTAGGTTCCATATTTTGGTCCAATTTCATATTCGGATCCATTGGTGTAGACACTGGATTACTTTCTGCCATGTTAAATTTTTCTAATATTTCTGCAATATAATTTAATTGATCTACATATAAAACATCGTTCTTGTAGTCCCTCGCGACTTTCATTCCCAATATATATTTTAGGGGACCTAAGTCTTTCATTTTAAATGCTTTTTGTAACTGCATTTTAATTGCTTTTAAAAGAATTTTGTCGCTTGCAAGAATGATAAGATCATCAACATAAGTCGCTACTATAAGAATATTGTTCTTAATTATCTTGTAGTAAACGCATTGATCAGCCTTTGATTGTACTAAATTCATTTTCTTTAATTCCATGTTAAGTTTTCGGTTCCAAGCTCTTCCACTTTGTTTGAGTCCATACATGGCTTTTCTCAATCGGTAAACTTGTGGCGTATCATTTTTATTACTTACTATACTCTTGGGTACATTGATATAAATTTCTTCATCTAATTCACCTTGAAGATAGGCTGTAGTGACGTCCATGTGATGCATTAGTAAATTATATTTGACTGCTAATGCAAATAAAAATCTTATTGTGCTGTATCTTACTACAGGTGAAAAAGTTTCATCATAATCAAGCCCCTTTGTTTGTGCATAACCTTTTACTACGAGTCTGGCTTTATATCGCTCAATTTCGCCCATGGTATTAAATTTAGTTCTAAATACCCACTTAGTATCTAATGCTCTTTTACCTTGTGGTAGTTTGGCTGGTTCCCAAGTATTATTTTCCATCAATGAATTACATTCAGAATTCATTGCCTCTATCCATTTTGCTCTGTCTGGACGTTTTCTAATTTCTTCAATTGTCTCAGGATCTGACGTATTTTTTACAGACATATACATAACATAATCGTCCATAGATTTTGGCTTCGGTGGACGCGCTGATTTTCGGACTTCTTGAACAGGTGTCTCAGATATATTTTTTCTAGGTTCATAAAAACTGTTTGTGATATCTTCAGAACCATCTTCTTCTGAATGTACGTTGTACTCTTCACTATTTTCTCTTTGGGGTTCTTCATCTTCTTCCTGATTTATTTGGTATTCTTTGTCTTCTTCTTCCTGATCTACAAATACATTTTTAATTTCTTTCTGTGTCTCATTAACATTTTTCTTCCAGTTTTCTTCGGTTTCTAAGAAAATAACATCCCTGCTTATCATTATTTTCTTCGTTGTGGCATCGATTAATCTGTATCCTTTTGTGTTCACGCAGTATCCAACGAAGATCATTTCTTTAGATTTCTCATCCCATTTTTTTCTATGTACTTTGGGAGTATGTACCATAGCTCTGCAACCGAAAATTCTTAATTTATTTAAATTAGGTTTCTCACCTGTCCACAGTTCTTCAGGTGTCTTCCGAGTTGCTGCAGCTGGAGATCTGTTTACTAAATAAGCAGCCGTAGACACTGCTTCTGCCCAAAACTCTTTTGCTAGTCGTGATTCGATCAGCATGCTTTTAGCCTTCTCCACTAAGGTACGATTCATCCTTTCTGCTAAACCGTTTTGTTCAGGAGTGTGCGGTACCGTTGTTTGATGCCGTATTCCGCTTCTCTGGAGTATTTTCTTCATTTCTCGGTTTACGTATTCTCGTCCATTATCTGTACGTATACATTTAATATGTTTGTCGGTCTGTTTTTCAACAAAACATTTAAATTCCGTAAAAACGCTTGAGACTTGATCCTTGGTTTCTAAAAAGTAAACAAACACCTTCCGTGTACAGTCATCTATTAGTGTTAAGAAATATCTCGAACCACCGATGGAACATGTTTCCATTGGTCCACATAAATCTGAATGGATGAGTTGTAGTGGTTCTTGTGCACGTTTGCCACTTTGTTTAAATGGTGCTCGGCTGTGTTTTGCTTTTATGCATGTTATACATTGTTCATCACTGACCTCTGTCAAATTGTATCCATTTGCTAAATTCTTTAATAAGATCATGTTCTTTCTGTTAAGATGCCCCAATCTCTTGTGCCATAATTCTCCATTGTTTTTCAGCTCCGTATACATCACATTTTCTTTCGGTCCATCCAGTTTATAAATTCCATGAGATTCCGAAGCTGTCGCTAAGAGTTCATCTTGTTTTGTGCGTATTTCGCAACCATTCTTATTGAAGATTACTGTATGTCCATGATGTACTATTTTACTGACAGATAATAGATTTGTTGCAGCTTCTGGGACATATAAAACTTCTTCAGCATTTACTTCGGCTGTTAATTCTGTATTTACTGGAATTTTTACGTCTCCGACCGATTTTGCAGATATTGTCGATTTATCTGCAACGGTGATATTTATATTATCACACTGTTTTGAATTTTTCAGCAAACTAAAATTTGCTGTCATATGTGATGAGGCACAGGAGTCTATATACCAGTCTGTATTGGTATATTTCTTATTTGTAGCGTAAAGTGCAAAAAATGCTTCCTTTTTATCTTTGATATTATTTTTCTTCGACGTTTCACCATGTTTATTTCGACATTCATTTGAATAATGTCCAAATTTATTACATGCAAAACAACGTATTTTTTTCTTTTCGGTTTTTCTCCTATCTGGATTTTTGCTATACAGTGCAGATTCAGAGTCACTATTTTTTACTGGCTTCTTAATTTTAATGTCTTGTAAGAGCTTAGTTTTCACGGAATCGCCCGTTATTGAGATTCCTGAACTCTCAAGACCCATAATCATTGGTCTGTAATCATCCGGCAGACCTGCCAATAGTAATGTTCCGATCCATTCATCTTTTACTTCGAATCCTAGACCGTTTAATTTGTGAGCTGTTGTTATAATTGTGTTCACATATTCATCAACAGATTCACAATTATTCAACTGAGTAGTTACTAATGTACGTAGTAAACCTACTTTTCTGGTTAACCCGGAATCCTCGAATGCTGCTTTTAATTTTTCCCAAGCATCTTTTGCTGTAGTTGTTTCTTGTATATGTATGAAATTAATCACATCTATCGACAGTATTATTTTTGCCCGTGCTTTTGAAACCTTTTTTTCGTCTTTAACATATTCTTCAATACCTATGACGCAGCCCCATAAATCTTCATGCTCAAGAAGAGCCTGCATGGCAAATTTCCATGTATTATAATTATCTCTTCCGCGTAACTTTTCAATAGCTAGAAGATTTTGCGACATTTTTGAAACTTTTGACAATTTTTCTGATAAAAAATTTAATTTTCGGATTACCAATTGTTGTGACCTGGGCCCATAACCTGATGGTAATAATGTTTCGCAGTGGTATTGGTATAAATAAAGACAGGCACTATATTTAATTGTTATTTAATTATATTAAATATTGAATTGAAACACTACATGAATAATTATTTTGACATATTACATTTTTACTACAATTGTTTCTCGTGGAGCTCTTTGATATATAAAAATATAATGTTAATATATCAACATAAATCCCAAAGAGACACACATTCGCACACACTAGACACACTTTACACCAAACACTAATTTAACCACTACATGTTTCTAAATATTGTCTCTCCACTTTTTAGCTGGTCACTACACTAACGTTCATACGGAATTACATTGTTACTTTATTTCGACTCGCCCAAACACTCTAAATGTCTCTAACCCATGTCTCTTAAAAACCAACTCCAAAACATGGTCTTAACCATACGACGGCTTAAAATCAACTCTTGTTAACATCTTAACGTTATGATGGTTTTTAATCTACTGCCCTTAAAACATGACTACTCTAAAATGCTTACTTCGCCCAACTGTTAAATGTCATTTCACACCTCTTGATTATCTGTCTTATACTATCTTAAATCCATAATTTATTGGTGATAACTCAGATAAATATCCCATTAGAAAATAGCCCAATCATAATATTTATATCTCAGACAGAATTTAATTATTATTTATGTGCTTTGGTTGACGTATATTTTTAACACAATAATTTACGATTCATTTTTCATGTTACATTGACAAAAGTGTCAAGTTGCAATAATAAACAATCTACCGTTATCTTAAATGCCCCTTTCTAAGAAATAGATTATTTTTGTATCGTTTAACAGATTAAATATTTTACTGTAATTAAATGATTATAATGAATTTATTTATGAAATTTTATTTATGAAATAATACCAAAATTTCCTCCCTTACACATTGGCCTCTTATATAAAAGAAACGGACTTTATTTGTTTATAATTTTCACGCGATATATATATATTTTTTTGGACTCTGTAGAATCAAAGAGTTGTACAAGAATGCCAAATTTCAACATTCTATGTTCAGCTGTTGGCTACAATTTCTAACGCATAAACAGACACATGAGTGACGTTATAAGGGTTTTTTTGGTCATTCCTACAACACCCTAAAAAAATGAACAAATTAAATACGTATTATAAACTTATTTTTGTTAATAAACATTCACTAAAATCAGATTTTATCCTTGTTTTGTCCATTTAAATCATTCTTTGTCTACTAAGTTTATGCGAAATTTGATTTGTCGATCAAATTATTCGATTTTTCATTTTTTAAACTCTAAAACTGGTTTCATATTGCGTCAGGATATGCAAGTTGTACTAACTGAATAAAAGATTCGTCTAGCAAATTACGCATCGGGAATTCCAAGACCTCTCAATGACGGATTGAAGCAAATGATATGTAAATTAACATGACAATGATTTGTCATTGCATTTAAGTAATGCGACAGTAAAACTTCATTATACATCAAATGGGAAAACGATGAAAATCAAGAAAATAGTTGCCACACACTTATTTTATTTTTATCTAAACCATGCACTAACCTGTCATTAGATGGATCCTTTGGAACTTTGACTGAAAATTTCATTTCATGGAAAAACAACACAGTTATAATCTCTGCCATGGATGAACAGGTAGTTGGATGCCCACTCTTGGAGGCAGTCGTTGATTCGACAGAATGAACTCTTAACCTGTTAGCCATATCATACAAATCTGCTATTCTTTGCTTGGAAGCCATATTGCTAAATTTATTATAGTTAGATCCAAAATATTTCACTAATAATTTAGAAAATAGCATTTACAATTCACTACAATTTTGACAGTTTAGTTTGACAGTTAAGTTTCCTTGGAAATATCTAGAAAAAGTAAAATATCAGATCGTCAAGAATGAAATTTGTAGTTAATAATATTGCCAACTTTAACAGCTTATTATTTGACATTGGCTTAATATTTTACCTAAAGTCACGTTTATATTATAAAAAATAGAATTTGTTTACGTCAAATTAAATGTGCCAGTATTGAATAAGTATTTTAAATTTAATATATAATTCTTAAAAGAAAAGAATTATATATATATAAATTTAATATATATTGTGAAGATTTGTTAAAATTATTCAAATAACACTGTTAAAAATTTAAAATGGAAATAAACAGTGATGATGGCGATAACAACTTTATCGGGACACCACCAGATATTGCGTCAGTTGCAATGGAGGCAACTGCCGAATTATTGCCTGCAAAATCAAAGTATGAAAAAGTATTTTACCGACCGCCAACATATATAAGGGAGGTATTGTGATCATACCGATTTTGACATTTCGAGATTTCGATGGATCTCCACGAATTGATGTCCCTACATAACGTTTTGACTATTTTTAGCATGATGTCTGTCGGTCTGTCTGTCCGTCCGTCTGTCTGTCTGTCTGTCTGTCTGTCTGTCCGTCAGTCCGTCCGTCTGTCTGTCTGTCTGTCTGTCTGTCTGTCCGTCAGTCCGTCAGTCCGTCCGTCTGTCTGTCTGTGTACACGTGCAGAGCAAATTCGGCTGAAAGGCTTAAGCTTCTGCCATCAATGGCACGAGTTGATCAATTTTTGGTAAAAATGGGTTGACTAAAAATGGAAGTTTACTCGTGTCGATTTTAAGATTATTGTGAATATTACACAACACAAAAATATTTCGAAAAAATTTATTGAACAAAAGTTGCTATAAAAGCAATAACTAATAACTTTTATTTGAGACGTTTTTTGATAAAACGAAAAATTTCGAATAATTTCTGTAAAATTTTTCGAAATTATTTCTAAGTCTCAATTTTTTCATACTTATATGTAACGTTTCCATGGTCATGATAAATAATATCTCTGTTAGAAAATATTAGGCCAAGTTATTTCTACTCTGCGGCTAGAATGTATTTCATATAAGTACTTTATGATGGCGGTCGGTCCTGTGGTGGCCACAGCTGATTTTTTTTTATGTTCGGGCAAGTCTATCGAAGGTCTCCCTTCGCCACTGATTTACCTCTGTCACTTTATTGAGGGAATAAAGTTCAAAAAAAATTCCTAGGGAATAAACTGACACTTTATATATCAAGGTACAAAAAGTTGGTTTTACACCTGCTCGTGAGAAAACACATTTTATATCTGAACATATTTAAATCATAACAAATTTAAAATACAAGCCAATGTAATTATTTTATGGTAAAATTGGTCTTAACCGTACTTTCCTTGCAATCATCTTACAAATATAATTTTTCCTATTTAAATATTTGTTTTTGGTCTGTTTGCATTTTGTAAAAAGATAAACAACCCTAAAACAATTTGGGGTTAATTAAATGTTTTGTGGGGGTAATAATAGAAATCTTGTTGTATGAATGTTAAATTTTAAATGGCTAATTATTTGTCCCCTACCTTCAAACTTAATTTAAAATTCATGTAAATAGGAGGGTTACTTTTAAAGTCTACAAGAATGAGCCGCTTTTACGCATATACTCGTATTATTCGGAGGTAAATATTTACTTAAATACATATGTTTATTCCCGGAAATTAATTAAACTCTTACATTTATTATTAAATACTACGGAATTGTTGAGAAGAGATGATGTTGAAAGCACGGTTACGCCAGCTAGTTAACTATATAGATGTACGAGCCCTGTCCACTTTCAGTTGACCCAGCTATGAAATTTTCAGTTTCTTTAGAAATTATTAAATAATAAGTAAAAGTAAATGCTGTTTTGTACAGTTTTTGACAATATAATCATATTAGAAGCAAAGGGGTCTAAATTTATTCCGTAATATTTAATTTGTGATTATAAAAATAATATTCGTAAAACAAACGTATTTTTTTAATTCATATATTCTTGTACTGTATATAATATAACTGGGGTTTTGCGGTAGCTATGCGTAGTAGGCGTTGGAAAACAAAGTTTGTTTATTGACTGTGATGTATTAAAAGTGTTAAGTCTAAATAATTTAAAACTTGTGCAGAGGCAAACCTATTGATGAAAAAAATCGGTTAATCATTGTGAACTTAGCAAAAACAGGAAAAACCAATTCCGAAATCAGAAAATTATTAAGTTTGTCAAGATACAGTATTAGAAATATTGTAAAATTGTACAAAACAAGTGGTTCAGTTGCCCCAAAGCCCCAATACGTGAAGAAAACTACACTGACGGACAGTGACAAACGTGCATTGAAAAGAATTATTAAGGATAACAGACGTGCTAACTACAGTCAATTGAGTGTACTGTGGAGCGATGTTGTTGGAAGACGTGTTTCAAGGTCTACATGTCATAAGGAAGCTAAAAAATTAGGATTTGGAACCTATAAGGTAATATTTTTTTAATCGGACTCTTAAATGTATATTTACAGAAATGTATAAAACTTTCTTAGGCCAAGGAAAAACCATTGTTGACGTCTAAGCAAAAGAAAAACAGGTTGAAATGGGCAAGAGTACATAAAATATGGAATTGTGAAAAGTGGAACAGCGTGCAATGGAGCGATGAGTCTAGGTTTGAAGTCTGTGTAGGGGACAACCGGAGCAGAGTTGTTCGTCAGAAACATGAAGCATATTATCCCGATTGCTTGAAAAGGCAGGTGAAATTTCCAGCATCTGTCATGGTGTGGGGTTCAATGTCTGCAAGAGGTGTAGGAAAACTTCACTTTATCGATGGCATTGTTAACACAGCCAAATATTTAAGTATTTTAGAGGAGTCTCTGTTGCCAACTATGGAACATGCATTAATCTCTGGGAAGGATTTTATTTTTCAACAAGATGGAGCCGCTTGCCATACGTCAAAAAAATCTTTGAAATGGTTCCGTGATCATTCTATTCCACTTTTAGAGTGGGTTTCAAGTAGCCCAGATTTATCCCCCATCGAGACACTTTGGCACGAAATGAAAAAACGATTACGTATAACACCGGCTAGAACAATTCCTAATTAAGACTAAAGCTTCAAGAAATATGGGATAATTTTACTCCTCGACAATGCCAAGACCTTGTAGATACTATGCCTAGAAGAATTAATGCCGTTATAAAAATGAAAGGTGACGTTACCCAGTGGTAACTTCTGAAATATGTTTCCAAGTTAATGGCTTTCCAATGGAAATATTATTTTTTTCTTATTAATTTACTTTAATAGTTGTAAATATTAATCGTAAATCTCTAAAATGTTTAATCGAAAATAAAATATTACCTAGATTTCATAAGCTATTCGCATTCTGTTAATTGATCACCAATAAGTAAAAATTTCGTAGCTGGGCCAACTGATAGTGGACAGGGCTCGTATTGATTACTCCAAAGTAAATGCGGATATAGTTCATTATTATTTGTTAGAAATTTAAGTTCGTCTACGCCCCTTTTAGAATAAATTAGAGTTACATGTAGTAAATAGAGTTTTAGTTGAAAAACTTGAAGCAAAGTGTAAGAAAATCGAGGAACCCGCATGTAAGGGAGCAAAGACAGTCTCATAAACTTTCTTGTTAATACTTTAGTTAAAGCATGCCCCCAAGTGAAATACCTCGTTATGTGAAATAATTAAATTTGTTACGCGCTCATGCGATTTTACTATAAATATTTATAAGTTATTCTTTACGTTCTTTAAAGCAGAATATTCTCTTCTTCTTTTGTAGACTATCCAATACTGGACATATAGGTTATTTCTTTTGTTTATGCAGAACTACCAGGGCTACCTTTTAAGTTTTTACAAAAACTAAGAAAGAAAAAAAATTTTTTTTGAACACACTGTTTTATTGCTTTTCAAAATATTCGCCTTTAAGATTTATACACTTTTGCATGTATTCAAACCAATTCTCGAAACATTTTTTCCTTTCTGAAGTTGGTATCTCAAAAACATGGTTTTCGAAAGCATGTCCACGCATTTTTTGTTTGACATTGAGGAACAAAAAAAAAGTCTTTAGGGATTAAATCAAGTGAATACTAAGACATTAATTCGATGTTTTTCTCCTTCAAATAATCAATAATTTGACGTGCTGTGTGGGAGCTTGCATTGTCATGATGAAGAATGATGCGACGTTTTTGGTTGTTTTTCCTAATTTTATCGATGACTTCTGGCAAACAAATTGTTGTATATCATTCAGCATTAACTGTTCTCCGATCCTCTAAAGGAATGGTTGCGACATGTCCAGTACAACCGAAAAACAAGCTTTTCTTGGAAGTGCTTCGTGAACGAACAACTTTTGTGGGTTTCGGTTCATCTTGGAAGACCCAGTGGATTGTTGCTTAGTTTCCGGTTCCTATGAATAAATCCAAGTTTCGTCACCTGTAATGATGTTGTATACGGATTTTGCATTGCCTAGGTTAAATTGTTTTAGTATTCGCTTATACCAATAAACACGAGCCTTTTTTTGAGCTTCGGTCAAATTATGTGGAATCCATCGGAAACAGATCTTTTTCACAGCTAAATGTTCATGCAAAATCGAATATATTGCAATCTGCGATATACCGAAGGATGCCTCTATCTCACAGTGAGTCACATACCGATCTTCTTCAATAATTTTGCGCACAGCATCGATGTTATTTTGAATCACAACCGATTTTGGTCGACCTTCACGAGATTCATCACTGACGGACGCACGACCACGACGAAATTCTGCAAACCAATTGTAAACAGTCTTTTCTGATGGTGCTTCATTACCAAAAGTTGAACGAAGCGAATCTATGCATTGTTGTTGAGTTAGGCCTTTACTAAAATCGTAAAAAATTCTCCAACGAAAACCTTCACGAGTAATATCCATTTTTTACAAACTTGTTTTTTTATACGCTCACTGTCAACAAACTAGTCGGTCAATTTATAAGCTGCCACTGATTTCACTATAACAAATATCAAATGTTACGGATATAGTAATGACACATTTCAATATTGCCATCTAGTGGTCGTTTGTAAAAACATAAAAGGTAACCCGTAAAAAGGTTCATGTTAAATCTATACTCCCCTCGTATCTTTTTAACGAGATTTAAACCATTTAAAAGGAAACTAGTAAGAAAAGAAATTAAATTTTTACCAAGCATAATTTACCGAAAAATTAAATTTACAATGTACCATAAGACAATGTGAAAAGTACAATCTTTGACTAAGTTTTTAATAATGCAGATTTATATGCAGAAGAATTGCGGAGTTGTAAACTATTTAGTTGAAGTTAAAAGAACATAAATCTTAATTCAGAAGCATATTGCCAGAGGGCAACACTGCTACCGTCATCTAGCCGCCATTTTGTAAAGAAACGAGAGATTATACAGTGAATACACTTATTAATAAAGTTACTTTCAGCTCTAACTTGCAACTTTTCGTATCGTAATTTTGAATTATTTTATGAATGGAACATCTGTATTGATGTTGTTAGTTATTAACCTGTTTAATTACTTTCATAAACTTTTGAGAGGAACATTTAGGACATATTTAAGAAGTAATTAAACAGAACACAAGTATAAATAAAAATTACAAGTTATGAAAAGAAAACTGCAATGATTTCTGCATCTAGAGAAATTTCTTATCGATACGGTGGCCAAGTTTCTAATAAATGAGAGGAGTATACTGAACACCCGTCGCCCAATAGGAGAACCTCGCAAGAGGTGATAAAACCAACTAACTAGAAAAAACCTAATTTGTTGTGAAATCAGTTGCCGTTATAATGACGTAATTAGTCGTGCTGAGTAAATATTTTGTCGTGCAACATTTGTCTTGCTGATTGCTTATCCTGACGTGCAGTTGTAATTTCCCCTTTAACACAACGCTCAGGAAACTGCCAAGCCAAATTTGCTTCTATCACATCTTGAATTTCTTATACCTCCCAAGTACCCTTTAAGGCTTACGTACATTAGGATGGATCGCAGCGCATCACATTGCAATAAAAAAATCCGCACGGATCGGTTTCATACATTTTATATGAGATATCGCACATTGTTAACCAGCCGTGTCGGGCCGCATTGACTGATCGCTTGACAGGCGTATTTTTGCGCGTCACCCGCTGTGGCCCGTCCCGCCACAGTACAGTGTGCGATGTCAGGCGTAATTGTACGAACCCCCCGAACCTACGAAAATCTAGTTTAGAAACAAATTATCCAAACCTCTTTCTTTTTAAACAGTTTATATAATTTTTGTTATTTCTTCTTCAAACAACAGCTGAAATAGGTAAAGTTTTTCATCCAAACTATCCATTTTAAACACAATCAGTAGCTAAAGGTATCGGTCGGAAACAGAAAGTATACTTGAGGTAGATATTAGATATTTTTTTATATATTGAAGTTGACTTTTCCTGAACAAAATGAAGCTTCAATCAATCGGTAAAAGTAACTAGAATTGAAAATCTAGTTCCGCCTAAACCAAAGGAACAGAACTTACTATTTTTACATTTCTAAAAAGAAATATTGGATTTTATTACAATACTAATATAGTAATCTTAATGTTAATTTTGTATTATTTAACATAAAAATAACACTGTCATACACAATTATTTTTATACTTTTTTAAGTTGAAATAAAGTCTGTTCCTTTGGTTTAGGCGGAACTAGATTTTCAATTCTAGTTACTTTTACCGATTAATTGAATCTTTTGATCATTTTGTTCAGGAAAAGCCAACTTCAATATATAAAAAAATAGCTAATGACAACTTACAAAAATCCAGGGATTGGAGGAATAACAACTGGGAAAGTTTCAACAAGACTCAAAAAGAAAAAGTGTGTTGGCGTCTTTGGTCGTTCGCATTGTTTGCAAAAATTAGAAGTTTCTTCTTATTTTTTCGTATTCTGCTAATTGCTAAGAAGAATGAGAACTAACACTATTAGTATTGTTACATCACAATAGATGGCGCTTATATTATGTGTTCTAATTTTAATAAAAATTAAATTTTTATTATTCCAGCGCTTCTAGCGGTAGTTTCTGAATTTCAAAGTTTAAACATCGACATCGGTAGTAGACATCGATGTTTTATCGATACTATCGCCAGCTGACCATCGATGGTAAAAACATCGATGTTTTTAAAACAAACATCGATGTTTTCGATACATCGATGTTTTTTTCCCATCCCTAGTGAGTCTTCAGTGTCCGATGCGCAGTCTTGTCATTAATGTCTGTATTTTTCGTCCTTTTTCCAGATCCCATACTTTTATGTCTTTCTTGATGTTACGTAATTTGTTCGTAGCTAATACTTTGATTAATGTACTCACGCATTTTGTTATTAAAATAAATACTCTAAAAACACAAGAAAACGTAAACAACTTTCAACGTAAACTCCTAATAGAAAATGAAAAGATTTTTTTGTATTTTCACAAAACAAAAATAATCTATAATATAATACGCCAACCTGTATCCCTGGCTGTCTGGGTGCGTGGAAATCTAAAACAATTGAAGCGAGGTTCTTATTATATAGTAGTATTAATTTATGTATTGGACAGTAGTGTGCTGTGAATTTTAGTTTTCAGTGTTGACAATAAATTAGTAAAAATGACAGTTGTGTTTTTCATTAAAAAATCACTTCACAATTATTAATTTAGTTGTGAAATACACGGATCGGTTTTTTTACGAAACAAAAGACAGAAAAACGTTATCTTTCCGTGATATTCGACATTTTTGATTAAAATTATTATTAGCAGAAAAATAATTATTTTATAAAATATTTGGTTTGATGAAAGTAAGTAAGAAAAATGTGACTTTTTTTTCTTTATTATTATTTTTTTATTTCTACGATTTCTAATTATTTAAATAGTGATTATTTTATCTGTCTATTAGTTTTTGGCGTTCTTGCTTCTTTTTTATAATAAATTAATATATTTCACTAAAAATAGTAGCAGCAAGATTCCGACATGTAACGTAACTTACCGAAGTTTACCGAATTATTATTTTTTCAATGCTTTATTATTTTTTTATTTCTACGATTTCTAATTATTTAAATAGTGATTCTTTTATCTGTCTATTAGTTTTTGGCGTTCTTGCTTCTTTTTTATAATAAATTAATATATTTCACTAAAAACGCTTTTTTCCGTGTGTGTATTTTTTCATTTGCGCTTTTTTCCGTGTGCGTATTTTTATATTATATAAGTAATTGGAAAATTTATTTTAATAAATATATTTTAAATTTAACGTCTCAAATCATTTTCAGTTTTATTATTATAAATGTAATGCACTGAGTGAAAATGAATCGTTTTCCCATCTTAAAAAGTTAATGAATAAATAATTCGGAATAATACTCATTATTTGTCCAATTTTTAATAATGGGTGAAGAGTTGATTCAATTTGAATTAGATGAAGTTAGGCGTATGGCTAGAGAAAGAAGTATGAGGTATCGAGCAAGTTCCACATTAAGGTAATGATTTGTTTGCCAACACAGTTGGCAACGGGTCCACTAGTAATAAATAAATAAAGAATATAAATTAAGAACTATTAATATAACTTTTTGTCATGCATTTCTATTTCCAGCACACCTTGCGTCCAACCCCATCGCACGCCATTGAATTCAAGTCGTATTAAAATGTTAAAAAAATTGTACATTTTTTCAAATTTATGCCATAAATAATATTAAATTATTATTTCACTTCTTATTGTATTAATCTGAAAAAAGTTCATACGAAACAATCCTTGATATAATATAGAGAAATCCTTTAAACCGTGTTGGAGAGTATTTTTAAATCAATAACCCGCGGGTTCACTTTGTCGGGTTAACTCGTAACCCACATGCGGTCAAATTATAACACTCGTTATTTTTTTGTTTCGTATGTAAAAAAAAGAACAATATTTCATGTTATGTTTTTTTTTGCTATTTAAATTTCTCGTGGATCACGATATAGGCTTCTCTTAATGAATATACCAACAGAGAATGAAGTACTCTGTCCCTGAGGACAAATTTAGAGGCAGCATGCTTATAATTGGATTTTTAATCGGTTTAACAAGTCTTTATGGGTTTTGGCCCGGGCTAAAAGGGGTGAATGCTAGGATAAAAGGTTTATAGACCAAAGAGAAAATATGCATTTATGGTTAAATAAAATTCAAATTATGAAATCATGAAAATAATTCAAATTTTATATAAAATTAAGTATGAAAAAAAAATGTGTTGTGTGTTTTTTTCTACTATTCAGGGTTTAGTAGGGTGTCTACTATATCTTTATTATATATCACTAAATAATAAAATCATAGTCCATACTAGTTAAAATACTAAATTAAAAAATGCATAGAAAAATAATATATTATTATACGAGTTTTGAGTTATAAGAAAATGTATTATCACAGGAGTTATTTCACAGACAGACAGACAGACCGACAGACATCATGCTAAAAATAGTCAAAACGTTATGTAGGGACCTCAATTCGTGAAGATCCATCGAAATCTCGAAATGTCAAAATCGGTATGATCACAATACAGACAGATATACAGACAGACAGACAGACAGACAGACAGACAGATATTATTAAATATTCCTCGCTGCGCTCGTCGTACTCCAAAGAAACAAATGTGTCGTATAAAACGAGCATAATATACTATTTTTTATATTTTGCATCAGTTATTTTAGATTTTTTTTTTTTTTTTAATTTTTGGCCTTTGCTACTGTGGCAGTTAGCCAGGACAATTTTTAATTTGAGAAAATTTCCATGCCTGAACGGGATTCGAACCCGAGACCTTCGAACCGCAGAGCACATGTGTTACCACTACGCTACGCCGGTCGGCTTATGGAAATTTTAAAATTTCATTTATAAAAAATATTGTAATACAATCTAGGGATATTTGTGAAATGCTGTCATAGCAACAATGTATAATAAAACAATTTCTATGATAACACAACAGTAATTTGACAGATTCAAAATAACAAAATTTCTTTTTGAATTTTCTTAATAATAATATTATAAAATAATTATCTGACATAGAAATACTTACAAATTGTATTAAATAATTTTTTTTAAATATTAGAGGTTATCAATGACACGCCGTAGACGAGTAGTACTGCCAATCTCTCCAAATAAAAAGTCACCAAAAACAGTTTAACAATAGCTCTATTGTTACCCTATAAATATTTCAGTTTCAAGAAGAACACAAAATAATCGATTCTTTATTCTCTAACCACTCTTTTGTATATATTTTTGATGTTAAGTAAATAATAAATGAGATATTTCGTTTATAGGTAACTCTCCCTCTAGCTGCCCAAATAAATCTTATTAAAAACTGTATTAAACAGAGCGGAATAGTTTTTTTTCTCATATTAATTTTTGCTATTAAGTAAATGATAAATTAGATATTTCAATAATCTTCTTATTAAAAATTGCATTGAAGAGAAAAAATAAAATGGTTCCTCATATACATGTTTGATGTAAAGTAAATAATAAGTGAGATATTTCAAGCACCCCCGCAACTCCCCAATTATTCATTCAATTGAAAAGTATACAGGGTGTTTGTTTGAAACGGGGCACCCCGAAAATCTCCTTTATTTGTAAAGATACAAAAAATCTTCAGAACAAAAGTTAAACTAGACAAAAAGGCCCATCTAAAGGTTACTATAAGAATTCTGAGGCACTTCCGGTTTCACCGGAAATGATGTCAACTTTTGATCTAGCATAGGGAATCGATAATTTTATATTTTTTTCCTAAAAGTACATTAAAGTAGCTTTACAATGACACCAAAAAATCATATTTTTATGTTAACCATTTCAAAATGGCGACCATTTATTTACAAAATAATAATCAACATAAGTTTTACAGTATACAACATAAGTTGAACGTAGCAAGCTTTGAAAACAATAAAAAAAGAAACAAAATATCTCTAAAATAAATTATTTGACTATTTACAAAAAAAAAACATTACTTTTTACAATTATTTTACAAAAAAAAAAAATACAAATGTTCGATCAAACCATCTTTATTGTCCACACATTATTTTAGAGATATTTTGTTTCTTTTTTTATTGTTTTCAAAGCTTGCTACGTTCAACTTTGTAAAATTTATGTTTATTATTATTTTGTAAATAAATGGTCACCATTTTGAAATGGTTAACATAAAAATATGACTTTTTGGTGTCATTGTAAAGCTAATTTAATGTACTTTTAGGAAAAAGATATAAAATTATCGATTCCCTATGCTAGATCAAAAGTTGACATTATTTCCGGTGAAACCGGAAGTGCCTCAGAATTCTTATAGTAACCTTTAGATGGGCCTTTTTGTCTAGTTTAACTATATTCTGAAGATTTTTTGTATCTTTACAAATAAAGGAGATTTTCGGGGTGCCCCGTTTCAAACAAACACCCTGTATATAATAAAAAAGATTTGTTTTCTTATTATAATTTTTGTTACATACATTTTTTCTGTTAAGTCAATAATAAAAGAGATATTTTAAGTTTTTTAGTAAACAGTTTAGACTCCGAAATACCACCCTAGAATAAAAATTTTGAAATGCCTTATAGCCTATGTTCGAATCCTGGTTTTGCTCTATCATCATACCAAATTACGTGAAAATATGTCCAGCAGAGAGAGAGGGAGAGAGGGAGAGAGAGAGATAATGAAATCTGAAAATCTGTAAAAGTCTGTACTGGTACTGATACTGCTGTTGGGCTAGGTTTGATTACTAATTATTGCGTAACTATAATTTTAACGTAAACAAACTTCAGTATGTCACTGCAAATTTCAGCGTCCTCCTTCCAAAGATCCTAGATACGCGCCTGATTTAAAGAGTCCAACCCTGTATAATATGAGAGTAATGAATATACCTCTTTATCCTAACCTCAATTTTTTCATGTTATTTGTGTAAAGTGCGTTTGTATGTAAATGTAAACATGTACAGTGGTTATAAAAAGCTCTGAAGTCGTCAGAAGTCAAGTGCGAGGGGAGAGGAGAGGACAGGAGAGCTGTAACAGAGCGCAACGCCAGCGGAGACACCTGACTCTGAATGAGAAGTCAATTACAGTTTGCGACACTTCTACTTCAAGCAAACACTTCTTGTTTTTATTTATTTCACCCACTCTTCACTTTAAATAGAAATTAAATGAAAAGAGGAAGTAAATTAAGGAAACGCCAATAAAATGTCTACTCTAAATAGCTTACTGAAAATTACTACTAATATAAAAAGGAACTCAATCAATTTCACTTAACAATTTCTTAAAATAAAACTTTGTTGAATTATGTTTAAGATCTTATAATTAGTTGACATACTTTATTTTAATAAGGCATGTCAAAGAGTCATCAAGCAGGCATTCAAAAGAATGGTTCACGTAGCCTGGTGTAGGTATAACCACTAAAAAACCCTTATAAAGACCTTATTACACTAGAATTATTATTCAAGTCTAAACTTGGAAAATTAAAGTCTTTGTATTCGAATCAAAGTCTTGTTTGTGTGATAGCATGACAAAAAACCTAGGTCTTTAAGTCTGAGCAAATACATCGAGATATATTTCCCCTGTCTCTAGAAGACATACGAAGTCCAAGTCTTGAAATGCGCGTGCGCGGCCTCTACCTCTCAGTCAGATCAAGTGAGATGGGTCTATTGTTAACGTTATGTACGCAGACGCAAGTTACTTTTCCCTGTTTCGCGTGTGATAGCTGAAGACTTGAAGACTTGAATCCTGGAAAAAGACTTACAAAATAAAAATTGGATAGTGTTCTAGTGTGATACGCCCTTTACGTCACTCATGTGTCCGTCCGTCTGTCTGTCTATACGGTAGAAATTTGCTACATAACGTTTTGACTATTTTTAGCATGATGTCTGTCTGTTTATCTGTCTGTCTGTCTGTCTGTCTGTCTGTCTGTCTGTCTGTCTGTCTGTCTGTCTGTCTGTCGGTCTGTCTGTCGGTCCGTGTACACGTGCAGAGCAAATTCGGCTAAAAGGATTTTTATGAAACTTCATATTTAAGCTTTTGACATCAATGGCACGAGTTGATCAACTTTTGATAAAAATCGGTTAACTAGAAATGGGAGTTTACTCGTGTCGGTTTTAAGATTTTTGCGAATATTTCACAACAGCAACAGCAGAAATATTTCGAAAAAAATTATTTAACAAAAGTTGCTGTAAAAGCAATAACTAAAAGCTTTTTACAAACAAGTACTTTATGATGGGGGTCGGTCCTGTGGTGGCCACAGCTGTTTTTTTTTTTTTTTTTTTTTTCTTTAATCAGTTGTGAAAGTAATATTTTTATTTATTATTACTTGCCCGACCTTAATATATAAGCTGCAAGTATTGTAATCGCGAAAATTTTCGATATCGAGATTTTGACTGATGACCACGTTTCATCAGTCAATCCAATCAATCCAAAAAACCTATTTTCGAAGTGCCGTCCGTATGTGTGTGTGTGTGTGTGTGTGTGTGTGTGTGTGTGTGTGTGTGTGTGTGTGTGTGTGTGTGTGTGTGTGTGTGTGTGTGTGTGTGCGTGTGTGTGTGTGTGTGTGTGTACACGATAACTCAAAAACGGTTTAACTTAAGAAGTTCGTTTTGGTACTAAAAAATTCTTCTAATAATTGGGAAGAACCCTATTGTTTTTTATTAAAATCCGAAACCGGAAACGGAAGTTATTAAACTTTAAAATTTAAAAGAATTCGTAACTAGTACACCAAGCCTTGGACAAAAATTCGTATAGGACATAATTTGATGTATTTTTGAAGATTTACCTAAATTTTCTTTTAAATTTTTTTAAAAAAATTTAATTTTTTTATGTATTTTTTTTTTTTATTATTATTATTTTATGGGAGGGCAAGTCTAGCGGAGGTCTCCCTTCACCACTGGTTATTATTAGATATCGGTACATTTATTTAATTAGATTTATTTAACTGCAAGTTAAGCATTATTATATAAATAATTTTAATTCTATTGCGATTTTAGTTTAAATTTAATAATAATAAGTTTCCAACACCTATATGCTGTTCACATTCGTAAGAACAAACTAAGAGGGAATTTTGTTTTCAATAGTTTGCACCTTATAACTGTATGTCATGTTGGTATTAAAAAATGTCACTTTTTTAAAATGTTGATCCATTTGACATACGTCATAATGAAATTAATTATAATGATCATAACCTTATCAACCTAAAGTCGGTTTTACAGCGTAAGGAATATTTTTAATTGACATTTAAAGTCAGTAACACACCATAAAAGTAATCAAAATAACCAGATCTAGTGTGTTCTTACAAAAGTGAACAGCTTATAGATAGTCGTATAAGGAGCAGGTAAGTTCTCCGTTTCTAGACCGCCGGACATAGATACGAAAGTCACGTCGTCAGTGTGACGTTTTAACCGGTCCTATTGTCCCTGAATGAACAGGTACTCATTTATAAGTATTAAATACTTGAGGCTGAGTCAACCCCAGAGCTGTCTGCACAATATCGGAAGATAAAATTCCGAAGGAGGTGGGGGGTATTGAACCAGCGTCCCAGTGTAGGTAACCGTCTTACCACGGAGCCACGGCAACTCTAGTTTAAATTTACTTGTTTAAATTTTACTATAGTTTGCAATATCGCTTGGTGGGTATGTAGATGTAGAATAGTATACTTTCCTGTTCAGTTCACCCGTGCGATGACAACGGAAAAATCCATCACAATTTTAAGGAAATTAAAAAAAATCTGTATTCATATAAATACAAAATTAATGAATGTATTATTCAGTATTTTATTAATTGATTTTATAAAACAATATGTTTAAACTGTTTTTAATTTTTCAGTTGACCGTAATTATGTAAATATTCATTTTAATTCTGTATACAATGTTTTTCTTTTTTAATCAAAATTTATTTATTTAAATTAGTTTATGTTTATCTGGTAAAAGTGTTTTGTTAAAATGTTATTTCGCTGTGATTTTGAAGCGTATATTTCGCCGGTCGTCGGCTGAGCTACTATCTAACCTAACCTATCTTGTTTAAAAGCAATCCAGGTTAAGATTGCTTGTAAACAACCAAAGCTCAGCGCCTCGAGATATTTTAAAATCATCTTTTCAATCAGGGGTGCATAAAATTTACTTTACATTCAATTTTTTGAGAAATATTATTAAAAAATAAAAAACTTATATGATACGTTACATAAATGGAAGAGTGTAAGAAAATATTTTGAAATTATTGGAAATTTCTGTGTGAAATAAAATTGGAGTAACTTAATATATTTTTATCTTTCGTAACATATAGAGAAGGTGGTATTGTAGTCATACTAATTTTCACTTTTAGAGATTGTTACAGATAAACAGGGATAAAGACTCGTTTACAATTAAGGTTTCCAATCCGGATATCCGAATATCCGAATATGCTGATTATCCGACCAATTTGGACTATTCGATAATCCGGATAATTTTCATTGAATATCCGATACTCCGGATCTTTTTTGAGTAAACAAAAAAAATTTTTTTTCAACAATTTTTTCAATTTACCTGGTACTTTTTTATATCTTTTCGCCTTTACAAGAGTTCCTTTAAATCACATGACGAAATATGTAAATGAATTAAAGGTTTCATTTCAAATTAATCAGGAAAATCAAAAACAAGGACAGATAATTTAAATATATTATTTAATGCAATTCTTACAATAAAACCAATACCTATCTATTGCAACAGCGCGTTTTTAGGGTTTTGTAGGTATGACCAAAAAATCCTTATACCGTCATTTTGTCGTCTGTCTGTCTGTCTGTCTGTCTCTCTGTCTGTCTATCTGTTCGGTAAAAATTGTAGCCAAACGGCTAAACCTAGAGAGTTGAAATTTGGCATGCTTATACAACTCTTTGACCCGCACATAGGAAAAATACTAAAACATCTAAAAAACATACCCCCCTAAAAATATAAACAAATATGTGCTCATCGAAAACGAAAATATTTTTTTTAAATTCTGAGTAGGGTATCAAATGAAAGCCCTTAGTACGTGGATTAACGATCAAATTTTTATTTTTGCAAAATAAATTATTTTGATGCGATTTTTGCCAAAAATGTGCAAAAAAATTTTTGTCCCACACCCTGTAGCCCAGATGGTTTAAACTAAAAATCTAAAAAAATTCTAAGTAATGTATATTGGTGTGAACCGAATTAGTACAACAGGAATTTTTGATCAGATTATGTTTTTGGAAAATAACGCATTTTTTGTGGTTTTTGGTTCACAAAGTACAAAAGTTATATCAATGTAAGACACTCACATGCATGGCGTGCGATGGCTACATGCGTTAGAACACTCTTAAACTGGCTGGAAAACGAAGGGTTTCGAGTTCGAGTACGGAGTGAATTTTATTTTTTCTGTTTTTTTTTGCATTTTTATTATGTTGAAATTATTTTGTCAAAATTCTAGTTATATTTTGACAAATGTTGTATTTAATTTTTATGAGCGTAAATTTAATAACCAGTCTTATTATATGATTAACAGACGATAAATTATTTTAAAAATATCGTTCATTTTGCCGTGATTACTTCAAAGTAAAATTTGTCCTACACTCAGCATACCGCCTTCACTTATTATATACCTGCGAAACCCTGAAATGTGTGAATATTCACACTTCACATCCATTTTTTAAATTGCAGGCCTGACTAGGACAAAAATTAGAACTCGCTTGAATTTTGAAACTTTCAATGCAATTATTTTTTTTAATACGCATTTTTAAAAATGAAATAAATTTAATTATATTTTTTTATTATTATTTTGTGAATTATTAATGTATATAATTAAAATACTTAAGATGACGTTACCGTGTCAGTAATTTAAAATCAAATGTGACATTTGATTTTAAATTACTGACACGGTAACATCGTTTCGTTAATAACCTAATTTTTACATATTTTTATTTCTACATACATTTTCCATGTGTTTTATAATTTTTAACTTGTAACCTCGTTTTTTACCTGGGATTGGTACATGACCTTCCACATCTGTCTTCACAGTTCATGATAACTGAATATCACAGGCTATCACAGATGCATTTACTGAAATAAATGCGAAACGTTCCATGACTTAATTATTTATTTCACCTACACGACGATTTAATGACAAAAAAAATGTAACGTTCAACCCCACGTGTCCTCCGGTGGGTTACTAGTATAATAGAGGTGTGAACCATCGGTGGACACATGAGTATCAAAGTGTTAAACGATATTTCACCGTAGCATCCACGTGTATAATTTGCTACTACGGACGAACAACTTCATTTAATCATAGTCTTGTATAAATTGCGTCTTCTGTCTTCATGATCTTTTCATGTAAAAAATTTTCATCAATAATATTTCTAAGCTCAAGAAAAAATTGCTAAAATCTCTTAATAAATGTTCACCATCGATCTTAATCTTAGATAAAATGTTAAGAGCTTTGAAGGGAGCAGTAATTTTCAACTCCTGTTCCAATTTTCTCCGGGCACTCTAGGCCGAGATCACCGGCATAACGCTCGGCCTAACCGGTAACGAATTTCGGGAGATTGAATGAAAATGCTGTCTGTTATACAGGTATCAGATGCTGAGATTGAAGTGAAGACTCAGCTATGAGCAGTTCTCCCGTACGAAATGTAATAGCAGACTTACTGATAACACAATTTGTCTTGGGTTTGCGCACGTGTAGTGCGAAGATACAGAGTGGCCACTGAAAGAGAGAATGATATAAAACAAAAATTGATGTGAAGTGTGAATTTTCACACATTTCAGGGTTTTGCACGTATTTAGTAAGTGAATGATGATTATTTGGGATGCCAAAACAAATTTTATATCAAAATATTTTTTTATGAATTTTAAATCGAATGCCTATTACCATTATTTAAGTTTTTAAAGATGTGCAGTATTTTTTTTTTATATATCAAGGTTCATTAAGATTTTGAAAATTGCGCCTATGGCTTCCATTGGTTGTTTTTAGTCATAGCTCCTCCCCTTTGATTTCGTGTACATTTAAATATATAATTAAATTATAATTTCAACAATTTCCACTGGTTATTAAATTTACGCTATTAAAAATTAAATGCAACAATTGCCAAAATATAATTAAAATTTTGAAAAAATAATTTAAACAATATAAAAATGCAAAAATAAAAATAAAAAATAATATTGTCTCCTCACGTAGGACTCGAACATGAGTCCGAATATGAATTCTTGGGCAGAACCCTAGTATCTTAGCCACAGCACCAAGAAACACGTTACTGTTTAGCGTATTATATAACTATAAGTTGTCAACATTATTAGCAAAAAAACACAAAAAATGCTTTTTTTTCCCAAAACATAATCTGATCAAAAATTCCTGTTGAACTATTCCGGTTCACACCAATGTACATTACTTAGAATTTTTTCAGATTTTTAGTTTAAACCATCTGGGCTACAGGGTGTGGGACAAAATTTTTTTCGCACAATATTGGCAAAAATCGCTTCAAAATAATTTATTTTGCAAAAATAAAAATTTGATCGTTAACCCACGTACCAAGGGCTTTCATTTGATACCCTACTCAGAATTAAAAAAATATATTTTTTTTTTCGATGAGCACATATTTGTTTATATTTTTAGGGGGATATGTTTTTTAGATGTTTTAGTATTTTTCCTATGTGCGGGTTAAAGAGTTGTATAAGCATGCCAAATTTCAACTCTCTAGGTTTACCCGTTTGGCTACAATTTTTACCGAACAGACAGACAGACAGACAGACAGACAGACAGACAGACGACAAAATGACGGTATAAGGGTTTTTTGGTCATACCTACAAAACCCTAAAAATGACTTTTACGAATACATGTTTTTTAATTTTTTATAATTTCATTTGGAAATATAATTAATGGATAATTTTAGCATTATTAAAGTATTATATGTGAAAAACAACATAATAATAATAATAATAGTAATAATAAACTTTAAAAAAGTGTAAAAATGAAACTAAAAAGTTCAAGGTTGGATATAGGAATATGCAAATACCGGAAATATCGGAAGGAGTGTTTGCTGACGACGTTGTTATAATAGCAAAAGGACGAAACGAATTACAGGAAAATTTAAATGTATGGAATAGAATATTAAAAGAATACGGTATGACAATGAATAAAAATAAAACGAAAGTTATGGTATTACGAACAGATGATCATAAATATAAAAATAGACGACATTAATATTGAACAAGTTAAGAATTTCAAATACTTAGGAATAGAGATAAGAGAGGATGGAAAACAAGAAATGGAGATAAATACAAGAATAGAGAAGACAACAAAACTTTACTTTGACATAAAGAATACACTCATCAATAGAAAAGAAATAAGAAGAACCACAAAAATAAACGTATTCAAAGCTATATACAGACCGGTACTGACTTTTGGTTGTGAGACCTGGACGCTTTCAAGAAGAGAAAAGAGTCAAATACAAGCTTTGGAGATGAAGTATTTAAGAAGAGTAAAGGGCGTGACTAAGATGGATAAAATCAGAAATACAGATATAAGAAAAGAACTCAATATAGAACCGATAGAACAATTTATAGAAAGCAGACAACTGGCCTGGTGGGGACACATGCAAAGACTGCAAGACCCAAGACAAGTGAAGCAGATCTGGGAGAACAAAACGTACAGAAAGCAAAGAATAGGAAGACCAAGAAATACATGGGACAGAACAGTAAAAGAGATACTCGATAAAAGAGGAAAAACGATTATAGAAGCTAAAAGAATGACAAGAAACAAAAAAGACTGGGCAAAATTCGTATATATATATATATATATATTGATAAAACGAAAAATTTATAAATAAAATTCTGGCTGTCCGCCTGAAATAAATTAGCATTAAAAAGTTCCGAGCTTAATTCAAGATCTATATTAAATCAATATAAAACTAAAAATTTAACAGTATTTCTTTTAATAAATTCAAAGAATTACAACCGTCTGTCTCATACAAAGGTTTTAAAACAAAAATTATAACCTAACTTTAGTTGTAAAAATTCCATATTCTTAAAAATAACTAAAATATGACTTGAACTAAGTAGTCTAACAAATTTAAACAAAATTTTATCTCTCTGTGCGGTATTCAAAACATTAAAGTTATACCATAACTTAAAGAAGTTATTCGTAAGCAGGATCTTGCATATGTTGCAGCAGTATTAAGAGGAGAGAATTCTCTTGATACTTCTAAGCATATTTCTTTACTTATATTAAATCTAAAATGCAACACCAAACGATGAACGAAGCAAAAAGAAGTTTAGAGTGAATACGTGACTATTCTCTAGAAAATTTAACGGAAAAGAAGTGAAATAATTTTAGAGATGGATCGTTAGGTTTCAAATGAATTCTATTCTTGTTCTTTTTGGAAATTACACTGGTTTATTTCTACATTTTTCAACATTTAAACGATAAATCTCTTTTTAATTACTCTTCCTTATAATAAATACTTCAGAATGTATTTCATAAAAATTTCAAAAAGATTTTTTGCACAAATAGAAATAGTAGCAATATGTTTTTAAATAAATCTACAGGACCGACCGCCATCACAAAATAACTGTATAAAATACATTCTAGCAGCAGAGTAGAAATATCTTGGCCTAATATTTTCTAACAGAGATATTATTTATCATGACCATGGAAACGTTACATACGAGGTCTGTTCAAAAAGTATCGCGAATTTTAAATTTCCGCGGGTTACGTATATTCGATTTTCGATTTTTTTGTGGCGTTATGTTGGTACTCATATCTCTCACTTATGCCGACAAGTTCGGCCATTTTGAATGTTCAGTTAATTTTTAACAGTTGCTTTGCTTGCACGTGTTTTGGCTCGTCTTCGATTTTTGCCTATACCAAAAAAATGGATCAAAGAATCTGTATCAAATTTTGTGTGAAAAACAAAATTAAGTGCGCGGACGCATTCCGAATGTTGACTGTGGCATATGGTGAAGCTACCTTGGACCGAAGCAACGTTTATCGGTTACAAAATGTTCTCAGAGGGCCGAGAAGATGTGAACGACGAAGAGCGTGCCGGACGCCCGAGTACGTCAACATCAGACGAAAACATTGATGAAGTGAAGAAAATAGTAATGGCCAATCGTCGAATCACCGTTAGAGAAGTTGCTGAGGACCAAAACATATTGATTGGCTCGTGCCATTCGATTTTTACCAATGATTTGGGCATGAGACGGGTCGCCGCGAAATTCGTACCAAAATTGCTCAATTTAGACCGCGAATTTTTGGCCAAAAACAATACACTAATAATCCCGCAGCCACCATATGCCCCAGATCAGGCCCCCTGTGACTTTTTCTTGTTCTCGAAACTGAAGAGGGCCATGTCAGGACGACGCTACGCTACGAGTGAGGAGATAAAAACGGCATCGAAGGAGGAGCTGAACAAGATCACAAAAAATTATTTTTTCAAGTGCTTCGAGGATTGGAAAAAACGTTGGCACAAGTGTATAATATATGGTGGGGATACTTTGAAAGGGACAAAATAGATATTCATGAATAAATAAATAATTTTTGAAAAAACACAAAATTCGCGATACTTTTTGAACAGACCTCGTATATGTAAGTAGGAAAAAATTGAAAAAATAATTTCAATAAATTCAAAATTTTTTCATTTTATCAAAAAATGTCTCAAATAAAATTTGTTAGTTATAGCTTTTATAGCAACTTTTGTTAAATACATTTTTTCGAAATATTTTTCTGTTGTTAAATATTCGCAAAAATCTTAAAATCGAGACAAGTAAACTCCCATTTCTAGTCAACCGATTTTTACCAAAAGTTGACAAACTTGTGCCGTTGATGTCAGAAGCTTAAATATGAAGTTTTATAAAAATCCTTTTAGCCTAATTTGCTCTGCACGTGTACACAGACGGACAGACAGACAGACAGACCGACATCATGCTAAAAATAGTCAAAACGTTATCTAGGGACCTCAATTCGTGGAGATCCATCGAAATCTCGAAATGTCAAAATCGGTATGATCACAATACCTCCCTTATATATGTTGGCGGTCGGTAAAAAATTTAACCACATATTTATGTGTGCATAAATATAAATTATACGATATTAAAAAAAAAAGATTCGATACGATACTGGGTCAAATGTACTGATATAAGTAAAGTATCGGAAGATTAGTATCGATACTAAAATCGCGATATCGAATGAAAAATATCGATACTGGTATCGTACCAATAGTATCGGAACATCCCTACATCCATGTCATCGCCGGGATTCGAAACCAAGATCTATTAGTCTAAGAGCTAGCAACGTCACAAAAAAGTTTATTTTAGGTCGGTTGGTTTTTCGATATTTCCCTTTCTTATTGAAGTTAGGTAGGGATGCGGTACGTCTGGCACCTGGGAGCGGTTACGTTGACCTGTGCGCATCTCGCCTATACAGGTAAAAAGTGGATATTTTGAAATCATTTTAAGACATTTTCTTTTTTTTATAATTTTCTATGTCTTTTTAGCATTATAAATTTATACTTGCCAGACAGTTTTGTTGTTGCGAACATTGCGCCAGATCTAATTTAAGTAATTAAAAAATAATAATTTTCAAACCTTTTTAGTATAGCTGTAATTTTAATATGAAATGAAAGCCCTTAGTACGTGGATTAACGACAAAATTTTATTTTTGCAAAATAAATTATTTTGAGGCGATTTTTGCCAAAATTGTGCAAAAAAAATTTTTTTTGTCCCACACCGTGTAGCCCAAATGGTTTAAACTAAAAATCTGAAAAAATTCTAAGTAATGTACATTGGTGTAAATCAGAATAGTACAACAGGAATTGTCGATCAGATTATGTTTTCGGAAAATAACGCATTTTTTATGTTTTTTTGTTGACGATGCACAAAAGTTATAGTTATATAACACGTTAAATTGCAAAGAGTATCGTGGTCTAGTGGTTAAGTTGCTCGCTAACTAAACAGATTTTTTGTTCACTACACGGGTTCGTTCCTTGCTAGAGGAGTAAATTTTATTTTACAGACAGAAAAACAGACAGATAGATCGACAGACAAACAGACAGACAGACAGACGACAAAATGACGGTATAAGGGTTTTTTGGTCATACCTACAAAACCCTAAAAAAAGCAGCTGTGGCTGTTTATCTCTCCTATAACGCTCCCTGTTGCAGCTATTTCTCTCACGCAACCAACGAATAAGCTGCCACACTCTTCTAACTCGCCTATTCTCCCTGGGGCTTAAATTGGTCTGGTTCCTTATTAAACAACGGAATTTCCGTCTGTCAAATTAATATTGTATTCTTTGATTACAGGACTATATCATATTAAAATTGCAGCTGTAAACTAATTACAAGGTTTGAAAATTACTGTTTTTTAATTAGGTACTTAAATTAGATCTGGCGCAATGTTAGCTACAACAAAACTGTCTGGCAACTATAAATTTATAATGCTAAAAAGGCATAAAAATTATAAAAAAAAAAGAAAATGTCTTAAAATAATTTCAAAATATCCATTACCTGTACTATATCTTTTTACCTGTACAGACGAGATGCGCACAGGTAAACGCAACCGCTCCCAGGTGCCAGACGTACCGCATCCCTACCTAACTTCAATAAGAAAGGGAAATATCGAAAAACCAACCGACCTAAAATTCTTTCTCGAAAACGTTGCTAGCTCTCGTACTATATTAGATGAAACGCTTCGATACTACTCTTCTAAGTTTAACTCGTTTCTCTGTTGTTCTCGTTTATTCTACTAATTAAATTTGTATTTAAACAAACCGGTGATTAAAAAAACAAATTTCATTAATTCGTAATATAGCTCGGCGTCCTAATTACAATTCATATTGACTTAATTTTTACCTTAGCTATGCAGTGCGAATATAGGTCAGAAGCCTTGCAATGTTGCAATATGCACACGTTGCATTTCACATTGAAATTAGTTGCAAACGTTATAATTACAATTGAAGCACTCTGTTTGACAATAATGTAATTTATTTTACGCTCGTTTCAATACTGTGGCCAAATCACGATATAAATTTGTTTGTTTTTGATTAATTAGAATATTTAACTGTGCGTTCATTAATTTATAATTATTGAAAAGTAGTAATTGAGCTGCAGTGGCATATCAAGAGGGAGTAGGGGTAATGTTTGCAACGAGTCACATACAGTAAGGAGTGTTATCGTTATTAACTGAAGATTTATTTTTGTTAGGCCCGGTATTTCCGCCTTGCAGTTATTTATAAGAATAATGGCTGGTTTATACAACTTAGCCATAATTTTGCTTAGCCGTAACTGAGAAGTACCTTATCCATAAGTTTTTAACGATCCCCAGAACGAAAGTATTGGGTTTATACAACCTTTGCCTTAACTTTTCATTAATCTCGATTGTCAGCCGCAGCCAATGAAATGCGCTGTTTAGAGTTTGCGCAGTTCCGAGTAAACATCGTAAACCTAACCTTTATTCTAAACGTCAATTGCGAATTTTGGAAGCTATTTTATTAAAATGAATAATGAGCAAATTATTGTAATATTCCTTTATACTGCCTTGGCAGCATCTGCCGTGTTCGTGTCATCTTTATTATTTCACAAAAATAAAGTTCGTTGCCTATTTCATAACAGTCATATTTTCGCGCATGCGCTGCTCAGTGATTTAGCCGTAATTTAACCACGAAAGTTGAAATGTTGGGAACTTTCAAGGTTACGGAATTCTTATTGCAAAGGTCTGCTTATGGATAAATTACGGCTAAGGTTGTATAAACGTACATAGGCGTTTTGTATAGTTTATCTTTTACGAGTTAGGGATAAGGTAAGGAAAAGTTACTGTTAAGGTTGTATAAACGGGCCATTACTATCAATGGGATAATATTTTCCTCTTGATAGTCACTAGGATAAATTGTTTTCTGTATTTCCAACTCTAGTTATCACGTAGATAACTATTCTGATTGATATTAATATTTTACGATGTTTTTAGGGTTTTGTAGGTATGGCCAAAAAACCCTTATACCGTCATTTTGTCGTCTGTCTGTCTGTCTGTCTGTCTGTCTGTCTGTTCGGTAAAAATTGTAGCCAAACGGCTAAACCTAGAGAGTTAAAATTTGGCATGCTTATACAACTCTGACCCGCACATAGGAAAAATACTAAAACATCTAAAAAACATATCTCCCTAAAAATATAAACAAATATGTGCTCATCGAAAAAAAAAAAAATATTTTTTTATAATTCTGAGTAGGGTATCAAATGAAAGCTCTTGGTACGTGGATTAACGATCAAAATTTTATTTTTGCAAAATAAATTATATAGAAGCGATTTTTGCCAAAATTGTGCAAAAAAAATTTGTCCCACACCCAGTAGCCAGATGGTTTAAACTAAAAATCTGAAAAAATTCTAAGTAATGTACATTGGTGTGAACCGGAATAGTACAACAGATTACGTTTTTGGAAAAAAACGCATTTTTTGTGATTTTTTGCTAATAATGTACACAAGTTATAATAATAATAATAATAATAATAATTTTATTTAGTGCTTGTACAAGTTTTCACACGTTTACACCAGTCAAAGATCATACATAATTATTAGAAATATAAATTGAAATATAAATTATAAAATTACAATACAATTGCCAGATGGGTAATTAAACAGAGAAGGATTTTTAGTATTTGCTCCAATCAATGCTGTAGTACTCATCAGTGCTGTACAGACAGTTTTCAAGAAAAACCTCTCTAAGTTTTTTCTTGAAGGTCCTGTTATTAACATTTCTGACAGCAGAAGGCAAATAATTGAAGAAACATGCAGCCGAGTAAAGACCGTTTTTTGACTTCTCAAGTCTTATTTTAGGGAGACGAATATTGTCTTTAGAGCGGACATTATAAGAATGACTTGAGGAAACGGTGACAAACTGGGCTGCGTTTTCTTTAACATACACCAGGCAGATATATACAAATAGGCTGTACACTGACATTATTCTACATTTTTTAAAAAGTTCCCGGCAGTGGGTTCTGGAGGGGACATTATTCATAATTCTAAGAGCTCTTTTTTGGATTATGAAAATGCGGTTGATCGATGAGCTTACTCCCCAATGGACTATACCGTAAGACAAACGAGACTGGAAAGCGGCAAAATAAAAAATACGTAAAGCCTCCGAAAGAGACCGAAGTTTTGAGCCTGACAAAAGCGAAGATAGATTTCTTCAGGGAGATGGCTAAATTGCTGATGTGCTGGTGCCAACTGAGTTGACCGCCTATATATATATATATATATAATATATATATAGGCGGTCCTATAGGATATCCTAGGAATTTAATAGGATCACCGTACTCAAAGACTTCGTCGGTGTTGCGGTTTAGGGAAAAGATAATTTGCTGGGTCTTGCTGGCATTAAGAGTTAATTTGTTTGTAGTAAACCAGTTTTTTACTTTCCCTAGGGCAGTTTCTGAAATGTCGAGTAACTCTTTTACTGATGTATTACTTGTTAATATTGTGGTATCGTCCGCATAAAGTATTACATCCGCGGAGTTATCGAAAAAGATATTTGGAAGGTCGTTAATAAAAACGATGAAGAAGAGAGGTCCTAATATTCCGCCCTGACAAACTCCGTAATCAACATTTCTCGTTGATGATTCGGTGTCGTTGAACGAGACAAATTGTGACCTGTTAGAAAAATAAGATTTAAGAAGCTCGTATGCAGTACCACGTATGCCATAACATTCAAGCTTGTCCAGCAGGATTTTGTGAGGGACACAATCGAAAGCCTTAGAAAGGTCACATAATGTGGCCTGTGATTTCGTATGATTTTCAAGGCTATCAGTTACATAGTTAACGAGCTCCGTAATGGCATTTAACGTAGACATGTTGGGTCTGAAGCCGAATTGGTTTTTAACAAGAACATTTTTTTTCCGTGAAAAAGTTTATTAATCTATTTTTAAGAATCTTCTCGATAACTTTTGATAAGATTGGAATTATCGCTATCGGCCTATAGTTAGATGCATTGTTAACATCTCCGCTTTTGTATATAGGTATTACTTTCGTAATTTTCAATTTCTCAGGAAAGGTACCTGTTTGGAAACAGGCATTAATAATATTAGCGAATATTGGTGAAATAATATCGACAATTGATTTAAGTATATCGCTGTTGATACCGTACCCATCTTGTGTGCGGCTCCCAGACAGAGACGTAATGGTCCCTTTGACCTCGGTATAGTCCGTTGGATGCAGGAATATGGTGTCAGTACAGCGGGTTACATGGGCCAGAGCACTGTAGTGTCCGGTTGCGATTTTTGAGCTCAATAGCTTTGTAGCACGCTACACTTTATTTGTTTAAATTATTTTTTCAAAATTCTAGTTATATTTTGGCAAATGTTGCATTTAATTTTTAAAAGCGTAAATTTGATAACCAGTGGAAATTGTTTAAATTATAATTTAATTCTGTTTCAATGTACACGAAATCAGAGGGGCGGAACTTATAACAACAAATGGAAGCCATATGCGCAATTTTTAAAATTGTTAATGAACCTTGCTATATAAAACAAAAAATGCTGCACATATTTAGAAACCTAAATAATGGTATTAGGCGTTCGAATTAAAATTAACAAAAAAAATATTTTAATATAAAATTTGTTTTGGCATCCCAAATAATCACTAAATACCTGCAAAACCCTGAAGTGTGTGAAAATTCACACTTCACATCAATTTTTTTGAACTTGTCAATTTATGGTAATTTAGAATTATTAAAATATTAATCACTATTATCATTATTTGTCACTATCAGAATTTGTGTCACTACCACTGTCATTTAAATTAATAATTATTGAAGATTTATTTGGTGGAATTATAAAAAAAATTGTTTCAATTGTCTTTACATGTTCTACACATTTTTTCACAAATCACTACTTATTGCACTTGTTTCGTCTTTAATTAATTGTACTCAAATGTCACTTTCGGTCGGTGTTGTATTTTTCCTGCGCACATTACTTTTTAATTAGCCCCATATTAGTTCTATAGGGTTTAAAACACAATAAAATGGCGGTAGCCTTAAAATAGTAGCCACGTCCACATTGTCGCATTACATGTCAACGTCCACATTTTCGCACTCCAAATGACCTTGCACAGATTCACTATTTTCACTACAGAAATTAGTAATTTCGTCAAAATCAAATACCTGCAAAACCCTGAAATGTGTGAAAATTCACACTTCACATCAATTTTTCCTATTTAAATATTTGTTTTTGGTCTGTTTGCATTTTGTAAAAAGATAAACAACCCTAAAACAATTTGGGGTTAGTTAAATGTTTTGTGGGGGTAATAATAGAAATCTTGTTGTATGAATGTTAAATTTTAAGGCCTACCTTAGCCCTCGCATTTGCATCCAGGCATGGGGAGTCGGAGTCGGAGTCGGGAGTCGGAAAAAGTTATCGACTCCCGACTCTTTGATTACATATTTATGAAGGATGAGAACAATCCGAAAACGAAAGTAAAATACCATACTACCAGAATTTTTTAAAGTACGGAAACAGGAACGACATATTTTCTCTGTTCATGAACGAAAATGAAATTAAAAATATTCAATTCCGGTTTCCTTCACGCTTTCCAGTTAAAAATTTAATTAATTTTTAGTCATATCTAATTTTTCTTTTTCTGTATACTTTGTTTATTATGTTAAAACGAAACTAAACTGGATTTTTATTTTCTCAAGTTGTAACGGGCTTTGTGATTATTTTATGTTTCATGTTGGCAGCTAAAATTTATATGTCAAAAGAAAAAAGTGACATGTTATGAAAAATAAAGTATAGTCTGTTCCAAACGATTAGGCGGAACTAGATTTTCGGTTAGTTCCGCCTAATCGTTTGGAACAGACTAACCGAATATCAGACTAACCGAAAATCTAGTTCCGCCTAAACCAAAGGAACAGACTTTATATAAAATACAAAACAATTTTTTTTTAAACTAATATATTTGAAAATTTGTATTAAAAATGACTCAATAGTCAAGACGAAATGAAAATGACATTTTATAAAAACAGCTCACCCAAACCCAAGATATTTAATGTAAGTATAGTCTGTTTCTTTGGTTTAAGCGGAATTAGATATCGAAATCTACTAACTTTTAAGGATTGAATGAAGTTTTGTATCATTTTGTTTAACAAAAGCCCACTTTGATAGTTAAAAAGTGAATAAAAATTCCATTTAGTTCCGCTTAAACATTTGGAATAGACTTTACAATTTACCAGTGAAAGGAGTCGGGAGTCGGAGTCGGAGTCGGAGTCGGAGTCGGAGTCGGAGTCGATTTTCGAAAATACCGACTCCGGAGTCGAGAGTCGGGAGTCGATAATTTTTCTGTCGACTCCCCATCCCTGTTTGCATCATAGTTCTTTTTCAAACAAAAAAACTGTTATGTTTGTTTTACAATATTTTAATTAAACTCAAACTAATGACGTAAAAAGCTGTTAATGAATAACTCCTAACTAATTTAATTTATTAAATATTTAAAGCTATTCATGAAGATAACATAAATCTAAACACAATAGAGGTAAAACCAACATCGTCAAGTATTTTTCTTTTTGAAAAATTCCGTTTTCTTGTCTATTTATCGTAGGTCACGTTAGTCCTTTCAAACTGAAGTAATTCAAGCTCGTCTGTCCGGACGTTAAATAATTGCGAGGGTTTTCTTTTGTAGTGCAGTTCGTGAGGTGCAGTTTGCAATGCAAGGACTAAACGTAAAATGTCTGACTGCACGAAACTAATAAGGTGAATAATACAAACTTGTGTCGAATGCACGTGTTTGTTCTATGTTTAAATGAATATAACTTTTGTACTTGGTGGAATAAATTATTCTTTGTGGTTATGCTAAATTTTAAACTTCAACTATGAGTTTATCATGAGGAGTACAGATGAAATATATAGGTTACATTAATATTTATTTAAGGCCCGGTTTTTCCACCTTCAGATAAAGTTCCAGGTAACTATCTGACAGATAAGGTTATTTATAACTTCATCTGCTAAGCAAATGTCATCCCTTCTTTCTATACCAATGTATCTATCGGATAGTTATCTAACGGATAATGAGACTGACGTATTGGATTCACTGACTGGTATTGACATTTATTCAGCAGATGAAGGTACAAATAACCTTATCCGTCAGATAGTTACCTGGAACTTTAACTGAAGGTGGAAAGACCGGGCCTAAAAAAAATAAATAAATAAAAAAAAAAATTAGAAGCAGTTAAAAAGAAGAAGTTACTAAATGAATTTTGGAAGGCAATAGAGAAAAGAGATGACCAGGGAAAAATAGTATCAACTTAAGAGACAAAAGGGAGACAAAATTTTCAACTGAAGCCAGAGGCGCCCTAAGCGGTGGGCAGACTGGGCGGCTGCCCGGGGCCCACCGGGAGGCCCACCGAAATGGTAGAGGGCCCATTTTAATTTTACCGCCCAGAACCCCCATGCAACTTAATCCGCCACTGACTGAAGCAGTAAGGAGGAACAGATTAAATAGACCAGGAATTCAAGAAATGATAGAAGCAATTTGAAGCTACCTATAAACGAAGTGTCAACATTGAAAATATTTACAAAAGAGGTTCAGAATAAAGAAACGATTATTTTTTGTTCTACTTGAAATGGAAACTTATCATTTATTAGGATTTTATAGGTATGATTTGAGATCTGTATTGGATGGATGGACTGGTGGCATCTCTATAGGTGGACAAAAAATTTCGAACCTTCGTTTCGCCGATGACACCCTTCTTATTGCTGAAAGTGAGGAAGAACTTGTAGATCTCTTGGACAAACTGAAGACTACTAGTGCAGATTACGGGTTGAAAATAAACTGCAACAAAACTAAAATTATGATCGTTGATCGTGCAAACGAGTCTATGGGAAAACCCCATAGAATTTCCGATTGGGAAGTTGTTGACAGTATGATATATTTAGGCTCTCTTATCCATATTTCAGGTACATGTGAATATGAAATACGCCGCCGCATCCAACTGGCACGCGTTGCAATGAGTAACCTGACAAAGATATGGAAAGATAAAAATATATCCCGTCAAACCAAATGTGCACTGGTAACCTCCTTAGTCTTCTCTGTTTTACGCCTCTGAAACATGGCTTATCAGAGCAGCAGATAGGCGTCGCATAGACGTATTTGAAATGTGGTGTTGGCACCGCATGTTACGAATACCATGGACAGATAAGCGTACAAACATATCAGTTCTTGGAGAAATCAATCCTATCCAGCGTCTTTCAAGTCTAACCTCTGCACGAATACTGAAAATCTTTGGGCATATAACCCGCCACAATAATTTAGAAAAACTTATCGTACAGGGGAAACCAGATGGAAAGCGCCGCCGCGGTAGATCGCCTACTCGATGGACCTACCTTGTATCCGATCTCACAGGAACGAGTCTTGTGACAGCTGTTAGGGATGCTGAAGATCGAGTGACTTGGCGACGGGTAGTCCGAAGAACATTAAATGAAGATAACACATAATCATGTGATCACTACACATCGTTCATGACGTTAGATTAAGAAGAAGATAGGTATGACCACCAAAAAATCTTTATAACGTCACTCATGTGTCTGTCTGTCTGTCTCTACGGTAGAAATTGTAGCCAAACGGCTGAATATACAAAGTTGAAATTTGGCATATTTGTACAACTTTTTGACCCACATGTAGGAAAACTATAGAGAGTTCAAAAAATACAGCGTGGGATTAATATAAACAAATATGTATTTAATGGAAAAATAAATATTTTTTTAAAATTTTGAGTGGGGTATCAAATGAAACCTCTTAATGCGTGGATGCACAAACAAATTTTTATTTTTGATTTTTTTTTATTGGATTTTTTCCAAAAATATGACTAAAAACTTTTGTCCCCCACCCTATCTCCCAAGGGATTAATCTAAAATTCTGAAAAAAATCTCCGTAATGAACATTGATGGGAACCGAAATAGTTCAACAGGAATTTTTGATCAGATACATTTTTTGAAAAATGTCGACCTAGACATCCAGTATTATGTTGGCTTCTTACACCTATTAAACACCTGCAAAACCCTGAAATGTGTGAAAATTCACACTTCACTTCAATTTTTTTTTAATTTATAGTGTACTTTTTTAAAAGTACATTAAATTAGCTTTACAATGACACCAAAAAGTCATATTTTTATGTTAACCATTTCAAAATGGCGACCATTTATTTACAAAATAATAATCAACATAAGTTTTATAAAGTTGAACGTAGCAAGCTTTGAAAACAATAAAAAAAGAAACAAAATATCTCTAAAATAAACTATTTGACTATTTAGAAAAAAAAAAACTATTACTTTTTACAATTATTTAATAAAAAAAAAAAAAAAATTATAAATGTTCGATCAAACCACCATTATTGTCCACATAACTAGTTATAACAGTTTATTTTAGAGATATTTTGTTTCTTTTTTTATTGTTTTCAAAGCTTGCTACGTTCAACTTTGTAAAACTTATGTTGATTATTATTTTGTAAATAAATGGTCGCCATTTTAAAATGGTTAACATAAAAATATGACTTTTTGGTGTCATTGTAAAGCTAATTTAATGTACTTTTAGGAAAAAAATATAAAATTATCGATTCCCTATGCTAGATCAAAAGTTGATCATTTCCGGTGAAACCGGAAGTGGCTCAGAATTCTTATAGTAACCTTTAGATGGGCCTTTTTGTCTTGTTTAACTTTTGTTCTGAAGATTTTTTGTATCTTTACAAATAAGGGAGATTTTCGGGGTGCCCCGTTTCAAACAAACACCTGTATATATTTTATTTCAGATTATTAGCTTTGTACAAGAAATTTTATTTAGAGATATGCAACTAACACTACATGAGTGTACTGCGGGTCAACTATATTACAATTTTAAGGGGCAATAAATTATTCTTCATTTTTAGGGTTTTGTAGGTATGACCAAAAAACCCTTATACCGTCATTTTGTCGTCTGTCTGTCTGTCTGTCTGTCTGTCTGTCTGTCTGTCTGTTCGGTAAAAATTGTAGCCAAACGGCTAAACCTAGAGAGTTGAAAATTGGCATGCTTGTACAACTTTTTGACCCGCACATAGGAAAAATACTAAAACATCTAAAAAACATATCCCCCTAAAAATATAAACAAATATGTGCTCATCGAAAAAAAAAATATTTTTTTTAAATTCTTAGTAGGGTATCAAATGAAAGCCCTTAGTACGTGGATTAACGATCAAAATTTAATTTTTGCAAAATAAATTATTTTGAGGCGATTTTTGCCAAAATTGTGCAAAAAAATTTTTGTCCCACACCCTGTAGCCCAGATGGTTTAAACTAAAAATGTGAAAAAATTCTAAGTAATGTATATTGGTGTGAACCGGAATAGTACAACAGGAATTTTTGATCAAATTATGTTTTCGGAAAATAACGCATTTTTTGTGTTTTTTGGTTGACGATGCATACATGTTATGCTCTTATAACACACTAAGTTGATAAGCGTTTGGTGGTCTAGTGGCTCAGTTGCTCGACAACCACACAGGATCGTTATTCACTACACAGGTTCGTTCCTGGCTTGTGGAGTCAATTTTATTTTTTGTTTTTTTTTTCATATTTATTATGTTTAAATTAATCTGTTAAAATTCTAGCACATTTTGAATTTAATTTTCAAGAGCGTAAATTTAATAACCAATTGGAATTATATTTTTATTCTGTGTCATTTATACGAAGCCAGAGGGGCGGAGCGTATGATTTAAGACAACCAATGAAAGTCATAGGCCCAATTTTCAAAATCTTAATGAACCTTGTTATATAAAAAAAATACTGCACTTATTTAGAAACCTAAATAATGATATTAGGTATTCGAATTAAAATTAACAAAAAAATATTTTAACATAGAATTTGTTTTTAAAGCTCTGAGATTAACAGACGATAAATTATTTTAAAAAGATCGTTCATTTTGCCGTGGTTACTACAAAGCAAAATTTGTCCTACACACTCAGCATGCCGCCTTCACTTATTATATACCTGCGAAACCCTGCAATGTGTGAAAATTCACACTTCACATCAATTTTTTCTATATTACCATAAAATTATATGCATAATTTTTATTGCAGAAAGACCAACACCAACAACACAACAAACTCAAGATGAAGAAGATTCCCAATGTCCAGTCCTGTGTTCAGATCGCGAGATGCACTCGTTACACACACGAGTCCCGGCCTTGCGGCGGCACGACCTGGACATGTCGGCCATGAGGCAGCACTTCTACCCCGAGGGCGGCTGGGGGTGGATCGTCTGCGGGGCGGCTTTCCTCGCACACCTGCTCACCACCGGCATGCAGCTCGCATTCGGACTCCTCTACCTCTACACCATGCAACATCTGGTCGGGAGGAAGGATGATAAGGAAGCCTATGCCATGGGAACAGGTGAGGAATATAATACAAGTACTAAACATGAAACAGAAATTAAATAATTATTGTGATAACCAAAAAATATAAGACAGAATTTTTTATTATTAAATATTGCACTTATAGTCCGGAAGGCAGCGTTGCAAGTGACCTGGTCATTTTTTATCGATTGATTCCTATTGGAAATTATTCCTTTCGGGTAGTTAGTTGATGATCTAAGCGTCAGCAGCGTTGGTAGTGGTAGGGCTGGTCGTAAGAAAATTTACATCTTGTAAAAAAAAGAAAAATCCAAAAGTCATTTCAAGCCACTTGAAAATTTGCACAGTTATTGTTTAAGTGATAATAATAATAATAAAAAAGTCAGCTGCGTGCGTAGTAGGGGATTATATGTCAGTCGCTTGTATAAACCTGCCATAAAAAAAAAAAAAATGATGTAAAGTCATTTCAAATTCGATGAAACTTATACATCGAACTTATTATATAATTCGAATAATAAAAACAACAATCAGCTGTTTGCACAATGGGGGTAAGACCGTCAGCTTAAAGGCCTTATCACACTAGAGTTATTATTCAAGTCTAAACTTGGAAAATTAAAGTCTTTGCATTCGAATCGAAGTCTTGTGCGTGTGATAGTATGAAGAAAAAACCTAGGTTTTGAAGACCAGGCAAATGAAACAGGATACAATTTCTCGGTCTCTTTACCCAGGTCTTACAGCTGACGCGTCTTTGTTTTAAAATAACATTTCAAAATATAACTGTCTACTGTCATAATTTCACGATGTACGCATGGGTAAATAAACAATTTCCAAGTCTTAACTAATATTCAAATACCGTGTGATATGTCAAGACCTGAAGACTTGGATCCTGAAAAAAAACCTACAAAAATAAGACTTGGATAGCGTTCTATGGTCTATTTCAAAGTAGAAAAATGTGTGTAAGAAGATAGGAGCTGTTTTTCCTAGCTTCGGATTGGTTTAGATCGTCATCCCTATTACACTATAAAAATATTGTTTTTAG
Source organism: Liopterus haemorrhoidalis (assembly GCA_963971575.1). Taxonomy (NCBI): domain Eukaryota; kingdom Metazoa; phylum Arthropoda; class Insecta; order Coleoptera; family Dytiscidae; genus Liopterus; species Liopterus haemorrhoidalis. The sequence continues at coordinate 64,822,142 of OZ020613.1, forward strand.
TCCAAGTTGACAGATGTTCAGTGTCGTACATTGGAAATATATATTATTTATATTATTTAATTTTTCTCATATATTTTGTTATTATTTACATATTTAGACTTTTATTTATATTCTTGGCGTAGATTTTATGAAGAAAATTCTCCATGTAATTTGTTTTTACGCAGTTATATATTTTTAGGTTATCTGACATATAAATATCTTTTGACACTTGACAGTTAACAAATCAAGAGAGATGACTAATGTGAGGCCAATAGACAGCCCAAAGAAGATTGTGCCCAAAGAAGAAGTTATTGATATAATTTTTAGACCTTCATATATACATATATTTTTAATGTTTATTTACAATAATTATTTATATAAGAAACTTTAGCTCTGAAGATATATTGTTTGTTTTATTGCTTTGTTTAAACTCTTTTAGTCAAATTTCTCTTTTTATATATGTATAGTATATAATTTTTAAAATTAATATTTTTTTAATTTTTTCAATTTTCCCATTAAACTGAATTTATGTCGTATAAATAACGTAAGTGTATTATCTACTTTGTTTATTTCAATATCTTATTAACCTTTTTTATATTAAAACAAAATCACTTGCTAACCCAGTTGCTACGCCCATGCCCTAGTTGTAACTAATTTTAAATTTCCCGCTATACTGTATTTGATCAGTGTAAATCGTACTCGGTTCGCAGCGCTATCTACTTTTTTCTACTTTGAAATAGACCATAGTGTGATACGCCTTTTAGGTATATAATAGCTGAGCGGGCATTTAGCCTAAGCATTTTACAAAAGGCGTATCACACTAGAACGCTATCCAAGTCTTATTTTTGTAGTTTTTTTTTTCAGGATCCAAGTCTTCAGGTCTTGACATATCACACGGTATTTGAATATTAGTTAAGACTTCGAAATTGTTTGTTTACCCATGCGCACATCGTGAAATTATGACAGTTGACAGTTATATTTTGAAAGGTTATTTTAAAACAAAGACGCGTCAGCTGTAAGACCTGGGTAAAGAGACCGAGAAATTGTATCCTGTTTCATTTGCCTGGTCTTCAAAACCTAGGTTTTTTTCTTCATACTATCACACGCACAAGACTTCGATTCGAATGCAAAGACTTTAATTTTCCAAGTTTAGACTTGAATAATAACTCTAGTGTGATAAGGCCTTAATGTAATCAATGATGTAACTGACGATCTTTACCCCGTTATGTCGGCAGCTGACGATCATTTTTAATTAATATAATATGTAAATTATTCATTATAAAAATTTCGAGTGGCTTGAAATCAATTTCGCCATAAAAAATCGATCAAAACAATGAAATTATAGCTAAATTGATTTAAAGCCACTTGAATTTTTTTTAACGGTTTTTTTTTTACCAATGGTTAACATTTATCATTACCTACACGGTGGGAATAACGTATCCTGTGGATAATTTCGTTATTCTATAGATAAATAATTGGGAATACGCAAAAAATCATTTATTCCCTTGATAACTACTTACCCCATTGATAGTTAATTTTATCAATGGTTGGAAATACCCAAGATTATTAAAGTAAAGGTTGTCTCATAACTTGTAGTGGTGGGGGTAAATAGCGAAGGTACGCGTCATCTGTATGCTAACAGGACGTCGTCTTCGTTTATCGTATATGTTATATACAAGTAAAGTTTGAATTTTGTCTGTAAATATAAAAATATCGTTTAATTTTTTGATTTTCTACTGGTTTTAATTTCTTTTTAGTGTGTTTTAATGTTTTAAGTTATATATTATTAGTGTTTATTTATCAGTGTTAAGTTATTAGTGTTAAAATGACTGGAACAATATGTAGTGTTGCTGCTTGCAAGTCGAACTAAAAACTACATTAAACAGAAAAGAATCATTCCTTCATTCGAAACCACTTTTCTTAATAAGTAAATAATAAGTGAGATATTTCAAGCGTATAAGTAGCGCTCCTCATGCCCTCCCCCCCCATTATTCATCTTATTGAACATAAAAGGAATTTTTATTCGTTCTAAATAAATTTTCTTACAATATTTCATTATTGATTAGAACTGTCTTGAAATAAATATCTATTATGAATATAGTCAATAAAAATATTTAAAAACATGCAACATCTATATTAATTTTGTGTGCTAGTTTGAACTAAGCAGACATGTGACGTTACCCACCTCATACTCTGATTGGTCAGAAGTTACGAGACAACTTACTTAGAAGTTATTGGTTAGAAATTATTTTAATAATCTTGGTAAACACGGAGACTTGATCCGCTACTCTTTTTTTTTAATTTATTTTAATGGCCTTTTCTACTTTGGCAATTAGCCAGGACAATTCTTAATTTTTTGAAAATTCCATGCCTGAACGGGATTCGAACCCGAGACCTTAGCAACGCAAGGCAGCTGTGATACCACTACGCTACGCCGGTCGGCATTCGCCACTCTTCATCCTCCTGGTTTTGTACAAGAAACCTTATTTACAGAGATGCAACTAACATTATACGTATGTATTGCAGGTCATCTAAATTCAAATTTTAAGGGGCAAAAAAAACCTTCTTTTCTCTATTTTTAATTATTATTATTAATTATTATTACAGCCTTTTCATTAAAAAATATATATATGGCGTTTTTTCCGGTATTTTTTTAATCAAATCTCGAAGAAAACCTTATTTTCCTAACATTATTTTACACATTATTTAAAACACGATAAGTATCAGCCTAAATTTGGAGTTGCGTGCGTTTGGCAGATTTGCTGAATTATCAATTGGCATACTCTACTTAATTCTACGCTCACGCAAAATCACGATTTAAATAATTATGTAAACTTGTTACAAAACAGTAAACAAAAAGCAAGGTTAGTTTAGTAGGAAACCCGTGAAACCCAGAATAAATTTTAGCAGCAAGAAATTTGTCAGTTCATTATGTTATCTTGACAAAGTTACGAGAGCTTAAATAGGGAAATTCGTGTTGCTTCTATGTTACGTTTAAAAGCTGAATACTTGATCAAATTAAAACCACCTACTCTATATCAGGGTTACCTTTTATTATTTAACAAACGACCACTAGAGGGCAATATTGAAATGTGTCATTACTATAATCGTAAAATTTGACATTGTTTATTGTGAAATCAGCGACAGCTTATAAATTGACCGAGTAGTTTGTTAGTAGAGTGAGCGTTAAAAAAACAAGTTAAAAAAATGGATATTACTCGTGAAGGTTTTCGTTGGATGTTTTTTTACGATTTTAGCAAAGGCCTAACTTAACAACAATACATATATTCGTTTCGTTCAACTTTTGGTAATGAAGCACCATCAGAAAAGACTGTTTATATTGGTTTGCAGAATTTCGTCGTGGTCGTGCGTCCGTCAGTGATGAATCTCGTGAAGGTCGATATAATTTGGTTGTGCATTCGATATTGCACGAACCAGTTGTGAAAACAATCTGTTCCCGATGGATTCCGCATAATTTGACCGAAAGGCTCGTGTTGATTGGTGTAAGGCAGGGGTACTGAACCTTTTCATACCTACCGCCCACTTTAGCATCTCTATTGGTAGACAAATGTTCATACCGCCCACCTGTTGTATAATAATAATAACTTACCAAATACTTTAACTGCAAAAATCTTTATAAAACAACTTACTGCATCATCTCTTATTATTAAACACAACAAATATACATGCACCAAAACGTGGCAACGTTGGATGTCACAAAGTACCCTGTGTAACACAGTACCCACACTTCCCTTACACGTAATTTCTGAGTAGAGGTTTAATGAAATCATGTAGTTAAATTTATACTTTGCATACATAGAAGTATGAAGTCTATTGTATATTTTGAGAAATTTAGCTATAAACAGTAAAGAATTTTATGAATACTTAATGAAAATGTTTTTCAATAATGCTATGAAATTTTTTTAAATAATACTTTAAAAAATTTCCATATTAATGTTTTCAAAACGTCAATTAAATTTAAAAAAAAAAAACGGAAAGTAGCCAGCATTGGACAAAACCCCTACCACCCACCCAAAAATTCCTACAGCCCACTAGTGGGCGGTAGGGACCAGGTTGAGTACCACTGGTGTAAGGGAATGCTAAAAAAAATCAACCTAGGCACTGCAAAATCCGTATATAACATCGTTACAGGTGACAAAACTTAGATTTATTCAAATAAACCGGAAACTAAGCAACAATCCACTGTTTGGGTCTTTCAAGATGAATCGAAACCTACAAAACTTGTTCATTCACGAAGTACTTCCGTTGTACTGGACCTTCAGAGGATTGGATAACAGTTAATGCTGAATGGTATACAACAATTTGTTTGTCAGAAGTCATCGACAACAGTTTAGTTTTCTTACTATAAACAATTTTTGTTATATACATTTTTGCTGTTGAGTCAATAATAACTCAAATATTAATCTAAATGAAAAAATGCCTAAAAATAAAATATTTTTTCTTATTTAAACTATTTTTGTTATATATGATTTTGCTGTAGAGATATTTAGTTTTAAGGACACTTAAAATCTAGATCCTGTACAAAGCTAACAAATTTATTATAGTTTCGCACGGAACTAAGAAATGAATGATATATACTAACACTATATATTTTAATGTTGCAATTACTAATACCAAAATTTGCTCAATTCAAACTCCTTATTTGAAATTTATGCAAAAACAAGTTAACATATTTATTTTCTTTTTTTTTAATAGAAGTCAAAGACTTAAAACAATAAATAAAAAATCGCAATAAAACTAAAAATATGGTTTCTGCTAAAACTGCAAAAATTCTATTAAATACATAAATCTATAACAAGTGTTGAAAGTCCCTTTGGCAGCCGGTGTTCGCAATGACACTCCTGTGAACTAACAGCCACAACTATTGCAAAAAAAAAATCCTTTTTAAACACATGATATACACATGCGTCCTGATTCAAATGTTTAAAATCAATCACAATATTTTCTCAAAGTCTATTTCTAGATTATTAATCGTTATATCGTAGGAAGCGATTACAATAATTAATAATCAATCAATTAATTTTTTTTTTCATTTTTTCATTTTTTCAATTCTCAGTTTTATATACAAGAACTTGGAGGCAAAATCACATTGTTTAGGCTTGTTTTACGATTTTTCTAAAGCCTTTGATTTAGTCAATCACTCCATTATGGCATCACAAATTAAATGACATCGGTATCGTGGGTCTTATCATTTTTGTCTAGTAGAGAACAAGTTGTTTCTATTAGCCAAAACCATAATAATTTCAGATCTCACAAGCGACAGTGTAACACTGGAGTCCCACAAGATTCTATTCTTGGCCCAGTTTTATTTCTCTTATATATAAATGATTTGCCTTCATTATTTCCAAATAATGCTATTTGTCTATATGCGGATGATACTTCACACTTGCTTCATAATGCAGATGCAACTTTACTAGCTTTCGATGGTAAAAGTAACTTGGAAACAATGAGTCAATGGTGCTACGAAAATAAACTCATTTTAAATACAAAAAAAAGTCATGCTCTGCTCTTCCATGGACACAAAAATGAACCTATTACCAGCCCATATATCTACTTACAAGGACAAAAAAGTATTCAGTGTTCCCAGTCAACAAAATTTTTAGGTATAATGAAAAGTGATAATCTGAGTTGGCAAAATCACGTTAGATATATGCTACCTAAACTTAGCAAATCTTGTTTTATATTAAAAAAACTTAAAGATATAATTTCTTCTGATATACTTAGAACTGCTTATTTTGGAACTTTTCACGCAACAATGAGCTATGAGCTATGGCATTTTGTGTTGGGGAAGTTCCTCTGTATCTTCAAAGGTTTTTGTACTTCAAAAACGTGCTATTCGCATAATAGCTGGTGCCCCCTTTAGATCATCTTGCAGATCCCTTTTTCCTGTTTTGTCGATATTAACTCTTCCATCTGTTTATATATTAGAAGCCGTAATGTTTGTTAAAAATAATCCGCACCTTTTCGGCACCAATTCTGACTTTTATTCTTATAATACCCGCAGTAAACACTCAATTGTATGTCCCTCTCATAGCTCTGCACTGTACTTTAACATTATTTAACTGTGTACCACCTGCATTAAAGTCTATAACGTCCAATAGAGCATTTAAATTAAAATTTAGAAATTTTTTACAATCCAACTGTTTTTATAGCATACAGGAATATTTACACCATAAAGGCTAATATTAAATTATGTAATCTCCTAACTGTACTATTTGTTAAATTTATTTGTATTATTTATTGTTACAGTCTGTTTAATTAGCAACAAAAAATATTTGTTTATGCAGACTTTGCCTACAAAACCCTAAAAGCATACGGTTGGTAATATTCATAACCATATAAAATGTTTTTTCCAACCCTTATGATCCAAAAAAATCTGGAATTTTTTATTAAAATTAGTTAAAAAGTGTTCAAACAAACTTCTAAAATTAAAAAAACAACTCATTTGTCTGCTATTTTAAAAGAGACTTTATAAAAAAAGTTTATAAAAAGTTGGAAAAGCATTTAGAGTAAATAAATTGGTAAATAAAAAAGTTGTTAAAAAACACTCTATTAATAGACATTCAGTAAATTACAACGAAAATTTGAATTTATATGTTAAAAAAATTGATCTCTATTTCATTTGGTTGTCTGGAAAATGACGAATGGACCAATTCATTCAAAAATATTTTCATACGCAAAATAAAACATAAATTTTAATATTATATTGATAGTAGTGTAGTATATAACCTTATACATTCAATAAATTTTGATAATTTTTAGGATTTTGTGGGTATAAGCTGTTCACTTTTGTAAGAACAAACTAAAAGGAAATTTTTTTTTCAATAGTTTACACCTTTGAATCTGTATGTCATGTTGATATTAAAAATTTATAAAAAATATCATTTTCGTAATAATTATCAGAACCAATAAATTTAAAGTCGGTTTTACAGCGTAAGGAATATTTTTAATTGACATTTAAAGTCCGTATTACACTATAAAAGTAACTAAAATAACTAGATCTATTCATAGTTTGTCCTTACAAAAGTGAACAGCTTATATAATCAAAAAATTCTTATAACGTCACTCATGTGACCATCTAACTGTCTGTCTGTCTGGCTGGCTGTAAGGTAGAAATTGTGGCCAAACGGTTCGACCTAGAAAGTTGAAATTTGACATGCTTACACAACTTTTTGACCTACATATAAGAAAACTATTGAGAGTTAAAAAAAATCACAAACACGCGGGGAAATTTTAAACAAATACGAGGTGTGTAAATTAAGTAACCGGACTGGCAACATAACGTTTGATCTGGCAATATTAGGGACGCAGGACTTGAAGGGGCGGTAGGTGAACATATGATACGTCTTCAGTACGAGTTTGAACTCGCTAGAGTAATTTTGTTGTCATTAGCGATTTTTTTCCTGAAACAGTTTTTTCTAGTGCGTTTTAAAAATGAGTGACATTCATGTCACTCAACGGTGTGCTGTCAGGTTTTGCTTCAGACTTGGGCACAGTGCAATGATAACTTTTGCAAATCTTCAGCAGGCTTGCGGAGACAGTGTTCTGTCAAGGACCCAGGTTTTTGGTGGTTTAAGGCATTTTCAGAAGGAAGAGAGTTGATTGAAGATGAATCACACAGCGGAAGGCCTTCATCTTCAAGAACCAATGAAAATGTCGACAGAATCCGAAATCTTATGCGTTCAGATCGTCGGTTGACAGTCCGAATGATCGGGGAAGAGTTGAATTTGACTTAAAAATTTGAAAAAAAATTTTAATAAACGAGTTTTTGGCCAGTAAAACATTCCTGTGGCTCCTCAGCCTCCTTATTTGCTTGAGTCCTTGTGACTTTTCCTCTTCCCAAAATTGAAAAATCACCTCAAATGACGTCATTTTGGGACACTCGAAAACATTCAAACGTCCGTAACTGACCAGCTGAAAGCTATTCCAGTATCCGAGTTCCAGAACTGCTATGAGGAGTGGAAGAACCGTCTCCAGCGATGTGTGGCTTCCCAAGGAAATTATTTTGAGGGAGGCAATATTGAATTATAATTTTATTTGAATAAAAAAAAAATTTAAATCAGTCCGGTTACTTAATTTACACATCTCGTATAAGTGAAAAACAGCCATACTTCGAAAAATAGAAATTTAGGACTAACAGCTCTTGTCTGGAACCTAAGGAGTCGTTATTCCGAAGCACACCTATAACTGGATCTGACAAAACAGAGCAAGGACTAAAAAAACACTACGTAAATTTTTAAATACGTAATGTTTTTTTAACAAAAAAAATTGTTAGAGCACACATTGTATTTTTAATTAATTAAAGGACTAAATATTCTGATATTACCTGCAAAAAAACATGAGGATTAAAAAAAAAATTCAAAATTTATATAAATATATTTTTTGTAAAATTTTACTAATACACATAAGCATTAGAGGAAAAACCAGAACCCGGACAAGACATTAAGGAAGTTTCACTATCATCACTGCTTAATTTATCAAAATCATTCAATGACAGCTGACTTAATTCAATCTTTTTCTTCTTAATCTGCATCTGAATTTGTTTCTGATCTTTGCTTTTCAATAAATGCACCTCCCTAACAGTTTTTTGCCATTGTTCCTTAAAAAAAGTTTTTGCATTTTGTTCTTGTCTATATTTTTCTTCCAAACAACGTAATTCATGAAAAAGTGTTTTAGTTTGATCTTGAGTTAAAGTTGTCCTTTTTAAATCTTCATACTCATCTTCTTTTTTCTTTATTTCTTCTTTAAATGTAATTTGTTCTTTCTGCATGTTAACAATTTTATCCAAAAGTTCGATGTTGTCTCTTCTTAGTTGGTCAATTTTTTGGTTTAGTTCTGCTTCTATCATTTCTGTAACTTTCATTTCTATTATCTCTGGGTTTTCTCTATATATTTGTTGTTGATCATAATACTTCTTCTTATTTTGTACATCACGAGATGCTATTATCAATTCTTCAGATAATATTCTACACCTTTCTATACCCGTTTGTAATTTCTTTTCCAAATCTTCACGTTTTTTCTCCCAATCTTCGTTAAGAATTTTTAACCTTTCATTTTCAATAAATTTTTGACGTTCTTCATACAGTTTCTGCATAGTTCCTTTCCAATTTTCTAATTCTTTTAGTGTTTGAAAAGATAGTTTTTCATCTAATGTTATTGGTTCAAGATCAAAACAAGTTTTTACATAATTTTCAACGTTGAAACCAAGATCAATTAACACCATTTCAATCTGTAATTCAGCAACTATGTCTTCTGGATTATTTTCTGCGTTTACAATTGCATAGTACGTTGATGTTAAACCTTCAATTCCTTCAGAAATTTTTGTATTGTGTGCTAAAAACAATTTAGTGTACAATTCAAATTCTTCTGTTAGTGCTTTGTTGTTTTCGTCACAAATTTGGACTTTACAAGGGTAGGTGTATATTAAAGTAGCTATAAAACTTGGTGTTGTAACGAAAAATTGTCGACATTTTACATCTTCTAGTGTTATCAGTTCATTCATTTCTATATCGTCAATGTTACATTGAATTATAAGAACAGTATTTGCTTTTGGATGTCGGAATTTGAACTGGAAATTCTCTGAAAACGCACTTTTCCAAACTACTGATCGTAAATTTGTTGTTAGTGAATAAAGGTGGTAATTCTGGTCTAAAGTACAAATTTCTGTATGTAAAACATTGGATAGTGACACATCTTTTAAGTTGGTATAAGTGGACCTTAAAACTCGATGACTTCGAGCGCTTGTTTGAGCTGAACTATCCAATGTTTTTGGAATTACAGGAACTTTTTCAATAATTTGGTCACCTTGACATTTAATATCAGTTATATATTTCCTTTCATCTTGTACTTGAATGGGTGTTTTTGGTTTTGGTTCTGTTTTATTTTTAATTAAAATTGTTTTTGTAGTAACAAATGGTTTCCTACCATTTGCATCTGGTATTTTATTAGTTTCTACTGATTTAAATAAACAATTTTGTTCATAATTTGTTTCAAAATTGTTTGGATCAATTAAAAAATCTTTTGGATTAAACTGTTTTAATTCTATTGATGATGTTCCTAATACCTCAGTGCCTTGATAAAAATTTAATGATACTTTTTCGTGTTTATCAAAAAAAGTTGTCAAATGATCGATATTAGAATGCAACTTAAAAGTGATTTTATCATTTAACGTAACAGGTTCATGCAGGTTTTTGTAGAAATTTTTTGACTTAATAGACAAGTCGAAACAGGTTATTGATATACTGTATTTCGTTTCTGTTGGAAATATTGGATTTTTAGGTAATAATAGATCCATATTGCATGCTGTTTCTAATAAAAAGGTTAGTGTAAAAGAGTCTGAACATAATTCTGCGTCTCCAATTTGTATGAAACCTTCTTCTACGTAGAGGACAGAAAAATCTGGTTTTCGTGCTTGGGAATCTTCTTTGTAGACTTCTTCAGGTATTGTTTGGTCCGTTATTGGTGGATCGAAGATTGGTGTTATTTCCCCTAATTTATCTCGAATTGTTAAAGTAAGAGCCAGTTCTGGATGGGTGGCTTTATGGTCCAGATTTACACCTGTATAAACAGAAATTTTGATTAAAATAAAAAATTGTTTACAATAGTTTTTATTTTTTAAGTCTAAATTTTATGCCATAGAATGTCTGTAACACTAGATATTTGGAAAATAAAATGTTTTCATCAAAATTCAATTAGTTAGTTAAAATTGTTGGCGCACAGCAACTAAGGCTATTCGCGCCGAATGTAGCCCATCTAAATGATTACACTACATATTAAAAAGACAATAAATAAATAAATAAAATCATTAAAAATACGCATACTCAGTAAAAGAAATCTTGCACGGACAAATACAAATAAATAATATAAAAAGACTGTTCGAAAATTGAACAGACGCAGGGTGATGGTAAGAGGCTGTAAAGGCGCCAATTACCATCGAATATCACAGGTTAGTAATAAAACACATTAAAATAAGGTGCAAGACATCACAAATAAAACATTAAGTTCGATTCTCTCAGGAAGAGTATCAGCCTGTCCATGAGTACTCTGTCGTCACTTAAATCTACTGACAGATCATAACACAGACCTAATCTCTCCCTGACATCCTTGAACTGTACACATTCAGTTAAAAAGTGTAACACACACAAATTTGTGTTGCACGTCTCACAGAGAGGGGAGTCTTCACCTCGAAGAAGGTGGAGAATGGAGGCATGTGATGGCGGTTTCATCCCTGTGGTTAATCCTGCAGGAAGAATCCCATGGTTTAACGTCTCCCTTAATCTGTCTCAACTTAACGTTCTGTGTGCTGCTCCACTGATGTTGCCACATGGCTAAAACAAGATGTTTCAAATGACTCTTTGCGTCATCTGGAAATATGAAACTCACATCAATCATAGGTCTGTGGGAGGCGGCTTTTGCAGCTGCATCTGCCGCTTCGTTGCCTTTAATACCAACATGTCTCGGTATCCAAAACAGCTCTACCCTCACATTCTGAGCAGTGGAGTAGCAATCAGATCTTTAGTACAAGAGGATGCACTGGATCTTGGATACTGATCAGTGCGCTCAGCGAGTCCGTCAAAATAACTTGGCTGACTTTGCTCTGACGAAACAAAACACAGGGCCTTAAAAATGGCGTACAGCTCAGCAGCGTCAAAATTCAGGTAGCCGTGGAAAGAAAACCACTTTAACATAAATACTAATTTTAAACAATCTTTTATTCTTGTATTTTTACTCTAAAATATACAGGGTAGGCAATTTCAGCACTTAAATAAAATCCCATGTTAAACTTCTATCGTAGTTTTTTAGGGTTTTGTAGGTATGACCAAAAAACCCTTATACCGTCATTTTGTCGTCTGTCTGTCTGTCTGTCTGTCTGTCTGTCTGTCTGTCTGTCTGTCTGTCTGTCTGTCTGTCTGTCTGTCTGTCTGTCTGTCTGTCTGTCTGTTCGGTAAAAATTGTAGCCAAACGGCTAAACCTAGAGAGTTGAAATTTGGCATGCTTATACAACTCTTTAACCCGCACATAGGAAAAATACCAAAACATCTAAAAAACATATCCCCCTAAAAATATAAACAAATATGTGCTCATCGAAAAAAAATATATTTTTTTTTAATTCTGAGTAGCGTATCAAATGAAAGCCCTTGGTACGTGGATTAACGATCAAATTTTTATTTTTGCAAAATAAATTATTTTGAAGCGATTTTTGCCAATATTGTGCAAAAAAAATTTTGTCCCACACCCTGTAGCCCAGATGGTTTAAACTAAAAATCTGAAAAAATTCTAAGTAATGTACATTGGTGTGAACCGGAATAGTTCAACAGGAATTTTTGATCAGATTATGTTTTTGGAAAAAAAAGCATTTTTTGTGTTTTTTGCTAATAATGTTGACAACTTATAGTTATATAATACGCTAAACAGTAACGTGTTTCTTGGTGCAGTGGCTAAGATACTAGCGTTCGGTCCAAGAATTCATAGTCGAACTCATGTTCGAGTCCTACGTGAGGAGACAATATTATTTTTTATTTTTTTTTTTTTTGCATTTTTATATTGTTTAAATTATTTTTTCAAAATTTTAATTATATTTTGGCAATTGTTGCATTTAATTTTTAATAGCCAGTGGAAATTGTTGAAATTATAATTTAATTATATATTTGAATGTACACGAAATCAAAGGGGAGGAGCTATGACTAAAAACAACCAATGGAAGCCATAGGCGCAATTTTCAAAATCTTAATAAACCTTGATATATAAAAAAAAAATACTGCACATCTTTAAAAAGTTAAATAATGGTAGTAGGCATTCGATTTAAAATTCATAAAAAAATATTTTGACATAAAATTTGTTTTGGCATCCCAAATAATCATCATTCACTTACTAAATACCTGCAAAACCCTGAAATGTGTGAAAATTCACACTTCACATCAATTTTTTAACTATAGTAAATGCTGTTCACTTTTGAAAGGACAAACCAGATCTAGTTATTTTGAATACTTTTATAGTGTTTTACTGACTTTAAATGTCAATTAAAAATATTCCTTACGCTGTAAAACCAACTTTGGTGGTGTTTCAAGCAAACACCCTGTATATTTTTACTGTTTTAATTTTAAGTTGAATTTTTCGCTGGTCAACATAATGTTTATTATTGAAAATATTTGTTCTATCAAATTCAATAATATTTAAAATATGTTGAAAAGATATTTGTTTATCCATAAAATATTTAAATTTCAACCCATTTATAACGGCAGATTATTTCATCATTTTGTTGCCATTCCTGAAGCTTTTTAATACTAATATAATATTTAATAAATCAAATTTCTTTAAATAATGCACCATAAACAACATTAGTTTTAGTAAATATTAATTGTTGAGTTAACGTGAAGTTTAGGATAAGGTAAACTTAAAGAGATTCTTTACTTCACAAATTATTTTATTTTCACTATACGTACATTTCGGCTACGAAGTAGCCATCTTCAGTAGTTGAATAAAACTTCAACTACTGAAGTTCATGAGTTTTATTCAACTACTGAAGATGGCTACTTCGTAGCCGAAATGTACGTATAGTGAAAATAAAATAATTTGTGAAGTAAAGAATCTCTTTAAGTTTACATTAGTTTTAGTGTTAGCCTCAGTTTTAGTTTTTGTCTTATACGTAATAAAATGAATACAAGTTCACACAATGATTTAATTTTAATAAATATCCAATAAAATGTGTTACGCACGAGATCCATTTAGCGTTGACAAAAGCTTTGTTCGTAGAGCTATTTCTAACAGTTTATTGTTGTCAGACGCAAGCGCAGATTTACTTTAGCGTACTTCTACGTATTCTGCGTTTGTATCTAACGATAATAAATCGTTAAATTGTATAAACTTACTCGTAACAATATAATTTAATCTTTTAAGGTTAAAACTAAAACTTCAGCTGAATATTGACTAAACCCACCATAAACGAATTCGCGAATACAACTATTATTTGACCATGTTCACTACCATAGATTACCTCAAAGCGTTCGACACTATTAACCATAAACTTCTCATTGCGAAATTAAAATATTTGGGTTTCGATAATTTGGCAATATTATTTTTTAGAAATTATTTCACCTCCAGAAGCCAACAGGTATTACTTAATAATTTAACTTCAGACAATTTAGCGATACAGTTTAGACGATATTTAAAGGAATCCCACAAGGTGCGATATTAGGACCGATTTTATATTATTTGTACACTTTTGATATCAACTCGATATGTACTCATAGTCAAATATATCAATACGCGAACGATACTCAATTATGTCTCTCGTTTTCACCAGAAAAATTTAATGAAGCATTATCTTTCTTTCAAAATGAAATTAATGCACTATGTAAATATTCTTCCGATCATGGCCCTACAATTAATGAGTCAAAATTACAGATCATGCTGTGTGGTAACAAAAACTTGAAAAGAAACTTAGTCCCGAATTTCAATATACATATCAATCACTCCAAGTTGCAACTAACGAATTCATGTAAAAATTTAGGTATTATACTAGACACAGAACTAAAATTCAAAGAATATATAAGTTTGTTAATGAAGCGTGCCTTTCTTGCACTAAAAAAAACTATTTATGTTTTCGTGCTGACAAAAAAACACAAACAAATACTGTGTGACAGTCTCGTCCTATTGGTCCTTAATTACTGTGACACGATTTACGGACTTTCCCTGTCGTATTTCGATTCGAGGCGAATTCAAAAAGTGCAAATTTACTGTTTACGTTTCATATTAGGACTAAATAAAAGGGAACCTACTTCCCAACACCTGAAGAAGTTAGGATGGTTAAACATGTCTGAAAGAAGACACTTGCATTACGCTTGTTTCATTCACAAAATCTTAAGTACAAACGAACCTATCTATTTAATCGACCAAATCATTAAAATATCACAAATTAACAGTAAAAATACTAGGAACTCTCACATGATAAATATTCCCAAACACCGGACAACCTTATTTAAAAAATCATTTTCGTACAATGCTGCCACAATATACAACTCCATTCCGAAAAATATTAAAAATCTTAAAATTTCCCAATTCTAAAAGCAACTCCGCCAGTAAATGGTCCCAATGTGAGCTCAATGGATCAATTCTTGTTCAATTTGACTGCATATTGCACTTAGTAAACAATACTATTATTTGTTAACATTAAAACATTGTATTAATGTTAACTAAATTGACTGATTGTTTTCTAAATTGTAAAATAGCATTAAGGTTAGGTGGTAGAGCCGTGTAAACTGAACCTTGCCAATAAAAAGATTTATTATTATTATTATCATTTACCTAGTAGCTTATTCCATCGATATTCTGCAGTGACTGACTGGTCACTTGGTATTGGTATAGCGCTTCGTAAATGCAATAAGAGGAAGCCAATCTTTTCTCTCTCTCCAAAAGAGTCCGTAGAATAGCATTCTATACGTAGATGAGTGTGAGAACTTCGCAATTTTCTTATGTCTTTCTTTTCTATTTCCCATACTAAATCTGTACAGAAGAATGGAGTATTTGTCGCTTCAGCAGGATCTGTAACCAAGAAATTAATTGTTTAAAAGTAAACTATGTTGAAGAATAAGTCACATTTTGGTAAAAAAAAATATATATATTGGGAAA
Source organism: Liopterus haemorrhoidalis (assembly GCA_963971575.1). NCBI lineage: Eukaryota > Metazoa > Arthropoda > Insecta > Coleoptera > Dytiscidae > Liopterus > Liopterus haemorrhoidalis. Next base: position 64,837,769 of record OZ020613.1, read on the forward strand.
ACGAATAAGAAAATCAGGTGGACCGAGGAATACAAAAGTAGTACTATCATTTTATACAGTTATTTACCAGTCAAACGCCTTCTTGGGCTACAATTTATCGCTGGTATAAAACATTTGAACGAAGAAATAATTCTGTTTAGCTGTTACCGAAAAGACATTATTGCTTTTAAGAAGATAATTGAAGAATACAACAAAACCACTTATGCGGAAATAGAGCATCAATTATTAACAGAATATTAGACGACCTGCATTTAAAAAAATGTCAATCGTTTGGTACACACCTCTAATTTCTAAAAAGCTGAGCGTGGAAGAATTTACCATGAAACTTCAAACACTTAAATAGTGGCGAAAAAATTTTCAATAATTGTGACTGGCGACGAAACTTCTGTTTCCTTTTTCGACGTACTTCCAAGCCATTCATGAATACAGTAATACCCCGTCACTCGACTGCCTTTTAGCTCGACGTTTTCGCCATTCGACGTAAATGTCGAGAGTGCGAGTCGACGCAATCATCACTATCCGACGCGTGATCGAGTACCGATCACGTGATACATATTTTGGTAAACAAAACAAAATAAACGCATGGCCAGCAGTTTGCGCCTAGATATCTGGACGAAAACAACTCAGAATTGTGCTGCTATAAACTTTTTGTTTTTTGCTAAAATAAGTGATTTATATTTATAATAATGGGTCCAAAGAAGGCTAGAGATGCAAGCATAGCTAAAAGGAAAACAGTAAGAATCACTATGGAACAGAACATGTATATATGATTCCCTTTATTTCTTATGGGGAAATTCGACTCGCCACTGGACGAAATCGCAATTTGACGCTTTTTTAGAACGAATTAACGTCGAGTAGCGGGGTATTACTGTATGAGAAAACTCCAACAACAACAACAACCAACAATCAGCTAACTATAAAAAAATAATGTGTGCAGTATTTTTTAGAAGTGCTTGGTAAAAGCAATTAAGTTTTTCACAACTAAATGGTACACTGATAAAGTTTACCTGAAGCAGTGGCGCACCCAGGGGGGGATCTGGGCCTCCCTCCAATAAAGAGGGGGAATTTTCAATCCTGGGAAGAGGAAAAAGTCACAAGGACTCAAGTCAGGCGAATAAGGAGGCTGAAGAACTACAGAAATGTTTTTACTGGCCAAAAACTCGTTTATTGAAATTGCAGATTTTTCTCATCCCCAATTCATTGGTCAAAATCTGATAAACGGTAGTTTGAGTGAAATTCAACTCTTTCTCGATCATTCTGACTGTCAACCGACGATCTGAACGCACAAAATCTCGGATTCTATCGACATTTTCATCGGTTCTTGAAGATGAAGGCCAACCGCTGCGTGATTCATCTTCAATCAACTCTATTCCTTCTGAAAATGCCTTAAACCACCAAAAAACCTGGGTCCTTGACAAAAAACTGGGCACTTGGGACAGTGCAATGGATTCTGACGACATTTTCATCGGTTCTTGAAGATGAAGGCCTTCCGCTGCGTGATTCATCTTCAATCAACTCTCTTCCTTCTGAAAATGCCTTAAACCACCAAAAAACCTGGGTCCTTGACAAAAAAACTGTCTCCGTAGGCCTGTTGAAGTTTTGCAAAAGTTCCGTTGCACTGTGTCCAAGTCTGCAGCAACACCATTGCTCGAAATGTCGCTCATTTTTAGAAAACACTAGAAAAAAACTGGTTCACGAAAAAAATCGCTACGGACAACAAAATTACTCTAGTTTGAACGCGCTAGAACTCGTACTGAAGGCGTACCTACTGCTCTAAGTTCCGCGTCCCAAATGTTGCCAGATCAAACGCTATGTTGCCAGTCCGGTTACTTAATTTACACACCTCGTATACTCAATAATTCTAGCATGAATTTTTGCTGGTTTCAGAAGTACATATACATTTTGATGTTCAAATATTTGTGGCAAAGTTTAAAGATTGTTTTATTTTAGAATGTTGCCTCACTCTGGACAAACTAGAAGTAAATAAGATTTTCTGAAAGTTTTAAAACTATTGAGTTGGTCACTGTTGAATTTGTACAAATATTTACCTGATACTATTTTCCTTCCATTTAGTGTTCCTTCCAAAGAGAGTAAATTTGCTGTTGGTTTAAAGCCCCTCCCCTCTCTAATGCTTAATACAATAACAAGGTAACGTCCACTCAATTGATTCATCGTTCAAAATAAAACAGAAAAAAATAGTAAAATGTCAATTATTTTGACAGAGATGTCATTCGGGAATTTGTTGTCAAAACAAGTGATATTTTGGCTATGTTTTGATTTAGAATTATAATTTTTTTAAAATAAACCAAATAAAATCAAATAAAATTTAGAATTCAAAAATATGGTTATAAACTTGATTAAATTTTTTCTAAAATTGATCCATGGTAACAAGATTTAATAATATCGATAGTTTATTCTTATGCTGTAATTATTTTAAACAACTTACTTGATCCATTCTTATGAATTCATTGAACATTTTTTACCAATCGTCAAAGTAATCGGAACCCTAGCCAAAGTAGATAACACTGGTCAACAAATTTAAACTTTTTTGCTGACTTATATCTGATACTTGTTTTTAACTAATTTTGGGGTACTGATTTCAAAAATGTTAACAGTTTCTGCCTATCACGTCAAAGTTTTGTTCTATCGTATTTTGACTTTTCTATCACCTTTTCACGTTCTGATATACAGGTAGAAATAGGAAATAATTTCATTCAGCTTTTTGGACAAGAAGCGTTTATTTTAACAAACACAACGTTTCGCCAACAACATTGTTGGCTTCTTCAGGTGCTATAACAATAACATCAAAATAGAAAACAATCTTATACAATCAATAAAGAAATTTACCTATGTTAGTTAAACGTAACTATAACAGACTGTACATCTTATGTTCTGATATACACCTACTTTAATTTCAACTTCGTTCTTGTTGTCCAATATATTTCGTAGGAACGCGTTACACGTAGATACTTGTTATAGTCCTTTTTACAAAGGCGGTTTTTCATTTTCATCTTGAAAAATTTCCTGTTAATCTTGGAGATGTTAGTGATGAACAGGGTGAACGTTTCCATCAGGATTTAAAAGAAATGGAGAGACGTTATCAAGGAAGGTGGAATACTCACATGATGGCTGACTACTGTTGGAGTATTGAAAGAGACTTATCGGGAATGGTGCACTCCAGAAGATCTTAGAAACGACCATTTAATCCTTAAATTATTTTGTATTTTTATTTTAACACTCCAATGAATTAAAATGTAATTAAAACTGTTCTCATTTTCTTTCTTTCACTATAAATAAAATTTTAAGAATATTTTCTAATTATTTAGTCCTTATTGTTCGCCAAATTTGTACCAATTACAGTATCGACGTCTAAAATTAAACGATAGAAGCATTATTTGGCCGAAAATATGTATTTGTTGTAGAGCAAAAATCGGATATGATACGCAAAAATTGATGTGATATTTGAGTTCAGCAGCACCAAATTAGTAAGAAACAAGTCTTAGATGTAAGTCAGCAAAAATCATAACTTCTTTCCATATCATCTACATAAAATTAATATGCGAAGCCCCTTTTGCATTTGTGAGAACAATGTAATTGGCGATCCCAATCATTTAATTATTTCCTGTCCACTTAACAACCGATCTAGAAACATTTTTCTACAAAAGTTTGTCAACATGAGCATTCAATTCCCTCTTAACGTTTCGACCTTACTGGCTACTCACAATCAAGATATTCTGGAATCTCTTTGGTCTTTTATAAAAAATTCTAATATAATGCCTGGCCAATAGTCTCAGCAACTTAGGCCAAATAATAAATTTAAAAAAAAAAAGTAATTGGCCTAGGCCAGGGGTCGGCAATCTGCGGCTCTTTTAGAAAATTTTGTGGCTTCTTGAAAATTGGCTGGTTTTTATTTTCATATAATTTATTTTTAAGTTTGCAATTTTCTGCCTGTACTATATAAGTTCTGTATTGTTCAGAATGTTTTACGGTGCAATTCACGCCCGGTAATTCCCCGAGTCACTGCATATTCCCTTTTAGAAGAAATAATTTTTTTCGAAAAAAAGTTATTATCTGTCTCATTTTGTAATACGGAAGTAACAGGAAAAGTTCATTTTTTATGTTGTATATTGACAATACATTTATAATATTATCATAGTATTGGTTCACACGGATACGCCAAAGTCTGTTTACACCACAACAGTCACCAAAGTAACCAGATCTAGTTTCGTATTACAAATTGAGACAGATTATATCTGTATTTGTAAATGATTTACGCGCAGAAACATTTTTACATTTTATTAATTTACAAAAACATAAGGACAATACCAACGTTATTAATGCAATTTTTTTTGCACACACTATTGTTAACATGTAAGAAGCTTTTGGAGAAAGATTTAAAGAGTTCATAAAATATAAAGCTACACTAGCTTTTTTGACAAAACCAATTGAAGCAGATATGCAGCAATTACATTTATCACCATTCTCATTGATTAATCAGGCACAATTTGAACTTCAATTATTGGATTTGAAATCCAAAGATTCATGGAATATAAAATTTAATTCTGAACTGGAAAGTTTAGAAATAGAAAAGTGCATTTTATCTTCCCAGCATAAGTGGACCGAAATTCACAATCTTCAAATTATAGGTAAAGTTGTTTTCGAAGCTTGGAAAGATCTTTCAAAATCGTTCAATCATTAAAAAAAATATGCTTTTGGACTATTGACAATTTTTGAATCCACATATTACTATGAGCAAGTCTTTTTACATATGAAATTAATAAAGAGTCAGTTAAGAAGTAATCGTACTGACCTAAAACTTGAGTGCTGCCTTAAGTTAAAGATTACTGAATATTCACCAAATATTGAAGTCTTATCTTACACTATATTATCTTATACTGGCAAGTGCAATAGGTATCAAAAACTAAATGTATAAGTAAATTTTTTGCCAATATGCATCTGCAATCGTATTTTATGTAAATATGTGAAGGTACCCAATCATGTTAATTGACTATTAACACAGTTACAGGTGAGAAACTAACGCGTTACATTTTGAATTATTCACCATACACATTTGAAAATTGTGTTCGATAACCAAAAGAGCAGGACCGTCTTGTTAATTTTCTCTGAAGTACACTAATTTATTCAAGGCTTTACACGACAAAAACTTCTGATGAGATATTGATTTATGTCGAAACTGTGGATTTACAGAACAAAAGTTCAGACCGCGATAAAATCAAACAAGAATACTGTCACAAATTTTTGTTCTCAAACTTTTTATTCAAATGACATTTCAATCTATTATGAATAAATTAAAATTCTTAATTATTTTTTGATTAAAATGAAGTTCACTTTAATTTATTTATTAGAAGAAGCGAGTTGATAAAAGGGTGTTTTAATATTGAAAAAATTAAGTTAACTTTAAAGTAGATAGGATCGTTACAGAACAAAAGGTTTACTCTCTTAAAACACTGTCAAATGAATTGTCTTTTGGCTTCTTTCACAAAAATCCTCCATATTGATTTACTATGTGTTAAAAAAAGATGTGAAATGTGTTTTGTAAGTAATTTGTATCTAATAAGCAATAACAAGTTATCGGTACATATTAAAAATGTCAAAAAACACAAATTTCGATGGCTTTTGAAAGAATAATACACGTGCTTACATTAATACAATGTTCCATTACTCGACGAAAGTAACCGCGGTTGAAGTTTCCCGTTCCGAAAGTGTACGACATTAACCTTTTCAGGAAAATTGTTAGGTTTCGGAACGCGGTTACTGAAAATTTTGGTTACTTTTTTGTAACCAAACTAACCGTACAAATATCGCGGTTAGTGTGGTTATTTCCTCCCACTACAAACTTCAGATCTAATGTAAACTACAAACGGCGGGAATTTCAAAACAATTACAATAAGGCGAGAGTTAAGTGGAGGGAATTAATCGTTTCTTTATAGTGCAAGTAGTAAATTATAATATTATTTTACTATAGTCTATAATTAAAACAGTAAGAATGAGTGTAAGTAACTGATTTTTAGTAATATTGATCGTTGTCGTGAAAAATAATATCGGGAAAAATCATATATGTTCTTATATAATGTGCCATTGTAAACAAGTACTAATAAAACAAATATTTTTATTAATAAGTTTGTAGGAGAATATCTATAACCTATAACGTCCATAAAATGACAGTTCAGTTGTCTGTTTTATCAACTGTGAAGTGTGACTACCGTTCCGTAACTAAAACTCGTTTTCAGGTAACCACTGGGTAACTACAACTTGCCACGACTTTACCGTAACCGCGACCGCGGTAGTTAGGTGTGCAGTTACGGAACATTGTATTAGAGACTGCAACCGTACTTACTTACTAGCCGTAGTTGGAGCTATCCAGTCAGTCAGATTAACACGGTGTTGCATAAAATTCAGTAACTTTCGAAATAATTATCAGACCAAAAATTCCTGTGGTACTTTTTCGGTTCAGATTAATGTGCATTACTCAGAACTTTTAAATTAACACCCACTAGGTTAAAAGGCGCGGGACAAGGGATTTTTTAGTACATTTTTGGTAAAAATCGTATTAAAATAAAGATATTTAAAAAAACTATTTACCCTTGCTTAATCTACGTCTTAAAATTTTTCATCAAATAACACACAATAATTTTTTTTTTTTTTAATATTCCAACGACAAAAAATTCGATATTTTTCGAAAAACTGATCTGTCAAATATTCCTATTAAACTATTCCGATTCCCATCAATATACATTATTGATTTTTTTGTTTTCGATTTTTAGATGAATCCCTCTAGCAAATATATTGGAGGACAAAAGTTTTTTCAAACTAAGAAATATATATATTTTTTTGAACCAACTGTTTTATTGCTTTTCAAAATATTCGCCTTTAAGATTTATACACTTTTGTGTGCGTTCAAACCAATTCTCGAAACATTTTTCCACTCTGAAGCTGGTATCTTAAAAACATGGTTTTCGAAGGCTTCAACATCTTCTTAAGTTGATGAAAATCGCTGTCCACACATTTTTTGTTTGACATTGGGGAACAAAAAAAAAGTCGTTAGGGGATAAATCAGGTGAATACGGGCAATGAGACAATAATTCGACGTTTTTCTCTTTCAAATAATCAATTGTTTGACGTGCTGTGTGGGAGCTTGCACTGTCATGATGAAGAATGATGCGACGTTTTTGGTTGTTTTTCCTGATTTTGTCAACGACTTCTGGCAAACAAATTGATGTATACCATTCAACATTAACTGTTCTCCGATATTCTAAAGAAATGGTTGCGACATGTCCAGTACAACTGAAAAAACAAACAATCATTTTCTTGGAAGTGCTTCGTGAACGAACAACTTTTGTGGGTTTTGGTTCATCTTGGAAGACTCAAACAATGTCTACACCTGTTTTGTCACCTGTAATAATGTTGTATACGGATTTTGCAGTGCTTAGGTTGAATTTTTTTAGCATGCCCTTACACCAATCAACACGGGCCTTTTTTTGAGCTTCGGTCAAATTATGCGGAATCCATCGGGAACAGATCTTTTTCACAGCTAAATGTTCATGCAAAATCGAATGTATTGCAGTCTGCGATATGCCAAAGGATGCCTCTATCTCACGGTAAGTCACATGCCGATCTTCTTCAATCATTTTACGCACAGCATCGATGTTTTCTTGAATCACAACCGATTTTGGTCGACCTTCACGAGATTCATCACTGACGGACGCACGACCACTACGTAATTCTGCAAATAAATTGTAAACAGTCTTTTCTGATGGTACTTCATTACCAAAAGTTGAACGAATCTATGCATTGTTGTTAAATTAAGCCTGTACTAAAATAATAAAAAATCATCCAACGAAACCCTTCACGAGTAATATCCATTTTTTCACAAACTTGTTTTTTTTTAACACTCCATGTCAACATACTACTCAGTTAATTTATAAACCGCCACTGATTTCACAATAACAAATATCATATTTTACGAATGTAGTAATGACACATTTCAATATTTCTATCTAGTGGGAGTTTGTAAAAACATAAAAGGTAACTCTCGTATACATAAAAAAATAGAAAGCTTTTCCAATTTTCAATAAATTCCAAACCTTCATTTCCCATAGACCCTAAAGCTCCCCTAAAAAATTAAAATCAGCAATCCCATTTACAGGTTAGGTAGGGGTTATGTCATGTGCTCATATGTCTGTCAAATATCACAAGATCAATAATTCATAAATGTGTTTAGTCGCGTCTCGCCGCATGCGGTGCGGCTATTAGAGCGGATCTCGCTTCGCTCTGACATACCTCTCGCCCTCCAACACCCCCTAGCAACCCTTCAACCGCTCTATCAATTAGTACACCGCAACCGCTCCGAGAAATTAGTTTATAGCTTTAGCTCGCCAAGATATATCTCTGTTCAACTGGAAAAATTCACTAATTGACAACCAAATATTTTTTTTTAGTGATTACGAACAAAATTGCTTGTGTTGTAGAAAAATAAAGAGAAGACAGATAGATCTCTCTCTGTTGTTCTTTTCTTCGATTTATAACAGGGGTCGGCAAGTAATTTTAAGTGGGGTCCGGGTACTATTGAAAATTTTTATCGAGGTCGAGAAAAAAAATAATACTTAGGCCCGGTCTTTCCACCTTCAGATAAAGTCCCAGGTAACTATCTGACAGATAAGGTTATTTGTAACTTCATCTGCTGAGTAAATGTCAATACCAGTCAGTGAATCCAATACGTCAGTCTCATTATCCGTTAGATAACTATCCGATAGATACATTTGTATAGAAAGAAGGGATGATATTTACTCAGCAGATGAAGTTACAAATAACCTTATCTGTCAGATAGTTACCTGGGACTTTATCTGAAGGTGGAAAGACCGGGCCTTACTAGTTTTAAATTTTTATTTTTATTCATTTAAGTAATTATATAAAACACAGTAGGTAGGTATTCTTAAAAATTAATGCGAGAAATTACACCTGCGGTTTTGAGCCAGTTTTTTATAGTTTGGTTCACTCGGGGAAAAGCTAATGCGAAGAGTGTCTTCAAGGTGGGAGTCCGTTAATAACATATGTGGAGCCAAACATATTAACCACATTGATAGCTAGTTTTTTGCAATTTTCATACTTTTCTGAAACATGTTTATCCCAAAATTCTTCAGTGGATGCAGTTTTGTACATTTGCAAGAAAATATCTTCTTGCAAGTCAATTATCTCCATTTGAAGTAAAGGCTTTGAAAGACTGAAAAACATCGCAGCCACGTTAGTCTATTCTGCCGCTACAGCAACTTCATAAGGCGATTTAAGGAATTGGGACAGCTTCCCTATCTCTGCAAAGTCTTGGAATCTTGCAGCAAATTCTTTCCCAAGATCTGATATAAACCTTAAAAATACTGCAATGTCTTCTTCAGAGTTCTTCTTTTTATATTTAAGAATTGTTGGGAAATGAATAAATTCTTGATTTGCAATATCTTTTTCAAAGATATCCAGCTTGCGACGGTCCAAGTTTCGACATTTCGCGGTCCGGATACGGACCACTGCTCTATAATATTATAATAAAATAGATGATAAAATAATACAACAGGTAGGAAAATTCAAATAAGTAGGTTATCTCGGAAGATGGAAAAATGGATGAAGAAATTATGGAAAGAGTAGATGCAGCAGTAAGAATGTTCAACGGCATCAAATCATCGTTCCTAACTAAAAAATCAGCTGTGGCCACCACAGGACCGACCGCCATCACAAAATACTTGTTTAATTTATGCTATTTTATCAAAAAATGTCTCAAATAAATGTTGTTAGTTATTTCTTTTATAGCAACTTTTGTTAGATACATTTTTTCGAAATATTTCTCTGTTGAAATATTCGCAAAAATCTTAAAACCGACACGAGTAAACTTCCATTTCTAGCTAACCGATTTTTACCAAAAGTTGATCAACACATGCTATTGATGTGAAAAGCTTAAATATGAAGTTTCATAAAAATTCTTTTAGCCGAATTTGCTCTGTACGTGTACACGGGCTGATAGACAGACCGACAGACAGACAGACATCATGTTAAACATAGTCAAAATGTTATGTAGGGATCTCAATTCGTGGAGATCCATCGAAATCTCGAAATGTCAAAATCGGTATGATCACAATACCCCCCTTATATATGTTGGCGGTCGGTAAAAATAAATACCAACCAACATCAAGGTAGAGTTCTTCAAAAAAGTGACAGTACCGATTTTGACATACGCCTCAGGATCCTGGATCACTACAGAGACGCACAGGTCCAAAATAAGAAACTCCGAAATTATATTTTTAAGGAAAATTCAAGGTAAAATAAAATTGGACATAATAAGAAATGAAGTATTTAGAGAAAAACTAGACATAAAACCAGTGGAGACTATAATAAAAGGACAGCTAAGATGGCTGGGACATACACAGAATGAGTAAAATAGTAAAAAGGGTTTTTGAAACAAGAACAGTGAAGAAAGTTAGACCAGGAAGACCGAGAAAAACCCTGAAACCAAGAAACAAAACAAGCTGCAACGAAGAGCGTAAAGTGGGAGGAGATAAGAAAATGTACAAAGGACAGAACACGATAGAAAGAAGTATGGAGAACAACACCAGAAAATAAGTAACTCGACTATAGCCTTACACCGCAAGGTAGAATGGCTTTAGGATTAAGTAAAGTAATATTCTAAACTGTCAATTAAGAGATTAAATGTATTTGAATCATATGGGAAAAACTATTAATCTCTGTCTTGAAATATAAACCATAGTTTTGGTTATTTAACTAGGAAGATTATACTATTTAATTTATGAATAACAACTGTCGTCTGGATGACCGGGGTGTGATATTTTACAGTTGGGTGAAGTAAGCTTTTCAGGGTAGTTTAGTTTAAAAAGTGATGTCGTTAATACAATGTTAACAGTAGTTCAGTTAAAACACTCAAGGAATTAATATTTCCAAGGCTACCTTTTAAGTTTTTACGAAAACTAAGAAAGGATTTTTTTTTGATCTAACTGTTTTATTGCTTTTCAAAATATTCGTCTTTAAGATTTATACAAATGCGTTCAAATCAATTCTCGAAACATTTTTTCCACTTTGAAGTTGTTATCTCAAAAACATGGTTTTCGAAGGCTTCAACAACTTTTTTTGTTTGACATTGGGGAACAAAAAGTCGTTAGGGGATTAATCAGATGAATACGGGCAATGAGACATTAATTCGATATTTTTCTCCTTTAAATAATCAATTATTTGACGTGCAGTGTGGGAGCTTGCATTTTCATGATGTAGAATGATGCGACGTTTTTGGTTGTTTTTTACCTGATTTTGTCGATGACTTCTGGCAAACAAATTGTGGTACACCATTCAGCATTAACTGTTCTACGATCCTCTAAAGGAATGGTTGCGATATGTCCAGTACATCCGAAGAAACAAACGATCTATTTTATCATTACTGAAAGAAATTACTTAATATCTTTGAAAATTTTGTAGAATTTTATTTTTAAAATATAACTTACAAAATTACTGGATAAAAATAAAATTCCCTCGTGGAATTTTAAGAAAGGCATTAACTTATTGATTTTAAGTTTAATATAAGCATTAGCGAAAGCGATAAGATGAACCGGTAGCTGATCCGACTGCCAGCTACACCGGAACCGGATATTATATTATTTTACATTAATATTTCTTCATTAGCACGTGTACCATTAATATTACTAGAAAGTGTCCGCCATCTTAATTTCATAAAAGCTCAGATAAGTACAAAAAGGAAGTTAGTTCTATCAAACCTTTGTCTTCTCTGAAAATTTATGTAAGATGGGGGTAAGACATTGGTGGATGACACCCAAATCAAATCTATAATGGTGGATCACTTCCACATATTGATTAAGGTCATTGAACTTACTCAATATGTGGACGTTGCATTTTATTTTTCTGATAATTTTATTTTATTCTATTACTTTTTAACTTAGCAGTTCATTTCTTCAGCAGCAAGCTGATTCTTACTTTTAGCATAGCTATTTGTACACCAAAGAACAACAATTAACCATTTTAATACCAACATAACCATAATAATTGAGTTCACTTTTAAAAGGAAAAACCAGATCTGGTTATTTTGGTTACTTTTATAGTGTATTACTGACTTTTAATGTCATTTAAAAATATTCCTTGCACTGTAAAACAGACTTCAGATTTATTGGTTATGATCATTATAACTATAGGCTATTCCAAACGTTTAGGCAGAACTAAATTTTGAAATCTAGTAATTTTTATCTATTAATTCGGACTTTTGTTGGTTTGTTTTTATCTATCCCCCTAAAAATATAAACAGATATGTGCTCATCGAAAAAAAAAAATATTGTTTTATAATTCTGTGTAGGGTATCAAATGAAAGCCCTTGGTACGTGGATTAACGATCAAATTTTTATTTTTGCAAAATAAATTATTTTGAAGCGATTTTTGCCAGAATTGTGCAAAAAAAAATTTGTCCCACACCTGTAGCCCAGATGGTTTAAACTAAAAATCTGAAAAAAATCTAAGTAATGTACATTGGTGTGAACCGGAATAGTACAACAGGAATTTTTGATTAGATTACGTTTTTGGAAAAAAAACGCATTTTTTGTGATTTTTGGCTAATAATGTACACAAGTTATAGCTTTGTAACACGCTACAATGGAACGTGTATGCTGGTGTAGTGGTTTTGACGACGCCGTTTCACCCAAGTAACTCGATCCGAAAGGGATCGAACCCTGCGAGAAGAGACAATATTATTTGGTTTTTTTTTTGTTAATTTTTATATTGTTTAAATTATTTTTTCAAAATTCTAGTTATATTTTGGCAAACGTTGCATTTAATTTTTAAAAGCGTTAATTTAATAACCAGTGGAAATTATTTAAATTATAATTTAATTCTGTTTCAATGTACACGAAATCAGAGGGGCGGAACTTATAACAACCAATAGAAGCCATAGGCGCAATTTTTCAAAATTCTTAATGAACCTTGCTATATATAAAAAAAATACTGCACATATTTAGAAACCTAAATAATGGTATTAGGCGTTCGAATTAAAATTAACAAAAAAAATATTTTAATATAAAATTAGTTTTGGCATCCCAAATAATCATCATTCACTTACTAAATACCTGCAAAACCCTGAAATGTGTGAAAATTCACACTTCACATCAATTTTTTAATACCAACATGATATACAATTTCAAAAGTGCAAAATATTGAAATCAAAATTTCCTCTTAGTTTGTTTTTACAAAAATGAACAGAATATACAATGAAACCTAACCAAAAATTGAAAAGCCAGATTTATAATATTAACATGTTTCCATAAAAGTCCATTTACAACACAACAATCACCTTTGGTTTAAGGGGAACTAGATTTTGAATTCTAGTAATTTTGACCGTTAAGGTGAGGCTTTTGAACATTTTGTTTAACAGAAGCCCACTTTAAACCTTAAAAGAAGAGCTCAAAACATCTTGCAAAATTGAAAACATTTGTAATAGTCTGTATTACAAAATGAAATATATAATATGAATATCTCAATTTTGATCATGTTTTAAATTTTATCTCCTCAAATGTACGTAGCAACCCTATAATAAAATCTGTTGATAACGATATCAACGCAATATTAGTACAAATATTGTGTTGATCAGTTAGTGCGTCACAAATTTAAATACAAGGTGTCTCAAAAGAAATTTTATATTTAGTGCATCGATTAAAAAAAAAGTAAGCCGTATATGGAAAAAATGTTTATTAATTATTAAAATACACTTTTTGGGGATTTATTTCTTAAAAATAATATCGTCTAAATGCAGACCCTCGCGTTCTCGGCACTTATTTAATCGAACAGTAAAATTACTTATGACGTCTCGGCAGGTGGACTCAGGGATGGCTGCCATTTCGTGACGGATATTTTCTTTCAAATGCGCCAGTGAAGTCGGTTTATTGGCGTAAACTTTAGATTTAAGATAACCCCATAGGAAAAAGTCCATAGGGGTTAAATCTGGACTGCGTGGAGGCCAATTTATGTCACCTCTCCGGGAGATCAATTTGCCTGAGAAATTTTCACGAACACGTGGCAGAGACATATTGGACGTGTGTGAAGTTGCTCCGTCCTGTTGGAACCATGTTCTTTGGTTATAGCCAGGAAAGTTTTGCAGTTCAGGTACCAAGAAGTTGTCTAACATCTCCACATAACGCTCTGAATTCACTGTAACTGCACGCCCCCTTTCGTCTTCAAAAAAGTAAGGGCCGATAATTCCTCGCGCCGACATCGCAGCCCATACGGTCACTTTAGGCGAATGTAGGGGTTTCTGATGTTTGCGTTTCGGATACGTTGCACTCCAGTAGCGGCAGTTCTGCTTATTTACGTGGCCATTAAGATGAAAATGAGCTTCATCCGAAAACAAAATGTTGGTAAACGTTGAAAATCGCTCAATCACCTGATTTACGAAATTAAGCCTCTGACTGGCATCTTGGGGCTTTAATTCTTGCACCAATTGAATTTTGTAGAGGTGCAGTTTTAGGTCTTTGTGCATAATGCGATGTAATGATGATCTATGCACATTTAAAGCACTTGCGCGCTTCCGAATTGAAAGGTTCGGGTCGTCACGAACAGACTGATTAACATTCTCCACGTTTTCTACCGTTCTTGATGACCTAGGTCGCCCGGATTTTGATTTATCCAGCGTTGTACCAGTCTCTTCAAACTTTTTAACCCAATGTCGAATGAGAGGAATGCTTGGCGCATCATTTAAGTGGCGAAAACCTCGAATACTGCAGAATTTTCTACACGCTACAGTCGCCGAATCACCGTTTTTGTAAAACTCTCGCACGCATAACGCGCGGTCTGCTCCCGAGAAACGCTCCATAGCGACTGAATTCCCAATAGCCAGGCTACCGATTGACATAACCCCCGCGCCCCTCGGATACGTTGCGTTCACGCAGTAAGCTAAATAAATATAAAATTTCTTTTGAGACACCTTGTAGTTAAACCATTGAACTGCATTAAGTACTCTTTGTACAAGACCTGAATACAGCCCTGCTTTAAAAGCTAAACATCCTTTTATGACTATAGTAATAAAGGTCTGTTATTCCTACATGTATATAATATTTAGAATTGTATGTAACATGCTGTTAGTTTAGTTCATAAGTACATTATTGTAATTGAGATATACATTACATAAGTTTATGAGGCTCCAGTGTAATGTAATGTAATACAACG
Organism: Liopterus haemorrhoidalis; assembly: GCA_963971575.1. Classification (NCBI taxonomy): domain Eukaryota; kingdom Metazoa; phylum Arthropoda; class Insecta; order Coleoptera; family Dytiscidae; genus Liopterus; species Liopterus haemorrhoidalis. Next base: position 64,852,997 of record OZ020613.1, read on the forward strand.
ATACACGGGTAATATTTTACTAACTGAATTACATGAAAAACCTGCACAAATTCTATGTAATATTATAATGGATAAAGAAGTGTATGAAAGAATAAGTATGAGCATTACTTGACAAGAATATTTTTACATAATTTACTTGTGGACAGGATTGTCTGGGATGTCACAAAATATTATCCTCGTTTCAGTCGAAGTTATATCAATGGATTATTGGAAATGGATATGGGGATGCATATACAATAAACATCACGGCATAGCAACGAATTATGCTAAAAAATATAAACGAGATAGACAAAAACAAAAATTTTATATGCTGCCTACTTTACATATTTAAATACAGTAAAACCTCGATATAACGGACTAATTGGGGGGACGGGGTGTCCGTTAAAGCCGAAAGTTCGTTATATAAAAATAGGTTTAAAATAAATCAAAAAACTTTTTTTTGAAAATATGTACACTGTATTTTGATATTAATAAAAAATACAAAACACAAACAAAATTCTATTTAATTGTCTTCGGACATTCGTCGTGAAGTGACGTTGCTGTTTGATATCGACACACTTGCTTTCGGTAATCCTGCTTTGATAAAGGTATCAAGTTTTGTTTGCACTTTTGAAGTTTGCTGCTTTTTTATAATCAACTCTCTAAAATTACGAAAATGCGTATAATATAGTTGAACTTCGTTATCTGACGAATAATCAATTAATGTTATTAGTTCGTCGAGATGCGATCTTACCACTGATAACTTCATTTTTGGCAATTTTATTTCTTCTTCTTCGCTATCTTCACTTCCATCCTCATTTTTTAGGTTCATAACTTCATCTGCTATTTCACTTTCAGACATGATATTTTACCCAGGGTCACCTTCATCTACTTCTAGACATTGTAAAACATCTTCCTCAGCTACTTCTTCTCTGGCATTATTATATATTGTCCTACAGAAATCAGGAACTTCTAACCCTTCTAAATCTATGTCTGCATCTTGGCCATCAAACAAATTCTTCCAACCATTTTTTAATGTTAATGTAAATTTAATGTTAACGTTTTTAATTTTTTTACATTTGACCGGATTTTTTGTCCGTTATATCCGAAGTCCGTTAAATAGAGGTCCGTTATATCGAGGTTTTACTGTATTGTTATGCGTGGGTTGTTTGATACCAAAATGCTACTTATTTTTCAACATAGTCGCTTTTTAGCTCGATACATTTTGCTCAACGATATTCCAACTTCTTTAAGCCTTCCAAAAAGTACGATTTATTTACCAAATTTGCTTACAGATAAAATTCCAAATAGCAAATAAAAAATATAACATAAACAAAATACATAATAAAAGAGATTTCTTGAACTATGCAAAATAGGCTTGTGTTTTAGCGATAATCTCGTTCGATGCGAATCTTTTTCAGCGAATCATTTCTTTATGTTTGGAAAGAGAAAAATCAGCTGTGGCCACCACAGGACCGACCGCCATCATAAAGTACTTGTATAAAAAACATTCTAGCAGCAGAGTGGAAATAACTTGGTCTAATATTTTCTAACAGAGATATTATTTATCATGACCATGGAAACGTTACATATAAGTATGAAAAAATTGAGATTTAGAAAAAATTCCGAAAAATTTTTCAAATTTTTTTCGTTTTTTCAAAAAATGTCTCAAATAAAAGTTGTTAGTTATTACTTTTATAGCAACTTTTGTTCAATAAATTTTTTCTAAATATTTTTCTGTTTTGAAATATTCGTAAAAATCTTAAAATCGACACGAGTAAATTCCCATTTTTAATCAACCAATTTTTACCAAAAGTTGATCAACTAGTGCCATTGATGGTAGAAGCTTAAATAGGAAGTTTCATAAAAATCCTTTTAGCCGAATTTGCTCTGCACATGTACACAGACAGACAGACGGACGGACGGACAGACGGACGGACAGACGCACGGACAGACAGACAGAACAACAGACACCATGCTAAAAATAGTCAAAACGTTATGTAGGGACCTCAATTCGTGGAGATCCATCAAAATCTCCAAATGTCAAAATCGCAAGACCATTTATGCGCAAGACCATTTATTAAAATAACCAGCGATACATTTTTACCAATATTTATTATAACGTAGTGCCTATGAGATTACTGAGCCAGAAATTAAGAACGACGTAAAATGCCTAGGGTAGGGATGGGGTCCGCAAAAAAAATGTTGTTCAAGAGGGGGTCCTCAGACTACATAAGTTTAAGAACCCCTGGTCTATACTTTTATATTTTATATTATACAATAATTCTATCGTAACTCTCGTACACTGAAGTAAATCTACAGCAAAAATGTATTAAATTTGTATTGTCCTATACATTCTTTTTTAATCGTATCGAAGTATTGGCGTAAGCAAGCACTAGTAAATTCAAATTTCCACTCTACTTTATCGTATTTCTCCAATAACGTACAGTGTTTACATTTTTAAACCAAACACTTTCAACAATAACTATAAACTTGGAACCACTTTAGCATTAAAGCACTTGAACTTGTCTCCACTAACTCTAGACTCTAGCCTCTAGACGGTATCTTTGCAGCATTTGCTCTAATGTTATTTTTGTTGCAGCTTGGTTGGGAGCGCTATGTCTCTGCGTCTCCTTTCTCTCAGCGCCAGTCATTGTCGCAATTTGTCGAAAGAAATCAACAAGACTTGCTGCTGTGTTCGGTGGACTCATCATGGCGCTAGGTTGTTTGTTCACCAGTTTCGCCTTACAGTTCCATCAGGTAAAATATTTATTATGAAATTCTAAACCAAATACAGGGACGGATTAAGTTATGGTTGGTTTATATACGGAATAAGAATATGGAATGGGAAATAAGAATAGTACACAAGAATTAAAAATATGAAACCGTTTATATCGGACATAACATTTCGTCGCTGCGCCTGCGTACTTGCGTTGGCCTGTGTTTAACGGTTGTCACTTGACAGGTTGTTGTGTTACCTTTAAAAAAATGTTGTATTCAGTAAAATGGATTCAGAAGATTTTGTAAATTTATTTGCTTGTGTTTCATACATTATATTGTTGTTTTCAACCTTCTTATCACAGCTGGAAAACATCTGTAGAACAAATTTTATTACGGCCGACATCTTGACCGTTGTACGCATGCTTCTCGTTTCTTATTCTTGGAATAAGAATAAAATGTTAAATGTTACCAACTTTTCTTGTGTTTAAGTTAAATTTCATTCCTACATAAACCGATATAAGGCGCAGCCATGTTTTAACATCTTGTGTACTATTCTTATTTCCTATTCCTTATTCTTGTTCCGTATATAAACCAACCATTAGTATGGGGCTTGTAGCATTTGGTTTAAAGGAGACGTAATTTAATAATAGACCATATTAGTGTGTCGTCACATACAAGTGCTGCCATCTGAGAGCTGAGTCCTTTGGAAGTTTAAAATACATGTGACATTACTTTTCTTACCTTAATTTTATGAATATTTTCAGACATATGTCAAAATTAAATTATTTTTTTACATATTTTAATGACAAAACAATAAATAAATGGGAAATTTGTATTAAGAATGACACAAAAAATCAAAATATAAAAAAATTACATTTTAAAATGATATTAACCTTAACCAAAAAATGTTTATTGTAAGTATGATTTACAAAGCTTAAACAAAACGGCCGAAAAGCACGATTTAAACGATGAAAGTAACTAGATTGCCAAATCTAGTTCCACCTAACCGTTTGGAACAGACTTTAATCTGTCTCAATTTGTAATACGAAACTAGATCTGGTTACTTTGGTGACTGTTGTGGTGTAAACAGATTTTGGCGTATCCGTGTGAACCAATACTATGACAATATTATAAATGTATTGTCAATATACAACATAAAAAATGATTTTTCACTGTTAGTTCGGTATTACAAAATGAGACAGATAATATATATTTCCAATGTACGACACTGAACATCTGTCAACTTGGACTAAAAACAATATTTTAACAGTGTAATAGGGATGACGTTCTAAACCAATCCGAAGCAAGGACAAACAGCTCCTATAAGCTGTTCACTTTTGTAAGAACAAACTAAGAGGGAATTTTGTTTTCAAAAGTTTGCACCTTGTAGCTGTATGTCATGTTGGTATTATAAAATGTCATAATGAAAAATGATATCTTAATTATAATGATCATAACCTTATCAACCTAAGGTCGGTTTTACAGCTTAATTTATATTTCCAAAATACAAGTTAACAAAAAAACAACATGCTAAATTCAAATAAAAGGAATCCAACCGCGAGGCAGCAGCACTGTATCCCATTTTGTGACGTAGTTACTAATATGGTCTATTTAACTTCAGCTTTTGCCAATTGCTCAATGTCAATTGTCGAGATGCAACTGCCATTACACATCTGTATTGCGGGTCAACTAAGTTTAAACTTTAAGGGGCAATATAATTTTTTTCTCTAAAACTAATTTTGTTTCTAATAAGTTTAAGAAATATTGAAAAATGTTCCTTATTACTTGATAACTGAAAACTATAACAAGTAAAAACTAAAAACAATTTTAAAACTTTGAGATAAGAGTTTTGTTAAGTTTAACAAGATATAAAAATAAACAGCAAGTTAGATTAAGATGTCAGAAAACTGCACATTGGGACTTAAATTGTATTACATAAAGTAAATGTACTGAAGTGATTTAATTTACAAAACTCTAAATAAACAATGACTTCACGGACATGTCACAGAGACTTAAATTTCATAAACTCGGGTTATTGTCTGCTTTCTAACAGGAATTTTAAAGTTGGTTTAAGTTATTTCAAGATCAAGATGATAATACATTAATCTTGGTATAGAATGGAACAAAAGAAGGAAAAGGATTGTATTATTTAACTATTCAAATATTGGGCCACATAAAAAATTAATGTGACGTGTAATATTTCACATATTTCAGGATTTTGTAGGTATTTAATAAGTGCAAGAAGCCAATATAATACTGAATGTCTAGGAATATTTGTTCTATAATCACTTCAAAATGATTTGATGCGATTAATAATTTTGGATAATCCTTTTTATTCGTTATTTGCGTACTACGAGCTTCCATTTAATTTTCTTAAACAAAATAAATAATATGCCAAAAATCCCTGCGTTTTTTTCTGCATTTGCTACGTATTAAAGTCTTCATTAGATTAATAAAAGAACATTAACATTGTGTTATTTGTTTTTTAAGTATGTCATTACTATAAATGATTTATTCCTCTTTGATACTTTATTGTCTGTGTTACACTTTTTAACAGAGTGTATACAGTTCGAGGATGTCAGGGAGAGGTTAGGCCTGTGCGTTGACCTGTCAGTTGCATTAGGTGACGACAGGGTACTCATGGACAGGCTGATACTCTTCCTGAGAGAATCGAACCTATTGTTTTATGTGTGAAGTCTTGCACCTTATTTTAATGTGTTTCTAGTTATTGACTGTGATATTCGATTGTAATTGGTCCCTTTACAGCCTCTTGCCACCACCCTGAGTCTGTTCATATTTTCGAACAGACTTTTTATATTATTTATTTGTGTTTGTCAGTGCAAGATTTCTTTTGTTGAGTACGCGTATTTTCAATGATTTTATTTATTTATTTATTGTCTAATTTATTGTTTTTAATACATAGTCTAGTCATTTAGATGGGCTGAGTTAGGCGCAAATAGCCTTTGTTCCTGTGCGCCAAAAATTTTAACTAACTAACTAACTCTTTGATACTTTAAAAACAAAAATCTAATGTAGACAATTCAAAAAATAGGTTAATTCACTGCGTTAATAGTTTAATAAAATAACTGAACACTCCTAAACACCTAACTGAACTGAAGTGTTGAGTGTAGTGTGGTGTGGTGTGTAACTTGGTTCGCAACTATTTAAAAAGAAAAATATTTTTTTTATGTTTAAATTTTAAAAAAATACACGCACTATCTTAGCTATAAATACAAAACATCCATAAGATTATTAGCCATAATTTAGCCATGAATTAAAAAAATAATTATGTTTGTCAAAAACACAAAAACTGCCATATTTTTCAAAAACACAATCTGATCAAAAATCCCTCTCGTACGTTTCCAGCTCAGATCAATGTACATTACCTACATTTTTTTCAGATATTTTGTTTAACCCTCTTTGGTAAAAGGGTGCGAGACAAGAACTTTTGCACATTTTTGGCTAAAATTGTGTTAAAATAAACAAATTTCAAAAAACTATCTATCGTTCATTAATCTGCGCCTTAAGAGATTTCTTTTGATACTACACAATAAATTTTAAGAAGATATTTTTTATACCGAAAATTTACATTTTTCGAAAAATTTATCTGATCAAAAATTCTTGTTGAACTATTCCGGTTCCCATCAATGTTCATTACGGAGATTTTTTTCAGATTTTTAGACCAACCAGTCTGGGAGATAGGGTGGAGGAAGTTTTTGGTCACATTTTTGACAAATGCAATAAAAAAAAATGATTTTTCAATCATAAAAATTTGTTTGTTGATCCACGCATTAAGAGGTTTTATTTGGTATGCCACCAAATTTAAAAATATTAAAATTTAAAAAAATATATATTTATTTTTTTATTAAATACATAGTTGTTTATATTTATCTTGGGATATGTTTTTTCTTAACTCTCAGTATTTTTCCTATATGTGAGCCAAAGAGTTGTATAAGCATGCCAAATTTCAACATTCAATGTTAAGTCGTTTGGTTAGAATTTCTACCGTACAGACAAACAGACACATGAGTGACGTTATAAGGGTTTTTTGGTGGTCATATCTACAAAACCTTAAAAATGAAAATTCCAGTTAGATCCGATTAAGATTAAACATTTGGAATAGCCTATATGTCTAACCATTTGGTACAATTTCTATCAGACACTCATGAGTGATATAAAAGGCTTTCTTCGCCATACCTACGAAATCCCTAAAAACGTATCTATTGTGCTTCATAACAGTTTTCAAAAAATCTACATTATGTTATCAAGAAATACAAATGATTTTTTAATGTTTAATGTTTTAAGCATTAAAAAAAGCTTTTTATTCCCTCTTTTATTAATATTTTCGTGTATAATAATCCCCAACAACATTATTCGTTTCCTTAAATACATCTAAATTTGAAAATGGTTCATAAATCCTATGCATTTATAATGAAAACAACTAAATGAATAACAGTATAATACCGTAATAAAAACTTTAGTCAAAGTCGTTACGTGTTTTCACTTGTTTGTCGCACATGCGCAGTTGGTAAATCGCAGAAAAGGGAACTGCGGTACTTAGACGAGAAATACGACCAAATGTATTCGGGATATTCAACAATATTTTATACAGAGCATGTATGAAAGCAAGCATAATGTGAAAATAAGGTATTCTTAAATTCACTGCCTGACTTATATAACAGCGATTTATATTGGAAACGACTTTTTACATTCTAATATATCTTTTTGAAGATACAAGGTGTCTCAAAAGAAATTTTATATTTATTTAGCTGACTGCGTGAACGCAACGTATCCGAGGGGCGCGGGGGTTATGTCAATCGGTAGCCTGGCTCTTGGGAATTCAGTCGCTATGGAGCGTTTCTCGGGAGCAGACCGCGCGTTATGCGTGCGAGAGTTTTACAAAAACGGTGATTCGGCGAGTGTAGCGCGTAGAAAATTCAGCAGTATTCGAGGTTTTCGCCACTTAAATGATGCGCCAAGCATTCCTCTCATTCGACATTGGGTTAAAAAGTTTGAAGAGACTGGTACAACGCTGGATAAATCAAAATCCGGGCGACCTAGGTCATCAAGAACGGTAGAAAACGTGGAGAATGTTAATCAGTCTGTTCGTGACGACCCGAACCTTTCAATTCGGAAGCGCGCAAGTGCTTTAAATGTGCATAGATCATCATTACATCGCATTATGCACAAAGACCTAAAGCTGCACCCCTACAAAATTCAATTGGTGCAAGAATTAAAGCCCCAAGATGTCAGTCAGAGGCAAATTTCTCAGGCAAATTGATCTCCCGGAGAGGTGACATAAATTGGCCTCCACGCAGTCCAGATTTAACCCCTATGGACTTTTTCCTATGGGGTTATCTTAAATCTAAAGTTTACGCCAATAAACCGACTTCACTGGCGCATTTGAAAGAAAATATCCGTCACGAAATGGCAGCCATCCCTGAGTCCACCTGCCGAGACGTCATAAGTAATTTTACTGTTCGATTAAATGAGTGCCGAGAACGCGAGGGTCTACATTTAGACGATATTATTTTTAAGAAATAAATCCCCAAAAAGTGTATTTTAATAATTAATAAACATTTTTTCTATATACGGCTTACTTTTTTTTTAATTATCCACTAAATATAAAATTTCTTTTGAGACACCTTGTATTTGCGGCACAGTTGGATTTTGGGTTGTGTTTTTAAGACTGTGTACAGTTTTACATGTAAGTCGTGACAGCCTGCGCGTGAAATGAGTAATAGGGATTCTAAGCGATGAATAATTACATGCTTTTTCAGGGATAAATTTATTTATTTATTTATTTATTTATTTAACCAGTAACTATACAGATTTGTACACTAGTGCACAAGTCCAGTTACATAGTACTGGGGAAAAAATACAATACAATTATAATAACAAAAAGATAGAAATAGTAATAATGAATAAAATAAAGAATAAAACAATATAACTAGTCTAATTTATTTTTATATTAACAAACTTTCTATAATTGTCGTAAAAGATATCTACATCTCTATCAGAGTCTTGCTTGTTTACTAGACTGAGCATTTTGTTCAGTGGTGACATAAATTCTGAAATTTTGAAAAAGTGTTCATTTTTAATTCTCAATCTTATGTCAGGGACTCGAATATTTAAATTTTGAAGAAGTTCTGGGGCATCTAGTTTATTATTAAATAATTTAAACGCGAAATTCAAAGTGTGGATGTCGCGTCTCCATTCTAATGTTTCTTGAAATTAAATGAAAATACTGAAATTTCTTGCTATTATTGAGAGCTAGGTTTTTTAATTGGTTTGCGTAAGAGATTCGAAAAGGATATGTTCCGGTTAATTTCAGGGTCATGTTTCTTACAAATCTCTTTTGTACCTTTTCTATTTGATTTTTGTGGGACATTGTTTTTGGGTTCCAGATTGTATTCCCGTACTCTAATTTAGGTCGAACTAGTGCACAGTACAGTAACCAAGTTGTAGATATCTCAAAACTACCACTGTTTCTTAGTATAAATCCTAAAGTTTTTAGGGCACTATTTACTATATTGTCTATGTGGTCATTAAAATTAAAATCGTGTCTAAATAGTACACCTAAGTCTTTCACTTTACTATCTCTAAGCAGCACTATATTGTCAATATGGTAATCGTGAGTTATTTTGTTTATGTTACTTGTAAAGGATATTACTTTGCATTTGTTGATGTTCATTTTAAGTTTATTTTTTTCGCACCAGTTCACTACACTATTTAAATCTTTTTGCAACAGCAGGCAGTCCTCCGACTTGTTGATTACACGAAACAGCTTAAGATCGTCTGTATAAAGAAGTGACTCACTGGTTCCTACTTCCAGAGGTAAATCGTTAATGAGTAGGAGGAACAGAAAGGGGCCCAGAATTGTTCCTTAGGGTACGCCAGATGTAGGGAAAAAGGAATTCGATTCCGTACCATTGACTCTAACTTTAGTTCTTCTCTGTGTTAGATAAGACTGGAAAAGAGTATTTCTGGGCTGCAACCAAAGGAACTCATTTTGTCGAGCAGGATTTTGTGACTTAATTTGTCAAAGACTTTAATGAAATCGGTATAAACACAGTCAACTTGAGATTTTGATCCTATTGATGTGGCTATGTAATGTGAGAAAGTCATAATATTTGTTTCAGTTGACTTCATTCTGATGAACCCATGTTGCTTCGGAGATATTTTGCTGCGAAAATGATGATATAGCTTCTCATGAAGCGTTCTTTCGTACACTTTGGCAAATGCAGATATAATAGTTATGGGGCGGTAATTCTCTACGGATTTTTTACTACCTGGTTTAAAAATAGGGGTCACTCTGGCGTATTTCCATGCTCTGGGAAAAACAGACGTGCGGATCGCCTTATTGAATAAATAATGCAATGGTTTCACTAGGGCATGTGCACAGGCTTTAATTATATATGCAGGAATCAGGTCTTCCCCTATAGAGGATCTTGGTTTTAGTGTGTTGATAGCTGACATAATTTCTTCCTCAGTTATTTCTTCGAAATTGTATTAATCCAGATTGTGGTCCTGACTGAAAGTGCGGTCGGTAAGGTGAGCATCATATAAAGTTTTGAAGTAAGTTGCGAAGGCTTCTGCCATTTGATTGGGTTGTGATAAATCTATTATCTTTATTTGGCAGGAAAACGTCTCTGCGTTATTACGTGGTACGAGGGTTACCTTTTATGTTTTTACAAACCACTAGATGGCAATATTGAAATATGTCATTACTATATTCGTAAAATTTGACAGTTATTGTGAAATCAGTGGCAGTTTATAAATTAACCGAGTAGTTTATTGACAGTAAGCGTTAAAAAAAAACGGATATGGAAATAAGTTTGATAACTAAATGTTTCTGTCAAGTATTACATAACACTCAGGAATTAATGATTGCACTGTATAACGATTTAAAAAATAACCGAATTATAAAATAAGTGTTGACCATATGTTTTTAAATCAAATTCTCCAATATATTATTTTATAATTTCACTGATTAAAACAATCCAAATCGGATAAAAAATTAATATTTTATCACAAACGCATTTACTAGCAGAATTTAATTTAAAATTGAATTTTATTTTTTGTTATTATTATTTCAAACACAGTTTCCATATTCATAATTTAAATATGGCTTGTATTTAACTAATAGACAGGGGTACCAACCGTAACAAGATAGTAATCTAGTTACATTTATATTCATACGGTATTGTAAGCCCCGTGTTAGCTTGTAGCAAAGATCACAGTGATCCAGCTAAAGACTGTTGTTTATATCATAAATGACCTTATGTTGGTACCACTGCGCCCCCTACAGAGTTAGCCATTAATGTTATGCAGATAACGTCTCGCTCTATCTGTGTGTGTGTGTGTGTGTGTGTTAGCCTGTCTGATGTGTTAGCTTTAGTAAGATTACTATCTTCATGTGTTAGGAGAATGAATTTATAAACCACGAAGCGAGATTACTTTAATATATGATTTATATATTGTTAAATATTATATAAAGTTAAAGTAAAAAACCTTTTGTTACAGCTCGGGCCAATACCCCTCCCCATTTTACCTAAAGTTTTGAATCAGCTCAGCTTGCAGTAATTTTTAACCTCGTTTATTACCAATTAAAACCAGTGGCGAAGGGAGACCTCCGCTAGACTTGCCCTCTCATAAAAAAAAATAAATAAATTTAAAAAAATACATAAAAAAAATTAAATTTTTTTAAAAAAATTTAAAAGAAGATTTAGGTAAATCTTCAAAAATACATCAAATTATGTCCTATACAAATTTTTGTCCAAGGCTTGGTTTACTAGTTACGAATTTTTTAAAATTTTAAAGTTAATTAACTTCCGTTTCCGATTTCGGATATTAATAAAAAACAATAAGGTTCTTCCCAATTATTAGGAGAATTTTTTAGTACCAGTTTTAAGTTAAACCGTTTTTGAGTTATGGTGTATACACACAGACACACACACATACGGACGGCACTTCGAAAATAGGTTTTTTGGATTCCCTGGACCATGAAACGTGGTCATCCGTCATACAATACTTGCCCCTTATATATTAAAGTCGGGCAAGTAAAAACAACGACACAAAAAATTTATTGTAGACAAATTGAGTCATTTAAAAATTAAAAATCAGCTGTGGCCACCACAGGACCGACCGCCATCATAAAGTACTTGTATAAAATACATTCTAGCAGCAGAGTAGAAATAACTTGGCCTAATATTTTCTAACAGAGATATTATTTATCATGACCATGGAAACGTTAAATATAAGTATGAAAAATTTCGAAAAATGTTACAAATTTTTTTCGAAATTTTTAGTTTTATCAAAAAACGTCTCAAATAAAAGTTATTATTTATTGCATTTATAGCAACTTATGTTAAATTTTTTTTTTCTAAATATTTTTCTGTTGCTAAATATTCGCAAAAATCTTAAAATCGACACGAGTAAACTCCCATTTCTAGTCAACAGATTTTTACCAAAAGTTGATCAACTCGTGTCATTGATGTCAAAAGCTTAAATATGTAGTTTCATAAAAATCCTTTTATCCGAATTTGCTCTGCACGTGTACACAGACAGACAGACGGACAAACGTACGGACGACAAACAGACCGACAGACATCATGCTAAAAATAGTCAAAACGTTATGTACGGACCTCAATTCGTGGAGATCCATCGAAATCTCGAAATGTCAAAATCGGTATGATCACAATACCTCCCTTATATATGTTGGCGGTCGGTAAAAACTTATTCACGACAAAAATTTGGATTTCTTCAGGTATCTACTTTTAATTTCATTAATTTCAGTGGCTAGTGATAAGAATATTATTTTCTTCTTGCATAAAGGTTTTTGTTTTTATTTTAATTAAAAAATCCCTCTTATTAAGAGATCATTGATGAAAACTAAGTTGGTCATAATTTTAGTCTAGCCCAGTGGTTCCCAAACTTTTTTGACCACGACCCGGTACGAGGTTTTAAAATTTTGCGCGACCCACCTTATGAAAAAACAACGTTTATTTACAAAACAAATTTTATTTTAAAGCAGTAGCTTTATAGTAATAAAGAGTAATAAATAGTAATAAAGAGTATAGTATAGTAATAAAGAATATAGTATAGTAATAAAGAGCACAAATACACACTATTCTAGTGATTAACTGACGTAAAAAAATAATATGTAAACGTGGTGCGAAAACGTTCCATGGTTAATCGAATTAACTGCTCTAATGGACGATTTTGTCGACGATAAAATGGACGTAGTGCGCGATACGTATTCCGCACAGAACCATTATTTTCGAAATAAAATTGCACTATTTGCAAGCGTTGTTCAGGCGTGAGTCTATTCATGATGAATTGCCAAACCAAACTGAGAATAAATCACTTGACAGCTGTTAAATCGGTCGCCATCTTGAACAGTAATGCCAACTTCAAGTTCTATACCTCTAAAAAAAACACCCGTTACAAAAAAAATCTTTTTTGTGTTTTTACAATTTTTCTCGTGACCCGGCAAAAATTTTCTGCGACCCGGCGCCGGGTCGCGACCCACACTTTGGGAAACGCTGGTCTAGCCCATGTTTCAAAGCCTTGCGTCATTATTGGAAGTAAGCATTGGTAAGAAGTTTTCAATTACTGGTATACAGATGATTGTAGTCCTAAAATTTTCTTAGTGAATAAAATCTCTGATTTCAGAATCGATTGTTGAGAACTTAATTTAGAAATATACAAGTCTCATTAGTTGAAATCTAAAACAGAATTATTTTACATTAAAGAGTTTCTTTTAATCCCAATCCCAAGTTGGCACATAAAACCTCTACGTGACTTCATTTTAAAACTGTTTTTGTTTTTGCATCTACACTAATCTGCCAGCATTAGTAAAAGTACATTTACTTTATAATTTATATTTTCTCCAAACATACTTTTTGCTCATTTAGACGAAAACAGAAATGCACTTCATTTTACGTTATTGACTTGAAAATAAACTATCCGCAATGGTATTTATTGGAAAAAGCTACAAACACGCTTAAGGTGTGGTATGGAGTACTAGTAAGGGAGATTGACCGGTTCTAGACCAACATAGCGTTTGATGTGGCAACATTTGTGACACGGGACTTGGAAGTGCGGCAGGTGAAGATATGGTACGCGTGTTCAGTACGAGTTTGAACACGCTAGAGTAATTTTGTTGTCCGTAGCAATTTTTTTCGTGTGTGGGGAGCTACGATATATAAATATGAAATGTCACGGTTGGCTGATTTATTTCATTTGTACTTACTCTGTACATCCCACACATTATGGGTTCCAAGACTTGCGAGCGGATCAAGTCTGGACCCCCCCTATGAGTCCGCTAGCTAGTTGCTATGATTCTTGGAAGGATTAAGGGTTGTTTCAATTAAACTCAACATTTTAGCTAATCTACTTTAATTACGATTAAGGTTTAAATATTTACACTAATTACAATAGACTTACAATTACGTCGATACAGCTAAATCCGAAAGAGACATTCACAAACACTAAACACACTTTACACCAAACACTAATTTAACCACTGGACACCACAGTCCTGACTGACATCCTCTAAAACCATTTATCTCTCACATGTCTTTAGCTGGGCACTACACTAACGTTCATATGGAATTACTTGTTACATTTTACTTGTCCGACCGAACACACTAAATGTCTCTAACCCATGACTCTTAAAAACCAACTCCCAAAACATGGTCTTAACCATACGACGGCTTAAGCTGAACTCCCTTTGTTAACATCTTAACGTTATGATGGTTTAACATCAACTCCCTTTTAAAACATGACTTCCCCCGAAAATGCTTACTTCGCCCAACTGTTAAATGTCATTTAACACCTCTTGATTGTCGGTCTTGTACTATCTTAAAATTCATAATTTATTGGTGATAACTCAGATAAATATCCCATTAGAAAATAGCCGAATCATCAAATTTATCTCAGACAGAATTTAATTATTATTTATGTGCTTATGGTTGACGTATATTTATTTAACACAATAATTTACGATTCACTTTTTATGTTCCATTGACAAAGTGTCAAGTTGCAATAATAAACAATCTCCCGTTATCTTAAATGCCCTTTCTAAAAAATAGATTATTTTTGTATCGTTTAACAGATTAAATATTTTACATTAAATGATTATAATGAATTTATTTATGAAATATTATTTATGAAATAATACCAAAATTACCTCCCTTACACGTGAAACATTTTTTTCTAGTGCGTTCTAAAAATAAGTGACATTCATTTCGATGAATTTCAAGAACCGATGCAAATGTCGACAGAATCCGGGATCTTGTGCGTTCAGTTCGTCGGTTGACAGTGATCGGGGAAGAGTTCAATTTGACTCACACTACCGTTAATCATATTTTGACCAATGAATTGGGGATGAGAAAAATCATTGAAAACGATACCCATTTTCTGGAACGTGTCATTACTGGTGACGAGACTTGGGTGTTCGATTACGACCCGAAAGCCAAGCGCCAAAGCATGGAATGGCACACTTCAAGCTCTCCAAGGCCCAAAACAGCAAGAATGAACAAGTCGAAAATCAGATGTATACTGATTTGTTTTTTTGATAGCCAGGAAATCGTCCAGAAAGAGTTTGTGCTTCAAGGCCAAACGGTCAATCAACACTTTTACCGAGAGGTTCTTGAAAAACTTCGAAAAAGGGTCATGCGTGTAAGACCAAACATTAAGAACAACTGGGTGTTGCATCACGAAAATGCGCCTTGTCACACAGCAATAAACGAGTTTTTGGCCAGTAAAAACGTTCCTCCTTATTCGCCTGACTTGAATCCTTGTGACTTTTTCCTCTTCCCAAGATCACCTCAAGGGACGTCATTTTGGGACACTCGAAAACATTTAAACGTCCGTAACCGACCAGCTGAAAACTAATCCAGTATCCCAGTTTCAGCACAGCTATGAGGATTGAAAGAACCGTCTCTAGCGCTGTGCTTATGTAAATTTTTTATTTTAATTAAATTATTTTTTCAAAATTCTAGTTATATTTGGGTAAATGTTGAATTTAATTTTAAAAAGCGTAAATTTAATAACCAGAGGTAATACAGGTGGCGTTATGACTTAAAACAACCAATGAAAGCCATAGGCGCAATTTTCAAAATCTTAATGAACCTTACTATATAAAAAAAATCAGCTGTGGCCACCACAGGACCGACCGCCATAATAAAATACTTGTATAAAATACATTCTAGCAGCAGAGTAGAATTAACTTGGCCTAATATTTTCTAACAGAGATATTATTTATCACGACCATGGAAACGTAACATATAAGTATGAAAAAATTGAGACTTTAAAGAGAAATTTTTCGTTTTATCAAAAACCGTCACAAATAAAAGTTATTAGTTATTGCAATTATAGCAATTTTTGTTAAACAAATTTTTTCGAAATATTTTTCTGTTGCTAAATATTCGAAAAAATTGACACGAGTAAACTCCCATTTCTAGTCAACCGATTTTACCAAAAGTTGATCAACTCGTGCCATTGATGTCGAAAGCTTAAATATGCAGTTTCATAAAAATCCTTTCAGCCGAATTTGCTCTGCACGTGTACACAGATAGACAGACGGACGGACGGACAGACGGACAGACAGACCGACAGACATCATGCTAAAAATAGTCAAACCGTTATGTAGGGACCTCAATTCGTGGAGATCCATCGAAATCTCGAAACGTCAAAATTGGTATGATCGCAATACCTCCCTTATATATGTTGGCGGTCGGTAAAAATACTACACATATTTAGAAACCTAAATAATGGTATTAGGCATTCGAATTAAAATTAACAAAAAAAATATTTTAACATAAAATTTGTTTTGGCATCCCAAATAATCATCATTCACTTACTAAATACCTGCGAAACCCTGAAATGTGTGAAAATTCACACTCCACATCAATTTTTTGTTGTTAGCAACCAAACGTTCTCTACTTTCTGGACGACCCCCGTCCAAAAAAACAGTTCTTAACCATGATTACCGAATAATAAGTGCTGTTAGAAAAAGCGTTAAATTACCTTAATTCATTATTAGCCTATTCTTAGATGAAATAAAGGTCATTGAGAATCCGATATTGTTGGAGATAAAAGAGTGCCGTTTGGTTGGTGAGAAGCGAAGCCGTTTGGGACTAATAGTGCGTGTTGTAGTCACGCGTAGCGTTAATGGCTCTAGTGATCTATCGTCCGTCTCCCCAAGGATACGCGCATCACACTTTATATTGGGTATTAAAATATCAAACAGCTTTCACGTCTCTAACATACAAGATAAAACGAGAAACGAACGAGAACTAACAAAGAATATGTATCCAGAACACACGTGGAATGTACAATTATAATAGCGATTTTTATTAAGTAATGGTGCTCGTCATTTGTTTAGCCATAACCAGTGTAATAGAAGCTTTCAAGTAAACACAATAACACTTTGCCAGAAATTAAAAATATAAGAGCAGGAGTCTCATAGGGATCAGTTTTAAGCACCGTTCTATTCAACATACAAGGGGCGTTTTCGGCCAAACTCAATTTATTTCTCAACATAGTCTCCTTTTAGAACTATACACTTCGTCCGATTCTCCAATTTTTCGATGCCCTCCGAATAATACGATTTCTTGAAGCCCTCAAAATAGGCCTCTATTTCAGAGATGACCTCCTCATTCGATCCAAATCTCTTACCACAGAGCCATTTCTTTAAGTATGGATATAAATAATGGTCGCAGGGGTAAAATCTGGCGAATATGGTGGATGAGGAAACAATTCGTAAAGCAATTCAATTTTGCCATTGCGACTGCGCACTTGTGGATTGGTGCGTTGTCCTGGTGGAACAACACTTTTTTCTTCGCCAAATACGGCCGCTTTCACTTCAAATCGGTCCAACGATTGTCGATAATTTTCCAAACTTTATAGCTAGTGAGTTGTTTTAATAAGATAGACATATAAACACACATTGGCTGTCTCAGTCTGCATCGTACAGAACGTTTACATTGTATGCCTTTACATAACCTAACAAAATGTCATCGCATTACAATAAATCTCGTCCGAAATTAAAAAACGAACAGTAAATCAATTTAGGTAATTAGGTTACGTTTAGTTATTAAAAATTAACAGAATTAAGAAAACGATAATAGATAATAAACATTTTACGAGTCGTGGTTGGTTCAAAGACATATTTTAAAGTCGCACTATTCGTAACGCACTAATTTCCACAGCTGTAAACGCTGCCTTGAACGTTAAAACTATCTACTTAACTTATCCACAACGCACAATGAACAATCAACTAATTTAAAGAGCTCTGAATGCAGCTTTATTCGCTATTTTTTTAAATTTTCATTCGTTTTTTAAAATTTATGTTTTATAACGATCTTTTGAGATATTTTGTTTAATTATTTAATGTAATAACCGAGTGGTTATGAAAAAAAAGCATATTATTATTATTTTTTAAATGGTATAGATATTTTCTTTTTTTTTTTTTTTAGTCTTACTTAGGTCAAGACTGTAATTGTTGAAAAGGTGAGAACCTACATGAATATCCCACCTAGAGACCTTAAAAACTCAACTACGCCACTGGTCACCACTTTTCTTGTTAACTTTTCTTTAATTTTCCGTAATACATACCGGGTGCTATGGAAAAAAAGTTTAAGGGTTCAAGTTCAAGGTATGGCAATGAACTTATGAAAAACCAATTACTTAAATTAGTCCGAAATTTAATGTCTTTTTTTCTGCATAATAAATTACGTTTGCGGTTGGTAACCTTGGCTAACATTAATTTAAAAAAATATATATTGCAGCATTCTACAAAAGTAAAACTTATCGCTATGTTTTAAAGGTGAAAATTAACAATAAACTTAAGATCCTAAACTCATTGCTGAAGAAATAAAACCGCGCAAATGGAATTGATTGAGCACATGAATTTTTTCTAAAATTACGTAAGAAAGAATTACAAACAAATAAAACATCGACGGTATAACATAGTTAAACATAATTTTCTCATTCCAATCTTGTTACAAAATATACTATTCTATGTTAAATGCCAATGGCACATATTTCGTGTTACACCCTGTATATGGTTGTAAATTTAAGAAACACTGGTTTAAACAATTCAACAGTAATCAAGCATTCTTTCTTGTCAAATTGTGTAAACTTTCTCTTTCTTTAAAACTTTAAACTTTTTCTGAATATATTTTAAATAGTCATTCATCAAAAAACTTTTAATCCTAAACTAGATTCAGGTCATTAGTTATTTGAGATAACATAAAGATTTTCTGTTACAGACAGTGTTAAGTTACGGGCTCGTTATGGGAGCAGGTGCCGGCCTCGTCAGAGAGACTAGTGGACTGATCTTGGGGCATTACTTCAAGAAGAGAAGAGAGTTTGTGGAGATGGTCGTCCAAGCCGGCGCTGGCGTCGGTGTCGCCCTCTTCTCAGTACTCTACAAGGAAGCCGTGGGGTCGGTAGGATTTCCTTTAATATTTTATCCATTATAGGCAAATGATAAGAGAGACTCTATCTGGCGGAATTATGTTGAACTAACCAAATAGACAAGCCAACATTATTGAGAACTGACAATAACTGAAGTGACGCCTAGCGGAATATTTTGGAATTTAATACATCATTTTCATGGTAGTGTCAAAGGCGCGACAGGGGTGAGAGGCGTGGTGTTATATTTACAAGTTCGAATTTCATGGTGGGGTTGGAGGCGTGATAAGTGCGCGTTTTCGGTTTTGACAACATTTGTATCTAACCCAAATCTAACCTAAAAGTTTATACAAGTATTTGAAGTATACGGGTATTCAATTTCATTAAATATGTCGTCAAATCGAAGGAGACGTCTAGCTCTTTTTTATGCATATTTAGACTTGCGATATGAAGAAAAGCGATACCCACCTTCGTTTTCCCATATATACATAACAGAATGCAACAGGGAGATTATTTTAACTTGTTGCAAGAAATGAGACTCAAAAAACACAGATAGTTACATCAATTACTAGAAAAGAATTTAATACACAATCTTTTGTACTTGACATCACAGTTTAGAATGAAGATTCTGTTGGCCCCTGTTTGGGGGTGTATTATTAGTATACCCACTGCATGACATTTCTACAGACCAGATATTTGAAACCGAATCCATAATAATAAACTTAATGACTGCCGACAACATTGTAAAAGTCGCTATTTCGCTACATCAATTTACGTTTTTTACATTTTTTTTAGGAAATTAATATAAATGTCTCGCTAAAGATCTCACCATTCCGAAAAAATATATCTGTTTCTGTAGTTTCGACGGTGCGGCCAGCGCTAGAGTTGAAATTTCTGAACTTGCGACACCGCGCTTGTAACACCGCGCCTACGACACCATGGTACGGGTTTTTTCAAAATAGATCGATCCTATTGGTTGAATTTCTTGTTCCACGCTTCCAACACCAGAATGAAAATGATACATTACGGAATAGGATTTTGTTGGATGTGGCTCATTTAATTGCATTGTTTGTAAGTGTTAAAGTGAAGAAAACTTTAATAAAATGTCTTTAAAATCGCAACAGAAAATTAACTGCAATGTGAATTGTTGTGTATCAAATGGCAAATGTCAAAAATATCCTATTCCAATCGCCATTTTGTAAGCGACAACAGCGCCTCTATAGGTAATGTTTATTCTCAATACGGGCCAGTACTGTTGAAGCACATACTCCCCGGCATTGAAAGTAGTGGGCCAGTACCCCGGTGTCCCGGTATCAATTGCCGGCCCAGCAGCGGTAAAGTGCAAACTAATCGCATTAAATGCTGGTAAAGTACTACGTATAGGAGGAGTGCGATATACAAACGTGAAGTATATTATTAATACTGGCGTTGCACAAACTTTTGGTGCCAGCAATTTACCAACAGAAAAAGCAGTTTGCCGGCATTCGGCCGATGGTTGAATGTCTGCTGGGAAGTGTGATATTTATTAAGAAAACACAAATCAAGACAAAAATATTAATAAATCCTTTCTAAATGTCAGATTACAACGTACTGTCCATATATCAAAGAGTTGTTATTGTCTATTTGGTTAGTTTCAATTTTGCCATTTTGGCGCTGCAATCTTAAAAGGGGTTACCTATAATACGAGGGCTACCTTTTAAGTTTTTACAAAAACTAAGAAAGAAAAAAAATTTTTTGGAACAAACTCTGATATTGCTTTTCAAAATATTCGTCTTTAAGATTTATATAATTTTGCATGCGTTAAAACCAATTCTCGAAGCATTTTTTCCACTCTGAAGTTGGTACCTTAATAACATGGTTTTCGAAAGCTTCAACATCTTCTTGAGGTGATGAAATTGCTGTCCACGCATTTTTTGTTTGACTTTGGGGAAATAAAAGTCGTTAGGGGATAAATCAGGTGAATACGGGCAATAAGATATTAATTCGATGTCTTTCTCCTTCAAATAATCAATTGTTTGACGTGCTGTGTGTGACGTGGGTTTGCATTGTCATGATGAAGAATGATGCGACGTTTTTGGTTGTTTTTCCTGATTTTGTCGATAACTTCTAGCAAATATATTATTGTATACCATTCAGCATTAACTGTTCGCCGATTCTCTAAAGGAATGGTTGCGACATGTCCAGTACAACCGAAAAAACAAGAGATCATTTTCTTGGAAGTTTTTCATGAACGAGCAACTTTTGTGGGTTTCGATTCATCTAGGTTAAATTTTTTTAGCATTTCCTTACACCAACCAACACAAGCCATTTTTGGATCTTCGGTCGAATTATGCGGAATCCATCGGGAACAGATCTTTTTCACAGCTAAATGTTCATGCAAAATCGAATGTATTGCAGTCTGCGATATGACAAAGAAGGCTTCTATCTCACGGTAAGTCACATGCCGATCTTCTTCAATCATTTTGCGCACAGCATCGATGTTGTTTTGAATCACAACCGATTTTGGTCAATCTTCACGAGATTCCAAATGATGCCTTTTGGCACATTGCAGACTGCAATACATTCGATTTTGAATGAACATTTAGCTGTAAAAAAGATCTGTTCCCGATGGATTCATGGAAGCTTAAAAAAAGCTCGTGTTGATTGGTGTAAGGGAATGCTAAAAAAATTCAACCTAGGCACTGCAAAATCCGTATACAACATCGTTCCAGGTGACGAAACTTGGATTTATTCATATGAACCGGAAACTAAGCAATCCACTGTTCCCAATCCACTGTTTGGGTCTTTCAAGATGATCCGAACCACACAAAAGTTGTTCGTTCACGAAGCACTTCCAAGAAAATGAACACTTAACAATGCAAGCTCCCACACTTCAAACAATTGATTATTTGAAGGAGAAAAACATCGAATTAATGTCTCATTGCCCGTATTCACCTGATTTATCCCCTAACGACTTTTTTGTTCCCCAGTGTCAAACAAAAAATGCGTGGACAGCGATTTTCATCATTTCAAGAAGCTGTTGAAGCCTTCGAAAACCATATTTTTCAGATACCAACTTCAGAGTGGAAAAATTTTTTCGAGAATTAGTTTGAACGCATGCAAAAGTGTATAAAGCTTAAAGGCGAATGTTTTGAAAAGCAATAAAACAGTTTGTTCCAAAACAATTATTTTCTAAAAATTTAAAAGGTAGCCCTCGTATTGGTACTATATTTTTATGCTGGATTGCATGTACCTGTCTTTTAATCAGGGTTGCCATACATGCATACGTATTTTCGTGCATAAAAAAAATGTCCCACACCCTGTAGCCCAGATGGTTTAAAATAAAAATCTGAAAAAATTCTAAGTAATGTACATTTGTGTGAACCGGAATGTAATGAACTGTCTTTTTAGATCATCATAAATAAAATCGATGGGTTTTTACTACTTCTTTATTTTACACTAAGTCTTTGTTACATCCAACATCAATGCAGTCTTACTTACTACTTCCTACTTATTACTTATTACTTATATCTAATGTCTTAATTACAAAATACAATTAATATATGTTATTGCAATATGTAAACAATTAATATACGCAATATTCTAACTCAGCTAAATATTAGCAAAGGTAGCGTATTACGCATAACCTACATTTATACATTACAATTAGCAATACATTACAGGAATAGTACAACAGGAATTTTTGATCAGATTATGTTTTCGGAAAATAACGCATTTTTTGTGTTTTTTACTTGACTACGTAAAATATTTAATAACTTATCTAACACACTGAACCAGTATGCTTTGATAGTGTAATGGCTAGCATGCTCGCGTTCTAATTAGCAAACTAAAGTTCGCTCCGCGCTCCAAGCAATTTTATTTTTTCTGTTTTTTTTTTTGTTTTTTTATTTTGTTTAAATTATTTTTTCAAAATTCTTCAAAGTTATATTTGGGCAATTGTTGCATTTAATTTTTAAAAGCTTAAATTTAATAACCAGTGGAAATTGTTGAATTTGAATAGACGAAATCAGAGGGGCGGGGGTTATGACTTAAAACAACCAATAGAATCCATAGGCGCAATTTTCAAAATCTTAATGAATCTTGCTATATATATATATATATATATATATATATATATATATATATATATATATATATATATATATATATATATATATATATATAAAAATACTGCGCATATTTAGAGACTTAAATAATGGTATTAGGCATTCGAATTAAAATTAACAAAAAAATATTTTAACATAAAATTTGTTTTGGCATCCCAAATAGTCATCATTCACTTACTAAATACCTGCGAAACCCTGAAATGTGTGAAAATTCACACTTCACATCAATTTTTTCTACATAATATTTTCAGATTGCTATTCTTCGACGTACAAATAATAAATTTCATTATTTAATATTATTCTACAAATTTATTGTGCAAAAATTTAGTTTACCTCCCGGCTTTTTAAAATTATTATCTATGATTGTTGTTGAACGTGATATTGTTCACAGAATGGTTTGATTTGTCCAGCAAGCTGGGCTGGCGACTGGGTCTTCAAGCTGTAACTGGTCTTCTTGCACTGGGATTCTTTCTCGGCATCGTCTACCGATCTGCCAACCTTTATCATCCACAGAGAAGAGCCATCACACATCTCAAAAATCAACGAAAGAAGGTAATGTTGTTTTTTTGATTAATGGACTTTAATCTTTTGCACTTAGCTTAGGCAAAATTTATAACAAGAGATAATAAGAGCACGTGACCGGTTTTTGATAACGCAAATATTTGGCACAACGACTAAACAGCTGCAAGTGATTATTGAATAAACGCGTGACCGGAAAAATAATTGCAAATAATCCAAACAATCATATACAAGCAAATCAATAAACAGTTGACAATTTATTTTGAAGAGAATGCAGTATTTGTACTCTTTTGTTCCGCCTTTGTAAAAAGCGACGAAAAAACATGAAACATTTTTTACCTACGTCCGGTCAAATTTTAGAATACAGTATTACCTCTTATGGGAAATGAGAGTGGTGTTGTCAAAGGTTATAAAATTGTCAAATGAGTCACTCATTTCCAGAACTTGATAAATCTATAAAAATAAAAAATTGTGTTGGTGGCGTTATTTTGTAGAGAACATTGAAACTCACATTTTCAGCCTTCAAAATAACTCCAAAAGCCGTTTTCTATCTAAAATAATGATGTGAAGTGTGAATTTTCACACATTTCAGAGTCTTGCAAGTACATTCTGTCAGGAAAGTAACGGGAATTGTTAAATAAAGCACACAATTTTCATTTAATCATCAAAATTTAATTTGTCGCCTTCAAAGTAGGCCCCATTTGATGCAACACATTTTCCAGCATTTTTTCCAGTTTTCGAAACACCTTATATAGGCACTTTCCAGTATATCCTTCAGCTCATTCTACGAATTTTCTTTTATGGCCTCGATCGACTCAAAACGGGTTCCAAGTAGCGGCAATTTTAATTTAGGAAATAAAAAGAAGTCACACGGGGCCAAATCTGGTGAATACGGTGGTTGCTGGTATTTGTCCCGTTTTTGGCCTTAAATTTATTCACAGTTGCTGCTCTATGCGATGGTGCATTATCATCATGTAAAATCCACGAATTGTTCTTCCACATTTTTGTCGTTTTTGACGAATTTTCTCAGGCAAACGTTTCAATACGGCCAAATAATATTCTTTATTGACCGTCTGCCCTGTCGGGCCGTCCGGAACGTGGTTTGTCTTCGACAATCTCTCGACCGTTTTTGAACGCTTTGTACCACTCGTACGCCCGTGTTTTTGATAAAGCTAATTCATCATAACACTTTTCCAACATTTTTAACGAGTCGGCATATGTAATACAATCCTAACACAAAATTTAAGGCAAACTCTTTGTTCAGTAGTTTTGTTCATTGTAAAAATCGCGACGCACTACTGAAGTGTGTTAACTAAAACAGCCGATGTAATCAAACTGGTTGACAGATGGCGGTCATGTTTGACACAGTAATTAGGGACAGTGCTGCCATCTTATAAAAAAAATATTTTAAAAAAAATATATTTTTTTTATCGGGCTTTTTAGCGGGCTTTTTAAATCACAAATTCCCGCTACTTTTTTGACAGAGTAGTATTTAATAGAAGTAAGAAGCCAACATAATACTTGCTGTCTAGGAATATTTATCACATCAAAATCAACAGTTTTTTTGATAATCACTTTTGTTCGTTATTTGAGAACTCAGAGCTTCCATTAAATTTTTTTTTTTCCAGGAGTCATTTCACGTAAATCATTTTTTTACCGACCGCCAACATATTATATACCTAGTAGGGACATAAATACAGTTACAATAATGAACGTATCCAATAAAAATAATACAAATGAACGCACCCAACGGTCCTGGAAGATGTTGTGAAACCCCTCAATCATACTCTCTTTCAAGATCAGTCATGGACATTCCAGCAGGATTCTGTTCCAGGCCATAAGGCTAAGACAAGCCAAACGTGGCTTTTAAACAATGTTCCTGATTTTATCGGTGTAGAAGATTCCGCTGCAAGTCCAGATTTGAATCCTTTAGATTACACGCTATGGACCGTTTTGGAGGACATGGTTTGCCACAAACGATATCCAAATATTGAATCTTTGAAACAGTTTTAGCTCGAGCTGTAGCCAATTTTCCCATAGAAGTCGTACGTGCAACTATCGATGATTGGCCTGTACGACTTAATGCCTGCATTAAATCCAAAGGTGGCCATTTTGAATAATTATACCAATTATGGATACCTTATGTATAAATGTCACTAAAATTTGGTGAAAAACTTAATTGTAGTTTTAATTTTATTTCATAAAATATTTGTAACAGTATTTATGTCCCTACTAGGTATAAGGGAGGTATTGCGATCATACCGATTTTGACATTTCTAGATTTCGATGGATCTCCACGAATTGAGGTCCCTACATACATTTATAACTATTTTTAGCGAGATGTCTGTCGGTCTGTCTGTCTGTCTATCTGTCTGTCTGTCTGTATGTCTGTCTGTCTGTCTGTCTGTCTGTCTATCTGTTGGTCCGTGTACACGTGCAGAGAAAATTCGGTAAAAAGGATTTTTATGAAACTTCATATTTAAGCTTCTGACATCAATGGCACGAGTTAATCAACTTTTGGTAAAAATCGGTTATCTAGAAATGGGAGTTTATTCGTGTCGGTTTTAAGATTTTTGCGAATATTTCACAACAGAGATATATTTCGAAAACAATTATTTAACAAAAGTTGCTATAAAAGCAATAACTAACAACTTTTATTTGAGATATTTTTTCATAAAGCAACATAAATTAAACAAGTTTGTGATAGCGGTCGGTCCTGTGGTGGCCACAGCTGATTTTTTTTTGTGATTAACCAGAAAAACTTGTATTCAAATATCTTATCTGTATTTTGTATTGAAATCTCTCTATCTGTTGTGAAATTTTAAGTTTTCTCTATTTTGTGAAAAATTATTTTAAGCGGATTTAACGAGTTCTGGAAATGGGTGACTCAAATATGTCGAACTGGTGAACATGACGTATTTAACCAGAAGTGTACGGATTTTATTAGACATTGACGTTTGCATGGACGTTTTTATCTGTTTCCAGTGCATTTATCAGAAAAGGCTTTGTTCATTACCATTCTTGTACATATTTGTAAATATTCTTATACAATAAGCAAATTACCACATAAACAATAGCAAATGTATTTAATGTAATTTTAGATTAGTAATGGTTTTGACAGATCTGCACAGTAAATTTATTATTGAAGCATATTTTATTATTCCTCATTAATTTGCTTTTGTAAGTTCTCCATGTACCGTGCCTGGTAAATACCAACTTTAAATTTAATCTAGTAAGCTGGAAATTCAAACAACTTTTAATCATTTATGAGCACTCTGTATAAAGTCAGATTTTGATACCCAAGACAGAAAGAAAAAACAAAAGAAAAACTAAAATAATGGAAGAACCTATAATTGATTAAAAATTATAGAAATTCTATCGAATTGAAGTCTATTCAAGATAACTATGAAATGACGTCAGACTTGGTTAATGTAATTGCCAATGTTAGAATGTAATGTAACTAACATGGACGCATTACTCAATTGTTACATTTGGCTTCCACAGTTTACCTTGAACGGACTTTAGTATGGTTTTGGTGGTTAAATATTATAATAATAATCAAAATTTGTGGAGTAGTGTGCACTTCCTTCAATTTCTCTTCTCGCTTTTGGTGTGGTTAAAGTTTATTAATGAAGTGTTAGCAGTGGAGTATATTTCAGGTGAAGGAGAAGAAGTCCCAGTCCAGGATAAAGAAGCCGCCTCTCTTCGACTTCAGTCCTCTTCGCAGCCGGGCACTTCGGGTTCTGATGGTAGCGAGTGCCATAGCAGCCTTAGGATTATATACACCAGTTTTCTATCTGGTTAGTATATATATGCAATGATTCTTTACAAGACAAATTATTTTATTGTCACTAAATATACAGGGTGTTAGTTTGAAACGGGGCACCCCGAAAATCTCCTTTATTTGTAAAGATACAAAAAATCTTCAGAACAAAAGTTAAACTAGTCAAAAAGGTCCATCTAAAGGTTACTATAAGAATTCTGAGGCACTTCCGGTTTCACCGGAAATGATGTCAACTTTTGATCTAGCATAGGGAATCGATAATTTTATATTTTTTTCCTAAAAGTATATTAAATTAGCTTTACAATGACACTAAAAAATCATATTTTTATGTTAACCATTTCAAAATGGCGACCATTTATTTACAAAATAATAATCAACATAAGTTTTACTAAGTTGAACGTAGCAAGCTTTGAAAACAATAAAAAAAGAAACAAAATATCTCTAAAATAAACTATTATAACTAGTTATTATATGAAATAACATGAAATGTTTATTTTGCTTATTTTTGTTTGAAAAAAACAAAAAAAAATCATAAAAAAATTATTTTCTTTTGCCAGCAGTTTATTTTATTTTTAAAATTTTGGTTATATCCGTATCATGTTCTACTCTAGGACTGTTCACAAGAAGTGTGTAATACGTTCGCGACATGTAAATGTCAAGTGACCTTTACTTTACGCGGTATATTACAAGATCGGCTCGCCATCTGAACCCAGCTTTAGAGGTTTCCACAAGCCCCCACTGATACAGATAAAGAGAAGAATTTCTTGATTATATGTACGAAATTCTAAAACAGTCAATTTTAATTTATAATACGAGAGCAACATTTGCGTAGTTTTAATATAAATGTTATGAAGTGAAATGTTGAGCATCAGATGTTACTCTTTTGTTATTTGTATCCGTAATTAAGCGATTGTAATTTGTGTAAGATAAGGTTTGTAGAATATTCAAGTTAAATTCAACTAGAATATAACTTAGTTCAAACTTGCCTACATAACTTAATTTAATCAGATCCCTAATACCAGTTCTGGAAAATAGACCTTAGAGACCAACACCTCCGCATCTGTCCCAACAAACCTGGGATATTCAATCAGCAAATGGGCTCTGGGGTAGGTTAGTTTAGGTCATAAAAATGACTTTGTCAATATAGTTGGACAATTGACAGAAATGTAAATTAAAGTAGATATACTAGCTGTGTAAATTAAGTACCGGACTGGCAACATAGCGTTTGATCTGGCAACATTTGGGACGCGGACTTGGAGGGGCGGCAGGTGAGCATGTGGTACGCCTTCAGTACGAGTTTGAACTCGCTAGAGTAATTTTGTTGTCCGTAGCGATTTTTTTCGTGATACAGTTTTTTTTAATGTGTTCTACAAAATTGATGTGAAGTGTGAATTTTCACACATTTCAGGGTTTCGCAGGTATTTAGTAAGTGAATGATGATTATTGGGGATGCCAAAACAAATTTTATGTTAAAATATTTTTTTTGTTAATTTAAATTCGAATGCCTAATACCATTAATTAGGTTTCTAAATATGTGCAGTATTTTTTTTTTTTTTTTATAGCAAGGTTCATTAATATTTTGAACATTGTTTTTACATTACTTAGAATTTTTTCAGATTTTTAGTTTAAACCATCTGGGCTACAACGTGTGGGACAACATTTTTTTTTTTTTGCACAATTTTAGCAAAAATCCCTTCAAAATAATTTATATTGCAAAAATAAAAATTTGATTGTTAATCCACGTACCTAGGGCTTTCATTTGATATCCTACTCAGAATTTTAAAAAAATATTTATATTTTCGATGAGCACATATTTGTTTATATTTTTAGGGGGATATGTAACTAAAACATCTAAAAATGTTTTAGTATTTTTCCTATGTGTGGGTAAAAGAGTTGTATAACAGAGAGACAGACAGACGACAAAATGACGGTATAAGGATTTTTTGGTCATAGCTACAAAACCCTTACGGCTAGTTTTACAATCGGCAGTTAAGTCGCTGACTAGTGGTTACCGTGGAAACTTATGGTAATTAGTATATTGCAAATATGTCGTTAGCCATTGATTTGAGCTAACCAACAGGCAACCATGAATTATAAAACCGGCCCCTAGTGAGTCACATTCATTTCAAACAACAGTGTGCTACCAGGTTTTGCTTCAGACTTGGGCACAGTACAACGAAAACTTTTGCAAAACTTCAGCAGGCCTACGGAAACAGTATTTTGTCAAGGACCCAGGTTTCATCGGTTCTTGAAGATGAAGGCCTTCCGCTGCGTGATTCATCTTCAATCAACTCTCTTCCTTCTAAAAATGCCTTAAACCATCAAAAAAACTGGGTCCTTTTACTTTTTATTTTGACAACACAATAATAATTGAAAATCAAAAACATAACTTCCATACGACCACAGGTTTTTTGATCATACCTACAAAACCTTCAAAAAAATTAAATGTGTAAAAATTCACACTTAACAACATTATATTTTATTTATTTCTCAAAACAACAAATACAAAGTAATTGACGTTGATAATGCGAGGGGAATAAGAGTGAGGGATGTCCGGAAAACTGAAGATAACATTGACGCGTAGGCAAAGTTTGTTAAACGGCCCGGCGGCGGCTGCAGCTCGACCCGCAGCTGATAACGCCTCGTTACGACCGCCGTTAAATATGCCCTTAAGACACATTGTCACACTCGCACATTTCTCATAAAATAAACGACAAAGTCACACAAAAAAACATTCAAATTGTTAAAGAAATTTTTATTTTTTTAAAAAGTTAATAGGGTAAAGGTAACTATTATGGAATGCTTTTGAAACCATAGCGTAGAAGACAAATGTCTAGGGACCGGTTCTCTGAGGGGCCTAAAGTAGGGGGGTTATTGTTTTTATTTTTATTTTATTTTTTATTTTATTTTATTTAAGGAGAACCAACAGCATAAAAGCCAGTATAGGTTCCCACTGTTTACATCTAATATACACAGAACATAGTGATATATAGTTACTTACATAGATTTACAATACTTGCTTAATAGTCTAATACAATAAGTTTTAATTTGCTAAGTTTAATAATTTCATTCTTAGTTGCCTCTCATTTATATTAAATATATCTACATTTGAAAAATATTTGTTGTATGCGTTTAAAATTCTGTTCAGAGGAGCATTGTAGTAGTAATTTGTTTTACATTGATCAACAAAAAATAATGTTTTAATTCTTAGGTTCTTTGATGGAACTAAAAATTTTATGTAGTTAATTATTTCAGTAGAAAAGATGTTATTATTTAACACTTTATATAGAAAGATCTGATCAGTAATTTTCCTTCTCGATTCTAATGTAACCATATTTAATGCAGTTAGCCTATTTGAATATGTATCAGTAGGCATATTCAATCTAAAATAAACAATTCTAGTAAATTTTCTTTGAATTTTTTCAAGTGCTAAAATATTGATTTGATAATTGGGGTTCCAAATTACTGACACATATTCCAAATGAGGTCTGACTAGAGCATTAAACAAGATTTTGTATGAATTTGGGGTTATAAAATGTTTAGATGTACGTGTTAGTAGGCCAAGCATTTTATAAGATTTTTTCGTTATATAATCCACGTGATCATTAAAGGATAACTTACTATCAAGTAATACACCTAGATCACGCACTACTGATTTTCTCTCTAGTGACTCTCCATTAATAGAGTAGTTATAAGAAAATTGAGATCTTTTTCTAGTAAAACTTATACAGCTACATTTATTAATATTTAAGTTTAAATTATTTAATTTACAATAATTAAATAAACTATCAATATCTTCCTGAAGTTTATAACAATCATCCGGGGTGACAATAGGTTTTACAATTTTTAAGTCGTCGGCAAATAAATAAAATGAACTATTTTTAATATATTTAGATATATCATTTACATATATATTAAACAAAATCGGTCCTAGATGACTTCCTTGCGGCACCCCCGATGTTATCGGAACTTCACGAGATTTATATCCTTTAATTGTAATTACTTGGGACCTATTACTAATATATGAAATTATCCATCTTAGGAGATTGCCATGAAAACCTAGTTCCAACAGTTTTTTAAATAATATTGCATGATTAACACGATCAAACGCTTTAGCGAAATCAGTGTAAATTACATCTATTTGTTTCCGGCCATCCATATTTCGAGCTAAAAATTGTACTAAATGTTCAAAATGATGACCTTGCTGTTTAATAGACTTTTGTACACACAACAGAAGAAGCCTTATTTTACAAATTTATCATTTGAAACGCTTGGCTAATTCTAATTTTCAAATAAGTAGAAACAATTGCATGGATTTGATTCCATTATTCACCACAAATAAGTCGTCATTTTGAAGGCCACAAAATGCAATTTTCTCAAAAATTTTGTTATATAAGGATATACAAGTTTTACACCGTAAAATAATATGTGTAGTGTAATTTGAAGAATAGTTATTTACTGTCATACCTTTTGCAAAATACAAATGCATTTTTAGGGTTTTGTAGGTATGACCAAAAAACCCTTATACCGTCATTTTGTCGTCTGTCTGTCTGTCTGTCTGTCTGTCTGTCTGTCTGTCTGTCTGTCTGTCTGTCTGTCTGTCTGTCTGTCTGTCGGTTAACCTAGAGAGTTAAAATTTTGCATGCTTATACAACTTTTTCACCCGCACATAGAAAAAATACTAAAACATCTAAAAAACATACCCCTAAAAATATAAACAAATATGTGCTCACCGAAAAAAAAAAAAATAATTCTGAGTAGGGTATCAAATGAAAGACCTTAGTACGTGGATTAACGACCAAAATTTTTGCAAAATAAATTATTTTGACGGGATTTTTGCCAATATTGTGCAAAAAAAAATTTGTCCCACACCCTGTAGCCCAGATGGTTTAAACTAAAAATCTGAAAAAATTCTTAAGTAATGTACATTGGTGTGAACCGGAATAGTACAACAGGACTTTTTAATCAGATTATGTTTTCGGAAAATAACGCATTTTTTGTGTTTTTAACTAAAATATGTTAAATATTTAATTCACTATGTAACACAGTTAACAAGTAATCAGCGTAGCGTATTGCGTAGTGTGCTTGTTTCCTAATATGCAAACAGTTCGATTCCTGTCCATTTTATTTTTTCTGTTTTTTTTTTTTGCATTTTTATTTTGTTTAAATTATTTTGTCATAATTCTAGTTATATTTTGGTAACTGTTGCATTTAATTTTTAAAAGCCTAAATTTAATAAGCAGTGGGAAGTGTTGAAATTATAATTTAATTCTATGTTTGAATGTATACGATATCAGAGGTGCGGAGCTTATGATTTAAACAACCAATGGAAGCCATAGGCGCAATTTTCAAAATCTTAATGAACCTTGCTATATAAAAAAAATACTGCATATATTTAGAAACTTAAATAATGATATTAGGCATTCGAATTAAAATTCATAAAAAAATATTTTGACATAAAATTTGTTTTGGCATCCCAAATAATCATCATTCACTTACTAAATACCTGCAAAACCCTGAAATGTGTGAAAATTCACACTTCACATCAAATTTTTGATACTGTTATCGTGTAACCCCCATTTTCCCAAAGAACTTTTATTTGAATAATATTTTTATAACTCTTTTTATTAAGGAAATAATCGATTTGACCATAAGTGTTACCTCACTCTATATATGGTATACAGTACGTATAATATGACAAATATACCTACAAAACCATAAAAAAGTTTGTTGACTAGTATAATTATTCTACCTATTATATTCTGTAAGAAAAATTCTCAATTTTCCATATATTTTTCATAAAATCCTTATTTCACATTCATAAGAGATTTCCTAACCGTTTGTCTAGCTTTTACTAAAATCTCTTGAGAGAGTGACAGTGATCTAGCTTATATTTAACGATGTTTCCTTGCAGGCGATCCAGGGATATAAGGAGGGTCTGGAGGACTCTGCCCTGGTGTTGCTCCAGACGTTCCTAGGGTTCGCTTCGGCCCTGGGGTGCGTGGGGTTCGGCCTAGTCACCGTCCGACCATCCACACAATGTCTCATCTCGAGACAGTATCTCTGTCAAGCCGCAATGGTTGGGATAGGTAAACACTATTTTATATAAATAACAGATTTAAATAAGAAAAATATTTACCAGGTCTACAAGTATGAAATGAGGATTTTTTTTTTTAATAAGACACATTAAACTCAAAAGAACAGTAAAAGTTTATCTATTCAAAGTATGCTCCATTAGAAGTTATACATTTTTCCCATCTTTCAGGCAATTTGTGAATACCTCGCCAGTAGAACTCTTCCCCTTTCCCCGCAAATCATTCATCTAGCCATTCTTTCACATTTTCATATGAACAAAAGTGCTGCTCGGCAAGTGCGTGACCCATCGATGCGAACAAGTGGTAATCTGAAGGGGCCAAATCTGGTGAGTAAGGAGCATGATTACCTTGTGCTGTCTTCTTTCGTATTCTGGTCGTTTTATGAGCAGCGAATGGTTCAATTCAATCAGTTGTTGTTGGTGGCGTTGGGTATTAACTGTTTCACCAGGTTTTAACAATTCATAATAGACCACACCCTTTTGGTCCCACCAATTACAGAGCATTGTCTTTTTGCCAAAGCGATTCGGTCTTGCAGTTGATGTGGATGGTGAGCCTGGGTTCACCCATGATTTTTTGCGTTTGGGATTTTCAAAATAAATCCATTTTTCATCGCCAGTAATGATACGATGCAAAAAAGACTTTCTTTTGTATCGTGCAAGCAAAATTTCACAAGTGTTTTTGCGTTTTTCCATCTGCCTCTCATTCAATGCATATGGAACCCATCTGCCGACTTTCTGGATCTTACCCATCTCTCGTAGGCGATTCGAAACAGCTTGTTGACTAACGCCTAACTGCTCTGCTAGTTGTTTTTGAGATTGACTATCGTCTTCCTGTAGCAATGTTTCCAATTTTGTATCTTCATATTTTTTTGGAGGTTTTCCATGTTCTTTGTCTGTAAGCTCAAAGTCACCACTTTTGAAACGCCGAAACCATCGTTCACACGTATCTTGCGATGTAGCATATTCACCATAAGCTTCTCGAAGCAGTCGGTATGATTCAGCAGCAGTTTTTTTCAAATGAAAACAAAACAGTAGTACTGTTCGCAAATGCTCTTTATTTGGCACAAAATTTGAGATTTTTAACACAGTAAAACAAAAATATATGATCACTTTTCAAATTATAACCTATACGCATTTGACACTTAATGATAACTTAACAAAACGCCATATGTGTTGAAACTTTGAACTATACACTCTGTTTGCGCGGCAAGTTTGAAAAAATCCGCATTTCATACTTGTAGGCCTGGTAGTCTAGAATTTGTATGATACATTACACTGGTCAACAATGAATTTGCATCAGCTTTAATTTTAGGTGTACTATATGTAGTTTTTCACTCTGATACAAAATATGTGCTTAGTTTTTCTCTAGCACGTCTGGATGTTCAGATGTCGGTTTGTCATTTTAGCTATAAGATATACTTTCAGCGCAAATTCACAAAGTTCTGCTGCTTCCTTTGTTTGTGGAATAGTCGCGCAGTGAACGATCACTACATAAAACGTGATTGGATGTTGAGAACTGAATACGAGCCTGGTGTAAGCAGTGTTCACCACATTCCGCTGGTTGATCCACGTAAAATTTTCCTGCCGCTGCTACACATCAAGCTTGGTTTAATGAAAAACTTTGTGAAAGCGATGAGCAAAACTGATTCGGCGGGGTTCAGTACTTGGTTGAAAAATTTCCCAAGATTAGTGCAGCGAAACTTAAAGAAGGCATCTTCGTCTGACCTCAGATTCGAGAGATTTTGAAAGACGAACATTTTGAAGAATCACTTAATCCTGATGTGAGAACCTTCTCGGAAACCAAATCGCCCGAATATGAAAATGGCGTTCAACGGCTACTCGATTCGTTTCAGAAAATTGGCTGTCCTATGTCATTGAAAATGCATTTTCTACATTCGCATCTAACTTTTTTTCCTGAAAACTTGGGCGCCGTGAGGATGAACAAGGTGAACGCCTTCACCAAGATATTCAAGTGATGGAAACCCGTTATCAAGGATTTTAGAATGAAAGCATGATGGCTGACTACTGTTGGATGCTTTATCGTGATGAGCCAGAAAAATTCTACAAAAGAAAGTCATACTTGTAGAAATTATGATTGATTCGTGTGATAACAAATTTGCATTGATTTCTGTTGATTAAAAAAGATCATAAATACATTAGAGGTGTTTGAAATAACAAATCAGTTGAGCATAGATATCAAACAATACATTATAGCTGGATACTGAGAAACATGGAATGTACAAAAACACGAGTTCATAATATCTCAAAAACCAGACGTGCTGGAAAAAAACTGAAAGTAGATTTGAAATCAGCGCAAAAAATTGATTTAGAAAAACGTATTTTTATTTCTGATGCTTACAAAAAGTTTTTTTGTTGACCGGTGTTATTATTAAATTAAAAATACATTTTTCTATTTTGTACTCATAACAGTCCTGCAAATACATGGATGTACGCCATTTTTCTGCGTATGCGGATAAATTATCATTTAAATGATGCGGATGTGGATCGGATGCGGATAAAATATCATGCAGAGTGCATAGTCACCATAAAAGCATCATTCAATTCGTTGTTGATCTCATCGTTCGTTTTCTTTTTCAAAAACAAATATCGAATCACTGTAAGATATTCGATTTCATTAATTTTTGTAGAAATACAAGTTGTTCGCTTTCAATGACTGTCAAACACAAACTAAATGACGCAGCTGGTAGAACATTTTACAGTAGTCATTTGAAGGTTAGGATTTAAGAAAAACAACATTGATTTGATACTGGTGGCGCCATCTCTTGCCTAGGCCGGTTACTTTCAACCGCCCTCGTACAAAAATCTCTTTGGATCTATTGCCAATTTATTAATTGTAGTACAAAGTAGCAATAAATAGATATTATATTATACTTATTGTTTTAGGTATAAGTCTACTAGCCCTAAGTGCAGTCCAAGGCTACCATGGCTACGTCCTCTTCGTCTGGCTGTACGGAATCTGCTTAGGTGGTTTTATGTATTCCCTAAAAATGTTTACACTCGAACGAATCCGAGCAAAACATTTCACAAGAGCTTGGGGTTTCGTCCAAGGAGCAGAGTCCATTCCAGTTCTCCTAGGAGTCCCAATCACTGGCTATATCAACCAAGTCCACCCAAAAGCAGGCTACTACTTCAGTTGTGTATCAACAGTCATTGGCGCCATGTTGTTCTTCGCAATTGGACAGAAAAAACAAGAACATACAAATAATATAACAGTGCCAGAATGTGCTTGTCCTATAATGCAATCACCTTATCCTTGTATGAGGGAAATTAATCCTTATGGGATGTATAGACAAGGTTCACATCATTATGAAAGAGTGTTTAATTATGAAAACTGTTTTGATAGAAATAGCTTACACAGACATTCTTATAAGGCACCTAGGGATAATTTTCCTACACACCAATATCTACCAAAAAGTATTTCCTACGCAGCTAATATGGAGTACTCAGGTTATCCAACAGTAAGATGTATTTCGCGCGACGCTGATTTTTTGAAATACCCAGTATGTAGGGCAACACGTCCTACATTAAGACCTAGTAAAAGTGTTCCAGAAGGACTCGCTAGATGGGATTACGGAGGACATACTGGTACCCATAGTTGGGGATCATATAGAAGACCTAATATAAGAAATGTGCAGGTTATTGAACAGATTACTACATCTGTTTAAGGGTATTTTTAATTGTTCAAATATTTTTCCAGATGTACAAAAAATGTAATAATTGCCACAGACCGGAATTATGAGTTAATTAATCTTGGATTTTGAAGAATTAGAATACTATTTTGTTTGGAATACTTCAAAATCTGAGGTCTTTATTTAATAAGTAAGTAAAAATGACTTATAATGGAATCTAATAGAGATTCGTATTAGAAAAATTAAACCGATTGAATTGATAATAAATAACAAAAATTACAAAACAAAGGAAGCACAGAAAAATGTTTTTGTAGTCGAGTTAGATTACTAGCTAGCAATGGAGGTTGGTTGTTAGGAATTTTTTAAATAAATTGATTATTCTCAATTTAGTGGTAATTTATGATTAATAATATTAGGCTGGTCTCACAGTGGAACTGACTACGTACGACCAAGAGTCGCACGACTACGCATGAACTTTCCCGTCGTTGGGAATGTAATCAGCGCTCTCACACTGGAAGCGACTAAAGTGGGAAACAGAATGCACCGAGTTCTACGACGCGTTAACGGCGTACGTACGGCGCTATCTGTCAGAAGAAAGTTAAAACCAAGCTGTCGTACGCAAGTACACAGAATGGACAACGTCCTACGGCGTTCGAACGCCGGTGATACTGAATGTTCGTCAACTTCCAACTTTTGACGCCGTTGTACGTTGACGCAGAACACCTAACCTCAGTTTTTACTGAATGGTAAAGTGTTTGTATGTATAAATAACTTGCATACAACATAAATAACATCACACACAAGTCTTCATTATCCATTATACTTTTAATAAAAAAAAACGCACGTATAAACACAGATATAGGTTTTCACGTGACACTTGACGGCGTTAAAAATTATTGCATTGTGTGCAGGCGAAAATTCTCAACGGCGCTATGCAACGCTGTCGCAAATGACGGCGCGCTGACGGCGTAGCGCGCTGTGCATTCTGTTCCAGGCTTTAGTCGTGCAACTACGTTCGCTGGTATCGAGTCTTGCGACTCGATACACATCGGCTCTAACTCAAAAATTAGGAAAGCATGATTTTTTAAAATATTTTTTTCATAATTCTCACCCCAAAATTAGCTAAAAACAATATTTTGGCTAAAATTGGATATTGTTGATAAATTGGTATGCTTATAAATATTTAGCCTTAGATCACAAATATATGGTCACTTTTGAATTAAGGTCTAAAATTTTGACATTTGCAACAAAAAAATTTTAAAAAAATCAGTCCACAATAATGCTCAGAGCCGATGAAATGTTAGCCTGCCTCCTTTTTTTAACTATCTTTATAAACTAATACTTACTTCTTATCTATATCAGCAATTCCCAAACTGTGCCGCGAACATATTCCAATATTCCTCCAATTGCGTTAGTTAGAGCAATGTTTTGAATTGCGGCGCTGCAGAAAAATTCTGATACAATAAGAGTACCGGGAACCGAAAAGTTTGGGAACCACTGGGTTAACCCATTCCGTTCTTCTTGAATGTCTTCTTTTTCGCCTTATCAACAAACTACTACTTTCAACCAGGTAAAACAACCCATTCATCTTTTCAAAATATTCGGATACGAATAAAACCTACAAATACGAAAAAACTGAATTAAAATTCACGGCAACCACAACACAACAACCACCTGTGAAGGACAAACGATTCCGACAAGTATGCTACAATGTGAGAGCACAAGTTGTACGACTAATTGACAATAGTCGTCTATAATCGGCAATCGTACGTAGTCGGTTCCAGTGTAAGTGGCCTTATGGTCTTTCCGTATTTTACATAAGATAGAGATCTTCTTTTGAATTGGGATTCTTTAATTTAACTTTATTGTGGTGTAAATGAGAGCTTTTGTAGCGTAGATTAAAAAGTGATTAGTAATTTTAAAAACTTTTTATTTTGACAAAATTTTGACATGTGCACCATAAAATATGTTAAAATCTCCACCCCACATAAATTTTTAATGTTTTGTAGGTATGACCACCAAAAACCCTTATAACGTCACTCATGTGTCTGTCTGTGCGGTAGAAATTGTAGCCAAAGGGCTTAACATAGAATGTTGAAATTTTACATGCATATACAACTCTTTGACCCACATATAAGAAAAATGAAAGTTCAAAAAAATACACATCCCGAGATAAATATAAACAATTATGTGTTTAATAAAAAAATACATATTTTTTTAAAATGTTGAGTACCATACCAAATGAAACCTCTAAATGCGTGGATCAACAAACAAATTTTTATTTCTGAAAAATCTTTTTTTTATTGGATTTTTGTCAAAAATTTGTCAAAAAACTTTTGTCCCCCACCCTATCTGCCAATGGGATTGATCTAAATATCTGACAAAAATCTCCTTGCTGAACATTGATGGGAACCGGAATAGTTCAACAGGAATTTTTGATCAGATACATTTTCCGAAAAATGTCAAAAAAAATGTTTTTAATTTATTGTGTGGTATCAAAAAAAAAGCTCTTAAGACGTAGATAAGGAACGATAGATAGTTTTTAGAAGTTCGTTTCTTTTAACACGAATTTAGCCAAAAATGTGCAAAAGTTCTTGTACCGCACCCTTTTACCAAAAAAGGTTGAACCAAAGATCTGAAAAATTAAAGGGAATGTATATTGATGCAAGCCGGAAACGTACGAAAGGAATTTTTGATCAGATTGTGTTTTTGAAAAATATGGCAGTTTTTGTGTTTTTGACAAAATTAATTATTTTTTTAATTCATGGTTAAATTATGGCCAATAATGTTATGGATTTTTTGTATTTATAACTAAGATAGTGCGTGTATTTTTTTTGGAATTAAAAATATTAAAAAAATAATATATTTTTTTAATAGTTGCGAAGTTAGTTACACCCACCACACCACACTACACTCTACACTGTAAAATATTTCTTATTAATCTAATGTAGACTTGAATACGAAACAATTGCAGAAAAAAACGCAATATTTATATTAAAAAACGCAAAATTAAATATTCGACAAGTTATTTAAATTTTGTTTAAAAAAATTAAATGGAAGCTCTTAGTTCTCAAATAACGAATAAAAGTGATTATCAAAAAAACTGTTGATTTCGATGTGATAAATATACCTAGACATCCAGTATTATGTTGGCTTCTTATACTTATTAAATACCTACAAAACCCTGAAATGTGTGAAAATTCACACTTCACTTTTTTATTTTTTATTAAAAGCCTCCACTGCTGTCTAGTAATATTAGCAATAAACTTTATCTCGTAAGGCCCCGTACAAATCGACGAACGAATTTATATTCGATACGTGTGAATTTTAAACGAACACAAACAAATATCCACCAATCAATTTTTAAAAAAACTGCTCGTTTGCAAAAAACTGCAAACAACACTTGTGATTGAACAGATGAAATATCAATCAATGCCAAATTTGTGTTTCTATTAATTTTTGCTTGTGGTCGTTAAATATTTAATGTTTGTTGCTATTTGTTCATTGTTTTTGTTGGTTCATATTTGTTCGTTAGGTGTGTATGCGGCTAAGTGTTTCTGTATATCAGTCTTTATTTCCAAATAGTTTTTGTTTATTTATTATAAATTCAAATCGGTTTTTGAACACCAATAGTCATATTTCTGATTGTTTTTCAGCAGTAATATTGGATCAAGGAATTCTTTGCAATTCTAAAGAAGATTTAAAGTTATTACTTTGTACTATACCATAATTTATGCTGGGTTTCAAGGACAAGGTGATATATGTAGAGCTAGACTCTTTAAACTTGAGACCCCTTTGAACTCAAGGCCACTTAGAACTCGAGGCCTCTTTGAATTCGATGCCCTTGACAGACATCATGTCCTTTAAATCCGCTACTGAATATATCATAATCTACTGTTTTTATTTAATATATTTTTAATTTTCTATGTATTATGATTTTATATTTACTAGGATTTAAAATAACTTAAATCTAAATTAAATAAAATTAATCGTGATTAACAACGTTTAACTTGTTTTAAATAAAAGAATATATTTTTAAAATAGGCTCAGATTTAAAAATATATTCTTAAAAAATTGTAAAATCTTTTTGGTATAAGTGGAACTAGATTTAGAAATCAGTAACTGTAACGACTGAATGAAGCTTTTGTTTAACAAAACCCTCATTCAATCGTTAATAAGTGAAATCGTGACAACTTAAGAAAATATAAATCCCGATTAGTTCCGCTTAAATATTTGGGATTAGTGGCGTAACTGAAAGTCCGCTATGACCGCAACTGTGGGGGGGCAGGCCATTTAAGGATCCACCGAAGCTATAAATGAATTTTTTTATCATTTGATCTTCCTAAACAAAGCTGACAAGCCTGTAGTCAGTTCAAACGTTAG
Source organism: Liopterus haemorrhoidalis (assembly GCA_963971575.1). Classification (NCBI taxonomy): domain Eukaryota; kingdom Metazoa; phylum Arthropoda; class Insecta; order Coleoptera; family Dytiscidae; genus Liopterus; species Liopterus haemorrhoidalis. The sequence continues at coordinate 64,894,661 of OZ020613.1, forward strand.
AATGCAGTATTATTTTGATGGGAAATGTGAGCAGTGTTGCCAAATGTTATAAAAATGAACCTAAAATATGCAGAATTTTATGTTCTTTTAAATTTACAAGAGAGTTAAAATATTAATTAAATTCTCAAATGACGATAAAATACCGGTATTTTCAAAAGGTGGAAATATTTTAACTGAACTTCAAATATGTATTGCTTTACGTTATTTTGCTAAAGGTTCATATCAACAAGATATTGAGAACTGACACGCTCGAATACGCAGTCTGGCGGTCTAATATTGTACTAGGCGCTCTAGTACTGTTTGAACTTATTACATATGTTCTAGTGTTGAATTTTTGTCAGAATGTCGATAGAAGTTGTGAATAACTATAAAAGTAGAACAAATTGTAGTGTTTTTGGCTGTCATTCAAGACAGGATAAAGATAGGCATCTTAGTTTTTTTCTTTTCTTAAGAAAAATGGAGGGAAAGTTAATATTAAGCCCAGATTGGGAAAAGATTTGATTATGGACAGGAGGAAGGCATGGGCATATATTTTGAGTTAAAAAGTAACTGATATAGTAAAGGAGAATTTAATTGACAGATTGATCGATTGAGAACCGATAAAGAAATATATATCTATTTCACACAGTTTTATGTAACTTGTCAAAAACGTTTTTCTGCTTCTTACTGTAACGTACGTTCATAGTTTTTGTCTTTTCTTGTTATATTACAATATAGTAACTTCAACGTATGTCTTTTTGTATACACGCGCATTCAGCTCTGGGCGGTCGCTAATTGTGTAGGGGAAGGGGTTTCACATGTTTGATGCATTCTTGTTTTTGAAGACAAGCGTGTCAAGTAAAACAAATTGTATCTCTTTCTCTATTTCTAGCTCTGTCTGTGAACAAATGATATGTCTCTATTCAAAAAAAGAAATTTTATTGCTATAGTTCTCTCCCATTGAACCATATGCTTTAATTAACCATCATCTGTCAACTAAAGTCTCCTTTACTATACTATGCGAGTTTGTTTATTACATTTGTCGCAGAAAAACAAAACTTCACTAATATGCTTGCACCTGCAAGTTGCATTTTTAACTTTTAGCTGCTCCTGCCCAACTAAAACTAATTTTATTTCATGGGGCAATGAACATAATGCACTTGTTTACAAACAGAATCCATATATTGTAAATTCAGATGACCAACACTCAGATGCTCAACTACAAATTACACTTCAATAAATCCACTGAAATTAAACTTTAAATACTGTAATGTGATGCCCACCTTCTGCTATACACCTCTATACATGTGTAGCGCTTAAAAATTAAAAAAAATCGGAAATATTTACTCGCATTTTCATAAAATAAAAATGTACTGTGTTTAAATTAACCTGTTCGCTATTAGCATATTGACAGCTGAGTAGTAGAGACGACAGCCATATTGCCTTGGAGCACAGCGCCACCAGCGGTAATGTCACTTCTCAATTGCATTTTGCCGAGAAAGCGCCAATTACTAAAATGTAGATAATTTTACAGTATTTTCATTTAACATTATACTTTCTAGAACAGGCCTTATACCTTTTACGTCAATTCTACGCAAAAAAATCTGTAGAGCAAAGAAGAAAAGTATAATGTAAAGACTACAGAATATGCAAAAGAACTAAAGTCCATTTACCATAACTATGAAATGACGTCACAGTTGAAAAACTCACCTTGTTGCCAATTCGTAAACTGTCAAAAAAGTTAGGTTATATCGAACAACTTCTACACAGAAGTTCTTTCTAACCGATTTGTCGCAAAATTTATGATTTATAATATATTAAATTTGTAATGTAGTATTAAAAAAAAAATCAGTTTCTCTCATTCCAATTTACATGTGTCAAAAAGAGATGGAAATTGCAATATTTGTGTCTCTTTCTATCTCATAGAAATTGAAGTGAGCTCGAAACAATAATGGGTGTGGCCTTTTATGTTTTTTCTCATTCTAATTTGCTTGTGTTAGATGGAGATGGATATTGCAAATTGTCTGTCTCTTTCTAACTCATATAAATTGAAGAGAGCTAGAAACAATAATGGGTGTGGCCTTTTATGTTTTTTCTCATTCTAATTTGCTTGTGTTAGATGGAGATGGATATTGCAAATTGTCTGTCTCTTTCTAACTCATATAAATTGAAGAGAGCTAGAAACAATAATGGGTGTGGCCTTTTATGTTTAAATAACGATTAAACAATCCAATTTCAAACTGACAACATTGAAAAAATGTACCAACATTAAATAAATAAATGTACTAACTGAGTTATGGATTGATGTTGATTAAAACATATCATAACGTTGGTACTTAAATTAACCAAGTGTGACGTCATCTCATAGTTATCGTAAACCGACTTTACTCCATTTACCCTGTAATGCATTCTTACGTTTGAACGGACTATAGGAGGAACCCAATGAAATATCTGCAAGGGGGGGGGGGCAAATCACGAAGTTACGCCACTATTTGGTCACCATAATTTAAAACTATTTCTAAAAATTTGAAATAAAATATTATCAAGAGCTCCTATAATCTTAAATATCAAAAATAAAAATATAAATATAATTTATTAGAATAAAAATTTGGGATTAAATCTATATTAAGTATCAATAAGTCAGTAGTGGCTCACTGGGTTATTGAACCCATAGATTTTAACCCAAATTTTTGCAACAAATGTTTAAAACCGGACGAATTTAAAAAATATTTTTAAAACGCCGAAATTTGTAAATACTAAAATTAAATCATATGAACCAAACTGTAAATTTAGAAATAAATAAAATTTTATTAAATTAGACTGTAAATTAGTATTCTGGGAAAATATTTGATAGTTCTAAATTTTGTACTATTGTACTTAAAATTATCTTACTTAAAAATTATCAAAATTTATAAAATTATACTAAAACTTTTGCCTAAAAGTAGTTAGAAATAAATTTTAAAAAATTTAAATATAAATAGGACTTATAATTCTTAAAATTTAGTGATTAACCGAATTGAAAATAGTAAAATTTGAAAGTGTGGGTGTTTAGTTATGTAAGTATCAAATTGTCAAAGACGATAAACCAATGATTTTTTTTTTAAATATTCAATTATTATAAGCAATATAACGTACAAATATAGTTATTTTTAAATTATTTTTTAATTATTTTATAAGAGAGTTAAACATTTGACCAACTGTCATCATAGAACTGACCAAAAATCATTGAAATCATTGTGTAGAAAAACGAATTGTTTCAAGGAATTGCATAGATGTCTTATGAAATTTAGGTAAAATAAATTATAAATAAATTATAAAACAAACATTGTTTTTACTTATTTCAACATTATCATTATTAGATTAGATTAGATTAGATTTATTAGCCGTAAATGCACATTTACATGAATGTTTTACATAGCCAAGAAAGGAAAAATATAAAAACAAAAAATAGACAAAAACTGTCTTACACACACTGAACATTTGTGATATAAGTAATGTACTCTTGTAAGGAGTAAGAAGCACAAGAGATCAGAATCTGTTTAACACAATAGGGATTTGCAGCTAAGCACCCTACCATCTGGTGAGCGTTTCGTGAACTTGTGTACTACATATAACATTTCGTTTTGTGTATTGGTTTTGTATGAAGTTTGTTTTTAAAGTTTTATTATAATCATTGAAAAATGTATAATACATATTGTTGTGTGCCTATGTGCAATTCATTGAAAAGAAGAAACCCGGAAATATCGTTTCATTTGTTTCCACCAATATCAGACACCGTACGGTTAGAAACAAAATTGGGAAAGCAAGAGGTTAGGAATCGACGCGATGTTTAGATAAACAATTTAAAAATTGGAAAAAAAGTGAGCCCTTATATCAAAGTTTGCTCATTACATTTTAATGATAGTGACTACAAAAAATATTTTCTATTTTGTATTTATTATCGCATATCTTGAAAATTCCTGTTATTGTGTGTGGGTTTGTAATGCACAAGTCTATAGGCATAATGCATAAATCTTTATGAACTCTCTGTTTTTTTTTTTTGTGACTCCACACAATATTGTATGCCCAGCATTGTAGATTTCTAAACAACCCCTTCGTAAACAATACGGGAATTATTATTTCCCCCAATATAATTAAAATTATCGACAATGGAAAACTGTGCCGCCATAACTTAAAACCAGATCACAAAATGTAGTATTTAAGATGTTTACAAGTAATGTCACTTAAAAAAAATGTCCTCACAATACGTGTGTATACTTACTTGATTATAAAATTTTAAAACAGATTCAGAAAATCCCATCAAATTATTTATTTTTTGTCGTTTTTTGATACACTTTTCTCTATTATTTACTAGTAAATGTCAAGTGGTATCTGATTTAGAATGGTTTCAAAAAAATCCGCGTGGCGCTACGATCTTAAAATTGTTCCCCTATTAATTAACTGCTTTTCCGTCATTGCTTTAATATGATCGGGTAATAAGTTATAAATTTTGACACCAATGTATCTGTAACTTTGTTGCATAATATTAAGATTACACTTAGGCAAAACAAAGTTGTCCTTATTACGCGTGTCATATTTATGCAGATTTTTGTGTGAAACCAGTAAGTCGATCTGTTTCCTGGTAAATTTGATACACTCGAGCAGGGCTGGATTAACCTATTTTGGGACCCTAGACATTTTTCCCTGCCGGGCCCCCACAAGAAATAGACCAAAAGAAAATACTCTCCAAAAGATTAGAAAACAAATGAAATTAAAAAAATAAATAAATAAATAATGTTCCTGGGGTAGTTAAAAAACTAATGCATATGTTAATTTTTTATTAAAATAAGAATTTTCAATACAAAACAAAATAAATAAATTTTAGTTTTTATTCCAATAGAATCAATAGGGAAAAACAATTCAAAAATTCAATTTTCTCGCTTTTAATTCTGCAAAATTATCAATTATTTCATTATAATTGATATTGTCCAAAGCATTTTGTTCGATATATAGTACAGCTAAAGAAGTTAATTTTAATTGGCTCAATGAGTTTCGTAAATAATTTTTTACACGTTTAATATTGAAAACGACTTTTCACCAGATGCATTTGATACAGGCAAAGTTAAATTTATGCGCAATAAGATTTCTATGTATATTTGGAAATGTGGATACAATTTTTGTGGTCTTTATGAATTGTAGCATATCAGATGGCAACTTTAAATTTTGGCTTTTACAAGTTAACATAAATTGCAACAGTTCCTCGTCCAATTCTTCAGTATCAATGTCTCCATTGTACCATTTTTTTAGCAATGCGGTATGTTCAGATTTAATTGATACGTCGTCATCTAAGTCTGTATGAAATATTTTAAAAATCTCGTCAATGTCTTTGTAACTTTTACTACGTAGTTTTAGTTCAAAAGATATTTTGTCACAAATCACATAAAAACAATTTCGTTTAAAGGCTTCTTGACCCTGACTACAAGAACTTACGTCTTCCTCATCACGATGAACTTCATCAAAAAATCCTTTCCTTTATCGGGACCTTTTTTTTAATCGGAATTAGTTTTTATTTCGGACGTGTTTAATGCCTCCGCTTCTATTTCGGGAAATAAACTTCTTAAACTATTAACGTAATTAAATAAATCGTCAAAAATATTTGCCGCAAACGAGATTGGCATAGTAGGATATTGTAAGGATTTACTGCTTGCATTTATTCTGGAAAGAATTTTATCCCAAATAACTGTTAATAAAATGAATTCTAAATTATTAATTTTGTTTGTTATTTCTCGTGATTCCACTTTTACAGAACATTTCTGAGATTCATCTAGAGATATATCAAGTAGAGCATTTTTTATTGCCTTTTGAATTGCCTTAACTGCAGTCTCAAACCGGGACTGTCCCGGGAAAACCTGGGACAGTTGGTCACCCTATTGTAAACTTAGGTAAACATTTTTATTTGTAAAAGGAAAGCACCTATTGTTATTGTGTAATATTGATGAAGGCTCAACTTTACTATAATTGCACTAAGCATGTGCAACGCATTACTCGTAGGGCCTGGATCAGCGACATTCCGACACCCTACACCACCAGATTATAAACGCAAGCTTAAAAACATACAATTTACCAGGAGGAATTAAAAAAATAAATGATTTTTCTTGTTTTAACTTGAATTTGAATTTTGTCGCACTTTAGTTTGTAACTACTAGTTCCATCTATGTGACTTCTAATAAGTTAACTTATTTTAGATAAATTAAACATTTGCTGTCAAAATTATAACCTAAATTCTTGCACTGTACAAAATGCTACGCAATTCATTAAGTTTGTGTTGTTTACGTCTATTTGTATTAAAAAATGTTAATAACAACTTAACAGTAGCTCAAAAGTAAGTAGTTCAACCCCTAAGTTTCCCCAATTTTAAATAATATAAACTAAAATTAACCTTTCTGTTCTTTCTAGAATTTGGCAGAATACTCCCAAAACTACTATTTACCACGATGCAAATTATAAAACTCTATACACTACTCCTCATATGCAAATGTTTATTCAAACGCAAGATACTCCTAATCCAAATAGTTTGAAATTTCTTCCTGGAAAACAAGTTTTGGAAGCAGGTCAAACGATGGATTTTCCTACATTTGACTCTGCGTACTGTTCTCCGTTAGCCAAATTATTATTTAGAATTGAAGGAGTAAAAGCCATATTTTTTGGACCAGAATTTATAACGGTTACGAAAGTAGATGAAGACGTTGAGTGGAATTTGTTGAAACCAGAAATATTTGCTACGATTATGGATTTCTTTGCAAGTGGACTACCAGTTTTAAAAGATGCACAACCAAATTCAGATACTCGTAAGTAATTATTTATATTTATGAGGTACCGAGTATTTCATTTAACCGGGAATGTATAGATCTAAAAAAAATATGAATTTGGTTAAATTAGGCCAATTATCATATAACTATAGTTTGTTTTTTAATTCGGAGGCGCCATTCAAAAATGTCGCTAAAAGAATTGATCTTATTGGTTTTTTTTTTTTAGAAATTAATGAAGACGATAGCGAAGTTGTTCAAATGATCAAAGAACTCCTTGATACTCGAATCAGACCAACGGTTCAAGAAGATGGAGGTGATATAGTTTATATAGGATTTGACGATGGTGTTGTTAAGTTAAAAATGCAAGGTTCATGCTCGAATTGTCCTAGCTCTTTAGTAACGCTTAAGAACGGAATACAAAATATGATGCAATTTTATATTCCCGAAGTATTATCTGTCGAACAAGTTATGGATGAAGTTGATAAAATTAATGATAAACAATTTAAAGAAGTTGAGAAAAAGTTACAGGAAAATGAAAAAACATAAATTGTATAAGATATTTTGACTGTTTTAGAATATAAGAAATATATTATGATTTTTATTTAATTTTTAGTTTATTTATTTCTAGAATGTAGAACTTTTTGTTGCAGTTTGTAGAGTTTATTGTAATTAATATGGAGCCTATATATGAAGGAGTACACATTTTCCGCAGCGGTCAGTTCGAACATAACACATACTGATTTGTTTTTCTGTGTACTATGGTTCATTTGATTAAGAATGTTTGTAAGGAGGTGGGAGCTGTTTGACTTTGCTTCTGATTGGCCTAGTGCGGAATCAAGTTTACAATGTATAAAATAATACTCGCTAAATCCGAAAATATGGTATACATTACTCAAAAAAGGTGGGAGTAATGAAAGTAAAATTATCTTGATCTTTTTTTTTGTTTTTCTAAATAAGTGGTTGTTAGGCAACTAATAAACAAATGACGCACAAACAGTTTTGCATGTGTCAAAAGTAATTCGCAGAAAAAAAAACACGTATTTTAGACAAATTAAAGTGACACCTGCTGTTCTAACAAAATGGCGAATTTTGATCAAAATTGAGTTGACTTGCAAAAAGTTCCAAATTGACTTAAATCATAACCGCCAAATAGTCAAAATAACTTATTGGATCTTAGCTTTTTCAATTCTTACAAGATACAGCTTCACCGAATACAATCGACGAACTGATTGAAAGCGTACAAAATGAATTTAATACATTAAACATACAAATCCTTGATAATGTTTTTCTAACATTGCAAACCTCTCTAGAAGCAACCATGTTAGCCAAAGGAGGGAATTCCTATAGGATTCCGCACATTAAAGGATTCCACACATTTATATACCACAGAGTGAATATATTTAAGAAAATAATGTCGAAAATAGATAATTTAACAGAAAAAATCATAGATCAGTAAAGGATCATTTAATTTTGTATGACTTAGCACATCCTGATTACAAGAATATTAGGAAAACAAATAAAGTGCGGGACGAAATAGGAAAAGTTTTGGAATTTGATAGTAAAGTCTGTTCCAAACGATTAGGCGGAACTAGATTTTGCAATCTAGTTACTTTCATCGTTTAAATAATGATTTTCAGCCGTTTTGTTTAAGCTTTGTAAATCATACTTGCAACAAACATTTTTTGGTTAAGGTTAATATCATTTTAAAATGTCATTTTCTTTATATTTTGATTTTTTGTGTCATTCTTAATACAAATATCCCATTTATTTATTTTCTGTCATTAAAATATGTAAGAAAATTAATTTAAGTTTGACATATGTCATTCGTTTTCATGGTTTCATTGTTGGAATTTTAAATTTTAACATTCCAAAGGGGAAAAATGAAATAACCCAAGCAAGTTCAAATATTATCATACAACTATATACCGTGATTCACTAACTGATCGCTACCGCCACTCCCACCGCGTTAGTGTGAGGAGACCTGATCCATACCGTGGCCGCCACCGTGGCCGCCACCGCGGCCGCTTTGGTGTGTGGAATCCTTAATAAGACAAAACTTTAATGTAACGGACGATTACAAACAACATTATCATGTTCCCTACAAGCTGTGGAGACAGCCACGTCCTTGTTAAATTAAAACTTTTTTTATTATTCTTGGTTTTACTAGATATTTGTAACTATTTCATAAAATCATTCTAATTAATTAAAACTATAAATGTATATCATATTTTCGGACAAGAAAAAATCAAAATGTATGTATACTATGACCATTCGTCCCGCATTAAGATGCGTCCCGCATTTTAACGTTTTGTCCCGCATTGTTCCGCATTTGGATTTGGGAGGTGAGAACCTTTTTATTGCTCTTCACTTGGATTTGGGAGATGAGGACCTTTTTTTTTGCTTCGTCCCGCATTGCCTTCGGACTGGGGGAGTACCTGTCAAAATAATTGTTTTTATGTATGTAATTACAAACTTTAGTTCTGAAGATATATCGTTTGTGTTATTGTTTTTAAACTTTCTTAAACCAAATCTCTCTTATGCAATATTGACAAATTAACTTTTATCTTTTTCAAATATCCCTGTAAGGCAATGCGAGACGGAGCAAAAAAAAGGTCGTCACTTCCGAAATATAAGTGAAGAGCAAACAAAAAAAAAGGTCCTCACCTCCCAAATATAAGTAAAGAGCGAAAAAAAGGTCTTCACCTCCCAAATATAAGTACAGAGCAAAATTCGGCCCTGGGGACACCAAATCAAAATGCGGGACGAATGGTCACCCTACTGTATACTGAATTTGTTTAAATAACGTAAACGCATTGTTTATTTGTTTATTTAAATACAATTTCAACCATTATTCCTTATTTAGTATTTTGTAAGTATGGCCAAACGGCTAGATCTAAAAAGTTGACATTCGGAACCACACGTGTCATAAGTTAACATGTAAATTCCACTTTTATCCAATTGATTTGCTTACTCTTCATTATAAAAATAAGGAATAGTGTGAGATTGACCGCAATGGTGAGTTGGCCGCTGCGACTACTAAGACCAATCGGTTATTATACTATTATCTACTCAAACCAGTAAGTATAAGCAGTTCACTTTTGTAAGAACAAACGAACAGGAAATTTTGGTTTCAATAGTTCGCACCTTTGAAGCTTTATGTCATGTTGGTATTAAAAAATGTCACTTTTTTAAAATGTCGATCCATTTGACATATGTCATATTGAAAAATGATATCTTAATTATTATGATCATAACCTTATCAACCTAAAGTCGGTTTTACAGCGTAAGGAATATTTTTAATTGACATTTAAAGTCAGTAATACACTATAAAAGTAACCAAAATAACCAGATTTAGTTTGTTCTTACAAAAGTGAACAGCTTATACTAAGATAAATAATTGTAAAAAATGTTTAAAAAACAATCAGAATGACAATATTTGAAATAAAGCTTATATGCAAATTGTTATAATTATTTTCCTCCAAAAAAAAAATTAGTGTAAAAACGCGTTTATCTACGACCATCAAATAATAAATGAATTATGTGTCCAGCTGTAAGTATATATAGCTGCTAATATTGTACGCCGTGTAATAAAGTGACGCACATGCGTACTCACCAGTGATGGGCGAGTAAGTTACATGATGTAAGTTACCTCATTGTTGACGCGTAAACAATTGATGTAAAGTACACACAAAAACTCTTGTAAACAATGATTTAGACACATAGGCGCCCGCGGAAATTATTCTAGGGGAGGCAAGACCAAAACATATATATAGATGTCATATCCGAACAATGCTTTCCACGTGGCGGGTCTGGGAACGATCCCCGCTGAGGATAAACATTTATTTTCTAATTAAAAATGTGTTCTCTATACAGTAATACCCCGTTACTCGACTGCCTCTTAGCTCGACGTTTTCGCCACTCGACGTAAATGTCGAGAATGAGAGTCGACGGAAGCATCGCTATCTGACGCGTGATCGAGTACCGATCACGTGATACATATTTTGGTAAACAAAGCAAAATGAACGCATGGCCAGCAGTTCGCGCCTAGATATCTTGACGACAACAACTCAGATTTGCAACGGTTGGTTACACGGATGTACACATTTAAAAATTAGATTGACGTGCAACGGTTGGTTACATGGATGTACACATTTAATAATTAGATTGACGTGCAACGGTTGGTTACATGGATGTACACATTTAAAAATTAGATTGACGTGCAACGGTTGGTTACACGGATGTACACATTTTAAAATAAGATTGACGTGCAACGGTTGGTTACACGGATGTACACATTTAAAAATTAGATTGACGTGCAACGGTTGGTTACATGGATGTAAACATTTAAAAATTAGATTGACGTGCAACGGTTAGTTACATGGATGTACACATTTAAAAATAAGATTGACGTGCAACGGTTGGTTACATGGATGTACACATTTAAAAATTAGATTGACGTGCAACGGCTGGTTACACGGATGTACACATTTAAAAATTAGATTGACGTACCACGGTTGGTTGCATGGATGTACACATTTAAAAATTAGATTGACGTGCAACGGCTGGTTACATGGATGTACACATTTAAAAATTAGATTGACGTGCAACGGCTGGTTACACGTATGTACACATTTAAAAATTAGATTGACGTACTACGGTTGGTTGCATGGATGTACACATTTAAAAAATTAGATTGACGTGCCACGGTTGGTTACATGGATGTACACATTTAAAAATTAGATTGACGTGCAACGGTTGGTTACATGGATGTACACATTTAAAAATTAGATTGACGTGCCATGGTTGGTTACATGGATGTACACATTTAAAAATTAGATTGACGTGCCACGGTTGGTTACATGGATGTACACATTTAAAAATTAGATTGACGTGCCATGGTTGGTTACATGGATGTACTAATTTAAAAATTAGATTGACGTACAACGGTTGGTTACATGGATGTACTAATTTAAAAATTGGATTGACGTGCAACGGTTGGTTACATGGATGTACACATTTAAAAATTAGATTGATGTGCAACGGTTGGTTACATGGATGTACACATTTAAAAATTAGATTGACGTGCAACGGTTGATTACACGGATGTACACATTTAAAAATTAGATTGACGTGCCACGGTTGGTTACATGGATGTACACATTTAAAAATTAGATTGACGTGTCACGGTTGGTTACATGGATGTACTAATTTAAAAAATTAGATTGACTTGCAACGGTTGGTTAAATGGATGTAAATGTGTACATCCATGTAACCAACCGTTGCACGTCAATCTAATTTTTAAATGTGTACATCCATGTAACCAACCGTTGCACGTCAATCTAATTTTTAAATTGGTACATCCATGTAACCAACCGTGGTACGTCAATCTAATTTTTAAATGTGTACATCCATGTAACCAACCGTGGCACGTCAATCTAATTTTTAAATGTGTACATCCACGTAACCAACCGTGGCACGTCAATCTAATTTTTAAATGTGTACATCCGTGTAACCAACCGTTGCACGTCAATCCAATTTTTAAATTAGTACATCCATGAACCAACCGTTGTACGTCAATCTAATTTTTAAATTAGTACATCCATGTAACCAACCGTGACACGTCAATCTAATTTTTAAATGTGTACATCCATGTAACCAACCGTGGCACATCAATCTAATTTTTAAATGTGTACATCCGTGTAATCAACCGTTGCACGTCAATCTAATTTTTAAATGTGTACATCCATGTAACCAACCGTTGCACATCAATCTAATTTTTAAATGTGTACATCCATGTAACCAACCGTTGCACGTCAATCCAATTTTTAAATTAGTACATCCATGTAACCAACCGTTGTACGTCAATCTAATTTTTAAATTAGTACATCCATGTAACCAACCATGGCACGTCAATCTAATTTTTAAATGTGTACATCCATGTAACCAACCGTGGCACGTCAATCTAATTTTTAAATGTGTATATCCGTGTAACCAACCGTTGCACGTCAATCTAATTTTTAAATGTGTACATCCATGTAACCAACCGTTGCACGTCAATCTAATTTTTAAATGTGTACATCGTGTAACCAACCGTTGCACGTCAATCTAATTTTTAAATGTGTAAATCCGTGTAACCAACTGTTGCACGTCAATCAAATTTTTAAATGTGTACATCCATGCAACCAACCGTGGTACGTCAATCTAATTTTTAAATGTGTACATCCGTGTAACCAACCATGGCACGTCAATCAAATTATTAAGAGTGTACATCCATGCAACCAACCGTGGTACGCAATCTAATTTTTAAATGTGTACATCCATGTAACCAACCATAGCACGTCAATCAAATTTTTAAATGTGTACATCCATGCAACCAATCGTGGTACGTCAATCTAATTTTTAAATGTGTACATCCGTATAACCAACCGTGGTGCAGCTATGAACTTTTTGTTTTTTGCTAAAATAAGTGATTTATATTTATAATTATGGGTCCAAGGGATAGAAATGCAAGCATAGCTAAAAGGAAAACATATACATATATGTATTTCCTTATATGTATATGTATATACATATGTACAAATGATTCCCTTTATTTCTTATGAAAAAATTCGACTCGCCACTCGACGTAATCGCTACTCGACGCTTTTTCAGAACGAATTAACGTCGAGTGGCGGGGTATTACTGTAGTTAAAAATCATCGATTTAATACATAACTATCCGGGCTAATAGCCAAAGTTGCTAGAGCAATAATATAATAATAAACAATCGTTTTTTTTTATGAATTTTATATTTAAATATTATTATTTTTTTTTAGGGGGGGCAACTGAACTATCTTGCCTCCCCTTGCGGGCGCCTATGTTTGTATGTGTTAAAGTGAAGAAAACTTTAATAATATGTCTTTAAAATCGCAATAGAAAATTAACTGCAATGTGAATTGTTGTGTATCAAATGGCAAATGTCAAAAATATCCTATTCCAATCGCCATTTTGTAAGCGACAACAGCGCCTCTATAGGTAATGTCACTTCTCAATAGATACCCATTATGTCTATTGTGTATTTACTTGGACAAATATACATTTAATTTTTCTAATATAATTGAAAATTATTTTTTTTTAATACAAATTATATACAATAAATAATTATAATTTATAATAAATAAAAATTTTCAATCACAAACTTATATTATTAAAAGGAACATTATAAAAATCACAGTATTTTTACCGATCGCCAACATATATAAGGGAGGTATTGTGATCATACCGATTTTGACATTTCGAGATTTCGATGGATCTCCACGAATTGAGGTCGCTACATAACATTTTGACTATTTTTAGCATGATGTCTGTCGGTCTGTCTGTCCGTCTGTCTGTCTGTCTGTCTGTCCGTCTGTCAGTCCGTCTGTCAGTGTACACGTGCAGAGCAAATTCGGCTAAAAGGATTTTTATGAAACTTCATATTTAAACTTTTGACACCAATGGCACGAATTGATCAACTTTTAGTAAAAAACGGTTAACTAATAATGGGAATTTACTCGTGTCGGTTTTAAGATTTTTGCGAATATTACACATTAACAGAGAAATAATTCGAAAAAAAATATTTAACAAAAGTTGCTACAAAATTGACGGCCTTTTTTTAAATGAATTCAAAATTTATTCATCAAAATTAGTCACTAGAAAACTTTTTATATTTTTCCGAACTATGGATCTTTTTCAGCTTAGGTCTTTTTTGCTTTAAAACATTTTATAAAAATCAGCACAGTTTTCGTCATAATTTACTTTAATCAGTAATATTGATTTTAATGTATCTACATCAAGTTGAATCTTGTCCAAAAGCTGTTCATCTAGAAAAATACTCTTTCAGTAGATTTTTTTTTTTTTAGTTCAATTTTTGTAAAAATAATTTTAGTAGAAATATATTAAAAATAAATATTGAAAATTCAAAAGTACTTTTTCTAAAATTTGGAAAAAAAAATTCGGGACTGTCCCGTCAAATTCGGGACGTATGGTCACCTCAGCTTTATGCACTTATTGCATAAATAACTATTTAATAATCAAAACAATTGCTTGAAGGTCAAATTTACAAACATGGTTAGTCAATATTCCATTTAATTATAGCTGTAAAAGTGAGTTTTATTACATAAATAATCTTCATACACATCAGTTGTATGTACTTTGACAATTACTGGCATATTTACTCTTTTTCTGGCCTTGACGGTGCAAAATAAGACCACTTTATTACTACTGTTTTAAATACTCATTTCTATTTGTAAACAACGCAATAATGGATTTCGATAAAAATAAGTAATGCATAATTTAATTTATTTTTTATTGTTCTAAGTAGGTTGGGTGGATAAGAAATTTTTGGGAACTGCGTATTTTGTCAATCTCATACCCTTTTCATACTAGAACTTTAAGACGAGTGAACTTAAAGTTCACCGATGTTTAACATCGGTATGCTTTCACACTTGATGTTTAAATCTCCAGTGCTGTCATCAGCTACAGTAATTTTGTCCTTAAGTTACCGTCATGAAATTACCAGTTTTGAACTGTCTGCGCTGACGCACATTTTGAATTATTATAAACAAATATGGATATTTCATTTCATTCTATAATAAAGACACTACAATAAAGAATATATTACACCTGTATTAACATGTAAGTCGATACATTTTATCTCAATTATTGTAGCTCTGTATTTTATTAAACACATTATTAAAATAAATAATTTTATTATAACAATAAGTATAAACTTCTTATAACGTCGATTTAATACAGTATTCTTGTTTATAATAATACAAAATCTTGACAGCACAAATTTAAAGAGTATTTTTTTATAATAGAAATTATGTTGGCAATGCGGACGATGTTTAAGACGCAGATCTCTGTCTTAAACATCGCTTGTATTTAGACGAGGTCATACGTTTTCACATTAGCGTTTAAAGACACATTCACTTTAACATCCGATCTTAAAGTTCTAGTGTGAAAAGGGTATCACACATTGAACAGTATATTCCAGTGGTTCCCAAACTTTCGGTTCCCGGCGCCCTTAATGTATCAGAATTTTTCTGCGGCGTCCCAAGTCAAAACATTGGCCTAACTAAGGCAATTGGAGGAATATTGGAATATTTCCGCAGCGCACAGTTTGGGAATTGCTGATATCGATAAGAAGTAAGTATTAGTTTATAAAGATAGTTAAAAAAAGGAGGCAGGCTAACATTTCATCGGCTCTGAACCTTATTGTGGACTGTTTTTTTTTTACTTTTTTTGCCGCAAATTTCTAAATTTCAGACCTTAACTCAAAAGTGACTATATATTTGTGATCTAAGGCTAAAAATAT
Source organism: Liopterus haemorrhoidalis (assembly GCA_963971575.1). NCBI lineage: Eukaryota > Metazoa > Arthropoda > Insecta > Coleoptera > Dytiscidae > Liopterus > Liopterus haemorrhoidalis. The sequence continues at coordinate 64,910,764 of OZ020613.1, forward strand.
ATAAGTATAACAATTTACCAACAAAATTTTTTTAAAAAAATTACTAAAATTTTAATCTGATGCGTGTATTGGTAGACGCTACACTGGTCAGTCTGATCGTTAGACGGTATTAGCGTGTTAACAATACTGCTAGTTCCAAAATTTAAATTGTGCTTAGTTGAAGTAAATTTTAAATTGTGTTTTGATTATTTGTTATTTGTATATTATTGTATTGATTATATTAAATACTTACAGCGAAACTTTCCTTCAATATTGTGTTTTCTTACAATAAATCTTTTGCTTATCATTCCATATTCTCAGAAATCGTTTACGAAAAACCATTTACGTCTTTAGAAAATTAAGAGAATTTATGCCTGTTAAACTATTGCTTAATTTTTATTATAGTCTTGTATAATCCATACTTACTTATGGCTTAGTTGCATTGGGAGGTGCAGCTAATACACACTTGACAAAATTAACTACGACTCAAAACATGATTATTAAAACCATATATCGGAAACCATTTTTTTACTCCACTAAGAAATTATATTTAGAAACGAAATTAATGAATATTAGTCAATTGTATATTTTAACTTTAATAAAATATATTCATAAAATGCAACTACCCATTCAACTAATATCTCATGAGTACAACACTAGAAATGCTGGCCAAGCATTGTTGTATAAATTTATAAAATCAATTGGTCAAAGAAGTTTCATTTATTTTATACCGAAAATTTACAATAGCTTCAAGAAATATTTAACAGAAAATAATTTAACGCCGGTGGGTAAACATATAATAAAAGTTGCTAGAAATTGGATTTTACATCTAGACCAAAATAAAATAAATGAAATACTTAAAATTTTAAATTCCAAATGTAAGTTGAATACTTGTTGAGTTCAACATTAGTTTTTTTTATGTATAATTTGTTAATATCATAAAAACTAATACTTAAATTTAGTTGTCAATAGAATAATTACTAATCAAACTTAAATTTATTGTAGATACCACGCGCATACCTAACGGTATTTGTGGTGTACGCCCCTATATTTGAATTTTCATTTTAGGGTGCGATTGCTCTTTATTGTTTTTCTTTTGTACTTCATTGTACTTTTTTTTGTATCTCTTGTGTATTTGTTTTTATTATGTATAAATAAAGAGATTATTATTATTATTATTATTATTATATATTTGTTTTTGACATGCGCAATAGAATTGCCGTCTAAACAACAATGAAACCGTTAAAAGTAAAAATATTGTTAGTGCCGAATGAGTGCTGTTTACACGTTACACCTACCAATTGATGAGAGATCGTACATTGTTAAAACCCTACATAAAACTAATTTGATAAATTAAACTTTCTTTAATTAAATAACTAAAATCTAAACTAAACTAAGATTGTGCAGCAATCATTTATTTTTCCGCTACAGCCCTTTATAAAGGTTTCTTTATCTTATCGACGAAATTCTAAAATTACTATGCTGAATCCAAAGGGTTCTAGGAAAGAATTCGATCCTTTCAAGGTTATCGAACCACTATTAATGATGAAAAAAATCGTCATATTTACAATATTGAGTTATAATTTAGGCTTTAAAATTATGTAAATTTATTTAAATGACAAACGTGTTTCTGCCAAGGTCACTTTTTACACCTTATATTATTAATTGTTATCTGTTTTTCCAAACTGTAAATATCGTGAAAAAACAAATGGTTATATAGTTTATGTGTCACAGGTAAATAAACGAGAAAGAATTCTTCTCATTATCTGAAAGTGTCGGTGTTTATTCACTTTTAATATGATGTCCTTGGCGTTAAGCCACGTTTTTAAATGCGCAGTTGATGAAGTCGTTGGCATTTTACAGAATTATCGCCAATGTGGTATGATTGTTATCAATGGCCGATAGTAAATATTTAGCACGTTTTTAAATACGTCGTTTCAGATCAAATGTTTTGGATTACGCAACTCTAGAGTTATCATACGTCAGTGGCAATTTTTGCTTTGGTTGCAGACAATTGCCGCATTCAACAGACTCATCAGTGACTTACCGGTACAAATTTACCGGTTAATTTTACTTAATGTACATTTTTGACAGCGCTATCGAACGGTATATATGAAAACTACAATATCTAAACAATGACCGATGACAATGATAGAAATAAACAGATGAATTGATTTAAATTTAGTGCTGAATTTAGCAGAATATATCTGTATTCAGGGCTGGATTTACATAACGCGAGGCCCTAGGCTACTCAAATTTTTAGGCCCCTTCAATAGACACCTCTTTTTACCGACCGCCAACATATATAAGGGAGGTATTGTGAACATACCGATTTTGACATTTCGAGATTTCGATGGATCTCCACGAATTGAGGTCTCTACATAACGTTTTGACTATTTTTAGCATGATGTCTGTCGATCTGTCTGTCTGTCTGTCTGTGTACACGTGCAGATCAAATTCGGCTGAAAGGATTTATATGAAACTTCATATTTAAGCTTTTGACATTAATGGCACGAGTAGAGCAACTTTTGGTAAAAATCGGTTGACTAGAAATGAGAGTTTACTCGTGTCGATTTTAAGATTTTTGCGAATATTTAACATCAGAAAATTATTTCGAAAAAATATATTCAACAAAAGTTGCTATAAAAACAATAACTAACAAGTTTTATTTGAGATATTTTTTGATAAAACGAAAATCTATTACGAGTATCTATTTTTTCATACTTTTATTTTCGTACAATATTTTCCAAAAACTCAATTTGATCAAAAATTCTTCTCGTACGTCTCCGGTTCAGATCAATGTTACATTACTTAGAATTTATTCAGTTTAACACCTTTGAAATTCTTGATTTAGTTTCAAAATTGTTAAATATTTAAAAAAGTATCTTATTTGATTATGTATTCTGTGGTGGCGGTCGGTTTTGTGATGGTCACGCTGTTTTTTTTATATCGGTGCTGCCGTTCTTTAGTTTTGAGGGAACCTACATACATACACGCAAAGGAACTATTGTAATTTATATATTAGTAATTAGCACAGATACAGATATCCTTATCTTCCTGCTAAAGTCAAATGAAGAGGAACAATGAATAATACAGTATTGTTTTCATTTGATGATTTGACAAGGTCATGATGCATTTCTTAGAATTATCAAATCGAGTTTAACGAGATTCTTTTTGTCATAGAGTTGCGAATGATTGCAAAAAAAGCAAACGTGCCGACTACAAGTCTGTCCATCTTAGTTGTTAAGCTAAGTGTGTGTATTAATAGATAAAGTACACAGTTGCCAATTCGTAAAGTAAATGTTTTGAAACATGATGCAATTTGGGTTTACATTATTTAATAACAGAACCATTGTTGTGTCTTACATTTAGGGTTCAGATAATAATACTTTGCAGAATGTATCATCATCTGGCTAAAACATGTCTAGAAAGGAGGTGTATAACCACCTGTGTTAGATAAACAGACGATATTAATAGAATTGCTTGTAACTGGCAATTATTAAGGCTGTTCTACATTATACCTTTTAATATACTTGTTAGAATCAGGACTAGTTCTTGACCGTTCTTTGTAATATGTTATGAGAACAAGTATAATATGATGACATATATATGTGACAGATTTAATTGATATTATTACAAACGCTAGAAAGCTTTTTACAAGGAGTTCAAAGGAACTCTGGATGGTCAGGGACCTCAAGGAGTTGTGTTTGTTTTGTTTGGCTCTGGATGGTCAGGGACCTCAAGGAGTTTAGAGGAACTCTGGATGGTCAGGGACCTCAAGGAGTTGTTGGACCTAAAATGTTCGTGTTTGTCTTGTTGACTCTGGATGGTCAGGGACCTCAAGGAGTTCAGAGGAACTCTGGATGGTCAGGGACCTAAAGGAGTTGTGTTTGTTTTGTTTAACTCTGGATGGTCAGGGACCTCAAGGAGTTCAGAGAAACTCTGGATGGTCAGGAACCTTAAGGAGTTGTTGGACCTAAAATGGTCGTGTTTGTCTTGTTGACTCTGCATGGTCAGAGACCTCAAGGAGTTCAGAGGAACTCTGGATGGTCAGGGACCTAAAGGAGTTGTGTTTGTTTTGCTTGACTCTGGATGGTCAGGGACGTCAAGGAGTTCAGAGGAACTCTGGATGGTCAGGGACCTCAAGGAGTTGTTGAACCTAAAATGGTCGTATTTTTCTTGTTGACTCTGGATGGTCAGGGACCTTAAGGACAGGGGTATGAAACTCATATACACGGCCTTGAAACGGTTATAAGTAATATTCCATCCACCGACAGCGCTAAAAGCGTTTTTTTTAACCAACATTTTGAGAACACTTCATTATCGGCAATTTGCGGCAATTGTTTTTGACATTGTAACGATAGGTGACAGTAAATTGTGATTGTGACAGTGATGAATTTTATAAGAAATTTTAAATATTAGCACCACATTTTTTATTTTCAAATGGTGTAGTGTAATTAATAATATTTTAAATGGTAAATGCAAAAGAAATATAAATAGTGTAATAAAAAAAAATGGCACAGACTAAATTTAATATGTACAATAAAAGTAAATATAAAAGTAAAAAATAAATACTTGTTTATTTATTTCATATGCTTGCTTGCAAATAAAATAATAAAACTTAATGCTTACTGAAGTATTAACTTTTAACAATTGTATTTAATTTTAATTTTAGGAAATTAATTAGGAGAGTTGTAAATAAATTAATCATAATTTTCGGTTCAAGGTATTTTTCAATTTTGGTAGAAAATTAATGATCGCGCGATTCATAGCAATTTAAAATATAAAAATATATTTGTGCGCACTGCGGGTTGCATACTACCTAATCCTAGTTCATATTACAACCACGAATGTCGCAACTATCGCTGTCCAAAGCCGTAACGTGGGAGTCCGCTATCTTCCTTGTTTTATAATTTGTGCTTAAGGAGTTCAGTGAAACTCAAGATGGTCAGGAACCTCAAGGAGACGGGCAAATTCCACGGTTATATTCCACAAAATATTTTTTTTAAACTTAATATATTTCGGCTTGTTAGGCCATCTTAAGTTACAATCTTTAGTTATGTTCTAAATTTAATCCGGGCAGATATTATATAATTTATTCTATAATAACTTAAAATTTATCAGACAAATTGATCTGTTATAAAAGGTCTATTCGTAGAAGCTTTTCTAACAGTTTATTATCGTCAAACGCAAGCGCAGAGCTTGTAGGAGTACGTTAAAATAGGTCTGCGTTTTCGTCTAAAGCCGCATTCAGAGCTCTTTGAAATTAACACGTTGTGTTGCTATGGATTGTTTTAACGAGGTTAGTTGGTATGATCGGACATGCACGTGCTTTATCGTTGCTATACTACTGTTGAGCGATATAGTACGAGCTTGTCCGATCATACCCACTAACCTCGTTAAAACAATCCATAGCAACACAACGTGTTAATTTCAAAGAGCTCTCAATGCGGCTTTACGATAAGAAACCGTTATATATAGCGCTACGAACAAAGCCAACCTCTCCTAGCGGTAGCTTGACAAAATAAATGTAAATTAGGTCACCTGCTGTACTTAAAGGGGCAGATTCCTTTCCATTTCCACAGGTTCTTGGCTTCATAACAAACATGCTGTGTCTACATTATGTGTCGTCAATGCCTTAATCTAAGTTTAAACTCGGATATCCGGCCTCCTGTCTCGTAATTAAATACAAATTTAGTTTTTCAGTCATTTATAAAGCTGAATCATTTTTGATATATAGCAATGGACAGACGATAACGTCAGGGTCACAACAAATTTGATAAAACAATAAGAGCTAGCATATGTGTACACATTTATAAACAAATATATAATGACTTTAGCAAATTATAAAATATTGACAATTATAAAACCGGAAAAATTCGGTTTGAAGTTCAAATGTTACTAAAAATTAGAAATAAAAACAAAAATATAAGATAGTAATATCAACTTACGAAAAGAACTTGTGAAAAATAAACTTAAATGCCGATATAATACAATTTTATTTATGATTTTTAATAAACAAATATAAATATAATAAAAATATTTTAAATGTTATATGATTAATTATACATATTTGAATCATAAAATTATATTTCAATAACATTTATAAAAACTATTGACGTTAATTTAATTAAAATTCATAATTCTTAAAAAATAGAACAAGTAAACAAATGGGTTGTTAAACACGTATTTTGAAAAAAGTATTTATCGGAACTAAACCTTGAGTTTTATTCTTCGATTTATTCAAAGATTAACTATTTATTGTTTAATTATATGATTAAGTTATTAATAATTTATCACAAGTTTAGTTCAAATATTGCGGAACGTAATAATAAATGCGATAACAGAAATTATTGCAATACTAGGGCTCTAATAGCCATGAAAACGCGAAATCTACCCTGTTTACGCAATGAAATAATTGTATAAGGTCAGTGTCCAAACTTCAAATTTATCTGACAAATTGACCTGTTAGAAAAGGTCTGTTCGTAGCAAGATTATTAAAGTATAAGGTTGTCTCGTAACTTGTAGTGGTGGGGGTAAATAGAGAGGCTACGCGTCATCCGTATGCTAACGGGACGTCAGTCTTTGTTTATCGTATATGTTAAATACACGTGAAGTTTGATTTTTGGCTATAAATATAAAAATATCGTTTAATTTTTTGATTTTCTACTTGTTTTAATTTCTTTTTTCTTCGAAATGAATGTTTCTTCGTTCTAAATAAATTTTCTTAGATTAATTTTTGGTGTGAAGAGAATATTAAATGAAATATTTCAATATTTTAGTTTTAGGGTGAACCTCCCCTCCCCCCCCCCCCCCCCGTAACTACTCTAATATTCATCAAATTAAAAATTGCATAGAACAAATAAGATTTGTTTTCTTATAAACAATATTTATTATATAGTTTTTTATGTTAAGATAGTTCTGTTTATAAAGGAAATATTTTAAGTATTTTAGTACGCCCCCTAAGAAAATTTTGAGAAACCATGCCTATATTTGAATCCTGGTTCTACTGTACTGTTATATTGTACCAAATTTCGTTAAAATACTAGATTTTGCAATCTAGTTACTTTCATCGTTTAAATCGTGCCTTTCGGCCGTTTTGTTTAAGCTTTGTAAATCATACTTACAATAAACATTTTTTGGTTAAGGTTAATATCATTTTAAAATGTCATTTTCTTTATATTTTGATTTTTTGTGTCATTCTTAATACAAATTTCGCATTTATTTATTTTTTTGTCATTAAAATATCTAAAAAAAAATATTTAATTTTGACATATGTCATTCGTTTCCATGGTTTCATTGTTGGAATTTTAAATTTTGACATCCCAACGTGAAAAATGAAATAACCCAAGCAAGGTCCCTTCTCGTGACAACCTAAAAGAACTAAATTCCCATTTAGTTCCGCTTAACCGTTTGGAACAGACTGTATTTATGAAGCTAATAAATTTATTGGTGATTTCCAAGTTACAAAATCCTTCCAATAGTTTATTAGCAACATAATTTTTTGTTTTTGTATTGGTATTTCTTCTGAAGATAGTAACACGGTGCAAGAGGGATAGAGCTATACGTAAATTTATAGAGCTAAAGTGAGATGAAATTTTGACACTGAATATTTTGACAATAAATAGTTTGACTTTCCATTCAATGACATTACGTATATTTTTTGTGTTACTGTTAAAATGACAATTAAACGGCGTTCAACAAATTTATCACAGAAAAAGAAGACAATATAGATAGAAGAGAAGTTAATAAAAATAGCATTTTGTAATAGAAAAGTGACTGGAAATAAGAAGACAGCCATATTTTGCTTTATATTACATTCCTTACAATATGAATTAAACTTATCAGTAATTTTCAGCCACACATCTTTATTATTCTGCCAATAATTGCGTTTGTCTTCTTATTTTCTATCATTTTTATATAAATAGTAATGCTTATAAATAAGTATTGTTTGTAATGTGTTGTAATCGTAATTGAAATAAATACATATATAAAAATAAAAGACAATGTTTATTTAAAAATATATATTTATATATTGTTCTTTATATATCACATTTACAATAAATGCCCAAAATATTCTAAAAATGGTTGTCCATAATTTATAAATTCATCCAAACAGATCGTTGATTTCGTCAAAATACAACTAAAATGTATATAAAACACTAAAATCACCATTATAGAAATGTTTAAAAACTACACATTCCTATATTCTTTTAAAATTATACTGTTTTTCAATTAAAATTGAAATATTAACACATTTTGCGAACTTGTTTTTGGTTATATGTCACTTTATTAAGCAGTTCATGTTGCCTATAAGTTATTAGACAAATAAGCCTATTTATTAGCAACCTAATAACTATTTCGGGGTGGAACTCTTGGAAAAAAAAATATGTTGCTAATAAACTTATTGGACAGTTTATTAGCAACTGGAACTCTCGGCCCTTAGTCTGTAATTGGGTCAATAAACTTATTATTATATTTGTATTCGATTTTATAGTTATTTATTTACCATAATGCAAATACATATCACCTTAAATTTTATATAAATCAGTATAAAATTTGCTTAGGTTTTTATTTATAATTTATTAAGTAGAACGGTCTTGAAATAAATATCTATTATAAAAATACTCAATAAAAATATTTAAAAACGTGCAACATGATTGGTCAGAAGTTACGAGACAACCTTTAATTTAATAATCTTGAGTGTGGCCCAAGTACATTTGCATTCTCGCCTACCGGTCATCACTTGAATTTGTAATGCCCCCCCCCCTCAGGTAATTCCTTGAATATTTGAATATCTAAATAACGAAATATCTTGTTTACTAAAGCAGTAAATAATTAAAAAGTTATTGTCGCCAACATTCTGTCTATTCGGTGTATAAATAATGCGGATATTTAGAATAATTTCAATAACTTCTGTCCACATTGACGTAATATAACAACACGTGAAGCGACACGATGTTTACCTTTACAAATGGCAAAACTTAGAATGTTTATTACCATTTGTTAAGTAAACAACAATAAAAAAAGTTCATTCATTTTGCAGATAGTGTACATACTTTATAATCTTATAATAAATGATACCGGATTGGATTTATCTGGAAATATTAAAAGTTTTCCATAAGAGTTGTCTGTCATTTTTTTTTTTTTTTTTATTTGCAAACTTGAGTTTTTAATATATATTTACCGTATTTATCTAATCTATTTTATCGTAATAAAAACAATAATAATATAAAAAATTGCTTGTCTATTGAGATAAAAATGATTTTCACACACATCTCGATTTTAGTTCTTTGTAGACTAGGGTGACCATTCGTCCCGCACTTTAACATTTTGTCCCGCATTAAGATGCGTCCCGCAAAAATCCCGCATTTTAACATTTTGTCCCGCATTGTCCCGCATTTTGGATTTGGGAGGTGAGGACCTTTTTTTGCTCTTCACTTGGATTTGGGAGGTGAAGACCTTTTTTTTGCTCTTCACTTGGATTTTGGGAGATGAGGACCTTTCTTTGCTCTTCACTTGGATTTGAGAGGTGAGGACCTTTTTTTGCTCTTCACTTGGATTTGGGAGATGAGGATCTTTTGTTTTGCTCCGTCCCGCATTGCCTTCTTAAGAAAATGGTCACCCTATTGTAGACGCATCTCGAAATAATTGTAAAGTTGGATTTACACAGTTCAGTTAATTGATCAATAGATTGATCAAGTTTTTTGTCAATAAATTGAAAAATTTATTGGTAACCTTGAAAACAAAAGCATCACTTTACACACATTTATTTATAAATTTTTTTGAAAATTTTTACATTACCAACTGTAAAACATGTTGACATATTTATCAAATTTAAAATTTGAAAAAATCTTCACAAAGTTACGAGCTGTGAACAAAAATAAAAGAAATAACCTAGATGATAGTTAATTAGAACGTTTGAGACTACTGAGTACGCGCTGTGGAGCTGCAGCTCTTACTTGAAAATAATAGCTAATTTAAAAAAAAATCTTTTTTTTGAACTCAAAATGCATTTAACATAGTAACTGTGGTGTGAAAATGCTTTTTTTAAAATATATTTTGAACATTGAATGCTATTGTTTCATAAATATTTACAAGTCTCCTTTGAATAAGTCTATGTCGCGCTGCTTATATCCTAGCGTCAAGGAAAGTGCAAATGTAGGCTTGTAAAGGGGAGCGGTGCGTAGGCAGTAGTGATAAACTGGTGGGGATCGGAGCTAGAATGCTGTTAGCGTCACAATAACAGAGATCACAGTACTATGAAATTATTGAATGTATTTATTTAAGTCGTAACTGAAATCGCTATACCTATATTTTCTCTAAAAATTTATTGTTTAGGTAGGTAATAATAATTAGTATTTTCTAACTTTTTCTTTTAAACTTATATAAGTATTTTAGCTTAACAAATACGTATTTTAGATTATAAAACAATAGGTTTAAAAAATGAATACTGTCAAATCATTATTAGAAATTCCATTTAACAGACGAACGTTAGAAGAAAAAATTGATATTAAAAAATTGGGGCGACCCACATCAAATTTAAATATTTCGTAAGTGCAAAAAGTAAAAATTATAATTATAAGAGGCAATTCAACAGAGTCTTAAATGATAAAACGTCGTGGTTAAACACCTAAACCTGTCCTTGTATTATAATTTGCAGCTCTGGGTCCCAAAAAGTCACGAGCCGCCACTGATTTACGTTACAGCAAATTGTACCTTACAAACACCGTACGAAGTACTGTGCTATTGAAAACTGACACCCTCGGATACGCAGTCTGGTGGTCAAATATTGTACTACGCGACTGTAGTACTGTTTGAAATTATTACATATGTTCTAGTGTTGATTTTTTGTTAGAACGTCGATAGATACATTTTCATAAAATAAAAATGTACTGTGCTTAAATTAACCTGTTCCCTGTTAGCATATTAACAGCTGAATACTAGACAATTCAGCCATTTTGCCATGAATTACAGCGCCGCCAATGTCACTTCTCAATAGTATTTAACTATAACTTGTATCCCGTAAAAGGTAAAAATGTAATTCATAATTCTGAATACAATATTTTAGAACGTAATTGGAGTAGGCAAGTCCAGTGCCTACAACACGTGTTAACAATAATTGAAAATTAGTCATGCACTATCGAAAACAATACTATTTTATTTACATATCATTTCATGACTAATAAAACCACGTAACTGGTCTCAGCGTCGTATTAATATGTGATAAATAATATCCAGTTACTTTCAAAACTTGTTTTTGATTTCTAGAAACAGTTGATATTTTCTAGAATGATTTGACGTTATTCCAAATCAATAGAAATTTATATTATTGATGAATTATATTTATTTTATTCATGGTACGCCAGGCACGCACCCAGTCCTCCCCCCCCCCCCCCCCCCAAGAGCTCAAAAACAATTGTTACGTGTTTTTGTTAAAATTGAGAACCTCTTTTTTGGTTGGCCATCACTTGTATTTTGGCAGTGAGGACACTTTTTAGGGTTTTGTAGGTATGACCAAAAAACCCTTATACCGTCATTTTGTCGTCTGTCTGTCTGTCTGTCTGTCTGTCTGTCTGTCTGTCTGTCTGTTCGGTAAAAATTGTAGCCAAACGGCTAAACCTAGAGAGTTGAAAATTGGCATGCTTGTACAGCTTTTTGACCCGCACATAGGAAAAATATTAAAACATCTAAAAAACATATCCCCCTAAAAATATAAACAAATATGTGCTCATCGAAAAAAAATATATTTTTTTAAAATTCTGAGTAGGGTATCAAATGAAAGCCCTTAGTACGTGGATTAACGATCAAAATTAAATTTTTGCAAAATAAATTATTTTGAGGCGATTTTTGCCAAAATTGTGCAAAAAAATTTTTGTCCCACACCCTGTAGCCCAGATGGTTTAAACTAAAAATGTGAAAAAATTCTAAGTAATGTATAATGGTGTGAACCGGAATAGTACAACAGGAATTTTTGATCAGATTATGTTTTCGGAAAATAACGCATTTTTTGTGTTTTTTGGTTGACGATGCATACATGTTATACTCTTATAACACACCAAGTTGATAAGCGTTTGGTGGTCTAGTGGCTCAGTTGCTCGACAACTGAGCCACTAGACTAGCCACTAGCCACTAGCCACTGAGCCACTCCTGGCTTGTGGAGTCAATTTTATTTTTTGTTTTTTTTTTTCATATTTATTATGTTTAAATTAATTTGTTAAAATTCTAGTTATATTTTAGCACATTTTGAATTTAATTTTCAAGAGCGTAAATTTAATAACCAATTGGAATTATATTTTCATTCTGTGTCATTTATACGAAGCCAGAGGGCCGGAGCGTATGATTTAAGAGAACCAATGAAAGCCATAGGCCCAATTTTCAAAATCTTAATGAACCTTGTTATATAAAAAAAATACTGCACTTATTTAGAAACCTAAATAATGATATTAGGTATTCGAATTAAAATTAACAAAAAAATATTTTAACATAAAATTTGTTTTTAAAGCTCTGAGATTAACAGACGATAAATTATTTTAAAAAGATCGTTCATTTTGCCGTGGTTACTACAAAGCAAAATTTGTCCTACACACTCAGCATGCCGCCTTCACTTATTATATACCTGCGAAACCCTGCAATGTGTGAAAATTCACACTTCACATCAATTTTTTGTTTAGGCCATCACTTGTATTTTGGAAGTGAGAAGGGACGACCTCTTTTTAGGATTTTGTAGGTATAACCAGGGCCGTAACGACGATATTAAGCGCCGGTGGCAAGTGTTCAAGTTGCGCCCTTTAGAATATTTCGGCTCCCCTATTGCGAATGCTGAAAATACAGTATATGCTGGAAATACAGTATATTATTCAATTTTGCTCACCTTCAAAAATACATGTGATGAGCAAAAAAAAGGTCCTCACCTCCAAAATACAAGTGATGAGCAAAAAAAGGTCCTCATCTCCAAAATACAAATGATGTGCAAAAAAAAGGTCCTCACCTCTGATGACACAAAAAAGGAGACTGCAACTAAAAATTTTGCGCCCTCAATACAGCTGCGCCGGTGGCAGGGCGCATCTTTCGCCACACCCTAGTTACGGGCCTGGGTATAACCACCAAAAACCATTATAACGTCACTCATGTGTCTGTCTGTCTGTACGGTAGAAATTGTAGCCAAACGGCTTATCATAGAATTTTGAAATTTGGCATGTTTATACAACTCTTTGCCCACATATAGGAAAAATACTGAGAGTTAAAAAAACATCTCGAGATAAATATAAACAAATATGTATTTTGTAAAAAATAAATATTTTTTTTAAATTTTGAATGGCATATCATATGAAACCTCTTAATTCGTTGACCACCATGCAAATTTTTATTTTTGAAAAATCCATTTTTTTATGGTATTTTCGCCTAAAGTTTTCTCCCCCACCCTATCTCCCAGAGGGGCTAATCTAAAAACCTGAAAAAATCTCCGTAATGAACATTAATGGGAACCGGAATAGTTTAACAGGAATCAGTTTGATCAGATAAGTTTTTCGAAATGTCGATTTTTGTGTCGTTGATAATTTTTTTTAAAATTTATTGTATGGTATCAAAAGAAAGCTCTTAAGACGTAGATTTAGGAACTATAAATAATTTTTTGAAATTCGTTTCTTTTAACAATATTATAGCCAAAACTGTGCTAAAAAAGTTCTTAAACTAAAAATCTGAAAAAATTATAGGTAATGTATATTGATCTGAGCCGGAAACGTACCAGAGGAATTTTTGATCAGATTCTGTTTTTGAAAAATATGGCAGTTTTTGTGTTTTTGACAAAATTAATTATTTTTAATTCATGGGTAATAATGTTATTGATTTTTTGTATTTATAGCTAAGATTGTGCGTGTATTTTTTTTTAAATTAAAAATATTAATTATAATTATTTTTTTAACAGTTGCGAACTGAGTTACGCACACCACACCACACTACAATCTACACTGTAAAATATTTCTTATTAATCTAATGAAGACTTGAATACGAAGCAAATGCAGAAAAAAAACGTTGGGATATTTGGCAGCTTATTTAAATTTTGTGTAGAAAACTTAAATGGAAGCTCTTAGTTCTCAAATATCGAATAAAAGTGATTCTCAAAAAATCTGTTGATTTTGATGTGATTATACCTCGACATCCAGTATTATGTTGGCCTCTTATACTTATTAAATACCTACAAAATCCTGATATGTGTGAAAATTCACACTTCACTTAATTTTTACCGACCACCAACATATATAAGGGAGGTAATGTAATCATGCCGATTTTGACATTTCGATATTTCGATGGATTTCCACGAATTGAGCTCCCTACATAACGTTTTGACTATTTTTAGCATGATGTCTGTCTGTCTGAAACTTCATATTTAAGCTTTTGACATCAATTTGAGTTGATCAACTTTTGGTAAAAATCGGTTAACTAGAAATGGAAAATGAGTTTACGGTTTTAAGATTTTTGCGAATATTTCACAACAGAGAAATATTTCTAAAAAATCTATTTAACAAAAGATAGCAACTTTTGTTAAATAAATTTAAAAGTTATAACTACTACTACTATACTACTATACTAAATGTTAAAGCAATAACTAACAACTTTTATTTGACACATTTTTGATAAAGCAGCATAAATTAAACAAGTACTTTGTGATGGCGGTCGGTCCTGTGGTAGCCATAGCTGATTTTTTAATTTGAATTTAAATAAATTGAGCAAATTCCGTCACAATAAAATTTATATTAAAAAAATCCTAGCTGATTTTTTATTATTATTTTAAATATTTCTAGTTAATTTCATTTTATTTAAACCGCGATCCGTGAAAAAATTCAACTCACATACTCGTAACTTTCTTGTTTATTTCCCCCTGGTTAACTCTGTTGCGTAATATTTCTTCATCTGACTTGCAAAAAACTATAACAAATTCATTGACCTTGGCCGATGTCTTTAACACGATGTTACTGGTGACCACATTTTCCTTTTACGGCATTCAAACGAGTTATTTTTTCTAGAATTACTTGAGACAGGTTATTGATATTTTATGAATACGTAATGGATTTTACTGTTTACTGAAATTACGCAGTGTTGGAAAGAATTATAAAAAGTTATTGATAAATGTAAAAAGATAAAATAAATAATTGTCTGAGATATAAACTGATTACACCGGCTTGTAAACATTTTAGGCCAGTGTTTCTCAACCGAAAACGTACCACGGACCAGTAGAATATTTAATTTTCTACCTTGGACCACAAAAAATAAATGTACTATTAAACAAATTTATTGTATATGTATCACTGAAAAATGAACAAAAATCTCAAAAATAATCATTTATAAGCCTTTCGGACCACTAAAGTTTTGCTAAGGACCACCAGTGGTCCGCGGACTACCGGTTGGGAAACATTGTTCTAGGCCATGTTCATAATCTTTTACTAAATATTGCAACTAAGCGATACTTGTTAAATTAAGTGTGATGCTAACGTTAGTAGTGTTCGTAATCTCTATACTACGATCTTTTAACTAATAAAGAAGTACGTTTGGCAACGTTTTTTGCTGTCGATAAAAAGAGATAGACATATGCACTGTACAACATGTTAAAGAGAGATGGAAGATGCGTTACTAACTTGTACTATTATCGCGGTAAAAACAAACATAATCTTGTTTGACAGCGTTGGGTGACGATTTTATTATCGATTTATTTTTAACGATAAATAAGAATATTTTAGAAGAATTATAAGCAAAAATGTAATTAATTATTCATGTTATTAACTAGTTACCTATATTTTTAAATATGATATTATTTTGATATGAACCTTTATCAAAAAAACATTTTTTTTAATACAGTTTATTTAACTAGATCTACATACATGATGTAACACAAAGTTTTGATTATACATTGTCAGGGTTTGTTACGTTGTGGGGTCGGTTCGAAGAACTCCCCTGTCACTTCATTTTGTGTCTGTTAAATCGCTACTAATGTTTAATTAGATTGTTCGCTATCCGCACTATCACTGTCACTGTCTATTATAGTATCTTGCGTTAATTTTCTCTTTAATCTTCTGTGGATTTTTCGCTTACCCAGTTCATAGTGTGTGGCACCGGAGCACTGTCCAATTCTTTGGAAAAATGTTGTTGACAGCTTTTTCATGAATTCTTCTATTGTCATTATACCCAGTTCCTCGTGTAATTGGCTTTCGACTGAAAAGCTTGCAATTTTTTAATGTGTGTTCGGTGTGCAGCACCTCATACTATGCACTCGTAGGTCAATGTAGGTCTCAGTATACCTTTATATATTAAGAGGGAACATTTTCTTTTTAGGGTTGATTTCCTATTCACTAATAGAGCATCGCTAATTTAGTATGGGCTTCTCGTAATTTTTTCTTAATTTGGTGTCTCCATGTTAGTCTGTTATCGAGATGCACCCCTAAATATCTTATTGCTTGGTTAGGCGGGTTCCATGGAATAATGTTGTTAATAACAAAATAACGTCAAGTTGAAATATTTCCACCTATTTAAGATACGGGTTTTATATCGTCATTTGAGATTTTAATTAACGCTTTTGGGGGGGGGGGATGCGCGGCGAGGCCTCACCAAAAAAGTTATCAATCAAATATAACCATTGCATACAAAATTTTATTGACCAACCCTGTTACGGTTGCAACAGCAGAGAGATCATTCTCTAAATTGAAATTAATAAAGAGCTACATGCGGTCCTCCATGTCTCAAGAGCGCCTAACATCGCTCGCCGTTATTTCAATTGAACATGAAATCGGAAAGAATATTAATTACGATAATGTAATAGATAATTTTATAAATAAGGGTATCAAATTAAATTAATTGTAAATTTTGGTAAAGTTTACAATTGTTTTAATTTTTATTTTGTACTATAAATCAGTACTAATGTATTGGATCTTGTTACTTACATATAGAAAAAACTATATTTTGTTATATAATATTTATATGAACGTTTAAAATTAAAGCATTAAATAAATTACCATGTGTCAATTTGTAAATACCTATAATTTTTATATTTGAGAGGGGCCCCATTTCTTTATTTTGCACTGGGCCTCACAAAACATAACGCCGGCCCTGATTATAAACGAGACTTAATAGCGGCTGATGTATCATGAAATTCGTCAACCCATTAAAATAAATGATACTATATTGTATTTTTAATATTTTTGAAAAATATATGACTTTTGACAAAATATAGAATGAGTCATAGTATTTATGTACTATTGTTAACGATTAATTTGATTTCAAGGCTGTATTATTCACTGATAACCTGATAAGACTGCAACAACATACAATTTACTCGAGGATTCGACAGCTTTGTAATTCTTCGAAATAATTATAAGTGTCTAGGAATCTTTTAGAATTCAAGATAAAATGTGACTAATGAGTTAATAGAGATGTACAAACACGACGAAAGAACATTTAATTTGTTGTTGCCACTACAAATATTATTCGGTTGGCTTCTTACATTTATTAAATACCTACAAAACCCTGAAATGTGTGAAAATTTTCATTTCGATTATTTTTTTGTGGGCGCTCAGATCTGCACGTGCAAATAGAAATAAAGAAAAGGAATCTTTCGTGCATTATTTTTTCTGTCATTCTCAAAAATCTGATCTGTCGTTAATAACCTTTATTTTGTCGGGCCGTATAATGTAACTCCTCCTTCATTTGAGTGTGTCCTGCACAATTCAAATAATTGTGACTATTTAACAATGTTAATGGAATCTTAAATTGCAGATACAGGTTTACACACACTCTTCAAAAGATACACACACAAATATAAAAATATAAATATAAGACATACGATACCACACACATGTACACCGCACACACACACACGTGTCCATAAAAAACACACATACAAACAAACATATGCACATATATGAACACGAAACACACATACGTCCAAAACCAGATGTAAACATTCACACAAAAACAAATATATACACGCACACAAACAAAAAATAGATATAAACACACATACACACATACTACACACTATAAACATAACACACATACCAATATAAACCCAACACATACACCTAACAAACATAACACACAGACACATATAATCAGTGGCGTATACAGGACTCATGGTTAGGGGGGCACTTATGAGGATTATCTATAAGACCAAGGGAAAGGGTTTAAACGTATTACATATGTTCTAGTGTTGATTTTTTGTTAGAATGTCGATAGAAGTTGTGAAAAAATGTTAAGTAGAACAAATTGTAGTGTTTTTGGCTGTCATTCAAGACAGGACAAAAATAGGCATCTTAGTTTTTTTTCTTTTCTTAATAAAAATGGAGGGAAAGTTAATATTAAGTCCAGATTGGAAAAGATTTGGTTATGGACAGGAGGAAGGCATGGGAATATATTTTGAGTTAAAAAGTAACTGATACTATGCGAGTTTGTTCATTACATTTGTCGCAGAAAAACTAAACTGCACTAATATATTAATAATAATAGCTAATAATATTAGCTGCTTCTGTCCAACTAAAACTAATTTTATTTCATGAGGCAATGAACATAATGCACTTGTTTATAAACATAATCCATATATAATTCAAATGACCGACACTCAGATGTACCACATAAAATTACAGTACACCTGCTCAACTATAAATTACACTTCAATAAATCTACTGAAATTAAACTTTAAATACTGTAATTTGATGCCCACCTTCTGTTATACACCTCAATACATGTGTAGCGCGTAAAAATTAAAAAATTTCGCAAATATTTACTCGCATTTTCATAAAATAAAAATGTACTGTGTTTAAATTAACCTGTTAGCTGTTAGCATATTGACAGCTGAATACTAGACACGACAGCCATATTGCCATGGACTACAGCGCCGCCACCGGTAATGTCACTTCTCAATAGTCCGTTCAAACGTTAGAATGCAGTATTGCTCTTATGGGGAATAAAACCAAAATTTTCTCAAAGTATCAAATATGCCAATGAACCTAAAATATTACGCAGCATTTTTTATTCTTTTGTTTATAATTTATTAAAATTAAATGGTAAATGTATCAGGGACAAATGAATAACCATTTGTACCGCGTTTTCAACAATCAGCGCGTTTTACAGCTGGCAACCTCGCCATGAAAGAAAAGAATAGTGTTATTGGGGTTACCCATTAGCATTAGAGAGTATGAAAAAGAACTACTCTATTTGGCCTGTACTGCATTCTAACGTTTAAACGGACAGATTGGTATAGATCAGGGGTCCCCAAACTTTTCTGACCGTCGACCCCCAGAAGAGTTTCTCTACTTTTTATCGACCACCTCTATTTCACAATTACGTTATTATAATAGAACAAGCAAAAAATATGCTTATGTGATTTCTTATATTGTTTATTGTACAGTGTTTTATGTACATTACATTTATCTATAATATAATTATATCTAATAAGATGCAATACAATAATATTATTAAATAAAATTTACTGTCATTGTCAATGTGATGGGTGTGGTTGGTGACTCTTTGCAAGATTAGCAATGTCGGGTTCAAAATTAGTTATTTTCAGCCTTAAATCGCCACGGAATTCTACATCTAACTTGTTTCTCTGTTTTGCCAGGATGGAATTAACATTTACATTTGTCCAAAAGTAACTTAAAATAACATTTAAAAAGCGTTTTAGCTTCAAGATCAACCGACAATTCAATAAGTTCATCTTGTATAGTACTTTCGATGTTTTCAACATCTGCAGAAAAAGGCGCGATAATCCAATCTGGGATGTGCATTTTCTCTAAATCCTCAAAACGTTATTTAAAATCCACGCTCAATTTTTGAAGATGCTTTGTGTATATTTCTAAGTCTTCATCTTTTACTTCCAATTGTCGCAAATTCGAAAACTACTGAAAATCTTTTCGTAACAATGAAGATCTAAATAAATCTAATTTAACTTCAATTATATTTATATATAACTGTGTAGTTATTATACTGGGTAGTTTTTAACTTTATTCCATCGACCCTCATTCGACCCCCGAGCCAGAATCGACCACTTTGGGGACTCCTGGTATAGATCATAGGAATATTTATTTTACATTAATTTCATTACTGATCATAATAAAAGATACACAATGGGCCGGTTTCTGAAAGCTTAGTTAACTATAACTAAATGGTTAAAAAATGGTTGCTATAGTTATTTATGGGATTGTTATATTGTAACCGAGTTTAACCAAAAGATTAAACTCGGCTAAGCTTTCAGAAACCGGCCCTAAGTGTTGTACAATGGAAGTAATTTTGTGGTACAATTATATAATATTTATAAAATTTTCATTTCACTGGCCTTTAAAGGAGGGGCACGTGCCCCTAGTAGCCCCCCGCTTGATTACGCTACTGCATATAAACATAACACACAAACATACAAAAAAAAATGTAAACGCACATCACATACACATATAAATCGCTATCATCTGGTGGGGTATCAAAATTGAAGTCCACGTGTTTGGGGGGGGGGAGTATACTACGCAGCAGTCGTTCTTTATATGTCCCCACTTGAAAGTGATTCGTTTAGTGTGCCCTCGATGTTATAGTGAATCGAAATAGAACATTTAGTGATAACAGTATTCTATATTTATAATCGTGTAACTGAACTCGCGTGTTTATAAAAGCATTTAAGATGTCTGTAAGTCCAATGACAAGAACAGCTTCTGAAAGTAAAAGCATTCCGTCCAAGAGATTATTGATTACTGATCCTAGTCAATTACCAAATGATTACAGTTCGACTCCAGGTGGATCTCTTTACTCAACCACACCAGGAGGTAAGAATTCAATATAATATGGCAAGCCGTTTTAACATTTAATATTAAGTTAGTGTCATCTTCAAAATATTACCTATCTCATAGAAATACTTCGAATTTAATTTACAATGAAGTCCAGTTTCAAACATTTTCATGAGAGACGTACATTTTTCAACTAATTTCTATGAGAGTGGAATGAATTTAGTATTAAATGTTAAAACGGTTTGCCCAAAACAAAATAAATGATATACGGAATTTGTAAAAGATACATTTCTTTTCGTCTTTTGCCAATTTACTATATCCTGGTAGATTTAATAAAAATTTAACCAACTTTGTAGCTTATATAATCCAGAGCCGCAGTAAGTAAAACTTGCGCTAGGGGCAGAGCCGTGTTTTGGCGCCCTTGGTAAATAAAAACAAGGTTCTTACCTCTCAAAATTTAAGTGAAGAGCAAAAAAAAAGGTCCTTATCTCCCAAAAAATCCAAGTGACGAGCAAAAAAAAGGTCTTCACCTCCCACAATCCAAAGCAACGAACAAAAAAAAAGGTCCTCATCTTCGCAATGGCGCCCTTTTCCTTAGTGCGCTAGAGGCCATCGCCCCCTCCGCCGCCCCCCCCCCCTACTCTGATATAATCATTGGTGTTTTCGGGTTGGTACGCACCGGATTCAGTGCCGTTTTATTAGACCAGTGTCAGCCCAAATCTTACCACGGACCGACAAATAGGCATTTTTGCGGACCAGTAAAATATTTATGCCGACCGGCGTAGCCTAGTGGTAACACGTGCCCTGCTTTGCTAAGGTCACGGGTTCGAATCCTGTTCAGGCATAGAATTTTTCAAAAATAAGAATTGTCCTGGCTAATTTCCAACTGCAAAGGCCATTAAAATAAAAGAAAATATATAAATGTGTTATTAAACAAATTTACTATATATTATGTACTCTACATCTATATAATATCTCTGTAATAAAAAATCACTGAAAAATGAACAAAAATTAAAGAAAATGGACAAAAGATCATAAAAAAAATGAACAAAAAATCTCAAAAATAATATTTTAGAAGCCTTTCGCGGACCACTAAAATTTTGTTAAGGACCACCAGTAGTCTGCGGAACACCGGTTGAGAAACACTGGTATGGTGGCAACGTACCTGTTAAAGAAATCGGGGGGGGGGGGTAAAGTGTATGAAATTAACGCTACTAATCCCCCAGCATTGTTTTATTTTATAATAATTATAGTAGTAAATATTTTTTAAGCAAACTTAAATAGTAGTGTTGTATCTTGGGGGGGGGGGGGGGTCAAAATATGTAGTTACGCTACTAATCCCCCAACATTGTTTTATTTTATAATAATTATAGTAGTAAATAATTTTTAAGAAAACTTAAATAGTAGTGTTGTATTTTTAGGTTAAAGTAAATAATGTTATCCATTCCGCGTGTGTTTATTTTTATTTGTAGTCTAAAATAAACTCGACTAGGTATCTAGGATCTGGTTTAGATAAACCAACTCGTATTGTAGATTTAATAAAACGTGTTTTACCAATTGTAGGCGAAGTTTACAATCATGCAAATTATTTTTCGTATTGTGGCTTTATTTCGAATAACTTGACTGAAAACGATAATAATACCGTTTCCGTTCTCCTTTGTTGAGAAACAACGATATAGATTGGGAGGGGCTCAAAAGATGAAATTATTTCAGTTATTAAAAACTTACAAGTAATGACCAAAAATGGGTCATCGCTTATATTTTGACAAAAACACGTAAAAACCACGTGTTTTTGAAGCTCTGGGGAAGGGGCTGAAGCCTATTATGACCTACCTCCCCCCTCCTGGTGTGTGTCTGATATAGCCTATGTCACTCAGGAAGGTCTAAGATATCCACCATAAGGTTCCGCAAGGTACCATACTTGGTCCGTAACCCTTTTTAATATATGTTAATGATCTACCCCTTTTTATCTACCCCTTTTTATGACTTCTAAAACAATTCTCTACGCAGACGACACAACATTATTAACGAGAAACTCCAATCTAAGTGTTCTCCTTTCCGAGAATAGATCCTTGACATTCGAAGCAAATTCTTGGTTTAACACCAATGAATTATGCTTGAACACGGACAAATCCCAGACCCTGCTGTTTACTACTAGGAAACATAATATTGAAAACCCTCGTTATGTAAAGTTTCTTGGAATCCTCATTTATGTTGGGACCAACACACTAAATTTCTTAGTCGAAAGCTTAGGTCCACCATCTACCTGATAAGGAGATTGAAATACGAAGTATTTAAGGAAGTCGTATTGAAAGCCTATTTTTCATTATTCCAATCCCACCTAAATTATGGTATACTTATATGGGGACATTCTCCGTCCGCTGACAGAATTTTTAGCCTTCAGCGTAATAGACCGGGAGCTCATGACAGTTTTTGGTCTCCGATTTCATACAGCATGCCTTTTGGAGGAGAGAATATTTACCCTGTGACAACAAAAAGGGATGGTACTAAACCCCTGCACGCTTTCCGGTCATAGGGAAAATTGCATTTCCACTTAAATACAAAATTTTTGTGCTTTTCTCTGATTTAATATTGCTTGCCCTTTTGTCAAAAGAAAGTTATAACAAATTTAAAGTCTTTTAAATATATGCATGTGAGCATGTGATCTTGTAATAAAAAAATATGATTTTCCGCGTTTTCATACAGCATGCCTATAATTAAAAGACTTTAAATTTTCAATATTTGCAATATTAAATCAGAGAAAAACACAAAAATTTTGTGCAAGTGGAAATACAATTTTCCCTATGACCGGAAAGCGTGCAGGGGTTTAGTACCATCCCTTTTTTGTTGTCACAGGGTAAATATTCTCTCCTCCAAAAGGCATGCTGTATGAAATCGGAGACCAAAAATGTCATGAGCTCCCGGTCTATAAAGCTGTCGTCAGAATTATCGTCGGCGCTGCCTGCAGAGCCGAATGACGAGATTATTTTACAAGTCTCAAAATAATGAGCTTACCAGCATTATTCATTTATAATTGCCTCTTACTAATACATAAGAATTTGAGCAAATTCACTACTCTTGGAGACTCGCATGAGTACAATACTCGCTCAAAAAACGATATCCGTTCTCAGTACCTTCGCTTGAACAAATCCAGAAATTGCTCAAATTATTATTGTATAAAAATTTTCAATGTGTTGCCCGAGGAGTTTAAACAACTATCATGCAGAGAATTTTCTAATAAAGTTAAGGACATTTTGTTGAAAATCCTATTTATGATTTTAATAATTTTGAAAAGATTGAATTTTGTATGTGAAATCTTATGTACCTAATAATGACTGACTAAGAAAAATAGATGTATATGTAATTTAGTCAATAACTTATTATTATTATTATTACCACTGAAAGAATTTTTCAAGTCGGTTCATTAATTTGATTTTGTGGCACACCATTGGGTCACGCCACCTTGATTAATAGTATTGGAACGAAATATTATTGTCAACTGACAATAACTGAAGCGCCTCCAGTGAGATTTTGAGAAACTGACGGTTGTAGGATAGTCGAGTTTGTGACAAGCATGGGAATATGTTCTTAGAAGTGGAAAGACAGTTAAAGACCATTTTAGAGTGTGTTCCCGTGTGTTTCAATAAATATCACATGAAGATACCATTGTACCTGTCAAAAATATCCTACCAAAGTCAGCCATGATGTGAATGCAGTAGCGCCTCTATCGGTAGTGTCAGATGCCAATATTGTCACTGAAAATATACAAAAATTGAAGAAAACGGATCGGTCGAAGTAGGTCAAAAATTGATTACAGGATTTGATCCAGACAAACAAACATAAAACCAACTTAAATAAAACTTGTTTTTAGAGATTTAACATAATAAATATGAACTGTTTATTGTTAAACTTGAAACTGATGCAATCTGCCAACTTAATTTCGATAACAAAATGTATTGTAAAAACTCATTTACATCTATTATCTCAGAATCGTCTGATTTAAATTCAAGTAGTATTGAATCATCTTATTTACATATAAATGTGCCACATGACAATGATGTTTGGGCGAAATACGTCAACACTATCACCATCCAAAGAAATTAATTTACATACAAGTCAAGTTGGTAGTACTGTCTATTTTTTTGAAGCGCGTGTATTTGTTTATGGCGCTTACATGAATAATTTATTTAATTACTTATGTTTATTCAACATACATTTTTATTATGTAATGTTACAATCTAAGGATGTATAATAATTTCACTCTCGTAAAGATAGACTAAGAGGAAATTTTTATTATAATAAAGTCTATTCCAAACGATTAGGCGGAACTAGATTTTCAAATCTAGTAATTTTTACAGATTGATCATTTTTACAGCTTTTCATAATAAGGTTCAAGAAAATTTCGCACGTTTGTACCACATATAGAAAAAAATCTTTGACCCGCACATAGTAAAAGTATTTAGAATACAAAATAATACATCGAGATAAATGTAAACAAATGAAAAAATAAATATATATGTTTTTTTAATATTGAGTGGGGTATCCAATTAAGCCTCTCTATGTGTGGATAAACAAGCAGATTTTTATTTTTTAAAATCGTTTTTTTTTATGGTATTTTCGCCAAAAATAATTCAAAAAACTTTTGCCCCCCACCCTATTTCCCAGAGGGTTTAATCTAAAATTTGAAAAATAATTTCAATAATGTTCATTGATGGGAACCGAAAAAGTTCAACAGCAGTTTTTACTCAAATTAGGTTTTCGAAAAATCGATTTTTTTATGACGACGAAAAAATTATTTTTTTAAATTTTATTGTGTAATAATAGTAGGTAGAGCTTATATACATGAACTCGATTCTCGGCTGTTAATAATTTTTTTTATTATATTTTTAATTTAAAAAAAGACATACATTACCTTATAAATACAAAAAATCCGTAACATTTTTAGCCATAATTTAGCCATGAATTCAAAAAATAATAAGGTTTATCAAAAACACAAAAATTTATATCTGATCAAAAATTCCTTTCCCGCGTTTTTCTTTTAGATCAATTTACATTACTTAGAATTTTTTGAGATTTTTTGTTTCCCCCTTCGGGCTAAGATGCGGGAAAGTAATTTTTTTAGTACATTTTTGGAAAAAACGTGTTAAAATAGAAAAACTTTATACTTTTTATTATTTAATCTACATCTTAAGAGCTTTCTTTTGATACAACAGAATAAATTTTAAAAAAATAATTATTTTTTCAACGACACAAAAACGTCGATATTTTTCAAACTAATCTGATCAAAAATTCGGGTTGAACTATACCGGTTCTCATCAATGTACATTATTAAGATTTTTGCAGATTTTTAGATCAACCCATCTTAGAGACAGAATAGGGGACAAAAAAAATTTGAGGAAAATCCCTCGAAAAATGATTTTTCAAAAATAAAAATTTGTTTATTTATTCAGGCATTAATTTAACAGAGCTGTAGCAACGCCTTGGCATCGTGGCAAGTGCCAGGGGTGCAAGGCCTAAGGGGCGCGAAGCCTAAGGGGCGCGTGTCCTGAGGGGCGTCAATGTGCATTTTTTTTGTATCACTTTTATTTTAAAAGTGAGAACGTTTTGATTTTTGTCATCATCACTTGTATTTTAGAAATGAAGACCTTTTTTTTATGTCATCACTTGTATTTTCACCTGTCTATTAAAATAAAAATAATTAAAAATGATGCCGTCCTTAAATTAAATTGAAAAAAGATAAAAAGGGCGCTATTTTAGGTTAAATTAATTTACAAGTGTCTACTTTAAGTATTTCCCTAGGGTTCTATTTTAAATATTTGCCAAGGGCGCCAAAAACATTGCTACGGCTGTTATTTAATACGCTCAAACTTTTAAAAAACATTTATTTTTTCATTAAAGCCATATTTGTTTATATTTATCTTGCGCTGTATTTTTCTATATTTGTAACTCCTATATATATTTTTTCTGTATTCTGTATATTGCTAAATTTCAACTTTCTATGTTCAGCCGTGTGGCTGCAATTTCTACCGTACAGACAGACAGACACATGAGTTACGTAATAAGGGTTTTTTGGTGGTCATACCTAAAAAATCCTTAAAAAGAGGACATGGTCTCTTTAAAAGAGACCTTTTATCCACCAACGTGTTATTTATTTATATTACTAGAAGTGGAAAAAAAACTTTGAGTGTTCAGGTGGTTATTTACTGGTTACATCATTTTTGGTTACGTGATATTAGTCAGATTAGAAATCATGACTTTGACCGATCTAGAAGAATTACGTAGGAAAGTCAAATATTTTTAATTTTTTTTTTTATAAGATATAAAAATAAACAAAAATCTTATTCCGGGTAAATATGTACACACTGCCAAAAATGTGATTCCCATCTTACATACGACTACAAAAATATTGCTTTCTATTTGACAGTTTACAAACTTCAAGATGTAAACAAACATCAACTTAGAAATCATAATTAACCGAACGACTGATGAAAAAAAGTGTAAACATAATTTCGTAACAAGTTTAAATATCTCGAATAGAAGATTGTTAAGACCAGACTGATATCGAATATTGGATTTTAAATTATGAGCTGGAGTTGAAGTAAGATGGAAATGAAAACTGATAGGAAGTGTGAATTTTTACACAGGATTGCGTAGGCCATGGTGGCGTTAGCTCTTAAAATCTTGGGAGGCCGGGAAATATTTGAGGAAAATATGAGGGAGGGGGCCAGGAAATATTTGAGGAGGGCATCATCTTTTATCGTTATTAATGGATAGGTGAAAAAACAAGTGATGAACTAAAAAAAAGGTCCCCACTTCTAAAATATAAGTGATAAAAAACATGGAGCATTTTTTTTTTGCTATAATCGCATTAAAACTAAGAAGCTTTTGAATATCATTTTTCTTCCGGTTATCTAAGTATCTAAGTACATTAGGTTAATCAACAGCCATGGGGCCAATAGGAGATACGCATAAAATTTATATTTCCTTAAAACTACATTTTTTTGATATGTTAATGTTAGTTACATATGTCACCTAACAAAACAAAAATCACATTTTAATTAATATTACAGCCAAATTTATTAATTAAAATATTGTAAATTTGAAATAAGCCGACCACTGCGCGAAGGTTGCCGAATAAATACGACTGAGCATGACGTCAAACCCCAGCAGACAGCCCAAACTACAACATAATCTTTACGTGTGTATATTGTATTGTTCGAAAGTTTTGTATTTGTTTTTAAACAATTTTTCACGCATTTATTATTAAAATGGCAGATATAGATTTTGTTAGGGCTCAGAGTGATAATTTACCCAACATTGATGCTTTTATGCTCATGGAATATATGAAAAGAAATGAATGCTACAGTGCTGAAGAAATACGTGGTGTCAAAACAGAATTGTAATAACCATTTATGTGTTCTATAACTTTATGTAAACAATAAACGCTGCAACTCTGTAAAATGTTAATATTTATGTAATTTAGATGTCATAATTTTACTACATTGTTTACATGAAGTTACAAAACGTTAGAGGCATAATTGAAATACTGCAATATAGGTTATATATTTTAACATAAAATTTAATTCGGTAAACATGTATAAATTGTTTTTATAGAATTTTAATTAAAATCACTCTAACTTTACACAATCTATAAAAGTTATACAAGCAAATAAGTTCACGACAGACTGTGTAGGCTGTACGCTGTACACTGGGTAGGTTGTACGCAGTACACTTAAATAGGGTATGACGTCACACGTGGTTTTCGAGTGCTACATACATTTATGATTTTTAAAAAAAAAATTTTAAAAGAATCAAATTTAGAAAATTAACATTAACTTTACATTACATACATAAAATGAAAGAAAATAAGTGAATAAGCGAAAATAAGATACATAAATTAAGAGTATTAAGAGCTTTCATTTAATACCCTACCAGTGATTCTTAAACTGGGATCTGAGGACTTCCAGAGGTCCTTAGACGAAGGCCTTGGGGTCCGTGGGTCGACGACCAGCTGAATGTTCAAAAAGAAATTAATTAATTCTAATGATATTTAAATAATTAAATTTAAATTATATGAATATATATTAAGGTATATGAATAAATTTCCCATATTTATAAATTGCATTAATTAGCCTTCCTTTTTTGCTTCATGATTTTTCTGATAGCTATTCTTTGAGGTGTAAGTACAAAATTTCATTTTACCTAAAACCTAAACCCTAAAATATTGGACACTCTCCAATTCTTTAATAATATTGAGTACGTCATAAGGGTTCTTTTAACCTAAAATCTCTTAAAGAACTAACATATGTTACACGATCTTAATTTATATAATTTAATGCAAAGTTTGACATTTCCAAAACATTGTATAAATATTGTTTTATGAGTGAAGGTTAAACGTGATCTAATTCAATAGACAAATTGCAAATTCATGACCTTACGAACCACTTTAGCCAATAGCATCTGTAGCAAAAAAAAAACATTCTTCATCATTTACGCAAATTATTTAAATCAACTGATTAATAATTATCTCATAAATTACGTATAAAATAAGAAAAATGTTTTATTGATAAGCAATGGAAATATTTAAAAAACATGCTCTTTATCTCTATTCTTGGATGCGTCAAATAATGTTAACTTTATGTATATAATAAGCAAGGAGTTAATAGGGAGAGAAGGTTAGCTCTATCTATAGGGCAGCGATTCCCAAATTGTGCGCGGCGGCGCCCTGGGGCGCCGCAAGTTTTGGCACAACTGGGTTATAGGCATCTAAAAATCTCCGTAGTTTATTTAGTACAGAAAAAAATTGGGGCTTTAATCATTTAACGCGTTTTGAGATTACGACATTTTTTTAATAGTATAATTTACATTATTTGTGAAAATTGTGAATTATTAAAAAGCACAACTCAAAAACGGTTTGAGACAGCGACCTCCGATTAAAATTTTTGGATTCTCCGTAGTTTATTTAATCTAGAAATAATTTGGGGCTTTAATTGTTTAATACGTTTTGAGATTATTTATGACTAATACTTTTAATGGCATAATTTACATTATTTGTGAAAATTCTGAATTAATAAAAATTACAACTCAAATAACGGTTAGAGAAAATGACCTGAGATTAGAATTTTTGGATTCCTCGTAGTTTATTTAGACAAAAAAAAAAAAAATGTGAGGCTTAATTTGTTTAGCTTATTTGTAAAATTATGACAAATTTTAATATGGCGTGATTTATAGAAATTTTCATCTTCGCATGGACATATTTCAAAAACGAAATGCGATAAAGACCTGCGGTTGAAATTTTTAAAATCTTGAGGTCCTAATTGACTTGTAACCATATTTTGAAAAAAAAAATATTTTTTTTTTTCGATGAGCCTATATTATCTGTCTCATTTTGTAATACGAAACTAAGAGGGAAACTTCATTTTTTATGTTGTATATTTAAAATATCATCTTACGGTTGTAATTCTGAAGTGGCACCTTTCAAAATATTTGACATGTCTATCACAATTTTGACATGTCAATCGCAATTTTAACATGTTAATTTTTTATCTGACATACATAGTTTTTGAGTGAATATAACCTCGATGTAATAAAACCTAACCAAATATTTAAAAGCCAGGTTTACAAGTTCACATGTTTCCATAAAAGTCTATTTACACCACAAAAGTCACCAAAGTAACCAGATCTAATTTCGTATTATAAAATGAGACAGATTATATCAACAAAAATATACAGTCTGTTCCAAACGCTTAAGCGGAACTAGATTTTGCAATCTAGTTACTTTCATCGTTTAAATCGTGCCTTTCGGCCGTTTTGTTTAAGCTTTGTAAATCATACTTATAATAAACATTTTTTGGTTAAGGTTAATATCATTTTAAAATGTCATTTTCTTTATATTTTGATTTTTTGTGTCATTCTTAATACAAATTTCCCATTTATTTATTTTTTTGTCATTAAAATATCCAAAAAAAATATTTAATTTTGACATATGTCATTCGTTTCCATGGTTTCATTGTTGGAATTTTAAATTTTGACATCCCAACGTGAAAAATGAAATAACCCAAGCAAGGTCCCTTCGCGTGACAACCTAAAAGAACTAAATTCTCATTTAGTTCCGCTTAACCATTTGGAACAGACTGTAGTAAATATATTAGTAAAAAATAAAAATCTCTGCCTGAAGAAGTGGAAAGGCCTTTTAATATATGAACTGATAATTTAGACAAATTTTGGGTATGGTAAGTGCCTTTATTCAGTATTTTCTTGGGCGTAAAAAATCACTTTTAAAAGTTGCTCGTTGCATAAAACGCAACAATTAGTTCTAGAAGCGTCGAGAAACGTTCATCATACACTACTAAATTCTGCTCAATCCTATCTTAAAGAATCATATTTATAACAATGTATTAATATATCTTTTTCTTTTCAGGTACCAGAATTATTTACGAACGCGCGTTTCTCATGAATATGCGTCATTCCCCGATGTCTCAAACACCCCCCAAGTGCAATATCCCATCAGGACTGGTGAGGGGAATGCCCCATGCTCCTGTTGGGAACGGACTGCCATCTTTAGTAGCCACACCAAACATTACCATCGAGAGCACCATAGATGAAAGCCAAGAACAATTTCTCATGGATATCTGAAATTATATTATTTGTACTAAATTAGTACTGCTATTGACGGCAATGTTTGCCTTAGATTAAGGTTTGTTTTAAGGTTTTTAAAATGGTGAAACAAAAAAAAAAAAAGAAAAGTTAAACATATTGTTATGAACAATAATATTTATTCAAAAAATTCTTGTTCCTATTTATCAATCAAAAGATTTATTATCTAGGAATTTCAACGTTTATTTGGCAGTTTTTTAAAGTAAATTAAATTTATATATTACAAAATGATCACCATTTTAAAAATCTGCTTATTTGTAGATCTAATTGTTAATTTTTATGTTCATTTTACATCATTTTTATTGATGGATTAAAATAATTATAATAATTTGTTATTTCTGTTTTATTTATTAACCTCAATTATTATACACAAGTTCGACAACAAAGCTGAAAGAGATAATAGCCCTCTTATAAAGTTTTTACTAAAATTAAGAAAGAAAATTTTTGTTTCAACAAACTGTTTTATTGCTTTTCAAAATATTCGGCTTTAAGATTGATACACTTTTGCGTGCGTTCAAACCAATTCTCGAAAAAAAAATTTCACTCTGAAGTTGGTATCTCAAAAACATGGTTTTCGAAGGCTTCAACATCTTCTTGAGTTGATGAAAATCGCTGACCACGTATTTTTTGTTTGACATTGGGGAACAAAAAAAAAAATCGTTAGGGGATAAATCAGATGAATACGGGCAATGAGACATTAATTCAATGTTTTCCTCCTTCAAATAATTAGTGGCGCGCCAACGAAATTTGCCGCCCGGGTGCAAGTCTTTATATGCCGCCCCTACGTATGTCGACAATAAAACACAATGAAATTTTAAATGTATCTATATAATCTCATATTTTTAAATCCATTTGAATTTTTTTTACAATCCACAATTATTTAATTAACAAGATAAACGTTTTTTATGATTATTATTATTATTAAACAATGATTGACGAGGCTTTTTGCCGCCCGTGTGCGGTGCACTCCTTGCACCCTCGGGTTGACGCGCCCCTGCAAATAATCAATTGTTTGACGTGCTGTGTGGGAGCTTGCATTATCATCATGAAGAATGATGCGACGTTTTTGGAAATTTTTCCTGATCTTTTTCACAGCTAAATGTTCATGCAAAATCGAATGTATTGCAGTCTGCGATATGCCAAAGGATGCCTCTATCTCACGGTAAGTCGATCACATGCCGATCTTCTTCAATCATTTTGCGCATAGCATCGATGTTTTTTTGAGTCACAACCGATTTTGGTCGACCTTCACGAGATTCATCACTGATGGACGCACGACCACGACAAAATTCTGCAAACCAATTGTAAACAGTCTTTTCTGATGGTGCTTCATTGCCAAAAGTTGAATGAAGCGAATCTATGCATTGTTGTTGAGTTAGGCCTTTACTAAAATCGTAAAAAATCATCCAACGAAAACCTTCACGAGTAATATCCATTATTTCACAAACTTTTTGTAAACGCTCACTGTCAACAAACTACTCTATCAATTTATAAGCTGCCACTGATTTCACAATAACAAATGTCAAATTTTACGAATATAGTAATGACTCATTTCAATCTTGCCATCTAGTGGCCGTTTGTAAAAACATAAAAGGTAACCCTCGTACTAATAACTAAAAAATATTATTTTTTAATTATTATTATTTAATTTGCAGTTTAACATTTAATTATACTTAAAATAATATTGTCACGGATCTGAGTAAAAAATTAGGTATTGATATTTTTTCATAAATTTGTTTTTTAGTAAAATACCTAAAAAAATAACACTTTAAATAAAATAATATTTGTTTTTTACCATTTATAACTGTATTGTTTTGCTGGCCATCTGTTGATTTTTTCTGTAAAGGCTTATATGATATTTATACCTTTTATTAGCAAGTAAAATCAGTACTGAATCTGTTATTCAGTTTGAAACTTGTCAAAATGAGTGCTGTATCTAGTCCTATTTGCACGCCAAATTCTGTAAAATCAGAAAAATATAAAATAAATTCCTGGCTTTCAAAATGGATTTCAAGTGACACTAATTCAGAAAAAGAAGTAAGTACATAATTTTATTAATTCCAATAAAAAAATTAGTACAAAAAAAAAATTACGATCACAATGAATAAGTAAGAATTACCAGAATATATCGAGAATAATGCACAAAAAGCAACAGAAAGTTTGTTACCACTTAATCCTAAACAGAAATATGAAAAAGAATACAAAACCTTTGGACTATGGCAATCAAAAAATAAGGTACCGGCCATGAATGAGACTAATATTTGTCGACGGCGTAATGAGAGGACGATATGAATTCAAATGCTCCGGTAGTTAAACATATGTTTAAATATCTCGTATCTTAGGTATTATGACCAAATATCTACCAATTGCAAAATAGGTCTTAGAACTAGATGTAAGCAAAAACTGGATGTAAAACACAAAATTCGCTGTGCGTTGATAGGCAATTTTATGTTTTACATCGTGTTTTAAGGGCCGGTTTCTGAAGCTTAGTTAACTATAACCAAAAGGTCAGAAAATGGTTGCTATGGTTACTTATGGGATTGTTATATTGTAACCGAGTTTAACCAAAAGATTAAACTCAGCTAAGCTTTCAGAAACCGGCCCTATTACTTTTATGCAACCTGGAATTATTGTTAATGTAATGCTTAAATAACAATAATAAAAAAAACAAATAAAAAATTTGCTTACAGCAGTATAAATTTGTTTAATAATTTGTTAATTGTTTTTATTATCTATTTCTTTAAATTCGTAGCCTACATAATTAATTTATTTATTTATTATTTGGGTTTTAATTTTACATCAAAATGACATTTTTGTGGCTTGTTTCTGAAAGTGAAAAAATAAACTATTTATCAGTATATTTCTCGTTAATTTACACAGCAAAAAATTATAAATGTAAAAGTTCATTCTCAGTTTAGTCAAAATTTTAGTGTTAAAAGTAATAAGTTCACTATTTTTAACCAAATCACCGTGTAAATCTTCATTTATTCATATAGTGTCATTTTTGTGAAATATTACTTTTTCAGTGTTAAAATTAACACTACTTTAACACTATTTATTTTCTAACTCTATAATTTAACCAGTATGTAAGCAGAGCCGGCGTTGACGGGCATGCGGGTGCTGACATGAGATTCGAAAGGGCGCTAAATGGCTAAATGAATAAGATAGTTTAGAAGTGAGGACCATTTTTTTTAGCTCTTCACTTGAAATTTAGATGTGAAGACCTTTTTTGTTTTAGATCTTACTTCTTAATTTAGAAGGGAAGAAAGATCTCGAAAAAAAAGCAAATTGCGCCGTACTTAGGGGCGCTCAATTAAATTTTGCCTACGGGCGCCGCAGACCCTTGCGCCGGCTCTGTATGTAAGTGTAAATTTTACACTAAATTTAACTGAAAAAGAAGTGTAAATAATTAACACGAAAAGCGAGAGATTTCATGGTACACTATAATAGGGTGACCATTTTCTTAAGAAGGCAATGCGGGACAAAGCAAAAAAAAAAGGTCGTCACTTTCCAAATATAAGTGAAGAGCAAAAATAAAGGTCCTCACCTCCCAAATCTAAGTGAAGAACAAAAAAAAAGGCCCCCATCTCCTCAAGTACAAGTCAAGAAATCAAGGGCACGAAAGTTAGAATGCGGGACATAAAAGCGACCCACTTTAAGACATGTCCCACCCAATCAAAATGTGGGACTGTCCCGCAAAACTCGGGACGAATGGTCACCCTACACTATAAGTTCAGTTTTTTAGTGTACCATGAAGTCCCTTTAACACTACTTATTTTAGAATGTAAGGAAGACTTAGACACAAAGCAAGAAGCAGAAAATATCTCTGGTATTTTTAATTTAAAATTTCTTGCGAAGAAATTGTCGCAGATTATTCAAATTTAGGTTTAAAAAACATGAAAGTAAGCTCTTAGTACACAAATAAACGAATAAAGTGATTATAAAAAAACTGTTGATTTTGATGTGATTATAGCAAAAATATTGTCCTAGATATCCAGCATTCTGTTGGCTTCTTACACAATAAGTACAAAATCCTCAAATGTGTGAAAATTCACAATTCACATCATAGCACAATAATTTCATTCCGGTTCATGAAATTTCGAACCTGAATATTTCAAATTTAATTATATAATTGATTTTAGGTTGTAATCGATGTTCCAGAAATAACTGCAGTTTTGCAAGCACTGGGCTTCAAACTGTTTCTTTTGGAAGCAGGAAATAGTACACGTGATAATAAAGATCTAAAAGATGAAAAAACTGAACTAACCATCACAATAACCTGCGGAAGATCTGGAATGCAAGCAGTACTTATTAAGCAGGATTATGTTTGCAACTGTCCAGAAAATTTGATAAAAAAACATCAAGAATGTTTAAAAGAAGAAAATGTTTGTAATAATGAAGATGAGGTAAGTGACTGGGTGTCCCATTCAGTGGCGTACGCAAGGGGGGCATTAGGGGGATAAATCCTCTCCCAAAAGTTCGAAAAGAACTAAAATTATAATTACTGCATTTGAAAATTGCGCGTATTTTCAATACGTATAAATTCCGATGTAAATAGTCTACTGAGCGGGAAATTCAAAAACCTATTAATTAAACTGGTCAACACAATTTTTGCTGACTTACATCTAAGACTTGTTTGTTACTAATTTGGTGCTGTTGAACTCAAATATCACATCAGTTTTTGCGTATCACATCAGATTTTTGCTCTACAACAAATACATATTTTCGGCCAAATAATGCTTCTATCGTTTAATTTTAGACGTCGATACTGTAATTGATACAAATTTGGCGAACAATAAGGACTAAATAATTAGAAAATATTCTTAAAATTTTATTTATAGTGAAAGAAAGAAAATGAGAACAGTTTAAATTACATTTTAATGCATTGGAGTGTTAAAATAAAAATACAAAATAATTTAACGATTAAATGGTCGTTTATAAGATCTTCTGGAGTGCACCATTTCCGATAAGTCTCTTTTAATACTCCAACAGTAGTCAGTCATCATGTGAGTATCCTACCTTCCTTGATAACGTCTCTCCATCTCTTTTAAATCCTGATGGAAACGTTCACCCTGTTCATCACTAACATCTCAAAGATCGACAGGAAATTTGTCAAGATGACTGTTTAAAAAATGAAGTTTCACGCTCATGTTGCACCCCAGATGATGATAATTTTCAATCAAATTTTTAACGCCCTCCACATAGTTTTCGGCTTTTATATTCCCAAGAAAATTTTTGATGAGCGCCACGAAAAACTGCCATGCATTCTTCTCCATATCATCCATATGTACAGTGAAATGTGGATCATTCACTAATTTTCTAATTTGTGGTCGGTCAAAAATGCCAGCTTTTAGTTTCTCGTTAGTGAGACTTTGAAATGTTTCAGATATATATTTGAAACAGTCACCATCTTTGTTCAACGCTTTTACAAACTGCTTCATTAGACCCAGTTTAATATGAAGAGGGGGGAAAATGATTTTTGTTCGCTCCACCAAAGGTTCGTGTATTATGTTTGGGTCTCCAACATTTAAATTAATTCTTACC
The DNA here is from genome assembly GCA_963971575.1 of Liopterus haemorrhoidalis. Classification (NCBI taxonomy): domain Eukaryota; kingdom Metazoa; phylum Arthropoda; class Insecta; order Coleoptera; family Dytiscidae; genus Liopterus; species Liopterus haemorrhoidalis. Next base: position 64,947,702 of record OZ020613.1, read on the forward strand.
GGCCAATTTTTCCAATGCTTTTCTCTCGCTCTGCAAAAACGAAAAGTCAAAATACGGTAGAACAAAAATTTGACGTGATAGGCAGAAACTGTTAACATTTTTGAAATCAGCATCCCAAAATTCAGAGCCGCAGTAAGGAAAACTTGCGCTAGGAGCAAAGCCGTGTTTTGGCGCCCTTGGCAAATAAAAACAAGGTTCTCACCTCTAAAATTTAAGTGATGAGCAAAAAAAAGGTCTTCACCTCCCAAATTCCAAGTAATGAGCAAAAAAAAAAGGTCCTCGCCTTCCCAATGGCGCCCCTTAGTCAAGCTCGTCAGCGCCCTTTTCCTTAGTGCGCCCAAGGCCGTCGCCCCCTCCGCCCCCCTTACTGCAGCTCTGCCAAAATTAGTTAAAAACTAGTAACAGATCTAAGTCAGCAAAAAAAAGTTTTTTGTTGACCAGTGTTATTTATGAACACACTGTATTATAATTTGTTTATTTACTTTTTAGACTTGTTGTACAAAACCTGCGGATACCAAACAAATAATTCCAGTATTACCTAAAAGAGCACTGCATCTAACAAAAGAAGTATTATCTTATCTGCTAAGTCAAAAAGAAGACATAAATGAAAACGAAGAATTTAGCACACCATTAACAGTTATGCCACCATCAATACCCAGAACTGATAAACACACTCCAAATTGGGAAGTAGATCCCAAAACGTCTCCTCCAATCGGAACTTCATCCCCGATACCAAATTCGAGGGAAAATTCTCAAAATACTGATAAGGAGCAGTTGTTGGTTGAGTTTTTGAATAATGCAAAGTCAAATATTGATAAGGCGTTGTCTTTTTTACCAGTCAAGAATAATACTTTCACAAAAAAGAATGTTAAAAGAGTATCTGATATTCCAAAATTACCGAGAACACCAACAACACCTATTACAATTCATACTTCGTTTGAGATTAAAAGTACAATCAAAAGAGCAGGTAAAATATTTTTTTATACAGCAGTTTTGCATTATACTAGGGCTACCTTTTAAGTTTTTACAAAAACTACAAAAGATTTTTTTTTTTTTGAATAAACTGTTTTATTGATTTTCAAAATATTCGCCTTTAAGATTTATACACTTTTGCATGCGTTCAAACCAATTCTCGAAACATTTTTTCCAGTCTGAAGTTGGTATTTCAAAAACATGGTTTTCGAAGGCTTCAACATCTTCTTGAAGTGATTTTGATCACTTCAAGAAGAACAAAAAAAAAGTCGTTAGGGAATAAATCAGGTGAATACGGGCAATGAGATATTATATCGATGATTTTCTCCTTCAAATAATCAATTGTTTGACGTGCTGTGTGGGAGATTGCATTGTCATGATGAAGAATGATGCGACGTTTTTGGTTGTATATTAAATTGTTGTATACCATTCAGCATTAACTGTTCTCCGGAATCTTCTAAAGGAATGGTTGCGACATGTCCAGTACTACCGAAGAAACAAGCGATCATTTTCTTCGAAGTACTTCGTGAACGAACAACTTTTGTGGGTTTCGGTTCATCTTAGAAGACCCAAACAATGGATTGTTGCTTATTTTCCGGTTCATATGAATAAATCCAAGTTTCGTCACCTGTAACGATTTTGTATACGGGTTTTGCAGCGCCTAGGTTGAATATTTTTAGTATTTCCTTACAACAATCAATACGAGCCTTTTTTTGAGCTTGGGTCAAATTAAGCGGAATCCATCGGGAACAGATCTTTTTCACAGCTAAATGTTCATGCAAAATCGAATGTATTGCAGTCTGCACTATACCAAAGGATGCCTCTATCTCACGGTAAGTCACATGCCGATTTTCTTCAATCATTTTGCGCACGGTATCGATGTTTTTTTGAATCACAACCGATATTGGTCCACCTTCACGAGATTCATCCGTGACGGACGCACGACCACGACGAAATTCTGCAAATCAATTGTAAACGAACTTTTTTGATGGTGCTTCATTACCAAAAGTTGAACGAAGCGAATCTATGCATTGTTGTTGAGTTAGGCCTTTACTAAAATCGTAAAAAATCATCCAACGAAAACCTTCACGTGTAATATCCATTTTTTCACAAGTTTTTTTTTAACGCTCACTGTCAACAAACTACTCGGTCAATTTATAAGCTGCCACTGATTTCACAATAACAATTGTCAAATTTTACAAATATAGTAATGACACATTTCAATATTGCCATCTAGTGATCGTTTGTAAAAACATAAAAGGTAACCCTCGTAAGAAAGTATTTTTGTGCTGGTTTTTGAGGAAAATAAAAAAAAGGAGTCCTTCGGGATTTTTGTAATTCTGTCGTTGCATATTATTTTTTTTTATAAAAAATTGCCCTCGACCCAAATGAGATTGCCCCCCACCTTTAAGTGGGGGTACGTGATCCCAGTGTCCCCCCCCCCCTGAATATCTCTATCAATAGCCGTTTTCGCAAACCTCAATCTGATCGCGTATCCGATAAATAAATGACGTCACGAAATTCAATCGGATAGAATTTATCAGATTACTGTTTATCAGATAAAGTCAGTTTGCGAACGAATATTAATCGCTTGATCCAAATAACTTCTTAATGGACCTTTGCGGACAGGATTGTTTATAGTTTAGTGTTCTATTGTCTAGATGGCAGCACTTACGACTTTATTTCTTTATTTAAACTTGACGATTTGTAAGATCTTAACGAATAACGATAAATAATATTTTCATAGTTTTCCACTGTAATTCATTTCTTTTTATCTTTGCGGTTTAAAAATAGCATTACCATATTATTTTCGTCAGTATCATCATAACCATCATCATCGAAAAAAAGAGCATTTCCAATAGTTATAATCGGTAAAATTTTTTAGATTAAAGTCAAAAACCCAAAATGACATACACATCAAACAATTTTTTAGGTTATTTAATCTGAAATGAATCCTACTATTTTGTAGGATTGAAATATTGCTATCCGATCGCGTTTATCAGATAGTTATTGTAGGTTTGCGAACGTAGATAGTTTTGTATCTGATCAAAGAAAAAGTTTGCGAACAGGTTCGTAGCTATCAGATTAAATCAATGACGTCATATATGTATCGGATAGGGTTTGCGAAAACGCCTTATAATAAGCGAGAGAGCAATGGTGATCCACTTGGTTCGGACACCCTGTATACCTTTCAAATCAAATTTCAATGTTTTCTTCCTTTTTATGTATATTAAATAATATTTTACTAATTCTATACACAGACCAATTCTGTAACTCGGTTACTATGATAATAGTAACTAAATATGTCACTATGAACAAAGGTCAGTTACTACCATGAATGAAAGTCATTATACTTTTTATAATATTTTATCTTGTAGTAACGTTACTACACAGTAAATTTTTACAGAATTGATCTGACAATCTATTAAAGTTTTAAATTTAGTTTCAGGAACACCAAAAAAGTTAATGAGTCCTAAAACATTAGGAGTATCAAAGCCATCAACACCGAAATTAACACCTAAATTTGAAAGAAAACATTTATTACCATCAAAACCAACATCATTAAAAAAAGATGTCCGTAGTCCATTGATAGACAGGTTTAGGTTCAAAAGTCCATTACCAAAAACACCAGTTCAACAAAGACAAGATACTCCCAGAATTGAAACCAAAAATATCAACCAGCATTCTCAAAGAGCAAACCTGAAGTTGACTCTGAGTAATATTGCAAGACCTGCAAGCAGTTCTAGTATTGCTAAACCTAAAACTGGAATACCATCGGCATTTTCTAAAATACCAAGTGTTGGGAAAAAAATTACCAAATAATTAAAGAATAAAAGTTAATTTTAATGTGTTTTTAATATTGTACAATTGTAATTTTCGTACTTTTTAATAAATAATTTTAATAAATTATAGTTTTTTACTAATTTTCAGGGGTAAATCTGCATTTTTTCAATAAGATTAGAATATTGGAGGATTTACGGGGGAACACCCTAAAACTAAAACCGACATATCTCCCTTATTATTGACTTAACAGCAAAATCATATGTGACAAAAATAGTTTATAGTAAGAAAACAAACCTTTTATTTTTATGCATTTTTTCATTTAGGGCCGAGAGTCCAGTTCGCCACCCTTTAGTGTCCACAGTGTCTTAGGGCCGAGAGTTCCAGTTCCTAATAAACTCCCTAATAGTTATTAGACACATAATATATTTATGAAGCTAATAAATTTATTGGTGATTTCCAAGTTACAAAATCCTTCTAATACAGTCTGTTCCAAACGGTTAGGCGGAACTAAATGGGAATTTAGTTCTTTTAGGTTGTCACGAGAAGGGACCTTGCTTGGGTTATTTAATTTTTCACGTTGGGATGTCAAAATTTAAAATTCCAATAATGAAACTATGGAAACGAATGACATATGTCAAAATTAAATATTTTTTTTAGATATTTTAATGACAAAAAATAAATAAATGGGAAATTTGTATTAAGAATGACACAAAAAATCAAAATATAAAGAAAATGACATTTTAAAATGATATTAACTTTAACCAAAAAATGTTTATTGTAAGTATGATTTACAAAGCTTAAACAAAACGGTCGAAAGGCACGATTTAAACGATGAAAGTAACTAGATTGCAAAATCTAGTTCCGCTTAACCGTTTGGAACAGACTGTAGTTTATTAGCAAAATAATTTTTTGTTTTTTGTATTGGTATTTCTTATGAAGATAGTAACACGGTGCAAGAGGGATAGAGCTATACGTAAATTTGTAGAACTAAAGTGAGATGAAATTTTGACACTGAGTATTTTGACATTAAATATTTTGACAATAAATAATTTGACTTTACATTCAATGACATTACGTATATTTTTTGTGTTACTGTTAAAATGACAATTAAACGGCGTTCAACAAATTTTATCACAGAAAAAGAGGACAATATAGATAGAAGAGAAGTTATAAAAATAGCATTTTATAATACAAAGGGAATGAAAATAAGAAGACAGCCATATTTTGCTTTATTTTATATTCCTTAAACAATACGAATTAAACTTATCAGCAATTTTCAGCCACACACCTTTATTTCTATCATTTTTATATAAATAGTAATGCTTAAAGTATTGTTTGTAATGTGTTGTAATCGTAATTGAAATAAATACATACAGTCTGTTCCAAACGGTTGAGCGGAACTAGATTTTGCAATCTAGTTACTTTCATCGTTTAAATCGTGCCTTTCGGCCGTTTTGTTTAAGCTTTGTAAATCATACTTACAATAAACATTTTTTGGTTAAAGTTAATATCATTTTAAAATGTCATTTTCTTTATATTTTGATTTTTGTGTCATTCTTAATACAAATTTCCCATTTATTTATTTTTTTTGTCATTAAAATATCTAAAAAAAATATTTAATTTTGACATATGTCATTCGTTTCCATGGTTTCATTGTTGGAATTTTAAATTTTGACAAATCAACGTGAAAAATGAAATAACCCAAGCAAGGTCCTTTCTTGTGACAACCTAAAAGAACTAAATTCCCATTTAGTTCCGATTAACCGTTTGGAACAGACTGTATATAAAAATAAAAGACAATGTTTATAAAATATTTAAAAATATTTATTTATATATTGTTCTTTATATATCACATTTACAATAAATGTCCAAAATATTCTAAAAACGGTTGTCCATAATTTATAAATTCATCCAAACAGATCGTCGATTTCGTCAAAATACAACAAAAATGTATATAAAACACTAAAATCACCATTACAGAAATGTTTAAAAACTACACATTCGTATATTCTTTTAAAATTATACTGTTTTTCAATTAAAATTGAAATATTAACACATTTTGCGAACTTGTTTTTGGTTATATGTCACTTTATTAAGCACTTCATGTTGCCTATAAGTTATTAGACAAATAAGCCTATTTATTAGCAACCTAATAACTATTTCGGGGTGGAACTCTCGGAAAAAAAAATTATGTTGCTAATAAACTTATTGGACAATTTACTAACAACTGGATCTCTCGGCCCTTAGTTGAATATTTGGGGACAACTAAGCTTTTCAAATATCTTCCTTATTGTTGATTTAACAGCAAAAATGTATGACATAGGCTATAAGGTATTTCAAAATTTTTAGTCTAGGGGATTTTTATGAACCCAGAAACTAAAAATGGGCAAACATCCAAGCCCATGCATGCATTTTTGCTCGTTGCGTTTTATGGAAAGTGATTTTTTACGTCCAAGAAAAGACTAAATAAAAGCATTTATCCCACCCAAAATTTGCCTAAATCATCAGTTGATATATTAAAAGGCCCTTCTACTTTTTCAGGCAGAGATATTAATTTTTACTAAAATATTTACCATATTTTTGTTGTTATTATATTGACAGACAGTCAAAAAGAATAAAAAATACAATGAAAAACTAAAAATTTCCTTGAAATTTCTTTAGAAAAGTATACTATTACATATCTTGTAAATCGTAGATTACCTTTAAATTAAAAAAAAAAAAAGCTCGGAAAATACGTGTTCATTTTCACCAACAAATACACGAGTAACGGTTTAATGTCACTTTCGAGTGTTCCAGCTTTGCCGCATATGGCGCTGCGATCTTAAAAAGTTTCCCCTATTATTTACGTTACAGCAAATATATCATTACAGAAACCATACGAAGTACGGATATTCCAGCTAGTATTTTAATAAAGATGTACAATAAAACAAAAACTTTAAAGAATATGTATTTCATTTTCAAAAAAAAAAGAACGATACAAAACATTGTCTATGTACTATTATTTTAATCCCATGAGCTTGTCTCCGAGAATACTTTCATTTGTTTGGACTTAACTTCATTCTGTGGGATTGAACTGGTCGGCTGCTGGTCTTCTGGTCTGAAAATAAAACTCTATTTAACCCAGACATATTAAACTAAAATTTGCCAATATTACGATAAACTACAAAACAAGAATTAAAGATACACACCCCGAGTTGCCAGATTAAATATATCAAATAAAGTATTGCTCCTATAACAACTTGTGTCAGGAATCTAGTAGACCATATTCTAGAAGTAGAAAAATAATTTAAAAAATTTATGTGTTTAGGATCACACGGTAGAAGTGAAACATATGTGGGAAAGAAAACTACTACTTGTTCCATATGAATTATCCTTTAGGTTTAGGGGAAAAAACAATCAAACGCGTAGTAAAAATCACTGTAGTTTATGTGGGGTAGTAAAGAGATTGCTTTTACAACAATGCGAGTTAATTTGCCTCGAAATTAACAACAAACTCAATGGCAAAAATAATTGTTTTACATTAATCTGATTTAATTTAATTTAATTTGTTTATTTACATCCAAAGTACTTGATAAAATCATTAGATTTTTACAAATAATAATAATAATAATAATTTGTACAGTGGATAAAGGTCCGTGATCAGTCATTATAAGAACACAAGGATTGTTCTTCCTCATGAACCCTCAAGAAGTATGAAAATATAAATATAGCACATATTAACATATAGAACCAGGATTCTTTGCTATTGACAATTCCACAATTGTCATAACCAACATTGAAGCATGTAAGTATGTAACGTTCCCTAACTTGGGCAGAATTAAGTCTGAAAAGAACACGAAATTAGAAGGGCAAGATGCACCTATTAGAAGTTAAGACTTTTTTAAAGGCTTTTATAAACTTTTATACATTTTTATAAACTTTTATTCCCGATGAGCTTCTTTATATGTTTTTTAAAAGAGATTAAGCTAAAAGATTTATGGTTCTCAGGAATAATATTATATTTAGCGCAAATGTCAAATGAAAAGCTATGTTTAAATGTTGCAGTTTTGTAAGAAGGTGGAGAAAGGATACCCTTAAATCTTATATTAATATTATACACATCAGATCTGAAGGTGATTTTGTTGTACAAATAAAGGGGAGTTTTAAGAATTAACATTTTATGATAAAATACAAGAGAATAAGAAAGTCTTCTTTGTTTCATGTTAAGCCATGTAGACAAGTGAAGGTAAAGGGCGTATCACACTACAATGCGATCCAAGTTTTATTTTGTAAGTCTTTTTCGAGGTTTCAAGTCTTCACGTCTTCAGCTATCACACGCGAAACAGGGAAAAGTAACTTGCGTCTGCGTACATAACGTTAACAATACACCCATTTCACTTGATCTGATTGAGAGGGCGAGACGGCGCACGCGCATTTGACGACTTGGATTTCGTCCGTCTTCTAGAGACAGGGGAAATATATCTCGATGTACTTGCTCAGACTTAAAGACCTAGGTTTTTTGTCATGCTATCACACAAACAAGACTTCGATTCGAATGCAAAGATTTTAATTTTCCAAGTTTAGACTTGAATAATAACTCTAGTGTGATAAGGCCTTAAGAGGGAGATATGCGAGCGCCTTGGTACACCATAGACAAAACGCAAACATGAATTTTAGACCTTCCGATTGTTTTTTCTTTATATCAGTTGCAAGTAGACAAGGTTCGTAAACTACACTACCATAAGTAAAAACACTTAATATAAGGGTGTCGCATAGTTTTAGCCTAATTTCCTGGTTCAGGTATTGTCTGTTACCTTAGAGGATCTTTAACTTAAAGTAGTCTGTTCTTACTATGAAACTAATGTGCTGAGAGAACTTTAATTTATCATCAAAAATCAATCCCAAATTCTTCGCGCTGTCGAATATTGTCAGAGCAGACCCATCCAGAATCAGTTTGCAAGCTGGCTTAATTAAATTCTGATCGTTCTTTGGACCAAAGATTAAAACTTTTGATTTTGTAGGGTTAATAATTAAGTTATTGTCTGTAGATGCGTTAAGCAATGACTGAAGATCTTCGTTAATATTTGAAATAGCAGCTAGGTGGTTATTAAAATGAAACAAAGAAAAGATTTGGGTATCATCAGCAAAATAATGAATATAATCAATATACCGAGAGAGATTAATGGTATAAATTATGTAAAGTAAGGGTTCCAATTTACTACCTTGAGGGTACTATTGAGGTATGCCTAAGTGGAGGAATAGTTTCTTAGAGCTTACATTGTTAATTACTACTGCTTGACTTCTGTTCGAAAGGTAACTGGAAAAAAATTAATCACATCCTTACCAAGGCAAATGAAATTTAAAATTGACAAAAGAATTTCACGATTAATGCTATCGAAGGCTTTGGAAAAGTCAAGCAGGATTAATACCGTTAATAGTCCTGAGTCATTAGAAACGGTTTTTTAACAATGCAGATGAATTTACCCGGAAATTATAATGATTGTGGGGTGCCCATAGCGTGTAAACTTTCCTAACTTCCTCGTGGCGAAGAATTGAACGGATAGCTGGTGCATTAATGTGCAAAGACTCCTCTATCTGCCTATATGTAATTCGTCTGTTTTCATCAGCTTCTTTCGCAGACAAACCACGTTTGGAAATTGTACTCATATTGATAAGTTTACACTTGCACTGGAAATAATACTTACATAAAAAGTATTTATCAGTGTATCTATTATGCTTTGAATGGTCTATTTAGGCCCGGTCTTTCCACCTTCAGATAAAGTTCCAAGTAACTATCTGACAGATAAGGTTTTTTGTAACTTCATCTGCTGAATAAATGGCAATACCAGTCAGTGAATCCAATACGTCAGTCTCATTATCTGTTGGATAACTATCCGATAGATACATTTGTATAGAAAGAAGGGATGACATTTACTCAGCAGATGAAGTTACAATAAACCTTATCTGTCAGATAGTTACCTGGAACTTTATCTGAAGGTGGAAAGACCGGGCCTTAATGATGCAAGAATAAACTTGCTGTTTATTTATACAGCCGTATCTTAAAACTTTCCCTCTATGTATCAGTCTGATGACCGTTCCGCCTTCAAATGTACTAGTTATAGTGAAAATCTGGCCTTAATTAATCTCGTATCTCTAGCAGTTTTACCTATCCCAATTTTTGTGAACGAATTCCTCAACCTAAATAAATTATTAATACAATTTACTCACTCATTTGTTTGTAGTTTCCTTTTCCTATATTCGATACTTCTGACAGGTGATGACTGATAGCTGGACTTTTCAAGTGACAAATAATGTTGAGCGTAAGTTATTACAGAATATTTCTTGTTATGTCCGAGGGCCTTAAGGGCTTGATTCGCTTGATTTTCATTGCTTAACGATACATAAGCTGACGAGTCGTCTATCCAACCTATATAAATATTGCCTGGAAAAATATAAAGATCATAAATACATAAAAAAAAAAATCAGCTGTGGCCACCACAAGACCGACCGCCATCGTAAAGTACTTATATAAAATACATTCTAGTAGCAGAGTAGAAATAACTTGGCCTAATATTTTCTAACAGAGATATTATTTATCATGACCATGGAAACGTGACATACAAGTATGAAAAAATTGAGACTTGGAAAAAATTTCGAAAAATTTTGCAGACATTATTCGAAATTTTTCGTTTTATCAAAAAACGTCTCAAATAAAAGTTATTATTATTGCTTTTATAGCAACTTTTGATCAATAATTTTTTTCGAAATATTTTTCTGTTGTGAAATATTCACAAAAATCTTAAAATCGACACGAGTAAACTCCCATTTTTAGTCAACCGATTTTTACCAAAAGTTGATCAACTCGTGCCATTAATGGCAGAAGCTTAAATATGAAGTTTCATAAAAATCCTTTCAGCCGAATTTGCTCTGCACGTGTACACAGACAGACGGACAGACAGACGGACAGACAGACAGACGGACGGACAGACAGACCGACAGACATCATGCTAAAGATAGTCAAAACCTCAACTCGTGGAGATCCATCGAAATCTCGAAACGTCAAAATTGGTATGATCACAATACCTCCCTTATATATGTTGGCGGTCGGTAAAAATGATGGGAAGTGTGAAGTTTCATACGTTTCAGGGTTTTGTAGGTATTTAATATGTGTAAGAAACCAACAGAATGCTCTCTAAAAATATTTTTTTGATAAAATGTTTTTTGATAATCATTTTTATTCGTTATTTGAGTACTAAGAGCTTCCATTTAATTTTTTTTTTAAACAAAATTTACATAATTTGCGAAAATTTCATCACAATGAAATTTTAATTTAAAAATCCCAGCGATTTTTTCTGCATTTGCTTCGTATTTAAGTCTTCATAAGGAACCATAAAAACCGTACATAAAGCCGCATTCAGACCTCTTTAAATCAATAAGTTATAGACTGTTCGTTGTGTCGCTCTGAGTTATGCTTTAATGCATTCTTTTAACGTTCCATGTACCGTTCACATCTGTTATAAATTAGTACATTACGAATAGTCCTCCATCTGTGAATTTTGAAACCAATTATTTAGCTTCGTAAAATATTTTATATGTATTACGTTCTTATAATTCTGTTGTCTTAGATTTTAACTACCTAATTACCTAAATTGATCATATTTACTGTCCGTCTTTGTAATTTTGAGCAAGATTTGTTAATGATGACATTATGTTAGGTTATGTAAAGGCATTCGATAATTACTGTGTCACTGATAGAATGCGATAGCCAATGTGTTTATATGTCTGTCTCATTAAAACATCTCACTAGCTATAAGTTTAGAAAATTATGCACAATTCACAACAGCGTATTAAATTTGGAGGTCTGAACGGTTTCACGTCTTATCATATGAAAAACTTCTGGTGACAGTGAACAGTCCATAAGCTACAGTGCATAAACTATTGATTTAAGAGCTCTGAATGCGACTTAAGTCTTCAAGAGAAATATATTGATAAATGGATTCATTTTTTCAATATCAAAAACGTATTTCTCACTATTAACAATGTGTTATTTGATTTATAACTTACCAAAAGGGCTGAATAATTTATTTATATCAGAATTTTTCCATTCTTTTGGGAATGTGATATGTAGAACATGATTCCTAGGGGGCAGCACTAAAAATAATATTTAATTAAAATAAGTATTTAATAAAATATGAATAAAATAAAATACTCACAGTCCTTTTCTCCTAAATTGATAAATGCAAAATCTAATACCCTCATCAGATGAATTCTAAAAAAAAATTATGTATATAAAAGTTTTTCTTGGTAAAATACAAGTATACAAAATATAAAAAATAACTTACTTATTGAAAAATGGCCTTAATAGTCCTGAGTCTGGTAAAATACATTTTTTACTCTTGTCCAATTTTCCTAAAATTAAATTAATATATCAAAAAAATTGAGGTGAAATGTCTATTTTCAAATTTAATGATTTTTTAGATTTCGAAGGCGGCCAACAGAATTATGAAGACGCCCGCCGAATTTTTCAAGCGAAGGGGGTGGGGCAAAATATGAAGGAATATTTTTGAAAATATTTAATAATTCATTAAATAATCTTTCATAAAACAGGAGAGTGTTATGCTCTAAAGAAAAGTTATAAAAAAAATTCTTAATTTTGAAGTCTACTTAAAGTAAAAAGTAATTTTTTATACTTTTAATCTAATTAAAATATCAAAAGTAATGCTTCGTTCAGAACCTACAAATTATAAATTAGAATTAACGTGAAATTAGTATTATCTGTCTCATTTTGTAATACGGAACTAACAGGAAAAGTTCATTTTTTATGTTGTATATAAGCGGTTCACTTTTGTAAGAACAAACTGAGAGGGAATTTTGTTTTCGATAGTTTGCACCTTTGAAGCTGTATGTCATGTTGGTATTAAAAAATGTCACTGTTTTAAAATGTCAATCCATTTGACATATGTCATAATGAAAAATGATATCTTAATTATAATGATCATAACCTTATCAACCTAAAGTCGGTTTTACAGCGTAAGGAATATCTTAATTGACATTTAAACTCAGTAACACACCATAAAAGTAACCAAAATAACCAGATGTAGTGTGTTCTTACAAAAGTGAACAGCTTATATTGACAATACATTTATAATATTATCATAGTATTGGTTCACACGGATACGCCAAAGTCTGTTTACACCACAACAGTCACCAAAGTAACCAGATCTAGTTTCGTATTACAAATTGAGACAGATTATACTTAACATAAAATTTCTACGTAGAAATTAAGCAGCATTCACAATAAAAATTAAGAAATTAAGCCACTGACAGATATTTTTATCGATTTCTACTTTATCGATAGATATTTGGCAGCTTTTTACATTTGCTAATGAGTTTTTGAGTGTCTCGTGGTTCTGAAAAGAGTTGAAATAGAGGAAAAATGTATATTTATACACATAGAAAACACAAAGATGTGGATAGAAGCAAAAAAATATGGAAATATCTCCAATAAATCTAGCAACTTTAAAATACATATGTATGGCTAATTTTGTATGGAAATTCTATTCCGTCTTCTTCCAACTTTTTTTATTAAAAGATGCACAATCGGCACTATATTTTTCGAATAAAAGTCGTATATTTTATTTATTATTGTTTTAGACATAAAACTATCTATTTTCTTGAAAACTTGTAAATCGGGTCGTTTTCGCTGCTGATTTTTGCCACGAACAATGATACGTTGAATTGTTCTGTATGGAACACTAGTTAATTCCGCAGTTCTAAGTATAGGTTTGTCATTACCTTCCGAAACTAACTTTTTATAAACTTTCGGTATCAGAACTTTGCAATCTTCTGACAAATGACATTTTTCTTTAGTAGACATGTCCACATTTTCGCATTCCACGTCAACGTCCACATTTTCGCATTTCACGTCAAAGTCCACATTTTCGCACTCCAAATCACCTTGCACGTGTTACTATTTTCACTACAAAAATTAGGAATTTCTTCAAAATCAAATGGTCGCCAAAGAGTAATTTTGTTAATGTATGCACGCTATAAACGTTGAAAATTAACTAACAAGCAAGTATATTACCCCTAAAATTTAGAAACAATTATAAATTTGGAAAATATCCTTAATGGTTTTTAAGAAATTTCAATTGAACTAGTGTTCCATCCAGAGCCGCAGTAAGGGGGGGGGTGGAGGGGGCAACGGCCCCTAGCGCACTAAGGAAAAGGGCGCTGACGGGCTTGCTAAGGGGCGCCATTGTGAAGTCGAGGACCTTTTTTTTTGCTCATCACTTGAATTTTGGGAGGTGAGCACCTTTTTTTTTTGCTCATTACTTAAATTTTGAGAGGTAAGAACCTTGTTTTTATTTATCAAGGGCGCCAAAACACCGCTCTGCCCCTAGCGCAAGTTTTCCTTACTGCGTCTCTGGTTTCATCTATTCGATTTAAGTTTAAAATTCCCTTAATAGTTCTTATATTCTTTTGACAGCATCCAGTATTAGGATTATTGCCATAAACCCATTACCGCATTGTTAAGTTTTTTAACAAGAGTGACCATTTCATTTTTGAAATACTATACACATGTACAAATATCCGCCAGCGCTACATATTACGGCCAGCATCAGTACCAGCATTGGCAAACGTTATACATATCGTCTGTAGGCGCCTTAAAACTTACCTAAGTATTGTGACATTGCTAAGAACACAACTCCAGTAATAAAAGCATCATAACCAGCTTCGTGTTCTTTTGAATCGTTTAAATCATAACCGCAGTCGCCAATTTGTTCATCAATTTCTATAAAATACATAAAATAAAATACACAATAATTCCAAATAAGTTAAATAATTACCAATTTTCGGTACAATGAAAGGTTCACTTTGCACTAAAGTAAATAAATCCCCTAAGACACTCGTTTTCAAATTTTCTTTGAATGGAAAATTCGAAGCCATAAATTTTGTATCTATTATTCTGAAAATAAATATAATTTTTAATTTTCAAAGTACAGTATTTTAACTGTAAAGCTGCGTTCAGAGGAATTCAAATTAGGAAATTATCTTACCTTGGGAAAACACAGTGCAAACATTCCTTAAAATCTTCATAAACAGTTGGTAGAGGTGTTAAAAATTTATCAACAACATGTAAAATATCTAGCATAATATTGTGCCCCACAACAGGTTTTCCCTAAAACCACAAATATTTTTTAATTTTAAACAATTTTAGAAAATAAAAAATTAAAATGCGTAGCAGAAATAGATTTAAGCACGGATGTCAACCTGGCGGCCCAAGTCTTACATTTATGCGGCCCGCAACGACTTATACTATAATAAATTTTTATACTATGTCTTATATAGTATAAAAATTTATTTGAACGAAAATACGTCGTGACAGAATCTGTTCGGGCCGTGATATCAAGACTTCGGCAAAGGGCGGAAAACCAACAATCAGGCAGTAACTGTTGCAGTTAGCCAAGGCCGTGCGATAGTCGGTAGATCGGTGATTCCCCGTGATTCCAAATAATATACTCGTAAGCAGAGCTTTCAAATAGCATTTTTCTATGGGTGCAACTGCTGTGTACAGTACGCTGATTTCGACCCGTTTTTGTTTTGTTGTTCGATAAATACAAAATTGAATTGTTCCTATTTAAATGTTATTTCTTTACTTCCTTCAAATAAATATTGAGAAAAAGGGTGGAAAATGAAAAACAGAATGAGTAATAATATAAATACATATCATGGGGCCCGCGTGAATTTTACTTGTTAGAAAAATTGCCTGAGGCTGAGATCAGTTTGACACCCCTGGATTATAAGAATATGGCATTCCGCGCTTGTAGCAAACTATACTTTTCCACAGACTACCATTTTTCAATAAACCAAAAATTTTAATTAAGAAAATATCATGTTCAAGGGATCAAAAACTAAGTTGCTGACACCCCTTAAACAAATTTTGAAAAAAAGACAATGTAAATATTATTGACAGCAATTAAGAGGATTCTGCACTGTACACGCAAGGAAATCACTATATTTGTAAGTAATTCATAAAGGGTTAAAAATTTAGAAAATATAATACAGAATGCCAGGCGCGCACACCGAAAATTAATCTGGGGGGGTCCACTTCGAAAAAGTATCCGTAAAATAATACAAATATATTAATGTTTGTTTTTTACGGAGAGGATGATATATATTTTAATTTTGATTATAATTTGTTTTTACTGTATAGAATTACTTACCGAATCAGCTAAATGTTGAATAACAACAGAAAATCCTACAGCATCTTGCAGATCATCTAGTTCCTGTTTACATCTTTGTTTTTCCCTCTCTGTCTTCGTCTCAGCATCTGTTTTCAATGCTATTAACACACGATCTTTATTTTCCATTACACGAGTTTCCAAACTAATATCTGCACCATAACGTTCCACAGCTTGGTACATTAGTCTACGTAGAAATGCATTACATTTCGGTAAAACAATCTCTTCCTCTTCTCCAGAAGTCAAAAAACTATCTATTAGTTCTCTACAAAGAAATATATTTTATATTATACAGTAAAATCTCCTACTAGGGTACGAACAAGTAGAAATATTGTTTCTGCCGCTAAGAAACATGCACTTATCAGCTTTTTATAAGCCCTCGCAAAAGATGAAAGAACCAGTTAATCAAAGATCTAACAAATATTGGTATACCGGACACAAGAAAATCCTAACACTGATTACGATGAAAGAAATACTTACAGACATTTTTCAATAAATTCTCTGTCATCATCACTGGGCGTAATAGGTACACTAATCGCACTTTTATTTTGCGTTGCACTAGCCTGAAGTTGTTCTGCACGCTCTTTTTGTCTTTTCAATAGATTTTCTAAACATCTAGTCTCTTCATCTTTATTAAGATAAGTTATACCTGTACAAAATTATATTTAGTAAAAACTTTAAAACACTTAATATAAACAAACCTTGTTTAAATAATTTGTTGAAGTCAAAATCATGTCCCATTAAAAAATCTATAGAAGAGGCTTGACATAAAAATCTACGATCTGGTATATTCCGATCGTGTTGTCGTGGAAATATATAGAAATTGTAACAATTCTGCTTAAAACTATCTGAATTCTTATCATACCTACAAATAATTTAATATAAATAAAATAAAGACTTTAACGTAGAGTTTTAAAACATACTTAAACAAACACAGACCGAACTGTATAATAATAAAATTACGGGAACCTCTCCGTATTTTCTCATAATATTGTTTTTGTGTATCGAAGCTGTTTATTTTAATATCAGAATAAAGACCTGTTAGTTCGCAATCAATTGATGCAAACGTAGCTTCATCAATATCCTTTTTTATTTTCGGTAATAAAGTTTTAAAATCTAAAAAATATTGTATTAAAAACTTTGTTTTGTTGTTGTTATTTATATAAACTTACTCTTTTTTGTCACCTCCATTGTTCAATTATTAATAAAACATAAATATAATACCTACGTTTAATATTTTGACAATTTTTATTATTAGGTTATGTTATTATTTTTGAAAGCGTGTTGTAGACAGAGACGGACTGATTTATATTTTGAAATGATTTTTTTTGTAATTAATTTATTTTATAGTTTCCATGTTGCAATTTGATCTTTTTACGAAAGATTATGGTACGTAAAAATTTTGAACTGCAACAAGTAAAGTAATGACAGATTTGATTAGAAATTTAAATAAAATTACCTGAATATGGATCTAGTAGTTATGAATTATGTTCCACCATAGGCGTATCATCAAGTTAAGTAAAGCCAAGGAATAAACAGCTGTAACAAGATAGAGGGAAAACGATTTTTTATGACGTTTTTGGAGAACAAAATAAGAATTGTATAATAAGGGCGATATTTCAAAAGTTTAGCTTTAGGTTGTCTCCCGTAACTCCCCAAATATTCATCTAAACGAAATAAAAAATTGATGTGAAGTGTGAATTTTCACACACTGCAGGGTTTCGCAGGTTTATAATAAGTGAAGGCGGCATGCCAAATTTTGCTTTGTAGTAATCACGGCAAAATGAACGATATTTTTAAAATAATTTATCATATGTTAATCTAAGATCTTTAAAACAAATTTTATGTTAAAATACTTTTTTGTTATTTTTAATTCGAATGCCTAATCTCATTATTTAGGATTCTAAATATGTGCAGTACTTTTTTATATAGCAAGGTTCATTAAGATTTTAAAAATTGCGCCTATGGCTTCTATTGAGAAGTGACATTACCGTTGGCGGCGCTGTAATTCATGGCAAAATGGCTGAATTGTCTAGTATTCAGCTGTCAATATGCCAACAGGGAACAGGTTAATTTAAGCACAGTACATTTTTATTTTATGAAATTGTATCTATCGACGTTCTAACAAAAAATCAACACTAGAAAATATGTTTTAATTTCAAACAGTACTACAGTCGCGTAGTACAATATTTGACCACCAGACTGCGTATCCGAGCGTGTCAGTTCTCAATTGGTTGTTTTAAGTCATATGCTTCGCCCCTCTGGTTTCGTATACATGTCACATAGAATGAAAATATAATTCCAACAATTCCAATTGGATATTAAATTTACGCTCTTAAAAATTAAATGCAAAATTGCCAAAATATATCTAGAATTTTGACAAAATAATTTAAACAATATAAAAAATGGAAAAAAAAACAAAAAATAAAATTGTCTTCTCTGCCCGGGAGCGAACCCTAGTTTGCTGCGTAGCAAGCTAATCATTAGACCAGGATACGCCTTCTAATATAGTGTGTTACATAACTATAACTTTTGTGCATCGTCAACAAATGCTTTATTTTCCAAAAACATAATCTAATCAAAAATTCCTATTGTAGATTTTTAGTTTAAACCATCTGGGCTACAGGGTGTGGGACAAAATATTTTTTGCACAATTTTGGCAAAAAACGTATCAAAATAATTTATTTTGCAAAAATAAAATTGTGATCGTTAATCCACGTACCAGCGGCGCAGCGATGGGGGGCAGGGGGGGGGCAAATTACTGTGAATCTTTAGAAGAAGAAGACTTTGACTGCAAATATTCAGGAAAAAAAAAAAATAAACACAAAATAAGTTTGTAAGCTTTATTAATACTTTGTACAGAGGATTATTTTTAAATTTTTGGAGGGCAATTCTTTTAAAATTATAAAATATTGCAATATTAAAAATTTACAAATTTATTCTAATCACACTATTATCTGAATTACTATCAAATTATTCAAGAAAAATTTAGCAATATTAGCCTCAACAATTGAGTAAATAAAAAGTAGTCCAAAATATTAAGGCTATATTGTTAATTTTTTTCAAAATTTATAGTTTAAAAAAAGCTTTTACTTTTAACTAACTCAATGTTCTGCTTAGCCCTTTTTAAATTTGACCTGATAAATTTCTTACAAATAACCAGACAGAAGAAGTTTATTTATTTGAATCGGTAAAACCAACTCCTTAGTTGTTGTTAGGTGGGTTCGTGAAATAATCTCGCAGTGCTTCGAGTAACTGTTTAACTGCAGAGCGTTCGAGAAAAGGCCTAAACTCGTTTCCTTGAGTGGTCTGGAGATAAACAGAGTGACTCGGAACACTCCGAGCTTGCTTCCCGAACCCACTCTTTAGCGACTACCCGGCAAAAAAAATCCGGGAAAAAAATGTCTAATATACAAAAAAAAAAAAAAAAACTTGTCAATAATTACAGAAAATAGGCACATTAATATTTAAGAATTATGAGATAGGGGTACAAAAATGAAATCAGTACAATAATTTAAATTAAAAACGCAATAGCTCAACTAAAGAGTGATTTTAAAATCTTATTATTACATAACGTAAAAAATCTTAAAATTATCTGCCAGTTTTTAAAATACGTATTTGGAATAACTATAGGGAAATAAATTTAAAATCCCAGCGCCACGGTGGTCAATTTTTGGCTAGAGGATATTTTTTTGGAGTTAAATATGCTATTTAAATATTTCTGAAAACCTATTTGTTGATAAAATGGCAAAACAGATTCAAAAAATATTGTAAAAAATATTTATTCCTACAATTTTAGTTGGACAACTGTGTAAACACAACACAACTAAGTTTTGAATATCCTCTAGCCAAGTTAAAAATTGACCACCGTAACGCTGGTATCTTAAATTTATATCCCTATACCTCAAACCTAAAAAAAAGACCAGCGTGTTCATCGCATCGTTTATGGTAAAATGTAAAACACAATATTACCTAGCCACGCAAAGTATTTTAATTAAAAATCTCTTTTACGTAAAATCTCTTTTACGTGAGATTTAACAGTAATTAAATTAAAGTCAAAGCTTTAAAAATATATAAAAATTATTAATTATTTTTGGAAACAATTTTATGAAATTTATAAAGATCATAACACTAATATTACCTATGTTACAAAACAAATTGGCAGGTAATAGTAATTCGGTTAAGGATATCTTGTAGTGGTACATACGATAACTTGTCTATTTCATAATAATTAGATTTTAAAATCACCCTATATTCATGATAGTGAGCAGATTAGCTAATAGTACACATATAAAGAAATCGGTCTTAGTGGTAGCGGAAGTTTTTCACTTTAAAAATTATTCTCACACTATAATCGTCCCTATGTATGTCACGTATAGGGTTTTAGATTGAATTTCTCTATATCTAATAGATAACTTATCAAAAATTTAAGAGTTTCAACACTGTATGCGAGTTTGAGCAAGTGCATCTTACGTATGTGGCAGGGGAATTAAATTTCTATCCGTTTATCTATGCAGGTAACTTAAAAATAGCGCCTGCTTAAAACGTAAGTTATATTTCATCCGAATACTGCTTTAGAATGTATGAGAGTTCTCTGAAAACAGTAATATTTGTACTAATCAACCCACTAATGATGTTATTTTTCATTTTCTGCGTATGTGTTAAACACTATTATAATTTAAATTGAAACAAAACTTGATACAAGACATGATATTTTTATTGTACTGATTTCACACTAACTATAATTACCACATTTATAAACAATTTAAAACCACTTTATAACACTTTAAACCTAACCTAATTTCCCTTTTTCCACTTCTCCGCAGTCACAAATTCAGTCATTGGTTTCCCACTAATACCACAAGTTCCAATACCAACTCTTCCGTTAACATTTTCTGGTGATGCGAATATACTTTTAGGTTTAATTCCAACTTTTTTACCTTTCGATGCTTTTGTTGTAAATGCTAACCACTTCTTTTTCTCTGACTCTCGTTCTTCTTCTAATTCTTTGAATCGCTGTTGTTTTTTCTGTTTTTTCTTTTTAAGATATTCTTTATTGTTTAGTTTTGCGTGTTTTCTTTTTTCACTTTCACTCATAGGTCGTTTAACACCAGTGAATTCTCTTAATTCTGCTAAAGTTGAAACTCCTCGGTTTTTATATGCTTCGAAAGTTACATTAACTTGTCCGTTTGCTAGAATGCTGTCTATTTTTGCTTCGTAAAATTGTCCATTATCACTCCACTTTGCTAAACATGTATCACCAACTTTCCAAAATTTCTTTACTTTTGATGTTGAATATAATCTTTCGACTGCTAATAAAGATGCTGTAACATCGTCGTCTTCAAAATAATCTGATGATTGACCAACTATTAAGTCGTCCGATTTTGAAGTTTCAGCCTTATTTTTTAAATCTTGCGTTAATTCTATAACTTCTTCAAGATCTATCTTCAATTTTTGTAACTCTTTGTTATCAGGGTCACTCAGCAAAGCAGCTTCTACTTGTTGTAATTGCAACTTATAGTTTTGCAGATCGTCTGCCATTTTCGTTGTAATAATAACAGAAGAGTAATATTTGTTATGTTTATTATTCTTATTAGTTTACTCACCTCGTTCGTATTATTTATTTTTTATTGCAATTTATCTTAGGTTACAAATTTACAGATGATCGCAATTTTTGACAATGCTTTTTTGACAAAATTTTTATAATGTTGCCAATGGTAGAATAATTAAAAAGAATATCCAGCAGTCCCCAAAATGTGTAAGTGTTAAACCAATAAAAAATATCCTACGAAACATTTAATAAATCAACCGCTACATAAAAATATATTTGTGAATTGATTTAGAAAATTCTGATGCATAAAAAAATATGAATTTTAATCGTTAAATAAGAGAATTGGTACTGGATATTTTATTATGTGATTGGCAATATTGACGTCATTCTTTTGACATTTCCAAAATATGTCGTTCTGTTTGTCAATATTTAATTAATGTAGTGTAGAATTTAAACAATAAACGAATTTATTTACGAGCTTACATTTTTAATAAAAGCAAACAAAATGAACAAATAAATACAATTAAATCAAAATAATGATTGTTTTAATAAATAACAATGATAATAAAATAAATATTTTAGCTTTTTAAATAGTATTTTGCGACGAAATGGAACAATACTACGAATCTGTGAAGAAAGAAGCTGATGAATCTTCAGAAGAAGAAGACCATATACAATATCGAAACCCTTATTTAGATTCTTTAGATTTCGAAGCTGCATTAGTAAAAAGTGAAGGCGATGATACAATAGATCAATCTTGTATCACAAGTTCAGAGTCTACGGTAGAACAATTTGATCAACTAGATGTCAATACAGGTAAATTACGCTTACTTTAAATAAATGTTGTGACTAATGTGACATTTCTGACTTGATATTTGCCTAGCGAAGACGATTTTGTGGATAGTAGCGAGTTACTTATTTCCGAAGTACAAAAAAGGCCATTATTATATGATGTCGGACTTGAAGATTATAACGATAGAAATAAGAAGGCTAAATGCTGGGAGGAAGTATATAAACAGATGATAAATAATTGGGCCGAGTTATCGTCAGCAGAAAAAAATAATAGAGGTATGCTTATACAGTATTTACACTGTTTTATTTTAGTTTTAGGTTTAATTTAGTTTGTTTAAAAGTGTTTTAAGTTAACATAACCTAACTTTTAGGTCGAATAATTCAAAAAAGATGGCGGTCAATTCGAGATTCTTTTATGAAGGCCTATAAGAAAATGAATAAAAACCAAAGTAAAAAAGCGTCAGCTAAAAGAAAAAGATACGTATATTTCGATCAGATGATGTTTATAATTCCATCAATAGAAAAACGAAAGTAAGTTATTTTATTGAGAACTGACACGCTCGGATACGCAGTCTGGTGGTGAAATATTGTACTAGGCACTCTAGTACTGTTTGAACTTATTACATATATGTTCTAGTGTTGAATTTTTGTTTGAATGTCGATAGAAGTTGTGAAAAACTATAAAAGTAGAACAAATTGTAGTGTTTTTGGCTGTCATTCAAGACGGGACAAAGATAGGCATCTTAGTTTTTTCTTTTCTTAAGAAAAATGGAGGGAAAGTTAATATTAAGTCCAGATTGGAAAAGATTTGGTTATGGAAAGGAGGAAGTCATGGGAATATATTTTGAGTTAAAAAGTAACTGATACTATGCGAGTTTGTTCATTACATTTGTCGCAGAAAAACAAAACTGCACTAATATGTTTGCACCTGCAAGTTGCATATTTAACTTTTAGCTGCTCCTGTCCAACTAAAATTAATTTTATTTCATGAGGCAATGAACATAATGCACATGTTTGCAAACAATCAATATATTGTAAATTCATATGACCGACACTCAGATGCACCACATAAAATTACATGCCCGGCATTTAACACCTGCTCAACTACAAATTACACCAATAAATCTACTGAAATTAAACTTTAAATACTGTGATTTGATGCCCACCTGCTGTTATACACCTCGATACATGTGTAGCGCTTAAAAATTAAAAAAATCGCAAATATTTACTCGCATTTTCATAAAATAAAAATGTACTGTGCTTGAATGACAGCCATATTGCCTTGGAGCACAGCGCCGCCACCGGTAATGTCATTTCACAATAGGCTATTTTAAACCTTTAGGTTGAACTAGATTTTGCAATCTAGTATCTTTTATAGTTTGATTCGAGCTTTTGACCGTTTTGCTTAAGCTTTGTAAATCATACTTACAATAAACATTTTTAGGTTAAAGTTAATATTATAAAATGTCATTTTCATTATAATTTGATTTTTTTGTGTTATTTTTAATACAAATTTCTCATTTCTTAAATTCTTAAATTTTCCAAAAATTTATAAATGTATTATTTATTTTATTTTTCTAATAAATGTCACTAATAATAAATGCCAACATGAAAAATTAAATAACCCAGCCAACCTCTGTTTTCGTGACAACTTAAAAATACGAAACCCCCATTTAGTTCCGCCTAAACCAAAAAAATGAGCCATATTTCTGTCAACAGCAAACTTTTTTTTTTCAATTTCTCGATTGTAATAATTTAATTGGTTTAATTTAACTGAAGTCGTATCTCTTGTGGTTTAATACATTGTAATTTACTGTTGCATGTATTACTGTAAAATTTTACAATCTGATATTCTTTTTTTATAGTTTCCATACCTGTGTCATGTGACTAATTTTTATTTTCTTCCTCTAGAAATAACGAACTTTTCCATATCTGTTTCATGTGACTAATTTTTATTTTCTTCCCCTAGAAATAACGAACTAACTTATGAAAATATTACACCAAAAGTTAAACCACAAACAAATTTTATTGAAGAAGAAAGTACTAACGACTTAGCTATTTATGAAAATAAAATAACAGAACCAAATCTACCTGATAAATCATCAATTGAAGATGATATATTAGAAGCTGTTAGTCAAATGCATAGAAAACCAGAAATAGACGAAGATCGAATGTTTCTTTTGTCATTGTTGCCATCTTTTAAAAAAATGAATCATGACGTTAAGTTAGCTGTACGCATAGAAGTATTACAGGTAAGAAGGCTAGATTTTATTCTAGGCTAAGAGAAAATTCGATTTTCGCGCATCTAGAGGAGCGAAAGTATGCATTTATACGTCGTCCGGTATTTCCAACCATAGATAAAATTGACTATCTATGGGATAAGTTGTTATCAAGGGAATAAACGATTTTTGCGTATTTCCAATTATTTATCTATAGAGTAACTAAGTCATCAATAGGATAAATTATTCACAACGTGTAGGTACTGATAAATATTATCCATTGGATAAAAATGACAGATTTTGACAGATAGATGTCAAAAAACATTTTATTGATAAATATATGTACATAATATAAGCACATATATACGTAGAATATATAATATAACAGGTATTATGTACATATTAGACATACCTACACTTTATATACATATTACATACACCTGTTTCCACTATGTGTACTATTTTATTATGTAATTACCTATATCAGAATAATTTAGTAATCTACTTTAATTTATACTGAAATAAAAAAATATTGTCAATTATTTTTAGATAATTTACATTTATTTTTAAACAAGAAAATCATGGATTCTGATTTAGAAGATTTGCTAGCAGACGGTGATGAAGAAATTGTAGAATATTTAGAACACCCATACGTAGTTCGTGTTAGACCAAATCATATGAACCAATGGGATGAGAAAGAATTTATTAATCAATTTCGCTGAGCGAAAAATGCATTTAATAACCTGCTCCAACAAATATTCCACCAAATTAAAAAAAAAAAAAATCCTTCGTATTTAATTTTCAGTGTTTTTGCATTTCTATTCTCTCTACAGGATGCATTGAAAATAATATATTTTTTTTCCCAGGCCCCTTGTTTATCTTCTAGATTTACAGCGTCAGTAGCTTTATTTTCTATAGCATTTTTATATTTTAACACAAGATTTACAAGTTGCCTTGTTTCGTAAATATTGAAATTTGCGCTTCTTGGGCGTTTATCGCACATTTTTCTTTACAAAATTTTGACAGTTGTACCTATCTCTCTGCGTATATGTTTCTCTTTGTTTAACATAACGCTACTAATACCAACATAAAAAACATCGTAAAACATTATTATCAATCAGAATAGCTATCTATCTGTACTATTTTTTAAACTATTTTTTGCAAAAATATAATTGCACAACAAAATCACAGTGAAGATGTTAAATGTGTTTTGACACTTACTATCCAGAAAATAAGATAGTACTTATGCCAGTTGTGTACGAACACCTACTATCCCGAAAATAAGATAGTAGAGTAAAGCGCGTAGTACTTGCGCTAGTAACTATCTCTTTTACTCTACCAATGTAAACCCGGCATTCCTCCGTGCTGGCAAGTAGTGCGGACGGTATCTATGGCGTATGAGTGCATTAAACAAATGCAAGGTTTTTTTTTAAATGAACTATCATAACTTACTAAAAAGTAATAAAATAGTGGCTGATGGTGCAGCAAATTAAACTAAAATCAAACAAAAAATAAGTTTAAATAATTAATTAATTTGTTGTGTAAAATAAATTATTTGTTAAAATAATTATTTGTTAAAATAATTATTTGTTAAAATAATTATTTGTTAAAATAATTATTTGTTAAAATAATTATTTGTTAAAATAATTATTTGTTAAAATAATTATTTGTTAAATTTCTTTTTTTTTTCCGGTGGTCGTGCCGAAATTAGGGTATTTCAACCTTGTTACAGAATATACTATTCTTATAATAATGTTTTGACAAATGATTGAAGTGCCATCTGTTGGTGAATGTCAACGTATATTTTTGGAGACTAGCCATATGCTTTACTAAGCTAGCCTTGCAATTGCATACTTTCGTGCGCCTCTAAAAGCGCGAATCCTGTTAATTAATTTATTTTTATGATAAAAAATGTATTATTTTCAATCCAATGATATGTTTTGTAATTTTTATAGATAATAAGGCAGGCCTTACAAAAAAGCACATATTCATCAGTAAGTCAGACGGTATCAAACAATCAAAATTTCCCTACAACACCAGTGCAGCCAACTACACAGATACCAAACCAAAATTTTCGTAACCCTACTCAGTCCTGCCAAAATTATACGGCACAAAATACCCAAATACAACAGTGGCCATCTTGTCAACAGAATAATATAATACCAACATGGCCGACGAATTTCAAGAATGAATCTGTTGAATCACAAATTTTAGATCTGATGCAATGAATGTTAAATGATATATTTTTAAATGTATTTTAATACGATTTTAGTCTAATTAATGCTCTTTGAGCAATAGTGTTGTTGAATTTTGATTTAGAATTTTAATAAAATAAAGCACATGTTTTATATTATTGTAAATGTTGAAAATTGTCAATAAATGTAACAGGTCGAAGTATTTAACAAGTCAAAACAACATGGTGGCGACATCTGTCGTTATAAAATTGAATTAATTTACAGGCATACCCCTCACTATTGAGAACTGACATGGAATACGCTGTCTGGTGGTCAAATATTGTACTAGGTACTCGATCCGCTCGCATTCTTCTAACCTAACCGAACCTAGCGCTACGATTGATTTCAAATTTACGCTGATTTATGGAAATATCTAATCTAAAATTGCAAGTTATAAAAGTGAAAAATAATGAAAACTGCGTAAAAAACTTTTGTTCTCCATTGATTGTTTTTAGCAAAAACACATGTTATTTTGCTCAATCGGCTTTTGTAAGTGTTTCATTGTGCAGTCGTTTGTAGGTGACCACGGGCATTTTGGATGAAATCAGGCCCGCGTCGTATACAAGTGCAAGGTTGTGCAGTTCACAACGGCGCCAAAACTCCAAGAAAAAGATAAATAATATGCTTTCTCAATTATAATAAAAAAAAACGTTCCTTATGATAAAAAAAGAATGTACTTTTATTACCCTCCCAATGATACGGTATATTTAAGGTTACGGGGAATCCCCAAAGTGTATATGTTTATGATAGGCTCGGAATAACGTGACGGCCACACCTCTACCCAAGCCAAGTCGGGGAAGTCCCGGTTTATATATTGTTTCTTCGGTCAGTCTGTTTCCATGTTTTACAGTTTTGATTGATTTTTATTTTCGTCGGTTCAGTAACCGCGTAGTAATACGTAGTATGGAATATAGACGTTCTGTGTATAAGAAAAAGATTTATGAGTAAATGCTAAAGAATTAGCATCCAACTTAGACATAGAACCTAAATTCAAAAACAAAGGGGCCTAAGACCTCGTATAATAAAAAAAATAATAAAAACAGTTTAAAAATTATTCTGAAAAATAACAATTAGAATTATGCCAAAATGTCGAAAATATATCAAACGATGAAAATCTCAACAAGCGAGGTATTATTGTTGTAGAGCTCATTTAAGAATTACAATTTTTATTAAATTTAGATGAAGAAATTATTAAGTCTAGAAGAAATTATAAATTTATATTAACAGAAGCATAATATAATACAGTGGAACCCCGCCATTCGTCCGCCTCTCTACTTGTACAACTCGATATTCGTCCAACTTATTCAAGTAAAATTCAATTCGTTATTCGAACTGGGGGGGCGCAACATCTGCCCCTGCCTGCCTCCAACATCACGGCAGGCAGCTCAAGCCTGGTACGGCACTAGTGCCCTTGACCGAAGCCAATAGGTCAAGGGCTATAAAATGCTAGTCAGAGCCACCTAGCATTGCACATAAGCATTGTTAGCACTGCCAGGAAATCCTCTCTCTTGCGTCCACGTCGCGAGTCCCGGGCAATGCAGCTAAACCGCTGCAGCCAAAAGAGACAAGGGTGACAGGCGAGTCTCCGGCGCCTGAACAAACTAACGGGAGGTCATTGGCTAAGGGAAGGAAACCCCGACAGAAAACCAGGCCAGTCTAGTGGCCAAAAGGTGGCAGCCCCACCACTGGACTTTGGATGCTGAGGGCTAATAACTCACACATCCGAGATCATCACACTATTACTGAAACCTTAATAAACAACCGGACGGATATCAAGATGACGACCTTTAACGCTAAAACACGGACACGATTCGGTACATGGAATGTTCGCACCATGTTAGATCCTACAGTGCTTGCCCAAGCCACACAAGAAATGAAGCGCTATAACTTAGAGATTTTAGGCCTGTGCGAAACCCGCTGGAATGGTAGTGGCGATTTTCGTACTCAAGATAATTTTACGCTACTCTACTCTGGGAAACCGGTAGGCGAAAATCGTAGCCATGGAGTTGGTATACTCCTTACTAGAAATGCTTCTCGAAGCCTTATGTCATGGCAGCCTATCTCAGAGAGAATAATTACAGCACGCTTCAGATCGCACGCTCGTAACGTTACACTGATACAATGTTATGCTCCCACTGAAGTTTCCCCTCCAGAAGATAAAGACGAATTTTATAATAAACTAACATCTACACTATCAGCTTCCCGCAAAGGAGACATAATCTTGACGATGGGCGACTTTAATGCGCAAATAGGCGGGGATAACACCAATAATGAGAATATTATGGGCAAACATGCACTAGGATCTTTAAACGACAACGGTGAACTCCTCCTTGATCTCTGCAATATTCACCAATTAACGATAGGAGGTAGCTTATTCCCTCACAAACGCATCCACAAAATTACATGGATCTCCCCAGATCACCGCACGGAAAACCAAATTGACCACATCACGATATCCAGAAAGTGGCGGAAATCTCTTTTAGATGTGCGTAGTTTTCGTGGTGCAGATGTAGGAAGTGATCATCACCTACTCATTGGCATAATCCGTTTAAAAATAGCAGCTATAAAGAATAGTAACAAGCCACGCAGAACACGCTTCAATCTCCAGTTGCTTAAGAATTGTAATGTAGCAGAAAATTTCACTACTGTTCTTAAAACCAAATCCAACAACTTTCGTATGAATAACAACATAGAAGAAAACTGGGAGACAATAAAAGAAGCCTTCACTGAAACATCTACAGAAGTACTTGGAAGCTGCAAATCATCCAGGAAACCTTGGATATCTGATGCCACGTGGACGTTAATTTTAGAGCGGCGCACTATAAAAGATCAAATAAATACCGCAAAGATCGAAAATGAAAAGCG
This sequence comes from Liopterus haemorrhoidalis, assembly GCA_963971575.1. NCBI lineage: Eukaryota > Metazoa > Arthropoda > Insecta > Coleoptera > Dytiscidae > Liopterus > Liopterus haemorrhoidalis. The sequence continues at coordinate 64,977,343 of OZ020613.1, forward strand.
GGAATTAAGCCGCCTCCACAGTAGTCTTAATAAAACTATTAAAAAGTCAGCTAGGCATGATAAACGTAAGTGGAAGGAAGATTTAGCTAAACGCGCCCAAACAGCAGCGAACTTGAAAGATTCCAGGGAACTTTACCGTATCACTAAACGACTAGCAAACAAATCTATCTCGGTCGAACACCCAGTCAAATCCATCGATGGAAACCTATTGACCACCACAGAAGAACAGCTTAGAAGATGGCATGAACACTTCAATGATTTATTAAATGCTCCAAAGGCTACTCCTGCCTCGAATATCAACCAGAACTCCCCTAACAATAGACCAGTCAGAATTAACACGGACGCACCTAGTGTGGAAGAAATATCCAAGGCAATAAAGGAATTGAAAAATAATAAGGCAGCCGGAACTGATAACATTCCTGCAGATATTCTTAAATCTGACACAACAATAGTCAGTAAAATATTGCACCCCTTGCTAACGCAAATTTGGAACGAAGAACTGCTACCAACAGATTGGAAAAAAGGTCTAATGATCAAGCTCCCCAAGAAAGGCGATCTCTCCAACTGCGATAATTGGCGTGGAATTACCCTACTCAATTCTTGCAATAAAGTACTTGCTAAAATAATTCATAATAGAATTACACGCGTACTCGATAGCTGTGTTCGTCAAGAACAGGCAGGGTTCCGGCCTCGCATGTCTTGCATAGACCACATTAATACTTTACGTATTGTCATAGAGCAGTCAATCGAGTGGAGAACTGGTCTGTACCTTGTTTTCATAGATTTCCAGAAAGCATTTGACTGTCTATCTCACGACGCAATCTGGAGAGCTCTAAGAAAAAGAAGAATTCCACCTAAGATTATAAAACTCATCCAGCTCCTTTATCAGGATGCCACCTGCGAAATCCTGCACAAAGGCGTTCTCAGCGACCCCATTGCTGTCGGCGCTGGCATTAAGCAAGGATGTACTCTGTCGCCCATCCTCTTTAACATCGTCCTGGATGATGTATTGAGAAGGAGTATCGGAACTGGAGACGGAATTCGCTGGACTTTAACTTCTCATCTGGCAGATTTGGAGTATGCAGATGACATTTGCCTTCTGTCTCACACCTTCGACAACATGAGGGCTATGCTAGATTCTCTCGTAAAGGAGGCGCAAGCGGTAGGCCTTGCAATCAGCATTAAGAAGACGAAATCCATGCGATTAGGCTCCACTCAACAGGGCAAATTCCTCATTAACGATCACCTCATTGAAGACGTTGAAATTTTTACTTACCTCGGAAGCATTGTCTCATGCAGATCTGGAGGCTCCGAAGAGGATGTTAAAATGAGGATTAATAAAGCTAGGCATGCCTTCAGTATGCTGAAAAATGTTTGGAACTCTTCGCAGTATGCCAGGTCCACAAAAATTAGAATATTTAATTCTAATATCATGCCGGTCCTACTATACGGCTGTGAGACCTGGAAAACTTCTAGAACCATTATAAACCGTCTTCAAGTGTTCGTCAATTCTTGCTTGCGTAGAATATTACGCATATTTTGGCCTGATGTTATCACCAACGCTAGCCTTTGGGAGAGAACCTACCAAAGCCCCATAGACATCCTGATAAAGCAGCGGAAGTGGAGATGGATAGGCCATACCTTAAGGAACAACCCTTTGTCCATCAGTAGAACGGCTCTTGATTGGAACCCTCAAGGGAGCCGTAGACGTGGCAGACCAACGGACACATGGCGTAGACTAACCATGAAGGAAGCCAGCGAAAGCGGCAAAACATGGAGGGAGCTAAAACATCTAGCTCAAGACAGATCCAAATGGCGGAAGTTTATTGAGGCCCTATGCTTCACATAGGAGCGACAGGAACCTTATATATATATTCGAACGCTTGCCCGCTATTCGGACAGCGTGCGGTCGGCGCCACGCGACAATGTTATTGACCATTTTAGAAAAATCGTCAAAGGCAGACAACATTGGACAGGTTTTCAGAGAAAGAATCCCAAGATGCTTCTAGTGCAAAAAGACTGAAAAAAGAAAGAACACTAGAAAGAGAGAAAACACCTGAAGGGATGTTACCTGATATTTTTATGGAAAGTGACTCCAATTCCAAACAGTAACATCAACATCCCTGTTCCTCCTCTCCATATTCTACTTACGCCATCAGCTCACTTAAGTACAAAAGTGCAGTTAAATTTGTATTTATGTATTTCATGTACAGTACTGTATATTTATTGTTTTTATAGGTTTAAATAAACGATCATCTATGGATCTAGAACTGATTAATCCAATTTACATTATATCTTATGTTAAAAAATGATTCGTCATTCGTACAAATCGCCATTCGAACTACCTTCTGGAACGAATTGTGTACGAATGGCGGGGTTCCACTGTACTTCGTATTTTATTAACAGTGCTGGTTTCTGTCGCGACTGCGCAGCGTTAATTTTCAAAACTCAAAATAATAAAAAAATATTTCAGATCAACTATGGGGCAAAATCGATTAAGTAACCTTGCTATTATCTCAATAGAAGCGGATCTACTAAAATATTTAGATACCGAAGATTTAATTAAGCAATTTGCCAAAATTAAAGCGCGAAAAACTCAATTTATTTAGAAAATCTTTCATTGTTTTATATTAGCTGTAGCTTATATTGTTCTACGTTGTATGATGATAATATACAATCATAATACATGTTTAAATGTATTTTTTCTGTTTCTATGTATAAGTATATATTTTTTTCAATAGTGAATAATAATTTACTTCACCCATACTTCCATATACTGATCAGCCATACAAATTGTTATAGAAAATTGGGGGCGACATATAAAATATCGCATAAGGGCGTCAAAACTGCAAGGCGCGGGCCTGGATGAAATTTGCATCCGCCTCGAAACGGTATTGGGCACTCTAGTGCCCAATACTTATCGAAATATCGCCAAATGAAAATTTTAACATATGTGTTCCTCCAAAAATAATAATAAATAAATTATTAATAATATTTAAGTGGGGAGTCTGCCTGTACTTGTTAAATTTTTTCTTCTTTTTTTTTTTATCTCAGTATTAATTTATTTTGTTTTTATTTTAAAAACAATTGTACTAAATCATCGAATTAGTTAATTTTAGGAACAAAATTTTATGTTTTAGTGTAATTCTGTGTTACCTTGAGTTTTTAAAATAGATTTTATTAACTTTGTTCAATTCTTCAATAAGAATTTTTACTTAATTCTGTTATATTTTTTAAATAAATAAATGTGAAAAACATTAAATTTGTTTTATTGCATCGAAACTAATGACCTGTGGGCCATAATTCTTGCCATACAAAATTTGTAATAATGCATTCTTAACGAATAATAAAGCAAGTGAAACTGGCTGACATTTTTATTTTCTATAATAGGATGAATCCAAAAAATTCTATTCCTACGACGTCGCTTTCTTCGACGTAATAAAAACCACAACGTTTCCTCCTCGAAATCAATTTTAGTACTAAGCTTTGCGCTGTCGCTACTTAAAGCAATCACAGTGGTACGTGTGTGATAGGTACCGCCAACAGCACAATCACACAATAACTGCAAAATTATCGAAAATGTGTGGTACGTGTGAGTGTAAACTAACCACTGTCGTATGGTTATGTTGTAGTACGTGTGAGTTTAGCCTTAAGGTATCCTCAGACCAATACGGGAACCTTTTCCCGTTGTGAGAATACTACAGTGGCGGCCCTAGCGGGGAGGGTCTGTGCCCCACCTTGTTCCTTGCTGTGCCTGGTTTTGTACGATAATATGAAAATGACGCATGAAGAATTTGGGATGCTTTTAAGTAATATAAAAGAAATTTTATTTGATGAGGAAGACAATTTAGAAGAATTTTCCAAATCAGAAAATATTTTGGAAAAATTATTTGAATATGCAGAGTACTGTTCCAAACATGACTATAAATCAATTTAAAGTACATTTCCGCTTCTATCCAGAAAATTTTGAGTCTTTTTGCGTTGATTTTATGCAACGAGCAACTTTTAAAAAAGTTTTTTTACGTTCAAGAATAGACTGAATAAAGTCACTTACTACATCCAAAATTTGTCTAAATCATCAGTTCATATATTAAAAGGCCCTTCCAGTTCTTTAGGCAGACATTTTTATTTTTACCGACAGCCAAAATATAAGGGAGGTATTGTGATCATACCGATTTTGACATTTCGAGATTTCGATGGATCTCCATGAATTGAGGTCCCTACATAAAGTTTTGACTATTTTTAGCATGATGTCTGTCGGTCTGTCTGTCCGTCTGTCTGTCCGTCTGTCTGTCTGTCCGTCTGTATGTCTGTCTGTATGTCTGTCGGTCCGGGTAAACGTGCAGAGCAAATTCGGCTAAAAAGATTTTTATGAAACTTCATATTTAAGCTTTTGGCATCAATGGCACGAATTGATCAACTTTTGATCAAATGGGAGTTTACTCGTGTTGGTTTTAAGATTTTTGCGAATATTTCACAACAGAGAAATACAGTCGATTCCGCTTATTTGGGACACATCGGGACTTAGGCATTTTGGCCCAATTAAGCGGCTGCCCCAATTAAGCGAATTTCACATAAAATTAAACAATGCATATTTTTCTTTCAATAATTTTATTTTATAAACTCTTGGACAAAACTATAAATTACATATAAAAAAATATAAACTTTTAAGAAAAAATAATAATCAATTCCAAAATAAAATAATAAATATACATACAATTTAATTGAATGCAAAAATGCGTCAAGTGTAGTCTGTCTTTTGTTTTTGTAACATTTCACTTCTACAAAATCAGCACAGGTATTCAGTGCGGATGTAGGGCTCCCTTCATTTATTTCCTGCATAAAATAACGCTGTAACACGGCCATACATTTTTTTGCCTCCTGATTGAGAATATGTGTAGCATAATATGTACTGTGATCTTAAATTTACTGTCCCAATTAAGCGGAATGTTGTCCCAATTAAACATGTAAATTTACTGTTGGTTTGGTTTCTGTTCTTTGAGTTTTGGCCCAAATAAGCGGCTGCCCCAATTAAGCAGTGGCCCAATTAAGCGGAATCGTCTGTATTTAAAAAAAATTATTTAACAAAAGTTGCTATAAAAGCAATAATTAACAACTTTTATTTGAGACATTTTTTGATAAAGCAGCATAAATTAAACAAGTACTTTGTGATGGTGGTCGGTCCTGTGGTGACCACAGCTGATTTTTTGCTAATATATTTACCATATTTTTATTGATATCATATTGACAGACAGTCAAAAAGAATTAAAAATACTAAAACTTTCCTTGAAATTTCTTTAGAATAGTATATTATTACATATCGGGTGAATTATTTAAGAAGCAACATACATGTTTCACATATAATGTTAATGAAGTGAGTTATTTCATTTGCAACATAGCAAATTATGAAAGCAAGCTCACATCCATGGCAACAGATATGCAGTGTTGATTAGATATAATAGTTATTTGACATGATAAAGTTCCCAGACGGCTAAAAAATAGTACAGTCTGTTTCAAACGGTTAGGCGGAACTAAATGGGAATTTAGTTCTTTTAGGTTGTCACGAAAAAGGGACCTTGCTTGGGTTATTTCATTTTTCACTTTGGAATGTCAAAATTTAAAATTCCAACAATGAAACCATGGAAACGAATGACATATGTCAAAATTAAATTATTTTTCTTACATATTGTAATGACAAAAAAATAAATAAATGGGATATTTGTATTAAGAATGACACAAAAAATCAAAATATAAAGAAAATGACATTTTAAAATGATATTAACCTTAACCAAAAAATGTTTGTTGCAAGTATGATTTACAAAGCTTAAACAAAACGGCCGAAAAGCATGATTTAACGATGAAAGTAACTAGAATGCAAAATCTAGTTCCGCCTAACCGTTTGGAACAGACTTTAAGTTAGAAACAATAAATGAATTTTTAGTAGTTTGTTTATATTTACATACAAACAAAAATAATAATGAGCTTAGTAGCTAAGTCCAAAAAATATTTAATAAAATAATATTTTGTCTTTTCTATGGTTACGATAAACATTTGTTGTTATGGCTATGTTGCTTTTGAAATATCTCACTTCATTAACATTATATGTGAAACATGTATGTTGCTCCTTAAATAATTCACCCGGTATCTTGTAAATCGTAGATTACCTTTAAATAAGAAAAATGGCCTAAAAAAGCTTGGAAAATAGGAAATTATAACTCGTGTTCATTTTCACCATGTAATCAAATACACAAGTAGTTTAATGTCATTCTCGAGTGTTCCAGCTTTTGTCGCACATGGCGCTGCGGTCTTAAAAAGTTTCCCCTATCCTCTATCGAAGTTAAATATTGACCGTTTGGCGTTAGAATCACAAATTTATTTCTGTACAGCCTGTTTCTTTGGTTTTGGCGGAACTAGCTTTTGCCGCATATGGTGCTGCGATCTTAAAAAGTTTCTCCTATACTTTTTAAATTTTTGGGTCGCGAGCAAAAAAATTTGGGAGCCACTGGCTTAAATATAATAACTTTGTATATTTAAATAACGTCTCTGAAAATATCTTAGCGGTTAAATTTTATAAACCACAGTGTTTACCAACCGTAAATTTAAATATTAGCAGAAAAATGTGCTCCAGTTGTTCTTAAAATATCTCTCAATAAGTTAATTTCCTATAAACAAATAAATTTTTTATAGTCTTAAATCAAACATTTTTGTTTTTTCAACGTGTTAATCTTCAAAACCAGACGTTTAGAAACAGCGGGAAGTCAAGTTATAAATAATTTTATTATAATCATTTTATAAACACATTTTGAAAATAACTTCAAAGTTGTTTTTCAGTTAGTTTAGAAAAGGATTTTCACAAATTAACATCTTAGAACTGTACGGTACAAAGAGTATTTAAATAAATTAAATAAACACATTAATTTATATACCTGTACGATTCTAGTGATTTTTAGCTTTATAATTGTTAAGTTGGCAATCGTTCATGAACGCTGGTTTAAAGAAAACTAACTCTGGAGGTATTGAACTATTTTTAGAGTATCGTAAGTATTTAATTGTGTTCTTAATTGCTTAAAGACATATTAGATAATTGCCAAATAAAATACTAAACAGATAACATAAGCTTAACCAAAGATAATATAGTAATTTTATAATATTTGGCTTAACATATTAATTTATTGTTTGAAAGTAATGCATTTTTGAAATACTTAAGATATTTTAAGAATTTGGCTTTTGGCGTGAGTTTAAATTTATTTTATATTTAAAATATAGGCTAATTTTATATTTTTAAGTTGACCAATGAGGAAACTTTGTCCCATTTGAACGACTTTGTATCTTTTACAGTTCATGACTCCTTAGAATTAAAATGAATGTGCTTCAAGTAGTAATAAATGTATAGACAGGGAAACGTGGGAATACCTAAATTGACCAAAATTCTTCTGCATTCATATCTGTAGGCTAAACTGCTAATAATTCTAACAACACGTCCAGAAGCGGTTTCAACGGCGCGAGCCCGCGGCCCCGACTTCTAAAGGGCCCCGCAAAAACCTAATTTTACACTTTTTTCTAATTGAGGGGCCCAATATTCTTACTGCGCCCGGGGCCTTAACTGACCTAAATCCGCCACTGAACACGTCGCTGCAAACCAAAAATTCTTCTAGCATGAGAAGAATGTTCCCATGCTAGTAAGGCATAAGCAACATAGATTGAAATAATGCATAGTATGCTGTTAGTGAAACATTTTGAGTAACTTTTTGTTTTAAATTCCTGATATGATATATCGACTTCCAAAGCTTTGCAGATATTGCCTCAATATGTTTCTCCCAATTGAGATTAGCATCTAAGATAACACCCAAAATTTTTACTGAGTCGTTGTTGACACAGAGGAGCCCTCAGTGAAAAAAGGAGAAGTTGTGTTTCACCTTCATTGATACTCAACATATTGGCTCTCAATCACATTTTACTACGTTTCAGGCTTTGGCTCTGATCTATAAGCTGTTCATAATTTAAGCCAGTATTTAAAAATGTAGTATCATCTGAATACACTATGTTTTTGACTTGATTCATATATAACGGCAGATCAGTTATATAAATTATGAACAGTAGTGGTCCTAAAATTGAACCTTGCGGTGCCTCAGACTGTATCTCCAGCTCATTTGATTTTTGGTCATTGACCTATACGGGTTAGTTTTCTATTAGATAAGTAGGATTTTAATAAATTAGTTCTATCAGGGTCAGTGATGTAAAATACCCGTGTATTTATTTTTTGGGGGAAAATATACCCGGGTAATTAGCCGGGTGATTTTTTACGTCCACGAAAAGACTGAAACAAGGCACTTATCCCACCCAAAATTTGTCTAAATCATCGTAGATATATTAAAAGGTCCTTCCACTTTTTCAAGCAGAGTTTTTTATTTTTTACTAATATATTTAACATAGTTTTGTTGATATTATATTGAGAGACTGTCAAAAAGAATTAAAAACAGGGCTTCGAACCGTTATTTTTTTTGTTTCGGTTTTTGTCCTGGTTTAATTAAAATATATATATATATATATATCAGTTCGGTTGCGGTCTTCGTTCCGGCAAAAATAACGTTTTTGTCGGAAAAATTATTTATTTTCTACTATAATATAGAAGAACATTTTATTCCTTATTTTGTAATAATCATATCAAGGCCGCTGCCAGGAGGGGTTCTGGGCCTTCACCCCCTCCTCCAAATAATAGAAGCGGATTTTTTTTACTTATCAGTTAAAATATTACGACTTTTTTCTGCTCATCAGTTTAAAAAATAATCTTAAATAAAATGTATTTTATATTCTGGTTCACTCCCATAAACATTATCTGAACCGAAATAAACCGATATTTTTTCTCGGTTCAGCTCCGGTTTTCGTTCCGACAAAAATAACGTTTCCTTTCGGTTTTCGGTTCAGTTCCGGTTCGAAGCCCTGATTAAAAATACAATGAAAAACTAAAATTTTCTTTGAAATTTCTTTAGAATAGTATATTATTACATATCTTGTAAATAGTAGATTGCCTTAAAAAAAAAAGGACAAAACAGCTCGGAAAATAGGAAAATATATAATAACTCGTATTCATTTTTACCAATAGACATAAGTGACAGTTTAATGTCACTCTTTAGTGTTCCAGCTTTTGCCGCATAGGGCGCTGCGACCTTAAAAAGTTTCCCCTATCCTCTAACGAAGTTAAAAATTGACAGCCGTGGCGTTTGAATCACTTTTTTTCTATATTGAAATTACCATAATAAAATTAACAATAACCCAAACTGGCCGCTGTTTGTCTTCACTTATTCTGTCGATAAAGCGAAGCAAAATAATCAGAAAATAGTAAACCAATGATTTAATTTTTTCAATTTTCGTTGTCCCTTTTATTCGACCTAATCGGCGCCTATGACAAATTTTTTTCTATAATATAATAACAATTATTACGTAATTTCATAACAAATTAACTCGAAGACATTGTTTATAAACATTTTTATCATTATAATGTATATTTTCTTTGAAATATAATATAATTTAAAAAAAAAAACAAGTTTCGAAGAACTGAATAACGGTATAATTAATTAGTGACTGCCCATTTTTACGAACGCTGTAGGACACATGACGTTGAATATCAATTAAATGACAGAAAAGTATTAACAGAGTGCAGCGAGAGACATTTATAGAACAAATACAAAAAACCAAAGTATTTGGATAACTTATTGTGTACGTACACTATCTAATCTTTTATTTGAAATCGACAGCTTATAACCATAAATAATTTTGAATTGTGTTGTTATATTAATATTTAATGTATTTTCAGCTACACCAAGCATAATGAGCTGTGTAGAAATATGTGCGACTGTAGGATCGATTATATTATTGGTCCTAACAATGCCATTTTCGTTATTTGTGTGTTTTAAGGTAAGTTTTGTTTTTATTAATTACATATTGCCCAGATTTTTATGTGAAACTGTACACAGACACTACGATTTGTTGACAGTTACACAGTGGCGCCGACGGTAGAAAATTGAAATAAGAAACTTAAACATTGTCAATTTATATATTTATATACAGTCATTTATTTACAGACATTTATATACAGTCCGTTTCCTTGCTTCGGATTGGTTTAGATCGTCATCCCTATTACACTGTTAAAATAATGTGTTTAGTCCAAGTTGACAGATGTTCAGTGTCGTACATTGGAAATATATATTATTTATATTATTTAATTTTTTTCATATATTTTGTTATTATTTACGTATTTAGACTTTTATTTATATTCTTGGCGTAGATTTTATGGAGAAAATTCTCCAAGTAATTTGTTTTTATGCAATTATATATTTTTTAGGTTATCTGACATAAATATTTTTTGACACTTGACAATTAACATATCAAGATAGAGGACTAATGTGAGGTCAAAAGACAGCCCAGCTGATAGTACTCAAAGAAGAATTTATTGATATAATTTTTAGACCTTCATATATACATATATTTTTAATTTTTATTTACAATAATTATTTAAATAAGAAACTTTAGCTCTGAAGATATATTGTTTGTTTTATTGCTTTATTTAAACTCTTTTAGCCAAATCTCTCTTTTTATATATAGTACATAATTTTTAAAATTAATATTTTTTTAACTTTTTTAAATTCCCCATTAAACTGAATTTATGTCGTATAAATAACGTAAGTGTATTATCTGCCTTGTTTATTTCAATATCTTATTAACCTTTTTTAAATTAAAAAAAAATCACTTGCTAACCCATTTACTACACCCATGCCCTAGATGTAACTTATTTTAAATTTTCCGCTATACTGTATTTGTCCAGTGTAAATCGTACTCGGTTCGCAGCGCTATCTACTTTTTTTAAAATTTGAAATAGACCATAGATTACAGGATCGGTTCGCCCATATAGATCCAGCTTAAGGTGTAAAACTGATTTTATTAATTTTTTAGGTGGTGCAGGAATACGAAAGAGCAGTTATATTTCGATTAGGTCGACTTAGGACAGGCGGTGCAAGAGGTCCAGGAATATTTTTCATCCTACCTTGTATTGATAACTACACTAATGTAGATTTGAGAACTGTTTCATTTGACGTACCGCCACAAGAGGTAATGTAGAGATGTCCCAGAAATAAATATCGAGGTCATTCAAATCCATCCTTTTGAAAATTACGGGTTTATTTATTTTGACAATTACCTTGTTTACAATGCGCTGTTACTCTCGGAGTTAGACTAGCGCATTACTTTACACCTGTATATAAACAATCATAACTTTTGATTTAATTAAATGTTAAACGAACTCCAGGTTTAACTTATTCACTTGTAACCATCATACAAGTCAAAATACACATGTCAATATACATACAAGTCGAAAATCATGTCTTTTTGTGCTCTGTTTACATTTGCATACACGCATACATTCGCAAAAAATATCTAGTGATGACGAGGAGAGTTTTTTGTATTTAAATACATGTGCATTACTTCTGTCAAAATCACGAAAAAGAAAACGTAGATGGTGGCAGCGATATTTTTTATCTCGACAAGAAACCCATGGGGCCTACTCAATGTTGCTTAATGAACTGACTTTAGAAGATGGTTCATGCTCTAGAAGTTATGTGAGAATGAGTGTCGCTGATTTTGAAAGAATACTCACGTTGGTGGCTCCATTAATTACTAAAAGTGATACAAGATTTCGAGAAGCCATATCACCTGCAGATCAACTGGCTGTTACATTGCGGTTCTTGGCAACTGGTGACTCATTTGCATCACTGATGTACGCACTTAGGATTTCTACCTTAGATAGCTCTCGACTATACTGACTTTTATGTTGTGCCATTTAGTCTATACATCTTTAGCCATGCAACTTAACTCCTCAGAAATGTTATCATAAATATCTTTTCTTTTGTTAAAATCTTTATACTCCTTCGACTTTACATCCCAGATATTACTGGCTATGATTTTCTCAATTAATAACAGAATTTTATCCTTATTCCACAAAGACATATTTAACTTGTAAAAAAAAAAAACTATTGAAAATAATCAAATGTGAGATATCTTTTAAAACATAACCTAACTTTCCAGCAGGTTGTCAGCTCATACAAGTCAAGTATATGGAAAAGTCTGCTCATACAGAAAGTATGAGCAAGTGTCAATGGATTTGACAAATTATACAAATTGTATGAGCTCATGTATGAGGTGATGTATCGCGACAAGTCAATTTGACTTGTATCTCATACAAGTCCTCATACTTGTATCTAAATGTAAATGAGCCTTTAGTGATTTAACATCCAAAGTTAAATTCATGTAAATGCTTAATCTGTCAGATACATTGCGTCGAACTCATTTATATTATTACTGTGCCCTACAGAGAGTTAAAAGCAGACACACAATTTTAAGTGATTTCCCGTTATACAATAAACAAGATTTTAAAATCAACTTGTATATAAATTTGACATCAAACAATTCTAAAAGTATAATATATACAAACATTATGAACAAGCGGCATAATTAGTTAATTAGTAATGACCTCGAAAGTATAACATGTCTGTGTCAACAAGTTTGTGACTAAAAGCATTTATTTTAGGCTCTGACTAAAGATTCAGTGACAGTTACTGTGGATGCAGTTGTTTATTATAGTATTAAAGAACCGTTAAGTGCAGTCGTTAAAGTTTCAAATTATAGGTGAGTTAATTTTAACACAAAAATAATAAATTTGTATTTAAACACTACATTACTTTACTAGAAAAATAAATTTTAGTACGTAACTTAAATAAAGTTTTGTTAAAAGAATATTTTGAAACGAAATAGATGTATAAAAGAGATGCGCAATAAATTCTCGGCCTCACAATGCAATATTAGGTTTTCAAATGTTTTTCTTAATTTTTCATATTATTTACGAAAACAAAATAGGACTTTTTATATGGTTGAAAAGAAAAAAAATCTATTCTAAATTATCATAACCTACTATAAGAAATACGACTGAACAATTCTATTTAAACGTGGCAACGTGCAAAAGTGGTACCAACATTTACTAAGTAAATGTAACAACTGAGTAATGCTTCCATGTAAGTTATTTTACATTATGACATTGGTAATAAAATTAACCAAATGTGACGTCATCTCATATTTATCGTGAATGCAGTTTATTTCTGGATTTGAGATCAAAAACAATTATTTATTAACAAAAGTGGCTTTATTGTTTTTCAAAATATTCTCCATGAAGATCAATACACTTTTGCATGCGTTTGAACCAATTTTCCCACTTTTTCCATTCTGAATGAGGTTTTTTCCACTGCGATTGTCAAATTATGTGGGATCCAACAGGAATAAATATTTTTGAAAGCCAAATGTTCTTGCAATATTGAATGTATGCTGGTCCCACTACTGCCCAAGGATACCTCAATTTCACGATAAGTCATATGACGATCTTACAGTATCAGTTCACGCACAGCATCAATGTTTTCCGGAACAACAACCGATTTTGGACGACCTTCACGAAATTCGTCCTTAAGCGAACTACGGCCACGATTGAAGTCGGCAAACCATCGATAAACAGTAGTCCTTGATGGTGCTTCATCGCCAAAAGATGAATTAAGTTCATCAGTGTACTGTTGTTGGGTTAATCCAAGTTGTAAAAAATAATCGCTTGAAAACGTTCACGATTTAATTCGATTTTTAGCCAAGATGAATTTTTTCAAGTTACTGTAAACAACACAAATAGCGCTCGTACTAGAGTACGTTCAAGTTAACTTCATGCCAGGGCATCATAAAATACGTTGATGCGAGAAAACAGCTGATCACATTGACGTACATTAGGGTTTTAAACAATTGTTGTGGAAACCAAACACACAAAATCTTGTATTTCAAATACATTTTTACTCATGTTAGTACACGGTATACCTTGAAACGTACGAGAAATAAATAATAATAATGGAAATAAACAAACAACATCGCACAATACGCGTAGTTCAACACAAATCAAAGTAAGTGGCGCCATTGAAATGTGTCAAGCTAACTGTTGGTAACGTAATGGACGAAATTTGGTTTCTGCGCAGCTTAGTCGATAACATAGGCCTGGCATGAAGTTAACTTGAACGTTCTCTAATCCTCGTGTAGAAGAAGGCAACGTGTGTCTCTCTTTCTATCTGTCTGTATGTGCGCTTTTCACTCGAGAACTTTTTATCCGATTTTCATGCGGTTTTTCATTTGGCAACGTTGCATCACGTGATATGACGCAATTATAATACTAACGTAAATAGACTATCTACGTTAAAGAGCTGTAGATTATTTGACGGAATGAGTTGCCATTTCTTATGTTTATTTATGAAAGATGTTTAATTGAAAAACAAAATATTACTATCATCGGCAATGCCATCTGTGAGCTACGTCGAGAACTTATTGGGCAGCCTTATATTATATTTAAAGTATCGGTCGATTCAGCTGAGATGTTTAATTATTGTTTTTAGTCATTCTACTCGACTTTTGGCAGCTACTACATTGAGGACTGTATTGGGAACCAGGAATCTGTCTGAAGTTCTTTCAGAGAGAGAGTCCATCTCGCATGCTATGCAAGCTACATTAGATGAGGCAACTGATCCATGGGGAGTTAAGGTTGAAAGAGTTGAAATGTAAGAATTGTATCCTTTCAAATAATAACTATCCATAATTATTTTATGGTGTCCTTGAGAATTTTTTTGTTATAATAAAAGTTGTAGGAAAAATTATGGGCTACAACTTTTATTTGAAACATTTTTTTGTAATTTTTATGGTTTTAGAGAAAAATTAGTAAGTGTGTGTGAAAATGTTGGTACAAAAATCTACTCATTTTGATTTTCTTAAATATTTCAGAAGTAAAATCAGTTACAAAATTTTGGTGCTAATAAAAGTTTTAAGTAATATTATTTTCTACAACTTTTATTTGAAACATTTATTTGCATCTTTTGTGGTTTTAAAGAAAAATTAATAAGTGTGTATGAAAATAATGTTGCAAAAATTTACTCATTTTGTTTTTCTTAAATATCTCTTAAGTAAAATCAGTTACAAAATTTTGTTACTAATAAAAGTTTTCGCTAATATTATATTCTACAACTTTTATTTGAAACATTTTTTTGCATCTTTTGCGCTTTTAAAGAAAAATTAATAAGTGTGTATGAAAATAATGTTGCAAAAATCTGTTCATTTTGTTTTTCTTTAATATCTCTAAAGTGAAGTAAGTTACAAAATTTTGGTACTAATAAAAGTTGTCGCTGATATTATTTTCTACAAGTTTCATTGAAATGTTTTTTTGCAACTCTTGTGGTTTTAGAGAAAAATTAATAAATGTGTGTGAAAATGTTGGTACAAAAATTTACTCCTTTTGATTTTCTTAAATATCTCAAAAGTAAAATCAGTTATATACAGTCTGTTTCAAACGCTTAGGCGGAACTAGATTTTGCAATTTAGTTACTTTCATCGCTTAAATCGTGCTTTTCGGCCGTTTTGTTTAAGCTTTGTAAATCATACTTACAATAAACATTTTTTGATTAAGGTTAATATCATTTTAAAATGTCATTTTCTTTATATTTTGATTTTTTTTGTAATTCTTAATACAAATTTCCCATTTATTTATTTTTTTGTCATTAAAATATATAAAAAAATAATTTAATTTTGACATAGGTCATTCGTTTCCATGGTTTCATTGTTGTAATTTTAAATTTTGACATTCCAACGTGAAAAATGAAATAACCCAAGAAAGGTCCCTTGTCGTGACAACCTAAAAGAATGAAATTCCCATTTAGTTCCGCCTAAGCGTTTGAAACAGACTGTAGACGGTTCACTTTTGTAAGAACAAACTAAGAGGGAATTTTGTTTTCAATAGTTTGCACCTTTGAAGCAGTATGTCATGTTGGTATTAACAAATGTCACTTTTTTAAAATGTTGATCCATTTGACATATGTCATAATGAAAAATGATATCTTAATTATAATGATCATAACCTTATCAACCTAAAGTCGGTTTTACAGCGTAAGGAATATTTTTAATTGACATTTAAAGTCAGTAACACACCATAAAAGTAACCAAAATAACCAGATCTAGTGTGTTCTTACAAAAGTGAACAGCTTATAATCTGTCTCATTTTGTAATACGAAACTAGATCTGGTTACTTTGGTGACTGTTGTGGTGTAAATAGACTTTTATGGAAACATGTTAACTTGTAAATCTGGCTTTTAAATTTATGGTTAAGTATTATTATATCGAGGTTATATTTAATCAAAAACTACATATGTCAGATAACAAATTGACATGTCAAAATTGCAATTGATATGTCAAAATTGTGATTGACATGTCAAATATTTGAAAGGTGCCACTTCAGAATTACCACCCTAAGATGATATTTTAAATATACAACATAAAAAATGAAGTTTCCCTGTTAGTTTCGTATTACAAAATGAGACAGATAACGTATTACAAACGGTTAGGCGGAACTAAATTTTACAATCTAGTTACTTTCATCGTTTAAATCGTGCTTTTCGGCTGTTTTGTTTAAGCTTTGTAAATCATACTTACAATAAACATTTTTTGGTTAAGGTTAATATCATTTTAAAATGTCATTTTCTTTATATTTATATTTTTTGTGTCATTCTTAATACAAATTTCCCATTTATTTATTTTTTTGTCATTAAAATATGTAAAAAAAATAATTTAATTTTGACATATGTCATTCGTTTCCATGGTTTCATTGTTGGAATTTTAAATTTTGACATTCCAACGTGAAAAATGAAATAACCCAAGCAAGGTCCCTTCTCGTGACAATCTAAAAGAACGAAATTGCCATTTAGTTCCGCCTAACCGTTTGGAACAGACTGTAATACAAAATTTTGGTACTAATACAAGTTGTAGCTAATATTATTTCCTACAACTTTTATTTGAAACATTTTTTTACAACTCTTTTGATTTTAGAGAAAAAATAGTCATTATCTGTGAAACAACGTTGATACAAAAAATTCATTTACTTTTCCTTAAATATCTCAAAAAATAATTCAGTTATACTAATAAAAGTTGTAAATAATATCATTACATATAATTTTTATTTGAAATATTTTTTTCTATAATTTGTAAGTTTGGAGAAAATTACATATTTTTGACAGTAAGGACGTAAGACTACCAACACAGATGCAAAGAGCTATGGCGGCAGAAGCAGAAGCTACTAGAGAAGCTCGTGCCAAGGTCATTGCTGCAGAGGGTGAAATGAAAGCTTCCAGAGCTTTGAAGGAAGCTTCAGATGTCATAAGTAATAGCCCAGCGGCACTACAGGTAATAAACAAGACATTTTCCCATTACAGAAATTTCTGTAAAATAATAATACTGAAACTTTCTTTCAATATTGTATTTAAAATACCAGATGTACATATTTCTTTAAAAATATAATTTGATAAATAAAGTAATCAATTATTTGCAACACTGTGCAGGCAATATTTAATTGATTAACTGGAGAACTGGTAGCTGTTTTGATGTGCGCGCATCCCGCAATTAATTTGTTAGATGGTTGTCTCTGGATGGAAGTATGTTTTTTTCTCAAAAGTTTTTAGTATGTTTATTTGTTTTTAGACAAGCGCAATTTTTATTTGCTACTGATGAACAGTGGCGGATTAAGCCTTCGCCGGGCCTAAGACATTTTTGATTTACGGGCCCTCAACCTATGTTTTTTTAAAAAAACAAAAAAAGGTCCTCACCTCCCAAATCCAAGTGAAGAGCAAAAAAAAAAAGGTCCTCACCTCCCAAATCCGGGCCCTTAAAACTTACGGGCCCAAGACAAATGTCTTTTTTGTCTAAGGCGAAAGTCCGTCACTGCTGATGAAGGCTGCATAGCAGTCGAAATGTACATCTAGTATCATAAATACAATATTGAAGGAAAGCTTCAGTGTCATCTTTTAATATTAAAACCTTCAAAACTCAATTTAATATTTATAAAAATTCTATTTCAGCTACGTTACCTGCAAACTCTGAACACTATATCGGCTGAGAAGAATTCTACAATAATATTCCCATTGCCAATGGATCTTATTAGACCATTCTTGAATATAAACAAAGAAATAGGTGGATAGAGTCTTGTGGATGGCAAACAAAATGGCGTCAATTGGATGGTTGCTAATGATGTGATTCTGTAATGACATTAATGAATAGATGATATCGAAAATGACGTCAGCAACACTAGCGCTAGTGAGCTTTTGTCAAACTAATCTTACAAATATCTCATTTGTACATTGCCAGAGTATACCGAAAAACTTTTTTTTAACGAAGACGACTTACTGGGTGCGAAGTTAAAATAGATCATTCTATCCAAGAATTAAAAAGGTTAGATGTCGAGCACTACAAAAACTGGAAACAGGAAAGTTTTAATAGAGAAGATAATAATAATAGAAGATAATAATAATAAATTAACTATGAAATCTTATTAAAAAATATAAATTCGTTTACGAAAAGTTAATTTGTCAGTATCAGGAAAAACAACTGTTTGTTAGAATAGTTCTACTGATGGCCACTGTCGCTACTATCGATTTTAAATTTGAAATCGTCTATTGAGAACTGACACGCTCGGATACGCAGTCTGGTGGTCAAATATTGTACTACGCGACTGTAGTACTGTTTGAAATTATTACATATGTTCTGGTGTTGATTTTTTGTTAGAACGTCGATAGATACATTTTCATGAAATAAAAATGTACTGTGCTTAAATTAACCTGTTCCCTGTTAGCATATTGACAGCTGAATACTAGACAATTCAGCCATTTTGCCATGAATTACAGCGCCGCCAACGGTACTGTCACTTCTGAATTGAAACTGCAAAGTACTGCCTACTTTTCCTTTTATATTGTACATATTAGGTTGTTGAATTATAGGATATGACAGATACAGCAATTATACGCCAAACGAATTGTTATAGATGTAGACTGATAACGAAAATCAAATAACGATATTAAAGAAAACACTCTACATAGTACGCAGATTGAAAATATGGTCACGTAACTTGGAAAGAGGAGGATAAGGCTCAGTTCAGCCGGTTTTAACCAGTTATACGATGTAAAGTTGTCTTATTCTATAATTGAATTATCCATAGCAACTATAATTCATTTTTGAAAATTACAGATTCGCATCACATGTTTAAAAATAAATAACAAAATGTTATAATATTATATTCTGGCTAATTGCCACAGCAGCAAAGGCCATAAAAAATAAAAAAAAATATATATTATATTGTAAGTGCCTACTTTTGAAAATATCGATTAAATCGATATAGCTTAATATAAAGATATTATTATTTTTAAAATATGTCAATTTTATCATATAATGTTTTTCAAAGGTAGCTTTTTATATGTATCTCAATATTTTTTAAATAAAATTACATATTTTGAATTTTTTTTTTTCCTTTAAACCGGAATGCTGTATGTTTAGACCATAATAATAGTTATTTAAACATTAAGGGAGGTAAGTAAAATGAATTTGAACAAAAGTGAAAGAGAAATGGGAATTGATGAGGCTGCAAACGCTGCATGTTCCTCCCTCCTACCGGAGAAATCGAAGGGACTTTACCAAATGGCATACAAATTTAGGTTTTGTATCATTTTTTTTCACTTACTTCCCCGGAGGAGCGGTGATGGGCGTTTACACGTAAACTTTAATTGTTTACGTGTAAATTTATGTAAATAATTGGTAAACTTGTCAACAATGTAAACTGTCAAATAATGAGGTTAGTTTTAGTTATTTAATACCAATAATAGAGAACTTAATGAACAAATAGTTCAAAATAATAAGAAACCGAAGGAATATCTATGGAAAAATAGGGGTTGTTTTAATTAACTAAAGAAAAGGAAGGAAATTTTCTTAAAGGTGAAATTTAATGTATTTTGTTATTAAAAAATATATACTTTTTTTCTTATTCATATTCATATTTAATAGCTGTGTTCGATTTGCACATTTGCAGTTACTGTTTACTGCCGCGTTAAAAAAATCTGTTCGTTTGGTCGCAGTAACTGCAAATCTGTTTAATTTGTCGTAATTTACTGCCAGTTTATGACGCTACTGCGAAAAAGTTACAGCTGTTTCTCTTGCGGATTATTTGTTACGGCTGGTAACGCTTTAACGCGGCAGTAAACAGTAACTGCAAATGTGCAAATCGAACACACCTAATAACTTGTAGCACCTGTATAATGATACATATTAGATTTTTATTAATATGTATATTGGCTTCAGTGATGGGCGCGTAAGTTACATGATGTAAGTTACCTCATTGTTGACGCGTAAACAATGATGTAAAGTAAACACAAAAACTCTTGTAAACAATGTAAACATTGTAAACAATGATTTAGACATGCACACTTGTTTTGAATTACAGAACCTCATTTTCAATACATTTTTATAAATAATAAAATTTTAATGGAACGATTTTAAATGAAAAAGTAAGTAAATAAAATTAGGACAAGCCAATATACATATTAATAAAAATCGAATTTGCATCATTATACAGGTGTTACATACAAATTAGTAAATATGAATATGAAAAATAAAAAACTTGTTTCTTTAAAAAATTCAATCTATTTTTTTTAATAACAAAATACATTAAATTTCCCCTTTAAGAAAATCAGCCTATATTTTTTAATAACGAAAAGATTCATTGCAAATTTTGCATAACGCCCTATATTTTCTTTCATTTTCTTTAATTAAAACAAAACCTAGTTCTTTAGAACTATTCCTTCGGTTTCTTCCTACCATTTTTTAAATAAATTTATTGTTTTGAACTGAATATACTTGTTCATTAACCCTATATTATTCGTATTAAATAACTAAAACTAACCTCATTATTTGACAGTTTAAAAAGTTTACATTGTTTACATTGTTGACAAGTTTACCAATTGTTTACATAAGTTTACACGTAAACGTAAACAATTAAAGTTTACGTGTAAACGCCCATCACTGATTGGCTTCTTCTAATTTTATATATTTACTTTACGTACATTATTTACCCGTCAACAATGAGGTTACTTACATAATGTAACTTACGCGCCCATCACTGTGGGGGAGGTAATTTTTTACTTACATCCCGTTGTTAATAGTAACCAAAGCTGCCTCGGTATTGTTTATATACTACCATCAAATTAATGGGCTAAAATGTAGTATGATGGACAAATCTGGTGGGGGATATTTGAGAAAGGAGACTTCTCAATCAAAAACAAATAA
The DNA here is from genome assembly GCA_963971575.1 of Liopterus haemorrhoidalis. NCBI lineage: Eukaryota > Metazoa > Arthropoda > Insecta > Coleoptera > Dytiscidae > Liopterus > Liopterus haemorrhoidalis. The sequence goes on from OZ020613.1 coordinate 64,998,553, forward strand.
TAAATAAAGATTATACTTAAAAGATAATATAATATAACTAGCTGGAGTACCCGTTTTCGTACGGTTTTTGTGGTAAAGGTAACTTTAGCTGCCTATAATACGCATACTGTTCTGTGCAGGGCCAGGGACAGTGATTCACCTTAAAAGCACTATCTTAGGTTATTATTGATAACTTTTTATTTTTTTTTATAAACCACCTAAAAATAAATTGGATTTTAAAGTGAATTGAAGCATGGAAACAGTGCAAACAGAGCAAAAGTGCAAACTCAGGGCGTAGTATAAGCAGCTAAAAGTTACTTTCACCGTTTTTGTAATGTGTTTTTTTTGCTGTAACGTAAATGATAAGTGATTGTTTGAGAAGCACTGGTTTTTATGGCCACGGCCATCGAAAAATACCTTTAAAGAGAAAAAAACATTATTTCTCAAATATCTCCCACCACATCGTAGTCGTCCACTATACTACATTTTTCCCAATTAATGTTATAACAATGTACTTACTATGTAAAGCAGAGTTTCCCAAACTGTATATATATGTAAACAAATAAGGGATTTATTGTTTGAATAAAACTCAAGTTGTTCACAGACTATTTTATTCTAAGTATTCACTCTTACAACGTAAGAAAACATCTGATCTCACTATCAAATTCTACGTGTATTTTTTAAAAACCAATTAGTGTAATGAGCCGACATCATTATCGTTAATGAGTCGTCATCATTAGCGGGTCCAGATTACGGATTGGATCTAGATAACATTTTATGGCGTAACAGGGCTTCGTGGAAGGCTAGATACTAACATATATATATATATATATATATATATATATATACAGTTGCACAAAAAAGTATACATACCCCCAACAAAATATCTATTGCGTGCTAACAGCATTTGATTTTGCAACTAAAATCATTCTATACACCGGTAATTTATAGAAAAGTAACAAATTTTAAGAAATGTTAAATTTATTCAATAAATAAATATACAAAAAACAGAAAATGTCATTATTTCTCAGTCAAAAAAGTATACATACTTTTAATAATTAATAAATAAAAATGGATTAATATTTAGTTGGACCTCCTTTTTGCTTAATTACATCCTTAAGCCTACTAGCCATTGAACAAGCTAAGTTTTGAGTGGTTTCAGAAGAGATTTTGTCCCATTCCGCTTGGAGAATACATTTTAGCTGATTTTTGTTAATTATTTTGTGCTTCCTTATTTTCCTTTCTAGTTCGTCCCACAAATGCTCGATGGGATTTAAGTCTGGAGACTGGGGAGGGGAATAGAGTTGTTTAGGAACATTATACAAAAGCCATTCTTTAGCTATCATAGCGGAATGCTTCGGATCGTTATCTTGTTGGAAATACCATCCTGCGCGAAGACCCATTTTTTTCCACCGATTGCTGTAGATTTTCCTTTAGTATGTTCAGATAGATAAATCTATCCATAGTTTGTTCTATAAACACTAAGTTTCCCACCCCAGCTCCAGACATACATCCCCAAACCATCACCGAACCGCCTCCGTGCTTAATGGTTGGGACAATATTTTTAATATTCATTTCGTCGTTCTTTTTTCTCCATACTCTTTGCTTTCCGTCATATCCAAATATATTGTACTTGCTTTCATCCGTGAACATAACATTATTCCAAAAAATTTGATCGGCATTTTCGTACTTTTTTGCAAACTCTAGTCTTTTTTTCCTGTTTACTTCAGATATAAGGGGCTTTTTACGGGGTATACGACTATGATAGCCTTTTTTTCTCAAAATATTTCTAACCGTTTCGGGATGTACATTTGTTCCAGTTGCCTCACGAACTTCTTCTGTTAGTTTTACTGCACTAAGTCTAGGGTCTTTTTCCACTTTTCTAAGGATGTCCCGTTCAGCACGTGGTGATAGCAAACGAGGACGTCCACTTCTGGGTCTATTTGCAATACAACCAGTATTATTGTAATTTCTTATTACTGTTTATATACTAGATTTGCTTCTATTTACAATTTTGCCAATTTCCCCTTATGATTTACCATCTCTTTTTAATTTTACTATTAACTCGCGAATATCCCGGCCAATTTCTTTGCCTTTCTTACCCATTGCAATTAAATTTCTACAACATAAACAAACGACCTACCAGACCATACTGCATATTTATGTACAATGTTCATCTTAATCAGTCATTTTATTTGTGAGTTACAACATGTATCTGGACATGTGGTGACTAGGTATGTATACTTATTTGACTTATAAATAATAAATTATTTTGTATTTTGATAAAATCTTAAGATTTCCGAGTTTTGAGCTAAATGACATAGCGTATGCCCCTTTTCTGTAATACATTCATGTTTACTAACGCACAGGGGACATATTTCTGGGGGTATGTATACTTTTTTGTGCAACTGTATATATATATATATATATATATATATATATATATATATATATATATATATATATATATATATATAGCGGAGCACAGTTTTGGAAACCCTGATGTAGTAGTCTAAGAGCATGAGAGGATAAATCTGACGCTCGATTGACACATGTGCGCATGCTTCAAAATGACTGAGCGGAGTACACGTGTGTGCGTGTAACTCATATATATATAAACTAGTTGTTTATATATATTTGTATAAGCTGTTCACTTTTGTAAGAACAAACTAAGAGGGAATTTTGTTTTCAATAGTTTGCACCTTTGAAGCTGTACGTAATGTTGGTATTAAAAAATGTCACTTTTTTAAAATGTCAATCCATTTGACATATGTCATAATGAAAAATCATATTTTAATTATAATGATCATAACCTTATCAACCTAAAGTCGGTTTTACAGCGTAAGGAATATTTTTAATTGACATTTAAAGTCGGTAACACACCATAAAAGTAACCAAAATGACCAGATCTAGTGTGTTCTTACAAAAGTGAACTGCTTATATATGCATTCACAACTGTATGAATGGACGCAGATGTTAAAAAAAATACATATTAATTTACAGCATAAAGATTTAAGTTTAGTGACTTCATAGTTCTTTTCTCCAATTACTAGAAATTTATTTGATGCTGTTATTCTTATATCATATTCCAAAGTTAATGCAAATCGGTGCCTTTTAATTATGTTTCCAATCTGAGAATAATTTTTTCCCTTAATATTTTTTATTATTCTGTCTGTAATTTTATCTCGAATTAAATTCACAATTGTAAAAATACCTTTATCTAAACGTTGCACATTTCTTGCTTCTAAATAAAAATACTTTAAAGTTTTATGCATGGATTCAAGGTGAATATTAGTGTTAATTTTTAAACGTTTTCTATAAGTATAAGCCCAAAGATTGGGCTTCTCATAATAATTTGTGAAAATATATTCACCAAATTTTTTCATATCATTGTCCGAAAGTAAAAAATCTATTGCTCTTGGTAACATTTATATAAATTTTGATTCTTCAAGGGTTATTTGTAAAGTTTTTACAAATTCGTCGACTACCATTAAAGTTTATCTTATGAATACTTTTTAAATGGACATTTAAATTATATTGTTTTGAAAATATTTTATTGCAAATTAAGCACATAACAGTAATTTTCAATGTATTTAAAAATGCGTGCGCTGCATATAAATACATGTAAATAATTTATATGCATATGTATAAACACAACAGTGGTAAACAACCTTATTTTAAAATCCTTGTTTCCCGCTACACTGGGACGCATGCGTATACGTGTCAATCGAGCGTCAGATTTATCCTCTCATTCTAAGAGCTAGCAACGTCACAAAAAAGTTTATTTTAGGTCGGCTGGTTTTTCGATATTTCTCTTTCTTATTGAAGTTAGGTAGGGATGCGGTACGTCTGGCACCTGGGAACGGTTGCGTTTAGCTGTGCGCAACTCGTCTGTACAGGTAAAAATGGATATTTCGAAATCATTTTAAGACATTTTTTTTTTTTTTTAATTTAATTTTCTGTCTTTTTAGCATTATAAATTTATAGTTGCCAGACAGTTTCGTTGTTGCTAACATTGCGCCAGATCTAATTTAAGTATTTAAAAAATAACATTTTTCAAACCATTTTAGTATAGCTGTAATTTTAATAGAATATAGTTCTGTAATAAAAAAATACAATATTAATTTGCCAGACGGGATTTCCGTTGTTTAACTAGGAACCAGACCAATTTAAGTCCCGGGGAGAATAGGCGAGTTAGAAGAGATAACAGTAAATCAATCATAGCTGCTATTTTTTAAGTTGGCGTCGACCACATGAGTGTTTATGTTTGCTTGTTTTTATAAAATAAAATAAAGCAGAATTTTATCGCTATGAGTGAGGAAAAAGAAAAATGTATTTTTTGTTCAGACAAAAGTGGTAAAATAATAAAATATAAAAAATAATAATTATTTTATTTAATTTTTTTTTGATTTTTTTTTTTTGAATTTTTTTTTTGAATTTTTTTTACAGATACTCAGGTCCTAGAAAATGACGATACATCTGAATACAATAATAATAATGATATAAGGAGTGATAACGATGATAGCAGTGACGATGATACTGACGATGTAGCATTTTATTGTGACAGAATTATTCAATAAAAATACTGAATTACATTTTATGTTTCATTTCCTACATATTTAAAATAAATGATTTGTTTTATTTTGCTAATAATTTTTTATCAGTTGTTCTCATCTCATTTTACTTCAATGATTATTCTGCTCTATTTTTTTTATGAAATTCTAACCTATATAACCTGTCTCTCTCTAACGCCCTCTGTTGCAGCTATCTCTCTCACGCAACCAACGAATAAGCTGCCACACTCTTCTAACTTATTTATTATCCCCGGGACTTAAATTGGTCTGGTTCCTAGTTAAACAACAGAATTTCCGTCTGGCAAATTAAGTTTGTATTCTTCGATTACAGAACTATATCATATTAAAATGACAGCTATACTAAAATGGTTTGAAAATTATTATTTTTTAATTACTTAAATTAGATCTGGCGCAATGTTAGCAACAACGAAACTGTCTGGCAACTATAAATTTATAATGCTAAAAAGACAGAAAATTATATATAAAAAAAAAATGTCTTAAAATGATTTCAAAATATCCACTTTTTACCTGTACAGGCGAAATGCGCACAGGTAAACGCAACCGCTCCCAGGTGCCAGACGTACCGCAACCCTACCTAACTTCAATAAGAAAGGGAAATATCGAAAAACCAGCCGACCTAAAATTCTTTCTCGAAAACGTTGCTAGCTCTCGGACTATAGAGAGTGGAAAAAATGGAATAGAAACTGTTCTTAGTGTGTTTCTATAGAAACAGAAGTGTTATGTCAAATTTTTGAAAGATGTCGGGTGGTCTTATATATTTAAGGGCGTATAAATAAAATTCTTTGTGAAGTATAAAAATATTGTAACAATGCGGATACCACACGGCATTCATCCTTCCACGATTAAAGTGTACGAGCCGAGTTCCCAGGCCATGTCACTTCTTACAGAAATTTTGGCTTCAGTTCGTCCAGGAAACTTGGAATGGGAGCCATGTGAAGTGGAAACTTTAGTAGATATTGCCCTAAAAGTGATAGCGAATAATTTTCACAAGTATCCTTATGTTTATTTTGAATTACCAAGACCAGATCGAGAGCATTTAATTGAATTTTTGTCAACAGATTTACCCCTGGAAATGGTTATACCACTAATAAAAGTAAGAATATAAGAATAAAATTATGTTCGGTGTAGATTTACAACATCCCACTGCACACTATACATGCGTCACACACACACGTCATTTGTTCAATATACAGTGATTCTTAACAGGTGGGACTGTGCAGAACTTTTATTTATGTCATTAAACTAGAAGATGGGTAGCTCGCTTCGCTCGGCTTCTTCTAACTAAACACTTACTAACCTAACCTAAGATAGTGTTTTGTCATTAAACTAGAAGATGGTTAGCTCGCTTCCAGAAACCATTGTTTTAGAGCCACTGATAATTTTTGAATTATTTAGTGTAGTCGTTATGTGCTGCCATCTGTATAGAGTTTGAAGGGGCATATTGTAAACATTGTCCTTATGTTCAACTACAGAATAAGTCCCTACATATCCATATTATAAATAGCAGTTATTAATTAGGTTTGGTTAATGTAGGGATAAAACAGGAGTAATTTAATAATAAGGGAGTAATTTAAATTATTACCCCAAAAAATAAGAATTTAAATCAGGGTTTCGAACCGGAACTGAACCGAAAACCGAAAAAATCCGTCATTTTCGTCGGAACGAAAACCGGAACTGAACCGAAAAAAAAATAGCGGTTTATTTCGGTTCAGATAATGTTTATGTGAGTGAATATAAAATACATTTTATTTAAGATTATTTATTAAACTGATGAGCAGAAAAAGTCGTAATTCGTAATTTTTTGTACTTTCTATGTTCAGCTGTTTGGCTACAATTTCTACCATACAGACAGACACATGAGTGACGTTATAAGGGTTTTTTGGTGGTCATACCTTTTTTATATTTTTTATTCCCTAGGCCTTGCGGCGTTCAGGGTATTAAACATTACAAAAAAAAAAAATAGAACAAAATAGAACAATCAATCCAAAAATAAATAACGTACAATACAATCCAATACAATTTACAATTTAACCAGGTAACCTCATCCCCTTCCTTCCTTCCATTTCTCCCCTTCTGCTTCCTTCTTTCCTTTACCCCTTCCTGTTATCCTTCCCGAATCTCCATCCTTCTTGCCTCTTAATTCCCTCGCCCACCTCTCCATCCTTCCATCTTCGTGCAACAGGTCTAATGTGCTCCCCGATCATACTGTCACCTCTCTACACCTCTTCGAGAGGTGCTCTATATCTTCCTCCTCCTCCCCGCACATCTTATCCTCCTGTTTCCTCCAATATCTATTTCCTCACTCTTCATTCCCGCACCTTAGCCTTGCAATCCTCCTAACTCTCCCTCCTGACCTTCCTCTTCCTCCCTTCAAGTAGCTTGGTACCCCTATAGTTCTGACCTCCTTATATCTCCCTGCGCTCCTTGATTTGTCTATTCTGACTGTCCTTTCTTGCTCCCCCACTTCCTTATCCCTCCTCCACAACTCCTCAATCACGTTTATCCCGTCTTTTCTTCTCCTTTCCACCTCTGTCGCATCCTCTCCAGTAATACTCCTTTCTCATCTCACCCCGTGCGTACCATCTTCCTTTCTGGCTCTTTCCTCCCAGCATTCCCTCATTATTTTTTTGTCTGTTTCTATTCTTTCTCCTCGTACTTAACCGCCCTCCTTCCTGCACCCACTTTCATCTTATCCCTTTTTAGTTCCTCTCTTACAATATACACTGGTGTTGTTCTATCTACCCCTAAGATCCATGTCAAATACCTCTCCTGTACTCGTTCTACCTTCTCCCATTCCTTCCATCCCCAAATTTCTACCCCATATAGCAGGATGTTTTTCACCACGGCGTCAAACAACCTCAATCTCCATCTAATATCGTCGCTAAACTTTCTCTCTCCTATACTCCACAGCTATGACTATTGGTGGTCATACCTACAAAGCCCTAAAAACTTTTGATTTTGATGTGTTTATAGAACAATTATTGTCCTAGACATCCCCCATTCTGTTGACTTCTTACACTTATTAAATACCTACAAAATCTTGAAATGTGTGAAAATTCACACTTCACATCAATTTTTTAATTTTAAGGAGGATTATTACTTTGAGAGAAGATATCATGATCATTATGGCATAGAAGTAGAATCTCGTTATCAAGGTGGATGCTGGAAGCATTACTACATGGAACGACATCTTCGTCGGTTATGTGAAGAAGCTCTACCACAGTATTCAGACGAAAAAGACTATGATGACATTTTAATCTTAATGGAACCTTACATACAAGTATTAACAATAAAAGAAATGAAGAATTGGGATCCACCAAGGACTATGTCAAAAAAAGACTATCCAGTCAAATATCCAATTTATCATATTGATTTGACACCAATTTTAAAAAGATTACCAAATTTGGAGGTGTTGAAAATTTGTTATTGTGTTAAGAATGTTGGAATGAATTATGAAAATCGAATGTTTGAAGTTGATACTGACGATTTTGATAAGTTAGGAAGTGCTATAAATCAACTACCAGAACTTAAGGTATATTAATAAATACTGAGTTCTTTTTACCGACCGCTAACATATATAAGGGAGGTATTGTGATCATACCGATTTTAAAATTTCGATGGATCACCACGAATTGAGGTCCCTACATAACGTTTTGACTATTTTAAGCATGATGTCTGTCGGTTTGTGTGTCTGTCCGTCCGTCCGTCCGTCTGTCTGTCTATGTACACGTGCAGAGTAAATTCAGATAAAAGGATTTTTATTAAACTTCATATTTAAGATTTTGACATCAATGACAGAGTTGATCAACTTTTGGTAAAAATCGGTTGACTAGAAATGGGAGTTTACTCATGGCGATTCTAAGATTTTTGCGAATATTTAACAACAGAAAAATATTTAGAAAAAAAAAAAATAACAAAAGTTGCTATAAAAGCAATAACTAACAACTTTTATTTGAGACTTTTTTGATAAAACGAAAAAAAAAAGTATCTATTTTTTCATACTTATATGAGCCGTTGATTTTGAAAGTGAGACAAGTCCACTTTTCGTTATTTCTAGATTTTAATGTTTTGCATTTTAATGGAATTAAAAATATTCGTAAGGAGAAAAAAATCGTGGTTTTGGTGTACCTCAATGGACTGGTCTCACTTTCAAAGGCAATGATTTACTGAAAATGTTGTTTTCTCCTAATGAAATGGAATTATAGTAGCAAACAAATGAAAATTTTATTTAATTATTTATTTTATTCCAATATAATTTTATTCTTTGTTAGAAAAATAATAATAAAAACAAAAATTGAAAAAGTATGAAAAAATATTCAATTATAAGTTGTATACGTATAAATTATATTTTGTTAGTTAAGACTTTTAAGATTTTGAAAGTATTCATGATGAATTGTTGGTATATAAAGTAATAAATACATCATATCTTTATATTTTTCTTTAGTAATAGCCTTAATTTTTTCATATAAAGATGGTAATATTATTTTTCCGAAATTACACGGCCTACCGCGCTTTTGTGATAAATCAAGAGTTTTAAATTGTGAATCTTTTTCTATTGACGTTTTATAAAACATTTTATATGGCGCATTTCTTAAAAATCTTATCCAGGAAATATTCAACCAGTTAACTATTTCTCAATCAGTATTTTTCCTTCTTCTTAAAATTTCCTCCTCGAGAGGTTCGGTAGAGTAAAAGTCTTCACTTTTCATTTCATGTACTAAAAAGAGATTATGCTTGCGACATTTTTGTATCAATTTATAATAATCCTGGGGTATTAATCGGGTTTCGGTTCGAGAGAATTTATTCGAGTGAACTTGTCTCACTTTCAAAATCAATGCATTTGAAATACTGTTGACTATATAAACTAACAGTAACAAATTTGTACTGATATTGACTCGATATTTATTGTAAATGATTAAAAACATGAAGTTAATCTCAATATAGACGTAACATTAACTCATATTTTTCACAAAATGGACTTATCTCACTTTCAAAATCAACGGCTCATATGTAACGTTTCCATGGTCATGATAAATAATATCTCTGTTAGAAAATATTAGGCCAAGCTATTTTTATTCTGCTGCTAGAATGTATTTTATACAAGTACTTTGTAATGGCGGTCGGTTCTGTGGTGACCACAGCTGATATTTTTTTTTTTCTAATAACATTTTTTAATTTTTCTTTTTTAGTTTTTGTGCGTTTATAATAGCAATATCAACTGTCAACACATGAGATTATTGGCAAAACATTTGGTACAAAATGATAAAATAGAAGCTTTGAATTTCCGAAACTGCAAGATTGAAGATGAAGGCGCAAAATGTTGCGCTGTCTTAATTTATAAAATCCAAAATTTGAAGTGGCTTAATTTGAGGTGTAATAAAATTGGGCCAGTTGGAGCACAAGGGTAAATATAAATTATTTAACTAAATAAAAATATAATAAATATTGAAAGTGTGATTTTTCCATAGAGATAATAAAATGAATCATCATTGCATGATCTTGTCTGCAAAATGTACTGGATGTTACTCGTCTGTTTGACCGGGCGTTATCTTGTTCTTGGACAAAAAATTAGTCTTTCCACCTTCAGGTAAACCTCTAGGTAACTATCTGACAGATAAGATTATCAGGAACTTCATCTGCTGAATAAATGTCAATACCAATCAGTTAATTCAATAGGTCAGTTTCATTATCAGTTAGATATCCATCCAATAGATAAATTTGTATAGGGTAAACTTCCTAAGCGCCCTGACATCTGGTGACAATTTGCGGAAGATACGAGAATGACATTGTTTTGTTTTGTTCAATGGAGAAATACGTGTTTTTTTGTTGTTTGTGTTTTATTTTTGTGAATCACGGGAAAAAAATCAATTTTGTTGTGTGCCGCAATGTAAATCGTGAATAAGGGACGAATCCCTCTTAAACATTCCACAATTTAACTAAATCGAAAAAAATATCAATTGAAACGATGTCTGGAGGCAGAGAGAAAATGGATCGTAGGTTTTTATGGATCCAAAAACTAAAAATTGGCAAAAATTCAAGCCCATGCATGGAAGTTTACTAGTTGCATTTTATGGAAAGTGATTTTTTACGCCCAAGAAAAGATCGAAAAAAAGCACTTACTTCACCCAAAATTTGCCTGAATCATCAGTTGATATATTAAAGGGCCCTTCTACTTTTTGATGTCTTTCGGTCTTTCTGTCCGTCTGTATGTCTGTATGTCTGTCTGTCTGTCCGCCCGTCTGTCTGTGTACACGTGCAAAGCTTATTCGGCTAAAAGGATATTTATGAAACTTCATATTTAAGCTTTTGACATCAATAGCACGAGCTGATCAGCTTTTGGTAAAAATCGGTTGACTAGAAATGGGAGTTTACTCATGTCGATTTTAAGATTTTTGCGAATATTTAGTAATTCGAAAAAAAAAAATTAACATAAGTTGCTATAAAAGAAATAACTAACAACTTTTATTTGAGACATTTTATGATAAAACGAAAAATTTTTCGAAATTTTTTCCCATTATCTATTTTTTCATACTTATATGTAACGTTTCCATGGTCATGATAAATAATATCTCTGTTAGAAAATATTAGGCCAAGTTATTTCTATATTTTTGCTATTATATTGACACACAGTGACAAAAAGAATTAAAAATACAATGAAAAACTAAAAATTTCCTTGAAATTTCTTTAGAATAGTATATTATTACATATCCTGTAAATCATAGTTTTCCTTTAAATAATAAAAAAAAGCTTCGAAAACAGGAAAATACAACTCGTGTTCATTTTCACCATGTAAACAAATACACGCGTCACAGTTTAATGTCACTTTCGAGTGTTCCAACTTTGCCGCATATGGCGCTGCGATCTTAAAACGTTTCCCGTATTGATAGACCGGATTACATTTATTCAGCACAAAAAGTATCACATAACCTTATTTGTCAGATAGTTACTAAGTGGTTTACCTCAAGGTGGAAAAACTGGACCGTACAATATACATTTTTTGGTCAATAAATACTGGTCAATCAGAATAATATGTATTATTTTAGCTTGGCTTATGCTCTTACCTACCCATCTGGATTACAAAGATTAGATCTAGGATTAAATCCTTTGGGTAACAAAGGAATTATGTACCTAAGTTCAGCACTTTTGCGCTCTCCTATTCCTAAAGAATTGATGTTGAATGGTTGTGGGTTCAGTGCAGACAGAGCTATTACCTTCATGTCTTGTCTAAAGCATAATACCACCTTGAAGAAATTAGACATGTCTGGAAATGATTTAGGAGAAGAATGTGGAAAGGTAAAATAAATAATTTTTTAACAATGCCTTTATGCCGAGGTAGGGTTATCAACCGTCCTACTTTAGTAGGACATGTACTGTTAAAAAATATCGGAAATGTCCTACTTTATAGTATTTTTACTTTTGAAGACGGCTTTACCGCTGAGTCGACGTTTGCCGATGAACGCGATCGAGGTATAACGTTTTGACTAAATTTCTATGATGTCATTAAGGATAAAGCTTTATTAAAAAAATTGATGTGAAGTGTGAATTTTCACACATTTCTGGGTTTTGCAGGTATTTAGTAACTGAATGATGATTATTTGGGATGCCAAAACAAATTTTATGTCAAAATATTTTTTATGAATTTTAATTCGAATGCCTAGTACCATTATTTAAGTTTCTAAATATGTACAGTATTTTATTTATACAGCAAGGTTCAGTAAGATTTTTAAAATTGCGCCTATGGCTTCCATTGGTTGCTTATATCATAAGTCCCACCCTCTGATTTCGTCAAACAGAATTAAATTATAATTTCAACACTTCCCACTGGTTATTAAATTTACGCTTTTAAAAAATAAATGCAACATTTATCAAAATATAACTAGAATTTTGACAAAATAATTTAAACAAAATAGAAATGCAAAAAAAAAACAGAAAAAAATAAAATTAACAGGATTCGAACACTGCAACGTTCGCACTGCAATTTACACAGTGCGTTACGAAACCATCTGAGCTACCAGAGTTTCTTATCTGAAGTGAACGAATTAAATATTTAACATATTTTAGTTAAAAACACAAAAAATGCGTTATTTTCCGAAAACATAATCTGATCAAAAATTCCTGTTGAACTATTCCGGTTTACACCTATGTACATTACTTAGAATTTTTTCAGATTTTTAGTTTAAACCATCTGGGCTACAGGGTGTGGGACAAAAAATTTTTTGCACAATTTTGGCAAAAATCGCTTCAAAATAATTTATTTTGCAAAAATAAAAATTTGATCGTTAATCCACGTACCAAGGGCTTTCATTTGATACCCTACTCAGAATTATAAAAAAATATTTTTTTTTTCGATGAGCACATATTTGTTTATATTTTTAGGGGGATATGTTTTTTAGATGTTTTAGTATTTTTCCTATGTGCGGGTCAAAGAGTTGTATAAGCATGCCAAATTTCAACTCTCTAGGTTTAGCCGTTTGGCTACAATTTTTACCGAACAGACAGACAGACGACAAAATGACGGTATAAGGGTTTTTTGGTCATACCTACAAAACCCTAAAAAGCAGGTACATCTAAAAAACATGATTTTATTAAAAAGAAAAAAAAAGAAAATGTGAACGTCAACCAATAAACATAGATAATTATATATTTTTTACCATATATATTTAAACTTGATTGTTAATTATGTATTGGTTGTTTCTTATTAATTATATATAAAAATTTTTTTTTATTAAATTCTTATGATTTATTTTATATTTTTATTTCTAAAATGTGATTTTGTTAAATATAAAGAAAGATGTGAACCAAAAAACATATAATTTAATTTTCATAATAGTAGTATTACTTATTAGTTATTGACTGTTTCTTGCTAATTATATGTTATGTTGGATCCCATAATAAGGCCTTTTTTCATAATGAGGCCTTTTTGAATTTTTTTTAAATAATATATAATCTGTAATAAAATGTTTTTATAATATTATTAAACAAATTTTAAAAAATGCCTTACTATGAAAAAAGGCCTTGTTATGGGATTTGAACTTAATTAGGTACCTATATAGTTCGTAGCATAATAAAAATTTTAAAAAAAAAACTGTCCTACTGTGTCCTACTAAACTACTATTTTTAGCTGAAATATCCTACTCTGACGAGAGACATTTGGTAACCCTATGCTGAGGCCACATAGAGCGCTAGGTACGCTATATTTGCTTTATGAAAAAAATAGTTTAGTAAACATTAAACGATTTTCTTGCACATGTGAGACAGGGAAAAATTAAAATTCAATGTTTACAGCTTGTTTAAAAACATCTGAACAGTAGAAATTCCCTTCAATAAATAGAAAAAAATTTAGAAACATTAATAAACTTTCTTCTTGACTTGCAAAATATAAGTATAGATGGTGAATTTATTAATTTATACGCATTTTTCTCGTAGATATTAAAATTAAATTGCAGAACTAATATAGAAACTTTGTCATACACTATATTATTTTTAACAAAATTAATTTAATATTGGAAAAACATAAAACAAGGAGTATTTGATCTAATTTTCTTAAATTTATTGCTTTATTACTTGTAAAAAAGGAGTGAGAATAGACAGAAAAAAAAAAAAAAATAATAACACGCTGAAAATACGTAAACAAAGACAGTATTGAGAAGTGACATTACCGATGGCGGCGCTGTGCTCTAAAGCAATATGGCTGAGGTCTCTAGTACTCAGCTGTCAATATGCTAATTACGAACAAGTTAATTTAAACACGGTACATTTTTATTTTATGAAAATGCGAGTAAATATTTGCAATTTATTTTTAATTTTTAAGCGCTACATATGTATTGAGATTTATAACAGAATTTAATTACAGTATTTAAAGTTTAATTTCAGTAGATTTATTGAAGCGTAATTTGTAGTTGAGCAGGTGTTAAATGCCAGGTACGTAATTTTATGTGGTACATCTGAGTATCGGTCATCTGAATTTACAATATATATATATATATATATATATATATATATATATATATATATATATATATATATATTCTGTTTGCAAACAAGTGCATTATGTTCATTGCCTGATGAAATAAAATTAGTTTTAGCAGGACAGGAGCAGCTAAGAGTTAAAAATGCAACTTGCAGGTGCAAGCATATTAGTGCAGTTTTGTTTTTTTTTTGCGACAAATGTAATAAACAAACTTGCATAGTATCAGTTAATTTTTAACTCAAAATATATTCCCATGCCTTCCTCCTGTCCATAACCAAATCTTTTCTCAATCTGGACTTAATATTAACTTTCCCTCTATTTTTCTTAAGAAAAGAAAAAAAATAAGATGCCTATCTTTGTTCTGTCTTGAATGACAGCCAAAAACACTACAATTTGTTCTACTTTTATAGTTTTTCACAACTTCTATCGACATACTAACAAAAATTCAACACTAGAACATATGTAATAAGTTCAAACAGTACAAGAGCGCCTAGTACAATATTTGACCACCAGACGGCGTGTTCGAGCGTGTCAGTTCTTAATAGGGATTTGCAGCTAAGCACCCTACCATCTGGTGAGCGTTTCATGAACTTGTGTACATCATATAACATTTCGTTTTGTGTATTGGTTTTGTATGAAGTTTGTTTTTAAAGTTTTATTATAATCATTGAAAAATGTATAATACATATAGTTGTGTGCCTATGTGCAATTCATTGAAAAGAAGAAACCCGGAAATATCGTTTCATTTGTTTCCACTAATATCAGACACCGTATGGTTCGAAACAAAATTGGGAAAGCAAGAGGTTAGGAATCGACGCGATGTTTAGATAAACAATTTAAAAATTGGAAAAAAAGTGAACCTTTGTATCAAAGTTTGCTCATTACATTTTAATGATAGTGACTACAAAAAATATTTTCAATTTTGTATTTATTATCGCGTATCTTGAAAATTCCTGTTATTGTGTGTGGGTTTATAATGCACAAGTTTGTAGGCATAATGCATAAATCTTTATGAACTCTCTGTTTTTTTCAGTGACTCCACACAATATTATATGCCCAGCATTGTAGATTTCTACCCCTTGGTAAACAACACGGGAATTATTATTTCCCCCAATATAGTTAAAATAATCGACAATGGAAAACCGCCATAACTTAAAACCAGATCACAAAATGTAGTATTTTAGATGTTTACAAGTAATGTCACTTCACAAAATCAGAAAATCCCAAACAATTATTTATTTTTTGTCGTTTTTTGATACACTTTTCGCTATTATTTACTAGTAAATGTCAAGTGATATCTGATTTAGAATGGTTTCAAAAAAATCCGCGTGGCGCTACGATCTTAAAATTTTTCCCCTATAGCTTTTATCACTGCTTAAATATAAGTGCACCCTAGTAAATAGCAGCTAAAATAATTATTCTCTTATCTTTCTCCATGTATTTATTAATTTTTGTAAATAATGTACTTTTCTTGTAGGTGTTTGTTAATATTTTACAAAACAATCAAGATCTTATTAAATTGGATGTAAAAAGTTGTGGAATATCAGATGAAACTGTGGAAGAATTAAATAGTATAGTTAGGGTAAATTATGAACAATATCTAATGAAGATGAAAAACAGTATAATGAAAAATAAGAGAACTTCGAAAGACAGTACTGATTCCTCTGATGAAGAACCTATTTCTTACTTAGCCAGCACTTTTTCCATGATAAGTCAAAGAACTTTAGGAAGCTACAAATAATTGTACTTATAAGTTAATTAAATTTGCATGAGTTTAGATTAAATTAAAAATTAATCTAGTGTCTTATTTACCTTAAAAAAATCGATAGAAATTTTCACATTTCAGAGTTTTGTAGGTATTTAGTAGTAATATAATTTTATTCTTACCTTTTGGTTTCGAATGCTGCTCAACGCGTAATCAACGAGGGCTTTCTTTCAAGTTTTTACAAAAACTAAGAAAGAAATATTTTTTGGAACAAACTGTTTTATTGTTTTTCAAAATATTCGCCTTTAAGATTTATACACTTTTGCATGCGTTCAAACCAATTCTCGAAACATTTTTCCACTCTGAAGTTGGTACCTCAAAAACATGGTTTTCGAAGGCTTCAAGAGTTTCTTGAGGTGATGAAAATAGCTGTCCACGCATTTTTTGTTTGACATTGGGGGGAAAAAATGTCGTTAAGGGAATACGGGCAATAAGACATTAATTCGATGTTTTTCTCCTTCAAACAATTGTATGACGTGTTGTGGGGAGCTTGCATTGTCATGATGAAGAATGATGCGACGTTTTTTGGTTGTTTTTTCTGATTTTGTCGATGACTTCTGGTGAACAAATTGTATACCATTCAGCATTAACTGTTCTCCGATCCTCTAAAGCAGTGGTTCCCAACTGGGGGTGCCGGAAAGCATTTTGAGGGATACGAGACGATTTTTTCCCTGTATTTTTTTTTTTTTTTTTGTTATAAATAATAAAGAAAATGATTTTTCAATAAGTATATTTTCTTTCTAATTTTATTAAGATTAAGAACCGCAGAATGCTACATCAATTAATTTGATCAATTTTAAAGAAATATTCATACGATTTCTTTTTTTTTTCTCTTTACTTTTTATTTTGGTCAATTTGACATATATTTGAGCCTTTCACAATAATTAATTTTTGACTGAAATATAAATATTATGGTTGGGTTATTTTCTAATGGGATACTTATGTAAGTTATCACCAATAAATTGTGAATTTTAAGATAGTACAAGATGGACAGTCAAGGGGGTGAAAAATGATATTTAACAGTTGGGCGATGTAAGCTTTTCAAGGTAGTCGTGTTTTAAGGGAATAGATTGTAAACAGTCATAACGTTAAGTCATGTTTTAGAGTTGAGTCTAAAGAGTGAAGAAATCAAGTATTAAGTAGAGTGAGATTTTGTTAATCATGGGTTAAAGACAATTAGTGTGTTCGGTCGGACAAGTAAAATGTAAGTAATTCCGTATGAAATGTTAGCGTACTGACCAGCTAAAAAGTGGAGAGGCAATATTTGGAAACATGTAGTGGTTAAATTAGTGTTTGGTGTAAAGTGTGTCTAGTGTGTGCGAATGTGTGTCTCATTTGGATTTAGATGTATCCACGTAATTGTAAGTCTAGTGTAATTAGTGTAAATATTTAAACCTTATCATAATTAAAGTAGATTAGTTAAAATGTGGAGTTTAATTGAACAACCCTTAATCCTTCCAATAATCATAGCAATCAGCTAGCGGACTAATAGGGGGGGGTCCAGACTTGATCCGCTCGCAAGTCTTGGAACCCATAATGTGAGGGAGATCTAAAGTTGAGGGATGTACAGAGTAAGTACAAATTAAATAAATAAATCAGCCAACCGTGACATTTCATTTATTTATCATAGCCTCCCCACAGAGGGTTCCTTAAAGAGTGAAATAAAACTTAAATATTGTAGTTTACAATGAATTTTTATTGATTTATTTTGTTGTATAAATCTTGAGAACAATCTGTTTTACCCATGCAATATGCACAAATATGAATTTTTCAGAAACTACCGAGTGTACCATTATCAGTCTAATACTAAAACTACAAATTATGTATTTACATAATTATAGATGCCCTTTACGTCTCACTTTAAATAAATTCAATTCACTATCAGTAACTAGCTGTAAGGAAATAATATCGGATATTTTGTTATTGTACTCATCTTACCATTTAGTGGGGTAGAGCCCCAGTGCGACACCCAGCGTTTCGCGACATTATGATCGAGTCGGTTTGTATAATTTACGGCCAATGACCGATCGGCGGGCAGTTAACAACGACCACCCAATGACGGGCATAAAAAAATAAGTCAACTTTAAGCTTACTTCGAGTCTTTCGGCTTCTGCTGTCCTAGATTTTTACTAACTAAACCTAACCTGTCACTGGCCGGTCGTTGTTAACACTGCCCCCATACTGTCAGCCGTAAAATGTATATATATAATTGATTTTGTTGGTAAAAAATATTTATAACCAAAAGTGTTTCACGACTTAGAATAGATTAAAATCCACAAATCTACTCATTTTAACTGTAAAATAATAAAATTAATATTTTTCTTTAAATTTTTAATGCAAAAACAACTTACCTTGCAATTTGAATATAATTTTATGTAATTATAAAATTTCTTCTAGTTATTAATACAGTTAAATAATTTAATATTTATAGATACTGCTAATTTCACACTTATGGTATGTACTCAGCTTTCCGCTCCACAGATCCGTTCATCCGACTAACCAATCAGAAGCCTGCAAATATTTTAATTCGTCCGGCATCCGTGACAAGTTGGATCGTGTTCAACTTCGTCCGGCAAAACGAACGGTTTTCTTTTTCTAGTATGTCACGATCCTTGTCGAAACGAAACGTCACATACATACTTGAGAAGTATTTTACTATTTTACCTTTTCATCATCTTTCAACTTTTAATAATATTGCCGTAAATTGTATTTTAAAAGTTGCGAGCTGTATTTCAACTACGCAGTATTTTAAATACTAAAAAGTAATGTTTAATTAAAATGTTACATATAGTTTTTCCTTAAAAAAAGTATTTGTATTCAGTACTTCGAATATATTAGAAAAATATTTTACCCAGCATTGATTATAAATATACATCTTTATAATTTGTCAGATAAATTTTAATTTATCATGGAATAAACGATGTAATATATGCCCGTTTTAAATTTAGAAAGTGTCTGAAGCATTGCTATACAATATGATCGAGAAAAAAAGGTGTCTCGATAGACATGGAATCATTTATTTTTATATTAACAGAAATGTCCACTTAACATTTTTGCAGAACAATATAATTTTGCAGGTTAATTTTGAAAATTTTTACGATAATAATCGATATTATGGCAGGTAACATAGCAATAAGTCTTTTTGCCATTTCTAAATAGTTTGAAGAAACAATATATTGTTCTTATTTTATCCATTATTGTTTTTCATTTTCATCTGTCAAAAAACAAAAAAATTTGCAATTAAGAATGTAACTGTAATGGTTCCAATTTGGAACAAAACAATACACCATTATACATTCTGAAACAAAATATTAATGTTTACATAAGGCGTTTTCGCAAACTCTATCCGATACATATATGACGTCATTGATTTAATCTGATAGCTACGAACCTGTTCGCAAACTGTTTTTTGCAGTTTTTTTAAATTTATTAGGCACATTTTTTTTTTGTAAATAATTTATATTTTGTTTATATTCTGTAAACTTTCTGTGATTTTCTACAAATAAAATAAATGTATTTAGTAGCAAATTAAATATATTTGTTTCCTTGCAAGAAATGAACCAACAATTATTATTAGTGATCCGCGTTAGAAAATTATATATTATACTGGTCCGCGGTGCGTTTTTGGTTGAGAAACACTGGTCTATTGTCCGATGTCGGACGAACGGATCTGTCGAGCGGAAAACTGAGTAACATTATAAAGCGACTTTTTTTAATTTAAGAACCCCACATATTTAATTAAAAATTCAACGCTGCCAACTTAAATTATTTCAGATTTCTTTAAAGAAACTCTAAAGAGAGGTAATGCAATTTTATAAATAAATATAAGCAATTCACTTTTGTAAGAACAAACTAGATCTGGTTATTTTGGTGATTTTTATAGTCTATTACTGACTTTTAGAAACTTGGTTATATTGTAAAAAAGGCTGTACAGTTTTGGGTTATGTTTGTATTATTTTAGGTTAGTATTATATTTACAAAATATTTAAGATGTCACTATTCAAAATGAAATATGACAAATGATATTTTTTTAAATGACGTATTTATAATCTGACTTTTCAAATTATTTTTCTGTAATACCAACATGACATACAGTTTCAAAGGTGCAAACTGTTGAAAACAAAATTTCCTCTTAGTTTGTTCTTACAAAAGTGAACTGATTATAGCACATCAGATCAAAATGTACATCTAGTGTTACTATAAAGATACAAAATTAAAGGAAAGTTTTAGTGTCATTAATATTTAAACCTTCAAAGCATAATTTTATTTTTATTTATTTTTTTATTTATTTTTTTATATTATCTCACACAAACGACCTTCGCGTGGAAAATCTCGTAAGCGTGGAGAGTAGCGTAAATATATCTTTAACCGCGCGTGTGCAACAAAACGCGGAACGCAGTTTAGCATAGGATTTTATATAAGTACAGAAATTGGCTCTCCTGTACATTTTAGAGCAAAAATACAAGAATAAAAAGTTGTTTAAAATTAGATTTTATAATTAAAAAGTATAAATTTAATGCCATAGAATGTCTGTAACACTAGATATTTGCAAAATAAAATATGATGTTTTCGTAAAAATTAAGATTGCCGTGGAAATAAAACAAAAAACAAAATAGTAATAATTTAAAGTCTTACCAAATTAATAATAAATCAAATATTTATTTCTATAGATTCAAAATGCCTTTAATTTACTAAATAAGGAACATATTTATTAATGACAATGACAATTGAATTATAAAATTTGAGTACATTAACAAAAAATCCTGTTGGAACTAATTAAAAAATATTTTTAGATTTACAAATCAGGGCAAAATATAAACAATTGTCTTAAGCACTACAATAACGTAGAAAGGATTGTATTTTACCCGATTACTTTCGGTTTACCCCATCGCACAATACAAAACTTGCAACCACTCCTTTGGATTATAAGATTTGAAGTCGCAAAAATTGATGAAAATTGAAAAAATATTGTCTATCGAGTAAAATAACAGCTTGTATTATTAATTAGACAGTAAAAACAAAACTTCAAAACCGAATGAAATGTTTGTTTCCAATTCCGTTACGAAATATTGACTTTTCTTTATTATTTTGAATGTCAATATGGCACCCATTTCCATAATTAAATCTTGCAACAATCTTGTAAAAAATTTACGGACGTGCGGTGCGTGCTAACCCGTAAAAAATTAACGTTTTTTTACACTGCAAGTTTTTATTTACAGTCTGTTTCAAACGCTTAGGCGGAACTAAATGGAAATTTCGTTCTTTTAGGTTGTCACGACAAGGGACCTTGCTTGGGTTATTTCATTTTTCAAGTTGGAATGTCAAAATTTAAAATTACAACAATGAAACCATGGAAACGAATGACCTATGTCAAAATTAAATTATTTTTTTATATATTTTAATGACAAAAAAATAAATAAATGGGAAATTTGTATTAAGAATGACCCAAAAAATCAAAATATAAAGAAAATGACATTTTAAAATGATATTAACCTTAACCAAAAATGTTTATTGTAAGTATGATTTACAAAGCTTAAACAAAACGGTCGAAAAGCACGATTTAAACGATGAAAGTAACTAGATTGTAAAATTTAGTTCCGCTTAACCGTTTGGAACAGACTGTAGTTAAAATGTTTGGAGCTCAGCAATTATGATTATTTGCGCCTCACACAGTCTATCTTTATAACTAGAATATTATTTATAAGTTATAATAAATATAATAGTAACGCCCAGTCTGTCCACCTTTAGGTAAACCTCTAGGTAACTATCTGATAATGTTATGTGATACTTTCTGTACTGAATAAATGTCATCCCGTCCCTCAATACAAATTTACTTATCGGATAGTTATCTAACGGATAATGAGACTGACGTATTGAATTCATATTGATAAAGTCGGTTTACGATAATTATGAGATGATGTCACACTTGGTTAATTTAAGTACCAACGTTATGATATGTTTTAATCAACATCAATCCATAACTCAGTACATTTATTTAATGTTGGTACATTTTTTCAATGTTGCCAGTTTGAAATTGAATTGTTCAATCGTTGTTAAGCCCACACCCATTATTGTTTCGAGCTCACTTCAATTTCTATGGGATAGAAAGAGACACAAAATATGTAATATTCATCTCTTTTTAACCTAACCTAACTTTTTTTGACAGTTTACGAATTGGCAACATGGTGGGTTTTTCAACGGTGACGTCATTTCATAGTTATGGTAAACGGACTTTATTGAAATTTATTCAGCAGATGAAGTTCCAGATAACCTTATCTGTCAGATAGTTACCTATAGGTTTACCTGAAGGTGGAAATACCGGGCCTAAATAATACTATTTTAAATATTGTGGTATAATACAATTAGCTGATGGTTCGACAACCAACTTTGATGACGTGGGTTCTGCAGTTAACCAATTGACACTCAAAATTTCAATGTTTTTAAATTAAATTAACTAATTTTTTAATGATAAAAACTATACAGGGTGTTTACGTTCTTCTTATCTCTTTTTTAACGGGTGGTACAAAAGGTCAAAAGAAGGCGAAAAACCTTAAAACACCTTAGTAAAAGGTTTATTATAAAAGAGATAATAATTTCGGTTCCGTGACAATTGGAGCCGTTCACAATTGGGGCTTTTCACAACTGGGGCCATTAACAACTGGGGCGATGGACAATTCGGGCCGTTCACAATTGGGGCTTTTCACAACTGGGACCATAACTATAAGAGCTAGAGTCTTCTTTTGTTTAAAATAAAAAATAATTGGTTTACAAGTTGGCATAAATTAAATTGCGTGTTCTTTTGAAAAAAACTATTTTAATGGTTTAAGTACATTTTGGTGGGAATTAGAATAAATAAAAAAATTGTATTTTAATGGTTGGCTTAAGAAAATTTTCGTGATCATTTGATTAAAAAGAAATTGTATTTTAAGGGTTATATTAAGTAAAATTTGGTGCTCTTTTGACTATATAAATAAAAAATGTTTTTTAAGGGTTGGCTTAAGTAAATTTAAGTGTTCTTTTGAATAAATAAATAACGTTTTTCTCGTTTTATATTTTTCAATTTTCATCAATTCTTCCATTTTCCCACTTCATTATTATTCAAATTTAATTCTACATTCACAATTTACTTACTATTCTATAATAATATACTAATTAACAGTACTATTAGTTAATTTCTTGTACAATCATATTTTGGACATTACATATTAATATCCTAAAAATCATCACAAGACAATGTTGATATATTTTAATTTTTCGTTTATAAAAATTATGGCAAACATATGGAATATTGTAAAAATTATTGCACTTTTAGGGTTGCTGAGTATTAGTAATTAGAAAAATACATAAAAATATATTAAATTATAAGGATTATTTCATACATAATGCAGAGGTTGGCAATACTGCTGGTTGTATTACACAATAACAGTGGCAATTATATCAACTGTAGTTGAAGGTAACCAGACAACTGTGGCTATAAGACAATTCGGGCCGTTCACAATTGGGGCTTTTCACAACTGGGGCGATGGACAATTCGGGCCGTACACAATTGGAGCTTTTCACAACTGGGGCGATGGACAATTCGGGCCGTACACAATTGGAGCTTTGCACAACTGGGGCCATAACTATAAGAGCTAGAGTTTTCTTTTGTTTAAAATAAATAATAATTATTTTACAAGTTGGCATAAATTAAATTGCGTGTTCTTTTGAAAAAAATATTTTAATGGTTTGATTAAGTACATTTTGGTGGGAATTATAATAAATAAAAAAATTGTATTTTAGGGATTGGCTGAAGTAAATTTTCGTGTTCATTTGATTAAAAAGAAATTGTATTTTAAGGGTTAGATTAAGTAAAATTTAGTGCTTTATTGAAATATTTCACTTCATATCAAAAATGAATGTAAGAAAATTTATTTAGAACGAAGAAACATTCTTTTCGAAGAAAAGAGAAATTAAAACAAATAGAAAATCAAAAATTAAACGATATTTTTATATTTATAGCAAAATATCAAACTTCACACGTATATAACATACGATAAACATAGACTGATGTACCGTTAGCATACGGATGACGCGTAGCTTCTCTATTTACCCCCACCACTACAAGTTACGAGACAACCTTAAGGGGGGGGGGTATGGTCAGAGCAGCAAATTTTATACCCATTTTCAAGATTTTTTTTTAGAAAACTGTTAATAGTAACTTGATTGGGATAAACCCTACAGTAAAGAACAACCTTTGAAGAGTATCCAAAAAAATTTTTATTGAAAAATATCGAAAATTAAGCTCGTGACATGAATTTGAAATTTTCGTTCAAGACAAAGAGTTGATTTGCGGTGAGACACATAACTAATGACTGGATCATCTAAAACAAAAAAACCAAAAATATTTCGTTAGTTTATGAGTTTCTTGAGGTAACGCTGTCGAGTTTTTTCAAATATCTAGATTATTTAATTTTTGGTATAAGTTTGAATTCAAAAAAACGAAAAAAACGGATTTTTTTTTTCGAAATTTCTGTTTTCAGTTGTAAAAAATTCCATAAAAAAAAAAGAAAGCAAGAAAAAAAATATCTCGACAGCGTTACCTCAAGAAACTCATAAACTAACGAAATATTTTTGGTTTTTTTGTTTTAGATGATCCAGTCATTAGTTATGTGTCTCACCGCAAATCAACTCTTTGTCCTGAACGAAAATTTCAAATTAATTTTCGATATTTTTCAATAAATTTTTTTTTGGATACTCTTCAAAGGTTGTTCTTTACTGTAGCTATTATCCCAATCAAGTTACTATTAACAGTCTTCTAAAAAAAAATCTTGAAAATGGGTATAAAATGTGCTGCTCTGACCATACCCCCCCCTTAAACTTTAATAATCTTGGTCTTGGATGGAATAGCAAAGCTTTTCAAATATTGCGACTCTTGAGTTGCTCTATTTCTCCGAAACTCTAACTCGTTCATTATCAACCTGCCGTAAGAAAAGTCTATTCCAAACGATTAGGCGGAACTAACCGGAATTTTTATTTTTGTTGTCATTAGCTATTTTTTTTATATATTGAAGTTGGCTTTTCTGAACAAAATGATCAAAAGCTTCAATCAGTCGGTAAAGGTAACTAGAATTGAAAATCTAATTCCGCCTAAACCAAAGGAACAGACCTTATATATAGTATTTTATTTATTTATATATTTTTTTTCTAATTACTAATATTGTACCAAATTAAATTGCACAAAAAAAGATAGTTTGCCAACATTTTCTATCGAAAAATTATCTAAGTACACTGTTTTTAGAAAAAATTACTATTAATATATTTTTGCTTCAAGACTTTAAATCATTTTTAACTTCTTACAAAAGCTGTTTATTTTGGATCGGACTCAGTATGACACAAATTAATTGTAATCAATGAATTAAGTAAAAAAACATCCGCCATATTGTGTGTTTAAATTAAATTAAATAAATAAACTAATATTATAACTAGGGGAGTAAAGTATTAAAGAAATTCGAATCTTTACAGACAGATTTTAACACCTATTAATTTTCTAGCGTATTGCAATAACACTAGTTTACAATTTGTTTCCTCAGCAAGTCAAATAGTATATTATGTAACAAGCGCAGAAAGTATACATTTGCCGATTGAGAAAGATACTCACTGCGCTCGCGCGGAAATCTTTCTCAATCGGCAAATGTACTTTCTGCGCTTGTCACACATATTATTTTTTCTACGAACACCTATTTTAAAAAATTCAAAAAATAAGAAATAGAAATCATTATGTATGTTAGATTTATATATATAATAGGTGGCTTGTCGTTGCTACGATGTTCATAAACAATTTAACGAATGTCAAAATAATTATTTTAAAATACAGTGGTATTTGTACGTTGGTTAAGGGAGGGGGGGGGTCTGATAACCACATTTTAAGCATATTTTTGTGATTTTTTTTCAAATCTATGGTTAAATTTATTCATTTTCAAACTAAGTACAGATATAAAGTATGTTTTGAAGAAGATACAAAAACATTTTGAAGGCAAAATATGGCGAAATGAGCCAGCTGTGGCAAATCTTCTCAGACTCCGGGGAAAAAATTAGATTTTGCGGTGACCAGCATAACTCGTCACTGGATCATCTGAAATCAAAAATCCAAAAAGATTTTGTTAGTTTATGAGTTTGCCGAGGTAACGACGTTGAGATATTTTTTTTTTTCATGGTTTTTATTTAACAATCACAAATATACTCATTTTTAGGTTTTTTTAGGAGGAATTAATTTTTTTTGTCTTCTAAGTAACGCTAAAAACTGAAAAATCATTTTAACAATAAAAACAACGTCATTACCTCGGCAAACTCATAAACTAACAAAATCTTTTTGGATTTTTGATTTCCGATGATCCAGTGACGAGTTATGTTGGTCACAGCAAAATCTAATTTTTTCCCCGGAGTCTGAGAAGATTTGCCACAGCTGGCTCATTTCGCCATATTTTGCCTTCAAAATTTTTTTGTATCTTCTTCAAAACATACTTTATATATGTACTTAGTTTGAAAATGAATAAATTTAACCATAGATTTGAAAAAAAATCACAAAAATATGCTTAAAATGTGGTTATCAGACCCTACCCCCCCTTAAACGAATGTCAAAATAATTATTTTAAAATACATTGGTATTTCTACGTTTGTTAAATAATAATGTATGAAGATGAAGTAAGCAGCAAGGCTGACGAGGAGATAGAGGAAGCGGCAAAGAAAATAGTGCTCTTGCCGCAAAAGTCAAGAGAAAGGTAATAGTATATATAATAGTATATTGTGTAACAGCCAACTCTTTGTTCGAAGGAGGAATTAATTTTAATACTTTAAATAATTGTCAAATAATAATTAATTACAAAACATAAACTTAAGTGTGTGTTATTTAATTTATATTGATCAATCGGAAAATACTTTCTGCGCTAGAGCGGAAAGTATTTTTCGATTGGGTTGCCTTGGATACAAAACACTCCTCAGCAAACACCAATTTTCCAATATGCTATGGCAACAGAAAACAATAGTTTTCTGATAGGTGAGTAGAAAAACTTTATTTAAATTTATTTTGAGATGAGTAACTTAATCTAATCTTCAATTTTCTATCACGTCTACATCAGTGGTGTAGAGTTAAATGAAAAAGTGTTGGAGTTCTCCCCCAGTCACGTAAGAAAGTTCAAAATAAATCGTACTCAGTACTGGCCGTAGGAATGCTTAAATGGATTTTTTCGATTTTCTCATAAATTTTGTTATGCAAGGATATAAAAGTTTTACACCGTTGAAAAGAGAGAACACAATCTCTATAATATTGTGTTAAATCAGTGATTCTCAAAGTGGGCGATACCGCCCTATGGGGGGCGCTGGAACGATCCAGGGGGCGATAGTAGCCTCGGTTGCATTTGAGTGGCATTGAAAATGATGAAGACTTGCTTACCTATTGTCAGCACTTGGATGCTCTCCATTCTGACTTCAATCAACGATTTGAAGATATTTTCAAAATGAACATACCCGATTGGGTTTTAGATCCTTTTTCAAGTGCAAACACTCCAAAATTACAAGAAGAACTGATGGAAGTAACAACAAATTACGAATTGAAATTAAAATTCAAAGACGGCTACCAACAGTTCTGGCTGCAAAAGCAGATTCCTACAGCTTATCCTGGGTTATGGGCTATAATACAAAAGTTGTTATTTGCATTTTCTTTGTCATATTTAGTTACAAATTAGGTTACAAATCTATTATCAAAAAAAAGAAACCGACTGCAAATAGCTAATCGCGGTGATTTAGGAATACTGCTGAAATAGAGCCGAGGATTGATATATTGATAGCAGCGCACCAGGTTCATCCTTCCCATTAGATGATAATATGATTTTAATAAATAATTTTTAATTTCAAGCTTCAAGGTGTTTTATTTATAACATCTTTCTTTACTATATTTTAGAACGTAGGTAGAAATATAGATACATATATCTTTCTGTTTGTTCGTTTAAAGAATTTAGATTTCCAGGGGGCGCTAAGTAATTTTTTTCTTAAAAGGGGGCGGTAGGCCAAATAAGTTTGAGAACCACTGTGTTAAATAATACGTGTAGTGTAATTTGAAAAATAGATATTAACAGTCGTGCCTCTCAAAAAAAATAAATAAAATAATAATAATGTTTGATATCTTTTGTTTGACCGCCATTACCCCGAATAAATTTATTTGTACAATATTTTTATAACTTTTTTACTTGCCCGACCTTAATATATAAGGGGCAGTGTATACACGATAACTCAAAAACGGTTTAACTTAAAGAGTTTGTTCTGGTACTAAAAAATTCTCCTAATAATTGGGAAGAACCCTATTGTTTTTTATTAAAATCCGAAACCGGAAACAGAAGTTATTAAACTATAAAATTTAAAAAAATTCGTAACTAGTAAACCAAGCCTTGGACAAAAAATTGTATAGGACATAATGATAATTTGATGTATATTTGAAGATTTACCTAAATATTTTTTTAAATTAAAAAAAAAAATGTATTTTTTTTTATGGGAGGGCAAGTCTAGCAGAGGTCTCCCTTCGCCACTGGTATATTAGGGAAATAATCGAGGTGAACATAAGTATTATAATCAATTGTTCCTCGACTTCAAAAAAGTTAAGAACCACTACTCTAGGGAATAAAATAAACATTGTTTCATATTCAATCCATATTTATAGTATCCAAACTTACGTATTATTTAGAAAACCAACAAAAGTATTGAGAGAAATTTAAATTTATCTCAAATACCGTTTGTAGAAAAAATATTGTATGCAATGCGTAAATAAAGTAGGTCACTACTCCTCCGCGATGATTATCGCCTTTGGATGCACCTCGCGCACCTTGGAAAATGCCACTTTATACCTTTGTTGCGTAAATAATTATTAGATGTTAGTCATCTTAGGTTATGTTAGTTAAGGATGTGGTTAGAAGCCTCCAACTATTCAAATTATACCTAAAATGCTAACTTCTAAAAATTATTACGTGTACACATTAATTCAGTGCTTTTGAATCGGTTATAACTGTTTTAAATTTTAATATTTGCCCCCCAAGTACCAACTTTACTATTTAAAAACACTATAGTCCAAACAAGAATGCAGAAGATGGCATTGCGAATCGAGAACGATTTATATATTGCAAATACATTGTGGCAAATTTCAATGAAAATATGTTTACTTACTGAACATGTTTCTCTCGAGTATTCATTATAATACCAGTAGGGCCAGATCCAAGTCCTCTTTCAGACATAACATATAAATATACTGACAAAAAGAAGCAACGGTGTGCTATCAGGTATTGCTTTAAACTTGGGCACAGGTGGGAAACTTTTGAAAAACTTCAGCAGGCCTACGGAGACAGTATTTTAGTGGTCCGCGAAAGACTTATAAATTATTATTTTTGAGATTTTTTTTACAGTTTTTTATAATCTTTTGTTCATTTTATGGGTATTTTGTTCATTTTTCAGTAATTTTTTTTTACTAAGATATATGTAGAGTTTACATATACAATTTGTTTAACAGTACATTTATTTTTAGGGGTCCGCGGTAGATAATTAAATATTTTACTAGTCCGCGGTACGTTTTCAGTTGAGAAACACTGGTTTAAGGCATTTTCAGAAGGACGAGAGTTGATTGAAGATGAATCACGCAGAGGAAGGCCTTCACCTTCAAGAACCGATGAAAATTTCGACAAAATCCGGGATCTTGTGCGTTCAGACCGTCAGAATGATCGGGGAAAAGTTGAATTTGACTCACACTACCGTTCATCAAATTCTGACCAATGAATTGATGCACCTTGTCACACAGCAATTTCAATAAAAGTGTTTTTGGCCAGTAAAAACATTCCTGTGGCTCCTCAGCCTTGTGACTTTTTCCTGTTCTCAAGATTGAAAAATCACCTCAAGGGACGTCATTTTGAGACACTTGAAAACATTCAAACGTCCGTAATCGACCAGCTGAAAGCTATTCCAGTATCCGAGTTTCAGCACTGCTATGAGGATTGGAAAAACCGTCTCCAGCACTGTGTGGATTCCCAAGGAAGTTATTTTGAGGGAGACAATATTGAATTGTAATTCTATTCGAATAAAAAAATAAATAAATAAAAAATCAATCCATGTTTTTGTCGATAGTCTCTCGGAACATCCTAGAAATGAGGCCAAAGAATATTCTGAGGGCCAAAAAATTAATTTACTCTATAGGGATTTGCAGCTAAGCACCCTACCATCTGGTGAGCGTTTCATGAACTTGTGTACATCATATAACATTTCGTTTTGTGTATTGGTTTTGTATGAAGTTTGTTTTTAAAGTTTTATTATAATCATTGAAAAATGTATAATACATATTGTTGTGTGCCTATGTGCAATTCATTGAAAAGAAGAAACCCGGAAATATCGTTTCATTTGTTTCCACTAATATCAGACACCGTATGGTTCGAAACAAAATTGGGAAAGCAAGAGGTTAGGAATCGACGCGATGTTTAGATAAACAATTTAAAAATTGGAAAAAAAGTGAACCCTTGTATCAAAGTTTGCTCATTACATTTTAATGATAGTGACTACAAAAAATATTTTCAATTTTGTATTTATTATCGCATATCTTGAAAATTCCTGTTATTGTGTGTGGGTTTATAATGCACAAGTTTGTAGGCATAATGCATAAATCTTTATGAACTCTCTGTTTTTTTCAGTGACTCCACACAATATTATATGCCCAGCATTGTAGATTTCTACCCCTTGGTAAACAACACGGGAATTATTATTTCCCCCAATATAGTTAAAATAATCGACAATGGAAAACCGCCATAACTTAAAACCAGATCACAAAATGTAGTATTTTAGATGTTTACAAGTAATGTCACTTCACAAAATCAGAAAATCCCATACAATTATTTATTTTTTGTCGTTTTTTGATACACTTTTCGCTATTATTTACTAGTAAATGTCAAGTGGTATCTGATTTAGAATGGTTTCAAAAAAATCCGCGTGGCGCTACGATCTTAAAATTTTTCCCCTATTGCATGTAATCGTATCTGTAAAGATTCCTGTCTTTTGTGTAACAAACAAAATGGCGAATATTTTCTACCTTATTATCATATGTAAAATTTCAATAGGCTATATTACTGTATGGTTACATTTTATATCACTAGCTTATTACTAATTTGTATATTCTTGAGTGTTGAAATCAGCACTAAACAGCAGTACACTGCCAAAAGAAAATTACAGAAAATAATAAAAACGCAACAAAAATTTACAGATAAAATTTATTGGAATAAAAACAAAATTAATTTAAAAACAAATAACAAAGCATTTTCTTAATTTTTTTTTTTCTTTTATCGGTACACTGTAAGCTTACTATATGATTTTGTAAACGCCTTTTCTATAACAATGTACAGATAACAGAATTATAGAAAAATATTTAAAATTTCAAAAATATTCTAGCTCATCGTAGCGATCTATGGAAAGATGTAGATGTGCAATGCCTGGGTACTTTTAGTGCACAGATTTAAAAAGCAAGTTTTAAAAACTTGCGCTCTAATCTGAAAACAGTAATTTTAAACCGCATGGGGTAATAATTGAAATTTTAAATATTTTTTGAAAATTCTGTTCAAGATGGCACATAAAAAATTTTAAAATTCTTAATAATAATCCCTAAAATCTTAAGTTTATTTAAAATAATTTTAAAATTGTAAATTAAAATCGCACAATTTTACAAAGAAAAATTGTAAAATTTAGTAAAAACTTAAAAATGTGGGTAAGATTTATAAAATTGAGTTTTCACCACAAATATTATACAGGGTGTTCCAAAAGGAAAGGTCAATACCTTAGGAGGGGATAGTATTGGTCAATTTAAGCAAAAATTTTCATTTAAATGAGTGTCTTAAGAGTGTATTACACTAGAACGCCATCCAAGTATTACTTTTGTATTATATAATTAAATTTAAATACGTTTAAAAAAGTTTATAAATTTATTCAATTTTACGTCCTTTAGGAAGTCCACCTACTTATCTTTCAATTAGGAAATGAATTTAATATCCACACTAGCATGGCCGGCCCTTGGGTGAGGCGGACTAGAGCCAGGCCTCAAGTGATGAAATGCCTCAAAAAAAAATTATCAAAGTGTGTTTTCAATCAATGGATACTTTTGAAGGGCCTTAATTTGTCTTGCCCAAGGCTTCACAAAACCTCGGTTCACTCTAGGGATGGGAAAAAAACATCGATGTATCGAAAACATCGATGTTTGTTTTAAAAACATCGATGTTTTTACCATCGATGGTCAGCTGGCGATAGTATCGAAAAACATCGATGTCTACTACCGATGTCGATGTTTAAACTTTGAAATTCAGAAACTACCGCTAGAGGAGCTGGAATCTTAAAAATTTAATTTTTATTAAAATTAGTACACAAAATATAAGCGCCATCTATTGTGATATAACAATACTAATAGTGTTAGTTCTTATTCTTCTTAGCAGTTAGCAGAATACGAAAAAATAAGAAGAAAATTCTAATTTTTGCAAACAATGCGAACGACCAAAGACGCTAACACACTTTTTCTTTTTGAGTCTTGTTGACACTTTCCCAGTTGTTATTCCTCCAATCCCTGGATTTTTGTAAGTTGTCATTAGCTATTTTTTATATATTGAAGTTGGCATTTCCTGAACTAAATGATCAAAAGCTTCAATTAATCGGTAAAAGTAACTAGAATTGAAAATTTAGTTCCGCCTAAACCAAAGGAACAGACTTTATTTCAACTTAAAAAAGTATAAAAATAATTGTGTATGACAGTGTTATTTTTATGTTAGATTATATAAAATTAACATTAAGATTACTATATTAGTATTGTAATAAAATCCAATATTTCATTTTAGAAATGTAGAAATAGTAAGGTCTGTTCCTTTGGTTTAGGCGGAATTAGATTTTCAATTCTAGTTACTTTTACCGATTGATTGAAGCTTTTGATCATTTTGTTCAGGAAAAGTCAACTTCAATATATAAAAAAATATCTAATGACAAATTACAAAAATGAAAATTGCGGTTAGTTCCGCCTAATCGTTTGGAATAGTCTGTAGGTACAAATTAGGATTTTTATATTGGGTATAATAATGTTAATGTGAAATTAATTACTATTAAAAAGGAATATTTCTATTTCAAAATATAATAAATGCTTTTTGTGTATTATATGTAACTTTTTTCGTATTATATCTTCATATTATTAAATAAAACTATAATATAAATAAATAGCTTTTTTTAATATTAATAAAACATCGATGTTTCCGATACATCGATGTTTTTCCTTCGATGTTTTTTCAACATCGATAGTAAGGCACCGATGTTAACATCGATGTTAAACATCGATGTTTTGCCTTCGATGTACAACCCTAGTCCACTCCCAAGCCACTTGTGTGGATATAATTTTTCATATGTTTTTAATAAATTGCTCATCAAAATAGCAACAATAGTTATTCAAAAACTTAGTTTTCATTAATAATGACCCATTTTCCTTAAGTGTTGTACCTATTATTGTGGTACCTAAATACCTACTATTTTTATGGCCGTTCAAAAGCTACAAAAAACGAGTGAGAATATTTTTTTTTTTGACGTTCCATATAAATTTAATTTGTAAACGTCAGAATTTTAATTGTTTTCTGATTTTTGTTTAATTATAAATTGTCATTTTAAATATTTTATTTTTATTATAAACTATTATATCAGCTCGGTATCATGGTATAAAAATAACAAGTAACGATCAAAGTATCTAATTTGTATCTAGATACTTGAAAAAGTATCTAGTTACTGTATCTAGATACTTGTAACTAGATACATTACAACGTTGCCTATAAATATATCTTTGAATCATTTACATGTTTATAAAAACATTATTCTATAATATAAAGTATCTGAACTGTATAAATTAGTGTATACTTATCAAAGATATGCTTTTTTGCTCAAAAATCGAAAATTATCTTAAAATTAAGGTAACAAAAGTAATGACACATGTATTTTAAATCAGCCAAAAATTTCTGGAAACCGTTGTCAGATGGCAGCACAGTATGTGACGTCACAATAATTTGGTCTATAACGACTATATCACGCGCGAAATTCAAATGGAAAACCGTTCGGAATAGGATGCATGTTTGTGTGAAAATTTTTGCTCAAAATAACCAATACCATCCGCCTCCCAGAATATTAATATTTCCTCTTGGGACATCTCCTATATCAGAGGTAAAAGAATGTAACAGAGTGTCAATATACACTCTGCTATGCTTTGTTTGTGTCCTTTTTGCCATTGGTGTAAAATTTAGGGCTGGAAAATGAAAAATAAAAAAAAATAAAAAACAGGTGTAGTTTCACACTATGTACCAGACGCATTCCTAATGCCCTCTCTTACCCGTTGATAAAAGGTTGAACGCTGGACTCACGTAAAAAAATATTTAACTTAAAAACAAGTTTTTACTAAATTTTACAAAACATAAAGATTGGTTTAACTTTAGACATACTTATTATTTACTTAGCATTTTCCAACATACCTTGAATAGTCTTTCAATATCTTAATAAATTTATTTGGTAAATTTAACAAATTGTTTTTGTTTGGTTATAAAAAAATAATACAGTAAGAACCCTATTAAAGCTACACCATATTGCATATAGAAACAACAACAAAAAAAAGGGTAATTTTTTAAATAAGAACCTTTGCGCATCCTAACCACGCATAGCGTTCCCCTCAGTTGTTTTACCGACTAATACCTTCTCTGATCATTTTCCAACGTTGTCAGTCAGTCTGAAGTTGCTAGCGGAGGTAGACGATATTGTACGGCAATTTAATATCAGCTATGTTCATTACTAATCCCGCCGATTGCGCTGTAATTCGATTTTTAAATGCAAAGAACACTCGTCCTGCCGAAATTCATCGACAACTCGTGGAAGTGTATGGGGAAGGTGTGATGAATGAAGGGAATGTGCGAAAGTGGTGTTTATTTAATGGTGGAAGAGCAAACATCCATGATGAGGAACATTCTGGCCGCTCAACCGTAATCACAATCAAACTGAAAGCAGCTTTTGATGCACACATTCGGGAGAACAGGTGTTTCACTATTAAAGAACTGCATAAGAATTTTCAACATATTTCCCGATCTGTTCTCTATAATATTATCAGTATCCAAACCAGGGATGCCAGACGTCCCGCAATGTGTGGGAACAAGATTTTTTTGCCCCGCGTCCCGCATAAACATTTAAATGTCCCGCAGGTAAAAAATTGATATTGACTGTAAACATTGACTAAACATTGACTAAAAAACAGATATTGAATGTAAAATAATAAAATAATGCCATAAATACTGATGGATGCTGTTATGAAAAGTATTTCTTTCCTAATATTTATGAATTAATATATAATATGTAAAATTTGTAAATAAACAGTGATGGCATCCTACCGGTTCGGACCGGTTCGCGCGAACCGTTTCTTAAAATTATTGAAATCTTAGGGAACCGGTTGTTAGAATTATTAAAAATAAATGAATTACTCTGACTTCAGTTTTGAATCGTGCGCCGTGCCCTGCAGTGTTGCAAATGTAATATTTATAGGTTATATAGGTTATAGGTATTATATAGATATTATAGGTTATTAATAATACTACCTTTATATTTAATAAATAATAAAAAAATTTCCTTATATTTAATAAATGGAAGTAAGTGATTTGTTTTCACTCTTAAAAATACAGAATAGGTTTCTAGATAACACATGACTTTATAGAACCGTTTCCTGAAAATTTAGGATGCCATCACTGTAAATACTGTATGTTCAATATTTCAACCAGTGCTAAAAAACTCTAAGGTAGTAATGTTACGATTGTTGTAGGTATATTCAATTATGAATAATGTAAGGTAATCTTTGATTGAGCATAAGATGAATACTATTTTGGAGTAAATGTTCATGAAATTATCAAAAATAGTGATAACTTAGATGCTTCAGAGCGGTTTAAAATGGAAACAAATAATTTATTTGATACAGCTATAAAATATATAGAGAAATGGTCTGATTTCACTGATGACCACAAATATAAAATTCTCTCTAACTTATCTTTGCATCATTTCAAGATATCGTAGAAATCACTAACGCATTTAAAATAGAAGTAGATCAAGATTTGCTGTTTGAAGAATACATCTTCATAAAAATATTTATGGCAAATATAACGGGTACTGAAAAGCAATAACCGTTTGATTAAAAATGGGTTTCTAAAAAAAAAAACACAATTTTTAAAAATTATCAATTACATTTTCTCTATTCCACATGCAAATGCAATATCTGATTTAAAATGTACATCAGCTTTACAAGGATATTAAAATATCATACTTTATTTTAACCATTTCAAAATGGCGACCATTTATTTACAAAATAATAAATAACATAAATCGTACAAACATAGCAAGCTTTGAAAATGATTTCGTTACCTAAAAAAATCCAAATAAAATCTGCAAATTTTCTTGCCTGTTAGTACGAGTTTGATATTAAAGATGACATCAAATCGTTTGTAATTATATCTTACGTACGTTATTCAAATGAAGAAATGACAGATATGGTTCTGACATTCGGGGAATGTTAAATAAATTCTGTTAGGGCCCAGCAACTCTACCAAGAAAGATATCCTGAAGGTTAGAAGACTTAAAACATAGGGTAAGAAAAGCCATCAGGGAAATTCAAGAGTATATCGTTCTAAATGTAATGGAAGAGTTTTTATTACGAATGAGAAAATGTGTGGATAACAATTTATATATTTTCCTTAGTTTATTAATAACTTTAGTCATATTTTGTTTTATGTTTTTCTTAGTTACCTAAG
The DNA here is from genome assembly GCA_963971575.1 of Liopterus haemorrhoidalis. Classification (NCBI taxonomy): domain Eukaryota; kingdom Metazoa; phylum Arthropoda; class Insecta; order Coleoptera; family Dytiscidae; genus Liopterus; species Liopterus haemorrhoidalis. The sequence goes on from OZ020613.1 coordinate 65,035,699, forward strand.
GTTATATCTTTTTATAAATTAGTTTCTACGATTTTTATGTTATTATTTTGTGAATAAATGGTGGCTATTTTGAAATGGTTAAAATTAAAGTATGATATTTTGATATCTCTGTAAAGCTGATAAATGTACTTTCAAGAAAAAATAAAAAAATAAATTACCGATTCCTCCGCTGAAATCGGAAGTGATGCAGAATTCTTATTATAGTCCTTAAGTGGGCCTTTTTGTCTAGTTTAACTTTTCTTCTAAAGAATTTTTTGTATCTCTTAAAATAAAGGAGTTATTCGAGGTGCGGCGTTTCAAGGTTGGCGCTTCTGGTTAATTCTCTATATTCAGTGGTACCAATCTCCGTTTCGTAATGAAACGCCTTAAATTACTTAGCCTTACCCGGTGTCTTATTGTATTATTTATTTTAATTACCATATAATTTATTAAGAGTCAAAAAGATTGTTTTCTATGGTTTTTGTTTTAAGAATGCTCCTATTTTTATACTGTAACTGTACATTTTCGCATCTATTTCCTACAGTGGACATTGTAAGCAAATTCTAAATTACTTTACATACCGCGCAGGCGCTAAACTAATTTTTTATGTACCATCATCCTTATACTGTGATAAAACTATACAATGACTGCAGTTTTTTTTTTTGTTTTTTACAAGTAAAATTAAAACGGAACAGTCTTTTTTTGTGTTTATTTGCACCGTTGTTGCAAAAATAAAAACAAAGTCACTTCAAATTCGGCTGTATTGTTGTGACGAATAATTAACAATGTCCAAAACTATTGATCTTCTAGTCGACTAGTTGAAGACTGCTTCCCGAACAGTGAACTTGTGGTATACTGAAGATTCTAGAACAATAAACAAATCAGTTGTTAGTTGGTTAAGAACAGTAACTGCATCTGTGTGCAAAAATAACAGTTTTACAATCTATAACAACGTTGGTCGGTCTGTTTGTTTATTGGGGAAGCATACAAAGGCACGTGAACTATTAAAAAAATCAGCTGTGGCCACCACAGAACCGACCGCCATCGTAAAGTACTTATATAAAATATATTTATTTTACATCGGCCTATTTCTACAACGAGGCACTTATATAAAATACATTCTAGCAGAAACATATACATTTAGTCTGTCTGTGTACACGTGCAGAGCAAATTCGGCTTAAAGGATTTTTATGAAACTTCATATTTAAGCTTCTGCCATCAATGGCACGAGTTGATCAATTTTTAGTAAAAATCGGTTGACTAAAAATGGGAGTTTACTCGTGTCGATTTTAAGATTTTTGCGAATATTTCACAACAGAAATATATTTCGAAAAAAATTATTGAACAAAAGTTGCTATAAAAGCAATAACTGACAACTTTTATTTGCGAAATTTTTTGATAAAACGAAAAAAAGTTTTAGGTCATTACGGACCAAACATTAATTTTTTCTAGACAAAATAAGATGTGAGAATTACAAAAATTCAAACCTCAAGTCTCTATTTCTTACCTTTTATGAGATATGAATTTTTTAAATGCCATTAAAATCAAAATTTTCCCTAATAGTTTTAGGTCATTACGGACCAAACATTAATTTTTTCTAGACAAAACAAGGTGTGAGTATTCCAAAAATTCAAACCTCAAGTCTTTATTTCTTATCTTTTATGAGATATGAATTTTTTAAAATTTCAAAAAAAATCAAAATTTTCCCTAATAGTTTTAGGTCATTACGGACCAAACAATATATTTTTCTAGACAAAACAAGGTGTGATAATTCCAAAAATTCAAATCTCAAGTCTCTATTTCTTACCTTTTTTGAGATATGAATTTTTAAAATTACAAAAAAATAAAAATTTTCAATAGTTTTAGGTCATTACGGACCAAACATTATATTTTTCTAGACAAAACAAGGTGTGAGAATTCCAAAAATTCAAACCTCAAGTCTCTATTTCTTACCTTTTTTGAGATATGAATTTTTAAAATTATAAAAAAATCAAAATTTTCAATAGTTTTAGGTCATTACGGACCAAACATTAATTTTTTCTAAACAAAACAAGGTGTGAGAATTCCAAAAATTCAAACCTCAAATCTCTATGTCTTACCTTTTTTGAGATATGAATTTTTAAAATTACAAAAAAATCAAAATTTTCAATAGTTTTAGGTCATTACGGACCAAACATTAATTTTTTCTAAACAAAACAAGGTGTGAGAATTCCAAAAATTCAAACCTCAAATCTCTATGTCTTACCTTTTTTGAGATATGAATTTTTAAAATTACAAAAAAATCAAAATTTTCAATAGTTTTAGGTCATTACGGACCAAACATTAATTTTTTTTAAACAAAACAAGGTGTGAGAATTCCAAAAATTCAAACCTCAAATCTCTATGTCTTACCTTTTTTGAGATATGAATTTCTAAAATTACAAAAAAAATCAAAATTTTCAATAGTTTTAGGTCATTACGGACCAAACATTATTTTTTTCTAGACAAAACAATGTGTAAGAATTCCAAAAATTCAAACCTCAAGTCTCTACCTCTTACCATTTTTGAGATATGAATTTTTGAAATTTACAAAATAAAAACAAAATTTTACCAATTAGTTTTAGGTCATTACGGACCAAATATTACAGAAAAAACATCGTAAAACTAAATTTTTTAAAGATTTAAACCTTAGGTCTCTATTTCTTACCATTTTTGAGATATAGTTTTTGATTTAACACCCAAATTTAAAAAAATAACTACACTTTCACGAGACTCAATATATATGTTAAAATATGTTAAAATACAAAAAATAACTTAGAATTTATAAGAAAGACATTTTAATGTTATATCGATGTTTTGATAACCACAAATGAATTAGTATGGCATTAAAAAAATAATTAATCCTCTTAAATAAGTTGATAAGGAAATTTAACTTTTATATCATTAGCAGGAATTACGTAAACATTTATGCGACGTAACCTGTTTATCTGAAAAAATATATAAACTGTGAATTTTCATAGTTTACAGGATTTCGTAGGCAGGGCTGATATTAAAAATATTTGAGAAGATAACATTCAAAATATGATTTATCACAGTAATACAGTTTTGAAATTATTATAGAAAACATTACAAACCAATTTGCAACAATTTTGGAACCTAATTTAACGACCTACTTATTTTTAAGGTCCCAAACAATTAATTCAATTATGTTATTAAACTTTTAAAGTGCTAAATTACGAAAAATCGATATTTAAATATGACAAAAATCACGTTTTGCATGAACTAAGTGGACAAATAATGGTTTAAATTGACAAAATAAGGATTAAATTTGATTTGAATGTTTATTATAATGTTTATATGTTTCTGTTTGTTAATATGGATCTTACTAGCATTAGCTAAATAAATAAACTATTATTATTATTATTATTATTATTATTAACAAACATAGGTTTACATTATTTTATTTACCTATTCTTTTTTTAATATTATTATGTATTTATCATTTTTTACCGACCGCCAACATATATAAGGGAGGTATTGTGATCATACCGATTTTGACATTTCGAGATTTCGATGGATCTCCACGAATTGAGGTCCCTACATAACGTTTTGACTATTTTCAGCATGATGTCTGTCTGTCCGTCCGTCTGTCTGTCTGTCTGTGTACACGTGCAGAGCAAATTAGGCTAAAAGGATTTTTATGAAACTGCATATTTAAGCTTTGGACATTAATGACACGAGTTGATCAAATTTTGGTAAAAATCGGTGGACTAGAAATGGGAGTTTACTCGTGTCGATTTTAAGATTTTTGCGAATATTTAGCAACGGAAAAATATTTAGAAAAAATTTATTGAACAAAAGTTGCTATAAATGTAATACCTAATAACTTTTATTTGCGACGTTTTTTTGATAAAACGAAAAATTTTGAATTTTTTTTGTAAAATGTGTTGATTTTGATTTTGCGTTAATAAAACATGTTGACAATTTAATAGAAAGAGTTTTTTTTTAAGTTTTTAAATAATATGTACATAATTTGGGCAATAATAAGCTTATATCTGATATCATTTTCGGGCCTTACACATTTTCGGACAAACTTTGGCCCGAGGGCCAAAAAGACATTCACATTATGATAATAATTATTCCCATTATAGTATTTTTTATTTAAAGTAAAAATATTTATTAAATGTACATTTTTTAATATTTTAATGCACAAAAAAATCGGTTGAAAGCACAGTATAAATAAAATATTGCTCAATTTTAAATTTTTATTTTAAATAGACATATTTATTTAATGCTAAATATTTTTTATTTTAATGCACAAAGTATAAATTTTAGTGCATATATCTATTTAAGGGGGGGGGTCAGAGCAGCACATTATATACCCATTTTCAAGATTTTTTTTTAGAAAACTGTTAATAGTAACTTGATTGGGATAATACCTACAGTAAAGAACAACCTTTGAAGAGTATCCAAAAAAAAAGTTATTGAAAAATATCGAAAATTAAGCTCGTGACATGAATTTGAAATTTTCGTTCAGGACAAGGAGTTGATTTGCGGTAAGACACATAACTAATGACTGGATCATCTAAAACAAAAAACCAAAAATATTTCGTTAGTTTATGAGTTTCTTGAGGTAACGCTGTCGAGTTTTTTCAAATATTTAGATTATTTAATTTTTGGTATAAGTTTGAAGTCAAAAAAACGAAAAAAACGGAATTTTTTTTCTTCGAAATTTCTGTTTTCAGTTTTAAAAAATTCCATAAAAAAAAAAATAAGAAAGAAAAAAAAATATCTCGACAGCGTTACCTCAAGAAACTCATAAACTAACGAAATATTTTTGGTTTTTTTGTTTTAGATGATCCAGTCATTAGTTATGTGTCTCACCGCAAATCAACTCTTTGTCCTGAACGAAAATTTCAAATTCATGTCACGAGCTTAATTTTCGATATTTTTCAATAACTTTTTTTTTGGATACTCTTCAAAGGTTGTTCTTTACTGTAGGTATTATCCCAATCAAGTTACTATTAACAGTTTTCTAAAAAAAAATCTTGAAAATGGGTATAGAATGTGCTGCTTTGACCATACCCCCCCCCCCCTTAAATAATTCCCAGTTAAATCACTATATTGTGTCCTAGATCTCCTTGCTGGAGCATAGGGCCTTTACAAACTCGCGCCATCGGGGTCTGTGAAGAGCAAACCTTTTCACCTGGCGCCAGGTAGTTCCGTGAGCATCAAGTTCTTTGTATATTGTTCTCCTCCATGTGGATACAGGTCGGCCTCTACGACGGTTTCCCTGAGGGTTCCACTCTAATGCCATTCTGGAGATGTCATTTACTGCCTTCCGGAGGGTATGCCCAATCTAGTTCCACTTTCTTGCTTGAATTTCCAAGTGGATAGGTTTTTGTGCTGTCGATTCCCAAAGATGAGTATTGGGAATATGATCTGACCAAATAATGCGAAAAATTCTACGCAGACATCTGTTAATAAATCTTGGAGTTTATGGGTAATTTCTTTAGTGACTTTCCAAGTTTCGCAGCCATACATCAGAACTGATTTTACATTGGTTTTAAATATGCGTACCTTAGTGTTACGAGAGATCTTATTGGATTTCCAGACTTCCTTCAACAAGCCGAAAGCTTGTTGAGCTTTAAGTATTCTGTAGTTCACGTCCCTTGTAGTTCCTTCATCTCTCGTTATTGCACTACCGAGGTAGCAGAATTCTTCCACATCTTGTAAGACTTCGCCGTTAATGTAAAATCTGTTGACGTTATTGGTACCAATCCGCATTAATTTGGTTTTCCCTATATTTTATGCATAAGCCAACTAAATTTGCCAAAGTACTTATACTTTCAAGTTTGGCTTGCATATTGTCAAATATATGAAATAATTTAAATATTATTATAAATGAATTTAAATACAAATTAAACTAAATACAACTCTGTTAATTTACAAATTTAGTTAATTTATAAATTATCAGATTGTCACGGATACAGGGCATCCACATCTTAGGAATAGCTTACTATGCACTAAACTGGCCCGTGTTTTAACACGTAACTCTTGTCATGAAATTCTTCCACGGATTGTTTTTATATATTTCATATATAAGGAACTAAAAGTTCTTAAAGAATAATTATGTAAGAAGTAGTAATTAATAATCAGTACTCTTGTGACTATTACCAATTGTGCATTGACCAACAATGAGCCTACAAAGCCCTGGTTATGTAAGTACAGTTTAAAATTATATTTTTGTATTTGCTCCAGATGTGTCTCACAACTTTAATGGAATTTATTCAATTTAAGTAAAACTCTTACGATCCGGAATTAATTAGTTAATTCAATTATTGTGTCACTAGGTTGTACCTAAGCCCTACCTAGAGCCCTTATTTTAAGTTATTATTGTTTGTCCAATGATAGGGACTAATTATTATTATGCTATGAATTGTTCATTATAATTTGTCGGTATACAGAGTGATAAATTCAGTCTCGATACTTTAATTTCATTGTTGTACGACAACGATTTATCGATTTGTGTATCGACTTGTATTGTAATAAGGTGTTATCTAATTAGTACACCCTTAATCTGGCCACTACTGTTAGTAATTATAAATTGTATTCTTTTATTCCTATCAATAAATTAGTATATAGAATTTATATTCTTTTAATCTTACAAACCCCCCAAAACCAACCTAGGCGTGACAATATCTTCATAATTATGTGAAAGAAGGCATATATCGTCCGCATAGCTCAAATCTTCCAAACGGTTTTGGAAGTCCCACTGTATGCCTCAGTGTTGCATAACTATGCCTCAGTCCAACACGGTATTAAATAGTAGAGGAGATAGTAGGCAGCCTTGCTTAACTCCGCTTTATCCCAGTTAAAGTTAAATCAGACCCTTTGTAAAAATAGGCCCCAGGGGTAAGCATTGAAGTACACAATCAATTGTTTTTCATCAGGACATATTCAAATATTTGACAATGTCGTCAGCTGACGGCGTCATTACCTGACGACTTGGTTAACAACGCTTTATGCAACTGGGCCTTAATATTGACAGGTTTTTCTCTGAAATGGTACAGGATTCGCGACAGTTGGATCTTTAGTAAAACTGTTATTTTTGCACATGAAGAATGGTGTAACAAATTTATGATGTGTTACTCACCAGAAATCTCTACCGCATGGCTTGATTGGTGATGTCGTGCGTGTCCTGTGAATCGGTGGAGTTGGTGGTCGGCTGTGTGGCGGAGCTGCCGCCTGGGCGGTGAGCGTTCGCGCCCCCGTGCGAACTCTCGTACTCCATCACCTCCTGGTAGATCAGCTCCTTCCACTGCTCGACCGTGTGCTCGCGCTCATCCACACTGTGGTCGTACGGACCCGGTGCAGGCTGCAAACATATCAACTACAAATAAATAACAACAGCTGACACAAAACACACCGGATATATGTATCGATGGCATCGTTATTAACAATGCCAACAGTTATATACATCCAGGGCTCTTTTTATAAAATGATAATAATAATAGGTGGCATGCTTATTGATTGTAACGACAAAAGTCACTGGTAAGCGTTAAAATACACCGGTTCTAAACCCGACCATTAAATACCACCTAAACCATACTATTAAGTTGGACAAAGACATCAGGATGCCAAAGGGCGATGAATTTAAAAAGGGAAATAATCGTTTATTATTATTATTTGGTACTATTCTACTTTAGCAAACCCACCTTACTGCGCATGCGTGCAGTGTTGGCAATAGTAAAATGTAATATATCAATTTTAATAATTTAAATTTAATATCAATTTATTAAATGAGTTTATTTATAAGAAATATAGAAATAAGTAATATTCCCTTAATTTCTACTGTGATTAGAGTTTTAATATATAAATGTAGTTTAAATTTAATTTAATATTATTTATTTTCACTTTTTTCTGTTGTAGTGATTTATTATGTATTGTATCGATATTTAAAAAAAAATTAATTCAGGTGAACAATGAACTGGCCCTCTGCACCACCATGTTATAAACGTATGCACAATGATACACAATTTTAATTAGGCTAATCTGGGGGGAAAATTAAGTACTGTGCACCTAAAAACAAGGTAATTAGGTTAGGTTTAGTTAGTAAAAATCTAGGACAACATAAGCCGAAAGACTCAAAGTAACATAAAGGAGTTCGTGTGAAAAAAAAAAATACATATATATATATATATATAATGTATACACTTTACAAAATATAACAACAACAAGGTATAACTACTGAATTACATCCTACACCGCACAAACGTTTTTTACACAAACTTTTTTAAGCTTACTTTTAGCTTTTCGGCTTCTTCTGTCCTAGACTTTTACTAACTAAACCTAACCTAATCACCCAGTTTTTAGGTGCACTAAATTATGTTCCCCCTTTTTAGGGTTTTGTAGGTATGACCAAAAAACCCTTATACCGTCATTTTGTCGTCTGTCTGTCTGTCTGTTCGGTTAAAATTGTAGCCAAACGGCTAAACCTAGAGAGTTGAAATTTGGCATGCTTATACAACTCTTTGACCCGCACATAGGAAAAATACTAAAACATCTAAAAAACATACCCCCCTAAAAATATAAACAAATATGTGCTCATCGAAAACAAAAATATTTTTTTTTTAATTCTGAGTAGGGTATCAAATGAAAGCCCTTAGTACGTGGATTAACGTTCAAATTTTTATTTTTGCAAAATAAATTATTTTGATGCGATTTTTGCCAAAATTGTGCAAAAAAATTTTTGTCCCACACCCTGTAGCCCAGATGGTTTAAACTAAAAATCTAAAAAAATTCCAAGTAATGTATATTGGTGTGAACCGAAATAGTACAACAGGAATTTTTGATCAGATTATGTTTTCGGAAAATAACGCATTTTTTGTGGTTTTTGGTTCACAAAGTACAAAAGTTATACCAATGTAAGACACTCATATACAAAGCGTCCGATGGCGCAACGGGTTAGAGCGTTGGTGTCGGAAGCTAAAATTCTCTGGAATACGAAGGGTTTCGAGTTCGAGTACGGACGGAGGAGTTTTATTTTTTCTGTTTTTTTTTTTTGCATTTAAATTATGTTGAAATTATTTTGTCAAAATTCTAGTTATATTTTGACAAATGTTGTATTTAATTTTTAAGAGCGTAAATTTAATAACCAGTCTTATTATATGATTAACAGACGATAAATTATTTTAAAAATATCGTTCATTTTGCCGTGATTACTATAAAGTAAAATTTGTCCTACACACTCAGCATACCGCCTTCACTTATTATATACCTGCGAAACCCTGAAATGTGTGAATATTCACACTTCACATCAATTTTTTTAATCTTTAATCGGCTGTGAATGTAATATTATTTATTCTTATTATAAAATACCGAAATATTAATTTAATTAGATTTATTTAACTGAAAGTTAAGCATTATTATACAAATAATTTTAATTCTATTTTGATTTTAGTTCAAATTTACGTGTTTTAATTTTACTATAGTTGGCAACATTGTCTAGTGGGTTTGCTAAAGTAGAATAGTGCCTATTATTTTTAGGGACCTGAAACTGAATTAATTTAGATTCCGGTTCGGATTCAGGTTTAATATGTTAAATTCGGTTTGGTTCCAGGTTCAATAACAGAATACTTTTTTAGGTTCAAGAACATATTTTTTTTTTAGATTCGGATTCAAATAATATTTTAAATAAATATTACAAGTGGAAATTTATAGTTGAATATAAATTTATTTAATAATCACAGACAACTAAAAATATTTATTGCAAGTATTATTTACAAAGCTTCGCCAAAATGGTCAAAAGATCGAATCAAACTATAAAAGTTACTAAATTGCAAATTCTAGTTCCTCCTAAAAGTTTGGAATAGCCTATACCTAACATGCATATTAAATAGAATTATAAAACAAATAACAAAAATAAAATACCAAATAAAAAATTTCAGTTTTGAAAACCAAATACAGTAGACTACCGATTATCGGGGCTAAGGCTACGGTTACAGTGGAAGCGTGTTCGCCCGAAGTACAGTTCGGGCGTATTAGCGCGTAAACGGGCATATTCGCCCGTATACGAGCGACTAGATAGGTGGTGTTTAGTTCTAGCAGTTATTTTAATGAAAAAAAAAAAAAAAAAAAATGGGATATATGTATTAAGAATGCCACAAAAAATGACATTTTAAAATGATATTAACCTTAACCAAAAAATGTTTATTGGAAGTATGAATTACAAACCTTAAACAAAACGGCCAAAAAGTACAATTCAAAGGATGAAAGTAACTAGATTGCAAAATCTAGTTCCGCCTAAACGTTTGGAATAGCGTATAATGCTCCAATTTCTTAGTAATATAGAAAATATCAAGAATGTTTGCATAATAAAGCAGGTTAATTTTGACACAATTCCCCTTTGAGTAATTTTATATATATTTTTTTCTACATTACATTAATTTAAAAAATACATCACTGTTATTTACGTACCACCAAGTCTTCTTTCAGGTACCACTAGTGATGCGCGTACCACCGGTTGAGAACCACTGGTGTAAACCATTCATATGTTGTTTTGTTTTTTATAATGTTTAGAATATGTAAAAAATAAATATTTCTCCTTATCGCTAACTTTTAATTCAGTCGCCACTTCATCCCATAATTTACGTGATTGATCAATGGTAAGTTTTACATTTTTGATCCCATAACGATCTTCGATCAAAAACTAATAATATTAATTTCTCAATATTCATTTTGTAGACACAGACTGTACCACAGAGCAAGTAAAACAAGTGGACTGACTGTACGGAGATAAGAACTGTAGGTAGAACGCATACTCGCGCGAACAAAACAAACAATTTTGAATTCAGCTATTCGGGCGATTTACAATACACAGATGTGTACTTCTACACGCTAGAAATAGTCGCTCGAATTCGGGCGAGTACGAGCGTAGTTCGCGCGATTGATAAGCTTCTACAGTACCTAAAAACCTGTGTATTTCTACGCTTTTATCAGTCGCGCGAATGCGGGCGAGTACGAGCGACTTACTGTTCGGGCGAACACGCTTCCACTGTAACCGTAGCCTAATGGTGGGGAGAGACGGCACTGATAATCGAACTATAGTTATGGTATTTATTTCTAAAATACAACATATTACACATTTATAAAGCAGACAATTATTTTAACATGTTTAATACTCATTATTTATTAAGAAAATCTGTGATTTTGGTTTGTTTGCAGGAATCATTAAATGATTTTCTAATATCAGTTCGAATTTTTCTAAGAGCTATTATATCGTTATATTCGAATTCCCATTGTTCGATGTACTCCAACAAAGTGTCAACAGAATTCAGGGCCGTGTTGTAACTAATGCGATCGATAATTTCTTCTTCTTCACAATATGTATATACATATACAGTCTGTTTCAAACGGTTAGGCGGAACTAAATGGGAATTTTGTTCTTTTAGGTTGTCACGAGAAGGGATCTTGCTTGGGTTATTTCATTTTTCATGTTGGAATGTCACAATTTAAAATTCCAACAATGAAACCATGGAAACGAATGACATGTCAAAATTAAATTATTATTTTTTATATATTTTAATGACAAAAAAATTAATAAATGGGAAATTTGTATTAAAAATGACACAAAAAATCAAAATATAAAGAAAATGACAATTTAAAATGATATTAACCTTAACCAAAAAATGTTTATTGTAAGTATGATTTACAAAGCTTAAACAAAACGGTCGAAAAGTACGATTTAAACGATGAAAGTAACTAGATTGCAAAATCTAGTTCCGCCTAACCGTTTGGAACAGACTGTATAATTATTTTTTTAAAAATTAAATTCATGCACGGATAATCGGGAGTCAACTGTATCTTGTTAAATCTTGGTAAATATAAAGACAATGACATCACAAGTAATTGTCTATTACCTTTACATAGTATGTATAAATACTTAATATAAATATGTCGAATATAGTAAAATAGAGACAATTATCGTTTTTTTTTGCTGAGTGTCGAAAACAAAGTAACTTAATTTTTTTTTTTCGTATTAGATAACCGAGAATCTCTCATTTTAAAATATTTTTACATAGCGTTTTAGAATTTGTGTATTAATGTATAGCTATAGAAAAAACGTGCTTATGTAAACATAATATTCAGACAAATTTCAACGTATAGGGATTTGCAGCTAAGCACCCTACCATCTGGTGAGCGTTTCATGAACTTGTGTACATCAGATAACATTTCATTTTGTGTATAAGGATCAGTATTAGCTCCGCTGTTTTTCAATTTATACATCCATGACATACCGGAAACTTCATCTAGGAAATTTGCTTATGCGGATGACATTGCTCTTGCTACCCAATCACAAAGTATAACATTGACTGAAGAAATTCTAACTAAAGACTTAGAAATTATAAGTCAATATTTTGAAAATTGGAGGCTTTGGCCAAGTTTGGCAAAAACGGAAGTATCGTGTTTTCATTTAAATAATAAAATGGCAAACACTACTCTGTCAATAAAATTAAACAACCGCGAGTTCCGTCATACAGCACATCCAAAATACCTGGGAGTAACGTTGGACAGATCACTCACTTATCGTCAACACCTGTCTAACGTATCAGCCAAATTGAAAACTCGGAACAACCTACTACAAAAACTTGCTGGATCTACTTGGGGAGCGTCAGCTACGGTATTGCGCACAGCAGCTCTTGCTCTAGTTTTCTCAACAGCCGAGTATTGCGCCTCAGTATGGCTTAACAGCACCCATGCTAGCAAGGTCGACGTGCAATTAAACAGAGCAATGAGACTTATTTCGGGAACGATAAAATCTACGCCAACCTACTGGTTACCGACGTTGTGCAATATTGCCCCTCCTCAGTTCCGCCGCCAGGCTGCATGTGCTCGAGAATGCAGGAAAATTTTCACTGACACAAACCTGCCTATTCACGCAGATCTAAAACCATTTCGCCCTAGGCTTAAATCTCGACATCCATCAGTGACGAGTAATAGCCTACAGTCAGGATTACATTCGGATACATTGATTAAATGGATGGACTCCTGGCTAACAAATGCACCATTAGAATGGCAGGCGTTGATGCCTACTAAATGTGAACCACCTGGGTTCGACCTACCACGACATCTTTGGTCCACCATTAACCGCATTCGTACGAACCACGGTAGATGTGCTGCTAGTTTCACGAAATGGGGCATCACTTCCTCGCCAAACTGCGACTGTGGTGCTCCAAACCAAACAGTGCAGCACATTGCATTCGAATGCCCTCTTCGAGCCTATCCTGGCAAAAAGGAGGATTTCATCACCATCCCACATGAAGTTCTGACCTGGCTAGCTAACCTCGACGTCCAAATATGACAAATGTTCGTGCAATAGATTTTTTATTATTATTTTGTATTTTTTTTGTTAACTATATGTTTCTTTTATTTTCGTTAATGTATTTATATACTTGTACTAATGTATCCATACGCTAAATAAATAAAAAAAATTTGTGTATTGGTTTTGTATGAAGTTTGTTTTTAAAGTTTTATCATAATCATTGAAAAATGTATAATACATATTGTTGTGTGCCTATGTGCAATTCATTGAAAAGAAGAAACCCGGAAATATCGTTTCATTTGTTTCCACTAATATCAGACACCGTACGGTTCGAAACAAAATTGGGAAAGCAAGAGGTTAGGAATCGACGCGATGTTTAGATAAACAATTTAAAAATTGGAAAAAAAGTGAGCCCTTATATCAAAGTTTGCTCATTACATTTTAATGATAGTGACTACAAAAAATATTTTCAATTTTGTATTTATTGTCGCATATCTTGAAAATTCCTGTTATTGTGTGTGGGTTTGTAATGCACAAGTTTGTAGGCATAATGCATAAATCTTTATGAACTCTCTGTTTTTTTCAGTGACTCCACACAATATTATATGCCCAGCATTGTACATTTCTACCCCTTGGTAAACAACACGGGAATTATTATTTCCCCCAATATAGTTAAAGTAATCGACAATGGAAAACTGCCATAACTTAAAACCAGATCACAAAATGTAGTATTTTAGATGTTTACAAGTAATGTCACTTCACAAAATCAGAAAATCCCAAACAATTATTTATTTTTTGTCGTTTTTTGATACACTTTTCGCTATTATTTACTAGTAAATGTCAAGAGGTATCTGATTTAGAATGGTTTCAAAAAAATCCGCGTGGCGCTACGATCTTAAAATTTTTCCCCTATAGATGGGTATACAGCGTACTTAAATACTTGCACAACATCCGTACTTTGAGTGAATATTATGTATATGCGTATGCTTTTAATTGCTCGTTGACATTATTGTCTGTATATAAAATTGAGATCAACGTTAAAGGAAAGGAGGAAAAAACTACAAAGGCTATTTGTTGATCACTTAACATTTTTGTCATATTAGTTTTGCAGCTAAGTTAACAATAACGGAGATATTTCAAATGTTTGGCTTTAGGGTGTCCCCCCGTAACTCCCCAAATATTCATCTAAATGAAATAATTAATAAAAATAAAATATTTGTTTTCTTATTATAAACTATTTTTGTCATATAAGTTTTTTCCGTTGTCAATAATAAGAGATTTATGTAGATTTTAATTTTAGGGTGTCTCCCCGTAACTCTCCAAATATCCATTTAAATGAAAAATTGCGTCGAACAAAAAGATTTGTTTTCTTACTATAGACAATTCCACACTTCTGTTAAGTAAATAATAAGTAAGATATTTTAAGCTTTTTTAATAAATAGTTTCAACCTCGAAACCCAGAAATGAATTACGGACAGACAGAAAACACATTCTTTTTGCGGATATCGTCTTATAATCATCTGAAACGTGTAAAATACAAACATGAGACCGAAAAAAAAAACAAATACAACCTCCAATTTTATTATTTTTATATGATTTCATTTGTAAACATATATGTAGTTAATCCCGAAACAAAATCTCACTTATACTTCTGGTTGCAGCACCCCCATTAAAAGTTTCCACGAGCCACTACTGCTGAGAAGTGGGAAAAGGAACATAGGGAGCAAATATTTGGTATTGATTGGCAAACAGCACAGAGAAATGGAAAAAGATAAGGGAAGAACATGTCCAATATTGGAATACAAAAGTTTGAACAAGAAGAAGAAACGGACACTACTAAAACCATCAAATTTAAAAAATTTATTACTTACAGCGTTAACTTCTCCTTCGTCGTACCAAACATTAATATAGGGATGAAGTAGAGCGTCATCGACTGATATCCTGCGCTCCGGGTCTATGACGAGCATGCGACTGAGCAAGTCCCTTGCTTGCGAGGCTCGTAGCCTGTTGTGTTCATTGCTGTCGGACGGGAAGAGCACGTCCGGGAACAGTCGCTCGAACGAATAACCGGGATATCGCGGCCTGTTCTCCACGTAGTTACGCACCGTCAACTGGAGACGACCCATAAACTGTTGACTTGGAGTACCTAGTTGCTCTGGAAACAAAAACAAGATTATGTTAAGTTTGAATTTCAACACAGCAAAACATTTTGGTATTATCTGTCTCATTTTGAAATACGTAACTAACAGGGAAAGTTCGTTTTTTATGTTGTGTATTGACAATACATTTATAATATTATCATAGTATTGGTTCACACGGATACGCCAAAGTCTGTTTACACCACAACAGTCACCAAAGTAACCAGATCTAGTTTCGTATTACAAAATGAGACGGATTATACTTTTTTGTCTGTCATCACATCACAAAATATATATTATTTTTTTTCATTTAATTTCTATGAAAAAATAATAGTTTTCAAACATCTATAAAATTTTATACATATTTTTCAAAAAATAATCTCATCAAAAATTCATACTGTGCTATTACAGTTCACATCAATGTACAATATTCTAATTTTCCGATTTTTAAACCAGGGACATGAAGTACAAAACAAAAATTTTTTTGAAATATTTGGAACAAAAATCGCTTCAAAAACAATAAGGATCATTATTACTTCTAGTTTTGTTCAGATTCTTTTACCATCCACTTTAGAAAACAGAGAAAAGACAAATATTTTATGACTGTTTAAAGGTTTTTTTTTTGTTTTGTTTTTTTTTTTTTTTTGTTTTGTTTTTTTTTTTTTTTTTTTTGTTTTGTTTTTTTTTTTTTTTTTTTTTGTTATTTTGTTGTGAGTAATTTTCTTATATATGAGCCAAATATTATATCATGAGTTCAAAATGAAATTACATAAGAGTTGGCTATGGAAAATAAAAGTAATGTCAACAGCAAGATTTAGAATTAATTAACTGTCATTGCCGACCGGCGGTAGCGTAGTGGTACCACACGTTCCCTGCGTTGCTAAGGTCTCGGGTTCAGATCCCGTTCAGGCATGGAATTTTCATTAAGAAAAATTAGAATTGTCCTGGCCAATTGCCTCAATTGCACAGGCCACGAAAGTAAAATAAAAAAAATAAAAAAACTGTCATCAATGTTGTTGTCATAAGTTTATATTGTCATATAAAGCTTGCAGTAGACATTATTTTATTTTTCCAAAACCAACCCTTATGTAAATTCTTTTTGAACTCATGGTATATGCATGTCAAATTTCAACAAGGTTCGGACCAGAGGACTACCTCCAGGAACAAAAATACTTGAAAAAAATTAAATAACTAAGCAATTAAAAAAATATATCACTTTATTTTATTACTATCAAAATGAAATTAAAGGGTGATTGTTAAATAAAGCCATGGCGTCAGCGATTTTATTGTCCTGTGACGTATTTTAAGAACTGCAAAACTTGTAGAGCCATCTGTTGATGAAAAATAGAACTACTGAAGTGTCAAAAACAAAATATTTAAGATTAAATTGTACAGAAATAATATTATTTTCATAATATTGCTCATGGAAACAAATATTTAGTATTGTAATGTAAAACTAAAAATTTAAAATAAAAGATGTATGATTATATAATGAATATATTTAAAAATGTAACACGATAAATAACACGATTATATTTATAAAAATACTCAAAAACACGTAGAAATAAAAATAAGCAAACTAAAACAAAAATAAGCACACTGAAACAAAAACACTTGTAAACAAGACAATTGAAAAAAACGGTTTTTGAAAGTTCAGTAGTTCAACTTTTCATCAACAGACGGCATTAAGTTTTTTTCATCAAGTCAATTTTCGCATTAGTAAGTTTTATAAAATGATATTTACAAGCTCTATTCTATAATCAACCTAGGCGTGAATCCAAGGGGGTTTACAGGCTTGACCCCCATCCCCCCAAGAAGCTCAAAAAACAAGTGGTTTTGGTCAAAATATACGTTATGACTTTTTTTAAGTCATTACTTGTATTTTGGAAGTGAGAACCTTTTTTTTTTTAGGTTAACACGTGCATTTTGGACCTGTGGACCTTTTTTGGTTTAAATCAATACTTGCATTTTGGAAAATAAAGTGCTTTTGGCTAGCACTTGCTGAGTCATTTCCGGATCCTACCCTTTTTAAACAAATTTTGGCTTCTGAGCGGGGGGCTTTTTTCTTGGGTGAGGGATCCAAGAAAAATTCGAGGTTGCATCTCGGCATGACACCTCATCACTTACTAACTTCTAATAAACTCACCAATAATTTTATTCCATTGATCTATATGATCTGTGCCCGGGAAAAGCACACCACCACGTATCATCTCGCCCATGATGCATCCGACGGACCAGATGTCCACATTCTCCGTGTAGCCCATGCCGAGAATGACCTCTGGGGCGCGATAATAACGCGTCACCACGTACGGCGTCATCATGAACGTCGTACCGGCCGTCCGCGCTAAGCCGAAATCTAGAATCTTCAGTGTGCAGTCTGATTTTACTACTATATTACTTGGTTTTAAATCCTGCAAAATAAAAAAAATAAATATTAGTACAAAGTCATGGAAAGTGGACCATTTTTAGGGTTTTGTAGGTATGACCAAAAAACCCTTATACCGTCATTTTGTCGTCTGTCTGTCTGTCTGTCTGTCTGTCTGTCTGTCTGTCTGTCTGTCTGTCTGTCTGTTCGGTAAAAATTGTAGCCAAACGGCTAAACCTAGAGAGTTGAAAATTGGCACGCTTGTACAACTTTTTGACCCGCACATAGGAAAAATACTAAAACATCTAAAAAACATATCCCCCTAAAAATATAAACAAATATGTGCTCATCGAAAAAAAAAATATTTTTTTAAAATTCTGAGTAGGGTATCAAATGAAAGCCCTTAGTACGTGGATTAACGAACAAAATTTAATTTTTGCAAAATAAATTATTTTCAGGCGATTTTTGCCAAAATTGTGCAAAACAAATTTTGTCCCACACCCTGTAGCCCAGATGGTTTAAACTAAAAATGTGAAAAAATTCTAAGTAATGTATAATGGTGTGAACCGGAATAGTACAACAGGAATTTTTGATCAGATTATGTTTTCGGAAAATAACGCATTTTTTGTGTTTTTTGGTTGACGATGCATACATGTTATACTCTTATAACACACTAAGTTGATAAGCGTTTGGTGGTCTAGTGGCTCAGTTGCTCGACAACCACACAGGATCGTTATTCACTACACAGGTTCGTTCCTGGCTTGTGGAGTCAATTTTATTTTTTGTTTTTTTTTTCATATTTATTATGTTTAAATTAATTTGTTAAAATTCTAGTTATATTTTAGCACATTTTGAATTTAATTTTCAAGAGCGTAAATTTAATAACCAATTGGAATTATATTTTCATTCTGTGTCATTTATACGAAGCCAGAGGGGCGGAGCGTATGATTTAAGACAACCAATGAAAGCCATAGGCCCAATTTTCAAAATCTTAATGAACCTTGTTATATAAAAAAAATACTGCACTTATTTAGAAACCTAAATAATGATATTAGGTATTCGAATTAAAATTAACAAAAAAATATTTTAACATAAAATTTGTTTTTAAAGCTCTGAGATTAACAGACGATAAATTATTTTAAAAAGATCGTTCATTTTGCCGTGGTTACTACAAAGCAAAATTTGTCCTACACACTCAGCATGCCGCCTTCACTTATTATATACCTGCGAAACCCTGCAATGTGTGAAAATTCACACTTCACATCAATTTTTAAGTTAATGGTAACATATTTGAGACAGTTTGTACTTTCAAATACTTATAGTCTGTGTCTTTGGTTTAAGAGGAACTCAATGGGAATTTCGTTCTTCTAATGTTGTTACGAGTAGAGAACTTGCTTGGTTAATTTCAGGTTTCATGTTGGCATGGGATTTAAAAATCCAACAATAAAATTTAAAAAAATTTAACATATAATACATTTTTACATTTTTTTAAGACAAAATATAAATAATAAATAGAAAATTTCTATTAAGAATGACATTATGATGAATTATTAAAATTATATATTAAGTATTAAAATAAAGAACATTTAAAAAGCTATTTTCATATCTTAATCTACGTTTTAAGAACTTTTTTTTATAACACAATAAATTTTAAAAAAATTTATTATTTTTTCAACGTCACAAAAATCGATATTTTTCTCAAAATATCTTATCAAAAATTCCTACTGTATTGTGTGTTCCGGTTCCCATCAATGTACACTATTGAGATTTTTTTTCTTCTGATTTTTTATCAATCCCTCTGCGACAGGTAGGGGAAAAAAGTTTTTTTGACAAATCTTTGGTAAAAATTTAATAAAACGATTTTTTTTTAATTTTATTTTTTTGCATTATCAATACAAAAATTTCTCATTAAAGAAGATGGTTAAAAATGTCCCATCTCAGAAAGAAGCCCCGTTAAGGGGTTTCATCTGCAATCTCACACTAAATTTAATATATATATTTTTTTTTCGTTAAATACATATTTTATATATTTTTCTAGCGTTGTGTGTTTTTTCTAACTCTAACTTTATAATTTACACGCATGTAAAATTTCAAGTTTCTATGTTCATCCGTTTGGCCACAATTTCTACCAAACAGACAGACAGACACATGAGTGACGATATAAGGGATTTTTGGGCGTACCTATAAACCCCTAAAAAAATAATCTGTACGCATTTTTCTGAATAACATTCCTGACATCTGGCCCAGGAATTGATTCTGCGGACCCCGGAATTATTTTTGAGGGCCCGGCTCGGCAGCCCTGCTGGTGTCCTAAGCAGTGAAAATTGTTGGCATTGCCCAACAGACTACCTTTATCCGACAAGTGGTATACTAGCGTTGGCGAATCAACGCACTTACGTCACACGACGTAACAAACGATTGCATTGTTCCAGACAATACAGTCGTTTGTTACGTCGTATGACGTAAGTGCGTTGATTTGCCGACGCTAGTTATATTAGGAGATCAATCGTACATAGTCTACCCTTAGGGGTAGAGTACGGTGACCATTCGTCCCGCTTTTTGCGGGACTGTCCCGAATTTTGATTGGGTGTCCCGCATTAAGATGCGTCCCGCAAAGGTCCCGCATTCTAACATTTTGTCCCGCATTTTAACATTTTGTCCCGCATTGTAACTTGTATTTGAGGAAATGAGGACCTTTTGTATTGCTCTTCACTTAGATTTGGGAGGTGAGGACCTTTTTTTTTGCTCTTCACTTGGATTTGGGAGGTGAGGACCTTTTTTTTGCTCTTCACTTGGATTTGGGAGATGAGGACCTTTTTTTTGCTCTTCACTTGGATTTGGGAGGTGAGGATATTTTTTTGCTCTTCACTTGGATTTGGGAGATGAGGACCTTTTTGTTGCTATTCACTTGGATTTGGGAGGTGAGGACCTTTTTTTTGCTCTTCACTTATATTTGGGAAGTGACGACCTTTTTTTGCTCCGTCCCGCATTGCCTTCTTAAGAAAATGGTCACCCTAGGGTAGAGGCGAGTCCGCCGACTGTGGACAAGTTCTTTAGTACTGGTTTTCTCCGCCACTTTAGGTAGTGTTTAATTTTTGCGCGCGATTACTAAAGACTCAAGATTTAAAATTTCTCTCGCTTTGTTTTGGTAACATTTGTGTTATATGTGGGGGTGAAATTTGCAAGGGTAAAGTAATACGTACAGCTCAGTCTCGCTTTATGCGACATATAGGCTATCTTGATTTAGTATTATTAACATTTTTTTCTACTAACCCTATGAATAATGCCGGCCGAATGTAAGTGTTTGATTCCGCACAGCATCTGATAAAGCAGGTAGGACATCCTCTCGTGGTCCAGGTCCATCTGTATCACCTGACAAAGGTTTGCGTCCATTAGTTCCATTACCAGGTACACGTCCTGGAACTCCTCCAGAGACCGCTGCGGCGTAAACGCATTCAACAGCCCTATTATCTGCAAAAATAACAACAGTCATATTTTTGTAGCTTACCGCGTTATAGTTTAAATTATTAAACTATTATTTTATCGATAGATGGTGCTATTAGTCTTCAATTTGACAGGTATGTATTGAGTCCTTTAATACTGGACAGGCGTACCTGTACAGGCATCTGCACAGGTATATCTATACACGTGTAGTTGCCTTTATTATTACAGTTATATGTGACATATTATGTGATCTTGAAGGGATTTAGAACCAGTAAAAACAAATACAATTATTTAGCAATTTGAATCAGTAAATTTTCACCTAAACTAAACAGAATAGTATTGCCTTTTGGGTGTGAAATGTTTTTGAAATATTGTTTATACTTACATTTTTGTGATTAACAAGTTTCATTAATTTAAACTCCCTATAAGCTCTTTTAGCGTGTGTAACGTTTTGAAATGGCCGGCTAAGTTTCTTGATGGCGACATTCTGTTGTGTCACCGTGTCATATGCCGCACTGAAACATAATAAAAGAAAACATTAATATCAACTCAAATAATATATCAAAATAAAACTATACAGACAGTGCTTAAAATATTATGGAAGGTTTTTCCGTATGATTGTAATTAGGAACCGAAACCGATTTTTCGGGTACCCCGTTACGGTTTTCGGGAAATAACTGGGTATGTAATTTTCGGGGAATCCGATTCCAGGTTTCGGATACCCGGTTTCTTCTACTCCAGCTAGTGTATAATAAAACTATATTTTAGCTTTTGAATATCTTTATTTAATGTTAGTGAAACAACGACTACATTGTTCGATTAAGTTTTGTACTTATCTCAAAGTGAGACATCGCTCTTCTAATGTTCGTCAGCGTAAAGTCTGATTAATACAAATGAACAGTCGCTTGCTTTTATTTTAGTTTTGCAGACTTTACAATAATGGTCGAAAATCCGAATAGTTGTAAGTCTGAACACTAGTCACCAGTCAACATGGTCGAAAGTACGAATAATTGTAATTAGAAATGTTTCGGAGATTATTTTGTATTTTAAAATTAGTCCAATACTAAAAATATTAACAAATTAATAAAAATAGTAACTACTCACCAAACTACACCTTGAGCACCTCCACCCATGGGACTTAGATCCGTATAACGGGCAGGCACTATAAACTCAGTGTCGCCGAATTCGAATCGGCGAAACTCTTCGCGATGACTTTCCATCATGCACACACAATACACTAACTGTCCGTGTACCAAACTTAACAAAACAATCTTAAACCATAAACCAAAGAAAAACACTAAACCAAGCTAAATGTACAAATACACTCGAGACACTAAACACTAGTCCTTGGTTGAATGACACCAAACTTTAGCTACAAATATTTAAAAAAAAATTATAAAATTAATTAAAAAAAAAACTACGTGTTTCCTCAAATTTTCAACTTAATAATATACTAGGGTCATCATTTAAATAATAGACCGGGAGATAATGACAGTTTATGGTCTCCAATTTCATACAGCATGCCTTTTGGAGGAAAGAATATTTACCCTGTGACAACAAAGAAAGGAGGGTACTAAACCTCTGCACGTTTTCCGGTTATATGGAAAATTCCACTTCCACTTTTTTCCAAATTTTGTGTTTTTCTCTGATTTAATAATGCTTGCCCTTTTATCAAAAGAAAGTTAAAACAAATTTAAAGTCTTAAAAATTATAGGCATGCGATTCGGTGGGTCCCAAAGGGCTCAAACGGTCACGTGATCTTGTAATGAAAAAAAATAAATATGATTTTCCGCGTTTTCATGCAGCATGCCGATGAAAATAATTAAAGTTTGTTCAAATAATTGAACCCCTATAAAAACATTGGGTATAAGGCATCTCAAAATTTTTAATCTAGGGCGGTGTTTTGAGGTTGAAACTGTTTATTAAAACACTAATATATCTCCCTTATTATTGGCTTCACAGAAAAATGTATGTAAGAAAACAAATCCTTTGACTACACCCTAAAACTAAAATCATGAAATATCTCACTTATTATTTAGTTTACAACAAAAATGAATACAAGGAAACATTTCGTATACAAGAATAGAGCTTTTCTTGCTATTTAATCATATAAAAAAAGGTCCTATTTTATTTTCGTAAATAATATGAAAAATTAAGAAAAACGTTTTTTTGTCTCAGATAATCGCTGTGTCATAAGATAGGATAGCTACTATTAGGATAAAAATATTATTTATTATAGAAATAGAATTATGAATACATGCCGTAATGTAGCTTTTTTTTTTATTTTCGTTACTTCATATCAATTAAAATATTTATTTTCAGAACATATTGTTTTATTCTAGACTAATAAAATACTGTTATACAATAAGCTCTACTTTTAATTTATGTTTTCATAGTTTTCTATAATACAGCGATTATTTTGATAGACAAAAAATAGTTTTTCTTAATTTTTATATTATTTACGAAAATAAAATAGAACTATTTTCTATTGTTGAGTAGCAAAAAAAAATCTCTATTCAAAATTATCATAACCTACTACAAGTTCCATATGAAAAATTAAAATTGTCTCCGATATATTGAAAACTGTACACGATAAAAAAAAAATGAGAACCTGTAAATTCACCATGACAAAATGTCTCAAGAAAGTGCACACCAAAATCACTTAATATTTTAATTTTGGAAGTTATGAGCAAAAATTAAAAACCGGAAATATTACATTTTCATTCATATCTAGTAACCTATGTATTTTTTTTTTTTAGGAGAACTAAGACATCATTAAAATGATCCCTTAATACGGTAGCTTTGGTCTAATTTAAGCGACCTCGTCTCTCTTAAGGGCGTATCACACTAGAACGCTATCCAAGTTTTAATTTTGTAGGTTTTTATCAGGATCCACGTCTTTAGGTTTTGACTTATCACACAGTATTTGAATAATATTTGACATGAAAATTTTTTGTTTGCGCATGCGTGCATTGTGTTATTATGACAGTTGAGTTTTAATTTGAAAAATTTATGTGTGAGGTTTTCTTAAATTAATTACTTGTTCTTCCAAAATCATTTTTATAAAAATATTACATTCGAAAATAACAATTATATAACAAACTAACCTCAACGTAAAAAAAAAGACAAAGACGCAAAACAGCTAAGAGCGAGAGGGCATCAGTTGGCGCACGCGCTTTTTCACAAACCTGGATAAATAGACACAGGAATTGAAACTTGTTCCACTTGCCTAATCTTTAAAACCTAGTTTTTTTTGTCATGCTATCACACGCAAATGAGTTCGATTCGAATGTAAAAACTTTAATTTTCCAAGGCAAGACGTTAATATTAACTCTAGTGTGATAAGGCCTTTACCGGTCTCGAGATCCCCATGCTTAACAAGTTATTTGGGACACTCTGTATAGTAACATACCTCCCTCACTTACCTACGAAATCCTGAAAAGTGTGAATAATCTTATTCCACATGTACTTTAAGTTTAGCCACATGTTATATTATTTGTAGTGAAAATTTGAGAAAACCAACAAAAATAATAAAAAAAAGTGCAAAAATCTAAATAACATGCATATATATATATATAGGATGAGATTTGTTTGTAGTGTAGTATATATTCTTACCATACGATCCCCTGTGCCCCAGATCCGATGGGCTTGAGGTTCTGGTACCTCTTGAGTATCGTGAACTTGGTGTCGCCCACCTCGACGGTGTAGAAGAGCGTTGAGATGCGCGACATCGCGCGGCCTGCGTTCGCGTTGCGGTTGTAGCTGAGCGGGTGGTCCGGGTCGAGTGCGCGCGTTCCGCCACTGGCAGATTCCTCTCGGTCACGCACCTCGCTCGGCCCGCTATTCACGAGCCCCGGCGTTGTCTGCAACACGCAAAAACAACTATGTTACGCTGCTTGCATACACTATCAACTCTGCATGTTTTTACACACACACAAACATATATACACTGGTAACAAAACAATCAAATACCACTTTCAATATGCGACTGACACCGGACTAAAATACAGTGCGTCCAACAAATATAAGACCACCATGTAAATAAAAGTAGGACCCTTTAAGGATTCCACACACCAAAGCGGCCGCGGTAGCGATACGGCAGCGGCCTAACGCAACCTATTCGCGACTATAATTACCGAAACGGCGCCACTATCGCCTTGTGAACTTTTGACACGAAAAATGATAGTCATCTGTCAACGTATGTAAACAGTATTGGTTTATAATCAATTTTTGGTCTAATTTACGTTTTCTTGCTGTATACAGTATATTTAAATTATAACCGAGTATTAAAAAAGTGTATAAATATATGTGAATCCATTTTATGATAAAATTTGCTGCTTGTAAATGAATATTTTCAGAGGTTAGGATGTTGGTGCCGGCTTATACTCACAGAGAAAATAAAATGTTATACTTTGAACTTAAAACATTTATTTGAACACTTAATATCTACACATATCTCTAGAAATTTTATAGAAAGAGAACTTGTAATTTATTCTACACAAGAAAACTGTCAAATATTTGCAAACTAACACAGTTATGGAACACTCCCATGAAATAACAAGGGGTTTTAATTATATTAACAATAATTTACATAACATTAAACGATTTTCTTGCACATGTGAGACAGGGAAAATGAAAAATTCAACGTTAAAAACTTGTTTAAAATCATCGGAACAGTATAAATTCCCTTCAATAGAAACAAAATTTTAGAATCACTGATAATCTTTCAATCTAATATTCGAAGATGTTCTTCCTTTGATTGACTACCATACACACAACAAGGAGTATTTAATCTTTTTTTCTTAAATTTATCACTTTATTCGCCGTAAAAATGGAGTGAGAATGGACAGAAACAAAAAAACACATGGTGAATTATACGTAAACAATGACAGTAACCTTTTTCGAAGTGTTCGCTTTTTTGCCGCTAGAGGGATACGCGTTAAATTCAGTCACCAATACAATACAATGAGACCACGCACATACAAGCGTTCCGCTATCTGAGAACGCCACCGAATGCAGCGTTCAGTCTAGCGATCACCAAACACTGGCGGCCGAACTCGACAAGTTGCGTTAGGCCGCGCGATATTCATTGTTTATATACCACAGAGTGAATATATTTAAGAAAATAATGTCGAAAATAGATAATTTAACAGAAAAAATCATAGATCAGCACATCCTGATTACAAGAATATTAGGAAAACAAATAAAGTGTGGAACGAAATAGGAAAAGTTTTGGAAATTGATAGTAAAGTCTGTTCCAAACGGTTAGGCGGAACTAGATTTTGCAATCTAGTTACTTTCATCGTTTAAATCATGCTTTTCAGCCGTTTTGTTTAAGCTTTGTAAATCATACTTGCAACAAACATTTTTTGGTTAAGGTAAATATCATTTTAAAATGTCATTTTCTTTATATTTTGATATTTTGTGTCATTCTTAATACAAATATCCCATTTATTTATTTTTTGTCATTAAAATATGTAAGAAAATTAATTTAAGTTTGACATATGTCATTCGTTTCCATGGTTTCATTGTTGTAATTTTAAATTTTGACATTCCAACGTGAAAAATGAAATAACCCAAGCAAGGTCCCTTTTCCAACCTAAAAGAACGAAATTCCCATTTAGTTCCGCCTAACCGTTTGAAACAGACTGTAAGTAGATTATTATTTTTCCTCTACATACAATTAATTATTCTATTGTATTCTCGCAATCAATATTATCATACAACTATATACCGTGATTCACTAACTGATCGCTACCGCTACCACCACTCCCACCGCGTTAGTGTGAGGAGACCTGATCGCTAGTCGTATCGCTACCTCGGCCGCTTTGGTGTGTGGAATCCTTTATTTATAGGCTATTCCAAACTGTAAGGGAGGTAATTTTGGTATTATTTCATAAATAAAATTTCATAAATAAAGTCAGTAAAATCATTCAATTAGAGTAAAATATTTAAAATGTTAAATGATAAAAAATAATCTATTTTTTAGAAAAGGCATTCAAGATAAGGGTAGACTTGTTTATTATTGTAACTTGAGACTTTGTAAATGTAACATGAAAAGGAAATAGTAAATTGTAATATTGAAAGACAACTCTGTTAATAAATTAGATTTGAAGTGTTAGAACCATATGGGAAAATATATTAATCTCTGTTTTAAAATAAATATTAGTTAGTACTTATCTGGGGAGATTATACAATTTAATTTATGGATAATAAATGTTGTCTCGATTGACCAGGGTGTTAAATGACATTTAACAGTTGGGCGATGTAAGCATTTCAGGGTAGTCGTGTTTTAAGGGAGTAGATTGTAAAACGTCATAACGTTAAGTCATGTTTAAGAGTTGAGTCTAAAGAGTGAAGAAGTTAAGTCGTGTTTTTAAGCAGAGTGAGATTTTGTTAACCATGGGTTAGAGTCATTTAGAGTGTTCGGGCGAGTCGAGTTATAGTAAACAAGTAATTCCTTATTTGCGTTAATGTCGTGTTCGTTTGTTTGGTGTAGTGTGCCTAGTGTGTGTGAATGTCTCCTTTGGATTTAGCTGTCTACGTAACTGTAAGTCTAGTGTAATCATGTAAATATTTAAACCGTAATCGTAATTAAAGTAGGTTAGTTAAAATGTTGAGTTTAATTGAACAACCCTTAATCCTTCCTAATAATCATAGCAACCAGCTAGCGGACCAATGGGGGGGGGTCCAGACTTGATCCGCTCGCAAGTCTGGATACTCATAATGTGAGGGAGACATAAAGTTGAGGGATGTACAGAGTAAGTACAAATGAAATAAATAAATCAGCCAACCGTGACATTTCATATTTATATATCATAGTTCCCCACAAAACGTTTAAGCGAAACTAACTGAAATTTTAATTTTCCTAAGTTGGCATGAGGACTTTTTTAGGGTTTTGTAAGTATGACCACCAAAAAACCCTTATAACGTCACTCATGTGTCTGTCTGTCGGTACGGTAGAAATTGTAGCCAAACGGCTGAACATAGAAAGTTGAAATTTGGCATACTTGTACAACTTTTTGATCCGCATATAGGAAAACTATAGAGAGTTCAAAAAAATATAGAGCGAGATAAATATAAAGATATATGTATTTAATGGAAAAATAAATATTTTTTAAATTTTTTTAGTGGGATATCAAATGAAACCTCTTAATGCGTGGATGCACAAACCAATTTTTATTTTTGAAAAACCTTTTTTTTTTTAGTTTTTTTGTCAATATAATGGATTTCGTTTTTGGAAAATATTACAGTTTTTGTTATTGAAATTTTTTTAAAAAGTATATTGTGGGGGCATTTATGTGCAGATTAAGGAACGGTAATTGATTTTTGAAATACATTTTATTTTGAATAAATTTTGCAGTTAAAGATTTTCGTTATTTTAACATCTTAGCTAAAATTAAAAAAATATATTTGTATATACATGGATACATTTTGTTATAGGTAGAGAATAGGTATGTAAATTTATTTTGCAAATATCGACTAGGTAAATAAATAAATAACTGGCAGGTAACTGGGATTCCATTTCTAGCAAAGAATCTGTTAGTTTTTCATATAGTCGCAATATAAACAATGTACCTGTAGGCGTTATGCTCTTGCGTGACAAAATATATATTATGGTATTATTAGAAATAAATGATACATTGTAGAAAAAATTGAACTGCAACCTTCTTGTCGTGCCTATTGATTTAAAGGATTTAAAACCAACACTTGTAATTGTGTTATGTATTGACAGGCATTCATCATTTGGCCTTCTAATAACCATCATTCACTGACTAAATACCTACAAAACCCTGAAATGTGTGAAAATTCACACTTCACGTTAATTTTTTTGTTATACTATGTTTTCCTACAATGTTATAATGCATTTGAGGTAAACAGTTGTGATATAAATAAGCAACTGGTTAAAAATTAAATAAATCTAAACTGGTATAAAATATAAATAATTGCGTTCAGTGGAGTGATAATATCAAGAGATTGTCATAACGTTAAGTGGAGTAAGAACTTCTTAAACTGTCAGAAAGTTTTGTTTGATGCCTGCTTTAGCAAAAGTTCCTTCTGTCTGCCATAAATAAACTATAGGATGAATAAATAAAACCATCATAAAGATCTTCAATTTACTGCACGATTTTATTAAACTTCAGACACTTTACAAATAGTTCCCCATTCAGAAAAACAACAGACGTTTCAGCTGTGAACACTTTGTTATTTTATTCATTTAATATTGACTTATAAAAAGATATTTTATTGATAAGAGTTATGAACAGTATATTGTAGAGTAATCTAGACAACTTATTTAACACATTTGTACTGCCGGTTGCATACATTACAGATATTGCACAACTAGTTAAAAACTTTTATGGCCGGTATTATAAAGCAAAATAGTTTGCTACTAAATTTTAGTTACGAGTTAAACTAGTTTAACCCATAGATTTCGGTATTATAAAATTTGTTTTAAAAAAGTTACCAACTAAATCTACAAACTAAATTAGTTGACAGATTTTCTGGGTACTAAATTATAGTTGATAACTATATTTGTATTACATTTAAGGGACTATTACCGGTTAGAAAGACAAAAAATGACCTATAATTAAATATTTTTTTTCTCGTTTCCTTTATTATAGAACGTTGTGCAACTTTTTTTATTTTATTAATATTATATTCAAGATTATAAAAAAATTTTTGTTTTTTTTTTCAATACATGTATAATTATATAGATGGCGCCAAAGTTCAGTAACAAAAAATTATGTTGCTCCATGGCCCGGGGTTAATCTCGAAATTGACAAGTCTGAAACAAAAAATTCAAAAATAATTTTAAAGATGAAGGTGTCTTACATCGTAATTTACCACCTATTATAAAAAAAAGGGTGTAAAAACAAAATGGCGGATAGGTGAAAATTTTTTTCTAAAAATCATGTTTTTTTCCCCTTTTAACCTTATCAATTTTCTTTTTTTTTCAATTTTTTTTGCAATTTTCTGGTAAATTACGGTAGAGGACATCAAAATGAACAAAATTCACTAAATTTTAAAAATATCCGTTGTGTAGTTATGGAGAATAAGTCTGGGCCGATTGAAAAAACACCATTTCGAGAAAATCACTTTTAAAGTTTTTTTTAATATTTGTACTGTAATATTTAAAAAAAAATTAAGTTTCAGCCATTACAATTGGTTAATCAGCAATCCCTGGTCCATATAAAAGTACTCCCGAATCAATCATTTGTTGCTGTTCCTCTTGCTGAGCAGTTTGCTTTGCCAAGCGAGCTTCCTTCGACGCCGCGGTACTCGCTTTATTGGCCATCTCAATGCGTTCCTCATCTTTTTTTTAAACATAATCATACGCAGAGTGTCCAATTATGCATCCCATTACCTCCAATATTTTCAAGAGGGACGTTCTACCTTCATTAAATATTGCTAATGAAATATTAGCAGCCAACTCAGTAACTTCTCTTCCCACAAACGTATGTTTGGGAACGATAGCCCAAAGTGTTTTATATATATATTTTAATGTTTTATTATATGTTTAATTATATATATATATATGTATTTGAACAGAATAACGGTGTTGAGAAGCACACCTGCCGAAACTCGTCAAACCAGCTGTCGCGCACCGAAAAAGCACATGCGCTAAAATTGCCACCAATTCCTTATTTTTTTGAATTTCGTTATAAAAATTTAGGATATGATTTCTGAAGGTATAAGGAATCAAAAAATGTAAAAAAAAAAAACGATTTTTTGAAAATTATAACCGGTAATAGTCCCTTAAATAGTTAGCATTTTGTTTACATTGAAATAACTTGTTTTTACTATTTATACTAAAATATATATTTGATAATTAATAACTGCAAAGTAAGTAATAATATTGTACATAAAAAAATACATATGAATAGATTTATACACAAAATTTACAGGTTAGGTCATCTGTATCTGTCAGTAGTGTATCATCACCATCTGTAAACAGTATTTCAGACAGTAATAATGATGATAATTCAAGAATACGTCATCCTAGAGAATTTCTTGAAAGAAGACACCCCTTTAATTATTATAATGATGAACAATTTAAACACAGATTTCGGTTTTCAAAAGATACTGTTTTGTCTATTGATAATTAAATAAAGTCCTTAACTTATATTACATTATATCTATTAATGGTTCTTTTTCAATTTCTGTATAATTTTTGCCTCTTTCCCATTTTTTTTCCATTTGAAATACTTTTTAACTTCTACGAATTCTTTTTCACTGTCAAAATTATAGGTTATAAACGTTAAACTGTTCAAGCTACAACAGAAAAACCGCGAAATATAGTATAGGCATCTACCGGTCAGTTGTATACTAACGTTCAGTCGGTAAATCTTGAGACTAAATTATTTTAGTTGCGAACTAGTTGATTAGTTGGCTGTTCTGATTTATAATACCGAAATTAAATAACTTGTTATATTAGTTATCAACTAAATTTAGTTTCCAACTATTTAGTTGGGTCTTAAGTTATGTTTTTATAATACCGGCCATAAGACATTCGTTTCAAATATTAGGTTATTGCAAAAGTTGATGAGATTTTTTTGCAATTTTTCCTTATATATTATTTATATATAAAATTTATATGCAAATCACAATTAATATAATCTATATTAATAAAATTGGCGGTAATATGTTTCTTTTTTTCTCATCTTCGCTTTCTACACCTTTCAGATGATTATAAGCCAATATACGCAAAAAAGCAATTTTTGTCTGTCCGAGATCACACAAAAATGGCTGGACATATTTATACGTAATTTGGTACGAGGATATAGTAATACCAGGGGTCGAACATAGGCTATAAGGTATATAAAATTTTTATTCTAGGGGAGTGTTTCGGGTTCAAAAATTTGAAGAAACTTAAAATATCCCCCTCTCTATTGTCTTAACAGAAAAGTTTATGTAACAAAAATTGATTATAATAAGAAAACAAATCTTTTTTGATAAATGTCACTGATTTTAATTAATGGGCCCATAACCCGAGAAATATCCCCACACAATCACACTACCCCCACCGTGGTTTATAGTTGGTTTACTTTATATTTTCTTTCATTAATATTATGAATAGTTTTTACTACCGAACGGAGCAAATTTAATTGTTCAACAATTTGTTTTTCACCGTCATTATATATTTTTATTATTAATTATTTGATATCAATGCTTAAATATACACCCCTTGGTATTTTTGATCTTCAAAATTATTACAAAGAACACAAAAAAATCAACTATAGTAACAAGCTTCCCAAGTTATACTGAATAAAAATAATGTTTCTCTATTTATGGCGTAACAGGTTTCAACAAGTCTGTTATCATTTTTACAACAAATATTTTGAAAAGCAAGTTATAACGCGTCTTGCGTACTGGAGGTCTTTTGTTTGATATTTTAGTTTTAAGATGCCCATTTCGTTTATACCAGCGGTTCCCAACCTTTTTTTTGTGGTGAGCACCTCTTTGAATGTGAAAATAAGCTCCCGCACCCCCATAAAAAATGTATTCAGTTTTTTTCAGTTGAGTCATATTTATATGTCAAATTGATCAAAATAAAAAGTGAAGAGCAAAAAAAAGGAAATCGCATGAATATTTCTTTAAAATTGATCAAATTAATTGATGTAGCATTCAGCGGTTCTTAACCTTAAAAAATCTAGACTATTTAAAATTTAAATAAACTAAATTTTTTATTTAAATTTTATAAATTTCTATAAATCGTCTCGCACCCCTCAAAATGCTTTCCCGCACCCCTGGGGGTGCCGGCACCACCGGTTGGGAACCACTGGTTTATACTATACCATGGTGGTTATCATATAACGCGGGTCAAGTATGTCCAATGCCTTAACTAGGCAGGGGCAACTGGGACACATGCCCAGGGCCCAGAAAGGAAAATATTAGCATAATAATTGTATTTGAGTGTGGACCTTTTGTTTGTAGGTCGTCATCAGTTCGATTTTACAAGTGAGGACCTTTGTTTTTTAGGTCATCACATGTATTTTAGAAGTGAGGATCTTTTTTTAGGCATCACTTGTATTACATAGTGTTTAGGAGGGACCGATT
Organism: Liopterus haemorrhoidalis; assembly: GCA_963971575.1. Lineage (NCBI taxonomy): Eukaryota > Metazoa > Arthropoda > Insecta > Coleoptera > Dytiscidae > Liopterus > Liopterus haemorrhoidalis. Next base: position 65,068,988 of record OZ020613.1, read on the forward strand.
ATAAAATCTTGCCCAGGACCTGAAAAAAGTTAGTTACGGCCCTGGATACGGCCCCGCAAACAAGCGTACTTCCACTGTACTCGTCTATTTGTTAACTATCACAGAACACATTAACAGAAGTGCCATCTCTGTGTCAAAATTTTGTTCAGCGTAACTAACGCTAACTAGAGATCCACCACGTACTAAACTGAATGAAACCGCGAAATTTGAATGTACTCATATTTATTATTCCAAACAAATTACAATTGATGAAACATGAATACATTTTCGTTTTACATAAAATTTTAAAACAATTCGAAATTGTAATAAAATTTTATATAAAACGAAAATGTATCCATGTTTAATAATAAAAAGGGGTTATAGAGAAACACATAATATAAAATTGAGCTTTTTATTGTCACTCGTACATATATAATAATAATAATCTAACATACATAATCATATAATAGGTACATAAATAGCAGAAGAAAAAAAGTATTTGCCAATATTTGCAATAAATCGAACATTTCAAATATCAAACATCACCAACATAAGTAAAATATACTATACATATACATAAGTCGGATTTCAGCTGATGGGCCAATATTTGCAACAAATATAATAAATATATTATTGATATCGAACATTTCAAATATTTAATATCAAATATCGAACATAACAAAAAAAAAAAGTAAAATATACGATACATTTAAGTTTGATTTCAGCTGATGGGCCAATTTTTCCTAATTAATACGTTATTGATATCAAATATTTCAAATATCGAATATCGAACATATCAAAAAAAAAGTAAAATATACAATACATATAAGTTTGATTTCAGCTGATGGGCCAATATTTCCTAATTAATATATTATTGATCACTTAAAATTCTTTGCACCACAGAACATTAAACACGCCACGTGCAAGTCACATTCACAATAACTGCCATATTTAAATAGATAAGATTTAAAATTCCAGTTTGTGGAGTATTCAGGGGTGGTGGGTGGCGAGGGGTGTCCAACACAACTGCCTCCTGGTGGAAATTGTGTGCTACACTCATCAGATAACCGCCACATGGTTTTGGCGGGGTTCGAAATTTTTGTATACCGATGACACAGGCGTGTTAACTATATATCGAATTAAATTATCTATTTGCTCCGGTCTACTGCGCAAGAAAGACTGTATATCTATAGTGCGTTCGAAGGTGAGTTTGCAGTATAGCTCTTATGGCAAATGGGAGCGGTGTTGCCAAATGTTGTAAAAGTGTCAAATGTGTCAATTTTAATAATATGAAAAACTCGTATGATTTACAAAAATCAACTCTTATAAAACTCAAAATAGAACTCAAAAACAAATTGCCATTTGTAGAATACTGCCTCTTCACAGATCAGCGCGTTTTAGAGCTGGCAACGTCGACAAGCAAGAAAAGGATAGCTTCATTGTGTAAACCCATTAGAGAGTATGAAAAAGAACTACTCCATATGCCCTGTACTGCAAACTCACCTTTGAACGCACTATACACATTCAGGTATATGAGAACTGTGATGTTTAACATGCCCTTAATACGTTTCCTTAAGTTTAATAAAAATTTAAAGTAAAATACTCTCTAAAAATTTTGTCAAATGATCTGACAATTCTTTTCTGTTTATTCTTTCAACCCATTAGATTTTCTGAAATTTTACATGCCCCAAATACATTCTTGGCTTGATTTTCTCGATTCTACGTAACATTTATCAAATTTACAGAAAAAGTTTTGTGAAATATTTCGTTATCTAAGTAGATTATGCTAAAAACGAGATAAGATGGCAGTATGTATTACGTTAGGCTTGATGATGAGTTTTAGAGTATTTTTCCTTTCAAGAGAAAATGCAGAAAAACATTAGTATAATTTTGGAATAGAGCCAATGTTTATGTAGACAATGAATTATTAACCTATATGTGTGAAGGTTTTTGATAATAAGGCATTCCAACACAAGGATGTACATAAATTTTTATTGATTATAAACTTTTTTTTAAAATATATAAAAAATTTACCCAGAAACATACCGTGCGTCTTTTTTTACTGAACATAGAAAATACAGTGTAAAAAATTGATGTGAAGTGTGAATTTTCACACATTTCAGTTGCAGGTATTTAGTAAGTGAATGATGATTATTTGGGATGCCAAAACAAATTTTATATTAAAATATTTTTTTTATTAATTTTAATTCGAACGCCTAATACCACTATTTAGATTTCTAAATATGTGCAGTATTTTTTTTTTTAAATAGCACGGTTCATTAAAAATTTTAAAAATTGCGCCTATGGCTTCCATTGGTTGTTATAAGTTCCGCCCCTCTGATTTCGTGTACATTGAAACAGAATTAAATTATAATTTAAACAATTTCCACTGGTTATTAAATTTACGCTTTTAAAAATTAAATGCAACATTTGCCAAAATATAACTAGAATTTTGAAAAAATAATTTAAACAATATAAAAATTAAAAAAAAAAAAACAAAAAATAATATTGTCTCTTCTCGCAGGGTTCGATCCCTTTCGGATCGAGTTACTTGGGTGAAACGCCAGCAACAAAACCACTACACCAGCATACACGTTCCATTCTAGCGTGTTACAAAGCTATAACTTGTGTACATTATTAGCAAAAAATCACAAAAAAAGTGTTTTTTTCCAAAAACGTAATCTGATCAAAAATTCCTGTTGTACTGTTCCGTTCCACATCAATGTACATTACTTAGAATTTTTTCAGATTTTTAGTTTAAACCATCAGGGCTACAGGGTGTGGGACAAAAAAATTTTTGCACAATTTTGGCATAAATCGCTTCAAAATAATTTATTTTGCAAAAATAAAAATTTGATCGTTAATCCACGTACCAAGAGCTTTCATTTGATACCCTACTCAGAATTATAAAAAAATATTTTTCTTTTCGATGAGCACATATTTGTTTATATTTTTAGGGGGATATGTTTTTTAGATGTTTTAGTATTTTTCCTATGTGCGGATCAAAGAGTTGTATAAGCATGCCAAAAAGAATAAACTTTAAATTTTTATTTACACAAATAATAATAATAATAATAATAATTTCTTCGTAATAACGAGAAAATTTTTTTTATTCTAAGCTAAAAATATCTTATTAACTAACCGTCGAACGTAATTATGATTCTTTACAAGCCACACACAGACAGTATGCTGCCTAAGTGGTGTATTCCTTATTTTAATTGTACAAATGTAACACATATATGTATGAAATATAAAAAAGATTTGTGTAATATGGTACAATAAAATAAAATTGAAATTGAAAAAATTGAAAAATTAAGCGTTGTCTATTAAAACATGAGCTATGAATAAGGCTTAATCCAAATAGTTACCTTTTTATGAGCAACTTATATTATGTGGTATATATCCCGGGTATTAATATAACCAAATCGTATTATATTAAAATAATCGATATAACATACATTACCAATGAAGTTTAAATAATAAATTTACGAAAAACACTTTACAAAATTGTGGTTTAAACAGAAAATAAATAACACTTTGACAGCGTTGTCGATATCGAATCAATGTGTTTCATAAACAATTTGATACGTGATAAATACAGTGTAAACGGAACAGTGTGGTATCGAACCGCGAACCCTTGTTATTCATCCAGTGATTGACACGTGAAATTCACTGAACACAATACAACCAATATGAATTATGTAAAACGAAATTTTCAAATTGATGAATCTTATAATTAAAATCAGAATACCGTGATACCGTTCTCTTGCTCTCCTCTGTCAGTTAAGACCAGACGTTTTCAAACTACACTCATTGGTAAATAGATCAGTCCGATCACATGGTCTGAATGACGTCATCTCACATCTTGGAGGTATAACAAACAGTTGCAGTCATATACAGTAATGTTAAATTAATGATTTTCAAATTAGGATTATTGAAATTTAACACATTTAATTGTATCGGTTTTATGCCCAACGACGTAACTAGGTATTTCTGCGCCCTAGGAAAAGTATCAGTGCGCCACCACCTTGGTGAAGACAAGAGAAAAAGACGCATCGACGCAGATGCGTACCGAATGGGGGGGGGGCTTTAGTGTTTTTAAGGAATACACTTGAATTTTAGAACTCATAAGTTTTTAGGGTTTTATAGGTATGACCAAAAAACCCTTATATCGTCATTTTGTAGTCTGTCTGTCTGTTCGGTAAAAATTGTAACCAAATGGCTAAAGCTAGAGAGTTAAAATTTGGTATGCTCTTTGACCCGCACATAGGAAAAATACTAAAACATCTAAAAAACATATCCCCCTAAAAATATAAACAAATATGTGCTCATAGATTTTTTTTTTAGTTCTAGGAAGGGTATCAAATGCAAGCCCTTAGTACGTGGATTAACGATAAAAATTTTATTTTTGCAAAATAAATTATTTTGACGCGATTTTTGCCAAATTTGTGCAAAAAATGTTTCGTCCCATACCCTGCAGCCCAGATGGTTTAAACTAAAAATCTGAAAAAATTCTAAGTAATGTACATTTGTGTGAACCGGAATAGCACAACAGGAATTTTTGATCAGATTATGTTTTCGGAAAATAACGCATTTTTTGTTTTTTTTTTTTTTTGTTGACGATGTACAAGTTATAGTTATGTAACACACTATATTAGAAGACGTATTCTGGTCTAAAGCCGACGGAGTGGCCGAGCGCATTAAATCGCAGCAGTTTGGACTGGTGAATATAGTCTGGATTGTGCGGTTGGTAGTTCGATTCTCCGACGGTAATATTATTCGGGCGAGAATAATATGTTAACATTACTCCCATTTTCACAATCATTCACCCCTCATCCAGGTGTAGGAGTTCGCCCCCTGGCATCGGCGATTAGCCTCGTTGCAGAAATAGGCCGATGTAAAATAAATAATAAATAAATAAACATTCTGGTCTAATGGTTAGCCTGCTCGCTTGCTACGCAGCAAACTAGGGTTCGCTCCCGGGCAGAAGAGACAATTTCATTTATTGTTTTTTTTTTTTCATTTTTATTTTGTTTAAATTATTTTGTCAAAATTCTAGTTATATTTTGGCAAATGTTGCATTCAATTTTTAAGAGCGTAAATTTAATAACCAGTTAGAATTATTAGAATTGTATTTTCACAAGTTGGAATAGTTGGAATTATATCTTCATTCTATGTCTCATGTATACCAGTGTTTCTCAACCAAAACCGCACCGCGGACCAGTAAAATCCATAATTTTCTAACGCGGACCACAAATAATAATTGTTGGTTCATTTTTTTGTAAAAAAACAAATATATTTAATGTGCTACTAAATATATTTATTTTATTTGTAGAAAATCACAGAAAGGTTACACAAAATAAACAAAATATAAATTATTTACATAAAAAATGTGCATAAAAAATAACAAAATAACTGCAATAAACATATACAAAAACTTTCGCGGACCACTAACATTTTTCTGCGGACCACCTGTTGAGAAACACTGATGTATAAGAAACCAGAGGGGCAAAGCATTTGGCTAAAACAACCAATGGAAGCCATAGGTGCAATTTTCAAAATCTTAATGAACGTTGCTAGAAAAAAAAAAATACTGCACATATTTAGTAACCTAAATAATGGTATTAGGTATTCGAATTAAAATTAACAAATAAATTTGTTTTTCAAGATCTTAGATTAACAGACGATAAATTATTTTAAAAATATCGTTCATTTTGCCGTGATTACTATAAAGTAAAATTTGTCCTACACATTCAGCATGCCGCCTTCACTTATTATACAAGGTGTCTCAAAAGAAATTTTATATTTAGTGGATCGATTAAAAAAAAAGTAAGCCATATATAGAAAAAATGTTTATTAATTATTAAAATACACTTTTTGGGGATTTGTTTTTTAAAAATAATATCGTCTAAATGTAGACCCTCGCGTTCTCGGCACTCATTTAATCGAACAGTAAAATTACTTATGACGTCTCGGCAGGTGGACTCAGGGATGGCTGCCATTTCGTGACGGATATTTTCTTTCAAAGGCGCCAGTGAAGTCGGTTTATTGGCGTAAACTTTAGATTTAAGATAACCCCATAGGAAAAAGTCCATAGGGGTTAAATCTGGATTGCGTGGAGGCCAATTTATGTCACCTCTCCGGGAGATCAATTTGCCTGAGAAAATTTCACGAACACGTGGCAGAGACATATTGGACGTGTGTGAAGTTGCTCCGTCCTGTTGGAACCATGTTCTTTGGTTATAGCCAGGAAAGTTTTGCAGTTCAGGTACCAAGAAGTTGTCTAACATCTCCACATAACGCTCTGAATTCACTGTAACTGCACGCCCCCTTTCGTCTTCAAAAAAGTAAGGGCCGATAATTCCTCGCGCCGAAATCGCAGCCCATACGGTCACTTTAGGCGAATGTAGGGGTTTCTGATGTTTGCGTTTCGGATTCGTTGCACTCCAGTAGCGGCAGTTCTGCTTATTTACGTGGCCATTAAGATGAAAATGAGCTTCATCCAAAAACAAAATGTTGGTAAACGTTGAAATTCACGTAAATCACCTGATTTACGAAATTAAGCCTCTGACTGGCATCTTGGAGCTTTAATTCTTGCACCAATTGAATTTTGTAGGGGTGCAGCTTTAGGTATTTGTGCATAATGCGATGTAATGATGATCTATGCACATTTAAAGCACTTGCGCGCTTGCGAATTGAAAGGTTCGGGTCGTCACGAACAGACTGATTAACGTTCTCCACGTTTTCTACCGTTCTTGATGACCAAGGTCGCCCGGATTTTGATTTATCCAGCGTTGTACCAGTCTCTTCAAACTTTTTAACCTAATGTCGAATGAGAGGAATGCTTGGCGCATCATTTAAGTGGCGAAAACCTCGAATACTGCAGAATTTTCTACGCGCTACAGTCGCCGAATCACCGTTTTTGTAAAACTCTCGCACGCATAACGCGCGGTCTGCTCCCGAGAAACGCTCCATAGCGACAGAATTTCCAACAGCCAGGCTACCGATTGACATAACCCCCGCGCCCCTCGGATACGTTGCGTTCACGCAGTAAGCTAAATAAATATAAAATTTCTTTTGAGACACCTTGTATACCTGCGAAACCCTGCAATGTGTGAAAATTCATACTTTAAATAAAAAAAATGTAATTCCTCGTGTAAGGCTGACCCGCTTTTTCATTTAACAAGATCACATTACTGAAAAAGCTTTCCAATATATTTATATGACTTATATCCTTTTCTATTCCTATATAAAGGATATCTTATGACATTTCTGTTAGGTGAAAAGTTATTGAAGTGAGTTCTGTGATTCGCATTTATATGGCTGACAGATCAAAGCTCGCGGAGCTGTGGGACTTCGCCTGAATACGCGCCCGATTGATTCAAAAAAATATCTTAAATATACGAATAGCAGACAGAAAAAAATGTGAAGATTTCAAGTTATTTATTACTATGTAGATAGTGTTGGAATAATAGAAAATATCTTAGTTATCACAGAAGACGTTGAAATATAAAAAGATGCCAAAAACAACGCAATAGTAAAGTTACGTTCACAGTTCTGAAATAGTTGATTATACACTGTGTGTTGTGGATAAATTTAATAGACAGTTTTAACGTTTAATGACAGCGTTCACAACTATGAAAATTAAGGCGTAACGAATGTTGTGCCAACTATGTTTTTAGGGTTTTGTGTTCTTTGTTTTGACCAGGGCTTCGAACCGTTATTTTTTTCGTTTCGGTTTTTGTTCCGGTTCAATTAAAAAAATATATATCAGTTCGTTTCCGGTTTTCGTTCCGACAAAAATAACGTTTTGTTTCGGTTCAATTCCGAGTGATAAATTTTTAAATGCTTTTATTTGTATTAGAAATTTATTTTCTACTATAATTAAATAGAACACCTTATTTTGTAATAATCATACCAAGACCGCTGCCAGAGGGGGTCTGGGCGTGCCCCCCCCCCCCCTGAAGTAATAGAAGCGGTTTTTTTTTACTTATCGGTTAAGAAATTACGATTTTTTTGTGCTCTTCAGTCAAAAAATAATCTTAAATAAAATGTATTTTATATTTTGGTTCACTCCCATAAACATTATCTGAACCGAAATAAACCGATAATTTTTTTTTTTTCGTTTCAGCTCCGGTTTTCTTTCTGACAAAAATAACGTTTTTTTTCGGTTTTCGGTTCAGTTCCGTTTCGAGCCGTCGAAGCCCTGGTTTTGACCACCAAAAAACCCTTATAACGTCACCCATGTGTCTGTCTGTCTGTACGGTAGAAATTATAGCCAAACGGCTGAACATAGAAAGTTGAAATTTAGCATACTTGTACAACTTTTTGACCCATATATAGGAAAACTATAGAAAGTTCAAAAAAATACAGCGCGGGATAAATATAAACAAATATGTATTTAATGGAAAAATAAATATTTTTTTTTTAAATTTTGTTTGGGGTATCAAATGAAACCTCTTAATGCGTGGATGCACATATTTTTATTTTTGAAAATCTTTTCTTTTATGGGGTTTTGTCAATATAATGGCAAAAAACTTTTTTCGCAAAATATTGATTTTTTTGTGTCGTCGAAAAAAATATTTTTTTTAAATTTATTGTGTGGTATCAAAAGAAAGTTCTTAAACCGTAGATAAGAAGGAACAGGAAGTAATTTTTTATTTATTAATTTTTTTTTAATACGATTTTTTCCAAAAAAAATCAGTTTCCCGCACCTTTTAACCCTAAGGGTTAAATTAAAAATCTGAAAAAATTCTAAGTAATGTATAGCTATGAACCGAAAACGTACTAGAGGAATTTTTTCTGCGATTTTGTAAAATATTACAGTTTTTGTGTTTTTTCTTTAATTTAAATTTTATTGTGAGGTTATTAAATTTAAGCTTTTTAAGTGCAGATTAAGGAACGGTAAATGATTTTTGAAATACATTTCATTTTGACTAAATTTTGCTAAGTATTAAAAATTTCGTTTAATATCTGGATACATGGATACATTTTGTTATGGGTAGAGAAGAGGTACGTAAATTTATTTTGCAAATATCAACCAGGAAAATAAATAAATAACTGGCTGGTTGCTTAGATTTCCATTTCTAGTAGAGAATCTGTTTTTCATATAGTCGCAATAAAAACAATGTCTCTGTAGGCGTTATGCTCTTGCGTGATAAAAGATCGGCCGCAGTATTTCCAGGTCTGGATTTGAATGATATTTTTGCAAATACAAAAAAAAAAAAAATGCCATCACACGCCTCCGTATAGGCCACTTTTAGTGGACCCATGGACACCTCTTTCGAGGTGAAGAGTCCCCTATCTGTAAGACGTGTAACACAGATTTGTCTGTGTTACACTTTTTAACTGAGTGTACACAGTTCGCGGATGTCATGGAGAGGTTAGGCCTGTGCTATGACCTGTCAGTTGCTTTAGGTGACGACAGATTACTTATGGATAGGCTGATACTCTTCCTGAGAGAATCGAACTTACTGTTTTATGTGTGAACCTTATTTTAATGTGTTCCTAGTTATTGACTGTGATATTCGCTGGCAATTAGCCCCTTTACAGCCTCTTACCGTCATCTTGAGTCAGTTCAAATTTTCGAACAGGCTTTTTATAATATTTATTTGTGTTTGTCAGTGCAAGATTTCTTTTATTAAGTATGCGCAAATATACTGATTTTATCTATTTATTTATTGTTCAATTTATTGTTTTTTAATAAGTAGTGTAGTCATGCAAATGGGCTGTGTTAGGCGCAAAGAGTTAACTAACTAACTCCCCTTCAAGTTTCTTGGTATTCCGATTGCTCTATCTCTTTATATCTTTTTACACTCCGCGATTTATCTTACTCTGTCCATTCTTTCCTGCTCCTGTACCTCCTTATCCCTCCATCTAAATTCTTCTACTATATCTGTTCCTCCGTTTCTCTCTCTTTCTGCTTCTTTTATATCCATTCCACACATCCAAAAGTACTCTTTTCTCGTCTCTCCCCATGCCAACAATTTGCTTTTTTGTTCTTCCTTCAAAGGCGAATTTCATCCCAGATTTGAACCGGGAATTCAATTTAGCATGTTTCTGTTAATTTTTTGTTTCTTTATAAAACTATTTTCATAGCCTTTGTGATATTTTGTATGTAAACTCTGAGCTTCGAGCGATGACATGTACTCAAGTCAACTCTCGCTCGAGTGGCCCTTATATCTGTACGACATGCATTGTTCCGACATGGACGATAATAATAACCTGACTCTTGACCCTATTCAGCTTAATACCCACCCCCAAACCCCCGCCACTGGGTCTATATCACTAAAAATAATAACATAATTTACCCAGGGCAAACATAATTCTGGAAATCCACAGATAAGAAAGTTGCAAATATTAAAACGATATATTGGTGAGATACTGTTAGAAAATGAATATGAGGGAAATCCCAGATGTAATACGAGGGCCTTTTAAGTTTTTACAAAAACTAAGAAAGAAAAAAATGTTTTTTTTTAACAAACTGTTTTATTGCAAAATATTCGCCTTTAAGATTTATACACTTTTGAAAGCGTTCAAACCAATTCTCGAAACATTTTTTTCACTCTGAAGTTGGTATCTCAAAAACATGGTTTTCGAAGGCTTCAACAGTTCTTGAGGCGATGAAAATCGCTGTCCACGCATTTTTTGTTTGACATTGGCGAACAAAAAAATCAGCGGTGGCCACCACAGGACTGACCGCCATCACGAAGTACTTGTATAAAATACATTTTAGCAGCAGAGTAGAAATAACTTGGCCTAATATTTTCTAACAGAGATATTATTAAGTATGAAAATATAGATACTTTTTAATTTTTTTTTTGTTTTATCAAAAAATGTCTCAAATAAAAGTTGTTAGTTATTGCTTTTATAGCAACTTTTGTTAAATAAACTTTTTCGAAATAGTTTCCTGTTATATAATCGCAAAAATCTTAAAATCGACACGAGTAAACTGCATTTCTAGTCAACCGATTTATACCAAAAGTTGATCAACTCGTGCCATTGATGCCAAAAGCTTAAATATGAAGTTTAATAAAGATCCTTTCAGCCGAATTCGCTCTGCACGTATACACAGACAGACGGACGGACGGACAGACAGACAGACAGACGGACAGACAGAACGACAGACATCATGCTAAAAATAGTCAAAACGTTATGTAGGAACCTCAATTCGTGGAGATCCATCGAAATGTCAAAATCGGTAGGATTATAATAACGCCCTTATATATATTGGCGGTCGGTAAAAAGTCGTTAAGGGATAAATCAGGTGAATACGGGTAATGAGAAATTAATTCGATGTTTTTTTCCTCCAAATAATCAATTGTTTGACGTGCTGTGTGGGAGCTTGCATTGTCATGATAAAGAATGGTGCGACGTTTTTGGTTGTTTTTCCTGATTTTGTCGATGACTTCAGGCAAACAAATTCTTGTATACCATTCAGCATTAACTGTTCTCCGATTCTCTAAAGGAATGGTTGCGACATGTCTAGTACAACCGAAGAAACAAGCGATAATTTTTTTAGAAGTGCTTCGTGAACGAACCACTTTTGTGGGTTTTGGAAGACCCAAACAGTGGATTGTTGCTTAGTTTCCGGTTCATATGAATAAATCCAAGTTTCATCACCTGTAACGATGTTGTATACAGATTTTGCAGTGCCTAGGTTGAATTTATTAAGCATTCCCTTACACCAATCAACACGAGCCTTTTTTTAAGCTTCGGTCAAATTATGCGGAATCCATCGGGAACAGATCTTTTTCACAGCTAAATGTTTTTGCAAAATCGAATATATTGCAGTCTGCGATATGCCAAAGGATGCCTCTATCTCACGGTAAGTCACATGTCGATCTTCTTCAATCATTTTGCGCACAGTATTGATGTTTTTTTAAATCTCAATCCATTTTGGTCGACCTTCACGAGATTCATCACTGACGGACGCACGACCAGAACGAAATTCTGCAAACCAAATGTTAACAGTATTTTCTGATGGTGCTTCATTACCAAAAGTTGAACGAAACGAATCTATGCATTGTTGTTGAGTTAGGCCTTTACTAAAATCGTAAATCATCCAACTAAAACTTTCACGAGTAATATCCATTTTTTCACAAACTTGTTTTTTTAAACCTCACTGTCAACAAACTCGGCCAATTTATAAGTTGACACCGATTTCACAATGACAAATGTCAAATTTTACGAATATAGTAATGACACATATCAATATTGGCATCTAGTGGTCGTGTGTAAAAACATAACCCTCGTATTCTTGTCTTATGATAGCTGCGCCACCAGAGCCGCAGTAAGGGGGCGACGGCCCCTAGCGCACTAAGGAAAAGGGCGCTGACGGGCTTGTTAAGGGGCGCCATTGTAAAGGTGGATCACTTGGATTTTGCGAGGTGAGGAAATTATTATTTTTTTTTTTTGCTCGTTACTTGGAATTTGAGAGGTGTGGACCTTTTCTCTTTTTTTGCTCGTCACTTGGATTTTGGGAGTTGAAGACCTGTTTTTTTTTTTTTGCCAAGGGCGCCAAAACACGGCTCTGCCCCTAGCGCAAGTTTTCCTTACTGCGGCTCTGTGCGCTATGCCTGTAAATAATTGCGAAGTCACAGATCTGCATAGTTTAATAAAACTTTAACACTTGCTCTTTGTACAAAGTCGCGTACTTTCCCCTAACTTTATTTTTAAAGTAATAAAATATTTGTAACTCACCAAGATCTATCCATGACTTCATAAGAACAGGACGGCAGAACACAGGTTGAAACTGTAACAAAAGAAAAATTTCAGTTATTTATACTGGGAAGTACGTAGGTGGTGTACAATAATAAAGAATACAAAAACCCAGATAACAGATATCATCTTTTATCTCGTTGACATAATGGAAAAATTGTTTGGAACTTTTTATTTGCTTTATTAAATATAAAAATATTCGATGTTATTATGTTATTTCATATACGAAAATAGATTTTTTTGTAAAACGTTTTAGGGGATTTATTGAAATACATTTCCATTAACCAGCATATAGAAACAATACTGAGATTTCGAAAAAAAAACACATCACTTTTAATATACAGGATGAGGCAACACTTATTATTTCGATTATTTCCTTAATAAAAAGATTTATAAAAATATTGTTCAAATAAAACTTATTTGGGGTAATAGGGGTCAGATTATAGTAGTATCAAAATTTTTATTTTCATTTGTTTTGCAAGAGGCACGGTAGTTAATAATTATTTTTTAAATTACACTACACATATTATTTAAAACACTATTATAGAGTTTCTCTTTTCAACGGTATAAAACTTTAATATCCATGCATAACAAAATTTTTGAGAAAAGCGACTATTTGTGGTCTTAAAAATAATAGTTGATTAGTAAAAAAAGTGCTAACATCAGAAGTAGGATTACTTATAACCAATTTTTGTTGTTCCATACAGAAAGATTTTCTGTTTTAAAGAAAATAAATTTTGTGATATTGAAATGTCAAGATTAGCAAACAGTAATTTGACATTATTTACCAGTATTTTCTCAAAAATTTTGTTATGTAAGGACATACAAGTTTTACATCGTTGAGTAGAGAGAAAAAAAAGTTTTATAATATGTGTAGTGTAAATAAAAGGTTGAAAGAAAACTTAGTTTTTTGTTCCATGTAACTTTTAACTGTAATTTTCACTGACTGTAGTTTCGGCTGTCGCCATTATCAAAGTTGCAAAGCAATTTGTTGGAACCTCACTAGTAATATGTAACGATAGCAACTTTAAAGTGATGAAATATGTGACAGATTGTAAATAAGTTTGTTTTTTAGAAATAAATACATGTAATTTATTCTAGAATTTGTGTTTTATTTGATATTTTTACAAGCGCTAACATCAGAAGTAGGATTACCCTAATTATAACCAATGTTTGTTGTTCCATTCAGAAAGATTGTCTGTTCCAAAAAGAAAATAAGTTTTGTGATATTGAAATGTCAAGATTAGCAAACAGCAGATTAGAATCCAGCTAATAGGCGATTTATGAGGTATAGTAGTTTTATTTTATAAATTTTTGAGAATGACTTAAAAAAAGCACTTTAGTTGCTTTTGTTGAATTCTGTTTAATTTTATTCGCATTACCAAAGCGAATGAAAACAGGCCGAGGTGCGATTGACCTAAAATGGCAAATTTAATAATCTACAGTAGAAATTTGTAATTAAAAAGAGTTCAATTGAGGATGACTAAAATGCTAAGACATTTTATTGCTTTAACTCTAGATGTTCAAGGACCTCAAGAAGCTCGGTGAAACTCTGGATGGTCAGGGACCTCAACTAGTTCGGTGGAACTCTGGATGGTCAGGAACCTCCAGGAGTTCGGTGAAATTCTGAATGGCCAGGGACCTCAAGGAGTTTGGTGCAACTCTGGATGGTCAGAGACTTCAAGGAGCTACGTTTGTTTTGTTTGGCTTTGGATGGTCAGGGACCTGAAGGAGTTCGGTGGAATTCTGGATGGTCAGGGACCTCAAGGAGTTCGGTGGAACTTTGGATGGTCAGGGACCTCAAGGAGTTTGGTGGAACTCTGGATGGTCAGAGACTTCAAGGAGTTACGTTTCTTTTGTTTGACTCTGGATGGTCAGGGACCTCAAGGAGTTTGGTGGAACTCTGGATAGTCGACTTTAAGGAGCTACGTTTGTTTTATTTGACTCTGGATGGCCAGGGACCTCAAGGAGTTTGGTGGAACTCTGGATAGTCAGAGACTTCAATAAGCTGCGTTCGTTTTATTTGACTCTAAATGGTCAGGGACCTCAAGGAGTTCTGTGGAACTCTGGATAGTCAGAGACTTCAATAAGCTACGTTTGTTTGTTTGACTCTGGATGATCAGGGACCTCAAGGAGTTCTGCGGAACTCTGGATAGTCAGAGACTTCAAGAAGCTACGTTCGTTTTATTTGACTCTGGATGGTCAGGGACCTCAAGGAGTTTGGTGGAACTCTGGGTAGTCAGATACTTCAAGAAGCTACGTTTGTTCTGTTTGACTCTGGATGGTCAAGGACCTCATGGAGTTCGGTGATACTCTAGATAATCAGATACTTTAAGGAGCTAAGTTTGTTTTATTTGACTCTGGATGGTCAGGGATCTCAAGGAGTTCGGTGGAATTCTGGATAGTCAGATACTTCAAGAAGCTAAATTTGTTTTGTTTGACTCTAGATGTTTAAGGGCCTCAAGAAGCTCGGTGAAACTCTGGATGGTCAGAGACTTCAAGGAGTTACGTTTCTTTTGATCGACTCTGGATGGTCAGGAACCTCAAGGATTTCGGTGGAACTCTGCATAGTCAGAGACTTCTATGAGCTACGTTTGTTTTGAGTCTGGGTGGTCAGGGACCTCAAGGATTTCGGTGGAACTCTGGATGGTCAGAAACTTTAAGAAGCTACGTTTATTTTGTTTGACTTTGGATGGTCAGGGACTTCAAGGAGTTCGGTTGAACTCTGGATAGTCAGAGACTTCAAGAACCTACATTTATTTTATTTGACTCTGGATGGGACCTCAATGGTTCTACGAATATGTGGAAGAAAGAATCAAATATTACTAGCTGTACCATAATGTGACTCCTGTTAATAATTAATAAGTATAGCAATTATTTAATTTAGCTCATGCTACACATTTCAAGAAAAAATCTTTAAAATGCGAACGAGAAAAATAATATAATATTGGGCTCGTTTATTCTCGGAACGCACATTAATCCATTTTTTGTTGATTAAATGTGCTATTTCTCCACAGAATTTATTTAATATTCCTTTATTAAATTTTTGTTTTTCTATTTAGTATCATTATTCACGATTTCAGTAGAATATAGTAATTTATATGGTAATTTATACAATAATTCAAAGCATTTAGATAATTCCCGTTCGATATTGTTAAGGTTGCATTTATAAACGTCCAATAATCAGAAATATCTTCGTTCTGCAGTTTTAGAAGCCTGTTAATTATTCTTATAACTAAAAATACAATTTTCTCTCCTTATAAATTCGGATTTCATCATCGTTGCTGCTTCAGTGTTATCCTAATGATAAGTCAGGGCCAGGGGTTCCAGGGGAGAGAGGGGATTTCTGTTGTGAAGCGAAGCGGGAGATAGGTCACGTGCTCAACCTCAGATGAAAGGATAAAATACACTTGTACGGTTCGTCCTCACCCTCGCATCGCTTCGTCAAACATAAATTACGGCTATCGAGATGTTTAATGATAAATACAAGGGCCACGTATTCTATTCATGATTTTAGCTGAATCGTTTTAAATCCAGACAAAAAATACTGAAGCTATTGGTTTTACATCTATTACAAGTTGAATAGAAGCTAAAACATTAAATACATTTTTTTAATGTTTGTATGCAGAGCTGCAGAGTTGATAGCCGGAGCCGAGGAGTCGGTTAATGATGATGTCAAATTTTGTGCCAAATAAAGAGCATTCGCGGACAGTACTACTGTTTTGTTTTCATTTGAAAAAAAAAAACTGTTGCTGAATCATACCGACTGCTTCGAGAAGCTTATGGTGAATATGCTCCATCGCAAGATACGTGTGAACGATGGTTTCGGCGTTTCAAAAGTGGTGACTTTGATCTTACAGACAAAGAACATGGGAAACCTCAAAAAAATATGAAGATACAAAACTGGAAACATTGCTACAGGAAGACGATAGTCAATCACAAAAACAACTAGCAGAGCAGTTAGGCGTTAGTCAACAAGCTGTTTCCAATCGCCTACGAGAGATGGGTAAGATCCAGAAAGTCGGCAGATGGGTTCCACATGCATTGAATGAGAGGCAGATGGAAAAACGCAAAAACACTTGTGAAATTTTGCTTGCACGATACAAAAGAAAGTCTTTTTTGCATCGTATCATTACTGGCGAAGAAAAATGGATTTATTTTGAAAATCCCAAACGCAAAACATGCATGGGTGAACCCAGGCTCACCATCCATATCAACTGCAAGACCGAATCGCTTTGGCAAAAAGACAATGCTCTGTACTTGGTGGGACCAAAAGGGTGTGGTCTATTATGAATTGTTAAAACCTGGTGAAACAGTTAATACCCAACGCTACCAACAACAACTAATCGAATTGAACCATTCGCTGCTCATAAAACGACCAGAATACGAAAGAAGACAGCACAAGGTAATCTTTCTTCACGATAACGCTCTATCATATAAGGCAAAAGCAGTTGGAGGCACTCAAGTGGGAAGTGCTACCCCATGCCGCTTACTCACCAGACTTGGCCCCTTCAGATTACCACTTGTTCGCATCGATGGGTCACGCACTTGCCGAGCAGCACTTTTGTTCATATGAAAATGTGAAAGAATGGCTAGATGAATGGTTTGCGGGGAAAGGGGAAGAGTTCTACTGGCGAGGTATTCACAAATTGCCTGAAAGATGGGAAAAATGTATAACTTCTAATGGAGCATACTTTGAATAAATAAACTTTTACTGTTCTTTTGAGTTTAATGTGTTTTATTTTTTAAAAAAATCCGCATTTCATACTTGTAGCCCTGGTATATATAGATAATTTGTCGGCTTTATTAAACTTAATCCATCTCACCGAACAATGCTTGATTAGAAGCAGATACAGCGGAAAACATGGATAAAATAAATAAATAGCACATAAGAATTAATTTCCTCCCGCTATTGCAATGGTGTTAATATTAACGGTATCGTTAACCCCAATGCCGTGATAACGACTAATATCAAATTAAAATGCAGGCATGCATTATCCTGTAATATTAAAACCATCAACCATTTTTTCTATAGCATTAGGCAGTCATTTAAAAATACAAACCACATTAACCGGTGGTAACCGGTGCGGGAGTGGACTAATAAGCAGCAGTGACCCGGCTGCAGGAGAGTTAGTTAATTAATAAAAAGCTATGAATACGCTAGCAGCTCGGAGCTTTAATAAACTTCTATGCAGACGAGTTGGTCTCCCATGTCATACCTCTTAATTAATTATAACTGCTGCACGAGTATACGTCACTTTTCAATGGAGTTTCAGATCAATAGCTCAAATTTTTAAGATGTAAAAGGAGTTTGGAATATTTGGAAAAGTTTAAGATACGCACATTTCTACGAGAGAGGTTCAAAATTAGGGGTTGTAAAGCCGCATTCAGACCTCTTTAAATTAATAAGTTATAGACCGTTCGTTGTGTCGCTCTGAGTTATGCTTTAATGCATTCTTTTAACGTTCCATGTACCGTTCACATCTGTTATTAATTAGTACGCAACGAATAGCCCTCCATCTGTGAATTTTGAAACCAACTATTTAGCTTCGTAAAATATTTTATATGTATTATCGTTATTATAATTCTGTTGTCCTAGATTTTAACTACCTAATTACCTAAATTGATCATATTTACTGTCCGTCTTTGTAATTTTGAGCAAGATTTGTTAATGATGACATTATGTTAGGTTATGTAAAGGCATTCGATAAATACGGTGTCACTGATAGCCAATGTGTTTATATGTCTGTCTCATTAAAACATCTCACTAGCTATAAGTTTAAAAAATTATGCACAATCCACAACAAACAGCGTATTAAATTTGGAGGTCTGAACGGTTTCACGTCTTATCATATGACAAACTTTCTGGTGACAGTGAACAGTCTATAATCTACAGTGCATAAGCTATTGATTTAAGAGCTCTGAATGCGGCTTAAGGTTTTGAAAAACCGCTATGTACAATATTTTGGTTATAAAGTGATGCAGTGTTTGCGAACACGCAACTGTAATTTTTAAGTCACATTGGCGGAGAGATACTAGATTACGTGCAGCAGAGATATTTGGCTTCCGCGGCAAAATATACTTCTGTTACACTTCATATTTTTCAATTTCAAAAACGTATTTCTCACTATTAACCAGGGCTTCGAACCGTTATTTCTGGGCTTCAACCCCCTTTTCCTTTTTCTGGGATCTGGGCGTTCAACCCCCCCCCTAGATATAATAGAAGCGCTTTTTTTTTACTTACCAGTTAAAAAAATTACAATTTTTTCTGCTTATCAGTTTAAAAAATAATCTTTTTCTTCAAGCGGATTATAATGCTAACATTACATTGTTCAATACATTCGGTAGAAATGATACAATTTTTTACTAGTAACAAAATGTGAACATTTTCATACTAGTAAATAGTTCATATAGTTATCAACAGATGGCACTGATGGCAGCAGTCGCCATAAACAAAACATCTGTCAATTTAATATGTTTGTAGCCTAGTTTGTAGTGAATTCAAAAGTTAGTTACGTTATTAGTGAGTTACTTTATTATTATTTTGTGATCATTCTGTGATTAGTTACAAAATACACAACAATAAGATCAAAAATTAAAAAATATCTCAACCAATTCAATGTACACCGCCGGAATTAGCAGCAGTAGCATCTGAAACTATAAATTCATAAGTATTTATGGTTGCAAATTTTTAATATCTACGCTTGAAGAAAAAATAGTATATGTCACTCGGAGTAGAACGCCTTTTTTGTGCTTCGTTCAATATGCAAGCCTCGGCTGCGCCTCGGCAGCAACATTTGAGCTCAGCACAAAAAAGAGCGCGTTCTACTCCTAGTAACATAATATACTATTTTGTTAAAATCACATAAAAAAAATATTTTTCAAAAATAAAAATTTGCTACTCTATCCAACATTAAGCGATTTTATTTGATACCCCATTCATAATTAAAAAATATATATATATTTATTAAATACATATTTGTTTATATTTATCTCGCGTTTTTTAATAACTACGGCTACAATTTCTACCGTACAGACATACAGACAGACATATGAGTGACGTTCTAAGGGTTTTTTGGTGGTCATATCAACAAAAGCATAAAAACACATTGTTCCAAAGAATAATTTCGATGTCTTTCAAAAAAATTACGTTATGAAAATTCCTATTAAACTATTCTGGTTCATATAAATATCCATTATTTTTTATATAAAATCCTATTAAAAATCATTCTTTTATTCAAAAATAGATTATTAAATATAACGATTATTTAAATTTTAAACATTTGTTACGCATACAACTTGAAAATTACAAATTTATATGTAAATACTTATACAGAAGCAATTCAAACTAAACGACCGAACTGAAATTTATTCGACTTTTAAAATAGGGCATTTTACTGTTGGTATCACTGTATTGATTCAGTTTTTTTCAACAGCGAATTCTTTCAGCAGTGATGCAAACCTAATAAAGCTTAAGTAAATAAACTTTCGATACGTTCTTTTTTATTTGCAAATGCTGAATTGGATTCCAGTTAGCTTTAATTAAAAATTACTTTTATTTTTGCAGAGAAAATATTTTGAATGAAAACTGTTTTAAATGGGTTTTAATTAGAATAATTTGACAATTATCAATTTGCAAAAAAGGCGAGAAAATAAGAATATTGAAAATAGGGAGATATTAATCTCTTATTGTGCGGCCTACAACTACGAATGAGAAGAGTGCGGTAGTCACCAGGTGTATATAGCATTGACTGGCCACCAAGATCTCCAGATTTAACCATGTCATACTTTCACTGTGGTGTTACCTTAAAGGATGTGTCTATGACAAAGAGTCAATGTCGATCACTTTTTAAAAAATTCGAGAATTACTTTTTATGTTTTTACAAACGGCCACTAGATGGCAATATTGAAATGTATCATTACTATATTAGTAAAATTTAATATTTGTTATTGTGAAATCAGTGGCAGCATATAAATTGACCGAGCGTTTGACAGTGAGCGTATAAAAAACAAGTTTGTGAAAAAATGGATATTACTCGTGAAGGTTTTCGTTGGATGTTTTTTTACGATTTTAGTAAAGGACTAACTCAACAACAATGCATAGATTCGCTTCGTTAAACTTTTGGTAATGAAGCACCATCAGAAAAGACTACAGTTTACAATTGGTTTGCAGAATTTTGCGTGGTCGTGCGTCCGTCAGTGATGAATCTCGTGAAGGTCGACCAAAATCGGTTGTGATTCAAAAAAACATCGATACTGTGCGCAAAATGATTGAAGAAGATCGGCATGTGACTTACCGTGAGATAGAGGCATACTTTGGCATATCGCAGACTGCAATACATTCGATTTTGCATGAAATTTAGCTGTGAAATAGATCTGTTCCTGATGGATTCTGAATAATTTGACCGAAGCTCAAAAAAGGCTCGTGTTGATTGGTGTAAGGGAATGTTAAAATAATTCAACCTAGGCACTGCAAAATCCGTATACAACATCGTTACAGGTGACAAAACTTGGATTTATTCATATGAACCGGAAACTAAGCAACAATCCACTGTTTGGGTCTTCCAAGATGAACCGAAACCCACAAAAGTTGATCGTTCATGAAGCACTTCCAAGAAATAGATCGCTTGTTTCTTCGGTTGTACTGGACATGTCGCAACCATTCCTTTAGAGAATCTGAGAACAGTTAATGCTGAATGGTATACAACAATTTGTTTGCCAGAAGTCATTGACAAAATCAGGAAAATCAACCAAAAACTTCGCATCATTCTTCATAATGACAATACAAGCTCCCACACAGCACGTCAAACAATTGTTTGAAGGAGAAAAACATCGAATTAATGTCTCATTGCCCGTATTCACCTGATTTATCCCCTAACGACTTTTTTTGTTCCCCAATGTGAAACAAAAAATGCGTGGACAGTGATTTTCAGCCTCTTAAGAAGCTGTTGAAGCCTTCGAAAACCATGTTTTTGAGATACCAACTTCAGAGTGGAAAAAATGTTTCGAGAATTGGTTTGAACGCATGCAAAAGTGTATAAATCTTAAAGGCGAATATTTTGAAAAGCAAAAAAAAATTGTTATTTCTTAGTTTCTATAAAAACTTAAAAGGTAGCTCTTGTATAATGGTATGGTTACAAATATTTGAAGCAGGATTCATAGAGCAGATTCATCCAGATTTCATTTGGAGTCATAAGAAAGTTCAGGAGGAGGGTAAGGATCCCATGACTTTAAAATAAATGAATTTAAAGTATTTATGCTGGATCTTTTCCAAAGAATTCTTCTGGACGTCATATATTAGATACCAGATTACGGAGCAATATTCAAGTTTGCATCCAATAAAGGATTAATACAAAGTAAAGATGTCAGCAATGTTAGTAAAATACTTGGTATTACGAATAATAAAACCAAGCATTTTAAGCGATGAGGCGCGCATATATGATCTAAGTGTAGATCAAATGTAAGCTTTTCATCAAACACTACTCCCAAGTCTTTAATATTATGACATCGAGTAAGATGGTGATAAGCTACAGCATAAGAGTCATGTATGGTAAAAGGGATGCTTATTAAGTTAAAGAAAAAATAATGGGCCGTATGAATAAAAATAAGCATAACCTTTTACTTGAAAATTATGCAGCAAATCCTCCCAACAATATGAATAAAAATGCAAGCAAAACCTTCTACTTATGACTAAGAAGCAAATGCTTTTTTGTTGATCTTTTGCTCAAGACAGAAGTAAATGGTTATGAATAAAACGGACCTTTTACTTTAAATTATAAGTAAATGCATCGAAAAACATGCATCTATATATTCATATACCCACTTGTGAAAAAGTGTTATAGTGAACTAATTGCCATGCCGGATATTGTGCAGTTAAGAAATATGAAACATTATAGGCATCGTTCTTCATCACGTCGTACTGACATAAAAGTTAGTTTCGTTTTGAACAGGAGAGCATGGACTGTTTAGCTAATAATTTTTAGGTAACTTTTTTTTTGTTGAGATATCTAGCTGATCTTGGATTTCAAAGAAGTATCGGTGAGGAATTGGGGTGGAGCAATCCACAGTATAATTGACTGTCAGCAGTGTTGTTGATCAAATAGTTGCACAAGCTGGCAACTGGATTAAATTACTTACTTCCCAAAATTTATTAGTGGAGGCGAAAAAAATGTGGCAAAGAAAATACCGTTTTCCAACCGCAGTTGGTGTCATTGACTGTACACATATAGGGATAGAAAAACCGAAGATCCATGAAGATGAATATGTCAATCGTAAAGGAAAACCTATGCTAAATGTATAGACAATTTGTGATGCCAGTGAAATGTTCACAAGTGTAGGTGTAAAGTGCCCTGAATCTGTACATGACTTTACAACAATAAAAATAAACTGATATGTCAAACATGGAACTCGGTACAGCACTAGTACAGTTTTGATAGTGTTTATAGACTAATTTCAAGTTGACAGCAATCAGAAAGAAGTAGTACGATTTTGATAAATACTGATTTTCAGGTTTAAACATAAACACATCCTCTTGACCTTTTACTCACCGGTAGAAGCATTAAGGATTCCACACACCAAAGCGGTGGCGGCCACGGTAGCGATACGACTAGCGATCAGGTCTCCTCACACTAACGCGGTGGGAGTGGCGGTAGCGGTAGCTATCAGTTACTGAATCACGGTATATAGTTGTATGATAATATTGATTGCGAGAATACAATAGAATAATTAATTATGTATGTAGAGGAAAAATAATAATCTACTTACAGTCTGTTTCAAACGGTTAGGCGGAACTAAATGGGAATTTCGTTCTTTTAGGTTGTCACGAAAAGGGACCTTGCTTGGGTTATTTAATTTTTCACGTTGGAATGTCAAAATTTAAAATTCCAACAATGAAACCATGGAAACGAATGACATATGTCAAACTTAAATTAATTTTCTTACATATTTTAATGACAAAAAATAAATAAATGGGATATTTGTAGTAAGAATGACACAAAAAATCAAAATATAAAGAAAATGACATTTTAAAATGATATTAACCTTAACCAAAAAATGTTTGTTGCAAGTATGATTTACAAAGCTTAAACAAAACGGCTGAAAAGCATTATTTAAACGATGAAAGTAACTAGATTGCAAAATCTAGTTCCGCCTAATCGTTTGGAACAGACTTTACTATCAATTTCCAAAACTTTTCCTATTTCGTCCCACACTTTATTTGTTTTCCTAATATTCTTGTAATCAGGATGTGCTAAGTCATACAAAATTAAATGATCCTTTACTGATCTATGATTTTTTCTGTTAAATTATCTATTTTCGACATTATTTTCTTAAATATATTCACTCTGTGGTATATAAACAATGAATATAGCGGCCTAACGCAACTTGTCGAGTTTGGCCGCCAGTGTTTGGTGATCGCTAGACTGAACGCTGCAGTCGGTGGCGTTCTCAGATAGCGGAACGCTTGTATGTGCGTGGTCTCATTGTATTGTATAGGTTGCGTTAGGCCGCTGCATTATCGCCACCGTGGCCGCCACCGTGGCCGCCACCGCGGCCGCTTTGGTGTGTGGAATCCTTTACCTTGTAATTAAAAGGTAATCATTATTCATATAAAAAGAAGCAAATGCTTTTACTCCGACCTTTTATTCGAAGCAAATGCTTTTATTTCTACCTTCTACTTATGAGCATTTACTTTAACTTTATTCATACGGCTGAATGTGTACAACTCATACGCTAAACTGGAATTTCGTGTACAAATTCATTGAAAAATAAAATAAAATTAAAATGCGGAACTTATTTATAACCCTTCAAAACATTTAGAACTTTTTCTGTTTGTTGAATGTATTCTTTCATTAGTAAATATTTTGTTTTGACTTTATAACTCTTCCCACGTATATTCAGTGAGCAGTCCTGAAATTTGCGGAAGCAATCATGTGAATCAGTAACCCCTACACCTTGCTTAAATATAAGAAATGAGCAATAGTGTGTCGGTGTGTTTATATACACTGATGCACATCGGTATTTTGAATCACACCAACCGAAATAACACAATTACAAAATTAACGCGTCTCACAACGTTTTTGTGTTTAAAATATTACTGATTAGTAACATTCGTTATTTGAGAACGAGAGATTTATATTTAGGATTGTGGGTGGTTGTTTTGATCTTTACGCTTTAGTAATATTAAGAGTTAGTTAAAATTTCTGGAGTAGAGTATCTATGGCTATTAGCGCCAATTATAACCCATGTACTTACCTAGACTAAAATGTACAGTACAATAAAAAACACTTTCATGGACAAACGTAAATCTATATTATAAAAATGTGTCAAAAAACTTTTCTTCCCCACCCTATCTCCCAAAGGGATTGATCTAAAATTCTGAAAAAAATCTCCGTAATGAACAACGCTGGGAACCGGAATAGTTCAACGGGAATTTTTGATCAGACAAATGTAGATTTTTTTGTCGATAAAAAAATATTTTTTTAAAATTTTTTGTGTGGTATCAAAAGAAGCTCTTAAGACATTAAGAAACGCTGGATATTTTTTTACTTGCCCGACCTTAATATATAAGGGGCAAGTATTGTAATCGCGAAAATTTTCGATGTCGAGATTTTGACTGATGACCACGTTTCATGGTCCAGGGAATCCAAAAAACCTATTTTCGAAGTGCCGTCCGTATGTGTGTGTGTCTGTGTGTATACACGATAACTCAAAAACGATTTAACTTAAAGAGTTCGTTCTGGTACTAAAAAATTCTCCTAATAATTGGGAAGAACCCTATTGTTTTTTATTAAAATCCGAAACCGGAAACGGAAGTTATTGAACTTTAAAATTTAAAAAAATTCGTACCTAGTAAACCAAGCCTTGGACAAAAATTTGTATAGGACATAATTTGATGTATTTTTGAAGAATTACCTAAATCTTCTTTTAAATTTAAAAAAAAAAATATATGTATTTTTTTTATTATTATTTTTTTTATGTGAGGGCAAGTCTAGCGGAGGTCTTCCTACGCTACTGGTTTTAAATTAGATTATTTTAACACGAATTTAGCCAAAAATGTGCAAAATTTCTTGTCCCGCACCCTTTTACCCAAAGGGGTTAAACTAAAAATACAAAAAAATTATAGGTAATGTATATTGATCTGAACCGTACGAGAGAAATTTTTGATCAGATTGTGTTTTTGAAAAATATGACAGTTTTTGTGTTTTTGAAAAAATTCATTATTTTTTTAGTTCATGGCTAAATTATGGCTAATAATGTTATGGATTTTTTGTATTTATAGCTAAAATAGTGCGTGTATTTTTTGGAATTAAAAATATTAAAAATATAATATACTTTTTAAATACTTGCGAACTGAGTTAGTCACACCACACCACATTACACTCTACACTGTAAAATATCACTTATTAATCTAATGAAGACTTGAATACAAAGCAAATACAGAAAAAAACGCTAGGATATTTGGCAAAATTTTTAATTTTGTTTAAAAAAATTAAATGGAAGCTCTTAGTTCTCAAATAACGAATAAAACTGATTATCAAAAAAACTGTTGATTTTGATGTGATAAATATACCTAGACATCCAGTATTATGTTGGCTTCTTACGCTTATTAAACACCTACAAAACCCTGAAATATGTGAAAATTCACACTTCACCTAATATTTTTTTAAATTTTTGTTATTATTATCTCGTTTTCGTTACGCTTTCAGTCTTCGTTCACTTATGCAACTTCCATTTTCTAAGCAACTAAAATTCCTCTAACAAAGAATTTGTTTTTATATTTGCCATAAATCACCCACAATCCTTGAGATCTAGACAAAAACCTTCTTTCATTTTCATTCCTTTTTCCCGCATACACAATGTTGTTTTTTTCCCTAATCCTAGAAACGAAAAGCAGTTTGTTGTTCGGATTAGTTGAGTTGAGCAGGGTGTAACGAGTCACTGGGGGATTCCCCTAGAGATGCAGGGGTGCCAACTCAACCAAATTACAATTACTAATGCATGTACTAGACACCATAACCCATAATTATGTACTATAATATGATAGTTAAGTCTTATGTTTATTATTATCGTTTGCATATTAATTTATATTATCTTCAAGAATTTGGGAGGAGATGAAGTCATAAACAAGACGTAATATGTACGCCCAGTTTAAGCTATGAAATTATATTATAATTTTATTACTATACTAGCGTCGGCGAATCAACGCAGATAAGTCACACGACGTAACAAACAATTGCATTGTTCCAAACAATACAGTCGTTTGATATGCTATGTGACGTAACTGCGTTGATTCGCCGACGCTAGTATATCTACCATTGATCATAGAGAGGGAAAAAAATAAGGAAAAATATGTTTTTTATCTTCGACTAAGCAAAAATCCTACTCGCTTCTAGAGGCGCGCGAAAGGGTACATTTGCACGCCTAGTTCGATAATTACAGCCATTCACATCCAATTTTCTGCACATGTGGAATAGTATATTCTGTAACGAGGTTGGAATGAGAAAATTCGATGCGAGTAGAATATTCCGAGCGCGAGCCGCAGGCGAGCGTGAGGAACCACGAGTATCGAATTTTCTCTTCAAACTGAGTCACAGACCCTACTTTCTCCACGACCGCCAGAAAGAAAAGAAAAAAATTAACAAATAATTATTTTAACAAACATTTTATCTTAAAAAATAATTTATATTACATAACAAATTAATCAATTAATTAAACTTATTTTTTTATTTATTATTTGGTAAATTTTAATTTAATTTTCCGCACATCGGCCACTATTTTAGTACTTTTTAGGAAGTTATATTGCATTTATTTAATGAAAACATTGCATATATTTTAATGTAACCCTACTAAAACAAATGACAACAAGCATAGAATAGTTATTATGTCTGTCGGTCGGTCTGTCTGTCCATCTGTCCGTCTGCCCGTCCGTCCGTCTGTCTGTCTGTGTACACGTGCAGAGCAAATTCGGCTAAAAGGATTTTTATGAAACTTCATATTTAAGCTTCTGCCATCAATGGCACGAGTTGATCAACTTTTGGTAAAAATCGGTTGACTAGAAATGGGAGATTATTTGTGTCGATATTAAGATTTTTGCGAATATTTAGCAACAGAAAAATATTTCGAAAAAATTTATTTAACAAAAGTTGCTATAAATACAAAAACTAACAACTTTTATTTGAAACATTTTTTTAAGTCTCAATTTTTTCATACTTGTATGTAACGTTTCCATGGTCATGGTAAATAATATCTCTGTTAGAAAACATTAGGCCAAGTTATTTCTACTCTGCTGCTAGAATGTATTTTATACAAGTACTTTATGATCGCGGTCGGTCCTGTGGTGGCCACAGCTGATTTTTAAGATATCTCACAAGAATTGTTTTAGAGAAGAGTTTAATTTATCACATGTATGGCCAATCAATAAAAATAAGAGGGCTATAAGACCAGCAAATGTTAAAAACTAAATTATTAAAATCATCTTATTAAAAGATAAAAGTTTTATGACGATTTCAAATAAATTAAGATCTTTTGTTTTTATAAAATTTAATGATCTGCGTAAGTTTTTAAATGTAGCAAATTACCATGGTTAATTTTTACCAATATTTCCAAAAATACCAAATAAGGCGAATCATTAAATAATAATTTTTTCTACGACTGTTACGAATTTGTATGTAGTTATTAATAATTATTAATTAGACCAGTTTAAAATTTCGTTAAAATTTGAGTGTCGCTAATTGTCACTAGAGGGCAGACGTTGATTAGAACAGTAAGTTAATTTAACAATTAAGCCTGGTTAATTACGTCTAACGTAGCACGGCGAATATTAGGTATTTCGCTAATGCCACAGATTTGCAATGAAAATTCACGGCTACAGAGATTTCATATAAATTGTTAAATCACGGATTACCAACAGAATATTACAGATTAGTTTAAATTGCACAGAACCATAACTAGCGTTCAGATACTGTGGCGCCCGTTGCGCTGGTTTCGTAGGAGAGACGCAGGCGTCGCGGCGTCACATAGGTCTACGACTAAGATCGTAGGACCCGCCACACGTGGTGACCAATAAACGGTTCTGCTGAGAAATTTGTCATGTGCAGATTTAACCTGCAGCAGAATTGCAGGTAAATCGTTGAAAAAGGGGGGCGCGTTACTTCAGAGCAGAGTTATACTCACAAACAAAAAAAGGACAGGCAGGGTTCAGACGTATTTCACTCCAAGGGGTTATGCTTGGAGACTTATTACATGTGGTTTGGTTTTCCCTGGGAGTAAAGGTATTCGAAGGGGCCCACACAGTGGTTCTGGAGGAGTAATAACACAATTCTGTCCTCTTGAATCCCTACTCAGCCGTTGAAATCGTAGAACTGCTCTGAGTAACACGAAAAATTATTTTGAATAATTTTTATAACAAACAAAATTAAATGGGGAAAATGTAGCGGAAATTTGTATAAATAAAGTTTTACAAATATATGTTTCTCCCCGACACAACCAGATACATTGGGGTGAGAAACTATACACAAATTAATATTCAATTTACAATTTTCAGAATCTAAATTAACAAGTGGCACAAATAACAATGTGCGCACGCACAGGTACTGAACTGTGCGGCGCGTCAAAATACAATGAAAAAATATGAATTGAAAGGTGTACTCACGCGTTCCGTATGAAAATACGGAAAAATACTTAGCGTGGAGTACAGATACAGGAGTTGGCTTCAGTTATCCACAATCGGACTCTACAATATCCTGGTGGAATCGCCGATGTCGGTTGATTACTGGCCCAACTTCTGGAGTGGTCTAATATCAAAATAACTCTTCTTGACGCGATCCAAAACGGGGTTTTTTTCCTTGTAAAAAACGTAGATCCCGAAGGTGGTCAAGCACAAATTCTAGTTTACCAAATAGCTCGCAGCCTCGTCTTGGTAAACTCGAAACACAGTATATTGATATTATGCAAAAAACTCAAAAGACGTCTGTTCTCGATGAAAGACAATCGAGTAGTCGCCGTCTCAGACAGAATTATACAAGATTCTAGCGGTTCATACAATGAACGCTAGAATTGTATATGAAAAATAAGAATTCATAAAAATTACCAAAAGCGGTAATTTTGAATAGTTTTGCGACTCAAGTGGTCGCAACAGATACTTTAAATTGCGTTGCATGTATCTGAATTCAAAATCTAGTTCCGTTTAAATCAAAGAAATAAGCTATCGAAAATAGTTTTCTTTGAATCAACAAGGTCTTCAAATTTGAAAATAATTAAAACTTCAGGATGATTAAAATTCATTTTTATGAAATCATCAGTGAAATAACATCAAATGGCAGTGAAGTGACTCCAAATCGGCAGTGAAGTATTTTTTTTTGTACGATTTTATCTACGAGGTGTGTAAATTAAGTAACCAGACCGATTTAAAATTTTTTTTTTTATCCGAATAGAATTACAATTCAATATTTTCTCCCTCAAAATAACTTCGTTGAGAAGCCACACAGCGCTGGAAATGGTTCTTCCAATCCTCATAGCAGTGCTGGAACTCGGATATTGGAATAGCTTTCAGCTGGTTGGTTATGCACGTTTGAATATTTTCCAGTGTCCCAAAATGACGTCCCTTGAGGTGATTATTCTATCTTGGGAAGAGGAAAAAGTCACAAGGACTCAAGTCAGGCGAATAAAGAGGCTGAGAAGTCACAAGAATATTTTTACTGGCCAAACTCGTATATTGAAATTGCTGTGTGATAAGGCGTATTATCAAGATTATTCTCATCCCCAATTCATTGGTCAAAATCTGATGAACGGTAGTGTGAGTCAAATTCAACTCATCCCCGATCATTCTGACTGTCAAGAATGACAGAATCCCGGATTCTGTCGACATTTTCAACAGTTCTTCAAGATAACGACCTTTCGCTGCGTGATTCATCTTCAATCAACTCTCTTCCTTCTGAAAATGTCTTAAACCACCAAAAAACCTGGGTCCTTGACAAAACACTGTCTCCGTAGGCCTGCTGAAGTTTTTGAAAATAAAAGGATCAGTTTAGACAGATCAATTTATTAATCAATTTTTTTGAAAACTTTTACATAACCAACTGTAAAACATGTTGACATATTTATCAAAATGAAAATATTGAAAAATTCTTCACAAAATTTCGAGCTGTGAACAAAAACAAAAGAAATAACCCAAATGATGGTGAATTAGAACGTTTGCGGTTCGGTCACATTTGAAAACGGAACACATAACTAGAGCCCTGCAAATCCGCGGATATCCGCTATTTTTCTGCGGATGCGGATAAATTATCATTTAAATCGTGCGGATGCGGATTTTATATCATATCCGCTTATCCGCAATATCCGTGTGAATATCAAATCTTCGGTTGGACGCCTCTTCCTACGGAAGACGCGTTTAGAACCCCAAAAATGTATCATTGACATTTGTATTGGGCTTATGGCAAGAGTAAAATAATGATACAGTACGGCACTTTTCACTTTTTAATAAAAGTCGTAGATTCAACAATTTTTTTGGATTTATTGTCAGTTTATTAATTAAAAAATAATTATGTAAAGCCTGTTCTTTTGGTTTAGGCGGAACTAGATTTTCAATTCTAGTTACTTTTACCGATTGATTGAAGCTCTAGATCATTTTGTTCAGGAAAAACCAACTTTAATATATAAAAAAATAGCTAATGACAACTTACAAAAATGAAAATTGCGGTTAGTTCCGCTTAAGCGTTTGGAATAGATTTTACTGTATCGCTTTATTTTGCATTTTTGGAAATATTAGTCAAAATTAACCATGGCAATTGCCACATTTAAAAACATATGAAGCTCATATCAAATTAAAAAAAAATTAAAATATCTTGAAATCGTCATTTAACTTTCATCTTTTAATAATAGGATGAATTTAAGAATTTAATTTTATTATTAAAAACTCATTTTTATAATATATCATATAGAATTTTCCTTGTTATTTATTGGTCATAAATGTGATAAATTAATCTGTTTAATTATTTCTAAATATCGCTGCTCTAAAACAATAGTGAGATATCTTAAAAAACTAAGTTTTTGAGATATTACTGTTTAAAGTTTTACGTTTTATATAAACTTGGTTTAAGAGTCGAACAATTGTAATTTCCATCTTTATTTTTTAATTTATATAATCTCAGTACGACGTTAGATAGAAAACATATTTCTGAACCCAGTAATATGTAATGTGATAAAAATTTCAGTAGCTTTAAAGCAGCGATATTCCAATAGGCGAAAAAGGTTAGTTATTTCCAAACAGACAGCAAATCCTGTGCGGATAGTACGGATATTTTTGCGGACGCGGATCGGATGCGGATACAGAGAAACGTATCCGCGCAGGGCTCTACACATAACCAATATATTTCTAGGTTATGCTACAACTAAACAGTTGGCAATAACTAAACAGATAAAAACATATCTAGAATTCCCTAAAAAATTTATGAAAAATAGAGCTTGTTTTATTATCAAAATAAATTGATCAATTTATTGATGAAATTTGAACACTTTACACAAATTAATAAATTGATCCGTGTACAACCCATTTAACTATTTAAGAAAAACAGGGCTTATTTCCGAAATTTAAAAATCTAATTGAATTTATTTTGTACATCCATATTTTAAATTCGATCTGGAGAAACGCTGAATATACACGATTTTTATTTTCTTTTATTTTACAAAAATAAATATTTTCGATAAGTTTGCAGTATGCGATTGGCATTCTTAGTTTC
The DNA here is from genome assembly GCA_963971575.1 of Liopterus haemorrhoidalis. Classification (NCBI taxonomy): domain Eukaryota; kingdom Metazoa; phylum Arthropoda; class Insecta; order Coleoptera; family Dytiscidae; genus Liopterus; species Liopterus haemorrhoidalis. The sequence goes on from OZ020613.1 coordinate 65,101,426, forward strand.
ACACCTGTGTCCCCGAGCGTCGTTTATATTTGTAGCGACGGCCAGCGTCGTTTTACGAAGCATTCCATTCGCGCCGAGTTAAACGAACGTCGACCGTCCGAACTCGCGACAAGTTGCCAGTTAAAAATAACTATTCACCTGCATATTTAAGACGTCGGAATATGTGGTGGGTAATTCTGTACTGGATGGACGCCGGCGCTTGGCATCGCTTTAAACAGTGGCGTCGACTAACAGGCAGTATACAGGGTATTCATTTAAATGTATCCACAATTTACATCTCGAAAATTATGAGCTACGAAGTTGGTTAAATTATAAAATAATTGACATTTTATAAAAAAAATATTAATAAGTGTATAAAATTCACACTTCACATTATTTTTAGGATTTTGTAGGTATGACAAAAAAACCTTATACCGTCATTTTGTCGTCTGTCTGTCTGTTCGGTAAAAATTGTAGCCAAACGGCTAAACCTAGAGAGTTGAAATTTGGCATGCTTATACAACTCTTTGACCCGCACATAGGAAAAATACTAAAACAACTAAAAAACTAAAGATATAAACAAATATCTGCTCATCGAAAAGATTTTTCTTTTTAAATTCTGAGTAAGGTATCAAATGAAAGCCCTCAGTACGTGGATTAACGATCAAAATTTTATTTTATTTATTTATTTTTTTTTTATGTCCTTTGCTGCTTTGGCAATTAGCCAAAAATTTTATTTAGCAAAATAAATTATTTTGATGTGATTTTTGCCAAAATTGTGCAGAAAAAAAATTGGCCCACGCCCTGTAGCCCAGATGGTTTAAACTAAAAATTTGAGAAAAAATTAATGTACATTGGTGTGAACAGGAATAGTACAATAGGAATTTTTTGATCAGATTACATTTTCGGAAAATAACGCATTTTTTGTGTGTTTTTTTTTTTTTTTTTGACGATGTACAAAAGTTATAATTATGTAACACACTATGCTAGAAGGTGTATCCTGGTCTAATGGTTAGCTTGCTTGTTTGCTACGCAGCAAACTTGGGTTCCCTCCCGGGCGGAGGAGACAATTTAATTTTTGTTTTTTTTTTTCATTTTTATTTTGTTTAAATTATTTTGTCAAAATTCTAGTTATATTTAGGCAAATGTTACATTTAATTTTTAAAAGGGTAAATTTAATAACCTGTTAGAATTATATTTTCATTCTATGTGTCATGTATAAGAAACCAGGGGGAGCATATGACTTAAAATAACCAATGGAATCCATAGGCGCAATTTTTAAAATTTGTTAATGAACCTTGCTATATATATAAAAAAAAAAAATACTGCACATATTTAGAAACCTAAATAATGGTATTAGGTATTCGAAAAATTAACAAAAAAATATTTTAACATAAAATTTGTTTTTAAAGCTCTTAAGCCGCATTCAGAGCTCTTAAATCAATAGCTTATGCACTGTAGCTTATGGAATGTTCACTGTCACCAGAAGGTTTGACATATGGTAAGACGTGAAACCGTTCAGACCTCCAAATTTAATACGCTGTTTGTTGTGGATTGTGCATAATTTTCTAAACTTATAGCTAGTGAGATGTTTTAATGAGACAGACATATAAACACATTGGCTATCGCATTCTATCAGTGACACCGTAGTTATCGAATGCCTTTACGTAACCTAACATAATGTCATCATTAACAAATCTTGCTTAAAATTACAAAGATGGACAGTAAATATGATCAATTTAGGTAATTAGGTAGTTAAAATCTAAGACAACAGAATTATAAGAACGATAATACATATAAAATATTTTACGAAGCTAAATAGTTGGTTTCAAAATTCACAGATGGCGGGCTATTCGTAACGTACTAATTTATAACAGATGTGAACGGTACATGGAACATTAAAAGAATGCATTAAAGCATAACTCAGAGCGACACAATGAATAGTCTATAACTTATTAATTTAAAGAGCTCTGAATGCGGTTTAGATTAAAAAACGATAAATTATTTTAAAAATATCGTTCATTTTGCAGTGATTACTACAAAGCAAAATTTGTCCTACACACTCATCATACCGCCTTCACTTATATACCTGCGAAACCCTGCAATGTGTGAAAATTCACACTTCACTTCAATTTTTATTAGTTAGCGTAAGTAATACAATGTTAAAATTTTCATCTTTTTACATATTAATTATTATTATTACACTATTTAGAGCAAATAGTGTAATGGTGCAAAAGTGTAAATACAAAAATATTCAAAATTTAAAATTTCATTTAAAGATTTGTCGATCAAATCAGTTTATTTCACAGAATAGACATAAAATAACATTGACAATTTGTGGGTACTTACAGACAAATTCCCAAGAGAAATAAAACAAATAACAGAACTAAATAACATTATTTGTCTTAAAAAGAATAAAGAAAACAATAAACTAAAAATAACAATTTATTAGATATTAAATTAAATGTTGGAATAAACCGCCTTTAACTGCTAGGCAATGGCCTAATCTGTTGTAAAACTCCTTACCAATGGCACTTAATTGCCTTTGTGTAATTTTGTTACTCTCTTGTGTATTAAATTTCTTAACGATATAACATCGCTATATGAATGTTCTTTAGAACAAAACGTTTGCACCACTCACGTAAATTTAGGTTTAGTTCAAACTTTACTATCGGCAAAGCGCTCCGGCCGGTTAGTTTTAGCCCGGACGCTCTGTCGGAAGAGTTCGCATATTCAAAGTGTCTACTAATACTAAATTTTCCATTTTATATTCCAGGAGATTCAAGGAATCCCAGGTAACAATTAAAAATATTCGAGGATAATTTTCAGACAATTCAAGACAGAGAGTAAAAGTTTTTTGATCATGCTTAAGAAATTCTTTAATATAACTTCAATATTTGATCCGAACTTGTTTCATATCATAAAGGATAATCTAATCCATGGCTTAAAGAGAAACAATCCGACTATAAAACTGAAATGCTCTCGTCTGCGAAATTTTCCAACTTTATTTTCTCTGATAGTTTTTTCCATTGGCTTTCCACGTCGAATAAAATCCATAACCCCACACCGTCTATCGGGACCTATCATCATTTATTATTAAATCATAATCAGTATTTGATCGCTATCTGATATTTGATTGCTGGCTTGATCGCTTATACAGGGTGGACCGGAAAAAAACTCACTACATTTAATTGGTTTTACGGATGAAAAATACGCAGTGATTAGCAAAGAGTGGATGTGCATTGGGTTATATAACAATCAGACCACATACTGCATAAAAAATTGATGCGGTGTGTGAATTTTTTCACAATGCAGGGTTTCGGTAATATTTACTACAGCGTTTTTCAACCGTCTGTAGAAATACGTTTTCTACTGACGATGAATGCACTGATTTCACACAATAACACAATAACAAATCTTGACCAGATGATGTAGCTATAGATAAGAAAAAAATTGACGTGAAGTGTGAATTTTCACACATTTCAGGGTTTTATAGGTATTTAGTCAGTGAATGATGATTATTAGAAGGCCAAACGATGAATGCCTGTCACTACATAACACAATTACAAGTGTTGGTTTTAAATCCTTTAAATCAATAAGCACGACAAGAAGGTTGCAGTTAGATTTCTTCTACCGTGTATATATCTCTAATAATACCATAATATATATTTAAACGCATTTTTTTTTTTTTTTTTTGGATAATTGCAAAATATCATTCAAATCCAGACCTGGCAACACTGCGGGAAATTTTGTGTCACGCAAGAGCATAACGCCTACAGAGACATTGTTTATATTGCGGCTATATGAAAAACTAACAGATTCTCTACTAGAAATGAAATCCCAGCAACCAGCCAGTTATTTATTTATTTTCCTAGTCGATATTTGCAAAATAAATTTACGTACCTCTTCTCCACCCATAACAAAATGTATCCATGTATATAAAAATATTTTTTTTTTAATTTTAGCTAAGATATTAAACGAAAATCTTAATACTTGGCAAAATTTAGTCAAAATGAAATTTCAAAAATCAATTAGTGTTCCTTACTCTGCACTTAAAGAGATTCCATTTAATATCCCCACAATAAAATTTAAATTTAAAAAAATATCTTTTTTTCAATAACACAAAAACTGTAATATTTTCCAAAAATGAAATCGGATAAAAAATTTCTCTCGTACGTTTCCGGTTCATAGCAATATATATTGCTTAGAATTTTTTCAGATTTTTAATTTAACCCTTTAGGGTTAAAAGGTGCGGGATACTGATTTTTTAGTACTGTTTTGGAAAAAAATGTATTAAAATAAAAAATAATAAAAATCTACTTCCAGTTTGTTTATCAATGTCTTAAGAGCTTTCTTTTGATACCACACAATAAATTTTAAAAAAATATTTTTTTTTCGGTGACACAAAAAAATCAATATTTTACGAAAAACCAATTTGATCAAAATTTTCTGTTGAACTATTCCGGCTCCCATCAATGTACATTATTGAGATTTCTTTCAGATTTTTAGTTCAACCCTTCTGGGAGATAGGGTAGAGGGACATTTTTTTGCCATTATATTAACAAAAACGCCATAAAAAAGAGATTTTTCAAAAATAATTTTTTTTTTATTGAACCACGCATTAAGAGGTTTCATTTGAAACCCCACTCAAAATTAAAAAAAAAAAAATCCGTTAAATACATATTTGTTTATATTTATCCAGCGCTGTATTTTTTGAACTCTATAGTTTTCCTATATGTGGGTCAAAAAGTTGTACAAGTATGCCAAATTTCAACTTTTTATGTTCAGACGTTTGGCTACAATTTCTACCGTACAGGCGACAAATGAGTGACGTAATAAGGTTAGTTAGTTAGTTAAAAAAAATTGGCGCACAGCAACAAGGGCTATTTGCGCCTAACGCAGACCATCTAAATGACAACACTACATCAATGAATTAAACAATAAATAAAATCAATAAAAATACGCTTACTCAATAAAAGAAATCTTGCACCGTTTCTGTTTAATAAAGGAAAAAGTGAGGTTATGGTTGCTGTAGCTTTATGGCATATTTGATTACAGTGATGAGTGAAATTTAGTTTTTGATCCATGTGCAGCCCTAGGTATTTAACTACTGAAGATCATTCTATGATTGATCCATTATTTTTTAGGATAGGTCGTCTTTTAGTAAATAATATTGCCTCAGTTTTGGTTTCATTGATTTTTATTTTCCATCTCTTCATGAATTTTATGATTTTTTCTACGGCCAGTTGCAGTCGATTCGTTATAGTGTCTGTTCTCCATGATTGGGTAAATATCGCTGTATCGTCGGCAAACAAAGAGTACTGGATATTCTGCAGTCTTGGGAAGTCATTAATATATACGCAAAATAATATAGGCCCTAGTATAGATCCTTGGGGGAGACCTGCTGTTATTTTTCTTACAGTTGAGTTTGAGTCGCCAACTGTAGTTTGAGAGCTTCGATCCTGTATGTAAGAATTTAGTAAGTGAACTAAATAAGGTGGAAACTCTAATTTTAAAATTTTATAAATAAGCGCCTTGTGCCATACAGTATCAAACGCTTTCTCTATGTCCAAAGTCACCATTCCCGTGTGTTTGTTTAGATTGAATCTATAAGTGATATTATCTACTAACCTTGCTAATTGTGCTATCGTTGAGTGTCCTTGTCGAAAACAAAATTGTTCTGGGATTATTATATTGCTAATATTTAGATGTTTGTTAATTCTTTTTAAGGTAAATAATTAAGTAAAATAAAATTTATGTAATAGTTTTTATAGCAGGACTAGGTATAGATATAGAGAAGCAGGGATGGGGAGTCGACAGAAAAATTATCGACTCCCGACTCTCGACTCCGGAGTCGGTATTTTCGAAAATCGACTCCGACTCCGACTCCCGACTCCTTTCACTGGTAAATTGTAAAGTCTATTCCAAATGTTTAAGCGGAACTAAATGGAATTTTTATTTTCTTAATTTATCACGAGTTCACTTTTTAACTATCAAAGTGGGTTTTTGTTAAACAAAATGATACAAAGCTTCATTCAATCCTTAAAAGTTAGTAGATTTCGATATCTAATTCCGCTTAAACCAAAGAAACAGACTATACTTACATTAAATATCTTGGGTTTGGGTGAGCTGTTTTTATAAAATGTCATTTTCATTTCATCTTGACTATTGAGTCATTTTTAATACAAATTTTCAAATATATTAGTTTTAAAAAAAATTGTTTTGTATTTTATACAAAGTCTGTTCCTTTGGTTTAGGCGGAACTAGATTTTCGGTTAGTCTGATTTTCGGTTAGTCTGTTCCAAACGATTAGGCGGAACTAACCGAAAATCTAGTTCCGCCTAATCGTTTGGAACAGACTATACTTTATTTTTCATAACAAGTCACTTTTTTCTTTTGACATATAAATTTTAGCAATTAATTAGCGATTAATTTATGAAACATAAAATAATCACAAAGCCCGTTACAACTTGAGAAAATAAAAATCCAGTTTAGTTTCGTTTTAACATAATAAACAAAGTATACAGAAAAAGAAAAATTAGATATGACTAAAAATTAATTAAATTTTTAACTGGAAAGCGTGAAGGAAATCGGAATTGAATATTTTTAATTTAATTTTCGTTCATGAACAGAGAAAAAATGTCGTTCCTGTTTCCGTACTTTAAAAAATTCTGGTAGTATGGTATTTTACTTTCGTTTTCGGATTGTTCTCATCCTTGATAAATATGTAATCAAAGAGTCGGGGGTCGATAACTTTTTGCGACTCCCGACTCCGACTCCTCCAAAAAGCTTCGAGTCCTCGACTCCCGACTCCCGACTCCGACTCCGACTCCCCATCCCTGTCAAGAAGTAAGATTTAAAGAATTTTTCTAAAAAATATTTAAGCTTTTGAATCCATAAAATAAACATTGTAAACAAATATTGGTAGAGTTATTACACAAACAACTAATTCAACATCATAAGGAATTATATTTTCACCGACATATAAACTCATTTCGGAATTTCATATCGGCAAATCAAATTCAATTCGCCATGATCCGAGCTCTAATAACGCAGTGGTTTTATCGATTTACGCATTCTTATATTTACATGACATTATTTTTACTGAATCTGTCGGTTTTCTGCTTGTGGGCAAACATTGTCTTTTAGCTTTATCGTCTAAGAATTTTTATATAAAATCGCATTTTATGACATCATGAGATAGAGATAGTGTTATGGGATTTAGGGTGAATCTGATGGTGTTTTTATAGCTTAGGTTCGGAGACTTCCGTTTCGCAGTCGAGGAATTTACGGACAGAAATTGATGGTTGATGAAATATGAATAACTTTAAGGTTTTCGTAGGTATGACTAGTAGTAGGCTGTCAACATTTTAACAAACAATTCTTTCAGGTAAAAAATATCATATCTCATATATAGGCTACAAGTCCCCGTTCAACGCGGAGGATACGTTCTGGACATGATCGTATTAAGCGAAATTTCGCAATCAACGAGGGATTCTTGAAAAAAACATTTTAAAACTCGAAAAACACTTTATTTGTTAAATAAACATTAAGGCCCGGTTTTTCCACCTTCAGATAAAGTTCCAGGTAATTATCTGACAGATAAGGTTATTTGTAACTTCATCTGCTGAGTAAATGTCATCCTTTCTTTCTATACAAATGTATCTATCGGATAGTTATCTAACAGATAATGAGACTGACGTATTGGATTCACTGACTAGTATTGACATTTATTCAGCAGATGAAGTTACAAATAACCTTATCTGTCAGATAGTTACCTGGAACTTTATCTGAAGGTGAAAAGACCGGGCCTAAGAATAACAAAAAGGCATACATTAAATAATTAATAATTTATTTATTTTGTTCCACGTTGCAAAAAGAAATCTACATTCCCTTGTTTGGCCTATCTACGTTTATTGCGCAAAATTTGCCGATAACTGTCAATGCATTACAGCCACGATTAACAGCACTCACCCGCTCGTAATCTTCGTCGTTCTCTTCTAACAACTCCATGCATTGATTGCAAAGACAAAGGGCCTTTTCGATGGTTTTAACAGTTAAATTTCGCACGGGAACAGGTTCGTCATTTTCTAGGGACGTATGACAGTCCATTTGCTGTAGCTCTTCATTAGTCAAAGGTTCACCGTGTGATTTTAACAAAGTCTGAATATCATCTTCATCAAAATCTTCGATGCCTTCGGAAATAGCTATATGACTAATACCTTCGATGATATTTTCAACATAATTTTCATGATTGCAGTGAACTTCAGCAATTTCACTGAACAATCTTTTCCAAACACCCTTCATACACGACTGGGTGACTTCATTCCACGGTTTGTCGATGTGTCCGATAGCTTAAAAATCTTAAATTGTTGGTCGCATTATAACGAATCCGCACTAACCGGGGTCGCAATGAACCTTACCTGTATAGTAGTCAAGATTTTCTTATTCTTATAGCTTGTTAGCTTGTGCTAATCGTGCACTGTAAATATTCTGCGGTTAAGTGATTTAAATATTCTGCGCTAGCAAGGTTAAACAATGACTAAAACAGTAAGTTATTAAGTTATAACAAATTTTATTTGATGATTTCATTTTCGTGAAGGCATGACAATTAATATTGACTTGTTTATGCCAGCAAAAAAATTATGAATCAGCCTAAACTGGCAATAAAAGTTTATTCCTAATACGTTAAGATTTGCTATGACTAATTTAGAAACATTTTGTTGGCAATGTATTAAATGGTTAACCGCAAATATTTACAAAAAATAGCACTAGAGGCGGTTCGTTTCCTTTTATTTCAATTAAGCATGTTGCTTTTTTTTACTGTATTTTGGAAGTATAAATTAAGTTTTGAAAGTAAGAAAATGCTTCACATCAAAACTACAAGTCAATATTTATTAATTAAAATTCTTATTTTATACATTATAATTTTATATGTATTATTTTTGCAGAAAAATAATACTTTGCAGGTTAATTTTAAGAAATTTACGTTAATAATCGTTATTATGGCAAGTAACATAGTAATAAATCCAGAGCCGCAGTAAGGGGGGGGGGCTAGCGCACTAAGGAAAAGGGCGCCAATAGCTTGACTCTGGGGCGCCACATTGCGAAAGCGAAGACCTTTTTTTTGCTCTTCACTTGGATTTTGGGAGGTGAGGACCTTTTTTTTTGCACATCATCTACATTTTGGGCGGTGACAATCTTGTTTATGCTCATCACTTACATTTATTTGCCAAGGGCACCAAAACGCAGTTTTGCCCCTAGCGCAAGTTTTCCTAACTGCGGCTCTGAATAAATCTATGAGCCATATCTAAATGGTTTGAAGGAACAATATGTTTTTATTTTATCCATTATTGCTTTTAATTTTCATCTGTCAAAAAACTAAGAAAATTGCAATTAAGAATGTGGCTGTAATGGTTGCAATTTGGAGCAAAACAATACACTATTATGCATTCTAAAACAAAATATTAATGATTACTTAGTTTTAATTAAATAAATACTAAAGATATTTCGATTTTCATATTATTTAAAAACGTAACCTATAAATATAGTCTTTGAATCCTTATTTATATGTTTATAAAAAACATTATTCTATAATATAAAGTATCTGAACTGTATATATTATTATATACTTATCAAAGATATATATTTTTTGCTCCAAAATTGAAAATATTCATAAAATTAAGGTAACAAAAGTAATGACACATGTATTTTAAACCAGCCAAAAACTTCCAAAAGAAACCGCTGTCAGATGGCAGCACATGCATGTGACGTCACACTAATATGGTCTATTACTTTCTGGTATTTGAAATATTATATTTCAAATATTTCAAAAAATTGCTCTTGGTATTTGAATTTGCAAATACTTTTATGGTGGTATTTGTTGTCAGAAAATGTCAGTAATTGAAATATTTTAGAAGTATTTCAAATACTAGATGTGTAAATTAAGTAACCGGACTGATTTTATTTATTTATTTATTTTTTTATTCCAATAGAATTACAATTTAATATTGTCTCCCTCAAAATAACTTCCTTGGGAAGCCACACAACGCAAGAGACGGTTTTTCCAATCCTCATAGCAGTGCTGGCACTCGGATACTGGAATAGCTTTCAACTGGTCGGTTACGGATGTTTGAATGTTTTTGAGTGTCCCTTGAGAAGAGGAAAAAGTCACAAGGACTCAAGTCAGGCGAATACGGAGGCTGAGGAGCCTTAGGAATGATATTACTGGCAAAAAACTCGTTTATTAAAATTGCTGTATGACAAGACGCATTGTCGTGTTGCAACACCCAGTTGTTCTTGATGTTTGGTCTCACACGCATGACCCTTTTTCGAAGTTTTTCAAGAACCTCTCGGTAAAAGTGTTTGACCGTTTGGACTTGAGGCACAAACTCTTTAAGAACGATTCCCTGGCTATCAAAAAAGCAAATCAGCATGCATTTAATCTTCGACATGCTTTTTTGGGCCTTGGAGAGCTTGAACCAGTCTCAGCACCAGTAATGACACGTTCCAGAAAATGGGTATCATTTTCAATCGATACCAAAAAGTCAAGGCATCTTTTCTTCTTGATGTCCTTTTGGTCCTGTGTAAGGTTTTTTTAGAAAAATTTATGCGCAGTTTTTTACTCATCCCCAATTCATTGGTCAAAATCTGATGAAGGGTAGTGTGAGTAAAATTCAATTCTTCCCCGATCATTCTGACTGTCAACCGACGATCTGAACGTACAAGATCCCGCATTCTGTCGACATTTTCATCGTTTTTGAAGATGAAGGCCTTCCACTGCGTGATTCATCTTCAATTAACTCTATTCCTTCTGAAAATGCCTTAAACCACCAAAAAACCTGGGTCCTTGACAAAACACTGTCTCCGTAGGCCTGCTGCAGTTTTGCAAAAGTTTCCGTTGCACTGTGCCCAAGTCTGAAGCAAAACCAGATACCACACCGTTGCTCGAAATGAATCTCATTTTTAGAACGCACTAGAAAAAAACAGTTTCACGAAAACAATCGCTACGGACAACAAAATTACTCTAGCGAGTTAAAACTGGTACTGAAGAAGTATCACATGTTCACCTGCCGCCTATCCAAGTCCCGCGTTCCAAATGTTGCCAGATCAAACGCTAAGTTACCAGTTCGTTTACTTAATTTACACACCTCGTATCTAGTAATTGGAGTTCGAATAGTTTGTTTTTTTTTTTGTCGACTCCACGGCCCTGCTAATAATACTGTCTCCAAAATAACCTATATTGAACTATAATCGTTCTTCCCTTGCCTCTTCTTTCCTTTTTGTTCTATGACCTGCATAGATCTCTATTGGTTTACAGTGCCAATATATATTAACTTTCATTCCTCTCACAGTAGTAGAACTCTAGAACTCGTGGACTATTTTTTTTTTTGCATTGGCTCTGTATATCTATCAAGTAAGACACATGTCTCAACGTCCAACGACGTTCCATGCAAGTTTAAAATTGATGCGACTGAACTGAAACTTATCTGTAAGAGTTGCCGCGTGTCCTGGGTTAGTACCGACAGACGTTGAGAGATGGGGTTGATGAGAGTTGGGTTGTAAAGTTCAAACTTGTCGCTTGATTACACGATAAACGAACATTATGCGATTTCCACACTCTACACTCAGAACAGAAAAATTATTCTTGAGGGAAATTAGGTTGAAGACAGTGATTTGCATCTTTGCAATTTTAAATTTAAGTTACAAACTCTTCTCAGTTTAGTAAAAATGTAGTTAAGGGTTAAGGTGAACACAGTGGCGTAGATATAAATATCTTGCGCTTCCACAAGCCCCATCCCTTAATTGATGATTACAATAAAAAAAAACAGTCGTTTAAGTTTTATCAACCAATCATCTTAACTAAATAATAATAATAATAATAATAATATTTATTAATCCTTTAAATACAGGACTGCATGTAGGATTGTCAGTACATGAGTTTACAATTTTAACACAGATCTTGATCAGTAATACAAGTTATGCAATTAATAAAACAAACAAAATCATATATTAAATTACCCAAAATTAATGTTCCCATTGGCATGACAACACCAGTCCTTACAAATTTTGAAAAATTCATTCATTGAGTATACACAATGCTCTATAAGAAATACCTTAATCTTCCTCTTAAATACAGCAAACTGCGTTTCATTTCTGACATGAAATGGCAGTGAATTAAATAATTTAATACCAACAGTTTTTGGTGATTTTTTTGTCAGTTCCAGCATGTTTGCTGGAGTTCTGAAACAATCTTTTCCTCTGGTGTTATACGAATGCTGGTTCAAATGGCGAGCAAAGTATATTTGATTTTTAAATACAATATAAAGCATAAAGAGTGATATGCCAATATAGTATAGGGAAAACGGCGAAACAGTGCAGTTGCGTCACTTGAAACGTCACAAAAAAATGTGACGTCAGGTTTAGTACGTTTACATTCATCTATTTAACGAATGTAATATTTGTACGCTGTCACTTGTATCGAAATGAAATGAAAATATAAGAATAAGAACAGAATAGAAACAAATAAACTATTCTAATAGGCAAAATAGTCCTACAAAGGACTGATGTGATCCAAAAATATGATCAAAGAAAAGAGAATAAAAGTAAGTTGAATATAACCTAAAAACTATGCAGTACACACAAAATCAAATAAAAAAATCTATAAGAAAATATATAACTAAACACAAAACTGCTGAATTAACAACAAACTAAATAAAAAAGGTTTTTAGAAATTACTATAAGTTAGATATTTGAACACAAGTCAGTATCAAAACACAACAAACGTATTATTAAATGACAAATGTAAACATCGTTTTATTCAGGGATACCAATACAAATGTCCCTATATTAAATAAACACTTTTAAAATTTGTGAATCTTCAAAATGATTATCGAACACAAATTAATATGACTTCAAAAGGTATGTTTTAGTAAAATGAAAGCGTAAAGAGCAATATTAGTCTATAATTCACATGCAAAAAAAAAAAACGATTTAGTTATTTTTTCGCCACTAAGTTTGTAATTGAAGTTATGACGCAAAATGAAGAACTGCGCTGTTTCAGCGACTGAGCTATAGTATTTCGTATTTAAGTATATTCTTAAAAATTGAAGCCAAAGAAGGTCAAGGTGTCGGGCAACAAAGTCAAGGCCACAATTTTTTGGATTAACCCAACAACAGTGCATCGATGAACTTAATTTGACTTTTGGTGATCTACTAAGGACTACTGTTTATCGATGGTTTGCCGACTTCAATCGTGGCCGTAGTTCGGTTTAGGACGAATTTCGTGGTCGTCTAAAATCGGTTGTTGTTCCGGAAAACATTGATGCGTGAACTGATACTGCAAGATCGTCATGTGACTTATCGTGAGATTGAGATATCCTTGGGCATTAGAGGGACCAGCATACATTCACTATTGTACGAACATTTGGCCATCAAAAAGATTTTTTCGCGTTGTATCCCACATAATTTGACAATCGCAGTGTAAAAAGCCTCAATCGGAGTAGAAAAAGTGCTTCGAAAATTGGTTCAAACGTATGCAAAAGTGTATTGATCTTCATGGAGAATATTTTGAAAAACAATAAAACTTTTGTTGATAAATAATTGTTTTTGATCTCAAATCCCGAAATATAAAAAACAACCCACGTATAACATGTAGTTTGTAGTTTATTATAATTTTGACAATGACGTGCCAAAACTATAGGCAGTACAATAAAAGATTCTGTGAAACCCAACACAATGATTCCATTCAACAACCCTTTATCAGTGTCCTTTTTATAATATTTATTTTTCATTAACCTTTTTTTTAGTTTAAATTAAACAAAAAATTCAAATGAATACAAAATTAGAATACATACAAGTTTATAATGAACCCTCATGTCAAACATATGTGGTAGAGGGCAGCACGTAAACACATTAATTAATATTAAATCTGTCCAGGGAGTGGAATAATCCAGAAACGGCCGACAGCCGGAGCACAGGTAAATATGTACAGCAAACCAGAATCCACTTGTAGATATTTCATACAATTACCGGTAAAATGGTATGTTTTTAATTATGTTTTTGTTCAAAATATATACGAGATGCGTAAATTAAGTAACCGAATTGGCAACATAGCGTTTGATCTGGCAACATTTGGGACACGGGACTTGGAGGGGGCAGGCGAACATATGATACTTCAGTACGAATTTGAACTCGCTAGAGTAATTTTGTTGTCTCTAGCGGTTTTTTTCGTGAAACAGTTTTTCCTAGTGCATTCTAAAAATGAGTGACATTCATTTCGAGCAAGCCAACGTGGTGGCCGAGCGCACTTAGTCGTGCGGTTTGTACTGGTGGAAACCCAGTACGATTGTCCGGTCTGTGGTTCGAGCCTGCTTCGTTGGTGATATTATTCGGGCGAGAATAATATGTTTACATTACTCTCATTTTCACAATCATTCACCCTTCATCCAGGTGTAGGAGCTCGCCCCCTGGCATCGGCGATTAGCCTCGTTGCAGAAATAAAGGCCGATGTAAAATAAATAATATAATAATAATCATTTCGAGCAACGGTGTGCTATCAGGTTTTGCTTCAGACTGAGGCACAGTGCAACGGAAACTTTTGCAAAACTTCAGCAGGCCTACGGAGACAGTGTATTGTCAAGGACCCAGGTTTGTCGATGGTTTAAAGCATTTTCAGAAGGAAGAGAGTTGATTAAAGATGAATCACGCAGCGGAAGGCCTTCATCTTCAAGAACCGATGACAATGTCGACAGAATCCGGGATCTTGTGCGTTCAGATCGTCGGTTGACAGTCGATCGAGGAAGAGTTGAATTTAACTCACACTACTGTTCATCAGATTTTGATCAATGAATTGGGGATAAGAAAAAACTGCACAAAAATGGTTCAAAAAAACTGGAAACCAAGCGCCAGAGCACGCAATGGCACATTTCAAGCTCTCCAAGGCCCAAAAAGCAAGTCGAAGATCAAATGCATGCTGATTTGCTTTTTTGATAGCTTGGGAGTTTGTGCCTCAAGGCCAAACGGTCAAACACTTTTACCAAGAGGTTCTTGAAACACTTCGAAAAAGGGTCATGCGTGTGAGACCAAACATCAAGAACAACTGGGTGTTGCAACACGACAATGCGCCTTGTCATACAGCAATTTTAATAAACGAGTTTTTGGCCAGTAATATCATTCCTGAGGCTCCTCAGCCTCCTTATTCGCCTGACTTAAGTTCTTGTGACTTTTTCCTCTTCTCAAGGGACGTCATTTTGGGATAATCGAAAACATTCAAACGTCCATAACCGACCAGCTGAAAGCTATTCCAGTATCCGAGTTCCAGCACTGCTATGAAGATTGGAAGAACCGTCTCCAGCGCTGTCTGGCTTCCCTAGGAATTTATTTTGAGGGAGACAATATTGAATTGTAACTCTATTCGAATAAAAATAAAAATTTAAAAAATCAGCCCGGTTACTTAATTTACACCTCGTATATTGTGAATTTTAAATTATAATAATACAGTCGGCAAGATGTTAAAATCGTCAAAAACTGACGTTAATTTTTTTAACGCCATTTTAAACGTAAATGCTATTCCCTCCGCCCGAAAATATGATATACATTAAAAATTTAAATAAGCAGAATGATTTTATTTATGAAATAGTTAAAAATATCTAACAAAACAAAGAATAATACAAAAGTTTTAATTTAACAAGTACGTGGCTGTCTCCACAGCTTCTATGGAACATGATAATGTTGTTTGTAATCGTCCCTTACGATGAAGTTTTGCCTTATTAATGTGCGGAATCTTATAGGAATTCCCTTCTTTTGCTAACATGGTTGATTCGTTAGTTTTGCAATGTTAGAAAAACATTATCGAGGTTTGTATGTTTAATGCATTAAATGCATTTTGTACGCATTCAATCAGTTCGTCGATTGTATTCGGTGAAGCTGCATGTTGTAAGGATTGCATAGAATTTAAAAAGCCAAGATCTAATCAATTAAAATCTGGACTATTTGGCGGTTGTGATTTAAGTCGATTTGGAACTTGTTCCTTGCAATTCAACACAATTTTGATTAAAATTCGCCATTTTGTTAAAACAACGGGTGTCACTTTAATTTGTCTAAAATACGCAGTTTTTTTCTGTGAATTACTTTTGACACATGCAAAACTATTTGCGCGCCATTTGTTTATTAGTTGCCTAGCAACCACTTATTTAGAAATAAAAACAAAAAAGATCAAGATAATATTAATTTCGTTAATCCCACATTTTTACCGACCGCCAACATATATAAGGGCGGTATTGTGATCATATCGATTTTGACATTTCGAGATTTCGATGGATCTCCACGAATTGAGCTCCCTACATCACGTTTTGACTATTTTTAGCATGATGTCTGTCGGTCCGTCTGTCCGTCTGTCTGTCCGTCCGTCCGTCTGTCTGTCTGTATACACGTGCAGAGCAAATTCGGCTGAAAGGATTTTTATGAAACTGCATAACTAAGCTTTTGACATCAATGGCACGAGTTGATCAACTTTTGGTAAAAATCGGTTGAGTTTACTCGTGTGGATTTTAAGATTTTTGCGAATATTTAGCAACAGAAAAATATTTCGAAAAAATTTATTTAATAAAAGTTGCTATAAATGCAATAACTAATAACTTTTATTTGACACGTTTTTTGATAAAACGAAAAAAATTTGAAAAATATTTCGAAATTTCTCCAAGCCTCAATTTTTTCGTACTTATATGTAACGTTTCCATGGTCATGATAAATAATATATCTGTTAGAAAATATTAGGCCAAGTTATTTCTACTCTGCTGCTAGAATGTATTTTATACAAGTACTTTATGATGGCGGTCGGTCCTCTGGTGGCCACAGCTGATTTTTTTAAATAATGTATATCATATTGTCGGACGGAGCGAGTATTTGCTAAACATATTTGTGTTAAAATTTTAACGCGGCAGCGTAAAATATCAGACTGTATTTTTTTATTATTATTATTATTTTTTTTTTTTATATAGTTATCAGGTTTGGACAGGTTTAAGCATGGATGTATCAATAGTCACTGATAAATTCAAATCCCAGCACGATTTTTTTTTTAAATTTTAAATTTGCCTTTTGATTGATGTATTTGTTTTTGAAAATTCAACACAATTGATCTCAAATAATAGAGTTTTTATGAAGAGCTCACACAGCGAATAAATCCTGAAAATCGCCGAATGAAATTGTGACAAAATAAAAATAAATTCACGTTGAGTATTGTATTAATTCAGATATATCTCTGTCTGGCTTACATATATAGTTTTTCCTGTCGAGCACACTTGAATTATGCAACGATTTGACAATATAAACATCAACAGCCACAGTTATATACGGGGGGACACAGTGCCGTGCAATTAAACATACAACAGGGCACAATCATCAGAGTATTTTGGAAAATGAATATATGTTAGTACCAATTTACTGAGTTACTAAGAATGACACATTAAAAAAAAACAAAAACAATAATACTACACTAAGGCTCGTTTAAAGATGTATAGAGGATGAATTTTACTTTTTTAGTCAAGGTGCTTAAAAAAATAGTCCAAAAATATTTAGGCCCAGTCTTTCCACCTTTAGAAAAACATCTAGGTAACTATCTGACAGATAAGGTTGTCTGGAACTTCATCTGCTGAATAAATGTCAATATCAATCTGTGAATTCAATACGTCAGTCTCATTATCCTTTAGATAACTATCCGATAGATACATTTGTATTGAAAGACGGAAT
The DNA here is from genome assembly GCA_963971575.1 of Liopterus haemorrhoidalis. NCBI lineage: Eukaryota > Metazoa > Arthropoda > Insecta > Coleoptera > Dytiscidae > Liopterus > Liopterus haemorrhoidalis. Next base: position 65,119,153 of record OZ020613.1, read on the forward strand.
GACATTTATTCAGCACAGAAAGTATCACATAGCCTTATGTGTCAGATAGTTATCTAGAGGTTTACCTCAAGGTGGAAAGACTGGGCCTAAATATTTTTGGACTAGTTTTTTAAGCACCTTTACTAAAAAACTAAAATTCATCCTCTATACATCTTTGATTAGACCAGCGTTTTCCAACCTGTGGTACGCGAGTTACTGGTTGGTGGTACACGAAAAATAATCAATAATGGCGGACAAGAAAATTTAATACAATTATCATGTGATAGAACTTTACAATTAGAATTCAAACGACACAATCTAATTAATTTTTGGTTAAACATTGATAAAGCATATGAACAACTTTCTGAGAAAGCTCTTAAATTATTATTACCGTTTACTAGTACGGAATTAGTAGAAAGAGCTTTTTCTTCATATATTTTTTTAAAAAATATGTATCGAAACAAGCACAAGGATCTCATTAAATTTATTTTATAAAAATATTTGATTATAATAATAAAAATATAGAAAATATATTAATTGGTTTTTTATAAATCTGTGTTTTTATTAAAACCATTTATTAGTAAACGAAATATGACAAAATAGTAGAATCTATTATTTTGACATATTTCGTTTCTATCTACTAAGTAAATAAATATATGAAATACCAACTGGTACGCGAGCCAAAAAAGGTTGGGAAACGCTGGTATAGAGGATGCATTTTAGTTTTCTAGACAAGGTACTTGAACTTAAAAGTTTTTGAAACAATATTTAGTGTACTACGAGGGTTGCCTTTTATATTTCGGGATTTGAGATCAAAAACAATTATTTATCAACAAATGTAGCTTTATTGTTTTTCAAAATATTCTCCATGAAGATCAATACACTTTTGCATACATTTGAACCAATTTTCGAAGCACTTTTTCCACTCCGATTGAGCCTTTTTACACCGCGATTGTCAAATTATGTGGTTCCAACGTGAACAAGTCTTTTTGGAGGCCAAATGTTCATGCAACAGTGAATATATGCTGGTCCCACTAATTGCACAAGGATACCTCAATCTCACGATAAGTCACATGACGATCTTGCAGTATCAGTTCACGCACAGCATCAATGTTTTCCAGAACAACAACCGATTTTGGACGAACTTCACGAAATTCGTCCTTAAGCGAACTACGGCCACGACTGAAGCCGGCAAATCATCGATAAACAGTAGTCCTTGATGGTGCTTCATCGCCAAAAGTCATCGCCAAGTTCATCGATTCACTGTTGTAGGGTTAATCCACGTCGAAAGTTGTAAAAAATAATCGCTCGAAAATGTTCACGATTTAATTCCCTTTTTTAGCTGAGATGAATTTTTTCAAGTTACTGTAAACAACACAAATAGCAGTCGTACGTCAAAACGTTCTGAGTACGTATACCGTCAAAAATGTCAATCTTTATGATAGAAGCGTCAGTTGCCAGATGGCAGCACTAGTTTAGCGCGATCCCGAAATATAAGAGGCAACCCTGGTATCAAATGTAATATCAGTTTGATGTTCGTTCCGGTTTAGGGGGAACTTTAACGCCGTCACTGTGCGGAAACGGTGGCATGTATCCAATAATCCACGTACGCACACCTTTACGAACATAAATTTTAATTATTAACCATTCTAAATCTCTAGGAACGTTACACCTATCAACGTACTTTTGACAATTACGCACAGTATTTGGTAACTAAGTTTTATGTTACGGAAAAAGCTAATTATGCCGCATAATTGGACGACATTCTTTGAATTTCTCACAAATTAAAATCTCGTAAAAAAAATAATAAACATCGGGAAAAAAACACGTCGCTTTTTGGTTTTTGGTGGTAGCGCCAAAAGATGCTCCAAGTATAAATACTATTTTATTAAAAACACAGTACTCTTCAAGTTTCTTATACAAAACAAACAATCTGAAATAAAATTAGTAACAATCTACAGATCAAATTTCGCAGCGAATTATGAACTATCTAACAGGATATTTTTATTAAGTTAGGTTAGCAATAATTTACATTTTTTTGTCCATCACTATCAGAGCTAGGAATATTTGAAAAAGTATTTCAATTACTTTCTGCTATTGAAATATTGTATTTCAAATACTCTTAGTATTTGGATTTGCAAATATTTTCCCCGTGGAATTTGTATTTGATAATAGAGAGATATTGCAAAGTGAAAAAAAGCTGACTTTATTAAAAGAAACCTCTAATAAAGTATCCTGTATTAAAATTTTTCATGATGTTTTAAAGAGTGTTATTGCAACGGTGCTCTTGCTTCATACTTTATTTTGACAAATATGCCAAATTGATAGATCGAATTCGTAATGAATATAGAAGTTAACTGCAACTCTTATATGAGTTAACTGCAGCAGACTATTTTTAACTTCTTCCCATACGGCACAACCATTCGCAAAAGGGTTTCGTGACGCAATTTCTTGGAGAAGAATAACATCGTCCTCGTATTTAAATCGTAAACGTTTTTTATCTTTAGCTTGCATCATTACTCACAAGAAAAGTCAAAATTTTATGTTCGAATTTACTCCGTTGTTAATTTTGAGGTTAACCTGTCAAAATTAAGGCGCTTTAAATAAAAAATGCTTTGCCGTTATTTAAATTAAATATAGGTTGCCTGTATTTTAATAAAAGAAAGAAATTAAGGATATATCAACTGCGCATGCGCACATGTCAAATAAAGGAAAACTTTATTAAAAGATCAGTAGAACAGAGGTTGCAATAACTCTCTATTTACTGTCTGAAAATACCAGGAGTTGGAATACTTTTAGATTTGAAATATTTTTTATTTTTTCAAAATTTTGTTTGGGCCCGGAACACACAAACATTTCAGAATAAAATTGAAATGTTTATCACTTCTCGTGATCGCTGAAGACGGAAACAGATTGTTGAGCAGTTTCCGAAACGTCCGAATTTATTTTTTATATACTCATGAAGTATTATATCTTTTTGATACTAATACTCATTAAATTGTACTATTCTAGCCTAGTACTATCAGCAATGGCAAACGTCCAAAATAACGATGTCCGCATTAATATTGGACCATTGCAAAATAATTTCAAAGATATTATTTTTTAGTTTTTCGAATATTTTCCTAGTATTTCAAATATTTCCCTATTATTTCAAATATTTTCTAGTATTTCAAATAATTCTTGTATTTCAAATATATTTAAATAGACCATATTAGTAACTACGTCACAAAATGGGATTCAGTGCTGCCGTCTCGCGGTTGGATTCCTTTTATTTGAATTTAGCATGTTGTTTTTTTGTTAAATTGTATTTTGGAAATATAAATTAAGTTTTCAAAGTAAGAGAGTGCTTCACATCAAAACTACTAGTCAATATTTATTTATTAAAATTCTTATTTTATACATTATAATTTAATATGTCATTATTTTTGCAGAACAATATTATTTTGTAGGTTAATTTTGAAAAATTTACGTTAATAATCGTTATTATGGCAAGTAACATAGCAATAAGTGTGTGTGCCATATCTAAATGGTTTAAAGGAATAATATGTTGTTTTTAATTTTCCATTATTGTTTTTCATTTTCATCTGTCAAAAAACGAAAAAATTTGCAATTAATAATGTAGATGTAATTGTTACAATTCGGAGCAAAACAATACACCAATATGCATTCTAAAACAAAATATTAATGATTACTTAGTGTTAATTAAATAAATACTAAAGATATTCCGATTTTCATATTATTTAAAAACGTAACCTATAAATATATCTTCGAATCCTTATTTATATATTTATAAAATCATTATTCTATAATATAAAGTGTCTGGACTGTATATATTAGTATATATTTATCAAAAATACATATTTTTTGCTCCAAAATTGAAAATATTTATAAAATTAAGGTAACAAAAGCAATGTCCCATGTATTTTAAACTTCAAAAGGACTCAGCTCTCAGATGGCAGCACATGTATGTGACGACACACTAATATGGTCTATTACTTCAACTGCGACTCTAGAAATTTGCGTTTCTAGAGTCGCGCGAAACTACGCATTTGTACGTCTAGGCTGGTAAAAACTGATAAAAGTGCAAAAAAAAAAAATGTAGAATTCCAAAAGATAGCACTTCAACCGATTCTTAATAATTATATAAAAATATATAATCTGCCTGAATCTTTATTTACCTAAAATTTGAGTGTCTGGTTATCAGACTACTTTTTTTTTCAAACAATTCCATTTCCTTTCATTGATAAATATGTTCATACAATGCTGTCATCATAAAATTTATTTTTTCTTATCTATATCTGGTGTTGTTTTTTTCAGTGAGCTATCTCTCAGTGAGAGGAGAGAGAGAGAGAGAGAGAGAGAGAGAGAGAGAGAGAACTATACAGCCCAGCCCACCTCTCTTTCTGTTCCTGTTGTCTGTTGTTATATATGTTTATAACATGTGGGCCGCCGTACACTCTAAGCGCCGTATATTCTTTGCCAAATAATAGTTTTATTTTAACAAACTATTATTTTTGAGTTGAGACAGTCAAATGTGTGTTTTGGTTAACTACATTTTGATACAAATCAACTAAAATGTTGTTATATTCGAATTGAACCAATTTACTTAAATTATGGAAAAACACTGTTTAACAAGCGTATTAAAGACATCATTTTTACTTTTCAATTACAAACTAAGGAAAGTATTATAATGAATTCTAAAAATTTGAACTCTGAATATTAGGTAAAAATATGATATACCCAAAATACATACATATATCCGGTTTTAAAATCAGTTTCGACGGTGTCAAGATTGCTTAAATCCAAACGCCAATTCAAGACAACGCACTGTTTAAAATCGTGGCGTTGTTTTGCCTAGAATTATGTAAAATTGACAAGTTGATTTCTACCGAACAGACCTACACCTGAGTGACGGTATAAGGTTTCTTATTTTGTTGTACCTACTAGAAAATAATTTTGTAAATTTTAGGAGCAATATTTAATATTTTTTGCGAGATTTTAATTTGTTAGAAATTCAAATAATGTCCTAATCAGCTTTTTCCAATTGTAAAGTGAAAATGGAAAAAATTGTTCACTTTTGCTTCTGCAATTTTTGGCAATTGCGGGGAGCCTATGATATATAAATATAAAATGTCACGGTTGGCTGTTTGAGTTTAAGTATTTTCATTTGTACTTACTCTCATCCCTCAAACTCTAGGTCTCCCTCACATTATGAGTATCCAAACTTGCGAGCGGTTCAAATCTGGACCCCCCTATTTGTCCGCTAGCTGGTTGCTAGGATTCTTGGAAGGAGTTAAGGGTTGTTTAATTAATGTCAACATTTTAGCTAATCTACTTTAATTATGATACGGTTTAAATATTTACACTAATTACACTAGACTTACAATTACGTTGATACAGCTAACTCCAATAATATCTCCAGATGAGACATTCACAAACACTAAACACTAGACTCTTTAGCACTAATCACTAATTTGTCCACTGGACACCACAGTCCTGACTAACATCCTCTAAAACCATTTATCTTTCATATGTCTTTAGCTAGGCACTAAACTAACGTTCATACAGAATTACTTTTTATCAGGTCGTCAAGGATGAAATTTGTAGTTAATAATATTGCCAACTTTAACAGCTTATTATTTGACATTGACTTAATATTTTACAGTTCTGTTTTTTCTTGTTGAAAAATTACACATCCCGCCTGTTTAAAGAAATCATTGTATATTCTAAAAAATATCAAAATCACTCCTATTCCCCAATCACCATACTAATTTTTCTTGGCTTATGTCATTAAATTTTGTTTGGTCTTCATTGAGTTGTATTTTTTTAAATGAATTTTCTTCGCGTGCCGTTTCTGGCAAAGTTATTAGTCCATCCCACAAATCGTAATTAAAACAAACAACACATCATGTTTAGGTAATCTCTCTGTGTGTAGATGTTTAAAAATTCTTTGCGTCCAGTGTGAAGTGGGTAATTAATTTCAATTAAGAGTGTTCGTGGTGGTGAGCCAAGGTCATGTGTGTCCGAGTGCCTCTCCTGTTGGCTTCGCATCAACTATTTAACATGTCTGAGAATGCAACACCACTGCCTGCATATAAATTCAACCAAACGTCAAACTGTACACGAATGTCCGGCCAAGTTCCTATCCTGTCTACATATTCTAAATCTCTATGGTTAATGTACATTCGAATCATTAAATTAAACCTGTTTAATGTTTCGACTAACGATAATTTTAAACCAGTTCGCAGCAAAGTGTTAATCAAACAGGATTGAACTGTTATTCTGATGAACACGCTCAAACCTGTTCGGACTCTGAGAACCAGTTATCAATGAAATAAGTTTCAAATCATTAAAATCCGGAGAACAGCAGGAATTCCTTCTTAGATCTCAAAGAAACATATGACTGCATCTCGTATAACATTTTAATAAATAATCTACTTGATTACATTGGGTACATTTCCAAATAAATTAAACAACATAGTATACATGATCAAAAAATTAAAATATGTGTCCGATGAGATCGTTAGAATGGTTTACTTCTCCCACTTCCAATCAATAATTAATTATGGAATTATGTTGTGGGGTAGCGCATCTTGTTCTGTTCGAATCTTTAAAATACAGAAACGCATTGTCAGAATAATGTCTGGTGCAAAACCCTATGCCCATTGTAAGGAACTATTTAAATAGCTCATTCTAAATGCCTTATCACACTAGAGTTATTATTCAAGTCTAAACTTGGAAAATTCTTTGTATTCGAATCGAAGTCCTGTGTGTGTGATAGCATGACAAAAAACCTAGGTCTTTAAGTCTGAGCAAATACATCGAGATATATTTCCTCCGTCTCTAGAAGACAGACGAAATCCAAGTCGTCAAATACGCCCTCTGTCAGATCAAGTGAGATGGGTCTATTGTCAACGTTATGTACGCAGACGCAAGTTACTTTTCCCTGTTTCGCGTGTGATAGCTGAAGACGTGAAGACTTGAATCCTCGAAGAAGACTTACAAAAACTTGGATAGCGTTCTAGTATGATACGCCCTTAACGGTTCCATCACTTCATATCTTAAATGTACTACTATATGTAAAGGAAAATGATTGTACAATAAAAAAATTGAAAAATCATAATTACAACACTAGGAATAAGGATAGCTTTATAGTGGCATTTTGTAGATACAGAGCAAGTAGGAAGCTGCCTCTGTTTATAGACATTGACCTGTACAACAAGATGTCTACCTCATTAATCAGTCTTAATAAGAACAACTTTAGGAGGAAAATTAAAAATTTTCTCTTAAAAGGTGCTTATTACGATATTCAAGAATTCCTAAAGGATATCGGAAACATAGACTGAAACAGTTGCTGTAACTCACAACCTAATGTTTAATCTATGTATATATATATATATTTTTTTATATTATATACTTTGTATATTGTATATTTTTTTAGACGTAAGTTGTTGTAAGTTGTAAGACTGTATATGTATATGTACAAAAAACTAAAATAAACATATTATTATATTATTATCTTTATAGTTTTGATGAAAACAGCTGCTGATATCTATCGGATAGGAAACGATTTACTCAGCTTCACAAAAATAAATCTACAACTCTTCCTTTACAGTTTGGTGTTCCGCAAGGTTCCACACTTGGTCCGTTACTATTTTTAATACATATTAATGATCTACCCCTTTTTATGACTTCTAAAACAGTTCTCTACGCAGACGACACAACATAATTAACGAGAAACTCCAATCTAAGTGCTCCTTTCCAAGAATAAATTCTTGACAGTCGAAGCAAATTCTTGGTTTAACACCAATAAATTATTCTTAAACACGGACAAATCCCAAACCATGCTGCTTACTACTAGGAAATATAATTTTGAAAACCCTCGTAACGTAAATTTTCTTGGAATCCACGTAGATCCTCATTTACGCTGGGACCAACACACTGAATTTCTTAGTCGTAAGCTTAGGTCCACCATCTACCTGATAAGGAGATTGAAATACGAAGTATGTAAGGAGGTCGTATTGAAAGACTATTTTTCATTATTCCAATCTCACCTAAATTATGGGATACTTATATGGGGACATTCTCCGTCCGCTGAATTTTTAGCTTTCAGCGTAAAGCTGTCAGAATTATCGTCGGCGCTGTCCACAGAGCCGAATGTCGAGATTATTTTACAAGTCTCAAAATAATGACCTTACCAGCATTATTCATTTATAATTGCCTCTTACTAATACATAAGAATTTGAGCAAATTCACTACTCTTGGAGACTGACATGAGTACAATACTCGTTCAAAAAATGATATCCGTTCTCAGTACCTTCGCTTGAACAAATCCAGAAATTGCTCAAATTATTATTGTATAAAATTTTTCAATGTGTTACCGGAGGAGAATAAACAACTATCATGCAGAGGATTTTCAAATAAAGTTGAGGAAATTTTGTTTAAAAATCCCATTAATGATTTTAATAATTTTGAAAATATTGAATTTTGTATGTGAAATCTTATGTACCTAATAATTTTGAATAGAGTATAGACATCCAGCATTTGTTGGTTTCTTACTAAATTCTTATTAAATATCTACAAAACCCTGAAATGTGTGAAAATTCACACTTTACATCATTTTTATTAATACAGTTAATACGCTAATCTGATTTTTTTTTTTTTTTTGTAAAATCCAGTACTTATATGCGAGTAAAATTAACGTCCACATACACAAACAAATATAGACGAGTATTCACACACACACTCTCACTCCTTAATCAAAATTGATATTAATCCAAGTCGGTATGTTCAAAATGTAAACAATTTTATCTAACAAAATTAAAACTTCCCCATCTTTTTTCCCAACATAAACAAAAATTTTAAATCCAAATACCAACACACCAAAACCTTCAATTTCCATAATCCCTAAAACAAATCTTTCATAAACGGGTTGAAGAACCTCTCTAACGACCATCCATCATGTTAAAATCTGTGGTATCTCTAACGCAGGAGTCCTCATTGTGAGGGTGAAGTTCTTCCATATCGACCGAGCATTCTCCGAGTCGTTGAGCATGCGCACACATTCAAAAACAACCCCTCCTAACGGGCACTGAACTGGAACTCCCTACCAGTACCCTAAAGCCAGTGCTACACTTGAAAGGAGAAATAGTGTAGATGTTGCTAGTTTATGTTGATGCTTCATTTACTCTTATTGACCATGTGCTTCAATGGCTGCTTTACATTTGGAAAATTGTTTGAAAATTTGTTTTTTATTATGTACGCAAGAAAATAATACAATTTTTATTGTATCCTCCCCTTTCTCTTCTTGGGATAGAGGTCTTCATTACAAAAAAGATACAGGGTATCATAAATTACGTCATCAATTCTGCGGAAGAAAACAACTGAACACATTGACGTACATAAGAGCACAAATTATAAAACAAGGAAGATAGCGGACTCCCACGTTACGGCTTTGGACAGCAATAGTTGCGACATTCGTGGTTGTAATATGAACTAGGATTAGATAGTATGCAACCCGCAGTGCACACAAATATATTTTTATATTTTAAATTGCTATGAATCGCGCGATCATTAATTTTCTACCAATATTGAAAAATAAAATGTAATTTCGGTAGAAAATTAAAGATTGCCTTGAACCGAAAATTATGATTAATTTATTTACAACTCTCCTAATTAATTTCCTAAAATTAAAATTAATTACAATTGTTAAAAGTTAATACTTCAGTAAGCATTAAGTTTTATTATTTTATTTGCAAGCAAGCATATGAAATAAATAAACAAGTATTTATTTTTTACTTTTATATTTACTTTTATTGTACATATTAAATTTAGTCCATGTGCCATTTTTTTTATTACACTATTTATATTTCTTTTGCATTTACCATTTAACAAATTATTAATTACACTACACCATTTGAAAATAAAAAATGTGGTGCTAATATTTAAAATTTCTTATAAAATTCATCATTGTCACAATCACAATTTAATGTCACCTATCGTTACAACGTCAAAAACAATTGCCGCAAATTGCCGTTAATGAAGTGTTCTCAAAATGTTGATTAAAAAAAAAAAACGCTTTTAGCGCTGTCGGTGGATGGAATATAACTTAAAACCGTTTCAAGGCCGTGTATATAAGTTTCATACCCCTGCATAAGAGTTTTAAACAATAGACCATATTAGTGTGGAAGTTTTTGGCTGGTTTAAAATACATGTGTCATTACTTTTGTTACCTTAATTTTATGAATATTTTCAATTTTGGAGCAAAAAATATGTATTTTTGATAAGTATATACTAATATATACAGTCCAGGTACTTTATATTATAGAATAATGTTTTTATACACATATAAATAAGGATTCGAAGATATATTTATAGGTTATGTTTTTAAATAATATGAAAATCGAAATATCTTTAGTATTTATTTAATTAAAACTAAGTAATCATTAATATTTTGTTTTAGAATGCATAATGGTGTATTGTTTTGCTCAAAATTGTAACCATTACAGTCACATTCTTAATTACAATTTTTTTCGTTTTTTGACAGATGAAAATGAAAAACAATAATGGATAATAATTTTGTCTTCTGCGCGCCTGTCGTGCACTAGAGGGTTAATATGAAATATTTATAATCAAGTAATAGTTGTTAATACTATTTATAGTAATAGTTAAGGTTATGTAAAACAAACGTAAACGGAAGGTTGATGTTTTTTTTTTTTTTTTCTTAACCCTTTACCGCATAATGTGCCATATATGGTACATTACGATTTTTATTTTTTATTTTACTTTTAAAACTGAATCAGAACGTTCCTTCATGAATGTTCATATATGCCACATACACAGCAATAGAACCTGCAGTATCTCAAGTAATGGGCTGCAATAGATTTGAGGATATCAAGCGGAATTTGCACTTCAACGATAACTCTGAATTTATTGAGAAAGGACAACTAGAAGATACGACGTTTTCTTTCAAAAATTCGAGGGCGACTGCTTTTAAATGCCTAATGAAGAACACCTAGCAATTGACAAGCAAATAATACGGAATCTTTTTCTTTTGTAACATAATATAGAATCATAATATTCCATATGTATGGCACAAACCCTAAATTATTATTTTAATTATTGTTTTTTCATAAAAATAATAATTAATATTTTAAATATTTAATAAAAGAACCATATTTAACAATAAGAACCAATTCCTAATGCTCATGAATTATTTCAGCCAAAAATAAAAATTCATGCAGTAAAGGGTTAATGAACAAGCATTAAAATACAGTTCAACATAAAATTTTTGTTTTATTTAAATTGTTATTTTATTTTAGTATTCGCTGGTAGTAATTTATGAGAATTTTCTTTATTTCCTTCATTCTTATTCTGTTAATGAACTTTGAACTTCTAAAATACTAGTTCTTACAGTTTCTTAATAAGCGCCAGAGGTGATTTCTTTCCTTCGTTAAACTTTTGTTGTTCCTCATTTCCGAGTTTTCACAGTTAAAGTAACGCTTAAGAAATAAATGAACAGTTTGTTTTAATTTTACAATTACTTCACTCAGCTTCAAATATAACATTCAACTTATTCGAAGTAGGTTCAAAATTTATCTGCATTTTATTTTGGTTGAATGTAATTGTAGAGCTACTGCAAAGAGGTTTTATATTCATCATAGAAAACATGTTGGCTAATACCATAAATAATTATAACTTGATTGTATCAATACTGTCCATTTTATTAATGATGGCGGCTAACAAAGTTTCAAATTCGTTTGCACAACATGTAATTATTAAATTTCTTTTCAATGAAGTTTCTTTTCAAAAAACGACTGAGATTCATCAGAGACCCCAAAAATAATTTGAAGAAGAGTGTTTATCACTCAGAACAATTTTTAACTGATGCAAACCTTTCCAGGATCTGTGGAAACATCGTTACTACAAAGTCATAAAAAATCATTGCAACCAACTAGCGAATACAGAGTGTTCAGACTCGATTCCGCTAGCTGGTCTGGAATAAATCCCGTGAAAGTACCTATATTTTGAAACAAATAATATTTTTTTTACTATTTGCGCCTTTTTAAAAAAATAACCGTATCTCCTTAAGTTTCCTATAAACCTTCTTTAATTTTTAATTTATTTTTCTGAATAAATTTTGATGAATAAATTTTGTTTCATTTTCGTACTGGTCCGAATCCCATTAACTATCAACTAGTAACTAAAGAATACTAGTTAAGCTTGTTGCCTCGGCTGCGTGAAGCAATACGTAGAAAACGGAAAGATTTGTGGAAGGACAATTGGAAATTGCACCATGATAACGCACCTGCTCATACTTCATCGCTTGTTCGAGATTTTTTGTCCAAAAATAGCACCGTAATGATACAGCAACCACCATATTCACCAGATATGGTATATCACCCATGTGATATTTTTTCTCTTCCCAAAGATGAAAAAAAAAACAATGAAACGACAACGTTTTACGACCTTTGAAGAAATAAAAGCAAAATCGCTGGAGGAGCTGAACGTTATAACAAAATCTGCGTTTTAGAAGTGTTTTGAAGATTGGAAAAAAACGGTAGCACAAGAGCATTACCAGGTCTACAAGTATGTAATGCGGATTTTTTTTTTTTAAATGAAACACATTAAAGTCAAAAGAATAGTAAAAGTTTATTTATTCAAAGTATGCTCCATTAGAAGTTATACATTTTTCCCATCATTCAGGCAATTTGTGAATACCTCGCCAGCAGAACTCTTCCCCTTTCCCCGCAAACCATTCATCTAGCCATTCTTTCACATTTTCATATGAACAAAAGTGCTGCTCGGCAAGTGAAGGGGCCAAGTCTGGTGAGTAAGCGGCATGGGGTAGCACTTCCCACTTGCAAACTGCTTTTGCCCTATGTGATGGAGAGTTTTTGTGAAGAAAGATTACCTTGTGCTGTCTTCTTTCGTATTCTGGTCGTTTTATGAGCAGCGAATGGTTCAATTCGATCAGTTGTTGTTGGTAGCGTTGGGTATTAACTGTTTCACCAGGTTTTAACCATTCATAACAGACCACACCCTTTTGGTCCCACTAAGTACAGAGCATTGTCTTTTTGCCAAAGCGATTCGGTCTAGCAGTTGATGTGGATGGTGAGCCTGGGTTCACCCATGATTTTTTGCGTTTGGGATTTTCAAAATAAATCCATTTTTCATCGCCAGGAATGATACGATGCAAAAAAGACTTTCTTTTGTATCGTGCAAGAAAAATTTCACAAGTGTTTTTGCGTTTTTCCATCTGCCTCTCATTCAATGCTTGTGGAACCCATCTGCCGACTTTCTGGATCTTACCCATCTCTAGTAGGCGATTGGAAACAGCTTGTTGACTAACGCCTAACTGCTCTGCTAGTTGTTTTTGTGATTGACTATCGTCTTCCTGTAGCAACGTTTCCAATTTTGTATCTTCATATTTTTTTGGAGGTTTTCCATTTTCTTTGTCTGTAAGATCAAAGTCACCACTTTTGAAACGCCGAAACCATCGTTCACACGTATCTTGCGATGGAGCATATTCACCATAAGCTTCTTGAAGCAGTCGGTATGATTCAGCAGCAGTTTTTTTCAAATGAAAACAAAACAGTAGTACTGTCCGCGAATGCTCTTTATTTGGCACAAAATTTGACATTTTTAACACAGTAAAACAAAACTATATGATCACTTTTCAAATTATAACCTATACGCATTTGACACTTAATGATAACTTAACAAAACGCCATATGTGTAACTTTGAACTATACACTCTGTTTGCGCGGCAAGTTTGAAAAAAATCCGCATTTCATACTTGTAGACCTGGTATATTCGATGAGGACTATTTTGAAGAGGACAATATAAAAAGTGATGAATAAATAAATATTGTTTTGTAAATTAAAAACTTGTACGAACTTCCACATCTCGTATATGTATTATCTAAATAAAAAATAAAAAAAAGTTTTGTAGGAAACTTTAGATTTAGGTTATTTATTTGAAGGAATTTTGCATCGAGCCCTTTAATATTACCCCACTGTTTTGATTTAAATCTATTTTATCACTTCCTCGTAACAAATCATGTTAAATTCTCTGATAAGTCTATCGTTCAAAGGGCATAAAGTAAAATAATCATAATGTATAATTAATAAGGAAATATCTAGATTGTACTATTTATAGTGCAACCTTCATGAGGACGATCGATAAACAGTCAACGAACTTGAAGCTACAGCAAGTTGAGCTTTACGAACACATTGCTCCATACATAAACGTTTATATACCACAATACAGAAAATATGCAAAGTATTATGTTATTTTACCATTGTCTTATGTTATTTCAGTGTTCTGTTATGTTATTTATGTTGCTGTTTGTATTTAAACGAACACAAATTTATTTTTATTGCCATGCGATCCAAGAAGGATACACGCAGAGTACAAGAAATATAACACTGTTAAATAGTCAAAGAATTTGTAAGGAAAACAAACACAAAATCTTTAACATTATAGATAAGAACATTACAATATATAGAAGTGCAGTTTGCATATTGAAAAATAATACGAAAAAATTCACAATGTGGTAGAAATAATTTGGAGAGGAGTACCTCAAGGAGCGAAAAATTTAGAAGCGATGGAATTCAGGAAATTGTGGTTGTTGGTTATACAGTGAGATAATTAATTCCTAAGCGTTATGTAATACTTAACAGAAACATTTAGTCATCAAACTTATTTCAAAGCTCATGTATAGTATTTCCAAAATGAGTTAGTTAGTTAGGTAAAATTTTTGGCGCACAGTAACAAAGAATATTTGCGCCTATTTCCAAAATGAAATGGCCACTCTTGTTAAGGAGCTTAACAACGCGGTAGTGGGTTTATGGCAGTAATCCTAGGATTTGTTGCTGTAAAAAGAATATAGGAGGTATTAAGGCGATCTTAATTTTAAATTGAATAGATGTAACAACAGTTCAATTGAAGTTTCTTAAAAACCATTAAGGATATTTTCCAAATTTATAATCCTATTGTTTCTAAATTTTAGGGGTTGCTATACTTGTTTGTTAGTTATTTTTCAACGTTCATAGCGTGCATACATTAACAACATGGCTCTTTAGCGACCATTTGATTTTGAAGAAATTTCACATTTCTGTAGTGAAAATAGTGAATCTGTGCAAGGTGATTTGGAGTGCGAAAATGTGGACGTTGACGTGGAATGCGAAAATGTGGTTACTACTTAAAACTGAAGTTATACCTTTTTCACACTAGATCTTTAAGATCGGATGTTAAAGTGAATGTATCTTTAAACGCTAATGTGAAACCGTATGGCCTCGTCTAAATACAAGCGATGTTTAAGACAGAGATCTGC
The DNA here is from genome assembly GCA_963971575.1 of Liopterus haemorrhoidalis. Lineage (NCBI taxonomy): Eukaryota > Metazoa > Arthropoda > Insecta > Coleoptera > Dytiscidae > Liopterus > Liopterus haemorrhoidalis. Next base: position 65,134,469 of record OZ020613.1, read on the forward strand.
GTCTTAAACTTCGTCCGAATTGCCAACTTAATTTCTATTATAAAAAAATACTCCTTGAATTTGTGCTGTCAACATTTTATATTATCATAAACAAGAATACTGTATTATATCGACGTTATAAGAAGTTTATACTTATTGTTATAATAAAATTATATATTTTAATAATGTGTTTAATAAAATACAGAGCTACAATAATTGAGATAAAATGTATCGACTTACATGTTAATACAGGTGTAATATATTCTTTATTGTAGTGCCTTTATTGTAGAATGAAATGAAATATCCTTAATTGTTAATAATAATTCAAAATGTGCGTCTGCGCAGACAGTTCAAAACTGGTAATTTCATGACGGTAACTTAAGGACAAAATTACTGTAGCTGATGACAGCACCAGAGATTTAAACATCAAGTGTGAAAGCATACCGATCGTAAACATCGGTGAACTTTAAGTTCACTCGTCTTAAAGATCTAGTGTGAAAAGGGTATTAGCGACTAGTGGACGGTCAAAACGTAACAAACCCCAAATAATAATAAGGTTATATGAAAGAAAAAACGTCAGTTATAATATTAATTTATTGGTAAAATATATATTATATCTTTTTAATAATATAATAAATCTCTTTTATTGTAGAAATTGTGTTTATGACTACGTCTTCTCCACGGTTTATTTTTTCTTGGTTTGTTATTCTTTGCTTTCTTTATTTTCAAATCTTTCATCCGTTTCTTTTTGCTAAGATACTTTGGCGCTGTTTCTTGAGCCACAACGTCAGAAGTTAGCCTAAAAGAAAAACTCATATCCTATTACATTAATTTAATACATTATGATTTTCTAGAATTCGGAAGGCACTCTAATAATGTCTTAATAAACGAATTTTCACAGATACTCAATACTCATGAAAGGAAAGCCTGAAAGCAGTGGTTCATGGTTTTCTCGGAAACAACAGAGCAGACAATTACAAAGAGCTTATTGCAACTATGCTTGATAACTTTAAACTCATGGGTTGCAGAATGTCCCTTAAAGTGCATATGTTACATGTTTACATGAACCAATTTAAAGATAACATGGGAGCCTATTCGGAAGAACAAGGTGAACGTTTTCATCAAGACGTGATGGACTTTGAACGTCGTTATCAGGGGCAATACAATGAGAGTAATATGGGGGACTATATTTGGGGGCTAATGCGAGAAAGTCCATACAATCACAGAAGAAATACGAAAAATAATCATTTCTAAACTTTTTTATATATTCTGTTACAGTAGTTGTTTGTTTCGAATGGTTTTCTTGTAAATAAAACTGATTCAAATTCATAACAAAAGTTTGTATTATTTTTACATACAATAAAAGTCTGAAAAAAGGGAAATTTTCTTAAAATCCGTAATGTCATTCTGATAGCTACAAAAGAAAACTTTTTCGGGTAAAACTATTTTTTCTTTAATTAATAATGTGGAAGAAATAAAAATCAGATATGCAGAACCCAGACTCAAAATTCCTGTTGACCGGTGTAATTTATATTGTGTACAGTAAAGGCTATTATTATTATTATTATTATTATAATTACGTACATGATTGGAATGCAGACGGATCCTCGTCCATAAGTGCATCTTACTGAAAGTCCATTTTCACCACAAGAACACATTAGACAAGTTGTAAAGTAATTTGGCATAAGTTCCCGTGGATTACAGGCGAAACCAACATGACCAGGGGCTGGCAACTTCCGCACTAATAAATTCATAAATAATTAGTTGAGAAAGTTAAGCAAAAATACGGCAAATATGAACCATAGTGATGTCTCTTACAGACTTATCTTCATATATTACTAAAGATTAAGAAACCGAAACCTAACTTTTCAATGCACCACTTAGCGTTATGAACTTATTATTATTAAAATTTGATATCTTACTGCTGTAAATGTGGATCCAATCGTTGTCACACTTCCTGAGAGGATTTGTAACACAATTCAAATTCGTCCCAGTCCTATCACATTCGCAATCCTCACAAGAACCTTTTTGAATTTTTTCCATTGGCTTACATTCAAATTTACTGAAGGCACTCAACATATGCATCTCAACACTACAAACGTCCATATACTTCACATAGTCAGACAAATTCATTTTATCTAAAAATTAAATAATCTGTAGGATTAATAATACAGTATAGTTTGAGACACTAGTCTAGTATTAGTAGGGCAATACTAAGGACTAGTATAACGTACACAGGCTGCACTATATCTGTTCGCAACAGCTGTTACAAACTTTGGTTTCAATATTAATTCAGAAAGAAAGAAAAAACTGTCACACAGCGACATAATAGTCATAGCAACAGCCCTAACATTTTTAATATAAAAGACAACTCCATTGATTCTTAGACATGCTCTTCGAATCTCATGTTGGTCCAAACTTTGACAAACCTATAATAAAATAGGCTTTAGATTTAACCCAAATTTGTATTTCACCAGGCTTGAGATAAAACCGTATGTATTCAGTTCCATATATCCTTAGTATAACGTACTGCCTTCAAATCAGAAGTAAAAATAAGTATGGTTCTCAAAACAGTGAAATCCATAATAATTTAATTGCCACGAGTGAGTATCGTCAGGCTTTCATGTAGGACAGTGTGTATTCATCTCCATTGATCCCTAATATGAAGTGCCTTTTTAGAGCATGTGGGATTTGTAGATTTTTGCCAAAATCTTGACGAACCAATAATAAAAACGAAATTCTAATCTAATTTGCATATCGTATGTATCGCCAGAATTTGAGATGCAGCCATATGTATTCAGCTCCATTGATCCCTAGTGTGACGTGATTCTGTGATTCTGGGCAACATTACAAACTCAACAATAAATAAATAAGATAAAAAAGGTATAATAATTACGTGCGAAATACGGCATTTGCAAAGGCCAATTCTGCGAGTAACAATCAATATTTTTGGCATAATTTAAAACTAAAGTTATAACGATTATAAACTTTAACATTTTGTTAAGATACACAAAACATTCGTTTAAATAAATAAAATATATAACAATATATAAATAATGTATAATATAAAATAATACGACGTTAAAAAACTATTATCCGCTAAATAATTATTTTTTTTTAATCAATTCATAATCTTATAATTGTAAAAATAATGGTAAATATTAATTATAATATTAACTTATCTTTATTATAAAAAATATAGATAAGTATTTGTAAGCATTAAATTATTTATTTATATGACGAATATATCGCAATGAAACTTCTAAATGTATCTGGAAGCATTGGTAGACGATGAAGATCAGGTCTTGGGATGGTGGGTGGGTTTCGGGACATTAAGCGCTTGTCTGGCGTTAAATGACAGCCGGATGGACGGACTGTCAACCCACCGGGATATTCAACACAGACACCTACATAGCTTACAGATTCAGATTCTCTTAAGGCGGCGCACAACCCTATAGTTCCCTATAGTTTCTTATACAAAACTAATAATTGGAATAAAATTAATAACAATCTATATATCAAAATTCGCAGCGAATTTTTATCTATCTAATAGAATATTTTAAATTTGAGACAAAACTGTCATGAAATTGTAATTAAGCAAATTGCATTATAGACTCCATCTTGTAAACCAATCGATGCATATTTGCGTATGATGCGGCAAATTGTAGCTAAAGCTTCATTCTACAAAAGGGTTTTAGCTATTATGTTCTATTGTGAAAACTACTTATAGTTATTGTACTTGGTAGTCTATATTTGCCGCCATCTTGAATCTGCCACGGTTCTCAAAATAGGTGTAATGAGTAAAAATGATTTAATTTTTGTGAAGAATACGTGTACCAATTGGCATTCCATTATCTTCAAGTATAATATTTTTCGACGAGGGTTCTAAACTATAAGTAATCAAGTCGAAATTTTTTTTGACGTATTATTTGAACATTTCTACACAAAACTATATAAATATAAAAATTATTTGAAACCCATAAATAGATTTAAAAAATTACAGAACAATGTTGCTGATGTCAATTATTAAGTTATTGAGCGATAATATTTTTACAATAAATATTTCTACAATTAAAAATATCTTACTAGATAGATAAAAATTCGGTGCAAAATTTGATGTATAAATTAATACTAATTTTATTTCAGATTGTTAGTTTTGCATAAGAAATTGGTAACCTCTGGGGGTTATACGCAGCCTTAAGCAGCGAATAGACTGTAGAACATCAATAAACAACAAAAATCTAAAAACGAACAAACAAGAATGAATAATAATCGGGAATATTTTCGTAAAATAATAGTTATTTATGCAATACCTAAAGAATTGAAGTGAAATTTATAAAACCAGAGCGAAACTGAGTTTTGTAGATAACGTGTACAATATAATGACTTAATTTTTTTACGAAAAACGTACAATAATATTTCTTCAGCCGTCGAAAAGGCTGCGCAAAATCTGGCTGTAGATACAAGATTTATACACTTTATACGAATTGAAAGAATTTTTTAAATATGTTCAGTAGTTCCAAAGAAATAACGATATTTGTACACGCGGCTAATACAAAATCCATATTTTTTGTTTATATTTAACCCTTTACCGCATAGTGTGCCATATATGGTACATTCCGATTTTTATTTTTTATTTTACTTTCAAAAATGAATCAGAACGTTACTTCATGAATGTTCATATATGCCACATACACAGCAATGGATCCTGCAGTATCTCAAGTAATGGGCTGCGATAGATTTGAGGATATCAAGCAGAATTTTCACTTCAACGATATGTAACTCTGAATTTATTGAGAAAGGACAACTAGAAGATACGACCTTTTCTTTCAAAAATTCGAGGGCGACTGCTTTTAATCCCTAATGAAGAACACCTACACAATAATACGGAATCATTTTCTTTTGTAACATAATGTAGAAATATAATATTCCATATATGGCACAAACTCTAAATTATTATTTTTTCATAAAAATAATAATTAATATTTTAAATATATTTTTTTAATTAATTTTTCTATCAATACGAACCTAATTCCTAATGCTCATGAATTATTTCAGCCAAAAATAAAAATTCATGCAGTAAAGGGTTAACGTATTACTTCAGAACTGCTCTGCTTTTCCTACTTTCATTGGAATGTCATTTAAATATTTCATTGGTCAAATAACAAAGGAAGGCTTGGACAGCAATAGTTGCGACATTCGTGGTTGTAATATGAACTAGGATTAGATAGTATGCAATCCGCAGTGCACACAAATATATTTTTATATTTTAAATTGCTATGAATCGCGCGATCATTAATTTTCTACCAAAATTGAAAAATAAAATGTAATTTTGGTAGAATATTAAAGATTGCCTTGAACCGAAAATTATGAGTAATTTATTTACAACTCTCCTAATTAATTTCCCAAAATTAAAATTAATTACAATTGTTAAAAGTTAATACTTCAGTAAGCATTAATTTTTATTATTTTATTTGCAAGCAAGCATATGAAATAAATAAACAAGTATTTATTTTTTACTTTTATATTTACTTTTATTGTACATATTAAATTTAGTCTGTGCCATTTTTTTTTATTACACTATTTATATTTCTTTTGCATTTACCATTTAAAATATTATTAATTACACTACACCATTTGAAAATAAAAAATGTGGTGCTAATATTTAAAATTTCTTATAAAATTCATCACTGTCACAATCACAATTTACTGTCACCTATCGTTACAACGTCGAAAACAATTGCCGCAAATTGCCGATAATGAAGTGTTCTCAAAATGTTGGTTTAAAAAAAAAACGCTTTTAGCGCTGTCTGTGGATGGAATATAACTTAAAACCGTTTCAAGGCCGTGTATGAGTTTCATACCCCTGGGGCTTACTTTTTAAACTTTTTCCCATCAATAAGTACTTCCCATCATAAAATTAATAAATTCAGTTGTAAGCTCTCGTTGAAACATATTGAAAAAATAGAACTCGAAATAAAACAGTCGGTAATGTTTCAAAATATTTAAATTTATTAATACATATTTCGGCTTATGAGGCCATCATCAGAATATTCTGAGTATTGTCTGCCTGTATGTAATTAGCCTATTTCCATCGAGAAGTTTTTTAACCGCAGCAATATTTACAGGAGTAACTGTTTCACGGGGCCTTCCTAGACGAGGATCATCATCTAGGTTAAAAATTTCTCCTTAAACAACTTATTTGAAAACCTTTTTGCGACATTTTCTAGTTATAACTACACCCTTTGCTACCTTTTATTTCAATTCCCGCATCAAATACGCAAGAGAAACTTTGCTGTTAATTCAGACCCATGGAACATAATCTGCATATTCACCCATATGCAATGAACACCAATATACATGTTCATAACCCTTACACTGATTGAGCTCTCTGAGAGGATTGTGGTGGGGTGGGAGGAGGTTGAAGTCTCTCAATAGCTAAGGGATGAATGCATGTCTCAGGACATCCATTTATCATAGCTTCATATTCTCATCATTCATCATTCGTGTTCATCGCATGGACTTAACGATCAAAACATGCTGTGTTTAAACAACAAAATGAGGGGACTAATACTGATTTCACACTGGTAAAGTTACGATTGCTTTAATTGCGGATTTACTACCACGATAATAAATGGTTCAATAACTTTATAAATATTAAAATACAACTTTTATTGTTAAGACGCCTACAGACGATGTTTCTAAAGTTGATCAACGCAGGCATCAACGTGGGATGTAACATAAAACTTTTTGCCGCACTTGATGGCATCTTGCACATTACAACCGTACCGACAGACATGCAAGTACGGGAGAGAGACCCAAATAACCTAAGATTATATTCCCGGTAAAAGTTGTCGTAACTTTGTAACTACTAAACCGATTTTAATAAAACACACCTGAAAATTTGACCAGATGTTGAAAATGAAACTGGTCGGAAATTCGCACTATTATGAAGTATGAGTTCTTACGTGGAATTACGGTATTGCAGACCGCGCAAAATATTAATAGTGTATTTGCCTCTAGTGTTACTATGCAGCAGAAATATCAAATTGGTTCGCCAAATTTGGTACAGGTAACTTGGCTCATAGATCACAGCAGAAATATACTGCAACCAACTGGACGAAATGATGCAAAAACTTAAATAAAAACGGCCTAGATTGGTCAACAGATCGACTCCTATCTTATTGCATGATTACGCTAGACATACTGCACAAATGACTGTGGTAAAACTACAGGAATTGGAGTTGGAACTTCTTCATCATACTCCATACTCACCAGACCTAGCCCCCACTGACTACCACTTCTTCCGCAATTTGGACAACTTTTTAATAAGAAAACAATTTAATTCCGACAATGCTGTAAAATTGGCCTTCCAGGAATTCATTAACTCTTGTCCCCCTGGGTTATATACCATCGGCCTGAACAACCTGCCGCTTAAATGGCAAAAGTGCATAGACAATATGGATGAATAAAATAATTCCTTATATTTGTAAGTTATCAACCAACTTTGCCTTTTTAGGGTTTTGTAGGAATGACCAAAAAACCTTTATACCGTCATTTTGTCGTCTGTTTGTCTGTTTGGTAAAAATTGTAGCCAAACGGCTAAACCTAGAGAGTTGAAATTTGGCATGCTTATACAACTATTTGACCCACACATAGGAAAAATACTAAAACATCTAAAAAACATATCCACCAAAAAATATAAACAAATATGTGCTCACCGAAAAAAAAAATAATAATTTAAATTCTGAGTAGGGTATCAAATGAAAACCCTTAGTACGTGGATTAACGATCAAATTTTTATTTTTGCAAAATAAATTATTATGAGGCGATTTTTGCCAAAATTGTGCAAAAAAATTTTTGTCCCACACCCTGTAGCCCATATGTTTTAAACTAAAAATCTAAAAAAATTCTAAGTAATGTGAACCGAAATAGTACAACAGGAATTTTTGATCAGATTATGTTTTCGGGAAATAACGCATTTTTTGTGGTTTTTGGTTCACAAAGTACAAAAGTTACACCAATGTAAGACACCCACATGCAAGGCGTACGATAGTGTAGTGGTTAGAGCACTGGCGTCGTCAGCTAAAATTCGCTGGAAACGAAGGGTTTCGAGTACGGAGTGAATTTTATTTTTTATGTTTTTTTTTTTTTGCATTTTTATTATGTTGAAATTATTTTGTCTAAATTCTAGTTATATTTTGACAAATGTTGCATTTAATTTTTAAGAGCGTAAATTTAATAACCAGTCTTATTATATGATTAACAGACGATAAATTATTTTAAAAATATCGTTCATTTTGCCGTGATTCCTACAAAGTAAAATTTGTCCTACACACTCAGCATGCCGCCTTCACTTATTATATACCTGCGAAACCCTGAAATGTGTGAATATTCACACTTCACGTCAATTTTTTTCTACAAATTTCATCCTTGACGACCTAATATCAAATATGAAATATTGTACGTTATTTTGTTTTTTATTTTATTTGTAATGGTTAATACCCTAAATTCCGCAAGGCCTAGGGAAATATAGAAATATTATTATTAACTAACAATTAATTACATTAAAACCGTATTTCTTTCTTTTTCAAATTATGCAGAATTTCTACGCTATATTTCAATTCTCCTTTATTCATTCATTCTGTTATAAAACGAGGACCTGTTTTGTGACATCTTAAATTAAAATTACAGCAGCAATGATGGAAGGCGGGTTGGATTGTTTCAGTCGTGTTTCAAAGGACGAACTCATTCCCGTAATGAACATTTCTCGACACCCGCCGAGCATTTCTTATCCAGAAAATGCTGGATTTTAAATGACACGTAATGTGAAATGCTACTTGGTTTACAAATCTTCAGAAATAAGAAATTGTGTATTTAATTAATTGTCTAAAATCATACCTTTTTAAGTAATCTCTCACGGACAGAATACAATTTTGCCAGAGATTTTCCAAGCCTTATAAGAACTTCAGGCATCAACTTCTGTAAAGAGCAGTTTCACAAGGCAAGTCATGATACGCATATAAAATGTATAGCATTTTATTAATCTAAATGGAAACGTTCATACGGCGATACTCGAGATACAGAATCGCGATTCGGATTTGCGGAGCCTGAGTACCTGAGCCGCCCGCTTTTTTTAACCGGTCGCCACACGTATAACGGGAGGTAATATGATCATACCGATTTTGACTTTTCGAAATTTCGATGGATACCCAAGAACTGAGGTTACAAAATGTTTTGACTATTTTTAGCATAATTGTCCGTTTATCCGTGGACACGTATAGAGCGAATTTGACTAAATAGATTTTAATGAAACTTCATATTTAAGCTATTGACATCAATTGATCATTTATTAATAAAAAACGGTCATCGGGAAGTGGAAGTTTACTAGTGAAGTTTTTTGCGAATTTTTAAAAGATAAATGTTTAGAAAACATTTATTTGAAAATGTTTTTAATTTAGTGCTACAGTGAATTTATTTTTAATGCAACATGTACTATGTCATTACCATGGATACAGTTTTTGACAGTAATATAAATCGTGTTCATTTTCATATGCAACATAGACAATTAGTATGTATACTTTTGCTCCTTGCTGATTTAAAAATTAATCAACATGTATACAGATAAAGAAAAAATAATGACGGTAACTTGGTGTAACTCCCAAATGAGTTTAAGAGAAGTTTCTGCTGTATTTAGTGCAACTTATCCAGATCGGCCAATACCAAATCCCTCTACAATTTCATGACTAGTTAATAAATTTCATCGCGAAGGATGTCTTAAGTCAAAACATAATAAAAAAAGAGCAACATCCCACGTGCTTACAGAAGAGAAGCAGTTGGAAATATTATTACAAGTGGAAGAAAACAATCAAAATACTTTAAGATCAATTGCACAAACCGTTGGTGTCAGTATTGGATCTGTTTTTAACTTCTTAAAAAAAGAAAAGTTTCGATCATACAAATTTCAAAATCATCAAGAATTGTTAGAAAGGGACGCAGCAGTACGTATGGATTTTTGTATTAAAATGTGTGAAAAAATTAATTCCGACCCAACAATGCTTCAAAAAATTGTATTTACTGACGAAGCAACGTTCACTCTAAATGGTGAAGTGCACAGATAAAATTTTAGGTACTGTAGTCTAAAAAATTTACATCTGTTTCATTCCTCCCGAACTCAAAGGCCGCCAAAATTAAATGTTTGGGCAGGGATAATAGGAACCAATATTATAGGGCCTTTTTTTTATTAACGGTAACCTTAATACCGCAAAATATCTAGCCCTTTTGCAAAACCAAATATTACCTGCGTTGCGAAACCTGAATATTAATGGACAAGTATGGTTTCAACATGATGGCGCACAAGTCCATTATTCTAGAATAGTTAAAGAATATTTACATAGAACTTTCCCAAATAGCTGGATTGGAGGGTCGATGAATTGGCCAGCGATATCTCCGGATTTGGCATCCAATGATTTTTTTTTTTTTTATTGGTGATATTTAAAGGCCAAAGTATATAATGGAGAACTTAGGGATGTTGCTGAACTGCAAGACAAAATTGTTCAAGCATCCAACAATATACCTCAAGAACAATTGCTGAATGTTTTGAATCATTTTTATGATCGCTTAACATTTTGTATGCAAGTAAACGGAGGAACTTTTGAACATTTATTATAAGTTTTTATTAGTTTTTTATTTATTTATTTATTTTTATTTGTATTTTCAATAAAATATTTTGATTTTGTTAGTAAATATGTTTTTTTTTTATGTTGCAAATGAAAATGAACACGATTTATATTGCTGTCAAAAACTGTTTCCATGGTAATGACATAGTACATGTTGCATTAAAAAATAAATTCACTGTATATGTCACACCGGAGACTTATTGATTGAAGTGTTATATGTGAACATGTTTTACAGTTGGTAATGTAAAAGTTTTCAAAAAAAAAAAAATTGATAAATAAATGGATCAGTGTAAAGTAATCCTTTTATTTTCATTGTTGACAAAAAAAAAACGATCAATTTATTGATCAATATATTGAACTGTGTAAAAACAACTTTATACTTAATTGTTACCGTGCGGCAATATAATGGAAAACTGGATTTATAAAGAATTGTTATCGAAACTTTCCTCCAAAGTTTTAATAATTACAATGTCTTGGCAATGCGAGTGTTTCGCCTGTCACATAATTCTGGTATTATTTTGGCGGTGACATCCAGGAATGAAGCTCATTTCTCTCTTTTATATTACGTCTTTTCAGTAAATATCAGTCTTCCGTAACGTTTTCACCTGCGGGCTATTCACTGACTCCCGGGGATTAGGAAATGTACTCCCCCTCACGTCTGGGACGTCTCTAAAAGCCAGCCTCGCTGATAAAATGCTTTCTTCCTGATATATTGTTAAATTAACCAGAAAGCTTATTTAACAGAAGATAAGTGATTATTTATTTTATTAGAAAAAAGGATGTTTTTTGTTAATGATACTGGGGGTGTTATTGATGATAATTAGCGAAAACCTTTGCTATTTCTATCATGTTCCTAGCTTCTTTATTCCTTGGGGGAGCCAGAAGGCAATTTTTTTTTAAGAGAGCTCAAAAATCGCCCTGTGGGAGTGGTAATTTCAGAAATAAAATTTCATTATTATTTAAAATAAAATTATTCAATTAGTTAAAAATATTCAAATTATTTAAATATAAAAACTAATCTATTTTAAGATAAACATCCTCAAAGATTAGTTGAGCCATCATATATTTTTTTAGTTATATGTTGATAGACAAGGGTAGAAATTACAGTCGTATATTATATGATTTGTTTAAAATGTTGTCACCGTTTATCTTAAGTACATGGTCGAATGTTAACACAGATGTTGATATGCGACCATATATTTTCAGTGATAACGAGACAACTGGGACCGTAAGACAATTCGGGCCGCGATTTTCGCGATTACAATACTTGCCCCTTATATATTAAGGTCGGGCAAGTAAAAATAAATATTTTAATGGTTTGATTAAGTACATTTTGGTGGGAATTAGAATAAATTAAAAAAATTGTATTTTAAGGGTTGGCTTAAGGAAATTTTCGTGTTCGATTGATTAAAAAGAAATTGTATTTTAAGGGTTAGATTAAGTAAAATTTCGTTCTACTAAAATTAAGTAAAGTTTGGTAAAATGTGGTAGATTAAAAGAACGAAAAATAGTTTTTACCGACCGCCAACATATATAAGAGAGGTATTGTGATCATACCAATTTTGACATTTCAATATTTCGATGGATATTCACGAATTGAGGTCCCTACATAAACTAAAAAAAAAATACATTTCTTTACTTTAACTGTTTTTTTTTTCTTTTTCAAAAATGTTCTAAAATCCCTAAATGTCCACTACGCTACGTCAGTCGGCATATGTCAAGTTAAACCAAGATTTTAATATCTATTTTATTCATTCTGCCTTCTTTTTGTGGATATGAAAAGTGCGAACACAAAAGTAGAAAGACCACAAAACATTATTAAGGGGTCCGTGAGCATCAAAAGGTTAAGAACTACCGTTACGAACAATAGTACATTGTATAATACAGCCATATACATGTAAAAATGTATTCAGACAGCAACATTCACACATGCAAACAAACATTTATAAACACACATAATATACTCGTACATACACAGCCATACATACGTATGGCTGTGTATGTACAAACATACCTTGGCATCAGGGACGTAGCCAGGATTTCAGCTTGGGGGGGGGTCAAAAATAACAAAATATTCTAAATTGGTCGGTACTACCTTAATTACATGGCTTTGGTAGAAAATAACAGCGTTCTAGGTCAGGGGTCGGCAACCTTTCAGTGACAGAGCCAAATCTATATTGAAAAAAAAGCACAATAACATGGAAGAACCGCTAAAAAATATATGCTATATTTAAGAAAAAAACGTAAAAATTGTTTATTTGTTTTAAAATAATCAGTATTACAATAAATTAATATTTACTTATACATTTAGTTTGTGATACCTATTGTAGTTGCCAGTATATTACAATATAATATTTTTTTTAATGGGACGATTGCTCCTGTATAGTGTTCTATAAGACTTCAATATTTGGTGAATATTCAGTAATCTTTAACTTAAGGCAGCACTCAAGTTTCAGCTCAGTAAGATTACTTCTTAACTGACTCTTTATTAATTTCATATGTGAAAAGATTTGCTTACAGTAATATGTGGATCCGAAAATTGTCACTAGCCCAAAAGCATAATTTTTTAAAAGATTGAACGATTCTGGAAGACGGTTCCAAGCTTCGAAAAGAACTTTATCTACATTTAGAAGATTGCGAATTTCGGTCCACTTATGCTGGAAAGATAAAATTCACTTTTTTCTTTCTAAATTTTCCAGTTCAGAATTAAGTTTTAAGAATATGTAATTCCATAAACCTTTGGATTTCAAATCCACTAATTGAAGGTGATAAATGTAATTGCTACATATCTACTTCAATTGATTTTGTCAAAAAAGCTAGGGCAGCTTTATATTTTCTAAACTCTTTAAATCTATCTCGAAAAGCTTCTTGCATGTTAACAATAGTTTGTGCAAAAAAAAATTGCAGTAATAACATGTTTTTGTAAATTAATAAAATGTAAAAATGTTTTTGCACGTAAATCATTCACAAATACAGATAACTTTTTTTCGAAACAAATAACTTCTTCTAAAAGGGAATATGCAGTAGCTCGGGGAATTACCGGGCGTGAATTGCACCGTAAAACATTCTGAAAAATACAAAACCTGTATAGTACAGGCAGAAAGTTGAAAATTAAAAAATAGATTATATTAAAATAAAAACCAGCCAATTTTCAAAGAGCCACAAAATTTTCTGAAAGAGCCGCAGGTTGCCGACCCCTGTTCTAGGTCTTTTGTAGTATATTAAATAATAAAAGTCCGGTAAATTTATATATAAATTTATAAATCACCGGAGGTGAAGAAAACTTCTAACAACCTAAATTATATTTTATATAAGGTAAACTATCCTAGGGGGGGCAAATGCCCCCTATGCCCCCCCCCCTGGCTACGTCCCTGCTTGGCATATTGTACATACACACACAAATATGCATACATAGATACACATTCACACACACATATATTATGTATGTGTGAATGTGTATCTATATATGTATATACATACATTCACGTACACATACACCTAGATAAGCACGCACACAAATAGATACGGATATTTAACGTGAATGACGCGCACGTCTGTACGATATTTCAAAGTTGGTAATCCTGGGCTAGGGGAGGGAACGGAACAGTGGCAACATTTCTTACCCTTGATCTCGAGCGAGTTTGGCATCCAACTTACGTCACTCGTAATCCGGTTGACGGTACGCGAAATCGTTACCGAACGTGCTGAAGGTAACGTCAAGGTAATAACGACGCTCTCTATACTCCATCAACTTTATAACAATTAGACACAACAAAACTTAGTTAACTACCAAAATTTAACATAAATTTAAATTGTTGTCACTTAGAACTTAAGAAGTATTTTATCAGGTCGTCAAGGATGAAAGTTGTAGAAAAAAAGGCAAAGTTGATTGACAACTTACAAATATAAGGAATTATATTATTCATCAAAGTATGCACCCGTATTGTCTATACACTTTTGCCATTTAAGCGGCAGGTTGTTCAGGCCGGTGGTTTAAAACCTTGGCGGACGAGAGTCGATGAATTCCTGGAAGGCCAGTTTTACAGCATTGTCGGAATTAAACTGTTTTCCTATTAAAAAGTTGTCCAAATTGCGGAAGAAGTGGTAGTCAGTGGGGGCTAGGTCTGGTGAGTATGGAGGCTGATGAAGAAGTTCCAACTCCAATTCCTGTAGTTTTGTCACAGTCATATGTGCAGTGTGTGTGTGGTCTAGCGTTATCAAGCAATAAGATAGAAGTCGATCTGTTGACCAATTTAGGCTGTTTTTCTCAAGTTTTTGCATCATTTCATCCAGTTGGTTGCAGTATATTTCTGCTGTGATCGATGAGCCAGTTTTTTTTTTATTTTATTTTTAAACAACCAGTACGAAATTTGGCGAACCAATTTGATATTGTCTGCTGCGTAGTAACACTAGAGCCAAATACACTATTTATGTTTTTCGCGGTCTGCGATGCCGTAGTTCCACGTAAGAACTCATACTTCATAATGGTGCGAATTTCCGACTGTTCCATTTTCAACAAAATAAATTTTTTGATATTTTTTAGGGCATACAATGATTTCTTTAAACAGGCGAGATGTGTAACTTTCCAACAAAAAAAAGGAGAACGGTAAAATATTAAGCCAATGTCAAATAATAAGTTGTTAAAGTTGGCAATATTATGAACTACAAATTTTATCCTTAACGACCTAATAAATACTCTATTTTAAATGCTTCCCTAGTGTATCAAATACTAAACTAGTATTTTAATTACTTCTATAATATTTAAAATACTTTTTTGAAAGTATTTGATATTTCAAATTTTTTAATAACATACATTTGCTATTGTTTAGGTGGCAATTTTTTGCTTAGCATTGAAATAATGTACAAAAATTGATGTGAAGTGTGAATTTTCACACATTGCAGGGTTTCGCAGGTATATAAAAGTGAAGGCGGCATGCTGAGTGTGTAGGACAAATTTTGCTTTGTAGTAACCACGGCAGAATGAACGATATTTTTAAAATAATTTACCGTCTGTTAATCTCAGAGCTTTAAAAACAAATTTTATGTTAAAATATTTTTTTGTTAATTTTAATTCGAATACCTAATATCATTATTTAGGTTTCTAAATAAGTGCAGTATTTTTTTTATATAACAAGGTTCATTATGATTTTGAAAATTGGGCCTATGGCTTTCATTGGTTGTCTTAAATCATACGCTCCGCCCCTCTGGCTTCGTATAAATGACACAGAATGAAAATATAATTCCAATTGGTTATTAAATTTACGCTCTTGAAAATTAAATTAAAAATGTGCTAAAATATAACTAGAATTTTAACAAATTAATTTAAACATAATAAATATGAAAAAAAAAAAACAAAAAATAAAATTGACTCCACAAGCCAGGAACGAACCTGTGTAGTGAATAACGATCCTGTGTGGTTGTCGAGCAACTGAGCCACTAGACCACCAAACGCTTATCAACTTAGTGTGTTATAAGAGTATAACATGTATGCATCGTCAACAAAAAAACACAAAAAATGCATTATTTTCCGAAAACATAATCTGATCAAAAATTCCTGTTGTACTATTCCGGTTCACACCATTATACATTACTTAGAATTTTTTCACATTTTTAGTTTAAACCATATGGGCTACAGGCTGTGGGACAAAAATTTCTTTGCACAATTTTGGCAAAAATCGCCTCAAAATAATTTATTTTGCAAAAATTAAATTTTGGTCGTTAATCCACGTACTAAGGGCTTTCATTTGATACCCTACTCAGAATTTTAAAAAAATATTTTTTTTTTTCGATGAGCACATATTTGTTTATATTTTTAGGGGGATATGTTTTTTAGATGTTTTAGTATTTTTCCTATGTGCGGGTCAAAAAGTTGTATAAGCATGCCAATTTTCAACTCTCTAGGTTTAGCCGTTTGGCTACAATTTTTACCGAACAGACAGACAGACAGACAGACAGACAGACAGACAGACGACAAAATGACGGTATAAGGGTTTTTTGGTCATACCTACAAAACCCTAAAAATGGCAAAAAAAAGATTTTATGATAATAAATGCACCAGAAATTGTCAATGTCAAACAACTGTCACTATCAAATTAAATCCATACCTAGGTTTATAATCAAATACGTCATGTACAGCTAGGGTACAAACAGTATTGGCACAACTCTGTTAGTACCTAGTTTAATAAAAAATAGTTAATGGCGGGAACCCCGAATAGAATAATTCAGATTCGAGAAAGCAAGAAAGTAAACAAAAAAGAAGTAAACAATTAAAAACTTACCACTTTTTTCTCAAATACTAGGTCCAGTATATCCGTAGAACTTGTAGTGACATCTACAACAAAAAAATTTAATCAGCAAAATGTAATCTGGAAATTATTCCATTAAATATTTGCATATATGCAAATACGTAAACATTTATATTACACAAGTAACTTTATTTAGTGCGTTCATAAAATACAATTAACATTAACAGAGAAATGTTAATTCCAAAACTCAATTTATTTCCTAAACCATAGTACAATACACAGAAGTCCAATGCTAATTATAACATAAAAGTATTATCTGCCACTGCATTAATAATAATTGAAGTCAATTAGCAAATTAATATTAAATAGTAAATAGCAAATAAACAGAAATGAATTCAGCGGTGTGGCGTGGACAGTAAACGCTCCAAAATATCCCGGTACGAAAAACGGTTCAAGCAAACCAGATTTGATTAAAAATGCCTAGACTACGAGAGAGGTTTGAGAAGTCATTTGGTTCGAGTACTCATAGAGGGCAAGAGCAGCAATTGTATATTACAATAACCTTATTTATAGATTATTACAATGATTATTAATAGATTACAATGTGTTAAATGGGATAATGTATTATCTGATACAAAAACCATTAAATTTGGAGTTCCACAAGGTTCTATTTTAGGCCCATTATTATTTATATTATTATCTGTGTCAATGTAATACGTTACTAGATCTGGTTACTTAGATAACTGTTGTGAAGTATGAGGTGTGTAAATTAAGTAACCGGACTGACAACATAGCGTTTGATCTGGCAACATTTGAGACGCGGGACTTGCAGGGGCGGTAGGTGACCATTTGATACGCCTTCAGTACGAGTTTGAAATCGCTAGAGTAATTTTGTAGTCCGTAGCGATTTTTTTCTTGAAACAGTTTTTTCTAGTGCGTTCTAAAAATGAGTGACATTCATTTCGAACAACGGTGAAACAGTGTGCTATCAGGTTTTGCTGCAGACTTGGGCACAGTGTAACGGAAACTTTTGCAAAACTACCCTCATATTCTGAGCATTCAGATTGTAGAGTAGCAACCGGATCTTTAGTACAAGAGGATGCACTGGATCTGGATCTTGGATACTGTTCAGAGCGCTCAGCGAGGCCTATGGAGACAGTGTTTTCTCAAGGACCCAGGTATTTTGGTGGTTTAAAGCGTGTTCTACATTATACTTTATTCGTCAATTTTCTAAACTTTCTTCTTTGAACTAGAAGTTATCAAAGTTTTAATACAATTTATTTTTCAAATTTTTGGTAGAGAATGAAAGCTTACACGTGTTTCAGTTCATTTAAAGTACTAACTTAAATGTATAATTCATATCTTGTCAAGTGTTTATAACCTAGCTATTAGATTTGTAAAATTACTGATTTACGTACAAAACACAATTTATATATTCGCCTGTTCAAACCAATGATCAACAAAACACGATTAAACACGTGGTAATACAAAATATTTACAAGCGTAACTTTAATGTTGGTACTGTTGTTAAAAGTGTCTACTGGGCATGCACAGAGTTCCAACTTGAAAATATTTTCAACAAAAATTTGTCCAAATCTAGTTTTGAATAAAGTTGACCTTGACTTCATAAAGTGTTCTACACTGTACGATTTCACTGATTTATTTCTAGTACAAGTTCTAGTCAAAGAAATAAGTATGAAAATTTGACGAGAATTGTATAATGTAGAACACGCTTAAGGCATTTTTAGAAGGAAGAGAGTTGATTGAAAATGAATCACGCAGAGGAAGGCCTTCATCTTCAAGAACCGATGAAAATGTCGACAGAATCCGGGATCTTGTGCGTTCAGTTCGTCGGTTGACAGTCAGAATGATCAGGGAAGAGTTAAATTTAACTCACACTACCGTTCATCAAATTTTGACCAATGAATTGGGGATGACAATACGGCTTGTCACACAGAAATTTCAATAAGATCGGGGAATACCAGGTGTACGATATGTAAGGGAGGTAATTTTGGTATTATTTCATAAATAAAATTTCATAAATAAATTCATTATAATCATTCAATTAGAGTAAAATATTTAATCTGTTAAACGATACAAAAATAATCTATTGCTTAGAAAGGGCATTTAAGATAACGGGAGATTGTTTATTATTGCAACTTGACACTTTGTCAAGGGAACATGAAAAGTGAATCGTAAATTATTGTGTTAAATAAATATACGTCAACCATAAGCACATAAATAATAATTAAATTCTGTCTGAGATAAATTTGATGATTCGGCTATTTTCTAATGGGATATTATCTGAGTTATCACCAATAAATTATGAATTTTCAGATAGTACAATACAGATAATCAAGAGGTGTTAAATGATATTTAACAGTTGGGCGATATAAGCATTTTTAGGGTGGTCACATTTTGAAGCACTTGATGTTAAACCGTCATAACGTTAAGATGTTAAAAAAGAGTTCATTTTAAACCGTCGTGAAGTTAAGTCGTGTTTTTAATTAGAGTGAGATTTAGTTAACCATGGGTTAGAGTCATTTAGGGTGTTCGGTTGGACTAGTAAAATGTAACAAGTAATTCCGTATGAACGTTAGTGTAGTGCCCAGCTAAAGACATGTGAGAGATAAATGGTTTTAGAGGATGTCAGTCAGGACTGTGGTGTCCAGTGGACAAATTAGTGATTAGTGCTAAAGAGTCCAGTGTTTAGTGTTTGTGAATGTCTCATTTGGATTTAGGTGTATCAACGTAATTGTAAGTCTAGTGTAATCATGTAAATATTTAAACCGTAATCGTAATTAAAGTAGGTTAGTTAAAATGTTGAGTTTAATTGAACAACCCTTAATCCTTCCAAGAATCATAGCAACCAGCTAGCGGACTAATAGGGGGGGGGTCCAGACTTGATCCGCTCGCAAGTCTTGGAACCCATAATGTGAGGGATGTACAGAGTAAGTACAAATGAAATAATTAAATCAGCCAACCGTGACATTTCATTATATATAAATCAGAGCTCCCCACAGATAGTTAAGTCAGCGCAGGCGTAAAAGTGAATCGGCGTACATAGAACCGGCGTATATCGAGATCGCCCTGTACTTATTATAACTTTCTTTAATATTATTTAAAACTAAAATAAACTAATCTATCAGGAAGAGGAGGAATTGAACGAATACGGAAAGAACAAACTGAAAAAAATCTATCAGTTATGTTCAGCTTAATTTGTTTATTCAGTTCGAAAGAAAACGCCTCTGGTGATTTGTTATAAAGTAATATGACTGTTGAATTTTCTCCTCCTAATTTAAAAATAGACTATAGTAACATTTTATGCTGTAATCATTCCAAATGTAATACTTATAAAGCTTTTTCGGCAGCTTCTTCCCTTTTTTTTTTCATTAATATTTTTTCAATATTTTTCATTTTTACACGCTACATAAATCCATTCTTTTTTTTTCAAGGAAACATATTCTTTGATTAAAATTCATTGACAAAGAAGTCTTTTTTGATTGTAGTAATATATCTCGTCAGAATAGGGTCTTGTATGAAAATATGTTTTCTCGAAGAATGGAGGAAATTACGATTCAGAAGAGCGCCGGGACTGAAGAGAGGAGCTAGCACTAATCAACATAAATTGGGGTAGATCTCTTTCTTTACATTGATTTACAAGATACTGTAACTCGCACGGATAACTGCATTGATTTTAAACGATAAATTAAAGTAACATGCGCTTCATGGGATTTACAAAATGAAATCAGGACTATTATAAAAGTAAGTAAGATTTCTAAGGCAATGTTTTCATCATCTGAAAGGAAAAAGGCGTGTTACTAGATTTTCTGTATTAAATTACGTATCACTCTATTTGAAATTTATATACATCTCATTTTGTAATACGTAACTAAGAGAGAAACTTCATTTATCTACAACCATCAATAGTCTAGTGCCTACGCACCATAATTTACGTAAATACTGCACTTGATGATAATGGAATACCATTTGGCACACGTGTTCTTTATAAAAATTAAATCATTTTGACCCGCAGCACTTATTTATAAATCGAGGCAGATTCAAGATGGCGGCAAAAATAGCGCGCCAATTACGATAACGATAACTAATTCGCGTCGTACGCGAATATCCGTCACTTAGTTTACAAAATACCGTCCATAATTCATCCTCAGACGCAAAGTGATTTCCTAAATGGCTAACGAATTTCGTATGCTATGGCTTGTTTTCTACTAACTAAATGTCACAGATTCTGTTATCGAATTTGGTATTCGAATCTGTTATCAAAATGGCGAAAATTTTAAATGTTGATAGATTTTTTCCCAAATTCGAGACATGATGATATCAGGGCTTCGAAGCGTTATTTTTTCGTTTCGGTTTTTGTTCCGGTTCAATTAAAAAAATATATATCAGTTCGGTTCCGGCAAAAATAACGGGTTTTTTCGGTTTTCGGTTCAGTTCCGAGTGATAAATTTTTAAATGCTTTTATTTGTATTAGAATAGTATATTCTGTAACAAGGTTGGAATGAGAAAATTCGATGCGAGTTGAACATTCCAAGCACGAGCCGCAGGCGAGCGTGAGGAACCACGAGCATCGAATTTTCTCTTCCAACCGAGTCACAGACCCTACTATCTCCACGACCACCAGAAAGGAAAAAAAAATTAAGAAATAATTAGTTTAACAAACATTTTATCTAAACAAATAATTTATATTACATAACAAATTAATCAATTAATTAAACTAATTTTTTTATTTATTATTTGTTTAAATTTAATTTAATTTGCCGCACATCGGCCACTATTTTAGGTTAGGAAGTTATATTGCATTTATTTAATGTAAACGTTGCATATATCTTAATGTAACCTACAAAAACAAAAGACAACAAGCATGGAATAGTTATTCCATAACAAGTGATGAAATGAAATACACGCAAAATGCATAAGAAGATAAGTGCTTTAGAATAACATTCCAACTCTTGTGTTAAAATATTAACTTTCTGTAGTCAAAATTGGTTTTAGAATTGGTAAATTCTATAGTGGTCGTGGAGAAATTTATTTTCGGTTAATGTTCCGTATAAGTCCACCAGGCATAACTCGTCAGACAGAACGTGTATGCTAGTTGGAATGAGATTTGGTCTTGACGAAGCGCCGCCCCTTTCTTTCAAAATATAACATTTACGATTCTGAAATCTAAATAAGTACTTGATAGTTATACGTTTTGAAATCCAAGCAATTATTTAATAAGTGTTTGTTAACATTTAGCTCGTATTAATGTTTTTAAAGAAAAACTTGAATAACGAAATTTCAGTATTTATACGCTTAAAGTCATATTTATATAGTTTGAATGAGATTTATAGTATACATATGTTGAAAAACACTAACTTTATTAAAAGAGAGAATCCTCAAATTATCAATATATTCCGACCTACCAATTTTATGTCTAAAATAGGACATTCCGTTTTTCATCGCATTCATACATACCAAATTATGTAAATGTATTAAAAATGTGTAAAGCATTTATATATCTTCACTATATGCAAACAAACAATGATAAAACTAGTAGGCAAATCCAGAGCCGTGAAAATCGCCACAGAATACCTTTTTATATAAAATTATCCATCCTTTTTATAACTCTTTGAAGTTGTACGCGATAAAATTTAGCTATCACATTTTGGGTTTAAATTTGGGAAAAAATGGATAGCATTTAGATCACATTGCAATTATATAAATCAGGGGTCTGGGAACTTTTTGGGACATTTACATTCAGACACAATCAGACCCTCATACATACACCACCTTAACACCTCTTTCATATCCTTACTCTCCATATTACTTAAAAAATTTAAATAATTATCAGCCATTTTCTAAGTTTCAGGAACTAACTATGTAAATAACACCTGTGTAGACACCGTCCTCCCTTGATTCTAAATTGCACAAAAGTTTTGTCTGATTACACCGAGCACATATGCAAGAATGATTACTATTGGTTCCCCACTCTTACATATATTCTATTCTAAACATACAGCCTAGTTCTAGTTTGACGCGGTGGACTTATACGGAACATTAACCTTATTTTCTACTATAATTTAGGAGAACATTTTATTCCTTATTTTGTAATAATCATACCAAGACCACTGCCGGGGGGGGGGTCTGGGCTACCAACAAAAACTGATCGAATTGAACCATTCGCTGCTCATAAAACGACCAGAATACGAAAGAAGACAGCACAAGGTAATCTTTCTTCACGATAACGCTTCATCACATAAGGCAAAAGTAGTTTGCAACACATTGGAGGCACTCAAGTGGGAAGTGCTACCCCATGCCGCTTACTCACAAGACATGGCCCCTTCAGATTACCACTTGTTCGCATCGATGGGTCACGCACTTGCCGAGCAGCACTTTTGTTCATATGAAAATGTGAAAGAATGGCTAGATGAATGGTTTGCGGGGAAAGGGGAAGAGTTCTACTGGCGAGGTATTCACAAATTGCCTGAAAAATGGGGAAAATGTATAACTTCTAATGGAGCATACTTTGAATAAATAAACTTTTACTGTTCTTTTGAGTTTAACGTGTTTTATTTAAAAAATAATAATCCGCATTTCATACTTGTAGACCCGGTATAACCCCTCCTTCCCCACTAACTTCAAATTATTCACAGGAGGACGTCCGTCCCTGGATCCACCCATTCCCCCTGCACTATAGAAACCGGTTGTTCATAAATTGAGGTGACACCACTGGTTAAAATCCTTTGGCCCACATTTCGTATTACACCTGTATATTTGCTAACAAACTCTTCAATTTTAAGTGACTAAACACAAGCTTACAAGTTTTTACAAGTAAGCATTGTTATCTATTTCCAATTATACAAACAAACGTACAGTTAATTAATCTCAAATTTTTCTCTAACTACCAATCAAAGTCTCACAATACAAACATGTTGTATTTAATTGAACTGTCTTGAGCAGTAATCAAATAACAAGAGCTCCCGGTGCTAATAGCATGTGTGGGGCGTAGCGATGTGTTGTCCCTACCTTTCACGGCTCCACCTCTTCTGTTTCGCGTCTCCGAAAACACTCTAATCAAACTGATTGCCGAGTCAAACAATGAGATTCTTAAAATCATTAGTTTATGTTACTTGTTTTACTGGAGTGTGTTGGTGGTTGCTGGTTAACTAGGGGTAAATGTTATATAAGAGTATAGATTTCCCTCCCATATTCTGCATCATACTCGTCTATCATCGTAATCGTCTATCTATGTTCTTGTGTGATACTCAGCCTTGCGTACAGTTCTTGGATATCATAAAGCCCAAGAAAGACACGCAGTTATAGTTCTGAGCGTGATTTTTGGCCAAATTGTGGACACCAGACCAATTCTGCTTTTTCCATAAGGGCACATGGGGCACGAGACCAGGGCCCCCGGCTTGATGGGGGCCTCAAAATGCCGAGTTCATCGTTTACATAGAAAAAAGAGGAGCCCAATTTTTAGTGTAATTTTACTACTTTTATTAAAAAACCTTACAAATGAATCGGCGGACTTGAGTATCTCAGTATTAAATACTCTTATAAAAGCAGATAAATTAGAAGAAATTTTCCCGAATGTGGAAGTGTATAATGGGAAATTTTAAAAAGTTAAAAAAAAAATAATTTTTAAAATTTATGTATTATAATAAAAAGAGATTTTGCTAAAAGAGTTTAAATAAAGCAATAAAACAAACAATGTATCTTGAGAGCTAAAGTTTCTTATTTAAATATTTATTGTAAATAAAAATTAAAAATATATGTACATATATATGAAGGTTTAAAAATTATATCAATAACTTCTTCTTTGGGCACTATCAGCTGGACTGTCTTTCGGCCTCACATTATTCGTCTATCTTGATCTGTTAATTGTCAAGTGTCAAAAAATATTTATATGTCAGATAACCTAAAAAATATTTTCAGGAGTTCAGGAGTTTTAACTTGCTTTAGTTTAATTCACTGTATTGATATCTGACCGAAGTCAACTGCTTATTTCTAAAAACTTTCCTAACCTAAAAAATATATAACTGCGTAAAAACAAATTACATGGATAATTTTCTCCATAAAATCTACGCCAAGAATATAAATAAAAGTCTAAATATGTAA
Source organism: Liopterus haemorrhoidalis (assembly GCA_963971575.1). Taxonomy (NCBI): domain Eukaryota; kingdom Metazoa; phylum Arthropoda; class Insecta; order Coleoptera; family Dytiscidae; genus Liopterus; species Liopterus haemorrhoidalis. The sequence continues at coordinate 65,159,493 of OZ020613.1, forward strand.
ATAATAACAAAATATACGAAAAAAAATAAAATAATATAAATAATATATATTTTCAATGTACGACAATGAACATCTGTCAACTTGGACTAAAAACAATATTTTAACACTGTAATAGGGATGTTGTTCTAAACCAATCAGACACAAGGACAAACAGGTCCTATCTTCTTACACACATTTTTCTAAACTGACATAGAGCATAGATTCAAAACGAGATATTACATAGTGTGCTTCAGGCTTAATATTGATTTTAACTAGTTAAAATTTCAGCCAAATCGGAGACTGTCAAGCGTGGACCAACCAGACCACTTGGCATGAACACATTAATACTTTTATCAATATTTAACAAATAAAATGAACTAATAAAATTACTATTAAATATTTATGACTATATTCGCGAATCTTCAATTTGAAAGCGAATTATAATTACAAAATTCATTGGAGTTTATGTAGTTAAATCGATGATTGGCGCACGAAGTAATCTCCGCTGAGGAACCGCTTCACCACGAGCGCGAATCTGCGGTACCCTCTGCCTACGTTAATTAATAAACGGGCCGGTAAGGGCGGCGACAATCGCGCGATAATTAAACAGATTACAACATTTTATTAACTTCACTGAAAATCATCGATGTAATACTAAAAGGCAAGCAATGTTATAGCGTTAATACAGAAGTTTTATTTGCTCTGTGTACAGAATAGTTCAGACGTACGTATGTAGAAACTGATACAGTTAAGTCCATTCTACATTATACTTTTTTCAATACTTTTTTCAATACTATCCAACTCTGACGTCATTTCAACTTTTGATACTACAGAATATAGTGGGGGAAAAAAATAAGAGACAGTGAAAAATTTTATATCTTCCATCTCTTATTACTTTTCATTGCCAACTTAAAAATTTTTAGGTTCAGATGGCAGACAACAATTTGGTTATAGTGAACCAATTTATAAATATTGTTTAATTGTGCTAAGTTTATATTTAATTATATGATCCAAATAAACTTCTTATCAACTTAATAAACTACTAAAAGTTAAGTTGTAAACAAAAACTAAAAAGTTGGTGTTGGTACGACTGAAAAGTACAGAACTGTCAATCAAAAATTTGACCGGGGGTAGTTTTGGATGACAGTTCTGTACTTTTCAATCGTACCAACAACAACTTTTTAGTTTTTGTTTACAACTTAACTTTTAGTAGTTTATTAAGTTGATAAGAAGTTTATTTGGATCATATAATTAAATATAAACTTAGCACAATTAAACAATATTTATAAATTGGTTCACTATAACCAAATTGTTGTCTGCCATCTGAACCTAAAAATTTTTAAGTTGGCAATGAAAAGTAATAAGAGATGGAAGATATAAAATTTTTCACTGTCTCTTATTTTTTTCCCCCACTATATTCTGTAGTATCAAAAGTTGAAATGACGTCAGAGTTGGATAGTATTGAAAAAAGTATAATGTAGAATGGACTTTAAGCTTGTAGTCCTGATTAGAGATGGGTCGTTCATGAACGAACCAGCTCACTGAGCCGGCTCAGTATACTGACCGAAGTGACACGGTTCACCAAATTGAAATGAGCCGGCTCACGGCTCACTGTATAGTTTCAAGTTTCAAGGATACGATTGGTCGGGCGATTGTGAGCAGTGACCGGAGTGATCCGGATCTGGATCGATGTCATGTTAAACTTCGCGAGAACTCGGCTTGTAATGTATTATCATAAAGTGTATTTTGTCATCAATTTGTAGGGCAGTTTATTTGAAACTAATAGGGTTAGTCTGTATTTTCTTACAACCATACTATATAAAAATATTAAAAATATTGCCCAAATCCCAGATGTCCGATTTATAAGGACAATAAACATCGCCATAAACTTAACACATCTGGTTTAAAATACAGTAGCTACATAAAGTGAATTGTTTGTTTCAAAAATGTTAGATAAGAGCCGGGGCTAAGCGACGTTCTACCTACGAACGAACAACCGAGAGACCGACAACTGACTGACTTATGTCTCGGGATCATGTTTACAGTTCATAAATTTTAAGAACCGGCTCTAAGCAAGAGCCGGCTCTAAGCGACGTTGTACCTACGAACGATTGACCGACCGACCTGTGTCTCGGAAACATGTCCAGTTCATATAATGCAAGATCCGGCTCTAAGGGACGTTCTACCTACGAACGAACGACCGACCTGTGTCTCGGAAACATGTTTACTTAACCGGATCACTGAGCCGGATCAATGAACCGGCTCAACAAACTGAACGACCTCCACTGATCCGGTTCCGCAAACTGAGCCGAAATTCCCATCTCTATTCGCCATCACTGTTCTATACCGTTCGTGTTCGTCATCGCCACAAAGCCTCGGCAAACTATGAAGTAATTAAATGAATAAAATTAATATCATACCGCGAGTTAATGTCTTCATATGCTAAGAAAGTTCGATATTGAATTACTGTGTCCATCCACCGTGAAATTAATACTAATGACATCTGCCGGAAAATATAGAAATTAATTGAATGATTCGCGCACGTAATATTATCGTGCACTTGAATTCTAATGGATTTATTAAGTTCATAGTTAGCGGTAGACTGCAGACATATTTCTAAGAAATTTGTCTCGATTTTATATGTGTATAATGAACTTGTGTAGGTTTTTAACAGGTAGGAAACGCAATCTCCAAATGTAGATTTCTTTGAATTTTTTAATGTCTGTTATAATTTTATTTATAAATAAATAACGCGTAATGCAACAGTGCAAAAATAATACGCTCCTTCTTAACAAGTTAAGCACTGAGTGCCAGAGGCGCAAGGCCTGAGGGGCGCTTTCGTGCCTTTTTTAGGGTTTTGTAGGTATGACCACAAAAAAAAACCTTATAATGTCTGAACGGTAGAAATTGTAGCCAAACAGATTAACATAGAAAGATGAAATTTGGCATACTTGTACAACTTTTTGACCCACATATAGGAAAACTATAGAGAAGTGTTTCTCAACAGGTGTCCGAGGACCACCAGTGGTCCCAAGAAAAAGTTTAGTGGTCCGTGAAAGTTTTTGCTTTTTGTAGTTTTTTTAAAAAAAATTTATGCACATTTTTTATGTAAATAATTTATATTTTGTTTATTTTTTGTAAACTTTCTGTGATTTTCTACACATAAAATAGATGTATTTAGTAGCACATTAAATATATTTGTTTCCTTGCAAAATATTAACCAACAATTATATTGTATATGAAAATTATATATTTTACTGGTCCGCGGTGCGTTTTTGGTTGAGAAACACTGCTATAGAGAGTTCAAAAAAATACAGAGCGGGATAAATATAAACAAATATGTATTTATTGGAAAAATAGTTTTTTTTTTTTTTTTTTAATTTTGATGGAGGTGTCAATCAAACAAAACCTCTTAAAGCGTGGATGCACAGACAAGTTTTTATCTTTGAAATTTTTTTTTTTCTTGTGGTTTTTGTCTAAAAACCATTTTTTTGTTTTTCTTTTCTTGTGGTTTTTGTCTAAAAACCATTTTTTTGTTTTTCTTTTCTTGTGGTTTTTGTCTAAAAACCATTTTTTTGTCTTTCTTTGTGGGTTGAACTAAAAATCTGAAAAAATCTACGTAATGAACCTCAATGGGAACCGGAATAGTTCAACAGGAATTTTTATTCAGGTAAGTTTTTCGAAAAATGTCATTTTTTTGTGTCGATAAAAAAAAATATTTTCTTAAAATTTATTACGTGGTATCAGAAGAAAGCTCTTAAGACTCAAAACATATTAAAAAAACCATAATTAAAAAAAATAATGAATTTTGTCAAAAACACAAAAACTGCAATATTTTTCAAAAACGCAATCGGATCAAAAATTCCTTTCATACGTTTCCGGTTCAGTTCAATATACATTACCTATAATTTTTTCAGATTTTTAATTTAACCCCTTTGAGTAAAAGGGGGTGGAACAAGACCTTTTTTAGTACATTTTTGGCTAAAATCGTGTTAAAAAAAAAACAAATTTTAAAAAACTACTTTTTGTTCCTTAATCTACGTCCTAAGAGCTTTCTTTTGATACCACACAATTATTAAAAAATATATTTTTTTTATTGACGACACAAAAAAATCGACACTTTTCGAAAAACTGATCTGATTAAAAATTCCTGTTGAACTATTCCGGTTCCCACCAATATTCATTATGGAGATTTTTTTCAGATTTTTAGCTCAACCCCTCTGAGAAATAGGGTGGACACAAGTTTTTTGACATATTTTTGGCAAAAATCACATAAAAATAATTAATTTTTCAAAAATTAAAATTTGCTAGTTGATCCACGCATTAAGAGGTTTCATTTGGTGTGCCATTCAAAATTTTAAAAAAATATTAATATTTTTATAAAATACATAATTGTTTATATTTATCTCGGAATGTGTTTTTTGAACTCTCAGGGCCAGTTTCTTAAAGCTTAGTTAACTATAATCAAATGGTTAGAAAAATGTTGCTGTGGTTACTTATGGGATTGTTAAATTCTAACCGAGTTTAACCAAATGGTTAAACTCGGCTAAGCTCTCAGAAACCGGGCCTCAGTATTTTTCCTATATGTGGTTCAAAGAATTGTATAAGCATACCAAATTTCAACTTTCTATGTTAAGCCGTTTGGCTACAATTTCCACCGTACAGACAGACAGATGAATGACGTTATAAGGGTTCGAGAAAAGGGCTAAACGTGTTTTCTCGATTGATCTGAAGTTAAACAGAGCGACTCGGAACACTCCGAGCTTGCTTCCCGAACCCCCTCTACGACAACGTAGGTTTTCCGCAAAATTTTCTTCTCTGGAACATGTGCCACGAGAGTAAAATGAATGAGAAACACTGGACTAAAGTATGCATACCAGTACTAAATTTATTCCATTTATTATAAGGAACGAAAAACAATGTAATGCTATTTTTTGTGGAGCCCTTTTTATAATTTGTTGGATGTCACTGTTTTATCTGAAGGGGTGGTTAAAGTGTGGAAAAACAGCTAGCAAAAACTAGTAAGCTAAGCCTGATGAGATATTAGCAGGGAACATTTCCACCCCTTACACGATAAAGATAGGCCTATGACCCTCATAGCAAAATCCCTTACATGACTTCCTCCCTGTTCACAAATTAAGATAAAAATAACTGAACCCGCGTCAAATTAAAGATTATATCTTTGTTTTACACATTGGGTAAAATATTGTTTTTAAAAATGTTTTACATTTTAGATATTTAGAGCAGAGATTCCTAAAATATGCTCCGCGATCTACTAGTGTTGTTATATATATATATATATATGTTAGCATCTAGCCTTCCACGAAGCCCTGTTACGTCACCATAAAATGTTATCTAGATGCAATCCGTAATCTGGACCCACTAATGATGACGACTCATTAACGATAATGATAACGGCTCATTACACTAATTGGTTTTTATAAAACACACGTAGAATTTGATAGAGAGATCAGATGTTTTCTTAGCGCGGATACCATACTGGAGTTCCGCCCCTTCGTTAATTCATCATTTTCTCTTCTATGGAATAATGTAGATGAATAATGGAACAGCAAAACAACAATCACTTTTACATAATCGGTTTATTAACAACGAAAACCAATACACTATCAAATTCTTTATTTAAACAATATTTTCTATTCAGTGTGCTTCATCTTTGCACACTACTTGACTGAAAGGCAGCCAGGTCACAACTGATTAGCTGAGTCTTAATTTCCAACATTTCAATTAGTAAATTCTTAATTCATACCTCATTAAAAACTATCTTAATCTTTTAAATTCTGTTAATAATCTTTCGGCGCCGACATATATATAGCAATGATGGTGCTCCGCGACGAATTCTTCTCGTGAAAAGTGCTCCGCGGCTCTAAAAGTATGGGAAACTCTGTAATAGAGGGTAGGAGCAACAATTGTCTCAAGTCATTTCGCCATCATTTTTTGTTTCAATACAAGTATGCCGAGCGATAGTTCAAAATGAATAAAATAGGATTTCGAGTGATTCAATTATATTTTTTTAAGAGAAAGCAACTAAGGGAATCCATGAAAGAATTTATCCTTCATTTAATGAATCATGTCCTCCCTATAAAACCGTTTCAATTTGGATAAACGAATTTAAGCATGGTAGAATAAGCATCAAAGATGGTCTGCATAATGTCGTTCTGATAACAGTTATCGATAGGTTTATCAAATAGGTAAGTGAAACTGCGCAAAATAGCCAGAGCCATAGACATATCAACTGAGCAAATTAATTTCATTTTGAATGAATTAAATATGAAAATACTTTCCACAAAATGGGTACCGCGGTTTTTACTGCAGAACAAAAGCGTGCAAGTATGCAAACTGTTTGAAGGATGTTTAAAAAGAATCAAATGGATTTCATATGGCGTAACCATGGATAAAACTTGGATCCACTATAAAAGGCGTATCACACTAGAACGCTATCCAAGTCTTATTTTTGTAGGTTTTTTTTTTCAGGATCCAAGTCTTCAGGTCTTGACATATCACACGGTATTTGAATATTAGTTAAGACTTGGAAATTGTTTGTTTACCCATGCGCACATCGTGAAATTATGACAGTTGATTATGATTTTGAAAGGTTATTTTAAAATTGGTTTTAAAAGTTTTTTTTATAATGAATGAGGAAGAAATACATAGGATCTTCTGGATCCCATAACGGCGGGTTTTCTTTAACAAAATTTATCAACTCTTCTTCTAATATCATTTTTTTTTAAATAAATAACTTTTCAAAAATACAAATTTAACAACACTAGACGTAAACAAAAGACAAAGACGCGTCAGCTGAGAGCGAGATAAAACCAGTTGGCGCACGCGCATTTTGTAAGACCTGGGTAAAGAGACCGAGAAATTGTACCCCGTTTCATTTGCCTGGTCTTCAAAACCTAGGTTTTTTCTTCATACTATCACACGCACAAGACTTCGATTCGAATGCAAAGTCTTTAATTTTCCAAGTTTAGACTTGAATAATAACTCTAGTGTGATAAGGCCTTTACACGCCTGAATCAAAAACACAATCCAAACAGTGGGCTGAACGAGGTGAAACGCCTCCGAAAAAGGCGAAAACCATATCGGCTGGAAAGATGATAACGTCAGTTTTTTTGGGATGATTGCATTCAGAAGAGCAAAATCGTTACATTCCAATACTGCAGAGCACTTTTGGAGATGTTAAAGGCAACGAACGTTCCGGATTGGCCAAGAAAAAAGTGTTATTTCACATTGACAATAGATCATTGGTCGTTTCATTATCAACGCGTCGAAAATAGCTTGTTCAAACTTGTCACTCCGCAAAATTTGGCCGAATTGTACTTTGATATTCTTTCGTATCCACAGCTTGATTTAGCTCCCTCGTATTTCCATCTGTTCCCAAAACTGAAATTTGTCCTGACTAAAAAAAGATTTGGGTCAAATTGAGATGTGATAGAAGCCGTAAACGAAGGCCCTCACTTCGGGGAAGATCGAAAACTTGAAGAAACGTTGGGAGACGTGCGTTAAGCTTCGAGGGGATTATGTTTAAAAATAATAATCCTATGAAAGTAAAAGTGTTCTCCTTAATATTAAAGTTATTCCGCAAACAACCCTTGTATAGATTGTTGGTATAATTTAGTCCCACCACCTCATAACTCAATGGCAAGTTCCTAACCACTAGACCACATTAATTGAAGTAATAAAGTTGAACTTTGTAAGGAATTCGAAAACTTCAGAAGATATTGTAATGCGCCACTCGGTTCTAGTGATTTCGTACGATGTGGATCGACGTATTCAGAGCCCGGAGAATGCTTTATGTCATATGGATTAATTAAAACTGATTTATTTGAAACTAACGTTAAAATAGTTACATTTAGACTAAACAGTTTAAAATAAAACGAAGTTTTCCAGGCTATGATCTTTGGCTATGATTTGGAAGCGAGATATTTTTAATTATTTTTATTATGGTCAACTTTGGTCATCAAATTTTTTTACCAACTTACACATCGCGTTTTTGTGAAAAATCATGTTCCTTCTATCTTGATACATTGTGTATTGAGAACTGACAATAACTGAAGTGACGCCTAGCGGAATATTTTGAAACTTAACGGAATAGGATTTTGTTGGATGTGGCTCATTTAATTGCATTGTTTGTATGTGTTAAAGTGAAGAAAACTTTAATAAAATGTCTTTAAAATCGCAACAGAAAATTAACTACAATGTGAATTCTTGTGTATCAAATGGCAAATGTCAAAAATCCTATTCCAATCGCCATTTTATAAGCGACAACAGCGCCTCTATAGGTAACGTCACTTCTCAATATCAATTCTAAATATGTTTCACAGGCCAGATAGAGTTGGATTGGGGGCCAGATATCTAAAAATCACAGAGAACGGGTGGGAGAAATTCTGAAAATCAATTAAGGACTGGGGGACTGGAGAAATACCGAAAATCTTGAGAACGGGGGAGGATGATTCCAAAAAAATAAGGGGCAGAAATTTCATGCAAGCCGTTTGAATCTTATTGTTGGGCCGGATGCAGCCTGCGGGCCGTAGACTGGACACAATTGCAGTAACACAGCGTTTCATCTGGCAACATTTGGGACTCAGGACTTGGAAGGGCGGTAGGTAAACATATGATACGCCTTCAGTACGAGTTTGAATTCGCTAGAGTAATTTTGTTGTGCGTAGCGATTTTTTTCGTGTAGTTTTTTCTAGTGGGTTCTAAAAATGAGTGACATTCATTTCGAGCAACGGTGTGCTATCAGGTTTTACTTCAGACTTGGGCACAGTGCAACGGAAATTTTTGCAAAACTTCAGCAGGTCTACGGAGACAGTGTTTTGTCAAGGACCCAGGTTTTTTGGTGGTTTAAGGCATTTTCAGAAGGAAAAGAGTTGATTAAAGATGAATCACGCATCGGAAGGCCTTCATCTTCAAGAACCGATGAAAATGTCGACAGAATCCGGGATCTTGTGCGTTCAGATCATCGGCTGACAGTCAGAAAGATCGGGGAAGAGTTGAATTTGACTCACACTACCGTTCATCAGATTTTGACCAATGAATTGGGGATGAGAAATGCGCCTTGTCACACAGCAATTTCAATAAGTTTTTGGCCAGTAAAAATATTCCTGTGGCTCCTCAGCCTCCTTATTCCCCTGACTTGAGTCCTTATGCAGACACCTTTATTTTGGACGTTTGCCATTGCTGATAGTACTAGGCTAGAATAGTACAATATAATGAGTATTAGTATCAAAAAGATATAATACTTCAAGAGTAATATAAAAAATAAATTCGAATAAATACGAATTTATTTTTTATATTACTCTTGAAGTATTATATCTTTTTGATACTAATACTCATTATATTGTACTATTCTAGCCTAGTACTATCAGCAATGGCAAACGTCCAAAATAAAGGTGTCTGCATTAATATTGGACCATTGCAAAATAATTTCAAAGATATTATTGAGTCCTTATGACTTTTCCTCTTCCAAATATTGAAAAATCATCTCAAGAGACGTCATTTTGGGACACTCGAAATCATTCAAACGTCCGTAAGCGACCAGCTGAAAATTATTCTAGTATCCGAGTTCCAGCACTGCTATGAGGATTGGAAGAACCGTCTCCAGCGCTATGTGGCTTCCCAAGGAAGTTATTTTAAGGGAGACAATATTGAATTGCAATTCTATTCGAATAAAAAAAATTAAAAAATCAGTCCGGTTACTTAATTTACACACCTCGTATGGACCAAAAAGTGTCCTCCTAAATATTTTACCCACCAGCCTACCCCTCGTACATATCCAGTAGCCGAACAGTGATCTAATAATTTTACACACAACACCCAGGAAAAAATTACACTACACAAACTCGATAATAAGAATTTTATTTTAATAATTCATAAGATGTAGATGCTTTAAACTTTGCCGCATCTTAAAATTTATTCAAAATTTCCTTCAACAAAGTTAATATTAACTTGCCCCTATGTGTTATGTACCTTATAATTGCAATAATATTTACCCAAAAATTTTTACAAAACTGTAAATCACACAGACGGGTGAACTGAATTCAACAATGCGTTCCAGGAGGTTGTAAACAATTATTACTTCACAGTCGAGCAAATTCACTAAGTGTTATCTGTAAATTACCAGTGGCACTGTTACCAACTGAAAGCAAATACTGTTACCAACCCTCTTGGAATGAATACCACTATATTTTCACTGTGGTCGCATTTATTCATTGTATTTGATGGAACGGATTACTGATTCTATATCAAGGGTGGGATGTTTTAATTGTTTTTCATTTATTTTCAAGGGTTTAAAAGTGAATGGAAATTTGGATTTTTTTGATTCAATCAATTTGATCAATTTTGTCTACAAAGTCTGGAAAAATCCAATGAATTGTAGTCCGCAAGTTCTAAAAAAACACATAACCACGAGACCAAAGTCGCTAACTCAGGAGTCAAGGAGCAAGGTAGGCTTTTTGACTTGCAGTTGTTTCGCTATGTTTGTAGCTACGCAATTCGAGCTTAACCCATTAAGTCCCAAGTATATATATTTTATTATATTTTTGTTTTTTTTTTTTTTTTTTTGCATTTATATCACATAAAAAATTAAGTAATTGATATTTTGGCAAATTTTAACTTTCGCATCCATAGGGGCCTCAGGGGATGGTGTCGTCATATGACGACAACGGGACTTACTGTATGACATTGTTCAATAATACGATTTTTTTTTTATATGTTTATGTAGCACAATTTTAGTTTTATTTCACACAAAATTCTGTTTAATTATAGAAAAAAAAACCTAAATCAAGATCATTTGACCAATACATTTTTTCAGATGGTAATTGATGGTAGCCAGATAGAAGTAAAATTCCCAAAAAAGTCTTCAACTCTTCTACAGAAAAAGTAAATGGTTCATTTCTTCTTGCAGAGTAACGGATACTCTCTTTTACAATATAAGAGTTTATTTCATCAGTCCAAATGGTTTCAAATAATTGCACAGGCGATAAATGTCCGATTTTACTCTTTATATTCAATAGAACTTCTTCGAATCTTTTTTCAAAGATAGGTAACTGTGTGTAATGAAGTTTTTGGCGGCTCCACATAGGTTCTCCATTACATAATCGACGTTTCTTATTAGATTTAGAAGTGCTGGGCATAGAACTTGGCGCAGAAATAATATTTTTTGACTTGAAATGAACTTCAACTTCACCTGCAGTATCTTTCACTTCAGGTGCGTCATGGAGTAAAACATCATCATCTATATCTTCTTCATCTGTCTGTTCATCAACCGGTGGAGGTAAAACGACAATATCCACCTTTTCATTTTCATTTATTTCTTCCCAAAAGGAATCGCGAATCCTCTAATACGCGAACTGAGAAGGATAACGTTTTTCTTTCATTGCTGGCTTTACTTTGTTCATCAGTCTGAGTAGTAGGCACTGTTTATTGTAAGCTAATCTTCCAAATAATCACAAAAGACGACACCTCGGGCATCCCAAAAGACGCTCAACATGACTTTTCCCGCTGATGCTTGCGTTCTGAATTTCTTCCGAACAAGTGTGCTTCCATTCCATGCTTTGTCTTTTGGATTCCGGTTCAAAATGGTGAACCCAAGTTTCATCACACGTTAAAATCTTGTTTACAAAATAGTCACCTTCCCTTTCATAGCGTTCTTTCAAGTCTGTACGCACTTTGAGCCTTGTTTCCTTGTGTTGTTGCGTTAACAGCTTCGGGACCCACCTTGCACTTGTTTTGCTGTACTTGAGCTTGTCAATGATAACGTGATGAACTGTGTCAATACTTACTGTAACTTTTTTGCTATACCTTCAACAGTAATACGTCGGTCTTCACGAATAATGTCGTCAATGTGGGTTTCAAGCGAAGGAGTTGACACTTCAACTGGCCGGCCAGAACGTTGCTCGTCAGGCACCCAGGTTCGACCATTTTTGAACTATTCTATCTGGCACACCACTAACTTGAACCAAGTATATTGAGAATAAACATTATTTATAGAGGCGCTGTTGTCGCTTACAAAATGGCGATTGGAATAGGATTTTTTGACATTTGCCATTTGATAAACAAGAATTCACAGTGCAATTAATTTTCTGTTGCGATTTTAAAGACATTTTATTAAAGTTTTCTTCACTTCAACACATACAAACAATGCAATTAAATGAGCCACATCCAACAAAATCTTATTCCGTTAAGTTCCAAAATATTCCGCTAGGCGTTACTTCAGTTATTGTCAGTTCTCAATATAGTAGTTAATACTAAAAATTTCTGCCCTTATTTGATTTTAAATATTCAAAACAACACGAAATTTTTTGGTTTCCTGATATTAACTAACCATTTTTAATGATTAAAAGTCAGTAGTGTAAAATTCCTAAATCATAGTAACATAAAATAAGTTTTGTGTAAATCTTTTAGTAACCCGATCTTAACACGAAAGATATTTGATGTCAAACTGATGTGTACAAAACCATTATCGCGTAAAATTACAAGAGATATAAAGAGTAAAAGAATGTTTTCAACCCCTAGAGATGTAACTCTAAACCCGATCGGAAAATGCTCAAAATCTCTCGAATCATAAAAATAGACTAGTTCAAAGGTATTTTCCAGAAGATCATGCCTGAGTGGATACTTATAAAATACAGGATGTAAGAATTTACCCAGAACTTGAAAAGCGGAAGAGTATGACATCAAATATAAATATTGAATATCGGTTTCAAGTACCTACAGAATATTTCGAAAGAAAATTTTAAGGGATTGCACGTAAAATATGTAATCGTTGTTATGGTAAAAGACAATTACAGTAGGCGCTCGATTATTGGCTAGTTGCTAACGTAAGAGTTTTCTCTAACTCAAGTTAAAATCAAAAAAAGTTTTTGTATGCTACAACATACAAAAACAAATGATTTTAACTTGAGTTAGGGATAATTCTTACTTTAGCAACCGACCTTTAGAGAACTATACAGAGAGTTAATATACAGTTTTACTTTGAGTGTCTAAACATCAAAATTTGTGCAGTGGTTGGAAAGTTGTTTGCGTTTGAAAATGGAGAAAAGTAATGAAAAATTGCGCTATATTTTGCAAAGAACGCTGCGCAGGCTTGTGAAAAAAATTGTGCTGTGTACGGTGAAGGTACTTAATCAAAATCTGCTGCGCGGAAATGGTTTGCTCGCTTTCGTTCTGGTAACTTTAATGTGAAAGATGACTCACGCTCTGGTCGTCCAATCAGTGAAAAAGCTGATGAAATTCTAGAAAAAGTCCAGCAAGATAGGCATATCGGCAGTGTCGATATTGGTACGGAGCTAGGCATTGACCACAAAACTGTTTTGAACCATTTACGGAAAGCTGGCTACAAAAAGAAGCTCGATATATGGGTTCCTCATGAGTTGAGCGCGAAAAACATGATAAACTGAATTAACATCTGCGATACGCTGCTGAAACGCAATGAAATCGAGCCATTTCTGAAACGTGTCATAACCGGTGATGAAAAATGGATCACGTACGACAATCTGAAGCGTAAAAGATCGTGGACAAGGGATGGTGAGCCGTCACAAGCGTTCGCGAAGCGAGTATTGACGCCGAACAAGGTGATGCTGTGTGTGTGGTGGGACTGGAAGGGAATCGTCCACCATGAGCTACTTCCAGTTGGTCAGACGATTGATTTTCAACTCTACTGTGGACAACTAGAGAGATTACGCCAGGCAATTGAAAGAGATCAGCCCGACTTGAATAATAGGAAAGGTGTTGTGTTTCATCATGACAACGCAAGACCACACACTTCTTTGATGACCCGTCAAAAATTGCGAGAGCTTGGTTGGGAAATTTTGTTCCATCTACCGTATAGTCTAGACATAGCACCATCTGACTATCACCTATTCCGAGCTCTGCAGAATTCTCTCGATGTTATTAAGCTGATCTCAAAAGAAGCCTGTGAAAACCATCTGATTCAGTTTTTCAACCAAAAACCACAGAAGTTCTTCACCGATGGCATCATGGCTCTACCCGAAAAATGGCGAAACGTTGTCGATAATAATGGAGCATATTTGGTTTAAATAAATTCATTTTCACACTACAACAAAACCAGTTGAATTTTACTAAAAATAACGCCACGAACTTTTTCCCAGACCTGATAAAAAATGGACCATTTCATACGAAATTCGTTAGACATTTGGGAAATCACTTTTCTGGGTCACAGAATGAATTATGGATGATATCTTGTAGACCAATTGATGAATATTCGCGTTCGATGCGGCAAATTGTAGCTAAAGGTGCATTCTACAAATAAGTATTTAGCTATTTTGCTATATCGCAAAAAATAGTTATCGTTATCGTACTTGGCGTACTATTCTCGCTGCTATCTTAAACCTGCCTCCGTTCACAAATAGGTGCTGGGGGTCAAAATGATTTAATTTTTATAAAGAACACGTATGCCAAATGGCATACCATTATCATTAAGTGCAGTATCAACATAAAATATGATGCGTAGGCACTAGACTATCTACCTGTTCAATTTTGATAGACCTTAATTTGATTAATTGGTCAGAATTCCAAAATTGTAAAATTTACACTTGGCCCTTATTCACAGTAAGCCCCCGATATCTGATGCTATCGTTTCAAATTTTTCACTGTCGTCATCTGATTAAAAAATGTCACTAGTATCCTTTTGATGGCAATCGTAGCTCTGTTAATAGCAGTGCTAGCAATGATTTCGAGTTGACTTTGAACATTCTGTATTCTTTTGATAAATATATCTGAACTCACAAGATCTATATCTGTGTTCTTTCCTTGTATAAAGAAGGGGGACAGTAAGAAATCCCGCAGTGAAAATTATTGACGTTTTTATTTAGTAGTCTTTGTCTGGTAATTCTTTTCCTTCATTCCGAAGTATATTTGTCAGTCGCCCTAGCAATTTATCTAGGTCTACATCTGTGTCCTGAACAACCAAGCACAGCGAGATCTAAAGCACTGTAGGGATTTAGAAATTGGCCATTCCTAAATCGGATTTCGTTGTAAAATGTCCGACTATTCTTTATTTCACTGCAGTTAATATTATTTATTACCGAACATGGCAATTTCCGCGTCAAAAACTCTTTTACAAATATCTACACATGATTGATGGCTTTAATATACTACGGAACGTTTTTAAAATTCTACCCAAATATATAATCAAGCTTTTACATGTCTGTTCAGGTTGACACGAGCCACTTTTAGGATTTCGTAGGTATAACCAAGAAATCCCTATACCAGTGGTCGGCAAACTTTTTTGGGTACATACGAGGTGTGCAAATTAAGTAAGACGACTGACTTTTAGAGTTTTGTAGGTATGACAAAAAAAAACTTACAGCAGGGGTGGGCAAATCTTTAGGCTGTCGGGCCACATTGCGTATGAAAATTTGACAGCGGGCCACATTACGGATGAAAATTTGACCACGGAAAAAAAAAATGTTTTTATAATTTTTAATATTTTTTTTGTTAGTAAAGTTATTTTATAAATTTTAAAAGCAATATTTTTAAACCAAAACGTGTATTTATTATGCAATTTATAGAAAAAAATTGAAAAGAAAATTGGAAAGAATGAAAATTTTGAAGAATATTGGACAGACAGTAATATGCAGGACACAATAATTTATATAATGCTTCGCGGGCCGGTTAGAATTTCAGGTTGGTCCGGATCCGGCCCGAGGACCGCCATTTGCTCAGGCCTGTCTTACACCATCATTTTGTCGTCTGTCTGTCTGTCTGTTCGGTAAAAATTGTAGCCAAACGGCTAAACCTAGAGAGTTGAAATTTGGCATGCTTATACAACTCTTTGACCCGCACATAGGAAAAATTCTAAAACATCTAAAAAACATATCCCCCTAGAAATATAAACAAAAATGTGCTCATCGAAAACAAAAATATTTTTTTTAAATTCTGTGGCTCAAATCGGTGAGCCCCCCCCCCTCCTTCACTAGAATATAGTAATACTATAACGACACTGTATTATTTTTAAATTTAATTTAGTTTTACGGCGGTCCTCGTAATATGCCTTAATTTTTTTATTCTTAATATATAGTTACATTGATAGATAAATGCATTGTATTTAATTAAGTTGTCAATATCTTTGTATTGTAATTGATAATGTTTTGAAATAAACTATTATATGAAGTTGTATTTGTTTCTTTTTAGGGTTTTGTAGGTATGACCAAAAAACCCTTATACCGTCATTTTGTCGTCTGTCTGTCTGTCTGTCTGTTCGGTCAAAATTGTAGCCAAACGGCTAAACCTAGAGAGTTGAAATTTGGCATGCTTATACAACTCGTTGACCCGCACATAGGAAAAATACTAAAACATCTAAAAAACATATCCCCCTAAAAATATAAAAAAATATCTGCTCATCGAATTTTTTTTTTTTAATCCGAGTAGAGTATCAAATGAAAGCCCTTTGTACGCGGATTAACGATCAAAATTTTACTTTTACAAAATAAATTATTTAGACGCGATCTTTGCCAAAATTGCGCAAAATTGTGGGACATTTTTGTCCCACACCCTGTAGCCCAGATGGTTTAAACCAAAAATCTGAAAAAATTCATATACCATATAAAATATTTAATAACTTATGTAACAAAGTAAACCAGCATGCTTTCATAGTGAAGTGGTGAGCGCTCTCGCATTCTAATTTGCAAACTAGGGTTCCGGTCTCGAGACAATTTTATTTTTTGTTTTTTTTTGCATTTTTATTTAGTTTAAATTATTTTTTCAAAATTCTAGTTATATTTGGGCAAATGTTGCATTTAATTTTTAAAAGCGTAAATTTAATAACCAGTGGAAATTGTTGAAACTGAATACACGAAATCAGAGGGGCGGAGTTATGACTTAAAACAACCAATAGAAGCCAAAGGCACAATTTTCATAATCTTAATGAACCTTGCTATATAAAAAAAAAATACTGCACATATTCAGAAACCTAAATAATGGTATTAGGCATTTGAATTAAAATTAACAAAAAAAAAATATTAACATAAAATTTGTTTTGGCATCCCAAATAATCATCATTCACTTACTAAATACCTGCGAACCCTATTTAATTTTTTTTTATTCGAATATAATTACATTTCAGTATTGTCTTCCTCAAAATATCTTCCTTGGGAAGCCACACAGCGCTGGAGACTGTTCTTCCAATCCTCATAGCAGTGCTGGAACTCGGATACTGGAATAGATTTCAGCTGGTCTGTGAAGGACTTGAGTCTTTCACAGTCCTTACTCACCTCATAACAGTACTCACATCAACACACGCCTCACGGTAGACGACACTTAACCTTCGATGGATATCAATGGGCGCTACACCCTCCGCAGTAAGAAATTCAATGACAGCTCATGTTTTAACCGCCAATCCATGCCGGCCGCCATGTTTAGCACTGTCATGCGCAAACGCAATGTTGCTGAGAATCTCCGCTAGGAGGACTTATATACAGATACTTAAGGTAAATGGCAAACCACTTATGACACGGTCTGGCCCGTCATTATAAAAGTTATGGCCATGGAGGCATTAGTTTTCAATATGCCCTCGTATAAAGATAGATTACTAACTCCTACTCGCTAAACTCAGTCACTTTTAGTGGTCGACTACCACAAATAGCGGTCCAATTAAAAAAGTTGTTATTCATAAAATTTTAATCAAAATGTGTGAAAAATAAAACACTTTTATAATTTTCACAAATTATAAAGTTCACAAAGACCACCCCTGTCATTTTGAAGGCCATAAATTCGTTAATAACATCACTTAAAATGATCGTAGTTGATTGAGTGTTCATTAAGGACCCATTACACGAACCCAGGGTTTGTGTCAAAGCTAAAATGACAGTGACATCTGTTTGAAACCACTGAAAGCTTTCAATTTTGCCAAAAAAAGCGATGCTTTATATATTACAAACTCACGAAGCGTGAATTTTACTTGCATTTTAAAATTAAACCACTCCTCGGGTTAATCTTACAATGTTTGCTATTGAATTTTCTGAAATATGGATCGGGTTTAGTAAGGAATTCATAAAATATGAATAGAACTTTCAACTTCAAGCTTAGTTTGAAAAGTTTAGATATATAAAGCAACATAAAAATAAAACATTGATGTGAAGCGTGAATTTTTACACAAGTTAGGATTTCGTAGGTGTATGCCAGTCGGTTTGTCATAACTTCAATGACAAACTTAGTGGCGAAAAAAATAACTAAAACGATTTTTTTTGCCTTTGTATTATAGACTAATATTGCTCGTCACTCTTTTATTTTACTAAAACATACCTACTGAAGTCATATATAGTTTGTGTTCGATAGTCATTTTGAAGATTTACAAATTTTAAAAGGTTTAATTTAATATAGGGACATTTGTATTGGTATCGCTAAATTTTATTATGTTTACATTTGCCGACATTTTATAATACGTTCTGTGTTTTTTTTTTGCACTTGTGTTCACATACGAGGTGTGTAAATTAAGTATACTAGTGTCGGCGAATCAACGCAGTTACGTCACATGACGTAACAAACAATTGCATTGTTCCAGACAATACAGTCGTTTGTTACGTATTGTGTCGTAACTGCGTTGATCCGCCGACGCTAGTATAACCGGACTGATTTAAAAAAAAAATATTCGAATAGAATTACAATTCAATATTGTCTCCCTCAAAATAAATTCCTTGGGAAGCCACAGAGCGCTGGAGACGGTTCTTCCAACCCTCATAGCAGTGCTGGAACTCTGATACTGAAATAACTTTCAGCTGGTCGGTTACGGACGTTTGAATGTTTTCGAGTGTCCCAAAATGATGTCCCTTGAGGTGATTTTTCAATCTTGGGAACACAGGAATGTTTTTACTGGCCAAAAACTCGTTTATTGAAATTGCTGTGTGACAAGGCGCATTTTTCTCATCCCAAATTCATTGGTCAAAATCTGATGAACGGTAGTTTGAGTCAAATTCAACTCTTCCCCGGTCATTCTGACTGTCAACCGACGATCTGAATGCACAAGATCCCGGATTCTGTCGACATTTTTATCGATTCTTAAAGATGAAGGCCTACCGCTGCGTGATTCATCTTCAATCAACTCTCTTCCTTCTGAAAATGCCTTAAACCACCAAAAAACCTGGGTCCTTGACAAAACACTGTCTCCGTAGGTCAGCTAAAGTTTTGCAAAAGTATCCGTTGCACTGTGCCCAAGTTTGAAGCAAAACCTGATAGCACACCGTTGAAAATAATGGTCACTCATTTTTAGAACGCACTAGAAAAAACTGTTTCCCAAAAAAATCGCTACGGACAAAAAAATTACCCTAGCGAGTTCAAACTCGTACTGAAGGCGTTCACACATATTCACCTGTCGCCCCTTCAAGTCCCGCGACCCAAATGTTGCCAGATCAAACGCTATGTTGCCTGTCCGGTTACTTAATTTACAAACTTCGTATCCTGATCCAGGATTTACTGTCTCTGAAAATTTGAAATCTAAATGAGTTATTATGTTATATATTTTCTAAATCGGTAAGCCTAATTCCAGTGTTCAAATCCACCTCAATATTAATCAATCATACTTTGACTTCCTTTGGCTTTTACCATGAGAAATTCACATAAAGTTTCCCGTTTCGCAAGTCGAAGGGTGTCACCCTCTCTAGGAGGGTGAGAGGAGGCGTAATGAACCTTTCCTGCTCTAATAGGGTTAACTTTCCTTCCCACCAAAGTACTCAGTACAAAAACTTAAACTTTTAACTTCAAAATTAGTTTTTATAGCTTATTTGAGTTCAAGAAATTAAATCAAGTTTTTAAGAAATTTAATAAAATAATATAATTTATAATAATAATGTAGCTCCCAGCCACTAGGTATTATTATTGTTATAATGCTGCATTTTGGTTAATCTACTATCATCTATGACATGCCTATGGTGTATAGGGTATAGTAAGATAAAGGGAAGACGAATTTTCACTGATGCAGCTCTAATTCTGTTCTGAGTGGTGGTAGGTTAACATGTGATACGCCTTCAGGACGAGTTTGAACTCGCCAGAGTAATTTTGTTGTCCGTAGCGATTTTTTTCGTGGAACAGTTTTTTCCAGTGCGTTTTAAAAATTAGATTGGTCTCGAGCAACGGTGTGCTATCAGGTTTTGCTTCAGACTTGGGCACAGTGCAACGGAAACTTTTGCAAAACTTTAGCAGGCCTACGGAGACAGTGTTTTATCAAGGACCCAGGTTTTTTTGGTGGTTTAAGGTATTTTCAGAAGGAAGAGAGTTCATTGAAGATGAATCACGCAGCGGAAGGCATTTTTCTTCAAGAACCGATGAAAATGTCGACAGAATCCAAGATCTTGTGCGTTCAGATCATCGGTTGACAGTCATGATCAGGGAAGAGTTGATTTTTTTTTTTTTTGTTAATTTTAATTCGAACGTCTAATACCATTATTTAGGTTTCTAAATATGTGCAGTATTTTTTTTTATATACCAAGGTTCATTAAGAATTTTAAAAATTGCGCCTATGGCTTCCATTGGTTATTTTAAGTTCCGCCCCTCTGATTTCGTGTACATTGAAACAGAATTAAATTATAATTTAAACAATTTCCGCTGGTTATTAAATTTACGCTTTTAAAAATTAAATGCAACATTTGCCAAAATATAACTAGAATTTTGAAAAAATAATTTAAACAATATAAAAATTAAAAAAAAAAAAACAAAAAATATTAATGTCTCTTCTCGCAGAGTTCGATCACTTTCGGATCGAGTTAGTTGGGTGAAAAACCAGCGTCAAAAACCACTACACCAGCATACACGTTCCAGCGTAGCGTGTTACAAAGCTATAACTTGTGTACATTATTAACAAAAAATGCGTTTTTTTCCAAAAACATAATCTGATCAAAAATTCCTGTTGTACTATTCCGGTTCACACCAATGAACATTACTTTTTTTTAGTTTAAACCATCTGGGCTACAGGGTGTGGGACAAATTTTTTTTTGCACAATTTTGGCAAAAATCCCTTAAAAATAATTTATTTTGCAAAAATAAAAATTTGATCGTTAATCCACGTATCAAGGGCTTTCATTTCATACCCTACTCAGAATTATTAAAAATATATTTTTTTCGATGAGCACATATTTGTTTATATTTTTAGGGGGATATGTTTTTTAGATGTTTTAGTATTTTTCCTATGTGCGGGTCAAAGAGTTGTATAAGAATAGCAAATTTCAACTCTCTAGGTTTAGCCGTTTGGCTACAATTTTTACCGAACAGACAGACAGACAGACGACAAAATGACGGTATAAGGGTTTTTTGGTCATACCTACAAAACCCTAAAAAGGAGAACAGGACGCGAATATTGTGCATTATTCAAACAACTCTAAAATACGTGAAAATTCACACTTCACATCATTTTTTTTTTATAATTGTGCGCACCCTATAAATGTTAGCGCAACATTCTTTCCCTTTCTTTTGCTTCCCTTGCAAAACTATCTAATTTTCGAATAAATCCAATTTAACAGGCAATTTTCAAGTCCCTGCTGTACACTGGGATGTTACAGGGAGCTGTGGGATACGAACACAATCCCTGTACACGGGATGCATGTGTTCCATTCGCTCGGAACGAAGGGACACTATACATTACAAGTGACTGATTAAATCCAACGTTTACATTCGCTATTGATACTCGATACCGTTACAACTTCATCTAATGGACATGTTGCTTTGAAGAGGATTTTGGAAAAATCCACTAAATATTTTAGAAATTTAGAGAATTGTTGCAAAATTTTCACACATTTAAACCTTCCTTCCTAGATCATTTTTAGCCAAGATGCAAAAACAGTATCGCTGCTCTTACAAATTAAATATTATTTAATTTTGAATTTGATATGTAATATTGACTTTTATATCTGTATATACCAAGGATTGTTACTTTTGATATTGAAAAAATTATCATTTTTTTTATTCATATCTCAATAATCGAGTACAATATGTTGAATACTTGGAACATCGATCTTATGAATTCTGTACCACAACAGAAGTGCCTCAAGGCTCAAATTTAGGTCCATTATTATTTCTAATTTTTATTAACGATTTAATTAGACTAAGATCATACACAAAATTGTTATTTGCTGAGATGCTTGAAATTATTAAGACAAAGATAAAAATGATTGCTGCAAACTACAGGATGACCTTATTGGCATAGTAAGATGGTGTCATGACAATAAACTTTTCCTTAACATAAGCAAATGCAAAATAATATCTTTTACCAGGAAAAGAGAACGAATCGAATTCAATTATAATATCTCTGGTATTAAAATCGAGCGATCTCATTTTCGTGAAGGACCTCGGGGTCCTTCCTTGATGATCACTTAACTTTCAATGAACATATTGACCAGTGGCGACGCTGTGCTCCAAGGCAATATGGCTGTTGTCTCTAGTACTCAGCTGTCAATATGCTAATAGCAAACAGGTTAATTTAAGCACAGTACATATTTATATTATGAAAATGCGAGTAAATATTTGCGAATTTTTTTAATTTTTAAGTACTACACACGAGGTGTATAAAAGAAGGTGGCCATCAAATTACAGTATTCAAAGTTTAATTTCAGTAGATTTATTGAAGTATAATTTGTGGTTGAGCAGATGTTAAATGCCGGGCACGTAATTTCATGTGGTACATCTGAGTGTCTAGATGCCTATCTTTGTCCTGTATTGAATGGCAGCCAAAACCACTACAATTTGTTCTACTTTTATACTTTTTCACAACTTCTATCGACAGTCTAACAAAAAGTCAACACTAGAACATATCTAATAAGTTCAAACAGTACTAGAGCGCCTAGTACAATATTTGACCACCAGACTGCGTATTCGAGCGTGTCAGTTCTCAATAAAAGTTTGATATATAAACTTGCCCTAATGATTTTCCCGCCATATCTAGTACATCTTATTGTCTCGTCCATCCAAGGCAAAAGTTTTCAAACAGTAGTAGGTTACGAAAAATCAAATAAAAGTTTAATGTCAGCAGGAGTACCACAAGGATCTATCCTAGGCCCCCGTCTCTTTAATATATTTATTAACGACTTTCCAAGTGTATACATGTATCACTAGCCGGTTAATTTTATATATATTATATATAATTGGCGGCCGATTAATCGGAATCGACCGATAAGGTAAGGCCGATTAATCATTAATCGGCCAATTTGCTCATCGGTGCAATTCTAGTATAAACTATCACAAATCCATTTTTTAACAAGTTTGTCATCTTTTCATGACTGTGTCTACTAACAATAAAACTTTATAAACTAACAATCAGTATTTGGCATTTTATTTTTGTTAGATATTTTGTCGGCTGTCATCAGAGAATATGAGCTGCTTTAAAATGCATAATATATTAAGAGTAAGACCACACCTGACACCAAGAACGGTATACATAATCTAAGATTACGGACGGTTAATCCCATAAAGAACATTAACACTATCTTCCCTGTGCATAACTGGGGCTTAACATAATTTATGCAAAAGTAAATCTGCCCTAAAACCAGTGGACTTAAAAATGTTCCACACAATAACCAGATTATCTTATGAACAATCTTTTGTTCAAAATTTCAAAATTAATTTATAAATAAAATCAAAATTAAGTTTGAAGAAATAGAAATTTGTGTTATAATAAAATTTTCATGGTCCAAACAAACGTTTTGTTTATGAATACATCTCAATAAAATGCTTTGCTATCGACTCGCAGTGGTTCTGTTATCGACTGAGCGATCTTGTTCGGTTGTTTGCCTATCCCTCCCGTATCTGGCGGTGTCCCTGTGTGTTATGTGCTGGTTGCCGACCGAAACACTTTTACACATCACAATAAAGCCATGTCACGGGCGAGCCTGTGTTATTTCATTGATCGAAACTCCTGTGACGTCACTAACCCTCTCTTATATTCAATGACGACGGAATGAGCTAAGATTATGGTTATTTCCAAACTATTTTATGAAGGAGAAACGAGTTGTTTTTTACTTTTTAAGTGAAATAGATTGTTTCTACTACATTAGGTTTTTGTATATTTATTTGAAGTATGTTTTTTTTTTCTTTTTACTTACATTTCATAATGCAAGTTTAATATTAGTTTAGAACAGTGCTTTTCAACCTTTTTGTCTTGCCCTAAACATATTATTGCCAAGTAAAAATCGACTAATCGCTAGTTTCATATAATAGCGTACAAAAAAATTTATGTGAAGTGTGAATTTACACACATTTCAGGGTTTCGCAGGTATTTAGTAAGTGAATGATGATTATTTGGGATGCCAAAACAAATTTTATGTTAAAATATTTTTTTATTAATTTTAATTCGAATGCCTAATACCATTATTAGCGTTTCTAAATATTAGCAGTATTTTTTTTATATAGCAAGGTTCATTAATATTTTGAAAATTGCGCCTACGGCTTCCATTGGTTGTTTAAGTCATAAACTCCGCCCCTCTGATTTCGTATACATTCATACATGGAATTAAATTATAATTTCAACACTTCCCACTGGTTATTAAATTTACGCTTTTAAAAATTATAATACATTTGCCAAAATATAACTAGAAATTTGTCAAAATAATTTAAACAAATTAAAAATGCAAAAAAAAAAACAGAAAAAATAAAAATTGACGGTAATCGAACAGTAGTTTGCAACTTACGAAGCAAGAACGTTACCACTGGACTTCGGACGTTCACTCGTTTACTCTGTTAAATAGCGGATTAAATATTTTACATATTTTAGTTAAAAACAGAAAAAATGCGTTATTTTCCGAAAACATAATCTGATCAAAAATTCCTGTTGTACTATTCCGGTTCACACAAATGTACATTACTTAGAATTTTTTCAGATTTTTAGTTTAAACCATCTGGGCTACAGGGTGTGGGACAAAAATTTGTTTGCACAATTTTGGCAAAAACCGCATCAAAATAATTTATTTTGCAAAAATAAATTTTTTATCGTTAATCCACATACCAAGGGCTTTCATTTGATACCCTACTCAGAATTATAAAAAAATATTTTTTTTTTTTCGATGAGCACATATTTGTTTATATTTTTAGGGGGATATGTTTTTTAGATGTTTTAGTATTTTTCCTATGTGCGGGTCAAAGAGTTGTATAAGCATGCCCAATTTCAACTCTCTAGGTTTAGCCGTTTGGCTACAATTTTTACCGAACAGACAGACAGACAGACAGACAGACAAACAAACAGACGACAAAATGACGGTATAAGGGTTTTTTGGTCATACCTACAAAACCCTAAACAGGGTAAACGATAATAAAAATATTTCAAAACGATATCTATGTCATACGTCAAAATATTTAACATTAATGGCGGTAGGAATTTGGCTTGATCGGTGAATTTTCGGGTATCAATTTAATGCGCGATTTGTTCCACGATCAAGAGGTAATCTGTATTCTTGCAATAGTTTGATACACGATTTGATGCAAATCAACCTTGACCGGGCATGACTGAAATATAATGATTAGGTTCAGGTTCAGGTTCACGAAAAATACAGATTTTTGGGGTTTTGGTTCGGTTCGAGTCCACCTTCAGAGCTCTGGTTGTACATTTAACTCATTCTTTACCAATCGGCCATAAAAGGGACGGTTGTCCGAAATTTTTTGATAAACACTGCTTTAACACCCTACTATAGCAAGCTATGCAAACTCCACCATTTTTCCCTAACTTACACAGACAAGTATTTAAAAATTCTTTTTGATAATTAAATTTTCGTTCCCCCTTTGACATCACTTAATCCTTAAGTAATATGTTAATATATTTGTGAAGTTGTAACACGCCAATTGATCTTTGCATCCATTAAGTGTAACTGTGTTGAATTGTAAACCGAGCTTTAGCCTCTCTCCCATCTGTATAGGTATAGAAGAGCACCGTTTGGCCTGACATACGTCGCCGAATATCAATAGGTCTCACCCTCGCGTACTGCGGGTAGAAAACCCCGTGCGGCACAAGTACGCCCGACTGAATTGATAATGGTCTACTTCAGAATTCAACCCCTAGGTGGTTAGTGGAGACCTCTACATGAATATGTTCAGTGTCACATAATTATCGAAGTTAACATGCAAAAATTGTAAACATCAACTCGTACTGTACGATATTACTGTTCATGTAGTTCAGTGTTTCTCAACCTTTTTTAGGGTTTCAAAGGTATGAATAAGAAACACTTACACCGTCCCTCATGTGTCTGCTTGTCTGTACAGTACAAACTGTGAGCAAACGGCTGCACTTGATTTATTTCTAGCGGCAGATGCAGCTACAAAAGCCGCCTCCCACAGACCTATAATTGATGTGTTTTATTTTTTCAGATGCAAAGAGTCATCTGAAACACCTGGTTTTAGACATGTGGCAACATGAGTGGAGCCGCACACAGAACGTTAAGTTGCGACAGATTAAGGGAGACGTTAAACCATGGGGTTCTTCGTGCAGGATTAACCGCAGGGAGGAAACCACCATCACACCTCTGTATAGGCCACTGTTGGTGGACCCATGGACACCTCCTTCGAGGTGAAGAGTCCCCTATCTGTGATACATGTAACATAGATTTGTATGTGTTACACTTTTTAATTGAATGTGTACAGTTCGAGGTTGTCAGGGAGAGGTTAGGCCTGTGCTATGACCTGTCAGTTGCTTTAGGTGACGACAGAGTACTCATGGACAGGCTGATACTCTTCCTGAGAGAATCGAACTTACTTTTTTATGTGTGAAGTCTTGCACCTTATTTTAATGTGTTTTATTTCTAAACTGTGATATTCGATGGTAATTGGCCCCTTTACAGCCTCTTGCCATCACCCTGAGTCTGTTCTAATTTTCGAACAGACTTTTTATCTTATTTATTTGTTTGTCTGTGCAAGATTTCTTTTATTGAGTATGCGTAATTTTATTGATTTTATCTATTTATTGATTGTTTAATTTATTGTTTTTAATATGTAGTGTAGTCATTTAAATGGGCTGCGGTAGCAAAAATTTTAACTAATTAACTAACTAACTTGGTTTATTTCTTTTTGAACTGAATTTAAATATACAAGGGTTGCCTCTTATATTTCAGGATTGCGCTAAATTAGTGCTGCCATCTGGCAACTAACGCTTCTATCGTAAAGTTTGACATTTTTAACGGTATACGTACTCAGAACGTTTTGACGTATAAGCGCTATTTGTGTTGCTTACAGTAACTTGAAAAAATTCTTCTCGGCTAAAAATTCAATTAAATTGTGAACATTTTCGAGCGGTTATTTTTAGGGTTTTGTAGGTATGACCCGCACATAGGAAAAATACTAAAACATCTAAAAAACATCCCCTAAAAATATAAACAAATATGTGCTCATCGAAAAAAAAATATTTTTTTTTTTTTATTTCTGAGTAGGATATCAAATGAAAGCCCTTAGTACGTGGATTAACGGTCAAAATTTTATTTTTGCAAAATAAATTATTTTGATGCGTATTAGCCAAAATTGTGCAAAAAAAAATTGTCCTACAACCTCTGCCCCAGATGGTTTAAACTAAAAATCTGAGAAAATCCATTGCTGTGTAATAATCCGTTGCTGTAATGTACATTGCTGTGAACCGGAATAGTACAAGAGGAATTTTTGATCAGATTATGTTTTCGAAAAATATCGCAATTTTGTTTTTGCACAATTTTGGCAAAAATCGCGTCAAAATAATTTATTTTGCAAAAATAAAAATTTGATCGTTAATCCACGTACCAAGGGCTTTCATTTGATACCCTATTCAGAATTTAAAATTTTTTTTTTTTTTCGATGAGCACATATTTGTTTATATATTGTTAGAGGGATATGTTTTTTAGATGTTTTAGTATTTTTCCTATGTGCGGGTCAAAGAGTTGTATAAGCATGCCAAATTTCAACTCTCTAGGTTTAGCCGTTTGGCTACAATTTTTACCGAAAAGACAGACAGACAGACGACAAAATGACGGTATAAAGGTTTTTTGGTCATACCTAGAAAACCCTAAAAACAAATTGTTCTTGATGTTCTGTACCTCCGGTTTGGTTCAGAAAATTTCAATACTACCATTCGATCCCTTGGATAAACTTTGGTCATCAATTTTTTTCCCAACTAGGCAAAAATCGCGTTTTCGAAAAAAAATCGTGTTCTGTTTATTTTGATACATCATGCATATATATTTCTTTCTTTGCCCTATATCAGAGATACAAAAAGTCCGCAAT
Source organism: Liopterus haemorrhoidalis (assembly GCA_963971575.1). Lineage (NCBI taxonomy): Eukaryota > Metazoa > Arthropoda > Insecta > Coleoptera > Dytiscidae > Liopterus > Liopterus haemorrhoidalis. The sequence goes on from OZ020613.1 coordinate 65,187,666, forward strand.
ATTATGAATATTTTATTACCGTTTGTTGTGAAATCCTAGTACTTTAAAACCCTTATTCTTTGAGTAAATTGTCCATATGAAGGGATTGAGATATCGTATTCCATAATCCAATTGGCTCTGCGTGTAAATACAATTTCATATGATATACACGAGCAGTCAATCGCACTGTCAATTGCATTAACTCGCGCGTTCGGCAGTCAAACACCGGCAACTCTCGACGAGATCCCGCTCAAGAATTCTGACAGCGCATCCCGTAATATCATTCAAAAAAAGTACATTTTCAGATTGGCTCTCGAAATGGAAATGCAATACTAGGTGACTTTTGTTGTAAAAATAAAATTATTAGAAGAGATGCAGTTCCATGGTACAACTGACGAAAATCCAAATGTCGATCAATCGACTAAGAACCGACAGGATATTTACGGTCTTCTTATTTATTAGGGTTTTGTAGATATGACCAAAAAACCCTTATACCATCACTTTGTCGTCTGTCTGTCTGTCTGTTCGGTAAAAATTGTAGCCAAACGGCTAAACCTAGAGAGTTGCTATTTGACATGCTTATACAACTCTTTGACTCGCACAATGGAAAAATACTAAAACATCTAAAAAACATATTCTCCTAAAAATATAAACAAATATGAGCTCACCGAAAAAAATATATTTTTTTTTTAATTCTGAGTAGGGTATCAAATGAAAGCCCTTAGTACGTGGATTAACGATCAAAATTTTATTTTTGCAAAATAAATTATTTTGACGCGATTTTTGCCAAAATTGTGCAAAAAAAAATCGTCGCACACCAGATGGTTTAAACTAAATATCTGAAAAAATTCTAAATAATGTAGATTGGTGTGAACCGGAATAGTACAACAGGAATTTTTGATCAGATTATGTTTTCGGAAAATAACGAATTTTTTGTGTTTTTAACTAAAATATGTTAAATATTTAATTCGCTATGTAACACAGTAAATAAGTAAGCGCTCGTAGCGTAGTTCATAGCATCGTTTCTTCGTAATTTGGAAACTACAGTTCGATTCCTGTGAATTTTATTTTTTCTTTTTTTTTTTGCATTTTTATTTTGTTTAAATTATTTTGTCAAAATTTTAGTTATATTTTGGTAAATGTTGCATTTAATTTTTAAAAGCGTAAATTTAATAACCAGTGGGAAGTTCTATTACATACATTTAATTCTATGTTTGAATGTATACGAAATCAGAGGGCGGGGCTTATGATTTAAGCAACCAATGGAAGCCATAGGCGCAATATTTAGAAAAACACATATTTAGAAACACTGCACATATTTAGAAACTTAAATAATGGTATTAGCCATTCGAATTAAAATTCATAAAAAAATATTTTGACATAAAATTTGTTTTTACATCCCAAATAATCATCATTCACTTACTAAATACCTAAGAAACCCTGAAATGTGTGAAAATTCACACTTCCCATCAATTTTTTCATTGTGCAACAATCATTTATTTTTCCGAATTAAAACGAACAACGTCGGGAATGTCTGCCAGTCTCTAATAATTAGAAATAAATAACAACAAACTTCGTCAAAACTTAAAATGAAATTTTTAAACTGCAATTTTCTTTCTAAAATTTTTCTGCCAAAATTTCCTTGTCCATGTAAGCACGTGAGTTAGTGACGTAAGCGATGCACCGAGTGTTCGGTAGTGGGGAGGGTGCCGCGTGCCACCAGTAGGGCGCCGGGACGCCAGGCGTGTGGGCGGGAGGGGGAGACCGTGGCTTGTTTATTGATCTAGTGCACCCCCCTTCTTTAGCGGCCCACAACCCCTGCAGTACCACAGGGTAGGAATCAGATACACCAGTTTTCGGGATATTTTTAATTTGGACAAGGAAAAATAAAAATTACAACCACGAATACAAAAACTAATTCGAAATGTGATACGAGGGATATGTGATTTTATGTTTTTACAAACGACCATTAGATGGCAATATTGAAATGTGTCATTACTATATACATACGTAAAATATTATGAAATCAGTGGCAGCTTAGTTTGTTGACAGTGAGCGTTAAAAAAGTTTATGAAAAACTGGATATTACTCGTGAAGGTTTTCGTTGGATGATTTTTTACGATTTTAGTAAAGATCTAACTCAACAACAATGCATAGATTCGCTTCGTTCAACTTTTGGTAATGAAGCACCACTAGAAAAGACTGTTTACAATAGGTTTGCAGAATTTCGTCGTGGTCGTGCGTCCGTTAGTGATGAATCTCGTGAAGGTCGACCAAAATCGGTTGTGATTCAAAAAAACATCGATGCTGTGCGCAAAATGATTGAAGATGATCGGCATGTGACTTACCGTGAGATACAGGCATCCTTTGGCATATCGCAGACTACAATACATTCGATTTTGCATGAACATTTAGTGAAAAAGATCTGTTCCTGATGGATTCCGCATAATTTGACCGAAGCTCAAAAAAAGGCTCTTGTTGATTGGTGTAAGGCAGCGTTTCCCAACCTTTTTTGCCTCGCGTACCACTTAGTAGTACATCACGCTAAATTGTACCATTTCGTAAAAATGATTGCATTTCGTATATTTATTTACTTAGTAGAATAGTAGTAGATAGAAATGAAATATGACAAAATAGTAGATTCTACTATTTTGTCATATTTCGTTTACTAATAAATTGATTTAAAAAACCAATTAATATATTTTCTATATTTTTATTATTATAATCATTATTGTTATAATCAAATATTTTTATAAAATAAATTTAATGAGATCCTAGTGCTTGTTTCGAAGAGCATAATTTTTTTAAATTTGGTTCAAAAGATGCGAGGTATACCCTTAAGTCTACAGCTGCCTTCAATCTGTTTCGATTATTTAAAAAATATATGAAGAAAAAGCTCTTTCTACTAATTCCGTACTAGTAAACGGTAATAATAATTTAAGAGCTTTCTCAGAAAGTTGTTCATATTCTTTATCAATGTTTAACCAAAAATTAATTAGATTGTGTCGTTTGAATTCTACTTGTAAAGTTCTGTCACATGATAATTGTATTAAATTTTCTTTATCTTTTACTGATAATGATGTAGCCTTTTCTAAATTTTCTTCATAAAAGGGGTTTGAAATGCAATTATCATTTGTGTTTTCGGGTTTTGGAAAATACTCCATGAAAGACAATTTTAATCCTGTTAAATGTGCTATAATATTTTCTCGTATATCTTGGAGACAGACTAACCTTATTTACAAACAAAAAAATATGTAGAGTTTCGAATACTTCCGGTTGATTGTTTTCGATAATGTTTCCAAAAATCTAATTTCTTAATCATACTTTCAATTTTATCATTAACATTAAAGATCGTTATCGAGCTGTTCTGAAGTGTCAAATTTAGTTTTTATTTATTTTTTATGTCCGCCATTGTTGATTATTTTTCGTGTACCACCAACCAGCAACTCGCGTACCACTGGTGGGACGCGAGTACCACAGGTTGGGAAACGCTGGTGTAAGGGAATGCTAACAAAATTCAACCTAGGCACTGCAAAATCCGTATACACAACATCGTTACAGGTGACGAAACTTGGATTTATTCATATGAACCGGAAACTAAGCAACAATCCACTGCAACTTTTTTTTTTTGTTCCCCAATGTCAAACAAAAAATGCGTGGACAGCGATTTTGATCACCTCAAAAAGCTGTTGAAGCCTTCGAAAACCATGTTTTTGAGATACCAACTTCAGAGTGGAAAAAAATGTTTCGAGAATTTGTTTGAACGCATTCAAAAGTGTATAAATCTTAAAGGCGAATACTTTGAAAAGTAATAAAACAGTTTGTTCCAAAAAAAAAAGTTTTCTTTCTTAGTTTTTGTAAAAACTTAAAAAGTAGCCTTCGTGTAACAATGTTACGTTACTATCCAAGTGATGCGATAAAGTGCATTTTGTTATCTCAAATTAGGTTTGCATCTGTATTATTAAATTAAAATTAATTTTATTAAAACTTTTTTATTATCAGATCTAGAACGTCGAGTTTAATAATGTTATATTGTGGTGAAGAACTTACTTTTTGTTGTAAAAACTTTGCTGATCATTTTTCTTGCTGCATAAAAGGTTTGCATGTCCTTGTGGAATATTTTGCCCTTACATTTATGAAGAAATATGTTTTTATCAGATGGAATTTAAACGCTACAAAATTTTTCTTTAAAGAAAAATAGTTAGGATATTTATCAAATAAAAAAAATAGAGTTATTTAAATTTTTTTACAATTTTATTTAAAAAAATTGATGTGAAGTGTGAATTTTCACACATTTCCGGGTTTCACAGGTATATAATAAGTGAAGGCGGCATGCTGAGTGTGTAGGACAAATTTTGCTTTGTAGTAATCACAGCAAAATGAACGATATTTTTAAAATAATTTATCGTCCGTTAATCTAAGAGCTTTAAAAACAAATTTTATGTTAAAATATTTTTTTGTTAATTTTAATTCGAATACCTAATACCATTATTTAGGTTTTTTTTTTTTATATATAGCAAGGTTCATTAAGATTTTGAAAATTGCGCCTATGGCTTCCATTGGTTGTTTTAAGCCATATGATCCGCCCCTCCGGCTTCGTATACATGACACATAGAATGAAAATATAATTCCAACAATTCCAACTGGTTATTAAATTTCCGCTCTTAAAAATTAAATGCAATATTTGCCAAACTATAACTAGAATGATGATTATTTGGGATGCCAAAACAAATTATATATTAAAATATTTTTTTTTGTTAATTTTAATTCGAATGCCTAATACCATTATTTGGGTTTCTAAATATTTGCAGTATATTTTTTTATATATCAAGGTTAATTTTTTGAAAATTGCGCCTACGGCTTCCATTGGTTGTTTAAGTCATAAACTCCGCACCTCTGATTTCATATACATTCAAACATAGAATTAAATTATAATTTCAACACTTCCCACTGGTAATCACGGCAAAATGAACGATATTTTTAAAATAATTTATCGTCTGTTAATCATATAATAAGACTGGTTATTAAATTTACGCATTTAAAAATTAAATGCAACATTTACCAAAATATAACTAGAATTTTGACAAAATAATTTAAACAAAATAAAATTGCAAAAAAAAACAGAAAAAATTAAATTGGCGGGAATCGAACAGTAGTTTGCAACTTACAAAGCGAGAACGTTACCACTGGACTACGTTCACTCGTTTACTGTGTTAAATAGCGGATTAAATATTTTAGATATTTTAATTAAAAACACAAAAAATGCGTTATTTTCCGAAAACATAATCTGATCAAAAATTCCTGTTGTACTATTCCGGTTCACACCAATGTACATTACTTAGAATTTTTTCAGAATTTTAGTTTAAACCATCTGGGCTACAGGGTGTGGGATAATTTTTATTTGCCCAATTTTGGCAAAAATCGCGTTAAAATAATATATTTTGCAAAAATAAAATTTTGATCGTTAATCCACGTACTAAGGGCTTTCATTTGATACCCTACTCAGAATTCGAAAAAAAAATTTTTTTTTCGATGAGCACATATTTGTTTATATTTTTAGGGGGATTGTTTTTTTATGTGCGGGTCAAAGAGTTGTATAAGCATGCCAAATTTCAACTCTCTAGATTTAGCCGTTTGGCTACAATTTTTACCGAACAGACAAACACACAGTCCTTAGTTCTTTCCAAGTTAAGATCTTTAAACCCTTAAGTTGTACCAACCTGTATATACTAATTACAAGTATAAACTTAATAATTTGTGTAAGTACTATATAAAGTTTACTATCCAAGAATCCCCTGAAGAAAGTTTTGGAATCCCAGACTAAGCAGACGGTAGTAAAACAAGCATACATCGTAAAACTAAAACACAATATCCAAGAAAATATGGAAACTATTAAATAACTATACGAAATTATCGTAAATACTCGCCCGGAAATGAAATGTTCCTATTATATTTCAGTTAAAATATTAATTCAGTTTTCATAGTTATACTCAGTAACAATTGTTGAAAATGAAACGGTAACGTATCAGAATTTTATTCACACACAAAGTTAATTGAATCAACGCAGTGAATGAAGTTGATATATAAATCAAAGAGACATTCGCGCCAGCGTCGGCGTCGGCATCACAACGTACAACGTCGGGTTTTAAAATAGAATAGGGATTGCAAAAAAATTCACTAACAGTGAAAATTAATTATCATTCACTGAAACGTGTTTGCCATTTTTAGATAATGAAAAAATATAATTGTAAAAATTGATGTGAAGTGTGAATTTTCACACATTTCAGGGTTTTGCAGGTATTTAGTAAGTGAATGATGATTATTTTGGATGCGAAAACAAATTTTATATTAAAATATTTTTTTTGTTAATTTTAATTCGAACGCTTAATACCATTATTTAGGTTTCTAAATATGTGCAGTATTTTTTTTATATACCAAGGTTCATTAAGAATTTTAAAAATTGCGCCTATGGCTTCCATTGGTTGTTATAAGTTCCGCCCCTCTGATTTCGTGTACATTGAAACAGAATTAAATTATAATTTAAACAATTTCCACTGGCTATTAAATTTACGCTTTTAAAAATTAAATGCAACATTTGCCAAAATATAACTAGAATTTTGAAAAAATAATTTAAACAATATAAAAATTAAAAAAAAAAAACAAAAAATAATTTAGTGGCTTCTCACAGGGTTCGATCCCTTTCGGATCGGGTTACTTGGATGAAAAATCAGCGTGAAATACCACTAGCACAGCACACACGTTCCAGTGTGGCGTGTTACAAAGCTATAACTTGTGTACATTATTAGCCAAAAATCACAAAAAATGCGTTTTTTTCCAAAAACCTAATCTGATTAAAAATTCCTATTGAACTATTCCGGTTCACACCAATGTACATTACTTAGAATTTTTTCAGATTTTTAGTTTAAACCATCTGGGCTACAGGGTGTGGGACAAAAAATTTTTTGCACAATTTTGGCCAAAATCGCTTTAAAATAATTTTTTTTGCAAAAATAAAAATTTGATCGTTAATCCACGTACCAATGGCTTTCATTTGATACCCTACTCATAATTATAAAAAAATAATTATTTTCGATGAGCACATATTTGTTTATATTTTTAGGGGGATATGTTTTTGAGATCTTTTAGTATTTTTCCTATGTGCGGGTCAAAGAGTTGTATAAGCATGCCAAATTTCAACTCTCTAGGTTTAGCCGTTTGGCTACAATTTTTACCGAACAGACAGACAGACAGACAGACAGACAGACAGACAGACAGACAGACAGACAGACAGACAGACAGACAGACAGACAGACAGACAGACAGACAGACAGACAGACAGACAGACAGACAGACAGACAGACAGACAGACAGACAGACAGACAGACAGACAGACAGACAGACAGACAGACAGACAGACAGACAGACAGACAGACAGACAGACAGACAGACAGACAGACAGACAGACAGACAGACAGACAGACAGACAGACAGACAGACAGACAGACAGACAGACAGACAGACAGACAGACAGACAGACAGACAGACAGACAGACAGACAGACAGACAGACAGACAGACAGACAGACAGACAGACAGACGGTATAAGGGTTTTTTGGTCAAACCTACAAAACCCTAAAAATGGAATACTTAAAGTTAAAATAACACAGCCCAACAGACATTTTGGTGCCTGCGAGTTTTTAACTGTCTCTAGATAATTTTTGGGCACAGAATCCAAAATAGCCGTCAAATACGATATATTGGCCTCTTTTACAATAAAATATCTTATTTCTTAACTTGTGTATTTTTCACGTTATTACTGTTACTATTTGCCCCAACTGCCAGTTACAAACACAAAAGAGACAAAGTAAGGTATTTATTTCACAAAGTAGATAAATATACATTCATCACTTATCACTTAAAAATGTTCTTTTGTACGACTTTCTAGCATGGAGTTTACCAGAACAGTCTTTCTGAAGACTCCAACAGTAGTAGGCCATCATGTGGCTATCTTATCTTCCTTGATATCTATCTTCCATAGTTTTATGTCCTGATGTAATCTTTCCCCCCGTTCTTCACTAAAATCGCCTAGGTTTTCTGGTAAGTGGTCATAATACAACCGAGAATATTAAAGTTGGAAAGCATATTTTCCACTAATTCTCTGCCTTATGATTTCCAAGAAAATTTTGCACTACTTGAATAAATGAACACCAAGAATTAGATTCAATCTCGTTCATTGATGCGGTTGGATTGGAAAAATCAATCCAAAAATAAATAACATATAATACAATACAATTTACAATATTTTTCTCATTTCTTTCTTCTTGCTCCAATATCCCTCTCCTTCTTCCTGTTCTCATTCTGGTTTCCCTCTCCGATCTCCTTCCTTCTTGCTTCCTAGTTCTCTCGCCCATCTTTAATTTATTTTATTCCATTCTCTTCCCTTCCAATCGTTTCTTCACCCCTCCTCCTATCTCCCATCCTTCCTCCCCATTTCCAGGTAACCTCATCCCCCTTCCTTCCATTTCTCCCCTTCTGCTTCCCACCGGGTCTCTTCCTTCCTTCCTTTACCCCTTCCTGTTATCCTTCGGTACTTATGTCCTCTCTCTGTATATCTTTTGACTCGTCTGAAGATGTGTCTATTTGTCTGTATGTCTATTGCAGTTTTTTTACCAGACCAATGTGTGTCTTTACTTCTGTATGTCCACTAAAATTATTTGTCTATCTGTTCGTTACACCGTCCGTTTGTTTGGCTGTATGTTCTTTTGACCGTTTATTTGTCTTTCTGTCTGTTCGCTTATTCGGCTGACCATTCGGTTGTTATCTTTTTGTTTGTGTGACCATCTATTTGTTTGTGTATCTGTCTGTCAATAGATTAGCTTTTTATCCGTCTGTATCTCTGCCCATTTGTAGTTCTCTCTGTGTGTTCGTACGTTTGTCTAGTAATTGTTTAATCACTGTATATGTATCTCGTGTACTTCTCTTATACTGTCTATTTAACTATCCGTTTGTTTATCTATCTGTTCGTTTGACCATCTGTTTGTCTGTTATGTCTATATAACTATTGGTCTATCCCGTATCTCTTAGTCTATCAGTAGTTATATTTGTCTTCTGTTTAGTATGTCTACGTTTGTATTTCTCCTTTTTTGACACTCATAAATTTTTATATGAAATCCAACCCCAGTGTACAATTTTGTTTTACCATTAAAATTATTGACTTCCATGTCAAATTCCCCGTTTTATTTGACAGTATCCTAATTATATACCGACTGGGCGACTTATGGAAACATAACATACAGGGTGTATCGTGGAATAGGGTGAATATATACTAGTGGCTGAGGGAACATATATATTTTTAATAAAGTCGATCATGCAACCCACCCTGCGAATTCTCTATTCAATTATTAGTCGTATTGTAAGCGAAGGACGGTGGAAAGTAAATAATAGAATAAAAATTGATGTGAAGTGTGATTTTTCACACATTTCAGGGCTTTGTAGGTATTTGTAAGAAGCTGTACATAATTCTGGATGTCTAGGAATATTTGTTCAATAATCACATCAAAATCAACAGTTTTTTAATAATCATTTTTGAGTACTAAGAGCTTCTATTTGAATTTAAAAAAATTACGAAAAATTCCCCGAACAAAAATCCAGTTTGTTTTTCTGCGTTTGCTTCATATTCAAATCTTCATTAAATTAATAAGAAATATATTGAAAAATGGTTTCATTTTTATTACTGATGTAGATCACGTGCAGCAGAGGTGTTTGGCTTCCGCGGCAAAATATACTAAATTTCTCACTACTAACAATGTGTTATTTGATTTAGTATTTCAGTACTATGTTTTATTCTTCTTTGACACATTAAAAAGAAAAAACTAAAGTTATTCGAACAATAGGTTACAAAAATTGTTCAGAATTTTATTTTGAATATAATAAATTCATAAAAACTAAATTTAATATTTTAATTTAAATCTATATATATATATATTTATTTTCTGCTAAATTTTAACCATGGTGTGACATTGGAGCTTTTATTTATCAACTGTGACAATCAAAATTACTTTAAAAAATGGTATAGGTCAGTCGTTCAATATACGCAGTTGGTCACTTAGTGGCGAAAAAACTACTAAATCGATCGTGAATTATAGACTAATATTGCTCTTCACTCTTTTATTCCACAAAATTTTCACAAAATTCAAAATAGTATATTTATTTAAATTAAACATTAAGATATGTAATTATTTTAAATATTGCCAAATAGCCCTCTGGTTTTCAGTCACTTCTACTTCCGTTTTTGTTTTTACACGAGGATCATCCGAACTGTGGTTGCTTCTTAACCAATTTGGCACTATCGGTACTGGATCCCAATCTATTTAAGGCAAACCATTCAAATTAATAACCATTATATTAGAATTAGAACCAGTCTTGCCAGACATTATCAGTATTGTTCATTCAGTATCGGCGAGATATACTTTTGTCAAAACGTTCGCCTTTGTATTGACAAGCGGTTCGCCGAACTTAAAATTTCTTAATAAACGGTTCGAGCGAACCGGGTGAATCACTGATTTCGATACAAGTGACAGCGTACGAATATTACATTCGTTAAATGGAAGTATGTAGACGTATTAAATATGACGTCACAAAATCATGTGACGTTTCCAGTGACGCAACTGTACTGATTCGCCGACTGCCCTATATCTGTTTTTACGTTAAATCCCTATATGTACCTGGTCAGATCCCTGTATATTATTAACTGTAAAGGCTAGTACACACTAGTAGACCATGTTGCGCGATTTATCTATAGACCGTCTAAAGACACCGTTCTTTGTCTCGTCTAGCGTCCACACTACGATGTGAATTTCTCAGTCTCATCTTCGCAGTCCACCATGGAGGACATTGTTTTGTGTGGAATGAGTTCCTGCTTAGTGCTAATTACAAGTGAAAGAACGCGAAAACGTAAACGTTGGTGGACGCGCGAAGTGCTCGCAGAAGGACCTAGGTTCGGTAATGCATTATTAATTAATTAAGACTGGAAGACGTCATGGGTTTTAGGAATTTCACCCGGCTGACGCCTACTGATTTTGAACATTTGCTTCTGATGGTTGGAGGGATAATAATGAAGCAAGATACAAAATTTAGAGAAACCATCCCGGCTTCTCTTCGACTGGCAGTCACACTGCGTTTCCTATCAAGTGGAGATTCATTCACACCTTCAGAATATCTAAGCAAGCAATATCGAAAATGGTACCACAGGTGTCTCGCCTGTAGACGCCGAGTGACGTCCACACTATCAAAATGTTGCGCAACATGTCTAACGTTGAATGCGGTCTCCCATTCCGATCGGGAGACTTTAGACTTGCAATTTTTGGTCTCGCAACAGGCCCATAGACGGGGATTAGTCTATAGACATGTCTCGTAGACAACCGGAGACACGTCTCAGAGACCAGAATCGCACAACATGTCTACTAGTGTGTACTAGCCTTATTACAGAAAATTGTAAAAAATTTAATCTTTTTCTATTCAAAATAAAAGGAACCGCACGTTTTCCAGCTAAGAGCCTCATGCGGCTCTGGAGCCGTTGGTCTCTGCACTGACATAGGATGGTTTCTTGATTTTTCCTACGAAATGCTAAAAATCGGGATATCAAACAAAGCACTGAAATAATAAGTCACTATAAAAAACATATATGCAGGCATCTGTGACAGAACGTCCTGTAAGATAGTCCTGCCGGTTCAAGTCCTGACTCGACACAATCTCATTTATTTTTTATAAACCGTGCGTTACCGTTCTTGTGTTGTGTACGTCAGGGGTGGACAAAATCGAATGTTTTCAAGCCAAGGTAAACAAAGGTTAAGACGTATTTCATAAAACGCAAAATATATTAAGCTGGCTCTGCTAACGTATTTTTTATGATACTTTTTTCATTACGCATTACGCGGGTACAGCAGTGGTTGTCAAACTGTGCTCTACGGACTTTTGGAGGACCTCAAAATTCTTTCGCGTATGTCATATTAATCTCCAACATATTAATCGTCAAATCGTTCTACAAAGAAGGCATCGAAAAGTTAGAGGAGCGTTGGAATAAATGTATCACTCTTGAAGGAGAGTATGTTAATTAATAAAGTTGAATTTCTAAAAAAAAATAGTTTTTCTTAGGCCCTGTATTTCACAAACCATAGATAAAATTAGACATTCAATAGACTATCTATGGGATAAGTTGTTATCAAGGGAATAAACGATTTTTTACGTATTTCCAATTATTTATCTATAGAGTAACTAAGGTATCTATAGGATAAGTTATTCACAACGTGTAGGTACTGATAAATATTATTCGTTGGATAAAAATGACCGATTTTGACAGATAGGTGTCAAAAAACATTTTATTGATAAATATATGTACATAATATAAGCATATATACGTAAAATATATAATAAAACAGGTACTATGTACATATTAGGCATACCTACACTTTATATACATATTACATACACCTGTTTCGATTATGTGTGCTATTTTATTGTATAATTACCTGTATCAAAATAAATTCAAAATAATTTAGTAATCTACTTCAATTTATACTGAAATAAAAAAATATTGTCGATTATTTATAGATAATTTACATTTATTTTTAAAGAAAGAAATAATGGATGCTGATTTAGAAGATTTGCAAGCAGACGATGATGAAGAAATTGTACAGTATTTAGAACGTCCATACATAGTTCGTGTTAGGCTACGGTTACAGTGGAAGCGTGTTCGCGCGAATAGTAAGTCGCGCGTACTCGCCCGCATTCGCGCGACTGATTAAAGCGTGTAGAAATACACAGGTTTTTAGGTACTGTAGAAGCTTATCAATCGCGCGAACTACGCTCGTACTCGCTCGCATTCGAGCGACTAATTCTAGCGTGTAGAAGTACACATCTGTGTATTGTAAATCGCCCGAATAGCTGAATTCAAAATTGTTTGTTTTGTTCGCGCGAGTATGCGTTCTACCTACAGTTCTTATCTCCGTACAGTCCACTTGTTTTACTTGATTTGTGGTACAGTCTGTGTGTGCAAAATGAATATTGAGAAATTAATATTTTTAGTTTTTGATCGAAGATCGTTATGAGATCAAAAATGTAAAACTTACCATTGATCAATCACATAAATTATGGGATGAAGTGGCGACTGAATTAAAAGTTAGCGATAAGGAGAAATATTTAATTTTTCCATGTTCTAAACATAATAAAAAACAAAACAACATATGAATGGTTTACACCAGTGGTTTTCAACCGGTGGTACGCGTATCACTAGTGGTACCTGAAAGAAGACTTTGTGGTACGTGAATAACAGACGTATTTTTTTAATTAATGTAATGAAGAAAAAAATATATATAAAATTACTCAAAGGTGAATTGTGTTAAAATTAACCTGCTTTATTATGCAAATATTCTTGATATTTTCTATATTACTATGAAATTGGAGCATTATAGGCTATTCCAAACGTTTAGGCGGAACTAGATTTTGCAATCTAGTTACTTTCATCGTTTGAATTGTACTTTTGGCCGTTTTGTTTAAGGTTTATAATTCATACTTCCAATAAACATTTTTTGGTTAAGGTTAATATCATTTTAAAATGTCATTTTTTGCGGCATTCTTAATACAAATATCCCATTTATTTATTTTTTTTTTGTCATTAAAATAACTGCTAGAACTAAACACCACCTATCTAGTCGCTCGTATACGCGCGAATATACCCGTTTACGCGCTAATACGCCAGAACTGTACTTCGGGCGAACACGCTTCCACTGTAACCGTAGCCTTAGACCAAATCATATGAACCATTGATATGAGAAAGAAGTTATTAACCAATTTCGCTTAGCGAAAAATGCATTTAATATCCTGCTCCACCAGATACTCCAATTAAAAAATAAAAATAAATAAACGGTCGTATTTAATTTTCAGTGTTTTTGCATTTCTATTCTGTATGCAGGATGCATTAAACATAATACAATTTTTTGCCCAGGCCCCTTGTTTATCTTTTAGATTTACTGTGTCAGTAGCTTTATTTTCTATAACATTTTTACATTTTAACACAAGATTTACAAGTTGCCTTGTTTCGGAAATATTGAAATTTGCGCTTCTTGGGCGTTTACCGCACATTTTTCTGTACAAAATTTTGACAGTTGTCATTTATTTTGACAGTTGTATCTATCCCTCTTTTATTCGTGCGAGTCGTGTATATGTCTCTCTTTGTTTAACATAACGCTACTAATACCAACATAAAAAAACATTCGAAAATATTATTATCAATCAGAATAGCTACAGTCTGTTTCAAACGCTTAGGCGGAACTAAATGGGAATTTCGTTCTTTTAGGTTGTCACGACAAGGGACCTCGCTTGGGTTATTTCATTTTTCACGTTGGACTGTCAAAATTTAAAATTACAACAATGAAACCATGGAAACGAATGACCTATGTCAAAATTAAATTTGTTTCTTATATATTTTAATGACAAAAAAATTAATAAATGGGAAATTTCTACTAAGAATGACACAAAAAATCAAAATATAAAGAAAATGACAATTTAAAATGATATTAACCTTAACCAAAAAATGTGTATTGTAAGTATGATTTACAAAGCTTAAACAAAACAGTCGAAAAGCACGATTTAAACGATGAAAGTAACTAGATTGCAAAATTTAGTTCCGCTTAACCGTTTGGAACAGACTGTATCTACGGGATAACTAGAGTTGGAAATACATAAAGCAATTTATCCTAGTGAATATCAAGAGGATAATATTATCCCATTGATAGTTAATCTTATAGATAACAGTAATGTGGAAATACCGGGCCTTAGTTAGACCGGAGTCTTATTGAGCGACGTGGTACAATAAAATTTCAATTGTAATTTACTGTACTACTGAAGATGACAGCATAGCCATCGAAATGTATATCTAGCAATTAATAAAAGAAGAAAGATACAGTGTTTTTTTTTTTATTTATACTTAATCCAGATATTTTATGAAGCAATGCTATCTAATTTAGATCCTATATGAATCCAATAAGAACATATTTTTCCCTTTAGTTTGTTTGTTTTTCATTTTAGTTTTATTATTTAAATTAAAAATAAAGTGTTAAATGTTTATTTAAATGGAAAATAAAACAACTTCCGTGATTTAAATGTGTAAAAAGTATATAGAACTTCAATAAAATATTTAAATGTATATAAATCTGATATGGAGCTGAAAAAGTTTCGACTCGAAGGAATAGGAATAGTGTAGTTATTGATAAAATGTTGAAACGCACGCGATTATACCATTACTTTACGTTTGTTTATTTAATATGTAATGATTTCCAATTTCGGACCTTGTACCTCTTCTACTGCTATACTTTGGTGATCTATAATGACACTGACGTCATAAACGGACCAGAACATTGTCATTATAATAAGGATTCCATTTTTCGGCTCGACAAAATAAGGATTATTAACGAAACATATTTTAAAGTGCTTAACAATACCAAATGGGTTTATGGCAGTATTCTTAATACCCTTTTCACACTAGATCTTTAAGACGAGTGAACTTAAAGTTCACCGATGTTTAAGATCGGTATGCTTTCACACTTGATGTTTAAATCTCTGGTGCTGTCATCAGCTACAGTAATTTTGCCCTTAAGTTACCGTCATGAAATTACCAGTTTTGAACTGTCTGCGCAGTCGCACATTTTGAATTATTATAAACAATTAAGGATATTTCATTTCATTCTACAATAAAGGCACTACAATAAAGAATATATTACACCTGTATTAACTTGTAAGTCGATACATTTTATCTCAATTATTGTAGCTCTGTATTTTATTAAACACATTATTAAAATAAATAATTTTATTATAACAATAAGTATAAACTTCTTATAACGTCGATATAATACAGTATTCTTGTTTATGATAATATAAAATGTTGACAGCACAAATTCAAGGAGTATTTTTTTATAATAGAAATTAAGTTGGCAATGCGTACGAAGTTTAAGACGCAGATCTCTGTCTTAAACATCGGTCGTGTTTAGACGAGGCCGTACAGTTTCACATTAGCGTTTAAAGATACATTCACTTAAACATCCGATCTTAAAGATCTAGTGTGAAAAGGGTATCAGACTTATTGCTGTAAAAAGAATATAAGGAGTATTAAGTAAATTTAAAAAAAAATCTATAAATACATATTTCTTTATATTTTTCGTTAACTGTTTTTTTGAACTATGTGGGTCAAAGAGATGTACAAGCATGCCAAATTTCAATTTTCTATGGTCAACCGTTTGGTCAAAATTGCTATTGAACAGACACATGAGTGACGTTATAAGGGTTTTTTGCACTCATAATTTAGCAAACATATCACCATATCGTTTTTAATTTGCTGTAAAATAAGGCAAAATTTAAATTAAATTTAATGAATTCACTTCTGATATATTATTCTCGTAAAGAAGTCAAAAATAACTAATTTTAAACATCATCAATATATATTGACATTCCAAACTAAATTTAGAAAATTTTCTAATTTAATTTTATATGAAAATTATATCCGGATTAGAAAACCTACGTGCACATTACGACAAAATAAAGTAACGAAATCGCTAACAGCTCAAAAATTCCAAAACAAAATATTACGTCAAATCATTCGTCCCATTCAAGTTGGGCGGAAAAAACGTCAAAATGTATATAGTCCATTTCTTTACATTATGTGGAATGTAATACATTATCACAGTGTTTCCCAATCTTTTTACTCTCGTGGCACATTTTCCAAAGAAGAAAAATTTAAACACCTACGTATTTATAGCAGACATTTATAACGTTAGTTTTTTACCGACCACCAACATATATAAGGGAGGTATTGTGATCATACAGATTTTGACATTTCGAGATTTCGATAGATCTCTACGAATTGAGGTCCCTACATAACGTTTTGACTATTTTTTGCATGATGTGTGTCGGTCTGTCTGTCGGTCCGTGTACACGTGCAGAGCAAATTCGGTTAAAAGGATTTTTATGAAACTTCATATTTAAGCTTTTGATATCAATGGCACGAGTTGATCAACTTTTGGTAAAAATCGGTTAACTAGAAATGGGAGTTTAATCGTGTCGGTTTTAAAATTTTTGCGAATATTTCACAACCGAGAAATATTTCGAAAAAATTTATTTAACACAAATTGCTATAAGAGCATTAACTTTTATTTGAGACATTTTTTGATAAAGCAGCATAAAGTAAACAAGTACTTTGTGATGGCGGTCGGTCCTAAAGTGGCCACAACTGATTTTTTAAACGGTAGATTTGAAAAAAATTAAAAATTTGTAGATTAGGTTAGCCTATCAGTTTAAATTCAAATTTGATTATGAATTGACAGAATTTTTCAACTCATAATCAAATCTACAATTTAATTTTCCAACTACAGAAATAATAAAAAAATTTCCAAAAACTTACCGTATCAAAAATTTCAAGTATATTCCGGTTGACATCAATATGCATTGCTCCAAATTTTTTCAAAATTTTAAAACAACTCTTGGCAACATGTTTTTTTTGCACCCCGCCTTGCAGTCATTTCTTTCGTACGACAACTCTAAAATTAAATATCCAACAGCTTCGCTAATACGGCAGTTTTGTACTTATTTTACGACAATATACATATCCCGCTTTCCGACAGTACTTTCAGAAGCTTCTTTCATACATCAACTCAAAAATTAAATATATAAGAAATTGCAACTTCGCTAAAACGACGTTTTTATAGTTACTTTAAGTCAATATACGTACCCAGCATTACGACAGTTAAGGTTCAGAAGCTTCGTTCATACGACGTTCTAAAATTGTACCTATCACAGTTTGTGATAATTGACTCGCTGATACGACGGTTTTTTACTTACTCTAAACTATAAGTACGCGACAAATTGCGACAATTCGTACTCCGTCGCCTCGTTGATACGACGGTTCAAAATTACAACCATCCCAGTATCGAAACAACTCGCTGATTTAACGGTTTAATACTTATTTTGACAATACGCATACCTCACTTTACGACTGTTCACAATCCGACGCTTCTTTCATACAATTTTAAACAGTCATTATCCTAGTATCCGCAGATACGGCAATTGTACCTATATTAAGGTATGCTTTTATACCCTGCTTTTGGCAACTCACTTTACGACACTCCGTTTATACGACAGTCCTAAATAGTCGCTATCCTAATGAGCAACAGGCTCACTGATACGAGGATTTTGTACTTAATATAGGACTAAAATCATACCTTGCTTGGGGCAACTCGCTTTACGACACTTCGTTTATACGACAATCCTAAATAGTCGCTATCCTAATGATCAACAGGTTCACTGATACGACGACTTTGTACCTATTTTAAAACTAAAAGCATTCCCCGCTTTGGGTAACTCGCTTTACGACACTTCGTTTATACGATAGTCCTACATAGTCACTATCCTAATGACTAACAGACTCACTGATACGACGATTTCATACATATTTTAAAACTAAAAGCAAATCGCACTTGGGGTAACTCGCTTTACGACACTTCGTTTATACGACAGTCCTAAAAAGAAGTTATTTTAATAACCAATAGGCTCGCTGATACTTTTTACCGATCGCCAACATATATAAGGGAGGTATTGTGATCATATCAATTTTGACGTTTCGAGATTTCGATGGATCTCCACGAATTGAGGTCCCTACATAACGTTTTGACTATTTTTAGCATGATGTCTGTCGGTCTGTCTGTCCGTCCGTCTGCCTGCCTGTCTGTCCGTCTGTCTGTCTGTCCGTCTGTCTGTGTACACGTGCAGAGCAAATTCGGCTGAAAGGATTTTTATGAAACTTCATATTTAAGCTTCTGCCATCAATGGCACGAGTTGATCAACTTTTGGTAAAAATCGGTTGACTAAAAATGGGAGTTTACTCGTGTCGATTTTAAGATTTTTGCGAATATTGCACAACAGAAAAATATCGCGAAAAAAATTATTAAACAAAAGTTGTTATAAAAGCAATAACTAATAACTTTAATTTGAGACGTTTTTTGATAAAACGAAAAATTTCGAATAATTTCTGTAAAATTTTTCGAAATTTTTTCTGTCTCATTTTTTTCATATTTATATGTAACGTTTCCATGGTCATGATAAATAATAACTCTGTTAGAAAATATTAGGTCAAGTTATTTCTACTCTGCTGCTAGAATGTAATTTATATAAGTACTTTATGATGTCGGTCGGTCCTGTGGTGGCCACAGCTGATATTTTATACTTATTTTAAAACAAAAAACATACCTCACTTTGATCAATTCGCTTTACGTCAATTCGTTCATACGACAGTCCTAATTATCACAATCGTAGTACTCAACAATCTTCCTGATACGACGATTTTGTGTTTCGAGACTACAGGCATACCCCGCATTGCGACGATTTATATTGCAACACTTCGTTGATAAAACAGGTATAAATTTGCCTATTCAGTATGCGACAACCTCGCAGATACGACGGTTTTGTACAACAGGCATACCCGCATTGCGACATTCAAATTCCTACAATCATAAGACAACACGTTCATAAGACAGTTCTAAATTTAATTACATACAAACCAATTCACTTATACGACTATTGTGTTTTGGGACAACTGTATTGTCAAATTCTTAATTTATTTACGTCAGTGCATAAATACATCGACTGCAAATCGCCAAAATGTTTATTTTACATAAAAATTTCCTATAGAAAAGTATTTAATCATGGGTATAGTCGGTTTCTTTCATTTAAGGGGAATTAGATTTTGAAAACTATTAAATTTTAACGTTAAAATGAGGCTGTTGTACATTTTGTTTGCAAAAACTTCAATCATTGGTCAGCTTGTGACAACAAAAATAAAAATTCCATATAGTTCCGATTAAACTTTTGAAATAGCCTATATATGTAAACAAAAATACATTAAAAATTGCTGTTATGAAAAAATAAATGCTTAACAAGCATTTTTTAATAAAACAGCATGACTTGGTGAAATTACATTTTTAAAAAATCAATTACAATGCCTGTCAAAATTCACAAAATTAATAATAGACGATAAGAAATTTCAAAAATGACGTAAAAAATGATACATTATCACTTAAAAACTTGATAATGAAATTAAAATATTAATATAATTATATTTACTTAACTAAACAACAAATATTTCTATTAAAGTTGTAAACAAAATTAAAATAAATTGTTAAACTGGATAAAATTGATTTTATAGAATTTAAGCTAAAATTTGTATTTTACATGACTGTACTTTATATACACACCCTTAGGTCCATAATTTTACAGCTCAAAACAAGAAATATAACAATCAAACCCTTATTATTGTTCAAAAAAATGAAAATTTCAAGCGAATTTTGCGATTAAATGTGTAAAAAAATTTGACTTGATAGGTGAATCAGCCAAATAGCAAAATGCCGGTTGGAACCTGCGTTATCATTAATATAAAGGTTAAAAAAACACTTCATTATCTAATAAAATATATTTAAAACATTAAAATAATAATTTAAACACCCTGTAAATATGTAAAACATAAAACAAAAAATCATTAACGATTTTTACTGCAGTACTTAGTAACACGCCTTATGAAAACACCACATGGAGATGAAATAATCATAATTTAAGTACTTATAACGTAATTTTAATAGTTAGAATGTAATATTTAGTGTAATTTTGATATTAAAAAATGTCTAACTAATCAATGACGGACCCAACCTAAATTATATGTACATTTCACAATAAAATATGTTTATACATACATAATAACACTTACATTATGTATTACGTTGTTTGTTTAACACTCTGTTTCACACAAATTGTTTAAAACACTAAAGTATATATTTATTAACACAAAAACATGAATGAAACTTGGTATATAACACTATTAGTACATCATACCATATCAAAAGTCTACGGACTACTATGGAGCAGGCATGTTTGCGCAGCACTGCATAGTACTGATAATGCGCACTAGGTGCCAACACTATTCAATTTGTTCATCGGATACTAACACTTCACACAAACTTGAAAAATAAATTAAAAACAAGAAAAATTAAATTAAACTTATCAGTAAAGTTACCAGACATCCCGGTGTGGTCTGAATAGTCCCAGTTTTGATTAATTATGATAACCCGATAGATAACCTTTAACTCACGAAATATATTTTTCAAAATCTAAATGAGATAAATAATAACAAATTTTCGGGGAATTATGGGGTCCAAAATTGCCTTTAGTTTTATTTTAATTAGTTTCATCTATAATTTGTTTCCTTGGTTTAAGTGTTTTTTGCGTATTTTTATTTTCTTAAATTGGGTGCGATTTGTTGGGCCAATTCTAGTTTCGGTTTAATCAGAATACGCGTTTTGTTGGGACTGTATTCTCATTCTATTCATTCTACTCATTCGATGACTCGAGGTCGAACAATTGGAATGAATAAGTGTGGTGGGGATGAAAAGTAATATTTGAATGCAGTTGTTTTCATTTGGTTTTTAAATATATTAGAATTAAATCTTGGTATTACTGCTTCAAAATAATTTTTTCTTTTAGGTATTTTCTCATTTTGTGTCCTAAAATAAATATATACCTATATGATTTTAAAATAGCATTGTTAAATCTAAACTTAAAATGTATGTACAATTCAATTACTCGTTCTAAAACATTATGTTCTAGAATATTTGCTTCAAATATAAAGTATTCCTATTCTGCAATTATTTAGATTATCCATTTAGGTGAAATATGTTCGTTATTTGTTCTACGTTCTATGTTTGCTTCACGATCAAAATTGTTGTTTTCTTGCGCATCAATTCTAGTATTTCTAACCAGCCACCAACAAAACGCACCCATTGCCTCGACAATTGCCTAAATGATTGGGCTCAACAGCGCTATGAAGTGAGACCAAGCGGACAGGATTTGAACTAGTGGAACGAGTAACCGTTTATTGTGTTTTTAGTGGCTATCTCAAGTTGTTTGTAACGCGTTTAAACTTTAATGTTATAGTTTGTTTGTAACATTAACTTTTGATAGCAACTATTATTCTTTTTTATATTATTTGTGTTATAATGAGTTGTCATTACACAAACTGCTATCTATTTGGTTGTCACTCTAGGAAAAGAAGTGAGAGAAACATTCACTTACATTTTTTCCAAATGTAAAACAATTTGTGAAAATAATAAATATATGTATTTGGTGTTGTGGAAGAGATAAATAGGAAAAAAGCATGGGGAAATGCTATAATTACGGGAAAAAGAGTGAGAGTGTGCTAAAAGCATTTAAAAGCTACAAATTACATCAATATTATTAACTTATTAATATTTAAAAAACTAGTATTTATTAAAAAAATTCAACAAATAAGAAATACTTACGAAACCTTGAAATGTGTAAGAAAAAGGTATTACGATCAAATGTTGCAAATAAAACATTAATATCATGCTTTGCTTCTAATATAATTTTTCAAAATATTCTACAAAAAATGGTTGCAATACTTATATCTACAAATACAAATATTATAAATAATTATAAATATAGTATTCCCATAAATATAAATTACAAGCAAATTTTGCATATAATACAATATTCAATTTGACAAATCAAAAATATTTGCAAATCAAAACAATCATCAAAAGATCATTTATTTGCATTTCATATCTAAAATACTACGAACAATTGTAAAAATATCTGGACACTTAACAAATTCGGTCATTTTATGGCATTATTTAAATACAAAACGAAGTTTTGTTTACATTGTCTGCCATCTTGTTTACAGGAAATCCTCGATATATGTCGCGCGATTAATGTCGTGGCGATATGTGTCGTGGCGATATGTGTCGCGACGATAACTGTAGTGGCGATAAATATGGCGGCGATAAATGTCACGGTGATATATGAGAGTCGTGGCGATATATGTCGTGGTGATATGTGTCGTGGCGATATGTGTTGTGGCGATATGTGTCGTGGCGATATATGTTGTGGCGATATGTGTCGCAGTGATATGTGTCGTGACGATATGTGTCGTGGCGATATATGTCGCAACGATAACTGTAGTGACGATAAATATGGCGGCGATAAATGTCACGGTGATATATGAGAGTCGTGGCGATATATGTCGTGGCGATATGTGTCGTGGCGATATGTGTCGTGGCGATATATGTCGTGGCGATATGTGTGGTGACATATGAGAGTCGTTGCGCTGTATGTCGTGGCGATATTTATTGTGGCGATATGTGTCACAGCAATAAATGTCGTGGTGTTAACTATCGCGTCGATAACTGTTGCAGCAATAACTGTAATGGCGATAAATGTAACAATGATATATAAGATGATATATGAGATACAAGTTTGTAAATTCCATTTTGACGTAGAATTTTCGTTTTACCGATCGTTTCCATGGCTGACACTTAAGAAATTGCATGTGTTTTGGTGTAACGCAAGAACTTATTCACCATCACTAATAATAAAATTCAACTTGCAAAAGTTATATACAGTTTGAAAGAGCATGACTGTATCAACAACGTACGTGTCAAGGTCGTGCGTCACTGCTAGCGCGAATGTTGTAGACGCTCTAAATCGTACCTAGGTGCGAGAATCCAGGCTCATTACTCGTAAACTAAAAGTCGTAGAGAAGTCGGGTTTGTTTTGTTTAATAGAGAATCGATTACTTTACTCGAATTTGAGTGTAAGAAAAAACTTAAATATTTTGAGCTGCATAAAAGTTACGATATATTCTTTCGAGCTTCATAATGCCTAAGAAAAATGCTACTAAACGCATAAAAGAGTACCGCAAACGAAAAATTTCGGTACAGGCCGAAAGTACTAAGATACTTAAGCTCCCCAAAACAGGAGTTGAGCATACTAGAGAATATAAAGTCAGAAAATCCATAGAGCAACCTTCGACGTCTACGTTGCCTGCACCATTGTAGATAATGCAATCAAGAAGCTAACGATAACTTTGATTAACTGTTTTAAGATGCCTAAAAATGAGGATATCTACCCCGGATCTTCGCTGCGCCTTATAAAAATAAAAGCGCATATATATTTTACCGTACTCTTCAAGGTCCGCGCTTACGTCTGGAGATAAACCGTTAGAAAAGGTTCTACCGTTAGGCAGTGGAGAATAAACAACTAACCAGCAGTGCCATCTCTTGACAAATTCCACAACTCTCAACATATCTACGAACAGACCTTTTATTGAGAATTACCTATAGAGGCGCTGTTGTCGCTTACAAAATGGCGATTGGAATAGGATATTTTTGACATTTGCCATTTGATACACAACAATTCACATTGCTGTTAATTTTCCGTTGCGATTTTAAAGACGTTTTATTAAAGTTTTCTTCACTTTAACACATACAAACAATGTAATTAAATGAGCCACATCCTACAAAATCCTATTCCGTTAAGTTCCAAATATTCCGATAGGCGTCACTTCAGTTATTGTCAGTTCTCAATAACAGATCAATTTGTCAAATAAATTTTAAGTTATCAAAGAATAAATTATTTAATATTTGCCCGTTCTAAAAAAAGCATTATAATATTTTTTCTTTAATTATAATATAAAAACCTACAAGTTACATGAAAAATATACAAATTCAGGTTAATTTAATATTATTTATGTTGTTTTATTCCTATTGAATTTGCAGTTTACAATATTAATAAAATATATTTTTACTTGCAATTCTTGTTGGGAAAACATTGAAGTAAGCAAACCGCACTACTCAAATGGGCAACCTACTGTCCCCCGTCTTCAGGTGTTGGCTTCGTTGTCGTCCATGTTCTGATACTGTTACATAATCTCATTGGTTACAGTATTAACTGCACTCTATGAATTCGCCCAGAACTAAATCCATACCGCGAAATTTGAATGGTATTGTTTTTATAATAACAATAACTGCAACGTATATCGAGAACTCCCTGTATTATGACAATGTTGAAAAATATTTAAGTTGGTTAAAATTGGCATTTATGGCTATTAGCGCAAACTTAACATAAAAATATCACAGCGACGTTTTTCAGATGGGATTTTTTTTCTCAAATTTTAACCTTATGTTAATTTGACCAAAAATTTTTATTTAAGAAATGAAATTTTTGAAATATTATTTAATAATTTATTTAAAATAATTTTCATTTATTTTAATTGCCATTCTTAAATATAAGATCAAATTGACAGGTTATTTTTTATATTTAATTAGAATATTTTTTATATTTAACTAATTAGAAAGTTATTAACGATTTTTTATATTTTCTATATTTTTCCCTTAATTTATATTCCATTCACTAATTAAAAAGATATCGGTAGCCATGGATTTTTTTTCGTTCCATCAAGTTGGCAATTTTAGAATGATTTATGACATATTATGTCAAATAACAAAGTATTATCAAGTACTGTTTGGCAAATATTTCGTAGGATGATAGACGATAGACGTAGACAGAGACAGTTACAGAGAACTGTCAAAAAAACAATTCACTACATTATATTTATTATTCAGGTCTACAAATTTTAAGACTGCCCATCATAGACAGACATCAAAACTGTAGAAACGTTGCTGCTTGCTTTATGTAAGGATTGCACTGGACAATCAGTGTGTCTACTTGTAAAATATAACCTCTCATAACAATTTCTAACTTCGGGTATCACTAGGAATTCATAGCCAACCGATATCTTTTTAAATTTTGACGTATATAATTTTATAACCCAAATTTTAGAAGCAAAATTCTGTTATTTAAAATTTTTGTCCACCATATTAAATACTTTTGTAAAAATAAAATTTAATAATTTCATTAATTTTCTATAATTTTATAGAATGTCAAGATTTAAATTATTTTTGCAAATAATTTGATAAAATTTTGAATAAAATGAAAAAGTTTCTTAAAAATACCCCCTAAGACAAAATCCAAAATTATTGAACAGATTTAAAAAGCAGTCAGAATTAAAGGTTTTTCTTCACAAAAAGTTTGGCATCACCCCCCCTCCCACTCAAATAATTTTCAATATATTTTAATACTAAAATATTACAGAAAAATCTGCGCTAATCAAAAATTTTCAAAAAAATTTTGTAATCAAATTTTATTAATAATAAATAGTAAAATAATAAAATAAAACAAAATTTAAAATTACTAATTATTAAAAAAAATCAGAATTAATCATTTTTCTTTATATAAAGAGTAATATTACTCTCCCCCAAAATAATTTCATACTAATTTACAAAAAAAAAAATTTCAAAAAATTTTTGTATTCCAATTTTGGACCCACTTCTTGCAAAGAAGTTGATAAAATATTAAGGAAAATGAAAACTTAATATCTCTCTAAGGCAAAGCAAAATCCAAAATTTATTTTAAAAATCTTTTTTTTTTTTCACACAAGGATTTATTCCTCCCCCCAATATTTTCAAAATATTTTCATTTCAAAAACTCTTATTTACATAAAAAGAAAAATGTTTTGATTTTGGTCCCCCTTTCTGAAAAATAAAATTTCGTCTTTCAAACTATTTCTATTTAAATCTCTTACCCCTCCCCCGTATTATGAAATTTAATTTAAAAAAAAAAATAACTTATTTTTGACAACTAATCCCAGCAATGATTTTAATGTAATCTCCCCCTAATTATAGAAATTATTTTAGCCGTTTTTAGTTAAATTAAGCCCCCCTTTTGAAAACTCATACATATATAATTCTCCCCCCAAATTTAATAAATCATATTAAATTTAGACCCACATTTTTTTGAAAATTATTTAGCTCTGTCTTTCTGTAAATATGTTCCCCCGTCCATAATTTTGAATATTTGTCTTACATTTTAACCCCCTTTTGGAAACTATTCAGCCCTGTCTCCGTATAAATACCTATATAATTATCCCTCCCCCATTAACAAATTTAAATAAAGTTTTTATACTTTGCGTTCACAATAATATTGTTATACTGAAAACAATTTAACAATAGAAGCTATTAAACTGTTTTTGGTGACTTTTTATTTTGAGAGATTGGCAGTACTCATCTAAGGCGTATCATTGATAACCTCAAATATTTTAGTTAATTTAATACAATTTGTAAGTATTTCTATGTCAGATAATTATTTTATAATATTATTATTTAGAAAATTCAAAAAGTTTGTTTTGCATCTGTCAAATTACTGTTTTGTGTGTTATCATAGAAATTGTTTTATTATACATTAGTGACCGCATTTCACAAAAATCCCTAGATTGTATTCCGATATTTTTTATAAATGAAATTTTAAAATTTCTATAAAATAAGTGATGCAAAGTATAAAAAATGGTATATTATGTTCGTTTTATATGACGTATTCTCACACTTGTTTCTTTGGAGCACTCCAAACAACTCAAGTGACAATACATCGTCTTATAAAACTTGTATAATAATGTACATGTGGTTAAACAAATCGTATCTCTCCATGATACTACAAAGGGCTCAAAAGCCTTTAATAAATACCCGTTTTCTTATAAACTAAGTTTAATCCCCCCCAAATTCTCGAAATACGGAGAAATATCGTTAATAATTTTCTAATTTATTACAAAAAATACATTTTTATTTTTTAAATAATCAAAAACTGACTATAAAAAATATTTTTCTTTTAAATAAACTAATAAAGTAGTTAAACTAGGTTTAAATTTATAATTAAACCATAGTTAAACCTAATTTACCCATCTGAAAGAACAAAAATCGTGATTAATAATCATAATAGGCATGCACATAACATTATAGTTTGTTAGAAACTTAAATAAAAATAAATAATATAAATATTAAAAGTTGACAAATTATTAAATAACTTAAATAATATAAATATTACTTAAACAATTAATTAATTATTTTACGATAAAATAAGTATACTAATCACAGAATAAGAACCCATTCTTAAACAAGTTAATGCATGCGTTCAAAAATGAAAGTTTTTTTTTGTATTTTAAAATTTTTTGGTAAAATTTTTTTGGGTTTTATATTTTTAAACTTAAAAACTAAAGGGTCATTTTATTTATATGTTAAGATCAGTACGTTTATATTACGTTTAATTTAATATTAAGTTACGTTACTAAGTTACGTTACTGTTAAGTTACGTTACCGTTAATTTTCGTTACTTTACGTTTAAGTTATAACGTTATTTATGGTTATGTTATACGTTACAACGTTATGTTATACGTTACAACGTTATATTCACGTTAAGTTTAGGATACGTTTAGTTACGTCTAAGTTAACTTTACGTTATGTTGTCTTACGTTATGTTGTGTTACGTTATGTTTTTTATGTTACGTTTAGTTTTAGTTACGTAGTCGACCCATGTATTTTTATAATTTAACAAATTTTAACAAACAATTTATATAAATATTTTTCATTACAATTTCAGTAATAATAAAAAAATATATTTCATGCATCGGTTTCATAAAACGCTATTAGATTTAATTGTTAAATAAACTAGTTATTAAATATTTTGGCGTATTGACTTATATTTAAGATAAATTATATATAAGTATACTGCCTTTTGTTCATTTTTAATTGAGTCTTCCAAGAGGAAATTATGAATTTCATTTTACAAAAATTGTTTTACCAGTTTCTTTGTGGACTGCTATGATTGCTGAGTGTTGAAGATGAACTTTTTCTTTCGGCCCCTGGTGCTGCTGAACCCGAAAATGGACTTGATCGTTTATGTAATTCTAGAAAAAACAAAATACTTTAAATGTATACAATAACATTTTTATTTCTTAAGTTGGTAGTACTCATGACGTCATAACATGGCGTCTCTATAATTTAATGAAGGCGTGTGTCCAATATTGACCCAAAGAATGCTAATGATGATGTAAAATTTTATAATTTCACCGGTCGACAAAAAAAAACCTTTTTGAAAGCATCAGAAATAAAAATACGTTTTTCTAAATCAATTATTCACGCTAATTTCAAATCAGTTTTTTTCCAGCACGTCTGGTTGTTGAGATATTATGAACTCGTGTTTTTGTACATTCCATGTTTCTCAGTATCCAGCTATAATGTATTGTTTGATATCTATACTGAACTGATTTGTTATTTCAAACACCTCTAATGTATTTATGATCTTTTTAATCAATAGAAATCAATGCAAAGTTGTTATCACACTAATCAATCAAAATCTCTGCGAGTATGACTTTCTATTGTAGAATTTTTCTTGCTCATTACGATAAAGCATCCAACAGTAGTCAGCCATCATGCTTTCATTCCAAAATCCTTGATAACGAGTTTCCATCACTTGCATATCTTTGTGAAAGCGTTCACCTTGTTCATCCTCACGGCGCCCAAGTTTGCAGGAAAAAAAGTTAGATGCGAATGTAGAAAATGCATTTTCAATGACATAAGACAGCACATTTTCTGAAACGAATCGAGTAGCCGTTGAACGCCATTTTCATATTCGGGCGATTTGTGATTTCCGAGAAAGTTCTCACAAACCCACACAAACGCTTTCCATGCCTCTTTTTCATCAGAATTAAGTGATTCTTCAAAAGGTTCGTCTTTCAAAACCTCTCGAATCTGAGTGCCGACGAAGATGCCTTCTTTAAGTTTCGCTGCACTAATCTTGGGAAATTTTTCAACCAAGTATTGAAACCCCGCCGAATCAGTTTTGCCCATCGCTTTCACAAAGTTTTTCATTAAATCAAGCTTGATGTGTAGCAGCGGCAGGAAAATTTTACGTGGATCAACCAGCGGAATGTGGTGAACACTGCTTACACCGGGCTCGTATTCAGTTCTCAAAATCCAATCACGTTTTATGTAGTGATCGTTCACTGCGCGACTATCCCACAAACAAAGGAAGCAGCAGAACTTTGTGAATTTGCGCTGAAAGTAACGGGTGTTTTTTTTAGAGGTATAGAACTTTGTTGGCATTACTGTTCAAGATGGCGACCGATTTAACAGCTGTCAAGTGATTTATTCTCAGTTTGGTTTGGCAATTCATCATGAATAGACTCACGCCTGAACAACGCTTGCAAATAGAGCAATTTTATTTCGAAAATAATGGTTCTGTGCGGAATACGTATCGCGCACTACGTCCATTTTATCGTCGACAAAATCGTCCATCAGAGCAGTTAATTCGATTAACCATGGAACGTTTTCGCACCACGTTTACTCTTATTGATAACTCGCATCCCCAGAGACGCCGTACGCTGCTTTATGGGCTGGTGGAATAATTGGTCCGTACTTCTTCAAAAACGATGATGGCCAGAACGTTACAGTCAATGGTGATCGGTATAGAGCCATGATTACTAACTTTTTCATTCCTGAATTGAACAGCCATGATGTCCAGGAGCTGTGGTTCCAACAAGACGGCGCAACATGTCACACAGCTCGTGCCACAATCGATTTATTGAAAGACACGTTTGGTGACCGCCTAATTTCACGTTTTGGACCTGTGAATTGGCCTCCAAGATCTTGTGATTTAACACCGCTGGACTACTTTCTGTGGGGCTATGTAAAGTCATTGGTCTATGCGGATAAGCCACAAACGCTTGACCATTTGGAAGACAACATTCGCCGTGTTATTGCCGATATACGGCCACAAATGTTGGAAAAAGTCATCGAAAATTGGACGTCCAGATTGGACTACATCCGAGCCAGCCGTGGCGGTCATATGCCAGAAATCATATTTAAAATGTAATGCCACAAGATTATCTTTCGAATAAAAAAAAATTCATGTCAATCGAATAATCCATCGTTGTTTTATTGCAATTTAAAGTTCTATACCTCTAAAAAAAACACCCTTTATATCTTATAGCTAAAATGACACACCGACATCTCAAGATAAAGACGTGCTGGAGAAAAACTAAGCACATATTTGAAATCAGCGTGAAAAACTACATATAGTACACTTAAAATTAAAGCTGATGCAAATTCATTGGTGACCAGTGTTTCTTACCTGCAATAAGCAAAAGCATTTTGCGTCTTGCCCCAAAAGCACTAATCCCAATTTCCATCAAGTCTCTATCTGTCAGTGATGGAAATGTTGCAAGATCAATCTCATGAGACACGAAGAGTCCGATATATTTCTCAAGTCCCTCCGAGGTGAGCATAGAAGCGAGGTCCGGCCACTTGCTTGTCGTTATCCTGTTCAAAGTCCTGGTAGGAGTATGGTCCATATAATTACTGGCATTCAAATTAACTGAATTAGTTGGCATATTATAATTGTTGAATGGAGAATTTAATGGTTTATTGGTTGGAGTTTTTATCCAGGTGTCATCCTAGAAAAATAAATTAACATACACAGTTAAGAATTTCATTACCAGTTAAATAGAAAAATCTATATCTTTGAAATGATATATAATGGTCTAGTATTAATGCGAACACCATTATTTTCCTTCGATAGGAGGCCTTTATACCACCCAAAACACCAACTATTAGGACTACAAGCTTAACTTTATACCCTGGATAAAGTTTTCTAAGCTCGGACAAGAGATCCATATACTTGGACTCCTTTTCCTCCTCCTTGAGAAAGATATTCTTCTCAGCAGGAATTGAAAATTCGATCATAAACATCTGTCTCGATATCCAGGAGGGTTATGTCTGGTTTAGTGGCTGTTAGTAACGTCGAGGTGAGGAAAGAATAATTCCAAAGACAAAGACATTGCTACAGTCATACTGAATGCCGATGACTACAAGCAAGAACTTTTGTCCAATACTACGAATGACAAATATGACAAACTTAAGAAAAATCTGTGGAGACGAATGTATACACAATGCTTAGAAGGTTCCAAGATGAATATACCGATGAAATAACATCTAAGTTAATTCCGCATTACAGCAAGGCTCCTCCCATTTATGGGTTGCCTAAGATGCATAAAGCAGACATCCCTTTGAGACCTATTGTCAGCTCTATTGAACGAAAACATCCAGAACTAAATATAAAATCTACTTTAAAGACGATAAAGGTTTATTCACAAGGCTGCACTCATTTGAAACAACTATGATAATATCTACCGAAATAAAGACGCAGTCCAGAACAGTTAAAATGGTGATATACGTTGGAGAAAACAACCAAAATCAATAAGTTAATGTTATTCTGTATTATTTGTGACTTACTTCTTCTCTTTCATGTTGTCTTTTGTCAAGAGCACCTGGACTTGTATGACTAATACCATAACCAGACCAAATATTAGTTGGTACTCGATATCCACCATTTGGTTTAGACTGCATTGCTCTGATACCTGCGACTCGTTTTTGCTCATAATTAGACATAGGAAGGTAAGGTCTCTCATGGATCCTTTTCTCAATCCCTGGAGCACGGCGGTCTGACAAACTTATCTCAGATAAAACTGCAGATAATTCTAAAACAAAACAACAATAAAAATCAAATTCATAATACTCAACTTTTTTAGTTGAGCAGTCTAGTTGTATCGAATTATTTACCTAGAGAATTGTTGCTGTCTGTACTGGTATTATGACTGGTACTTGGACTTGCTGAGTTACGTGGACTATTTATTGGACTTGAAAGTGAGCTAGAAGCACTTGTTATAGAGGAAAAGGCACTATGCTCATTGCTTTGATCTAGAGAACTATTTGAGTACTGCCCAAATGAACTATGATACCTAAAAAACAAAAGTGTTAGATCCATTTCTAAAACTCATTAACTGAAGTGTTTTATACCTAAATTTAGAAAACTTACCCACTGCTTCCAAGGGAACAGTACATAGGTTGGGGCATAATGCCGATGAAAGGGCTATGAGTGATATTGGGGAAATTGTAGGGCCAAACTGGAGACATTAAAGGACTGTGCACTGGTGGGGAATGAATTGGCTGCATTTGTTTGACGGCATCAGTGAAGGAGGGGTTATTAGGGATCAAATAAGTTTGGGGAATATCAGCTGTAATCTTTGGATCAGTAATTCCAAGCAAGCGGTTACGTGCTTCGTAAATATTTGCTGAAAAGGCCAAGCAGAAAAAAAAAGCATTAATAGAAAGAAAACATGTAAGTAAAAGCTAAAAGCAGCAGTTAAAAAGTAAAGTGTTAAAAAATAGGCATAATAATTGTGGTGAAGTTTTACATATATCAGAATTTCGTAAGTAGTACGGCAAACAGACTTAGCTTAGAAAAAAATCCGAAGGAAACTATTGTCAGATGGCAGGTCAATATGTGACATCACACTACTAAGGTCTATTCTTTACTGATTTTTTTATATTTTGTTAAGGTTAAGCTAGTCCCGCAATTTGTGTTTATAGAAAAAATACTTACATGCAAATCTTTCAACACCTTTGATGATAACAGAAAGGGTATTCTGTTTTGGTTTATGTCGAATATTGATAAACACGTCTAAACAAGACATGAGTTGTGCCACATTTTCTGGATCAATTGGCAGTCCTGCTGTTTGTTCTGGTAAGTCAAACATCACAACCAATGGCAAAGAACCCTTTAAAAAATACACATTCAGCAAAGTACACAAAATTAAACCTGACCAGAAAACCAATTTGCTATTGGTAGCAAATTCTTACCATTAGTTGTTGTCTGGCGATGTAGACATTGTTAATTTGTCCCGTGATAGTAATGTTGCTTTTCTTGATAACTGGGATATTGGGGTCAGTAGCATCAGGGAACATAATCTGAGTATTGGTACGTTGCATAATAGACTTCAGGTTAATACTTCCCTTTCCCAACACCACTGGGTGATGCTGCGGAGAGATCTCCATAGACATTTGTACTAAAATTTGACTCTGAAACAACAACAAAAATTCTATTGACCACCTAAATTGTTTGTATTTCTGGTGTCCCAAAATCGATGCACCAACGACCGTGCTTCATTTTCATGATAGCGTCAGAGGCGACAAACGTAGTATTATATTTGAAAGATTGAATTTCATGATTGCTTTAGAGGTGTGGCAAGTGCACGTTCTTGATTTTGACAGTTGTAACTAACCTAGTTAGCTTTTTTTTTAATTATCAGCGACAACATATGTTTCGTTATGGGCAAAGTGCACGATTTATACACATCATAATTACAAGAATTTTTAAAATCTGTTCTGTAGTACTAAAGTTGCAACAATTTTTACTGGGAAAGTAATCTTGGGTCTGTTTGAATCTCTCTCCAGTACTTACATGGCTGTCGACACGGTTGTAGACGAGCAAGATGCCATAGAATATACAGCCGATGTTATTAAAAGCTTGTACTTACAGCTAAAGAATCACACATATAGTCAATAAGCATAAGGGTGGCTTGTTTGACTTGTTGGACTTCCCATTCGACACCCTTGACGAGAACCAAGGTGGCGTGCAACTTGGGTCGAGTACGGAACATAACTTGCACGTTAAACATCTCTTGGACGTGCAAAACATACGGAGAGTTGCAATCCGGAGCCGGTTGTGATGGAGACAATATTGGCAACTCAAAACTGAAGATTAGAGGAGTCAGTTTCTGAAAATAATAATAATAATAATAATAAATAAATAAAAACCAAGTTTACACTCATTGTAGAATTAACGAAACTTTTAACTGTAAGGGGAGTGCATATTTGATCAGGACTTCAAATTTATTTATAATAAAGAACTATATTCGAATTTTTTTCGGAATAATCAAGTCACCTATGTAGTTAAGAGATAATAGAGATTGGGTTTTGTTTGCATGAACATTGGCAGTCCTGTTCGAACTTGGCTTTAAATGATGTATGCCCCAGTTCTGTCGTACAATGAATTATCATCAAAATTTATGTGTCAAAGGTGAGCAAGCTGCTGCTGAAAGATAAAAAAGTAATGGAGCACAAATTTTCCATCAGTAAAGAAATTAAAAACCGTACCATCGAGAGGCAGAGTGCTCTTCTATAGTACTCTAGGATGTTCACAGTCCGATCTTCGTCGATTTTTTACTTGACCAACTGAGTCAACTTCTTTTAAGAGTCAGAGAGTCAATAAGAACCAAACGCGCACTATTGAGTACAGGCATCATTCTTCTCCAAGATAATGTTCGTCCATCAATTTATCTACTACCCAAACGCTAGATAATTTACGATGGGAAATATTGCCCAGTGCTGAATCCAAGGGGGTACCCGAGAGGGATCCCCCGCGGGGCAAAATTTCCTCACCGGATAATTTTTTACCTATAATACCAGCCTAATTTACTTCACCTTGGACTCATATAGTCCCTCCGGGCTTACGTCTTCCTCCCGGGTTTATCTAGTTCCCCCTAGGGTCATATAATTTCCCCCCTGAGAAAAATGTCTGAATTCATATTGATATTTCCCCACCTTACAGTCCCGGCTTATCGCCCAGGGATCTTCTTTTTGGACCTCTTAAAGAGTACTTGGATTACAAGAAATTCAATTCAAATTAGGAAGAGATTGAAGCGATGCAAATTTGGCGTCGCAGGAAACTAGAAAACTTTTCCTCTGCCTGTATAAAGGCCTTATCACACTAGAGTTAATATTAACGTCTTGACTTGGAAAATTAAAGTTTTTACATTCGTATCGAAGTCATTTGCGTGTGATAGTATGAAAAAAAACCTAGGTTTTAAAGACTAGGCAAATGGAACAAGTTTCAATTCCTGTGTCTATTTATCAAGGTTTGTCAAAAAGCGCGAGCGCCAACTGATGCCCTCTCGCTTTTAGCTGTTTTGCGTCTTTGTCTTTTTTTTTACGTTGAGGTTAGTTTGTTGTATAATTGTTATTTTCGAATGTTACATTAAAAAAAAAAAATGATTTTGGAAGAACAACTAATTAATTTAGTGAAACCTCACAAATAAACTTTTCAAATTAAAACTGTCAACTGAAAATCAAAAAACCTACAAAATTAAAACTTGGATAGCGTTCTAGTGTGATACGCCCTTTAAGGCCTTATCACACTAGAGTTATTATTTAAGTCTAAACTTGGAAAATTAAAGTCTTTGCATTCGAATCGAAGTCTTGTGTGTGTGATAACATGACAAAAAACCTAGGTCTTTAAGTCTGAGCAAATACATCGAGATATATTTCCCCTGTCTCTAGAAGACAGACGAAGTCCAAGTCTTGAAATGCGCGTGCGCGGCCTCTCAGTCATATCAAGTGAGATGGGTGTATTGTTATGTACGCAGACGCAAGTTACTTTTCCCTGTTTCACGTGTGATAGCTGAAGACGTGCAGACTTGAATCCTGGAAGAAGACTTACAAAATAAAACTTGGATAGCGTTCTAGTGTATTACGCCCTTTAGTAAGATTCCTGAACATTAGGTTAAATGTGATATAAATCAAAGGCATTATTTAAAAAAATAAAATTAATTTAATTAACTTAGTGTTGTTATTGTTCTTGCTGTATAGAAAAGTCTAGGTCAAATCTATACTGCCCT
Organism: Liopterus haemorrhoidalis; assembly: GCA_963971575.1. NCBI lineage: Eukaryota > Metazoa > Arthropoda > Insecta > Coleoptera > Dytiscidae > Liopterus > Liopterus haemorrhoidalis. The sequence continues at coordinate 65,223,930 of OZ020613.1, forward strand.
CATGAGAGCTTTGGAGTCGGCGTCGGAGTCGTGAAGTCGGAATCGTAGTCGTAGAATCGTAGTCGGAATCGATAGCAATTTTGGTTTACTGGAGTCAGAGTTGGAGTTGGCAAAAATTTACTAACTCCAACTCCGGTTCGGAAAGGCGTATGACTAATATTGAACAGTATATCGATGATGATGATGAAACACTTTTAAGAATAGAAACTTTGTCAAAATCAAAGAGCTATAGTGTCATATAATGATTATATAAAACTGGCAACTATTATTATGCTTTTCTCACTTCGTAATTAAAATGGAAATATTTTTTATGTCTTACCCTGACTCTGGCTCTAGCGTGTTCCACTCCTTCAATATCTCCTGCGATGGAAACCTGGTTGCTCTTTTCTGTGGGGTTAGAACGGTTGGAGTCCGGGAAATGTATATGGCACTGGGTCTCTTCCATGACTCTCTTGATGCAGAGGCCACCTTTGCCGATGATGTGCGAATGGTCGGTGTAACTAACGTCAAGTTTCATTGTCACTCGGTTACTTCGCGTATCAAGAACAGTCATTATTCTTTCTTTGGCAGCTTGTACATCTTCTTGTCGACCAGCGATTCGAACATGTGGGTCTAATCAGAAAAAAACAAATTGATTCATGCAAGAATAAAGAAGTTTTATGGTCGAAAAGTCATAGCAGTAATTACAAGCATCTATTTCACAAATTAAAATGATAGAGCAGTAGTTGAATAAAGAAAAAGAAGCGATTTGGTGTTCTGTTTTTGCATGGCAAAAAAATTATATTGTCCTTTATAAAATTATCTGTTATACCTACTAATTAATGACATATCTCAGTGAATAGGCTATATATTTTTACTTACCTTTTTTGGATTTGGCACCAATTTTCAACCTGGATGGCCAAGTGATGAAAGTGCTTGTATCTTCCATAATCTACGAAAAATTAAAATTTAATTTTCAAAATATATCGTTTTTATAAAATCAAACTTATTAAATATATTATATTCAAACTTGAAATAATTACATAAAATTTACCTTATGAAAAAACGTGTCCGCTGGCTCTGGAGCTTCATTGTCACCTTAAAATATCAAAATAATATGTTTATAATTTCTATTAATAAAGTGCAATTATTATAAAAACTAGGTTATTACCCGTCAACAATGACGGATTTATAATATAAAAATTTCAATTGTTTGTATAATCACGGGACAAGATATCACCAGGTAGCCAATCACGGGAGAGGGTGTCACCTGTCAGCCAATCAAGAGACAGGGTGTCCCCAGTTAGCCAATCATGAGAACCTTAGGAAAAATTGACGTCATCATGTTACCGACACTACATACAGACACTTGCTAATATAGTTATTCATAAACTTTTTATGATTAAAACGATTCATTTTTACTCAGTACATTACATTTATATTGTTAAAACAAAAAATAATTTGAGACGTTTATTTATGCCCACGAAACCCTACACATTTCTGTATGTAATTATATTGGTAGATTCTTAGAGAATAAATCTGCAAAATATTGTTCATATCGGTCAAAGGATATAACAGTGTCTAAAGTTTCTTTTTTATGGCTACGAAACCCTAGATATTTCTATATATAATTATATTCGTAAATTCTTAGAAAATAAATCTGCAAAATATTGTTCATATCGGTTAAAGGATAAAGGCCTGTCTAAAGTTTATCGTTTATACCTACGAAACGCTAAATATTTCTATATGTAATTTTATCCGCAGTTTCTTAGAGAATCAATCTGCAAAATATTGTTCATATCGGCCTATAGGAGTTAGGCATATAGGAGTATCTAGACTTTCTTGTTTATGCCTACGAAACCCTAGACATTTATGTATGTAATTATATTCGTAGATTCGTAGAAAATAAATCTGCGAAATATTGTTCATATCGGCCTATAGGAGTTAGGCATATAGGAGTATCTAGACTTTCTTGTTTATGCCTACGAAACCCTAGACATTTATGTATGTAATTATATTCGTAGATTCGTAGAAAATAAATCTGCAAAATATTGTTTATATCGATTAAAGGAGATAGGATTGTTTAGAATTTCTTGTTAATGCCTACGAAACCCTAGACATTTCTGTATGTAATTATATTTGTAGTTACTTAGAGAATAAATCTGCAAAATACCTGTCAATCAAGAGACCTGAAGAGTCCCCAATTAGCCAATAACGAGAACCTTAGGAAAAATGACGTCACAGTGTTACCCAGATCACTAACACACGCTAGCTAATTATATATGTACGATAAATTGTTAATATTAAATCAATATACAGACGATTCCGCTTAATTGGGCCAACGATTAATTGGGGCAGCCGCTTATTTGGGACAAATCTCAAAGAACAGAAACCGAACCAAGGAACCAACAGTAAATTTACATGTTTAATTGGGACAGTTAAGATCACAGTACATATTATGTTACACATATTCTCAAGAAAATGTACAAAGAATTTAATATTACAGCGTTATTTTATGCAGGAAGAAAATGAAGGGAGCCCTACATCCGCACTGAAAACCTGTGCTGATTTTGTAGAAGTGAAAAGACAGACTACACTTGACGCATTTTTGCATTGAATTAAACTGTATGTACCTATTTATTATTTTATTTTGGAATTTATTATTATTTTTTCTTAAAAGTTTATATTTTTTGGTTATACGTAATTTATAGTTTTGTCCAAGAGTATATAAAATAAAATTATTGAAATAAAAATATGCATAGTTTAATTTTATGTGAAATTCGCTTAATTGGGGCAGTCGCTTAATTGGGCCAAAATGCCTAAGTCCCGATGTGTCCCAATTAAGCGGAATCGACTGTATTTCCATTATTACCATCCATATCTTACCAGATTCTGGACTGATCCATCAAATGTATTTGGCTAGCATTAAAAGAAACAAATACATCTTCATATATATAGTTTATTTCAACACATTAAACAATTACAATAGAAAGATATCAACAACTTAATTAAGTATAATGAATTTATATATTAAAGTAACTACAAATTAAGAATAAAAATTTTAGGACATAGTAATATCTATGACAATCGTTTCCAACCTAAAGCCTTGTTTAATAAATACTCTTTTTGTTGGGTTTATTTTAAACTATGCATTAAGTTATGGACTTACATAAACCAGGCTTAAGTTTAAAGATTTTTTGCCTAAAATGTACTAAGGTAGGCCCATCTGTATATGTATTTGGCACTGTATTTTTTCCAGTTACTATGGAACTTCCATTACAAAAAGCGTTCGATTATGTCCGATTGCAGTGGTTCTTAACCGCTGTCTTTGCTGGCTAATTGTTAGTGTAATATCAGAAACTACTGAACCGATTTGAAAAATTCTTTCAATGTTCTATAGTTTAGAACTTCCTGAGTATTATTATCTATATCAGTGTATCTCAATCGGAGAGGCGCGACCGTCTGGTGTGCCGCAAAAACAAATTAATTAACCGATTTGAAAAATTCTTTTATTGATATTTTGTAATAAAGAGTTAACGAAACATTCTTTTTGATATATCATTACTTATTTTAGCAATTAAGTAGATCTTATGCTTACTATTCTACTGCTACATAATTCGTTATGAGTCAAAATTTATTTTAGTGTACATTTTATATTGTAAAAAAAACTTCAACCTTAATTTTGAGAGGGCCCTTGTATATTTCCCGCAATTTCTAGTAAATTTCAAGGTAAAACTAACGCTAAAATCCCGTTTTACAAAATAGTACGGCAGGAAAGCTCTTGTTTGTACGCGAATTACGAATTCTCAACTGGGGTCAATGACCCTAGTCAGAATATTAACTAATTAAAACTTAATATAAACATTTTATTACATAAAAATTATCCCAAAACAATAATTTGACAATAAAAATTCATCTATACGTAAACAGAACTTTTAAAAAACTTTTAAAAAATAATTTTTTAATATTAAAATTACTTAGAAATAAAATGGCCGGTCATTTCAAGGACAACAAAATTTAATATTAAAAGAAAAACGTTAAACTGAACAATAATAAATAATAATATTGCCTAATAAATAATGGTTTGATAATAATTTAATAATAATAATAAATTTGCTTACCCAATAGCATGTGTTCTAGTTTTCTTCTATCAACTCTAAATCTGTCTTGATATAGATCATCGACTCCTGCCAATCCTAGTAGGGTGACAAGGTCCCTAAGTTCTTCTCTGGAGTCCCATCCGCTAGTCCTTCCTGATAGTGAGGTTCCTGCCGATTCTGATATATCAGATAATGTATCAGAACTCCGCAAATCAATTGGCCGAATATTTATTAAGTTGCAAGACATTTTTTACACAAATTAATATTTTAGACACAACCTCTGTGAAATGAAAATGTAAAATTATTTTCAAAAATCACCGAAATTTTTTTTTTTTAGTGGCTGGTTTTTGGGCCGAGGTGTGTTAAACGAGTGCTTGAAAGCAACTAATGAATTTTCGGAAAGATTAAGAAATTTAAAATGACGTGTTCAACGTTGTTTGATATTTATTAGCAATAGATGGGGCGATAGACACAAAATTATTACCTAAAATCTTCAAAAAAGTGTAATTTATATAACTTTTGTTACTAATACAAGGGCTACCTTTTAGTTTTTACAAAAACTAAGAAAAAATTTTTTTTTGGTACAAACTGTTTTATTGCTTTTCAGTGGCGCAGCCAGGATTTTGTCTTGGGGAGGGCCGAATAAAATTTCCGGGGCACGCGGGCCGCAGACGGCCTTCAACCTCATTTTTTGTGGCCCCTGAAGCGGTAATCAAAACCACTTCAGCTTATTTAAGGGAAAAATATATTTAAAAATGTAAAATATACTCTCTTTCCCTTTTCTGTTTATAAAAAAATGTTAAGAAACCCTTCGGGATATTTAAAGTTCCGTCACTGCTTATCATTTTGTATGTAAAATAGACTGCGACCCAAATCAATTCGACACCCCTGTTGTTGGATATTGATGTTTATATCAAATAATAATTCCATTATTTGTTGATAAAAAAAATTAATTGTTAATCCATGTATCAAAAACTTTCACTTGATTTTTTCTTCGATAAATACATATTTATTTATATTTTTCGCAGGATATATTTTTGAAGTCTCAATATTTCTCTTACTTATGTTCAGTTCTCTAAATCAGCCGCTTGACCACAATTTGTACCGAACGAACAGACTCATGTGACGGAATAAGGATTTCTTGATTATACCTACGAAAACCTAAAAATAACATGTAAATATATTTTCACTTGAATAATTATGTCACTTTATTAAGAGTAGGCAATCTTTAAAAAATTTTTACTTATACGGAAAAAAAATGCCAATATTGTTTACAATGAAGTAATTTAAAAATTAACTACTGTTGTGGTTAACAAATTTTATCTTCAACTTCCCGAGCAGCACCGTGTAATCTGCTGGTCCTGGGAGGGGCCCAGGCCCGTCGGCCCCCCTTGGCTGCGCCACTGTTGCTTTTCAAAATATTCACCTTTAAGATTTATACAATTTTGCATGCGTTCAAACCAATTCTCGAAACATTTTTTCCACTCTGAAGTTGGTATCTCAAAAACATGGTTTTCGAAGGCTTTAACAGTTCTTGAGGTGATGAAAATCGCTGTCCACGCATTTTTTGTTTGAAATTGAGGAATAAAAAAAAGTCGTTAGGGGATAATTAGGTGAATACGGGCAATGAGACATTAATTCGATGTTTTTCTTCTTCAAATAATCAATTGTTTGACGTGCTGTGTGGGAGCATCCATTGTCATGATGATTTTTGGTTGTTTTTCCAGATTTTGTCCATGACTTCTGGTAAAGAAATTGTTGTATACCATTCAGCATTAACTGTTCTCCGATCCTGTAAAGCAGAGTTTCCCAAACAGTGCTCCGCGATCTACTAGGGTTGCTACACTAGTAGAAAATTTTCGAAAAACTAACCAGATCAAAAATTCCTGTTGAACTATTTCGGTTCTGTTCAATGTACATAATTAAGTTTTTTTCAGATTTTTAGATTAACTTTTCTGGGAAATAGGGTGGAAGACAAAACTTTTTTGTCAAATTTTTGGCGAAAATTGTGTTAAGAAAACTTTTTTTCAACAATAAAATCTTGTTTATCCACACATTAAGTGGTTTTATTTGATACCCCACTCAAATTATTAAAATAATATATATTTTTTCATTATATACATAAGTATTTATCTCATGATGTGTTTTTTTGAAGTTCCAGTATTTTATAATGGATTACAGTATAATTCGGACAAATAATCTCATCAAAAATTCTTATGGAACTATGCCAGTTCATCACTGTGCATTTTTTCATTTTTAAATTAGTTTTCGTGGGAGCTAGGGTGGAAGACAAACGTTTTTTTGACACATTTTTCGCCAAAATCGAGTCATAATAAAAAATTTCTGCAAAAATCAGTATTATTTTGCGTAGCAGGATCACTGCAGTACACGTAAGTATATATGGTTGCATAAACTACAGGCAAATTTTGACAATCTGGATTAAACTCTATTTTTACTAATTTAAGAGTGTCAGCAACATTCAACTATAAAATAATTTTAAAATACCCTTATATAAGTTTAATAAGAGCAATAATCAATCATTTTTTTGGCTTATAATTATTATTTCATTGTTACAATGTAGGACAACATCCAGCGAACGATAGTTCCTCCAAGGTCGAGGACATACTTACAATGTACATTATTTCCCAAAATTTCGTATTTACTTTTATAACCACGAATCAATAAACCTTAAATATGGGAGATATGCTCAAAGAATTACGTGAAAGATCTAAAAAAAGAAAAAAACTTCTTGCCCAAACTGTAAGAAATAAATTAAAGTAATATTTTTCAGGTTTTTTCATTATTTACAGTTTTACGATATTATTAACCTTACTTATGTTTTAGCTTGGTGTTTCTGGTGTTGATGAATTAAGACAAGTATTAGGTACTTCAGAAGAAACCAAGAGAAAGAATAGAGTAGAAAATAATCCTCTTATAGTTAGTAATCCTGAAAAGTCTTCCGAAAAAAGTACTGAGACTTCCGATGAATTAGTTTATAGGGATTCTTCAACATTCCTTAAGGTAAATTATACAATTAACCTTCATTTTACTAAATTATCTTACAAAATATATTTTTTTAAGGGTACACAATCATCTAACCCTCATAATGATTACTGCCAACATTTTGTGGATACAGGCCAGCGTCCTCAAAATTTTATACGTGATGTCGGTCTTGCGGATCGTTTTGAAGAATATCCCAAGTTACGTGAGTTGATTAAATTGAAAGATGACTTGATTGCGCAGACTGCAACACCTCCTATGTACCTAAAATGTGATCTACAGAGTTTTGACCTCAAAGATTTGAATACGAAATTTGATGTTATATTAGTGGAACCACCGTTGGAGGAATATCAAAGGACTATGGGTGTTACGAACGTGCAGTTTTGGAGTTGGGATCATATTATGAACTTAGATATCGGTAAGAATTTTTTAATTGTTTGATATTTAATTATGATTGATGCAGCTTGGTAAAAAATTGAGAAGGTTTTAAAATTTAAGTGTATAAGGCAGATTAATATAAAGAAAATGGAATACAGAGGGGTTGTTCTAAAAATCTGAAAAAAATCTAAACAATGTACAGTGATGTTTTGCATTGATTATTTTTTTGAAAACGTTTGAAGTTTATGTAATTTAAAAAAAATCTAGAATATGTTTTAGCTGTACATATTAGTTATAACAGTTTCATATTACATAATAATGATCTTTTATAATTACCCTGTACATAGAAATTAGGAATTTTTTATAATTTACAATACTTATTTTAATACGCAACTGAAAAGTAAACATTATTTATTATGTTATATTAGGTGAAGTTGCTGCCCAGCGTAGTTTCGTTTTCCTTTGGTGTGGTAGTTCCGAAGGTCTTGACATGGGTCGTTACTGTCTCCGTAAATGGGGTTTCCGACGTTGTGAAGACATTTGTTGGATACGCACGAATATTAACAACCCTGGACATTCCAAAAATCTGGAACAGAAAGCTGTATTCCAAAGAACCAAGGAGCACTGCCTGATGGGTATCAAAGGAACAGTTCGGAGAAGTACGGATGGTGATTTTATCCATGCTAATGTGGATATTGACCTAATTATATCCGAAGATATTGAATATGGAAGTTTAGAGAAACCGGTGGAGATATTTCATATTATAGAACATTTTTGTTTGGGTAAGTTAATATTTTTCAGTAAACAGGCAGGGCTATCACATGGGCAAAATGGGCGACAAATTTTCATAAATATTTCATTTTAACCCATTAATGGCCAAAGGTTCGTATACGCAACCTTTTAGAAATTATTTTTTTTTTTAAAGAAAGCAATTGTTTTATTTTTATTACATAATTATTTTACAAGCATTACTAGGATACAATAGCTTCGTGAATATTTTATTTCGCAGTTTATTTAAAGAGTATACTTTTTAAAATATTTTGAAATTGGTTAATTTTTGAAGATTTTACTGATTTATAAAATCAGGCATTTTCTATACACTTGTTGGTAATATAAACAATATATATATATATATATATATATATATATATATATATATATATATAGTCAAACCGTATGAGAACATTGTTATGAATTATCCTCTTTTGAAAAAATATAAATTTTATCTGTCATGTTGCTGTGTACATCATTCAAATTTATGGAGTGCGTATACGCACCTTTGGCCAAATCAGTGAAATGTACAGGCGTGATTCATCATCGACAAGTCGCATCTTGTCTTAGCCATTTAATCTATTGTTCATTTCTACTGTGTGTTCTTTCATAGTTCAGTATATGTACTTACAGAATAAGTATACTGAAAATAAAAATTAGTTGTACAGTGGTCAAATGATAGTAAAATTTCTTAATTGGTCACGACTAGCAGTTGCTCTTCTGAAGTATCAGAGTAATGCAGATACTGATAGAGAAGCAACAAATTCAAACTATGGGCGTCCTTCAAAAAACAGTTTATCAGATGTCATCAGATTTGATAATATTTGTCATGTAATAAGAGGCATGAAACGAATGTAAAAAAAAAAATGCAGGTTGTGTAAGAGCAACTCCATTTATTTATGTGTAAAATGTAAAGTACATCTGTGCCCAGAGTGTTTTGAAATGTTTCATTCCAAATAAGTTCATATTTCATTCATAAATAAAATAATTTGCTTATTACATGTTTACTTATATTTGATATTGTTATTAGCCAAGGGTGCGTATACGCATCCTTATATTCCTGTAGAGTTAAGCATATATATTTTTTCAAAATGCAATAATTGTCTAAATTGATATATTTTAATTAATTTGCATTGCAAGTTTTGTGAAAATTATTTTTTCTTAATAGCTTGGCCATTAATGGGTCAACCAATTAGTGCATGAACTTTGTACAAAAAAAGTCCAATTGTACATATTGTAGATTGTTTTATTAATTATAGGACGAAGAAGGCTTCATGTGTTCGGTAGAGACAGCACAATCCGTCCTGGTTGGCTAACAGTTGGTCCTGAACTAACAAATACAAATTTCAACGCAGACCTTTACGCTGACTATTTCACACCATCAACTCTAACCACTGGTTGTACGGAGAGAATAGAAGCACTTCGACCCAAGAGTCCTCCACCGAAAGGCAAAGGAGCCCAGGGACCCAGAGGTAGAGGCCCATTCCCAAGAACTAGAGGAAGAGCTAGATAGTAACATATTTTTACATTAAAATGTAAATTTTAACTGTATGATTTAGATTTAATCTTTAGATTTCCTAATAAATAAAATGACGAAAACATTTTTAACTGAATATATAACAAAAGTTTTGTTTATTTATTTGCCAAATTAATTTGTTAGGTTTCTAAAGAATTGGATCTTAATTTATTTTAATAAAATAACGAATTAAATTAAAAGTTTTTATTTATACCTTACACCAGGGGTTCTTAAACTAATGTAGTCCGAGGACCCCCTCTTGAACAACATTTTTTTTTGCGGACCCCATCCCTACCTTAGGCATCTTACGTCGTTCTTGAGACTTAATTTCTGGCTTAATAATCTCACAGGTACTATGTTATTGTCAACTGACAATAACTGAAGCGCCTCTAGTGAGATTTTGAGAAACTAAAGGTTGTAGGATAGTCGAGTTTGTGACAAGCATGGGAATATGTTCTTAGAAGTGGAAAGACAGTTAAAGACCATTTTAGAGTGTGTTCCCGTGTGTTTCAATAAATATCACATGAAGATACCATTGAACCTGTCAAAAATATCCTACCAAAGTCAGCCATGATGTGAATGCAGTAGCGCCTCTATCGGTAGTGTCAGATGCCAATAATAAATATTGGTAAAAATGTATTGCGGGTTATTTTAATAAATGGTCTTGCGCATTTATAGCGATGAACATTTTTATTAGCATATAGAATAAAAAACATAAAATGAATAAAAATAGTAGTTAAAAGAATTAGAAGAGTTACAAATTATAATACGTTAAACTCATACAAACATTTCTTGGTCAAAATAGATCTTATTAAAATATGTTTTCTGTAAATAATTTGCAGTTGAATCAAAATAATTACATTTTTCCTAATTATTGTTTAGTTATGTCAATAACTCAGAGCCGCAGTAAGGAACACTTGCGCTAAGGGCAAAACTGTGTTATGGCGCCCTTGGCAAAAAAAAGGTGGTCCTCACTTCCCAAAATCCAAGTGATGAGCAAAAAAAAAAGGTCCTCACCTTCGCAATGTGGCGCCCCTTAGTCCAGGTCGTCGGCGCCCTTTTCCTTAGTGCTTTAGGGGCCGTCGCCCCCTCCGCCCCCCCTTACTGCAGCTCTGCAATAACTAGTTAGGGAACAACGAATACAAAAAGTCCTGACCATGTAGGATTTTTATTAAATGAGTTATTGGAATAAAAGCGAAAAGTTGGGGGATGTAAAGTTAATGTTAAAATTGTTTCGCGGACCCCCGGTAATAGCTACGCAGACCCCCAGGGGTACGCGGTCCACAGTTTAAGAATCGCTGCCTTACACTCTATACATCTTTTAATAATAATTTGTACTTACTTTTGAATTATTACTATAACATTGGCAACATAGTGTTTGATCTGGCAACATTTGGGACGCGGGACTTGGAGAGGCGGCAGGTGAACATGTTGTACGCCTTCAGTACGAGTTTGAACTCGCTAGAGTAATTTTGTTGTCCATAGCGATTATTTTCGTGAAACAGTTTTTTCTAGTGCGTTCTAAAAACGAGTGACATTCATTTCAAGCAATGGTGTGCTATCAGATTTTGCTTCAGACTTGGGCACAGTGTAACGGAAACTTTTGCAAAATTTCAGCAGACCTATGGAGACAGTGTTTTGTTAAGGACCAAGGTTTTAAAACATTTTCAGAAGGAAGAGAGTTGATTGAAGATGAATCACGCAGTGGAAGGCCTTCATCTTCAAGAACCGATAACAATGTCGACAGAATCTGAGATCTTGTGCGTTCAGATCGTCAGTTTACAGTCAGAATGATCGGGGAAGAGTTGAATTTGACTCACACTATCGTTCATCAGATTTTGACTAATGAATTGGGGATGAGAAAAATCTGCCTTGCCACACAGCAATTTCAATAAACGAGTTTTTGGCCAGTAAAAACATTACTGTGGCTCCTCAGCCTCCTTATTCGCCTGACTTGAGTCCTTGTGACTTTTTCCTCTTCCTAAGATTAAAAAATCACCTCAAGAGACGTCATTTTGGGACACTCGAAAACATTCAAACGGCTGTAACCGACCAGCTGAAAGCTATTCCAGTATCCGAGTTCCAGCACTGCTATGATTATTGGAAGAACCGTCTTCAGCGCTGTGTGGCTTCCCAAGGAAGTTATTTTGAGGGAGACAATATTGAATAGTAATTCTATTCAAATAAAAAATCAGTCCGGTTACTTAATTTACACACCTCATATTGAAGATGAAACAGTAGAGGAAATAAAAGAAAAGCTTGGAAAAATGCTTATGGCTGCATCGGCTTACTTTTAAAATGGTTCTCGGTTTTCTAAGAGGAAAAAAAGATGTTTCTAAATACCATACAGTCTGTTTCAAACGCTTAGGCGGAACTAAATGGGAATTTCGTTCTTTTAGGTTGTCACGACAAGGGACCTTGCTTGGGTTATTTCATTTTTCACGTTGGAATGTCAAAATTTAAAATTACAACAATGAAACCATGGAAACGAATGACCTATGTCAAAATTAAATTATTTTTTTTATATATTTTAATGACAAAAAAATAAATAAATGGGAAATTTGTATTAAGAATGACACAAAAAATCAAAATATAAAGAAAATGACATTTTAAAATGATATTAACCTTAACCAAAAAATGTGTATTGTAAGTATGATTTACAAAGCTTAAACAAAACGGTCGAAAAGCACGATTTAAACGATGAAAGTAACTATGGTCTATTTCAAAGTAGAACAAAGTAGATAGCGCTGCGAACCGAGTACGATTTACACTGATCAAATACAGTATAGCGGGAAATTTAAAATAAGTTACAACTAGGGCATGGGCGTAGCAACTGGGTTAGCAAGTGATTTTTTTTTAATATAAAAAAGGTTAATAAGATATTGAAATAAACAAGGCAGATAATACACTTACGTTATTTATGCGACATACATTCAGTTTAATGGGAAATTTGAAAAAAATATTAATTTTAAAAATTATGTACTTTATATAAAAAGAGAGATTTGGCTAAAAGAGTTTAAACAAAGCAATAAAACAAACAATATATCTTCAGAGTTAAAGTTTCTTATTTAAATAATTATTGTAAATAAAAATTAAAAGTATATGTATATATGAAGGTCTAAAAATTATATCAATAACTTCTTCTTTGGGCACAATCAGCTGGGCTGTCTTTTGGCCTCACATTAGTCCTCTCTCTTGATCTGTTAAATGTCAAATGTCAAAAAATATTTATATGTCAGATAACCTAAAAAATATATAACTGCGTAAAAACAAATTACATGGAGAATTTTCTCCATAAAATCTACGCCAAGAATATAAATAAAAGTCTAACTATGTAAATAATAACAAAATATATGAGAAAAATTAAATAATATAAATAATATATATTTCCAATGTACGACACTGAACATCTGTCAACTTGGACTAAAAACAATATTTTTACAGTGTAATAGGGATGACGATTTAAACCAATCCGAAGCAAGGACAAACAGCTCCTATCTTCTTACACACATTTTTCTACTTTGAAATAGACCATAGATTGCAAAATTTAGTTCCGCTTAACCGTTTGGAACAGACTGTAGTATACATTCGGTAAAAACAAAAATCTCAGTATTTTTGATCATAGCTCACTGCTATTTTCAATTTTCCAACATTAATTCGTGACCTAATTACTGACTTACCCTAGTATATTTTGGAGAAATAAAAATTGATATTGGATAGAAAAGAAATGAATGATCTACCAAAAACAATAACACATTTATAGAATACAATGTATTAAAATAGAGGATAAAATAGAACAAAATATAGCCACAAATATGTATTTATTAATATCAGGATAAACAGAACACAATACAATTGATTAAAACAAAGGAAACAAAAAAAAAAAAACGAAAAAATAAAAAAAATGTATTTGACTTTATTAAATTGAATTTATATCACAAAAATGACATGCCTCACAATATTCTTAAAAAATCTACAAATTAAACCAACTTAATAATAAAAAAAAAATCTAACACCAATTAAGATCTATACAAAAATAACTGGTTTCAAAGGTATAAACATAAATTATTATTTTATTAGGTTTATAACACCTATCACAAGTGTATAACAATTAACTATCATATACAAATACATCGCTTATCCTTGCTCAAGGATAATACGGAGAATAAGAAATGTCTATTTGGACACAGAATAATAAACAAGAATATATACAGAAGACTGTGGATTAAATTGTAAAAAGGAACATGATAATAAGAAAACTATATTCAGTGTATAAAGTACAATTTTTAATATTAAGAACTGGTGTCCTAGTTGGCTTTAAGGCCTCAATAAAAAAAAAAAAATTGTTAATTTGTTCGATGTGTGTGTTTTTAAAGTCTCAGTATTTTTCCTACATGCGGGTAAAGAACTATATATGCATATCAGATTTCATCTCTCTAGATTCTAGTTAAACTAAGAAAAAGATAACTTTTTTGTCGCAATTTTTACCGTACATACAGATACACAAAGCTAAGTACTATTTAAAATAAAAGTATTTTAAAATACTATTTTTAATACTTTTTACCGACCGCCAACATATATAAGGGAAGTATTGTGATAGGGTGACCATTTTCTTAAGAAGGCAATGCGGGACGCAGCAAGAAAAAAAAAAGGTCCTTACCTCCCAAATCCAAGTGAAGAGAGAAAAAAAAAGGTCCTCATCTCCCAAATCCAAGTGAAGAGCAAAAAAAAAGGTCCTCATTTCCTCAAATACAAGTTATAAAATGCGGGGCAATGCGGGACTTTTGCGAGACGCATCTTAATGCGGGACAAAATGTTAGAATGCGGTACAGTCCCGCAAAAAGCGGGACGAATGGTCACCCTATATTGTGATCATACCTAGAGTCACTGGATTATACAGAGTAGCGCAAGCCTTTGAAGAAGCCGACAGACTCCAGGGTTTGATTGGCAACATTGGTTCCTCTATTAAGCAAACTAAAGCAGCAATTTTTACGTTCTTAAGTTTGCGTCTGCGCTGTCACATCTCTCCTTCTCGCTCTATAATATTTAAGGTTAAGGTTCATTTAAATTTATATATTATATCCATTTTATTTAATAAAAATTTAAAAAAATATTATAAATAATTGAAATAGTACCACAATTTTGTTAAAGTGCATCTTTGATTAAAAAAAATGTGATTACAATGTTTAAAATAAAAAATTTGGTAGTACTAGTTTCTTATTTTTGTACTGTTGGAATCACTGAAAATCATTTGTGTTGGCGACATTTTTAGACTCATTATGGCCGCCGTTGCGCTACTTTATATAATCTAGTGACTTTAATCTAGTGAATTTCTGAATTCACTACAAACCACGCTACAAACATATTAAATTGACAGATGTTTTGTTTATGCTGCCATCAGTGCCATCTGTTAATAACTATATGAACTATTTACTAGTATAAAAATGTTCACTTTGTATTATTATTATAATTTTCTTTTGTTTCTTATTTTTGTAAATTTGTATCATCTTTGTCTCTTGTATTATGATATGTTTCGGCAAATGTATTATACATGTACTGTTTATTGTATATTTCTAGATTTATATGTTATATGTACAAATATCAATGGCCTCGTGCCGTAAATTAAAAATTAAAATTAAAAATTAAATTTTATTAAAATTAAATAAATTTAATCATACCGATTTTGACATTTGGAGATTTCGATGGATCTCCACGAATTCAGGTCCCTACATAACGTTTTGACTATTTTTAGCATGATGTCTGTCGGTCCGTGTACACGTGCAGAGCAAATTCGGCTAAAAGGATTTTTATGAAACTCCATATTTAAGCTTTTGACTTCAATGGCACGAGTTGATCAACTTTTGGTAAAAATCGGTTAACTAGAAATGGGAGTTTACTCGTGTCTGTTTTAAGATTTTTGCGAATATTTCATAAAATGGCGACCATTTATTTACAAAATAATAATCAACATAAGTTTTACAAAGTTGAACGTAGCAAGCTTTGAAAACAATAAAAAAAGAAACAAAATATCTCTAAAATTAACTGTTATAACTAGTTATTATATGAAATAACTTAAATTTTAATTTTTTAATTAAATGTTTTATAAATAACAAGAGTTTAATAGTTTATTTTGATTATTTTTGTTTGAAAAAGAAATTGTATTAATTGGTAGTAAGTCGATGCTTCTTTTTTTTTTTTTTCAAAGTTTGCTACGTTCAACTTTGTAAAACTTATGTTGATTATTATTTTGTAAATAAATGGTCGCCATTTTGAAATGGTTAACATAAAAATATGATTTTTTGGTGTCATTGTAAAGCTAATTTAATGTACTTTTAGGAAAAGACTATAAAATTATCGATTCCCTATGCTAGATCAAAAGTTGACATCATTTCCGGTGAAACCGGAAGTGCCTCAGAATTCTTATAGTAACCTTTAGATGGGCCTTTTTGTCTAGTTTAACTTTTGTTCTGAAGATTTTTTATATCTTTACAAATAAAGGAGATTTTCGGTGTGCCCCGTTTCAAACAAACACCCTGTATACTTATTTGTTTTTCAACCATACAAAAACTTCGATATTTTTCGAAAAACTAATCCGATCGAAAATTCCTGTTGAATTATTCCGGTTGCCATTAATGAACACTATTGAGAATTTTTTCAGATTTTTAGATCAACCCCTTTGGGAAATAGGATGGGGGACAAAAGTTTTTCGACAAATTATTACCGAAAAACAAAAAAAAAAAAAAAAAAACAAAAAAAATACTCAAAAATAATATTTCTTTTGTTTAGGCATTAAGAGGTTTCATTTGATATCCAGAAAAATATATATAGTTTTTCGTTGAACACATTTGTTTATATTTTTCCGCGATTTGTTTTTTTTTTAACTCTCACTAGTTTTCCTATATGTAGGTCAAAGAGATGTACACACATGCCCTATTTCAACTTTTTTAGTGTCCAAAACTCGACTTACACCCATTGTAAGTCGAGACATGTAGTCAGTAGTCAGTAATATCCCAACATCCAGAATGTTTTAGGGCCTATCCTCACAATTTTAAACCACAATCTTCTGAAATATCTTGCATAGTTTTATAATACATGCATTTTGTAATATACATTTAATTAAAGCAATTTATAGACATTTCTTATTCGCAGTACAGCGTATTCTAATCAGAATTGTTTTTCATATAAAAAATATAAATACAAAAATAATTCTTAAAACATTTTTTTTTTAGTTTAGGGTCAAGGTAGTTTTAAAAATTATTTTTAAGTATTTTGTTACCTTAGTTTAATAAATATTTTTTGTGGATAGAAAATAAATATTAGTACTATAACAACTTTTGACACTATATTTTCGAATGTTTATTAAACCGTAATTTCAAAATAAAATCCTTTCTCAAATAGAAGAAAACAATTTTTGTAAATACGTCCCTTTTATTTTGAATTTCTTATATTTTGTATTAATACAACCGAAGGTAAAAATTAAGCGATGCTATTGAGAAGTGACATTATTGGTGGGGGCGCTGTGCTCCAAGGCAACATGGCTGTTGACTCTAGTACTCAGCTGTCAATATGCTAATAGCGTACAGGTTAATTTAAGCACAGTAGATTTATTGAAGTAAAATTTGTACTTGAGTTAAATGTCGGGCACGTAATTTTATGTGGTACATCTGAGTGTCGGTCATCTGAATTTATAATATATGGATTGTTTGCAAACAAGTACATTATGTTCATTGCATCACGAAATAATAGTATATTATGTTACTAGGAGTAGAACGCGCTCTTTTTTGTGCTGAGCTCAAATGTTGCTGCCGAGGCGCAGCCGAGGCTTGCATATTGAGCGAAGCACAAAAAAGGCGTTCTACTCCGAGTGACATATACTATTTTTTCTTCAAGCGTATGTATTAAAAATTTGCAACCATAAATACTTATGACTTTATAGTTTCAGATGCTATTGCTGCTAATTCCGGCGGTGTACATTGAATTGGTTGAGACTTTTTTTAATTTTTGATCTTTATATTGTGTATTTTGTAACTAATCACAGAATGATCACAGAATAATAATAAAGTAACTCACTAATAACGTAACTAATTTCTGAATTCACTACAAACCACGCTACAAACATATTAAATTGACAGATGTTTTGTTTATGCTGCCATCAGTGCCATCTGTTAATAACTATATGAACTATTTACTAGTATAAAAATGTTCACATTTTGTTACTAGTAAAAAAATGTATCATTTCTACCGAATGTATTGAACAATGTAATGTTAGCATTATAATCCTCTTGAAGAATATAATTTTAGTTAGACAGGAACAGTTAAAAGTTGAATAAATTGCAGGTGCAAGCATATTAGTGCAGTTTTGTTTTTCTGCGACAAATATAATGGATAAACTCGCATAGTATCAGTTACTTTTTAACTCAAAATATATTCCCATGCCTTCCTCCTGTCCATAACTAAATTTTTTTCCCAATCTGGACTTTTAATATTAACTTTCCCTCAATTTTTCTTAAGAAAAGAAAAATACTAAGATGTCCTGTCTTGAATGGCAGTCAAAAACAATACAATTTGTTCTACTTTTATAGTTTTTCACAACTTCTGACAAAAGTTCAACACTAGAACATTATGTAATAAGGTCAAACAGCGCCTAGTGCAATATTTGACCACCAGACTGCATATTCGAGCGTGTCAGTTCTCAATAGCTGTAAACGCTGCCTTATTAACGTTTAAGGCTATATCTATAATTTCGTAGAGAAAATAAAACACATGATAGCGATGAAAATGATTAATAAATAAATTATTAGACAAAATTTTGTTTGGCAGCAAAATATCTTCTCAATTTTTAATTTTGAAAACAGCAATTCTAGAAATAAAATTAACAAATTTAATGAAAATTAAAAAATATTTTGTAACGGTTTTCCCAAAAATTATTTTAAAATTTAGTCGAAGAATGAAATGTTTCAAGGGATATCCAAGGAGAAATCTTCCAAATTTCAAAGGTAATCATTAATTTTTAGCAAAAAAGTAGCTGTTATTTATTCATTTATTACCGTATTTTTTTGACCATAGAACGCACCTTTTTACGTAGAAAAATCGACTTAAAACTGGGCAGCGTCTTATGATCCCAAGCTCAAAGAACATGGAATTATTTTGGTAGGAATTTGTAGTTATACAAATTGAACTGAGAAAATTTGAATTACCGTATTTTTCGGACCATAAATTAAAATTGGGCAGCGTCTTAAGGCCTTATCACACTAGAGTTATTATTCAAGTCTAAACTTGGAAAACTAAAGTCTTGGCATTCGAATCGAAGTCTTGTGTGTGTGATAGCATGACAAAAAACCTAGGTCTTTAAGTCTGAGCAAATACATCGAGATATATTTCCCCCGTCTTTAGAAGACAGACGAAATCCAAGTCTTCAAATGCGCGTGCGCTGTCTCGACCTCTCAGTCAGATCAAGTGAGATGGGTCTATTGTTAACGTTATGTACGCAGAAGCAAGTCACTTTTCCCTGTTTCGCGTGTGATAGTTGAAGACGTGAAGACTTGAATACTCGAAAAAGACTTACAAAATAAAACTTGGATAGCGTTCTAGTGTGATACGCCCTTTAGGGTCCGAAGGAATAGTACGATGTTTAAAAAGTTTGCGATGTTAGTTTGGAATCAATTCAGAGCGCATAAAACAGAATCAACCAAGAAAATATAATAGCAATGAATACAAAATTAGTCATTTCTAGAGGCCTTACAAGTCTACAACCGTTAGATGTGGCGATTAATAAATCATTTAATAATTTTATGCGGGAAGAGTAGAACAAACGAATGATAAAGCCAAATCACAAAGTTACAGCAAGAGGACGTATGAAACAGACAATTTCAGAAGTACCTGGGTAAAAAATTCATGGGAAACTTTAAAAGAAAAGATTATAAAGACTTTTAAGAAATGCGGTATAAGCAACGCATTGGATAGTATCGAAGATGACTTGGTTTTTGAAGAGACTGACAATAGTTCAGACGAAAATAATACGAACAGTGATATTAAAGAGACGAGTGATAGTACAGAGAGTGAAGCTGAACAGAATGTTGCTGGTATAAGTTATCGTAATAATAAATGAAGGGTCAGAGGGAAAAACGATGATAGTCCATTTTTAGACAAAAGTGAAATATTAGTGTCATCTGTTAGCTTGTGATCAAAACTATCTGTAACACTTCACTCATTAAGTCTCCCCAAACATATATATATATAGCAACACTGTTGACAGACCCATATGATTTCTATAGTACCAACCTTCAAAAGATACGTGTGAAAATTTCATGACATTCTGACAACTAGTTTAGAGGTTACAGTGATTTTAGTGACTCCAGTTTTGTAATTTTCAAAAGAATGGATAAAAAAGAATTTCATGTGTTGATTAAACACTGTTTTTTGATGGGAAAAAATACTGTTGAAGCCAAACAGTGGCTTGATAAGCGTTAAAGAGACTCTGCACTAGGCAAATAAACTATTACTGATTGGTATGCTGAATTTAAATTACAGTAATACCCCGCTACTCGACATTAATTCGTTCTGAAAAAGCGTCGAGTAGCGATTACGTCGAGTGGCGAGTCGAATTTCTCCATAAGAAATAAAGGGAATCATATGTACATATATACATATACATATAAGGAAATACATATATGTATATGTTTTCCTTTTAGCTATGCTTGCATTTCTATCCTTTGGACCCATAATTATAAATATAAATCACTTATTTTAGCAAAAAACAAAAAGTTCATAGCTGCACTAAATCTGAGTTGTTGTCGTCAAGATATCTAGGCGCGAACTGCTGGCCATGCGTTCATTTTGCTTTGTTTACCAAAATATGTATCACGTGATCGGTACTCGATCACGCGTCGGATAGCGATGCTTCCGTCGACTCTCACTTTCGACATTTACGTCGAGTGGCGAAAACGTCAAGCTAATACCCTTTTCACACTAGAACTTTAAGATCGGATGTTAAGGTGAATCTTTAAACGCTAATGTGAAACCGTATGGCCTTGTCTAAATACAAGCGATGTTTAAGACAGAGATCTGGGTCTTTATCCTCGTCCGCATTGCCAACTTAATTTCTATTATAAAAAAATACTCCTTGAATTTGTGCTGTCAACATTTTATATTATCATAAACAAGAATACTGTATTATATCGACGTTATAAGAAGTTTATACTTATTGTTATAATAACATTATTTATTTTAATAATGTGTTTAATAAAATACAGAGCTACAATAATTGAGATAAAATGTATCGACTTACATGTTAATACAGATGTAATATATTCTTTATTGTAGTGTCTTTATTGTAGAATGAAATGAAATATCCATATTTGTTTATAATAATTCAAAATGTGCGTCTGCGCAGACAGTTCAAAACTGGTAATTTCATGACGGTAACTTAAGGACAAAATTACTGTAGCTGATGACAACACCGGAGATTTAAATATCAAGTGTGAAAGCATACCGATGTTAAACATCGGGGAACTTTGAGTTCACTCGTCTTAAAGTTCTAGTGTGAAAAGGGTATAAGAGGCAGTCCAGTAACGGGGTATTACTTTAATTAATTAATTTTAATTTTTTTAATTTTAGGAGCGTTGGAATGAATGACTCTTGAAGATGTTGATGAATAAAGTCGAATTTCTAAAAAACAAAATGTTTTTCTTGGTTAGACCGGAGATTTATTAAGCGATGTGGTCAAAAACCTCTTCTACCATTCGGTGTAGAGGTGGTTCTTCTCAATCTAATTCTTTTATGAAATTGCGCCACTCTGTCTTATTGTGAGCCTTATTTTCTGCTTCTTTCCATGTCAGTCCTTTTTTATCTAGGATTTGTATCCGAAAAATACGGTACTTAAATTTCTCAAATAAAAAACGTTATAATTTTTTTTTTTGCGATAAGCCATGACATTTTTGCTGTGTGTTGATATAACTATTCGTTTAAAATTAATCATCACCCTTGAAGTTAGAAGAAAGGCTTTATATTTTAGTTAACAAAGAATATCAGTATTGTTTATAGTCTTAATATTTTTAATCTGTCCACAAAAAATATTTAAAAATAATCCATGCCTCAAACGTAAATAAAAATGCGTTTAACAATAGTGCAAAAATTCTTATATATATATTTATATACTAAATATAAAGCGATATTTTACATAAAACTAATTATATTTAACATTATAAGCCATATGCTGTTATTCTTAAACAGCAAATAACGAAAATTAAATAAATAATAAGTACCTTATGTACTGAATTTATGCAATATCTACCTACAGAGATACCGTTGTCAACTAAAAATTATAAAAAAGCGTTGTACTGTACAGGTATCTCAAATTCTTAAAAATAATAGGCAAAAAATGGACTCTTTTTATACATAAGTATAAAATTTTGCCATTTCTACCAAACAATGCACATATAATTGTTAATACAATTTATTTTTTTCATTAAGACCGCATTTTTTTTGCAATCTTGTATTTGGTCTTTAAATATTTTATTAATAATTAATTTGAAGTACCCGTGATCGCCCCCCTCCCTAAATATTCAGCATATTTAAAAAAATTATGTGAATTTTGACATATTTGAGAGTTTCGTAGGTATTTATAGTATTTTTTTAATAGACGATATCTATTGCAGAAAAATTTTTCTGCTACGTCTGGTGGTTCATATATATCGAAAAATTTAAGGCTTTAAAAATTTCGAGCATACCATTTCGGTTCATATAAATGAGCATTACATCATTTTTTTTGAGATAATAGGTTGGGGGTTAAAAAAAAAATTAAATATTTTTAGCAAAAACCTTTTGAAAATAAAATAGTACGAATGTTTCCTAAATTCTGGGAATTGTGGTATAATTAAATTACGCAGAACTTATAGGCAATGTTATTGGTGCCAGACAAGTCTTGACATGTTTATGCAATTATCTAGTGCAATATTGTTCAGTCTGATTTAGGTGTGCGACTGATATAGACGCGTTTTCATAGCACTGTTTTTGTAACCATGGAAGAGAAAAATCTCAAAGAGCAATAATTTTCTTTTTGTGGAAAGGTGTGAAAACATCAGAAATTATTCAGCGTCTGCAAGGAATATTTGGTGAGTCTGCAGAATCCAAAAGTACTGTTTATCGGTGGATCGATCGTTTTAAAACCGGTAGAACATCACTAGAAGACGATCCACGCAGTGGGTGCCCAAGCACGTCGGTAAACGAAAGAAACATTACTGCCGTCGAAGACCTACTGAAAGAGGACAGGCGAATGACTATTCGTCAAATTAGTGCCTAGGGATAGGTACACGACAAGTTCATGACATCTTGCATGATTGTTTGGGCGTTAGCAAGGTTTCGCCGCGCTGGGTGCCAAGGCTGTTGGGACCAGAACAGAAACTCAATAGGTCTGATACTTTGAGGACGGCTTAAAAAATTAGTTTATCGTTGGGATAAATGTATTCAGTTAAATGGAGATTATGTTGAAAAACTACATTGTAATATTGACGAAAATTAACAAAATAATAAAAATTATAGCTAAATTCCCCGAACTTTGGAAACATCCCTCGTATATTATGCTCGTTTTATAAGACGCATTGTCACATTTGTTTCTTTAGAGCACTCCTCGCTTCACGCGTCGTACTCATCTCTTATAAAAATCGTATAATAATATACTATTAGGAAGTAGCTTTTGCTGCTTTATCTAATACAAAAGCGTATTCGAACCAGCGAATTATTTACACTCAAATACGATTGATTAATAGTGTGAACAGTTATATTTAAAAGTATTGATTCCAATTCAGTAGTGGTATTTTTTGGTATAGATTTCCGGTTAATCAGTACTGGTTTAACCGAGTTTTTTGGATTTGTTTATTAAAAATAATTTCAAACTGCCCCAAAAATTGTTAATATTGTAATATAAAAGTTTTATCGCAGTAAAATTTAAATATTTATAGAAATGGAGGATTTATATCTTGCAACAGAAAACCTGCATATTTTTAGTAAAATAATGCATAATTTTTTTCCGTACTCGTTTGTACAATTACAACAAAATCATAATTTGAACGCTCTCATATAAAAGTACCAATCAATATTTTCTAGTGTGAACGGTTGTATTAAAATACATGAGAAAATCTCATATTTAAAATAAAATAGTGTATTTTTCAGCTCTCCACTGTACACTTATGACAAAATCATAATTTGAACGTTCTCATATAAAATCACACATTTCTATTCCCTAGTGTGAACGGTTGTACTAAAATACGTAAGAGACTCATATTTTTAATAAAATAATGTACAATTTTTTTCGTGCTCGTTTATACAAGTACAACAAAATCATAATGTGAACGTTCTCATATAAAAGCACATATCAATATTTCCTAGTGTGAACGGTTGTATTAAAATACATTTTTAATAAAATAGTTGAAAAAAAAAGTTTTCAGCTTTTCTTTATACACTTTCGACTAAATCATTTTATGACCGTTCTTATATCACACATCACTATTTTTAGTGTGAACAGTTGTATAAAAATACATGAGAAAACCTCATATTTAGAATAAAATAATGTACAATTTTGTTTAGCTCTCCTGTTTACACTTACGACAAAATCATAATGTGAACGCCGTCTTATAAAATCACACATCACTATTTTCCAGTGTGCGCCGTTGTATTAAAATACATAAGAAACTCTCTTATTTTTAATAAAATAATGTACAAATTGTTTTAGCTCTCCTTTTTACACTTACGACAAAATCATAATGTGAACGCTGTCTTATAAAAGGACACATTACTATTTTCCAGTGTGAACGGTTGTATTAAAATACATAAGAAACTCTCATATTTTTAATAAAATAATGTACAATTTTTTTAGCTCTCCTTTTTACACTTACGACAAAATCATAATGTAAACGCTGTCTTATAAAAGCACACATCACTATTTTCCAGTGTGAACGGTTGTACTATTATACATAAGAAAATATCATATTTTAAATAAAATAATGTACAATTTTTTTTCAGCTATACTTTATACACTTACGAATTATAATGTGAACGCTCACATATAAATGTACATATTAATATTTTCTAGTGTGAACGGTTGTATTAAAATACATGAAGACCAATTACAAGATTTTTATATTTACAGTTAAATTTACAAGAATTGGCAAGCATACAGTCTAAAAATGAGATCAAATAAACTCTTTTTTATTAATAAAGTTTTTTTGTACTCGTTAGGTCGATTTTGAACACTACTTTTATGAAAAAAAAAACACTTAAATACAAATATAGCATTCAAAATATAAGATAATTTATTAACAAAATTATCATTTTCTTAAATGTTCATTTAGAAAAAAATTGTGACAAAAATAACAGTTCTATATAAGTTACACATATAAAATTAAATTAAAAATAATGAAAAATTTGGTCCGATAAAGAAAGTAATTGCAAAATCGTAATTTAAAAAAAAAAATATTAAATTTTACAAAATTTACATAAGCGTTTAAAGTTTTTTAAGGTTAGGTTTCGAACTGACGAAAAAGAACGAAGAAGTACGAAGTCTGCCGATGTACTTCTTGTATATACTCCTACCACTGACGTCATATAATATAGACACAGCAAGCTTTAAAGTGCATTCACGATAAGAATGCGATGACGTCAC
Organism: Liopterus haemorrhoidalis; assembly: GCA_963971575.1. Classification (NCBI taxonomy): domain Eukaryota; kingdom Metazoa; phylum Arthropoda; class Insecta; order Coleoptera; family Dytiscidae; genus Liopterus; species Liopterus haemorrhoidalis. The sequence continues at coordinate 65,249,332 of OZ020613.1, forward strand.
AGTTGAAAAACTTGATGTGTTGCCAATAGACCATATTAGTGTGTCGTCATATACATGTGTTGCCATCTGAGAGCTGAGTCCTTTGGACGTTTTTGACTGATTTAAAATACATGTGATATTACTTTTGTTACCTTAATTTTATGAATATCTTCAATTTTTGAGCAAAAAATATGTATTTTTGATAAATATATACTAATATATACAGTCCAGATACTTTATATTATAGAATAATGATTTTATAAATATATAAATAAGGATTCAAAGATATATTTATAGGTTACGTTTTTAAATAATATGAAAATCGAAATATCTTTAGTATTTATTTAATTAACACTAAGTAATCATTAATATTTTGTTTTAGAATGCATAATGGTGTATTGTGTTGCTCCAAATTGTAACCGTTAAGCCTGTAATACATGATGCGATTTCTCGTTTTGAATCTCGTACGATTTATCGTACAAGAATTATTGTATCGTGTACTACAGGATTTTCGTACGAGATCTTGTACGATATTGAAAACCATCCAATATTTATGCTCCAGACCTAAAATATTGTATAGAAATGAACAGATATCGACGCAGTAGATTATTGCGCATAGTCACGTGACCGATACCGTTAGGAATAATTATCGTACGATAAATCGTACGAGATTCAAAACGAGAAATCGCATCATGTATTACAGGCTTTACAGCTACATTATTAATTGCAATTTTTTTCGTTTTTTGACAGATGAAAATGCAAAACAATAATGGATAAAATAAAAACAACATATTGTTCCTTCAAACCATTTAGATATGGCATACACACTTATTGCTATGTTACTTTCCATAATAACGATTATTAAAGTAAAATTTTCAAAATTAACCTGCAAAATAATATTGTTCTGCAAAAATAATGACATTAAATTATAATGTATAAAATAAGAATTTTAATAAATAAATATTGACTTGTAGTTTTGATGTGAAGCATTCTCTTACTTTGAAAACTTAATTTATATTTCCAAAATACAATTTAACAAAAAAAAAAAACAACATGCTAAATTCAAATAAAAGGAATCCAACCGCGAGACGGCAGCACTGAATCCCATTTTGTGACGTAGTTACTAATATGGTCTATTCGTTAATTGTCAAAAAAGTTAGGTTATATACAACTACTTTAACCTCGCTCCTTCATATGTCAAACAGAAATACGACTGAACAATCCTATTTAAACATAGCAACGTAGGAAAGTGGTACCAACATGTAGTAGTCAAATTTAACAATTGAGTAATGCTTTCATGTTGGTTAAATTACATTATGATGTTGGCAATTAAATTAACCAAGTGTGACGTCATTTCATTCTTATCATGAATGGACTTTATGCCTTAGCGCTGTTCGTTATGAAGCCAAGACCCTGCGGAGATGGAAGGGGGATTCCCCCCTTGAGTACAGCAGGTTGCCTGATTTTCATTTATTTTGTTAAGCTACCACTAAGAGAGGTTATCATGAGCTATGTTCGTAGAGCTTGCTTTAACGATTTCTTATCGTCATACTCAAGCGCAGTTTTTTTTAACGCACTCCTACAATCTCGTCGCATGTTTCAAAGGGACAACCTCTCGTCACTCCGCCTATGGAGGTGTTGGCTTCATAACAAGTTGAGTTCAGTTTCTATGTAATATAACCTCATCGACGTCAACTGTATGTTATAAAAATGACTTAGAACATTTATGGAATTAGAACAAAAACTAAATGGTTTCTTATGGTGGGTTTAGTCAACACTTAGCGATAGATGTTGCGTTAATTTGAATCTTACTCTTAGTTTTAGTCTTGGCTTTAATCGTCTTAAATGAGTACGGGTTTATACAATGTTTTAACGAGTTTTAACTTTTAACAAGTAACCAATGAGCCGTCGAGTTTAACGCACGCGCATAGTATCATTTTTCTAAATGTCAAAAAATTAAAATTTTTGGTTATTGACAAATATAAAATTGTGTGTAAACATGTACCGAAATAAGTCTAGAAATGTTGCTGCTATTTATGGCCTTATGTTGGCCACGATGGGTGCTTTTAGAATTTAAATCGGGGTGCGCGCACGCGCATGGTGCGTTTTACCGTGATTTACTCCCAGCCGTAGGAAAGTTAGAATTTAGTTATCTTTCAAGGCCAGAACCATAGGACTAAAATTAAAGAAATGTGTTGTATGAACTTGCTCGTAGCGATATGATAGTTTATCTTTTAAGGATAAAATTAAAATATAGGAGTAAAACTAAAGCTATCGCTAAGTGTTGACTAAACCCACCATTAAAGTTTTGTTACATAATTGTTTATTGATGTAAATCTGGCTTTTTAAAGCCCGTAACACACGAGTAATTACAATAATTCTACCAATTTCAGGAGTAATATGGTCAGTATTACGTCCATTTTTTAGCGTACACGAAAAGGTACAAACAGTTTATAGCTGGTTGCGAACGGTTAAGCACAATCTGTAATTTGTATAAACAATAGTTGTACCGGAAAGTTTTTTCGTTTTTATTATTAGTGCAGTATGCGAAGTAAAGTCTGTTCCAAACGGTCAGGCGGAACTAGATTTTGCAATCTAGTTACTTTCATCGTTTAAATCATGCTTTTCGGCCGTTTTGTTTAAGCTTTGTAAATCATACTTGCAACAAACATTTTTTGGTTAAGGTTAATATCATTTTAAAATGTCATTTTCTTTATATTTTGATTTTTTGTGTCATTCTTAATACAAATATCCCATTTATTTATTTTTTTGTCATTAAAATATGTAAGAAAAATAATTTAATTTTGACATATGTCATTCGTTTCCATGGTTTCATTGTTGGAATTTTAAATTTTGATATTCCAACGTGAAAAATGAAATAACCCAAGCAAGGTCCCTTTTCGTGACAACCTAAAAGAATGAACTTCCCATTTAGTTCCGCCTAACCGATTGAAACAGACTGTAGTCACGACTTAATCGCTGAATTAAACAGACGTCTTTTGCGTTTTAATTAAACTCTGTAATATTGAGTACCTAATTATTGTTTTCGTCTCATTTTAAACCCTTGCATTCTAAAATGGCGGAAGAATTTTCATCAAAACATTTTTTATGCTGTTTAATGTTGTATGAGTACCATAAAAAAAATCTGCTACAGTTAACTACGCCTACATAACTTAAAATTTCGCAATAATTTAAGATTTCTTAATTAAAGTATTTCTTAACATCTTGACCACATCCAGTTCCGTAATAAGAAATTTTTATGAATCATTGATAGAATATTTACGTAATTACTCATGAGATACTCTTAAAATTTGATTAAAGAAATAAATTTTTAGATTTAATATGTTATTTGCATAAAAGGAAATTACAATATTCTGGCTCAAAAGTAAATATAAGGAATTTTTACCTGTTTTCAATGAGATTTATAGTATACATATTTTGAAAAACACTTCATAAAGAGTTCCAAAAATATCAGTTATATTCCCACGTATCATGTTAAAAACGCGTATTTCTCTACCAACTACAGCATGAATGATTACTATTGGCTCCCCACTCTTACGACTATGTCTTCTCGTTTCTATCGTTACAATATGCTTCATTCTAAGCATCCAGCCTAGTTCTGGTGGACTCATAAGGGACATTAACCAAAATTTATTTGGAAAAGAGATGGCTTTACAAATTCGGGACATTTACTAATGCGGGACAAAGTACGACCCGTGAATGCCCCAGAAGATCCGAGAATGTTCCGGATAATCCGGGAAGATTGGTCACCTTATTAAATAAATACGTTTCATACGTATTATGTAAACATAACAGGCAATTACTTCTTAATGTCATTCTGTATTATTAATAAATCTGATTGTATACTGTTGTGCCTCCACTTAAGCGGTTTTGTTGCCTATTATTGGCCTAGTTGATTGTAATTTCCTTTTATGTGTTAAATAGTACATTAACAGACATACAGATAATCCAGTGGGCGGATGATTTTGGCGGCTGTAGCAAGAAGCGATGTAGCAAATGAGTGATGATGTTGTTATGTTCAATGTTATGGACATGCATTCTTCTAGTTCCATCCTTACACAAAACCCATTGATACAGTATTTTTTTTTTGTTTTTTAGTAACGGTGCATGCTGATTTTTTTTCATAAATAAGTAGACTCACCTGCAAATATATTGATTTAAGTTTCACATATACGCTCAATAATAAAACCGTGTGATAAAAACAAACTTAAAAAAAAAAAAAACAAAAAAATAGTCTGTTATGTATTTCTTTTAAAGAACAATACAACGGATTAATGGAGCTAAATATTATTATATATTGCAGTTGAGTAACTGCATATCGCCAGGGTATGGGATGCAACTAAGTATTTTCAGCTCCATTGATCTTTAGTATAATATACTCGTTTCCAGTCCGAAGTGTGGGACGGATGGATGTTTCATATGCTCCTCAAGCAACTGTTTTAAACTTTCTTTAATATATAGTAACATAGCTAGGTATATTTTTACTTGCCCGACCTTAATATGTTTTATTATTATTATCATTATATTATTTATTTTACATCGGCCTTTATTTCTGCAACGAGGCTAATCGCCAATGCCAGGGGGCGAGCTCCTACACCTGGATGAGGGGTGAATGATTGTGAAAATGAATAATATCACCAACGAAGCAGGCTCGAACAGACTCACAGACCGGACAGTCGTACTGGGTTTCCACCAGTACAAACCGCACGACTAAATGCGCTCGGCCACCACGTTGGCGACGACCTTAATATGTAAGGGGCAAGTATTGTAATCGCGAAAATTTTCGATGTCGAGATTTTGACTGATGACCACGTTTTAAGGTCCAGGAAATCCAAAAAACCTATTTTCGAAGTGCCGTCCGTATGTGTGTCTGTGTGTGTGTATACACGATAACTCAAGAACGGTTTAACATAGAGTTCGTTCTGGTACCAAAAAATTCTCTTATTAATTGGGAAGAACCCTATTGTTTTTTATAAAAAACCGAAACCGGAAGTTATTAAACTTTAAAATTTTAAAAAATTCGTAACTAGTAAACCAAACTTTGGACATAAATTTGTATAGAACATAATTTGATGTATTTTTGAAGATTTACCTAAAACTTTTTTTAATTTTTTTATTTATTTATTTATTTTTTTATTAATTTGTTTTTATTATTATTTTTACTTGCCCGACCTTAATATATAAGGGGCAAGTATTGTAATCGCGAATATTTTCGATGTCGAGATTTTGACTGATGACCACGTTTTATGGTCCAGGGAATCCAAAAAACCTATTTTCGAAGTGCCGTCCGTTTGTGTGTCTGTATGTGTGTGTGTATACACAACAGACGATAACGATAACTCAAGAACGGTTTAACTTAGAGAGTTCGTTCTGGTACTAAAATAATTCTCCTATTAATTAGGAAGAACCCTATTGTTTTTTATAAAAATCCGAAACCGGATACGGAAGTCATTAAACTTTAAAATTTTAAAAAATTCGTAACTAGTAAACCAAACTTTGGACAAAAATTTGTGTAGAACATAATTTGATATATTTTAGAAGATTTACCTAAAACTTTTATAAATTTTTTAAATTTATTTTTTTTTTTATAATTTTTTTTTTTTATGGGAGGGCAAGTCTAGCGGAGGTCTCACTTCGCCACTGGTTTCTATTCATATATGTAATTGAACTACGAGATTTTAGTAAATCTCAACATGCACGTTACTTATGGACAATGGCGTACTGTCAAAATTTTCTGCTATAAGTTTTGTACAAATTTATTTACTAGTGTGTATCATTAATTTTATAATAATAAATTACAGATGTATAACAGTGTTTTATTGATTGCATCTCCTATCTTTAGCTTCTTTTGAAAATATAAAAATTGGTATTTTGAATTTTTGTACTGATAAAAATTATTTTAATAAATTACCCTACACCACTGTACAGCCAGAATCTATTGTCTTCCATTTTGAAATACCATCCTGGTTTGTACAATTAGCATGTCCTCCTTCTTTTAGTCTTTATATACAATGGTTGTAGCATAAACAAGAAATGTATAGGATATGTGTTTAATTTTCAAATGTGACAGTTCTGTTTAGAAACGCAAACGTTCTAATTCACTATCTTCTAGGCTATTTCATTTGTTTTTGTTCACAGCTCGCAATTTTGCATGTTTTTGTAAAGATTTTTTCAACATTTTCATTTTGAAAAATATGTCAACATATTTTTCAGTTGGTAATGTAAGAGTTTTCAAAAAAATAAATTGATCTGTGTAAAGTGGTCTTTTTATTTTCAAGGTTAACAATAAATTGTTCAATTAACTGATAAAAAAGTGATCAATTTATAGATCAATAAATTGAACTGTGTACAACCAACTTAAGTTTTGGAAATTGATGCAATTAATATGTCTTGAGGTGCTGTTTTTGAGATTATATTTTACGAGGTCTTCCTTCAGCAAGTTAACTCAATAAAAAATAATCGTATATTTTGGGAAATTATCAGAATTGAAGTAATAATAATATTCTTGCGTTGATTGAAGCGAAATGTACATTTTTCATGAATTCGAAAAATTTACCAACTTCGTGGCGCTCTAGCGGTGGTACCGTTCATCCCACAAAAAAATCTTATGATAACAAAATTATAGAGAATTTATTCCTCTTTAATTCAATATAGATATATTTTTTTCGAATTTTGCAATGGAACGGAGATATTTGCAAAAAAGCATTTTTTTGCAAAAGCACATGAGATTTTATAACGTAAAAATTAAACAGATTTTACTCAATTACGAACAGCAATCCATACTCTAATGCCTCATTTTCATGGTAGTGTCAAAGGCGTGACAGGGGTGAGAGGCGTGGTGTTATATTTACAAGTTCGAATTTCATGGTGGGGTTGGAGGCGTGATAAGGGCCCGTTTTCGGTTTTGACATTTGTATATAACCCAAATTTAACCTAAAAGTTTATACAAGTGTTTGGAGTAAACGGTTATTCAATTTCATTAAATATGTCGTCAAATCGAAGGAGACGTCTAGCTCTTTTTTATGCATATTTAGACTTAATGCGATATGAAGAAAAGCAATGGTGGGTACGCCCCATATATAAAAACAGACGGCAACATGGTGATTATTTTAACTTGTTGCAAGAAATGAGACACAAAGTACACAGACAGTTACTTCAATCACAAGAAAAAAAATTAATACACAATCTTTTTTACTGAAATAAATTTGACATCACAGTTTAGAATGAAGATTCTGTTGGTCCCTACTTGGGGGTCTATTATTAGTATACCCACTGCATGACATTTCTGCAGACCAGATATTTGAAACTGAATCCATAATAATAAACTTTATGACTGCCGACAACATTGTAAAAGTCGCTATTTCGCTACACCAATTTACATTTTTTTAAATTTTTTTTTTTTTAGGAAATTAATATAAATTTCCCGCTAAAGATCTCACCATTCCAAAAAAATATATCTGTTTTTATGGTTTCGACGGTGCGGCCGGCGCTAGAGTTGAAATTTCTGAACTTACGACACCGCGCTTGTAACACCGCGCCTACGATACCATGGTACGGGTTTTTTCAAAATAAAGCGATCCTATTGGTTGAATTTTTTGTTCCACACTTCCAACAACCGCATGAAAATGAGGCATTAGTCAGCGTTTCCCAACCGCCTGTCCTCGGACAGATACCGGTCTGTGAGATTTTTTTGCGGGTCCGCGAGATTTTGTTACAAAATCTCCGGGTTTGTAGTTTGGAGGGGAGGACCTTTTTTTGCTGATCACTTACATTTTGGAGGTGAAGACCTTTTTTTGCTCATCACTTACATTTTTGAAGTGAAGACCTTTTTTTTCTCATCACTTACATTTTGGAGATGAAGACTTTTTTTGCTCATCACTTACATTTTGGAGGTGAAGGCTTTTTTTTACTCATCATTTATATTTTGGAGGAGTAGACTTTTTTTTCTCCTCCCTTGTAATAATTTTGCAATACACATTACTTTCTAAACTTGCCGGTCTGTAAATTTTTTCTAGGTCTAAAAAATGTTAGGAAACGCTGATCTAAAGTGGGAAACAGAATGCAACGAGTTTGACGGCGCGTTGACGCCGTTCGTACGGCGCTATCTGTCAGAAGAAAGTTAAAACCAAGCTGTCGTACGCAAGTGCACAGAATGGACAACGTCCTACGGCGATCGAACGCCGTTGATACTGAATGTTCGTCAACTTCCAACTTTTGACGCCGTTGAACGTTGACGCAGAACACCTAACCTCAGTTTTTACTGAATGGTAAAGTGTTTGTATGTATAAATAACTTGCATACAACATAAATAACATCACACACAAGTCTTCATTATCCATTATACTTTTAATAAAAGAAAGCGCACGTATAAACACAGATATAGGTTGTCAAGTGACACTTGACGGCGTTAAAAATTATTGCATTGTGTGCAGGCGAAAATTCTCAACGGCGCTAACGCAACGCTATCGCAAATGACGGCGCTGTGCATTCTGTTCCAGGCTTAAGTCATTTTTCCTGACATTAACCCTCAGGAACAATACAATTGGCAAAAATTTATGTAGACCATTGATTATTCGTTGCTTCAGTTGTATTATTATTATTATTCGTTGCTATTTATAAATTATTAATGGAGCTTCGTTGAAATTAATGGAATACTTCAGCTTAAAACTTAAAATAATACCATAACAGACTATTTTTTACTTATTCTGTCTTAAAAATAAAAAGTTTGTTTATATCACATTGGTTTATAACAAAAATATAAGATGAAATAATTTAAAAATCGGACAACATTTCAAATTTCCAAAAACTAAATGAAGTTGAAAAATAAGGAGAATAAGATAATATAATTTTGATAATTTATATTATTATTATTAATAATTATTATTATTATAACTCTTTGCAGACGAAATTGCAGTCAGACATGATGCCAAAATAAATATAAATTTCGTATCTTAGTCTAAGCATTAAAAACTATTATTTAATACTCCTCATGACATTTAAAAAATATATTTTTCTAAAATATAAAAATTCTAAGGCAAATATAAATAATCTCTTCCAAAATTCCGGTTGTATATTATTCTGATTTTTGTTTTCAGATTTTATGTAGTGCTAGGATACGGAATCGGTATTTCGTGTATCCGATTCTGGTTTTCGTAATTTACAAGTCATACGGTTTCGGATATCCGATTCCAAATACCTGGGTACTATGGTTGGATATTCGACACCGGGTAAACCCGGAACTGGTTCCCTTTTTAGAACCAGTTTGTTTTTTGGAAAGTTATAGAAAATTCCTGCTGTCCTTTGCTATTTTAGTTAGTTAAAATTTTTGCAACTATTCTTAGAAAAAAATATATTGTTATAATTTATTTGAGCTTTTATTATTTATTAATTACATTTTTTACTGTTCCTTTTAACACAATAAGAAGTAGAAGAATACATAATTGTTTGGAAATAATTGCTACAGCCCATTTAGCCCAAATTTCGACCGCAAAGAATATATTTATTTTATTAAAATACAGTAAAACCTCGATATAACGGACCTCTATTTAACGGACTTCGGATATAACGGACAAAAAATCCGGTCAAATGTAAAAAAATTAAAAACGTCCTGTTAATGAAGTTCAACTATATTATACGCATTTTCGTAATTTTAGAGAGTTGATTATAAAAAAACAGCAAACTTCAAAAGTGCAAACTAAACTTGATTCCTTTTTCAAAGCAGGATTACCGAAAGCAAGCGCGTCGATATCAAACAGCAACATTACTTCACGACGAATGTGCGAAGACAATTAAATAGAATTTTGTTTGTGTTTTGTATTTTTTTATTAATATCAAAATACAGTGTACATATTTTCAAAAAAAAGTTTTTTGATTTATTTTAAACCTATTTTTATATAACGGACTTTCGGCTTTAACGGACACCCCGTACCCCCAATAAGTCCGTTATATCGAGGTTTTACTGTATTTAATAAATATTAGTTTTACATTTGCAAAAAAATGTAAATTATTTCATCTTATAATAATTAATAATACATATTTCTTAATCAATTTTGTAGATAAATTTTGATTATTTATACATTTATACAAATTTTTGACACCCAAAAAGACACCAAACATTTTACCAAAAATCTTAAATATGTTGGACAATTTTAAACTTGAAAAACATTAAGTCCATTTATCAAAGAATAGAACTCTAAAATACAAAAATTCTGTTTAGGAATAGAAACAATTTTTGAAAATTTATTTAAGATTTTTGATCAGCATGCATATAGTTATTTAATATTACCTTTCTTTCCATGAAAATGCAATGAAAAGGGGGGGGATGACAAATGGATAATGATAGAGCAAATTTAATAAGAAATAATTTGTAATGTTTTCTAATAAATATAGTACAGATATTTTAAATGTTAAAAATAAAAAAAGAATAACAAATAACAATTATTAAACTATACATACAATAAAATGTAACTCTACAGTAATGAAATTACGATGTAAAAAATACTTTCATAATCAAAATTACTTAAAAATTTTTGCAAAAATTTAAATCTGAGTTTTTATAATAGGTCTAAACCACATACCAAGATTCGGGTCATTCACTTTGGGCAACAAATATTAGCCATTATAAAAATAAGAATTAATCCCTCCGTCCGAAAATATGGTATCCATTTTGATTTTTTCTTGTCCGAAAATATGATATACATTTATAATTTTAATTAATTAGAATGATTTTATTTATGAAATAGTTACAAATAACTATTAAAACAAAAAAAAAATGATGGTGAAGTGTGAATTTTCACACATTGCAGGGTTTCGTAGGTATATAATAAGTGAAGTCGGCATACTGAATGTGTAGGACAGATTTTGCTTTGTAGTAATCACGACAAAATGAACGATATTTTTAAAATAATTTATCGTCTGTTAATCTAAGAGCTTTAAAAACAAACTTTATGTTAAAATATTTTTTTTGTTAATTTTAATTCGAATACCTAATACCATTATTTAGGTTTCTAAATATGTGCAGTATTTTTTTATATAGCAAGGTTCATTATTTTGAAAATTGCGCCTATGGCTTCCATTGGTTGTTTTAAGTCATATGCTCCACCCCTCTGGTTTCGTATACATGACACATAAAATGAAAATATAATTCCAACAATTCCAACTGGTTATTAAATTTACGCTCTTAAAAATTAAATGCAACATTTGTCAAAATATAACTAGAATTTTGCAAAATAATTTAAACAAAATAAAAATGAAAAAAAAAAAAAACAAAAAATAAAATTGTCCCCTCTGCCCAGGAGCGAATCCTAGTTTTCTGCGTGGCAAACGAGCAAGCTAACCATTATACCAGGATAAGCCTTCTAGTATAGTGTGTTACATAACTATAACTTTTGTACATCGTCAACAAAAAAACACAAAAAATGCGTTATTTTCCGAAAACATAATCTGATCAAAAATTCCTGTTGTTCTATTCCGGTTCACACCAATGTTTAGAATTTTTTCAGATTTTTTAGCTTAAACAATCTGGGCTACAGGGTGTGGGACAATTTTTTTTTTGCACAACTTTTAAAAAATCGCATTCAAATAATTTATTTTGCAAAAATAAAATTTTAATTGTTAATTCACGGACTAGGGGCTTTCATTTGATACCCTACTCAGAATTAAAAAAAAGTTTTTTCGATGATCACATATTTGTTTGTATTTTTAGGGGGGTATGTTTTTTAGATGTTTTAGAATTTTTCCTATGTGCGGGTCAAAGAGTTGTATAAGCATGCCAAATTTCAACTTTCTAGGTTTAGCCGTTTGGCTACAATTTGGCTACAACAGACAGACAGACATACGACAAAATGACGGTATAAGGGTTTTTTGGTCATACCTACAAAACCCTAAAAAAATCAAGATAATGTTGCCCTCGTTAAGTGACCTCCTCGAGCCCTTAGGATAGCTCTGTAGTGCATATTCAATATATAAAATCATTGTATATTTTAAATACTATCCCATGCAAAATTTTTCTGACTTATTTTTAAATATTTCCAAGATTTTCCAATATTTTCAAGAACGTTGTGTCAAGGGCATGTTTTGTATGTGGAATTGATGTTACGCAACATATAATGGCCCGCGGACCGTGTCCTGCCCGATACTAACTTTTAAACTTTAAACGACACGTATTGAGCGGCTTTTTAGGATTTCCTAGGCATAATCAGAAACAGTTATACCATTGATGTCCAGCATATAGCCCGCGGGCCATATCCGGCCCGATACTAATTTTTAAACGACACGCATTAAGCGGCTTTTTAGGATTTCCTAGGTATAATCAAGAAACGTTTTTGTTTTGTTAATATACGTAGAATCATGCAAATTTTAATAGCTGATTCTTGCTTATATTGTTTTTTATTCGATATCAGTTTGCCAACATCGTTGAGAAAGGGTCTGCTAGTGTTAACATTTTATTCTCGTCCGAATAATATCACCAACGGGGAATTGAACTAGCAACCTCACAATTCAGACTGTTTGGACAAGTCAAAACCACTCGACCACTCCGTTGACAAAAAAATCTGATCAAAAATGTATATTACTTGAAAATTTTTCAATTTTTTCGACTAATCCCTCTGATTTAGGAGAAATAAGATCTTGGTATGATTTAAGTAATTTTGATTATGATTATTCCTTAAAAATTCTTAAAAAAATTAAAACATTAAACACAGAGCGGCAAAAAACACTGTGTTTTCCTTTGTACTGTGAGCTATTTATATGCGCCGCTTTACTGATATTGTGTACATATAAAATCAAATATTTATATATATATTTATATATAATATTTATATTTTCGTCATCTAATAAAATTTTAATTTTAACAATTATTACTGGCAATTTTTGCACTTTATAAAAGAAATTAGCCGGTAATTTAAAATCACAAATTAATTTTGTATTATGGGTATATATGGAAATTATAAGTATTAGAAAAATATTTGTATATTGTTTTTTTGCGTATATCAACCACTAAAACAAAAATGATTTTTAGTAAATTTTATCAAAAAATGGACATTTTTTTCTACTATTTCATTGGTTCAACTAAATCAGTTTTTCCATTTAGAGCAGTGCTTTAAAACCGGTGTGTCGCACCACTTTAATGCATCACGACTAGCGATGGGTCGTTTATGAACGAACCGGTTCACTGAGCTAGCTCAGTACACTGACCGAAGTGACACGGTTCACAAAATTGAAATGAGCCGGCTCACTGCATAGTTTCAAGTTTCAAGGATACGATTGATCGGGCGATTGTGAACAGTGACCGGAGTGATCCGGATCTGGATCGATGTAATGTTGAAGTTCGCGAGAACTCAGCTTGTAATGTATTATCATAAAGTGTATTTTGTCATCAATTTGTAGGGCAGTTTATTTGAAACTAATAGGCTTAGTCTGTACTTTCTCATAACCATACTATCAGGTGATTGCAAAAATTCGTACCCGATTTGAAATAAAATTAATTAAAACACATTTTCGGGGAAAAACATTTTTATTAATCAATAATGTACTCTCCATCATTTTCTATATCTGTCTCCCAACGTTTTACAAGTTTTTGAATTCCTTCTTTGTAGAAACTGGATGGTTTATTTTCAAAGAAAGTAGTAAGGTAATTGACTTCATCCACAGAAACAATTTTTTTGCCATTCAAATTATTTTGAAGAGAACGAAACAGATGAAAATCTGAAGGGGCAAGGTCAGAAGAATACGGCGGGTGCTGGAGGATTTCTCATTTTAACTCCCTAAGTTTTTGCAGTGTCTGTTGAGCGACATGTGGCCTAGCGTTGTCGTGGTGAAAGATGATGCCCTTTCGACTAACCAAACTTGGACGTTTTGCTTGGATTTCCACATTAAGTTGGGTGAGTTGCTCACAGTACTTCTCCGCAGTTATTGTTTTGCCACGTGGAAGAAGCTCGAAATAAAGTATTCCTCTTCTTTCCCACCAGACACATAACAACACTTTCATTGGATGCAATTCAGCTTTTGCCAAAGATTCTGCTCGTTCACTCCCATGCTTCCAGCTTCTTTTTCTTTTAATGTTGTGATACATAATCCATTTTTCATCTCCAGTTATTACTTGATCCAAGAAAGGTTCATTTTGTTGACGAGCAAGGAGAGAAACGGCAGTGGAAACACGTTTCAGTTTGTTCCGTTCTATCAAAATGTGCGAAACCCATATATGATAGCCAAGTTTTTTTAAATGGCGAAATGTTGTCGATTTGTCAACATTTAACTTCTCAGCAATCTCTGCAGTCGAAATCCGTAGATTACTATTCATCAAATCACGGATACAGTCATTATTACACGGGCACGAACTTTTGCAATCACCTGATATATAAAAATATTGCCCAAATCCCAGATGTCCGCTTTATAAGGGCAATAAACATCGCCATAAACTTAACACATGTAGTTTAAAATACAGTAGCTACATAAAGTGAATTGTTTGTTTACTATTAACCCGTTAAAAATGTTAGATAATTCATTATTAAACAATAATCTAATCTAACCACGGTAATTATTTTTTTCTCTTATTTCAACACATTGAACCCAACAAATGTTGACAGGTTCAATCTATCAACATACGACCTACTGAATATATTTTGTTTTTTTCTATCATTATTTCTTATTGGCCAGACGTCAAGACGTAGATATATTCACATAAAAAAAATCTATGTGAAAGTTTCTACATCTACGTCTGATTGGAAACCGTAGACGCAGGATTCTACGTCTAAAAAATTGGCGCTCAACGCGGGGCTATAAAAACAATTCTTTTCGCTATAAATTGGCGCTCAACATGGGACTATAAAAACCATTCCTTTTGGCTATAATCTTCAATTCCTTTCTTTTGATTTCCAACATTTTTTTAAAATAAGTACACATTTTTATAACACAAAAAAATTCGAATACTGTTATTAATTCCAAGCGTACTATTCTGGTTCACATCAATACACATTCCTCGATTAAATTAGGCCTTTTTTAGACCGTGAAAAACCATAATAGCTTTGACAACACCAAAATAGTGTGTTAAACTGATTTTTTAAATAAACGATTTATTTTTATCTAAAATTAAAAAAAAAAAAATGAGCGAAATAGGATAGCTCTTTAGACATTCTCAAAACACGGTAATTTGAAATAGGCGATTTATTTCAGAAATAGGGTGGAGAACATGTTTTGACACGTTTTTTACGAAAATTCCATTAACATTTTCCTTTCTTTTCAATTTTTTTTTTTTTACTGCCATTGTGGTATTCATTTTCCTAATGGCGCGTCTACATCGAGGCAACATGGTGGCGTGCGACCGTTCGACATGTCGCATGCTACCAATGTGCAGCGGTCTGATGGGAGCCGTGCGACATGTTGCTCGTTCCCGTTACTTGGCGGTAAACATCAAAGAGTTTTCGTGCGACACGCTACCAGTTTTGAAAGCCACATGTTCGCCATTTTGATATTTGATAGTTGTTATTATAGAAGTATTTGTTTTTTAAATTAACTAGTGTTGTAAGCGTTGCTGTATCAACAAAAATTATTTAGCAACTTAAATTTATTTAAGGTAAGGGAGTAAATATAAGTTTTGATAAAACAGAGTATGAGAAATAATGATAAACATAATTAAGTAAGGTTATGTTTTTGTTATGGAATTAAAATTTGTTATAAAATAGTATAAATTAGCTTGATATTATTTATAGTTATAAAATGTAATAATATATCAGCGACCCGCCATATTTATTCAGTAAATGACAGATCTCGCAACAATAAACAGTAGCACGCTCCCAGTGTTGGTGTAGACACTAGCTTGTCAATGCGACATGGTCTGACGGTCTCGTCAAACTTGTCGTATACCATGTTGCCTCAATGTAGACGCGCCATAAGCAATTCGAAGTATAAATTGTCCAACATAAGGACATTTTTTTGCTGTCAGATGGGCGGTCACTGCTACCCTCTATAGACCGTCGTTTTGAACCAACGGACTCAGTGGCGTTCGTACTCATTATGAATCGACTACAATTGTACATACACTAACTAAATAAACCATCGTCGGACGACACTGTATATATTACTTAGTATATAATTGCTCTAACTTCCAATCCCTAATAGTAAGGGCGGAACCTATTAACCCACTGCGTATTAGATTTATGGCTTTTGACTCAGCTTAAGATGGGCAATTTATATTTCCAGACAAAAGGGTTAAAAATTCCTGCTCTAAATGGACTACTGACTTAAAAATTTCATCCGAACCAATGTTTTTGACTACATACAGCTCAGTACAGTACCTATTACTATTGACGCTAGCATCATAGACTACTAGCGCCGGATAAGCAATAGAATGGCCAAATTGCGATCATTGAAGTTCCTAAAATTTTAATAAAAACTTTCTAAACCTATCTAATTTGTTCTAAACATTTATAAAAAGTAATCATTTTTGTAGAATTAGTGGTCAATAATGTAGATCTAAATCAGACTTTTAAATAGAATTCTAATTCGAAATATTTTTAGTTTTGAAATCGAAATTCGATTTTGAATTCAATTTAGAGTATTAGTAACCAAATAAGTGCGTATAATATACAAGATGTTCTCGGGAACTGTTTAAACATAAAGCGTTTGACATTAAAATTAAAAAAGATAGCTTATTGTGGCTTTTTGCCTTGGGCAAAAAACTTATAATAAATGTTCAAAAGTTTCTCCGTTTACTTGCATACAAAATGTTAAGCGATCATAAAAATGATTCAAAACATTCAGCAATTGCTCTTGAGGTATATTGTTGGACGCTTGAACAATTTTGTCTTGCAGTTCAGCAACATCACTAAGTTCTCCATTATATACTTTTGCCTTTAAATATCCCCAATAAAAAAAATCATTGGGTGCCAAATCCGGAGATCTCGCTGGCCAATTCATCGACCCTCCTCTTCCATTCCAGCTATTTGGTCAAGTTCTATGTAAATATTCTTTAACTATTCTAGAATAATGGACTTGTGCGCCATCATGTTGAAACCATACTTGTCCATTAATATTCATGTTTCGCAACGCAAGTAATATTTGGTTTTGCAAAAGGGCTAGATATTTTGCGGCATTAAGGTTACCGTCAATAAAAAAAGGCCCTATAATATTGGTTCCTATTATCTCTGCCCAAACATTTAATTTTTGCGGCCTTTGAGTTCGGGAGGAATGAAACAAATGTAAATTTTCTCAACTCCAGAACCTAAAATTTTGTCTGTGCCCTTCACCATTTAGAGTAAACGTTGCTTCGTCAGTAAATAAAATTCTTTGAAGCATTGTTGGGTCGGAATTAATTTTTTCAAACATTTCAAAACAAAAATCCATACGTACTGCTGCGTCCCTTTCTAACAATTCTTGATGATTTTGAAATTTGTATGATCGAAACTTTTCTTTTTTTAAAAAGTTAAAAACAGATCCAATACTGAGACCAACGGTTTGTGCAATTGATCTTAAAGTATTTTGATTGTTTTCTTCCACTTGTAATAATATTTCCAACTGATTCTCTTCTGTAAGCACGTGGGATGTTGTTCTTTTTTTATTATGTTTTGACTTAAGACATCCTTCGCGATGAAATTTATTAACTAGTCTTGAAATCGTAGAGGGATTTGGTATTGGCCGATCTGGATAAGTTGCACTAAATACAGCAGAAACTTCTCTTAAACTCATTTGGGAGTTATACCAAGTTACCATCATTATTTTTTCTTCATCTGTATACATGTTGATTAATTTTTAAATCAGCAATGAGCAAAAGTATACACACTAATTGTCTATGTTGCAAATGAAAATGAACACGATTTATATTGCGGTCAAAAACTGTATCCATGGTAATGACATAGTACATGTTGCATTAAAAATAAATTCACTGTATAAATCGTTACGAGGGTTACCTTTTATGTTTTTACAAACGACCACTAGATGGCAATATTGAGGTCAGGGACTGAATCACCGGCGACATTGTGACAACTATTCACGAAGGTGTCAATATCATTTACGAAGCGATTCGACGTGGCTCGACGTACTAATTTGGTTACTTGATATTATTAAACACATTTCTTTAAACAGTAGAAAGTGGACATAATTCTAGTCCTAGCTATTTTTTTCAACACCCTCGATCCATATTTAAAAGTCTGTTTAAATCTCTGGGAGTTATTTATATAGTTTTGTGATTGTGCAGACCTATAGACATCACTGTTATCTTGGAACGATTATATGAGTGTTTTTTAATGTGTGATGTGAAATACTACTGAGCTCTCTATCATGCGGTGAATATTTCGGTAGGGTCTTGAGCCAACTCCGACTCTGATAGGAGTCGATATCCGACACCACGAGGCCCATTACAATCCACTGCGGCGTGCAAAAATACCCAATTGTTAGTTATTAGTAAGAGAAGATCGGATTACAAAAGCCCAGGAAAATTTTTTAATTATTTTTTTGCTAATAAAAAAAATATATATATATATATTAAAAACAACGGTATAGTTCAGTGATGGCAAATCTTTTAAGCTCGGTGTGTCAAAATTCGGAAAAAAACTTAGCTTAACTCAGGTGGCGTAATAAGAGTAGAAATATCTATAATTTTGTGATATTTGAAACCCTAAAAAATAGTTACATTTTTGACGTAAATATTTGTTAAAAAATAAAAAACAAATTCTTTACATTGGTGACTTTTTTGTTGCTGAATTGCATTTGTTAAATCTTCAATTGAAGGTTGGTATTTCATGCACTTCAAACCCAAGCAAGCGCTACTAACTCCATCTGTCAGTCGGTTACTTTTATTGGTTTTAATATCATTTAACTCCGAGAATAAGGTCTCACAAAATTACGTAGAGTGAAAAACCGTGAATATAGCCATCGCTAGAAGTGCTAAAAATGTAATCAGTTCAAATTTTCTGTTCGTAGTGGCACTATTTTTTATTCTCCAAACGATTTCTTTCCAGATTCTCAATTTTGGACGTCAAGCCGACAAACACTTGAGCACCAGATGCGTTCAATGTTCTTGGCCGAAGACCGTCCGTACAGGATGCGTGTCACCCAAAATGTCTTGGCGTGTCACCCGTTAAGGCTCATTTACATTTAGATAGTACAAGTATGAGGACTTGTATGAGATACAAGTATGAGCTCATACAAGTATGATCATACAAGTCAAGATACACATGTCAATATACGTCGAAAATCATGTCATTTTTGTGCTCTGTTTACATTTGCATACACGCATACACTCGTAAAAAATGTCTAGTGTTGACGAGGAGAGTTTTTTGTATTTAAGTACATGTGCATTACTTCTGTCAAAATCAAGAAAAAGAAAGCGTAGATGGTGGCAGCGATATTTTTTATCTCGACGAGAAACCCATGGGGCCTACTCAATGTTGATTAATGAACTGACTTTAGAAGATGGTTCATGCTTCAGAAATTATGTGAGAATGAGTGTCGCTGATTTTGAAAGAATAATCACGTGATACTAGATTTCGAGAAGCTATATCACCTGCAGATCAACTGGCTGTTACATTGCGGTTATTGGCAACTGGTGACTCATTTGCATCACTGATGTACGCACCTAGGATTTCTACCTTAGATAGCTCTCGACTATACTGATTTTTATGTTGTGCCATTTAGTCTATACATCTTTAGCCATGCAACTTAACTCCTCAGAAATGTTATCATAAATATCTCTTCTTTTGTTAAAATCTTTATACTCATTCGACTTTACATCCTAGATATTACTGGCTATGATTTTCTCAATTAATAACAGAATTTTATCCTTATTCCACAAAGACATATTTAACTTGTAAAAAAAAAAAAACTATTGAAAATAATCAAATGTGAGATCTCTTTTAAAACATAACCTAACTTTCCACCAGGTGGTCAGCTCATACAAGTCAAGTATATGGAAAAGTCTGCTCGTACAGAAAGTATGAGCAAATGTCAATGGATTTGATAAATTATACAAATTGTATGAGCTCATGTATGAGGTGATGTATCGCGACAAGTCAATTTGACTTGTATCTCATACAAGTCCTCATACTTGTATCTAAATGTAAATGAGCCTTTACACGCGTGTCATAGGTTCGCCATCACTGGTATAGTTCGTCCAGCGAAAGATTTCCCATCAAGGTCAACTATAAACTGTCTGGTATAAGTACAAAGATAAACCATTGGCGGCGGGATAAGTTTATATACAATACCAAATTATTAAATATAACAACATATTGGGTTGTTACCAGGGCCGGATTTAGGGTTAGGGAGGCCTGAAGCGCAAAAGAAAAGTGGGCCCCTAAAAAAAAATTTTCTTGACTTTTAAAAAAAAAACTCACTTCCCAAATCTAAGTGAAGAGCAAAAAAAAGGTCCTCACCTCTCAAATTCAAATGAAGAACAAAAAAAAAAGTCCTCCCCTCCCAAATCTAAATATGTATGTAAGTAAAGAGCAAAAAATCGAAGTGAAGAGCAAAAGCAAAATAAAAAAGGTCCTCAACTCCCAAAACTAAGTGAAAAGCAAAAAAAGGTCATCATCTCCTCAAATACAAGGCAAAAAATTATGTAAATTGGTTAGAGGTGGGCCCCTCAGGCTTGAATGGGCCTTATCCCGCTTCCGCCAGAATCCGGGCCTGGTTGTTACATAACGTTGTTATATACGTTCGTTTTTTTTCACCTTTTATTCAATAAAATATAATTTCTAAAAAAAACTTTTATTATCAAATGTACTATCCATTATTTTCTATCACTTTGGACAAACGCTCAGGCAATTTCATAATGCCATCTCTCCAGAAGGTTCCGTCTTTGCTCTCGAAAAATCTGTCCAGGTGAATTTTGATATCGTCCACAGATGCGAAATTTTTTCCGTTAAGGGAATTTTGTAGAAAGCAGAACAAATGGTAGTCGGATGGTGCGATGTCTGGACCATATGCTGCGACTACCAGAAATTCATTGACTCTCGTCAGCCAGGGTTTATACCACCTGAACAACCTGCCGCTTAAATGGCAAAAGTGTATGACAATATGGATGCATACTTAGATGAATAAAATAATTCCTTATATTTGTAAGTTTTCAACCAGCTTTACTTTTTTTCTACAAATTTCATCCTTGACGACCTAATATATTTATTTCCGGGCGTAAAAAAAATATTGTTTTGTTTTAAATTTATTATAGAAATTATTTGAATATCCGCAGTTGTTTATCATCACTATTCATAATTTGCTGGCTTTTGTTTCTACATATTTGTGCGAAAAGATTTTCCACAATTTCAAATAGTAAAGCATTACTACATTATACTTAATTCGTCAATTTTCTAAACTTTTTTCTTTGAACTAGAAGTTGTCAAAGTTTTAATACAATTTATTTTTCAATTTTTTGGTAGAGAATGAAATTCTTACACGTGTTTCAATTCATTTAAAGTACCAACATAAATATATAATTCTTATCTTGTCAAGTGTTTATAACCTAGCTATTAGATTTGTAAAATTACTGATTTACGTACAAAACACAATTTATATATTCGCCTATTCAAACCAATGATCAACAAAACACTATTAAACACGTGGTAATACAAAATATTTACAAGAGTAATTTTAATGTTGGTACTGTTGTTAAAACTGCGCATGTGCGGAGTTCAACTTGACAATATTTTCAAGAAAAGTTTGTCCAAATCTAGTTTTGAATAAAATTGACCTTGACTACATAAACTGTTCTACACTGTACAATTTCACTGATTTATTTCTAGTACAAGTTCTAGTCAAAGAAATAAGTAGGAAAATTTGACGAGAATTGTATAACGTAGAACACGATTGAGACAAATTAACGAAATCAACTCCTGCATACGAATCGCACTGAGTAACACAGTTGAAGCAAGAATATTTTTCCCAAATAAAAATGTTCAAGAAAATAAAAATGAAATTTAAAGATGGCTGCTCAAACAGTTAGCCACCTAGTGTGTGTTTTATGTAACTGCAACACCGATTTGTTTTAAATATGTGCAACTAAAAAATGTTTTAAAAAATCCTACTGGGCTATAAAACCGTTAAATATTTATTAAACCAAATTCCTGAGATGCTAAAAAAGCAAATAGCAAGCAATTAACTAAGGATGCATCTAAACTATTCTCTAAGTTCTAAAATTCTTTTAAAAGGATAATTAATAGTTAGAAATAGAAATAAAATGGTATATTTCTAATTAATACAAAATATTAAGTTATAAAAGATTTTTTTTAAAATGAACATTTATGAAAATGCATAGCATAACAAATCATAAAATAAATATATGATGATAATAGATGAATAGATTTTTCTACAAGAAATTAACATATGCAACGATGCAACAGATACGACTTAAAATTCTTTCCACAATGATATATAAATACAGACATGTTAAATATGTATTTAATCACAGATATACTTATAAAATGTTAAAAGACAGAAGTTATGTGCAATTGTAGTGTTGCTGCAACTTTCAGAATAAAAAAGTATAGGCAATTTTAATTGCATGCAATAAAAAAAAATTGAAATTGCATTTTTATAAAATTTTAAATCAGTATTCTTTTCATTATTTTCTGCAAGCAAGTTTAGTTGCATGCAATTTTTTTTCAAGCAATTTTAGTTGCATGGCAATTTTTGGATGCAACTTTTAAAATTTTTAAAATATGTAAAATTTGTTTTTTTTTTTAATCAATGAAATATCAGGACTAGTATTTTTCTTCAAACAATTTTAGTCGCATGCAATTTTTCTTGCATTTTTGTAACTTTTAAAATGTGTAGAAATTTTTTATAAGTTTGCTAAAATTATATTTTCATCATTTTTTTTCAAGCAATTTTAGTTGCATGGAAATTTTTGGATGCAACTTTTAAAATTTTTAAAATATGTAAAATTTGTTTGTTTTTTTTTTTAATCAATGAATTTTCAGCACTAGTTTTTTAGTTTCTTCAAACAATTTTAGTCGCATGCAATTTTGTAACTTTTAAAATGTGGAGAAAACTTTTATAAGTTGCTAAAAATTAGTTTCATCATTTTTTTTTTTCAAGCAATTTCAATTGCATGGCAATTTTGGGATGCAACTTTTAAAATTTTAAAATATATAAAATTTGTTTTTTTTTAATCATGATTTTATTCAGTAAATAAGGACTAGTTTAGTGTTTCCTTCAAACAATTTTAGTTGCATGCAATTTTCATGCAACTTTTGAAGTTGTTAAAATGTGTACTATTTTTAAAATCAGTATTAATTTCATAATTTTCTTCATGCAATTTTTGTTGCATCTTAATTTACACAAAACAATTTGTTGCAACATTTTTTTTTATCAGTTAAAAATATTAATTTTTGTTACATTCATGTTTATTTAAAATTTTGAAAATTACAGAAAATTATTTATTTTTTATTATATAAAAATATCACATTTTCTTCTTACAATTTTAGTTGCATGCAATTTTACGCTTTAATTTATTTAAATTGTCTAGAAATTGAATTTTTACATTAAAAATTATTTGTGCTACTTTTGTAATATTTGCACGCAATTTTAATTGCAAGCAATTTTATGAATTGCGTAGATATTTTGCTAGGTTGCAATTTTAATAAGTGTTTAAGTTTTTTTTTAACCCTCAATTTGTTGCATACAATCTATTAGAACGCATACATTTTTCAAAAAAAAAAAACAACTGATTTTATAATTTTTGTTTGCTATATTAGTTCAAACAATGCTTTCAAAATCCAAAAAAATATATTTAAAAAGAGCGTGCAACAAAAATTGCTTTTGCAATTTTTTTAGTACACATAGCATTATTATATAACTTGCATGCAATTGCAATTTTCAATAAATATAAAAATAAGAAAAATAATTCCTTGGTAAAACTATGCATGCAATTTTAGTTCCAATATGCTTTTAAATTAAAAACGAAAAAATAAATAAAAAGTTGCATTTGCAACTAAATTGCATGCAATTTGCAATTGCTGCAATAATTGCATAAAAAAATTGCGCTAAACTTCTGTCTTTTTATAAATACACCACCAAACAATTCGTGATACTATTCTCTAATATTGTCAGGTGACATATTTTTAACATTGCAAAAAGGCTCGTTTTGGTCAAATGGCATTTTTAACACCTCATATACAAAAGTGTTAATATAATGCCTTTTTGCAATGTTCAGTTAAGGCTGGAAACGAATAAAATTAATATTTCAACCAGATAGAATTAAGTAGAAAATAATGGAAATAGTTAGCCTACTATACATACTATTCGGTAGATTTATATAATTATATATTATATATATTACA
This sequence comes from Liopterus haemorrhoidalis, assembly GCA_963971575.1. NCBI lineage: Eukaryota > Metazoa > Arthropoda > Insecta > Coleoptera > Dytiscidae > Liopterus > Liopterus haemorrhoidalis. The sequence continues at coordinate 65,273,601 of OZ020613.1, forward strand.
CTATCTATTATATTATGTTCAAAAATATACTCTGCTTGTAATTATACATTGTAAAAATACTATACTAAAATTTTGCACTTTATATTGTCAGTCAAGATAATTTAAAATTAAACAAATCTTTCATTTAATCACAAATATAAAATAGAAAATTTAACTAAATAATATGTACAAATAAAATACTTTCTATTTTATATAAAATATAACATTAAAAACACTAGTTAGTATACTAGTCGATAATAAATATACTTCGGCAAAACTCGGATTTATTCGGCCCCATTCGGATTAACTCGGTATCATTCGGCAATATTCGGTCTTCACTTTATTTAGCGAAAACTCTGTCCCTTAGTGAAAATCCGCTTCCAGATTCGTGTCAAGAAGATGTAGCTGACACTTTATACAAATTATTGGCTATGTAGTGTATTTTGGTTACAACCTCCTTAATCTCATTATCTTTCCATGGGCTAGCAACTTATTTCCCAACGTCCAACATGTGCGGACTCCTTTAAACCAGCGGGTCTTAACCGGGGGTCCCGAAAAGACCTTAGGGGGTCCCGAAATTAAAAGAAATAAAATAATTTTTACCAGTTTTTGCTTTTAAAATTACAATAAACTTAATTATTAAACAATAAATTATTAAGAACATTTAAAATATTATTTTAAAAATTTTCTTGGGGGTTCCAGAAAATATTTGACTAGTTGGGGGGTCCCGAGTATAAAAAGGTTAAGAACTGCTGCTTTAGATCATTTGAGAGAAAAATCCGTCCGTTTTATCGGACGAAGTTGAACACGATCCGACTTTTCAGTCGGACGAATTAAAATATTAGGTGTACCGGAAAGCTTTTGCGTTTTGATTAAACTCTGTAATCTTGAGTACCTAATTATTTTCGTTTCATTTTAAACCCTTGCATTTTAAAATGGCGGAAAATTTTTCATCAAAGCATTATTTATGCTGTTTAATGTTGTACGAGTACCATTAAAAATATCTGGTACAGTTGCTACATAAAACTATTGCACTGTTTATAGTAATAAACTAAGTGTACGCACATGTCAACGGTTTAAAAAATTTAAATCAAGAAATTTATGCTTGGATGATGAACTTCGATCTGGAAGGGCCAATAAAGGAATAATTTATTATGAGATGTTAAAACCGGGGCAAAATCTGATCTCTGCTGTGAATAATTGGATCGACTGAATCAAAACTTGACCAGAAATCGGCCAGAAATAGTGAAAAGAAGAGGAGTTATTCTTCAAGGCGACAATGCCTGACCTCATTCATCAAAAAAAGACACGTGAAAAATTTCCGAGATTGATTAGGAGGTTCTAACACACCCACCCTACTCACCAGACATTTCACCCTCCGACTATCACTTCTTTAGGTCATTGGAACACTTTTTAAGAAACAAGACACTTAGAGATATGTTAAAATGAGCCTTGAACAATTTTTTCCTTCAAAAAAATCATGAATTTTATAAATCGGGAATATTTTCTCTTCCTGATATATGGCAGAGTGTTATAGATCACAATGGTAACTATTTTACTCAATAAAGTACTTTTTTTCGATTTGTTTCTATTTTAATAAAACCAAATAAACGAAAAAACTTTCCAGTACTCCTAATTGTATGTGACGTTTCTCTTCGATAAGGATCGCGATATACTAGAAAGAAAAATCCGTCCGTTTTACCGGACGAAGTTGAACACGATCCGACTTTTTACGGGTGTCGGACGAATTGAAATATTTGCAGGCTTCTGATTGGTTAGTCGGACGAACGGATCGACGAGCTGAATACGTATCATTAGACCAATAATTTTACAGTCGGACTGTAAAGAGGCGAAAGAATTTCGACGTTTGTGAAATTAAAATACGAAAAGTTGCAAAAATATTATGAATATAAGTAGAAATAAATACAGTAATATATGAAATAATACAAGTTTATCTTTCAATCCAAGCTAGATCATATTTAGAATACTTATAATATTGAAGAAAATTAAGATTAATTTTTGAAATTTTGCCTTCAACCGCGGATTCTTTAAAATCCTTCCGAATGGACTCCGAATAAATCCTCAATAGTTTACCGGAAATAAAAAACGAATAAAAATATTTTGACTAAATGAGAAAATTATGTATTTTAAAATTAGTCTTGACTGCTGTAAGTCAAATAATATATATAATCTAACATTTATTTATATTAAGGTACGTCAGAGACATGGATTTTATTTTTCAATTATCTAAATATTACACTACATTCTACAGCAGAATGTATATAAGTAGAAATATTACCCAAAATTTTAGTCAGATCTACACAAAGTACACAAAACAAATTAAGATAAGTGAGGAAAAATTTCTTAATAAATAAATGTGTAAAAGTTTTTATTAAAAAATATGGCCAGCACAATATCACCATCGAAATGTTGGAAATTTTACAAAAATAAAAAAAAACAGTTGATTTCATTAAAATTTATTAGATATCACTATTTTTATAATTACTTCACTAACAACAGTTTATAAACTTTTGTAAAAATTCTTGCCAATGACGTAATTGTAATTATTATAAATTTTATTGAAACCCATCGAGTTCTTGTTTTATTTTATTTTTTTTATATTTTTCATCATGGTACTTCTGTTCAACATATTAGAAACTATTTTTTAATTTAGATTGGATGGAGTATTCCGTTATTCCTACGTGAAACATGTTAAATAAATCACGGTTCAGGCATACCACATTTGATTAAAAATACCCAGACTACGAGAGTGGTTTGAGGAATAACTTAGTTCTTACTCATAGAGGGCAATAGATTACAATATGTTAAATGGTGTAATGTGTTATCTGATACAAAAACCATTCAACTGGGAGTTCCACAAGGTTCTATTTTAGGTCCATTATTATTTATATTATTATCCGTCTCATGTTGTAATACGTAACTATGCTCTATGTCAGGGATGAGCAACCTTTTTTTACTACGGGCCAACTAGAAATTAAAAAATTTCCTGCGGGCCGCATACGAAATTTATTAAAATATGAACACAAGATGATAAACACAAATTATTTATTTATTAACAAAATAACAAAATTATTTTAAAAAAATACACAAATGAAACATATAATAGAAATGCTAGGTATAAAAAAACAGTCAAAGATAATTATAATGGGGAAAAAATCATAAACAAATTTTAATGAGAAGAATCAATTGCTCTATATTGCTCTTATTTATGCTTTAAAATATATCTATTTATCTTTTGTAATCTAATGGCCTTTTTTGAAATTTGACAGACAAAAGCTTTGACGGGCCGCACGAAAAAGTACGCCGGGCCGCATGTGGCCCGCGGGTTGCTCATCCCTGCTCTATGTCAACTTAGAAAAATGTGTGTGAGAAGATAGGAGCTGTTTGTTCTTGCTTCGGATTGATTTAGAACACCATTCCTATTACAATGTTAAAATATTGTTTTTAGTCCAAGTTGACAGATATTCAGTGTCGTACATTGTATTTCATAATATCACTGTCTTCGAGCACAGATTATTATTCGAGAATATTGTATATGCATCGAAATATACATTATTTATAAGGTATATTTTGTTATTATTTACATATTTAGACTTTTATTTATATTCTTGGCGTAGATTTTATGAAGAATTATTGTAATTTGTTTTTACGTAATTATATATTTTTTAGGTTATCTGATATATAAATATTTTTTGACACCTGACAATTAACAGAACAAGATAGAGGACTTTATAGTTCTTTCCTTTTTATTTATTGGCCATAAATGTGATAAATTAATCTGTTTAATTATTTCTAAATATCGCTGCTCTAAAACAATAGTGAGATATCTTTAAAAAAAAGTTTCTGACATATCAGATAAATACTAGCTAAGCAGCTAATTACACTTATAAATAAATAAATATTGCTGTTTAAAGTTCTACATTTTATATAAATTTGTTATTGAGAAGTGACATTACCTATAGAGGCGCTGTTGTCGCTTACAAAATGGCGATTGGAATAGGATTTTTTGACATTTACCATTTGATACACAAGAATTCACATTGCAGTTAATTTTCTGTTGCGATTTTAAAGACATTTTATTAAAGTTTTCTTCACTTTAACACATAGAAACAATGCAATTAAATGAGCCACATCCAACAAAATCCTATTCCGTTAAGTTCCAAAATATTCCGCTAGGCGTCACTTCAGTTATTGTCAGTTCTCAATAAGAGAGAGTCGAATAATTGTAATCTACATCCTTATTTTTTAATATTGTGACGAAAATGTCTTGATTTCCCTCATGGTGGAATTCCGTGAAATATTCGGGAAATTTCTAGTATATCTATGGAAACCATGGAAAAATCTAGAAATCCTTAGAAAAATATGGAACATTGTAACAATCGAATAGAGTTTACTCGGTAACAAGATGTTTTTATATTTTCAGTCGGTTTGTATGTCTTTCCCAAGCAAGATACTGAAAGTTTGTGCCTCCGGGCGAAAAGTGTTATTAGTATTCCGTATACTAATGTACTAATGTAATATTTTAAGTATTAATAAATATTACCTTCTGGAACATTCTGCGTTTTTGTTTGAAGAACCTGAACATGTAGCAATATACCGTGAATTTCTTTTATCCGGTAATTCGCGAGGTATTCTCCTAATAACAGTGAGACATCTGGTGGCGGCTTGGTAAATTAAACAGAAGCGTATATCTGTATAATATTTGTAGTGTGTTGTGCTGCAGTTTATGTGAATTAAGACGTATTTTTAAATATAGTGACTTAAATACAGTGCTTTTTTGCCGAAATATTGTTTAAACAAATAAATATTAAGAAAAAACTTCTGACATATACGCTTCTCGTCGGCCATCAACTGTCGTACGCGCCGCCAACGTTAGTTTGAGTCGCGAATATAGGTATTATCGTTACTGTGGTAATTGAAATCTGACAGCAATGTAAAATTGCGTTTCTTTTAATTTGTCGACATAGGCGATTTAACATTGCTGTCGCCGGTCGCTATGGCGTAGTGGTCTGCTCATTTGACTGCTAACCATGGGGGCTCGGGTTCGAATCCCGGTGATGGCATGGATGTTTATATTTGTTGTAAAAATTACTAATGTATACATAATAAAAATAAAGATATCCTGGTTAATGGCCATCGTAGCTAAGACAAAAAAAAAAAAAAAACATTGCTGTCAAAATAATTTGTCGTTACTACGGAAACCATGCATAATAATAAATTTAATGTTGTAGGATAAAATAAATTCACTGTATACTAGCGTCGGCGAATCAACGCAGTTACGTCACACGACGTAACAAATAATTGCATTGTTCCAGACAATACAGTTGTTTGTTACGTAGTGTGACGTAACTGCATTGATTCGCCAACGCTAGTATATATAATCTCAGTAAGGCATTAGATAGAAAATATATTTCTGAACCCAATAATATGTAATGTAATAAAATCCAAAAAAAAATCAGTAGTGTTTTAGAGCAGCAATATGCAAAATAAGACGAACCATCTCAGTTATTTCCAAACTGACAGCAAATCATGTTGCGCGGATATTTTTACGGATGCGGATTTTTTATTTACAAAAGCTGCGGATGCGGATACAGAAAAACGTATCCGCACAGGCCTCATTGCCTCAGAATCAAAGGTCATTAAAAAAATCCCTGTTAAATAGTGTTAACAAATTGAACAATTGTACCCATGGAAACCTTTATTACTGGAATACCAAACATGCTATTCACTAAAATTTCCACATCTGGACGGTAGTTTTTTTCTTTCTCGCAGTTAAAAACCTGTACACATTACTGTGATGTATTGTTTTGTAATTTTTCCTCACTCTACCTAATTGTTGGCTACACTCAAGTGAAACTATTTGGTGGTGGAGGTTTTAAACTGAAGGATTGTTTTTCTAAGTGGGAGGGAATTAAAGAACACTCACCACTATCCCATCCGTCCTCCTCGTTTGTGTCCTCTTCACTGTTCTCCGCCTCTGAGGACTCGCTCGGCGTGTCCTGAAGCACGAGGACAGGTTTAGAGATGCCACTTAACCAACCACGACCACCGTCGGGAGGATTAGGTACTTTTTGCATCAGTAGATTTACCTGTGACACAATTAAATTATACAAAAAAAAAAAAAATGTTATGAAGTGTGAATTTTCACACATTTCAAGGTTTGTAGTTATTTAGTTTAAAAAAAATGGTATATGCTGTTCACTTTTGTAAGGACAAACCAGATCTAGTTATTTTGGTTACTTTTAGTGTGTTACTGACTTTAAATGTCAATTAAAAATGTTCCTTACACTGTAAAACCGACTTTAGGTTGATAAGGTTATGATCATTATAATTAAGATATAATTTTTCATTATGACATATGTCAAATGGATCGGCATTTTAAAAAAGTGAAATTTTTTAATACCAACATGACATACAGCTTAAAAGGTGCAAACTATTGAAATTCCCTCTTAGTTTGTTCTTACAAAAGTGAACTGTTTATATCATTTTTTATTATATTTATCTGTCAAATTGACATTTTTTGGCATTTTTAGGGTTTTGTAGGTATGACCAAAAAACCCTTATACCGTCATTTTGTCGTCTGTCTGTCTCTCTGTTCGGTAAAAATTGTAGCCAAAAGACTAAACCTAGAGAGTTGAAATTTGGCATGCTTATACAACTCTTTGACCCGCACATAGGAAAAATACTAAAACATCAAAATAATAAACAAATTCCCCTAAATATATAAACAAATATGTGCTCATCGAAAAAATAATATATTTTTTTAAAATTCTGAGTAGGGTAGGTACGTGAAATAACGATCGAAATTTTATTTTTGCAAAATATATTATTTTGATGCGATTTTTGTCAAAATAGTGCAAAAAAAATGTTGTCTCACACCCTGTAGCCCAGATGGTTTAAATTAAAAATCTGAAAAAATTCTAAGTAATGTACATTGGTGTGAACCGGAATAGTACAACAGGAATTTTTGATCAGAATATGTTTTCGGAAAATAACGCATTTTTTGTGTTTTTTAACTAAAATATGTTAAATATTTAATTCGCTATGTAACACAGTAAATAAGTAAACGCCCGTAGCGTAGTGCGTAGCATCCTCGCTTCCTAATTTGCAAACTACAGTTCGATTCCTGTCAATTTTATTTTTTGTTTTTTGTTTTGCTATTTTATTTTGTTTAAATTATTTTGTCAAAATTCTAGTTATATTTTGGTAAATGTTGCATTTAATTTTTAAAAGCGTAAATTTAATAACCAGTGGGAAGTGTTCTATTACATACATTTAATTCTATGTTTGAATGTATACGAAATCAGAGGGCGGCGCTTATGATTTAAGCAACAATGGAAGCCATAGCCGCAATTTTCAAAATCTTAATGAACCTTGCTATATATAAAAAAAAATACTGCACGTATTTAGAAACTTTAATAATGGTATTAGGCATTCGAAATAAAATTCATAAAAAAATATTTTGACATAAAATTTGTTTTGGCATCCCAAATAATCATCATTCAGTTACTAAATACTTGCGAAACCCTGAAATGTGTGAAAATTCACACTTCACATCAATTTTTTAATACCAATATGATATACAGTTTCAATGGTGCAAACTATTAAAATCAAAAATTCCTCTTAGTTTGTTTTACAAAAGTGAACACAGTATACAGTCTGTTTCAAACGCTTAGGCGGAACTAAATGGGAATTTCGTTCTTTTAGGTTGTCACGACAAGGGACCTTGCTTGGGTTATTTCATTTTTCACGTTGCAATGTCAAAATTTAAAATTACAACAATGAAACCATGGAAACGAATGACCTATGTCAAAATTAAATTATTTTTTAAGGGTACATTCGATTTGACGCTCCGAGCGTTCCGAGCACGCTCTGTACACTCAAACGTGTTCGATTTGACGCTCGGAGTACACTCAATTGCATTCGTTTTGCGATCGAGCGAGCATTTAGAGTGCGCTCTATGTGTTCGGGGTTTTAAGACCGAGCATATGGAGTATGACGTAAAAAAGTGGGGGAAGTTTAAAATTAAATTATAAATAAAATAAAAATAATAGCCTTAGACGAATAATATTGTTATTTGTCTATGGCTACAGAGTACGGCTATTTTATGTATTTGTGATGTTCTGTAAACAGTAAAAAAATTATTAAAATACACCGTGCATAAAATTAAAATGGAAAAAATTCATTAAATTAATTCATTAACTATTATTTAATTTTTAATTAATTTTATTTCTCCATTATTGCAAAAAAAATCAAGGAAAAACCGAGGTACATATATAATTTTGATTCATGACTGACGTGAATTAATCTGACAGTAAAAACGCCGCCTAAAATTGTAGGGTTAGATTTTATAAACAATACGTCACACGAACGCTCGCTCCGTTAGTTCTCTATTCATGACGTCACCATCAACTGTTCGCTCAGCGCTCGCTCTACTCTGTACAACTCGAATGCACCCTTAATGTATTTTAATGACAAAAAAATTAATAAATGGGAAATTTGTATTAAGAATGACACAAAAAATCAAAATATAAAGAAAATGACAATTTAAAATGATATTAACCTTTACCAAAAAATGTTTATTAAAAGTATGATTTACAAAGCTTAAACAAAACGGCCGAAAAGCACGATTTAAGCGATGAAAGTAACTAAATTGCAAAATCTAGTTCCGCCTAAGCGTTTGAAACAGACTGTATTACAAAATAAAATATATAATTCTGAAGATGACCGTATAACGGTCGACATGTACATTTATGGCGAGTTGCTAACGTAAGAGTTTTCTCTAAATCAAGTTAAAATCATTTGTTTTTGTATTCTACAACATAAAAAAACAAATGATTTTAACTTGAGTTAGGGGTAATTCTTACTTTAACAACCGGTCATTAGTAAATTAATAATTAAGTGAACAACAGATACAGTTTAAGTTATATGAGAAAAAAAAAAAAAATGTAGTACTTACTCTAAAATCCAGGCTATAAACTTTATTCTGTTTGTCTTTATGAGCATCATCCAGCTCCCACTTATTTAAAGATAATAACAATGTTTTCATTTCAACATTAATATTAGGTTGTGATGCCGATCTAGGTCTCCGTGAACTTTGATAAGGTTCCCGAGCTTGATCATCGAAACTCAACGCTCTTGTACCTTCCGACTGACTTCCATTTTCCGGACACTCTTGCACTTCATCACGAACAAAAAAAGTATTAAACCAAAAATGGAATAATTTTTCTTTCCGCATCATTTTTGGTTTATTAAAAAATTCTAATTTAATATCTCCGTTAAGAGGTATACATTGATCTAAACTTATTTTTAAGGACAATATGTCCTTTTTCACTTCATACACTGGACTTGAATATAGTTTATTCGTTGATTGCCATATGTTGAATTGTAAAAGTCCTTGACCACCGTTAAAATTTGGTAATGGTTCTAATATAATTTCTTTTATAAATAATGTTACTTTAGAATACTTTAGTTTTTCTTGAACTAACGTTGCATAATAACCGACGTACCGTCGTTGGCTAGGAATTGTTACTCCTGGAAAACAAAAAAATACATTAAAATAACTTCATAATAGAGCTGGGAATATTTGAAATACAGTCAGCGCCCGCTTAACGTAGACAAAGCGTACACAGATTCCCGTACGTTAAGCGGACGGAATATGTCAGTATAAATACGATTAATTGGTACATACTTTCGGTTTCTATGTTCATACGAACGTACATTTGTTCGTACGAGCGTACATCTTTTCTGTATAAATGACCAATATTCATTGATTGTTTTGAAGTTATATTTATGCAAGATATGCGTATGAAGCTTGAAATACAGTGTTATAGTCTATTTCACGATAAGATGAAGTGATTATCTACTTATGGTCCTAAACACAGTGGGTGGTAATTACAAATAACACTAATCCCTTGTTTGCACCCATAAACTAGTCAGTGATGTATCAGGTATAAATTGCAGATGTTTTAATTATCTTTTCACTTCGCTTTGCATTTTCTATCAGATAACTTGTGATTTGTGTTAAATAGTTCAGTACGTGTTAGAAAAATGTGGCGTCCTTGGAACGAACAATTAACTTCTGTGCAAGCAAATGAAGCAGATGACTATGTGACCATGATAGAAGATGATGATATAGTGCAAGATACAATAAAAAAAAATCGGGAAAAACTTGTATATATTTACCTGTCGAAGCTAAAGAAATTGAGGCCAATGTGTATTTATATTTAAGGAACCGCAAAAACAAACAAGCGGCATTAGAAGAGACAAGCAAGGCAACGAAAGTAGCGATGACAACAGTATGGAATATTGTAAATAAATCCATTGATAGGAGAAGAAAACGAAAGGATTCCGGCATATAATATAATAATATGTAATATGTATAATAATCTTATGTGTAATAAGTTTATAAAAAATAAAGATTATTATTATTATTATTATTATATCAAAATGTTTGGATGGTTTCCAGAAAGATGTAATACGGCAAAAAATTTACCAAATGTTCACCGAACAAAATGTGCCAACATTGGACATATTGCTCAAAAGATTAAAAATACAAACTCACAAGGTTGGGTGGATACGTCAAATAAATGTCAAACAAGAGCACCGTCTAATAAAGGTAAACGTATTACGATACTTCATGCAGATTCTGAAACTGGATGGATACCGAATGCACTCTTGCTTTCTGCGAAAAATATCAAAGATTCTAGACTCGACTACCATGACGATACCACAGCGGGAATGTTCGAAAACTGGTTCGAAAATAAATTACTCCCGAATATACCGGCTAACAGTGTTATTGTTATGGACAATGCAAGTTACCATAGTCGGCAACTAAATAAAGTACCGAATAGTGCAAACAGTAAGAAGGAAATCCAAGACTTTTTATATAAAAATGATATTTACTTTGAAGAAAGTTATAAAAAAAATTGTTTAATTAAATTATTAAAAAGTTATAGTTTTTCTAAAGAATATGTTTGCGATAATATTGCTCAATGCAAAGGACACACAGTTTTACGACTACCTCCGTATTATTGTATATTCAATCTTATTGAACAAATGTGGAGTCAGTTAAAGGCGAGAATAAAACGGAATAATGTTTCTCCCACTTTAAACGGCACTGTGATAGAACTTATAAAAAAAGAAGTGGAAAATATCCCTGTAGATAGTTGAAAAAATTGTGTAAATCATGTTATTAAAACTGAGGACAGTTATATTCAAATAGAACGTACTATAATCATTAATTTAGAGACTGATTCAGAGAATGATTTGGATTTGTAAGATTTTTTTTTATCTTAAACATTATTTAATTTAAAATTTATTTTATTGTAATGTTTTAAATTAAATTATAAGTTCTATAAATTAATTGTATTTATAATAAAAATAAAGTTTATTTTGATGATACCTTATGTTTATTTCTTGTTACAATTGTGTCATTACATGGAGTAATGTAATTTATACCTGATACATCTCTGGCTAGTTTATGGGTACAAACAAGGGATTAGAGTTATATGTAATTACCACCCACTGTGTTTAGGACTGTAAGTAGATAGTCATTTCAACTTATCGTGAAATAGACTATACCAACTTCTATCTTTCAATTTTCCACCTTCACTCACACTTACAGAGAAGAATCAGTAAATACGTCGAACGCAGCCGAATATGTACACGTATTTACGAGTGCTTTTCTGTGTGTGAATACACAGCAGTATGCATTTCTTTTTCCTTTTTTTTTTTAACCATAAAGTTGCCATATCAAATTCGAAAACGACGTTTTCTTGTGACGCGATGTACGTTCGCGCGGACAATGTGTATGTTCGTACAAAAGCGACATTTTCATGTTATGCGATGTACGTTCGTACAAACAACGTGTACGTTCGTACGAAAATAGGATCCGTAATTAACCATGTATCATCGAACGTACGTTAAGCGGATGTACGTGAAGCGAGCGCTGACTGTATATACAAATGTTTATAAAGCCATTTTTTTTGTATGACGTCACACGTCTCTAAAAAAATATAAAAACTATATTTAGTGATTATCTCCACGAATAGGTTATGGCGATAAAATTTTCGCAGTGGATTATTTAAAATATCGGCATTTCCAGATAAGAGATATTCTAAGTGGTGAACTTTTAATGACATACTTCAAAGTAGAAGTCGTTGGCATTAGTCATACTGTTTAAGTTTGTTTATGTCGATTTGTTTTTGCAAAGTCCAATAAAATGGATAGATCTTATTGTTGTGTACCTATGTGCAAGTCAAGGAAAAAGAGGATCCCTGAATTATCGTTCCACAGATTTCCACCTACTTCAAACAATGTTAAATTAATAACAAAACTTGTAATCGAGGAAGTTGTAAATTGTAAAGCTCGGATTAGAAAAGAAAAATTTAGAAAAAAAGTGGGCCATAGGTTGAAAATTTGCTTACACTTCCTCTCCTTCATATACAAAGCGTGAATTTTTAATTCCATCTATATACTTGAAATAATCCACTATAAAATTTTTTATCACTATAACCTACATCACAAAATATAGTTTTTAATTTTTTTAAAACGTGTCATGCAAAAAAAATTGCTTTATAAACATTTGTATATACTTACTTGTTGATAAAATAGTAAAACAGGTTCACAAAATATTGTAAAATATATTCATTCCTATAATTTTACTTTCACAGCTGTAACAATAACATTAAGTACCCGCTACATACGTTTCAAAATTGACCACCGCGGCGCTACGATCTTAAATTTATGTCCCTATAAAACATGCTGCATACCAGCCAATCACAGGTATAGATTTTAGTGCGAAACATTTAAAACGCTCCACCTAGATTAAAAATGAACTATAGCTATTAAAAATTAATAACTTATAGCTATTAATAATATAAAATGTTATATTACCCTTTTTGTCATGTGTCCTCTGTTGTCCATAATAATTCAACGCTTCATCCGCACTTGGAAACTGTTTACTATGTAGCATATAACAACACACCATTGTCCCCGTTCTACCTTTACCGGCTTTACAATGCACAGCTGCAACATTACGATTATCACTTAACAACCACTGATGGACATCGGCACAGAAAGGTTCAATAAGTTCCATCTTCGGTGGATTGTGATCATCAAACGGGTACGTTGCAACACGTTCATGAAATTTACTTATATCATAAGATCGTTCAGAACATAAATTATAGATTTTATAATGGTCTTTATGTTTTGAATCGAGGAATTTTACTACATCGTCAATGTGATTACGGTAAACACCTTCGAGTTTTTCTGCTGGGTATCCCATCGCTATTAGATTGCTTTTAATATCTAAGAAATGTTAAGGAAAAAAATGGTTAAATTATAACTTACCAACTAGTTTCGCAAAATATAGGGTGTTTACGGTCTTATTTCTTTTTTAATAGGTGGTACTACAACTCAAAAGAAGGCGAAAAATCTTAATACACCTTAGTAAAAGTTTTATAATAAAAGAGATATTAATTTTTTAAGTTTTTAATTTTTGGGGTTTTTCCCTCATAACTCCAAATACTATCCGATCAAAAAAATGCATTTAGATAAAAGATTTGTCTTTTTATTCTTAACAATATTTGTAATACAAGTTTTTGCTGTTAAGTCAATAATAAGGGAGTAATTTATGTTTTTAATTTTTGGGGTTTTTCCCCCATAACTCTCCAAATATGTATCCAATCAAAAAAAATCATTTAGATAGAAGATTTGTCTTTTTATTCTTATCAATATTTGTAATATAACTTTTTGCTGTTAAGTCAATAATAAGGGAGTAATTTAAATTTTTAATTTTTGGGGTTTTCCGCCATAATACCCTTTTCACACTAGAACTTTAAGGTCAGATGTTAACGTGAATGTATCTTTAAACGCTAATGTGAAACCGTATGGCCTCGTCTAAATACAAGCGATGTTTAAGACAGAGATCTGCGTCTTAAACATCGTCCGCATTGCCAAGTTAATTTCTATTATAAAAAAATACTCCTTGAATTTGTGCTGTCAACATTTTATATTATCATAAACAAGAATACTGTATTATATCGACGTTATAAGAAGTTTATACTTATTGTTATAATAAAATTATTTATTTTAATAATGTGTTTAATAAAATACAGAGCTACAATAATTGAGATAAAATGTATCGACTTACATGTTAATACAGGTGTAATATATTCTTTATTGTACTGTCTTTATTGTAGAATGAAATGAAATATCCATATTTGTTTATAATAATTCAAAATGTGCGTCTGCACAGACAGTTCAAAACTGGTAATTTCATGACGGTAACTTAAGGACAAAATTACTGTAGCTGATTACAGCACCAGAGACTTAAACATCAAGTGTGAAAGCATACCGATGTTAAACATCGGTGAACTTTAAGTTCATTCGTCTTAAAGTTCTAGTGTGAAAAGGGTATTACTCTCCAAATATTTATCCAAAAAATAAAATGCATTCAGATAAAAGATTTGTCTTCTTAATCTTATCTATATTTGTAATATAAATTTTTGCTGTTAAGTCAATAATAAGGGAGAAATTTAAATATTTAATTTTTGGGATTTTTCCGCCATAACTCTCCAAATATTTATCCAATCAAAAAAATGCATTTAGATAAAAGATTTGTCTTTTTATTCTTAACAATATTTGTAATATAAGTTTTTTCTGGTAAGTCAATAATAAGGTAGTAATTTAAATTTTTAATTTTTGGGGTTTTTCCGCCATAACTCTTCACATATTTATCCAATCAAAAAAATGCATTTAGATAAAAGATGTCTTTTTATTCTTAACAATATTTGTTATACAAGTTTTTGCTGTTAAGTCAATAATAAGGGACTCATTTAAATTTTTAATTTTTAACCCCAAAAATTAAAAATTTAAATTACTCCCTTATTATTGATTTAACAGCAAAAACGTATATGAGAACTATTGTTTATAATAAGAAAACAAATCTTTTTGTTCTGCACATTTTTTTAATTGGAAGAGTGTTTAGAGAGTTACAGGGGGACACTCTAAAACTAAACTTTGAAATATCTCCCTTATTATTGACTTAACAGAAAAAACGTATATGACAAAAATTGTTTATAATAAAAAAACAAATCTTTTGTACTATGCATTTTTTTACTTGGAACAGTATTTGAGGAGTTACGGGGAGACACATTAAAACTAAAATTTTTGAAATATCTCCCTTATTATTGATTTAACAGCAAAAACGGATATGACAAAAATTGCTTATAATAATGTGAATCTTTTACATCCATGCATTTTGTCAATTGGAAGAGTATCTGGGGAGTTACAGGGGTCACCCTAAAACTAAAATCTTGAAATATTTCACTTATTATTTACTTATTAAAAACGTATATAAGAAAATTTGTTTAGAATGTAGAAACATTTCTTTTATATTCAAGACGATTATTTAGGAGGCTAAGGGAAGTGTTACCTATGAATTTAAAATATCTTACTTTATCACTACTTATCCGTAAGTACCTGTTCCGTAAAGACAGGTATTGATGCAGTTACAATCCGGTTAGACAGGGATTTTGCGCTGCTAAAGAGCCAAACTCCAAAGCAAACGACGAAACTTATAGAAAAGGTAACAATTCAAAATGCACACCGTAAGTTTAGACAATTTGGATTTTGTGTGATGAAAGAATTCAGTTCAAGGTCAAACACAAATCAATATTTTTAAGACAACTTTTAAGTAAGGTGGTGAATCAAAACAAAACAAAAATAAATAACTTAAATATTAAAAACTGTACATTATAAAATGAGATTTTTATAATTTTGTTTTTAATTAATTTAAAAACAATTAAAATATTTTATTATATTAAATCAAAAATAAAGATTGTCATTGTTGAGCATTTTGTTTAGGAAAAAAAAAATTAATTAAGTGATATAAAAATTATAATCTGTTTTATTAGATAAAAAAAATTTGAATTATGCACTCAGCTAAAGATAAATGAAAATTTTCAACACTAAATTTTTTTGATTATAATTTTATCTAGAGCCAGTTGCTAATAAAACTGATGGTTGTTAAATATTATAAATAAACATTTAGTTGAAAAGGATACAGGTTAGATCTAAGTTGAATCCATCGGCCATATATCTTTTTCTCCGTTTACTAACTAAACCCTTAATCGGGTTTGTCATTTTCATATTAGATATTGTATCCATTATAGATGGTAATTCAATTTGTGGACTGTCTCTACCAGAGAGGCAGACCAACCCGTTTACCTGTCCAAACGATATCTCTTCACTTCGAGCATGGAGAGGAGATACGGATGAATTAATATGTTCACAAATAAAATTATCTGAAGCTAACCAAAAAAATATAATTAACACAAATTTTATAACATTATTTAGGGTTGGAAATTAAATATATATACGAACCCTTAAAATTAGCTGCCTTTGATCTTGTACAACTTAAACATATACCCATAAAACGTTTTTATTTTAATTGTCACACAATAAAACTTATGTTTAAAACTGAAAATTAAGTTTCAAGTAGGTAACACATGCATATTTGTTATATTAAATGCCTAATATATTTCTTAGCTTTATACACAAGATTTTACTTGCTTTGTCTATGCACTCGACTAATAGTTCCGATAACTACCAACAGAGATCGTCTCTGATGTTGAATTAGCGACCTCAATAGATATCACAAATTAAGGGAAATTTAAAAAATCACAACTCTTTCCAGGAATTCGGATTATTAATTTTTATAAACAAATAATGGTTTTATCTAAATAAAAACCATATTTGTTTTCCTTCACTTAACACTATCTATGCTTTTGATAGACATATTAAATACACACTTATTTCGATAAAAAATAAAAAATTCGATAATTTTCGAAATTTATTCTGGTTCTTATTAATCCCTATTCTGGTTCATATTAATATGCATTACTTTGAATTTTTTCAGATTTTGAGATTACCCTCCCCCCTGGGTGTGGGACCAAAGTTTTTTAGCAAATTTTTGGCAAAACTTATGTTAAAATAATGAAATTTAAAATTTAGAAAAACATATATACAGGCAGTGGCGCACCCAGGGAGAGGAACCGCCCCCCCCCCTTAAGAAGGAAGAAAATAAAAATATACAAACACACTAGAAATTTTTTAAAATAGAGATGAGGACCTTTTTTTTAGGTCGCCACTTGTATTAAACTATTGTAAACTTTGTAAACTATTGATTCTTATATGATTATAAAAATATATATATTAATAAGTGTAAAAATTATATTAATAAAGTCAACAAAATGCTGGATTCTGTTGACTTTACACTTCCTTCCATTTACAAAATCCTGAAATGTGTGAAAATTCAAACGTCACATCAATTTTTATTGAGGGTGACGACATTGTCTGAAAATACCTATATCTGTAATCTATATTTTAAAAAAATCCAGAAAGACGTAAATATTATGCTTGAGGAAACAATTTTATTTTTTATCATACTGATAAAAAAATTTCAAGATAATATAATTAACCAGTGGCGAAGGGAGACCTCCGCTAGACTTGCCCTCCCATAAAAAAAATAATAATAAAAAAAATACATAATTTTTTTTTTTTTAAATTTAAAATCAGACTTAGGTAAATCCGCATTAATACATCAAATTATGTCCTATACAATTTTTTGTCCAAAGCTTGATTTACTAGTTAGGAATTTTTTTAAATTTTAAAGTTTAATAACTTCCGTTTCCGGTTTCGGATTTTAATAAAAATCAATAGGGTTCTTACCAATTATTAAGAGAATTTTTTAGCACCAGAACGAACTCTTTAAGTTAAACCGTTTTTGAGTTATCGTGTATACACACAGACACACACACATACGAACGACACTTCGAAAATAGGTTTTTTTGATTCCCTGGACCATGAAACGTGGTCAGTCAAAATCTCGACATCGAAAATTTTTGCGATTACAATACTTGCCCCTGATACAAGGTGTCTCAAAAGAAATTTTATATTTAGTGGATAGATTAAAAAAAAAGTAAGCCGTATATAGAAAAAATGTTTATTAATTATTAAAATACACTTTTTGGGGATTTATTTCTTAAAAATAATATTGTCTAAATGTAGACCCTCGCGTTCTCGGCACTCATTTAATCAAACAGTAAAATTACTTATGACGTCTCGGCAGGTGGACCAGGGATGGCTGCCATTTCGTGACGGATATTTTCTTTCAAATGCGCCAGTGAAGTCGGTTTATTGGCGTAAACTTTAGATTTAAGATAACCCCATAGGAAAAAGTCCTTAGGGGTTAAATCTGGACTGCGTGGAGGCCAATTTATGTCACCTCTCCGGGAGATCAATTTGCCTGAGAAAATTTCACGAACACGTGGCAGAGACATATTGGACGTGTGTGAAGTTGCTCCGTCCTGTTGGAACCATGTTCTTTGGTTATAGCCAGGAAAGTTTTGCAGTTCAGGTACCAAGAAGTTGTCTAACATCTCCACATAACGCTCTGAATTCACTGTAACTGCACGCCCCCTTTCGTCTTAAAAAAAGTAAGGGCCGATAATTCCTCGCGCCGACATCGCAGCCCATACGGTCACTTTAGGCGAATGTAGGGGTTTATGATGTTTGCGTTTCGGATTCGTTGCACTCCAGTAGCGGCAGTTCTGCTTATTTACGTGGCCATTAAGATGAAAATGAGCTTCATCCGAAAACAAAATGTTGGTAAACGTTGAAAATCGCTCAATCACCTGATTTACGAAATTAAGCCTCTGACTGGCATCTTGGAGCTTTAATTCTTGCACCAATTGAATTTTGTAGGGGTGCAGCTTTAGGTCTTTGTGCATAATGCGATGTAATGATGATCTATGTACATTTAAAGCACTTGCGCGCTTCCGAATTGAAAGGTTCGAGTCGTCAGGAACAGACTGATTAACATTCTCCACGTTTTTTACCGTTCTTGATGACCTAGGTCGCCCGGATTTTGATTTATCCAGCGTTGTACCAGTCTCGTCAAACTTTTTAACCCAATGTCGAATGAGAGGAATGCTTGGCGCATCATTTAAGTGGCGAAAACCTCGAATACTGCAGAATTTTCTACGCGCTACAGTCGCCGAATCACCGTTTTTGTAAAACTGTCGCACGCATAACGCGCGGTCTGCTCCCGAGAAACGCTCCATAGCGAGTGAATTCCCAAGAGCCAGGCTACCGATTGACATAACCCCCGCGCCTCTCGGATACGTTGCGTTCACGCAGTAAGCTAAATAAATATAAAATTTCTTTTGAGACACCTTGTATATTAAGGTCGGGCAAGTAAAAAAACAAAATACTACGAAATTTTTTATTTAAGCTTTATACTGTACAATACTTATACTACATGTGTAAAATATCCTAAATCTAATGAAACGTTTAAATAACTAAAACAAACAAATTCGTTTCTAACATTTAATTTAGTTTTCTGTAACAACACAATTATAAAATCATAGAAAAGGAATTACAGAACAAAATTACAAGGACAAAAAAGTTCATAAACATCTGGAATTTTTATCACAAATACTGATTCCCAGGGCCGGAGGAATGCGGTATGCAGGGTAAGTAAGGCATTAGGGCGCTTGATGTCAGAGGGCGCGCCAAGGTTTTTTAGGTCTTCACTTGGAATTTAGAAATGAAGGATCTTTTTTTAGGTCTTCACTTGAAATTTAGAAGTGAAGACCTTTTTTTTATTAGGGTTTCACTTCAAATTTTGCCCTCTCTGGGGGCGCTTCATTAAATCTTGCATAAGGGCGCCAAAACCCTCGCTCCGGCCCTGCTGATTCCTGCAGAAATACAGAGAAAGGTTGAAGGAAGAAGTTCTGGAAAAAAAGGATATCATGGTTCGCTGATCTAAATACACTAAAAAAATAAAATAGTCCAAAAATATTTAGGTCCAGTCTTTCCACCTTGAGGTACACCTCTAGATAACTATCTAACAGATAAGATTATGTGATACTTTCTGTGCTGTCTTTCAATACAAATTTATCTATTGGATAGTTATCTAACGGATAATGAGACTGACGTATTGAATTCACTGATTGGTACTGACATTTATTAAGCAGATGAAATTCCAGATAACCTTATCTGTCAGATAGTTACCTAGAGGTTTACCTGAAAATGGAAAGACCGGTCCTTAATGAAATACCCAATGAAATCAAGAAAAAAATGTTCATTTGTTACTTCATAAAAACCCCGCCAATAGCATGTAAATAGCCTGGTGAGATACAGGAAATTTCTCGATGGCTTGTGACCTGCCAGTTAAAAACAATATATATTTATAAATATTAAAATTAGAAAAATAATTACAGAGGCAAATGGTCATAAGAAAGAATCTGGCGGAATCTGGTAATATATTGAACTATGACAAGCAGTTTTAACATTTAATATTAAGTTAGTGTCATCTTCAAAATATTACCTATCTCATAGAAATACTTCGAATTTAATAGGGGATACGCATAAAATTTATATTTCCTTAAAACTACATTTTTTTGATCTGTTAATGTTAGTTATGTCACATAACAAAACAAAAATCACATTTTAATTAATATTATAGCCAAATTTTTTAATTAAAATATTGTAAATTTGAAATAAGCCGACCACGGCGCGAAGGTTGCCGAGTAAATACGACTGAGTATGACGTCAAACTGCTGGGGTTTGACGTCACAGATACAGACTACAACATAATCTTTAAAACGTTTTACGTGAGTATATTGTATTGTTCGAGAGTTTTGTATTTGTTTTTAAACAATTTTTCACGCATTTATTATTAAAATGACAGATAAAGATTTTGTTAGGGCTCAGAGTGATAATTTACCCAACATTGATGCATTTATGCACACAACATAAAGTTTACTTTTTTCTGAAATATCGGTTTTATTTCGCCTCATAGCTTTTAGCCACAAATCGCCTTTTCTGTTGTTTTTCGCCATCAGGTAATGATATAAATTGTTTTTTTGGATTTCTAATTGAACTATTTGTGCACATCGGTACTAAACAATATTTTCGACTATGTTTTGAACTACTGGGGCCTGGATCTTCCATATTTTATATATTTTAATATAAAATTTAATTCGGTAAACATATATAAATTGTTTTTATAGAATTAAACTTTATTTTAATTAAAATCACTCTAACTTTACATAACCTATAAAAGTTATACAAGCAAATAAGTTCACGACAAACTGTGTAGGCTGTACGGAGTACACTGGGTTGGCTGTACGCAGTACACTGGGTAGGCTGTACGCAGTAGACTTAGTTGGGGTATGACGTCAGACGTCGTTTTCGCGCGCTACATACATTTATGATATTTTAAGCCTAAAATTAAAAAAAAAAAAAACAAAACTGTTTTTATGTTCATATGCAACAAGAGGAATATAATAAAAAAAATAATTAAATCATGCCTATCCCCTATTTACAATGAAACCCAGTTGCAAGCCTTTTTATGAGAGACGTACATTTTTCAACTAATTTCTATGAGAGTGAAATGAATTTAGTATTAAATGTTAAAACGGCTAGCCGTGTAAGCGCGCCCATTTATTATTTATTACATGTTACACAAAATTAAATAATAAAAATCTTTCATTCTCATAGAAAATAATTGAAAACTGTACGTATCTCATGAAAATGCTTGCAATTTTATTTCATTTGCAATGAAATTGGCCGTTTTAGGATTTATTATAAGATCATGCCTCATAGAAAATATTTATAAAATGTTCCTATCTCACAGAAATACTCCGATTTCATTTACAATGAAATACATTTTCAAACATTTTTATAAGAGACGAACATGTTTCAACTAATTTCTATGTTTATTCTATCACAATCGGGTCAATTCTGTATCTTGTGTGGTTAAAAAGATTTGGTTAAAAAGTAACATTTTAACTAGGCGTTAAAATTTTAACCTTGTTTCTTATTCTATATCTCAGGTTATAACCCAAGCGTTAAGTTCTAGGTTATAACCCAAGCGTTAAGTTCTAACTTTTTAACCTTATGGTTAAAAATATGTTGTGAAATTATCTACAAGGGAAGGTATTTTGCTTGTGTATGTGTGGATTTAATGTAAACAAGTGTTATGGTTGAATCGTGAATGAACAACGTTAAAGTATAATAAATCTATGTTGCGTACAATATTTATATATAAATAATTATAGGTGCAGAAAGAAAATAATATAATATTACCATAACATGAAAATGTATCAATATTTTTTCTGTCTAATCTTTCTTCTATAACAAGATACTTTTATTTTCAGGTTATATTTACCTTATTTTAATTTTTAAACAAACTGATAAATCAAAATTTATAAGTGTAACATAATTTTAAAGTTTTAAATATTTACTTGCAATATATCGAGCAAACTTTTGTTTTTTTTTTCGGATTTTCAAAAAAAAAGAACATTTATAAAACAAGAACATTATCTACATAAAAGAACATTATCTACATAAATGACCATTTAGAGATCATAACATCACCAGTAAGTTGCTACGCCGACGACACGAATTTCTTTAATAACCCACTTACTCACAACGCCATCATTCAACAAGATATTGACAAAGTGTTAAAGTGGAGTGACGATTGGCTGATAACTATAAATCCAGATAAGTGCTCAGTGTTACATATTGGCTCTAACAACCCTCGTCTACCCTATAACATCAGTAATAAAACATTAAAATCTGTTGAACAAGTCGACCTCGGATTAACTGTTAGTTTTAACTTAAAGTGGGATAATCACTTAATTAATATCACGAAAAAAGCAAACTCGTTATTATATGTGTTTACAAAATCATTTAAAAACAAACACTTTTAAAAAACTTTATAAAACATATAAGACCAATTCTCGAGTTCGGTGTTATAGTGTGGTGCCCTTACTTGGAAAAAGACATACACTTAATAAAAAAAGTGCAACGGCGAGCGACAAAAATTCCTAAAGAGTTAAAAAATTTAAACTATGATCGACGACTACAGTCATTAAATTTATTAACATTAAAAAAAAGAAGAGAACGTGGTGATCTAATTGAAACGTATAAAATATTTAATAACTATTACTCTTGTGATCTCAAAAACATTTTTAATATTAGCAACAATAATAACTTACGTGGCCACAGATTTAAACTAGAGAGACAAAAATTTAAAAAATTAGCAAGGGAACATTTCTTAGCCAACAGAGTGCATCACTTGCGGAACAGTTTACCAGACAATACTGTGACCGCAACATCAGTAAATAGTTTTAAAAATAAAATAGATGAAGTTCTTTTTCAGTAGTTATGTTTAGTTATCTTTTTCAAATTGTTAAACATTTAAATCATAAATTGTCTGTGCAAAATTATAACTAATTTAATAAACTGTATGTATATATTGTTTAGATTATCATCATAAGTAATTATATAAATGTGTTAACTGTAATATATAAATTACTATACTTGTAAAAGTAAGGCATTATCGGCTTTGCCGCCTGCCTAAATAAATAAATAATAATAATAATAATAATAAAACGAGATATTCTGTAGAAGTTTCAGACAACTGAAAGTATGTTATAATGCTGTTGCTTTTGTTTAATTCGAGCTGATCTCCTGAAAAGCATTTGTATATATTTTTTATCCATCTATATTAATTTTTCACTTATTAACTTCATCTTCAATTTGTTCTAGTAATAAATGGTTTAAAATAAACAGACTTGTCATGATTAATTCTAAAAATTGATTTTTTTCTGGCTATTTGAAGTTTAGAGGATAGAACTACAGCTGGTTAAAAGTTAACATCATGTATTTGGCTGGAGTTAATATTCCAAAAATAACCTACTGAATTAATCACACTGAGGTTAAAATTTTAATGCCATAGAGTTACAGAATAACAAAATATTGTAAAGCGTGGTTAAATTTCCTTAACTTCGACCTTGAGGTTAATTTTTAACTTTTTAAGATACAGAATAGACCCGTATATGTCAAAATGGTACCACTTATTTTCGATAGTGCCGAATACAAAACATTACAGAGGACAGTCTAAAGAGACAGTTCAGTGTGCATAGGTGACATGATACTGTACATATGACTGTCGAGAAGTTACAGAATAGATCCCCTGTACTAAATATATTCTCAGTTTAGCCTTAACCATCCAGAATAAGGCAACAGAAGTATTTTTTTATAAATCCAGATTAGATTTTAAATAGTAAAATTAATCTAAATCTGAATTGTTCTATTTTTATGATTTAACGATTTTTACGCAGTTCAAAATATTGGATCACAGATAATATGGTAAAAATTTTCAGTACCAGAACTGAATAAAAATCGTTAATATTTCTGTAATGTTAATAGTTTACAAAAACATTATTGCTTTCATAACACTTATTTTCGGTTTTTATTAAAACTTTTTTAATTATTTTTAAATATAAAAACACATCTGACTTAACAGTTAATAAAAATTTTTGGTGCATAGTAACAATAGCTATTAGCGCCTAGAACAGTAATTATACATACAATTCTATGCGAAGTCGAGTGGTGTGACAATTTTTCTACGAAATAGACTACTCCACCCATAATAAACCATATTAGTGTGTCGTCACACACATGTGCTGCCATCTGAGAGCTGAGTCCTTTGGAAGTTTTTGACTGGTTTAAAATACATGTGACATTTTTTTACCTTATTTTTATGAATATCTTCAATTTTGGAGCAAAAAATATGTATTTTTGATAAATATATACTAATATATACAGTCCAGATACTTTATATTATAGAATAATGATTTTATAAATATATAAATAAGGATTCGAAGATATATTTATAGGTTACGTTTTTAAATAATATGAAAATCGAAATATTTATTTAATTAATACTAAGTAATCATTAATATTTTGTTTTAGAATGCATAATGGTGTATTGTTTTGCTCCAAATTGTAACCATTACAGCTACATTCTTAATTGCAAGTTTTTTGACAGAAATGAAAAACAATAATGGAAAAAATAAAAACAACATATTGTTCCTTCAAATCATTTAGTTATGGCATACACACTTATTGCTACAGTCTGTTTCAAACGGTTAGGCGGAACTAAATGGGAATTTCGTTCTTTTAGGTTGTCACGAGAAGGGACCTTGCTAGGGATATTTAATTTTTCACGTTGGAATGTCAAAATTTAAAATTCCAACAATGAAACCATGGAAACGAAGTATATATGTCAAAATTAAATTATTTTTTTATATATTTTAATGACAAAAATATAAATAATTGGGAAACTTGTAATAAGAATGACACAAAATTAACATATAAAGAAAATGACATTTTAAAATGATGAAAAAAATCACCAAAAAATATTTATTGTAAGTATGATTTACAAAGCTTAAACAACACGGCCAAAAAGCACGATTTAAACGATGAAAGTAACTAGATTGCAAAATCTAGTTCCGCTTAACCGTTTGGAACAGACTGTATGTTACTTGCCATAATAACGATTATTAACGTAAAATTTTCAAAATTAACCTGCAAAATAATATTGTTCTGCAAAAATAATGATATTAAATTATAATGTATAAAATAAGAATTTTAATAAATAAATATTGACTATTTTGATGTGAAATATTCTCTTACTTTGAAAACTTAATTTATATTTCCAAAATACAATTTAACAAAAAAACAACATGCTAAATTCAAATAAAAGGAATCCAACCGCGAGGTGGAAGCATTGAATCCTATTTTGTGACGTAGTCACTAATATGGTCTATTATAGCCTGTTTAAGCGGGACTAGATTTTCAATTCTAGCAACTTTTACAGATTAAAGCCGCATACAGAGCTGTTTAAATTAAGAGGTTGTAGACTGTGCTTTGTTAGCTGTAAGTTATGTTTCTATGCATTCTTTTTAACGTTGCTTGTAGCGTTCATAGCGAATTAGAAATTAATACGTTACGAATAGTCCGCCATCTGTGAATTTTGAAACCTACTATTTAGCTTCGTAAAATATTTTATATGTATTATTGTTCTTATAATTCCGTTGTCTTAGATTTTAACTACCTAATTACCTAAATTGATCATATTTACTGTCCGTCTTTGTAATTTTGAGCAAGATTTGTTAATTATGACACTATGTTAGGTTATGTAAAGGCATTCGATAACTACGGTGTCAATGATACAATGCGACAGCCAATGTGCTTATATGTCTGTCTCATTAAAACATCTCACTAGCTATAAGTTTAGAAAATTATGCACAATCCACAACAAACAGCGTATTAAATTTGGAGGTCTGAACGGTTTCACGTCTTGCCATATGACAAACTTTCTGATGACAGTGAATAGTCTATAATCTACAGTGCATAAGCTATTGATTTAAGAGCTCTGAATGCGGCTTAAGTGTGGCTTTTGATAATTTTGTTTCGCAAAAGCCTACTTCTAACCCTAAAAATAAAGCTCATGACAATTTAGAAAAATTAAAATTTCAGTTCTGCTTAAACGGTGCAATACTATAAAAATTTGGTGCAAAATAATACATTTTTTGTAATTTAACTAGAGAATATGTGCTAGTTTTATTTTAAATAGAAAAAGAGTTTTTTTTTTGCAATTTATATCAAGGCTGCAAACCAAAAAAAAGTTAAAATTTATAACGTTTTTTTTTTTTTTTTAAACTGGTTTATAGAATTTCGGTTAACCCTTTTGAAAAATTGGTTTTGAGAAGTGACATTACCAATAGAGGCGCTGTTGTCGCTTACAAAATGGCGATTGGAATGGGATTTTTGGACATTTGCCATTTAATACACAACAATTCACATTGCAGTTAATTTTCTGTTGCGATTTTAAAGACATTTTATTAAAGTTTTCTTCACTTTAACACATACAAACAATGCAATTAAATGAGCCACATCCAACAAAATCCTATTCCGTTAAGTTCCAAAATATTCCGCTAGGCGTCAATTCAGTTATTGTCAGTTCTCATTAGCGAATGTTTTTATATTTAAAATAAATTCTATTTAGGCCCGGTCTTTCCACCTTCAGATAAAGTTCCAGGTAACTATCTGACAGATAAATTTATTTGTAACTTCATCTGCTGAATAAATGTCTATACCAATCAGTGAATCCAATACGTCAGTCTCATTATCCGTTAGATAACTATCCGATAGATACATTTGTATAGAAAGAAGGGATGACATTTACTCAGCAGATGAAGTTACAAATAACCTTATCTGTCAGATAGTTACCTGGAACTTTATCTGAAGGTGGAAAAACCGGGCCTTAATATGTGAGTCTCCATACATAAACATAAGTTTTCGTCTCGAATTGAGTTTAAAATTGCCCAAAGCATACGAAACATATACGATAAACATATCTTTAAGTACAATATTAACATCTTTTTTTTGGAAAAAAAATTATATTTTTGTCCCTGTAATTTCTTTTTAACACTAACAAATTCATACAAAAATCAAATATTTTTTGTTTTATAAGATGTGCATTTTTTAAACAAAACCATATGCTAATCTAGATCGATACGTGCCATTGGTAAAATGGTGCCGCAATGCAATTTAGAGTCTTTCATTTTATTTACGGAAAAAACTAGATCTTCCATCGTGATGGGACGGAGTGCATCATGATATTCATCATCGTCTGAATGTAACGATGGCTGAGTGTTTGTCTGGGATTGGGATGCACGCATGAAGTCACGAACACGATATACAGAAGCACTTCGACATAGTTCACGAAGATCTGAACCAGAAAAACCTGCAATAAAATAAATTGAAGCATATCAACATCTGTGTAAACATTCGACCATGTACTTGAGATAAACGGTGACAACATTTTAAACAAATCATATAATATACCAGGGCTTCGAACCGGAACTGAATCGAAAACAAAAAAAACTGTTATTTTAGTCGGAACGAAAACCGGAGCTGACCCGAAAAAAAAATATCGGTTTATTTCGGTTCAGATAATGTTTATAGGAGTGAACCAAAATATAAAATACATTTTATTTAAGATATTTTTTGAAACCGATGAGCAGAAAAAAATTGTAATTTTTTAACTGATAAATAAAAAAAAAACACTTCTATTACTTCAATCATCGGGGGGGGGGGGGGGGACGCCCAGACCGCCCCCCTGGCAACGGTCTTGGTATGATTATTACAAAATAAGGAATAAAATGTTCTCCTAAATTATAGTAAAAAATAAATTTCTAA
Organism: Liopterus haemorrhoidalis; assembly: GCA_963971575.1. NCBI lineage: Eukaryota > Metazoa > Arthropoda > Insecta > Coleoptera > Dytiscidae > Liopterus > Liopterus haemorrhoidalis. The sequence continues at coordinate 65,301,732 of OZ020613.1, forward strand.
TACAAATAAAAGCATTTAAAAATCAGTCCAGGATACGCCTTCTAGTTATGTAACACACTATTTACATAACTATGACTTTCGTACGTCGTCGTCGTCGTTATATAGCAAGGTACATTAAGATTTTGAAAATTGGGCCTATGGCTTCCATTGGTTGCTTAAATCATAAGCCCCGCCCTCTGATTTCGTATACATTCAAATATAGAATTAAATGTATGTAATAGAACAGTTCCCACTGGTTATTAAATTTACGCTTTTAAAAATTAAATGCAACATTTACCAAAATATAACTAGAATTTTGACAAAATAATTTAAACAAAATAAAAATGCAAAAAAAAAACAGAAAAATTAAAATTGACAGGAATCGAACTCTAGTTTGCCGGTCGCTATGGCGTAGTGGTCAGCTCATTTGACTGCTAACCGTGGGGACTCGGGTTCGAATCCCGGTCATGGCATGGATGTTTGTATTTGTCATAAAATTAATAAAGTATCCAAAATAAAAATAACAGAGTAGCTGGCTAAAGGTCCATATATATTAGGACTAAAGAGCCAAAATAAATTAAAAAAAAAAACTCTAGTTTGCAAATTACAAATAAACGACAAAACGCACAACGCTACGAGCGCCTACTTATATACTGTGTTACATAGCGAATTAAATATTTAAAATATTTTAGTTAAAAACACAAAAAATGCGTTATTTTCCGAAAACATAATCTGATCAAAAATTCCTGTACTGCTATTCCGGTTCACACCAATGTACATTACTTAGATTTTTTTCAGATTTTTAGTTTAAACCATCTGGGCTACAGGGTGTAGGACAAAAATTTTTTTGCACATTTTTTACAAAAATAGCGTCAAAATAATTTATTTAGCAAAAATAAAATTTTGTTCGTTAATCCACGTACTAAGAGCTTTCATTTGATACCTTACTCAGAATTTAAAAAAAACTTTTTTTTTTTCGTTGAGCACATATTTGTTTATATTTTTAGGGGGATATGTTTTTTAGATGTTTTAGTATTTTTCCTATGTGCGGGTCAAAGAGTTGTATAAGCATGCCAAATTTCAACTCTCTAGGTTTAGCCGTTTGGCTACAATTTTTATCGAACAGACAGACAGACGACAAAATGACGGTATTATCTGTCTCATTTTGTAATACGTAACTAACAGGGAAAGTTCATTTTTTATGTTGTATATTGACAATACATTTATAATATTATCATAGTACTGGTTCACACGGATACGCCAAAGTTTGTTTACACCACAACAGTCACCAAAGTAACCAGATCTAGTTTCGTATTACAAATTGAGACAGATTATAAAAGGGTTTTTTGATTATACCTACAAAACCCTAAAAGCAAAAGAAATAACCTTTCACATTTGAAAACAAGTCACATTTGAAAACGAAACACATAATCTATACATTTTTTGGTTATTCTACAACTAAACAGATAAAAATATACCTAGAATTCCCTAAAAATTTTATGAAAAAAGAACTTGTTCTATTTTCAAAATAAATTAATCAATTTTTTCGTCAATAAACTGTTCAATTTATTGTTGAAATTTGAACACTTTACACACATCAATAAATTGAAGGTCAACTTTTTCAATTAAATGATCAATAAATTGAATCGTGTAAAACCCACTGTAGATAAATTCTTTGTACAATTTTAAAAGTTTATAAAAAATTTAAAAAAATATATATATAATTTTTTTTAGCTATTAGCAACAAAAGAGCCTTAATATATTTTCTTTCTACTAACCTTCAGTGCAAGATGCAATTTTCTTAATATCAACTTCAGTACTAATCGGTTCATTTTCAAGAATTAAATCTAAAATCTGTTTCCTTTGTTCTGCATTCGGCATGCCTACATGGAACGTAGCTGGCATTCTACGCAATATTGCTCGATCAAGATCCTGCGGTCTATTAGTAGCTCCCATAATAATGACCGTACAATCATGATCCGTTATCAAACCATCCCACAGCGACATGAACTGCGCTTTCATCATAGCCGTTGCTTCATGATCTGTACTGTTTCGGCTACGTAAGAATGAATCTATTTCATCGATGAAGATGATGCACGGTTGAAGCTTAACGGCTAATGTGAATACTGCAGCTGCTAATTTTTGACTTTCACCATACCTGAAATATAACATCATATAATAAGCCCTGTTGCAAAATAGTTGGCATATTGTATTTGAAATACAAGAATTATTATAAATATTTAAAATAATGTATTTAAAATAATTTAAATGTATTTGAAATACAAGAATTATTAGAAATACTAGGAAATATTTGAAATAATAAGGAAATATTTAAAAAAAATTAAGTGAAGTGTGAATTTTCACACCTTTCGGGATATTGTAGGTATATAATAAGTGTAAGAAGCCAACATATTACTGGATATGTAGGTATATTTATCACATCAAAATCAACAGTTTTTTTGATAATCACTTTTATTCATTATTTGAAAACTAATAGCTTCCATTTAATTTTTTTTAACAAAATTTAAATAATTTGCCAAATATTCCAGCATTTCTTTCTGCATTTGCTTCGTATTCGTCTTCATTAAATTAATAAGAAATATGTTACAGTGTAGAGTGTAGTGTGGTGTGGTGTGAGTAACTCAGTTTGCAACTATTAAAAAAATATATTGGTTTTTTATTATTTTTAATTCCAAAAAAATACACGCACTATCTTAGCTATAAATACAAAAAATCCATAACATTATTAGCCATAATTTAACCATGAATTAAAAAAAAAAATAATTAATTTTTCCAAAAACACAATCTGATCAAAAATTCCTCTCGTACGTTTCCGGCTCAGATCAATATACATTACCTATAATTTTTTCAGATTAATTGGTAAAAGGGTGTGGGACAAGAACTTTTGCACATTTTAGGTTAAATTCGTGTTAAAAGAAACGAATTTCCAAAAACTATCTATCGTTCCGTAATCTACGTCTTAAGAGCTTTCTTTTGATACCACATATTAACTTAAAAAAAAAAAAAAAAAATTATCAACGACATTTTTCGAAAAATTTATCTGATCAAAAATTCCTGTTGAACTATTTCGGTTTCCATCAATGTTCATTACGGAGATTTTTTTTAGATTTTTAGATCAATCCGTTTGGGAGATAGGGTGGGGGTCAAAAGTTTTTTGAAACACTTTTGGAAAAAATAAAAAAAAAATTGATTTTTCAAAAATAAAAAATTGTTTGTTGATCCACGCATTAAGAGGATACATTTGGTATGTCACTCAAAATTTTAAAAAAATATTTATTTTTTATTAAATAAATATTTGTTTATATTTATCCCGCGCTGTATTTTTTTCAACTCTCTATAGTTTTCTACATGTGGGTCAAAAAGTTGTACAAGTATGCCAAAGTTCAACTTTCTAGGTTCAGCCGTTTGGCTACAATTTCTACCCTACACACAGACAGACACATGAATGACGTTATAAGGGTTTTTTGGTGATCATACCTACAAAACCCTAAAAATGATAGATACTTTCCCGAAGAATTTGTCCGAGTAATTTGTGAGAGAAACAGATTCGATGAAATAATTTAGAATCATTAAGACCCAGGCTTTCCACCTTGAGGTAAACCTCTAGGTAACTATCTGACAGATAAGGTTATGTGATACTTTCTGTGCTGAATAAATGTCATCCCGTCTTTCAATACAAATTTATCTATCGGATAATTATCTAACGGATAATGAGACTGACATATTGAATTCACTGATTGGTATTGCCATTTATTCAGCAGATGAAGTTCCAGAAAACCTTATCTGTCAGTTACCTAGAGGTTTACCTGAAGGTGGAAAGACCGGGCCTTAATGTAGACCTTTATTAAGAACATTTTTGTACTTACACTTCTTGCTCTAAAAAGAATATGTAACAAGATTTTATCGTAGTATTTCCGATGTTCTATAATAAAAGTAGAAATCCAGTATGCCACATGGCTTGAGAAATAACATAGTATTTCCAACGTTCTATTGAGAACTGACACGGTCGAATACGCAGTCTGGTGGTCAAATATTGCACTAGACACTCTAGTACTGTTTAAACTAATTACGTATGTTTTAGTATTGAATTTTTGTTAGAATGTCGACAGAAGTTGTGAAAAACTATAAAAGCAGAATATATTGTAGTGTTTTTGATTTTCATTCAAGACAGGACAAAGCATATTGACAGCTGAGTACTAGAGCCAACAGCCATATTGCCTTGGATCACAGGCGCCGCCACCGACAATGTCACTTCTCAATAATAAAAGTAGACATCCAGTATATCACATGGCTCGATAAAATTAATTCAAATTAAAACTCACCATTTATCTGTTAAAATAGAAACATCAAGATTTATAAATCTTGTTCCTGCTTCCTTAGCTGTTGCTTTAGCTATCAATGTCTTCCCGCAACCTGGTGGACCATGCAAAAGTACTCCTTTCGGTGGCTGTGTCAGTAAAGAATCAGCGAATAACTCCTTTCGCTGTATCGGGAGGATGACAGTCTCACGTAGTTCACGAATCATTGGTTCGAGACCTGCAATATCACCCCATGATACGTTGATGTCTTCTGGATGAACGAGATGAGCTGCTATCATCATCTCGTAGTCGTTGAGTTTTTCGATTTGTAACGGAACATTTCCAGTTCCCGCACCTAGTCTAAATTATTAAAATAAAAATTATTATATTCAGTTACAAAGATTGTCATAAGATAATGTTTATTTTAGTCATACAAATATTTTTAAAATAAAAAAAATGTATTTATTAGTTCTAATTAATTTTACATAATTTTTTTTCCCTAAAAATTTTGATAATAAATATTTTGACTCTGATTTTAACACGATAATTTATCATTTTTGGATGAGCACATATTTGTTTATATTTTTAGGGGGATATGTTTTTTAGATGTTTTAGTATTTTTCCTATATGCAGGTCAAAGAGTTGTATAAGCATGCCAAATTTCAACTCTCTAGGTTTAGCAGTTTGACTACAATTTTTACCGAACAGACAGCAGACAGACGAAAAAATTACAGTATAAGGGTTTTTTGGTCATACCTACAAACCCTAAAAACTAGCACAATTCAACGATATTTATAAAATGGTTAATATAACCAAACTTTTCTGTCACTTCATATTGTTAAGTTTGCAGTGAGAAGCAACAAAAAACAAACGGTGTACGGAGACGTATAATGTAAAAAAGCCTTTACTAATCAAGCTTGGACCTTTTCGAAGAGTATGAGCGATCCACCTCCATTTTCTTAACATGACTTCGGAACTGATAAAGAGGGAGGGAAGAAATTCCGAAAATTACTTGAGAATGTGGGGTAATAATTTAAAAAATCACCTCAAAGGGCAGAAATTTCATGTAGGCCGAAACTACAGTCGCGCAGAATTCCGCCCGTGGACCGTTAATTTTACACAACTAAATTAGGGGAATCCCCTAATTTCGTCATGCAATTAAAACTAAAAACTATTTTTTTAAAACTTTTATTCATATAATTGAGTAATGTAATCATAGGAACCTTAGTTATTCAACAGTGGATCACTTCGAAACCTAAAACAATGCTTTGATAATGACAGATCGAAATAAGTCTACGTTCCAATATTTTTAAACGATAATATGTTATAAGTATTACTACAAATAACATACAAGTAATAATGAAAATATATAATATATCTAGCACTTAGTAGTGTTTTTAACAATGATTAATCTCTTATCAGTTAATAATAAGCACTAGAAGCGGTTTTTTAATAATTTTTTTTAGGTTATATGATGCAATTACCTTCTTAGTTGTTCTTGTGCCTTTTTCTTAGCTTTTTTCTTTGTGCTATTTGTAGGATCAACTTGATTCATTAACCATTTAATACTCATATAAGTAACAGCAGAAACTAAAGTTAACCTAACTACTAGTCCAACAATTTCATTTCTAGTAAAAGGCATGTTATTAGCCATCATTCCGGAATCTGATTAAAAACTTGATTGCAATTAGCACATGTAATTTTATTGGTTTAATATTTATTTAACTTTCAACTTTACCACATTTTTAACACCACTTTTAAGTAAAGTAATATGTTTTTTTGTCTAGTTAGATGGCAGAACTGACATTGATGATTTTTTGTTAGGACATTTCACAAAAAAATTTATTAATTCTTAATTTTAACATTTCTTTCGTTATATTTTTAGTTGAAATTTTGGTACGTAATATTTGTATAGAATAATTTTGATAATTAAATTCTACTTAAATATTTTAGCAATAATTTTGAGTTGTCAATTTTGACATAGCATAGTTACTTAGCAAATTATTCATATTGACTTGTAATATAATGTATTTATAACATTGTACTGAGCAACTGTTTTAGTATGATTTTTGTGCATTTTGTTTATTCTTAAAGTGTTACCAACTCTCAGGATTAGGCGATAAAAATAATGAAAAATAGAAAAAATCATATTATTTCTTGTATAAAATACTTGAAATAAAAATAAAATAGACTAAAAGCAAATATTTTGACACATAGATGATATTTTATAGATAAAAATAATTCAATTAATGTAACAAGCCCCTGAAAATATAGGCAACTAACAATACGTTCTGTAATGCAAATTGCGTTCCTCAACAGCTAAGGGAAATAATAAGGAGGGTGCAATTAAAAGAAAATTGAAGTGAAGTGTGAATTTTCACACATATCAGGCTTTTGTAGGTATTTAATAAGTGTAAGAAGCCAACATAATACTGGATGTCTAAGTATATTTATCACAACAAAATCAATTCGTTATTTGAGAACTAAAAGCTTCCATTTAATTTTTTTAAACAAAATTTAAATAATTTGCCAAATATCCCAGCGTTTTATTTTTCTTTGCTTCGTATTCAAGTCTTCATTAGATTAATAAGAAATATTTTACAGTTTAGAGTGTAATGTGGTGTGATTAACTCAGTTCGCAACTATTAAAAAAACATATTATTTTTTAAATATTTTTAATTCCAAAAAAATACACGCACTATCTTAGCTATAAATACAGAAAAATCCATAACATTATTAGCCATAATTTAGCCATGCATTAATAAAATAATTAATTTTGTCAAAAACACAAGAACTGCTATATTTTTTCAAAAACACCATTTGATCAAAAATTCCTCCCGTATAGTTCCGGCTCAGATCAATATACATTACCTATAATTTTTTCAGATTTTTAATTTAACCCCTTTCGGTGAAAGGGTGCGGGATAAGAACTTTTGCAAATTTTTAGCTAAATTCGTGCCAAAAGAAACGAATTTCAAAAAACTATCGTTCCTTAATCTACGTCTTAAGAGATTTCTTTTGATACCACACAATAAATTTTAAAAATATATTTTTTTTATCAACGACAAAAAAATCGTCATTTTTTGAAAATTAAATCTGACCAAAAATTCATCTTGAACTATTGCGGTTCCAATCAACTTAAAAACTTGGTAAAAATCGGTTAACTAGAAATGGGAGTTTACTCGTGTCTGTTTTAAGATTTTTGCGAATATTTCACAACAGAGAAATATTTCGAAAAAATTAATTTAACAAAAGTTGTTATAAAAGCAATAACCAACAACTTTTGAGACATTTGTTGATAAAGCAGTATAAATTAAACAAGTACGTTGTGATGGCGGTCGGTCCTGTGGTGGCCACAGCTGATTTTTTATTAAAATATATTGATATTATATCTTAAAAATGATTTATTACAAAATAATTAAATAAATAAATCATAAAAAGTAATAAGAGAAATAGTTTAAATTTTAACAAAACGTAATTTTAATTGATTTGCTATTATGCTTTTTAAATTTTAATAATAATAGGGGATACGCATAAAATTTGTATTTCCTTAAAACTACATTATTTTGATATGTTAATGTTAGTTATGTCACCTAACAAAACAAAAATTACATTTTAATTAATATTATAGCCAAATTTTTTAATTATATTGTAAATTTGAAATAAGCCGACCACGGAGCGAAGGTTGCCGAGTAAAAACGACTGAGTATGACATCAAACGATAGGGGTTTCACGTCACAGATACAGCTAGAACATAATCTTTACACGTGTCTATATTTATTAAAATGGCAGATAAAGATTTTGTTAGGGCTCAGAGTGATAATTTACCCAACATTGATGCATTTATGCTCATGGAATATATGAAAAATATAATGAATGCTACAGTGCTGAAGAAATACGTGGTGTCAAATCAGACCTGTAAGTAATTTTTATTTTATATTCTATAACTTTATGTAAACAAACGCTGCAACTCTGTAAAATGTAAATATTTATGTAATTTAGATGTCAGAATTTTACTACATTGTTTACATGAAGTTACAAAACGTTAGAGGCATAATTGAAATACTGCAATATAAGTTATCTATTTTAATATAAAATTTAATTCGGTAAACATGTATAAATTGTTTTTATAGAATTAAACTTTATTTTAATTAAAATCACTCTAACTTTACACAACCTATAAAAGTTATACAAACAAATAAGTTCACAAAAGACTATGTACGCCGGTAAGCTAGTAGTGTCATGCGTCAGTTAGACGGGGTATGACGTCACACGTCGTTTTCGCGCGCTACATACATTTATGATTTTTTTAAGCCTTCAAATTACAAAAAAAAATAAATAAAAAACTGTGTTTTATGTTTATATGCAACAAGAGGAATATAATAAAAAAATTTAAAAAAATCATGCCTATCCCCTATTGTTGAAACGGCGTACCATACAATATAATACATTTAAATAAGGACCACCCTGAATAAAAGTATTTACTGCGCATTAGATAAAATAATTTATGAGAATTTTATTACCATTTTTAGAATATTTATATCATATGTCAATAATATAAATAATGACTTTATTTTTTTCGCATATTTTGATAAAAAAATCACAAAGGAAATTAAATAAACAATTTTATTTCCTTACTAATTTGTTCATAAATATTAGTAATTTACGATAGTCCAGGTGTTGAGAAATTATTTGAAATATTGAACACTTATTGCAGTATATATATGATGCAACGATTAGTAATGATTTTAAATCGCAAAAATGATCAGACGATTCAGTTTCATTTTCGTATTTGCTTTTTTTAGCTTTGTTTTAATAAAACAGGTAAGTTGTAATTATAAGACTACAATAGAATATACATATAATGTAACAATATAAATAACAATATAAATAATAATCATAGAGGTAATATACAATATATTCAGAGCCAGGACCGGCGGAACGCACTCCGCAGGTAATGCAAGGCATTAGGGCGCTTCATGCCAGGCTGGCACCAAGTTTTTTTTTTTTTTTTAAATTTTATGGCCTTTGCTGCTGTGGCAATTAGCCAGGACAATTTTTTATTTGAGAAAATTTCCATGCCTGAATGGGGTTCGAACCCGAGACCTTTGCAACGCAGAGCACATGTGTTACCACTACGCTACGCCGGTCGGCAGGCACCAAGGTTATAACCGGCAATATTATATGAGGAATTTTTATTCTTTTTAGGTCTTCACTTGAAACTTAGAAGTGAGGACCTTTTGTTTTTTTAGGTCTTCATTTGAAATTGCCCTGTCTGGGGGCGCTCCATTAAATCTTGCCTACGGGCGCCAAAGACCCTCGCGCCGGCCCAGTTCAGAACTGTGCAAAATATTCAGTAAATTTCGTAGTATTTCAAATACCAAATAGCCAATGCAGTGGCCGAGCTCGTTAAATCGTGCAGTTCTTACTGGTTAAAACAGTCTGAATTGTGAGATTGTTGGTTCGATTCCCCGTTGATGATATTGTTTGGGCGAGAATAATATATTAACATTACTCACATTTTTACTTTTAAAAAGTAATTGAAATACTAGAAGTATTTGAAATACTAAGGAAATTTTGAAATGCTATGTAATATTTGAAATAAGAAATATATGAAACACTAGGAAATATTTGAAATATTAGGGAGATATTTGAAATATTAGGAAATATTTGAAATATTAGGAAATATTTGAAATATTATGATGTAATTAAAATATTTACTAAGAAAATATTTGAAATATGTGCTAGGGAATTATTTGAAATATTAGAAAGTATTTGAAATATGTATTAGGGAAATATTTGAAGTATTACAAAATATTTTAAATATTTACATAAATATTTGAAATGCTAGAAAATATTTGAGATATGTACTAGGTAATTATTCGAAACACTAGGAAATATTTGAAATAATAGGGAAATATTTGAAATATTTCCCTAAGAATAATATTTGAAATATTTACTAAGAATAATATTTGAAATATTTACTAAGGAAATACTTGTAATACTAGGGATATTTTTGAAATATTAGAAAATATTTTAAATATTTCTCTAATAAACATATTTGAAATACTTCCTAAGAATATATTTGAAATACTAGGAAAATATTTTAAACACTAGGAAATATTTGAAATATTAGGAAATATTTGAAATATGTATTAGGGAAATATTTTAAATAATAGGGAAATATTTGAAGTATTACAAAATATTTGAAATATTTACATAAATATTTGAAATGCTAGAAAATATTTGAAATATGTACTAGGGAATTATTCGAAACACTAGGAAATATTTGAAATAATAGGGAAATATTTGAAATATTTGAAATATTTACTAAGGAAATACTTGTAATACTAGGGAAATATTTGAAATATTAGAAAATATTTTAAATCTTTCCCTAAGAAACATATTTGAAATACTTACTAAGGATATATTTGAAATACTAGGAAAATATTTTAAACACTAGGTAATATTTGAAATATTAGGAAATATTTGAAATACTAGGAAAATATTCGAAATATGTACTAGGGAATTATTTGAAAAACTAAGGATATATTTGAAATACTAGGGAAATATTTTAAACACTAGGAAAGATTTGAAAAATTATGAAATATTTTCTGAAGAAATATTTGACATAATAGGGAAATATTTGAAATACTAGGAAAATATTTGAAATATTAGAAAATATTTTAAATATTTCCCTGAGAAAAATATTTGAAATATTTACTAAGAATATATTTGAAATACTAGGGAAATATTTTAAAAACTAGGAAATATTTGAAAAATTATGAAATATTTGACATAATAGGGAAATATTTGAAATGCTTACAAAATATTTGAAACACTAGGAAATATTTGAAATATTAGGAAATATTTGAAAAATTATAAAATGTTTGAAATATTTTATGAGGAAATATTTAACATAATAGGGAAATATTTGAAATACTAGGAAAATATTTGAAATATTAGGAAATATTTACTAGAGAAATATTTGAAATAATAGGGAAATATTTGAAATACTAGGAAATATTTACTAACGCAATATTTGAAATACTAGGAGAATATTTGAAATATTAGGAAATATTTGAAAGATGTACTAGGTAAATACTTGAAATAATAGCCAAATATTTGAAATACTAGGAAATATTCGAAATATTTACTGAGGCAATATTTGAAAAACCCGTAACACGTTCCGTAAACAATTTATAGGCGCTAAGGGTACCTATAGGCAATTGGTTGATTCCGCATCCATAACTTAACATGTAAACATTTCAGTTTTATTTTCCAATATAAGAAAATATATTGACATTTTTTTTCAGATAAGCGGCACAGACGATGTATTTAAAAACAAGACAATTGGTAAGTGCTTATTAATTTCTCAGTTTTTTTGTCCCGCGTCCCAAATGTTGCCAGATCAAACGCTATGTTGTCCAGTTACTTAATTTACATACCTCTTATAGTTTATGAAATCCCAATGGTTAAACTAAAAAATCAGCTGTGGCCACCACAGGACCGACCGCCATCGTAAAGTACTTGTATAAAATACATTCTAGCAGCAGAGTAGAAATAACTTGGCCTTATATTTTCTAACAGAGATATTATTTATCATGACCATGGAAACGTTATATATAAGTATGAAAAAATTTAGAGTTGGAAAAAATTTCGAAAAATTTTACAGAAATTGTTCGAAATTTTTCGTTTTATCAAAAAACGTCTCAAATAAAAGTTATTAGTTATTGCTTTTGTTCAATACATTTTTTCGAAATATTTTTCTGTTGTGAAATATTCACAAAAATCTTAAAATCGAAACGAGTAAACTCCCATTTTTAGTCAACCGATTTTTACCAAAAGGTTATCAACTCGTGCCATTGATGGCAGAAGCTTAAATATGAAGTTTCATAAAAATCCTTTCAGCCGAATTTGCTCTGCACGTGTACACAGACAGACAGACGGACGGACGGACGGACGGACGGACGGACGGACGGACGGACAGACAGACAGACAGACGGACGGACGGACAGACAGACCGACAGACATCATGCTAAAAATAGTCAAAACGTTATGTAGGGACCTAAATTCGTGGAGATCCATCGAAATCTCGAAACGTCAAAATTGGTATGATCACAATACCTCCCTTATATATGTTGACAGTCGGTAAGAATACTGAATATGTTTTTTTAAATTTAGGTAACAATTTGAATACTACCCAAAACATAAGTCATTTGAGTCCAATATCTGAAAATTTGGGTCAAAATGTATCAAGATTTAGAAAATATTCAGAACAAAATCCATCAGAAAATTTTTTTACAGCAAATTTCAGAAATATTGTAAAACGATTAAACAATCTTAGAAATGACAATAATAAATTTTTATATGAAAGAGAAGCCGACTCACACATTAATCCCATAAATGATAAACTGGTTTTGAGATATGACAAGAGATACCCTGAAGAAATGATGGATAAACCAAAACAAAAACCAAGTGCTGTTCAAAGTTTATTAAATTTTTTTTCTTCAACTGTGAAACATTATTCTTTAGCTGTTTGGGAAATAATCAAAACATTTTTCACTAAAACAATACTTGGAAGACCTACAAGATCTCCAGCAAAAAGTTTATTCTCAATAATATCTGCATATTTAGATTCATTAACAGATCTTTATATAAATATATCTTTCTATAACCAAAAGCAAGATAGAAATTTACAGAGTAATATTAACAGGAAAGAACAATTATTAAATGATTATGAGAATATGCCAATAGAAAACACAGGACTAATCAGAAAGAGAGAAGCAACAAAAGAAAACCAACAAAGTGTACGCAATCAAACAACAGAAAAGAAAGACAAAAGATCTGATGAAATTATGGAAACAAATGAAAATAAAATTTCTAATCGTAGCCCTATTGATTTAATCAATAATGTAGCAACTAATAGAGAAGTCACTCCTTTTTTAATAAACGTTCTTCATAAATTTAACAACTATATTAAAATATACATATCTGATCCCTTAGACCGATTAAATATATGGAAAATATTTTCATTGACAAGGTTATTAAATTTATTTGATACAGAAAAATACAAAGAAAATATGATAATGCATTTAAAAACTATCAGAAAATTTCTATTTGGAAACTATTATGATATAAATAAAAATTACACTAATGGAAATAAAAATATAGAAAGATTTCAAAAAATACAAAATAGTTTAAACACTAATAATACAATAAATATAGATCCTCCAGATGCAGGTTTTGTGGGTTATATACAAAATTCTGTAAAAAATTTGACAAAACCTATCGTCTCATTTTTTAGAACTAAAAAATCTACAAATTTAACCTTTGAAAATACAGTTTTAGAATGGAAAAAAGCATTTGATAAAGTTGTTAATGAATTTTATGACTTTGATTTTGATGAATCAAATGAATTAAAATTAGAACCTACAACTACTTTACCTGATAAATCTTCAAGAGGAAACCATTCGGTACAAAAAATACCCCGGCAACATGAGAGTTTGTGGACGACGGTATTTTCAGATTTTTTTAAAATAATTAATGATGAAGATATAATTGAAGATGATGAAGGACAGATGTGGAGAGATATTCTTCTATATTTCGAGGATAAAGCTACTAATAACAGCTGTTTAAATTGTACTCAAGCAGTATTGAAAATAACTGGTAAGTCAAATTTTTATTTTTTAATTACAGTAACCCTGGAAAACTCTCCGGTAACTAGAATATAGAGTGCTCAAAAATAGCGCTAAATGGGGATATCATAATCATTATCTCCTTTTTGTATTAGGCGAAAGATTTAGCCAAATTTCTTAATATTGTTCGCCCATTTAGTGGGCTGTCCTTTGTTTCTGCCCTAATGATGTCCATTGTAGAATTTTTCTTGTCTATCTATGACACTGGTCAACACAATTTTTGCTGACTTACATCTAAGACTTGTTTCTTACTAATTTGGTGCTGCTGAACTCAAATATCACATCAGTTTTTGCGTATCACATCAGATTTTTGCTCTACAACAAATACATATTTTCGGTCAAATGTAAGGGAGGTAATTTTGGTATTATTTCATAAATAAAATTTCATAAATAAATTCATTATAATCATTCAATTAGAGTTAAATCTGTTAAACTATACAAAAATAATCTATTGCTTAGAAAGGGCATTTAAGATAACGGTAGATTGTTTATTATTGCAACTTGACACTTTTGTCAATGTAACATGAAAAGTGAATCGTAAATTTTTGTGTTAAAAAAATATACGTCAACCATTAGCACATAAATAATAATTAATTTTTGTCTGAGATATAAATATTATGATTCGGCTATTTTCTAATGGGATATTTATCTGAGTTATCACCAATAAATTATGTGGGGACTCTGATATATATATATAAATAATAAATTTATTTATGAAATTTTATTTATGAAATAATACCAAAATTACCTCCCTTACATTTATTATTTCATAAATAAAATTTCATAAATAAATTCATTATTTATATATATATATATATATATATATATATATACATATATATATATATATCAGAGTCCCCACACAAATAATGCTTCTATCGTTTAATTTTAGACGTCGATACTGTAATTGGTACAAATTTGGCGAACAATAAGGATTAAATAATTAGAAAATATTCTTATAAGGACTAAATAATTATTAAAATTTTATTTATAGTGAAAGAAAGAAAATGAGAACAGTTTTAATTACATTTTAATGCATTGGAGTGTTAAAATAAAAATACAAAATAATTTAAAGATTAAATGGTCGTTTGTAAGATCTTCTGGAGTGCACCATTCCCGAAAAGTCTCTTTTAATACTCCAACAGTAGTCAGCCATCATGTGAGTATCCCACCTTCCTTGATAACGTCTCTCCATCTCTTTTAAATCCTGATGAAAACATTCACTCTGTTCATCACTAACTTCTCCAAGATTGACAGGAAATTTGTCAAGATGACTGTTTAAAAAATGAAGTTTCACGCTCATGTTGCACCCCAGATGATGATAATCTTCAATCAAATTTTCAACGACCTCCACATAGTTTTCGGCTTGTTTATTCCCAAGAAAATTTATGATGAGCGCCACGAAAGACTGCCATGCATTCTTCTCCATATCATCCATATGTACAGTGAAATGTGGATCATTCACTAATTTTCTAATTTGTGGTCCGTCAAAAATGCCAGCTTTTAGCTTCTCATTACTGGGACTTTGAAATGTTTCAGATATATATTTGAAACAGTCACCATCTTTGTTCAACGCTTTTACAAACTGCTTCATTAGACCCAGTTTAATATGAAGGAGGGGGGGAAATGATTTTTGTTCGCTCCACCAAAGGTTCGTGTATTATGTTTATCCAATGCTTATCTCTCGCTCTGCTGTCCAACTTATTGAACAACAAGTACAAACCTGAACATTTAATGGATGCAGCGGTCATACTAAGTACCTTACCCTTGACCTTGCAACCCCCGCCGTTGTAAAAAGGTCTATAACAAGTACCTGCATGTAAGGCGTTCCTACGAAATATATTGGACAACAAGAACAAAGTTGAAATTAAAGTAGACGTATATCAGAACGTGAAAAGGTGAAAAAAGTCAAAATACGATAGAACAAAAATTTAACGTGATAGACAGAAACTGTTAACATTTTTGAAATCAGCATCCAAAATTAGTTAAAAACAAGTATCAGATCTAAGTCAGCAAAAAAGAAGTTTAAATTTGTTGACCAGTGTAATCAATCAATCACGTATCAAGTAAGCATGCATTCAAATCGCTAATTGTGTGGTCTATCAATTTTTTTCCCGTTCAGTAGTACGGAACCCATACATTGCACGAGGACTACCTTTTAAGTTTTTACAAAAACTACGAAAAAATCTTTTTTTGGAACAAACTGTTTTATTTCTTTTCAAAATATTCGCCATTAAGATTTATACACTTTTGCATGCGTTCAAACCAATTCTCGAAACATTTTTCCACTCTGAAGTATCTCAAAAACATTTTCGAAGGCTTCGACAGTTCTTGAGGTGTTGAAAATCGCTGTCCACGCATTTTTTGTTTGACATTGGGGAACAAAAAAGTCGTTAGGGGTTAAATCAGGTGAATACGGGACATTAATTCGATGTTTTTCTTTTTCAAATAATCAATTGTTTGACGTGCTGTGTAGGAGCTTGCATTGTCATGAAGAATAATGCGAAGTTTTTGGTTGTTTTTCCTGATTTTGTCTTATGGCAAATAAATTGTTGTTTACCATTCAGCATTAACTGTTCTTCGATCCTCTAAAGGAATGGTTGCGACATGTCCAGTACAATCGAAGAAACAAGCGATTTTCTTGGAAGTGTTTCGTGAACGAACAACTATTGTGGGTTTCGGTTCATCTTGGAAGATCCAAACAATGGACTGTTGCTTAGTTTCCGGTTCATATTAATAAATCCAATTTTCGTCACCTGTAACGATGTTGTATACGGATTTTGCAGTGCCTAGGTTGATTTTTTTAGTATTCCCTTACACTAAGACGAGCCTTTTTTTGAGCTTTAGTCAAATTATGCGGAATCCATCGGGAACAGATCTTTTTCACTGCTAAATGTACATGCAAAATCGAATGTATTGCAGTCTGCGATATGCCAAAGAATACCTCTATCTCACGATAAGTCACATGCCGATCTTCTTTAATCATTTTGCGAACAGCATCGATGTTTTTTGAATCACAACCGATTTTGGTCGACTTTCACGAGATTCATCACTGATGGACGCACGACCATGAAATTTTGCAAACCAATTGTATAACTTTAAGCACTTGTCTCTCTGTTCGATAACATCCTCTAGTGTGTTTGAAGAGCAAAGGAACGATGTGTCGTCAGCAAATAGTATTGTCGAAATTACAGGTACTGGTGAAGGTAATGTTGCGTCTCTAATATTTGCTGGTAGATCATTGATGTAAAGAACAAAGACAATGGGTCCTAAAATTGAGCCTTGTGGCACGCCCTGTATCACGTGACTGATTTGCTAAAATTTTCCATCCAAAAATACCGTCTGTTGTCTGTCACTCATGTATGATTTTACAAGATTTAGAGCAATACCTCTTACAGTAGTGAAATATACTTACCAATTATACTTTTTCCATTAATATTTCTCACTTAACTGTATCATTTTGATTGTGAATATTAAGTTACATACGAAATTTTGTTTACAAAATAGAACCTGCAAGAAGAAAGAGATCTATCCCACCAACAGAAAATTTCAAAGAACAACTACAAAAAAAAATAAATTGTGCCTTTAAAGATTTCCAAAAACGGGTGCAAGATAAAGTAAACTGTTACTTAAAAAAGACAGGATGTAAATGTAAACTATATTGGGGAAACAGTACAATTTTAAATACAATACATGTTAGTGTTAAATGCAATTCTTTGTGTACAAAATATGAAACAGATTTAAATGCATTACTAAAACCAAATACTGACAGTTTTGTCTCAAATCAAATATATAATATAACAAGAATGAATTGGCGTAAACATTTAACAGCAACTAATCAAAACAACGAACAAAACCGAACACTAGCACCACCTGTTATTAACATGACGCAACTAAAAACAAAAGAAGATGTCGCAAAACTTATAAACTACGTCAAAAATTCTTTAAAACTTGTTGAAACAATATATGTTGGTAATAAAACCCCTAATATGACAAAAAAACAAATGGAAGTAATGAATAAATTAAAATCTGAATTAGAAACTTATATACCAAAAATATTTATATACAGTAACGAATCTGGGCTTTTTGCTTTTGGAATTTACGATGAAATTACCAATGATACTTTACCAATTGCATTTTCAAATCGTGAAATGTTTAAATACGCCCCAAAACAAAATGTATCACGGTTTAAAAATAAAGAAGACCTAGATTTTTTAGTAGCAGTATTTGAAAAGTTGGTTGAAGTCTGGAATACAAAGTTCGTTGCCAACCTTTGGAACAAATTATTCACTAAAAGTTATGTTAAATATAATTTTTCATCACATTTGATGAAGAGAGATCGTATTATAAGTTGGAATCCATATTATAATACCTCTAATCATAAAAAATATGGTAATATGGTTCAAAAGACAAGGAATACTACTAGAGATGTAATGGACGCATTGGATAGTTTATTAGTTAGTAGCAATTATTCTGTAGCCAATCCTTTTGATTCAGAGTCGACTAATAAATTTTCAGGTAAGAAAAAATGCTATTCAAGGGATCGTTTGTGATGTTTCAAAACTCCACCTTTAATCCAATTGTTAAGGGCACTACATACAGGTGTATCTTCAGACCAACAACCCAGACACGTTTGTTTACATCAAAATATGTCGCCAACATTATTTGTTTACATTTTTCTAGAATAGGGGAAAAATTTTAAGATCGTAGCGCCACGCGGATTTTTTTGAAACCATTCTAAATCAGATACCACTTGACATTTACTAGTAAATAATAGCGAAAAGTGTATCAAAAAACGACAAAAAATAAATAATTGTTTGGGATTTTCTGATTTTGTGAAGTGACATTACTTGTAAACATCTAAAATACTACAGTTTGTGATCTGGTTTTAAGTATGGCGGTTTTCCATTGCCGATTATTTTAACTATATTGGGGGAAATAATAATTCCCGTGTTGTTTACTAAGGGGTAGAAATCTACAATGCTGGGCATATAATATTGTGTGGAGTCACTGAAAAAAACAGAGAGTTCATAAAGATTTATGCATTATGCCTACAAACTTGTGCATTACAAACCCACACACAATAACAGGAATTTTCAAGATATGCGATAATAAATACAAAATTGAAAATATTTTTTGTAGTCACTATCATTAAAATGTAATGAGCAAACTTTGATATAAGGGCTCACTTTTTTTCCAATTTTTAAATTGTTTATCTAAACATCGCGTCGATTCCTAACCTCTTGCTTTCCCAATTTTGTTTCGAACCATACGGTGTCTGATATTAGTGGAAACAAAAGAAACGATATTTCCGGGTTTCTTCATTTCAATGAATTGCACATAGGCACACAACAATATGTATTATATATTTTTCAATGATTATAATAAAACTTTAAAAACAAACTTCATACAAAACCAATACACAAAACGAAATGTTATCTGATGTACACAAGTTCATGAAACGCTCACCAGATGGTAGGGTGCTTAGCTGCAAATCCCTATAAATCGTTGCCTTCCGAATATTTCCGAATATACACGTTTACCAATCGTTACATATTGCCGAATTTATCTTCTTTACGAATTTGTTTATATTTGATTCTGCTCCACAATCTTTTTGTGGATTTTAGAGTTTTTTTAAACATAAATACATTTTAATGGTATACATTAGATGCGTACGGCATAACTGCGCAGTGTTAACTGTGTGTCGTGCTAGTTTTTTTATCACGTGACCACTGTGCACACTGCAAGAAAGTCAAATACCCTTTTCACACTAGAACTTTAAGATCGGATGTTAAAGTGAATGTATCTTTAAACGCTAATGTGATACCGTATGGCCTCGTCTAAATACAAGCGATGTTTAAGACAGAGATCTGCGTCTTAAACATCGTCCGCATTGCCAACATAATTTCTATTTTAAAAAAAATACTCTTTGAATTTGTGCTGTCAACATTTTATATTATCATAAACAAGAATACTGTATTATATCGACGTTATAAGAAGTTTATACTTATTGTTATAATAAAATTATTTATTTTAATAATGTGTTTAATAAAATACAGAGCTACAATAATTGAGATAAAATGTATCGACTTACATGTTAATACAAGTGTAATATATTCTTTATTGTAGTGTTTTTATTATAGAATGAAATGAAATATCCATACTTGTTTATAATAATTCAAAATGTGCGTCTGCGCAGACAGTTCAAAACTGGTAATTTCCGGACGATAACTTAAGGACAAAATTACTGTAGCTGATGACAGCACCAGAGATTTAAACATCAAGTGTGAAAGCATACCGATGTTAAACAACGATGAATTTTAAGTTCACTCGTCTTAAAGTTCTAGTGTGAAAAGGGTAAAAGACGAACGTTTTGTTCAGATTGTGCAGTTATTCTTGTTATTCTAACCTTTTTTTTTTGTAAACAAATAAATTATGTGTGTTTGATTACATGAAGTCTGTCTCCTGCTACTTGTTTTGTACGATAATATAAACGAAAGGCGCACGAAGGTTTTGGGATGCTTTTAAGTAATATAAAAGAAATTTTATTTGATGAAGACAATTCAGAAGAATTTTCCAAACTAGAAAATATTTTGGAAAAAGTGTTTGAATATGTAGAGAGTACTGTTCCAAACATGACTACAAATCAATTTAAAGTACATTTCCGCTTGTAAGTATCCAGAATTTTTTTTCGGAGCATATGGTTCAGACATGGCACCATCCGACTACCATTTGATCCGCTTTCTACAATATTCCCTTAACGGAAAAAATTTCGCATTTGTGGACGATTTCAAAATCCACCTGGACAGATTTTTCAAGGGCAAAGACAGAACCTTCTGGAGAGATGGCATTATGACATTGCTTAAGCGTTTGTTCAAAGTGATAGAAAATAATGGACAATACATTTGATAATAAAAGTTTTTTTTAGAATGTATATTTTATTGAATAAAAGGTGAAAAAATAAAACGAACGGATTATTAATATTATAATAATAATAAATTTGTTAAATCAGCCTTTCGGCTTGAAATCTACATTTTTTTAGTACATTATATTATATTTTGCTATATTTTCATTTCATTTCTTTCTACTTTTTCCGTCGCTGTGTATTTGTTGAATGAAGGTTTTTCTCTATGCAATTTCATTTATCTATGTCCATCCTGGTCCTGTGTCTCTTAAAACTTATTCTCGTGTTCCTCCTCTAGGTCCGACTTCGTCACAATTGTGAAGTAGGTGCTCGATGGTTTCCCTTTCTCTCCGACACATCCTGCATACTCTTCATCTTCTCTTCAGAATTGGTTGTCTCTCTCCTCGTTTCCACATCTAAATCTTGCTACCGATCGTTTCTTATCTCTATTACCTTT
This sequence comes from Liopterus haemorrhoidalis, assembly GCA_963971575.1. Classification (NCBI taxonomy): domain Eukaryota; kingdom Metazoa; phylum Arthropoda; class Insecta; order Coleoptera; family Dytiscidae; genus Liopterus; species Liopterus haemorrhoidalis. The sequence continues at coordinate 65,323,089 of OZ020613.1, forward strand.
TTCCATTAGGTACTTCGGTATTTGCGTTGTCCAAGTTTTGGCATACATATTGTATCTGGATTCTTTAATTCTTGCCTGTCTTTCTTGGCCTTGTATATCTTTAATTCTCTGTGCTACTTCGTCAATGACGCTTTGGTGTCTAGTTCTCTTCCATCCTACTTCCTTTAGCGATAAGCCGGAATATTGGTACCTGCTTTTCCCGAGCATAGTGTAGCTGGGCGCTACACTATGTATGCTACGTATGCTTTGTGGTCTACGTTCGCTACTTCCATCTCGAGAGAGTACTGCATTCTTCCCCTTTCCTTTCCAGTACTTTCCAACACTGGTTTAGAATCTCTTTCTCCGGATACCTTTTTATGTACTCCTCGAACTTTATAGCTCATCGGATTGCTTCCACCTTTAAGTGGTCAGTTTTAATTTCTTCCGTCACAATGTATGGCGTGTTTCTGTTTAAACCGAACATTCACCTTATGTACCTTTCTTGCATTGCCTCTAGTTTATCTTGATCCTCCCATCCCCAAATCTCGGCTCTGTACATCATCTTGCTTTTTATTATGCTGTTAAACATCATCATTCTTATCTGAATATCGTTTCCGAACTTTCTTTCCCCTATCCCCCAGATTTGAGGTAGAACCAACATCGCTTTTTTTCCAAAGATTTAGTATGTGCTTTTTCTTATTATTTTTTTATTTTACTTTTAATTACAGTGGAATTGAACTATCTGACTTTATTTTCTTTTCTTTTTATTTTTTTTATTTTTCTCGTTAATTATTTTCCCGATCCTATGTCGTTTTCTTTTTTCCTACATATTCTTCATTTTATTTCTTCATCGCTTTTCTATATTTTATTTTCTAATGTTCTTTTTCCACATCTGAATCTTGCGATAGTCACCAATTGTTCTGCCTTGGAGGTCTATGCGTATTCAGGCTTTGCGTAAGTGATGATATATTGGGAAGAAACTTGAGTCATTTATCCTATTATGCTGTGTTTGATTTTGTATCTGACTTATGGTAATGGTCTTCCTTCTTTCATCCTTTGTGCATGTCTCTTCTTTCTTCCATCTCTTTGTCCATGTGATGCATTTTGAATTTCACTTGTAAACTGATCTTATCATTGAAAATATATGTAACAGCGAAGAAATCTACAAAATCAATTCACTCTTTTCATCTTGTGCAATAGCTTTTCTTCTCTTTGTCAATTTTACGCGTGTTTAATTTCAATGGCTTTAGGAATCAACAGATCTTTTCGTATTGTTATTAAATTGTAGCACTGAAGCAAACGTGTAGAACCATGTTTTGAGGCGTCACAAATGATCCCCTTAATGTTGAGAAAACTAATACTTATAAATTTTCAGATAATTCCACAAGAAAAGACCATGAAGAACCCAACAAAGGAGTAAAAGAAGATGCTACTAAGAAAATAGATCAGCCACCAAGTAATAAAACAACTCCAACAGAAAAATATGAGGACAATGTTAGTAAAAAAGAAGAAGGAGCAGAATTGGCAAGACGCATCGATTTAAATCCAGTTTTTAGAAGAAATCTTAGAAGTAAAAGAAACATTGAGAAGAAACCTGAACAAAAGCAGTTTACACAATGGGGTGTTCGTAAAATTAAGTCTATCACAGCTGAGACAGCACCAATAACTGAAGAACCTTTGATTGTTTATCATATTGGTCATACCCACAAAATAAAAAATAATACGAGTCAAACAGAATATACCAATACGAAAAATAAGCCAAGACGAAAGAGGAGCAATGGGTTCAATTTGAAAAACCTTGATGAAACCAAGAAATCTGGTAAATCTGATGATACAACCAACGTAAAGAAAACCAAGAAAGCCATAGGTAGCAGTATGCTACAAAAATTAAAAAGAAACGCTCGTCAGATAGATTTTACAACAAACCTTGATGAGAAACATAATTTAAGCAAATCTACTGATGGTATGACTAAAGTAAATAAAACTGCTGATGAAATAGTTACAAGTAACCCACAAAAAATGGAATACAACGCCCGTCGGATCAGTTTGATGAGAATGTTTGATGCAGCTCGTCATTTAAGCAAATTTACTGATGGTATGACCAATGTACACAAAACTGCTGATGAAATAGTCATAACTGACCCAGAAAAAAAGGGGTACAACGCCTATCAGCTCAGTTTGATTAGAAATTTTGATCCAACTCGTAATTTAAGCAAATCTACTGATGATATGACCAATGCAAACAAAACTGCTGATGAAATAGTCATAACTGACCCAGAAAAAATGGGATACAACGCTCGTCAGATCAGTTTGATAAGAAATTTTGATCCAACTCGTAATTTAAGCAAATCTCCTGATAGTATGATCAATGCAAACAAAACTGCTGATGAAATAGTCATAACTGACCCAGAAAAAATGGGATACAACGCCCGTCAGATCAGTTTGATAAGAAATTTTGATCCAACTCGTAATTTAAGCAAATCTACTGATGATATGACCAATGCAAACAAAACTGCTGATGAAATAGTCATAACTGACCCAGAAAAAATGGGATACAACGCCCGTCAGATCAGTTTGATAAGAAATTTTGATCCAACTCGTAATTTAAGCAAATCTCCTGATAGTATGACCAATGCAAACAAAACTGCTGATGAAATAGTCATAACTGACCCAGACAAAATGGGGTACAACGCCTATCAGATCAATTTGTTGAGAAATTTTGATCCTCGTAAATTTGGCAGATCTTCTGTTGATATGATTGGCACAGATAAAACTGATGACAAAATATCTACCAGGATGCCTCGAAAATTAAAAAGGCATGCCCAGCAAATCAATATAACAGTTATTAATAATGAGGGCCATAATTTTAACAGCTCTCATGCAACAGATATTGTACCAGCCAGTGTAGCTGAAGCTGCATAAAAACTCATCTAATAATACACAAACATTGTCGGTTTTATCGTTCTAGATCGGTGTTTCTCAATTTTTTTACCACCACACTATCCTATACAAGATGTAACAACAAAACGGGATACTATTACTTTCTTTATTATTAGAGATACAAAAAAAATACTTAATAACAAACTTGTAGGAGACCTGGTATATCTGGTTATAGAAGAAAACATTTTTTTAAACCAGTGGTTCTCAAAGCTTAGCACAAAATTATTTTTTAAATTAGATTATATTTTTTAGATTTATTCGATCGCCTATTTTTTTAATTCAACCATAGAAACATTTTATATCCTTACATAAAAAATTATTAAGAATAATCGATTGGAACAAAAACAATTTTTATGTTTATGTTAGTGTACAGAAGTACTCAAATTCTTCTGCTTTGGGCACTTTCAGTCGTGTGGACTTTTGACCTAATTCACATAAGTTCTCCATCTTGATCTGTTCATGGTCAGGTCTTTCCACGTGTTCTTCAATTACGTTCAGAAAAGAAAATTAAAATACAGGTTAAACAAGCCTATTATGTCCTTTAATTCAAGAATAACTCAATCCTGATTAAATATTAATCCACCAGGTGTCAACCATTTTGAGAAACACTGTTTTAACACAATTTTTCCCGACGTTTATAAAGTCTTTTATACTAACGCCAAACTGAGCGCTAGACTATATATGCTACGTATGCTTTGTGGTCTACGTTCGCTACACTAATGCTTGGTTTATATACGGAACAAGAATAAGGAATAGGAAATAAGAATAGTGCACAAGATGTTAAAACATGGCTGCGCCGTATATCGGTTTATATAGGAATGAAATTTAACCCTCCGTATACACACTACAATTTGCACACCTCCCTATACACACATGGGTCTACGGTGACCTACCGTTTTTTATCATACTTCCACTCGTTTAAAAAATCTGAAAAAATTCAGGAGAGTAGTTTGGGATCTATAGAAACAGTGCATGCATTGGTGATGGATAAAAATTAATCTTTATTATTGTTATTTAATGGAAATCGATATGAAACACAAGAAATTCACGTATTCACTTAAAAAATCATAACTTTTTATTAGATAAATTTAAGATAAATTTTTTTGAAATATAGTAGATGAAGGAAAAAAATAAAGCAAAAAAGTAAAAAATAAAAAAAATAAAAAAAATAAATAAATAAAAAATAAAAAATTAAAATTTTTGAAATTTTATAAGTAAATAAATATATTTCTGATTTATATATAAAACGTGCACTTAGTACGAGTTCAAAATAATGCACAAAAATTTGTTTTCATACTTTTATACTTTCGTATACACACATGGGTCTGTTGTGTCCGCTGGCGATTTTAACTGCTTGGTGACTCACTATGAACTAAGGGCCAAGGTCGCCCTTTGGTACCTGGGTCCCCCCCACAAGTACAATTTTTTAGGTGGTGGTAAGTTCCCGAAATATGGATTAACCTTTGGGACCTATCGATTCCTAGAAACGGGCCGGACACCACAGATTCATGTGTGTATACGGAGGGTTAAGTTAAACATAAGAATAGTTGGTAACATTCAACATTTTTATTCTTATTTCAAGAATAAGACACGATAAGCCTGCGCACAGCAATCAAAATGTCTGCCGTAATAAAGTTTGGTCAACAGATGTTTTTCAGTTGTGATCAGATGGTTGTAAACAACAATAAAATGTTTTGAACGGTAATAAACGAAATTTTTTAAAAGGTTTTATGAATCAGAACCTGTCAAGTGACAAACGTTAAACACAGGCCAACGCAAGTACGCAGGCGCAGCGACGAAATGTTATGTCCTATATAAACGGTTTAATATTTTTTATTCTTGTGTACTATTCTTATTTCCTATTCCTTATTCTTGTTCCGTATATAAACCAACCATAAGAGCTGGTTACTGAAAGGTTTAAAAATGTTTTTAAAAAGAAAGCTGAAAAAATTTAATAGCCAGATTTATAAGTTCACATGGTTCCATAAAAGTCTATTTACACCACAAAAGTCACCAAAGTAATCAGATCTATACTCTATGTCAAATTAGAAAAGAGTAGATAGCGCTGCGAACCGAGTGCGATTTACACAGAACAAATACAGTATAGCGGGAAATTTAAAATAAGTTACAACAAGGGCATGGGCGTAGTAACAGGGTTAGCAAGTGATTTTTTTTAACACAAAAAAGGAATTGGTTAAAAACATATTGAAATAAACAATGCAGATAATACACTTACGTTATTTATACGACATAAATTCAGTATAATGGGAAATTTGAAAAAGTTAAAAAAATATTAATTTTTAATTATGTATTATATATAAAAAGAGAGATTTGGCTAAAATAGTTTAAATAAAGCAATAAATAAACAATATATCTTCAGAGCTAAAGTTTCTTATTTAAATAATTATTGTAAATAAAAATTAAAAATATATGTATATAAGAAGGTCTAAAAATTATAATAACTTCTACTTTGGGCACTATCAGCTGGGCTGTCTTTTGGCCTCACATTAGTCCTCTCTCTTGATCTGTTAATTGTCAAGTATCAAAAAATATTTATATGTTAGATAACCTAAAAAATATATAATTGCGTAAAAACAAATTACATAATTTCTCCATAAAATCTACGCCAAGAATATAAATAAAAGCCTAAATATGTAAATAATAACAAAATATACCTTATTAATAATATTTCGATGCATATACAATATTCTCGAATAATAATCTGTGCTCGAAGACAATGATATTATGAAATACAAGACACTAAACATCTGTCAACTTTCTACGGACTAAAAACAATGGGCCATGTTCATAATCTTTTACTAAATATTGCGATTAAGCGTTACTTGTTAAAATAAGCAAGTACTATACTATCGTTAGTAGTGTTCATAATCACAATACTAAGATATTTTAACTAATATCGATGTAAATTTGACAACGTTGCTGTTGGCATTAGAAAGGGATAGACATATGCACTGTTCAACATGTTAAAAGAGATGGAAGGCGTGTTACTAGCTTGTATTATCGCGGTATAAACAAAAACATAATGTTAACTAATTATTCATGTTATTAACTACTTACCTCTTGTTGATATGAACCTTTCGCAAAATAACGTAAAGCAATACATATTTGGAGTTCAGTAGAAATACTTCCACCTTTTGAAGATACCGGTTTTATATCGTCATGTAAGATTTCAATTAATGTTCGAACTCTGTCTTTTGAAAATCTATAATTTTTTTTTAAATCTTCTTCACTTAATATTTCTAATACATTTTTTCTTGTACTACAAAATTTTCTTGGCAATTGTGCCCGTAATTCACGAATTTCACGAACATCACGCAAATTTCTCAATACATGATTAAAGTCAATCAGTATTATGAACACAATTGCTATTTTAATGTATTTAATACAGCCTCTCCGCACTTCTAAATCTGTACTACTAAATTACAATTTACTAAGCACTACTAAGCACTACTAACAATAATTCTGTATTATGAACACCCATTTTTAGTAACGCTTAGTATACTTGTCTTAGTAGTGCTACTAAGATTTAGTAAAACATTATGAACATGGCCCAATATTTTAACATTGTAATAGGGATGATGTTCTAAACCAATCAGAAGCAAGGACAAACAGCTCCTATCTTCTTACACACATTTTTCTAAGCTGACATAGAGCATAGTAACGTATTAAAAAATGAGATAGATAATACAGGTAGAGGGTTATTTCCGGAATTTTCCAAGGGGTTTCCGGGTTTTTTTAAATTTCTTCTTCCCGTTTAACGGGAAAAAAACAATTTTTCCGAGAATAAATTAATATATAAACAACTATACACGTTGAGGGTTGTTCCTAGGATTTCCCGGCCGGGAATTCTTTATTGTTTGCTCACCATTTCTAGGGAAGAATCGAAAATTTTCCTTTATCGGTGAAAATATTAGATTTTTCTTTGGAAATGGAAATTAAAAAAAAAATAACTGTACATGTAGAGGGTTATTCCCAAGATTTCCAGGCATGGAAATCAGCAATTATTTAAATTTTTGCTTTTGTTTCCCGGGGAAAGAACAAATATTTAGCCGAGAATGAATTAAAAAAAAAACAACTACACGTAGAAGGTTATTCCTAGAATTTCCCGGCAGGAAATTCTCTAATTTTTGCTTACCATTTCCCGCGAAGAAGCAAATATTTTCCTTTTTCGGGAAAATATTTGGTTCTTCACAGGAATTGGAAATTAAAAAAAATAACTTTACACGTGGGGTTGTTCCCAAGATTTCATGGCATGAATTTTTTATTAATTTTGGCTTTACTGTTCCCGGGAAAGGAACAAAAATTTTGCCAAGAATAAATAAAAAAAAACAACCGTACACGTAGAAAATTATTACCATGATTTCCCGGCCTGGATTTTTTTCCTATTATGGAACCATCTCATTTCGATTCTGTTAGTTGATTGCAAATTAGCTTAATTACGCATGTTACCTACATGCGCGCGCAGGCGTTGCGGGAATGATAAATACGCCCCAATACGCATGTGCAGTGTACGGGAAAGAATAATTTCTCAGCAATGCGCATGTGCAGTTTCCGAGGATTTCATTCCCGTACTGGCTGCGCGCGCATTAATGACTGTTAACCATATTTATATTGTATTTTCTTGGTTATTTATTGAAAAATGGTAATTGGAGGAAAAGCATAGTGAGCAACAAGCGCAGAATGCATATTCCACACTCGAATGATTTGCTTCACTCGCCTGCGGCTTGTTTGCAAACTTTCTCGTGCGGAATATATGGCATTCCGCGCTAATTGCACAATATACTATTTTGATCCCTTTTTCCGGGGAAAAACTAAAATTTAGCCGAGCATAAATTTAAAAAAAAACAACTGTATACGTAGGGGCTTATTTACATGATTTACCGGCCGGGATTTTTTAAAAATTTTTGATCCCGTTTTCCGGGAAAAAAAATTTAATTTTCCAGAGAGTAATTTAAAAAACAACTGTATACGTAGAGGGTTATTCCCAGAATATCCCGGTCAGATTAAAAAAAAAAATTACTTTCCATTTCCCGGGAAAAAACGAATATTTTCCCAAGAATAATAAAAAAAAATGTATACGTAGAGCAGTATTTCTCAATCTTTTTACTCTCGTGGCACATTTTGCAAAGAAGAAAAATTTCGCGGCACACCTACGTAGTCGTAGAAGAAGAAATTTAGAATACAGACGCCGCTGTATTCAGGAAAAAAGTCAATATGTCAATTTCAATTCGTCATAAAATGATCCTTCGTGTACTTTATTCTTATTAATGGTATTGTACGTATATTAATGGTATTCGGACAATAATTTTAAAATAAAAACGACGCTAGTTTTTTTTAAGATTTCGCGGCACACTTGTCAAAATATTCACACGCTTTTGGGAAATGGGCACACACTTTGAGAAACACTGACGTAGTTATGCCCAGGACTAACCAGCCGGGTTTTTTTTTCTCTTCTCGTTTACCGGGTAAAAACGAAAATTTTCCATAGAATAATTAGGAAAAAAAAAAAAAAAATCTGTATACGTAGCCGGTCACCGTGGCATAGTGGTTAGTGTAGTGATGCACTGACTACTAGACCATGGGGACTCAGGTTCGAAACCCGGTTATGGCAAGGATTTTTCCAAAAAAAAATGCACCTACTGGATAATGGCCTTAGTAGCTAAATCGAAAAAAAAAAAAAAAAACTTTACACGTACTTTCCTGGAGTACTTAAATTTTTTAATTAAATTTATTTTTTAAACATTTTCTCAAAATTTTTTCAATTTGATCCCTAAATTATTTTTTTTAAATTTCATTCCAAAAATTGCTGGGAAGAGTAATTTTAATATTCTCGGTTTAGTAAAATCACACTCAATTTGCATTATTTTTATGAATTTTTTGTACACATCTTTCTTAGTTAATAATAATTATATTAGGTACGGAAATTGCTAGTTTTTTTTACACAGTTATCATTATTTTTCATTTTTATAACTTGCAATTTTAGGTTAAATTTCCCCATAAATCAGAGTAAATCTATCGCAGCGCTAGGTTCGGTTAGGTTATAGAATGCGTTTTAGTGAAAACACAAAAAAATCTGCGTAGTGTTATCCTCTAGGACAGTGTTTCTCAATCTTTTTATTCTCGTGGCACATTTTCCAAAGAAAAATTTCGCGGCACACCTACGTAGTTACAGAAGAATTAAGAATTTGCGGCACAATTGAAAAAATTTGCGACACACTAATATGCCACGGCCAGTGATGGCATCCTAAATTTTCAGGAAGCGGTTCTATAAAGTCATGTGATATCTAGGAACCTATTCTGTATTTTTAAGAGTGAAAACAAATCACTTACTTCCATTTATTAAATATAAGGAAAAAATTTGAAGAGCGTATTATTAATAACCTACTATAAAATAAATATTACATTTGCAACACTGCAAGGCACGGCGCACGATTCAAAACTGAAGTCAGAGTAATTCATTTATTTTTAATAATTCTAACAAACGGTTCCCTAAAGTGTTCAATAATTTTAAGTAACGGTTCGCGCGAACGGTCCGAACCGGTAGGATGCCATCACTGGCCACGGCACACCCTTTGGGAAACACTTCTCTAGGAACACGAAGTTAACATGAAAAAAAATGTTTGGTGAATTTTATCATCCTATGCAACAGTTATTTGAAAATTAATTTAAAATCAAAAAATATTTATGAATGAGCACTGATAAGTCTTGGTAACTTTCGTCTACAGCGCTTACCCGTCGTCGGAAATGTTTAAAAATATCAAACACAGCGACGCAGCTAGACAGCGCACATAGCTTGCGTTGTGTACGTAGTTCTCTGTGGCTTCTAACGTTATAGAACTAAATCCCACGCATAGCAAACAAGTACAATTATTTTTTTAACAAACCTGTTCATTGACAAATAAATGAAGCACAACCAAATTTTTATCTATTTGTCTAGAACATGCAAGCATTAGTGAGAAAGAAATATAAAAATAAGATAATTGTTGTTTCATTTGTCTTTCAAAAACTGAACATTACATAGCGTACGTAGCGTACAGTGTAGCCTCAGCATTATCGATCTAACCCGACGAACCCCCAATAAAACAGTCGCGAAAAGACGTTACTAATACTTATTTTACAGGAAGAACAATTTTGGTAGCACATTTTTTAGTTCGTTTTGGCGAAACTAGATGGCACTGCAACCTAGTTTTAAGTTAATTTAATGTATTTTATTGAATAAAAGCACATTTAGAAGTAATCAACATTTATTTTCCTTATAAAAGTGGAAAAACAATATTAAAAATAATTTAAAACATCTTTATAAATCCAGTTTTAAATTTAAATAACAATTGGACTTATTTTAATGATTTAAAGGTGTTATTACTAAATTTAGATCTAACTGTTTATAACAGAATTTAACTTTGCGGTTTATAAAAAATATAAAAAAATCGAAACAAATAAAATAAAAAGACTATTTTCGGTCACTTTTTGTGTCTTCTTTAAATTGTTTCGAAATTATTTGTTATCGATTGGATCTGTAGATGCAAGACAATCTAAGGAAGTTTCGTTAGAAGTCGCATCTTCAACTTTTTCTAGACATTCACCATGGATCAAACTAAAGTCGATCGATGGGAAATTTTCAATCAGTTGGGTGTCTAGTTCTTTTGAAAATGATTTTAAACATTTTTCAAACCACCAATCCGGCCGTTTCTGAAACAATAAATAAATACAACAATATAGACAATGGATATCGGAGAGGCTGATCACAGTAGGTATAAACCTATGTATATAAAAAGTTTATTCACGATAACTATGAAATGACGTAGTTGTTGATAAATTTGCTGCGTTGCCAGTTATTTGTTTACAAATGTCAAAAAGTTAGGTTATGTTCAATCACTTCTAAAAAGGAATTGAAAATCTATATTTCTTAAGGCTCATTTACACTTAAATACAAGTATGAGGACTTGTATGAGATACAAGTATGATCATACAAGTCAACATACACATGTCAATATACAAGTCGAAAATCATGTCATTTTTGTGCTCTGTTTACATTTGCATACACGCATACACTCGCAAAAAATGTCTAGTGATGACGAGGAGAGTTTTTGTATTTAAGTACATGTGCATTACTTCTGTCAAAATCACGAAAAAGAAAGCGTAGATGGTGGCAGCGATCATACTTCAGAAATTATGTGAGAATGAGTGTCGCTTATTTTTGAATCCACGTTGGTAGCTCCATTAATTACTAAAAGTGATACAAGATTTCGAGAAGCTATATCACCTGCAGATCAACTGGCTGTTATATTGCGGTTCTTGGCAACTGGTGACTCATTTGCATCACTGATGTACGCACCTAGGATTTCTACTTTAGATAGCTCTTGACTATACTGACTTTTATGTTGTACCATTTAGTCTGTACATCTTTAGCCATGCAACTTAACACCTCAGAAATGTTATCATAAATATCTTTTCTTTTGTTAAAATCTTTATACTCCTTCGACTTTACATCCCAGATATTACTGGCTATGATTTTCTCAATTAATAACAGAGTTTTATCCTTATTCCACAAAGACATATTTAACTTGTAAAAAAAAAACTATTGAAAATAATCAAATGTGAGATATCTTTTATAACATAACCTAACTTTCCAGCAGGTTGTCAGCTCATACAAGTCAAGTATATGGAAAAGTCTGCTCATACAGAAAGTATGAGCAAATGTCAATGGATTTGACAAATTATACAAGTCAATTTGACTTGTATCTCATACAAGTCCTCATACTTTAAGTCCATTCTAAATTATACTTTTTTCAATACTATCCAACTCTGACGTCATTTCAACTTTTGATACTACAGAATATAGACTGGTCTCACTTTCAAAGGCAATGATTTGCTGAAAATGTTGATTTCTCCTAATGAAATGGAATTATAGTAGCAAACAAATGAAAATTTTATTTAATTATTTATTTTATTTCAATATAATTTTATTCTTTGTTAGAAAAATAACAATAAAAACAAAACAAAAATTTAATTTTATAGGAAAAATTTAAAAAATATGAAAAAATATTCAATTATAAGTTGTATATATATAAATTATATTTTGTTAGTTTAGACTTTTAAGATTTTTAAAGTATGATGAATGGGTGGTATATAGAGATGGGTCGTTCATGAACGAACCGGCTCACTGAGCCGGCTCAGTACACTGACCGAAGTGACACGGTTCACCAAATTGAAATGAGCCGGCTCACGGCTCACTGTATAGTTTCAAGTTTCAACGATACGATTGGTCGGGCGATTGTGAACAGTGACCGGAGTGATCCGGATCTGGATCAATGTCATGTTGAACTTCGCGAGAACTTGGCTTGTAATGTATTATCATAAAGTGTATTTTGTCATCAATTTGTAGGGCAGTTTATTTGAAACTAATAGGGTTAGTCTGTATTTTCTTACAACCATACTATATAAAAATATTAAAAATATTGCCCAAATCCCAGATGTCCGATTTATAAGAGCAATAAACATCGCCATAAACTTAACACATCTGGTTTAAAATACAGTAGCTACATAAAGTGAATTGCTTGTTTCAAAAATGTTAGATAAGAGTCGGGGCTAAGCGACGTTCTACCTACGACCGGACGACCGGCAACTGACTGACCTGTGTCTTGGGATCATGTTTAAAAGAACCGGCTCTAAGCAAGAGTCGGCTCTAAGCGACGTTCTACCTCTAAGCTCTAAGCGACGTTCTACCGAACGACCGACCGACCTGTGTCTCGGGATCATGTTTACAAGAACCGGCTCTGAGCAAGAGTCGGTTCTAAGCGACGTTCTACCTACGACCGAACGACCGACCGACCTGCGTCTCGGGATCATGTTTACAGTTCATATATTGCAAGAATCGGCTCTAAGCAAGAGCCGGCTGTAAACGACGTTCTACCTACGACCGAACAACCGACCGACCTGTGTCTCGGGATCATATTTACAGTTTATATATTGCAAGAACCGGCTCTAAGCGACTTTCTACCTACGAACTAACGACCGTCCTGTGTTTCGGAGACATGTTTACTTAACCGGATCACTGAGCCGGATCAATGAACCGGCTCAACAAACTGAACGACCTACACTGATCCGGTTCCGCAAACTGAGCCGAAATTCCCATCTCTAGTGGTATATAAAGTAATAAATCCATCATATCTTTATATTTTTCTTTAGTAACAGCCCTATTTTTTTCATATAAAGATGGTAATATTATTTTTCCGAAATTACATGGCCTACTGCGCTTTGGTGATAAATCAAGAGTTTTAAATTGTGAATCTTTTTCTATTGACGTTTTATAAAGCATTTTATATGGCGTATTTCTCAAAAATCTTATCCAGGAAATATTCAACTAGTTAACTATTTCTCCATCAGTATTTTCCTTCTTCTTAAAATTGCCTCCTCGAGAGGTTTGGTAGAGTAAAGGTCTTCACTTTTCATTTCATGTACTAAAAAGGGATTATGCTTGCGACATTTTTGTATCAATTTATAATAATCCTGGGGTATTAATCGGGTTTCGGTTCGAGAGAAATTATTCGAGTGGACTTGTCTCACTTTCAAAATCAGTGCATTTGAAATACTGTTGACCATATAAACTATCAGTAACAAATTTGTACTGATATTGAGTCAATATTTATTGTAAATGGTTAAAAACATGAAGTTAATCTCAATTTGTAATAAGACGTAACATTAACTTATATTTTTCACAAAATGGACTTATCTCACTTTCAAAATCAACGGCTCAAGTAACTCGACTATTGAGAAGTAACATTACCGTTGGCGGCGCTGTAATTCATGGCAAAATGGCTGAATTGTCTAGTATTCAGCTGTCAATATGCTAACAGGGAACAGGTTAATTTAAGCACAGTACATTTTTATTTTATGAAAATGTATCTATCGACGTTCTAACAAAAAATCAACACCAGAATATATGTAATAATTTCAAACAGTACTACAGTCGCGTAGTACAATATTTGACCACCAGACTGCGTATCCGAGCGTGTCAGTTCTCAATAGCCTTCAGGATTCCACACACCAAATCGGCCGCGGTGGCGGCCACCGTGGCGATAATGCAGCGGCCTAACGCAACCTATACAATACAATGAGACCACGCACATACAAGCGTTCCGCTATCTGAGAACGCCACCGACAGCAGCGTTCATTCTAGCGATCACCAAACACTGGCGGCCAAACTCGGCAAGTTGCGTTAGGCCGCGCGATATTCATTGTTTATATACCACAGAGTGAATATATTTAAGAAAATAATGTCGAAAATAGATAATTTAACAGAAAAAATCATAGATCAGTAAAGGATCATTTAATTTTGTATGACTTAGCACATCCTGATTACAAGAATATTAGGAAAACAAATAAAGTGTGGGACGAAATAGGAAAAGTTTTGGAAATTGATAGTAAAGTCTGTTCCAAACGATTAGGCGGACCTAGATTTTGCAATCTAGTTACTTTCATCGTTTAAATAATGCTTTTCAGCCGTTTTGTTTAAGCTTTGTAAATTATACTTGCAACAAACATTTTTTGGTTAAGGTTAATATCATTTTAAAATGTCATTTTCTTTATATTTTGATTTTCTTAATACAAATATCCCATTTATTTATTTTTTGTCATTAAAATATGTAAGAAAATTAATTTAAGTTTGACATATGTCATTCGTTTCCATGGTTTCATTGTTGGAATTTTAAATTTTAACATTCCAAAGGGGAAAAATGAAATAACCCAAGCAAGGTCCAATATTATCATACAACTATATACCGTGATTCACTAACTGATCGCTACCGCTACCGCCACTCCCACCGCGTTAGTGTGAGGAGACCTGATCGCTACCGTGGCCGCCACCGTGGCCGCCACCGTGGCCGCCGCCGCGGCCGCTTTGGTGTGTGGAATCCTTTACTCCGCAAGGTAGAAAGGCTTCAAGATTAAGTGTTTTTTACCTTTAAATATTGTTCAAAAGTGCGTATAATACTTCTCAAATCATGCACAACTTCATGTGGATACTTATATTTGTTTTGCTTCAAATCGCTCATAATTTTACACAAAGGTAATGTTCTTCTTATATATTTATAATAATCAGGTACCTGTAATTTAATAATTTAATTACAAAGAACATTGTAAGACTTATTAACTTACATTTTCCACGTTACTCTCAAAGCAAATATACTTTGAAAACTGTAGATTCCAAAGACTGTCCAGTATTTTTTCAAATTTACTTAAAGATAATGGAGACATTCCAAAATGTCTTCTTGATAAAAAACACATACTATTTAAAACATTAGGTTCACCATTTTTCTTATTCATAGGAGTAACTGTTTTATCAGCAGGTTTAACTGGTTTTTTTAAAGCATCATCAGGTTTTTTTCGATAAGTCCTAGTATTAACATGATTCTTCCTTATAGTTTGTTTTCCAGGTCTTTTACCTGATTTTCTAGGTTTATCATTAATTTCCTCAATATTTTCATCCATACAATTCTCCAAATTATGTTCATTCACCCAAGCTTGAGTATCTTTAACAGTTTTGTAACATTTCTGCTTAATTGGGTTATCTAATTCACTTTCCTTTCCACTTGATTCGCTGGATGCGTTTCTTTTTTCTTGGTCATTCATTGGAGATTCATAACTACTTTCTGAATCCTGCATCACACTTTTCATAAATGGAACAAAACTTTCCAAAGCACTTTTCCAAGCTTCTTCTGGAGAAATCTCAGAAGATTCACTCTCCTTTGTTTCTTGATTCGAATTAGTTCCTTGTGATGAACTTTGGTTTATATCTTGGTTATCATTTTTGTCCCTTGGACTTGTGTTTTGGGACATATAAGTACGTTTTGGTACACGATAGCTACCAGGTTTCATGTATATTTTACGACACTCATGATCACTGTCAGTTTCTTCTTCGTTTTTTGGAGAAGTTCTTGTGCTTGTTGAATTAAAAATATCTTTAACTCTTAATATACCAGGTACACTAACCTTACCTTCTGATTGTGAATGTTTTAATTTTAAATTTTCAGAATTATCAGTACATTCTGGTGGGTATTTTGCTTCTAAAAAAATCTCACTTTGTGATTGTAGTTTTGGTTTAAATTCTTGATTAGGTTGTTGAAATTTTGGGCAAGATTTTGGAGTTCTATTTATATTTATATTAGGAAAGTTTTGGAGATTCGTGTTTGACATTTGGTTGAAACTAGAAAATATTTCAGCATTTTGTACTGTTATTCCATTATCTAGATTAACAAAGATGTTAATCAAATGTCTAACCATTTCTTTATTATTGTTTTGCCATTTCTGGTAACATTCTTTAAATTCTGCTGTTAGTGTTGTTTCTATTTTGCCTAAACTACCATCATGATCATCTAGATAACCTTTTAGGATGTACCAACAGTTTATTAGTCTTACAAAAGCGAATATAAAATCTTTAGTAGCCCATGGAATTCCTTGAGAATGGATATTTGCAACTGTAGTTCTTGGTTTTAAAATATCTGTTCTGGTTCGAGTACAAAGGTGTTTGATATTTTTGAAACAAGGTCTATGTTGGTTTCTTACTGCGATTGTTTCTGCTTTTAGACATCCTTCAACTATAAATTTAGTTAATTCATCATCTTCTATACGCATTGGATTCATCGTTTCGTTTGCCCAGATTCTAGGTGAAAATAAATGGCAATCATCGTCTTGTTTTAAGTTTTCTACACTTATTTCTTGTTCTTTTTCATCACAAACTGAATTCACAATCTGTTCTGGGTGAATTGTAAATTCAAAACTAGAACAATCAGATTTTTCATCTGTTTTTAATAAATTAACTTTGTCATCATTTCGGAATGAACTGTTTATGTATAACATTTTTGGTTGTTCGATTTTTTTTGGTGAAGGTGTTCTGTCCACTTCAAAAGGTTGGGTGTAGTAGCTATTGTTTACTTCACATCTTCTTCCTCTTGGTGGAGGTCCAAAAAGTAAATTAGTTGATGAATTTGAGTTTGTAGTTTGTGGAGAATATCCAAGAGGTTGATAATTAACTTGTGTTATCGTTAAATATGGTCTTGGTTGTGTAGATTGTTCTTGTGGACGATAACCATTTGGATAAACTGTTCCAGATGGATAATTTGGATAGTAAGGTTGCGAAGGAGTGTTACAGAAATAAGGATCGTAGGGTAAAACTGGAGCTCTTGGTTCTGGATATGTTGGTGGATTGGAAAAAGTATTGTATACCACTGGAGATGATAACGTTTGTTGTTGAGGTGGAAAGCTATGTCTTTGCATAGCTGGTTTTTCACTACTTATCTTCCATTTTGTTTTATCTACAATTGTCAAAAATGTCAAATTCAATATACAAAAACAATTATATATTTAAAAAAAATTGATGTGAAGTATGAATTTTCACACATTTCAGGGTTTCGCAGGTATTTAGTAAGTGAATAATGATTATTTGGGATGCCAAAACAAATTTTATGTTAAAATATTTTTTTTGTTAATTTTAATTCGAATGTCTAATACCATTGTGTAGGTTTCTAAATATGTGCAGTATTTTTTTATATAGCAAGGTTCAATAAGATTTTGAAAATTGCGCTTATGGCTACCATTGGTTGTTTTAGTCATAAGCTCCGTCCTTCTGATTTCGTGTATTTATAGGAATATAAAGAGCAGTATAGCAGTAATATATTTAGGCACTAATATGATACAGACATTATAACACATGACTTAACATATATATATTATTTTTTTACTTGTATCCATGGTATTATATATGTTACTTGGTTGTAAGTCCAAGAGTATTCAATTTCAACAATTTCCACTGGTTATTAAATTTACGCTTTTAAAAATTAAATGCAATATTTGCCCAAATATAACTAGAATTTTGAAAAAATAATTTAAACAAAATAAAAATGCAAAAAAAACGGAAAAAATGAAATTGCCTGGAGGCCGGATTGAACTCGAGTTTGCAAATTAGAACGCCAGTATTCTAAGCATTACACCATCGAAGCGCTCTGTTTACTGTACTACATAATATCATTAAATATTTTACATGGTTAAGCAAAAAACACAAAAAATGCCTTATTTTCCGAAAACATAATCTGATCAAAAATTCCTGTTGTACTATTCCGGTTCACACAAATGTACATTACTTAGAATTTTTTCAGATTTTTAGTTTAAACCATCTGGGCTACAGGGTGTGGGATAAAACATTTTTTGCACAATTTTGGAAAAATTCGCGTTAAAATAATTTATTTTGCAAAAATAAAATTTTGATCGTTAATCCACGCACTAAGGGCTTTCATTTGATACCCTACACAGAATTGTAAAAAAATATTTTTTGTTTCGAGGAGCACATATTTGTTTATATTTTTTGGGGAATATGTTTTTTAGATGTTTTAGTATTTTTTCTATGTGCGGGTCAAAGAGTTGTATAAGCATGCCAAATTTCAACTCTCTATGTTTAGCCGTTTGGCTACAATTTCTACCGAACAGACAGACGAACAGACAGACAGACAGACAGACAGACAGACAGACAGACAGACAACAAAATGACGGTATAAGAGTTTTTTTGGTCATACCTACAAAACCCTAAAAATGATCTTCAGCTGCCGATATAACGGGAAAAAGAACGTCAGTTACATCATTGATTACATTATAAAATGCTTAGGCTAAATGCCCGCTCAGCAATTATAATCCCTCAGCTGACGGTCTTACTCCCATTGTGCAAAATTAAATGCAACATTTGCCAAAATATAACTAGAATTTTGACAAAATAATTTAAACAAAATAAAAATGCAAAAAAAAAACAGAAAAAATAAAAATTGATGGGAATCGACCAGTAGTTTCCAACTTACGAAGCGAGAACGTTACCACTGGACTACGAACGTTCATTTACTGTGTTAAATAGCGGATTAAATATTTTTCATATTTTTTTTACAGACAGACAGACAGACGACAAAATGGCGGTATAAGGGTTTTTGGTCATACCTAAAAATGCAACGCTGTCTCAATAGTCTGCTATTACCAAACTGTGAAGCAACAGCAAATTTCAACAATGCAAAATAAAATCTGAATACTATATTTTGACATATAAAGTCAAAATTTATAACCTTTCTTCTTAAATCATATTAAAATTAACAGGTAAAAACTTGCTTAAAATAAGATTGGTAAGTCAATTCAATATTATATTTACCTGTAGGTGGTGTTTGGGTTAAGCTAGATTGAAATGTGACAGGTGATTGAGTCGTTCGACATTCTAGGTTTTGTGAAATAGGACATTGTGGCAGAAAGGACTGATAAGGTGAAGGACAATCGCCATAAGATACATTTGGTCCATTTACAGCACACTCCTCAAACAAAATTTAAAAAATTAAAAACTAAAATTTGTTCAAAACATTTGTAAAAGAATTCTTATTTTTAGGACCTATTATAAAATTTTAAAACATCTGTTTTGGATATTACTTAATAAAATCCTTTTAGAACAGCCATAGTTTTCGAAAACCATGATCAAAGACGTTATATTTTGGAAATTGTTTCCAGTTCTGGAGGCATAAGAAGTTCTTCTTAAATGTCATCTTCCAAAAGGTTTGACAGTTAGGACTAAAATGCACTTTTTAAAAACCAATTTAATAAATTTTCTCTGTACCTGATAAGTAATATCTCTCTTTATCTGTGGAATTTGTGTTTGCATCGATAGTTATCCTAAATTCTTCTGCACAATCTGCAGTTTTGTAAAAATCGTTGTTTAAAATTCCTTAATTATAATATCTGAGTATACAATAATTATTTTAAGTAACTTTTGTTACGATTTATTTGGGTTGTACGTAATTTCTTTCGCATGATTTTCGTTCAGTACGCATTTACGTTTTCCTGATTTATTCCAAAAAATCACTGCCAAACGAATATTTCTGCGTAACTACAAAATTTGTTATTTTGTTACTATATTTTTTCATGGGTAACTTGAATTATTTATACCAAATTTTGAAGTAATATATTATATAAAATATACAGTGTGAGTCAAAAATGTTGCCCAAAGTCTTAAGACACTCAAAAAGCATGCTCCTGTATCAATATTATTAAGGATTTGTCAAAAAATTGGCATTCATTGATCCCATACTTTAGAATTGAAGAGAACATGTTATACTAGGAGCAGGGGCGTAGCCAGAAATTCCGCATGGGGGGGGGGGGCTAATTCCATTTTCGGAAGAATCTGTCTAAAATATAATAAAACATTTTGATGCAAAATATGTGCGGATATAGTTATTTTTAAAGATAAATATAACATAGATCATTAAACTGTAACTGTGACATGTGTAAATTTAAACGATGTGCATATAATTATGAAACGAAATCAAATAATATTTATTATTAATGTACATTTTACAATTAACAGGATGGAACATGAAACAGGAACATGAAAAACTCTAACATTATTTCTATAATACAAATCGGCGAGGCGTTTTTTTCAATTCATCAATTACATCTTCTTCTTTCACTTCTATCTCCCAATGAACATTAAGAGACGACAAGCCATTGAGTCGCTCCTCCGACATTGTATTTCTTAAATACGTATTGAGCCACTTTAAATTTGAAAAAAATCTTTCTGACGTCACTGTTATCACCGGCAATGTCACCAGAATTTTCAATAATGCATAAATATTGGGATATAAAACTTTATCACACTCAATAATTGATTTTATAGCATTAGTAGGTTTTTGTGACGATTTAATATATTTTCCAAACCACATAATATATTCATTCATTAGAACCTCTTCATTGGTATAATTTAAATCATCCTCATAAAAGTTAGCTAAACGTCTTAGATGGTTCTTATCTTCTGTTGTCGGAAAATTGCCTGTGGGTATTAAACACTGGAATGATTCTAATATTTCTTTATGTTTCAAAAATCTAGCATTTAACTGGGAGCTTATATGGTCAATAAAGGGAATAAAAATAGTTGTCCTGTAATATGCTTCAGGTGAACTCGAAGTAGTGTTGTTTCGATATATTTGATTAGAGATTACTCGTGGAATAGTTATTTGTTCGAAATTTTGGGAAGAAAAAATCCACCCATGGGATCGGACAAAATAGCATGGTGACACGAAGGTTAAATAAACAAACTTACCTCAGTTAAATACAATCATCTACTATAGATCTCTAGATGTAACATGTAAGCACGAATCAAATAAATTATATGTAACAAAATATTACAATTTGCATTTCACAGCAGCCACGTATATATATAAACGGTGTGGTTTGACTGGATGGTTGTGATGTTTCGCGCGTAAACGTTCAATGCTAGCCGGGCTAGCCTAGCCCAATACAATATTCAACCTTTTAAAGCGACGGCAAAGCATCAAATTAACTGGGCGACTATTCTTAGGCAGGATTATGGACAGTTACTGTTTATTTGAATTTCAAATAATGAAACTATAGTTTCAGCAACACAATTTTTTTGCTAAAAACCGAATATTTCAATTTAGACATGAAATATAATTAAGATGCTGCTATTTTCGTTGTTGTATAATCCAACGCAAATTTGCACTATCACCAGCTCACGTGAGGCTTCGCCTTGAAGGACGGAGGGGGCTGCAGCCCCTAGCCCCCCCCCTCTGGCTACGCCCTTGACTAGGAGTCAATGGAGCTGAATACACATGGCTGCATCCCAAACCAGTTTCCGGTAACAGTAATTATGTCAAAAGCAGCGTAGTATAGTTTGGCCTAAAAAGTGTGTTTATTTTGTAGATATGGATCAATACAGTGAAGTCATTAATTCCTGAGCGTTATAGGGAAAAATTGCTAAGCGATATGACATCTGGCGGGATTTTAAGCAACTACAGAAATAGACATTTTATCGCGCTTTTTACATCGAGTTATACGGATCAAAATATATTTTTGCATTTTACTATAGTTTTGTTGTTATTATATTGTTATATTGTTACGTTTTGTTAAGTTTTATGTTATTTTATATTATTTTAAAATCAGTTTTAAATTGTTTTTACTGTGATCAAGTGATAATAAGTAATAAACTAATAAGTGATAATAATAACCTTAAACTAAAGTGGAATACAAGACAAAAATCATGTCGAAGTCGAACTATTATTGCTGTGTACCTGACTGTAATTCGTGGATTAAAAGAAACCCATTTCAACCTAAAAAAACCTAACCTAAATAACCTAAAAGGTCCATTTCAACCTAAAAAATTAATAAAAACACGCCTAGAATTATTCTTATTTATTAATATTTGATGTTATAATATTTCACTGATTACCTGTATAAAAACACGTATTAACATTGTAGCAAAATTACAATAACCACAAGTTAACACTAAAATTCACGTTATTGCCCATATGGTTATATGTAATGAATGTCTATTTTGGAAGTTCCAAGTATACCGCAACAGCGCTGCAATCTTAAAATATTTTCCCTATATAATATTTCAAAGGTATGCGTAGTTCAAATTAGCATACAAAATTAATATAGATGTTGCACGTTTTTAAATATTTTTATTGACTATTTTCATAATAGAAATTTATTTCAAGACAGTTCTACTGAATAAATTATAAATAAAAACCTATATATTATACTGATTTATATAAAATTTAAGGTGATGGGTATTTGTATTATAGTTAATAAATAACAATAAAATCGAATACAAATATAATTTTAGGTATATTTAAATAAAAATAGAAAAACAAATTGGTGTAATAATATAGTAATTATTTATAATAAAATTGGAGGTTATATCTGTTTTTAAAAACCGCTAGACGTATTTTAACGAAATTTTATGCAATAGAGTAGAACCAGGATTCAAATATAGGCATGGTATCTCAAAATTTTTTTTCTTAGGAGGCGTTTCTGGTTTAAAACTGGTACTAAAAATATTTCCTTTATAAACAGAACTATCTTAACAGAAAAACTATACAATAAAAATTGTTTATAAGAACACAAATCTTATTTGTTCTATGCATTTTTTCAATTTGATGAATATTAGGGTAGTTACGAGGGGACACCCTAAAACTAAAATATTGAAATATTTCACTTATTATTCTCTTTACTGGCTTTGTGTCTAGTTTTTCTCTAAATACTTCATTTCTTATTCTGTCCAATTTTGTTTTACCTTCAATTTTCCTTAAAAATCTCATTTCAGAGCTTATTTTGGACCTCTGCAACTCTGTGGTGGTCCAATATTTTGAAGCGTTTGTCAAAATCGGTAGTCACTTTTTTGAAGATCTCTAACTTGAGCTCGTCATTTTGCGTCATAACTTCAATGACAAACTTAGTAGCGAAAAAATAACTAAATCGATTTTTTTTGCATGTGAATTATAGACTAATATTGCTCTTTACTCTTTTATTTTACTAAAACATACCTTTTGAAATCATATTTAGTTTGTGTTCGATAGTCATTTTGAAGATTTACAAATTTTAAAAGTGTTTATTTAATATAGGGACATTTGTATTGGTATCCCTGAATAAAACGATGTTTACATTTGTCATTTAATAATAAGTCTGTTGTGTTTTGATACTGACTTGTGTTCAAATATCTAACTTATAGTAATTTCTAAAAACCTTTTTTATTTAGTTTGTTGTTTATTGAACAGTTTTGTGTTTAGTTATATATTTTCTTATAGATTATTATAGATTATAGATTATATATAGATTATAGATTATTTGATTTTGTGTGTACTGCATAGTTTTTAGGTTATATTCAACTTATTTTTATTTTCTTTTCTTTGATCATATTTTTGGATCACATCAGTCCTGTGTAGGACTATTTTGCTTATTAGACTAGTTTATTTGTTTCTATTCTGTTCTTATTTTTATATTTTCATTTTATTTCGATACAAGTGACAGCGTACAAATATTACATTCGTTAAATAGATGAATGTAAACGTACTAAGTCTGACGTCACATTTTTTGGTGACGTTTCAAGTGACGTAACTGCACTGTTTCGCCGATTTTATTATATTACTTTTTTAGTTAGGAACGACGATTTGATGCTATTGAACATTCTTACTGCTGCGCTTACTCTTTCCATAATTTCTTCATCCATTTTTCCAACTTTCGAGAAAACAGTTCCTAGATATTTGAATTTTCCTACCTGTTCTATTATTTTGTCATATATTTTTATGTAGGCTAACCAGATTTTTTTTTACCGAAAAAGAGTATACTAAAAAAAAAATCCTCACTCCAAAAATAAAAGTGATGAGCAAAAAAAAGGTCCTCACTCCCAAAATAATGATGAAACAACAAAAATTCTCTAAAGTCCTCATTCTCTACAAAAAAAAAAAAACAGTGGCGTGCAAAAAAGAGTATATTCAGGTTTTTTTTAAAAAAGTAAGAGTATAGAGGATATTACTTAAAAAAGAGTATAATATTCTAAAAAAGAGTACGTCTGGTCTTCCTATTTTTATGTTATGCTTCAGCCCTGCTTACTACCATTGTTTTTATCTTCTGTGTGCTATTTTTCATATTTATTTTCTTCAATTTATTGTTTTAGTATTTCGATACCCCTTCTAAAAAACATCCCATTTCTTCAGCAATATAATTTTTTATTATTTAAAAGAACAAAATAAAACTTTTTTTTTTCTAAAAGAACAATAACGCCATGATTTTCTTTATTCTATGAGATTTTTTACAAATTGAAATATGGCAGTAAGTGAAAACTAAAAATATATACATACTCCATTACAATATTTAAAGCATATAAAAGAGCTATTTTTCGAAAAATTCACAATTTCTAAATTTGTTGGCACAATATTCTTTAATAACTCAAAATACATTTTAAAAAAATTATACAGATCCTTTATTTCTTGACATTTCATACAATTTTCAAAAAATAGCTCTTCATGTAAAGTTTGAATCAAGTACCAAAAACGAAATTTAAAAAATATAATGAGTGTAGAATAGACGTGCATCATGTTGGGGGGGGGGGGGCACGGACTTGTACGAGGTTTGTAAATTAAGTAACCGGACTGACAACACAGCGTTTGATCTGGCAACATTTGGGACGCGGGACTTGAAGGGGCAGCAGGAGAACATATGATACACCTTCAGTACGAGTTTGAACTCGCTAGAGTAATTTTGTTGTCCGTAACGATTTTTTTCGTGAAACAGATTTTTATAGTGCGTTCTAAAAATTAGTGACGTTCATTTTGAGCAACGGTGTGCTATCAGGTTTTGCTTCAGGCTTGGGCACAGCACAACGGAAACTTTTGCAAAACTTCATCAGGCCTACGGAGACAGTGTTTTGTCAAGGACCTAGGTTTTTTGGTGGTTTAAGGCATTTTCAGAAGGAAGAGAGTTGATTGAAGATGAATCACGTAGCGAAAGGCTTTCATTTTCAAAAACCGATGAAAATGTCGATAGAATCAGGGTCTTGTGCATTCAAATCGTCGGTTGACAGTCAGAATGATCGGGGAAGAGTTGAATTTGACTCACACTACCGTTCATCAGATTTTGACCAATGAATTGTGAATGAGAAAAATATACGCAAAAATGGTTCCAAAAAACCTTTCACAGGACCAAAAAGACAACAGTTTTTGGCCAGTAAAAACATTCCTGTGGCTCCTCAACCTCCTTATTCGCCTCACTTGAGTCCTTGTGACTTTTTCCTCTTCCCAAGATTGAAAAATCACCTCCAGGGACGTCATTTTGGGACACTCGAAAACATTCAAGCATCTGTAACCGAGCAGCTGAAAGCTATTCCAGTATCCGAGTTCCCGCACTGCTATGAGGATTGGAAGAACCATCTCCAGCGCTGTGTGGCTTCCCAAGGAAGTTATTTTGAGGGAGACAATATTGAATTGTAATTCTATTCGAATATATATATTTTTTTAATCTGTCAGGTTACTTAATTTACACTCCTCGTAATTGATGTAACTGTCTGTGTCTGCTATCTTTGCCTCATTTCTTGCAACAAGTTAAAATAATCTCCCTGTTGCCTTGTTTCTATATATATGGGACGTACCCACCATCGCTTTTCTTCAAATTGCAGTAATTCTAAATGTATATATAAAAGTGCTAAACGTCTCGATTTGATGACATGTTGTTGAATAACCGTTTTCCCCGAATACTTGTAAACACTTTTAGGTTAGATACAACTGCTGTCAGACTCGGGAACGCGCACTTATCACGCCTCTAATGGCGCGTCTATATCGAGGCAACATGGTGGCGTGCGACCGTTCGACATGTCGCATGCTACCTATGTGCAGCGGTCTGATGGGAGCCGTGCGACATGTTGCTCGTTTCCGTTACTTTGCGGTAAACGTCAAAGAGTTTTCGTGCGACACGCTACCACTTCTGAAAGCCACATGTTCGCCATTTTGATATTTGATAGTTGTTATTATAGAAGTATTTGTTTTTTAAATTAACTAGTGTTGTAAGCGTTGCTGTCAACAAAAATTATTTAGCAACTAAAATTTATTTAAGGTAAGTGAGTAAATATAAGTTTTAATAAAATAGAGTATGAGAAATAATGATAAACATAATTTAGTAAGGTTATGTTTTTGTTATGGAATTAAAATTTGTTATAAAATAGTATAAATTAGCTTGATATTACTTATAGTTATGCGAATGCCATATAATTTCTACGATCTGCCATATTTATTCAGTAAACTATAAACAGTAGCACGCTCCCAGTGTTGGTGTAGACACTAGCTTGTCAATGCAGCATGGTCTGACGGTCCCGGCAGACTAGTC
This sequence comes from Liopterus haemorrhoidalis, assembly GCA_963971575.1. NCBI lineage: Eukaryota > Metazoa > Arthropoda > Insecta > Coleoptera > Dytiscidae > Liopterus > Liopterus haemorrhoidalis. Next base: position 65,349,717 of record OZ020613.1, read on the forward strand.
GTATGCTACCATGTTGCCTCAATGTACGCGCCATAACGCTACTACGAAATTCAAACTTTCAAATATAACACCAAGCTTCTCGCCCCTGTCACGCCTGTGAGTTCATCATGAAAATAATACATTAAGGTTTTCGTTTTGCTACTTGAATGGAAGATCCGTAGTCGTATCCGCATCCGCATCCGTGGATCAGGACGCAAATAATCCGTATCTGTATCTGTATGCGCAGATCTGGTTTTTATGTGATCTGGCACATCATTAGTTTTAAGGTAATACAGACAAACAGACGTTTTTTTAAAATATTGTTTTCGTTTTTGGTACCTGAAAGAGAGTAATATTTTCTAAATTAATTTGAGCATTTCTCAACAATGCGCGAATAGAAAGATGTATGTTAACAATTCAATATTTATAATTTATATTATTTTTTCAAATAAACTAACTTTAACAATTGATTACTACTAGATTTGTGTTCAGATGTATTTTAAGATGGCTGCTATTACAATGATAGGCATTATTGTGGCACTGATAGATGGTGCTGAGTTACAGAAATCAGTCTCGCAGGCGCAAACTTCTTGACGACCTCCGAAACCTGAACGTTGGTAACACTTGTTCTTGTGAGTTGAATCTTCCCAACCGCAGCTTCGGATAACACGGGTATCTGGAGGCACTGTAAACAAATAAGAAATATCAGAAATGTTAATTTGCCATTAAACCATGGGGTTCTTCCTGCAGGATTAACCGCAGGGAGGAAACCGCCATCACACGCCTCCGTATAGGCCACTGTTGGTGGAATCTGTGAGACGTGTAACACAGATTTGTCTGAAACATATCGTGAGTTAGAGGCTTCCTTTGGCATATCGCAGACTGCAATACATTCGATTTTGCATGAACATTTAGCTGTGAAAAAGATCTGTTCCAGATGGATTCCGCATAATTTGACCGAAGCTCAAAAAAAGGCTCGTGTTGATTGGTGTAAGGGAATGTTAAAAAAATTCAACCTAGGCACTGCAAAATCCGTATACAACATCATTGCAGGTGACGAAACTTGGATTTATTCATATAAACCGGAAACTAAGCAACAATCTACTGTTTGGGACATGCAAGATGAACCGAAACCCACAAAAGTTGTTCACGAATCACTTCCAGGAAAATGATAGCTTGTTTCTTCGGTTGTACTTGATATGTTGCAACCATTCCTTTAGAGGATCGGAGAACAGGTAATGTTGAATGGTATACAACAATTTGTTTGCCAGAAGTCATCGACAAAATCAGGAAAAACAATCAAAAACGTCGCATCATTCTTCATCATGACAATACAAGCTCCCACACAGCACGTCAAACAATTGATTATTTGAAGGAGAAAAACATCGAATTAATGTCTCATTGCCCGTATTCACTTGATTTATCCCCTAACGACTTTTTTTTTTTGTTCCTCAATGTCAAACAAAAAATCCATGGACAGCGATTTTCATCACCTCAAGCTGTTGAAGCCTTTGAAAACTATGTTTTTGAGATACCAACTTCAGAGTGGAAAAAATGTTTCGAGAATTGGTTTGAATGCATGTAAAAGTGTATAAATCTTAAAGGCGAATATTTTGGAAAGCAATAAAACAATTTTCAAAAAAAAAAAATGTTTCTTTCTTAATTTTTGTAAAAACCTAAAGGTAGCCCACGTACTCATGGTGTTTATTACAAAATACACGGAATGCATTAAGTCAATAATTTGTTTCTTCAAGGTTTTTATCATTTTGATAAGACAAAAATTATGTTTGAAATGATAGTTTTTTTATTGAAATATCATGCTGTGAGCAGTCTGCATAAATGACTAAAACTTAAATATAGAACAAGTTAAAAATAACCTAGCAGAATTAAATTTGGAACACTCTTATTATTTCTAATTCTTGGCTAGTTTGGAAACTTTTGCCTCACTGAGGCTCTAATATGAAAGATATTACAAGTTTTAGCTTATGACAGAAGAAATATTACACAACAATATTTGTGTTTGAAGTTTCAATAGTTTTCAGGCGTACCAACTCAGCGTTTATTTTTATGATGTACTGTTTTAATTTTTCTGACATTTTTAATAATAGTCCAGTAACCTTGTCATGATTATGGGGCAAAAGTTGCATCAAGTGGGGGTAGTTAGTTTCGTCTTTTTTTCTTGTATGGGATATGCATGAGATGCAAAATCCAAGTTTTCGACCTCGGCAGCCCTCCGGAACACTTTTGAATTTCTCAAAAACTACTAAATTTTCGAACTTTTTTCGGTTTCTTACCATTATGACCATAAAGGAACACGTTTTTGACAAACATTATTCAATGCATTTTTAAACTAGATTAAATTTGCTACAATTTAAGACCAGAATGGGTTCAGAGCTTCAATAGTTTCTGAGATACAGCTTTTCAAAATTTGAAAAAATCTCCAAACTTGAAAATTTTATGCTAATTTTCATGTTTCATCATATACAATTGCCTTTATATCTTCAACAACCTGTCTAACATGAGTCAGTGAAGTAAACATTAATAAATAGAAGTAATGGTATCTATAGCATGTGGGTAAGAATTAATTATTATAAATAATGGTAACTTTCAACTACAATACGAGTGTAACAGTTTTTCGACGAAAAAATCGATGTTTTTAAAAAGTTTTTTGCGAATAACTCGAAAAATATGCATTTTATCAAAAAAACTGTAGAAAGCAAAATTGTAGCTTTTAAAAAAACAAACAAAATCCTTTTTTTATTATTTTTCTACGACCAATTCGAACCGAGATACGGCATGTTAATGGTTAACTTTTTTTCGCCAAATGCATAATTTGAAAGATTCAAAGTCAAATAACAGGAAAAATTTGCATTTTTCGAAGAAAACTCATTGAATCTTTTTTAAAGTATTTGATTAGACCTTTCAAACAAAAAAAAAAAAGTCTCTAGTATAAAAATTAAGTGACTTATGATCAAAATAAGGTCGGTACCTACTTTTTTCTACGAAAAAATCAGTGAAAACAACCCCCTATTTACCCCCCTAATTAAAATTGATCCTCACCCTTCTGTGGTTCTCTTCATATATGTATTTTCAGTACACCCAAGAAGTTTGACCAATTTAAAATGCCTAATTTTAGAAAAATTGGAGTTTAAAGAAAAAACGATTTTTTGCGATTCCGTATTTTTTACCCTTTTCTTCAAAATATCTCCGAAAAGAGATACGAAAAAAATGATAGAGCACTAAATTGTAGCTTTTTTAATGACTTAAATTTCCCTGGCATATATTTTCAGTGAATATTTGGCGAGATATAGCCGTTTAAAACCTCTATTTACAAGCGAACACCACCTTATTCGAGCCCTTCAAACTCACCCCATTTAAAAACTAAGGGATCTTAAGGAATTTAATTTACATAGTCTTATAGCTCTTGAAAAGCCCTACAAAATCGTTTTTGAAAAAACTTTCAATCTTTAAATCACTAAAAATGAAGGAGTTATGTTTAAAAAACCAATAAATTTTTTTTCGAAACATTCGAATAGCACGGTTCGGAGCGTAATAATCTACATAACCAGTATTTTCGGCAGCAATATAAGGTTTTGCAATGTTATTTTATAATTTTTGACAATAAGGAGTAGTTTTCACTTCTAAAAATAAACAGTGCCCATGAGCATGATATAGCATACAATTTTCAAGTTTGGAGATTTTTTCAAACTTTGAAAAGCTGTATCTCGGAAACTATTAAGACTACCGAGCCCATTTTGGTCTCAAATTGTAGAAAATTTAATCTAGTTTAAAAATGCATAGAATGGTGTTTGTCGAAAACGTGCTCCTTTATGGTCAAAATGGGCAGAAACCGAAAAGAGTGCGAAAATTTAGCAGTTCTTGCGAAATTCAAAAGTGTTCCGGAAGGCTGCCGAGGTCGAAAACTTGGATTTTGCATCTCAGGCACAACCCATACAAGAAAAAAAAAACGAAACTAACTACCCCCACTCGATGCAACTTATGATGTACTAGGTTACTGGACTATAACACTAGGCAACAAATTTGAACTTTTTTTTTTATAACAGGAGTAAAATTAACTGTTTTAGGATAAACAAAACCTACTATTAACGAAAATGTCAGTAAAAAGTTTGTAACACCCTCAAATTTTTAGTTATTCAACTTTGAAGAATTTACCATATAAATAATCCTTTTTAAGTAGCTTTAAGTATTAAAAAAAAAAAGAAATACGGCATTACCATATAATTTAAATTGTTTCACTTACATCCATTGACTTCAAATTCTATGACCTGTGTTATTTTACGACAAAGGGTGTAAGAATGTTGTCCACCGGTTGGGCATGGTGTTTTCATGGATTCTGGCGGGTTCGAATCCGCACAGGAACTGTTGTTGTGGCTGTTGCATTGAAAACATCCTAGCGCCGCACCTGTAAAAAAACAAATAATTATAAATAAACAATTTAAATATTCATAAATCATCGTCAAGGTAACCTATCCCAGTGTTTTCCAATCTTTTTCGTAATACGTTTACCCTATTGCGTTTAATACATAAATATAGTTTATTCCAAACGTTTAAGTGGACCTAACTGGAATTTTAATTTTTGTTGTCATGGTCTCACTTGTTATGGTTTGAAATGTGCTTTTCCTATACAACCAGTGTTGTAATGTATCTAGGTACATTTTAAAATATGTATCTGTATCTGTATCTAGATATTTAAATCAGTATCTAAGTATCTGTATTTCAGGTACTTTTTTCAGATACTTTCCTATTTTGTCTTTTTCAAGGTCTTTTTACAAAATATGTCCTTACGATTTTTCAAGTTGGTAATACATTTAGCATCATTCAGATATTTGAATTTTAAGTTTAAATTAACCAATCAGCGACCAGTAAACTCTTTCTTGCTTGGTGGGAGTAAACATGCTTCATTCTGAATCTAAACATGAGTGTGATATGACGTAGTTTTGCAATACCTACTATATAAAATTTTAAACACTCATTTAATAATCAGTAATTTATTAGCGAACAAAAAATGTTCGAGATACCCGCTGAAATTGGAATAAAAAAGTGATTTTTTTAAAAGATTACATAGGTATATAGTTAGTTAATATTTCAGACACACAGCTTCAAAGGCTATTTGTGTTTATTTTAAGAGTAATAATAGTGCATAACTTATTTTTTATTGTGAATAAATATATTCCTTGCTCTAGTTATTTCTTTTTTTTTTTGTGGTGTTTTTTTCCGAAAGTATCTTAAAAGTATCTTGAAGTATCTAGATACATTGTAAAAAAAAATTATCTGTATCTAGATACTTTTTAAAATTTGTATCTGTATCTGCATCTAGATACATTTTTCCTCAAGTATCTGTATCTGTATGTAGATATATTTTCAAATGTATCTATTACAACACTGTATACAACTTAATCAAAAACCTCACTTAATCGGTAAAAGTTATTAGCATTGAAATTCTAGTTCTGCCTAAACCAAAGAAACAAGCTATATGCATTGATACAATAAATGCATGGCATAGGCCAAGGGTCGGCAACCTGCGGCTCTTTTAGAAAATTTTGTTTCTCCTTGAAAATTGGCTGGTTTATTTTAATACAATTTATTTTTAAATTTGCAACTTTCTGCCTGTACTATATAGGTTTTGTATTGTTCAGGATGTTTTACGGTGCAATTCACACCCGGTAATTCCCCGAGTTACTGCATATACCCTTTTAGAAGAAGTAATTTGTTTCGAAAAAAAGTTATCTGTATTTGTGAATGATTTACGTGCAGAAAATTTTTTACATTTTATTAATATACAAAAACATAAGGACAATAACAACGTTATTAATGCAATTTTTTTTGCACAAACTATTGTTAACTTGTAAGAAGCTTTTGGAGAAAGATTTAAAGAGTTTAGAAAATATAAAGCTACACTAGCTTTTTTGACAAAACCAAATGAAGCAGATATGCAGCAATTACATTTATCACCATTCCCATTGATTAATCAGGCACAATTTGAATTTCAATTATTGGATTTGAAATCCAAAGATTTATAGAATATAAAATTTTATTCTGAACTGGAAAGTTTAGAAAGAGTAAAGTGCATTTTATCTTCCCAGCATAAGTGGAGCGTAATTCACAATCTTCAAAATGTAGGTAAAGTTGTTTTCGAAGCTTGGAAACGTCTTTCAAAATCGTTCATTTAAAAAAATATGCTTTTGGACTACTGACAATTTTCGGATCCACATATTACTGTGAGCAAGTTTTTTCACATATGAAATTAATAAAGAGTCAGTTAAGAAGTAATCGTACTGACCTGAAACTTGAGTGCTGCCTTAAGTTAAAGATTACTGAATATTCACCAAATATTGAAGTCTTATCTTACACTATATTATCTTATACTGGCCAGTGGCAATAGGTATCACAAACTAAATGTATAAGTAAATATTAATTTATTGTAAACTTGATTATTTTAAAACTAATAATTCAATTTTTTATATTTCGAATATTTCAGTTTCAGTTCAAATTATCTTAATTTATCTTAATTTTTTGTAAGATTAATGTTTAATTTGTTATTATTTTGCAAGCATATTGTTTATTTTGTGTTATTTAATCAAATAAAAATTCAATACGTGACTAACATTTCTTTTACCTTTTCTGGTACCTTTTTAACAATTTTCAGAAACCAAAAAACTGAAGCTTTACATATAAACTGAATTTCCCCCCGATATTACTTTGAACTATAAAGCTGTATGTAACGTTAAGGTACTAAGTTTCGTGTTTTTCTTAATCACAAAGTTGTATGTTCATTTTTCAAATTGTTAAAATGGTATTATTCAAATTTTTTTTTCAAAATAATGCATTAATGACAATAACATATCAATATATAGTTATTAAAAAAAATTTCTTCCTTGTTTTGTAACCTTATATTGGTTTTTTCCATGTCAAAATTTTTGAAGCTTGTTTTCTCAAATGTATACACTTCGCCATACAACCTTATTATTTTCAGCCGACGATATTCGATGCTTTCCCCACCTATATTTAACTTAGTTATATGTTGGATCAATTGATTTTTGTTGGACATTAACATAGCTTTAGTTTTTTGAACGTTTAGCTTTAATTTGTTATTACACAGCCAGTTACTTATTTCCGCCAAGTCATCTTTTATAGTCTGTATTATATGAAAAAAAAAAACATAAAACCATTTAAGAACTCTGTACTTAATTATCATAGCATCCGTTGATACGCAAGGGAAGTAGAGCGTCAGAGGGAAAGGTAAAGGGAGGAACAGACACCGAGCAAGTCAGCTAGTCACTAATATTTATTGAAAAAATCCGCGTATAAATGGATTCACGCAGTTCAAATCTATGTTGCGTAAAGATCAACTATATTACTTTATTTAGTTTTATTTGAAAAATTGCCTAATTTACACGTGATGATATTCAAATTTGATGAGATAACCTGGTAATACAAGTAGTTTCGTAAATGAGCTCTTGTGAAAACACCAAAATAACAAGTTTTAGTTGTCAGCTGGTGTCGATATCGATTAGTAAAAAAAGTTAGTAAATGTTCATTAACGAGTAGTGAAGAACAGCGGGACTAATGTAAAACCTAAATCATGTTAAAGGCGTTAAGAATAACAAAATTACAGTGTATAGAAAAAGCATGTGTGTAATAAAAAAAAGCTTTTAGAGTAATTGAAAAAAAAAACAGATGCAAAAGGTTTCATATATCAAAAAAAAGGTAGGGATTTTTTAAATTTTTTTATGATTTCGTAGATATAGCCAAAAAAACGTTTCGGGGTTAAAACGGTTTATTAAAATTTTTTAAATATCTCCCTTCCCAGCAAACATTCAACTAACGGCCGAATGCTGGCAAACTGCTTTTATGCTGGTAAATTACTGGCACCAAAAGTAAGTGCAACGCCAGTATTAATACTGTACTTCACATTTGTATTTCGCATTCCGCCTATACGAAGTACTTTACCAGCATTTTATAAGCACTCTTCTTCACTCATACTTTTTACTTAAAACCATCAGAAATAAATCTTGCAACTAATGCGATTTTTTTGCACTTTACCGTTGCTGGGCCAGCAACTGATACATAAATGGGCCAGTAACGGCCCCGGGGACACCGGGGTACTGGCCCATTACTTTCAATGCCGGGGAGTATGTGCTTTACCAGTACTGGCCCGTATAAAAATGTTTGCTGGGTTATTATTGACTAAACAGAAAAATATATACAACTAAAATTGTTCATAAATTTTTTTAATTAGATAAGTTACGGGGGGACACCCTAAAATTAAAATCTACATATATCTCTCTTATTATTGACTTAACAGAAAAATCATATATGACCAAAATAGTTTATAATAAGAAAATAAATCTTTTATATCTATATATTATTTCATTTAGATGAATATTCGGGGAGTTATGGGGGGACACCCTAAAACTAAAATGTACATATATCTTTCTTGTCATGTATCATAAATGCCAAAAATAGTTAAAAATGAGTAATTAAATCTTTTTTTTTTCTATGCATTTTTTGTTTAAATGAATATTTGGGGAGTTACAGGAGGGACATCCTAAAGTAAAACTTTTTAAATATCTCCCTCATTGCTGACTGCAAAAATGTATATAATAAAAATTGTTTATAATGAGAAATCAAATTTATACTATTGTTTATACTTTTCGATGTAATGAATATTTGGGGAGTTACGAGGGTACACCCTAAAACTATAATCTTGAAATATATCACTTATTATTTACATTGCATCAAAAATGTAGGGACATAAGGAAACATTTATTTATTTTTATTCCCCCATCAGCGAGATAGTGATTTCTTACTAAATTCTAATAACAAAATTATAGCCGCAACTACAGCAATTCGTTTTCTTTTCACGATTTCCGAAATTTGTTGAAATTTGTGCGACAGTATTTTTAGGGTTTTGTAGGTATGACCAAAAAACCCTTATACCGTCATTTTGTCGTCTGTCTGTCTGTCTGTTCGGTAAAAATTGTAGCCAAACGGCTAAACCTAGAGAGTTGAAATTTGGCATGCTTATACAACTCTTTGACCCGCAGATAGGAAAAATACTAAAACATCTAAAAAACATACCCTCCTAAAAATATAAACAAATATGTGCTCATCGAAAACAAAAATACTTTTTTTAAATTTTGAGTAGGGTATCAAATGAAAGCCCTTAGTACGTGAATTAACGATCAAATTTTTATTTTTGCAAATTAAATTATTTTGACTCGATTTTTGCCAAAATTGTGCAAAAAAATGTTTTGTCCCACATCCTGTAGCCCAAATGGTTTAAACTAAAAATCTAAAAAAATTCTAAGTAATGTATATTGGTGTGAACCGAACTAGTACAACAGGAATTTTTGATCAGAATATGTTTTCGGAAAATAACGCATTTTTTGTGGTTTTTGGTTCACACAGTACAAAAGTTATACCAATGTAAGTCACTCACACGGAAGACATACGATAGCGCAATGGGTTAGAGCACTGGTGTCGTAAGCTAAAATACGAAGGGTTTCGAGTTCGAGTACGGAGTGAATTTTATTTTTTCTGTTTTTTTTTTGCATTTTTATTATGTTTTGACAAAATTAATTATTTTGTCAAAATTCTAGTTATATTTTGACAAATGTTGTATTTAATTTTTAAGAGCGTAAATTTAATAACCAGTCTTATTATATGATTAACAGACGATAAATTATTTTAAAAATATCATTCATTTTGCCGTGATTACTACAAAGTAAAATTTGTCCTACACACTCAGCATACCGCCTTCACTTATTATATACCTGCGAAACCCTGAAATGTGTGAATATTCACACTTCACATCAATTTTTTTAGGTTATATAAAGTGATATAGCTACTATTTATCTGTCTGTTATTAAAACAGCGCACTAACTATAAAGTTTGGAACCAGATTACTTATTATTTGGAACACATTACTTATATATTAACATGATTACTTATTGTTGACATAAATTTACACGTAAACGTAAACAATTAAAGTTTAGATGTAAATAACTGTAATGAAAAGAAACAACTTTTACAATATTTTACGGTTTATGAATAATTGTAATCTCTATAACGACTTGAAAGTGAAGTATTTTTATTTACAAGTTTTAAAAGTGTCTTCCATTTTGGTTTATATACTCTCGCGTCTTTACTCTTGAGATATATGTAGCTTGGAGTATAATAAAAATAAAAATATTTCAGTATAAATTGAATTTTATATGAACTGTATATTTTTGTTTAAATGTAATATGTTTATCAGTATTTATATTTTATAAAGTATTTAATACACTTTAATAATAAAATAAAAATTGTTAAAAACAATTCATCTTTTGCTGAGCGATAATTTTTTTTTTTTTTTTCGTGGACCGGCTTTTATGAATCACTGCTCCAGAATGAAGAGCGCAGTAAGCCGATATAATACCTAAAATACCTTAAGCAAATGCACCTAATCTAGAATCAGCGTCATACTAAAATTATTTATAAAATTAGCACTTAATATCACGTGTTTCGTTCCCAGTCTGAAAAGAGAAATCATTCCTACCTGTTTTGAATATTAAACAGCTCAACTCTGAGAGTTACAAAATCACCGAGAATGTTTACTAACAATTACTCTAGGTCATGGACCTGATTTTTTTCTTCTTAGCAACGGTCATTAATATATTATGACCTTGGAACGGCCACTCAAAGACGTTCATAATTATTTGCATCAATGATTCGATTAAAATCTGATATATAGTTGCTCTTACGTCCGGTTGGAAACTAGAACTCGGATGTAAGTCAAAAACTGATGGAAATCAAAGCATAGTCTTTATTTACGAGGGGTCTTTGATAAGTCATTGACTTCGAAATGACAGATCTTTTAACCAAAATGCGATTTATTAGGGTTTTGTAGGTATGACCACCATAAAACAAATTTTAATATTAATAAACAAGTCAATAAAATATAAATAAGTAGTTGAGGCAATAAATAAAAAGATAAGACACAAATATAGTCGAATTTCTCTAAATCGAATCTTCATAGTTCACAAAAAAAAATAATAGAGATATGGAAAATTTGAGTTACAGAAATAACTACAAAATAAGTAAAATAACGCTTTCATTTGAATTTATTGACAGTAAATACATATATGACTACATGAAATCAAATAACATTGTCGAAGTCCTCGTAGGTACAGATTTTAAAACGTTTGCCATCATTGGTTACACCATTTTCGGCTTTCTTCAGAATTTCTTCGCGGTTTTTTAGGGGATACGCATAAAATTTATATTTCCTTAAAACTGCATTTTTTTGATATGTTAATGTTAGTTATGTCAACAAACAAAACAAAAATCACATTTTAATTAATATTACAGCCAAATTTTTTACTTAAAATATTGTAAATTTGACATAAGCCGACCACAGCGCGAAGGTTGCCGAGTAAATACGACTGAGCATGACGTCAAGCCCTATACAGCCCAGACTACAACATAATCTTTACGTGTGTATATTGTATTGTTCGAGAGTTTTGTATTTGTTTTTAAAGAATTTTTAACGTATTTATTATTAAAATAGCAGATAAAGATTTTGTTAGGGCTCAGAGTGATAATTTACCCAACATTGATGATTTTATGCTCATGGAACATATGAAAAATAATAAATGCTACAGTGCTGAAGAAATACGTGGTGTCAAAACAGACTTGTAAGTAAACCATTTATGTATTCTGTAACTTTATGTAAACAATATAAACGCTGCAACTCTGTAAAATGTAAATATTTATGTAATTTAGATGTCAGAATTTTACTACATTGTTTACATGAAGTTACAAAACGGTAGAGGCATAATTGAAATACTGCAATATAGGTTATATATTTTAATATAAAATTTAATTCGGTAAACATGTATAAATTGTTTTATAGAATTAAACTTTATTTTAATTAAAATCACTCTAACTTTACCCAATCTATAAAAGTTATACAAGCAAACGATAGACTGTGTAGGCTGTACGCTGTAGACTGGGTAGGCTGTACGCAGTACACTTACGTAGGGTATGACGTCATACGTGGTTTTCGCGCGCTACATACATTTATGATTTTTTGAAGCCTTCAAAATAAAAAAAAATAAATGCAAATCTGTTTTTTATGTTTTTATGCAACAAGAGGAATATAATAAAAAACAAAATCATGCCTATCCCCTATTGTAGAAAGTGTACTTGAAGGAATACCAAAGTCTGTGGCAATCTCCTTTTTCTTTTTTATACATTTGTCCATTTCACTTATCAACCTCACTTTGTCATATAATGATAGCGTATTCAATTTTCTTTTCTGGTCACTCATATTCGCAATTTTTACGACAGCGGTAATTATCAGTAACTACAGCCTAGTACAGTGATGGCGAATATATGACCCGCGGGTCACACAGAGTGACCCGTACGACGATTTCAAATAACCCATTTAAAAGAAGATCTTTGTAGTTCTGAAGATTTTAAAGAGATATTCTAAGATAACCAAGGTTGTGTCTAAGCAAGCGGATTCACGCGACAGTGTATAGAAATCGACAAATATGATATAAAAGCGAGGTGGCTCTCAACTATTACCCATTATACCTGTATTTTTGCTGTTGAGTAAATGATAAATGAGATATCTCAACCTTATAAGTAACACTCCCCTTGCCCCCAAATAATTTTCTAACTAAAAACTGCGTTGAAGAGAAAAAATGTTTCCTCATATACATTTTAGAAGTAAATAATAAGTGAGATATTTAAAAATCTAATTTTAGGGTGTACCCGCGTAACTCCCCAAATATTCATTTAATCAAAAAGTATATACAACAAAAAAGATTTGGTTTCTAATTATAAACAATTTTTGTTACACACATTTTTGCCGTTAAATCAATAATAAGGGAGATATTTCAAAAGTTCAGATTTAGGGTTTCTTATTATACACTATTTTTGTCATACATGATTTTGCTGTTAAGTCAATATAAGGAAGATATAGGTAGATTTTAGTTTTAGGGTGTCGCCCCCGTAATTATTTAAATATTACTCTATAATTGAAATTATAATTGAAAAAATGCATTGCACAAAAAAGATTTGTTTATTACTATAAACAATTTTTGTTGTATATATTTTTCTGTTAAGTCAATAATATGGGAGATATTTTAAGTTTTATAATAAACATAACCCCGAAACACCCCTTAGAATAAAAATTTTAAAATGCCTTCTAGCCTGTATTGGAATCTCGTTTTTAGATAGGCAGACAGATAGACAAACAATTTTTTTTGCGGATATTGTCTTATCTGGAACATAAGAAAGCAAAAATTATTTCGTCTATTTTAAGTAAGGAATGTTACACGTGGATTTATTTATTTAAAGTATATTATTTACTTTAAATGTTACCTAAGCAAATAAATAAGATGTGAAAGATTAGATATGAATATTTATGAGGGAAAAACACAACGGTGAGCATTGAAAAATATTGTTTTTTTTTTATAGGAATGCAAAATTTATTATGCAATAGTACAGTGGTGTACATTACGAATAGGGAAAATAATTTTGTTCCCGAAAATCTCGGAATTTACAACTTTAAACTCCAGAATTTCGATATTGTTATAAACAATGTTACTTAATAATTAAAACCCAATAATAAACAATAATTCTATCGTACATTAGCAAGTATCTCTATGTAGTGTCGGTAACACTGTGACGTCAATTTTCCCTAAGGTTCTCGTGATTGGCAGACGATCCTATATCCTTTGACCGATATGAACAATATTTTGCACATTTATTCTCTAAGAATCTACGAATATAATTACATACATAAATGTCTAGGGTTTCGTAGGCATAAACAAGAGACTCCTATATCCTCTGACCGATATGAACAATATTTTGCAGATTTATTCTCTGCGGATAAAATTACATATAAAAATGTTTAGGATTTCGTAGGATCAATCGAGAAACTCTAGACACGCCTATATACTTTAACCGATATGAACAATATTTTGCAAATTTATTCTCTAGGAATCTACGAATATAATTATATATAGAAATGTTTTTGGTTTCGTAGGCATAAAAAAGAAACTTTAGACACTGTTATATCCTTTGACCGATATGCACAATATTTTGCAGAATTATCCTCTAAGAATCTACGAATATAATTACATATAGAAATGTCTAGGGTTTTGTAGGCATAAATTAACGTCTCAAATTATTTTTAGTTTTAACAATATGAATGTAATATACTGAGTAAAAATTAATTGTTTTCCCATCTTAAAAAGTTTATGAATAAATCTAACTATATAATTAGCAAGTGTCTGTATGTACTGTCGATAACATTGTGACGTCAATTTTTCCTAAGGTTCTCGTGATTGACTAATTGAGAAAACCCTGTCTCTTGATTGGAATTTTATATTTATAGTTCCAGGGGTCGTTCCGTCGTATAAAAACTAATAAAAAATAGCAATTTATCCCTTGTGAAATTTAATGAAACGGTTAAAACTTTCTAGATTTTAAAAAGAGACCTATATGTCAAATAGGAATGTTATAACTCAACAAATACATGTGTTTGTTGATACGAAGAGCTCTATAATTCACCCTAAATGTAGATAGCCCTTTAGGAGTCGATTAGATCAAAAACCTGAAACATGTTTTTAAACATTTGTATGAGTAATCTTTGTATGAGGAACGTGTGAATACACATTTCACCCTTTTACACCCCTTTAGATGTCGAATTTCGAAGAATCGCTTCTTAATAGGTGCTTACGTCATGTAAGAAATATACTCCCCGAATTTCATCTATTTAGGGCCAGCGGTTTGGGCGTTGATTGTCTCTAACTGAATCAGTTAGGGTATTATATGTATAGATTTCAAAACAGTTGAACGCAAAGTGTTCAAATATAATTGTTCAATTAATCTGAGGAGTAAGATTATAACGTTGCATATATATACGTAATTTAATACAGCCTTTATAATCAGTTTAAATGTGCATAGTTATCAAGAGTAAATCTTTTGTTAAACTTTAATTAAGTTAATTTCCGAAAGTTAACAAAGCTGTGTTTGTATAACGATACATGTGCTCAAGCATGATAGATGTGATTCGGAGCATTGTCGCTGCTGCATGTGTTGGCAATTGGATCAAGGCTACACCTCAGACTCAGACAACTCAGGAAGTGATCAACTAGCCAAATACCAGCTGACTGGTGACGTAATAATAAGTCACAGGACCTATCATAAATCGGGCCTTCTATGTTCGAATCCTGCTCCTAATCTATCATCATACCCAGAACCGTAGTAACGGGTTGGCGTCGGGGAATTTGTCAGGGGCGCGAGGTTTGACAGGGGTGCGAGCTTTGATAGGGGCGCGAGCTTTGATAAGGGCGAGAGTTTAGACAAGGGCGCGGGGCCTGAGCGGGGCGCCATTGCATGTGAAAATCTTTTTTTGTTGCTCTTCACTTGTATTTAGAGGTGAAGATCGTTATTTTTGTTTCTCTCTTGTATTTGAGAAGTGAGGAGGACCTTTTTTTGTTGCTCTTCACTTGTATTTGGAGGTGAAGATCATTATTTTTGTTTCTCTCTTGTATTTGAGAAGTGAGGAGGACATTTTTTTTGCTCTTCACTTGTATTTGAGGAGGTAAATTTTATCAATTTTCTTTATTTCTGATCATACCAAATTACGTGAAAATATATTCAGACGTTTTTGCGTGAATCTCGGATAGACAGACGGATGGACAGATGGACAGACGGACAAAAATGGATTTTTTGCGGATATTGTCTTTTGAACTAAATGAAATCTGAAATGTGTAAAAACGAAATATGACTCCGAAAAAAAAAACATATAGCCTCAACTTTTATTAATATACAGTAGAACCTCGATTATCCGGACCTCGATTATCCGAATTTTCGATTATCCGGATTCTTTTAAACGAGGAAGTTATTTTACGAATTCGTTGTGTTACGCCGCTGGGCACCGGTTTTCACGTCATGACGTGTCTGGACGTGCGATTTAAATATTTTCTTTTAATATTACCGATACGTCATCGAAAAGAAAACGTGCTGTACTATCTTTAAAAGACAAATTATATATCATCAGTGCATTGAAATGAGGTGACTCAGGTCGTTATTGGTCTGATACATATGGTGTCGGCACTTCCACAATATCGGATATAAAAAACAAAAAGTGAAAAAATTACATAGTTTACTGAACGTATATATATATCAATAAAAAAAGATTCATGCTTAATGTACGTAATTTTTCATTTCTATTTCTCCTCACTTTTTTTTCGATTATCCGGATTTTTCGTTATCCGGACTACTTTCATCCCCGACCTAGTCCGGATAATCGAGGTTCTACTGTACGAGGTATGTAAATTAAGTAACCGTACTGGCAACATAGCGTATGATCTGTCAACATTTGGGACGCGGGACTTGAAGAGGCGTTAGGTGAACATGTGATACGCCTTCAGTGCGAGTTTGAACTCGCCAGACTAATTTTGTTGTCCGTAGCGATTTTTTTCGTAAAACAGTTTTTTCTAGTGCATTCTAAAAATGACATTCATTTCGAGCAACGGTGTACTATCAGGTTTTGCTTCAGACTTGGGCACAGTGCAACGGAAACTTTTGCAAAACTTCAGCAGGCCTACAGAGACAATGTTTTGTCAAGGACCAAGGTTTTTTGATGGTTTAAAGCATTTTCAGAGGGAAGGGAGTTGATTGAAAATGAATCACGCAGCGGAAGGTCTTCATCTTCAAGAACTGATAAAAATGTCAACAGAATCCAGGATCTTGTGCGTTCAGATCGTCGGTTGACATTCAAAATGATCGGAGAAGAGTTGAATTTGACTCACACTACCGTTTATCAGATTCATACCGTTCATCAGAACGATACCTTGAATTTTTGGAATCGATTGAAAATGATATCCATTTTCTGGAAAGTTTTTGGCCAGTAAAAATATTCCTGTGGCTCCTCAGCCTCCTTATTACCTGACTTGAGTCCTCGGGGAATGATCGGGGAATAGTTGAATTTGACTCACACTACCGTTCATCAGATTTTGACCAATGAATTGGGGATGAGAAAAATCTGCGCATATTTCAATAAACGAGTTTTTTGCCAGTAAAAACATTCCTGTGGCTCCTCAGCCTCCTTATTCGTCTGACTTGAGTCCTTGTGACTTTTTCCTCTTCCCAAGATTGAAAAATCACCTCAAGGGGTATCATTTTGGGACACTCGAAAACATTCAAACGTCCGTAATCGACCAGCTGAAAGCTATTCCAGTAACCGAGTTCCAGCACTGCTATGAGGATTGGAAGAACCGTATCCAGCGCTGTGTGACTTCCCAAGGAAGTTATTTTGAGGGAGACAATATTGAGTTGTAATTCTATTCGAATAAAAAAAATTTTTTAAATCAGTTCGGTTACTTAATTTACACACCTCTTACACTTATCTAAGAGGCTTATCTCACACTGACTGTGTGTTTATCACACAGTCAGTTTCATAATGGCTATCTTATGAATGCAATATAGAAAAAATAAGTTTTTATAACAGAAACTAGCAGTATACCCGCTGCTTCGCTGCCGAAAAAAATAGTCGTAGCCCGCTTAGATCGGACCCATTTCGAAATCGGTTCAAGACTGGTTGCTACGAATCGTTTATATTCAAATATATTTATTTGTTTTAATCTACCATTGTATTAATATGTGCTTCTTATACAAATAATTTAAGTACGAACTTCTTTGTAAACATTGGTAGTACAGACATTTAGTAACAACACGTATAAGTGTCCCGTTGTGCTAACCCAGGATAATGCCACATAAAATGCCCATTTGAGAATCACTCATCGCCAAAAACAGCGCCGATCACGTGAAACATTTTATCTTGCACCTTACAAAATTATTTATTATAATTTTTATGATATTTATTATAATTACTCCGTGATAATTCCTGATTTATAAATCGTACCTATATAGGTCGGAGCACTTTTTTTCGTTAGTAAATATTCTTGTCACCCAAGGAAGTATTTTTCTCCGTATTGCTTTAGGGGGTTACAATAATGTTCAATAGCGAATTTAACGTTATAATTGTTGTCAAAAATGAAAATAAAAAAAATTGTGATATATATTCTCGGGAACATTTTTGTAGCAATATTAAACCCTAAAATTCGTTACTATATATTTTGAATATGTGTTTTTATAATACGGAAATTTTTTCCGACTTTTTTCTAAATATTTCTTAATAGATCGGAGGCCTGGTGTCATACAGCGATGATATATAGCTTAAAATCTTTCCAGACAAATTTGCAATACGCTATTGCAAATAGCACTAAAATCGGTTAAGCCGTTTTTGAGTTTTAATACATGTACAGATTCTAAACATCCCGAGACGTTTTATAACTAACCTTGAATCTAGATTTGCCGTTTATGGGTTGATCAGAGAAAAATGCGTTTTTGTACATGAGCATGGGTAACCTTTGGAAGCAAAAACAAAGTCGATATGTCATTATAGGTCTGATATATTGAGGAAAAATTTGTTTATTTATTTATTTATATTATTGATATTACAACAACTTTTGTTATGCACATGTTTAATGTTAAGTCAATAATAAGAGAGAAATTTCAAGTTTATAAGTAGCGCTCCCTCTGTCCCCCTAAATATTCAAAAGCTACACTAAACAGAAAATAATCGTTCTTCAATCAAAACAAATTGTCTTTATAAATTGTTGATGTAAAGTAAATAATACGCTAGATATTTCCAGTATTTTAGTTTTAGCACCCACCCCCCTCCAACCTTCCCCAGCTTCTCAACCAATTGAATAATTTATAGGACAACACATTATATTTGTTTTTTTTTATTTTTAACAACTTTTCTCATGTGCGTTTTGCTGGCAAGTCAATAGTAAATGAGATATTTCAAAACTTTAGTTTTAGGTTGTCCCTTCGTAACTCCCGTAATATCAATCCAATTGAAAAAAAAAATCATTTGTTTTCTTTTTATAAGCAATTTTTCTACGTCTTAAGTCTACGTCTTAAGTGATGCAATTTTTTTTTCTTCTGATTTTCGATTTGCCTCCTTATTTTGACTGCATTTCCTACCTATATACCAAATTTCAACTCGGTATACACAGATTTTCTGTTTTATATATATAAAAGATTTTACTATTATATTTAAATATTTATATAAAATAATAGATAAAACACAAATAAATAAAATTTGCAAAATTCTTACAAATGCGCAAAAATAAAAAACCAGAAAACAGATGCTCGACTTAAATCTCGCTCTGCATACACTAAGGATAAATTTTACTAAATAACTGACTAAAATCACCTATAGCAGAACAATAATGAATCGTGCCGAACGATATTGGCCGATGTTCCACGAACTTACTATAGTTGTCCAAACAACCATTGAAACGAAATTTCCGCGATCTCACTGAACGCATCATACATACTTCGATGGTCCAATATAATTAAAAACAAAATTATTAATTTCTCGTTTCTGATGGGACTTTTTTGAGATTTTCGATTTTTCTGGTTATGATGAAATAATTTCCTACCTGTATGCAAAATTTCAACTCGGTAGCATATCTGGAAGTGGGTTAGAATTTCCGGACATAGCCACAAATATTCTCTTTTATATATAAAGAAATATGACTGAGAATGTTGATTACCTTTTCCGTTTTCTCGCGGTTTGTAATGTTTGCCCATACCCGGTAACCGATTAGCGTTTCCGGGCTCGTGTGCACTTGTTATTCCCCACCGGAAGCCTACAAGGCCTTCCGAGGAAGATGTTCGTCCACAGCGTGGAAACCGTCACCAAACCGATCCGTGACTTGTTGACTAATAGATAAAACGCATATATGTGCACTAGAACTGGCCATATACAGTTACGGTCAAAATAATAAATACACCTAATACACTAACCTTATTATTTGTAGTTGGAACACTAAATAAATTTATATTTTTATTCTAACTGGCATAACCAATAAAACACTTTATGATCTATTAAAACCATAATATTTATCAAGAAATATTATATGGTGATAGAAATATTTTGGTATTTGTGAAAACACTACATGAAACGGTTGGTCAAAATAATAAATACAGTCGAGAAAATTTAGTCAAATATAAAATTTATTATTTATTTTACTGTTACTAATTACATAATACTAATTTTTATAATCTTAGTAATCAATAGCATGCCTTTTATTTGCCAAAACGGCCCGACATCGTTTGGGTATCGACTCGATGAGCGGTTGAAAGCTCTCTACCGGAATGTTGTACCAAGCTTCTTGAACAGCAGTCCATATTGCATTTTTGTTCCTTGCTTTTTCCTGCTCAAATTCATTCTTTACTAGTTTCCAAAGATTTTCTATTGGATTCAAATCGGGTAATTGAGCAGGCAAAGTATAACTTGAAAATTGTTTTTCTAGAACCATGTTTTTGTTTCTCGAGCCGTGTGTTTAGAGTTGTTATCTTGCTGGTAGATCCATATTAGTGGCATATTCTATTCCGCATAGGGTAGCATAATAGTTTCCAAAATTAGGATGTAAATTTCTTTCGTCATTATCTCATCTACGCGAAATAATGGACCTATACCATACCAAGAAAAACAACTCCAAATTAAAATCTTACCTCGTCGATGTTAAACGGTTTTTTTCGTGCACTTAGAGTTAAACGCCTGGTTTGGAGGACGCCTAACAATTTTTTTCTCATCATTTCCTTACAACGTAAATTTACTTTCGTCGCTAAACGAAATATTTCTCCATTTTTAAATACCTTCTGCACCATACCAGTAAATGTGTTCTTGAGCATATTCCTTACGGGCTTGTAAGTGTCTTGGTTTTAATAATGGTACTTTTCTAGGCGAACATGATCTTAAGTTATGCTCTACCAACCTCCTTCTAATGGTTCGTGCAGAAATATTCGGTTGTAGTTCGGTTAGTAAATTAGTTGATGACATGAAATGATTTTTTTCAAGCGTTTATATTCGTTCTTTAAAGTTTTGTGTGGTCTACCCCGGGTTTATTCTTTAATTGAGTGACTGATGGCATTTTGTAACATTCTCAAAGAGCAAACCCATAATATTAGCAAATCTTCTAAAAAAATTGCCATCATTTTTAATTTTTTAATTAAGTTGCTCATTTCACTACCACAATGCTTATTCTTACCCATCTTTGCAATAGTGTGAACAAAACTAAATAATTTTTTTTGTAAAACATATACTGATAAATACATTATGAACTTGTCTGAACCTGTCTTAACTCCGTTATCAAATTATTTTTATGAGTTTTAGGAAATGTATTTATTATTTTGACCAACCATGTCAGGCAGTGTTTTCACAAAAATCAAAATATTTCTATGACCAAATAATATTTCTTGATAAATATTATGGATTTAATAGCTCATAAAGTGCTTTATTGGTTATGCCAGTTAAAATAAAAATATGAATTTATTTAGTGTTCGAACTACAAATAATAAGGTTACTATATTAGGTGTATTTATTATTTTGACCGTAACTGTATATCTAGGTAAACAACGTAATTAATAAATAATAAAACTCACGTAAAACAAAACAACGGAATAACTTAATCTCTGTACGCAGAATAATTATTAGAAGCATTCCTTCTCGTAAAAGTTTAGACTTTAGTATGTGCCTTATATACAATGTGTCTCAAAAGAAATTTTATATTTATTTAGCTTACTGCGTGAATGCAACGTATCCGAGGGGCGCGGGGGTTATGTCAGTCGGTAGCCTGGCTCTTGGGAATTTAGTCGTTATGGAGCGTTTCTCCGGAGCAGACTGCGCGTTATGCGTGCGAGAGTTTTACAAAAACGGTGATTCGGCGACTGTAGCGCGTAGAAAATTCTGCAGTATTCGAGGTTTTCGCCACTTAAATGATGCGCCAAGCATTCCTCTCATTCGACATTGGGTTAAAAAGTTTGAAGAGACTGGTACAACGCTGGATAAATCAAAATCCGGGCGACCTAGGTCATCAAGAACGGTAGAAAACGTGGAGAATGTTAATCAGTCTGTTCGTGACGACCCGAACCTTTCAATTCGGAAGCGCGCAAGTGCTTTAAATGTGCATAGATTATCATTACATCGCATTATGCACAAAGACCTAAAGCTGCACCCCTACAAAATTCAATTGGTGCAAGAATTAAAGCCCCAAGATGCCAGTCAGAGGCAATTTTCTCAGGCAAATTGATCTCCCGGAGAGGTGACATAAATTGGCCTCCACGCAGTCCAGATTTAACCCCTATGGACTTTTTCCTATGAGGTTATCTTAAATATAAAGTTTACGCCAGTAAACCGACTTCACTGGCGCATTTGAAAGAAAATATCCGTCACGAAATGGCAGCCATCCCTGAGTCCACCTGCCGAGACGTCATAAGTAATTTTACTGTTCGATTAAATGAGTGCCGAGAACGCGAGGGTCTACATTTAGACGATACTATTTTTAAGAAATAAATCCCCAAAAAGTGTATTTTAATAATTAATAAACATTTTTTCTATATACGGCTTACTTTTTTTTTAATCGATCCACTAAATATAAAATTTCTTTTGAGACACTTTGTATAATAATAAGTATATGCCATAATAAAGTAATCAGCTATTTGGTTGTGGTTAATAATAATTTTTGTTGGTAGTTGATTACGCTGGTCAACACAATTTTTGCTGACTTACATCTAAGACTTGTTTCTACTAATTTGCTGAACTCAAATATCACATCAGTTTTTGCGTATCACATCAGATTTTTGCTCTACAACAAATACATATTTTCGGCCAAATAATGCTTCTATCGCTTAATTTTATACGTCGATACTGTAATTGGTACAAATTTGGCGAACAATAAGGACTAAATAATTAGAAAATATTCTTAAAATTTTATTTATAGTGAAAGAAAGAAAATGAGAACAGTTTTAATTACATTTTAATTCATTGGAGTGTTAAAATAAAAATACAAAATAATTTAAGGATTAAATGGTCGTTTGTAAGGTCTTCTTGAGTGCACCATTCCCAATAAGTCTCTTTAATACTCCAACAGTAGTCCACCATCATGTGAGTATCCCACCTTCCTTGATAACATCTCTCCATCTCTTTTAAATCCTGATGGAAACGTTCACCCTGTTCATCACTAACATCTCCAAGATTGACAGGAAATTTGTCAAGATGTTTAAAAAATGAAGTTTTACGCTCATGTTGCACCTCAGATGATGATAATTTTCAATCAAATTTTCAACGACCTCCACATAGTTTTCGGCTTTTTTATTCCCAAGAAAATTTTTGATGAGCGCAACGAAAGACTGCCATGCATTCTTCTCCATATCATTCATATGTACAGTGAAATGTGGATCATTCACTAATTTTCTAATTTGTGGTCCGTCAAAAATGCCAGCTTTTAGCTTCTCATTACTGAGACTTTGAAATGTTTCAGATATATATTTGAAACAGTCACCATCTTTGTTCAACGCTTTTACAAACTGCTTCATTAGACCCAGTTTAATATGAAGAGGGGGGAAATGATTTTTGTTCGCTCCACCAAAGGTTCGTGTATTATGTTTGGGTCTCCAACATTTAAATTTATTCTCACCGGCCAATTTTTCCAAAGTAGACGTATATCAGAACGTGAAAAGGTGAAAAAAGTCAAAATACGATAGACCAAAATTTGATGTGATAGGCAGAAACTGTTAACATTTTTGAAATCAGCACCCCAAAATTAGTTAAAAACAAGTATCAGATCTAAGTCAGCAAAAAAAAGTTTAAATTTGTTGACCAGTGTTATTTAAGGAACATGAATGACAATTCTATTTATTTGTGCTGGTACTTCGTACGGTTTTTGTAATGTACATTTTAGCTGTAACACAGAATATAATCGTTTGTTTGTTCTAAACCACTTTTCAGGGTTTTGTAGGTATGACCAAAAAACTCTTATACTGTTATTTTGTCGTCTGTCTGTCTGTCTGTCGGTAAAATTTGTAGCCAAACGTCTAAACCTAGAGAGTTGAAATTAGACATGCTTATACAACACTGTGACCCGCACATAGGAAAAATACTAAAACATCTAAAAAACATATCCCCCTAAAAATATAAACAAATATCTGCTCATCGAAAAAATATGAAAGCCCTTAGTACGTGGATTTACGATTTTAATTTAATTTCTGCAAAATAAATTATTTTGACGCGATTTTTGGCAAAATTGTGCAAAAAAAAAATTGTCCCACACCCTGATGGTTTAAACTAAATATCTGAAAAATATAGTATAGTACAACAGGAATTTTTGATTATGTTTTCGGAAAATAACGCATTTTTTGTGTTTTTTGCTTGACTATGTAAAATATTTAATAACTTATGTAGCACAGTTAACCAATATGCTTTGATAGTGTAATGGCTAGTATGCTCGCGTTCTAGTTTGCAAACTAGGGTTCGATCCGGTATCGAGACATTTTTATTTTTTGTTTTTTTTTGCATTTTTATTTTGTTTAAATTATCTTTTCAAAATTCTAGTCATATTTGGGCAAATATTGCATTTAATTTTTAAATGCGTAAATTTAATAACCAGTGGAAATTGTTGAAATTAAATACACGAAATTAGAGGGGCGGAGTTATGACTTAAAACAACCAGTGGACGCCATAGGCGCAATTTTAAAAATCTTAATGAACCTTGCTATATAAAAAACATACTGCACATATTTAAAAACCTAAATAATGATATTAGGCATTCGAATAAAAATTAATAAAAATATTTTCCGGCTATTATGCATAATGACCTAAGTTGTAACAGCATCATTTTAACAAATTTAATAATTTGGACATTATTCATAACATTCGGGCATAATGAATGTGATTATGCATATACTCCGGTTATTATGAATAATGACCTAAATCATTTTAACAAAATCTTCATACAAAGTTTAGATAGTTATATTATCATGTTAGCCAACGGTATGGCCGAGCTCGTTAAATCGTTCAATTCTGACTGGTTAACACAGTCTGAATTGTGAGGTTGCTGGTTCGATTCCTTAGTGACAATATTCGGGCGAGAATAATATCTTTACATTGCTCCCATTTTCACAATCATTCACCCCTCATCTAGACACAGGAGCTCGCCCCCTGGCATCGGCGATTAGCCTCATTGCAGAAATAGGTCGATGTAAAATAAATAAAATAATAATAGTATCATTTTAACAAAAGCGTAGTACAAATTTCTGGATCAATTTCGGGCAGCTGAGGACTTGAAGATTTAAAGACATATGACCTTATTGATCAGCTCCATTTGACATGCGCAGCAAAAGCGCAACGATTTTTCAAAAAGCACTTTTAAAGCTCAAAAAAGGAACTAAAAAAGATATTATTAAAATCACACGCATTTTATAAAGCAATAAAAAATTTAAATATTCATATATCAATGCAATAAAATAAAAATATATTAAGTCAATAAATTATTTTTATATTTTTTATTTATTTGCTGATAAAATATTAAATTTATAGTATCAGGTAAAGAAATAACACGCAGTTTGTTTAAATAGTTATCGAATATTTGTACATAGAAAGTAATAAATTATAAAAATTATTATGTTGTTAATTTACCTTTATCAACGAATAAATACAACACACACAGTGTAACTGCTACAATTATATTCACTTTATTTGACATTTTAAATTGTTAATACTATATTACTTAACACTAGTGAGATGTGGTCTGATGTAAAGACTCTACTATAATGCGGAGTTTGTTAACCAACCGCTAGTGGCGTTGAAGCTGAATCGGAGCGATCAATTTAGAAATTAAACTGTAGGTAAGATCGGGATTTTTTACGAATGTTATTTATGTTCAAACAGTGTTTGAAACAAAATCGTATTATATTATTATTTATTATTATTTACTCTAGTTATTATTTTGTAAATTTTGCCAAGGCTGTATTAATACCTCCTGGTGGTCTAAGCCAGTGGCGTACACAGAAAAATATTTCGGAAGGGAATTTTTCACAACATCGGAATTTATGCGTATTTAAACGAACAATCTTGAAATGCGGTTATTGTAATTTTAGTTCTTTCGGGCGGATTTAGCCCCCTAATCTCTCCCTTGCGTACGCCACTGCTAACTCACTGTCTCATCAATGGCAGTTGAATTATAAAACACTTTGTATCTCCCGTGTTTGTTGAGTTATAACATTTCTTTTTGGCATATTTATTCTTTATAATAAAACGTCCTTGTTGATCTTTGTCCTCTTAACTCTTAATTTTAGTTTAAAATTTACCTAACTTATTTAGTTATATTTCTTTTTATAGCATTTGATTTAAATAAATAGCAAATGAATATTTTATATTGCAAATTATTTTATTTTCTCATACAGTTTTCTTATATAGGATTTGTAATTTTTATATAGCATTTATTCAATTCAATTCAATTTCAATTTATTTTAATTAATACTATTACATTAGATTTACATATTACAATTTATTCTATATATATTTATTCCTTACATTATAATTTTAACTAAAATATATATTTAATTTCTGCCTGTTGGCTTGAAATCTATTTTGTATTATTTCTTATTATTTTTTTTTCTTTGATTTCCTTTCTCCTTTCTATTACCTCTTTCATCCATGTATATCCGCAGCCATTTCCGTTTAAAATATCTTCTCTTGTTCCTCCTTTGCTTCTCATTTTTTCACATCCTTCCAGCATGTGTTCAACCGTCTCCCTTTCTTCTCTGCACATTCTACATCGTTTATCCTCCTCTTTTAACCAAAATTTGTTTGTTTTTTCTTCATTCCCACATCTAAACCTTGCATATATAGCATTTATAATGCTTCCAATAGTAAATTGCCTCCCAATCTCACTTTTTAAAGTCACTTCCGGAGTCCCACAAGGATCAAATTTAGGTCCACTTCTTTTTTAGGATTTTGTAGGTATGACCAAAAAACCCTTATACCGTCATTTTGTCGTCTGTCTGTCTGTATGTCTGTCTGTCTTTCTGTCTGTCTGTCTGTCTGTCTGTCTGTCTGTCTGTCTGTCTGTCTGTTCGGTAAAAATTGTAGCCAAACGGCTAAACCTAGAGAGTTGAAATTATACAACTCTTTGACCCGCACATAGAAAAAATACTAAAACATCTAAAAAACATATCCCCCTAAAAATATAAACAAATATCTGCTCATCGAAAAAAAAAATATTTTTTATAATTTTGAGTAGGGTATCAAATGAAAGCCCTTGGTACGTGGATTAATGATCAAATTTTTATTTTTACAAAATAAATTATTTTGAGGCGATTTTAGCCAAAATTGTGCAAAAAAATTTTTGTCCCACACCCTGTAGCCCAGATGGTTTAAACTAAAAATCTGAAAAAATTCTAAGTAATGTACATTGGTGTGAACCGGAATAGTACAACAGGAATTTTTGATCAGATTATGTTTTTGGAAAAAAACGCATTTTTTGTGATTTTTTGCTAATAATGTACAGAAATTATAGCTTTGTAACACGTGCACTGGAACGTGTATGCTGGTTTAGTGGTTTTTGGCGCTGGTTTTTCACCCAAGTAACTCGATCCGAAAGGGATCGAACCCTGCAAGAAGAGACAATATTAATTTTTGTTTTTTTTTTTTTTAATTTTTATATTGTTTAAATTATTTTTTCAAAATTCTAGTTATATTTTGGCAAATGTTGCATTTAATTTTTAAAAGCGTAAATTTAATAACCAGTGGAAATTGTTGAAATTATAATTTAATTCTGTTTCAATGTACACGAAATCAGAGGAGCAGAACTTATAACAACCAATGGAAGCCATAGGCGCAATTTTAAAAATTCTTAATGAACCTTGCTATATATAAAAAAAATACTGCACATATTTAGAAACCTAATTAATGGTATTAGGCGTTCAAATTAAAATTAACAAAAAAAATATTTTAATATAAAATTTGTTTTCGCATCCCAAATAATCATCATTCACTTACTAAATACCTGCAAAACCCTGAAATGTGTGAAAATTCACACTTCACATCAATTTTTTATCTTCCCTAGGCACATACCAATCTATTCCTTAAATCCCCATTGAACATGTTCTGTTCATATTATGAGCAGAATACAGTAATTGAACTGTTCTAGTAATTTCTCATTTTTGTGAATTGTATTTTCTTATGTTTTATAGTTTTAAATTTTTAAGTCTTATAATATTGATTATTATTATATTATTGAGAATATTGTTAGTTATATTCCTGTCCAATTTTGGCTATGCTGTTGGGACAGATGTATTAAATAAATAAATAAATTGCAGAAACTCTAGAAAACTAATAACTTTTGTAAGATAGGCTTCCACATTTACACATGTCTACTGCGGACTTGTATAATTTTAGTATTATTTTCCATACAGTAATATTATTATTTATTGAAAAAGAACTGAAGCCAATGGCTTGTAAAGTTCTTATAGATAAATTACAATATTTCACATTGTTGTGATACAGGAAATTAGAAACAGAAACAGAACAATTTGACAATCAACTAAAATCAAACAATAACAAATATAAAAAGAGTACAAAAACAGAAAATTTCAGAGTATGATGTATGATGTGTCTCTATTAACATTTACGTAATGCAAGTTGTCTATCCTAAACGTAATTCTTTAATACTCGAAGTTGAATTTAAGGCTCATTTATACCCTTTTCGAAATGCAGAAATAGTAACAAAATCACGTGAAAGAAGTCGATGCCCTAGGCTGACCAGATTTTTGTTACAGAAAAAGAGTACTTAAAAAAAG
Source organism: Liopterus haemorrhoidalis (assembly GCA_963971575.1). Classification (NCBI taxonomy): domain Eukaryota; kingdom Metazoa; phylum Arthropoda; class Insecta; order Coleoptera; family Dytiscidae; genus Liopterus; species Liopterus haemorrhoidalis. The sequence goes on from OZ020613.1 coordinate 65,378,439, forward strand.
GTCCTCACTCTAAAAGTACAAGTGATGAGCAAAAAAAAGGTCCTCACTTCCAAAATACAAGTGATGAACTGCAAAAAAAGGTCCTCACTCTCTACAGTAAAAACAAGTGACGAGTAAAAAAGCAAAAAAGAGTATATTCAGGGTTTATTTTTTTATAAAAAGTAAGAGTATAGAGAATATTACTTAAAAAAGAGTATAATACTCTAAAAAAGAGTACGTCTGGTCACCCTACTCTGCCTTATTAGCTGTTGCATAAAATTAACAGCTATAAAAACTCTCTGTTCTTTAAAAACTACCGTCTACTTCAAACGATTTATTTTTTAACTTACCAAGTAAAGTTTTACGTAAAAATTACATTTTAAATTTGTTGTGTACCGACATCTCTATAGGAGTAGGTTTGAAAGTAGGCTCCTGTTTTATATCTTTATAGAACTTCACTATCTGATTATAGATGTCGCCATGTACAATAAAAATTTAATTTTTTAACAGATGGAAGTATATGGGTCACAAATGTTGTCTAAAAAGCTACGTTCACAGCTGTAAAATTAATATACTATACGCTATGACTTGTGCACTGTTGATTGTCACTAACAAGGTTGTCATATGGTAACGCGAACAACCGTTCAGAGCTCAAAATTTAATATACTATGCGTTGTCGACTGTAGATAGTTTTCTTTGTAGTTAGTGCGTAGTTTAATGAGACAGACATATAAACACACATTAGCGTGAAACCATGGAAACGAATGACATATGTCAAAAATTTTAATAGGGGAAACTTTTTAAGTTCGCAGCGCCATATGCGGCAAAGCTGGAACACTCGAAAGTGACATTAAACTGTCACTTTCGTGTATTTGTTTACATGGTGAAAATGAACACGAGTTGTATTTTTCCTGTTTTCCGAGCTTTTTTTTTAATTTAAAGGTAATCTACGATTTACAAGATATGTAATAATATACTATTCTAAAGAATTTTTTAGTTTTTCATTGTATATTTAATTCTTTTTGACTGTCTGTCAATATAATAGCAACAAAAATATGGTAAATATATTAGTAAAAATTAATATCTCTGCCTGAAAAAGTAGAATGGCCTTTTAATATATCAACTGATGATTTAGGCAAATTTTGGGTGGGATAAATGGTTTTTTTTTTAGTCTTTTTTTGGGCGTAAAAAGTCACTTTCCATAAAATGCAACGAGCAAACATGCATGCATGGGATTGGATTTTTGCCCATTTTTAGTTTTTGGGTCCATAAAAACCTACGATCCACATTCTCTCTGCCTCCAAACGTCGTTACAATTGATATTTTTTTCGATTTAGGTAAATTATAGAATGTTTAAGAAGGATTCTTCCTTATTCACGATTTACATTGCAGCACACAACAAAATTGATTGTTATTTTTTCCATGATTCACAAAAATAAAACACAAACAACAAAAAAACACGTATTTCTCCATTGAACAAAACAAAACATGTCACTTTCGTATATTCCGCAAATTGCCACCAGATGTCAGGGCGCTTAGGAAGTTTTCCCTATACATTTTTCCATATTTTGAAGACAAAAAAATAAATAAATGGGAAATTTTTATTAAGAATGACAAAAAATTCAAATTCAATTAAAAGGACATTTTATAATAACAATCAATTTAAGCTAGCATTTGCAATTTGCAAAAATTACTAGATTTCAAAATCTAGTTCAGCCTAAACGTTTGGAATAGCCCAGCGTTTCCCAAACTGTGCGCCGCGAAGGTCCAGGAACTTTTTTTTTTGCTCTTCACTTAAATTTGGGAGGTGAGGACCTTTTTTTGCTCTTCATTTGCTTTTGGAGAAGTAAATTTTATCAATTTACTTCATTTGATTGAATGTATTGACTTGGGGCGCCGAGAGAAAATTTCAATACATTAAGGGCGCCCGGAATCGAAAAAGTTTGGGAACCACTGGAATAGCCTATGTCTAATCGCCATTTTCCGAGGCTGCACTTTTTGTACTGCGTGTATATTTTGCACTTTTTAATTTTTACGAAATATCCGGGACAAACTGGCCGGGACGCTGGGACGCCGGGACCACACCTTCATACCGGGACAATCCCGGTTAAACCGGGACGTATGGTAAGCCTAGTTATAATAAAGAAGTTGGGAAGAGTTAAACAGTTCCCGATAACAAGTGAATATTGCTACTGTTTATCTCAAATAAAAATTCTAGTTACTTACAGTTGAACAATTCTGGTATTTGTTTAATTTCACCTTTTCATAATTTCTTCAAACAATGACTCACAAGATAATTATCTTTTAAATAGCGATTAAGTTTTGGAACTGGCCTTTCCACAATTTACATAAAACTGTCTGTAATTTGTAGTGGCATCTCATTTCGGTAGTTGTGTTTATCCAGTTTGATCCGCTTATATTGGATAAAAATATTTGTTAACCTATGGAACATCACAGATAAGTTAGTGTTCATCAACGTTTCGTCTGTTCAAGATCTGACCTAAGTAAACGTCCACGAATTATGCCACAATGTACTTAAGATACTGATAGATAAAATAGACATTTAAAATTGTGATTTGTGTTGGAATTGATTTTATAGTAAGTCTTTCTATTTATTATTAATATAAGTATATAATTTTTACTTTTTAGGGTTTTGTAGGTATGACCAAAAAACCCTTATACCGTCAGTTTGTCGTCTGTCTGTCTGGCTGTCTGTCTGTCTGTCTGTCTGTCTGTCTGTACTTAAGATACTGATAGATAAAAACAGACATTTAAAATTGTGATTTGTGTTGGAATTAATTTTATAGTAAGTATTTCTATTTATTATTAATATAAGTATATAATTTTTACTTTTTAGGGTTTTGTAGGTATGACCAAAAAACCCTTAAACCGTCATTTTGTCGTCTGTCTGTCTATCTGTCTGTTTGTCTGTATGTACTTAAGATACTGATAGATAAAAACAGACATTTAAAATTGTGTTGGAATTAATTTTATAGTAAGTCTTTCTATTTATTATTAATATAAGTATATAATTTTTTCTTTTTAGGGTTTTGTAGGTATGACCAAAAAACCCTTATACCGTCATTTTGTCGTCTGTCTGTCTGTCTGTATGTCTGTCTGTCTGACTGTCTGTCTGTCTGTCTGCCTGTCTGTCTGTCTGTCTGTCTGTCTGTTCGGTAAAAATTGTAGCCAAACGGCTAAACTTAGAGAGTTGAAATTTTGACCCGCACATAGGAAAAATACTAAAACATCTAAAAACCATATCCCTCTAAAAATATAAACAAATATGTGCTCATCATTTTTTTTGTAGGGTATCAAATGAAAGTCCTTAGTACGTGGATTAACGATCAAAATTTTAATTTTGCAAAATAAAATATTTTGATGCGATTTTTGCCAAAATTGTCTCTGTAGCCCAGATGGTTTAAACTAAAAATCTAATTAATGTACATAGGTGTGAACCGGAATAGTACAACAGGAATTTTTGATCAGATTATGTTTTCGGAAAATAACGCATTTTTTGTGTTTTTAACTAAAATATGTAAAATATTTAATCCACTATTTAACACAGTTTAAATTATTTTGTCAAAATTCTAGTTATATTTTGGCAAATATTGCATTTCATTTTTGAAAGTGTAAATTTAATAACCAGTGGGAAGTGTTGAAATTATAATTTAATTCTATGTTTGAATGTATACGAAATCAGAGGGGCGGAGTTTATGACTTAAACAACCAATGGAAGCCGTAGGCGCAATTTTCAAAATATTAATGAACCTTGCTATATAAAAAAAAAATACTGCAAATATTTAGAAACCCAATAATGGTATTAGGCATCCTAATTAAAATTAATAAAAAAATATTTTAACATAAAATTTGTTTTGGCAACCCAAATAATCATTATTCACTTACTAAATACCTGCGAAACCCTGAAATGTGTGAAAATTCACACTTCACATCAATTTTTTTGTACTTTCTCTGTATTTGTCTTATATGTAAATCAAAGAATTGTATATGAATACCAAATTACAATTCTCTACGTAGTCGTTTGACCACAATAACCACCAGGCATATGTGACAGTTTCTTGATTATGCCTACGAAGCAGTGCCGCAACAAGGGTGGTGCGAGAGGTGCCGCCGCACCAGGCGCCGGATTCATAGGGGCGCCGAATGGCCAAATTTTTTTTTTTTATATATTATCTTTTATATTAATAAACTATAATCAACACAAATTTGATTTCATAATCGAAAGTTTCAAATGGCAGGCAAGATCATTAATTGATGATTGTACACCTGCCACTGCAATGCAATTATTAGAAGTGATCCACACTTACGATTTAAAAGATGTGTACCCTAATATTGGCATTGCACTGCGCATATTTTTCACGCTCCCTGTAACTATTTCTTCGAATTAACGCAGTTTTAGTAAATTAAAGTTAATAAAAAATTATTTGCGTTCTACAATGGGCCAAGAGCTTGTAAAATTTAGCTTTAATATCAATAGAAAATACTACAGCGCAGTCATTAAATTATGAAGACTTAATTAACGAATTTTCACAGTTAAAAGCCAGAAAAGTTCAATTTATTTAATTTCCCATAATATATTATTAAAATACCTAAATATTTATTATTTTTTGTTCAAATATCCTTTTTTTTTTGTCATTTAATATATATATTTTTATTTATTTTGTTATTCAATTATGTAATATAATATTTCTTTAACCCTTTTGTGTTTCATTTTAGGTGATTTTCATTTTGTGTTTCATTGACCTAGAGTTTATATTTTGTCCCTTTTTATATTAGTTGATTATCATGATTTTTGAGTTTATTAAAAGATTTGTAACATAATTTGTTAATATAATCGTTAATATTGCAATTTTAACCAAACCAAAGAAAAAGGTTAAAACTAAACTAAAAAATAATACCAACGAATGTTTTTTTTTAAATTTGTTTTATACCATTATTGTTAAAAAATGACTTTATAATATATATTTTTGTATGTTCCTTTACTGGTAATAAGATAGTTCCTTTATTAGGAGTAAGTGTTCCTTTTCTGGCGATTTTGTGATTTTTATGAATAAAGTTATGTTTTTTATTTTCACTTGCATCAAAATAAAACAATAAGATTTTAAGGATTCTCTATAAAATATGGTAAGTAAATATCTTAAATAACATTTTGGTGAAGAAAACAACGTAAGTAAATGTTTTAAACGTTCCCTTACTGATGCAATCACCCTACCATAAAATTTTAAAAATTGCGTATGTAATTAGTGAGGGGGGGGGGGCGCCAAATAATTTTACGCACCAGGCGCCAATTTATATTGTTGCGGCACTGCTACGAAGTCCTAGAAATTGCAATAAAAATTGTTTTTAAATGTCTGATGATAAAAGAGCAATAACCTAGAAAAAATTAAATTCGCTAAGCATTTTTTTGTATTAACACCGTCTGATAATTTTTGTTTTGATAATTTTTCTGAGATAAGGTGTCTGTCTAAGTTTATCTAAGTCTTATCTGCATATACAGGATGTTTGAAAGAAAGGCAACAATAAAATACAACAAGTTTCTCATTATACAGGGTGTTTTTGGGAACTTGGTAATTCTACCTAGGTACCTAGTCTTGCTATAAATACTGTTACTAAGTTTTGGCTTTACCAAAATATCGGAAACGAGTTTTTAGGGTTTTGTAGGTATGACCAAAAAACCCATATACCGTCATATTGTCGTCTGTCTGTCTGTCCGGTAAAAATTGTAGCCAAACCTAGAAAGTTGAAATTTGGCATGCTTATACAACTCTTTGACCCGCACATAGAAAAAAATACTAAAACAACTAAAAAACATATCCCTCTAAAAATATAAACAAATATGTGCTCATCTAAAAAAAATATATATTTTTAAAATACTGAGTAGGGTATCTAATGAAAGCCCTTAGTACGTGGATCAAAATTTTATTTTTGCAAAATAAATTATTTTGACGCTTTTTTTGTCAAAATTGTGCAAAAAAAAATTTGTCCCACACCCTGTAGCCCAGATGGTTTAAACTAAAAATCTGAAAAAAATCTGAGTAATGTACATTGGTGTGAACCGGAATAGCACAAGAGGAATTTTTGGTCAGATTATGTTTTTGGAAAATATCGCATTTTTGTGGTTATTAGTTGATGACGTAAATATTTAATATGTTATGTAAGACAGTTTTGCAGTATGCCTTTATGGTGTAGTGGTTAGATACCTTGCTTCCTAAGTTGCAAACTACAGTTCGGTTCTTGTCACAATTTCATTTTTTCTGTTTTTTTTTTGCATTTTTATTTTGTTTAAATTATTTTGTCCAAATTCTAAATTTAATAACCAGTGGGAACTGTTAAAATTATAATTTAATTCTATGTTTCAATGTATACGAAATCAGAGAGGCGGAACTTATGATTTAAAACAACCAATGGAAGCCATAGGCGCAATTTTCAAAATCATAATGAACCTTGCTATATAAAAAAAATACTGCACATATTTAGAAACCTAAATAATGGTATTAGGCATTCAAATTAAAATTAACAAAAAAATATTTTAACATAAAATTTGGCATCCCAAATAATCATCTTTCACTTACTAAATACCTGCGAAACCCTGAAATGTGTGAAAATTCACACTTCACATCAATTTTTTTGTTGCTCTTCACTAGTATATAATATTATAGGACTAATTTCATATTATTTATTAAAAAGTCTCTCAAAATGCTCACCTTTTGTGTTGACACAGGAATCTGTTCGGTCATTCATCAACCCAGTACGCATTAGCTCCACTGAAAAATTGGTCACAGCTAACAACAGAAATTTTTCCAAAAACTCAATATTTGGGTTTGAACAGGGCAGCCCTAACCACAGGGCTAAATGGGTTACAGCCCCGGGGCGTAAGCTTTCTTTTTAGGGTTTTGTAGGTGTGACCCAAAAACCCTTATACCGTCATTTTGTCATCTGTCTGTCTGTCTGTCTGTCTGTCTGTCTGTCTGTCTGTCTGTCTGTCTGTCTGTCTGTCTGTCTGTCTGTCTGTCTGTCTGTCTGTCTGTCTGTCTGTCTGTCTGTCTGTCTGTCTGTCTGTCTGTCTGTCTGTCTGTCTGTCTGTCTGTCTGTCTGTCTGTCTGTCTGTCTGTCTGTCTGTCTGTCTGTCTGTCTGTCTGTCTGTCTGTCTGTCTGTCTGTCTGTCTGTCTGTCTGTCTGTCTGTCTGTCTGTCTGTCTGTCTGTCTGTCTGTCTGTCTGTCTGTCTGTCTGTCTGTCTGTCTGTCTGTCTGTCTGTCTGTCTGTCTGTCTGTCTGTCTGTCTGTCTGTCTGTCTGTCTGTCTGTCTGTCTGTCTGTCTGTCTGTCTGTCTGTCTGTCTGTCTGTCTGTCTGTCTGTCTGTCTGTCTGTCTGTCTGTCTGTCTGTCTGTCTGTCTGTCTGTCTGTCTGTCTGTCTGTCTGTCTGTCTGTCTGTCTGTCTGTCTGTCTGTCTGTCTGTTCGGTAAAAACTGTAGCCAAACGGCTAAACCTAGAGAGTTGAAATTTGGTATGCTTGTACAACTTTTTGACCCGCACATAGGAAAAATACTAAAACATCTAAAAAACATATCCCCCTAAAAATATAAACAAATATGTGCTCAACGAAAAAAAAATTTTTTTTTAAATTCTGAGTAGGGTATCAAATGAAAGCCCTTAGTACGTGGTTTAACGATCAAAATTTTATTTTTGCAAAATAAATTATTTTGATGCAATTTTTGTCAAAATTGTGCAAAAAATTTTTTGTCCCACACCCTGTAGCCCAGATGGTTTAAACTAAAAATCTGAAAAAATTCTAAGTAATGTATATTGGTGTGAACCGGAATAGTACAACAGGAATTTTTGATCAGATTATGTTTTCGGAAAATAATGCATTTTTTGTGTTTTTAACCAAAATATGTTAAATATTTAATTCGCTATGTAACCAAGTTGATACGTCAGCGCTCATAGCTATGTGCGTTTAGTCATTGGTTTTCTAATTTTTCAAACAGGTAACTTGCAAATTAGAGTTCGAATCCTGTCAATTTTATTTTTTTTTTTTGCAGTTTTCTTGTTTTAAAATTATTTTGTCAAAATTCTAGTTATATTTTGGTAAATGTTGCATTTAATTTTTAAAAGCGTAAATTTAATAACCAGTGGGAAGTGTTGAAATTGTAATTTAATTCTGTTTGATGTATACGAAATCAGAGGGCGGGGCTAATGATTTAAGCAACCAATAGAAGCCATAGGCGCAATTTTCAAAATTGTAATGAACCTTGCTATGTAAAAAAAATACTGCACATATTTAGAAACTTAAATAATGGTATTAGGCATTCGAATTAAAATTCATAAAAAAATATTTTGACATAAAATTTGTTTTGGCATCCCAAATAATCATCTTATCTTTAAATACCTGCAAAACCCTGAAATGTGTGAAAATTCACACTTCGCATCAATTTTTTTTTTGCTCCTCACTTGAATTTTAAGGGGTGAGGATCTTTTTTTTTTTGCAATTCACTTGGATTTGGGGAAGTGAGGACCTTTTTTTTCTTCACCTGGTTTTGGAAAAGTCAACACCTTGTTTTTTGTTTAATCAGTTTACTTTATTTGCCAAGGGCGCCAAAACCATTGCTACGGTTCTAGTTATGTATTTTCTTATGAAGAGGGGCGCATTATTCTTAATAGCCCACGGGCGCCGAATATCTTAGGACGGCCCTGAGTTTGAAACCTTCTCAAGAAGCTCTCTTGTCATTTTGTTTTTAACTTTGTCAGTCTATGGATTAAATTATTTTTTCACGACCGGGTGTAAAACTGACTTTATGTACCTAGTTTTTGACATACAAACTTTATTCCCTAGAGAAATTTTTTAAAGTTTATTCTCTCAATAAAGTGACAGATGTAAAAAAGACAAATTCCATAATTATTTATTATTTATTCTAATACTAATATTAATAGAATTTACAACATTAATGTGATCTTCACTTTCCAAAATAGTTTTACTACTAATTACATTATTAATTGACTCAAAATGTATGCTTGTTGAAGTTGAAGGTTCATTTCTAAGTAAAATATTAGTAGTTCTGTGTAATTGCCTACACTCTTTTTATCACACCATTTTCTTGCAGGCAATAATTCAGCAGTTGCCTCCATTGCAACTGACGCAATATCTGGTGGTGTCCCATTACTTACATTCTCGGGATTAAACCATCACTTTACTCTCCAAATACATTAATAACTACTATCGTAGAAGTTTTTCTTTTTTGTCTAATAGATAAATTGCATATATTATGGAATCATGAACCCCGTTTTAACTAGATTTTCCACAGTAACCAGTTACACCAGATTTGATTGTTTATGTCAATGACTTGTAAACAATTGAAAAAACATTAAACCAGATATTTACTGGTTTAACCTGCCTTTCTAATTGTTTTGCAATGTAATTCTTTATAAAAATAATAACTTCAAAAAAGTAGATATATCTGGTATCTTAATTTAACTAGTTATATTCTGTTTAAGTTGGTATAACTGGTTAAATTAAGTATTTTATTGTAACAATAAATATAGTGTTATGTAAATTGTTATAGAATATTTAAATTAAAACAGGTATGGAAATGTGTGGAAATTTATTATGTTTTATAGTTATTAGATTTTGTTTCAAAGGAAAATTTTACATATTATAGAATAATTTAAATATTTATATTAATGTCCCTCTTTATTATTTATACCACAAATAATTGCAAGGTTCAAATAAATCATTTATATAAATTTATTAATTACAAGAATTATTTATAATTAAATTTGTGAAGTCAATTTATCACCGTTCTATATTATTTTAAAATGAAAAGATAAAAATAAAGAATGTTACTAAAACACTTTAAGTAAAATATAATGTAATATAATGAAATATGTAAATAATTGTTGTAAAATATCCAATTTAAAAAAATTGACACATTTTGTGAGATGATAATTTAATAAATAAATACAATGTTAGTATATATGTACGTAGCAATTTAATTTCATGTTTTCTTTCAATTTAATGTAAGTGTAAACTTGGTAGTACTATATTGTATCAAGTGTGTTACAAGAATTTTTCTTAGTGGGGCCAAATAATTCTGTAGGGGTCTCAGAACCCAATTTTGTCTTTAAGTGGGCTTACGTTCAATTACTAGACAAATTAGTTACTTGTTTAAAATATTAAACGCGTATTTTGAGTGTTGGGGGAGAGACGAAAGTTCATCAACCCCCCCCCCCCTTGGGGGCGCTTCTTAAATGTACAGTACAAAATGTTCATTTTTAGGGTTTTGTAGGTATAAGCTGTTCACTTTTGTAAGAACAAACTAGATCTGGTTATTTTGGTTACTTTTATAGTGTATTACTGACTTTAAATGTCAATTAAAAATATTCCTTACGCTGTAAAACCGACTTAAGGTTTCTAGGTTATGATCATTATAATTAAGATATCATTTTTCATTATGACATCTGTCAAATAGATCGACATTTTCAAAAAGTGACATTTTTTAATACCAACATGAAATACAATTTCAAAGATGTAAACTATTGAAAACAAAATGTCCTCTTAATTTGTTCTTACAAAAATGAAAAGCACCAAAATAACCCTTATAACGTCACTCATGTGTCTGTCTGTCTGTACGTGAGAAATTGAAGCCAAACGGCTGAACATTAAAAGTTGAAATATGGTATACAGTCTGTTCCAAACGGTTAAGCGGAACTAGATTTTGCAATCTAGTTACTTTCATCGTTTAAATCGTGCCTTTCGGCCGTTTTGTTTAAGCTTTGTAAATCATACTTACAATCAACATTTTTTGGTTAAGGTTAATATCATTTTAAAATGTCATTTTCTTTATATTTTGATTTTTTGTGTCATTCTTAATACAAATTTCCCATTTATTTATTTTTTTGTCATTAAAATATCTAAAAAAAATATTTAATTTTGACATACGTCATTCGTTTCCATGGTTTCATTGTTGGAATTTTAAATTTTGACATCCCAACATGAAAAATGAAATAACCCAAGCAAGGTCCCTTCTCGTGACAACCTAAAAGAACTAAATTCCCATTTAGTTCCGCTTAACCGTTTGGAACAGACTGTACTTGTACAACTTTTTGACCCACATATAGGAAAATTATAGAGAGTTCAAAAAAATACAGTGCGGGATAAATATAAATAAATATGTATTTAATGGAAACATAAATATTATTTTAAAATTTTGAGTGGGGTATCAAATGAAACCTCTTAATGCACAAAAATCTTTTTTTTTTTTATTGGGTTTTTGTCAATATAATGGCAAAAAACTTTTGTCCCCAACCCTATCTCAAGCGGGTTCTACTAAAAATCTGAAAAAAATCTCAATAATGTACATTGATGGGAACCGGAATAATTTAACAGGAAATTTTGATCAAATTAGTTTTTCGCAAAATATTGATTTTTTTGTGTCGTCGAAAAAAATAATTTTTTATAATTTATTGCGTGGTATCAAAACAAAGCTCTTAAGACGTAAATAAATTAACGGGAAGTAGTTTTTTAGTTTTTTTTTTATTTTTCCAAAAAAGTATTAAAAAATAAGTGACCCCTAAGGGGATAAATTAAAAATCTGAAATAATTCTAAGCAATGTATATTGCTATGAACCGGATACGTACGAGAGGAATTTTTTATCCGATTTCGTTTTTGGAAAATATTGCAGTTTTTGTGTTATCGAAAAAAATAATAATAATAATAATTGTGGGAATATTAAATGAAAGCTCTTTAAGTGCAAATTGGTTAATTGATTTTTGAAACACATGTCATTTTGACTAAATTTTGCCAAGTATTAAGATTTTCGTTTAATATCTTAGCTAAAATTAAAAAAATATATTTGTATATACATAGATACATTTTGTTATAGGTAGAGAAGAGGTACGTAAATTTATTTTGCAAATAACGACTGGGAAAATAACTAAATAACTGGCCGGTTGCTGGGATTCCATTTCTAGTAGAGAATCTGTTAGTTTTTCATATAGTCGCAATATAAACAAAGTGTCTGTAGGCGTTATGCTCTTGTGTGACAAAAGATCGCCCGCAGTGTTGTCAGGTCTGGATTTGAATGATATTTTTGCAATTACACAAAAAAAAAAAAAAAATGCGTTAAAATATATATTATGGTATTATTAGAGATATTTGATACACGGTAGAAAAAATCTAACTGAAACCTTCTTGTCGTGCCTATTGATTTAAATGATTTAAAACCAACTCTTGTAATTGTGTTATGTAGTGACAGGCATTCATCGTTTGCCCTTCTAATAATCATTATTCACTGACTAAATACCTACAAAACCCTGAAATGTGTGAAAATTCACGTAAATTTTTATCTATTTACGAAGTAGTTGAGAAAGTATTACATATACTTTCTGGTATTTGAAATGTTGTATTTCAAATACTTAAAAGGATGAGATCATTATTTTTTAAAAGTATTTGATATTTTAAATACCTTTTATCATTGATAACTAATATCTAGTATTTGTGTTTTCAAATAATTTGATCGGTATTTGGTATTTGAAATACTTTTAATGAGTATTTGGCAAAGCTCTAAGTGCTACGAGGTTGGTTAAATTAGACAAAAATTGCCAGTTTATAGGAACATATCAATGAACGAAGCATTTTTTTGTTTGTTTTTGGCATGACCCTATAAAAAGACATCCGAAGAACTTAAATCAGGAGATGTTGTTGGCTACGAAATAGGCCCAGTGTTACCAGTAAAAAACCAAAGCAAAATGCTAATTTGGATTAATTTTTTTTTATTGTTTTAGATTGAACGAGTTAAAATGGAGTCTCAAAAAGCAGTATTTATTTTTGTAGCAGTTTCTACATTTTTCTTCACTTCTCTACCAACTGGTAAGAAACAAGTTCGAATTTGTTTATTATTAATTGATTTATATATATATATATATATATATATATATATATATATATATATATATATATATATATATATATTAACAGTTTAATTAGAAACACGTGGCATTAAAATAAATATTTTATTTTTAAGAGTTGTAATTATTTTTTGAATGGAATATAAACATCTAATTGTAAATAAATGTTAAATTTGTTTGGTAATTTATTTATAAAATTTACACTTGGAATTGTTTATTGTAAAATAAATTTAAATTTAAGAGGATTTGATTACAATTTGCTATTTATTTAAATCCTTTACGACTATCCTTTGTTTCACGAGATTTTGCTTCAAGGGTGATTAGAAAAATCAAAATAATATAATGATGTGAACAGAAAACTAAATGATTTTTATTTTTTAATATTATTATTATTTTTTCTTTGTAGGAAATCAAAAGATAATGTTAAGGTGAAAATTACGGAACAAAATAGTTATTTATGTGCATAAAGTAGTGTTTTTTTCACGAATGGGAAGTTTCACCGTACGAGCCGTAGGCGAGTGAAGTTGTCGTTTAAGATAAGCTATAACAGGGGTCGGCAACCTTTCGGTGACAAAGAGCCAAATCTATATTGAAAAAAAAAAACAATAACATGGAAGAGCCGCTAAAAAATATATGCTATATTTAAGAAAAGAACGCAAAAATTGTTTATTTGTTTTAAAATAACCAAGTATTACAATAAATTAATATTTACTTATACATTTAGTTTGTGATACCTATTGCACTTGTCAGTATATTACAATATAATAATTTTTTTAAATGAAGATTGCTTCTGCATAGTATTTGATAAGACTTCAATATTTGGTAAATATTCAGTAATCTTTAACTTAAGGCAGCACTCAAGTTTCAAGTCAGTAAGATTAATTCTTAACTGACTGTTTATTAATTTCATATGTGAAACGACTTGCTCACAATAATATGTGGATCCGAAAATTGTCAGTAATCCAAAAGCATAATTTTTTAAATGATTGAACGATTCTGAAAGACGGTTTCAAGCTTCGAAAACAATTTTATCTACATTTTGAAGATTGTTAATTTAGGTCCACTTATGCGAGGAAAAAAAATACACTTTTCTTTTTCTAAACTTTCCAGTTCAGAATTAAGTTTTTAGAATATATTATTCCATAAATCTTTGGATTTCAAATCCAATAATTGAAGTTGTAATTTTGCTTGATTAGTAAATGGGAATGGTGATATATGTAATTGCTGCATATCTGCTTCAAATGGTTTTGCCAAAAATGCTAGTGTAGCTTTATATTTTCTAAACTTTTTTATTCTTTCTCCAAAAGCTTCTTGCATGTTAACATTAGTTTGTGCAAACAAAATTGCATTTATAACGTTGTTATTGTCCTTATGTTTTTGTAAATAAATAAAATGTAAAAATGTTCTACTCGTAAATCATTCACAAATCCAGATAACTTTTTTTTAAAACAAATTACTTCTTAAATTTGTTTATATTTGTTTCCTTGCAGTTTCACATTTAACTGTTTCAAGTGCGTTGTTATATCTACTATAAAATATTTTTTTGCAGCCAATCGTCGTCTGTTAGTTTACTATATAGCATATTTTTTTCATTCAGAAATATTTTAATTTCTTCAAAACACTGAGAAAATCTCTGAAGCACTTTACCTTTTGAGAGCCATCGAACCTTATTGTGCAAAAGTATATCAGTGTATTGGCAGTCCAATTCATGAAGAAATTCTTGAAACTGTCGATGGTGGGTCCTTTTGCAACTATTGTATTCACAATTTTCACGACTAAATCCATCCCTTTACATAATTCTTCAGGAAGTGTTTGAGCACATAAGGCCTCCTGATGAATTATACAATGGACTACGAATATGACATGATCAACATTTTTGTTAAATAGGGAAACAAATCCTTTGTGTATTCCTATCATGCTTGCTGGCACCGTCTGTGGCAATTGAAACTAATTTGTTGAGATCAATTTTCTTTTCTTTCAAACACTGCATAACAGTAGATGTACTGTCTTCATCGCGCGTTTTTTTCTTTGAGCGGTAACAAACCTAGCAATTCTTCTTTAAGTCCTTCAGAGGTTATATATCTGCCAAGAAGATATATTTGTGCGGTATCACTTACATCACATGACTCATCCAGTGCAACAGAAAACGATGATGCTGTCCCTGATGTAATTAATTTGTTGTTTAGATACATCTGAGGCCATTTTAATGATTCGATCTCCAATAGATAGGAGCAAATAGCCTTAGTAGCTGTGCGCAAAAAAAATATATATATAATAAATAAAAATAAAATAACAATCGATCTCCAATAGTTTTAGCAGAAAATAGCAAATCTTTAATTTTTTTTAATGATTTCGTCTTTATTTTTTAAATCGTTAAAGAGTACTTCAGATATATTTATAAAATATTCCTAGATATATTCTCCATCTGCCAATTTTCAAAGAGCCACAGGTTGCCGACCCCTGAGCTATAAGCTTGAAATATATACTAATATCTATATTATTATTAATAATTGATATGGCTTTCAATTTCGTGTACGTGGACCATAATGTGGATGAATTAATTTTCTTGATTTTCCCTCGGAATAAGCTAATATTACTCGTTATTTTCTTTCAACCTCTAATATTACCAACTAATATTACTCGTTCTGTAAAGGAATATAAAATCTGTTTCTTTGGTTTAGGCGGAACTAGATTGTCAATATTAGTAACTTTTACGGAATAAGTGAGGCTTTTGATAATTTTATTGAACAAAAGCCTACTTCAAACCATAAAACAAGAACTCATAACAACTTACAAAAAATGAAAATTCCAGTTAGTTTCGTCTTAACGTTTGGAATTTATGCTTTCTTTTGATTACGCTATTCCATGAACAAGTTATACCTATTCTTTTAAATAAACGTCTTTAGATTTTTGAGGCAATAAGTTTGGTCTGCCTCATTTGCCGTTGGAGGAGTACATATTTCAATATCTGAATCTTCTTGTTATTGCATATTTATATATTTCACAAGAGTAAGGATGCGAAAGTGTTTAAATCAAAAAGTAGGCACTTTGAATGATTCTAGGACACTTACCCCCGGGACACTAACCCCCGGGACATTAACCCCCCGTCAATAACCCCCGGGACATTAACCCCCCATGTCAATAACCCCCCGTGCCATTAACCCCCCGGACAATAACCCCCAGGACAGTAACCCCCGGGACATTAACCCCCCGTCAATAACCCCCGGGACATTAACCCCCCGTACCAATAACCCCCCGACCAAGAACCCCCTGGCAATTGATTAATATTTTTAATGTTTATTTTTTTTTTAAATTTGAACATTTGAAATTATTAATATAATTTATATATTAGAATAATTTTTACTCCTCGTATGTATATAGAGTAGGGTACAGTGATGAGTCAGATTTTGACCCCCCCCCGGGATTTTGATGTTTCTCCACGTTTCACATACATGGGAACCCGAAAAACATGTTTTTGGAAAAATGTCTGTCGGTTTGAAGTGTAATTGTTTCGCCAAGCCTAGGGCCTAAACTACTCGACGGATTTGATTGATCTGTCATTTAAAGTTTTTTTGTGAATATCTAGATGTATTTTTTTAATTATTCTAGGCCTTAAAGTTGATGTACATATAGAGGTCATATGAAGACCAAACTAGAAAAATAAAATTTTCTCAAAAATGCCTGTAGCGTTTTTGTTAATTTTTTTTTGTGTGAATGTGGGTTAACTGAAGTAATAATATGTGCCCAATTATTTCCAAAAAAAATGGGGGGGGTTCACAGTAGGACTTTTTTTTATTGAAAAATGTGCTTTATTTTGGGCCATACGTGGTATTTGAAAATTGTTTGTAATTTTTTAGTTGCCATTTTCAAGTTTCTAGGTCATAAAAAATTCAATGGCAATTGATTTTTAAATGTTTATTTTTATTTAAAATTTGAAAATTTGAGATAGGTAGCTCGCTTCGCTCGGCTTCTTCTAACCAAACCCTTACTAACCTAACCTAACCTAAGATAGTGTTTTGACATTAAACTAGAAGATGAGTAGCTCGCTTCGCTCGGCTTCTTCTAACCAAACTCTTACTAACCTAACCTAACCTAAGATAGTGTTTTGACATTAAACTAGAAGATGGGTAGCTCTCTTCGCTCGGCTTCTAACCAAACCCTTACTAACCTAACCTTACCTAAGATATTCCTACGAAACCCTAGACATTTCTGTATGGAATTATATTGGTAGATTGTTAGAGACTAAAACTGCAAAATATTGTTCATATCAGTCAAAGGATATATAAGTATCTAGAGTTTTTGATTATGCCTACGAAATCCTACACATTTCTATAAGTAATTATATTTGTAGATTCTTAGAGAACAAATCTGCAAAATACTTGTCATTCAAGAGACCTGAATAGTCCCCAGTTAGCCAATCACGAGAACCTTAGGAAAAATGTCGTCACAATGTTACCCATATCACTAACACACGTTAGATAATTATATATGTACGATTACATTTGTTCAATTTTGTTCGAATTTCAAATGTTCTAATTTTAAATAAAAATAAACATTTAAAATATTAATCAATTGCCAGGGGGTTAATGGTCGGGGGGTTATTGGTACGGTGGGTTAAAGTCCCGGGGGTTATTGACGGGGGGTTAATGTCCCGGGGGTTATTGTCCAGGGGGTTAATGGCACGGGGGGTTATTGACATGGGGGGTTAATGTCCCGGGGGTAATTGACGGGGGGTTAATGTCCCGGGGGTTAATGTCCTGGGGGTAAGTGTCCTGATACCACTTTGAATACTTATCGTTCTAGAGAATACAGTTTTTCATAAACCGTAAAAGATACTTAACAAATATTAAAGTAATATTTGATTTTTTTTATTTTCAAAAGCATCAAGCTCTATCTAAAGATACTCAACTTGAAATACGTTATCGTTTAAAAAGCAGATTTGTCCTTGATATGTTTTACTTCAATTTTTTCCAAAAATTTTCTATACCGACATTCGATTCTTTGGGTAGACTTTGATGATCAATTTGCTAACACATCACAATTTTGAAGAAAAACGGGGTGGGCAAGTGATCTGATACACCCTGTATGTGCTTCTTTAGTAAAATTTCAACTATAATAAATTTTTTTCTGTTTTAGCTGATGGTCTGATGTGTTATCAATGTACATCTTACAACAACACAGACTGTGATGACCTTCCGCATGGTATTAACGAAACAAATCCATATTTACAAGAATGCAATGGAAACTACAATGACCACGTACCGTTCTGCAGAAAACTCAAACATACTAGTAAGTAAACCCGTCAAACATAGTCTAACCAAAGTAAAAATATCTTATTTTTATTTATTTATTTCTATTTTATTTCATTATATTAATATTATTTATTTTAATTTTAGTATTGGGCTATGGAAAAACACCTATAGTCCGTATAAACCGATCCTGCGGCTGGTTAACTGAAAGAAAACATAAATCCTGCGTCAATAATGACAGTGACTTCCGTTTAGAAGTTGTGTGTGAGTGTTCAACAGATGGCTGTAACGCGGCGCCACAATCGATGAAAATATCAGCGGCCATCTTGGTGTCCACTACATTAATTCTATTATTTAGATAACGAGTTTTAACACTCGCGTGATAAAAATAATTTAAATAAAGTTAACCTAGGACTGTTTTAATGTTATGTGAAGAGGAAACGACGTACAGAAGTTTTAAAACTTTTTAAAAAATTACCTAAATATACCTATAGTGCGTTCGAAGGTGAGTTTGCAGAATAGCTCTTATGGAAAATGGGAGCGGTGTTGCCAAATGTTGTAAAAGTGTCAAATGTGTCAATTATAATAACATGAAAAACTCGTATGATTTACAAAAATCAACTCTTATAAAACTGAAAATAACACTCAACAGAAACAATTGGCCATTTGTAGAATACTGCGTCTTCACAGATCAGCGCGTTTTAGAGCTGGCAACGTCGACAAGCAAGAAAAGGATAGTGTCATTGTGTAAATCCATTAGAGAGTATGAAAAAGAACTACTCCATATGCCCTGTACTGCAAACTCACCTTTGAACCAGTGATGGGCGCGTAGAATACATGATGTAGACTAATGTAGATTTTACGCGTAAACATGTCAAGTAGAATATGCTTTTGTTTACGTGTCGAATGTAGAATGTAAACTGTACATGCTCAGTACGTTTAAATCTAATATTTGAAATAATAAAATGGTAATAGTTTAAATAGTTTACTTTAATGTTTATGTTTATTTCAATTTTATGTAGTTCTAATTACATATATTGTTTCCAAAAATGTTATCTCTACTAAAGTAAAATTAAAATTAAAAGTTAGTAGTTGTTTTAATCAGAAAGCTGTCAAAAATATTAAATTTGAGTTCTTTACTGCCTCTTCTGCTTAAAACTGGCGGTATTTTATTTTTTTAAACGTTACATAACCTCATTTTTCATTATTCTACGCTAGATTCTACGTGTCTACACAGTCTACACTTCTCTACGCTGTCTACGGTAAATTTACACGTAGACGTAAAAAATTCAAGTTTACGCGTAGACGCCCATCTCTGCTTTGAACGCACTATACATGTTGTGAGGTCTTCCAATTCCAAATCTCCACTTTTTGTTATTTTATTGAGGAAACTTCCTAAGCGCCCTGACATCTGGTAGCGATTTTCGGAAGATACGAGAGTAACATTGATTTATTTTATTTAATGAAGAAATAAGTGTCTTTTTGTTAATAATCATGGCAAAAAAAAACAATTCATTTTGTTTTGTGCCTTAATATTAATCTAAATTACAATTGAGACTTTCTGAATTATTAGGTCAAGGATGAAATTTGTAGAAAATAAGGCAAAGTTGGTTGATAACTTACAAATATAAGGAATTATTTTATTCATCAAAGTATGCTCCCATATTGTCTATATACTTTCGCCTAGGGTGACCATTTTCTTAAGAAGGCAATGCGGGACGGAGCAAACAAAGGTCGTCACTTCCCAAATATAAGTGAAGAGCAAAAAAAAGGTCCTCACCTCCTAAATCCAAGTGAAGAGCAACAAAAAAAGGACCTCATCTCCTAAATCCAAGTGAAGAGCAAAAAAAAGGTCCTCATTTCCTCAAATACAAGTTACAATGCGGGAAAAAATGTTAAAATGCGAGACTTTTGCGGGACGCATCTTAATGCGGGACAGTCCCGCAAAAAGCGAGACGAATGGTTACCCTACTTTTGCCATTTAAGCGGCAGGTTGTTCAGGCCGGTGATGTAAAACTCTGGCGGACGAGTCAATGAATTCCTGGAAGGCCAGTTTTACAGCATTGTCGGAATTAAACTGTTTTCCTATTAAAAACTTGTCCAAATTGCGGAAGAAATGGTAATACATCGGGGCTAGGTCTGGTGAGTATGGAGGATGATGAAGAAGTTCCAACTCCAATTCTTGTAGTTTTGCCACAGTCATTTGTGCAGTGTGTGGTCTAGCGTTATCATGCAATAATATAGGAGTCGATCTGTTGACCAATCTAGGCTGTTTTTCTTTAAGATTTTGCATCATTTTGTCCAGTTGGTTGCACTATATTTCTGCTGTGATCGATGAGCCAGGTTTTTTTTTTATTTGGTTTTTAAGTTACCTGTACGAAATTTGGCGAACCAATTTGATGTTGTCTGCTGCGTAGTAACACTATAGCCAAATACACTATTAATGTTTCCCGCGGTCTGCGATGCCGTAGTTCCACGTAAGAACTCATACTGCATAATAGTGCGAATTTCCGACCGTTCCATTTTCAACAAAATTAATTTAAAAAAAAAGTTTTTGATATTTTTTAGAGCATACAATGATTTCTTTAAACAGGTGAAATGTTTCCAAGAAAAAAAAAAAAAAAAAGAACGGTAAAATATTAAGCCAATGTCAAATAATAAGCTGTTAAAGTTGGCAATATTATTAACTACAAATTTCATCCTTGACGACCTGATACAATTGACTTTTTCTGTTTTTTTTTTTTTTCTAACATTGAAATAAAAAAAAAATGAATTTTTTCTGATTTCAGTGATGTGCACAATTTAGTCTGGCCATACCTGACTTATAAACTAATGTTATATATATATGTTTGTTGTAAAATAAATAATAAGTGAAATATTTCTTTTTTTTTGCACATAACCATCCATATATTCATCCAAATAAAAAAATGCATAGTACAAAAAACACGGCCAAAATTTTTAGGTAGCGCCCGCCCTAGTCCCCAAATATTCATTTGCTGACCGGCGTAGCGTAGTGGTAACACATGTGCTCTGCGTAGCTAAGGTCTCGGATTCAAATCTCGTTCAGGCCTGGAATTTTCAAGAAATAAAAATTGTACTGGCTAATTTCCGAAGCAACAAAGGCCATTTAAATAAATAAAAAATATATATACAGGGTGTTAGGTAAATGTCCGGCACAATTTAAAAGACAGCATGGTGACGTAGAATGCAATCGATTTTTCCTTTGCTAATTTTCTCTAAAATGTGAATTTCGTCTAAAAATAAACAAACAAAAAGATGCCCCAAATTTTGAAAACCACTGACTCGTTTTTCATATTAATCCAAAAGTTGTGTAGTTGCCATAAAGAAAACAATATTTTAATTGTAGTTCAATAATAGAATATCAAAGTACGTGTTTTTTTAACTTGTTTGTTTTAACTAATTAGTTTTAACCCAGAAATAATCCCTAAGAAAGAAAATTTGGAGATACCAAGCCTATTTTTGAATCCTGGTTCTACTCTATCAGGGACGTCCCTGATATGGGTTAGGCATTCCTGACCAGAGCATCACGTGTTCCGAAGCGGTAGTCATCTGACCACATTCATTCCAGCGCATTTCACTCAAACCCATCAAATCTAGGTTGTTTTTATCCAATATCCTATCAGCTTGTGCTAGTTTACTGCATTGGTATAGCGTTTTAACGTTCCATTATATAGCGTTTTAAAGTGTCAACAATACTCAAAAAGAAAAAGTGTGTTGGCGTCGTTGGTCGTTCGCATTGTTTGCAAAAATTAGAAGTTTCTTCTTATTTTTTCGTATTCTGTTAACTGCTAAGAAGAATAAGAACTAACACTATTAGTATTATTATATCACAATAGATGGCGCTTATATTTTGTGTACTAATTTTAATAAAAATTAAATTTTTAAGATTCCAGCGCCTCTGGCGGTAGTTTTTGAATTTCAAAGTTTAAACATCGACATCGGTAGTAGATATCGATGTTTTATCGATATCTACTACCGATCTACTATCGCCAGCTGACCATCGATGGTAAAAACATCGATGTTTTTAAAACAAACATCGATGTTTTCGATACATCGATGTTTTTTTCCCATCCCTACCCTGTACTTACGTAGCCAGGGGGGGGCATAGAGGGCATTTGCCTAACCCCCTCCCCCCCAGGATAGTTTAAATCCTGGTTAGTTTACCTTATATAAAATATAATTTAGGTTGTTAGAAGTTTTCTTTCAAGAAAATTTATAAATTTACCGGACTTTTATTATTTAATATACTACAAAAGACCTAGAACAGGGGTCGGCAACCTGCGGCTCCGGAGCCTCATGCAGCTCTTTTAGAAAATTTTGTGGCTCTTTGAAAATTGGCTGGTTTTTATTTTAATGTAATCTATTTTTGTTTTGTATTTTTCAGAATGTTTTACGGTACAATTCATGCCCGGTAATTCCTCGAGTTACTGCATATTCCCTTTTAGAAGAAGTTATTTGTTTCGAAAAAAAGTTATCTGTATTTGTGAATGATTTACGTGCAAAACCATTTTTACATTTTATTAATTTACAAAAACATGTTATTAATGCATTTTTTTTTTTGCACATGCTATTGTTAACATGAAAGAAGCTTTTCGAGATAGATTTAAAGAGTTTAGAAAATATAAAGCTACACTAGATTTTTTGACAAAACCAATTGAAGTAGATATGTAGCAATTACATTTATCACCTTCAATTAGTAGATTTGAAATCCAAAGGTTTTTGGAATTATATATTCTTAAATCTTAATTGTGAACTGGAAAATTTAGAAAGAAAAAAGTGAATTTTATCTTCCCAGCATAGGTGGACCGAAATTCGCAATCTTCAAAATGTAGATAAAGTTCTTTTCGAAGTTTGGAACCGTCTTCCAGAATCGTTCAAATTTTAAAAAATTATGCTTTTGGGCTAGTGACAATTTTCTGATCCACATATTACTGTAAGCAAATCTTTTCACATATGAAATTAATAAAGAATCAGTTAAGAAGTAATCTTATTGACCTGAAACTAGAGTGCTGCCTTAAGTTAAAGATTACTGAATATTCACCAAATATTGAAGTCTTATAGAACACTATACAGGAGCAATCGTCCCATTAGAAAATTATATTGTAATATACTGGCAACTACAATAGGTATCACAAACTAAATGTATAAGTAAATATTAATTTATTGTAATACTTGATTATTTAAAAAAAAAAAAAAACAATTTTTACGTTTTTTTCTTAAATATAGCATATATTTTTTAGCGGCTCTTCCATGTTATTGTGTTTTTTTTTCAATATAGATTTGGCTCTTTGTCACTGAAAGGTTGCCGACCCCTGACCTAGAACGCTGTTATTTTCTACCCAAGCCATGTAATTTAGGTCGTACCGACCAATTTAGAATATTTTGTTATTTTTGCCCCCCCAAACTGAAATCCTGGCTACGTCCCTGTACTCTATTGTACTAAATTTTGTTAAAATACGTCCAGCCGTTTTTAAACAGATATAACCTCCAATTTTATTAATTACTATGTTATTATAGCAATTTGTTTTTCTATTTTTATTTAAATATACCTAAAATTATATTTGTATTCGATTTTATTGTTATTTATTAACTATAATACAAATACCCATCACCTTAATTTTTACATAAATCAGTATAAAATTTCCTTAGGTTTTTATTTATAATTTATTCAGTAGAATTGTTTTGAAATAAATATCTATTATGAATATAGTCAATAAAAATATTTAAAAACATGCAACATCTAAATAAATTTTGTATGCTAGGTTGAACTACGCATACGTGTGACGTATTCTCACGCTCTGATTGATCAGAAGTTACGAGACAACCTTTACTTTAATAATCTTGACTTTAGTTCACATTATTTCCGTGGGTTTTGTAAGCTTGGCGCTGTATGCATTACTTAGGTAGGCAAATGTTATTATTATATACCATTAAATAAATATATTATCATAATAAAAGTTATCTTTCAACAATAATCCAAAGTAAATATAGATAGCGGCTATATTTCTGTTATATTTTATTTACGATAACTCATCAATTATTATTTTAAATCAGATTTTATAATTTATTTTTTACTAAACAAAGATAAGATTATTTTTACTATTTCCCAGTAATGCAGCAGTATTTGGCAATGTTCATTGACAATTGTTGACTGAGATTTACGACATCAGAATTAGATTTAGATATGATTAGATTTTTTTTAACAACCATAAAAATGCATCAATGATTTTTTATCTTTTCTAGTTTGTGACATTTTTAAGACTTTGTTAACACGTTCGCGGACAGTACGGCTATAGCCGTCGAATATTTTTCCTAGTTCAGGTCATGAAGATCTAAACCGTCCTACTTTTTTATTCAAATATACAAATGACGGCTGGGGCAGGTTTTAATTCCATTTAAGTATATGAAAACTAGTATAAACTGTCCTCAGGAACATACCAAACACAGTAAATGTCCTATTATAAACAAAAATCTAAAAAAGTGACATTTTGGGTACATCTCATTGTACAAAACTCCACTCACCGATTCAATTAATTTGGACGGTAAAAACGAATCAGCGTAGTACTAATTTTTAAATACAAGGTGTCTCAAAAGAAATTTTATATTTATTTAGCTTACTGCGTGAACGCAACGTATCCGAGGGGCGCGGGGGTTTGTTAATCGGTAGCCTGGCTCTTGGGAATGCAGTCACTATGGAGCGTTTCTCGGGAGCAGACCGCGCGTTATGCGTGCGAGAGTTTTACAAAAACGGTGATTCGGCAACTGTAGCGCGTAGAAAATTCTGCAGTATTCGAGGTTTTCGCCACTTAAATGATGCGCCAAGCATTCCTCTCATTCGACATTGGGTTAAAAAGTTTGAAGCGACTGGTACAACGCTGGATAAATCAAAATCCGGGCGACCTAGGTCATCAAGAACGGTAGAAAACGTGGAGAATGTTAATCAGTCTGTTCGTGACGACCCGAACCTTTCAATTCGGAAGCGCGCAAGTGCTTTAAATGTGTATAGATCATCATTACATCGCATTATGCACAAAGACCTAAAGCTGCAGCCCTACAAAATTCAATTGGTGCAAGAATTAAAGCCCCAAGATGCCAGTCAGACGCTTAATTTCGTAAATCAGGTGATTGAGCGATTTTCAACGTTTACCAACATTTTGTTTTCGGATGAAGCTCATTTTCATCTTAATGGCCACGTAAATAAGCCAACTGCCGCTACTGGAGTGCAACGAATCCGAAACGCAAACATCAGAAACCCCTACATTCGCCTAAAGTGACCGTATGGGCTGCGATGTCGGCGAGGGAATTATCGGCCCTTACTTTTTTGAAGACGAAAGGGGGCGTGCAGTTACGGTGAATTCAGAGCGTTATGTGGAGATGTTAGACAACTTCTTGGTACCTGAACTGCAAAACTTTCCTGGCTATAACCAAAGAACATGGTTCCAACAGGACGGAGCAACTTCACACACGTCCAATATGTCTCTGCCACGTGTTCGTGAAATTTTCTCAGGCAAATTGATCTCCCGGAGAGGTGACATAAATTGGCCTCCACGCAGTCCAGATTTAACCCCTACTACCTATGGACTTTTTCCTATGGGGTTATCTTAAATCTAAAGTTTACGCCAATAAACCGACTTCACTGGCGCATTTGAAAGAAAATATCCGTCACGAAATGGCAGCCATCCTTGAGTCCACCTGCTGAGACGTCATAATTAATTTTACTGTTCGATTAAATGAGTGCCGAGAACGCGAGGGTCTACATTTAGATGATATTATTTTTAAGAAATAAATCCCCAAAAAGTGTATTTTAATAATTAATAAACATTTTTTCTATATACGGCTTACTTTTTTTTTAATCGATCCACTAAATATAAAATTTCTTTTGAGACACCTTGTACTATTAGATGTTGTTTATCTCTCTTACTTAAGCTCCATGTATATTGCTAGACCGACAAATTTTTTATTTAGGGCAATCGATTTTTTATATAAAAAAATTATATCCACGCGTAGCTGACCCCAATACCACCTCTGTTAAGCGGGTCACATAACCACTTGGGGCAAAAGATATTTCATACTGCACTGATGTTTCTAGACGGGCTATTATTTAATGCCTTGCTAGTTTGAAGAACAACAATAAATATCAGAATGCTATTAACTGATTACAAATTTACTAAATAAACTTATAAAAAGTTTGGCAACGTCTGGAATAGTAAAAAAAATAACTAGACAATGCGTTAAAGATTTTCAAACATAAAGGAAAATTATCTAAAAGGAATTATTTTGGGGTTTGTCAGGTCTTGACAAGCGTCTAGTAATGGGGGAAACTCGCAGATCGCAGCGCCATATGCGGCAAAGCTGGAACACTCGAAAGTGACATTAACCCGTAGTTGACCAAAAAATACACATTCAACCAAGTGGGGTGTAGTATACCCAGAGCCGGCGCGAGGCATGTGCAGCATGTGCAGCCGCACAGGGCCCCGCGGTCAACAGCAGGCCCCGCGATTCAACAACAGGCCGCGCGCATGGATATGAGGACCTTTTTTTTTTGCTCCTCACTTGGATCTGAACAGCAGGCCCCGCGGCTCTTCTCGCACATGGCCTCGCAAATCCTAGCGCCGGCCCTGAGTATACCCTAGGCTTTTCTCATTTAATATCAATTAAAATAAGGTAAAATTTATACAGTTAGATGCTGTCAAGCCTATTGAACAATAATACAAAAAAAAAAACAAATTCAAGGTAATTATTTAATACTTTTTTAATAATTTTTTCAATAAAAGTCAAAATCACGCCAGTTTCTTTCCTAAATTGCATCATACTTCAAGTTGCGTCTCGAGTTGACTGACAACATTGCATCTCTCGTTCAAACCAACTCTCACACATACTAATTTAGCTAGCTCTCTGATTGGTCTATGTATTTTGGTGGGGAAGACAATTTCTTTCTCATTTCTCAAGCAAAGCTTGAATTTTGAATTAGTTGCTATTAGATGATAACAACGTTTATTATTTATAATTCGTTCGAAATGCGCTGTTGCCAAATATAATTTAGACATATTTTTTTGTAAATGGTGTTTTTGATTTTTTTGTCGATTAAAAATTAAATTATTGTTAAATATTAACTAATTCATAAATATTGTCAATAGATACATCATTTCAACTATTAATATACTGGGGTGTGACACACCCCATTTGGTCAAGCTTGGGTTAAACTGTTACTCGTGTATTTGTTTACATGGTGAAAATGAACACCAATGAGTTGCATTTTTCTTGTTTTCCGAGCGTTTTTTTAAATTCTTTATGACTGTCTGTCGATATAATAGCAACAAAAATATGGTAAATATATTAGTAAAAATCAACAACGAGCAAACATGCATGCATGGGCTTCGATTTTTGCCCATTTTTAGTTTTTGGGTCCATAAAAACCTACAATCCAGTTTCTCTCTGCCTCCAAAAGTCGTTTCAATTGATATTTTTTTCGATTTAGGTAAATTATGGAATGTTTAAGAAGGATTCTTCCTTATTCACGATTTACATTAAGGTACACAACAAAATTGATTGTTATTTTTTCCATGATTCACAAAAATAAAACACAAACAACAAAAAAATACGTATTTCTCCATTGAACAAAACAAAACAATGTCACTTTCGTATCTTCCGCAAATTGCCACCAGATGTCAGGGCGCTTAGGAAGTTTTCCCTATGGCACTTTCATATGGCACTACTCAACGAAATTTTAAAAAAGACCTGCATTTAAAGGCTCATAAATAATTACCAAGTCTGTACTTTACGCTAATAACAATAAAATTCCAATTTTTCTAATATATTGTTGTTCCAGTATGTTGTGTTTTATTCAAAAAAGCAAATCCTTGAGTCCAAATTGGATCACCTTTTATATGTGGGTCAAAGAGTTGTATGAGCATAAGAAACTTTAACTTTTTATGTTAAGCCGTTTGGCTACAATTTCTACCGTACAGACAGACAGACACATGAGTTAAGTGGGAAACAGAATGCACCGAGTTCTACGACGCGTTAACGGCGTACGTATGGCGCCATCTGTCAGAAGAAAGTTAAAACCAAGCTGTCGTACGCAAGTGCACAGAATGAACAACGTCCTCCGGCGTTCGAGCGCCGTTGATACTGAATGTTCGTCAACTTCCAACTTTTGACGCCGTTGAACGTTGACGCAGAACACCTAACCTCAGTTTTTACTGAATGGTAAAGTGTTTGTATGTATAAATAACTTGCATACAACATAAATAACATCACACACAAGTCTTCATCATCCATTATACTTTTAATAAAAGAAAGCGCACGTCTAAACACAGATATAGGTTGTCACGTGACACTTTGACGGCGTTAAAAATTATTGCATTGGGTGCGTTTTGTTGGTGGCTGGTTAGAAGTACTAGAATTGATGCGCACGAAAACGACAATTTTGATCGTGAAGTAAACATGGAATGACATTTACATGGAGGTTAAGTCATATGGTTGTAGAACAAATAACGAACATATTTCACCTAAATGGATAATCTAAATAATAAATTCAGAGTAAGAAAACTTTATATTTGAAGCAAATATTCTAGAACGTAATGTTTTAGAACGAATAATTGAATTGTAAATACATTTTAAGTTTAGATTTAACAATACTATATTAAAATCATATAGGTATATATTTATTTTAGGACACAAAATGAGAAAATAGCTAAAAGTAAAAATAATTTTGAAGCATTAATACAAAGATTTAATTCTAAAACATTTGAAAACCAAATGAAAACAACTGCATTCAAATACATATTACTTTTCATCCCCACTACACTTATTCATTCCAGTCGTTCGACCTCGAGTCATCGAATGAGTAGAATGAATAGAACGAGAATATTGTCGCAAGAAAACGCGTATTCTGATTAAACCGAAACCAGAATTGGCACAACAAAACGCACCCATTGTGTGCAGGCGAAAATTCTCGACGGCGCGCTGACGGCGTAGCGCGCTGTGCATTCTGTTCCAGGCTTTAGTCAAATCGATATAATTTTATTGGTAATAAAAAAAATTGTTAGATATTATCATTCTTAAAACCGGTTGTAAAATTAAAAATAACTAAAAACGTAGTAACTATAACACGCTATGTAACACTTAATAAGTTAATTCAATATATTTTATGCTTGAATATTTTTGTTCGAGTTGCGAGGAATTCATTTTATGTTTTGAGTGCGTCAAATCCGCTTCGTATTTTAAATGTGTCGTAGAATGTTGTAACGACGGGTCAGGGGTAATAGTAGATGCACAGAGAGGGTGTGGAGGGACAGGGGAAAGGCGACATGTTCAGTCAATGTGGCGCCGACGACGTCGCTTACATATATACATAAATATTGTTACTCCTTCCGTATTATCAACTTGTATGATCTTGTCAGATTTGTTGATTTTTAAGTGACATTATGTATTAGAAAAGAGAATTAGAAAAATAACCTGTGATAATTATCAGGAGGCATTATGTAATCTTATATGTAGCACAACCTAGTTTATTGAACGCAGTGGCGAATCAATCAATCATCGCTCTGTCTGATTTTTACTCTTAGAGCTCGTTCAACTTAACTTCAGCACAGGGTATCATAAATTACGTCATCAATTCTGCGAGTGAAAGCAGCTGATCACAGTGGGTGCGTTTTGTTGTGCCAATTCTGGTTTTGGTTTAACCAGAATACGCGTTTTGTTGCGACTGTATTCTCATTCTATTCATTCTACTCATTCGATGACTCGAGGTCGAACGACTGGAATGAATAAGTGTGGTGGGGATGAAAAGTAATATTTGAATGCAGTTGTTTTCATTTGGTTTTTATGCTTGGTTCATATACGGAACAAGAATAAGGAATAGGAAATAAGAATAGTACACAAGATGTTAAAACATGGCTGCGCCGTATATCGGTTTATGTAGGAATGAAATTTAACTTAAACATAAGAATAGTTGGTAACATTCAACTTCTATTCTTATTTCAAGAATAAGACACGATAAGCCTGCGCACAGCAATCAAAATGTCTGCCGTAATAAAGTTTGTTCAACAGATGTTTTTCAGTTGTGATCAGAGGGTTGTAAACAACAATAAAATGTTTTTATTATTTTTATTTATTCTTCTTGTAAGTTTTAAGAACCTCTCAAGTGACAAACGTTAAACACAGGCCAACGCAAGTACGCAGGCGCAGCGACGAAATGTTATGTCCTATATAGACGGTTTAATATTTTTTATTCTTGTGTACTATTCTTATTTCCTATTCATTATTCTTGTTCCGTATATAAACCAACCATTAAATGTATTAGAATTAAATCTTGGTATTACTGCTTCAAAATAATTTTTATTTTTAGGTATTTTTTCATTTTGTGTCCTAAAATAAATATATACCTACATATATGATTTTAATATAGTATTATTAAATCTAAACTTAAAATGTATGTACAATTCATTCTCGTTTTAAAACATTACGTTCTAGAATATTTGCTTCAAATATAAAGTTTTCTTATTCTGCATTTATTATTTAGATTATCAATTTAGGTGAAATATGTTCTTTATTTGTTCTACAACTATATGACTTAACCTCCATGTAAATGTCATTCCATGTTTACTTCACGATCAAAATTGTCGTTTTCTTGCGCATCAATTCTAGTACTTCTAACCAGACACCAACAAAACGCACCCATTGACTTACATAAGGATTTTAAACAATTATTGTGGATACCAAACACACAAAATCATGTATTTCAAATATATTTTTGCTCATTTTAGTACACGGTATACCTTGAAACGTACGATAAATAAATAACACTGGTCAATAAATTTAAACTTTTTTTTCCTGACTTAGATCTGATACTTTTTTTTAACTAATTTTGGGATGTTGATTTCAAAAACGTTAACAGTTTCTGCCTATCACGTCAAATTTTTGTCCTATCGTATTTTTTTTTACCTTTTCACGTTCTGATATACGTCTACTTTAATTTCAACCTCGTTCTTGTTGTCCAATATATTTCGTAGGAACGCCTTACATGCAGGTACTTGTTATAGACCTTTTTACAACGGCGGGGGTTGCAAGGTCAAGGGTAAGGTACTTAGCATCCATGTTTTTTGTGTTTGTGGGACAGCAGTACGAGAGATAAGCATTGGACTCTTGGCTGAAAAATTGGCCGTTGAGAATAGATTGAAATGTTGGAGACCCAAACATACTACACGAACCTTTGGTGGAGCGAACAAAAATCATTCCCCCCCCCCCCCCTGTTAATATTAAACTGGGTCGAATGAAGCAGTTTGTAAAAGCGTTGAACAAAGATGGTGACTATTTCAAATATATATCTAAGTAAACATTTCAAAGTCTCAGTAATGAGAAGCTAAAAGCTGGCATTTTTGACGGACCACTAATTAGAAAATTAGTGAATGATCCACATTTCACTGTACATATGGATGATATGGAGAAGAATGCATGGCAGTCTTTCGTGGTGCTCATCAAAAATTTTCTTAGGAATAAAAAAGCCGAAAACTATGTGGAGGTCGTTGAAAATTTGATTACAAATTATCATCATCTGGGGTGCAACATGAGCGTGAAACTTCATTTTTTAAACAGTCATCTTGACAAATTTCCTGTCAATCTTGGAGATGTTAGTGATGAACAGGGTGAACGTTTCCATCAGGATTTAAAAGAGATGGAGAGACGTTATCAAGGAAGGTGGGATACTCACATGATGGCTGACTACTGTTGGAGTATTAAAAGAGACTTATCGGGAATGGTGCACTCCAGAAGAACTTACAAACGACCATTTAAACCTTAAATTATTTTGTATTTTTATTTTAACACTCCAATGGATTAAAATGTAATTAAAACTGTTCTCATTTTCTTTCTTTCACTATAAATAATATTTTAAGAATATTTTCTAATTAGTTAGTCCTTATTGTTCGCCAAATTTGTACCTATTACAGTATCGACGTCTAAAATTAAACGATAGAAGCATTATTTGGCCGAAAATATGTATTTGTTGTAGAGCAAAAATCTGATGTGATACACAAAAACTGATGTGATATTTGAGTTCAGCAGCACCAAATTAGTAAGAAACAAGTCTTAGATGTAAGTCAGTAAAAAATGTGTTGACCAGTGGTCTCTCCTAGGTTCTTTCGAACAATCATTACAACATTTCAATGTTTTGAATAAATATTATTCAATGGCGAATTAAGTTGCTTGGGGGCCCTGGGCGGTAAAATTAAAATGGGCCCTCTATTATTTTAAAAAGAATGGAGATATTTGTATATAGGGGAAAAATTTTAAGATCGTAGCGCCACGCGGATTTTTTTGAAACCATTCTAAATCAGATACCACTTGACATTTACTAGTAAATAATAGCGAAAAGTGTATCAAAAAACGACAAAAAATAAATAATTGTTTGGAATTTTCTGATTTTGTGAAGTGACATTACTTGTAAACATCTAAAATACTACATTTTGTGATCTGGTTTTAAGTTATGGCGGTTTTCCATTGTCGATTATTTTAACTATATTGGGGGAAATAATAATTCCCGTGTTGTTTACCAAGGGGTAGAAATCTACAATGCTGGGCATATAATATTGTGTGGAGTCACTGAAAAAAAACAGAGAGTTCATAAAGATTTATGCATTATGCCTACAAACTTGTGCATTACAAACCCACACACAATAACAGGAATTTTCAAAATATGCGATAATAAATACAAAATTGAAAATATTTTTTGTAGTCACTATCATTAAAATGTAATGAGCAAACCTTGATATAAGGGCTCACTTTTTTTCCAATTTTTAAATTGTTTATCTAAACATCGCGTCGATTCCTAACCTCTTGCTTTCCCAATTTTGTTTCGAACCGTACGGTGTCTGATATTAGTGGAAACAAATGAAACGATATTTCCGGGTTTCTTCTTTGCAATGAATTGCACATAGGCACACAACAATATGTATTATACATTTTTCAATGATTATAATAAAACTTTAAAAACAAACTTCATACAAAACCAATACACAAAACGAAATGTTATCTGATGTACACAAGTTCATGAATCGCTCACCAGATGGTAGGGTGCTTAGCTGCATATCCCTATAGGCTTCGGTTGGCTTCGTGGGCCCCGGGCGGCCGCCTAGTCCGCCCACCGCTTAATTCACCTCTGATATTATTATATAATTATAATCTACCATTTAATTTGAGTGTCCTTGAAACAATGAACTGAAAAACGATTAAATTGTAAAATTATGTATTAACAATGTGTGACAGAAGTCATAGTTAAATTGATTATAATTGTATACTTCAAATGCGTGTAAAACATAAAATTCTTTCAGTTAACTGTTCACCGGTTGTAAATGTGTTTTTATAAAGTCGGTGACCTAGTTAACATTGGTGTACTGCGTGTCACATAACTAAGGTAACATTATCAGTAAACAGTTTTCGAAAACACGAAGTGAACTTTTAAAGAATTGATTTGTAAGTTTTTATTGTTAAATGTGTTTGTACATTCGCCAAAAGATGTCATAGATAACAAACGCGACACATTTACCCCGAATTTTATCTGTATTTTGTACGAATCCATGTTACATATGTATTTCTATACTTTGCCAAAAAGATAAGTTTATGTTGACCAATTCAATGAAATTGGACCTTATATCATGATAGTTTTTTTAGTTTTTTTGTGATAGTTTATATGGAAAATTCGAATTTTGTTTCTGCAGTTAAAAAAGTTATATTAATGTTTTTATTGTTTAAATTTATCTTACTATCTTTGGCTATCAGAACCGTAACAACGCCCTGGCATCGGGGTAAGTACCAGGGGCACGATACCTGAGGGGCGCCATCGTGCATTTATTTTTAATTTGTGTTTGATCATTTGTATTTTAGAAGTGAACACTTTTTTAGGTCATCACTTGTATATTCATCTGTCTATTAAAAAAAAATTGATGTGAAGTGTGAATATTCACACATTTCAGGGTTTCGCAGGTATATAATAAGTGAAGGCGGTATGCTGAGTGTGTAGGACAAATTTTACTTTGTAGTAATCACGATATTATTAAAATAATTTATCGTCTGTTAATCATATAATAAGATAATTATTAAATTTACGCTCTTAAAAATTAAATACAACATTTGTCAAAATATAACTAGAATTTTGACAAAATAATTTCAAGATAATAAAAATGCAAAAAAACAAACAAAAAATAAAATTCACTCAGTACTCGAACTCGAAACCCTTCGTTTACCAGCGAGTTTTAGCTTACGACACCAGTGCTCTAACCAATAACGCCATCGTACGCCTTGCATGTGAGTGTCTTACATTGGTATAACTTTTGTACTTTGTGAACCAAAAACCACAAAAAATGCGTTATTTTCCGAAAACATAATCTGATCAAAAATTCCTGTTGTACTATTTCGGTTCACACCAATATACATTACTTAGAATTTTTTTAGATTTTTAGTTTAAACCATCTGGGCTACAGGGTGTGGGACAAATTTTTTTTTGTACAATTTTGGCAAAAATCGCATCAAAATAATTTATTTTTCAAAAATAAAAATTTGGTCGTTAATCCACGTACTAAGGGCTTTCATTTGATACCCTACTCATAATTTAAAAAAAATATTTTTGTTTTCGATGAGCACATATTTGTTTATATTTTTAGGGGGGTATGTTTTTTAGATGTTTTAGTATTTTTCCTATGTGCGGGTCAAAGAGTTGTATAAGCATGCCAAATTTCAACTCTCTAGGTTTAGCCGTTTGGCTACAATTTTTACCGAACAGACAGACAGACAGACAGACAGACAGACAGACAGACAGACAGACAGACAGACAGACAGACAGACAGACAGACAGACGACAAAATGACGGTATAAGGGTTTTTTGGTCATACCTACAAAACCCTAAAAAGATAAAAAAGCTATTTTAGGTTAAATTAATTTATTTTTCAAAGGCGAAAATATTGGTACGGTTCTGTTGGCTATCAACTTTCTTTCAATAAACATAAATAATAATAGCAGTGGCGGATTAAGTTGCTTGGGGACCTTTTTTTTTGCTCATTACTTGGATTTTGGAGGTGAGGACCTTTTGTTTTTGCTCATTACTTGGATTTTGGAGGTGAGGACCTTTTGTTTTTGCTCATCACTTGGATTTTGGAGGTGAGGACCTTTTTTTTGCTCATTACTTGGATTTTGGAGGTGAGGACCTTTTGTTTTTGCTCTTCACTTGGATTTTGGAGGTGAGGACCATTTTTTTTTGCTCATTACTTGGATTTTGGAGGTGAGGACCTTTTGTTTTTGCTCATCACTTGGATTTTGGAGGTGAAGGACCTTTTTTTGCTCATTATTTGGATTTTGGAGGTGAGGAACAGATTTTTTTTTCTCGACTTCCAATATTCTGTTGACTTTTTACATTTATTTAATACCTACATAACCCTGAAATGTGCGAAAATTCTCACTTCACGCCATTTTCTTTTTAACTACATACTTTCTGTGTATCTGAATGCGGTCCATAAACAGTGATGGGCGCGTAGAATACATGATGTAGACTAATGTAGATTTTAAGTAGAATATGCCTTTGTTTACGTGTCGAATGTAGAATGTAAACTATACATGCGCAGTACGTTTAAATGTAATATTTGAAATAATAGAATGGTAATAGTTTAAATTTACTTTAATGTTTATGTTTATTTCAATTTTATGTAGTACTAATTACATATATTGTTTCCAAAAATGTTATCTCACAAATCGTATGTTGTTATGGACAACATAAATTACTTGGTTTCTGTCTGTATGAACTACAAAAGTAAAATTAAAAGTTAGCAGTTGTTTTAATCAGGAAGGATCAGGAAGCTGTCAAAAATATTAAATTTGAGTTCTTTACTTCTTCTTCTACTTAAAACTGGCGGTATTTTATTTTTTAAACGTTACATAACCTCATTTTTCATTATTCTACGCCAGACTCTACGTGTCTACACAGTCTACACTTCTCTACGCTGTCTACGGTAAATTTACACGTAGACGTAAAAAATTCAAGTTTACGCGTAGACGCCCATCTCTGTCCATAAGTCACTAGATCCGAACCTGGTACACGTCTAATTTAATTACAGGTCAATATGATACTACGCCTTAAAAATTATGGAAGATATTATTAGGACAATCCAATAAAATTGTTATTGATTTCGACCAAATTACATGTTATTTCAAACACATTACATTGATCTAATAAAAAATTTATAAACTAAGTGTTACAGTGTTTTACTGATTACATAGTTTCAAGCCCTTGTACTACTTAGCATC
Source organism: Liopterus haemorrhoidalis (assembly GCA_963971575.1). Lineage (NCBI taxonomy): Eukaryota > Metazoa > Arthropoda > Insecta > Coleoptera > Dytiscidae > Liopterus > Liopterus haemorrhoidalis. The sequence goes on from OZ020613.1 coordinate 65,414,904, forward strand.
ATAAATACAAATCTTTCAAGAATATTTCTGTAATATTTACATTTTCAATGATATTTCAACTATGGCTGCTCAAATATTGTCTTCAGTTATTCAGTCAACGGTGACTTGTTGCAGTGGCGTATAGATCGGGTGAGCAACTTTTTGAACCAACCCGGGACAAAAAAAAAGGAGAAAAATTTAGTTTATTTAACATTTCTTTACATATTATAAATGAATGAAATACGTTTCATTGTCTTTTCTAGTAATATTTTTCCGAACTACTTGCCGCTTTTAATAAATCATTTCTTTTATAAAATTGTAAATCTCACTGCAATCCATTTTAAAATTAACTTTTTCTTGCAGTTCGGCCTTTATTAAATCAGTATTGCAACGGTTTCTGGTGTCCGAGTCTAATGAGAAGACATCAAACTGAAGATCCTCTCAACAAATGCGTTTTAGCATGGGATACTGAGAATTTTGCCCAGAGCCGCAGTAAGGAAAACTTGCGCTAGGGGCAGAGCCGTATTTTGGCGCCCTTGGTAAATAAAAACAAGGTTCTTACCTCTCAAAATTTAAGTGATGAGCAAAAAAAAGGTTCTCACCTCCCAAATCCAAGTGAAGAGCAAAAAAAAGGTCCTCACCTCCTAGATCCAAGTGAAGAGCAAAAAAAAAAACCTCACCTCCCAGATCCAAGTGAAGAGCCAAAAAGAAAAAGGTCCTCCCCTCAAAAACCGGGACTATCGATCGTCCCGAGAACATTTTTCGGGACACCGAGACAATTGACCTAAAACCGGGACGGATGGTCACCCTACCTATACATAGGGATGGGAACGATATATCGATATTTCGAAAATATCGATACTTTAGAAAAATATATCGATATTTGAAATGCGATATATCGCGCAAAATATCGATATTCGCACAAAATATCGGTATTTTTGTATATTTCTTACATTTAAATACATATATGCTGTTCACTTTTGTAAAAACAAACTAAAGGTTATTCCAAACTAGATTTTGAAATTAGTAATTGTTATTTATTAATTCGGACTTTTGGTCATTTTGTTTAAGCTTTGTAAATCATACACACATTATAAATTCTAGGTTAAAATGATTGGCATTATAAAATATCCTTTTCATTGCATTTTAATTTTTTGTCATTCTTAATAAAAATTTCTCATTTATTTATTTTTTTGTCTTAACGGAATTTGCATTTAGTTCAGCCTAATCGTTTGAAATAGCCTGTAAGACGAAATTTTGATTTCGATAATTTGCACCTTTGAAATTGTATGTCATGTTGGTATTAAAAAATTATAAAAAATGTCACTTTCTTAATAATGATCATAACCAATAAATCTAAAGTCGGTTTTACAGCGTAAGGAATATTTTTAATTGACATTTAAAGTCCGTAATACACTATAAAAGTAACCAAAAAGATCTGGTTTGTCCTTACAAAAGTGAACAGCATATATATATATTTGATTAAGAGAGCAGTTAACTAGGAATATATTACAAAGTTGGTTGGTAGCTGGGTGAGTACCAACTGTAAAATGATTATCTGTCAAGTGGCGCCTTATTTTCCCGCCAAGCCAACAAAAAAAAACTGTAATTTATATATCTTACATGTTACGTGTCAGTTATTTCGATATATCGAAAATATCGATATTTTTACTTCAATATATATCGAATATCGATATCACACTTACGATATATCGAATCGCGCATATATCGATATTCAAAAATAAATTCCCAACCCTACCTATACATAACATCGAACAACTCAGGCGCTGTAAGATTGTTCTGTTGTAAACTCCTTATAGTCTCAAAAACTGGAAAACTGTTTTGAGGGAATAACATGTAAATTTTGGTTCTACTGTATTATTCTTCTCAATTTTCATCCATAATGTATTTCCAAATAAGAGTAGGATATTCGGCTTGTCCCATACTTTGAAAATAAGTTTTTACACCTGGCCAACATTTTAACATTTTATATATTGCTGGTAATAATTATAACCATCTTGTAGAAACATGTCTAAGGAGTTTATCTAGTTATATGAGGAATTGAGGATGAAATAGTATATTATGTTACTAGGAGTAGAACGCACTCTTTTTTGTGCTGAGCTCAAATGTAGCTGCCGAGGCGCAGCCGAGGCTTGCATATTGAGCGAAGCACAAAAAAGGCGTTCTACTCCGAGTGACGTATACTATTTTTTCTTCAAGCGTAGGTATTAAAAATTTGCAACCATAAATACTTATGACTTTATAGTTTCAGATGCTATTGCTGCTAATTCCGGCGGTGTACATTGAATTGGTTGAGACATTTTTTAATTTTTGATCTTTATATTGTGTATTTTGTTACTAATCACAGAATGATCACAAAATAATAATAAAGTAACTCACTAATAACGTAACTAACTTTTGAATTCACTACAAACCACGCTACAAACATATTAAATTGACAGTTGTTTTGTTTATGGCGACTGCTGACATCAGTGCCATCTGTTGATAACTATATGAACTATTTACTAGTATAAATATGTTCACATTTTGTTACTAGTAAAAAAATGCATCGTTTCTACCGAATGTATTGAACAATGTAATGTTAGCATTATAATCCGCTTAAAGAAAAAATATTTAATTTTTTAATAATATTATTTAATTTTACTGCAAAGATTCCAAAACATTATGTTATTGCGGAAACTGGGATATTTATTTCTTTACTTGTTTTCACTTATTTTAATGTTTAGGTATTCAACCCGGCATACATGAAATCCTACAAAAACAGTTTACTGCTGATTCGGAGTCACTTCACTGACGATTTGACGTCATTTAACTGATGATTTCAGAAAAATATTATTTAATTTTACATCATAATAATCTTATTCTACCATTTAATTTTAATCTGTCTTTGAAACAATGCAGTGAAATACGTTTAAATTGTAAAATTATGTATTCAAGGTTATTTTTTTTGATTTCCTTCCTGTGATAGTTGGTGGGGTGTCAGGGGTTCAAGGGTTATGAAATGTCAATGAGAGGCAGAGTCCACGTTTCATGAAGAAGAGGTCGAAGCACGAATACAGGCATCTGGAAGAGACTGGAAGTGCTGACGCAGCAACAAGATGAATTGAAGTTTGAGGCGGTCACGGGGAACGCGTTTTCAAGCACGTTGTCTCAGTGACGGAGAAGAATTCATTTTAAACTTTATTTAAATAACTACCAGAAATACCCGCCGTTACCCGAGAGAAAAATAAACTTTATTAAACGATATCGTACATATACAAGGTGTCTCAAAAGAAATTTTATATTTATTTAGCTTACTGCGTGAACGCAACGTATCCGAGGGGTGCGGGAGTTATGTCAATCGGTAGCCTGGCTCTTGGGAATTCAGTCGCTATGGAGCGTTTCTCGGGAGCAGACCGCGCGTTATGCGTGCGAGAGTTTTACAAAAACGGTGATTCGGCGAATGTAGCGCGTATAAAATTCTACAGTATTCGAGGTTTTCGCCACTTAAATGATGCGCCTAGCATTCCTCTCATTCGACATTGGGTTAAAAAGTTTGAAGACACTGGTACAACGCTGGATAAATCAAAATCCGGGCGACCTAGGTCATCAAGAACGGTAGAAAACGTAGAATGTTAATCAGTCTGTTCGTGACGACCCGAACCTTTCAATTCGGAAGCGCGCAAGTGCTTTAAATGTGCATAGATCATCATTACATCGCACTATGCACAAAGACCTAAAGCTGCACCCCTACAAAATTCAATTGCTGCAAGAATTAAAGCCCCAAGATGCCAGTCAGAGGTTTAATTTCGTAAATCAGGTGATTGAGCGATTTTCAACGTTTACCAACATTTTGTTTTCGGATGAAGCTCATTTTCATCTTAATGGCCACGTAAATAAGCAGAACTGCCACTACTGGAGTGCAACGAATCCGAAACGCAAACATCAGAAACCCCTACATTCGCCTAAAGTGACCGTATGGGCTGCGATGTCGGCGCGAGAAATTATCGGCCCTTACTTTTTTGAAGACGAAAGGGGGCGTGCAGTTACATTGAATTCAGAGCGTTATGTGGAGATGTTAGACAACTTCTTGATACCTGAACTGCAAAACTTTCCTAATAGACTATAACCAAAGAACATGGTTCCAACAGGACGGAGCAACTTCACACACGTCCAATATGTCTCTGCCACGTGTTCGTGAATTTTTCTCAGGCAAATTGATCTCCCGGAGAGGTGACATAAATTGGCCTCCACGCAGTTCAGATTTAACCCCTATGGACTTTTTCCTATGGGGTTATCTTAAATCTAAAGTTTACGCCAATAAACCGACTTCACTGGCGCATTTGAAAGAAAATATCCGCCACAAAATGGCAGCCATCCCTGAGTCCACCTGCCGAGACGTCATAAGTAATTATACTGTTCGATTAAATGAGTGCCGAGAACGCGAGGGTCTACATTTAGACGATATTATTTTTAAGAAATAAATCCCCAAAAAGTGTATTTTAATAATCAATAAACATTTTTTCTATATACGGCTTACTTTTTTTTTAATCGGTCCACTAAATATAAAATTTCTTTTGGGACACCTTGTATAATTAGCTAGTGTGTGTTAGTGATCTGGGTAACACTGTGACGTCATTTTTCCTAAAGTTCTCGTGATTGGCTAACTGGGGACTCTTCAGCAGCGATGGGGAGTCGACAGAAAAATTATCGACTTCCGACTCTCGACTCCGGAGTCGGTATTTTTGAAAATCGACTCCGACTCCGGCTCCGACTCCCGACTCCTTTCACTGGTAAATGGTAAAGTCTATTCCAAATGTTTAAGCGGAACTAAATGGAATTTTTATTTTCTCAAATTATCACGAGTTTACTTTTTAACTATCAAAGTGGGTTTTTGTTAAACAAAATGATACAAAGCTTCATTCAATCCTTAAAAGTTAGTAGATTTCGATATCTAATTCCGCTTAAACCAAGCAAACAGACTATACTGACATTAAATATCTTGGGTTGGGGCGAGCTGTTTTTATAAAATGTTATTTTCATTTTATCTTGACTATTGAGTCATTTTTAATACAAATTTTCAAATATATTAGTTTTAAAAAAAAATTGTTTTGTATTTTATATAAAGTCTGTTCCTTTGGTTTAGGCGGAACTAGATTTTCAATACTAGTTACTTTTACCGTTTGATTGAAGCTTTTGATCATTTTGTTCAGGAAAAGCCAACTTCAATATATAAAAAAATAGCTAATGACAAAAATGAAAATTCCAGTTAGTTCCACTTAATCGTTTGGAACAGACTGTACTTTATTTTTCATAACATGTCACTTTTTTCTTTTGACATATAGATTTTAGCTGCCAACATGAAACATAAAATAATCACAAAGCCCGTTACAACTTGAGAAAATAAAAATCCAGTTTAGTTTTGTTTTAACATAATAAACAAAGTATACAAAAAAAGAAAAATTAGATATTACCATAGAGTAAGTAGTACATATTACTTACTCTTATGATATTACTAAAAATTAACTAAATTTTTAACTGAAAAGCATGAAGGAAACCGGAATTGAATATTTTTAATTTCATTTTCGTTCATGAACAGAGAAAAAATGTCGTTCCTGTTCCCATTCTTTAACAAATTCTGGTAGTATGGTATTTTGCTTTCGCTTTCGGATTGTTCTCATCCTTGATAAATATGTAGTCAAAGAGTCGGGAGTCGATAACTTTTTACGACTCCCGACTCCGACTCCGACTCCGACTCCTCCAAAAAGCTTCGACTCCTCGACTCCCGACTCCCGACTCCGACTCCGACTCCCCATCCCTGCTCTTCAGGTCTCTTGATTGACAGGTATTTTGCAGATTTGTTCTTTAAGAATCTACGAATATAATGACATATGGAAGTGTGTAGGATTTCGTAGGCATAAACAAAAAACTCTAGATACTCCTATATCCTTTGATTGATATCAACAATATTTTGCAGTTTTATTCTCTAAGAAACTGCGAATAAAATAACATATAGAAATCTCTAGGGTTTCGTAGGCATAAACAAGAAACTCTAGACACTCCTATATCCTATGATTGATATGAAAAATATTTTGCAGATTTATTTTCTAAAAATCTGCGGATAAAATATCATATAGAAATTTCTAGGATTTCGTAGACATAAACAAGAAACTATAAACACTCCTATATCCTATGATTGATATAAAAAATATTTTGCAGATTTATTTTCTAAAAATCTGCGGATAAAATATCATATAGAAATTTCTAGGATTTCGTATACATAAACAAGAAACTATAGACAATCCTATATCCTCTGACTGATATCAACAATATTTTGCAGATTTAATCTCTAAGAATCTACGAATATAATTACATACAGAAATGTCTAGGGTTTCGTAGGCATAAACAAGAAACTCTAAACACTCCCATATCCTACGATCGATATGAACAATATTTTGCAGATTTAATCTCTAAGAATCTACGAATATAATTACATACAGAAATGTCTAGGGTTTCGTAGGCATAAACAAGAAACTCTAAACACTTCTATATCCTACGATCGAAATGAAAAATATTTTGCAGATTTAATCTCTAAGAATCTGCGGATAAAACAAGCAGCGGTTCCCAAACTTTCTGACCGCGACCCGGTACGAGATTTTAAAAATTTTCGCGACCCACCTTATGAAAAAAAAACATTTATTTACAAAACATTTTATTTTAAAGCAGTAGCTTTATAGTAATAAAGAGTAATAAAGAATAGTGTAGTAATAAAGAGTATAGTATCGTAATAAAGAACATAGTATAGTAATAAAGAGCACAAATACACACTATTCTAGTGATTAACTGACGTAATAAAAAATAATATGTACAAAAAAAAATCTTTTTTGTGTTTTTACAATTTATTTCGTGACCCCCACACTTTGGGAAACGCTGACCTATAGAAATGTTTAGAGTTTCGTAGGCATAAACAAGAAACTGTAGACACTTCTATATCCTTTGACTGATATGAAAAATAATTTGCAGATTTATTCTTTAAAAATCTGCGGATAAATCAACTTATAGAAATATCTAGGGTTTCGTAGGCATAAACATATATATAGATGCTAACGAGAAGGATGAACCTGGTGCGTTGCTATCAATGTATCAATCATCGGCTCTGTTTTTGTCAGCAGTATCCTTAAATCACCGCGATTAGCTATTTGCAGTCGGTTTCTTTAAAAATAGATTTGTGACCGTACTGATCCCACGTTCCACTAAATATGATAAGAAAATGCAATCAACAACTTTTGTATTATAGCCCATAACCCAGGATAAACTGTAGGAATCTGCTTTTGCAGCCAGAACTGTTGGTAGCCGTCTTTGAATTTTAATTTCAATTAGTAATTTGTTGTTACTTCCATCAGTTCTTCTTGTAATTTTGGAGTGTTTGCACTTGAAAAAGGATCCAAAACCCAATCGGGTATGTTCATTTTAAAAATATCTTCAAATCGTTGGTTGAAGTCAGAATGGAGAGCATCCAAGTGCTGACAATAGGTAAGCAAATCCATCATTTTCAATGCCCCCCAAATGCATCCGAGGCTACTATCGCCCCCCAGGGGACGGTATCACCAGTGTTGTAATGTATCTAGGTACATTTTAAAATATGTATCTGTATCTGTATCTAGATATTTAAATCAGTATCTAAGTATCTGTATTTCAGGTACTTTTTTCAGATACTTTCCTATTTTGTCTTTTTCAAGGTCTTTTTACAAAATATGTCCTTACGATTTTTCAAACCTGTGATCAAAATAAAACAATTTATGGAGTTTTTTTTTTAATTGATGTTTATAAAAAAAAAAACTACAGTATGTTGCATATTTGTAACATTATGAAAGTTAACTCAAATTTTAACAGTAGTTTAATTTAAATGAAATTTATGGAAGGTTTTTATCTTTGTTAGACAAAGATGTACACCAAATGTTTCGCATTTGAAATGCGTATAACCCTTGCAGCCTGGCAATTTACTTTACAAAATTATCTTTGCAAACTATAATAATAATAATAAAAAAACACGTTTAGTAACTATATTTAAAGGTTGTTTGGGTAACCGTTGTTAATAAAATTATTTCATTTAAAAAAATATATATATTAGCTAACTAGTTTCGTCGTAAGCCATTTTCAGAGCTGGAAATACAATTACGTTTTATTAAAATTTTATAGATAAAAATAAATTAAATAAATAAATTATAAGTTTGAGAATTATGATAAAATACAAGTTCAATATGTAATTAATTAAATTTTGGAAAACATTCTTTTATTTTTTATTTATTTTTTATTTAAAAAAAAGGCAAAAAATAAAAGGATGTTTTCCAAAATTTAATTAGTTATATATAGAACTTGTATTTTATCATAATTTTCAAATTTATTTATTTATTTAATTTATTTTTATCTATAAAATTTTAATAAAGTGTAATTGTATTTCCAGCTCTAAATAAATTTTAAAAAATAAATAAAAAAAAAATTAAATAATTTTATTAACAACGTTAAGTAAAACAACCATTAAGTAATTATCTAATCTAAGAATAAGAATTAATTTTATAAATGTGAATTAAATAAAGAAAAATATAATAAATAAAATTGTTGTTTTATTTTTGTCATCCTAAATACTCATTTAATAATCAGTAATTTATTAGCGAACAAAAAATGTTCGAGATATCCGCTGAAATTGGAATAAAAAAGTGATTTTTTTAAAGATTACATAGGTATATAGTTAGTTAATATTTCTGACACACAGCTTCAAAGGCTATTTGTGTTTATTTTAAGAGTAATAATAGTGCATAACTTATTTTTTATTGTGAACAAATATATTCCTTGCTATAGTTATTTCTTTTTTTTTTGTGGTGTTTTCATTTTTCCAAAAGTATCTTAAAAGTATCTTGAAGTATCTAGATACATTGTAAAAAAAATGTATCTGTATCTAGATACTTTTTAAAATTTGTATCTGTATCTGCATCTAGATACATTTTTCCTCAAGTATCTGTATCTGTATCTAGATATATTTTCAAATGTATCTATTACAACACTGTCTATATCTTCTCCCTCCTCCCCGCACATCCTGCACATCTTATCCTCCTGTTTCCTCCAATATCTATTTCCTCTCTCTTCATTCCCGCACCTCAGCCTCGCAATCCTCCTAACCCTCCCTCCTGACCTTCCTCTTTCTCCCTTCAAGTAGCTTGGTACCCCTATAGTTGTGACCTCCTTATATCTCCCTGCGCTCCTTGATTGTCCTTTCTTGCTCCCCCACTTCCTTATCCCTCCTCCACAACTGCTCAATCATGCTTATCCCGTCTTTTCTTCTCCTTTCCACCTCTATCGCATCCACTCCGCGTCTCCAGTTATACTCCTTTCTCATCTCCCCCCATGCGTACCATCTTCCTTTCTGTTCCTCTCTGGCTCTTTCTTCCCAGCATTCCCTCATTATTTTTTTGTCTGTTTCTATTCTAACTTTCTCCTCGTACTTAACCGCCCTCCTTTCTGTACCCACTTTCATCTTATCTCTTTTCAGTTCCTCTCTTACAATACACCCTGGTGTTGTTCTATCTACCCCTAAGATCCATCGCAAATACCTCTCCTGTACTCGTTCTACCTTCTCCCATTCCTTCCATCCCCTAATTTAAGAGTGTCTCTTCTTCTTCTTCAGCTTTTCCCATTTTCATATGGGGTCGCTGTTACTGACGAGTCTCCTCCATTCTCTTCTATCCAATTACTCATCCACTATTAGATATTTACTATCTAAATCAGTGGTTATGAAACTTATCTGGCCTACCACATTTTTCAGGAAACAAAAATACTTAGCGTCCCCTGGAGATCTACATTCTTTAAACGAACAAACAGAAAGATATATGTATCTATATATCTACTTACGTTCTAAAATATAGTAAAGAAAGATGTTGTAAATAAGACACCTTGAAGCTTGAAATTCAAAATAATTATTTAATAATTTTTTTTTGTTAATAGATTTGTGACCGTACTGAACCCACGTTCCACTAAATATGACGAGGAAAATGCAATCAACAACTTTTGTATTATAGCCCATAACCTAGGATAAGCTGTAGGAATCTGCTTTTGCAGCCAGAACTGTTGGTAGCCGTCTTTGAATTTAAATTTCAATTCGTAATTTGTTGTTACTTCCATCGGTTCTTCTTGTAATTTTGAAGTGTTTGCACTTAAAAAAGGATCCAAAACTCAATCGGTTATGTTCATTTTAAAAATATCTTCAAATCGTTGGTTGAAGTCAGAATGGAGAGCATCCAAGTGCTGACAATAGGTAAGCAAGTCTTCATCATTTTCAATGCCTCCCAAATGCACCCGAGGCTACTATCGCCCCCCTGAATCGTTCCAGCGCCCCCCAGTGGGCGGTATTGCCCACTTTGAGAAATTAATTGAATCGTGTAAAACTCACTTTACATTTTTTACCTACAAAACCCTAAAAACGAACCCATTTGGTTCCGCTTAAACCAAAGAAACAGATTTTAAGAAATAAATAATAGCCGTAAGATATCTTTTCTATGAATAAGTTTTACTCTATTTCCGTTTGCAATTATATACCATTCAAATTGATAATCTTATAAATTCTACTTAAAATTTTTGCAATATATTATCTGATATTAACTGGGTGGCAGCTCAAAGAACATTATTAAGCAATAATACCTTCTCATAATATAAAGTTGTGAAATGCAATTGAACCGAACACTTTTTATGAAGTTATCATTTTGCAATACTTGATAATATCTCGAGATAATATTTAGCTGCAGTGGAAAAGAGTTTTCATTTGAAAAATATTTGTTAAAAATAGATATTTAAGATATCAACGCATGCAAGTTATTGGAAACTGATAAAAATCACCAAATCAGGATGTGATATAAATTACGATATGATAAATCGATTATTTAATTTCGTAATATTATAATTAGGCAGTTTGCGAACATTAAAACGCACGTACGTACGTAACGTAACGTAGAAAAATCTATGTTTTCACGTACTCTAAATATGGGTCCAGATACTGTAACGAGAAAGGTAGCCCTGGGATGTTTTGGTTCATCCACCATACTCTTCCGACCTTGCACCATCCGACTACCATTACCGTATTTTTCGGACCATAAGACGCACCTTTTTACGCAGAAAAATCGACTTAAAATTGAGGTGCGTCTTATGGTCCGGTTTAAAAATTGTGCGATGTTAGTATGGAATCAATTCAGAGCGCATACAACAGATTCAATCAAGAAAATATAATAAAAATTGATGTGAAGTGTGAATATTCACACATTTCAGGGTTTTGCAGGTATATAATAAGTGAAGGCGGTATGCTGAGTGTGTAGGACAAATTTTACTTTGTAGTAATCACGGCAAAATGAACGATATTTTTAAAATAATTTATTGTCTGTTAATTAAATAATAAGATAATTATTAAATTTACGCTCTTAAAAATTAAATACGACAATTGTCAAAATATAACTAGAATTTTGACAAAATAATTTCAACATAATAAAAATGCAAAAAAAAAAACAGAAAAAATAAAATTCACTCCGTACTCGAACTCGAAACCCTTCGTTTACCAGCGAGAGACACCACTGCTCAAACCAACAACGCTATCGTACGCCTTGCATATGAGTGTCTTCCATTGGTATAACTTTTGTACTTTGTGAACCAAAAACCACAAAAAATGCGTTATTTTCCGAAAACATAATCTGATCAAAAATTCCTGTTGTAATATTCCGGTTCACACCAATATACATTACTTAGAATTTTTTTAGATTTTTAGTTTAAACCATCTGGGCTACAGGGTGTGGGACAAAATTTATTTTGCACAATTTTGGCAAAAATCGCATCAAAATAATTTATTTTGCAAAAATAAAAATTTGATCGTTAATCCACCTACTAAGAGCTTTCCTTTGATACCCTACTCATAATTTTAAAAAAATAATTTTGTTTTCGATGAGCACATATTTGTTTATATTTTTAGGGGGGTATGGTTTTTAGATGTTTTAGTATTTTTCCTATGTGCGGGTCAAAGAGTTGTAAAAGCATGCCAAATTTCAACTCTCTAGGTTTAGCCGTTTGGCTACAATTTTTACCGAACAGACAGACAGACAGACAGACAGACAGATAGACAGACAGAAAGACGACAAAATGACGGTATAAGGGTTTTTTGGTCATACCTACAAAACCCTAAAAATGAATACAGAATTAGCTGTCATTTTTGGAGGCCTTACTAGTCAATGACAGCCCTTGGATGTGTCGATTAATACATCATATGATAATTTTATGCGGGAAAAGTGGAACGAATTATACAGCCAAATTACGATGTTACAGCAACAAGACGTATGAAAAGGACGACAATTTCAGAAGTACCAGGGTAAAAAATTCAAGGAAAGTTGTAAAAAAAGATGGTTATGAAGTCTTTTAAGAAATGCGGCAACGCATTGGATAGTATCGAAGATGTCTTGGTTTTTGAAGAGATTGACAACAATAGTTCAGACGAAATTAATACGATCAGTGATATTAACGAGACGAGTGATAGTACAGAGAGTGAAGATGAACAGAATGTTGCTGGTACAAGTTATCGTAACAATAAATATTTTTTCTAAAAATTGTCTCATAAATTTCGGGTGCGTCTTATCGTCCGGGGCGTCTTATGGTCCGAAAAATACGATAATTTAGATCGCTTCAAAACAGCTTAGATGGTAAAAACTTTACTTCCTTGAAAAACTTGAAAAATTACCTGAATCAGTTCTTTAGTCAGAAACCTCGGAACTTCTACGTGTGGAATTATGGAGCTACTGGAGAGATGGAAAAAGGTCATCGAACAAAATGGCACATACTATATTGATTAAATGCAACTTTTAGTAAAGAAAATGATTTTCTACCTTTTAAGTTTTTACAAAAACTAAGAAAGAATTTTTTTTTTTTTTTGAACAAACTGTTTTATTGCTTTTCAAAATATTTGCCTCTAAGATTTATATACTTTTTCATGCGTTCAAACCAATTCTCGAAACATTTTTTTCACTCTGAAGTTGTTATCTCAAAAATATGGTTTTCGAAGGATTCAACAGCTTCTTGAGGTGATGAAAATCGCTATCCATGCATTTTTTGTTTGACACTGGGGAACAAAAAAAAGTGGTTAGGGGATAAATCAGGTGAATACGGGCAATGAGACATTAATTCGATGTTTTTCTTCTTCAAATAATTAATTGTTTGACGTGCTGTGTGGGAGCTTGCATTGTTATGACGAAGAATGATGCGACGTTTTTGGTTGTTTTTCCTAATTTTGTCGATGGCTTCTGGCAAACAAATTGTTGTATACCATTCAGCATTAAGTGTTCTCCGATCCTCTAAAGAAGTTCTCAAACTTATTTGGCCTACCGCCCCCTTTTCAGAAAAAAATTTGCTCAGTGCTCCCTGGAAATCTACATTCTTTAAACGAACAAACAGAACCATATTTGTATCTATATTTCTACCTATGTTCTAAAATATAGTAAAGAAAGATGTTGTAAGACACTTTGAATATTGAAATTAAAAATTATTTATTAAAATCATATTCTCATCTAATGAGAAGGATGAACCTGGTGCGTTGCTTATCAATTTATCAATCCTCGGCTCTATTTTTGTCAGCAGTATTCTTAAATCACCGCAATTAGTTATTTGCAGTTGGTCTCTTTTTTAGGTTTTTGGAGGTATGACCAAAAAACCCTTATACCGTCATTTTGTCGTCTGTCTGTCTGTCTGTCTGTCTGTCTGTCTGTCTGTCTGTTCGGTAAAAATTGTAGCTAAACGGCTAAACCTAGAGAGTTGAAATTTGGCATGCTTATACAACTCTTTGACCCGCACATAGGAAAAATACTAAAACATCTAAAAAACATACCCCCCTAAAAATATAAACAAATATGTGCTCATCGAAAACAAATTTTTTTTTTTAAATTCTGAGTATGGTATCAAATGAAAACCCTTAGTACGTGGATTAACGATCAAATTTTTATATTTGCAAAATAAATTATTTTGATGCGATTTTTGCCAAAAATGTGCAAAAAAAATTTTGTCCCACACCCTGTAGCCCAGATGGTTTAAACTAAAAATCTAAAAAAATTCTAAGTAATGTATATTGGTGTGAACCGAAATAGTAAAACAGGAATTTTTGATCAGATTATGTTTTTGGAAAATAACGCATTTTTTGTGGTTTTTGGTTCACAAAGTACAAAGGTTATACCAATGTAAGACACTCACATGCATGGCGTGCAATGGCTACATGCGTTAGAGCGCTCTTAAACTGGCTGGAAAACGAAGGGTTTCGAGTTCGAGTACGGAGTGAATTTTATTTTTTCTGTTTTTTTTTGCATTTTTATTATGTTGAAATTATTTTGTCAAAATTCTAGTTATATTTTGACAAATGTTGTATTTAATTTTTATGAGCGTAAATTTAATAACCAGTCTTATTATATGATTAACAGACGATAAATTATTTTAAAAATATCGTTCATTTTGCCGTGATTACTACAAAGTAAAATTTGTCCTACACACTCAACATACCGCCTTCACTTATTATATACCTGCGAAACCCTGAAATGTGTGAATATTCACACTTCACATCAATTTTTTTGTTAATAGATTTGTGACCGCACCGAACCCATGTTTCGCTAAATATGACGAAGAAAATTGCAATTAACAACTTTTGTATTACAGCCCATAACACAGGATAAGCTGTAGGAATCTGCTTTTGCAGCCAGAACTGTTGGTAGCCGTCTTTGAATTTCAATTTCAATTCGTAATTTATTTAACTTCCATCAGTTCTTTTTGTAATTTTGGAGTGTTTGCACGTGAAAAAGGATCCAAAACCCAATCGGGTATGTTCATTTTTAAAATATCTTCAAATCGTTGGTTGAAGTCAGAATGGAGAGCATCCAAGTGCTGACAACAGGTAAGCAAGTCTTCATCATTTTCAATGCCTCCCAAATGCACCCGAGACTACTATCGCCCCCCCCTGGATCGTTCCAGTACCCCCCAGGGGGCGGTACCGCCCACTTTGAGAATCACGGCTCTAAAGGAACGGTTGCGAACAACTTTTGTGGGTTTAGGTTCATCTTGAAAATACTAAACAGTGGATTTTTGCTTAGTTTCCGGTTTATATTATTAATCGCTTTCTTTCAAAAAAGCGATTTCTAATGCCCGGTTGCAAGAATCAGGATCAAATGGCTTGATATCCGATCAACGTTGATTTGCATCAAATCGTGTATCAAACTATTGCAAGAACACAAATTACCTCTTGATCGCGGAACAAATCGCGTATTAAATTGATACTCGAAAATTCACCGATCAAGTCGAGATCAAGACGAATTCCTACCGCCATTTTATGTTAAATATTTTGACGTATGACATAGATCTCGTTTTGAAACATTTTTACTATCGTTTACCCTTTTTAGGGTTTTGTAGGTATGACCAAAAAACCCTTATACCGTCATTTTGTCGTCTGTCTGTCTGTCTGTCTGTCTGTCTGTCTGTCTGTCTGTCTGTCTGTCTGTCTGTCTGTTCGGTAAAAATTGTAGCCAAACGGCTAAACCTAGAGAGTTGAAATTTGGCATGATTGTACAACTTTTTGACCCGCACATAGGAAAAATACTAAAACATCTAAAAAACATATCCCCCTAAAAATATAAACAAATATGTGCTCATCGAAAAAAAAAATATTTTTTTTAAATTCTGAGTAGGATATCAAATGAAAGCCCTTAGTACGTGGATTAACGATCAAAATTTTATTTTTGCAAAATAAATTATTTTGACGAGATTTTTGCCAAAATTGTGCAAAATAATTTTTGTCCCACACCCTGTAGCCCAGATGGTTTAAACTAAAAATGTGAAAAAATTCTAAGTAATGTATATTGGTGTGAACCGGAATAGTACAACAGGAATTTTTGATCAGATTATGTTTTCGGAAAATAATGCATTTTTTGTGTTTTTAACCAAAATATGTTAAATATTTAATTCGCTATGTAAGCAAGTTCAGACGTCAGCGCTGATAGCGATGTGTGTTTAGTCATTGGTTTTCTAATTTTCTAAACACAGTTAACTTGCAAACTAGAGTTCGAATCCTGTCAATTTTAATTTTTTTTTTTTGCAGTTTTCTTTTGTTTAAATTATTTAATATTAAAAATTTAAAAATTTAACAGTAAAAATTCTAGCTATATTTTGGCAAATGTTGCATATAATTTTTAAAAGCGTAAATTTAATAACCAGTGGGAAGTGTTGAAATTATAATTTAATTCTGTTTGATGTATACGAAATCAGAGGGCGTGGCTAATGATTTAAGCAACCAATAGAAGCCATAGGCGCAATTTTCAAAATCTTAATGAACCTTGCTATGTAAAAAAAATACTGCACATATTTAGAAACTTAAATAATGGTATTAGGCATTTGAATTAAAATTCATAAAAAAATATTTTGACATAAAATTTGTTTTGGCATCCCAAATAATCATCATTCAGTTATTAAATACCTGCAAAACCCTGCAATGTGTGAAAATTCACACTTCACATCAATTTTTTTAATCATTTTTATACTGTAATATAAGCACAGCATATTTATTGGAGATATGGAGAGGGTAATTTTTGTTTTAGTTTATAAAAAGTAAAATAATGTGTAAGAAAATGTATAAAAATAAAATAATATAAATAGAAGAAAATCTATTTAAGTACCTATAAAATCATGGAATAAACAATCTATTAAACAACACTAATCTGTAAAATAATGGAAAAAGCTAATTTAATTTTAATTAAGCAACTAAAAAACAATACTAATCTAATACAAAATATGAAGAAATATATCTATATTAACTAAAATGTAATATTAATAACTAAAAGGAAAGAAACAAACTAAATTATTGTAGTGTAACAAAACTAATGATAGTAAATAAATAAACTAATATTTAAACTAATAAACTTATTTTTAAACGAATAAACTAATATTTAAATTAATAACAAATATTTCAAATAATATTCTAACTAATATCAAACTAATTATGTGTAATATGGCAAGTTTAGGTCGGTAACAATTTGACAGATGGAATAAAATTTTAGGTTAGAATAGTTCATTCACAATAACTTGCCCCAGTAAAAATTATGAAATGAACGATCAACTCACAGAGTACAGGATCAACTGATCTTGCATTCAAACAATGGTGTTAAAATTTAATCTGGTATCAACGGTGATTTGAGAACAGTTGATCTGAGAATTGATCTCCATTCTTGCAACCGGGCATAAGTCAAGAAATCTCATGAATAAACAAGTTAAGATGGTCGCCTCTTCTTAATCCCTTTTAAACCTCTCTCTCATATAATTTTACCTTGTCGGTAGGGTTTTCCTAATTATAGCCACATTTGTTCCAATACCCTCACCGCTCTAATAGTTTGTAATTTTTATATTTATATGAATGTATTTCTGTAAACCCTTTGTATTTCTGAAAATAGCTTCATAAACCGAAATACATATTGTGACATACATTTTTCGGCCTGTTCCGCCGGTGTCAGACTGTCAAAAAGAATTAAAAATACAATGAAAAACTAAAAATTTCTTTTATATTTCTTTAGAACAGTATATTATTACATATCATGTAAATCGTAGATTACCTTTAAATAAAAAAAGCACAAAAAAGCTTGGAAAATAGGAAAATACAACTCGTGTTTCACCATGTAAACAAATACACAAGTGACAGTTAATGTCACTCTCGAGTGTTCCAGCTTGTGCCGCGTTTGGCGTTGCGATCTTAAAAAGTTTCCTGTTTTTAAAAGCAGTGGGGGCCCAGAAGTACATATCAGGACCTTAGTAAGGAAATCAATGCAAGCATTGCCGCAAGTATGGGGCATAGGTGAGAGGAAATTTAAAGGAGATATGAAGATAAGGATGCTCATGTTCAACTCCATAATCAAGAGTATAATGATGTATGGAGCAGAAATATGGGGTTGGGAGGACCAAGAGAAATTAGAAGCGGTGCAAAATAAATATATTAAGTGGACATTGGGTCTAGACAAATGTACACCGCAGTACATAATATTAGAAGAAGTGAAAGCTGACAACATAAGGATAGAAGTTACAAAAAGAGCAATTAAATTTGAAGAGAGGATAATAAGACATCCAGAAAAAAAAATTGCTAAACCAATGCTGGGCAGAAATAGAAAGAAAATTGGAGCACAGAAAGATTGAATCCAAATGGGAAGTAAAAAGAAGAAAAAGACTTGAATATAACGGCTACTCAACAAGGGAGATATCTATAAAAAGGTTGGGAGGACAAGATGTGACACTGGAAATAAGAGATAGAATGAGGGATATCCAAGGGCAAGAAAGAAGCGAGAGCCTAACAAATTCCAGATATAACGGCAAATATGTAAAGACTTTGACGACACAGATACCAGAGTACCTAAAAACAAAAATGAACGGAGATAAGAAGAAAATAATAGCGAGATTTAGGTGCGGAAATGAGGAAAGGGAAAACGAATACTGGAGAAACGATGAACAAAGAATGTGCAGGTTGTGAAACCATAGAGCACATACTGAAGAATTGCGGAGAAATGAAATATAAAGAAGAGACAAGAAAAGATGTGCTGTGTGATTCAGGCCAAGGATGGACATGGATGGAAGAGGTCTTGGAGAGAAGAAGGAATTTGAAGCGAAGATACCCTAGTTAGCAATAATTATAGTTTTTTATGTGAAATATAAAGTTAATAATGCAAATATGTAGATTTAAACCGAAAGGTACATAAATAAAGTATTATCTATCTATCTTAAAAAGTTTCCCCTATTGTTATCGTTACTGCTCATATTGGTCCGCCTCTGTACAGACTCTGTTCAAGTTAGTCCGGAGGGAAGATACTCCGAGAGGGATATGATGAGGTAACTCTAAGCGCCAGTCAGTCTGTCACCTCTCTGTAATAATGGTGTTTTTATTTAACCTATCTACCAACTTATAAATCACAATTCGTTCTCTGCAAACATTGCAGATAAAAATCACCAACAAATACAACTGTAAATATTGGATCTAAATCTAATAAATCTATCTATCAATAATACAAGTGCTTTAGAATGTTAACATTTCAATTTATTTTAGCAATAATCTTCACTTTTGAATTTGGTAAGTTTTTGTGTTAGTAACATTTAATTTTTAACACCCCGCGAAAATGATTTTGGACTGCGAATTTTATCTTCATTAAATTAATAAGAAATTTTCTTCTCTGTATATGAATATAAAAGAGGATAATTGTTTGTTTATATTTATAGGTGGCCAAATTATTAGGGACAGTACACTTTTTTTTGTAATTTTCAAGTTTAAATGCATTTCGTGAGAAAATAAATTGTTTTTAAATCATTTTTCTTCTATATTCTTGTTGCTGGTATCATTATTATTTTAAAAAGCGGGAGATCGCCAAAGAAATCATCACCACCAAGCGGCAATTTATAGAAACCCTTATCAGAGAGTGGCATCATTACCCCAATCTCCGACATAACGCAAAAGTCTGCATAGAAAGCATGCCCAAACGCCTGGAAGCCGCAATCGCAGCAAAGGGTGGCATTACAAAATATTAAGATTTTACTTAATTTGTTAAATTAACACTTTTTATACAAAAATAAATGGTTATGAATAAGCAATTATGTCGTTTTGTATTCTAAATAAAGCACTCTAATGAATAAAAATAAATACGAGACCCAAAGCCACTTATTTCCTCATTAAATTCATTTGAAAATTACAGAAAATTTGTACTGTCCCTAATAATTTGGCCACCTACCGTACATTCCTAGGCCGTTTAACCGATTTATATCAAATTTTGCATAGTACCCCTTAGGGCCTTGCGGAGCTAATGGTGCAAAAAAATGGTTTTTAAATGATGTAATTGTTTTTAGGACATACGGACGAAAATAAGTCGGAAAAATCTTGCGTGCTGAACAATAAAATTGTTACGGCGGCTAAACTGTAAGAAATATGTCGAAAATATATATGACAGACTTTTAAGGTTTAATATTGCTACAAAAAAGTCCGGGAGAGCATATATCCCAGGTGAATACATAACTCACAATTATCATTTATAAGTTTTCGTTTTCGGCGAAAATTATAACGCTCAGTTTGATGTGGAATATTTACTAAGCAGTGGCGGCGCTAGCTCTTAAAATCGGGGGGGAGGGGCAAAAAAATGTTGAGTAAAATTTGGGGGAGGGCAGGAAATATTTTTTAATCGTTTACATATGAAAATATAAGTAATGAACTAAAAAAAAGGTCCTCACTTCTAAAATATATTTTTTTCCAAGCAATTCTAGGGGGGCCACAGCAACTTTTAGCCCCCCCCCCCCCGGACCTCCCGCTAGCGCCGCTACTGGTACTAAGTAAATTCACATTAAAGGCAAGAATATTTACTACGAAAAAAAAAAGAAAAAAAAAATGATGTGAAGTGTGAATTTTCACACATTTCAGGGTTTCGCAGATATTTAGTAAGTGAATGATGATTATTTGGGATGCCAAAACAAATTTTATGTTAAAATATTTTTTTGTTAATTTTAATTCGAATGCCTAATACCATTATTAGACCGGGAGCTCATGACAGTTTTTGGTCTCCGATTTCATACAGCATGCGTTTTGGAGGAGAGAATATTTACCCTGTGACAACAAAAAAGGGATGGTACTAAACCCCTGCACGCTTTCCGGTCATAAGGAAAATTGCCTTTCCACTTAAACACAAAAATTTTGTGCTTTTCTCTGATTTAGTATTGCTTGCCCTTTTGTCAAAAGAAAGTTATAACAAATTTAAAGTCTTTTAAATATATGCATGCGATTCGGAGGGTCCCAAAGGGCTCAAACGGTCATGTGATCTTGTAATAAAAAAATATGATTTTCCGCGTTTTCATACAGCATGCCTATAATTAAAAGACTTTAAATTTGTTATAACTTTTGACAAAAGGGCAAGCAATATTAAATCAGAGAAAAACACAAAAATTTTGTGCAAGTGGAAATGCAATTTTCCCTATGACCGGAAAGCGTGCAGGGGTCTAGTACCATCCCTTTTTTGTTGTCACAGGGTAAATATTCTCTCCTCCAAAAGGCATGCTGTATGAAATCGGAGACCAAAAATGTCATGAGCTCCCGGTCTATATTAAGTTTTCTAAATATGTGCAGAATTTTTTTTATAAAGCAAGGTTCATTAAGATTTTGAAAAATGACTTTTTTGTCGTCCTCAAAAAAGTACGGGCCAATGATTTCTCCAGCCCATAATGCACACCAAACAGTGTATTTTTGTGGATGCATTGGTTTTTCTTGAATAGCATGTGGATTTTCACTACCCCAGATGCGACAATTTTGACGATTAACAAACCCATTCAAAAGAAAATGAGCTGCATCGCTCCATATGATTTTTTTCAAAAATCAGCATCAACTTCTGTTTTTTCTAAAACCCAGTTCACAAATGTACGGCGTTTCTGGTGGTCCACTGATGAATTTGCAATGTGTTTAGATACCAACTGTAAAAATTGATGTAAAGTGTGAATTTTCACACATTTAGGGTTTTGTAGGTATTTAGTAAATGAAGGATGATTATTTAGGAAGCCAAAACAAATTTTATGTCAAAATATTTTTTTATGAATTTTAATTCGAATGCCTAATTAATACAAGTTTCTAAATATGTGCAGTATTTTTTTTTTTTATATATATAGCAAGGTTCATTAAGATCTTGAAAATTGCGCCTATGGCTTTCATTGGTTGCTTAAATCATAAGCCCCGCCCTCTGATTTCGTATACATTCAAACATAGAATTATAACATCAACACTTCCCACTGGTTATTAAATTTATGCTTTTAAAAAGTAAATACAACATTTACCAAAATATAACTAGAATTTTGACAAAATAATTTAAACAAAATAAAACTGCAAAAAAAAACAGAAAAATTAAAATTGGAATCGAACTCTAGTTTGCAAATTACAAAGAAACGACGAAACGCATTACGCTACGAGCGCTTACTTATCTACTGTGTTACATAGCTAATTTAACATATTTTAGTTAAAAACACAAAAAATGAGTTATTTTCCGAAAACATAATCTGATCAAAAATTCCTGTTGTACTATTCCGGTTCACACAAATGTACATTACTTAGAATTTTTTCAGATTTTTAGTTTAAACCATTTGAGCTACAGGGTGTGGGACAAAATTTTTTTTGCACAATTTTGGCAAAAATCGCTTCAAAATAATTTATTTTGGAAAAATAAAATTTTCATCGTTAATCCACGTATTAAGGGCTTTCATTTGATACCCTACTCAGAATTTTAAAATAATATTGTTTTTTTCGATGAGCAAATATTTGTTTATATTTTTAGAGGGATATGTTTTTTAGATGTTTTAGTATTTTTCCTATGTGCGGGTCAAAGAGTTGTATAAGCATGTAAAATTTCAACTCTCTAGGTTTAGCCGTTTGGCTACAATTTTTACCGAACAGACAAACAGATAGACAGACAGACAGACAGACAGACAGACGACAAAATGACGGTATAAGGGTTTTTTGGTCATACCTACAAAACCCTAAAAATGCAAACTTCCAACATACACTGAACGAAAATGGCGGGAATTTCAAATCCCGGAGTCCAATTTGGATCACCCTTTATATATATTCTTTAGTTTTTTGTTCCACCTCGTATATTTGAACATTTTTATAACTGCTGTAGAACAATAAAGATAAGATTGAGGAGCATTTATCGATTGGTAATGTGGAGACAGTCATTGTTTGGATGCAGTGGCCAAGACAGCCTGTCTCTCCCCGAACAATGTACAGGATATTCCACTTTTCAACCACACCTCTCAGACCTTATCAACAAAGAAATGTAGAAAAACTTCGATTTGCAGACTAATTCGGACCTAATTCGGCAAACGACAATCAATTCGAAGATGTTAGCTGCATTTTATCAAGTGACCATTTCACTCTCCACTGTCCATTTTCTAAGTACAGTAAAACCTCGATATAACGGACCTCTATTTAACGGACTTCGGATATAACGGACAAAAAATCCGGTCAAATGTAAAAAAATTAAAAACGTCCTGTTAATATTACACATAATTAATATAGTTAACAATATATGCACAGGATGGAAGTGAAGATAGCGAAGAAGAAGAAACAAAACTGCCAAAAATGAAGTTATCAGTGGTAAGATCGCATCTCGACGATCTAATAACATTTATTGATTATTCGTCAGATAACGAAGTTCAACTATATTATACGCATTTTCGTAATTTTAGAGAGTTGATTACAAAAAAAACACCAAACTTCAAAAGTGCAAACAAAACTTGATTCCTTTTTCAAAGCAGGATTACCGAAAGCAAGCGTGTCGATATCAAACAGCAACGTCACTTCACGACGAATGTCCGAAGACAATTAAATAGAATTTTGTTTGTGTTTTGTATTTTTTATTAATATCAAAATACAGCGTACATATTTTAAAAAAAAAGTTTTTTGATTTATTTTAAACCTATTTTTATATAACGGATTTTCGGCTTTAACGGACACCCCGTCCCCCCAATTAGTCCGTTATATCGAGGTTTTACTGTATTGTGCAAAGCACGCAATTTGCGTTTTATTTTATCAAAACTGAGATATATAACTTTGTAAAAATTCATTTAAGAAATTTGAAAATTAGTGCTATTAAACTCATAAACAAAAGGAAGAATTTTTAAAAATTATGTTCGGTCGTGTGCCAAATCTTTCCAACATCCAACTAATCATCAAATTCGTTATTTATGGTTCTAAGTGGTTTTTATAACTATAATAACATTCTATAATAAAGTGTAGAACTGTGGAAAACTACAGTGAAAATAAAGTATTAAGAAAGACAAAAATAAATAGGTTGATTAAAAGAAAATTACTGATAATTTATAGGTTTCATTAAATAAATTTTTAAAAGATTTATTTGAAAAATAACAGGCTTCTGCCTTAATTCTAAAAATAATAATAGTAGGCGGAGTAGTATCAAATGAAAGCCCTTAAGTGGGAAACAGAATGCAACGAGTTTGACGGCGCGTTGACGCCGTTGGACGGCGCAAACTGTCAGCGCAAAGTTAAAAGCAAGGCTGTACTACGCAAGTGCACAGAATGAACAACGTCCTACGGCGTTCGAACGCCGTTGATACTGAATGTTCGTCAACTTCCAACTTTTGACGCCGTTGAACGTTGACGCAGAACACCTAACCTCATTTTTTACTGAATGGTAAAGTGTTTGTATGTATAAATAACTTGCATACAACATAAATAACATCACACACAAGTCTTCATCATCCATTATACTTTTAATAAAAGAAAGCGCACGTATAAACACAGATAGGTTGTCACGTGACACTTGACGCCGTTAAAAATGATTGCATTGTGGGCAGGCGAAAATTCAACGGCGTTCTCAGCAACGCCGTCGCAAATGACGGCTCGCTGACGGCGTAGCGCGCTGTGCATTCTGTTCCAGGCTTTAGTACGTGGATTAACGATCAAAATTTAGTAGACGAGTAAATGTCCGTAGTCTAATGGTTAGCGTTCTCGCTTCCTAAGTTGCAAACTACGGTTCGCTTCCTGACAAGTTTATTTTTTCTGTTTTTTTTTTTGTTTTTTTTTTATTTTGTTTAAATTCTAGTCATATTTTAGCAAATGTTGCATTTAATTTTTAAAAGCGTAAATTTAATAACCAGTGGGTAGTGTTGAAATTATAATTTAATTCTATGTTTAAATGTATACGAAATCAGAGGAGCGGAGCTTATGACTTAAACAAAACGACCACTGGTGGTCCGCCGAAAACATTTAGTGGTCCGCGAAAGTTTTTCGCAGTTTTTTTCTGTTATTTTTATGCACATTTTTATGTAAATAATTTATATTTTGTTTATTTTCTGCAAACTTTCTGTGATTTTCTACAAATAAAATAAATGTATTTAGTAGCACATTAAATATATGTGTTTTCTTGCAAAAAATTAACCAACAATTATTATTAGTGGTCCGCGTTAGAAAATTATATATTTTACTGGTCCGCCGTGCGTTTTTGGTTGAGAAACACTGTACTAGAACATACATTCTATTCATTCTCTGAATATTTAAATTACAAAGCTGACTAACGTTAAATTTTGCATTCTGTTAAATTGTAGAATATCTACGTATGTAAACATTATAATGACTTAACCTCTGTATTTCTAATGATCACTAACAGGCTCAATAAAATATTATTATTATTATTATTATGTCAGAAGGGATGTACGGTATAACAGGTATTTGGTATTTTTTAAAAAATTATTTAGGGGTTTGTCAGGTTTTGACAAGCGTTCACTAATCTCAAACTTCAGCAACCTTTTGAGCCGCGTCATACTAGAGACTAGTGGAGCTAAATACACACGACTGCATCCCAAACCCTGGCGATATGCAGCCGCGGAAATTACGCCAGATCCAGTGCTCGCACAATACGGAGCGACCCGAGCAGCACTGCTTTCTGCATCCTGCAGATCAAAGAGTTGGCAGAAGATCTGCAGGCGGGAATGGACTCGATTTCCTTTCGATAGGAGGCTTTCATACCACCCATACACCAACTATCAGGACTACAAGCTTAACTTTATACCCGGGATACAGCTTTCTAAGCTCGGACAAGAGGTCCATATACTTGGACGTCTTTTCCTCCTCCTTGAGAGAAATATTCTTCTCAGCTGGACTTAAAAATTCGATCACAAACATCTGTTTGGTCTCGATATCCAGGAGGGTTATGTCCGGCTTAGTGGCTGTCAGTAACCTCGAGGTGGGGAAGGAGTAATTCCAATAAATTCGGCACTTGGAATTTTCCACCACCGATTCTATGTCAGAAGGGACGTACGGTATAACCGGTATTTGGTCAATACCATAGGCATGTTTAAGATGATAGTAGAGCACGCGGAGAGCAGCATTATGTCGAGACAAGTAGCTCGACGCTGCAAGAGATGGACAAGCAGACAGAATGTGCATTATCGTTTCAGAATGGTGGTGGCACAACCTACAGAGTGTGGACTCCGCTATTTGGAATATGCGGGCCCTGTATGCCAAAGTATTTATAACACCATCCTGACACGCAAACACAAAACCTTCTGTTTCCGATCTCAAACCAGCAGACTTAAGAAACGAGAACGTGAGTTCGGTGGACAACTCTAGACTTTTAATATGTCTGAAGAACACAGAGTGCATACTTTATTATTATTATTATTATTATTATTATTATTATTATTATTATTATTATTATTATTATTATTAATAACGATTTTCTTTTCCAAAAGAAAGATTTAATTATATT
The DNA here is from genome assembly GCA_963971575.1 of Liopterus haemorrhoidalis. Lineage (NCBI taxonomy): Eukaryota > Metazoa > Arthropoda > Insecta > Coleoptera > Dytiscidae > Liopterus > Liopterus haemorrhoidalis. Next base: position 65,441,213 of record OZ020613.1, read on the forward strand.
TCTGGTTGCAACCAACATCTTATCTAAGACCCCGCAGGGAGGAGTTTTAGGGCCTTAGTTATAAAAATTTATATTTGTAATTTATATTTTTTTACGGGGGGGGGGGGGGGATAAATTTGAAGCTACGCCACTGTTTACAGCACCTCCATTAAAGGTTTCTACGAACCACCACTCGTGTTTAATAAAAGTTAAATGAGGTTAATAACCAATCAAACTAAGTCAAGAAGAAAAATATTTTAATTTAATCAGCAGTTTCAACTCTATACCTCGTTGGCACTATAATAAAATTAACAAATAAATAATATTTTATTAACTCTGTTTCCACAAAAAGTACTTAAACTAAATATATTTGAATAATATTTCTCATATTTTACCCAGATAATCTAGCTTAAGCAAAGTTTGTAATATGTGAACTGGTTTGAAAGATATATATTCCAATGCATAGCAGAACAATATGCGAAATGGTTTGGACGATTTCCAAATTTGGCTGCTTTTCTCTATTCCACATTAAGGGTATTACACACGTACAAAAGTTTCGCACTTAAATAAGCAGTTGTGAAACAAGAATGTTTTACTTGTTGCAAAAATATGTACCAGAATATATTGAACAGTTTATAGTTTTACTTATATCCGCGTGAACATAAAATCTTGGTGGACACCTCTTCCTACGGAAGATACGTTTAGAACCCCAAAAATGTATCGCTGGCATTTGTATTGTGCTTATGACAAGAGTGAAATAATAATATGTTACGGCACTTTTTACTTTGTTTATTCTTCCCATAAAGACTTACTTTACGCTTACTTAAATAGTTAAATATAGTAGAGTTTATATAATAGTCGTAGATACAACAATTTCTTTGGATTTATTGCGTTTACTAATTTTAAAATAATTATGTATCGCCTTATTTTTCATTTTTGGAAATATTAGTAAAGTTTAACCATGGTAATTTGCCACATTTAAAAACATAGAAGCACATATCAAATTTAAAAAAAATTAAAATATCTTAAAATCGTCATATAACTTTCATCTTTTAATAATAGGATGAATTTAAGAAATCAGTTTTATTATTAAGAACTTTTTTAAATTTGCCGATCTTATAGGACTTTCATTGTTATTTACTGGTCATAAATGTGATAAATTAATCTGTTTAATTATTTCTAAATATCGCTGCTCTAAAATAATAGTGAGATATCTTAAAAAACTAAATTCTGAGATATTGCTGTTTAAAGTTTTACATTTTATATAAACTTGGTTTAAGAGTCGAATAATTGTAATTTCCATTTTTAGGGTTTTGTAGGTATGACCAAAAAACCCTTATACCGTCATTTTGTCGTCTGTCTGTCTGTCTGTCTGTCTGTCTGTCTGTCTGTCTGTCTGTCTGTCTGTCTGTCTGTCTGTCTGTCTGTCTGTCTGTCTGTCTGTCTGTCTGTCTATCTGTTTGTATGTCTGTCTGTCTGTCTGTCTGTATGTATGTATGTCTGTCTGTCTGTCTGTTCGGTAAAAAATTGTAGTCAAACGGCTAAACCTAGAGTTGAAATATTGCATGCTTATACAACTCTATGACCCGCACATAGGAAAAATACTAAAACATCTAAAAAACATATCCCGCTAAAAATATAAACAAATATGTGCTCATCGAAAAAACAAATATTTTTTTATAATTCTGAGTAGGGTATCAAATGAAAGCCCTTGGTACGTGGATTAACGATCAATTTTTTATTTTTGCAAAATAAATTATTTTGAAGCGATTTTTGCCAAAATTTTGCAAAAATTTTTTTGTCCCACACCCTGTAGCCCAGATGGTTTAAACTCAAAATCTGAAAAAATTCTAAGTAATGTACATTGGTGTGAACCGGAATAGTACAACAGGAATTTTTGATCAGATTATGTTTTTGGAAAAAACGCATTTTTTGTGATTTTTTGATAATAATGTACTCAAGTTATAGCTTTGTAACACGCTACACTGGAACGTGTATGCTGGTATAGTGGTTTTGACGCTGGCTCTTCACCCAAGTAACTCAATCCGAAGGGGATCGAACCCTGCGAGAAGAAACAATATTATTTTTTGTTTCTTTTTTTTAATTTTTATATTGTTTAAATTATTTTTTCAAAATTCTAGTTTTCGCAAATGTTGCATTTAATTTTTAAAAATAAAATAAAATAAAATAAAAGCGTAAATTTAATAACCAGTGGAAATTGTTTAAATTATAATTTAATTCTGTTTCAATGTACACGAAATCAGAGGGAAGGAACTTATAACAACCAATGGAAGCCATGGGCGCAATTTTTAAAATTCTTAATGAATCTTGCTATATAAAAAAAAATACTGCACATATTTAGAAACCTAAATAATGGTATTAGGCGTTCGAATTAAAATTAACAAAAAAAATATTTTAATATAAAATTTGTTTTGGCATCCCAAATAATCATCATTCACTTACTAAATACCTGCAAAACCCTGAAATGTGTGAAAATTCACACTTCACATCAATTTTTATTTTTTAATCTATATAATTTCAGTACGACGTTAGATAGAAAACATATTTCTGAACCAAGTAATATTAATGTGAAAAATAGTACTGTTTTAAATCAGCGATTTGCCAAATAAGGCGAAACATGTTAGATATTTCCAAACAGACAGCAAATCCTGTGCGGATTGTACGGATATTTTTGCGGATGCGGATCGGATGCGGATTTTATATTTACAAAGGCTGCGGATGCGGATCGTATCTATTAGACCGGGTGCTCATGACATTTTTGGTCTCCGATTTCATACAGCATGCCTTTTGGAGGAGAGAATATTTACCCTGTGACAACAAAAAAGGGATGGTACTAAACCACTGCACGCTTTCCGGTCAAAGGGAAAATTGCATTTCCACTTGCACAAAATTTTTGTGTTTTTCTCTGATTTAATATTGCTTGCCCTTATGTCAAAAGAAAGTTATAACAAATTTAAAGTCTTTTAATTATAGGCATGCTGTATGAAAACGCGAAAAATCATATTTTTTTATTACAAGATCACATGACCGTTTGAGCCCTTTGGGACCCTCCGAATAGCATGCATATATTTCAAAGACTTTAAATTTGTTATAACTTTCTTTTGACAAAAGGGCAAGCAATATTAAATCAGAGAAAAGCACAAAAATTTTGTGTTTAAGTGGAAATGCAATTTTCCCTATGACCGGAAAGCGTGCAGGGGTTTAGTATCATCCCTTTTTTGTTGTCACAGGGTAAATATTCTCTCCTCCAAAAGGCATGCTGTATGAAATCGGAGACCAAAAACTGTCATGAGCTCCCGGTCTATATGCGGATGCGGATCGGATACGGATACAAAAAAACTTATCCGCGCAGAGCTCTACAAATAAGCCATGAACTCCATCCAACTCGGTTTTTATTTCTTTCGGTGTCTTAGTACTGAAATATCGAATAAAAATGACTGAATGAAAAATGTGATTACAGATAAAATATTGTCCTAGATATCCAGCATTCTTTTGGCTTCTTACACTTATTAAATACCTACAAAATCCTATTGTATGTGAAAATTCACACTTCACATCAGTTATTTATTTTTACATGATGGTACTTAACGTATTAAAAAACTTTGTCCTTAGAATTATTTTGCCTACTTCCGCTGTCATTATCGTTTCATTTGTTCTGAAATATTTGACTTTTAAAAATCAATTATATATGAGATTAAGCTATCTCCATATCACGAACAATTGTATCTAGATATCGTATATGATAATGATTATTAGCTTATTGAGTTATATTTAGGTCCAATAGACAACTAAATCGATATTTACTATATATAGTTTCCTGTATAATAACATAAATGTTCCTTCAAACCACCTGGGTCGACACGTGAATTAAAATCAATGAAATTCTTGTACACGTGCTTAGACGTTCACAAGACAAATTTAAAATTAAAATTCAAAAGAGATTCAAACAGAGGTAAGAACTGTTCAAGGTAGTTCTTGAATTCTTCGATTTTAAACCGCGTGCATACAAAATAAACTAGAAAAACATCAAGATCAGTGGTGGTACGAACAATATAATTCTGTTCTATAAAATAAAAATAAATAATAGGTTCCCAACGCCTAGGTTGGCGTATAAGGGGCAGAGAAGGTAAGTTTTCTCCGTTTCTAGAGCGCTCTATTTTTTAATGCTAAAGATCCGATCGATACCATTTTTAAGTCTGGAGTCTATAAGCTGACTTGCGAGTGCAATAGCATTTACCAGGTCTACAAGTGTGAAATCCGGATTTTTTTAAAAATAAAACACATTAAACTCAAAAGAACAGTAAAAGTTTATTTATTCAAAGTATGCTCCATTAGAAGTTATACATTTTTCCCAACTTTCAGGCAATTTGTGAAAACCTCGCCAGTAGAACTCTTCCCCTTTCCCCGCAAACCTTTCATCTAGCCATTCTTTCACATTTTCATATGAACAAAAGTGCTGCTCGGCAAGTGCGTGACCCATCGATGCGAACAAGTGGTAATCTGAAGGGGCCAAGTCTGGTGAGTAAGCGACATGGGGTAGCACTTCCCACTTGAGTGCCTCCAATGTGTTGCAAACTGCTTTTGCCTTATGTGATGGAGCGTTATCGTGAAGAAAGATTACCTTGTGCTGTCTTCTTTCGTATTCTGATCGTTTTATGAGCAGCGAATGGTTCAATTCGATCAGTTGTTGTTGGTAGCGTTGGGTATTAACTGTTTCACCAGGTTTTAACAATTCATAATAGACCACACCCTTTTGGTCCCACCAAGTATAGAGCATTGTCTTTTTGCCAAAGCGATTTGGTCTTGCAGTTGATGTGGATGGTGAGCCTGGGTTCACCCATGATTTTTTGCGTTTGGGATTTTCAAAATAAATCCATTTTTCATCACCAGTCATGATTCTATGCAAAAAAGACTTTCTTTTGTATCGTGCAAGCAAAATTTCACAAGTGTTTTTGCGTTTTTCCATCTGCCTCTCATTCAATGCATGTGGAACCCATCTACCGACTCTGGATCTTACCCATCTCTCGTAGGCGATTGGAAACAGCTTGTTTACTAACGCTTAACTGCTCTGCTAGTTGTTTTTATGATTGACTATCGTCTTCCTGTAGCAATGTTTCCAATTTTGTATCTACATATTTTTTGGAGGTTTTCCATGTTCTTTGTCTGTAAGATCAAAGTCACCACTTTTGAAACGCCGAAACCATCGTTCACACGTATCTTGCCCAAGCATATTCACCATAAGCTTCTTGAAGCAGTCTGTATGATTCAGCAGCAGTTTTTTTCAAATGAATACAAAACAGTAGTACTGTCCGCGAATGCTCTTTATTTGGCACAAAATTTGACATTTTTAACGCAGTAAAACAAAACTATATGATCACTTTTCAAATTATAACCTATACGCATTTGACACTTAATGATAACTTAACAAAATGCCATGTGTTGAACTTTGAACTATACACTGTGTTTGCGCGGCAAGTTTGAAAAAAATCCGCATTTCATACTTGTAGACCTGGTAAACTAAATCTGCTTGAATCCCTTGAAATCTTTAAACATCTGAGGCAGGGCGTACCGGTCCTCAATGAACAGATTTGGTTTATTCCCCAATTTTCCAGGTATTTGTTAATTAGGGTTTTTCTGTACTGTTAATATATAAGAGCTGTACATTGAATGTTCTCCATTGATTACATTATTTGAATCACTTGATAATGCCATTGTATGGCGAAACTAGTCGTGTTATTATGTTATTTTGCATAGAAATTAGTGTTTTTATTTATTTCCTGTATAACCAATATCTCTTTATTTTTACAGGTTTTTGTATAAGATGCCACATATGCAATTCCAAAAGTACTGCTATATGTTTCGACCCTTTCAACAACACCAGCACGTTACGAGAATGTGAAGGAAAATCTTCCCAGTTACCAGACCTCATGGAGGTGGTTATGCAGAACTTGGGCACAAGTTTACAAGATATCGAAAATGCGAACGATGCCCTCACTGACGAAGAAGAAAAAAGTATTTTGGTCTGTCAGAAAATAGTCTTGTCGGGTAAACAATACATACACAATAGTATAATGCGCAACTATTTATTCGAGAGCGGAATATGTATTCCGTGCTTGTTGCACATTATACTTTTCTTAAGATTACCCTCGTATCATCTACAGGGCCGTAACTAGCTTTTTGTGGGCCCTGGGCAAGACTTTCAAATTGGGCCCCCCTTTAATAAAAAAAAAAGTTACCATGCGTTAGTTATGAAGCTCCAGTTCTTTTATTTTTTTAAAGTTTGGTATAACAGTCTTAATAAATAAACACAAAATAATTATTCTTTCAATTCCTTATGTCCGTAATTTTAATTTCGTTTTATATTTATGAAAAAACAATAAATTAAAACATCATATATTTATTTAAATTGTATTTTTCTTGTTTTTTTTTCCCGCAAATTCATCAATTAAATCATTAAAATCTATTTGTTGCACTATATCATGTTCAATAGATATAATTGACAGACTAGATAAACGCTCTTGTGAGAGGGTCGATCTTAAGTAATTTTTAATTAACTTCAGTTTACTAAAACTTCTCTCACAAGAAGCGGTGGTCACTGGCAGGGTTAGAAATATTCTTAACGCAACAACAATGTTCTGGTACGATTCGACTAATTCGAAATCGTATATGGTCTGTAATAAATTTAGAGTTGCATGTTTCAGATTTTGCATCATTCCACATACTTGAAACTTTCAATCTCACAACTGATTTCATAACTATTCAAATCTTTATCATATTTGCTTGACAAATTGGCTGCCGCCTTTTGCAATTCAGTAACGCTCATTGATTCTAAGGACGAGCCAAAAAGAAAATCTTCAAATATAATTTTCATTTGTTTATAACGCCAGTCCGTTTCAGCAAGTAAAACGTCAAAAACGTTGTACATTTGCATTGCAAACAAATTTTCTGGACTTAGATTTGTACTTTTTTCTTCTTTAACTCGCCTAATTCGTTGTTTGAAAATTTCAGATTCTATATTCACTTCCAAAGCGATTTTTTTTGCATCCACAAAAATTTGTTCAAATCCCGTTTCCCGTAGACCTTGTAAAGTGCAACGCAGACCATCAATTAATTTTGTCGCATGGTCTATAAGTGACCATGAACAACAACAAGACTCAGAACATGGTATTCTCGACTAGAAGCTTACAGGAGATAAACAACCCAGTTTCGATAACATTTCTAGGACTTGTTATTGACTGTAAGCTAACCTGGGATCTCCAAATAAACAAATTAGCCAAGAAACTATGTACGAATATCTATTGTCTATTTAACCTTAAATGGTGTGCATCTCTGGCAGTGATGAAAACCTACTACTTCACGTCCATCCAATCTCAGTTAACGTATGCCCTTTTGATCTGGGGTCACTCTCCTCATTCAGGTCGTCTATTCTCGCTTCAACGTAGAGCAATTCGTATTTTAGCCAATTTAAGATTCAGATCGGACTGTAAACGTAGTTTTGTTGAATTAAAAATCTTAACCCTACCTTCCCTATACATCCTTCATTGTATCCTGTACATCCGTGAAAATCTTAGTGAGTTCTCATCTCATTCCTCGGTCCATAGGCACGACACGAGAAATAAGAACGAAATTTGTCCTACCTATACTAGACTGGATAGGTCTAGATATAGTGCTAATTACTTTGCAATAAAATTTTTAATGTTCTTCCAACACACATCAAGAGTTTAAGACTCTAATTTTAAAAAAGTAACCAAAACTTATTTAACTGCCAAAGCATTTTACTCCACTGATGAATATCTTGCAAATGACTTTAGTGATTTGAATGAGATTCGGTACCCTAATTAATCTCTTGTTTGACGCCTTTAAATTTTAAAAGACTATATATATTTATTTAAATTTCGATAATATTGACGAGTGTACAAATGTTACATTTTTTGAACATAATATATATTATTATTATTATTAAAGATATATTTTTTTGTTGTAAGGCTTTATTTGTTCGGTCAATGCATTGTAATATATTATTCCATACAGAAAGAGTGCAAATAAATTTATTATTAATTTGAAATAATAAACTTTTTGCGTTTGATACTGCTTCAGAGTTTGACAAATCAGTTTCAATTCTTTCAAGTTCTCTTTTTACTTCTGGTTGCAAATACAATGATTTTATGGCATTGGCCTTTGACGACCATCTAGTATCTGACAACCCTTTGAGTGATAATTTTGAACATTTCATTAGATTTTCCCACCGTTTCGTTGAAGAAGAAAAAAAGTTAAACAATCTTTGGATGGTGCCAAAAAAGGAAACCATTTCTGGCGTTGTGGATGTCGCATGAACGCCAGCTAAATTAAGATTATGTGCGACGCAAGGTACAAATAGGGCTAAATTATTAATTTTTAAATACGGGCCTTGACCGCATTATATTTTCCAGCCATGTTGGCACTATTGTCGTACCCTTGCCCTCTAATATCATCTATATTTAAATTGTTTGTCTATGATTTATTTAAAATTTCTGTCATTAAACCTTCCCCTGTTTTTCATGGGATTGAAGAAAGTCAATAAAACTTTCTTCGATTCTAACTTTGTCGTTAGGGTCAATATAAAATAACTGAGATGATTTTTTTTTAGAGTTCTTTTTGGGCCTCCTTCTATCTGGGCCCTGGACAAGTGCCCCTGCCTAGTTACGGTCCTGATCACCTGTATTTTTTTTTAACTATTTTTTATATCTCCATACACAATAGCAATTTTTGTGGAAGGTAAAAAAATATATATAGCAGATTATCTATTGTTACATAGTGTTCTAAAAAAATATATGAACTTTGTAAGGAAGGTTATTGATAAGAGATTGAATTTTATGCCGTTTTCCTCTCCTCAGTTCTAAAAGTCATTGTCGATTTTATCAAAAATTTGGATTATCTTTTGAAAGTGTTTGCAATGTAAGATAATTTTTAGAATTCTTTTCTTGTCAAGATTAACTTATCAGCAATTTTATCAGAATTTCAATCTGAAACCTTTTTACATTAGCAAATATTTTTTGCAATATCAGGAAAAAATAACAATGAGTAATTTATACTGTGAGTCAAAATATTAGTCAACAAATTATAAAGTTAATGCACTGTGTAAATTTGAGCACATATTTGTTTATATTTTTAGGGGGATATGTTTTTTAGATGTTTTAGTATTTTTCCTATGTGCGTGTCAAAGAGTTGTATAAGCATGCCACACACTACAAAATCCTGAAATCTGTGAAAATTCACACTTCACATCAATTTTTTTAATTTTCAATAGTTTTTAGGGTTTTTGAGTAGGCTATCAAATGAAAGCCCTTAGTACGTGGATTAACGATCAAATTTTTATTTTTGCAAAATTAATTATTTTGATGCGATTTTTGCCAAAATTGTGCAAAAAAATTTTTGTCCCACACCCTGTAGCCCAGATGGTTTAAACTAAAAATATAAAAAAATTCTAAGTAATGTATATTGGTGTGAACTGGAATAGTACAACAGGAATTTTTGATCAGATTATGTTTTTGGAAAAAAACGCATTTTTTGTATTTTTTTGCTAATAATGTACACAAGTTATAACTTTGTAACACGCTACACTGGACGTTTATGCTGGTGTAGTGGTTTTTGACGCTGGTTTTTCACCCAAGTAACTCGATCCGAAAGGGATCGAACCCTGCGAGAAGAAACAATATTATTTTTGTTTTTTTTTAAATTTTTATATTGTTTAATTATTTTTTCAAAATTCTAGTTATATTTTGGCAAATGTTGCATTTAATTTTTAAAAGCGTAAATTTAATAACCAGTGGAAATTGTTTAAATTATAATTTAATTCTGTTTCAATGTACACGAAATCAGAGGGGCGGAACTTATAACAACCAATGGAAGCCATAGGCGCAATTTTTAAAATTCTTAATGAACCTTGCTATATAAAAAAATACTGCACATATTTAGAAACTTAAATAATGGTATTAGGCGTTCGAATTAAAATTAACAAAAAAAATATTTTAATATAAAATTTGTTTTCGCATACAAAATAATCATCATTCAGTTACGAAATACCTGCAAAACCCTGAAATGTGTGAAAATTCACACTTCACATAAATTTTTTAACGTATTTTTATTTTTCAGTTGGAGGTGAAACACTAACTTCTCGTGGTTGTTCTCCATCTCGTGTAGATGGTATGCATCCTTGCGAGGCATTGGTTTTATCGACGCCAGCCCTGGAGTTACGCCACTGTACCACCTGCCATAACGACGCCTGCAACGGCGTCCCTGCACTCGCTCCCACACTGTCTGTAGTTACAGCCGTCGCGGCGGCCCCAATACTAACAATGATCGGACACATTTACTAGTGACTGAAGTATATTCGGCAATACCGAATTTTATTAAACTCTAAAAACACTTCGATATTCAATATAAGGAATAGAAAATTTGGAATATTATAAAAATCTCACAGATTTGTAAATTCATATCTGTAATTTAGAAACTATATTATTATTATTATTATTATTACAATGTAAAGAGCAGAAGTTAAAATACTTGTTATGCTCAAGAGTAAAAATACAATAAAAAAATACAATAGTACATATTTAATTTAATATATAAAATAGGTAGTTATTGAATTGATTTTCGATGAACTCGTCGGTTACCCTAGATATTTTATGTGGGGCTTGGGAACTATAATTTTGTCCGCCAGTCGAAAATGGATGTAGTCCCTCTTACGCTTACCTCTAAAAATACTTAAGGCCTAGGGCCTTTACAATTCATAAGACGGTACTGTGTATATCGGTAACCGACGAGTTCATCGAAAATCAATTCATCGAAAATCAATTCATCGAAAATCAATTCATCGAAAATCAATTCATCGAATGATCAATTCATCGAAACCAATATTTTGTAAATATTTGAGAGGAATGCCGAGGGGATCGGAAAGTCAAAAGAGCAGTGGTCAATAAAAGTAGACAGACTAAGAAATAATTGCATAACATTTTTTATATGGTTTAAAAAAAGGTAAATAAACTGACATAGTGCTTGAATATAAATAAAGAAATATAATAAGAAAACTTATATAATAAAACAAATAAATTTTTTGTTTTTAAGGTTTAATAAGACATGTTAAGGGCAATTGCACGCAAATAATTTTTATAAATTCATAAACAATGATACGCATTTTAATTGGGCTAATATGGGGGAAAATAAAGTACTATGCATCTAAAAACAAGGTAATTAGGTTAGGTTTAGTTAGTAAAAGTCTAAAACCGAGCGGAGCGAGTTATCCATCTTCTAGTTTAAGGACAAAGCACTATTTTAGGTTAGGTTAGGTTAGTAAGGGTTTTGTTAGAAGAAGCCGAGCGAAGCGAGCTACCCATCTTCTAGTTTAATGTCAAAACACTATCTTAGGTTAGGTTAGGTTAGTAAGGGTTTGGTTAGAAAAAGCCGAGCGAAGCGAGCTACCCATCATCTAGTTTAATGACAAAACAAACTCACACTAACATAACAATGCCACCTGTTTAGAATCACCGTACATTGAACAAAACATGTGTGGTATAGTTAATATGAATAGTAAAACTATGTACATAACACAAAACCCTTAAGACTTGACAGATGGGGAAATACCATTTTTATAATCCTTTAAGAATGGTACATTTATGATTCCATTAACCGGGTTTTTCTGATCTAAGGAGCCCTGTTCGATTTCAAAATAATCCAACAGGTATCTTTTACCTGGCGTATTTTCTGAATGGAAAATTTAAAAATTATTAATAGACCAAGTATGATAGTTATTTAATAAGTGTAGTCTGTCAACTTTTATTGACCACTGCTTTTTTGGCTTTCCGATCCCCTCGGCATTCCTCTCAAATATTTACAAAATATATTTTTTCGATGAATTGATCATTCGATGAATTGATCATTCGATGAATTGATTTTCGATGAATTGATTTTCGATGAATTGATTTTCGATGAATTGATTTTCGATGAATTGATTTTCGATGAATTGATATTCGATGAACTTACCGTGAATCGTGTATATCTCACTCTTTCTATTTCCGATCACGTCAAAGGTTAAAGCCGATTAGCAGAATATATAGGAGCCTGCAGCAATGGCCGACTGTTTGTCTGTTCTGTGTCGCCAACGGACTATCAATTGTCAGCCGGTAGTGCGAGTCAGACAGTAGCGGGTGACGATTGACGGTCGATAGACGTTGTTAATGTTTTAGGAAATACAAGCAAAATTGAATAAAATATAATCTGCTTCCGATTTTTTTTTTTTTTTTTTACTCTTAGGGTTTTCCTAAACTGAAATCTGGTCATTTTTAATATAAACCATATATGTACCAATGAATAAAATGTTTTGATCTATCAAAAATGTTCTCTTTAAATCTCTTTAAATTTTTGTTTTAAGACAGTCCTGTCGAGCATGTGGGGGCGTAAAATCAATATTGCCCAAAGTTGAAGAAATTCAAGCATCGTGAAGGATGTTTTCCTGTTCCTTATCAATCACTATTATTCACGAGGGGGTAGAGCCCCCTTTTATCAGATAGATGATTCTCCCGCACAGATTATCTGATAGGGTAATGCTCCAAATCATTGCTTATCAACAAATTAGGGAGAAAGTGGATTTTTAAATTAAGGAAATTCCGATGTAGATAAGAATAGAGTGAAAAATTTGAATATAAGAAGAAATGAATTAGCAGATTAAAATTTAGTGGTGGTTTTATGAAATTTAATCCAATAAATAAAGTAGGAATAGTACTAAAGATACTCATTCACTATATACAGTGAGAATTTAATTTTCTTTGCGTTAAATAGCCCATATTAAAGTCACTATATTATACAAAGTACCGCAACGGCGGCCATGCTGGGGCTAAAAATGTCGCCAACACAAATGATGTTCAGTGATTCCAACAATACAAAAATAAGAAACTAGTACTACCAATAATTTTATTTTAAACATTGTAATCACGATTTTTTAATCAAAGATGCACTATAACAAAATTGTGGTACAATTTCAATTATTTTTTAAATTGTTATTAAATAAAATGGATATAATTTATAAATTTAAATGAAACTTAACCTTAAATATTCAAACCGCTGATAAGGGAGGTTATTAAATTAGAGCGAGAAAGAGAGATGTGACAGCGCAGACGCAAACTTAAGAACGTAAAAATTGCTGCTTTAGTTTGCTTAATAGGGGAACTAATGTTGCCAATCAAACCCTGGGGTCTGTCGGCTTCTTCAAAGGCTTGCGCTACTTTGTATAATATAGTGACTTTAGCCCATATCATTTTAGACCAGGGGTGAACCTCTTAACCATGGAAAGCCCTTCTTACTTTGGAGATTAACCAGAACCTACAATACCCCCTCCCATTTTGTTTAAGTACAAAAACAGAAAAATATGGAAAATAAATAATTCTCAACGAAATGCCTCGATACAAACTTGAAGTATTTAGCTTATAATTTATCAGGTCGTCAAGGATGAAATTTGTAGTTAATAATATTGCCAGTTTTTATAGCTTATTATTTGACATTTGCTTAATATTTTACCGTTCTGTTTTTTTTTTTTTTTTCTTGGAAACATTTCACCTGTTTAAAGAAATCATTGTATGCTCTAAAAAATATCAAAAACTTTTTTTAAAAATTAATTTTGTTGAAAATGGAACAGTCGGAAATTTGCACTATTATGAAGTATGAGTTCTTACGTGGAACTACGGCATCGCAGACCGCGCGAAACTTTAATAGTGTATTTGGCTCTAGTGTTACTACGCAGCAGACAATATCAAATTGGATCGCCAAATTTCGTACAGGTAACTTAAAAACCAAACAAAAAAAAAGGAACCTGGCTCATCGATCACAGCAGAAATATACTGCAACCAACTGGACAAAATGATGCAAAAACTTAAAGAAAAACAGCCTAGATTGGTCAACAGATCGACTCCTATCTTATTGCATGATAATGCTAGACCACACACTGCACAAATGACTGTGACAAAACTACAGGAATTGGCGTTGGAACTTCTTCATCATCCTTCATACTCACTAGGTCTAGCCTCCACTGACTACCACTTCTTCCGCAATTTGGTCAACTTTTTAATAGGAAAACAGTTTAATTCCGACAATGCTGTAAAACTGGCCTTCCAGGAATTCATTTACTCTCGTCCGTCATAGTTTTATACCACCGGCCTGAACAACCTGCCGCTTAAATGGTAAAAGTATATAGACAATATGGGTGCATACTTTGATGAATTATTCCTTATATTTGTAAGTTATCAACCAACTTTACCTTTTTTTCTACAAATTTCATCCTTGACGACCTAATACTTTTATATATCATCATCAAGTCTTGTCCATCATCGGGTGATTTTGGACTGCCTCTAAAAAGAGCATAGACTGTCAATAAAATTTCTCCATCTAACTCGTCTATCTGCCACTCAGTCGGTGATGTTGTTATAAAGTCTTTTGTCTTGGTTTTGAGAGCTCCATGCATTTATTTCTAGCAGGGTTGAGCGACGCCAGGTGTTCTTGGGTCGCCCTCTACGCCTACTGCCCTGAGGGTTGTATGCTAGTGCATATCGACACACTTCGCTAGGAGCCCTTCGAAGAGTGTGCCCTAACCAACCATAATTTCTTCTTTTTATTTGCAAATTAATGTCCATTTGACCAGTTCTTTCCCCCAATTCTACGTTTAATATTCTACGTGGCCAATAAATGCAAAGAATTCTTCGAAGACATCGATTTACAAATACTCGCACTCTTCTCTTGATAGCTTCTGTTACGAACCAAGTCTTGCAGCCGTACAGAAGAACTGACGTCATGCATGCCCTGAATATGGTAGTTTTCGTGGAAGTACTGTAGATCGCAGAATTCCATACACGGCTAAGTTGGATAAATGCGCCTCTCGCTTTGCGTATTCTGCTTTCCACATCTAAATCCGCGCCACCGTCCACAGACACAACACTCCCCAAGTACTGAAAATCATCCATACTCTCGATTTGATGGTTACCGAGCAGTAAAGGTCTATCGGTTTCTGCATTTATCCGCATTTCTTTTGTCTTGGAGCTATTAATTTTCAATCCAACTTTTGCAGATTCAATCGTGAGGTCATTCAGTTTTTGCTGCATGTTTCCATGCTTATGCGACAACTCACATTTATCGTCTGCATAATCCAGTGACTCCAGTTTGACTGTTGGTGTTAGCGGATTCCAAATGATTCCTCTGGGTTTGTTGGCTGTTGATCATCTAGCCACGGCGTCTAAAACTCTCAAGAAAAGAAGCGGTGACATCACACAACCTAGTCTAACACCTGTAATGGTTGGAAAGGGTTCTGATAAGCTACTATTGTGTAGCACTCTACACGTGAAGCCGTTGTAGCTATTTCTAACCAGAGATATTATTTTGTCAGGCACTCCAATATTCTGCATTTCAGCCCAAGTCTATCGACAGAGTCGAATGCTTTTTCATAGTCGACGAAAAGGAGATACAAGGGGGAACGGAACTTGACTGCCTGTTCGATAATAATCCTGAGGGTATTAATTTGATCTATACAAGACCTGCCTATTCTGAAACCGGCCTGTTCAGGTCGCAATTTCTTGTCGATAGCTGTGACCATTCTTCTTCAGTCTTTTATATATGCGTAATTAATAATTTTCAGTTAATTATGGATTGAGGGAAGGGGAAGTGCCAAAACAAAGTTACTCCCTAGGTGCCCTAACCTTTACATAAGCCACTGAGGACCGTCTTCACTTTATAGACACCTATAAAATATACAAGAATTCACCCACATAATGTTTTTTACGATTCCGTCAGAATTTTCATCAAAAACAAAACTATTTCTTGTCATTATCTAATCAATTTTGTCGGTGTGGTGGCATTGCGTGTTTGCAGTAAGTTACAGAACACACCATAAACATTTCTAGATGAACTTGCACGAAAGCCATGAGTATATGGCTTGACGTAGGGTTTTGTTTACTATTACCGTCCACTGTAAATATCATGCGTAAATTACTCCTCAGCTAGGTGTGTCCTGTCACTCGATATGTTAACGTACAATAGAATTCATGAACACACATTTAGAAAACGAATTTACATTTGTAAATGGTATTAATAATTAAAGCTGGACTAAATACAAACTCCTGAAAGCCGTTTGGATAGAATTTTCTGTTATTTCTGGGCGAAAAATATGAAATAAAAATTATCCAATTAAAAGTACTTCGTTGGTTGACTTAAGGAGAAGAAAAGAATAAACCGATTCTGATGTTAAATAACACTGGTCAACAAATTTAAACTTTTTTTTGCTGACTTAGATCTGATACTTGTTTTTAACTAATTTTCGAGTGCTGATCTCAAAAATATTAACAGTTTCTGCCCATCACGTCAAATTTTTGTTCTATCGTATTTTGACCTTTTTTTCACCTTTTCACGTTCTGATATACGTCTACTTTAATTTCCACTTCGTTCTTGTTGTCCAATATATTTCGTAGGAACGTAGGAACCTTATATGCAGGTACTTGTTATAGACCTTTCTACAACGGCGGGGGTTGCAAGGTCAAGGGTAAGGTACTTAGTATGACCTCTGCATCCATTAAATGTTCAGGTTTGTACTTGTTGTACAATAAGTTGGACAGCAGAGCGAGAGATAAGCATTGGAATCAGAAAAATTGGCCGGTGAGAATAGATTTAAATGTTGGAGACCCAAACATAATACACAAACCTTTGATGGAGCGAACAAAAATCATTTTCCCCCCTCTTCATATTAAACTGGGTCTAATGAAGTAGTTTGTAAAAGCGTTGAACAAAGATGGTGATTGTTTCAAATATATATCTGAAACATTTCAGTCTCAGTAATGAGAAGCTAAAAGCTGGCATTTTTGACGGACCACAAATTAGAAAATTAGTGAATGATCCACATTTCACTGTACATATGGATGATATGGAGAAGAATGCATGGCAGTCTTTCGTGGCGCTCATCAAAAAGTTTCTTCGGAATAAAAAAGCCGAAAACTATGTGGAGGTCGTTGAAAATTTGATTGAAAATTATCATCATCTGGGGTGCAACATGAGAATGAAACTACATTTTTTAAACAGTCATCTTGACAAATTTCCTGTCAATCTTGGAGATGTTAGTGATGAGCAGGTTGAACGTTTTCATCAGGATTTAAAAGAGATGGAGAGATGTTATCAAGGAAGGTGGGATACTCACATGTTGGCTGACTACTGTTGGAGTATTAAAAGAGACTTATCGGGAATGGTGCACTCCAGAAGATCTTACAAACGACCATTTAAACCTTAAATTATTTTGTATTTTTATTTTAACACTCCAATGGATTAAAATGTAATTAAAACTGTTCTCATTTTCTTTCTTTCACTATAAATAAAATTTTAAGAATATTTTCTAATTATTTAGTCCTTATTGTTCGCCAAATTTGTACCAATTACAGTATCGACGTCTAAAATTAAACGATAGAAGCATTATTTGGCCGAAAATATGTATTTGTTGTAGAGCAAAAATCTGATGTGATACGCAAAAACTGATATTTGAGTTCAGCAGCACCAAATTAGTCAGAAACAAGTCTTAGATGTAAGTCAGCAACGTTGGCCCATGTTTGCTATTTTTTCACTTAGCAAACGCTGGCGTTTAATCTACACATGCATACTAAGCATAGATAAATGTCCACCAATGCTAAATGTTACATTTAACGTGTGTACCAGCTTTGGTCAAGGTTAGAAACATCGTCTTTAGCAGTGATAATATTTGAGTTGGCAACGTGCTCCCTCCACCGGATACGCCACTGATGGTAACTACGTTTCGAAAACAACAATTTCTAATTAATTACTGTTATATGTACGTAGTCTAAATTACAGTTGGATAATTTCCAAGATGAAAAAAACCCGTAGCTTGTCGACCGCAAAATAATTTCTAGACAATGAGGAAATTCACAATAATGATAAAATTATTTGCAACCAGAACGTAGGTCATTCACTTCGATTAATTTCGCGAAATCAGATGATTTATTATTTAGGTCATCAATAAACAAACTTATCAAATGATAATCGACTTTTTTAAAAGGATATCTATGATGGTATCATATGTCGGTTTAGGGCAGTGGTTCCGAAACTGTGATACGCAGACACTTGGGGTTCGTATGATGTTTTCTAATGGTCTGATATAAAAATTACAAAATTTGGATTATTGAGTTCAATAATACGATTTTTAATTTTATAATTGTTTGTTCAATATCAATCCGACGACGGACTGCAGTTGACTGCACTGCACAACAAATAGATTAAATCAATGATTTTACAACCCCAGAAAAAGATGAATTGGCAGAGATTTCGTGTGACGGTCATATAAAAATTGTAAACAAAACAGTCTTCTTGGTTGTCAGTAATGGTGGGACTGAATATTTAAATAGAACTATTTTTTGTTCATAATTCCAAGAACCGAAAACTTTTTTTAAAAATTTTTTTTTTTCGAAAAACCCAAACTCAAGTATACTGGGTGTTTGTTTGAAAAAAATCTTCAGAACAAAAGTTAAACTAGACAATAAAGCCCATCTAAAGGTTACTATAAGAATTCTGAGGCACGGTTTTACCGGAAATGATGTCAACTTTTGATCTAGCATAGGGAATCGATAATTTTATATTTTTTTCCTAAAAGTACATTAAATTAGCTTTACAATGACACCAAAATATCATACTTTTATGTTAACCATTTCAAAATGGCGACCATTTATTTACAAAATAATAATCAACATAAGTTTTACAAAGTTGAACATAGCAAGCTTTGAAAACAATAAAAAAAGAAACAAAATATCTCTAAAATAAACTATTTGACTATTTAGAAAAAAAAAACGATTAATTTTTACAATTATTTTACAAAAACAAACAAAAAAATTACAAATGTTCGATCAAACCACCATTATTGTCCACACATTTTCTCATTCTTAATAAAAACTCTTCCATCGCCCTTATAAGAGTACACTCTTGGATATCCCGTATTGCACTTCTAACCCTTTCTTCTAAATCTTCTATCGTCGTTGGTGTTGTCCGATACACTCTATCTTTTAAATATACCCCCAAACGAAAAAATCCAATGGCGTGAGATCCGGCGATCGTGCAGGCCAGTGAATGTGTTCCAATCCATTTATCTGGGTATTGGCCATTTAAATAGGCACACACGTTTCTAGCGTTATGAGCTGGTGCTCCATCTTGTTGGAACCACATTCCTATCCTATCAGCAAGTGGTAAATCATCCAAAAAATCCTCCACTTCATTTTGTAAAAAATTTAAATACCTGTTAGCTCTAAGGCTGCCATGGTAAATAATTGGGCCTACAATTTTTGTCCCTAGAATTCCCAGCCAAACATTGAAACCAAACCTGTGTTGGAATCTGGAAGATCTTAATTCCCTGGGATTTTTCGTCGACCAACGTCTTACATTATTTTTATTGAATAAACCATTTCTGGTAAAATTGGATTCGTCCGAAAACATTATTTTATAATGGAAGCGATTATCATTTTCCCACATACCCAAAAACCAATTACAAAAGTTCAGTCGGCGATCTTCATCATTTGCGTGGATAAATTGGCTTACATGCGGTTTATAAGGCTTAAACCCATGTTTTTTTAAAACCTTCCAGGCTTTCCATTGTGAAACACCGCATTCTTTTGCAATCTCCCGCACCGACACTTCTGAGTCGTACTTTCTGGACGTCGTTTTTGAATTTCGAAAGAATCTCGTTGGCTTAATTTGTTCACTAATTTGGCAAAATACTGCCTTCTCGGCTGAGTTCTATCAGGATACCTTTCCTGATAGAGTCGCTGGGCCCTAACCGCATTTCTTTGGCACTCTCCGTATATCAGAACCATATCTGTCATCTCTTCGTTGGTATATCGTATATAAACCATAATTAGATACAAATAACGACTTACTACCAATTAATACATTTTTTTTTTTTTCAAACAAAAATAAGCAAAATAAATTATTAAACTCTTGTTATTTATAAAACATTTAATTGAAAAATTAAAATTTAAGTTATTTCATGTTATTTCATATAATAAATAGTTATAACAGTTTATTTTAGAGATATTTTGTTTCTTTTTTTTATTGTTTTCAAAGCTTGTTACGATCAACTTTGTAAAACTTATGTTGATTATTATTTTGTAAATAAATGGTCGCCATTTTGAAATGGTTAACATAAAAATATGACTTTTTGGTGTCATTGTAAAGCTAATTTAATGTAATTTTAGGAAAAAAATATAAAATTATCAATTTCCTATGCTAGATCAAAAGTTGACATCAAAAAGTGCCTCAGAATTCTTATAGTAACCTTTAGATGGGCCTTTTTGTCTAGTTTAACTTTTGTTCTGAAGATTTTTTGTATCTTTACAAATAAAGAAGATTTTCGGGGTGCCCCGTTTCAAACAAACACACTGTATATATATATATTATGTTAAGTCTATATATATATATATATATATATATATATATATATATAGACTTAACATAATATACTTTTCTCAAATCGGGACGATTTTGAGATTTTACTAAAAACAGAACTAACGCCTTCTACGCTAGTACTTATAATTAAAAAGGATAAATAACGGAATGGTTAACAAATATCAAAATTTACGTAGTAATAATTTTTAATTACTCTTAATTGAACATTATTTATTATTAAAAAATTATTAATATTTATCACTAGCATGAAATTTCTTTAAAAATTCGTTGTTATTTTTAATTATAGGCTACATAGTTCCGTCTACACGTTTGGAATAGACAGCTATAGGCTATTGCTGTCTAATCGTCATTTTCCAAGGTTGCAAAATTATACCTTGCTACCTTATATAATGATACCTTGTTTGTATAATTTTCTGTTCAAACAATTACGAATTGTTTGAATGTATTGTAACAAATATATATATATACACATCAAAAAAATTAGCAGCATTCTACAACTAAAATTTAAAATATATAAATATATTGGGGTATGCACTCTATGGACTGATGTTAAATAAAGTTTAAGACAACATTTATTCCAAATATCCTATCTCGATATTAATTATTTTAAATTTCAACCTGTGGTTCATGTTGAAAATCTTCTTCCTTATTCTACCATCACTTGACTCCGTCAATGTTAAAAGTTGGTTAAGATTTTTTGTAATGTGATTAGGAAACACCTTCAGTTTTCTGCATTTGAGAAGGAAAATTCTTCTGTTGTAGAATTCTGCTAATTTTTTTGATGTGTTCAACCAATCCTTGAGTTCTTTAACTACTGCTGAACCATATGTGGTTTTGATATAGTGGAAAAATCCCATTTCTGCAAATATGTTCTCGTAATTTCCACCAAACATATTTGCAGAAATGGGATTTTTTTTTAGCGATCATAATTTTTAATAATTTTCCATAAAATGAATAACGGAATCCTTGATAAGATAATCTTGACATAATGCTGTGCAAAGAAAGCATTTAAGACGCAAAACAATTAAAGTCATAAACCCTAGAAGATATACGGTTCAACAGATAATACCTTAAGATAAATATACGTCATACAAGTCGCGTATGCACAGGTTGTATATTCAAGGTGTGCTAAGCACACCCAAATAAAAAAAAATCGAACACTGCAAAATTATTTATCTTATCTATCTACATGTATTAATAAAATTGAAGGCTCCGTCTGTTTTTTTATTTTTTCGATCTCATATTTGGTTTCTACGAGTTTTAGATGATTACACTTGTCAACAAAAACAAAAAAAAATGTTGTGCCTGAGTTTATTCAGTCATGTTTTTATTTTTCATGCATAAAAACAATAAAAAAATGAACACCTTTTCATCAAAGTTTGCTTTTGTAGTCTTAAGAGAGATAATAACGATTCCTTAATTTTGACATTCGGGTCTATTCTCTAAGCATGATGTTAAAATCTTAGCGTCAGAAACTGACGTTCATTTTTTTAACACCATTTTTAACCTAAATGCTATTCGCTAAACATATATGTGTTAATATTATAGCGCGGCGGCGTTAAAATAGCCAGTTAACGTTCTACAATAAGCGCCTACCGAAACGGTGGGTTTAAAAGTTAACGCTAGTGTTTAGTTTGAAAAAATGGCGGATCCTATTTAAGTAAATGTCATGTTATTTTTAAAAAAAAATGAATAAAACACAAGACGGTAGTAATATTAATCAACTTTCTATTACTTTTTAAAGTGAATTCTTTACAGTAGAGATAAGAATGACGCTTCATAATTTTTGTTATACAAGTAACCCAGACGCAAGTTCAAGTAATTGTCTAGAAAGGAAGTAAATGGAGTATTGGAGAGCAGTTTTGGTTTTTGTTGAGACACAGAACTTAAAACTATAATCCTCTGAAAGCTACAAAACTTCACTTATGCCTCCGCCGTGTTTCAAAATATCGCAGTACATTTTAATGGTGTATTATTTGAAGAAACAATTGATGAGATTGATAATGACGATCACAACAGTGTTATTCCAGGGTAGAAATAGCGTAATAAATCAAATTTAATAATTAATATCACCGAACACCTTTTTAAAAATAGAATGAACATATAATTCACATATTATTAAAAAATTAGATAAACTGTTATAATACAATGTAGTATATAAATTGACTAAACAAAAGTTGAATAAAGTTATATTTTTATTTAATACACTGTGGAAACCAGTTATAATGAGAATCACAGAACCAAACATTTCTGTTCCATTTTTAAAATAAATTTCGCCACTGAATATTTAATTCAACACCGAAATATTAGGTTAAGATTCTCTTGGCATTTGACTAAATAAATACTCCTGTTAAAATTCAACGTAACAGCGCATGCGCGTGTAGCTAATATTAGCCTCTCTACAGGGTGAGTTAGCACCTCGCGTTAACAAATATTGTATTAACGCTTACCTTAACAAATGCTCTTACAGAATAGCATTTTTGGATAATGACGTTAGACATGGAGTTGAAATAAAAATATTAACCTGACGCTAATCTTAACGCATTTCTTACAGAATACACCCGAATATCTACAATACTCTGAAATATGTGAAACACGGATTTGTCCAACCAAGAATTTGCTTCGACTGTCAAGGATCTATTCTCGGAAAGGAGAGCACTTAGATTGAAGTTTCTTGTTAATTATGTTGTGTCGTCTGCGTAGAGAACTGTTTTAGAATTCATAAAAAGGGGTAGGTCATTGACATATATTAAAAATAGTAACGGACTAAGTATGGAACCTTGTGGAACACCAAACTGTAAAGGAAGAGTTGTAGATTTATTGTTGTCAAGCTGAGTAAATTGTTTCCTATCCGATAGATATGATCTAAGCAAGGAGCAGCTGTTTTCATCAAAACCATAAAGATGTAGCTTATTTATTAAAATTTTATGCGTACCAACATGACATAATTGTAAAGGTGCAAACTATTAAAATCAAAATTTCCTTTAAGTTTGTTTTTACAAAAGTGAACAGCATATACACGTTTTAACTATGAAAATCTTTGCGATCATTTTCTAAAAAATTAGAAATAATCATCGACATACTGCATACCCTACAAAATAAATCAGAAACGTCACCGATGTCGTCAAATTACGCAAGAGGAACGCCAGTGACGCATCGAGATAAAGGACAAATTTTCCCTATTGAATATTTACAAAAATGCAGTAAAATGTTACTAAAATATTACTATAAATATGTACTTTTTGATAAATTAATGAAATGCGCAAAATTAAAATTCAACAGATTACAATCACGCCCATTTTAATTCATTAAATTATTATTTTTTGTTTACATGGATGTATCTATATGTAACCTTACATTCAATATCACGTGACCGTTCGTCTAAATGTAACTGAACAGTTGGATATTGAAGAGAGAGGTTTTATTCTCTTCTCTTTCCAACTCATTTGTTGTATACAGTGTTTACTACTGGAGGGGTTGGGCAAGATGTTGAATATCCCTAGCCAAGTAATCCACTAGCAACCTCCGTTCTGTGAAGTATAGTGTGTTATTGAATTTTTAAAGGTGATAAAAATGTATAATTTCGCTTATTTCTGCGTTGTTTTTGCTGTATTATTAAATACTGGTGAGTTAATTATTTTTATCATATAGAATGATAAGATAAATGATTTATCAAGGTCATAGAAAGGTAATAAATATAGGTTACGCACTAAACTGATTTTAGTAAAAAAAAATTAAGTAACCTATAAATATATTTATTTGATGGAATCACTCTGCCACTTACGACTATTTCGTAATTTAGAAAAGATTGCCTATCATTAATACAACAATTTTCGTAATAACAGTAAAATATATATAATGTTATTGTTTTCGATTTGTTAAGTTTCTAGATACCGTATACCCGACTTTGTTTATACAAAACAGGTGTTTTTATTTAAAAATAATTATTTAATTATTTTTACGTTTTAAAATAGGTTTGATTTTAATATTTTACGGTCTAATTGTGTAGACGCGTATTTATATTTATTTTAGTACCTAGCTGAAGTTTGTGAATATTTTTTTGTATATACAGTCTTTATTTTAAATTGCTCACCATTTGCATTTCGAGAACTATAAGAGCTACGAGGTTGCTTAAATTAGACAACAAATACTATTTTACAGGAAAATATCAATGGGTGAAGCAGTTTTTTTTTCGACCAGTGGTCCTTAAAATACTTTGTGCAGCTTTCTTATTTTAAATAGGCACACATTTTTTTTACCTATTCGATAGAGTATTCTATTCTGATTTTAACGATATGAATAAGCATAGCCTTATTCACAAAATAATCGAGAAAAACGCAAATTAAGTTTATTTGCAATAAGTGTGTATGCCATATCTAAATAGTTTGAAGGAACAATATGGTTTTTATTTTATCCATTTTTGTTTATCATTTTCATCTGTCAAAAAACGAAAAAAAAATCAATTAAGAATGTAGATGTGATGGTTACAATTTGGAGCAAAACAATACATCATGCATTCTAAAACAAAATATTAATGATTACTTTGTGTTAATTAAATAAATACTAAAGATATTTCGATTTTCATATAATTTAAAAACGTAACCTATAAATATATCTTCGAATTCTTATTTATATATTTATAAAATAATTATTCTATAATATAAAGTATCTGGACTGTATATATTAGTATATATTTATCAAAAATAAATATTTTTTGCTCCAAAATTGAAGATATTCATAAAACTAAGGTAACAAAAGTAATGTCACATGTATTTTAAACCAGTCAAAAACTTCCAAAGGACTCAGCTCTCAGATGGCAGCACATGTATGTGACGACACACTAATATGGTCTATTTCGTGCGTTTGTTTTGTTGTCAGTACTGGTGTGTTCAAAAAATCGCATGTTTCCGCATCCAATGTAACTGTACATTTAGGCAGTGATATGCCGTTATAAAAGATAATTTCCACTGTAATTATCCAGTGTATATTTAATATAAATAACTGCAAGATAAATAATTTTAAGAACCAAATGATTAGTTGCTATGAAGTCCAAAAAGAAAAGTAAAATATGAAAATGCATAATATTTTAAAAATTTTAAAATTAACATTCCACTTTTTCTTCTAAACGGATCTATTCTGTATCTTTTGTGGTTAAAAAGATTTGGGTAAAATTGATGGTTAAAAACTAAAATTTTATCTAGGCGTTAAAATTTTAACCTTGTTTCTTATTCTGTATCTCAGGCAGGGACGTAGCCAGGGGGGCATAGGGGGCATTTGCCCCCCCCCCCTAGGATAGTTTAAATCCTGGTTAGTTTACCTTATATAAAATATAATTTAGGTTGTTAGAAGTTTTCTTCTTCTTAAGAAAATTCATAAATTTACCGAACTTTTATTATTTAATATAATACAAAAGACCTAGAACAGGGGTCGGCAACCTGCGGCTCCGGAGCCTCATGCGGCTCTTTTAGAAAATTTTGTGGCTCTTTGAAAACTGGCTGGTTTTTATTTTAATATAATCTTTTTTTTAATTTTCAACTTTCTGCCTGTACTGTACAGGTTTTGTATTTTTCAGAATGTTTTACGGTGCAATTCACGCCCGGTAATTCCCCGAGTTACTGCATATTCCCTTTTAGAAGAAGTTATAGTTTCGAAAAAAAGTTATATGTATTTGTGAATGATTTACGTGCAAAAACATTTTTACATTTTATTAATTTACAAAAACATGTTATTAATGCAATTTTTTTTTTGCACAAACTATTGTTTACATGAAAGAAGCTTTTCGAGATAGATTTAAAGAGTTTAGAAAATATAAAGCTACACTAGATTTTTTGACAAAACCAATTGAAGGAGATATGTAGCAATTACATTTCTCACCTTCAATTAGTGGATTTGAAATCCAAAGGTTTATGGAATTATATATTCTTAAAACTTAATTCTGAACTGGAAAATTTAGAAAGAAAAAAGTGAATTTTATCTTCCCAGCATAAGTGGACCGAAATTCGCAATCTTCAAAATGTAGATACAGAAGCTTGGAAGCGTCTACCAGAATCGTCCAATCTTTTAAAAAATTATGCTTTTGGGCTACTGACAATTTTCGGATCCACATATTACTGTAAGCAAATCTTTTCATATATGAAATTAATAAAGAGTCAGTTAAGAAGTAATCTTACTGACCCGAAACTAGAGTGCTGCCTTAAGTTAAAGATTACTGAATATTCACCAAATATTGAAGTCTTATAGAACACTATACAGGTGCAATCGTCCCATTAAAAAAATTATTATATTGTAATATACTGGCAACTACAATAGGTATCACAAACTAAATGTATAAGTAAATATTAATTTATTGTAATACTTGATTATTTTAAAACAAATAAACAATTTTTACGTTTTTTTCTTAAATATAGCATATATTTTTTAGCGGCCCTTCCATGTTATTGTGTTTTTTTTTTTCTATATAGATTTGGCTCTTTGTCACTGAAAGGTTGCCGAACCCTGACCTAGAACGCTGTTATTTTCTACCCAAGCCATGTAATTAAGGTCGAACCGACCAATTTAGCATATTTTGTTATTTTTGCCCCCCCCCCCGCTGAAATCCAGGATACGTCCCTGATCTCAGGTTATAATCCAAGCGTTAAGTTCTAACTTTTTAACCTTATGGTTAAAAGTATGTTGTGAAATTATCTACAAGGGGATATATTTTGCTAGTGTAAGTGTGGATGAACAACGTTTAAATATAATAAATCTATATTGCGGAAATGTACAATATTTATACATAAATAATTATGGGTGCAAAAAGTAAATAATATAACATGCAAATGTATCAATATTTTCTTTCTTTCTTCTATATTATGAGACTTTTATTTTCAAGTTAAATTTACTTTATTTTTATTTTTGAACAAACAGAGAAATTAAAATTTATAAATGTATCACAGTTTTAAAGATTCAAATATTTACTTGCAATATATCGGGAACCGAGAAATATTTTGATTCTTCTCGGATTAAAAAAAAAAAAAAACAACATTTGTAAAACGAGATAGGTATTTCGTAGAAGTTTTACAAAAATGAAAATATTTTAAAATGTTTCTTCAGGTAAATTAAAAGGGACACTCATATCACGCAGTTGTCTTTGTTATTCGAACTGATCTCGTAAAAAGCTTTTGTATAAATTTTAGTTTTGTTTTGTTCACCTATATTAATTTTTCACTTATTAACCTCTTTTTGTTCAATTTGTTTTATTAATAATTGGTTTAAAATAAACAGACTTGCCATGATTAATTCTAAAAATTGACTTTTTCTGGCTATTTGACGTTTAGAGGTTAGAATTACTGCTGGTTAAAAGTTAACATCATGTATTTGGCTGGAGTTCCAAATATAACCTACAGAATTAACCACACCGAGGTTAAAATTTGAACGCCATAGAGTTACAGAATAAAGCCGCATTCAGACCTCTTTAAATTAACGAGTTATAGACTGTTCGTTGTGTCGCTCTGAGTTATGCTTTAATTGCATTCTTTTAACGTTCCATGTACCGTTCACATCTGTTATAAATTAGTACGTTACGAATAGCCTTCCACCTGTGAATTTTGAAACCAACTATTTAGCTTCGTAAAATATTTTATATGTATTATCGTTCTTATAATTCTGTTGTCTTAGATTTTAACTACCTAATTACCTAAATTGATCATATTTACTGCCCGTCTTTGTAATTTTGAGCAAGATTTGTTAATGATTACATTATGTTAGGTTATGTAAAGGCATTTGATAACTACGGTGTCACTGATAGAATGCGATAGCCAATGTGTTTATATGTCTGTCTCATTAAAACATCTCACTAGCTATAAGTTTAGAAAATTATGCACATCCCACAACAAACAGCGTATTAAATTTGGATGTCTGAACGGTTTCACGTCTTATCATATGACAAACTTCTGGTGACAGTTAACAGTCCATAAGCTACAGTGCATGAGCTATTGATTTAAGAGCTCTGAATGCGGCTTAACAAAATATTGTAAAGTGTGGTTAAAATTTTTTAACTCCGACCTTGATGTTAATTTTTAATTTTATAAGATACAGAATAGACCCGAAAATGTGTTTGTTTTTAACCAGTCCGTGAATGAAAATGGTTTAACACCGCTGGTGTAATCGGAACTTCAGTTATGGTTTGTTGACCAGAGTAATTTTAAATCGAATACAAGTTTTCACCAGCAACAATTTCTAATAAATTTAAACAATACACGTAATAATTGCATGCACTATACATTAAGTGGAGAGTCATTGAGTCATTAATCATAAAAAAAATCTATTATTATTTTCTATTATATAAGTTATTTGATGACATAAAGTATGCATATAAGCAAACGACCTTCAGTTAATCTCATTATACGGGGTTTCTACTTTTATATTCAACTTACGAAGTACAACGTTAAAATTTTGATTTTTCTTTACATACTAGCCGACTCCTTGCCAACAACGTTGGCAAACTGGTAACGAATAAAAATCAATATAAACAGGAATCAATTATTAAAATTTACATGATTCTGCGTATATTAATAAAACAAAAACGTTTCTTGATTATACCTAGGAAATCCTAAAAAGTTGCTTAATGCGTGTCGTTTCAAAATTAGTAACACGCCGGATACGACCCGCGGGCCATATGCTGGACATCAATGGTATAGATGTGTCTGATTATACCTAGGTAATCCTAAAAAGCCGCTTAATGCGTGTCCTTTAAAAATTAGTATCGGACCGGTCAGTCCGCGGGCATAACATCAATTAAAACATCGTTTCGTCAGGTAACCGAACGTACTGATTTGAGAGCTCTGGTAAGTCAGCTTGTTTGTCGAGGTACGTCGTTTCCCACTCAATTCGTGGCCGCCGCTTACCGCAAAACCCGCTAGCACCCAGGAACTTATCGTTACGATGACACACAGAAATTAGGGCTTTTATATATATATATACCGTCCGTGCGAAAATATGGTATACATTTTGATTTTCTTCTAAATTTCAAAGTTAAATAATATTCAAATATTGTGTTTTAGTCTAAACCTAAATACGTGGATCCTGAAAAAATTGATATGAAGTGTGAATTTTCACACATTGCAGGGTCGCAGGTATATAATAAGCGAAAGCGGCATGCTGAGTGTGTGAGACGGGAGGGAGGTGTGGGTCAAAAATGTTTTTTGCACAATTTTGGCAAAAATCGCATCAAAATAATTTAT
The DNA here is from genome assembly GCA_963971575.1 of Liopterus haemorrhoidalis. NCBI lineage: Eukaryota > Metazoa > Arthropoda > Insecta > Coleoptera > Dytiscidae > Liopterus > Liopterus haemorrhoidalis. Next base: position 65,470,894 of record OZ020613.1, read on the forward strand.
TTTGCAAAAATAATTTTTTTATCGTTAATCCAGAGCTAATATTAAGAGCTTTCATTTGATACCCTACTCAGATTTTTGGTTTTTTTCGTTTAGCACATACAAGGTGTCTCAAAAGAAATTTTATATTTAGTGGATCGATTAAAAAAATAGCCGTATATAGAAAAAATGTTTATTAATTATTAAAATACACTTTTTGGGGATTTATTTCTTAAAAATAATATCGTCTAAATGTAGACCCTCGCGTTCTCGGCACTCATTTAATCGAACAGTAAAATTACTTATGACGTCTCGGCAGGTGGACTCAGGGATGGCTGCCATTTCGTGACGGATATTTTCTTTCAAATGCGCCAGTGAAGTCGGTTTATTGGCGTAAACTTTAGATTTAAGATAACCCCATAGGAAAAAGTCCATAGGGGTTAAATCTGGACTGCGTGGAGGCCAATTTATGTCACCTCTCCGGGAGATCAATTTGCCTGAGAAAATTTCACGAACACGTGGCAGAGACATATTGGACGTGTGTGAAGTTGCTCCGTCCTGTTGGAACCATGTTCTTTGGTTATAGCCAGGAAAGTTTTGCAATTCAGATACCAAGAAGTTGTCTAACATCTCCACATAACGCTCTGAATTCACTGTAACTGCACGCCCCCTTTCGTCTTCAAAAAAGTAAGGGCCGATAATTCCTCGCGCCGACATCGCAGCCCATACGGTCACTTTAGGCGAATGTAGGGGTTTCTGATGTTTGCGTTTCGGATTCGTTGCACTCCAGTAGCGGCAGTGCTGCTTATTTACGTTGCCATTAAATGAAAATGAGTTTCATCCGAAAACAAAATGTTGGTAAACGTTGAAAATCGCTCAATCACCTGATTTATGAAATTAAGCCTCTGACTGGCATCTTGGGGCTTTAATTCTTGCACCAATTGAATTTTGTAGGGGTGCAGCTTTAGGTCTTTGTGCATAATGCGATGTAATGATGATCTATGCACATTTAAAGCACTTGCGCGCTTCCGAATTGAAAGGTTCGGGTCGTCACGAACAGACTGATTAACACTCTCCACGTTTTCTACCGTTCTTGATGACCTAGGTCGCCCGGATTTTGATTTATCCAGCGTTGTACCAGTCTCTTCAAACCCAATGTCGAATGAGAGGAATGCTTGGCGCATCATTTAAGTGGCGAAAACCTCGAATACTGCAGAATTTTCTACGCGCTACAGTCGCCGAATCACCGTTTTTGTAAAACTGTCGCACGCATAACGCGCGGTCTGCTCCCGAGAAACGCTCCATAGCGACTGGATTCCCAAGAGCCAGGCTACCGATTGACATAACCCCCGCGCCCCTCGGATACGTTGCGTTCACGCAGTAAGCTAAATAAATATAAAATTTCTTTTGAGACACCTTGTATATTTTCATGTTTTTTCATAAAGATCGCCTCTAACATGTCCAAGTAGTAATCACTAGAATATTTAAGCAATTCTATATTTCTAATTTTATGACTAGTTTTGACTTGGTGAAATGCTAGAGACGATCTGTTTACATCTGTTTTTAATTTGATACACATGTTCAACTTATTACATCTAATTTATTATTTCACGTTTCAATAAACATTACATTTTCTAACTATTTGGTTATAGTTAACTAAGCTTTCAGAAACCGGACCCTAACGTGTTCTTGAGCAACGGCCGTTAAAAGAACTTAATTAGGGATACAATATTGTCATGGATTGACGTCAATAATGACGTCATAGGTAGAAAAAGAATTACTCACATTCAAGCTAAAATATTGTTAATTCGGAATTCCACATTAAACGATAAAGTCCCGTCTGACATTGCTTCAACGGACAAAAAATGTATGTGAAGTGTGAATTTTCACACATTTCAGGGTTTCGCAGGTATTTAGTAAGTGAATGATGATTACTTGGGATGCCAATACAAATTTTATGTTAAAATATTTTTTTGTTAACTTTAATTCGAATGCCTAATACCAGTATTTAGGTTTCTAAATATGTGCAGTATTTTTTTTTATATAGCAAGGTTCATTAAGATTTTGAAAATTGCTTCCATTGGTTGTTATAAGCTCCGCCCCTCTGATTTCGTGTACATTGAAACAGAATTAAATTATAATTTCAACAATTTCCACTGGTTCTTAAATTTACCCTTTTAAAAATTAAATGCAACATTTGCCAAATTATAACTAGAATTTTGTTAAAATAATTTAAATAAAATAAAAATATAAAAAAAAAAAACAAAAAATAATAAAGTAAAAATTGTAGCCAAACGGCTAAACCAAGAGTTAAATTATGGCATGCTTATACAACTCTTTGACCCGCACATAGGAAAAATACTAAAACATCTAAAAAACATATCCCCCTAAAAATATAAACAAATATGGGCTCTGAATAGGGTATCAAATGAAAGCCCTTGGTACGTGGATTAACGATCAAATTTTTATTTTCGCAAAATAAATTATATTGATGCGATTTTTGCCAAAATTGTAGAAAAAAAAATGTCCCACACCTGTAGCCCAGATGGATTAAACTAAAAATTTGAAAAAAAATCTGAGTAATGTACATTGGTGTGAACCGGAATAGTACAACAGGAATTTTTGATCAGATCATGTTTTCGGAAAATACCGCATTTTTTGTGTTTTTTTGTTGACGATGTACAAAAGTTATAGTTATCTAACACACTATACTAGAAGGCGTATCCTGGTCTTATGGTTAGCTTGATCGCTTGCTACGCAGCAAACTAGGGTTCGTTCCCGGGCAGAGGACACAATTTTATTTTTTTCCCCATTTTTATGTTGTCAAAATTCTAGTTCTATTTTGGCAAATATTGCATTTAATTTTTAAGAGCGGAAATTTAATAACCAGTTGGAATTGTTGGAATTATATTTCGTTAAATTTATATTACGTATATGTGTCATGTATACGAAGCCAGAGGGGCGGATCATATGGCTTAAAACAACCAATGGAAGCCATAGGCGCAATTTTCAAAATCTTAATGAACCTTGCTATATATAAAAAAAAACAAACCTAAATAATGGCATTAGGTATTCGAATTAAAATTAACAAAAAAATATTTTAACATAAAATTTGTTTTTAAAGCTCTTAGATTAATAGACGATAAATTATTTAAAAAATATCGCTCATTTTGCCGTGATTACTACAAAGCAAAATTTGTCCTACACACTCAGCATGCCGCCTTCACTTATTATATACATGCGAAACCCTGCAATGTGTGAAAATTCACACTTCACATCAATTTGTTATTTCTATGAATATTTTAATTTAGATGAATGTCCATGCAAGATTTCTTTTATTAAGTATGCGTATTTTTATTGATTTTATTTATTTATTGTTTTAATTTATTGTTTTTAATATGTAGTGTAGTCATTTAGAATGGTCTGCATTAAGGGGGCGCACAACAGTATAGTTTGTTATACAAGACTAACAACCTGAAATAAAATTAGTAACAATCTATACGTCAAAATTTTTATTTGTAAAAAGAACTGTCATGTAATTGTAAATAAACAAATTACGTTATAGACGCCATTTTGTAAACCATTCGACGCATATTTGAGTACCATGCGGCAAATTGTAGCTAAAGCTTCATTCTGTAAATATATTTGGAGAAATTTTGTTCTATAGGGGAAAAATTTTAAGATCGTAGCGCCACGCGGATTTTATTGAAACCATTCTAAATCAGATACCACTTGACATTTACTAGTAAATAATAGCGAAAAGTGTATCAAAAAACGACAAAAAATAAATAATTGTTTAAGATTTTCTGATTTTGTGAAGTGACATTACTTGTAAACATCTAAAATACTACATTTTGTGATCTGGTTTTAAGTTATGGCGGTTTTCCACTGTCGATTATTTTAACTATATTGGGGGAAATAATAATTCCCGTGTTGTTTACCAAGGGGTAGAAATCTACAATGCTGGGCATATAATATTGTTTGGAGTCACTGAAAAAAACAGAGCGTTCATAAAGATTTATGCATTATACCTACAAACTTGTGCATTACAAACCCACACACAATAACAGGAATTTTCAAGATATGCGATAATAAATACAAAATTGAAAATATTTTTTGTAGTCACTATCATTAAAATGTAATGAGCAAACTTTGATATAAGGGCTCACTTTTTTTCCAATTTTTAAATTGTTTATCTAAACATCGCGTCGATTCCTAACCTCTTGCTTTCCCAATTTTGTTTCGAACCGTACGGTGTCTGATATTAGTGGAAACAAATGAAACGATATTTCCGGGTTTCTTCTTTTCAATGAATTGCACATAGGCACACAACAATATGTATTATACATTTTTCAATGATTATAATAAAACTTTAAAAACAAACTTCATACAAAACCAATACACAAAACGAAATGTTATCTGATGTACACAAGTTCATAAAACGCTCACCAGATGGTAGGGTGCTTAGCTGCAAATCCCTATTGTGAAAATTACTTATGGTTATCAGAGCCGCAGTTAGGGGGGGGGGCGGAGGAGGCGACGGCCCTGGGCGTACTAAGGAGAAGGGCGCTGACGGGCTTGACTAAGGGGCGCCATTGCGAAAGCAAGGACCGAGGACCTTTTTTTTTGCTCGTCATTTGGATTTTGAGAGGTGACGACCTTTTTTTTTTGCTCATCACTTAAATTTTGAGAGATGAGAACCTTTTATTTACCAAGGGCGCCAAAACACGGCTCTGCCCCTAGCGCAAGGTTTCCTTACTGCGGCTCTGATGGTTATTGTACTTGGTAATCTACTTTTGCCGCCATCTCGAATCTGCCGCGGTTCTCAATATAGGTGCGGCGGATAAAAATGATTTATTTTATGTAAAGAATACTTGTACCAAGTGGCATTTCATTATCATCAAGTAAAATAATTTTCGACGAAGGTTTTAAACTATACACAATCATGTCGAAAAAAATGTTGACGTATTATTTGAACATTTCTACATAAATATAAAAATTATTTGAAACCCACTAACATATTTAAAAAATTACAGAACTAATTTTATTTCAGATTGTTAGATTTGTATAAGAAACTAATAATCTCTGGGGGTTGTACGTAGCGTTAAGCGCAAATAGCCTTTGGTGCGCCATTTTTTTAAAACTTTCTAACGAAGCACGGGTACTCCAAAATAATCTTTTAAATTTGTTGTTAATTTACCAATTTTCAGTAGTACAATCTACTACGTTTTTGCTTCTGTACATCTTGATAACGCTCGTATCTCTGGATATATGTAGATAAAAGAACTATTTACTTTTTGCGTCAATTACATAAACGTGATATCTGTTTTTAATTTTTCGAATGAGAACGGGATGAAAATATGAACATTTACTTTTTTTAATTCAAGAACCAAAACAAAATTGATGATATTTTTAACCTATTTCTAAGCCAGTTTGAACCTGATTGATAGATTAATACGATAAGGGAGTTTATTATTATCATTTTTGACAAATAACCGTTTTATCTTTTTACAAGGCAAAACTAAATAGACAATATCCAATTTAAAATCGATAGTAGTGACAGTAGCTTTGCTGATACTGACAAATTAACTTTTCGTAAAAACAAATTACGTGAAAAACTTAAAACCAAAGATCAGGCCGAAAAAAATATTTTCTAAAAATCCAAATTTGTTTATTAACCCCTTCCGTAATCATTAAAAAATTTAAAAATGGAAAAAAAGCAATTTTTTTTAATTGATGAATTTTATTTACTGAACATATGTATATAGCCTTCATAATAGTATATTCTGTAACAAGGTTGGAATGAGAAAATTCGATGCGAGTGGAACATTCCGAGAGCGAGCCGCAGGCGAGCGTGAGGAACCACGAGCAACGAATTTTCTCATTACAACCGAGTCACAGACCCTACTTTCTCCACGACCACCAAAAACAAAAAAAAATAACAAATAATTATTTTAACAAACATTTTATCTTAACAAATAATTTATATTACATAACAAATTAATCAATTAATGAAACTATTTTTTTAAATTTATTATTTGTTTAATTTTAATTTAATTTGCCGTACATCGGCCACTATTTTAGGTTAGGAAGTTATGTTGCATTTATTTAATGTAAACGTTGCATATATCTTAATGTAACCCTACAAAAACAAAAGACAACAAGCATGGAATAGTTATTCCATAACAAGTGATGAAATGAAATACACGCGAAATGCATAAGAAAATAAGTGCTTTAGAATAACATTCCAACTCTTGTGTTAGAATATTAACTTTCTGTAGTCAAAATTGGTTTTAGAATTGGTAAGTTCTATAGTGGTCGTGGAGAAAAGCCATTTCGGGCCCAAAATGGGATTGAAAGTTGATATTATGGTGCATAGTGTGGGTCGAGAAATAAAAGAAATTCATAAAAAAATATTCATTTTCTCTCGTACCTCGTTTGAATCATCGTAGCTGTCTTTTGTCTCGCTTCCACATAGCATGAATCGGATTTATTTTCGCCCAAGTACATTCGGAAGTGATCTTTTCTGCAGGTAAAACTTGCCCGAGTTATCTCGGGTGTGGGAATTTTCGCACATAATAGCTGCCCGAGTATACCCGGGCGTAGTCCTTCAGCGGTTAAATAATTATGGTAGAAGTGTAAGTAGAACTTAATAAGTTCGATCGGAGCAGGTGCACACTCGAATATTTTTTAAGGGAGGCTTATAAGCCAAGATAATTCTTAGGGGGCTGTCTGTCTGTCTGTGTACACGTGCAGAGCAAATTCGGCTGAAAGGATTTTTATGAAACTTCATATTTAAGCTTCTGCCATCAATGGCACGAGTTGATCAATTTTTGGTAAAAATCGGTTGACTAAAAATGGGAGTTTACTTGTGCCGATTTTAAGATTTTTGCGAATATTTCACAACAGAAAAATATTTCGAAAAAAATTATTGAACAAAGTTGCTATGAAAGCAATAACTGACAACTTTTATTTGAGACATTTTTTTATAAAACGAAAAAAAAAATTGAAACATTTTTCCAAATTTTTCCCTAATAGTTTTAGGTCATTACGGACCAATCATTATATTTTTCTAGACAAAACAAGGTGTGAGAATTCCAAAAATTCAAACCTCAAGTCTATATTTCTTACCTTTTTTGAGATATGAATTTTTAAAATTACAAAAAAATCAAAATTTTCTATAGTTTTAGGTCATTACGGACCAAACATTAATTTTTTCTAAACAAAACAAGGTGTGAGAATTCCAAAAATTCAAACCTCAAATCTCTATGTCTTACCTTTTTGAGATATGAATTTTTAAAATTACAAAAAAATCAAAATTTTCAATAGTTTTAGGTCATTATGGACCAAACATTAATTTTTTCTAAACAAAACAAGGTGTGAGAATCCCAAAAATTCAAACCTCAAGTCTCTATCTCTTACCATTTTTGAGATATGAATTTTTGAAATTTACAAAATAAAATCAAAATTTTACCAATTAGTTTTAGGTCATTACGGACCAAATATTACAGAAAAATCATCGTAAAACTAAATTTTTTAAAGATTTAAACCTTAGGTCTCTATTTCTTACCATTTTTGAGATATATTTTTTGATTTAATACCCAAATTTCCAAAAATAACTACACTTTCGCGAGAGCCAATATGTTCAATGTTAAAATACGTACAAAAAATAACTTGGAATTTATAAGAAAGACATTTTAATGTTATCTCGATGTTTTGTTAACCACAAATGAATTAGTATGGGATTAAAAAAATAATTAATCCTCTTAAATAAGTTGATAAGGAAATTAAATTTTTATATCATTAGCAGGAATTACGTAAACATTTATGCGACGAAACCTGTTCATCTGAAAAAATATATAAACTGTGAATTTTCATAGTTTACAGGATTTCGTAGGCACGGCTGATATTAAAAATATTTGAGAAGATAACATTCAAAATATGATTTATCACAGTAATACAGTTTTGAAATTATTGTAGAAAACATTACAAACCAATTTGCAACAAGTTTGGAACCTAATTTTACGACCTACTTATTTTTAAGGTCCCAAACAATTAATTCAAATATGTTATTAAAATTTTAAAGCGCTAAATTACGAAAAATGGATATTTAAATTTGACAAAAATCACGTTTTGCATGAACTTAGTGGACAAATAATGGTTTAAATTGACTAAATAAGGATTAAATTTGATTTGAATGTTTATTATAATGTTTATATGTTTATGTTTGTTAATATGGATCTTACTAGCATTAGCTAAATAAATAAACTATTATTATTATTATTATTATTATTAACAAACATAGGTTTACATTATTTTATTTATCCTTTTTTTAATATTATTATGTATTTATCATTTTTTTAAATATGGAAATGCCAACTTTAATTTTTCAAACAATCATATCTCAAAAAGATTTAGTGGCTAGCACACAACTTCATTAATAGGCCATCAAATAAAATTGTCGAAAAGTACTAAAAATTTAAAATTAAAAAATTGATGTGAAGTGTGAATTTTCACAACATTTCAGGGTTTCGCAGGTTTTAGTAAGTGAATGATGATTATTTGGGATGCCAAAATAAATTTTATGTTAAAATATTTTTTTTGTTAATTTTAATTCGAATGGCTAATACCATTATTTAGGTTTCTAAATATGTGCAGTATTTTTTTTTATATAGCAAGGTTCATTAAGATTTTGAAAATTTTATAACCCCGCCCAGCCTGTCTCAATTTTTTCATACTTACATGTAACGTTTCCATGATAAATAATATCTCTGTTAGAAAATATTAGGCCAAGTTATTTCTACTCTGCTGCTAGAATGTATTTTATACAAGTACTTTATGATGGCGGTAGGTCCTGTGGTGGCCACAGCTGATTTTTTTTGTTTAATTTTCTGGAATTTTAAAGTATTAATAATATTTTGTACTAAAACCGTTGTTTTTTTTTTTTTTTTTTGTTAAAACCTGTTTCAATTGTGTAAGGGAATGCTAAAAAAATCAACCTAGGCACTGCAAAATCCGTATACAACATCGTTACAGGTGACGAAACTTGGATTTATTCATATGAACCGGAAACTAAGCAACAGTCCACTGTTTGGGTCTTCCAAGATGAACCGAAACCCACAACAGTTGTTCGTTCACGAAACAATTCCAAGAAAATCGCTTGTTTCCTCGATTGTACTGGACATGTCGCAACCATTCCTTTAGAGGATCGAAGAACAGTTAATGCTGAATGGTATACAACAATTTGTTTCGATCGACAAAATCTGGAAAAACAACCAAAAACGTCGCATCATTCTTCATCATGACAATGCAAGCTCCCACACAGCACGTCAAACAATCTATTATTTGAAGGAGTAAAACATCGAATTAATGTCTCATTGCCCGTATTCACCTGTTTTATCCCCTAAAGACTTATTTTTGTTCTCCAGTGTTAAAGAAAAGCGTGGACAGCGATTTTCATCACCTTAAGCGTGTTCTACATTATACTTTATTCATCAATTTTCTAAACTTTTTTCTTTGAACTAGAAGTTGTCAAAGTTTTAATACAATTTATTTTTCAATTTTTTGGTAGAGAATGAAATTCTTACACGTGTTTCAGTTCATTTAAAGTACCAACATAAATATATAATTCATATCTTGTCAAGTGTTTATAATCTAGCTATTAGATTTGTAAAATTACTGATTTACGTACAAAACACAATTTATATATTCGCTTATTCAAACCAATGATCAACAAAACACTATTAAACACGTGGTAATACAAAATATTTACAAGCGTAATTTTAATGTTGGTACTATTGTTAAAAGTGTCTACTGCGCATGCACCGAGTTCCAAGTTGGATGTGTTTTCAAGAAAAGTTTGATCAAATCTAGTTTTGAATAAAGTTGACCTTGACTATATAAAGTGTTCTACACTGCACAATTTCACTGATTTATTTCTAGTACAAGTTCTAGTCAAAGAAATAAGTATGAAAATTTGATGAGAATTGTATAATGTAGAACACGCTTTAAGAAGCTTATGAAGCCTTCGAAAACCATGTTTTTGAGATATCAACTTCAGAGTGAAAAAAATGTTTCGAGATTTGGTTTGAACGTATGCAAAAGTGTATAAATCTTAAAGACGAATATTTTGAAAAGAAATAAAACAGTTTGTTCCAAAAAAATGTTTTTCATTCTTAGTTTTTGTAAAAACTTAAAAAGGTAGCCTCCGTGCAATAGGCAAAAACGTAAAGGATGGAAACTGTATTTTTTTTTTTTTTTTTCGTCCGAACAAAAACGAATGGTATTTTTTTCATTCTCAGTTCCTATTTTTAACCCAAGCATGAAACTAGTACTTAAAGTTTGCTTCGAGATAATGATCTTCCTATTGATATTTTATAATCTTATTGTTTATTTTTTGTACTGGAATTCCAAGTATATGACGTCATCTAAAATTCCTATTAATATTGGATAAATATATTGTTTAGTTTATAAGGAAAGGTTGCTGTTAATATCGTGAGAATTATAAACATCTATTAAAAAGAAGATATTAGGTCGTCCAGGATGAAATTTGTTGAAAAAAAGGCAAAGTTGGTTGATAACTTACTAATACAAGGTGTCTCAAAAGAAATTTTATATTTAGTGGATCGATTAAAAAAAAAGTAAGCCGTATATAGAAAAAATGTTTATTAATTATTCAAATACACTTTTTGGGGATTTATTTCTTATTAATAATATCGTCTAAATGTAGACCCTCGCGTTCTCGGCACTCATTTAATCGAACAGTAAAATTACTTATGACGTCTCGGCAGGTGGACTCGGGGATGGCTGCCATTTCGTGACGGATATTTTCTTTCAAATGCGCCAGTGAAGTCGGTTTATTGGCGTAAACTTTAGATTTAAGATAACCCCATAGGAAAAAGTCCATAGGGGTTAAATCTGGACTGAGTGGAGGCCAATTTATGTCACCTCTCCGGGAGATCAATTTGCCTGAGAAAATTGCCTCTGACTGGCATCTTGGGGCTTTAATTCTTGCACCAATTGAATTTTGTAGGGGTGCAGCTTTAGATCTTTGTGCATAATGCGATGTAATGATGATCTATGCACATTTAAAGCACTTGCGCGCTTCCGAATTGAAAGGTTCGGGTCGTCACGAACAGACTGATTCACATTCTCCACGTTTTCTACCGTTCTTGATGACCTAGGTCGCCCGGATTTTGATTTATCGAGCGTTGTACCTTCAAACTTTTTAACCCAATGTCGAATGAGAGGAATGCTTGGCGCATCATTTAAGTGGCGAAAACCTCGAATACTGCAGAATTTTCTACGCGCTACAGTCGCCGAATCACCGTTTTTGTAAAACTCTCGCACGCATAACGCGCGGTCTGCTCCCGAGAAACGCTCCATAGCGACTGAATTCCCAAGAGCCAGGCTACCGATTGACATAACCCCCGCGCCCCTCGGATACGTTGCGTTCACGCAGTAAGCTAAATAAATATAAAATTTCTTTTGAGACACCTTGTATAAGGAATTATTTTATTCATCAAAGTATGCACCCATATTGTCTATACACTTTTGCCATTTAAGCGGCAGGTTGTTCAGGCCGGTGGTTTAAAATCCTAGCGGACGTGAGTAAATGAATTCCAGGAAAGACAGTTTTACAGCATTGTCGGAATTAAACTGTTTTCCTATTAAAAAGTTGTCCAAATTGCGGAAGAAGTGGTAGTCAGTGAGGGCTAGGTCTGGTTAGTATGGAGGATGATGAAGAATCTCCAACTCCAATTCCTGTAATTTTGCCAATCATTTGTGCAGTGTGTGGTCTGGCGTTATCAGGCAATAAGATAGGAGTCGATCTGTTGACCAATCTAGGCTGTTTTTCTTTTAAGTTTTTGCATCATTTCGTCCAGTGGTAGTATATTCCTGCTGTGATCGATGATCCAGGTTTTTTGTTTTGTTTTTAAGTTACCTGTACGAAATTTGGCGAACCAATTTGATAATCAGACCAATTCTGTAACTCTGTTACTATGATAATAGTTACTAAATTCGTCACTATGAGCTATGAAGGTCAGTTACTATCATGAATGAAAGCCATTATACTTTTTATAATATTTTATGTTGTAGTAACGTTATTACACAGTAACTTTTTATAGAATTGATCTGATGTTTTGCGCGGTCTGTGATGCCGTAGTTCCACGTAAGAACTCATACTTCATAATAGTGCGAATTTCCGACCGTTCCATTTTCAGCAAAATTAATTTAGAAAAACGTTTTTGATATTTTTTAGAGCATACAATGATTTCTTTAAACAGGCGAGATGTGTAACTGTCAAAAAAAAAAACAACGGTAAAATATAAAGCCAATGTCAAATAATAAGCTGTTGGCAATATTATTAATTACAAATTTCATCATTGCAACCTCATAGATACATGAGGGAGCACGTAAATGGAAGAGCATAGGGCCAAGTTTTGACGTGAATACGTTTTGAAAATTGGTCCGAGACGGCTGTGTATTAAAAACTCTGACCATCACGAAAATGGGACAGACTTTAAACGCTTATATCTCAGAAAGTATACGTTGCAGGTGGAAGTTAATGATGTTAATGGATTAAGGGTAGATGTAAGATTTATTTAGATAGCATCAGCCGCGCACATTTCCTCCGCGTCCATGCAAGAGGCTTAAGCGGTGTCCACATCTCTAAATTTAGTCGACCATATACATTGTGGGTAAATTTAGTAGACACTTTTAACGTTTAATGATAGCTCTCCCAGCTATCAGATTTAATGCGTAACGAATGTTGTGACATCTATGTTTTTACAAACCAACTACATTTGGACGTAGCTACAGTCTGTTCCAAACGGTTAGGCGGAACTAAATGGGAATTTCGTTCTTTTAGGTTGTCACGAGAAGGGACCTTGCTTGGGTTATTTCATTTTTCACGTTGGAATGTCAAATTTTTTTTTTTTTTTTTTAATGGCCTTTGCTACTGTGGCAATTAGCCAGGACAATTTTTGTTTGAGAAAATTTCCATGCCATAACCGGGATTTGAACCCGAGCCCCCATGGTTGGTAGTCAAATGAGCTGACCACTACGCCATAGCGACCGGCAAATGTCAAAATTTAAAATGCCAACAATGAAACCATGGAAACGAATGACATATGGCAAAATTAAATTATTTTTTTTACATATTTTAATGACAAAAAAATAAATAAATGGGAAATTTGTATCAAGAATGACACAAAATATCAAAATATAAAGAAAATGACATTTTAAAATGATATTAACCTTAACCAAAAAATGTTTATTGTAAGTATGATTTACAAAGCTTAAACAAAACGGCCAAAAGGCACGATTTAAACGATGAAAGTAACTAGATTGCAAAATCTAGTTCCGCCTATCCGTTTGGAACAGACTTTATCTAGTCGAAAAAATCATTAAAACATCAACTTAACAATAAAAATACTAGGAATTCTCACATGATACATATTCCCAAACACCGGACAACCTTATTCAAAAAATCATTTTCGTACAAGGCTGCCACGATATACAATTCCTTTTTTCCACTGAACATATTTAAAAACACAATACAACTTGTAATGATAAAAAATAGGTTGGTCTTTCCGCTAATTAAATTTGTTTGCATGCTGTTGAACACTTATAATGTAATTTGTTAACGATAAAAAATTATATACATACGAGGTATCTTCAAAAAATACACGACTTGTTCTCATTGCCCAGTACTTAAAGTATATTTTTAAACTAGGAGGAGTCCTAGTTTGTATAGTTTTAATTTATTAATATCACATATAAAACAGTAGATCTGTGGAATCATGCGCGCACTCAGGATTTTTTTTAGAGGGGTCCAGAATGCAAAATTATTTAAATTAAATTACTAAAAATTATTTTAAGCGTGTTCTACATTATACAATTCTCATCAAATTTTCATACTTATTTCTTTGACTAGAACTTGTACTAGAAATAAATCAGTGAAATTGTACAGTGTAGAACACTTTATATAGTCAAGGTCAACTTTATTCAAAACTAGATTTGATCAAACTTTTCTTGAAAACACATCCAACTTGAAACTCGGTGCATGCGCAGTAAACACTTTTAACAATAGTACCAACATTAAAATTACGCTTGTAAATATTTTGTATTACCACGTGTTTAATAGTGTTTTGTTGATCATTGGTTTGAATAAGCGAATATATAAATTGTGTTTTGTATGTAAATCAGTATTTTTACAAATCTAATAGCTAGGTTATAAACACTTGACAAGATATGAATTATATTTTTATGTTGGTACTTTAAATGAACTGAAACACGTGTAAGAATTTCATTCTCTACCAAAAAATTGAATACTGACGTGATACTCAAAAGGGCGCCAAATACCAAATGAATGTAAAAGTAATGTAGTTAAATGTAATATTAGAAGTGAGGACCTTTTTTGCTCTTAACTTGAAATTCAGATGGGAAGACCTTTTTTTAGGGTTTTGTGTGTATGACCAAAAAGCCCTTATACCGTCATTTTGTCGTCTGTCTGTCTGTCTGTCTGTTCGGTAAAAATTGTAGCCAAACGGCTAAACCTAGAGAGTTGAAATTTGGCATGCTTATACAACTCTTTGACCCGCACATAGGATAAATACTAAAACATCTAAAAAACATACCCCCCTAAAAATATAAACAAATATGTGCTCATCGAAAACAAAAATATATTTTTTTAATTCTGAGTAGGGTATCAAATGAAAGCCCTTAGTACGTGGATTAACGATCAAATTTTTATTTTTGCAAAATAAATTATTTAGATGAGATTTTTGCCAAAATTGTGCAAAAAAAATTTTGTCCCACACCCTGTAGCCCAGATGGTTTAAACTAAAAATCTAAAAAATTCTAAGTAATGTATATTGGTGTGAACCGAAATAGTACAACAGGAATTTTTGCTCAGATTATGTTTTCGGAAAATAACGCATTTTTTGTGGTTTTTGGTTCACAAAGTACAAAAGTTATACCAATGTAAGACACTCACATGCAAGACATGCGATAGCGTAATGGGTTAGAGCACTGGTGTGAAACGAAGGGTTTCGAGTTCGAGTACGGAGTGAATTTTATTTTTTGCATTTTTATTATGTTGAAATTATTTTGTTAAAATTCTAGTTATATTTTGACAAATGATGCATTTAATTTTTAAGAGCGTAAATTTAATAACCAGTCTTATTATATGATTAACAGACGATAAATTATTTTAAAAATATCGTTCATTTTGCCGTGATTACTACAAAGTAAAATTTGTCCTACACACTCAGCATACCGCCTTCACTTATTATATACCTGCGAAATCCTGAAATGTGTGAATATTCACACTTCACATCAATTTTTTTTAGAGATCATCTCTTGTATTTTAGTAGTTGAAGACCTTTTATTTTTGCTCATCACTTGTAAATTACAATTGAGGACCTTTTTTTTTAGTCATCACTTGTATTTCGGAACCGAGGAGCTTTTTTTTATAACATCTCTTTATTTTGTCTACCGCCCCCCCCCCCAAATTCTGGGTGCGCCACTGGTACTGCCAATCTCTCAAAATAAAAAGACACCAAAAACAGTTTAACAATAGGTTCTATTATTAAACTGTTTTCAGTTTACAATGATATTATTGTGAACGCAAAGTCTAAAAAAGTAAATAAATTACTTTCGGAAATATTCTTCAATGGCTAGCTAGTTTATCAATGATATGGTAAAAATGTCGGGGAATCCCCGCATTGCGACCGATTGCGGGTAATTTTAAGTAATTAACTTTTTTATCTTATCGTATTCTAGGTTATAATTTTTTTAAATAAGATGTTAATACTTATTTATTTTTTTACAGGTTCAAGTTTAAAATGTTACAATTGTATTTCGAAAAACTCAGAGGCCTGTGCAAATCCTTTGGCCTATGAAAAGGATATTCAACCCCAAACTTGCAACATGGGTCAGATCAATGAACTTGCAGACAAAGCCAAGGATATTGCCCACAGTTTGGGAACAGCTTTTGGCATCGATATTCCTCCAGCAAAAACAGAAGAAAACATACCAGTTGTTTGCCAGAAAATCGTAGCTAAAGGTAAAAAATTGATGTGAAGTGTGAATTTTCACACATTTTTGGGCTTTGCAGGTATTTAGTAACTGAATGATGATTATTTGGGATGCCAAAACAAATTTTGTCAAAATATTTTTTTATGAATTTTAATTCGAATGCCTAATACCATTATTTAAGTTTCTAAATATGTGCAGTATTTTTTTACATAGCAAGGTTCATTAAGATTTTGAAAATTGCGCCTATGGCTTCCATTGGTTGCTTAAATCTAAGCCCCGCCCTCTGATTTCGTCAAACATAGAATTAAATTATAATTTCAACACTTCCCACTGGTTATTAAATTTATGCTTTTAAAAATTAAATGCAACATTTACCAAAATATAACCAGAAGTTTGACAAAATAATTTAATCAAAATAAAAATGCAAAAAAAAACAGAAAAAATAAAATTAACAGGATTCGAACCCTAGTTTGCAAATTAAGTTACATTATTAAGAGAACGTCAAAACCAACTACGCTACTAGAACTACTACTCTGGTGTGTTACATAGCGAATTAAATATTTAACATATTTTAGTTAAAAACACAAAAAATGCGTTATTTTCCGAAAACTGATAATCTGATCAAAAATTCTTGTTGAACTATTCCGGTTCACACCAATGTATATTACTTAGAATTTTTTCAGATTTTTAGTTTAAACCATCAGGGCTACAGGGTGTGGGACAATTTTTTTTTAGATGTTTTAGTATTTTGTGCGGGTCAAAGAGTTGTATAAGCATGCCAAATATCAACTCTCTAGGTTTAGCCGTTTGGCTACAATTTTTACCGAACAGACAGACGACAAAATGACGGTATAAGGGTTTTTTGGTCATACCTACAAAACACTAAAAATGATTACCAAAAAAACTGTTGATTTTATTGTGATTATTTTTTATATTTAGTTATTTTTTTGAAACCGATGATTAAAATTAATTTAAAAGATGCCAAATTTAAAAATCTCTGCCTCTACACTTATCTTAAGTGTCCTTTCTAAGAAATACAATTTTTTTATCATTGAATAAAATCTAATCTTTTATTCTAATCGGATAATTCTATTTAATTACAAAATTTTATACCAGTAAATTTCCTCTTATACCATGGCGCTTTATCAGGGCGTCTGAGTCGGGAGTCGAAAAGTCAAAACTATCGACTCCCGACTCTTTGATTAAATTTTTATCAGTGATGAGAACAAACCGAAAACGAAATAGTCAAGGGCGTAACTTCAAATGTTGGGCCCCTCCAACAAAAACAAAATGTTAAGTAATGAAACATTTTTATTTTAACTACAAAATATAATTTAATAAAAAAAAAAAATCAGCTGTGGCCACCACAGGACCGACCGCCATCGTAAAGTACTTATATAAAATACATTCTAGCAGCAGAGTAGAAATAACTTGGCCTAATATTTTCTAACAGAGATATTATTTATCATGACCATGGAAACGTTATATAAGTATGAAAAATTGATTTTTTGAAATTTTACAGAAATTATTCGAAATTTTTCGTTTCATAAAACGTCTCATATAAAAGTTATTAGTTATTGTTTTTATAGCAACTTTTGTTCAATATTTTTTTTCGAAATATTTTTCTGTTGTGAAATATTCACAAAAATCTTAAAATCGACACGAGTAAACAACCGATTTTTACGAAAAGTTGATCAACTCGTGCCATTGATGGCAGAAGCTTAAATATGAAGTTTCATAAAAATCCTTTCAGCCGAATTTGCTCTGCACGTGTACACAGACAGACGGACAGACAGACGGACGGACGGACGGACGGACGGACAGACAGACCGACAGACATCATGATAAAAATAGTCAAAACGCTATGTAGGGACCTCAATTCGTGGAGATCCATCGAAATCTCGAAACGTCAAAATCGGTATGATCACAATATCTCCCTTATATATGACAATCGGGCGCCTCGAGAACATTTTTCGGGACACTGGGACAATTGACCTAAAACCGGGACGGATGGTCACCCTATGCAACGAGCATGGAACGATGGTCATTTCACACGAGTATGAAAGTTGCGCCAAGAGCCGCAGGCGAGTATCACAATTTATACGAGTGAAAAATGACTATTCCATGCAAGTTTCATACTATGCTTTTTCCACGATTATAATTTTTTTGTTTATTTAATTTTTATTCAGTTCCCTTTAAAAACTAACAATAATTTGACAGTTGCAAACTATTTATTACGTTTCCTAGTAACGGCTATGTACGTTGTCATACGGAATGTAAATTCAGTTGCAATAAGTAGCTTCAGTTGCTGCAACTGATTAAATGACTGCGATCTTTAAAAAGTGAGCTTGGGACAACTTAAGAAAATAAAAAATCCACATTATTTCCGCTTAAATATTTAAAATAGACTTTCCGATTTACAAGTGAAAAGAGTCGGGAGTCGGAATCTGGAGTATGAGTCGGAAGTCGGAATCTGGAATATGAGTCGGAAGTCGGAGTCGGAAGTAGGAGTCGGAGTCGGGAGTAGGAGTCGGGAGTAGGAAGTCGGGAGTCGGAATTCGGAGTCGGAAGTCGGAGTCGGTTTTCAAAAATATCAACTCGGGTGTCCTGTTTTTCTGCTAATTACCTATATCTGGTTATTTTTGTACTTTTATGAGAATTTATTGATATTTTTTTTTTCAGTGGGTTCTGGACGTAATGCTGAAACCGTCATAGTTCGTGGGTGTCAGGTACCAACTCCTGGTGAGAAGTCCTTCTGCCAAAACCTCAAGGACAAAGTTGCGAAGGATAACGTCATCACCGATTGCGAACTTTGCGATACCGATGGTTGTAACTCAGGTCATTGGCTAGCTCCCAAGACTCTTACCTCTATACTAATCCCACTAATAGCTGTCGTTTGGACACTTAATGCGTAAGATAGTTGTTATTTATGGTTTTTGTTTTATTGTTTTAGCAGATACCATAGAGATAGGAAAGTGTGGAGAATAATTTGTGAAAAATAGTCTCTATAGATTCTTTTCTCTATAGATACATTTGGTGGCGTATTTTTTTTTTTTTTTATAAAATTGTGCCTAAATATTCGAGCTTTGTGTAAATTTGTGTATACAATATTGTAAAATACGCCCCCATTAAAAAAAATGTAATGAAAAATTTTGTCGTTTTTTAAAAAAAAATGTGCCTTGGTTTTTAATTTTGAAATATTTTGACAATAAATATAGGATATATATTAAAAAAAAAATGAAAAATTCAATATTTTGTTCTTAATTTTGTTGGTAATAAAACACCGGGATCTGGGTTCGTAACCTTTCACTTTCGGAATATCTTCCGATATTGTGTAGCTCTCAGCACTCAAACTTCTTATGCAGCGATAATAGGAACGGTTGAAACGTCACGATTACACATGGGTTCGAATCCCCCCATTTTCAACTTCCGATATTGTGTAGCTCTCAAAACTCAATCTTCTTATGCAGTGATAATAGGAACGGTAGATACGTCACGAATACACGTGGTCTAGGAATGAAGAACTTACTTCTTATGCGCCACCTATGTGTTGGGAACCAGTTATTAATATATAATGTTGTACAATTAAAAGCGTTTTTTAATTCATTTTCACTCTCTCAACACTCAATCTTTTTATGCAGCGATAATAGGAACGGTTGATACGCCGCGATTACACGTGTTCTATAAATGAACTTACTTTCTGTGCCCTTATGCACCACCTAAGTATTGGGAACCATTTATTAATATATAATATTGTACAATCAAAAGTGTTTTTTTTTTTCATTCCTTTTTACTCCTTAATCTACGTTTTTACCTGCGTTTTTCCCTATTTTTTTCCCCTTACGTTTTTCCCTATTTTACTCCTTAATTCATAAGCTTTCATTTGATACCCCACAATAATTAAAATATAATAATTAAGGAACGGACACGATTAGTCTTTTTATGAAATATTTTAAAACATTCATATCAACCGGCAAATGGATGTTTGATTAAAATTTTTGTGTAGTTCGCTTCCTTAAAATTGTGATGCATATTATGCAGTTGTCCAAAGATATATATATATATATCTGAAAAAACCATCTACCACGGAGTGGTGTAGGTTATTCTACACTTTCATGTTCCATATTAATTTTCTTGTACTGGCGTTTCTTTATGTACAAATTTGGCCCATTCCTTTCTGTTCGTTGCTAGCCTTTTCGCTTCGTTAATCGTTTTCCCTCTTGCTTTTAGTATCTTCTTTATAGTTTCATCCCATGTACGACGTGGTCTCCCTTTTTTTTTCTTTCCTTGAGTTTTGGTCTCCCATACTGCTTTTACCTGTCTTGTGTTCTGCATCCTCTGTATATGTCCCCACCAACTCAGTTGTCTCTTTTCGATAAACTTGTGTACTGGTTCGATTTGTAGCTCATTTCTTATGTCAATGTTGCGTATTTTGTCTCTTTTAGTTATACCTTTTACTCTTCTTAGATATTTCATTTCTATCGCTTGGATTTTACTCTTCTCTCTTGTCGATAAGTTCCAAGATTCACATCCGAAAGTCAGGATCGGTCTATATATCGATTTGTAAACGTTCATTTTAGTTATTTTTGTTATTTCCTTGTTATTGATAATCGTGTGTTGTATGTCGTAATAAAGTTTCATCGTTTTCTCAATTCTCGTATTAATTTCCATTTCTTGCTTTCCATTTGGTTCAATATTAATTCCCAAATATTTGAAACTATCTACTTGTTCTATATTGACGTTATCTATGTTTATATTCAAGTTTTCTTGTTCTCCTATAATCATCACTTTGGTTTTGTTCTTATTTATTTTCATGCCATATTCTTTACATACTTTGTTCCATTTGTTTAGATTTCCTTGCAGTTCGTTACTTCCTTTGGCTATGATTACAATGTCATCAGCAAACACTCCTTCTGATATTTCCGTGATATGCATATTTCTGTATCCGATTTGTAATTTTGATACTTCGTTCTTGCATTTTTTTAAGATGTCATCCATAAATGTAATAAACAATGTGGGGCTTAACCCTCCTCCCTGTCTTAGCCCTTCTACCGTCTTAAAAGCATTAGATTGTTTGTTGTTGTGTATCACTATGTTACGATTATTTTCGTAAATGTTTTTAATTATTCTTATTATTTTTTTGTTGATTCCTCTTTGCTCTAATATTTTCCATAGTAAATTACGTGGCACTTTATCAAAGGCCTTTTCTAGGTCAATAAAACCTAGATAAACATTTGTCTTTTTCTGAAGCATCTTTTCCGTTATTTGTTTTAAGGTAAATATATGATCTTGTATGCTCCTACCTTTTCTAAAGCCACTTTGCGTTTCTTCTAGTGAACGTTCGATAATCGGTTTTATTTTCTTGTCTATGACTTGTTCATAAATTTTCATCGCTGTGCTCAATAATGTGATACCTCTATAGTTACTGCAGACTTTTTTGTCGCCGTTTTTATGGATTGGTACTATAAGTGCGGTCTGCCAGTCTTCTGGGATACATTCCTTTTTCCAAAATAAGTTAAGGATTTGTAGCAGTATCTTTGTTCCTTGAGGTCCCATTTTTTTGATCATCTCAGTTGTTACTTTGTCTGGTCCGGGTGCTTTTCCATTTTTTAGTTCTTTTATTACATCTTTTAATTCTTCAATTGTTATCATTTCATCATCATCTTCTTCTTCTTCTTCATTCGCTATTCTATCTTGTTCCTCGTACGCTACATTTTCATTTGCGCCTAATAATTCTTCAAAATATTCTCTCCATCTATCCATTATATCTTCTTCTTTTGTTAGTAACTCTCCATTTTTAGCTTTTATTGATTTTGTGTCATAATTTTTTTCTTTTCTATTAGTTCTTATTATTTTGTAAAATAATTTTTGGTTCTCTTTACTATTTTTCTCCATTTTTTCCCCAAATTCTATCCATGTTTGTCTCTTTGATTTTGTGACCAAAGATATACTGTGTTTAAAAAAAAAAGTCGAAAGTTTTACTAATTGGGTGGACCTATGTAAACATAAAATTTTAATGAGATGGATTATTTCCAATAATATCATTATTTGTGCTCTTAACTGGCGTTATTAATTTTCATTTCGGTTTACTTAAAATTTTTAAGGGGTATAATATAAGCAGTTCACTTTTGTAAGAACAAACTAGATCTGGTTATTTTGGTGATTTTTATAGTGTATTACTGACTTTTAAAAACTTGGTTATATTGTAAAAAAGGCTTTACAGATTTGGGTTATGTTTGTATTATTTTAGGTTAGTATTATATTTACAAAATATTTAAGATGTCACTATTCAAAATGAAATAAGACAAATAATATTTTTTTGTAATGACATATTTATTATCTGAGTTTTCAAATTATTTTTCTGTAATATAGGGTGACCATTCATCCCGCATTTTAACATTTTGTCCCGCAAAAGTCCCGCATTGTCCCACATTTTGGATATGGGAGGTGAAGCCCTTTTTTTTGCTCTTCACTTGGATTTGGGAGGTGAAGACCTTTTTTTTTGCTCTTCACTTGGATTTGGGAGGTGAGGACCTTTTTTTTGTTCTTCACTTGGATTTGGGAGATGAGGACCTTTTTTTTCCGTCCCGCATTGCCTTAAGAAAATGGTCACCCTACTGTAATACCAACATGACATAAAATTTCAAAGGTGCAAACTATTGAAAACAAAATTTCCTCTTAGTTTGTTTTTACAACAGTGAACTGCTTATATGTCAAAATTATGTCAAAATTTTTTTAAAAAACAACGCCTATGATAACTCAAGTTCAGCAAGCCTGCAGCTGCAAACGTTAAATCGTTTGTACCTGCTATTTATCCGGTAAGCAAGGGCACGGACGTGAGTTCAATTCCTGCTTATGTCAAATAATTTGTGTAAAAATATTTATACAAATTACAGTTTCGGCTTAGCCGTTTGCAACCGGCTATAAACAGTAGGTGTCTTTCTATGTACGCTAAAAAATGGACGTAATACTGACCATATTACTCCTGAATGTACATAGATTGAAAACATGGTCATGAAACCTGGAAACAGGAGGCCTAGGCTTAACTTGGGCTGTTGCGCCGATGATGATGATGATAACTTAAGTTCAGAACTAAGTACGTCCGAACTCTAATAATAATTTTTTAACCCTTTGGCTACATTTGACGACTGAGACTCGTCATCCGTATGTATAGCCAAAGTTACAGTTGACGAGTCTGACTCGTCATTCGAACTTAACAATTTATACGGGGTTATTATCATGTACAGTAGTCGCTCGCACTGTGTCGCATGAAACTGCTCGCATAGTGTCGCTCCTCACCACTCCCCTCCTCATCCCTCCTCTCATTTCAAATAAATCCGTACTCAAAGGGTTAACATTCAAAAATTTTTTTCGAAAAAATTGTTCAAAAACTCCGTTTGCACTATTTATTTATGTCCATATGCATTACTCGGATTTTTTTATATTGTTACACAAACCCCTCTACGATATAATCTTGGAATTTTTTTGCTAAAAATCGCTTCAATTTTTTTAAATTGCGATAATGTGTAGCTCTCAACACTCAACCTTCTTATGCAGTGATAATAGGAACGGTAGATACGTCACGAATACACGTGGGCTAGAAATGAGGAACTTACTCTCTGTGCCCTTATGCACCACCTAAGTGTTGGAAACCAGTTATTAATATATAATATTGTACAATCAAAAGCGTTTTTTTTTTTTAGTCCTTTTCACTGCCAATGCTCAACCTTTGATGTAGATTTACATCATCCCACTGCACACTGTGCATGCGTCACACACACGTCATTTGTTCAATATACAGAGATTCTAAACAGGTGGGACTGTGCAGAACTTTTATTTATGGCATTAAACTAGATGATGGGTAGCTCGCTTCGCTCGGCTTCTTCTAGCCAAACACTTACTAACCTAACCTAACCTAAGATAGTGTTTTGTCATTAAACTAGAAGATGGTTAGCTCGCTTCCAGAAACCATTGTTTTAGAGCCACTGATATTTTTTGAATTATTTAGTGTAGTCGTTATGTGCTGCCATCTGTATAGAGTTTGAAGGGGGATATTGTAAACATTGTCCCAACCTTTTTATGCAGCGATAATAGTAACGGTTGATACGTCACGATTACACGTGTTCTATAATTGACTAAGAACTAAGTACGTCCGAACACTAACAATAATATTTTTTTTCGAAAAAATTGATCAAAAACTCCATTTGCACTATTTATTTATGTCTATGTGCATTACTCGGATTTTTTTAGATTGTTACACAAACCTCTCTACGTTATAATCGTGGAATTTTTTTGCTAAAATTCGCTTCAATTTTTTTAACAATAAATCACGTTCCGTTCCTTAATATACGTTTTAAGAGATTTCAATTGATAACCCACAATAAATTAAAATTCAAAAAAAATTTTGAAGACACCTTTTCAGAAACACCAAGAGCAGTCTACCGAACTAAAGTAGATGATATAGTAAAGAAAAACGACATTATTTTTCATATTCTTAATTATTTGTTTTATTTTTTAAAATAATTTATTTAAAATCGTCGAAACAATCAGTAATATACAATAAAAAATATATGTTTTTCAAATTTTTGAAGTAATATTTGTATATATAATAAAAATATAAAATGTATTTAATGAATGTAAATTTTATTTTGTATTTTGGCTATATAAGTAAAATGTAATTGTAAAACGTAAAATATTAGTATTAAAAAAATATTGGATTTCATTATTTTTAATTAGCACCGGTCGAAACGTCACGATAACCACATGGCTTAAATCCCCCATACACTATGAGGCATGCATCGATGCAGAGGCATCATGAAGCAGGCATCACTGGTTGTTGGACACACCACTGATGCATGTCTCGATGCAAAATATTGAGTGGATTGTTGAACAAAGCTTTGTTTAGTATACAGCTCGACGTTTGTTTAATTGTCACCGATTTTGAATAAAATATAATCATGAATAGTGATTTACTATTGCCAGTGAAAATAGCCTTAATTGTTGTGTCACTTAAAAATCAAAGAAGCCAAAAAGTGTAAAAATTGGCTTAAGAATTAAAATGTATATTCTAATTGCTGGTTATTGAGTGAATTAAGAATAAATGAACTAAAAGATTATTACAATTATTTAAGAATGGATGACCGTCATTTCTTTATTCTTTATTTCCTTTAGGCCTTGCGGCGTTTAGGGTTTTAATTGCTACATGAAAATAGAAATACTCATACATAATTACAATACAGTACAATTACAAATTTGCTTCAATAAATTTTATATGAATTTCTTCTTTATTCTCCCTCCGGTGTCACTCTCTTTCTTCCTATTCTCTTTTCGGCTTCCATCTCTGGTCTCCTTCCTTCTTGACTCCAGTTCTTCTGCCCCTCTTTCGTCTCTTTTCGCTTCTCTTCCCTCTTTTCTTTCCTCCTCCTTTGCCTCTCTCTTTCTTCCTGTTCTCAGTCCTGTCTTACCTCTCCGCATTCCTTCCTTCTTTCCTCGAGTACTCTCACCCACTTTTCTCCCTTTTCTTCTTCACTCAACAGCTCCTTTATCTCTCCCTCCCATTTTATCATCTTTCCACATCTTTTTGTTAAGTGTTCCAAGGATTCTTCTTCCTCCCTACATATTCTGCATAGCCTATCCTCTGGTTTTGCCCAATACCTATTACTCCGTTCTTCATTTCCACATCTTAATCTGGCAATCCTCCTAACTCTGCCCCCTGCCTTTCCTCTCCTCCCTTTCAAATATTTAGGTATTCCTACCGTCCTTATCTCTCTATACCTTTTCATATTCTTTGAATTGTCTATTCTTACTGTTCTTTCCTGCTCCTGTACCTCCTTGTCTCTCCTCAATTCTTCTACTATGTTTCTTCCTCCGTTTCTCTTTTGCTCAGCTTCCCTTGTGTCCATCCCACATCTCCAATAGTACTCTTTCCTTGTTTCTCCCCATTCCGACAGTTTACCCTTTTGTTCTTCCTTCATTCTTTCTTCCCAGCATTCTCTTAAGATCTTCCTTCTTTCGTCCCTTCTGATTTTCTCCTCATACTTCGCCCCGGCTCCCACTCTCAGCTTTTCCCTCTTCATTTCCTCCCTCACTATATATCCTGGTTTCGTTCTGTCTAATCCCATAATCCATCTCATGTATTCCTCTTGTACCCTTTCTACTATCTCCCATTCGTTCCATCTCCAGATCTCTACTCCGTACATGAGGATACTCTTCACTATCCCGTCAAATAATTTCATCCTCCACCTAATATCGGATGATCGGATGACCGTCATTTTCAATACCAATTAAATAAAATTCTCCCAAGAATTGTAAACATTGATGCAAGCCTACACATGTTGAAACATGGAGGCGGCATCCAGGCTCTCCAACACTGTCGTGATGCCGATGCGGCATCACAGAAGCCGCCGTACACACAATGACGTTTGCATCGCTTCACTTGTGACTCGACGTTTGCATCATAGTGTATGGGGGGTTTTACATATAGTACTGGAGAAAATTTATAAATTCATGCACTAATGGGTTAATCAAAACTGAACAACTTACTTACATGCTATTCCAAAGGTTTAGGCAGAACTAACTGAAATTTTTGCAAGTTGTCATGAACTCTTATGGTTTGAAGTAAGCTTTTTCTAAACAAAATTATCAAAAGCCTCACTTAATCTGTAAAAGTAACTAGATTTGAAAATCTAGTTCCGCCTAAACCAAAGAAATAGACTATAGAGCAGCGTTCTTCAACCTTTTTGCATCCGCGGACCGGTGAAAATAGGATAATATTTCGCGGACCGGCTGAAAGCTAAGATACAAATAAAAACCAATATAGATGGTATTTTATTATTATATAGGTATATGTAATACAGTTATATAATTACAATTTTTTAGTGCGACATCTCCTGCTACTTATTTGTTAGAAAATTTGATATACGTGGCTGCAGAGTAGTTTCTGAGAGACGTTTGATAGCTTTATAACTCAAAGGTGGATATTCTTTTTCTAGCGATTTCCAAAATTGAGACATTGATTGCATTTTATGTCTGAACACTAGAATGACATCAGAAAACAACTCGATCACTTTTTCTTTTTCACGGATCAAGTGCACATGACATTATTTCTTTCAAGAATGGATTATACAGCCCAACAGACATTTTGGTGCCTAAGATTTTAACTGTCTTTAGGTAATTTTTGGGCACAGAATCCAAAATAGCCGTCAGATTTGGTCTATCAGATCTAGTTTTTGAGATACGCTATAATGGCCTCTTTTACAATAAAATATCTTATTTCTTAACTTGTGTATTTTTCACGTTATTACTGTTACTATTTGCTCCAACTGCCAGTTACAAACACAAAAGAGACAAAGTAAGGTATTTATTTCACAAAGTAGATAAATATACATTCATCACTTATCACTTAAAAATGTTCTTTTGTACGACTTTCTAACATGGAGTTTACCAGAACAGTCTTTCAGAAGACTCCAACAGTAGGCCATCATGTGGCTATCTTATCTTCCTTGATATCTATCTTCCATAGTTGTATGTCTTGATGGAATCTTTCCCCTGGTTCTTCACTAAAATCACCTAGGTTTTCTGGTAAGTGGTCATAATACAACCAAGAATATGGAAAGCATATTTTCCACTAATTCTCTGCCTTATGATTTCCAAGAAAATGTTGTACTACTTGAATAAATGAACACCAAGAATTAAATTTAATCTCGTTCATTGATGCGGTTGAATTGGATTGTGGATCTTCAGTAGGTCGCCTTATCTGAGGACCATCAAATATTCTGGCTTTCAGTTTTTCAGAATTAATCCCAGGAAACTTACGTGTCAAGTAGCCTACACAAAGTCCATCTCGATTTAAATCCTTCAAAAATTGCTACATAAGTCCAAACTTGATATGCAAGGGTGGAAATATAATTTTCTCTCTCGTATCCAAAGGTTCGTTGACAACGTTTTGTTTTTCTTGAATTATGACATTTCTTAATGGAAATCACCCAATTTCTGTTAACCCAGTGCTGATCCTTAGTTCTGCTGTCCCAAAGACATAAAAAACAAGGATATTTTGTATGTCCACTGTCCAAGGAGAAAGTTTACCGTTTTTAGATAAAAAACTAAAATCAATTAGTCTGTATCTCAAAAACTAGAGCTGCTACGAAAAAGAGTCAGGTATTTTTGGAATCAGCACATCAAAAATATTTAAAATCAGTTCTTACTTTTCCGGCACCAAGATAAAAAAAATTGTTAGGCAGTGTTATTAATCCAGAGGTTACCTTTACAAGGATCCTCATTTTCAGGGAAAATAATTATTAAAATTTTGAGCTAATGCTTTTAAATGTTGACTTATGTTGAACATGATTTTCTAGTTGACATCAGCAGCAATCAAAAATTCTTCCAAAAGTGGAAACATTTCTATATCTTCCTCTTGAAAGCGACTATTCCAAAGAGCTAGCTTCTTTTTAAACCCATACATTTTAGGCGAGTGTTGTATTGGGGTTAGTAAATATTAAATAAATCATGGTTCGGACAAAAGTTAGCTTCTGCGTCGACTAAAAAAATGTGCTGAAAACATGATTCGGTCAAAATATTTCGCGAACCGGCAGGAATTTTCTGCGGACTGGCACTGGTCCGCGGACCACAGGTTGAAGAACACTGCTATAGAGCACACACAAACTGTAGAGCAAATTTGTTGCTCAAGCAGAAGCGCCAAGAAAAAAAGAATACAGCAATTTGTTTTTGGTTACCTTGAAACGAAATGGTCACGAGTTGGTCAAATGGCGTCAAAATGTGCTGCCAGACTATAAAGATAAGAATATGTGGAATATTTCTTTGATAAAATCTGTGTAATTTCACTTTTTTGAGATCTAATATTTATTTCGCAATCATAAGCAACATTTTACTGATAGTCTTATCAAGATATTATTAAGTGGCTTATAATGATGTAGAAAATATGTAGATATATGTGATAAATGTATATGTACTCCATAAATTTAAGTGCTGATAATACTATACAATTTCCAATATTATAACAGGAAAATTTTTAATGCCTTTCATTTATACTCCGTTAGGCGCAATTAATCTGTAAGATACACAGGACCGTAGTTTTTAAGTATCTCATTGGCTAATTCAATTCAAAATTTGAGCATCCAGTTTACCTTCTCTTCTATCACAGTATATAGGGGAAGCCGGGGCATAAGGGGCACCTTAACGATTATCTATATATATATATATATATATATATATATATATATATATATATATATATATATACACTGAATTTATTCTTTTATGCAACATGTACTATGTCATTACCATGGATACAGTTTTTGACAGCAATATAAATCGTGTTCATTTTCATTTGCAACATAGACAATTAGTGTGTATACTTTCACTCATTACTGATTTAAAAATTAGTCAACATGTATATACAGATGAAGAAAAAATAATGATGGTAACTTGG
This sequence comes from Liopterus haemorrhoidalis, assembly GCA_963971575.1. Lineage (NCBI taxonomy): Eukaryota > Metazoa > Arthropoda > Insecta > Coleoptera > Dytiscidae > Liopterus > Liopterus haemorrhoidalis. Next base: position 65,500,361 of record OZ020613.1, read on the forward strand.
TATAATTCCCAAATGAGTTTAAGAGAAGTTTTTGCTGTATTTAGTGCAACTTATCCAGATCGGCCAATATCAAATCCCTCTACAATTTCAAGACTAGTTAATAAATTTCATCGGGAAGGATGTCTTAAGTCAAAACAATAAAAAAAGAACAACATCCCACGTGCTTACAGAAGAGAAGCAGTTGGAAATATTATTACAAGTGGAAGAAAACAAAATACTTTAAAATCAATTGCACAAACCGTTGGTGTCAGTACTGGATCTGTTTTTAACTTCTTAAAAAAAGAAAAGTTCCGATCATACAAATTTCAAAATCATCAAGAATTGTTAGAAAGGGACGCAGCAGTACGTATGGATTTTTGTTTTGAATTGTTTGAAAAAATTAATTCCGACCCAACAATGCTTCAAAGAATTTTATTTACAGACGAAGCGTTTACTCTAAATGGTGCACAGACAAAATTTTAGGTACTGGAGTCGAGAAAATTTACATTTGTTTCATTCCTCCCGAACTCAAAATCCGCAAAAATTAAATGTTTGGGCAGGGATAATAGGAACCAATATTATAAAGCATTTTTTATTGACGGTAACCTTAATGCCGCAAATATCTAGCCCTTTTGCAAAACCAAATATTACCTGCGTTGCGAAACCAGAATATTAATGGACAAGTATGGTTTCAACATGATGGCGCACAAGTCCATTATTCTAGAATAGTTAAAGAATATTTACATAGAACTTTCCCAAAAAGCTGGATTGGAAGAGGAGGGTCAATGAATTGGCCAGCGAGATCTCCGGATTTGGCACCCAATGATTATTTTTATTGGGGATATTTAAAGGCCAAAGTATATAATGGAGAACTTAGGGATGTTGCTGAACTGCAAGACATAATTGTTTAAGCATCCAACAATATACCCCAAGAGAAATTGCTCAATGTTTTGAATCATTTTTATGATCGCTTAACATTTTGTATGCAACTAACGGAGAAACTTTTGAACATTTATTATAAGTTTTTATTAGTTATTTATTTATTATTATTATTTTTTTTTTATTTGTATTTTCAATAAAATATTTTGATTTTGCTAGTAAATATGGTTTTTTCTATGTTGCAAATGAAAATGAACAGATTTATATTGCTGTCAAAAACTGTATCCATGGTAATGACATAGTGCATGTTGCATAAAAGAATAAATTCACTATATATATAAAATCGTAACTTAGCTACCCACTCATAATCAACGCCCAGCCCAAACAACTGGACCTACAATCATGAAAATCGGCTAAGAACGGATTTTTCGAAACTCATCCTCTAAGTGGGTGAAAAGGAGGTTAAAAAGGGTAAAATGTGGCTTCACGGTTTCCTTAATATCTCTTAGGTCCAATAAGATATCGACTTTGCTTACAAAGATTACTCATATAAATATTAAAAAACTTGTTTCAGGATTTTGTTCTAATCCTAAAGGGGTGAATCTACAATCAGGGTGAATTATAGAACCCTTCGCATCTTCTGTGTTTGTTGTGTTATAACATTTATTTTTGGCATATGTAATCTTTTTAAAATATTTAGAAAGTGTTTTCACCGTTTTCTTAAATTTCACCTCTAAAGGGGTAAATTGGTATTTTTCATTCGATAGAATGTCGTCTAGACAGAGAAATATAAAATTCGGGGAGTATATCCCTTTTATGACTTAAGAACCCCCTAAGAAATGATTTTTCTAAATTCAACGCCTAAGGGGTGAAATGGGGTAAAATGTGTTTTTACGGATTCCTCAATATCTCTTAGGTCCAATAATACATCGCCTTGGTTTTTGCTTACAAAGACTACCCATATAAATGTTGAAAATTGAATGTTTTTTGCGCCCTCACCAACTTTGCGCCTGAGGTGAGTGCCTCACTCATCATACCCTAGATCCGGCCTTGCCTTACAACTCCACTTATTTCGCTCTTTTCAAAATTCAAAATGGAAAGAATTTTAAATTTTTTGAAAGCGTTAAAAAATTTCCTGTTAGTGTTTTTATTTTTATTTATTTTTTTCAGCTGGGGCCATACGTTTTCACAATAATGTGCAGCATTTCCACTACTTAAAATATTTTACAAATATAATTTAAATAGTTTTTTTAAGAATTATTATAAAATATGTGAAATGGATTATACTCAACACAATTGTTTCAATAAAAATAATATAAATAAATATGTTTTCTTTTTATTTTCCCAAATTTCCTTATATCCAAACCAATTATTGTTAGTGTTAGTTTATGAAATTAAATATAATTATTTAATGTTTCGCCTTATTTGGCATTTTTTGAAATATTGGTTAAAATTAACTATTTTAAACTTATGAAGATTAAATTTAAAGAAATAAAGATTTTATTTATTTTTAAATCGTCATAAAACTTTTATCTTTTAATAAGATTATTTTAAGAATTTAGTTTTTAACATTTGCTGATCTTATAGTTCTTTCCTTTTTATGCATTGGCCATAAATGTGATAAATTAATCTGTTTAATTATTTCTAACTTTACTCTTTCCTCATTTCCGCACCTAAATCTTGCTATTACCTTCTTTTTTAATACATTGCTTTGGCTTTTGAGGTACTCGGGTATTTGCGTCGTCCAAGTTTTCTTGTATTTACTGTTATACCTCGAATTTTTTAACCTCTCACTTCTTTCTTGTCCTTGCATATCCCTCATTCTATCTGTTATTTCTAGTGTTACATCTTGTCCTTCTGACCTATTTCTTGATATTTCTTTAGTTGAATAACCATTATGCTCAAATCGTTTCCTTCTTTTTGCTTCCCATCTGGATTGCATTTTTCCTTGTATCTCTTTCTTCTCTATTTCTGTCCAGCACTGATACAGCAAGTTTTTTTCTGGGTGTTTTATTATCCTCTCTTCGAATTTAATAGCTCTTCTGGTAGCTTCTATTATAATGTTGTCCAATTTTCATTCTAATAAAATATATTCTGGTGTGCATTTGTCGAGGCCCAACATCGATTTAATGTATTTACCAGGTCTACAAGTATGAAATGCGTTTTTTTTTAAATAAAATACATTAAACTCAAAAGGACAGTAAAAGTTTATTTATTCAAAGTACGCTCCATTAGAAGTTATACATTTTTCCCATCTTGCAGGCAATTTGTGAATACCTCGCCAGTAGAACTCTTCCCCTTTCCCCGCAAACCATTCATCTAGCCATTCTTTCACATTTTCATATGAACAAAAGTGCTGCTCGGCAAGTGCGTGACCCATCGTGCGAACAAGTGGTAATCTGAAGGGGCCAAGTCTGGTGAGTAAGCGGCATGGGGTAGCACTTCCCACTTGAGTGCCTCCATTGTGTTGTAAACTGCTTTTGCCTTATGTGATGGAGCCTTATCGTGAAGAAAGATTACCTTGTGCTGTCTTCTTTCGTATTCTGGTCGTTTTATGAGCAGCGAATGGTTCAATTCGATCAGTTGTTGTTGGTAGCGTTGGGTATTAACTGTTTACCAGGTTTTAACAATTCATAATAGACCACACCCTTTTGGTCCCACCAAGTACAGAGCATTGTCTTTTTGCCAAAGCGATTCGGTCTTGCAGTTGATGTGGATGGTGAGCCTGGGTTCACCCATGATTTTTTGCGTTTGGGATTTTCAAAATAAATCTATTTTTCATCGCCAGTAATGATACGATGCAAAAAAGACTTTCTTTTGTATCGTGCAAGCAAAATTTCACAAGTGTTTTTGCGTTTTTCCATCTGCCTCTCATTCAATGCATGTGGAACCCATCTGCCGACTTTCTGGATCTTACCCATCTCTCGTAGGCGATTGGAAATAGCTTGTTGACTAACGCCTAACTGCTCTACTAGTTGTTTTTGTGATTAACTATCGTCTTCCTGTAGAAATGTTTCCAATTTTGTATCTTCACATTTTTTTGGAGGTTTTCCATGTTCTTTGTCTGTAAGATCAAAGTCACCACTTTTGAAACGCCGAAACCATCGTTAACACGTATCTTGCGATGGAGCATATTCACCATAAGCTTCTCGAAGCAGTCGGTATGATTCAGCAGCAGTTTTTTTCAAATGAAAACAAAACAGTAGTACTGTCCGCGAATGCTCTTTATTTGGCACAAATTTTGACATTTTTAACACAGTAAAACAAAACTATATGATCACTTTTCAAATTATAACCTATACGCATTTGACACTTAATGATAACTTAACAAAATGGCCTATGTGTTGAAACTTTGAACTATACACTCTGTTTGCGCGTCAAGTTTGAAAAAAATCCGCATTTCATACTTGTAGACCTGGTATTTTGTACCACTTCTAATTTTTCCTGGTCTTCCCACCCCCATATTTCAGTGCCATACATCATTAAGCTCTTGACTATGAAGTTGAACATAAACATCCTTATTTTGATGTCTCCTTTAAAAAGCAACGTTACTATAAAACAACTGTCTTTGATAACTTTTACAGAATTGGGTCTCTTATGTTGATATTTATCAAATAAACGCTCTTTTGTCAAAATTTTGTCCGGTAGTATACATTTAAGTACCAAGTAAATTATATAACTTTTTATAATAAAATAAACAAAAAATCATACGTGCTGATATATTTTCGATTAGATAAAAATATATATCTGGATTACTTGATTAAATCTATTGATACTGAATTTATTTGTCTATAAAAGATAATAAAATTATATAAAATATGTATTTATAAAAAATAACTTTAATCAGAATAAAATTATTGGGTGAACTTTGGAACTTGAGTACTTTGTTCACGGAAAAATATCTATTTTATAGAAAGAACTAACAAAAGAAACCAGGCACGCCCACAAACTCAAGTACCCCCCCCCTCCCACTTTAAAAACATGTGGATTTTACGTGTACAAAATATAAGTGATGAGCCTCCCAAGAGCTCCAAAATCATGTGGTTGTTATGTTTTTTTGTCAAAATATAAGTGAGGACCTTTTTACCGACCGCCAACATATATAAGAGAGGTATTGTGATCATACCGATTTTGACATCGGGTTTTCGATGGATCTCCACGAATTGAGGTTCTTACATAACGTTTTGACTATTTTTAGCATGATGTCTGTCGGTCCGTCTGTCTGTGTACACGTGCAGAGCAAATTCGGCTCAAAGAATTTTTAGGAAACTTCATATTTAAGCTTTTGATATCAATAAGTAAATAAAATAAAAAATCAATAAGTATGTCAATAAGCAAAATCTTTTTCATACTTATATATGTATGGCACGAGTTGATCAACTTTTGGTAAAAATCGGTTGACTAGAATTGGGAGTTTACTCGTGTCGATTTTAAGATTTTTGCGAATATTTAACAGAAAATTATTTCGAAAAAATTTATTTAACAAAAGTTGTTATAAAAGCAATAATTAACAACTTTTATTTGTGACATTTTTTGATAAAACGAAAAACTTTTTTTAAGTATCTATTTTTTCATACTTATAAGTAACGTTTCCATGGTTATGATAAATAATATCTCTGTTAGAAAATATTAGGCCAAGTTATTTCTACTCTGCTGCTAGAACAGTGGTACTCAACCTGGTCCCTACCGCCCACTGGTGGGCGGTAGGAATTTTTTGGTGGGCAGTAGGGGTTTTGTCCAATGCTGGCTACTTTCCGTTTTTTTTTAAATTTAATTGACATTTTAAAAACATTAAGATGGAAATTTTTAAGTATTATTTTAAAAAATTTCATAGCATTATTGAAAAACATTTTAATTAAGTTTTCATAAAATTCTTTACTGTTTATAGTTAAATTTCTCAAAATATACAATTTTATATCTCATTAATAATTTAATTAACAAAATGTAATTTCAATAGACTTCATACTTCTATATATGCAAAGTATAAATAAAAAGATAAATGTAACTACATGTTTTCATTAAACCTCGACTCAAAAATTACGGGTAAGGGAAGTGTGGGTACTGTGTTACACAGGGTACTTTGTGACATCCAACGTTGCCACGTTTTGGTGCATGTATATTTGTTGTGTTTAATAATAAGAGATGATGCAGTAAGTTGTTTTATAAAGATTTTTGCAGCTAAATTTTGCGAAAGTATTTGGTAAGTTATTATTATTATTATACAACAGGTGAGAGGTATGAAAATTTTTCTACCAATAGAGATGCTGAAGTGGGCGGTAGGTATAAAAAGGTTGAGTACCCCTGTGCTAGAATGTATTTTATAAGGCTTAAAGAATTTTGAATATCGTTCAAAATGTATCGAACTAAAAGGATAACGGATAACGAAAACGGATTTTGGTAAAAAAAAAAACAAACACCCCTCGTAATTAATACCTAAAAAATCCAGAAAAGTGTGTAAATTCAAATCATATTATTTTTAGCTTTTTTTTTTCATTCTATCATATTTCATTTAGCCAGTTTATCAGATAACGCCGATATATTTAAATACTTAATCTACAAATCGGTATACTTTCCTGTTTTGCCTTTTTCCGTAAAAATATTGAATTTTATATTTTCTGAAAACCCAATTTTATTCATTCCTATAGTACAAGAGATACCTTTTAAATTTTTACAAAAACTAAGAGAGATTTTATTTTGTTTAAATTATCTTTTCAAAATTCTAGTTATATTTGGACAAAGTTTGCATTTAATTTTTAAAAACTTCAATTTAATAACCAGTGGAAATTGTTGAAATTGAATATACGAAATCAGAAGGGCGGAGTTATGACTTAAAACAACCAAAGGCAGCCATAGGCGCAATTTTCAAGATCTTAATGAACCTGGCTATATAAAAAAAAATACTGCACATATTTAGTAACTTAAATAATGGTATTAGGCATTCGAATTAAAATTCATAAAAAAATGGTGGGCTAGGGGGGGTGCCTTATATTTTGATTTAAACACATTCGCATCCTTACTCTTAAGTTATCTGTAGCTCGGAGAGCAATAAAAAAATATAATAAAAAATATTGCACTTTTAAGTCGTACCTACTTCAAAGTACAACTTGAATTTTGATTGCTTTTGATCAGTTTGTTTAGCAAAAGCCCATTTTACTCATTATAAAGTTAGTTAGTGACAACTTTAGAAAATTAATACTCCATTTAGATCCGCTTAAACGTTTGAAATAGCCTGTAGCTTAAATTAGTTATCAAAATAAGTAATTAGATAGAATAATAAATAAAATATTTGTTTTATTCATGTTATGAAAGGTATATTTTTCTGAATATAAACATACTAAGACTCGCATTTATAAATATGAATAAAATCTATATCTTGCAAGATTGAGCGCATTGCTATTATATTTTCATGTTTCGATTGTATGACTTCGCGGCCCCCCGACGAAACCTTCACGGCCCCTCGGTTGAGAAACGCTGATCTAGACGGTCCTTAGCCGACATGTGTTTTCTATACAAAGTTATGAACAGTGTCATATTTGTACCAGATGTTTTATATAGATTTAATATCCGTGTACCTGCGAGGGAGACTCGTTCCCTGTCATTATTTAATTGTAGAAATCATGCGACTAATTATGGGTTTAATACTTGCGTTGATAGACTGTCTAGAACAGGGGTCGGCAATGTGGTGCTCGCGGGCACCAGGGTGCCCCCGAAGCAATTTCTAAGTGCCCGCCTAACCATGCGAAATTCTATTTCCGAGCCGCTTTTAGTAATAAAAGTACGGTCAAAAAGACTAGAAGTGTTATAGTTTTATAAATAAATATAATTTAATATTCATTAAATTTTATTGTAAAACTAAATTTTTAAACTATTCCCAATATAGACCCAATATGAAAGAAAGCAATAATAAAAATGGTAATAGAAAATTATTGCGATGGAAATTCTACCACCCATCAATTTGCCAAACATTTTGATACATTATTGGAAGAATTTAATACCAGATTTGAAGACTTCTACGAATTGGAGGCATTTTTAACATTTTTATTAGTCCTTTTTCTGAAAGAGAGGATGATGTGACTAATAAAATCGCAACATATTTCGGTATTTCCAATAAGGAGGACTTAGAATTGGAAGTTATAAATATAACAAATGACATTGAATTAAAGTCACATCGTAACGAAGAAAAATTCTGGAACTTGGTGAATGGGAATAGCTACCCATTGTTGAGAAAATGTGCTCTAAAATTGAAGTCTCTCTGCGCGTCGACATATGCTTGTGAATGTATGTTTTCTAATATGAAATACTTAAAATCAAAATACCGAACATGCCACACTGACGCTCATTTGGACCAATGCCTGAGAACTGGAAATTCTACTTATGTCCCACATTACAACGAATTGGCCGCGAATTTTCATTGTCAAATATCGCATTAATTATCACTTTTTTTTGTTTTTATTTAAAGAAAATTTACATGCGCCTCAGCAGCTAGGGCTATTGGCACCGGATACATTATGTTTTGTGTTTACATTAAGGTAGAATTATTATATACATACATTATATGCATTGCTAATATTGTTAACATTTATATTTTATTATTTAAGTGGATGTCTCTTAAGAATTTCAGAACATTGTTGAGAGCTTCCGAGTTATTGGCCAGGGCATTATGAATTGCATTTGGTATCTTGTTTTTTTCCCTCTGGTTATCATATTTCTTGCATTGAACAATTATATGTTCTGTTGTGAGAGGGGTGTGGCAAGTATCGCATGTTGGGGGATCTTGGCGTTCGAAGAGATGTTTGTGGGTTATTAGGGAGTGTCCAATTCGCAGTCTGGTGAGAATGATTTGGTCTTTTCGATTTTTAGGATAATTCCAAGGACCGGTTTCTGACTTAATCCTCTTTAACTTATTGTTTGACGCTTGCCAATGGTTGTTCCAGCTTTTCTTAACTTCTCTCTTTATGTGACTTATGAGGTCATCTGCTGGGATAGGTATATCGGAGATGTTGACGTTGGTTGCTTCCTTGGCTGCATGGTCCACCTCTTCATTGCCCAGAATGCCAACGTGTGAAGGTATCCAGAGAATGGTGACCTTCGCGCCTCTTGATATTGCCTCATGCAAATTTTCTTGTATTGGTTGGATGCGGGGGTCAGTAGAGTAGATTTGCTTGATACTCTCCAGCACGCTAAGGGAATCAGTTTCCATGATATGGTGTGTGTAGGAGGAATTTTTAACCTCTTCACTAGCTTTCAATATGCTGTAGGCTTCAGCAGTATAGATACTTGTTATGTCGGGTAAGCGATATTGCAGAGTGTATCTTCTAGTTATCACTGCTGCCCCAGTACGATTATTCACTTTCGACCCATCAGTGAATATTTTGTGATAGTTTGTGTATTTGGAATGGGTTTGGTGATACTGTTGTTGCAGTAATACAGGATTGGCAGTATTTTTTTGAAATGGACTGAGAGAGGTATTGAATTCAGGATTTCTGATTGTCCAAGGTGGAATTCTGGTATGACTGTTTTGTGAAATGGTGGGATAAGTAACGTTTAGATTTTCAAGTTCTTGGTTTATTTTTATGTGACGAGGTATGTGGTTACGGATGGAGATTTTATCATTAAAGTTATAAAATATTTCTTTATGGGTGGGATTATTTTGCTTATTGGAGAGTTTGGTGACATATGTAAGTGCGCGTTGGCTTCTTCTATAATTCAATGGTAGCTGATTTGCTTCGCATGTAATGCTATTACAATTATCACTTTGATATTATGTATTTTTTTATGAAAATTAAAAGTTTAAATTGCATTAATATTTTTATGTTTAAATTTCACCCCCCCCCCGCCCTTTGTCCTACGGTGCCCGCCGAACTCCCGCATTTCTGAAATATGCCCACTTAGTAAAAAAGGTTGCCGCCCCCTGGTCTAGAACATATAATTCATTAAATAACAACAATAGGTACTCTAGATATTTTCAACATGTCTTTCAACGCATTTATTAACCAAATAAAATCCCGTACTTTTGCCTAAATTATTATGTTTTTTTTACTATGTATTTTTTCTACTATGTATTTTTTTTTACTATTTGGATTTTTATATGTAAGCAAATTTTGCAAATAAATAAAAAATAAATAAATAATACATTGAAGTTAATAATTCTAGGAAATATATAAATGAAGAGCAATCATTCGGAATTGCAACACATGATCAACCTGCGATATCAGATAATAATTATCACGGGGAACAGTGGGATTGATAAGAGGATTAGACACTATATAAACTAGACAATAAATCTAGTTATTCAGTTCCCAGATTTAAGTAGCGTTAAAGCAACTTGCAAATAACAAATAGCCACCAAGATGAAGACTATTTTATTATTGACCGTGCTTTTAGCAACAATTTATTTATGTAAGTACTTCTTTTTATTTATTATTTATGGATTTGTTTGTTAGCTAATTAAATTTTTCTAATTCAGTCGATTCCGCTTAATTGGGACACATCGGGACTTAGGCATTTTGGCCCAATTAAGCGGCTGTCCCAATTAAGCGAATTTCACATAAAATTAAACAATGCATATTTTTCTTTCAATAATTTTATTTTATAAACTCTTGGACAAAACTATAAATTACATATAACCAAAAAATATAAACTTTTAAGAAAAAATAATAATAAATTCCAAAATAAAATAATAAATAGGTACATACAATTTAATTCAATGCAAAAATGCGTCAAGTGTAGTCTGTCTTTTGTTTTTGTAACATTTCACTTCTACAAAATCAGCACAGGTATTCAGTGCGGATGTAGGGCTCCCTTCATTTCCTTCCTGCATAAAATAACGCTGTAATATTAAATTCTTTGTACATATTTTTTCTTGAGAATATGTGTAACATAATACGTACTGTGATCTTAAATTTACTGTCCCAATTAAGCGGAATGTTGTCCCAATTAAACATGTAAATTTACTGTTGGTACCTTGGTTTGGTTTCTGTTCTTTGAGATTTGGCCCAAATAAGCGGCTGCCCCAATTAAGCGGTGGTCCAATTAAGCGGAATCGTCTGTATTTACTAAAAAAAGTCTGAGTTATAAATTAGTCTTTAAGGTTTCGTAGTTATCCAAAAACTGTTAAAGCTGTTAAAACTAGTTATTATATGAAATAACATGAAATAACTTAAATTTTATTTTATTTATTTTTTTTTAAATAATTGTAAAAAGTAATAGTTTTTTTTTCTAAATAGTCAAATAGTTTATTTTAGAGATATTTTGTTTCTTTTTTTATTGTTTTCAAAGTTTGCTACGTTCAACTTTGTAAAACTTATGTTGATTATTATTTTGTAAATAAATGGTCGCCATTTTGAAATGGTTAACATAAAAATATGACTTTTTGGTGTCATTGTAAAGCTAATTTAATGTACTTTTAGGAAAAAAATATAAAATTATCGATTCTCTATGCTAGATCAAAAGTTGACATCATTTCCGGGGAAACCGGAAGTGCCTCAGAATTCTTATAGTAATCTTTAGATGGGCCTTTTTGTCTAGTTTAACTTTTGTTCTGAAGATTTTTTGTATCTTTACAAACAAAGGAGATTTTTGGGGTGGCCCGTTTCAAACAAACACCCTGTATATCAACCGGGGATAGCTTTAGACTAGTGCTGTCAGAAATCGATCTTGACGGAACCGGAACCGGTTAAAAAAAACGGTTTCGGGTTTACCCGGTTACCTGGTTTCGGAACCGGGTAATCGGAACCAGGTATCCGGAACCGGGTAATCGGAACCGGATATCCGAAACCGGGTAATCAGAACCGGGTAATTGGAACCGGGTACCCGGAACCGTGTAATCGGAACCGGATATTCGGGATGAGGTATCCGGTACCGGGTACTTCAAAATTACGTACCGGTTTTACCTGAAACCCAGAACCGGATACCCGTTAAACATGTTTTGGTTTCCAGCATCATAACAGTTATGGTTATTGTGATTGAGATATTTTAAGTAATACTTGCTGACGTGCATCTACTACGTACGGTTTTTGTTATATACATTTTCAATTTTGAATAGAAAAAAAAAATAGTAATCGTTTCTTTATTTTAATTCTAAACAACTTCTTTATAATATATATTTTTGATATATTACAACTATATCAATTATAATATATGTTGCGCCGAATTTAATTTTCTCACACTAAAGGATCGTCGCACTTTGACTGACATGAAAATTTTGCATAAAATTCTTAACAATCTATTATCATGTGTTGAACTACAAAATTTAATTTGAATACTCTAAATTCTAAATAGGTATCTCGTTTTCATCTAACACAAGATGTTTGGAATTTGGAAATTCCTAATACCCTTTTCACACTAGATCTTTAAGACGAGTGAACTTAAAGTTCACCGATGTTTAAGATCGGTATGCTTTCACACTTGATGTTTAAATCTCTGGTGCTGTCATCAGCTACAGTAATTTTGTCCTTAAGTTACCGTCATGAAATTACCAGTTTTGAACTGTCTGGGCAGACGCACATTTTGAATTATTATAAACAATTAAGGATATTTCATTTCATTCTACAATAAAGGCACTACAATAAAGAATATATTACACCTGTATTAACATGTAAGTCGATACATTTTATCTCAATTATTGTAGTTCTGTATTTTATTAAACACATTATTAAAATAAATAATTTTATTATAACAATAAGTATAAACTTCTTATAACGTCGATATAATACAGTATTCTTGCTTATAATAATATAAAATGTTGACAGTACAAATTCAAGGAGTATTTTTTTATAATGGAAATTAAGTTGGCAATGCGGGCGAAGTTTAAGACGCAGATCTCTGTCTTAAACATCGCTTGTGTTTAAACGAGGCCGTACGGTTTCACATTAGCGTTTAAAGATACATTCACTTTAACATCCGATCTTAAAGATCTAGTGTGAAAAGGGTATTAGTAGGTACTATCGTAAAATTTTGTAATTTTAAACATCTGGTACTCCTGTACTAAATATCAAGTTTGAATCAGGGAACTTGGAATCGCGTATCTGGAACCGGGTATTCAAAGCCGGGTATCTGAAACCGGTTATCCAAACCGGTTATCCGAAACCGGGTATCCGAAACCGGGTATCCGGACCCAGGCATTCGGAACTGGGTAATAGGAATCGGGTATTCCAAACCGGGTAATCGGAACCGGGTATCCGAGTAACGCGAAAATTACAAACCCGGTTTTACCCGAAAACCGGAATCGGTTACCCGAAAAACAGGTTTCGGTTCCCAGCACTACTTTAAACCAAAGATTTCAACACTTTTTCTAAAGCGAGCCACAACAAAATATCTTCAATAAATGACGGGCCGAATAACTTGAACTCAGCTGGGCTCTTGATTTTAAAGACAAGCTTAATAATAACAAGAATATTATTAATAAAAATAATAATCTTAAAAATCGTATATTATTTAGTTATAATTATGTTTTATTTTGCGATTTTCTGGTTATTTTAAATTGCTGTTTTTATCTAAGTAAACTTTTAAAAAAATGTACATGGGCCGGATGATATCTTCTTACTGGCCAGAATTGTCCTGTAGGCCGTAGTTTAGAGACTCCTGTTTTTAACCAATTTTGACTACATTTTGGGAAACACTGTTCTAATATACGTATTTAATTTTGCATATATTAATAGCATATTGTATTTATTTTAGGTAATACATATCCTACGTATGGAAGCAATGGAAAAGTTATAAGCTATTACCCAGATACTGACAGCAACGATCAAAACGAAGTACCACCTGCTGATGATACACCAGCAACTACTGATTTGACCACACCATCCACTGGTACCACACAAACTGATGCAACTGATTCGACCACACCATCAACTGGTACCACACAAACTGATTCGACCACACCATCAACTGGTACCACACAAACTGATTCGACCACACCATCAACTGGTACCACACAAACTGATTCGACCACACCATCAACTGGTACCACACAAACTGATTCGACCACACCATCAACTGGTACCACACAAACTGATTCGACCACACCATCAACTGGTACCACACAAACTGATTCGACCACACCATCAACTGGTACCACACAAACTGATTCGACCACACCATCAACTGGTACCACACAAACTGATTCGACCACACCATCAACTGGTACCACACAAACTGATTTGACCACACCATCAACTGGTACCACACAAACTGATTCGACCACACCATCAACTGGTACCACACAAACTGATTCGACCACACCATCAACTGGTACCACACAAACTGATTCGACCACACCATCAACTGGTACCACACAAACTGATTCGACCACACCATCAACTGGTACCACACAAACTGATTCGACCACACCATCAACTGGTACCACACAAACTGATTCGACCACACCATCAACTGGTACCACACAAACTGGTGAAACTGATTCGACCACACTATCAACTGATACCACCCAAGCTGGTGATACGACCACCCAAGCTGGTGATACGACCACACAAGCTGGTGATACGACCACCCAAGCTGGTGATACGACCACCCAAGCTGGTGATACGACCACCCAAGCTGGTGATACGACCACACAAGCTGGTGATACAACCACACAAGCTGGTGATACGACCACCCAAGCTGGTGATACGACCACACAAGCTGGTGATACGACCACCCAAGCTGGTGATACGACCACCCAAGCTGGTGATACGACCACCCAAGCTGGTGATACGACCACCCAAGCTGGTGATACGACCACACAAGGTGGTGATGCGACCACACAATCTGTAGAAACAACTACTAAAGGAGCAGCTGGCATTATTCCATCGTTCTTCATACTAATCACTTCATTTGTAACAGCTTATATGATGCATTAATTATATTTATAATAAATATTTAAAAATAAAAAATTTACGTGAAGTGTGAATTTTCACACATTTCAGGGTTTCGCAGGTATTTAGTAAGTGAATGATGATTATTTGGGATGCCAAAACAAATTTTATGTTAATTTTTATTTTTTGTTAATTTTAATTCGAATGCCTAATGCCATTATTTAGGTTTCTAAATATGTGCAGTATTTTTTTTATATAGCAAGGTTCATTAAGATTTTGAAAATTATGCCTATGGCTTCCACTGGTTGTTTTAAGTCATAAGCCCGCACCTCTGATTTCGTATACATTGAAACATAAAATTAAATTATAATTTCAAAACTTCCCACTGGTTATTAAATTTGCGCTTTTAAAAATTAAATGCATTTGCCAAAATATAACTAGAATTTTGACAAAATAATTTAAACAAAATAAAAAATTTAAAAAAAAAACTTGTCTCCAGACAGAAACCGAACCGTAGTTTGCAACTTGACCAAAAATCCGAATTAATAGATAAAAATTACTAGATTACAAAATCTAGTTCCGCCTAAACGTTTGGAATAGCCCAGCGTTTCCCAAAGTGTGGGTCGAGACCCGGCACTGGGTCGCAGAAATATTTTGCAGGGTCGCAAAAAAAATTGTAAAAACACAAAAAATATTTTTTTTGTACTTATTATTTTTTTTTTACGTCATTTAATCACCAGAATACTGTGTATTTGTGCTCTTTATTACTATACTATATTCTTTATTACTATTTATTACTCTTTATTACTATAAAGCTACTGCTTTAAAATAAAATTTCTTTTGTAAATAAATGTTTTTTTTTTTCATAAGGTGGGTCGCGAAAAATTTTAAAACCTCGTACCGGGTCGCGGTCAAAAAAGTTTAGAACCGCTGGAATAGCCTATACATAGAATATGAAGATAAGGAATTAAATTTTTATTAAAAAAATATGAATGTTATTTTCTAAAATTATATTTCTTGTCATTATTTTGTGATGTCAATGACAAATCGACTTAAGCAGACGATACGGGCCTTACCGAGCGGCAGATTGCAGACTTTGTACTGTACATGCAATAAGGTACTAACATAGAGACTGAACGAGGACGAGTTGTTATGAAGCCACCACCTCTATAGGCGGGGAAACGGGGGCTGCCCCGAGGAGTTGTACAGTTTGCATACATCAATGTTTTGCCGATAAAAATTGAAAGTAAAAATATATTTTTTTAATACTGTAAACTGCAAATTTTAATAAAAAAATTTCATAAGTAATATTAAATTAACTTGAATTTATTAGTATGTATTTGAGATAATTAGTAGGTTTCTAAATTATATACATTTAAAATACAATAAGATCGAAAAAAAAGTTTAGTAGGCCCTGAATTTCAAATGTTAAGTGGACAATTCTGTTAATATAAAAACAAATGAATTCCATGTCTACCTAGACATTTTTTTTTTCTCGATCATGTTGTATAGCAATGCTTCAGACACTTTCTAAATTTAAAACGGGCAGATATTATATCATTTATTCCATGATAAATTAAAATTTATCTGACAAATTATAAAGATGTAAATCTATAATCAATGCTGGGTAAAATGTATTGGAAGTACTGAATACAAATACTTTTTTTAAAGGAAAAACTATATGTAATATAATGCTAAATAAAGTCTAATCTAATCTAATCTAATCTAATCTAATCTAATATTTTAATTAAAAATTACTTTTTAGTATTTTAAAATACTACGTAGTTGAAATACAGTTCGCAACTCTTAAAATGCAATTTACGGCAATATTATTAAAAGTTGAAAGACGATGAAAAGGTAAAATAGTAAAATAGAAAAAACAACACAACAAAACAATCATAAACATAATATGGCGCCGGAGTTTTTCTTAGCAATAGCTGAATAAAATAAATGTAAATTAGGCAACTTGTTATACTCCTCGGGGCAAATCCCCCTTTCGTCTCCGCAGGGTCTTGGCTTCATAACAAACAATGCTATGGCATAGCAAGATTATTAAAGTAAAGGTTGTCTCGTAACTTGTAGTGGTGGGGGTATTTTTTTTTTTTTTTTTTATTTGTAAAAAATTGGCATGAGTACTAATACTATTAGCCATTACAATACTTTCTATATACATTTTAAATTATAATTTTTGTATTTACAATAAATTTAAAAATATATTTCCAGATGTCTCGGTGATAGACAGCAATAAGATTTTCAATTCGAGTGGGAAGTTGTATCTTTTCCTTGATTAGTTCATTATAGAATTCTGTTTGTAGATTGGAGTAGTTATCACATTCAAATATGAGGTGATTTAAGATCGCAACTTTGTTTTGATCACATGAGCATAATGGTGAATCAGCTAGGTTGATTTTGAACAGGTGGCTGGGAAGTCTGGTATGATTAAGACGAATTCTAATCATTGTGGTAATAAATTTCCTGGGCATTGATGAGTTGAACCAAGGGGATGCCGGTAGTGAGTTCTGTAAATTGTAATAGAACTTTCCCTTTGATTTTGAAATTTCTTTGTAGTCCATATCCCATATATTATTTATTTGTTTTTTTATGTCTAGCCTTATATCATTAATGGCAATGAAGTCTGTTTGTGTTCCATCTTCAGTTGCAATTTTTGCAATTCGATCTACTCGTTCATTTTGTAATATGTTACTATGTCCTCTTATCCAAAGAACCTCTAACTTTTTTCTTTGATTTTTTATCATTCGGGTATTTTTAATAATTTCGTATATGATCATATCATTTGATTTTAACAAACCAGGAAAGTTTAATTTTTGTATCGAGCTTTTGCTGTCAGAGAATAGACAGATATTATTTTTATTTAACTTAAGGCAATATTTGATTGCTTCATTTATTGCAAATAGCTCGGAATAATATATTGAAGTACAATTTGGCAATTTCCATTTTAAAGAATAATTAATTTGTGGGTCTAGAAATGCACATCCTACTCCTTTGTCTGTTTTAGATCCATCTGTGAAGATTTTGTACGCATTAGGATATAACTGATCTATTTGTTTATTGAATAGTATATTAGTGAGTATAGGGTCTTCTGAATTTTTTACAAGATTTAGATTGTATTTGAATGTTTCATTGTGAAATGAGAAGTTTAATGGGTACTGAAAGCATGGAAATATGTCTGTCTCCCGAATTGTGTATTTGGTATTTTTAATCATTAGTAGACCATTAACCAAAGGGGGATTGTTCTTGTTGAACCAGTATTTCATAGTTAATACAGCTACTGTCAAATTTGTAACATCTATACTTATGTCATTAGGGTGTCTGTAATGATCTAGAAGGAATTTGCTCGCTAACATCGTTCTTCGGTTTTGTAACGGCATGATTTTCCTTTCTGCCAATAATGCATTTACAGGCGTTGATTGCAAGGCTCCAATGCTGATGCGGACTGCCTTATTCTGAATCGTATCAATTTTTTTTAATATGCTGTTTGATGCGCTGCCATAGACAAAACTCCCATAATCTATTTTTGACAAAATTAAACTCTTATACAAGAGTAAAGAGGTTTGCGGATCTGCTCCCCAATCAAAGTGATTGATGTACCTCAACACGTTAATACATGGTTCACAATTTTTGACAAGGTGGTCAATGTGCTTTTTCCAGCTTAACTTGTTATCTAGAATCAAGCCTAGAAATTTAATGGATTTCACTACTTTGATATTTTGCTCGCCCAAGCGTATCGTTGTGAGAGAATCTGTTGTTCTGTGTCGTGTGAAGACAACAACTGCTGATTTATCATATGACAATGATAAGCCATTTTCATGGAACCAATCAAATGTCAGCTTAGCAGCAATATTTAATTCAAACCTTGATTTTAAGAAATTTGCGTTTGACACATATAAACAGAAATCATCTGCAAACTGGAGCATCTTAATATCTTTATTAAACCGTTGCAGGTGCAGGTCCGCAGTGTAAATGTTAAAAAGTTCTGGGCTTAAAACACCACCCTGTGGTAAAACATCATATGCAATTCGAGGTCCAATGAGCTTATTGTCAATTTTAGTATAGATCAATCTACGTTTAACTAGATTCATTACAGCATTGATGACCACATGTGGAATGTTAAGATTTTTCATTTTGTACGCTAATATCCCCAAGCTGACATGATCGTAGGCACCTTTAATATCTGTAAATAGACAAGTGAGAAATCTATTCTTACTATTGCTTAGTTGAATATCAGTAGTTATTCTTGTTAGGTTTTCTAATGAGCTTTGTCCTTTTCTGTACCCATGTTGGAACTTTGGAAGTACTTTGTAGTGTTCTAACCACCAGTCAAGTCTGTTTTTGATTAATCGCTCATATGTTTTTGTAATCGTAGATGAAAGAGCTATTGGCCTATAGGACTTGGCATCTGAAGGGTCTTTATTCTTCTTTAAAATTGGGCACACGACAAAGATTGACCATTCTTCCATGTAAATGTTGTTCAGGAATACATCATTATATATGTTTAACAGTAGTATTTTAACATCTATGGATAAATTATATAGCATGGAATAATAGATATTGTCGATTCCAGGTGAAGAGTCATGCTTATGTTTCAAAGCAAATATTAATTCTTCCACGGTAAATTTGGAAGTCAAAAATTTATCAGGATTTATTTCACTAGAGTAAGGAGTTATCATTTCTTGACACGAATCTGGAACGAGATTGCATATAAATTGGTCGACCCAGTCTTTACTATTTATTTTTTGATTGTTTGAAGATGAGATGCTGTTTTTAAGTATTTTAATTTTGTTCCATACATCAGTTAAGCTGGTATTTTTATTGAGACTCACACAAAATTCTCTAAATGATTCTTTTCGTTTATTCTTGAATAGTTTCCTAGATTGTGCTAGAGTCCTTTTGTATTCAATGTAGTTTTCAAGTGTAGAGTTACGTTGATATGTATTGTACATTTGTTTTTGCCTTCTGTATTGGGACTTACAGTCTTGGTTCCACCAATACCGATGCTTAAATGAGTTGACTGTTCTAGGAGTACTGTGCGGAATAGTGGCTTCTGCAGCTTCATTTATTATACTGATCAGTATTTGATATTTATTAACAGCTTCAGTATTTGATAATTCGTTGATGTTGTATCCTTGAATAAGATTATAAGTATACAGGTAGTACATCGACCAGTTTGCTTGTTTTATCTTCCATTTGGACTTAGGGTTGATAGTTAATGTGTGTGGCATATTACAGTTTATGAAAGATATTAATATGGGAACATGGTTCGATCCAAAAGAGTTGTTTAATGTTTTCCAAGTAAGTTCGTGAAGTATAGTGGCTGAGCAGAAGGATATGTCTATTGCAGACTCCTGTAGCAGTCCATGTTGTATGAGTGTGGGTGACCCATCATTGAGTAGAATAGAGTTAGAAAGGTCAATTGCTTGTGCCAGCTCTCTTCCCTGCGAGTCTATAGTGACACATCCCCATTCAAACGCATGTGCATTAAAATCTCCAGTTATTAAGTATGGTGTTTTAATTTGTTGTATAATATTGAGCCAGGTATTACATGGTATTTTCTGTTTCGGAATACAATATAATGACACTATGGTGATCTTGTGATCGTTGATTTCAATTTCTATTGCTGCTAGTTGAAGTATATCTTGAAGATTGTGTGAGATAGTTACTTGCGTAAATGGAATATTTTTTTTGATGATTATAGATGCACCTCCATAACCATCATTTCTATCATCTCGTAATATATTGTACCCATTGATTTTAAAATTTTCAAGTGGATTTAACCATGTTTCAGAAATACAAGCTATGCTGATTTTGAGGTGTGATAGTGCAGCTTCAAAGGAAAGTTTATTTGCTTTGAGGCTTCTTGCATTCCACTGACTATTGAGAAAATTTAGTAATATGTCTATTGTGAACTTTGTATTGTAATTGTTATTTTTTAATGCTTCATCGATTTTTTCTGCAATGGACTGGACCATTTGATGATTTGAAGATTGTGTGTTGCTATTCTGCATTCTTTTTGGATTAGGGCCATATGGGTTAATAATACCCCTATAGATGCTAGTTGATGCTTGACTAGTATTTGGCTGGTTAGATGTACTTGTAGCCATCCTTGGTGGTCGTGGTTGTACAACTCGTTGTTCTTGTGGTGCCATCCTTGGTCTTCTGTGTGAGAATTGTTGAGTTTGTTCAGAGAAATCGTCAGGTTCATTGAATGCAAGTAAATTGTATCGATTATTCAATGGTAATTTTGGAAAATGAGCATTACTAGTGAGAGTTTCCGTATGTAGAGCTTCTGAGTAGCTTTTGTGTTTGACCTTGGCTTCTTTATAACCAATATTATGAGTGGCCATATATTGTTTGATTTTGCATTGCTCTTTGTAAACAGTGCAATTATTATCTGTGGAATTATGATTCCCACCGCATAATAGACAAGCAATTACTACTCTGTCACTGGTGCAATCACCTGAAAGGTGAGCTTCGCCACATTTGAAACATCTAGGTGAGCTTCTACATTGTTGAGCGTGGTGATTTAACCTAAGACAGTTTGAACATCGTAGAACTCTGTAGACATAAGGATGGACTGCACATCTGGCTCCATAAATGGATACAAATTCAGGCAAAAGTTGGCCTCGATAAGTCACAATAATTGTTGGCGTATTAACAATATCTGATCCATTTTCATTATTGACTTTTCTTGTAATCCTTCGCAAGGAATGGATTTTTATTGGCGACTTAATAACTTGGTTTATTTCTGTTATGTCTAATGTTTGGTCAACATTTCTTATGACTCCTTTTCTATATAATAACGTTTCTGGGATGTAAGCTTCCAACTGTTTTTCTGTTAGAATATTAGAATTCAGAATTTTGTTGGCTACTTCATAATTTTTAACCTCAATTTTCACTCTATTACGTCCAATGACAGATATGTTTATAATATGATTAGCGTCATCGCAAAAGCTGTTAAATAAAATTTTCCCTAATGCCATGGAGTGTAACTTGCCAATGTCACCATCAGATTTTACACTTTGTACAATAATAAAGTACGGCCCTTCATCTATTGAGGAAAATCTGTTCATTTTGTTCTTTTCAAAAATTGATAGAATTCTTGGGGTATTATTTTCCAAAGTGTTGGTTATTTCTGCTGTAATTAGTCTCCTCTGATGTGATTGAACGTCCGGCTGAGAATTGCTTCCATTTGCATTTGGTTGTGAAGACAAATTGTGAATATTATCGGATGTTTTAATTGTAGCGACATTTTGCGTGGTAAAATGTGTTAATTTTGTGGGATTGAGTTTAGGTGGATGTAAAATATTTTTAGTGGACGAACCTTTCCTTTTCTGTGTATTATTGACTTCTGGTTCATTAGTATCCATGTTATTTCCAATGGATGGGTCGTTTAAAACTTTCCAAGCAGTGAGGATGGCGTCAGTTGTAGGTTTTTCGGGGGTGTGCAATGGCACACCCCCTGAATCACTAAACATGTATTTATCCCTTTTTATATTTATGAAACTTCACAATATTGAATTTTATTACAAAAACACGTGTTAAAAAAAAAAACACTTAATTAGGTCTCACTAACAAGCCTTAAAACTAATGAGAGCACTGATAACTGTAAAAAGATGTTTACTGTGTCCTTTATAAAGATATTTTTTAACTTAAGAAAACTGACAACCTATCACTTTGACAGATGACCATTATTCATGTTGGAATGGTGGTGGGGGTAAATAGCAAAGCTATACATTATCTCTAGAGCCCTGCAAATCCGCGGGTATCCGCGGATTATCCGCGGATATCCGAAATTTTTCTGCGGATGCGGATCGGATGCGGATTAAATGTCATATCCGCTTATCCGCAATATCCGCGTGAACATTAAATCTTCGGTTACTTTCGGAGAAACAAGCAATTGTGTTCTGACTACGCAGTCCTCGGTTATTTTAGGTTGTCTGTATATACATGATATTTTGTAGCATTCAATCTCACTTTATGTTATTTTTATTAAGACAATTGTCCATGATCAAGACTGAGTTGAGACAATCAACTTAACTTTCTTTTTATTATTGAATATATTATAGAAAATAATATTTTGGACAAAAGTTTCCTGGTACACTTTCGACGTAATTCTTCCTACCTCTGCTCTAATTCTGGCTTTTAAATATGATAAAGGTTTTTTTTTACATAAAACTGATTAGTAAGTTTTATTTAAATACCAAAATTTACCTACATAATTTTTTCTCGAAAATTTCGTTATGTAACCTGCCAATTTTTTTATACTACCCGAAGTAAAAAGTCTTGCAGATCCCAAAAATTTGAAAAATGACACATGTTGCTATTTGAAAAAGTTGCAACGCCTAACTCATGCACGAAATGGCGAATTACTTGATCCTAAAAATATGAAGCACCTTCTATCAAGTAACTTTTCTGATTTTTTTTTTAAATTCAATATTAAAAAAAGCAGCTCGCCACTTATTTCCTACGAAAAAGAACGCTTAGGCCCCCCCAAATTGTTATACCTCTCTAGATTTAAATAAGTTATTAGCGCATCTAGGCCTTAAAACTTTTGGGGTCCCTTAGGTTAGGTTAGTAATAAATAAGCTGGTAAATCCAAAAATTTTCAGTAGCGTTTTAGAGCAGAGATTACCTAAACAGGCGAAATATGTTAGTTCTTTCCAAACTGGCAGCAAAACCTGTAGTGCGGATAGTGCGGATTTTTTTGCGGATACGGATCGGATGCGGATTTGTTATTTACAAAAGCTGCGGATGCGGATCGGATGCGGATCATGGATGTGCGGATGCGGATCGGATGCGGATACAGAAAAGCTTATCCGCGCAGGGCTCTAATTATCTCTATGCCAACGGGACGTGTGAAGTTTGAAATTTCTCTATAAATATAAAAATATCGTTTTATTTTTTGTTTTTCTTCTGGTTTTAATTTCTTTTTAGTGTGTTGTAATGTTTTAAGTTATATATTATTAGTGTTTATTTATTAGTGTTAAGTAGGGTGACCATTTTCTTAAGAAGGCAATGCGGGACTGAGCAAAAAAAAAGGTCCTCATCTCCCAAATCCAAGTGAAGAGCAAAAAAAAAGTTCTCACCTCCCAAATCCAAGTAAAGAGCAAAAAAAAGGTCCTCATCTCCCAAAATCCAAGTGAAGAGCAAAAAAAGTCTTCACCTCCCAAATCCAAAAATGTGGGACAATGCGGGACAAAATGTAAAAATGCGGGACTTTCGCGGGACGCATCTTAATGCGGGACAAAATGTTAAATGCGGAACGGATGGTCACCCTAGTGTTAAGTTATTAGTGTTAAAATGACTGGAACAATATATAGTGTTGCTACTTGCAAGTTTAACTCTATGAAAGCGAAAAAAAGTGGAGAACAAATATATTTTTTCGCGTTTCCAAGGGATAGCAAAATTAGAAATGAATGAATACGAAGATGCCACAGAAAGGATTGTTTTGACCCAGAAAACAAGAGAATTTGTTGTAAACATTTTAAACATGAACAAATAAGATTTGTTTTCTTATAAACAATTTTTATTGTATAGTTTTTTCTGTTATGATAGTTCTGTTTATAAATGAAATATTTTAAGTTTTTTAGTACCAGTTTTAACCCAGAAACACCCCCAAAGAAAGAAAATTTTGAAATCCCTATATTTGATCCTGGTTCTACTCTATTGTACCATATTTCATTAAAATACGTCTAGCCGTTCTTAAAAATAGATATAACCAATTTTATTAATTACTGTATAATTATAGCAATTTATTTTTCTATTTTTATTTAAATATACCTAAAATTATATTTGTATTCAATTTTATTGTTATTTATTAACTATAATACAAATATCACCTTAAATTTTATATAAATCAGTATAAAATTTTCTTAGGGACTTATTTATAATTTATTCAGTAGAACTGTCTTGAAATAAATATCTATTATGAATATAGTCAATAAAAATATTTAAAAACTTGCAACATCTATATTAATTTTGAATGCTAGTTTGAACTAAGCAGACATGTGACCAGTGGCGGTGAGACAGTGACCTCCTAAAAATTTTTAGTAAAAAAGCTAAATGTAATACTTTATTTATACTTCTTTAAAATTGCATTAAAGTAGCTAGATATATCTGCATATTTTTATTTTTATTATTTCTTATTAAAAGATTTTTCATATAAATGTTAGATTTAAAAAATTTAAATCAAGACAACAACGCTCTTCCGAGCGTTGTTGGACACTCCACGGAGTGTCCCAAGATACAGCGTTGCCACATGCAATATCTAATGTTCTTATCTACATGTGTAGCAAAAATTTACTAGGAACGGCAACAGCGGCGACGGTTAGTGTTGTATGTATTAGTGAATTACGGCCGGTGTCCCGTAGCTTAGTTCGGTCGTTGTGATTTGTGACAAGTACTTAAACGTGAAAATGAATCGAATGAAGCACGTTAGTTTTATTCAAATATACTGTATATTTTAATAAAACTAACGTGTTTAACTATGAAACAAAATTATTAATAAAAAATCAGCTGTGGCCACCACAGGACCGACCGCCATTATAAAGTACTTGTATAAAATATATTCTAGCAGCAGAGTAGAAATAACTCGGCCTAATATTTTCTTACAGAGATATTATTTATCATGACCATGGAAACATTACATATAAGTATGAAAATTTGAGAGTTTGAAAAAATTTTACAAAAATTTACGACAAATTTTTCGAAATTTTTCGTTTCATCAAAAAACATCTCAAATAAAAGTTATTAGTTATTGCATTTATAGCAACTTTTGTTAAATAAATTTTTTCGAAATATTTTTCTGTTGCTAAATATTCGCAAAAATCTTAAAATCGACACGAGTAAACACCCATTTTTAGTCAACCGATTTTTACCAAAAGTTGATCAACTCGTGCCATTGATGGCAGAAGCTTAAATATGAAGTTTCATAAAAATCATTTTATCCGAAATTGCTCTACACGTGTACACAGACAGACAGGCGGACGGACGGACAGACGGACGGGACAGATGGACAGACGGACGGACAGACAGACCGACAGACATCATGTTAAAAATAGTCAAAACGTTTGTAGGGACCTCAATTCGTGGAGATCCATCGAAATCTCGAAATCGGTATGATCACAATACCTCCCTTATATATGTTGGCGGTCGGTAAAAATATGGGTCCTCATCGGCCAAAATTGAATATTTCCCAACAGGATAAAAATGGAAATAGAACATTTAATAGAAAGTTTAGTGAAAAACAATATTTAAATATAAGTTGGTTGTGTGGAAGTGATAAATAAAATGTTTTTTTTTTGTTTCCTGTTTTTGATTTGCTCATCAGACGCATATGAAATAAAGACAGTAAATAGTGTTAAAGATATTAAACATTTCAAAGATAAAGTTCTTAAACATAATGTGTCTCATAAACATATGCATTATTCGGTCAAATTTGCCATGCTGGGATCGGTAAATATACGATTTCAACTTGATACTGCGTATAAACGTTCAATTAAAGAACATAACGAAAAGGTTAAATCTAATATTTAAATACATGTGAATATGTGTAGGTATCTGCTTAATTAATAACCAAATATGTTATGTTTCTGACTACAAAGCATTGTCTTAATAATATTGCAATTTAAATAATAATAATAATAATAATAATAATAGAAGTAATAACTACAAAAATGATAATAATAATATTGACCATAAATCTTAATAAAAGTGCCAGATTTGTCAGTTTTTCTAGTTGCAGAACATATTTTCAGGTATTTTTTATTTATTTACTTTTTTCTCGTATAACTATATTTTAATAGATATATATGGGAAAAAAGTGTCCTCCCAAATATTTTACTCACCAGCCGCTACTGCATGTGACGTATTGCCTCTCACGCTCTGATTGGTCAGAAGTTAAGAGACAACCTTTACTTTAATAATCTTGATGGCATAGAGCAGGGCTGGGGAACCCGCGGCCTTTTGAAATCTTCTTTGCGGCCTTATCATACTATTTATATATTTTTACAAATTAGAAATTAATTACTGTTTTTACGTTTTCCTTGTCAAATTTGGATTTATTAATTGCAGAATATGCTGAAAGGTTTTCTGATTTTGAAGAACATACTCTAGCAATGAAATTAGCCTTTGAGTCACATATGGTTGATGTCTCAGAGGCACCTAGCGTACTACTGATGGAATTGTTGGAGATTGGCATCTGACACTACCGATAGAGGCGCTACTGCATTCACATCATGGCTGACTTTGGTAGGATATTTTTGACAGGTTCAATGGTATCTTCATGTGATATTTATTGAAACACACGGGAATACACTCTAAAATGGTCTTTAACTGTCTTTCCACTTCTAAGAACATATTCCCATGCTTGTCACAAACTCGACTATCCTACAACCGTCAGTTTCTCAAAATCTCACTAGAGGCACTTCAGTTATTGTCAGTTGACAATAGGAGAGTTAGTTAGTTAGTTAAAATTTTTGGCACACAGCAACAAAGGCTATTTGCGCCTAACGCAGCCCATCTAAATGACTACACTACATATTAAAAACAATAAATTAGACAATAAATAAATAAATAAAATCATTAAAAATACGCATACTTCTTCACGGACAAATACAAATAAATAATATAAAAGGTCTGTTCGAAAATTGAACAGACGCAGAGTGATGGTAAGAGGTTGCAAAGGGGTCAATTACCATGAATATCACAGTCTATAAATAATACACATTATAATAAGGTGCAAGACTTCACATATAGAACAGTAAGTTCGATTCTCTCAGGAAGAATATCAGCCTGTCCATGAGTACTCTGTCGTCACCAGGGCCGGATTAACTTATTTTGGGGGCCTAGACATTTTTTCCCTGCCGGGCCTCAAAAGAAATAGACCAAAAAAAAAAAATTCTCTTCAAAAAATTAGAAAACAAATAAAAAAAATATAAATAAATAAATAATGTTCCTGGGGTAGTTAAAAAACTAATGCATATGGTAATTATTTATTAAAAAAAGAATTTTCAATACAAAACAAAATAAATAAATTTTAGTTTTTATTCCAATAGAATCAATAGGGAAAACAATAGGGAACGAAAATTCAAAAATCATTTTTCTCCCTTTTAATTCCACAAAATTATCAATTATTTATAATTGATATTGTCCAAAGTATTTTGTTCGATTTATTTATTAATTTATTTATTTATTTATTTATTCTTTGGAACATAAACAGGACGAGCCCAATAAAATGTTCGCAAGTTAATTACAAAAAAAAATATAATATAAATACATAACATTATAAGTTTGAGGTAACACATAAATTATACAATAAAAATAATAATAATTACAATAATTACAGAGTAATACATGATAGAATTAGTTTTGAAGCTTTAATTTGATAGATTTAACAAAAGTATTAATGTTAACATTATATATTTCTATGTTAGAAAAGAAATTGTTGTAAGTGGAACAGAGACGGACAATGGGAGAATTTTGGTAAGAGTTAGTATTAGCAAACGGAATACTAAGTAGAGATAAAGCACGCGTGTTATACGTTTGAACATGAATGTTAAATAAGATAGAGAGATTTTCACAAATTAATAAGTTATTAAGGATTTTAAACAAAATTTTCATGTCCGATAAAGTGCGACGGTCCTTTAGAGTTAAGAGATTAAATTCTTTACAATGATGATAGTAGTTGTTTTGAGGATTGCAAGAATTTGTTTTAAATGACAGATATTTAACAAATTTCTTTTGTATTTTTTCTAATTGATTAATATAAATTTCATAAGAAGGATTCCAAATGACAGATGCAAATTGAACAGTATAGTACAGTTATAGTACAGCTAAAGAAGTTAATTTTGATTCGCTCAATGAGTTTTTTACACGTTTTAATACTGAAAACGACCTTTCTACCAGATGCATTTGATACAGGCAAAGTTAAATATATGCACAATAAGATTTATATATTTGGAAATGTGGATACATTATTTGTGGTCTTTATAAATTGTAGCATATCAGATGGCAACTTTAAATTTTGGCTTTTACAAATTAACATAAATTGCAACAGTTCCTCGTCCAATTCTTCAGTATCAATGTCTTCATTGTACCATTTTTTTAGCTAAGTCTGTATGAAATATTTTAAAAATCTCGTCAATGTCTTTGTAACTTTTGCTACGTAGTTTTCGTTCAAAAGATATTTTGTCACAAATCACATAAAAACAATTTCGTTTAAAGGCTTCTTGACCCTGACTACAAGAACTTACGTCTTCCTTATCATGATGAACTTTATCAAAAAATCATTTCCTTTTTCGGGATCTTTTTTTTTGAATCGGAGTAAGTTTTTATTTCTGACGCGTTTAATGCCTCGCTTCTATTTCGGGAAATAAACTTCTTAAACTATTAACGTAATTAAATAAATTGTCAAAAATATTTGCCGCAAACGAGATTGGCATAGTATAGGATCTTGTAAGGATTTACTGCTTGCATTTATTCTGGAAAGAATTTTATCCCAAATAACTGTTAATAAAATGAATTGTAAATTATTAATTTTGTTTGCTATTTCTCGTGGTTCCACTTTTACAGAACATTTCTGAGATTCATCTAGAGATATATCAAGTAGAGCATTTTTTATTTGGTTGAACCCAGAGCGAATTGCCTTAACTGCATCAGCTCTACAAGACCATCTAGTAGTACATAATTTTTTTACTGTAAAATGTTTATTATTTTCCGCATTTTGTGAAATAAAAGGAAATTTTTATTTTTTTACATTTTTTTTTTTCAAATTTGAGCGTTTGACCAGGCCCCTCAAAAAACCGGGCCCTAGACATTTGTCTATGTCATGATCCGGCCTTGGTCGTCACCTAAGGAGCTAGGAGAAGATAACATGCTAAAGTCTCTTTTTGATACAAAGAAAGATCCTGTTGATATTTGGAAAAATGCGATCGAATACCCACATTTGCGTCAACATGCTCGTCCACTGCTTTCTTGCTTCGGAACTACTTACTGTTGTGAATCAACTTTTTCATATCTCACACAAATTAAGACCCAATTAAGGACTCAAATAACTGATTTTCATTTGAAAATCAACTTAAGTTACGTGTTACGAAGCTGCAGCCTGATATCCAATTTGTTTCAAGTAAAAAACAAACCAAAAAGTCCCATTAAATTAGTTATCTGGATCTTTAAGTGGTCCTCTAATCTGATATCATAATATTTTGTTTATGTTGAATAATCTAAGTCATAATTTTTGTTTTTGTTGAATAATCTAAGTCATAATTGTTTTTCTTGAATGAATATACATATTGTTTAATTAAATAATATAATGTAGTATGCATATTAATAAAATTACATTTAAATAACAATTTGTTAAATTATCATTTATTGTCCTTATTTTTATTTATTGTGCGTCTTACAATACAGGTGGGTAAGTATATATTGCATGAGGGGAATTATTCCAGAAAAGACGGTAAATATTTTGCGGCCTTATTACTGTCTTCGAAATTAAAATTGGCCTTTCACGGTAAAAAGGTTCCCCACCCCTGGCATAGAGCGTGCTGAGTCTATTCATATAACGTCAATGTTTACATGAGTTAACCCGAAAAATTTTATTGAGAACCCGGAGCCCGTAGATTGGTCACCAAACCCGGAATCTCCGGGTCAAAATGACTATGTTGGCAACCAGGGACGTAGCCGGGGGGGGGGCATAGGGGGCATTTGCCCCCCCCCCCAGGATAATTTACCTTATATAAAATATAATTTAGGTTGTTAGAAGTTTTATAAATTTACCAGACTTTTTATTATTTAATATACTACAAAAGACCTAGAATAGGGGTCGGCAACCTGCGGCTCCGGAGCCTCATGCGGCTCTTTTAGAAAATTTTGTGGCTCTTTGAAAATTGGCTGGTTTTTATTTTAATATAATCTATTTTTTAATTTTCAACTTTCTGCCTGTACTATACAGGTTTTGTATTTTTCAGAATGTTTTACGGTGCAATTCACGCCCGGTAATTCTCCGAGTTACTGCATATTTCCTTTTAGAAGAAGTTATTTGTTTCGTAAAAAAGTTATCTGTATTTGTGAATGATTTACGTGCAAAAACATTTTTACATTTTATTATTTTACAAAAACATGTTATTAATGCAATTTTTTTTGCACAAACTATTGTTAACATGAAAGAAGCTTTTCGAGATAGATTTAAAGAGTTTAGAAAATATAAAGCTACACTAACTTTTTTGACAAAACCAATTGAAGTAGATATGTAGCAATTACAATCACCTTCAATTAGTGGATTTGAAATCCAAAGGTTTATGGAATTATATATTTTTAAAACTTAATTCTGAACTGGAAAATTTAGAAAGAAAAAAGTGAATTTTATCTTCGGACAATTTTCGGATCCACATATTACTGTAAGCAAATCTTTTCACATATGAAATTAATAAAGAGTCAGTTAAGAAGTAATCTTACTGACCTGAAACTAGAGTGCTGCCTTAAGTTAAAGATTTCTGAATATTCACCAAATATTGAAGTCTTATAGAACACTATACAGGAGCAATCGTCCCATTAAAAAATTATATTGTAATATACTGGCAACTACAATAGGTATCACAAACTAAATGTATACGTAAATATTAATTTATTGTAATACTTGATTATTTTAAAACAAATAAACAATTTTTACGTTTTTTTCTTAAATATAGCATATATTTTTTAGCGGCTCTTCCATGTTATTGTGTTTTTTTTTTCAATATAGATTTGGCTCTTTGTCACTGAAAGGTTGCCGACCCCTGACCTAGAACGCTGTTATTTTCTACCCAAGTCATGTAATTAAGATCGTACCGACCAATTTAGAATATTATGTTATTTTTGCCCCCCCCCCCCCCCCAAAGCTGAAATCCTGGCTACGTCCCTGTTGGCAACCCTTGGTACGATTTAAATTAACGTATGAATGACCCACCACAGAACAAAAAAATATTATTTTTTTTCGAATGTTCGCTGTAAATGTTTTGATCTGTGTCAAGATGACACGCAGTGAAAAGTATGTAATCAGGGCCGGCTCGAGAAAAAGCGGGGCCCGGTGCAAGATGCTCGTGCGGGGCCTTCTTATTCTAAAAAAAAAACTATACAAAATATTTGTATTTAGTAATATTGCACTTATTATTTGGACGTATTAGTTACACTAGTAATTTATGAATAATTATAATTAATATTTAACAAAATAATATAAATAGCTGAAAAGATCTATAAATACCTATTTCATAACGACCACTGCCCATAGAAAACCTACTGTTATGAAATCTCATTCTGAAAACAGTACTGAAATCATGATGCGACCCAGATGCCCATAGAACCTTTTAGACCGTATGCAAAAGTGCCTTATTGACATGCGGATATAATTTCAAACTGTTTAATCGTTACGATTAAACAGTTTAATTAAATCGTCTAGGATGGACTAGAGCCAATGAAATAAACCATGGACAAAGAGATTTTCGTATTGTGCCAGTAGGTAGTAGAATTGAGGTAGACCAAAGCTTAGGTGGGTTGATTGTGTAACACAGGATGCTCGGTCTATCGGTGCACACAACAGGAGGACAATAACATAAAATCGGAAGGAATGGCGGAAGACGATTGAGATGGCTATGGCCTTCAAAGGCCTTGACGGCCGTACCAGTAATGATGACTAATTCCTTCTGGCATGTTTTATTGCAAATTGTTAATTATCTTGTCATAATTTAGTTTTCGTGCCAACTCGGACTTGATTGACAAAATTGCCAATGAAGAGAATCGCTCCTGACTTATACAAGATCGTAAATAATATTTTATTATTTTCGATTTTGAAAACGATCTCTCTGCTGATGCAACTGTTACTGGAATTGTCAGTATTACTTTCAAAACAGTTACAAAATTGGGATACAATTCAGATAAATTGTTCTTGTAAATATATTATAAAATTTCTAAAATTGTATTTCTAGGCGACAATACCCGACAACACATTTTAATTTCATAAAAAATGTCTGTACAATCAATGTCGTCTTTTAAACACAAATTTAAATCTTTGCAACATTTAAGCAGATAGTTTTCAGTCATCTTTTGTATATTATCTGAATTGTACAAAAAGCCAAATAAATTTTCGTGGTGGTGATAAATTTCGAATCTTTTTTAGGGTTTTGTAGGTATGACCAAAAAACCCTTATACCCTCATTTTGTCGTCTGTCTGTCTGTCTGTCTGTCTGTCTGTCTGTCTGTCTGTCTGTCTGTTCGGTAAAAATTGTAGCCAAACGGCTAAACCTAGAGAGTTGAAATTTTGCATGCTTGTACAACTTTTTGACCCGCACATAGGAAAAATACTAAAACATCTAAAAAACATATCCCCCTAAAAATATAAACAAATATGTGCTCAACGAAAAAAAAAATATTTTTTTAAAATTCTGAGTAGGGTATCAAATGAAATCCCTTGGTACGTGGATTAACGATCAAATTTTTATTTTTGCAAAATAAATTATTTTGACGCGATTTTTGTCAAAATTGTGCAAAAAAATTTTTGTCCCACACCCTGTAGCCCAGATGGTTTAAACTAAAAATCTGAAAAAATTCTAAGTAATGTATATTGGTGTGAACCAGAATAGTACAACAGGAATTCTTGATCAGATTATGTTTTCGGAAAATAATGCATTTTTTGTGTTTTTAACCAAAATATGTTAAATATTTAATTCGCTATGTAACCAAGTTGATACGTCAGCACTCATAGCGATGTGCGTTTAGTCATTGGTTTTCTATTTTGTAAACAGGTAACTTGCAAACTAGAGTTCGAATCCTGTCAATTTTATTTTTTTTGTTTTTTTTTTTGCAGTTTTCTTTTGTTTAAATTATTTTGTCAAAACCGCGTAATATTTTGGTAAATGTTGCATTTAATTTTTAAAAGCGTAAATTTAATAACCAGTGGGAAGTGTTGAAATTATAATTTAATTCTGTTTGATGTATACGAAATCAGAGGGCGGGGCTAATGATTTAAGCAACCAATAGAAGCCATAGGCGCAATTTTCAAAATCTTAATGAACCTTGCTATGTAAAAAAAATACTGCACATATTTAGAAACTTAAATAATGGTATTAGGCATTCGAATTAAAATTCATAAAAACATATTTTGACATAAAATTTGTTTTGGCATCCCAAATAATCATCATTCAGTTATTAAATACCTGCAAAACCCTGAAATATGTGCAAAATCACACTTCACATCAATTTTTTAAATGATAAAATTGCATTGTCGATTATAATTAAGAAGTATTTAATTCTGAAATGTTCTTCTGCGGATGAAATTGGTTCATCAGTTCCTACGTAGGAAAACTGTTTTGTCTTTCGTCCAGTACGATGTATTTTAAATTTTGGTTCTATTTCTAACTCTGCAGCAAGTTCCTTTGCGTTAATTACAGAATATTTAAATCCAGAATCGCGGTAATCCTCAAATAATTTAAATAAACCTTTTAGATGGGAATTTGCTGCCCCAATATCCATATGAGAAGTTTGGAATAACTTGCTTAGTACATTTACTTCATTTAATAAATCATAACCCATGACTAAACTCAGAGCCGCAGTAAGGAAAACTTGCGCTAGGGGCAAAACCGTGTTTTGGCGCCCTTGGCAAATAAATGTAAGTGATAAGCAAAAAAATTGATGTGAAGTGTGAATATTCACACATTTCAGGGTTTCGCAGGTATATAATAAGTGAAGGCGGTATGCTGAGTGTGTAGGACAAATTTTACTTTGTAGTAATCACGGCAAAATGAACGATATTTTTAAAATAATATATCGTCTGTTAATCATATAATAAGATAATTATTAAATTTACGCTCTTAAAAATTAAATACAACATTTGTCAAAATATAACTAGAATTTTGACAAAATAATTTCAACATAATAAAAATGCAAAAAAAAAAAAACAGAAAAAATAAAATTCACTCCGTACTCGAACGCGAAACCCTTCGTTTACCAGCGAGTTTTAGCTAGTGCTCTAACCAATAACGCTATCGTACGCCTTGCCTGTGAGTGTCTTACATTGGTATAACTTTTGTACTTTGTGAACCAAAAACCACAAAAAATGCGTTATTTTCCGAAAACATAATCTGATCAAAAATTCCTGTTGTACTATTTCGGTTCACACCAATATACACTACTTATAATTTTTTTAGATTTTTATTTTAAACCATCTGGGCTACAGGGTGTGGGACAAAATTTTTTTTGCACAAAATTGGCAAAAATCGCATCAAAATAATTTATTTTGCAAAAATAAAAATTTGATCGTTAATCCACGTACTAAGGGCTTTCATTTGATACCATACTCATAATTTAAAAAAAATATTTTTGTTTTCGATGAGCACATATTTGTTTATATTTTTAGGGGGGTATGTTTTTTAGATGTTTTAGTATTTTTCCTATGTGCGGGTCAAAGAGTTGTATAAGCATGCCAAATTTGAACTCTCTAGGTTTAGCCGTTTCGCTACAATTTTTACCGAACAGACAGACAGACAGACAGACAGACAGACAGACAGACAGACAGACAGACAGACAGACAGACAGACAGACAGACAGACAGACAGACAGACAGACAGACAGACAGACAGACAGACAGACAGACAGACAGACAGACAGACAGACAGACAGACAGACAGACAGACAGACAGACAGACAGACAGACAGACAGACAGACAGACAGACAGACAGACAGACAGACAGACAGACAGACAGACAGACAGACAGACAGACAGACAGACAGACAGACAGACAGACAGACAGACAGACAGACAGACGACAAAATGACGGTATAAGGGTTTTTTGGTCATACCTACAAAACCCTAAAAAGGTTCTCACCTCCCAAAATCTAAGTGATGAGCAAAAAAAAGGTCCTCACCTCCCAAAATCCAAGTGATGAGCAAAAAAAAGGTCCTCACCTCCCAAAATCCAAGTGATGAGCAAAAAAAAAGGTCCTCACCTCCCAAAATTCAAGTGATGAGCAAAAACAAAAAAGGTCCTCAGCTTCGCAATATGGCGCCCCTTAGTCCAGCTCGTCAGCGCCCTTTTCCTGAGTGCACTAGCGGCCGTCGCCCCCTCCGCTCCCCCCCCCCTTACTGCGGCTCTGACTAAACTCACTAAAAAGTCAAATGAAGTAAGTATATTTTCAAGTGAATGAATTTCCGATATCGTCTTCTTGTCACTCGTATGTTCCTGTACACTGCAAATCTCAAGTGAGTACTAGTACTCATTTAAAGTGCGTACTTTGCTTGTCCTCGTTTTTACTCACGTACAAGTGAGTGCTTTTGTACGCACTTTAAATGAGTACTAGTACTCACTTAAAGTGAGTACTAGTACGCGTTTTAAATGGGTAGTGGAAAGGAAGAGAGGGTAGTAATACGCACTTATAGTGCGTACATAGGTATAAAACTCTTTTCTTGAGTGACGTCACAATAAAGCTTTAAAATTCAGGAAAAGTAAAAATGTTGATTGAACATCAGAAAAATAGTTTTTAAATTATTATAATCAATAATTTATACACTTTTTTTTTGCCAATTTTCAATGCAATCCTTTTCCAGAATTTATGAAGCTTCATATTTTTCTGTAAATAATAAAATGCGATTATTATTATTTCTTGAATATATTTATTTAAAAAATTTTCAAACCTTTCAGATATTACAACTAAAATAATCATAATGATTAAGTATAAGTATGAACTTAGTTATCATCTAAAATTCAATAAATTATTCTAAACAATTTCTACGAATAATAGAAGATAAAAATTATGATTTTCTCCTTAGTTACATTTTGAAACGTATTATTTTAGTATCTAAAATATAATGTAATTGTCTCGGTAATTATGTCGTATAATAGAATCAATGTTAAATCTTTAAACATATCTAGAAGGTACCTGAATTAATCTGAGCGCATTTATTCCTAAAATAATGCAATCATCACATGTGCTATTATTATATCGCATTTAAATTAAAACTGCATATTTGTATAACTAACTTTGAGGCTTCCGAACCTTCTTAAACAAAAACTATGCAAAAATAAATTCTGGCTTCAGCAGCCTCTCAATGCTACATTTCACTTTATTATTATTATTTTTCACTTTTACTTAACTTTAAATTCACTTATTAATCAGCAGATACTTAGGTACTTTTTTTAAAATTTTTAATTGTCTAATAAACGTTAATATTGTACTATTATTTGGTTGTTTAGTTTTAAAGAGCTTATATGACAGGAAATTTAATATGTTAGGTTAGGTTACTCACATATAACGCGTATTAAAAGTACGCATTTAAAATGAGTATTAGTACTCACATATAACGCGTAGTTTCAGTTCCGCTTTAGAAGTGAGTACTTGTATTCGTTTTACGTGAGTATTTTGAAATACTCATTTATAACGAGTACTAGTACTCACTTCAAGTGCGTACACTTATCTCCTTCTTCAAAGTGAGTACAAGTACGCACTTTAAATGAGTAATATAAAAAGTACTCATTTAAAAGGAGTACTATTACTCACTAAGATTTGCAGTGTAGCTGTTGCATATTTTGTATAAAGGAAAACTGCAACTATGAATAGAACCGATTTAGTCATTCTATAAAAAAAAAAAAAACTAGATCCCGCGGGGCCTTGTGCGGTCGTACCGTTCGCACCGCCCTCTGGCCGGCCCTGTATGTAACACAACCAAAACGCTTAGGAAACAAAGTCATGCTATGATAGTTCTCTCTATTATTATCTCTATTTCCCTAATCGAGAACTTTACAATATACCATAAATAATAAACTGACGTGACTAATTCTAAGAAAAATATGACTGAAATAATCGCTCAGGATTGCGATACACTAGCAAAGTAGGATATCAGATAATTATTATCACAGGTAACTAAGGGATTAACAGAGGGATAACATGATTAGACACTATATAAACTAGACAATAACTTTAGAAATTCAGTATCCAGAATTTACTAGCGTCAAAAAATTGCCAACAATATGAAGGATATTTTATTAATCACAGTGCTATTAGCAACATCTTATTTATGTAAGTAAAGAATATTTAATTATTTATTATTTATGTAATTAATTGCGCTGCAGTATCTCTTGGTAATTAACTGCGTTGATCATTCCATTAACAAACCGCATTAATACCACACCTCTTGCGGACATACAGCCCCAAAACTCAGAAAACTTAACAGTGCGTTTCAAGCAATCTTTATGAAACGCTTCATTTTGGCTCCGAATCACTCTTTTCTATTATCATCTGCACTTAAATCAAATTTGGACTCATCGCTGAAAATAATCGAATTCCACTGTTCTTTTGTCCATGGTCTTCACTCTTTACACCAACTTAAGCGCTTTTTTTCTGCCGTTCAGTTAAGAACGGATTTTCTTTTGCCGAAAATGTAGAATTTCTGTTTCAATAAAATACTGAAAAAAATTACATTGGTATGATTACCTTATAAAAACTAAGACCACTTTTATGAGTCCACTTTCTGTATGATTCTCTGGAAAATTGAGATCTTTCAGCCTCATTCAACTCTGCCGTTATTTCTCTAACAGTAGCCATGTTCTTTTTACACGTTTTTACAAGTTCTCTTCTTTGTCGATTTGATACTAAAGTCGGACGTTCTGGACTTTTCCCCTTTGTATCGATGGTATCGTTTTCACCATACGATTTTATTATGTCAAAAATTTTGACACTTTCATATCTTTAGCAATTACACTTATTTTTCCCTTCACAAAACATGCTTATAATTCACTCACTTTCTGTGGAGTTGCCACACCTCGAGCCATTTTAAAACAACAGTTCACACTAAATTAACAAACTGTTAAAATATGAAGTTAAAAATGAGCCGGCAATTGTTTCAGTATTAAAAACAAAATCTAACCCTACATACGATTTTATTTAGGCATATTGAAAATGCATATAGTTTTGTCCGTACATTTAATTGTCAACTGGGTTCAGTTTAAATAAATGTTAAAGCCTAATTAAAATATTTTATAATTCTATTTTATCATCATAGAATCGTCAAAATATAGTTACATCTAAAATTGAATTCAGAAAATGAACCAAAAATATATTTAGTGAGTACCGGTGTACAAGAAAAATATTTAGATAGGAATTATAAAGTGTCCGAAT
Source organism: Liopterus haemorrhoidalis (assembly GCA_963971575.1). NCBI lineage: Eukaryota > Metazoa > Arthropoda > Insecta > Coleoptera > Dytiscidae > Liopterus > Liopterus haemorrhoidalis. The sequence goes on from OZ020613.1 coordinate 65,539,193, forward strand.
ATACATGGTAGTTTTTAGGGCTCTTAGAACAAAACTCTTTATAAAAATTGTAAAAACATATTTACAGCAATATTATACAACTGAGAACATTATAATTCAGCAATATTTGTAGAGCAACAAAAAAACTGTAAAACTTCCAAAATAGGCCTTTTATAAAGCCTTTTGATTATATTAATATTCAGTGGTGGAACTACAAATTTTGGGACCCCGCAAAAAAATTAGATCGACCCCAAACCTTAGTGATTTTTTTCTTTTCGTATCTAGCGTCCCATAATTTTGAAAAAATTTAACCTTGGATTCTTCTTACACAAAGAATCATTTTACTTTATAATACATATTTTATTATGAATATAAAAGAAAAACAATAATATCAAACAAATGAAACATAGACAAAACAAAATAAAACTAGATATAAATAAATAAATCAATTTAAAATGTTAAATCTTTCTTTCTGGGTTTTAAATTAGTAGAATCTCTAATTAAGTCTTTAATGCCTTTTTCTTGAGCAATTTCAGCCTCAATGCTCAACAACGATAAATTATATACAGTCTGTTCCAAACGGTTAATCGGAACTAGATTTTGCAATCTAGTTACTTTCATCGCTTAAATCGTGCTTTTCGGTCGTTTTGTTTAAGCTTTGTAAATCATACTTACAATTAACATTTTTTGGTTAAGGTTAATATCATTTTAAAATGTCATTTTTTTTATATTTTGATATTTTGTGCATTCTTAATACAAATTTCCCATTTATTTATTTTTTTGTCATTAAAATTTGTAAAAAAAAATAATTTAATTTTGACATGTCATTCGTTTCTATGGTTTCATTGTTGGAATTTTAAATTTTGACATTCCAACGTGAAAAATGAAATAACCCCAGCAAGGTCCCTTCTCGTGACAACCTAAAAGAACGAAAATCCCATTTAGTTCCGCTTAACCGTTTGGAACAGACTGTAAGCGTTCTTCTCCAGTAGAATTTCGTAGATTGTTTTTTATTATTTTTAATTTGGAAAAAGAACGCTCTGCTGTTGCCACAGTGACATGATGTGTTAAAAATAATAAAATCGCAGTAACTACGTCTGGAAAACTGACCGACAGGGAGGTATATTTAATTATTAAAAGTTCGGCAAATTCTTTCATTGTTGATATTTTAGAGATTTCCTCATTAAGCATCGAAGCTAACATTACCATTTGTAATGGAAAATTGGACGAAATATCACCTTTGTATTTTTTCTAAGATTTCGGCAGAACTCAAAATTTCTGTTTCATCCAAGTTGGTTAAATTTCGAGGTGACATGAATAAAAACAAATTTACAACGTCGTACATCCCTCTGAATTTATTATCAATTTGATTGATAACAATATCGAGAACTGCATTAAATACAGTTACTCTAAAAAAATCATCCCCGTTTTCAAACCGATGATCTGTTGCCAATTCATCAAAGTGCTTTATTCCAATTTTTTCTTTTCCAAACAAAAGTGGAGCTGATATTCCACTTGGCTGCCATTTGAATTGCGTCATCTTTCGCAGAAAAGTACATATTTCGGTATTTTTTCAGATTTCGGAAAATCTATGCAAATATGTAGCGTCTCTAAATAAAGATTTATATATATCTAAAAAAAAAAAAACACCGATTGCGCCATTCTTGCACTCTTCCTTCGCGTTATAATAATATTTATTTTAAACGTTATTTTTTTAATTGAATTACTATTTTGAATATGGATAAACAATCTCGCTATTGTTTGCTGAGGTCTTACTAAACGTAAGATTAAAAAAAATGTTTATTTTTTTTTATGTATGTGTTTTATAGTGAAAAGTAAATTCTTTATTTTTTTATAAAACGCGACAAATTTCTCAAAATTTTCGCCCCCCCCCCGCGTTGCGGGTTCTGGCGGTATGGTAGTTCCACCACTGTTAATATTGCATACGCAGCATTTTAAAAACCTAATGGCACTCTTTGGTAAAGTTCTTAAAATAGTTATAAAATAAACACTAAAACATTCATAAAACTATTCATCTTTATAATTGAACATTCGTAGGTAACATTTCGTGGATCTTCTGGAAGAAAATGATACGATAACTCCAAATTTTTAATAACTCTTCTAGAACCATCTGGTTTATTTGAAAATTATTGGCCCTCATATCTAATTTATTCCAAGTTAACAAATTATGTTTAAATTCTGGAATAGGGTTTCCACAAATTTGTTCCTTTTCATTTCATTTATGTTCCATGAATGATACAGAAGGTTTAAGGGGGGGGGGGGGTATGGTCAGAGCAGCACATTTTATACCCATTTTCAAGATTTTTTTTTAGAAAACTGTTAATACTAACTTGATTGGGATAATACCTACAGTAAAGAACAACCTTTGAAGAGTATCCAAAAAAATTTTTATTGAAAAATATCGAAAATTAAGCTCGTGACATGAATTTTAAATTTTCGGTCAGGACAAAGTGTTGATTTGCGGTGAGACACATAACTAATGACTGGATCATCTAAAACAAAAAAACCAAAAATATTTCGTTAGTTTATGAGTTTCTTGAGGTAACGCTGTCGAGTTTTTTCAAATATCTAGATTATTTAATTTTTGGTATAAGTTTGAAGTCAAAAAAACGAAAAAAACGGAACTTGAGGTAACGCTGTCGAGATATTTTTTTTTCTTGCTTTTTATTTTTATTTTCGAAATTTCTGTTTTCATTTGTAAAAAATTCCATAAAAAAAAAATTAAAAGCAAGAAAAAAAAATATCTCGACAGCGTTACCTCAAGAAACTCATAAACTAACGAAATATTTTTGGTTTTTTTTGTTTTAGATGATCCAGTCATTATTTATGTGTCTCACCGCAAATCAACTCTTTGTCCTGAACGAAAATTTCAAATTCATGTCACGAGCTTAATTTTCGATATTTTTCAATAAAATTTTTTCTGGATACTCTTCAAAAGTTGTTCTTTACTGTAGGTATTATGCCAATCAAGTTACTATTAACAGTTTTCTAAAAAAAAATCTTGAAAATGGGTATAAAATGTGCTGCTCTGACCATACCCCCCCCCCCTTAAGTAATCATGAAGGAGTGACAAATAAATTTTCTTGCTGATTTTGGAATTGTTTTATCATTTCTTGAAGTTTTAGATTTACTTTTCTTTATACAGTATTTTAATAAATAGCAAGAACCACATAGTCTGAAAATTATTTTATAATAATTCTCTTTAAAGAAATATAAAATATTTATAAAACCTTCTTATATGATATTTGTTGCAGTTTTTATAACATCAAAATATCAGATAAAAGTTAAAAACTGGCTTTATGATAGTTTTCAAATCGATTATATTGTAACTATAAATTAAACTTAATTTCTTATTTAGGCTTTAATACTAGTGTTATAAACATTTTTGAGATCTTAACCACTATGGCCGGTAAGCAGGAAATATGTTTTATTTATTACGAAATTATTTGGCATCACAAAAGACACATGCTTTGAACGGGACTCGAACGCGAAACTTTTGTAATTTATTGACTGCATGTTATAAACCTTCTCAGAATCAATTAACAACATATTAATTTATTTACACATGCCTTCGTAATCTAGTGATCTAGAAAGAGAACGCAAAATTCTTAGGTTGACGGGTTCGATTCCTGGTGAGGCAGTATTTTAATATTTAATTTCCACACTCATATGTTTAGAAATCTCTTTGCGTTTCAGTATCCTGAGTAACTATATATTTATATAATAATTAATACCATAACAACAATTAATATTTTGTGGATTTCCTTTATTATTACTAATTTTAACCGATTTGGCGTAGATACCAGTAATTTTTTTGTGTATTCAGTGTAATTCTTGAAAATTGCTCTAGCAATACCCGTTTTAGATCTTCTTTTATTACCACTAGGGGCGCAGACAAGGGGGGACCGACGGGCTTCAATATGACTTATTTGTTGGTAAATAATGGAAACAAATGCAAGCAATAGGGGATACGCATAAAATTTATATTTCCTTAAAACTGCATTTTTTTGATATGTTAATGTTAGTTATGTCACCTAACAAAACAAAAATCACATTTTAATTAATATTATAGCCAAATTTTTTAATTAAAATATTGTAAATTTAAAATAAGCCAACCACGGCGCGAAGGTTGCCGAATAAATACGACTGAGTATGACGTCAAACGAATGGGGTTTGACGTCACAGATACAGCTACAACATAATCTTTACGTGTGTATATTGTATTGTTCGAGAGTTTTGTATTTGTTTTTAAACAATTTTTCACGCAATTATTATTAAAATGACAGATAAATATTTTGTTAGGGCTCAGAGTGATAATTTACCCAACATTGATGCATTTATGCACACAACATAAAGTTTACTTTTTTCTGAAATATCGTTTTTATTTCGCCTCATAGCTTTCAGCCACAAATTTCGCCTTTTCTGTTGTTTTTCGCCATCAGGTAATGATATAAATTGTTTTTTTGGATTTCTATTTGAACTATTTGTGCACATCGGTACTAAACAATATTTTCGACTATGTTTCGAAGTACAGGGGCCTGGATCTTCCATATTTTATATACTTTAATATAAAATTTAATTCGGTAAACATGTATAAATTGTTTTTATAGAATTAAACTTTATTTTAATTAAAATCACTCTAACTTTACATAACCTGTAAAAGTTATGCAAGGAAATAAGTTCACAACAGACTATGTAGGCTGCCCGCTGTACACTGAGTAGGCTGTACGCAGTACACTGGGTAGGCTAGTAGTGTACTGCGTCACTTAGAAGGGGTATGACGTCACACATCGTTTTCGCGCGCTACATATATTTATGATTTTTTTAAGCCTTCAAATTTAAAAAAAAAAAATGCAAAACTGTTTTTTATGTTTATATGCAACAAGAAGAATATAATAAAAAATTAAAATAAAATCATGCCTATCCCCTATTGCTTTAATAGGTAGATTATTGTTATGAGTCACTAACCACTTATTATTTTTAAAACCACAAAAAGTCGCTTTTCTCAAAAAATTATGTTATGTAAAGATATAAAAGTTCTACACCGTTGAAAAGAGAGAAAAAAATCTCTATAATATTGTGTTGAATAATATGTGTAGTGATATCTGAAAAATAGTTATTAATTGATGTGCCTCTTGAAAAAAAAAAGAAAAAAAAAATTTTTTTGGTACCACTATAGTCTGACCCCCACTAACCCGAATCTTTCGCCCTATCCAACGTTCGTCATGGACAGTAAATATTTTCTTACAGTTAATTCGAACCTTATTTTGATTTTTTTTTTTTTTCTTACCATTATTAGAAAGTCAAATTGTAATTTTGACAATGGCTACAGCCGAAACTGCAGTCAATACAATAATAAAAGTTTCTGTGAAACAAAACGCAATGTTTTTATTTAACAACACCTTATCTATCGTTAATTAGTTGTTCAGTTGACGTTGAATTGTAGACACAGCTACATTCTTTAAGATAACAGAAAAAGGTCACAGAAAAAAGAAAATAATATTTTCTCTTCAATGTAGTTATTAATAAGATGGAGATATATTTGGAGCGCCAACAGCGATCATCTATCACAGATTCCTTATATTTCTGTTCAAAGTATGACAACTCCAACTAAATAATAATCCTAATACATAAAGATGTTTTTCGTTTTTTTAGTTTCACAGCTTTCTGTTCCCAATTTGAAATAATTGAAGATAGTAAATATATGCACAAGTTTACTTATGTATATAGATAGGATGATCTAAAATACGACATTTAGTTTTTCATTCAATTTTATATTATCTTTAATAAGCCAGTTAATAACATACTGTATTTCTTTTTAGGTAATTCATATCCTACATATGGAAACAATAAAAAAATTATAAACTATTATGCCGATAACGACCAAATCGATCGAGTGGACTCTGTGAGAACTGCAGGTAAAATCATGCCTGCAGGTACAGTCATACAATCTGCGGAGCCAATAAATCCTAAAAATACAACTAAAACCACCACAGGATCAACCGAACTAACAGGACCAAATCAACCTAAAAGAAGATTCGTACCAAGAGAGCCAATTGAACCAATAGAACCGACTGAACCTACAGAGGCAACTGAACCAACTGAACCAACAGAGCCAACCGAACCAACAGAGCCAACTGAACCTACAGAGCCAACTGAACCAACAGAACCAACTGAACCAACAGAACCAACAGAACCAACTGAGCCAACAGAACCTATAGAGCCAACTGAACCAACAGAGCCAACTGAACCAACAGAGCCAACTGAACCAACAGAGCCAACTGAACCTACAGAGCCAACCGAACCAACTGAACCTACAGAGCCAACTGAACCAACAGAGCCAACTGAACCTACAGAGCCAACTGAACCTACAGAGCCAACAGAACCTACAGAGCCAACCGAACCAACAGAGCCAACCGAACCAACTGAACCTACAGCGCCAACTGAACCAACGGAGCCAACTGAACCTACAGAGCCAACTGAACCTACAGAGCCAACTGAACCAACAGAGCCAACTGAACCTACAGAGCCAACCGAACCTACAGAGCCTACCGAACCAACAGAGCCAACTGAACCAACAGAGCCAACTGAACCTACTGAGCCAACTGAACCTACAGAGCCAACTGAACCTATAGAGCCAACTGAACCTACAGAACCAACTGAACCAACAGAACCAACAGAACCAACAGAGCCAACTGAACCAACAGAGCCAACTGAACCTACAGAGCCAACCGAACCAACAGAGCCAACTGAACCAACAGAACCAACAGAACCAACTGAACCAACAGAGCCAACTGAACCTACAGAGCCAACCGAACCAACTGAACCTACAGAGCCAACTGAACCAACAGAGCCAACTGAACCTACAGAGCCAACTGAACCTACAGAGCCAACAGAACCTACAGAGCCAACTGAACCAACAGATCCAACTGAACCTACAGAGCCAACCGAACCTGCAGAGCCTACCGAACCAACAGAGCCAACTGAACCAACAGAGCCAACTGAACCTACAGAGCCAACTGAACCTACAGAACCAACTGAACCAACAGAACCAACAGAACCAACAGAACCAACTGAACCAACAGAGCCAACCGAACCAACAGAGCCAACAGAAGCGACAGAGCCAACCGAACCAACAGAGCCAACTGAACCAACAGAACCAACAGAACCAACTGAACCAACAGAGCCAACTGAACCTACAGAGCCAACCGAACCAACAGAGCCTACTGAACCTACAGAGCCAACCGAACCAACAGAGCCAACAGAAGCTACAGAGCCAACCGAACCAACAGAGCCAACTGAACCAACAGAACCAACAGAACCAACTGAACCAACAGAGCCAACTGAACCTACAGAGCCAACCGAACCAACAGAGCCAACAGAAGCTACAGAGCCAACCGAACCAACAGAGCCAACAGAAGCGACAGAGCCAACCGAACCAACAGAGCCAACTGAACCAACAGAACCAACAGAACCAACTGAACCAACAGAGCCAACTGAACCTACAGAGCCAACCGAACCAACAGAGCCTACTGAACCTACAGAGCCAACCGAACCAACAGAGCCAACAGAAGCTACAGAGCCAACCGAACCAACAGAGCCAACTGAACCAACAGAACCAACAGAACCAACTGAACCAACAGAGCCAACTGAACCTACAGAGCCAACCGAACCAACAGAGCCAACAGAAGCTACAGAGCCAACCGAACCAACAGAGCCAACTGAACCAACAGAGCCTACTGAACCTACAGAGCCAACTGAACCTACAGAGCCAACCGAACCTACAGATCCAACCGGAACTACAGAGGAAGGACCAGAAACCACTACTAAAGGAGCAGCTGGCATTATTCCATCTTTCATTATACTAATCACTTCTTTTGTAACAGTTTATATGATATATTAATTGTAATAAATGTAGTGCTCTATCTTATGAGTAGATGATGTATAATATATCTAGAAATTTGCCTGACACTATTTTTTTTATTGTCTATTTGATGTTATTATTAAACAAATATTAAACAAACTAGCACTAAAAAAATTATTACAAAATTTCGTTCCATGATCTATAATTTTCCACTTAATGTAGAAAGGTTTAATCTAGGAGTTAAGAATTTCGATGAAGTGACTGAATGTACATTTTACCGACCACCAACATATATAAGTGAGGTATTGTGATCATACCGATTTTGGCATTTCGAGATTTCGATGGATCTCCACGAATTGAGGTCATAACATAACATTTTGACTATTTTTAACATAATGTCTGTCGGTCTGTCTGTCTGTCTGTCGGTCTGTCTGTCTGTCTGTCGGTCTGTGGACACGTGCAGTGCAAATTCGGCTAAAAAAATTTGTATGAAACCTTATATTTAAGCTTTTGACATCAATGGCACGAGTTGATCAACTTTTGGTAAAAATCGTTTGACTAGAAATGGGAGTTTACTGATGTCCATTTTAAGATTTTTGCGAATATTTCACAACTTATTTAACAAAAGTTATTGATACGATATCGCCTCAATAGTTATCGATACAATAAACCTTATCGAGTCGATAACTTTTTGACGATTTCTCGATTCTCATCTGACATGTTTATTGTATCCAATAACTATTGTAGCGATATGTATGCATTTCAATTCACACAGCCAAAATATTTACAAAATCTCTTGTCATTTATGTGATCAATTGTTCACAAATGACAATAGTCAATGTCAGTGTCAAAAATAATTTACAAAAATATATATTTTAACAATTAGTTTAAAAATAGATTGCTAAAAAATGGCAGAAAAAATGTGTAAAAATTTCACATGAAAAATTCACAACAGATATATATATTTTTTTTGATTTTCAAAATTTCCTCTTTATTTTCCGGCATATAAATAAACTGGGGTCTCAACAGAGCAATTCGATGTGTTACTTTTTTAACAATTTTGCAAACTGTACTTTTGTGTACATGCACATCAATTATCATTTGGAAAGCTCCTATTTCCAGAAATCTCAAAGCAATTAAAATTTGAAGTTGTGCCGAAATAGATTTACTTCTTTGGGTCATGGGTTCTAAATCACCTCCAATTAGACGGCATAATTCCATACATTTTCATTTGCTTAACCGGTATCGTTGAATAAATTCTAATTCGCTATAAATGCGGAATGGGTCACTTTTATCTCTCATAATTCTCAATTCACAATATCCTCATTAAATTCATCAGAACATGAATTGTCCATTTTACCTCTATAACAGTATAAGAATATCTTAATATACAGTTACGGACAAAATAATAAATACACCTAATATAGTAACCTTATTATTTGTAGTTCGATCACTAAATAAATTCATAATTTTATTTTAACTGGCATAACTAATAAAGCACTTTATGAGCTATTAAATCCATAATATTTATCAAGAAATATTATTTGGTCATAGAAATATTTTGATTTTTGTGAAAACACTGCCTGACATGGTTGGTCAAAATAATAAATACATTTCCTAAAACTCATAAAAATAATTTGATAACGGAGTTAAGACAGGTTCAGACAAGTTCATAATGTATTTGTAAGTATATGTTTTACAAAAAAAATTATTTAGTTTTGTTCAAACTATTGCAAAGATGGGTAAGAATAAGCATTGTGGTAGTGAAATGAGCAACTTAATTAAAACATTAAAAATGATGGCAATTCTTTTTGAAGATTTGCTAATATTATGGGTTGCTCTTTGGGAATGGTACAAAATGTCATCAGTCACTCATTTAAAGAGGAAACCCGGGGTAGACCACACAAAACTTTAAAGAACGAAGATAGACGCTTGGTAACGGAAGTGAAAAAAATCATTTCATGTCATCAACTAATTTACTAACCGAACTACAACCGAATATTTCTGCAAGAACCATTAGAAGGAGGTTGGTAGAGCATAACTTAAGATCATGTTCGCCTAGAAAAGTACCATTATTAAAACCAAGACACTTACAAGCCCGAAAGGAATATGCTCAAGAACACATTTACTGGTATGGTGCAGAAGGTATTAAAAAATGGAGAAATATTTCGTTTAGTGACGAAAGTAAATTTATGTTGTTTGGAAATGATGGGAAAAAATTTGTTAGGCGTCCTCCAAACCCGGCGTTTAACCCTAATTACGCGAAAAAAAAACCGTTTAACATGGAGGAGGTAAGATTTTAGTAAGGAGTTGTTTTTCTTGGTATGGTATAGGTCCCTTATTTCGAATAGATGAGATAATGACGAAAGAAATTTACATCCTAATTTTGGAAACTATTATGCTACTCTATGCGGAATGGAATATGACACTAATATGGATCTACCAGCAAGATAACGACTCTAAACACACTGCTCGTGCAACAAAAACATGGGTCCAGAAAAACAATTTTCAAATTTTACCTTGGCCTGCTCAATTACCCGATTTCCAACAGAAAATCTTTGGAAACTAGTAAAGGATGGGGTTGAGCAGGAAAAACCAAGGAACAAAAATGCATTATGGACTGCTGTTCAAGAAGCTTGGTAAAGCATTCCTGTAGAGAGCTGTCAACGGCTTATTGAGTCGATACCCAAACGATGTCGGGCCGTTTTGGCAAATAAAAGGTATGCTATTGATTACTAAGATTATAAAAAAATAGTATTATGTAATTAGTAACAGTAAAATGAATAATCAATTTTATATTTGACTAAATTTTCTCGATTGTATTTATTATTTTGACCAACCGTTTCTGGTAGTGTTTTCACAAATATCAAAATATTTCTATCACCATATAATATTTCTTGATAAATATTATGGTTTTAATAGATCATAAAGTGCTTTATTGGTTATGCCAGTTTGAATAAAAATATAAATTTATTTAGTGTTCCAACTACAAATAATAAGGTTGGTGTATTAGGCGTATTTATTATTTTGACCGTAACTGTATATGATTTTAAGAAGCAGTTACTAGTATATCTTGTAATATAAATATATATATATATATATTACTGCAATTGCGAAATAACCTGATCTGTAAGGGAGGTAATTTTGGTATTATTTCATAAATAAAATTTCATAAATAAATTCAGTATAATCATTCAATTAGAGTAAAATATTTAAAATGTTAAATGATAAAAAATAATCTATTTCGTGGAAAGGGCATTTAAGATAAGGGTAGACATGTTTATTATTGTAACTTGAAACTTTGTAAATGTAACATGAAAAGGAAATAGTAAGTTGTAATATTGAAAGACAACTCTGTTAATAAATTAGATTTGAAGCGTTAGAACCATATGGGAAAACATATTACTCTCGGTTTTAAAATAAATATTAGTTGGTTACTTATCTGTGGAGATTATACAATTTAATTTATGGATAATAAATGTCGTCTCGATTGACCAGGGTGTTAAATGACATTTAACAGTTGGGCGATGTAAGCTTTTCAGGGTAGTCGTGTTTTCGGGAGTGGATTGTAAACCGTCATAACGTTATGATGTTATTAGAAGAGTTGAGTCTAAAGAGTGAAGAAGTCGAGTTTTAAGTAGAGTGAGATTTTGTTAATCATGGGTTAGAGACAATTAGTGTGTTCGGTCGGACAAGTAAAATGTAACAAGTAATTCCGTATGAACGTTAGTGTAGTGACCAGCTAAAAAGTGGTGAGACAATATTTAGAAACATGTAGTGGTTTAATTAGTGTTTGGTGTAAAGTGTATCTACTGTGTACAAATGTGTGTCTCATTTGAATTTAGCTGTGTCGACGTAATTGTAAGTCTAGTGTAATCATGTAAATATTTCAACCGTAATCGTAATTAAAGTAGATTAGCTAAAATTTTGAGTTTAATTGAACAACCCTTAACCCTTCCAAGAATCATAGCAACCAGCTAGCAGACCAATGGGGGTCCAGACTTGATCCGCTCGCAAGTCTGGATACTCATAATGTGGGGGAGACCTAGTGTTTGAGGGATGAGAGTAAGTATGAATGAATTAAATTATCAGCCAACCGTGACATTTTATATTTATACATCAGAGCTCCTCACAGATCTGTTTTATGTCAGAACTGATATTAGATGACAATTCACATATTTATCGATACGATAAAGGGTACTCATCGGCAATATAGCGCATCAATAAGTTATGGGTTCGATATCTCATCAATAAATAGAAAAATACATTCAAGAAACCCAAATTATGCTATTGTGTCGATAAGTTGCGGTACCCATGGATATCGATACTACATTCATATGATATCTACAACTGAATTTTTCGAGAAACCGGCCCTAAGAGTGTTAATAGGTGTTCTTGCTTTATGTGTTTACCGCGGGAGACGTATGAATCCGAAAGGCACTACAGCATCCGTATTGTGGTACCTGTATAAGAAAACGAGGTTAGCAACGAAAGTACAAGGTGTCTCAAAAGAAATTTTATATTTATTTAGCTTACTGCGTGAACGCAACGTATCCGAGGGGCGCGGGGGTTATGTCAATCGGAAGCCTGGCTCTTGGGAATTCAGTCGCTATGGAGCGTTTCTCGGGAGCAGACCGCGCGTTATGCGTGCGAGAGTTTTACAAAAACGGTGATTCGGCGACTGTAGCGCGTAGAAAATTCTGCAGTATTCGAGGTTTTCGCCACTTAAATGATGCGCCAAGCATTCCTCTCATTCGACATTGGGTTAAAAAGTTAGAAGAGACTGGTACAACGCTGGATAAATCAAAATCCGGGCGACCTAGGTCATCAAGAACGGTAGAAAACGTGGAGAATGTTAATCAGTCTGTTCGTGACGACCCGAACCTATCAATTCGGAAGCGCGCAAGTGCTTTAAATGTGCATAGATCATCATTACATCGCATTATGCACAAAGACCTAAAGCTGCACCCCTACAAAATTCAATTGGTGCAAGAATTAAAGCCCCAAGATGCCAGTCAGAGGCATAATTTCGTAAATCAGGTGACTGAGCGATTTTCAACGTTTACCAACATTTTGTTTTCGGATGAAGCTCATTTTCATCTTTTTCCTATGGGGTTATCTTAAATCTAAAGTTTACGCCAATAAACCGACTTCACTGACGCATTTGAAAGAAAATATCCGTCACGAAATGGCAACCATCCCTGAGTCCACCTGCCGAGACGTCATAAGTAATTTTACTGTTCGATTAAATGAGTGCCGAGAACGCGAGGGTCTACATTTAAATGATATTATTTTTAAGAAATAAATCCCCAAAAAGTGTATTTTAATAATTAATAAACATTTTTTCTATATACGGCTTACTTTTTTTTTAATCGATCCACTAAATATAAAATTTCTTTTGAGACACCTTGTATTATCAAATAATCATTTTGTGATAACAGATAATAATTATCACTGGATATTAAGGGATTAATAAGATATTTCTAATAAAACAGATATGAAATATAGAAATTTAGAATCTAAAATTTAACAGTGTTAAATATAGCCAGCACAATGAAGGGTGTTTTAGAAATCACCGTGCTATTAGCAACAATTTATTTAAGTTAGTAAAAACAAATTTAATTATTTATTATGTATCAGGGTGTTTTTGGGGGCTTATTCAAGCAATGCTATTTTTTTTTCGTTTTGTAATTTATATTATTACTGTAAGATATTTCAGTTATATGTAAGTGAGATAAAAAAAGTTTAGTTCAGTTTCAACTAGCGCACATAGTGATCGTTTCTTTATTCTAAATCAGTGTTTTCAACCTTTTCTGTCATGGGGCCCCCTCCGAAATTATGTAAATATTGTCTGCGGCCCCCCTATATACAGGGTGTAACAGCGAAACCGACCACTGCAAATATTAGCTTTATTATTATAGTTATAAAAAAAAAAATACTATAATCTGTCTCAATTTGTATTACGAAACTATGGTCTATTTCAAAGTAGAAAAAAGTAGATAGCGCTGCGAACCGAGTACGATTTACACTGATCAAATACAGTATAGCGGGAAATTTAAAATAAGTTATAACTAGGGCATGGGCGTAGCAACTGGGTTAGCAAGTGGTTTTTTTTTTTTAATATAAAAAAGATTAATAATATATTGAAATAAACAAGGCAGATAATACACTTACGTTATTTATACGACATAAATTCAGTTTAATGGGTTTTCTGGTCCTCTCTCATGATCTGATAATTGTCAAGTGTCAAAAAATATTTATATGTCAGATAACCTAAAAAATATTAACTGCGTAAAAACAAATTACATGGAGAATTCTCTCCATAAAATCTACGCCAAGAATATAAATAAAAGTCTAAATATGTAAATAATAACAAAATATATGAGAAAAATTAAATAATATAAATAATATATATTTCCAATGTACGACACTGAACATCTGTCAACTTTGACTAAAAACTATATTTTTGCAGTGTAATAGGGATGACGATCTAAACCAATCCGAAGCAAGGACAAACAGCTCCTATCTTTTACACACATTTTTCTACTTTGAAATAGACCATAGATCTGGTTACTTTAGTGACTGTTGTGGTGTAAATAGACTTTTGTAGAATCATGTGAACTTGTAAATCTGGCTTTTAAAAGTATGGTTAAGTTTTATCATATTGAGGTTATTACTAAATTGACATGTCAAAATTGTGATTGACATGTCAAATATTTTGAATGTATATATTAATATTTATTTCATCAAACTTTCGATTATTACTCGTATAATTGTAAAAAAATATTACGATTATCACTGAAATATCGAGATAAAATATAAAAAACAAAAATACATATTATATAATAATAATTTATCATTTTGTTCTGCTGCCCTTAAAATCTAATTCTTGTTTTGCAAAATTTAATAACATATTTAAACAAAAATATTCATTTTTTCCGAAACATGTATGGTCCATTTCAAAGTAGAAAAATGTGTGTAAGAAGATAGGAGCTGTTTGTCCTTGCTTCGGATTGGTTTAGATCGTCATCCCTATTACACTGTAAAAATATTGTTTTTAGTCCAAGTTGACAGATGTTCAGTGTCGTACATTGGAAATATATATTATTTATATTATTTAATTTTTCTCATATATTTTGTTATTATTTACATATTTAGACTTTTATTTATATCCTTGGCGTAGATTTTATGGAAAAAATTCTCCATGTAATTTATTTTTACGCATTTTTTAGGTTATCTGACATATAAATATTTTTTGACAGTTGACAATTAACAGATCAAGAAAGAGGACTAATGTGAGGCCAAAAGACAGCCCAGCTGATTGTGCCCAAAGAAGAAGTTATTGATATAATTTTTAGACCTTCATATATACATACAGTCTGTTCCAAACGGTTAAGTGGAACTAGATTTTACAATCTAGTTACTTTCATCGTTTAAATCGTGCCTTTCGGCCGTTTTGTTTAAGCTTTGTAAATTATACTTACAATAAACATTTTTTGGTTACGGTTAATATCATTTTAAAATATCATTTTCTTTATATTTTGATTTTTGTGTCATTCTTAATACAAATTTCCCATTTATTTATTTTTTGTCATTAAAATATAAAAAAAAAATATTTAATTTTGACATATGTCATTCGTTTCCATGGTTTTATTGTTGCAATTTTAAATTTTTACATCCCAACGTGAAAAATGAAATAACCCAAGCAAGATCCCGTCTCGTGATAACCTAAAAGAACTAAATTCCCATTTAGTTCCGCTTAACCGTTTGGAACAGACTGTATATATTTAATTTTTATTTACAATAATTTTTTATATAAGAAACTTTAGCTCTGAAGATCTATTGTTTGTTTTATTGCTTTGTTTAAACTCTTTTAGCCAAATCTCTCTTTTTATATATAGTACATAATTTTTAAAATTCATATTTTTTTAACTTTTTCAAATTTCCCATTAAACTGAATTTATGTCGTATAAATAACGTAAGTGTATTATCTGCCTTGTTTATTTCAATATCTTATTAACCTTTTTTATATTTAAAAAAAAATCACTTGCTAACCCAGTTGCTAGCGCCCATGCCCTAGTTGTAACTTATTTTAAATTTCCCGCTATACTGTATTTGATCAGTGTAAATCGTACTCGGTTCGCAGCGCTATCTACTTTTTTCTACTTTGAAATAGACCATAGTTTGTGGTTCTATCTGTTTTCTTATTATTACCTCTTCCCAGGTTCGTCGGTCTTAAATTTTCTACACCTTCATTTAAAATTTTGCTTACTTCTCCTTCAGAAATCTAAAGAAATTGAAATGGGTACATTATTTTATTTTTACAACAAAAAGGACACCAAAATTTACTGAAAAAATATCTGCCACAAGGTCTATAATTTCGCTTCTTTTTAATTTTGTTCAATTTTTTTCTAAAAGTTTTCCATAAGCGTTATATATGTGTTTTATTGCATATTTATCTAATTGTTGTCTCTTATGCATATTTTCTGATGTTATGTTCTTATTTTGTTTGTATAAAAATACTTTTTAATTAAAAAAATAAATTGACATATAATTTAATGTCAAATATGAATTGTCAAATGTTTTGAAAGGTGCCATTTCAGCAGTACCACCCTAAGATGATATTTTAAATACACAACATAAAAAATGAAATTTTCCTCTTAGTTTCGTATTACAAATTGAGACAGATAATATTAGGTGTACCGGAAAGCTTTTTCGTTTTGATATTATTAAAATGTACTTTATTGAGTAAAATAGTTTCCATCGTGATCTATAACACTCTGTCATCTATCAGGAAGACAAAATATTCCTGATTTTTTGAAGAAAAAAATTGTTCAAGGCTCATTTTAACATGGTTCATATCTCTATGTGTCTTGTTTCTTAAAAATTGTTCCAGTGATCAAAATAAGTGATAGTTGGAAGGTGCAATGTCTGGTGAGTAAGGTGGGTGCGGTAGGACCTCCCGTTCAATCCTGGAAAGTTTTCCATGCGTCTTTTTTGATTCAGGAAGTCGGGCATTGTTGTGTTGAAGAATAATTCCTCTTCTATTCACAATTTCTGGTCATTTTCTGGTAAAGTTCCGATTCAGTCGATCTAATTGTTCACATTAAAGATCAGTATTAACACTTTGACCCGGTTTTAACATCTCATAATAAATGATTCCTTTGTAGGGCCTTTCAGATCGGGGTTCATCATCCAAGCATAAATTTGCTGTTCTAAATTTTTTAAACCACCTTTGACATGTGCTTACACTTAGTTTATCACCATAAACAGTGCAAATATTTATTGTAGCAACTGTAGTAGAACTTTTTTTGTATGGTACTCATGAAACATTAAACAGCGTAAAAAATGGTTTGATGGAAATTCTTCCGCCATTTTAAAATGTAAGGGTTTAAAATGAAACGAAAACAATACTTAGGTACTCAAAGATACAAAATTTAACCAAAACGCAAAAGACGTCTGTTCAATTCAGCGAACAAGTCGTGACAAGTTCGCATACTGCACTAATAATAAAAACGAAAGAAGTTTCCGGTACACCTAATATAAGACATAGTTTTAGGAGACCAAGGGGGACATATGCTTAACGAAGAAAATATTTTTTTAAACCAGTGGTTTTCAAGTTTCTCTCAAATGTATTGTTTAAAATATCAACGCATCTTCTCGCGTTATGCGCAGGAGCTCCGTCTTGTTGAAATCACATACCAAGCCTATTTTCAAGTGGAATCTCTTCGAAAAAATCGTATAAAACATTATTTAAAAATTCAGCATACAATGTAGCCGTCAAATTTTCTTCATAAAAGTAAAGTCCATTTCTAGAAAAACTAGCTTCATCAGTCCAAAAAATTTTTGCGTAGAAGATTAGGTCTCTACGTCTTTTTTTCCAAAAACCATTCACTAAAATAAAAGCTACGTTGATAATCGCCTGGCAATAGTCCTTGTCCTGTTTGTATTTTATATGGTCTGTACTTGTGTTTTCTTAAGATTCTGTGAATTTTAAAAATGTTTATTCCTGTCTCAACACATGCGTCGCGAACGGAAATTCTGGGATTGGTCTCAAAAAGCGCAAGTACATTAATTTCCACATCATCTTCATTTGGGATATTTCTTTTTCATCTTTCAAACGAACCTGTTGTTCGTAGTTTATTTACTAGTTGTACAAAAAACGATTCACTTGGATGACGGCGATGTGGATATTCTTATCGGTAAAGTTCTGCAGCTATGCGTTTATTTTTTAAACTTCGAAAATACACATCTAGCATATCAACATTTTCTAAGTTAGAAAAATTCATTTTATAATAAATTAATAAGGTACTACAATGAAACTTGCTAATAATAAAGGTTAGAACAATTATTACTGAGTAAATACTCAGTAACAATTGTCAACCTGTAAATACAGGTTTACAATTGTTTTAGTTAATTTTTAGTCATGGCTCACTATTCTTTTTTCGACTAGGTGTATAAAAAATTGATGTGAAGTGTGAATATTCACACATTTCAGGGTTTTGCAGATATATAATAAGTGAAGGCGGGATACTGAGTGTGTACGACAAATTTTACTTTGTAGTAATCACGGCAAAATGAACGATATTTTTAAAATAATTTATCGTCTGTTAATCATATAATAAGACCGGTTATTAAATTTACGCTCTTAAAAATTAAATGCAACATTTGTCAAAATATAACTAGAATTTTGACAAAATAATTTCAACATAATAAAAATGCAAAAAAAAACAGAAAAAATAAAATTCACTCTGTACTCGAACTCGAAACCCTTCGTTTCCAGCGCATTTTAGCTTACGACACCAGTACTCTAACCGTTACGCTATCGCACGCCTTGAATGTGAGTGACTTACATTGGTATAACTTTTGTACTTTGTGAACCAAAAACCACAAAAAATGCGTTATTTTCCGAAAACATAATCTGATCAAAAATTCCTGTTGTACTATTTCGGTTCACACCAATATACATTACTCAGAATTTTTTTAGATTTTTAATTTAAAACATCTGGGATACAGGGTGTGGGACAAACATTTTTTGCACAATTTTGGCAAAAATCGCATCAAAATAATTTATTTTGCAAAAATGAAAATTTGATTGTTAATCCACGTACTAAGGGCTTTCATTTGATACCATACTCAGAATTTAAAAAAAAATATTTTTGTTTTCGATGAGCACATATTTGTTTATATTTTTAGGGGGATATGTTTTTTAGATGTTTTAGTATTTTTCCTATGTGCGGGTCAAAGAGTTGTATAAGCATGCCAAATTTCAACTCTCTAGGTTTAGTCGTTTGGCTACAATTTTTACCGAACAGACAGACAGACAGACAGACAGACGACAAAATGACGGTATAAGGGTTATTTGGTCATACCTACAAAACCCTAAAAAGTGCCCGCCATTTTACTTTTTAATAATGTAACATTCCATATGTTATATTATTAACATGATTGTAAAGCAAATTTGATGTACTTTTCAAATTTGTTAAAAAATGTAGTATGTTCCGTTTGAAATTTCAAAGTTGATATTAATTACTAATAAACTGGAAGTGGTATCATGAATGTACATTTGTCATCAAGTAGCTTACATGTTGCTGTACAAATCATGTTGTATGAAATAAATTACTAACTTAATAAATAAGCGAGATATTTGCTGGGTCCACTAAAATATAACATCCTGTATATATTTATATTGTTTCATAAACTTATTAATAGCGTGTAGCATTTATTTCAGGTGATTCATATCCTACATATGGAACAAATGGAAACCTAAACTTTTATGCCCATAACGAAGCAAACGGCGAAGAGAGCACTTCCGCAATAACAAGGCCTGGAGAGCTAACCTGGCCTACCGACACAACACGAGCTACTGATCCACCCTGGCTTTCTACCGACACAACACGAGCTACTGATCCAACCTGGCCTTCTACCGACACAACACGAGCTACTGATCCAACCTGGCCTTCTACCGACACAACACGAGCTACTGATCCAACCTGGCCTTCTACCGACACAACACGAGCTACTGATCCAACCTGGCCTTCTACCGACACAACACGAGCTACTGATCCAACCTGGCCTTCTACCGACACAACACGAGCTACTGATCCAACCTGGCCTTCTACCGACACAACACGAGCTACTGATCCACCCTGGCTTTCTACCGACACAACACGAGCTACTGATCCACCCTGGCTTTCTACCGACACAACACGAGCTACTGATCCAACCTGGCCTTCTACCGACACAACACGAGCTACTGATCCACCCTGGCTTTCTACCGACACAACACGAGCTACTGATCCACCCTGGCTTTCTACCGACACAACACGAGCTACTGATCCAACCTGGCCTTCTACCGACACAACACGAGCTACTGATCCAACCTGGCCTTCTACCGACACAACACGAGCTACTGATCCAACCTGGCCTACTACCGACACAACACGAGCTACTGATCCAACCTGGCCTTCTACCGACACAACACGAGCTACTGATCCACCCTGGCTTTCTACCGACACAACACGAGCTACTGATCCAACCTGGCCTTCTACCGACACAACACGAGCTACTGATCCAACCTGGCCTACTACCGACACAACACGAGCTACTGATCCACCCTGGCTTTCTACCGACACAACACGAGCTACTGATCCAACCTGGCCTTCTACCGACACAACACGAGCTACTGATCCAACCTGGCCTTCTACCGACACAACACGAGCTACTGATCCAACCTGGCCTACTACCGACACAACACGAGCTACTGATCCAACCTGGCCTTCTACCGACACAACACGAGCTACTGATCCACCCTGGCTTTCTACCGACACAACACGAGCTACTGATCCAACCTGGCCTTCTACCGACACAACACGAGCTACTGATCCAACCTGGCCTACTACCGACACAACACGAGCTACTGATCCACCCTGGCTTTCTACCGACACAACACGAGCTACTGATCCAACCTGGCCTTCTACCGACACAACACGAGCTACTGATCCACCCTGGCTTTCTACCGACACAACACGAGCTACTGATCCAACCTGGCCTTCTACCGACACAACACGAGCTACTGATCCAACCTGGCCTTCTACCGACACAACACGAGCTACTGATCCAACTTGGCCTTCTACCGACACAACACGAGCTACTGATCCAACCTGGCCTACTACCGACACAACACGAGCTACTGATCCAACCTGGCCTACTACCGACACAACACGAGCTACTGATCCACCCTGGCTTTCTACCGACACAACACGAGCTACTGATCCAACCTGGCCTTCTACCGACACAACACGAGCTACTGATCCAACCTGGCCTTCTACCGACACAACACGAGCTACTGATCCAACTTGGCCTTCTACCGACACAACACGAGCTACTGATCCAACCTGGCCTACTACCGACACAACACGAGCTACTGATCCAACCTGGCCTTCTACCGACACAACACGAGCTACTGATCCAACCTGGCCTTCTACCGACACAACACGAGCTACTGATCCAACCTGGCCTACTACCGACACAACACGAGCTACTGATCCACCCTGGCTTTCTACCGACACAACACGAGCTACTGATCCAACCTGGCCTTCTACCGACACAACACGAGCTACTGATCCAACCTGGCCTTCTACCGACACAACACGAGCTACTGATCCAACCTGGCCTTCTACCGACACAACACGAGCTACTGATCCAACCTGGCCTTCTACCGACACAACACGAGCTACTGATCCAACTTGGCCTTCTACCGACACAACACGAGCTACTGATCCAACCTGGCCTACTACCGACACAACACGAGCTACTGATCCAACCTGGCCTTCTACCGACACAACACGAGCTACTGATCCACCCTGGCTTTCTACCGACACAACACGAGCTACTGATCCAACCTGGCCTTCTACCGACACAACACGAGCTACTGATCCAACCTGGCCTTCTACCGACACAACACGAGCTACTGATCCAACTTGGCCTTCTACCGACACAACACGAGCTACTGATCCAACCTGGCCTACTACCGACACAACACGAGCTACTGATCCAACCTGGCTTTCTACCGACACAACACGAGCTACTGATCCAACCTGGCCTTCTACCGACACAACACGAGCTACTGATCCAACCTGGCCTTCTACCGACACAACACGAGCTACTGATCCAACCTGGCCTTCTACCGACACAACACGAGCTACTGATCCAACCTGGCCTACTACCGACACAACACGAGCTACTGATCCACCCTGGCTTTCTACCGACACAACACGAGCTACTGATCCAACCTGGCCTTCTACCGACACAACACGAGCTACTGATCCAACCTGGCCTTCTACCGACACAACACGAGCTACTGATCCAACTTGGCCTTCTACCGACACAACACGAGCTACTGATCCAACCTGGCCTACTACCGACACAACACGAGCTACTGATCCAACCTGGCCTTCTACCGACACAACACGAGCTACTGATCCAACCTGGCCTTCTACCGACACAACACGAGCTACTGATCCAACCTGGCCTTCTACCGACACAACACGAGCTACTGATCCAACTTGGCCTTCTACCGACACAACACGAGCTACTGATCCAACCTGGCCTTCTACCGACACAACACGAGCTACTGATCCAACCTGGCCTTCTACCGGACACAACACGAGCTACTGATCCAACCTGGCCTACTACCGACACAACACGAGCTACTGATCCAACCTGGCCTTCTACCGACACAACACGAGCTACTGATCCAACCTGGCCTTCTACCGACACAACACGAGCTACTGATCCAACCTGGCCTTCTACCGACACAACACGAGCTACTGATCCAACTTGGCCTTCTACCGACACAACACGAGCTACTGATCCAACCTGGCCTTCTACCGACACAACACGAGCTACTGATCCAACCTGGCCTTCTACCGACACAACACGAGCTACTGATCCAACCTGGCCTTCTACCGACACAACACGAGCTACTGATCCACCCTGGCTTTCTACCGACACAACACGAGCTACTGATCCAACCTGGCCTTCTACCGACACAACACGAGCTACTGATCCAACCTGGCCTTCTACCGACACAAACACGAGCTACTGATCCAACCTGGCCTTCTACCGACACAACACGAGCTACTGATCCAACCTGGCCTACTACCGACACAACACGAGCTACTGATCCACCTGGCTTTCTACCGACACAACACGAGCTACTGATCCAACCTGGCCTTCTACCGACACAACACGAGCTACTGATCCAACCTGGCCTTCTACCGACACAACACGAGCTACTGATCCAACCTGGCCTTCTACCGACACAACACGAGCTACTGATCCAACTTGGCCTTCTACCGACACAACACGAGCTACTGATCCAACCTGGCCTACTACCGACACAACACGAGCTACTGATCCAACCTGGCCTTCTACCGACACAACACGAGCTACTGATCCAACCTGGCCTTCTACCGACACAACACGAGCTACTGATCCAACCTGGCCTTCTACCGACACAACACGAGCTACTGATCCAACTTGGCCTTCTACCGACACAACACGAGCTACTGATCCAACCTGGCCTACTACCGACACAACACGAGCTACTGATCCAACCTGGCCTTCTACCGACACAACACGAGCTACTGATCCAACCTGGCCTTCTACCGACACAACACGAGCTACTGATCCAACCTGGCCTTCTACCGACACAACACGAGCTACTGATCCAACTTGGCCTTCTACCGACACAACACGAGCTACTGATCCAACCTGGCCTTCTACCGACACAACACGAGCTACTGATCCAACCTGGCCTTCTACCGACACAACACGAGCTACTGATCCAACCTGGCCTTCTACCGACACAACACGAGCTACTGATCCAACTTGGCCTTCTACCGACACAACACGAGCTACTGATCCAACCTGGCCTTCTACCGACACAACACGAGCTACTGATCCAACCTGGCCTTCTACCGACACAACACGAGCTACTGATCCAACCTGGCCTTCTACCGACACAACACGAGCTACTGATCCAACCTGGCCTTCTACCGACACAACACGAGCTACTGATCCAACCTGGCCTTCTACCGACACAACACGAGCTACTGATCCAACCTGGCCTACTACCGACACAACACGAGCTACTGATCCAACCTGGCCTACTACCGACACAACACGAGCTACTGATCCAACCTGGCCTTCTACCGACACAACACGAGCTACTGATCCAACCTGGCCTTCTACCGACACAACACGAGCTACTGATCCAACCTGGCCTTCTACCGACACAACACGAGCTACTGATCCAACCTGGCCTTCTACCGACACAACACGAGCTACTGATCCAACCTGGCCTTCTACCGACACAACACGAGCTACTGATCCAACCTGGCCTTCTACCGACACAACACGAGCTACTGATCCAACCTGGCCTTCTACCGACACAACACGAGCTACTGATCCAACCTGGCCTTCTACCGACACAACACGAGCTACTGATCCAACCTGGCCTTCTACCGACACAACACGAGCTACTGATCCAACCTGGCCTTCTACCGACACAACACGAGCTACTGATCCAACCTGGCCTTCTACCGACACAACACGAGCTACTGATCCAACCTGGCCTTCTACCGACACAACACGAGCTACTGATCCAACCTGGCCTTCTACCGACACAACACGAGCTACTGATCCAACCTGGCCTTCTACCGACACAACACGAGCTACTGATCCAACCTGGCCTTCTACCGACACAACACGAGCTACTGATCCAACCTGGCCTTCTACCGACACAACACGAGCTACTGATCCAACCTGGCCTTCTACCGACACAACACGAGCTACTGATCCAACCTGGCCTTCTACCGACACAACACGAGCTACTGATCCAACCTGGCCTTCTACCGACACAACACGAGCTACTGATCCAACCTGGCCTTCTACCGACACAACACGAGCTACTGATCCAACCTGGCCTTCTACCGACACAACACGAGCTACTGATCCAACCTGGCCTTCTACCGACACAACACGAGCTACTGATCCAACCTGGCCTTCTACCGACACAACACGAGCTACTGATCCAACCTGGCCTTCTACCGACACAACACGAGCTACTGATCCAACCTGGCCTTCTACCGACACAACACGAGCTACTGATCCAACCTGGCCTTCTACCGACACAACACGAGCTACTGATCCAACCTGGCCTTCTACCGACACAACACGAGCTACTGATCCAACCTGGCCTTCTACCGACACAACACGAGCTACTGATCCAACCTGGCCTTCTACCGACACAACACGAGCTACTGATCCAACCTGGCCTTCTACCGACACAACACGAGCTACTGATCCAACCTGGCCTTCTACCGACACAACACGAGCTACTGATCCAACCTGGCCTACTACCGACACAACACGAGCTACTGATCCAACCTGGCCTTCTACCGACACAACACGAGCTACTGATCCAACCTGGCCTTCTACCGACACAACACGAGCTACTGATCCAACCTGGCCTTCTACCGACACAACACGAGCTACTGATCCAACCTGGCCTTCTACCGACACAACACGAGCTACTGATCCAACCTGGCCTTCTACCGACACAACACGAGCTACTGATCCAACCTGGCCTTCTACCGACACAACACGAGCTACTGATCCAACCTGGCCTTCTACCGACACAACACGAGCTACTGATCCAACCTGGCCTTCTACCGACACAACACGAGCTACTGATCCAACCTGGCCTACTACCGACACAACACGAGCTACTGATCCAACCTGGCCTTCTACCGACACAACACGAGCTACTGATCCAACCTGGCCTTCTACCGACACAACACGAGCTACTGATCCAACCTGGCCTTCTACCGACACAACACGAGCTACTGATCCAACCTGGCCTACTACCGACACAACACGAGCTACTGATCCAACCTGGCCTTCTACCGACACAACACGAGCTACTGATCCAACCTGGCCTTCTACCGACACAACACGAGCTACTGATCCAACCTGGCCTTCTACCGACACAACACGAGCTACTGATCCAACCTGGCCTTCTACCGACACAACACGAGCTACTGATCCAACCTGGCCTTCTACCGACACAACACGAGCTACTGATCCAACCTGGCCTTCTACCGACACAACACGAGCTACTGATCCAACCTGGCCTTCTACCGACACAACACGAGCTACTGATCCAACCTGGCCTTCTACCGACACAACACGAGCTACTGATCCAACCTGGCCTTCTACCGACACAACACGAGCTACTGATCCAACCTGGCCTTCTACCGACACAACACGAGCTACTGATCCAACCTGGCCTTCTACCGACACAACACGAGCTACTGATCCAACCTGGCCTTCTACCGACACAACACGAGCTACTGATCCAACCTGGCCTTCTACCGACACAACACGAGCTACTGATCCAACCTGGCCTTCTACCGACACAACACGAGCTACTGATCCAACCTGGCCTTCTACCGACACAACACGAGCTACTGATCCAACCTGGCCTTCTACCGACACAACACGAGCTACTGATCCAACCTGGCCTTCTACCGACACAACACGAGCTACTGATCCAACCTGGCCTTCTACCGACACAACACGAGCTACTGATCCAACCTGGCCTTCTACCGACACAACACGAGCTACTGATCCAACCTGGCCTTCTACCGACACAACACGAGCTACTGATCCAACCTGGCCTTCTACCGACACAACACGAGCTACTGATCCAACCTGGCCTTCTACCGACACAACACGAGCTACTGATCCAACCTGGCCTTCTACCGACACAACACGAGCTACTGATCCAACCTGGCCTTCTACCGACACAACACGAGCTACTGATCCAACCTGGCCTTCTACCGACACAACACGAGCTACTGATCCAACCTGGCTTCTACCGACACAACACGAGCTACTGATCCAACCTGGCCTTCTACCGACACAACACGAGCTACTGATCCAACCTGGCCTTCTACCGACACAACACGAGCTACTGATCCAACCTGGCCTACTACCGACACAACACGAGCTACTGATCCAACCTGGCCTTCTACCGACACAACACGAGCTACTGATCCAACCTGGCCTTCTACCGACACAACACGAGCTACTGATCCAACCTGGCCTTCTACCGACACAACACGAGCTACTGATCCAACCTGGCCTTCTACCGACACAACACGAGCTACTGATCCAACCTGGCCTTCTACCGACACAACACGAGCTACTGATCCAACCTGGCCTTCTACCGACACAACACGAGCTACTGATCCAACCTGGCCTTCTACCGACACAACACGAGCTACTGATCCAACCTGGCCTTCTACCGACACAACACGAGCTACTGATCCAACCTGGCCTTCTACCGACACAACACGAGCTACTGATCCAACCTGGCCTTCTACCGACACAACACGAGCTACTGATCCAACCTGGCCTTCTACCGACACAACACGAGCTACTGATCCAACCTGGCCTTCTACCGACACAACACGAGCTACTGATCCAACCTGGCCTTCTACCGACACACTAGCTACTGATCCAACCTGGCCTTCTACCGACACAACACGAGCTACTGATCCAACCTGGCCTTCTA